>OY728165.1:992836319-997836319 GCA_963277665.1 Viscum album
GTAAAAGGGTAGATAAGACATATTAAAAAAATTAAAGTAGTATTCTTGAAATGTTTATAAATAAATACTAATGATGACTGAATATAAAATTTTATCATGAGAATAATTAAATAACCATTCATTATATTAATCTATTTTTTATATTTATAAATTAAATAATTACATTTAAATATTTTGCAACACTAATGGAGTGACTATGAATGTAGAATAAAAATAAATAAATATTTTATTAAAATAAATTATACATTAAATTACCAAAAAATTTCACTAAATATTTTATTAGGTTTAATTATTTTTCATTATCAACATTAGATAAAATTTTATTCAATTTTAATTCATCTAGTTTGACATTAAGTACTTTATAATATTTAATTTCAAAGAAGTTACAACATTTCACACCATGTTTATTAATTATTATAACTCTCATAATATATTTTTTTACATAATAGATATTAGATTATTAATATCTTATATAAATATAAATTATTTATAAACATCATGAAAATTTATTTTTGAATTTTCTAGAATGAAATAAATAGATTAAATTCATTCACAATGATTATGTAGTTATTAATAAATTATAGGAATAATAAAATATAAGATATTAAAAATAATAAAAATACATATAAATTTAGAAAATATACAACATAAATGATTAAAATTGATTAAAATTACATTTATTGTACATAATAGAATTTTTTTCCTATTTTTTAAATTGTATATTTTTTTAAATGCATTGAAATGAGTAATATTAAATTTGATAATTATTTTCCACGGATAAATATTTTATTAAATTATTAAAAAAATCATTAAAATATTTAATATTGCAAATGAGATAATATATGGGCTCAAATTTCATCATATAAAATTTATTGTCTGTTTTTATGTATTTACCATAGATTAATCTTATTATAGTTTATTTTTTTTATGAAATCCCTAAATAGAACTCATTATAATTATAAATAAGAACCTATTACCACAATATTTTACACATCCTTGATCATTTTATCTTATCGAAGAATAAATAATTTATATTTCTATAATCTATAGATATGTTCTGGATGTGTTTGGTTTCTAAAAAATATAAACTCTAGATCCTTTAAGAAGAGATCTAAAGGAAGTCTGTTGAATATGAGGTTTTTGATTTTATAAATGCATTCTAGTAAATTTTGTCTTCTTCTTTATATTTGTATGTTTTTTTAATATTAATATAATAACAACCATATCATATTTATACTCATATTTTATTATTATAATGAGACATCCATTTTCTCGTTTTTTCTACATTGTTTGAGAAATGAAATCACTACGTATGCGTATGTATGGCCTAATATATCCGTATAGAAGTGTAATTCATTTTTCACCACCACATTACAATGATAGATATAATGATGAAAATAATGGATAAATAATATAAATATGTAATTATATTGATTAGAGAAAATTATTAAATCTTCCATTTTTTTTCCCTTAAAACCATTTATAAATGATGACATCACCCATGCATACGCAGGGAAAATCATGCCACAATGAGATTTGATTTATTTTCATTGATATACTTTCAATAATGGTTATAAAAAATTATTTAATGATTTAATATTATATTTATGAAATTTACATCATTATGTAGATGTTATATCTATATCTTATTATTTATAACCCATATGTTCAAGGCAAACATGCAGGAGGAAACATCGAAATTAAAACATGAAAAATTAAAATGGATAATATATTATAAATTAATGAGTGGTGAAATATAACAAGGAGTCCACATATGATTTTATAACTACTAATATTATTCTGGAAGAAGTTATTAATATGTTTCAAATTGCTATATAGAAGGTTCATACATTTATGTAAGAAATCATACCAATGGTATGTGTTTATTTCCCAATCACTTCAATATTCTGGATTTATTATTTTGAAGTCTCTAATTGATAATATTTCTCATCCATATTTAGGTTTTATAATTACTTAAAAAAAATTATTACTAATATCCACTTAATATTAAATTTTTTTACCAAATTATTAATTTTTCCTAATAGGTTTGAAAAGAATATTTTTTTCCATTTTCTAAACAAGGCCCATTTAAAAATTTATTGAAAAGAATAAATGGGTCAATATTTTTAGACATAAACAAAATGATCTTATTTATACATATTCATGATTCCATAATATATTTGGGAATTTGTTAAATGTTTTTAAGGTTGTTTTAATATAACTTCTTTCATTAAAAACAATGATAATTTTTATATAAATGAGTTTTAAGGGAAAATATGTATTTTTCACAATAATAATTTAATAATTTTAGTGAATATTTTTATTTATGGCAATATCATTGGTTGAATGTTATGATTAATTGTGTTCTAACACTGATGATTCCAAAAAGAATTTTTTTAATGATATATGATCATTTTGAAATTAGTTTTTCTATTCTAAAACAATTAACCACATTACTCTAGATAGTTTATGATTGAGTATTAATATTTCTTATTCAAAATATTCAATTTGAATGTTTATTTATTTTGTATCACAACATTCATATGTGGTATTAATTAGATTTATTATGTGATAACCTGGTCCTGCTATATCCCTTCAATGCATTAGTGGGTTAAATTAGACAAACTATATAGGGTTTTGGCTAACAACTTTTTTCTTTATATAGACTTCATTAATGTGGAATATACATTATATTTTAGATGTCCAACATAATGCTTTCAACAATGTTGAGTTTAGTTATTTATATTCCATGTTAGTTTTCAATTAGTTTAATATCGATCATTATGTTTCTTTTTCATGTGATTATTTATATTGAATTAATTGATCATCATTATTCCTATCATATTCTGATCGGCATTATGATTATTGATGGTGTTTGATTCATTCTCATTTACATATTTTTTTTTATAAAATGTTTATTAATGGATTCTGATATAAGGTTACGCATAATAAGAATATAATCTAACCACTTTCTTATGTTGTGATTTTACTTATTATTATGGGTGTGATATGCGTTTGATCTGTTGGGTTACACAAAGGTAGAATAATCTAATTCTTAAAAAAATTAATTTGGTGTTTTATGTTTTAATATTTATTATTAATTTCAATTATATTACTAATTTACCAAGACTACAAAATTATTCCGTCATTTGGGATTTAATTTAATCTATCTTATGCTCATGTACTAACAATACCACCAATTTTTTCTACTAATGTTTGGGTATTTATTTTAATTATCAATGAATGTTTAGTAGAATCCATTGGAACTAGATTTATGAAAAAATAATGAAGAGAAGAAAATAATATGATAGAATTTTGAAATATTACCAATGAAACCACCATAATAAATTAGATATTATTTATACCTATATTTTTAATTTTGCGATTTTATTCACCATTCATAATTTTATACTTTATTTTTCACAGTTTTAGGATCTAATATAGTTTTAAATTGTTTTAAAAATTGGGCATAGTAGATGTAATGAATTCCATATCAATGAATATATGTATTTTCTTCTTAGGAATGATAATGATGATGAATTTGGAGGTTGAGTTGTAGAGGAAATATTTATAACTATAATGGCACAACTGGAATATATTTTGAGAAATAAATTTTCTATATTGAGTTGTATTCTGATCCACAATGTGTTTTACCAATGCTAGACCACATTATTCTTTAGCAATATCTATCGCTAAATGGAAGTAAATATCCATTTGTATCTGATAAATTAATATGATCCATCAAGAATATATTTCACTCATTAGGATTTACTTAAAGGGAGTAGGTTTTCATTGATTTTTATCAAATCATAAGTGATAAATTACAATTATGTTAATTGATTCAAAAAAATATGGATAAAAAAATGTCATGTATAGAATCAAAGGTGTTTAGAAAACATAATTGTAAAAAATATTTTCCTGATGTAGAGTTAGCAGATATAGAGATAAATTTATTAAATCATAGAAAAAGGATGTTTTGGAAGTATTTTAATATAAAACAAAATATAAAATGATATAAAGGCTTGGAACATTTAGCATATGTATTCTAAAAATAAATATTGGTCATTTGATCAATCAATATAAGAAAATAATTTGAATTCAACTAGTATACAAAAAATTCTTATTATTTGATGATATAATATCATGTTCTATCAACACAAATGAATATTTAACCAATTCTTTTTTACTTATAATGAAATAAATAAAATAGCATGATGTAAAATAAAAATATGGATAATGGTAGGAAGGGAATGAATGATTTTCCAACATGTGGTAATTTTGGATTGAATTACCATGGTACATGCCTCAAGTGAATGTGCCTTTTTTACATGTTTGGAGAGAAAGAAATTCAGTCTCATGATTAAAATGGAAAGGAATAACTTTACAGATTATTCAAATTTACAAATATGGGGTACTATGTATATGAATGTCACATTAATCGAGGTAATATATCTCAGAAGAAGAAAATGAATCAATGTCAAGAGTATGTTGTTACAATAGTCAATATAGTATAAATAATGAAATTTTCAATGAGGATTTTAAAATTATATTATGATATTCTATTTATATATATCAGGATATATAAATGTGTTACATGAGAATAAATATTTTTAATTTATTTTAAATCTGTTATGTTTTCATTAATGATTAATGGCAATCAAATATTCATATATTTTGCAAGTGATAATAAGAGCTACATTATTTTTTGGTATAAAGTAGAATGTTATGTTGATAATTGAAATTCATTACCTTTAATATAAATTTTTATTATTTGATTAGGTTATTACATATCATTTATTAGACATAAAATTAACAAATTATTTAATGGATTATGTTGATCATTGAATGTTATAATTTTAGGTTAATGTATGATTTAATATATTGTATATAATGTGATAACAATTTTGGATTCAAAAAATATATTTACAATGAACGACTAAATTATGGATGTTATGAATAATGACATCTACATTATCAATTAAAAATTATTTCTAATTTCTAACATCTAATATACAGAATTTTTAAGAGATAGATCGAATCACATTAAGAGAATGAGATTTTGTTTATGACATGAAAACAAATCAATAATGTTTTTTATCATGAGCTTATATTGAATCTACGTAGTACTCTCAGTTTTTGGTATGTATCCTTTTCTTGATGCTTTTAATGGTTTTAATGTTAAGGGTGATGTTTGAAGAGTCGGGAGAAATTGTAATAATGTTTTGAGGCAAAAAAAAAAGTCGCACGCGCGGCGCACAGTTTGTCTAAACCGTTCGGCCAAAGAGAGCGTAGTTGGTCTTAGAGGCAGTAGCTTCCACACGGGAAGTCGCACGGGTGACGCATGGTTTTTCTAACAGTGCGTCCAAACCGTATGAGAAGGGTGGACGAGAAAGTAGCTAACATATGGTTTGCGTACGGTTTGTCAAACTGTGCGAACTAACCGTGCGACCACATAAAGAGATCCTATAAAGGTGGATCTCACTTTTTTCCACTAAGTGTTTCATTAAAGATCCTAAGAGGCCCTAACTCGATATTTTGGTTCTCATACGGTTAAGGAGGGTTCTCCCATTGATCTAGAGGTGATCCAAAGGCTTATTTTGATGAATCGAAGCCGGATTCTTGAGGTATGTGATCGTTCTTGTTTTGTTTCTTAGATCTACTTATATCTACTTATCCTCTTCTCTAAGTTTCATATATCTACACCAATTATGGGTAGATATAAGTGTTTTGATGCCAATTATGATGATTTTTTGTCTTGGTTGTGTTAGGATAAGAGATCTAAGGAGGATCCATGGTGAATATGCCCGATTTTCTTGTGTGTTCTCCATTTGTTTGGGTTTTCTTCAAAACCTTGGAGGTTGGAGGCTTCACTCTCAAATCCTTTTTCTATAATTTATTGTCTTAGATTCAAATTTGTTTATTTGAATGGATATGATTGTGAAAATCATAGAATAAATCTTCATTAGTGATGATTTATGGTTTTGATGAGATTGTGAAATCTTAGTGAATTGTTTTGCAAATTGATTTGGCTTGTTGAATTTAAAATGTTGATTTTAAATTATGGATTTTCTTAAATTATAGAAGGTGTGATGAAAAATGGTTTTTCTATAAAAATGGTGTTTTATTGAAATGGATTGAGATTGAAATGATGTTGATGGATTGGGTTTTCAATAAAAAGGTAGTTTTATTGAAATGATTTGGAATTGAAATTGTTAATCATTGAAATGATTTGAATTTGTTGGACACACTTGGTTTTTGACATGAAGGTCGTGTGTGTTCATTGGCATGTGGGATAGATAAGGGTTAGGAGTCTCCCCCATCAGTGTTGGGATGGATAAGAGTTAGGGTACTCCCCTGTCAAACATTCATATTGCATCTGGGATAGATAAGGGTTAGGATTCTCCCCCATCAGTGTTGTGATAGATAAGGGTTATGGCTCTCCCCCGTCAATAATTTATGTGCATTTGGGATGGATAAGGGTTAGAAGTATCCCCCATCATAGTTGGGATGGATAAGGGTTAGGACATCCCCCCTCTTCCAGGTAGCATGCATGGTTTAATGCATTGGTTGGTGGAAATGGTTGTGTATGCCAAAAGGGAAATTGTGAAATGGTACTAAATCTTATTTTGTTATTTTTATGGAAAAATAACTTGCTGTAAAATTTGTTTCATTACTCTTGTAATTCCTTTGGTTATGAATGGTTTTGGAAACTTGTATATATTTAGTTATAAATTGCATTTGAGAAATGTTTTATATAAACTATTTTCATATAAATGTGACTAACTCTTCTATAGTAGTGGCATGAGTAGGGATGTCATTGGGGAAAACATGATGATTTTTATACTCACTCATGGTTTTCCACATTGGTGCTTTTGCAGATGTTGTATTTCGGGACACAAGTAAAGGTAAAGCATTTTATTTCCAGTGTCTTGTGGTGATACCTGTGAGATGTAGTGGAGCTTGGAACTTGTGGAGCATGGATTTGTAGTTTCTTTTGAGAGTCTTGAGTAGTTCATCCATTGTGTACTTTGATTCTTAGTTTGTTCTTCTGCTGTTGTTTACATTGATGTAGTTTGATATAAATGAGATGTTTATTCATGTTCCATTTGTTCAGGCATCATATAGTTAATGTTTAGTTATAGTTGGATTATGGGTTTATTTATTAAAGGGTAAATCATCCCACAACTGGTATTTGAAACCCTTCGGCATTTACTTCCAGCCATTGGCATCATGGGGATGTCGCTTAAGTCATAGTAATGACACATTGTACTCTCAAGCCAATGAGAATTGGTGGGTCACTACAAATGGTATCAGCTTACTCGGTCCTTGCCTAACAAGTGGTCATCGATGTTCTTGGTCTTGGAGTTTAAATTCATTCTTGTCTATTCCTTGGGACCAAATCTTAGACAGGAGTATGATTTCTGGAACTTGAAATGTATAGCATAAAAGGATGTAGCAAACCTATTTATGTTGAACATCATGTTACCGGGGTATTGGGTACAAAATTGTTTTTGATACACTTCTAGAATGTTGTAAATCTCATTATCATGAGTTTAGCCAATGAGAGGAGCATGACATGCATTATAGAGGAATTAATTCTCACTAGGATTGCATATCTCATTGTGAGGATTGAGTAAGGATTTGGTGCATGGTGCCAATTTTTGAAAAATGAAGAAATCTTTTTCAAGTGAAAGACTTGAAAGCATGGTATTTTGTGTATTTTTAAAATGGGTTGATTTTCAAAAAGTATGTTGAATGTTTTAAAAATGTTTGAAAATGGAAAGAGGTTGTTTGTGGAAAAAAAATTTGTGATTGATGATGTGAAAGAATTTGAATTCTAAGCCATCATTTTCTAGAGAGTGAGATTTATGGTTTTTGATGTTGGTTTAGAAAATGGGACCTGGTAGGCATCGTAAAAACCAACCCGAAGAGGCTGTAAAGAACATGGTTACACCAGAACCACGTGTGAACTAAGAGCTGGTTTTGAGAATTGTCAAAGCTTTTTATGTTGTGGAAATGGGGAATCGGAGTAATGAACCAAGGCATGTGGACCATACCATCCAGTTCACGAAGCAGAATCCAACAAACATTTGAGTTGATGATGAACCCAAAAAGGTGGTGGTGTGGCTAAGTAGGATGAACCGTATCTTTGATTTCATCAGCACACCAGTATAACTGAAATTAATGTTGGTGATGTATATGCTCGGGGATCTTGAAAGTCAATGGTGTGATTTAACGGTGCAAGATAAATTGTATGAAGGCCTTACGTGGGAGGATTTTGAAGAATTGTCCAACAAACAATTCTATCCTTGCATTTTCAAGATCTAGAAAATGACGGACTTCGTTAGGCTTAAACAAGAGAGTCTCTCTGTCACAGAGTATGTGGATAAATTCATGAATTTAGTTAATTTTACACCAGAGGTTGCGATAAGTGCGTCGTTGAAGGCACACATTTTCGAATCGGGGCTAAGGAAAAAGATTCAATCGAAGATTAAAATGCTATGTATTACAGATTATACAGAGATGGTGAATAGAGCGACTATTGCTAAACGCGATATCTTAGGATCGATGGGAGTAGGAATGTTGATACCTTTGGGAAACGGTGGGAACTCAACCGTTGGGAACAAGAGGAAAAGGGACACCTATTTACATGGAGCAAGTAGAAATCAGAACTAGATGGTGGGATTAGTAAAACTTTTTCCATGACCCCAGATCAAAGAAGGTTGTATTCAATGTGGATTTATCGACCACAAATGGTGATATTGTACGGTGGAATGTAGAGCATTTCATAATTGAAAACAGATGGGGAATCTACAGTGTTATTATAGGAATGCTCTATGGTTGTGGGTGTGTGACACTCCTCAGGCGTCAGAAGCATCATATGCGCCGACACGAAGTGAACAAGAGCATCAGTCTTGTCATAATAACAATACTATCCATGGCGATTCTTGAAATACCATGACTCCTCAACTTGGTAAATCTCAGCAAGAAAACAAGGAGAGAAGTATAGCGACGAAGCAATTGTATGGAGCTGAGAAGATAATGGTCGATGATCTGGATGGACCATCTATGGTGAGAGGTACAATTTTTTTGAATTATACCCTTGTGAAAGTGCTCTTTGATACTGGTGCATCACATTCCTTCATTTCTTCTGGTGATGTTGACTTGTTATGTTTAAAACTAGAAATGATACCTTCTATTTTGAAACTGAAAACTTTTCTTGGTGAAAGAGAATTTCAAGCCTTTGTGTGTAGAGCATGTGCTATAAATGTTGATGGAGTTGAGATTAAATGGTACTTCTCAATGTTGGAAATGGAAGTCTATAACATAATCCTGGGTATAGATTTGTTGACAATGGATAAGGATCACATCTACTATTATATGAGAATGGTTAGTTTCACGAATGAGGACGACATCAACCATATCTACATAGGAGAGAGGATGATAAAGGAAGATGCAAAGAGCTTGTTGGAACTAATTGTGTGAACAATCACTTTCCAACTGGTAGCATTGACTTTGGAATCAATGGAAGATATTTAGGAAAATATTTTTCTAGATGTTTGGGATCAATTTCTAGATTTCATTCTCAATAACTTCTCCAGGTTACCACCATTAAGGGAAGTGGAGTTTACGATTGATCTCCTTCCAAGGACCAATCCTATTTCCCTCATGTATTATAGGATGGAACCAATGGAGTTATGGGAATTGAAAGTGCAGTTATAGGAGCTGGAAAGAAAGGGTTTCATTCGACCAAGTACATCTCCATGGGAAGCACCAGTTTTGTTCGTGAAAAAGGCAGATGTAACTCTTTGGCTTTGTATTGATTATCGTAAACTTAACCAAGTTACGATAAAGAATAGATATCCACTTCCACGCATTGATGATCTGTTCCATCAATTAAGGGGATCTTAATGGTCCTCTATGTTTGACCTACAATCAAGATGTCACCAATTCCGAGTTTGGAAGGACGATATTCCAAAGACAAATTTTATAAGTAGATATGGCCATTATGAATATGAAGTCATGCCTTTTGGTCTAACGAATGCACTCGTGATCTTCATGGATTTGATGAATTAAATATTTCAGCGATATATGGATTCTTTGGTTGTGGTATTTATGGATGATATCTTGGTGTATTAATATACAAGGGTTGATCAAGAAGATCACCTGGAAACAGTGTTACAAATCTTGAGAGATCATCATTTGTATGCCAAATTATCAAAGTGTGATTTTTAGATATAGGATGCATGTTTCCTTGTCCATGTCATTTCTGAGAAAGGAGTTTTTGTTGATCCTGAAAATATAGAAGTCGTTATAACTTGTCAACCAATGAATAATGTGTTTGAGATACGATGTTTTCTAGCTCCATTTGGTTACTACCGATGCTTTGTGCATGATTTTTCATGACTAGTGTCACCAATGACAGCTCTGACAAAGAATAATGATCCATTCCAAGGGGTAGAAGAATGTAAAAAGTCTTTCCAGGAACTAATGTTTTGTCTTACATCAGCACCCATCTTGATCTATCCGAAATCAGGAAAGGGGTATGTGGTGTATTGTGATGCTTCGAGAACAGGGTTGGGTTGTGTTCTCATGTAGGGAGACCATGTGGTTACTTATGACTCAAGGCAGTTGAGGGAGCATGAGAAACACTACCCAACACATGATATAGAGTTAGCTGCAGTCATCCATGCTTTGAAAACACGGATACATTATCTCTTTTTTTAGAAATTCACTGTGTTTATGGATTAAAAAATATTTAAAGACATTTTATCACAATGATATCTGAATATGAGGCAATGGAGATGGATGCAGAATCTCCAGATGTTTGACTTTGACTTGATGTACACACCAGGAAAAGGGAATTCGGTGGCGGATTCATTGAGTAGAAATTCATATGCTCATTTGGTGAAAGAAGCATCAAATGAATGCCAGTTGATCTCGGCCATAGCCGAAATGCATATGGAATGTGAAGACCAAGGTGATGTTACAGTTTTCTTTTTAGCGACACTTGTTCTTGATTTAGTGAAGACTACCAAAGAAGCGGAAAAATTTGATGCAGAATGTCCAGTTGTAACTTCAAAACACAGTGGTGGGGAGACCATTGATGGCTGTAAACTTGACGGGGGTTCAGTTTTGTGTTTCAGAGATCATATGGTTGTACCTATGGTTTTTCAAGAAAAACTCCTTCATGCTTATCAACATTCAAGATGGTTTGTACACTCAGGTACACAGAAGATGTATAAGGCATTGAAGGTGCAGTTTTTGTGGAGAGGCATGAATAGAAAGGTGGCTGGGATTGTCACACGGTGCTTAACGTGTCAGTAGGTTAAAGAATAGTATCAGAGACCAACTGGTATGTTACATTCTTTACCCATCCCAGTGTGGAAATAGGATCAGATAGAAATGGATTTTTCTACAGGTCTTCCATTGATGGTCTGGAAACAGGATGCCATTTGGGTGATAGTGGATCGTCTAACCAAGTCGGCCCATTTCATCCCTATTCGTGAAACTCAAACGGTGGAAGATCATTCAATAATATATATCCGAGAAGTGGTAAAGAGTCATGTTGTACCAATGTCTATAGTCTTAGATAGAGATCTGATGTTCACATCCCATTTTTGGAATTCATTACAGCAAGCCCTTGGGACTCAGTTGACTCTGAGCATGGCGTATCATCCTCAGATGGATAGGAAATCTGAGCGAACCATAAAAACATTGGAATACATGTCGCGAAATTATGTAATGTATTTTGTTGTCTCATGGGAGGATAATATACACTTAGTGGAGTTCTCATACAATTACAGCAATCAATCCTCAATACGCATGGCACTGTTTGAAGCATTGTATGGGCGTCCTTGTCATTATCTACTATGCTGGGTGGAAATGGGTGAAACATCACTATTCAGGACATGCCTTTTCCAAGAGACAACAGTGAAGATATAGTTGACTAGAAAGATGATGGAGATGGCTCAGAGTCGTCATAAATCTTATGAAGATCACCATCGATGACCGTTTTCGTTCGTTGTGGGTGATCATATCTTCTTTAGGATCTCTCCAAGGCTTGAACATCATCATTTCGAGAAGTAGGGGAAGTTATCTCCTATACTCATTGGACCTTTTGAGATACTGGAATAGGTTGGAGAGGTGGAATATTAGTTGGAATTACCACCATAGTTTAGTTCGGTGCATAATGTGTTCCATGTATCTCAGTTGAAAAAGAATTAGCCTGATCCTGACCATGTGATCAGATGGAATCAAGTTGAACTTGAGCCAGATTCTTCATTGATACATATCCCGGTATGAATTTTGGATAGTCAATAGGAAGTCTTGCATGAAAGAGAATCGTTCTAGTGATGGTTTTATGGAAGCATGGTCAGATTCAGGGAGAGGCATGGGAATGTGAAAGGGAAATGAATGAGTAGTGGTCAGAACTCTTTCAGCCAGATAAAGGATTTCTACTTTCTGAGGATGGAAAGAACAATGGTGGGGAGAATTTAGTACCCCCAGTTTCTGGTATTTAACCCTTTCATGATGCTTTTAGTGGTTTTAGTGTTAAATGTGTTGTTTGGGAGAGTTGGGAGAACTTGGAATGATGTTTTTAGGAAAAAGGGAATCTCGCACGGGCGGGGCACAATTTGTCTAAACCGTGCGGCCAAACCATGCGTAGTTGGTCTTGGAGGTAGTATGTTCTGCATGGGCGGCACATGATTTGTCTAACCATGCATAAAAACCATACGAGAAGGGTGATTGAGATAGTATCTAACGCACGGTTAGAGCATGATTTGTCAAACCATGCGAACTAACCGTGTGACCACTTAAATGAGATCCTATAAAGGTGGATCTCATGCGTTTTGGCCTATAAGTGCCTCATTCAAGCTCCTAATCATCCCTAACATGGTATTTTGGTTATCCTAAGGTTAAAAGGGTTCTCCCATTGTTCTAAAGGCGATCCGAAGGCTTCTCTTGACGAATCGAAGCCGGATTCTTGAGGTATGGGATTGTTCTTGTTTGGTTTCTTAGATCAACATAGATCTACTTCTCCTCTTCTCTCAGTTTCAAAGATCTACGCCCATTATGGGTATATCTAATTGTGTGGATTCGAAATATGTTGTGTTTTTTTGTTGGTTGTGTTAGGAGGATAGATCTAATAAGGATTGTTGGTGAATCTGCCCAGTTTTTTTATGTGTTCTCTGTTTGTTAGGGTTTTTGTCAAAACCATTGATGTAGGAGGCTTCACTCTCAACTCCTCATTAAAGAATTGATTGGAATAGATTCAATTGGTTTATATGAATGGATTTGATTATTAAAAGCACAGATTAAATCTTCTTTAGGATTATTTATGGTTTTGATGAGATTATGAATTCTTGGTGAATTTTTGTGCAAAGTTATTTGGCTTTTTGAATATAAATTGTTGATTTTCAATTATGGAGTTGCTGAAATTATAGATGGTTTGGTGAAAATGGGTTTACAATAAAAAGGGTGTTTTATTGAAATGGTTTGAGATTGAAATGATGTTGATGGATTTGGTTATCAATAAAAATGGAGTTTTATTGAAATGATTTGGAATTGAAATGGTTCTGCATTGAAATGGTATGAATTGGTTGGACACACTTGGATTTTGACACTGTGGTCATCTGTGTTCACGGGAATGTGGGATAGATAAGGGTTAAGAGTCTCCCCCATCAGTGTTGTGAGGGATATGGGTTAGTGATCTCCCCCTCCAAACATTCATATTGAATTTGGGACGTATAAGGGTTAGGGGTCACCCCCATCAGTGGTGGGATGGATAATGATTATGGCTCTCCCACATAATGAATTCAAGTGAATTTGGGTTTGATAAGGGTAAAAAGTCACCCCCATAATAGTTTTCATGGATAAGGGTTAGGAATGTTTCCCTCTTCCAGGTAGAATACATGGTTGGCTGCATGGTTTTGTGTAAATGGTTGGGTATGAAAATAGGGACATTGTGAAATGGTTCTAAAGCCTTCTTGGTAATTTTTCTAGAAAAGTGACTTGTTGGAAAATTTGATTTAATTCCTCTTGGAATGCCTTTGGATATGAATGGTTTTTGAATCTTTTTTATATTTTGTTATAACCTACTTTTGAGAAATGTTGTATATAAACTCTTTTTATATAAATGTGCCTAACTCTTCTATCCTAGTGGCATGAGTAGGGAAGTCATTGGAGAAAACATATTGAGTTTTATACTCACCCCTACTTTGCCATGTTGGTGCTTTTGCAGATGTTGTATTCCAAGACACAGGTAAAAGTAAAGCATCTTATTTCTAGTGGATTGTGGTGATTCTTAAGAGATGTTGTAGACCATGGATCTTGTGGAGCATGGATTTGTAGTGTATTTTGAGAGTCTTGAGTTGTTCATCCATTCTGTACATTGATGCTTAGTTTGGGATTCCGCTATTGTGTACTTTGAATTATTTTGATATAAATGAGGCGTTTATTGGTCTTTCATTTGTTCATGCATCATATAGTGAATGATTGATTATGGTTTGTTTATGGGTTTATTTGGTAAAGGGTAAATCGTCCCCCAACTTATATTTGAAACCCTTCGGCATTTATTTCCAGCCATTGGCATCTTGGGAATGTCACTTAAGTCATAGTAATGACTAGTTTTACTCTCAATCTAATGATAATTGGTGGGTCATTATAATATAAATGTTCCCTTACCAATATGAAACATATTTTGGAAGAAAAATTTTATCAGATTACTTTTCATTTTATGATGGTCATTCAACTGGTCATATGGTTTTGTCTTTTGTGATAGTTAATATTTTATTGACCATGTTCTTAATCACTCTATATCTAAAAATGATATTTAGATTTATCATTGATTTCCTTTATTTCAATTTTCAATAAAATCATATTATTTGAAAGCATATTTGTTTGTGGATGATATCATTACCCATTCCCTCTTTCTAACGAAATTATTTATTAACCATATTTTTTATTTTTATTTCCCATAAAAAAAATTATCAACATATGATTATTCAGGTAATATTTAATATTAAGAGGAATAAATTTATTGAATGATGGTAGAATATATCTTTCATAGGATTTTATGTTATTTTGATTTTAAATTTTACACCTCCTATAGCTAATGTTTCACAAAACACTAATTTTAACACCATAATATACTATTGAATAGTATTATATAAAATATGATTATTATAACATATTTTCAAAAATATTAGTAATTAATTAGAATAATTTTTTTTTGAAATAAATATATAAATCCTAACAAATATAATTATAATAGATAAAAAAATATAATAACAAAACTTTCAGTACCGTCATTTGAAAACATAATAAATATTCTTACATCATATATGAATTTTAGTGCTATTTATTATATAATATTATAGTCATTTCAAAATTGTTTAGGAAATTTATATGATATAGTGAACATAATTTACGAAATCAATATATCAAAATTAGACTATGATCAAATTGTGATAATTTGTATACAATGTTTTATTCATTGTGAATAATAGAAGAATTTTTTTTAATACATGATATCTTTTATGATATCAGAAAGATAAAATTATGGTTTTAAAAATTATTTAGCCTATGTAATGACTGAATACATATTCTATAAAATAAATATTTTACATAAAATTAATCAAAAATTGTAAATTTTAATATTTTTCATTATAAATAAAAAAGTATTTTTTTTGACCACACGACATTGAGAAACTAAAATTTAGTGTCAATAAACAATAATTGATTATAAAAAGTAGTTTTAAGAAATTTTTTTTAAATATTATGTAATTATGATGATGTTTATTAACATATTCAAATTTTTTTGTTATTTTACATGATTCTTATAGAAATTATTATGTAATTATCACTCAAGGAATGAAATGTCAAATAAAAAATTATCAAAGATTTATTAACATTGATATCAGTAAATATACCTATTTATAAAATATAAAATATTTTATTGATAATAGTGTATACATTTTAATGACAGTATATTATTTATAATTATTATAAATGAAATAATTATATTTAATTCTCATGAAAAATTTATGTAGTTTTTGTGAAAAAAGAAGAAAAATAAAATAAATTGGATTAACTAAAATTAAATGAAACAATAAACAACCCATTTTTTACACTATTTTAATGTAAGATTAATTATTGACCATTATCCTCGATGGTTTTAATATATCCTCTATGGATTCTAATTGTGTGACACTAAGTCCCTTTTAATATTTTTTCATATAAATTCAAAATAATCACAATATGTTTTAAAATTAGGAAAAATATATAAATAAATAGTTTTCATGGAATATATATTTGAATATAAATATCCAATATAATTATATAGTTTTTATATTATTCATGTAATTATTTTAAATTTTTAGTGAAGAAAAAAATACTTTCAATGATTGTAAAATGGTGATGTATAAATTATTAAATTAATGGAAAAATAAAATAATTTATATTAAAATATTAAAATAAATATAATTTTATACAATTAAGATTCTCCAGGAGTTTTAAATACAATTATGTCACTTATCAGATATATGAAAAATACTTTTATGGAACTTGAATTATGTTTTTTAATGTTTTCAAACAGAAAATAATGAATAGTATAAAATTTAAAATTAATGATTTTTCATGAATATAATATTTTAATAAATTTTTAGAAAAACATAAAAATATTATATATGTCTAATGGGGATAATACAAGGGTAAAAATTTAAACCCATTTTATTTATATACCATTTGGACATCATCTTCCATAGAGTAGTTTTATAATATTATTTTATTTTATGACATACCCAAAATACATCAAACCATAATTATTAAAGGGAACCACCTCCCTCACATCATCATATAGATCCTAATTTGCGTATATATTGTATTTGTTTTCAAATGATTGTATTTGGTTGTCAGTGGTGATCAATGAGATATTTAGAACTCATTGCGGTCAATATGATGAAGTGGTTACATTATTAATGGAGTTTTGGTAAAATCTATCAAGTCTAGATATTCCAAGAATCATGTGAATAGTATAATGAAATTGAGTATCATGGTGATTCCTTGAAAAAAATTATTGATTTAATAGAAGAAGTTAGATTTGAGGACATGGATTAATAATTCTCATAGTAAATATGATGATTTTTTGATGATTTATATGTATAAAATATCATAATCAGTTTGGATAACTTGTTATACAAGACAGATGATGGAATGTGGGAAATGGTGTTTCCAATCATATTCATTCTGATTGGAATAATGAAATTGATGGAATATTGTGATGTTACAATACATTCCTCATAAAATCTGACTATTCAAAAAATGATTATTAAATGGATTGAAATCACAATAGATATGTATTGGGATGATAGCTGTTGATTGTTGAATAATTCAGATAATAGTAATGAAGCATGGGTGATCGTACCAAATAAGATGTTTATGTTGTCATTGTTTCCCAGTGTTTTCCAAATACATGGCCATCAATATATGGATGTTTTTGGGACACAATAGATTTACGAGAATCATATTTCACTGATAATTAAGGATTGTTCACATATTGAATAATAGTTTTGCAGAGTTGTGAAGGAAATTATCCGAAGGTAGGTGTTTCTCATAGTAGTTCTATTCGAATACCGATGTGTGGTATGTGAACCATGTTGGAAAAATGGTTCGTTTGAGGGATTCTAGTTTGTAGGATCCAAGTAGTTCAGTTAATGATGGAGGTTCGCAAGATGGCTCATCGTTCATTTTTAAGAGGTAGTGAATCATTCTCTAGAGGATAGTGGTATGGAGAAGGATAAAACAAGGTGGATAAAGATATCATTTTTTTGATAAGATTCAGTGATCTATTGGTGGAAGGAATTGGCTTCCAGAAAGGATGAAAGGCGTTGTGTGGACCACGTAGAGAAAAACCGTTCATGGAAGGGGCATAGTCTTTCGGGAAGGTTATCCCACATTGATGTTTTTACAAAATCTAATTAGTGAATTTTTCAGATATATTTTACCATATAGTGGACCCTAATCCAATCATTATGTTCAGATAATTTTATTTAAAAGTATTATCACTTGTGGAAGAGTCAGGGGTTGTTCAAAAGAGTTTTCAATGAAGAATCCAGCAAAGGCAGCAGTTCAGAGTGGAAATATTCTACATATGAAGATGTTGTCTATATAAGATGAGATTGTCCAACAAATAGAGATAATAATCTGATGATTTTATGGTACATTAAGTTTATATTTTCCACTGGGGAGTTGATGGATCATGGAATCAGTGGAAGTTTGCAGAGAAGAATATGGTTTGTGAAAGTTGAAGTAGTCCACAGAGAAGAAGTAATTGTCCATGAAGGAAGATGCTAGAGTGGAGCAAGGGCGCTCAGTGTATCATCAACAGTATGAGGGGGATCATTTTCACATGATGTAGAGCTTTTTTGAGTAATGTATGGTTGTATAAAAATCCCATTTTCTAAGTAGTTCAAGGAAGAATGTGGCCTTAGTTCTACACTATTGTTTTCAAGATTAATTTTTTGAATTGTTCGCAAGGATAGTTCATGAAGCGAAGGACAAAAATACATGATATTTCATTATGGAGAATTATTTCATACAATGTATATTTATTTAAACCATCATTGTAAATTTTTAAGAATAAAATGGAGTTCAAAACATAACAACCCTATTCTATATTATTGTAGGTCAAAGAAGAAGAAAGAGAGTATAATATTTATATTTAGTAATATAGGTCATATTAATTGTTATGAGTCTATGCTTATATTATCATCATTGATTTAATAATAAATATTTTTTGATTATAGTATCAAGAAGTGGAGATCTCTATGCAGTTCTTTTTTCATGGAAGGAGAGAGTAAAAAAACATTAGAATATCTGGTGACCAAATAGATATAAATTTCTATAATTTTGGTGAGATAAGGTCTTGTTTTAACCATTCGACAAAAAAATTCTACATAATATGACATATAGAATAAAAAGATTTATCAGCAACAAATATTTCTTGATTGTAAGAGATAAAATGAATATTATGTATGCTATAGTGCATGTAACAATATGAAGAAAAATATTATGAATCTATCATGTTTTATACTGGGAAGAATTAAGAGGTGTTGCATGCATGATGATGTTAAACTGACAATGTGAATTAGAAGGATGTGATGAAAGATAAGAATTATGACATAAGACATGAATCAACATGTGGATGAAATTTATAGTGTTACAAACCCTCATCAACTAGAAGAAGGCTTCCTTGGGAGGATGTATAAAGATCTAATGAAGTTCTATAAAACATGCACTATTTATTTTTTTTTCAAAGTGACTCATGATATTAAGTGAATAACCTACTCCTTATAACCACATTTAATAGATTTTATTCTATTGGTTCTGTGGTAAGGAATTTATTCAATCATTTCAAGGATATAGTTTCTATTGTTGAGTAGTGAGACATAAAAAATTATTTTTTTCCATATTGACTAATATCATATATATTCATGTGATAGGAAATGAGAATAAGCTAATTGAGATCCTAATAGGTGTAAGATGTACATGTATGAAAGTTGAAACTATTTTAAAATTCCCCAACACTAATTTACTATCCTGTTAGTGTTAGGAATATACCAAAATAGTACTCCCAATTGGTATCAAAGGCAGGTAAATGTCTTTTGGATTCCCTATATTCGTGATATTCACTTTTGAATACCTGAGATTCATTTTTGATTCCACAATAATGTTCATTTTGTCTGATGATTCAATTACGTCTTAGCATTATTCTATATTTAAAAATACCATGATGAACAAAAAAAATAAAAGAGAAGTGAAATTTGAATAAGAAGTCCCTCTTATCAAATGAAGATGAAGTATATGGTACATTATACACAGGTCAAAATGAAGATATATCAAATATGGAATTTAATGAAAATTTTGATCATGCTTCCACTAATAAGTCAGATTGCCTTCCTAACTCAAGTGATTAGGCGTTATGTGTTAGTAAATTTAAAAAAATTCCTCTAAATGAATATTCTAGAACAAGAGGTGATGATTTTCAATCAAAAAATTCTCAAATATATATGTTGATATATTTAGAGTATTTCTATATGTTTTTATTCAGGAAATAACATCCTTTGTTTATTGATTCATTCAATTTATGAAATAATATATCATCCCATTGGAATATAAAACTAATGTTTTGGAGTAGAGACTACAAGATAAAATTTTACAAGGTCTAAAGCTCTCTAAACAGTTTGAAACAATTTAAGTATCGTATATTGTACTTAAACTAAGTTATTAAAAAATGATCAATGAGGATTATTAGAAGTAAGGAGTCCATAAAAATCAATAAGAAAAGAACAATGAGCATGACTAGAAATTAAAGAATAATACTAAAGTTAAGGGACTACATTTGGAGAAAATTCCCATAAAGATAAAGAATCTTGACCAATTGTTACAAAAAAAATTTATATTTATGAAGTTTATGCTAAAATAAAGAAAAAAAGTATTTAATAATATGTTGATTATGAATTATTATCATAATAGCATCCTCAATATTAAATGTATAGAATTTGAAGCTCAATTGTCCAACCATTAAAAGATATGTATTGACACTTAAAAAAAGATTTAAAATAGTAATGTAGATATTAAATGTCAAATGGATGATTAAAATGATGGAGAACTCCATTATGTCATAAGATTATAATGACATCACTCAATGATCAATCCCAATAAGCTATTAATGAACAAGTATGATCCACACCATTATTTAGAAATATTTCTCAACCTGTTGTCATGAATAGTGGAGCTTCTAAAGAAAACTATAAACATGTATGGATGAATAAATGTGAGAATAATCATACCACAATAACTATGTTGGGTATTCTAATGAATATAGCATTTTATTCCCCATATAATTCACAAAAAATCTTGAATATGAACCAAATAACATATATATATATATTTATATATAATATTAGGAAATAATGATTTGGGGTTCTATATAGGTATTGCAACAGATTTGGGAACTATGCATTGAATTACTCTTAAAATTCTTCAAAATGTAAATGCACAATGGAATCCCATCTCAATGGTCTGAAATTAGGAGAATAAAAAAATCCATAGGTCGAGAAGCATCTGTATACTGCAAAACATATTATAAATGACATATAATATCTATGATTTATGAAATGGTTATGGTTACAAGGTTGGTACATTATCATTTCAATATTTTTCCAAATATGATGAGAAAATGTTATCACATAATGTATCTAGAAATGAAGAATCAAACTTATAATGAAATCGAAATATTTTTGGAACACATATTCTCCCATGAATATTACAAGTAACAATATTAGTAAGGTCATGGATTCAAAATACATAATTTTATAGGGTAGTTCATCTAGATGAACTACCATGGTTGATGACATTCAGATGATGCAATTCAGATGATCCAATCCAACATGGAATGATCGTAATGACATTTTTGATATCTGTCATAATGATTTGGAACCTATATAGAAAATGGAAGATATAGAAACTAATTATAGTGAAAAGGTAGAAGAAACCATTATACATGGTCAATTGAAAATTTCATGAGGGAATATTATGAAAATGAAACCCTTCTATTAAATATGTATTGTGTGAGGGATGCAAGAAATTAGGTCACATAGAAAAATGTTTATTAACTATACTACTAGAACAAGACGCAGTTCTCATGGTAAGTAATAATGTATCATCCATGAAGTCTATCAAGAAGAAAATTTCTCAACACCAAAAATAATAGGATATGAAGACATCCTTGATGCTTTAATAAATATGTGATCATATGTTCAGATGTGAAATCCTGAAGACATGATACAATGGAGCAACAAGGTTGAGAATATTATCAAAAAACATGATGTTCATATTAATAGAGCATGAAGGATCCACATAATTCATTAAAATAATTGTGTTTTTTATTTTTGCTTATAATTTATGTAATTTAAGGGGATTCAAGTACTATAGGGAGAACATGATAAGTAGTTAATGTTTATAAATCTTGATATAAAATATGAAGCAATTACCATATTTGAAAAATTCCCCAATTTATATTCAAATATTACTATGAGGAAGGATCATGATTAATGAGTTTTAAAAACATTATTTCCTATTCTACATAACTAGGATAAATAATATTCTATATTGGTTTGATTTTATTACATGATATCATAAATAACAATTGTTTTATAAGATCAACCTCAGTAATGTTTTGAAAGATGTCTAATATTTTCTTTCACACATTGAATACCCATTCTAGTGTAATACCTATATTTTATGTTTGTGAAATAAATTCTTAATTATAGAAACCATTATTATGAATATGAGAAATTCTTCCTTGTTGAGGGAAAAATTAATAAGCATCCTTAATTATTATTTAACGTTGTATCAAATCTTATTGATCAAATTTTTTAATGATCTTGTAATTTTAAAAGTTATATATCTCTTAATCTATCATAATTGGTTTAAAAAAATAATAATAAGAAATAATATACAAGTTAGGGAAAATTATTTATTAAGTGAAATAAGAAGAATGTATGTTCGTCATGTTCACATATACTAAATATTGATCTCGAATATTATTTTTATATTTTATGAAGTGACTGCATGTGTTTCAGGTGGGTTATTATTAAAATGATTCATATCACATTTGGTAATATCATCATCGAATGAATGTTAATTTTCAATGGAGACAATTATATGAGTTATCATTTCATAAGGTATTATGATCAGTTTGTAATGGATAACTTTGTTGTCTAAATAAAATCCTCATATTTTCTACACCGAGTAAATTAGAAGTACACCTAGAGTGAAATGATGGATGAAAATCAATTATGTATGAACTTATAACTATTTTTAATGAACATCTTATATCTTGTTAATAAGGGGGGTAGAAAGTGAAATGAAATTTTGATGTGTAAATTCGATGGAGAAATTAATTGTTCCTTATATTGACACATTCAACTATATAGAACATTAAAGGCATTTCCAAAAAATACCAAGGGAGGATTTTTTATCCCACTTTTTGAATGGATTGAATTTTTTTGTGAAATAATTGTCTTAGGTTTTCAATGGTTATAATTGAGATATGAAGATACTAGTGCAATCAATATGTTTAAGTAGCAACAAATTTAAAGGATCTTGGATGAAGACATCCTATTAAGATATTCCCATAAAAATGTGATTAGTCTAAAGACATTGAGTTTCAAGGTGATGTATAGAAGATTATTACATATTATTTTGATGAAAATTTATTTCACGTCATTGTGGATTAATTATCCTATTAAATATAGAAATTCTATAATGTTTTTCATTTCTCAGTTATCATAAGTTTATTAGAGAACATGTGATAAATACCTTATGAAGGAATGGATGAGAAAACATGTTTCCAATCGTATTGAGTATGATTGGAAAAATTTATGTTGATTGATGGAAGGGAATTTACAATACATTCCTTGGGAAATATTTTTATCCTTAAAATCATCAATAAATTGTTATAAATCCTGAGAGAAAATGTTCATGATGAATTCAGATGAATTTTGAATAAGATAGATGACATCGAAGCAGCATGGGTGTTTATTGCAATGAACGGTTTCCGAAATGCATAAGAGGTTCACGAAGAGATGATGTAAATTCAGAAAAGGAAGAAATTTTTTATTACAATTTTATGAGAACCATGAACTATAGTACATTAACCACTTAGGGAAAACGATTTGTGTGATAAATTGTTGTTCATTGGAGCCAAGTAGTTTGGTGAAAGCCTGAGGTTCATGGGATGGCTCGTCCTTCGCGACTAAGAGGAGCCGATTCTTTCGCGAGAGGCTTTCTATATACATAAGGATAATATTTGATGAGGGATGATTTTTTTTACCATAAAAGGAAGTGATCTATTTTTGTAAGGAATTGGTCTCTAAAAAGGATATCCCATAGAATGTAGATTTCATATATATAATTAGTTCACACTACTTCATACTTTGCAGTGAAGGTTTTCCTGCGTCAGTTATTTTTGCAAAATTGGATTACCATAATATGGGATTGATTATCCAATATAATGGACCCCAATTTTTTCATTATGTTATTTGGAAATAATTTCGATAATATCACCACCAATTGAAGATTCTGGGTTTGTGTGGAATTCTTTTTAAGGAATAAATCATCCAAGAGAAATAAATAACGAAGGAATTTTTCTATGAAGTACGAAGTTGTTCATGGAAGTGGAGACAATGAAAAGATTTGAGATAGTCCATTAAGGATGAGATGATCAAAAAAGTAGTGACTATACAAAAAAGAGAAGATTTTTTATGAAAGTGAAGGTAGTATTTGGACGAGAATATGTTTTGTGGAGGTCGCGGTAGTCCTCATAGAAGAAGAGTCAATCCACAAAATAAGGGATGATCGATGGAGAAAAAATATATATGATGAGAAGGGGTGGTCCTTAAGGAATTAAAATTATTTTGGGAAACAGTTATCTAGAAAGTAGAGCTAGTTCTCAACTGGGATAATTTTCATTGATTCTCTTGATCCATGTAGTGCATGGAAGTACACTACAACAGTTCGCTACCACAGTTCTTGAGAACTATCTGTGGTTATAGTTCATAAGAATATCTCACAATGGAACGAAAACTCAAAAGGGATACATTATATTTCATAATAAATAAATATTTCATTCTTGTGACAGTTTTTACCACAATTTTTCCCTTGTTAATAAGCATGGGATTTCAAAATAGTGCTACAGTATTTAATGTTATATGTGTCAAAGAATATGAACTAGAGTGGACAATTTATATTCTGTTATTATGACCATATTAATTACAATGATTCTATGTTGATAAAATCATCCTTGATTTAATAATAAAATATAATTTTATGAGTCCAATAAGTAGGTGATGTGATCCCAATGAATTCTGTTTTTCATGGAAGAAGAGCGAATAAAGAATAGTAGATGATCTAGTGACCATATTAAAATATGTTTATTAAAATTTGAATTAGAGAAAATATAGTGTTAATTAGTTCAGAACACTTTCATATTATTGTGACTATTAGAAGAATAATATTGTTCAGCTATCAAGTTTGATTCTTGGACAAGATAATTGGAGTTCCTTATATATTATTGTTTGAGTAAAAAATGAGAAAAACTATTATGCAGCAATCATTTTAGTTGCTGGGATGAAGTAAGAGAAGTATCTTTCATGCTGAAATGAAAGTGAAAAACAGAAAAAGTTTTTTGTAGAAGAATAATGCATAACTCTGACAATGGACATGACTAAACAGGTGGAGGACTATCTTGTTTCACTGACTCTAATCGAAAATGAGAATAATTTCATGGGAGGTAGTATAAGGATCCTGTTAAAAGATACAAAACATGCATAATTAATTATATCCCAAACTGGTCCACTCACATCACACCACCTTGGGGGTATACATATTGACCAAATTCTGACCGTTTATCTTCCCAAAATCATTTTACAATGATTTGGAGATGCTTTATTCCAAAAATAATATATCTAGACCATTTATTAAAGGACCAAAAGGAGTCTTTTCCAAAAAATATGTAATCAAATTTACCCTTGTATTCAAGATCTCTTTGTGATTTACATCCTCTTAATGACTCATTTCCATCCTAAAACAATAAATTCTTTATAATATTTATATATATGGATGTAATTATTATAATTAATCAACCATATTCTAAAATGTATACATCCTAGTAAAAATGAATGCACTGTAAGTGTGTACTTATGGCTTACTATCTCCCCCTAGTGGTGTAATCTATTTCTAATATCTACTATATATATATAGTTATAATGATGGTAATAGTTGATATATATAAAAATTAGGATGTTATATATTTTATGTAAATCTAGTATACTATCCACTTTCTTACCCTTTTATCTTATATGAAATTATAACATCGCTCATGTGTACGAATGGCATAACATCTCTCCCATAAAAAGTGATTAATGGTCTATGTTAAATATTAAATATTTTCATGAAATTGTAATTAATGAATAAATTAAACATTTATGAATTTGATTTTATTATTTATGTTTTTTGAACTATATTTTTATTATGATAATCAGGATATTCAGGACAATGCAAGAATTACAAAATAAGGAAATTTATAACTGAAGTAATGAAATGAATAAAATAGTATTAATATATGGGATGTAAATTGTTATAAGCGGTAATATATGATTAAATAAATAATAATATGATTATGTAATAAATTAATAATTTGTTTTGAAAATTTTATTTTACAATTATCCTTTTAATATTAAATTTAATTTGTATACATATTTTCGTTTTTGAAAATCAATTTGAAATGAATATTTCTATCATTTTAAAAATAGGGAATATTGTGAAATTTCCAAAAAATTATATAGAATGATGTTTTTGTCTACTAAAACATAATGATAATATTTTCCCTCCATTATGATTCATTTTTATATTGAGTAATCCTATACAAAATTACAACATCATTTTCAGTTAAAATGTTTTCTTTTATAATTTCATAATTGTTTAAATAAAATATTTTGAAGAAAAAAAGATTGTTTTTATAACTATTTTTTCATTGATAATATTACAGTATTTCCATCAATGCAAATTCCATTTGATTAATAACGTGAATAATTGATTTTTAACCCTTATAATACAATCTACCATGTTTTAATGGAATATTTATGTTCAGTTTGACTGTGGATGTCCTATTTTGATAGAATTCTTCTAATTTGTCTGGATGTTTTATGATTAAGTATTCTCAGTTTATAGGATAATATTACATTAAAAAAGAATATATTTTTTATATTTTTACCCTTTGACATGTTAACGTAATTGGAAATATTAAGTGGACGGTGGCGGAAGATATATCCCTTATATGCATTGATATGTCTAATTAGGAAAAATGGATCAAGTTTTGGATGAGGACTTACCCATTTACGTAGACATCTTTTTGGAGACATTGACTATTTTATAGGAATTTACATCATGAATCCTATCATTATGATTTTATTTATTGATATTGAATGATATTATTTTCAATGAAAAATATCTATGATCATGTATTATTCAATTGTGATTATTTATATGGAATTAGTTCATATTTATTTATTCATAGAATTCTATGAACAAGGTTATGTTTAAAAGAATGTGTTTTTGATATACACATAACCATATTTTTTATGCCTTATTTATTCATGGATTCCACAATATGGTTAACCATTTTGAAAATATTCTATCACCCCATTATTATGATTCACCTATCCCCATGTTGCATGGATGTTTATTGTGATTGATGTTTAGGGTTACAAAAATGAGAATATTGGAATTCTAAAATAAATTCATTGAGTGTTTTATAATTGAACATAAAATGTTAATTTAATGTATGTATCTTTATTAATAAAACTAATAATATATTTTTCTATTTGGGATGTAAGACATTATAAATTATACCAATTTAATAATGTAATAGCCAATATTAGGTTACATTAATTTGGGTATTTATATTATAATATTTGTAAAAAAATAATATCATTTCATTGTTTTTCCATTAATTTTATAATTACTACATTAGTGTTTTAATGTATTTAAAGTAATTATATAATTACTAAAAATAATAAATAAATTAACTACATTTATATAATTTCACTCGGAACAAATTTAGTATTATTTTTTATTAGAACAGTTTATTCTCTATGAGAATATAGAAATGACATTTAAAACTATGAGTGTGACATTTGGCCTATTATTTTGGTTATATATATATATATATATAATATTTTCAGGAAATGTTTTCCATTAAATAACTGAATATAAAACTATTGTTATAAAGGGTAGAATTCATGACATCTAATAAGTACATTGATAAAAACAATTACTATCGTTTCACTTAGTTTTATCCAAGATGAACTTGATTAACACATTATTGAGGTGATAAATTATTACATGGTATCTATTCATATTCAAAAAAATTTAAAATGGTGATAATTAAAAAATGTAAAACTCAAGTGTATTAATATGTAATTTAATTTATATAATTCACCGCTTTAAATAGAATGTGTTAATTATGATGTATGTTCACAATATGTAACAAAACCACATTTTTGATGATTCATTTTAATCATAGATATATATTTTTTATTATCAAGCTCTTATAAATATCAATATTGAATGTATAAAAGATATTTTCATTGGAAAGATATATAATTTTAATTAAAATCACTCACCAATTTATATTAAATTAATCTATTAATATATAATTGGTTTCATGCATAATTTTTTTGGATATTACATCAGATTTATTTGGATTTGAATAATTATAATCATAATTTTATTTTAGAAATGTATATACCATATATTTACACATGGTTTGTAATAGAACCAATTTCCTGCAATATAATTATAATTTCATAATGGATACATTATATTTTATTAATGACATGCAGATTGTTTAAACTCGTTGTTGCATGCAACAGAAGTTATCTAGTGAGTAATAGCCTATGGTGTTAGATGATGTACACCATGGTATTATAGGTGACCCATGGGTTCACGTGACCTAGATCATTTCAAGGGGAATCCTAGTTTGATAAAAATGGTATTAAATGAAATTCCCAATAGGTATTTTAAAGGCACTACATGTTCTTGAATAATGGGCTCCACAAATAAGGGGTTGTGCTTTAAAGGGGTGTATAATGTTACACACCTAGAAAAGTGTGAAATTAAAGGATAAATGTTACTACCCATGTCAAATGGTGCACATTTGATATTGATCGAGTGTTAATTATTATCACACACCAAATTTTAATTTAATTTAGTTTTATTAGTTTATGGATTCGGTCATCCGCGTCGAGGTGCGGGTTGAGAGAGAGTCTAAAATTAATGATGTTTAATAATTTTAGAATGTTTTGGAACTATCTTTGGTCACTGTATGGTGGTCGATAGTCATGCAATCTCCCTAGGTGTTTGTTTGAATTCCCATGTGGTCTATGTTGAGCCGTGTAACTTGCACACAGTTTATTAAGTCATGTGACGAGCTTACAGTAACCTGATTTTTAGAATAAGATAACGAAACAGATTAAAATTTACATGAAAAGAATTTTAAATGATAATAAAATCATGTTGTTGTTATTATTTTTATTATTAATAAAAATTTAAAATTATTTATTATTATATTATTATTAATTATATAATTATAATATTATTATTATTAATTTTAATACTATTATTATAGTTATTACAAATTGAAATATGGGTTAAAACCTAGCTACCCACGAGGCCCCCTCCCCTTCATCTGCCAGGGCGCACCCGAAGCCCCTCCCCTAGACTTATCCTGCTCTGGCCAGGCCATCACAGTCCTGGATGACCTCTCTATACAGCTACGATCCATCCGCACTCTCCTTGACCGTCTCAAACTTGGCCTCACCTCTCACACATGCTGGACTAACACATCATCACTCCCGACCGGCCAACAACACCCCGTCCATCCGCCGACACCCTGACCTGATGACCCTATAGGACCACCCCATTAGCTCTGCAGCCTTCATCGCTTCAGTAGGATGTTTCTCCCATGCCATGAAACTCTCCTTCTTCCTGATTCATCTCCTCACATCCTCTGCCCAGGCCTCCAGACACCCCTCTGCATTTTCCTTATCCAACGGCCAACCTCGTAACCCACCAGTAGCGACACTGATCCCCTGATCTACAACTAGCCACTGTCCTCACCTATGGGGTTTTTATTTTATACCTTTTGGTGTTTTTTATTTATTTTTTTTATGTCCCAACAACTCGGGTGTTTATTCATATGTTTGAATCATTGTTTTAAGTGTGTGATTGGTGCGCGGGAGGTTCTCCTTCCTTCCGCTGAAGTGTTGTTGCACCTGTACTTGGTTTGAGGTAGTCTAATCCAAATTTTCCCTCCAGACTAATTTCATGGAACTTTCATATTTTTAGTTTCTTTCAAATATTATTCTCACCACCATGGAACTCTTGGTTGTCTTATTACATTATTTTGGAGATTTTTTAATTTTCAAAAAATGAGTTTTCATGGATATTTGTGTGAAATTCCTTGTTTTATCACACATCAGGGGTTTTATGAAAAGTATAACATTAGGGATGATGAGATGATAAATAGTTGGTTTGAGAAAATATTATGGCATGTTCGATTGGGTTCTTTTATGGCATTGTGTGATTATATGAAATTGGTTTAGAAAGTGTTTTATGGTGGCGCTCGGGTTGTTTTATACTTTATAAGTGAGGTGGATAATGGACCATGGTTTTATAATAAATATTAGGTTGTGTGCAAGTGTTTTGGAAAAACATTATTTATAACAGGTCCTTTAAGGTTTGGTCATTTTGTTGGAAACATGTTTTGGTGTGTCTTGGGAAAACAATGTTACATATGAACCTTAATTTCTCAAATGTTCTCCCTTCTCTATCCATTTTTTTCCTTCTATCTAAAATAGATCTATTATTTTTAAACAGTGTGTTGGTATTAAATGTGTATTTAAAATGAAATTTTGAATGTGTTCTTTACAATTTGAAATGTAGTGAAATTTGGGACATAATTGGTTTCAAAAGATTTAATGAACCGTTTGAAATAGTATACATGGAAATGGTTTTAGAAATGTTTTGGAACAGTTTTGGTAAATGTATTTTTCTGTGTATAATTGAAGGCCCATGTGGCATTGTACATCTAATGGTGATGTTTTTTGGGGATTTTTGAAAAGAATGTGATTTAGAATATGTTAATGCTCTGTTTGAAACATAAGGTGTTTAAAAAAATGGTTTGAATGCTTATGTGATGTGACTGCTCAGTTGGCACATTATTAATGTGAAATGATTGAATGTTTATATGGGAGTGCCATGTCTAGGGTAACCCATTATAGGTGAATGCATAGGAAGAGTAAGTGTTTGGGGAAGGAAAGTGCGGTGAGATTTTTCATGCATGCGAGGGCCTTTATACTTAAATAGTATTATTAAAACAACCATAGGTTCTTTGGAGTCTTTTAGATGATTGGGTGATGGTTGACAGTGATCCAAAATTTGAAGAGTTGGTACCCAATAGAATGGTTGTTAGGCTAGGTGGCCTTTTCCCCTAGATTGGTCAGTTATAGGGAAGCCAGTTGGTTATAGACATAGGGGCTTCAACATATGTCGACAAGTGGTTTCGAACCAAGTATGTCCAAGGGTCTTCTAGTGATTTCTAGGATCCCCCGTGTTTTCTAAATTATTTAAATTTCTTGTTTACATTATTTTGCACTAGTTTATGTTCAGATTTCATTGTTTACTTGTTTTACATTCTCCCAGCTTTTGTATATTCTATTGGGGGTTTTATTTATAAAAAAGGGGATATTTGAAATGGTTTGTAGCGTGGATGGGTTCTCAAAATGGAAAATCACATTTTTTATTTTAAAATGTGAAAATCCTACTTTTATATTTGTATTTAAAACTTGTGTCATTGTAATTTTTTGGGAAAGGGATTACATTGATCCCGTGGTTATATTTGGAATCCCTACTGAGTATCTCAGTTCTCACACCTATCATATTACTTCAATTACAAGTTTAGTTCTTGTTCAGGATCATGTTTTAGGTGCTCAGTGTTGGACTGGGCTTCGGTCTGAGTTGTGTGGTGACCTTTATGGTCAAAAGGTGGTATGTTTGGTTTTATTTTCAGTTTGTTTCTAATTTTTTTATCGTTATTTTTGTTTATCTATTTATATTATGTTGATCAGAAATATCATTACAAAATGTTTCATTTGATGCCTGGCACTGGATGGTAGCCTTTGAGGGAATGGGAATGCCCTTCAATCCATGTCGCAGATTGGATCGGGTGAACGGTTCATGGTCTAACTGGGTTGGTTCATCAAAAAATGGTATCAGAGGTGGCCCTTGTTATTTGGGTTGTTCGGTAGATAGAGATTAGGACTGTAGAGGCTCAGGTGGTATGTACAGAAAAGGAATCATAAATCCTTGCTTGTTCCAAACCATGAGTTGACAAGGGTAGTTCATGTTTTGAATCTTCATCATTTTATTTGTGATTGAGGAATGAATATAAAGGATGACTAGTGTCATGTCATGACCTCACATGGAGCAGAGACCCAAGTAGAGTCTGATTTCACTATTGAGATGCTCTTAGTCATTTATACTCGCTTGGGGCATGGCTCCTACCATGTCTCCATGTTAAGCATAAATGCTAGTTCCTCATCCCGATTGTATTTTTTATGTTGGGTTTTTTTGTGGTTTTGATTGATGTAAATGTGTTTTTGAAAATGAAAGGTAATTTTAGAATGAGGAATTTTTGAGTTATGTTTGTATTTTTCTTGTTTCTTTTGAGCTCGTTGTTTTGGGATGAATGAGGTTTCTTTGATTTTTGTTTGGATTGATATCAATTTTGGCTCTATGTTTTTTTGTGTTGTTCAGAAAAATCTGTGTGGAAAGGTCCTCAAGTTTTATGATAAGTCATTCCTAGTTATTACTCCTTCTCAAACATTGCCTATCCTACATGGTTTTTGAGATCCATTAGAGGAAGTAGAGTGTATTGATGTGGAAGAGTGTGTCTTCAAGGTTTTGGGAAAACCCAAAGCTGTCAGTGTACATTCCATTTAAGGTTTTTTAAGGGTTCTGTTTGGGATCAAAGGAGGATGGTTGTTATATTTCTGTTGGAGTTTGGTTTGGTGCTGGCGGTAATTGGATTTTGTTAAGGTTTCCTATCTGGTGAGGAGTGTGTGCTGGAGGAACCTTACCAAAGATGACATTTGTGTTGATCCTAGAACCTAGTTCATCTGGATGCCTTCGGGTGTGCCATCAACATAACAGGTTCGGGCATTCCAAACCATCATGTCACATCCTTCCAAATACCTTTCTTCATTGTAGCTATCTGGGTCATCTAGAGAAGTTATGCAGGAAGCGTCGCCTGAAGACGATGTTGTGACCGGAGGGAATTTAGTGCCTGATTGTGAGGAAGGAGATGCATTAGCCATCAAATCCCCAGCCATAGGTCTCAAAATGAAAATCACATGCAATCATGAGTTTCCTATGGTGGGTAGCCTCGGTTCAGGTTTTGGGTTCCGTGTTGGCGGTGCAACATTTAATGTATTCTCTCTCTTGTTTTTCTACTGTAAAAACATTAATATTATTGCGAGTTCATTGTTCGATGGGGAAATGTGAAGGACTCATTCAATTACAATCTAAATAGTCTTGTATGTATGAATGAATCTTTTTGAATCATGAAGTTTTCTTAAAATTTAGTTTGGATCTTGTTTGGGTTAATCTCATTTTGACTGTGTTCATTCATAGATGTGAGAACATGTCGATGAATCAATGTTTGTGGTTATGCTCGGGTTCACTTCTTCCGATAAGTTTTGATCGGAGGTTTTTCTCTTGTGTTCGTTCTTTTTGGTCTGGATTGAGAGTCCCATGATCCAACGGGGGTGTTGTTTTCTCATGCTATAGACGTTAGTTTGGATTGATTAGGAGATTCTATGTCACCCCCCTTCCCAAGGTGATATGTTTGGGTGTTAAATTTACATTCTAGATGAGTTATTTTGGTTGGGATAACCCTCTCCTGTTACCTCATTCTATAATGTTGTGGTTTCTTTTGGTTTCATTCAGACATGGATTCTTGTTTTGTCTATTGTTTAACTGGGTGACATTATTTGGGGTGATAGTGTCTGTGGTGGGGATAATTTTCAAAACATTACATTCAATTTATTTTTATTTAATTATTTCATGACTTCGGTCAACAACGTCATGTTTCTGGTTGAGAACGAGTCTAAAATCATTAATGTTTAATCATTTTAGTTGGTTTTGGACCCACGTGTTGTCACAGAATGGATTGCAGTAGCTGCACGATCGTCCCAGGTGTTTGTGAAAACGCCCATGTTGTCTATGTTGAGGCACACACCATGCATGCTTTTTTTTAGACGTGCGACGAGTGCGGGGTGACCCGGTTTTAAGAATAAGATAATTAAACAGAACAAAATTTGAAAGAAAAGAATTTTCAGTAATAATAATAATAAATTTATGTTATTTTTATTAATATTATGATTATTATTAATAAAAGTATAATTATTAATTATATTATTATTATTATGTATATATTATTATTTTAATTATTATTTGTAATAATATTATTTTTTATTACAAATTTTAAAAAGTGTGAAACCCTAGCTACCAGTGAGCCCCCCCTTCCTCGTTCCTTGCATGACCCCCACCCCCATCCTCTCCCTATGCACATCCAAAGCCCCACCCCCTAGGCCTTCTCCCGCTCCGGCCATGATATCATGGTCCTGACCGACCTCACCCAGCCACACCATCCCGTTTTCCCTCACCCAGACCGTCTTTCTCCCGACCTCCCCTCTCACCCCTGCTGGACTCATCCCTCGCCACTCCCAACTGGCTAGTGATGCCTCGGCCTTATATCGGCGCCAGGACCTCACGCCCCTACAGGAACCCAACCTTTGTCTCTTCTTCCTTTATCGCCCCAGTAGGCCACCATTCCTATGACACTAGCCCCTCCCTCTTCCATCATCTACTCCTCACCACCTCCGCCCTGACCTCCAGGTACCCATTCACATTTTACCAAGACGATGGCCAACCTAGAAACTCACTACCACCAAACCCACTCTCTTGATCTGCAACCTTCCAGCAACCTCACCTCAGGTGTTTTTATCATCTACCTTTTACTATTTTTATTTATTTTGGTGATGTCCAAAAACCATGGGTGTTGGATCGCATGTTTACCTCATTTTTTAGGTGTGATATTGATTAATGGGAGGTTGTCATTCATTCTTCTAATGCATTGTCGAGCCTCTATCTGGTTTCACAAAAGGGAATTAAATAGGTTCCTTCCAGACTAATTCTATGGCACTTTCATGTTTTCAATTTCATTCAAATATTATCAACAACTCTATGTAACCCTTTTTTATCTTATTTAATTTTTTGGTGTTCGTTTAATTTTATAGAAATGATTTTTCAAGGATATTGGTGTGAAATGCCACGTTTTATTACATTTTGGGAGTTTTATGAAAACTAAATCTTTAGCATTGTTGGGATGATAAATAGTTGGTTTGGAAATTTATTATGGCGTGTTCGACTAATTTATTTTATGGCTTTGTGTGATTATATGAATTTTTTTAAAAAAAGTTTTATAGTGGCACTCGGGGTTGTTTTGCTTTAAATGTGAGGTAGAAAGTGGTGCATGGTTTTATGATAAATGTTCAGTTTTTTAAAGTGTTTTGGATAAAAATGGTCTATAATAGGGCCTTTATGGATTGGTCATTTGGACTGAAAAGTTATTTGGCGTGGGTTGGAGAAATGATGTTTCACATGAACATTGATTTCTCAAATGTTCTCTCTTCTCTCTCCCTATCTTTTCTTCCTTATTAAATGGATATTTGATTTTAAAATAGTTTTTTGGTATTAAATTTTTCTTTAAAAAGACTTTTTGAATGTGTTCATTAAAATTTAATACATGGAGAATTTTGCGACACTATTGGTTTCAAATGGTTTAATGTCCCATTTGATATATTATACATGGGAATGGTTTTAAAAATGATTTGAAACTATTTTTGTAAATGTATTTGGGTGTGTAAACTTGAAGGCCCATGTGGCATTGTACTTCTAAAGGTGCTGTTTTTTTGTGATTTTTGAAAATTATGTGATTCAGAAAATGTGAATGCCCAATTGGCAATGTATGGTTTTTTAAAATATGGTTTGAATGGTTATGTGATGTGACAGACTGGAAGGAACTTTATTGATGTGAAATAATTTTATGTTTATTTATGATCACTCTTGTCTAGGGTAACCCTTTATCTATGAATTTACAAGAAACTTCCATGTTTGTGGAAGGTAAGTGAGGTGAGAAGAGTCACATGTGTGAGGGATTTCCTACATTCATGGTATTATTATAACAACCATTGGTTCTGGGGTGACTTTTAGATGATCGAGTGTCGGCTGTTGGTCAACCCTGATTAGACGGGTTGGTACCCCCTGGATTGGTTGTTATACCAGGCCAGCTTTGCCACTGGATTGGCTAGTTATAGGGAGGAAAATTGGTTATAGACATAGGGGATTCACCATACAACGAAAGGTGGTTCCAAACCAATTATGTCCAGGGGTCTTCTAGGGATGTTTAGGATCGCCCATGGTTTCTGGATTATTTACATTTCTTGTTTACTTTTAGTTGCACTAGTTTATTTTCAGTTTGCACTATCTAGTAGTTTTACTTTACCCCTGATATGGTATATTCTGTTGGGGTTTTATTTATTAAAAAATGATTTTTTTGAAATGGTATATATACTAGTTGGGTATTTAATGAGAAAAAATGTTGTTTATTTTAAAATGCAAAAACCCTACTTTTATATTTTTATTTCAATTTTGTGTCCTTGGATTGCTTTGGAAAAGGGAATACTTGGATTTTTTGGTAATATTTGGCATCCCTTCTAAGAATATTGGTACTAAAACCTATCATGTTATTTTTGTTTCAGGTTCAGTTCATGTTCAGACTCCTGGTTCAGCTGCTTAGTGTTGGTGAAGGCTTGAGTTAGGGTAGGGTGGTGACCATGATAGTCACAAAGACTTATGTTCGATTTTCTTTTCCTTCCGATACTATATTTTTATTTTAATCATCAATTTTTCATATATTTTTATCTTTTATTCATGGGGAAAATCATTCCCAACAATTTTAATTTGATGCCCAACACTGGTTTCATGCTTGTGGGGAACGAGAATGTCATTCGGTCTATGTCGCAGATTGGCTTGGGTGAATGGTTTATGGTCTACTCGGGATGGCTTGTGATAATGATGTTTTTGGATTTATTTCTATGAGACATATTTTAATCATATTTTTGATTACAAATGCAATGAGGTTCAAGTAGTTTAATTAATCTCAAATTTCAACTAACATCATTAACCAATATTGAAAAAAAGGATTGACTTCCTTCAAATTATCTCATGATCAATATAAGTTATTGACATTGTTATTTTTGTTTGTCGGGACCAATTCTTGACCAAGTTTAGGAATTTCATAACATATTGGTATATTTTATTATGGATAATTTGAATTACTATATGGCATTCATGTGTATCTCATGGGACCAATGTTTTTATGATCGACCACATGTGGTTTGAATGTATATGTCGCCGTTGAACCATGATTTCATCACATGAGTATTGATTTTTATTATTATGTTATGTTATTGTATTGAAATAATATTTTACAATAAAATGTAATTTTACTTTATATGTTGTTATTATATCTTTTCTAGTTGAGTGCCCCAATTTTTATTATTAGGTCAATATGTGAGATGTGAAACATTCATGAGACCACCCTCTATGATGGATGTGCTAGACTTGTGTAAGCATTTATTTGGACTATTATATCATTAAGATGTCTCACATCCTTGGACCAATCTATTTAGGATAGATGTGGTTTAATTGGTTCTCCATGTGATATTTTTCAACTGTTTGTTTTATTTACTCATGATTGTTGTTCCAAAAATGTGTAGGAATGCACATGGAGTATCATTATCAATGGAATCTATCACATTATTGGAGTATCCACTCTAGTTTTATTTGTGTTAGTATAGTAACTGATGATCGATATGGAATTATAAAGATGTAGGTACATTTCATCAAGCATGGTGTTGAAGATGGTAGATCTGGTCCATGAGGAACAAACATTTTATTGGTACATGTGTGGAATGTTGTTAATATTTTTACCATCTGGATATTCATAGAATAAAATTATTTATTTTATGATATGATGTTAAGTGTGTATGGATGTGTCCTACTCAGTCCTATAATCACACTATAATTTGACATTTCAGTGCGCTTTTATATTTCATGCCTAGAGATCCATTGAATGGAAGGGGAACTATGGTGGGTGATTTTTCATGTGAAGATGGAGGATGCATTCATTGCTAGATAAAGTTTAGTCGAGATTTATTCTAGTTCCATACATGTTATATTAATGTGTTCCTAAGATCCCAGTTTTTGTTTCAGTTATTTTACCATGGGTTCCATATTTCAGTTATTTTATGTATTAATATGATTAATTATTATTTTTTATATATTGATTTTAGTATTTATTGGAACAATTGCACAATAAAAATGGTATATCATCCCCATATATCCACTCAAATCCTTCCCTACTAGTCGTTATCCTATTGGATATAGTGAGGCAAACATTGAGTCATGTAGAATCTGGTTCATACTAGGTGGTTTAGGTCAGGTTATTACAAAATCATATCAGATAATCAAGATTCAATCAATTGTTTCTTCCCTTTTAATTGATTTTTGATAAGCTAGATTGGAGTTAGGATGGTTGGGAATCTAGAATTGTAACTATATCTACATCTAATCTGCAATGAATAGAGGGTCTACGAGGGTCCATAAAATGGGGGAAATTGTAATTTTCTACTACTATTGATAAAATTATTCTTTATTGATGAATGTGATATTGATAAGTGATTTAAGGGTCTTTTTGGTGTTCATTATTAAATCATGTTTAATAACTAGGTTCAAATGTCATATATTACTATTAATTTTATTATATATATCCCAAATATTTAAATTCTTATTGATATAATAATATTTCCTTGAGGCATTATTTATTAAATTATTTTAATAGACCATTTTGTAGTATATATTTAATTTTATATACTTGGTTGTGACTAATTATGATATTGGTAATATTTAATTAATCTCAGAATAAGTGGAAAGTGATTTTCGTCTTCATATCAATGAGCTGCAACATAATAACAATAATTAAATTGTACAAAACTATGGTGGAATTTAAATAAATAATTAAATGTTATTTAATTAAAAATGATTTATTACCTTATAGAAACTCCAATGGTGGGAGTAGAACATCCATGATATAAAAATATTTTCAATCATGATAATAATTATGGTTGGGAAATTGTAACATAAATAGTTTCAAATTATATTAAAACCCATCTTTTGATAATAAATTAAAATTATTATTGATCTGTTAAAATAAACATTTTTAATACATGTAATTATTAGGGATTTAGTAAATGATAAAATAAATATTTATCATTTTTTATTACTCTATACAATATTTTTGGAGTTATGAAAATAGTCAGCATAGGATTATGAGGCCCTTAGTCCATTGATGTTTATAAAAAATTATAAAAAATTATATTCATATATGTGATGATTATTTTCCAAAAAAATGAAATAACACCCATATCGTGTTTTAGATGTAAAATATGAGACCAAAATTAGGACTTTATTGAGGGGTTTACCATTTATGTGGTATAACATTTTCTTTGGGTTTTAGGAAACATCACAATTGAAAATAAATTTTTTTATATTTTATTTTTTTAATAATCTATTTATAAGTAGTAAATAATTATTATCTAGTAAATGGTGTTCCATATGATAAATATGAGACAAGAGATAATCTTTGGTCACCAACATTAACATATGTAGGGTTTAACATTTGTTAGTGTTAGAAATTATTCTAGATTTCATACGAGGATTAGATTTGGTATATACACATTTTTTTCTGAAACAAAAAATAAATAATAATAATAATATTATTATTATTATTATTATTATTTGTTTTTATAACAAATAATGAAACTATACACTTGAAATTTATATTTTTTTATTGAGTTATAATGTGTTTTAATGGTGTCCTATGTAATTAATGTGATATTTTCAAATGGTCCAATTAAATTCAAATTTACAAATTCAATACTATTTTTGGTACAAAATAAATTCTATTGCGTGGTAAATATATTAATATTATGGTTTTAATGAAATTTTTTAACTGAACATTTAATGATGATAATTATGAAATAGATTGAATACTAACCATAATTTTTTTTGTTATTATTAATATTATTACTTTGAGAAAATAATTTATATTGTGTATATATATGGTATAAATTTATAAATATATATGTACATATGAAGGTTTAAATATATATAGTGATTTTTATACGTATTTTAATTCTATATATATATGTGTATAACATATAAGTATACATGTGAGGGTGTAAATATATTATTATTATATATATAGATTAATTGTAATATATATAATGAAATTATTAAGTTATTTAACAAGGATAGATAACTAAATAATTTCATTGAGGTGGTGTGTTATTTTGTTGTGTGATGTGATATTAATTTATGATTTTAATAAATGTTTTATTTGATGTTAAATAAATTTTTAAAAAATTTAAAAAATTGAATACAGGTGTGGTGTGCCACACATGATAGGGAATATGATTTCCCCTCATCTCTGATATCCCTCACATCTCCCCCTTAATCTATCTCTTATTAATTTTCTTATTTTATTTTGATTATATTTTCAAAATTCATCCATCAATATCACCTATATTATTGGTCAGATAGACATGTAATCTATTTTATTCGGTTTGTCTAAATGAGTATAATTTTAAAAATATTGTTTTCTTATAAATTCAATGTTATTATGGGTTGTGTTGTTATACAAGGACATCCACTATCATCATCAGTAATCATAGATCAAAATGATGGAATTCCTTTACATTTGTGCTTGATTGATTTAGGATAGTAATGTGATTTATGGTGACCATTTCTATCCTTGTGTGAGACCATTCTATAATGTTTTATTATACTATTTTTATATTTTTTATAGGTAATTGGTAAGATAGTTAGTAATGCATAAAAATTCCATGAGAATGATGGTTCAATGATGAATCACATGCAGTGTGTGTGTGTGTGTGTCTGTATCACTAAAATTGTACATGTTCTTCTTGAATATGGATTATGATGATTATGTTCATTACCTGTATTCATGTGATATAGTTCAATCATATGTATTTTAATTTTATATTCTCCTATTATACAATATTCAGTTGAGTATTTAGGTTTGGATTATTATTCTAGCAAATAAGATGTGACACAAACAAGAGACTATTATCTATGATGGATTTACTAGGATTTGGTTGGAATCAATTATTACTATTCTATTTGTATGGATGTGTCATGTGAATGGGGATATTAAAAAACGAGGTATGTGATAGAATTTTGTTCACATGTGATGTTTGAAGCATGTTTAGGCTATCTAGTAGAGAAGAAAGTGCCATATATTGGTTAACACGTACATGGAAATTCCAAACTAGTGGAATGAAGATGATTCTAGAGGATATCTACTCATGGAGGATATGTGTCTTTCTTGTTTCTAATGTTTCATCTGGCATTGTGATGATGTATGTATGTTTATATTAACATGGTTCCAAAGAAAGTAAAGTCGGACCATGAGATACCGGCATGCACATCGTAATTATTTGATATATTGATGAAATATGTAACCTATTTATATTAATTTAATAAACATTTTTATTTTATTCATCGATATAACGGGTCATCAGTGGTGTCCTGGTGAGTATTGTACTCCTACAACACTTGGAAAATTTGATGAGCATGTTGATAGCATGCATAGGGATCAGGAAAATGGCAAATGCCATTTTATTGATGGTTTAGTAGGTCAAGTGGTATGATGTGATCATTGTTGGATGGATTTTAAATGATATTTATACTGACGCCTTAAATATTATATTTAAATAGACTACAAATCCTTATTTTTTAGTTATTATATCATGTATTGAATCTATCAGTTTCATCATGAATTACACTAATTAATTATTTTATTTAAAATTGGTTTTATTATATTTTTGTCCAATGACATAGTACGGAGAGTAGAGTCTCCCCATTGTTCCACTCATGACCCTCATTGCTAGTCATCAACATCTTTCTGGTGGAGATGTGTGCATGTGTTCTAATAGAATTTGGCTCAGAACTGTTGGTTTATGATAGGATGGTAAAAAAATATTTGTAATTAAATATATAACCAAAACATCAGGGAGATACAATCTATAAACATTAAATGAATCTATCCAATAAAAATCACCACATATATAAAAAAATATGGTTATATCTGCATCATCATATCCTTATGTTCTTACATTGAATTTTAAAATTATGGTTCCAAAAAGAATCTATAATCTTGTTAATGACATTGACTTGTTGAAAATTATATCTAGGATCTAGTATCTGTATAGTTTATTTTAATAATTAGTGATATTTATCCAGTGGAATAACCTCTTTTATCTATATAAGTGATGGATTAGGTCTATATATCCTTGAAGAGATGAACATCACACATCTTGAACCCAATTATGTTTTGTTCTAATATCCAACTCAAATTATACCATCCTGAAACTATCATAAAATATCAAAAGGTATGGATATACCTATGGATTACAATTCATTTACATAAAATCACAATTTCGTCCTTTGTTTATTCTTTGATAAATTTGACTTACACTGTTACAATGAAAAATGATGTGATTTTTGTTATATCGGAATAACTAAATATATAAAAAATTATTTAAAATAATGTTAACACATTCCTCCTATCACTATTTATAAAAAAAATTATCACTGGTTATCCAATATTAGTAAATCATCATATGGTGAATTATTCTTTTATTCTATAAAACTTTATCCAAATTCCAACAAAAATATTTTCTTAAATGGATACTCTTATAATACTTATAATATATTAATACACAATATATTAGATTTATATTAACTAAATTTACAAAATGAACATATCATTAATCACTGAAAAATCATTAAATATCAGTAAATTTTCATGTACTGGTAATTTTCATAAATTCATTATATATTTTCTTAGGAGATGGTAATAAAATAGAATCACATAAATCATTTTTGAATACATACATACCTCCTTATATTTGGATAAAATCATAGATTATTGAATATATTCCAAAAATCCAATAATGTAGTAAACATCAACAATGATAACAAAATATACTTTTTTCATAAGTGATTGATCAATTATGTGGTCATCTATATTATAAATTTTATTTTATCAATATGAGTAATCCATTTAAAAAAAAAACCTAAATTCATTCATCATGAACAACCTATTATGTTTTATCTTCCCATATTCAAAATATCACCTTTAAATTAAGTAAATTTTCATTCCAATCAGTACAATTTTACACATTATTTAAGTCTCTTAAAATAATTATAAAAAAAATACATATATATTATATAATTCTTGAATTAAAATAATAAAAATCATTTCCCACTATCAATGATTCTTTGAATAATAACCATTATTTATTTTCTTGTTCAATAATAGCTTCTATTTTAATTTTTAATTTATAGTCTCTCCATTTTCAACAAGAAAACCATTACTCATACAATCTTGATTATTCTATTCATGATCATTCCCATAAGGAAAAATATATTTTTATAATTCCCATAAATTTTATATTTAAACCATTATACTATTGATAATATCATAGGGAGGACATTATTATCATCCATTTTTTTATAAAAAAAATTCACTTTTCTACAATAATTACTTTCATTTTGTCTTCCTATTCCATAAATAAACAAAAATATGTTCATCACACTTAACCAATAACATTAGTTATTATTCCCAGATTCTAAATTTATATTATATTGAATCATAATTACCCCATTGTATCTACTACCATAACAATTAGTGAACTCCATCATCCTCTAATTTAGTGAGTTTGAGGGTTAGTTATGGTGAATGTTATTAATATTTTCCAAACCAATATGTTTTTCTATAATGACAATATTCTACAATATCTCCATATTAAAAATTAGTTTCTAATTGAAATATTTTAATTCATATTTTATGTTAATATGATTTTCAGATGACCTGATCCAAAGGGGACCATGAAGTCACTAAACGAAACCTGCCTCTAATTGGCTAGGGGATGACGATCACCGTCTAGAAGGTATATACCACAAAATGGGAGGCATAATATTAAAGTACCTTCACGCACATACACACACAAAACACCCAAATGGTGAAATTTAATAAAACAAAATGAATTCCTATAGATATCTAACATCCCATAACTATAGTATAATAATAAATAAAGGAAATGTAGATAGGGATAAATAAAAACCCTGCTCAAAGGGAGTCTCCATACAAGTCCAACTAAAACTGTAAAGAGTCTAACCTGTTTCAAGGGTGCCAAATAAAGAAATGGTAAATTACTTATAAACACCTTGGTCTACCCATCCCTCTAAATTATCCACCTACTCTCATTCCACATAGTACACAATCAAATAGTCTTTTTTCTGTACATGTTTTGTGTCTTACAGGTAATGCTTGTGCATGGGTGAGTATAACAAAAATTATCAAGACACCATAATACTAAATGAGAATCATCAAGTATTGTTAGCTTAGTAAATAATGTGACACTGTATCAATGATAATATTCATACAAAAAGAAATCATACACAATCATGATAGACACCACACCATCAAGAGGTCATAACCAACTACCACCCACCAATTCTATTTGACGCAAAACTTTCTCTGGGAGATCCCACACTAGGAACCATGAAATATGAGAATTCACAAAATCAAGAAGTTTAAAAAATTTGAGACCAAACCAAATAGATAATTTTAGAATAAGAGGTATATTATACATTAATATGTTGTCACACACAGTGCTACTGAGGGACACCGCAAACCTGATATGGATCTACCATGATACAAAAAGAGGGTTCAATCCTAGAAATGTTGGAGGCCACCACAAACCCAAACTCGATCAAACAAATACACATGTAGGGGGTCACACCTATAATTTCTAGGGGACACCATGAAAACAATCTAGATTAACTTTGATACACATATAATGGGTTATTCCCAGAACCATTGGGGGAAACCCCAAATCCAATCTGGGTAAAGCTTCATACACATATTGGGTTTCATGCCCAGAACTATTAGGGGGACACCACACTCCCAATATAGATCAAACATCTCTATATGGGATCATATGATAATGATTCAGTAAACCCTACAAATTTTTTCTTCTAGATATAGGACAAGATATTGTTAAAGGGTGGTTACACTGATTCTATAAACTCTACTATAAATGATAGATGATTTCTCTATTATCTCAAAGAGTGACACCATAACTGTATCTAAGAATTTTCTAGTATATGGGATTACAATATTGTGGTGTGGATGTAATTATGCATTATACCCTTAAGGAAAATGTCCAAGGGAAAAAACTCAACATATGATTTTCCAAGAATATAAAATGAAGAGACTGAAGAACTATTGATTGGTGTATATGTAGTGTCTCAGGGGGTACACAACATGTCAAGATATCCCTAGTCTATCCCATGTGGTAGAATGTAATGTGGAATATAGTATATATATATATATACGACGTATAGGCAGGTTCATGGTATGTAGAGATACACAGTTCCCAACCAGTGTCACATGACAATGTATGTGTCCCAAAGTAGTATTGATGTACTTTTCCATTTATGCCAACTTGTGTCTATGTCTATGTACACTACAATCCCTCTAGCAGTGTATTATTTCCCATGTACATGTAATATATAGTGTACACTATGAGTCATATAGGGATGGTCAAAAATAATTTGATAGGCATCAGTTGTCATGGATTCCCTAACCCTAGAAAAACCATTGAACCACAACCAGGGGCCTCACACACTATTTAATCATGGATAACACATTGTGTTCTATAGGATTTTCTAGAACCAATGTTCTTCCTCAATGTATCTAAGATGGTTCTTCTCCTTCAATATGGAATATTATTCACCATGGAATCGAATAAATAGGAACATCCCTTCTTTGTCATCATTGAACAACATATCTAGTCTTCATATCTACTAAAAAAACAAAACAAATCATTGTTCATCTATATTGGCCAAGGAATGTCGAAGAACCTGATGTTTGGAATCATTGATCTTCTAATTCGTTCCAACAATCCCATCTCACCTCGGTCATGTCATGCCGATTCCAGGTCTACAATATTGAATCATTACAAAATGAAATATATTCACAATGATTGACTGACCAAGAGTATTTGATTCGAGGGCAAAATAGAGAATTCTCTTGGAGAACAATGAATCGGGGTGAAATCACAAAAAATGAAAAAAACTAAAATTGATTGAATTTTGTATCGATCAACACAAATTAAGATAATGTAAAAAATAAATAGATTCCAATAAATTCTTCTAATTGAATCCCTAAAAATACATTTCATCTTGTATGGTGATTGATCTGGAAATCAATCCTTTCATCGATTGATTTCAATTCATTTCTATATTTAAGAATGGTGAATAAACCAAATAAAATCATCTTACAATTGATTTCAAAATACTATTGATGATGAATGAATAACTATCATTCATTAACAGTATCCCCAAACACCATTGGCATTATGTTGAATGATCCATTGTCTCCTGCCCACAAAGGTCACCTCCAAGTGAATTTAGGTCACCGGTGTTTAGTAGAAAAAAAGAGGCAGAAGATATTACTGTATACTTATGGAGGAGATAGTCGCTGTATTTATGAAAATAATTCTTTCTAATAATTTATTTTATTAATTTCAGGCCGTATCATATTTTTTTAAAATGACCCATCCCGACCACTATATGTCGTTCATCGGCTAAAATAGCAACTCAGAACAAAAATGTTCCCTTTGATTTTTGATATGGGGTATTTATAGGTGTTTTTATAGTTTTTTAAGAAACCAGTGTGCACATTATATTTATTATTTATATATTTATAAATTATTTTTGAGGGTGTTAGGCATAGAATGACATAACGTCTTTGTTAGTGGTCTCAAATAAATCTATATAATATCTACTGATAATTCACATATAATATGGGTCATTACATTATCCCCACCGTGGGGGTTTATGTCACCAAAAATAAAAAACAAGGTATACTCAAATAGATAAGTGTGATGAGTAAAAATATAAGCCTTCTACTCCCATGTGCTCTCATTAGATTCATCATCTTCAACCAAACATGCACTAAATGAATCAATCATATATGATCGATCATATCGGGCAAATCCATGATCTCTAATGGGTTTATAGAAATAGCATCTCCTACCTCAATTCTGGGAACTCCCTAATCAATTATGTGTGATGGTCCATGCGCTTTCCCCCTCAACTATGACATGTGAAAGATTTCATGTACCCGGTATAACTATCAATGTATATCAAAGAAGTAAAACACAACACCTACTCTACACAATATCAGGAAAGGGTTATCGAACCTCAGATATAGATTTATTCCATGAGGAAATCACTATATCACTATCAAAGAGAAAATCAAAGTAGCACATACTATTCTTCCTCAATATCTGAATGCCTTTGTATCTTATCAACATTAGACTTATGATGTATTTGTGTTGTCTTCATCTGATCCTTGATAATCTAAACCTTCTCTAAAGTTTCGCACACCAACTTTTATCCCATTAGTGTTGAATATCCTTGGTCAATCCTATAATGTTGTGATGTATAGTTTCATCCATATATTGCTTGGAATGGTTCCATATGGATGGTGGAATTGTAGATGTTTTTTAATGAAAAAATACCAGTGGATTATGATCCTCCCAACTATGAAAAATGTACAATGGGAAAACCTAAAGCATGTCCTCCTGAATATTAACAGTCTTCTCTATCTAGTAGTTCGTTGTGGGTGAAATATGTCGCTCAAATGAATTTGGGTCTCTAGATGCTTCTGTAATCCATTCCACAACTGGGATTTATAGAGATCATCATGATTAGAAACAATCATTGTTGGAACTCCACCGAGTGAAAATTGATAATTAATTTTGAGGCCTCCAATGATCTCTACTGAACACTTCTATCAGATAGCTAGGAAGTGTTATGACATGGTGAGTTGGTCAAAAATGACGCAGATAAAATTTTGTCCCCTGGATATTCATGATAAGAAAATCATGATGATTTATATATACTGTCTTGCTTCTATTCTGGATCATCAAGGGGTTCTGTTAATCTCGGTAGAACCTGGTTCTCATCAATGACATACTGAAAAATAAGACATCACAAAATGATCATTACAACACCTTTCATCATTACTAACCACCAAAATAGATATTGGAGGCCTCAACACATCATCTCTGTGAAAATATGCACCACAAAATGGGATATAGGAAAATCCATTAGAATTTCTTATTGCAACGTCATAGGTACCATCATGCTTCCTTTGAAAAAAATAACTTGCTCCCCACTAGATATCTATCACGATCATGACTTGTAGTTATATAAGAACGATGTGTCTCGTAGTTGGTATCGCCATGATGATCCTCGAAGACTCTATATAATATTGGAATGGTACCTACCATCTATTAGAGGTAAGATGCTTCTTATCCATCCAAATGGATAACTACAATGAGGAAAACAACTCTGATGCCTCATTCAGCAACTACAAACAAGATTTCATATTGATAGCATATGCCACTATATCCACCTTCATAAGAGTATATACAATAACAAAGTCATTATCGTAGTAGAATCATATCAATATCCTCTTTTAGAAATTCATATTATTTATTGTAATATATAGTTGAGACTGATGTGGTTATGATAGATGAAAAACTACCTACCCATAAGGTAGTCTCGCTAGATATTAAAAATGAAGACTACAACTACTAACTCAAGATCATTGGTTTCTTAGTTCAGCTTGTGCAATCTCAAGAGGCATTAATCATAGGAAATTACCATATGCCTCTAAATTAGGACACCACTATGTTTAATTAATGATATAATGTAGAGTACTATATACTTGACAACTTGCTTTGGAAATAACAATATTGGACCACTTTTTAATCTTAACCAAAGATTCAAAATGCATTGAACTGAGGTCATCCTTCAAGAACCATTATCCCATTTAAATTACTCAATGGGGGATAGTCACAAATAATTTATATTTTATTATTTTTCTTAATGGTCACTTGGATAAAGTGTGGTTTTCCACACAAAACCTCAAACTCCCATCTCTATTTTGGAAAACAAAAACTGGTGCTTCCCTTGGTGGAACACTGGGTCTCACTAATTCCTTCTTATGTAAGTCCTTCAATTTCACCTTCAACTTCTGAAGTTTTGAGGGAGTCATATGATATGATGATGTATATATCGGTTCCATACCATGATGTAAATCAATTCATATGTCTATCTCTCAGTATAGAGGTAAACGTATAACATATTTAGGAAATACATCCTCATATTCCACCACCACTGTAGGAAACTGGAAGCACATAACATCCACTACAAAAAAGGATATCTAATCTAAATGATGAGTAATCAACCATAACCTCCTCTGTAATAGTCCATCTTCAGCTTCCTGTGTTTCCTCTCCACCATTAATGGATAACCTCATTCCATCATTGCAGACACACAACACACTTCTCCTAAAACAATCAATCATTAAATGAATTTTGGAACCAATGCATACCAATATTGACATCAATAGTCCTTGAAACCACTACTAATATATCTCAGTTCATAATATAAAACGCATGAGTCATGCCACACTATTACAAATTGATTGTGATAATTGTTTCCCCTCTAGTAGAAGTCTCTAAGCATGATAGTCATGTCAAAGTCTCAACCAAAATATCTGATTCTTGGACAAGATTAATGGAAAAAATATTGACTAGAACAATTTTTTATTTTTACAGAAGGTAAAGTATAAAATAAATATAGTATACCCTTAATAATTCTTGGATCTCCCAGGTTATAATCCTAGATAGAATATAGCTTTCCCTTTCCTAGTATTCCATTTCCATAAACTTAGCATGGACCACATGGGGCTGAGGTGGTAATAAGTTTTAATGTATAATACCTCATGATTCTATCCATGCTATTCTACAAAATTTATTTCCATATGGATCTATATTATAATGTTGTTGTATCTATCTCAGTGGTCCATATAATGTCTACTTTTAATATTATGACCGGCCAAACAATGTCTAGAGCGATGTACCCTGTCGCCACATGAGTACCATCACTTCTTCTAATAAAACAGACGCACCCCATTATCCCTAAACTATTAGACCCATGTTATGGTTCATCCCCATGTGATAAATCCAAAATCAATTTCTCTCAGACTGAATTAATATTCCTTATGCTGAGGTCTCTTCTCATGTTATCCCATTACTAACACCACAGAATATATCTTCCCATCCAAGGAACCCACAACTTCGATTTCCTACATTAGCATCATTGTACGAGTATGAATGAATAGATGGATATCTCTGGCTATGATATCGCTATTTAGACCTCACTGGAAGGCCTTATCCATTATTTACTAATCGTGAATCATATCCATCGAGTAAATAAGTGGTTGGTATTGCTCGATTAATACTCAAATACCAACATTTCATCCTAATCATGTAGTTGGATTTGTATGTGTAACAAATTCATGTATGTGTACCATTCTATGTATGATAATCTGTGTTCATGTCTATGTACATGGCTTGCCATCTAGCCATGAATAGTTAACCATGTCCACGTACACGCCAAGTATTTTGGGGAATGTTACACATCATGTGGAAGGGATCACATTCCATGTGATACTTAACTCCAGCCAAACATTATATCCATATCTATGGGCCCCAGAAATTGTGTAATACCATATTACATTCAATGTTCAATGGGATTATATAGATCCTCAATTCATCCTTTTCACATCCAAGTTGGTTCTCTAGAAATGATTCCGTAATAGATTTTCCATGAAATTGAAGATACATGGTCTTCCATACCATTCCATTGATATATAATCTATCTCATCATCATATCTACATGAAAATGGATCAAATAATTATTCTGTGAGATGATCCGACGAATGATGACTAATGAGAAATGGGTAATCATATGTCATCTAATTACTTATGTCAGAATTTTTCACCTCTTTCATGTAGTTCTAATCACAAATCTATGATATCAGATCATTACAACATGAAACAAGTGTATAAGGATTGAATGATTTGGAATAATAAAGTCATAGTACTAACAAATAATTCTCTTGATAAATTATGAATAAGGGATTAAAATCCAAAAAAATGAGAGGAAAAACACTTGATTGATTATTGTTTTGATATTGATTTGTTTACGTAATATATAAAATGAAGTGATTCGTATAAATTATCCAAATTAAAACCCAATAAATTAATCTCATCTCATATGGTGATTGATCCGCAAAACAATCCCATATACAATTGATTATTTTCATCATATAATTTCTTGAATGGTGAATAATACAAATAAACAAACATCCTTCCTTGAGTTTGGATCAATCATTGGTGAAGAATGGTTATTTTTTCATCATTGAAAAGATCCTGCAACTCCGGTGGGATGAAATTCTAGGATTCATTTTCACCTACACATAATGCTATCCTCTAATGGAATCAAGGTCACCATGGTTTAGTTCCAACCATATGAAAAAATATATATCAGTTTAATTATAATAGAAAATGCAACTAAATTGAACACAAATAAAATAAAATAAATTCTTTCATTTAATTTATTTTATTAATTTCATGTCCTTGACATCATTTTCAAAAATGACCCACACAAACTAATAATAAGTCATAACTAAGAAAAAATTAGAATTTTGAATACCAGAATCCCACAAATATTATTTATCTATGAACATATTTTGGTGCTATTCAACAATTTCCAGAAGAAAATGTTATCATTATATTTAATAATTTATTTATTTTCAAAAAAAATTTCTGAGAACATCGGGTGTAGAATAACTTACAATCATCGCTCCTTCTCTCGAAATCAATATATATAATATCTAAAATTTTTACAATGAAATTATGAGATGTTATAGGTTCATTATGGAAACTAAATTTTACTATAACCAATATATATAGTGTGACTATGAATATTAATAGACAAAAATCACTAATATGATGTCTAAATAATTATGCATTATATTTTATCTATGAATTTTTAGGTTTATCGTATGACATTAATGGTTTTAATTTATTTAAATCATTCTTGATGGTTTATAATGAGTTTTTGAATTTCCAAAGTATATCCTCCCGGGGTATCAAACTAGGCATCAAGAAAGGCATGTTTCTATGCATCATGTATCAATGGAGTTAAGCTCAATGCTCCCTAATCAGAGTTAATAACCCTTGGAATATTTTTTCTATGGATACATGCATGGGTTGTATCTAGATAGGGATGTAATCTAAATGAATCCAATTTCACAAAAATTTATGAAAATTGAAGGATAATTTCTTGTACTTTGAATCATCCTTACACATATCCTAAGAGGTATCCCAATACATATCCATCAAAATATCCCATAGGGATATATCTAATGTTTTCAATTACCTATTTCAAAATGTTATATTAATCATTTTTATAATTAAAATTATAGTAACCTATTATTTTCACACATAGATATAAAATATTTGTATATTAAAATTAACTATATTTCATAAAAACATTCCTGAAAGTCATAAAGGTATAGTAAATTTTGAAAACTGGAAAGATAAAGAATTGTTTCAAAGATTATCTAAATAATCTCCAAATTATATCTTCATTTCATGACCCATTTGAATGTATCATACTTAATAAAGTTCATCATATCATGGAGAAACAAATCATATAAAAATTTTATTCTCACATTCTTCATAATTGTATTCAATGGATATATCAAACATAACATAAGACTAACACAATAAAATTTTAATACTATTCAGAAAATATAAAAAATAATAATATTAAGTAACAAAAAAAATCATCGATGTTCAAAAGAAATTAGTCATTAAAGAACCCAGGCCACGAAATAATAACAATGTAAAAAATGTGTAGAATCATGACATACACATTAGCATTGAAAATAAATTCCATAATAATCATTGAATTTATTACTATGATATCATAATTGAATGGGTTAATTCCCCAAAATAATTAATTATGGTTTATAAAAAATATGTAATTTAAAAATAATAATCACTTTTTCATGATTTTTGTAATTGTAATTTTGGAAATAAAATTTAAAAACATTAATCTCATATATGTTTTCAGAAAAATCAGAAAATAACTAATTCCAAAAAAAAATATTCCATAAGAATAATTTTTTAAATTTTATAACTTTTGAATAAATTGTATTAATTTTTTTAGAATATTAAAAACTATTTATAAATAAATTTTACAGAATATTTACATTGATGATAATTATCCCCCAACATAGAGTAAAAAATAAATAATAAAGAATAATGATGAGACCATAAAATAAAACAATACCTCTATTCTATCATTTGAATCATAATACCCATGAATAAAAATATTGTAATTTATTTTTATATACCTTAATATTAATGTTAACAATTATAAAATTAATTTAAGGGTAGTATATTCCATTCACAATAGTGACATGTACTGTAGAAATCATGTGTTCCTCTTAAAAAAGTGTCAAAAAAACTAATAGAACAAGTCTCTTCATTATCCATTTATATTATTACATAAAATATTAAAAATATTGATTTATAATATATTTATTCTATATCACTACATATATAAATCATTAAATTTTCTATTATTTTATATCATATTATCATTTATTTTTTAATAATATCATATTAAAATCATTGTTCTGTGTGATAATTACATTTTTTCTAATCATGTTTCAGTTATCTTGTCATAATCTTTATACAAGGAATATGATTACATAATTTATAAAATTATATTATTGGTATATAAAAATAAATTTATTATATAAATAAATTTATTCATTTATAAACATGGAATATATAAAATTGAATTTCACCATTCATGGTGACAGTAGCAATACATACACTAAAACAATGTTTCAATTTTTCAACAGATAGAATGAAAGAAATTTAAATAATAATTCACCAATATAGAATAATAATTATTTCATATATATCATATATATCAATAAAATTCATCATCATTACTACATATGTGAAATATAATATAAAAATTAATTACATTGCATCACAGAGGTCGTAGTGATTATATTCATACGAGTGGCATTATTGTTTTTCAAAATATTAGATGACAAGAAAAACACATTATATTATCATTAAAAATGCATTAGTTTTTCCTAATAATCAAATAAAATTTTTGAAACCATAATTACACTCATCTATATGATATGGTGATGTAAAATGAATTGTGTCTCTATATGGTGATTATATGTAATATATACTCATATGCGGTACCGTGACTAGTTCATTGATGGTAAATATTGTTTTTAATGTTTTCATTATAATAATAATAACATTTAATAATTTTATTATAATGAATATACTATTTTATTATAAATATCATTTATTTAGGTGAGAGAAATATATGTGAAAAATGATAGTTATTGGTTTGAGCGACAACCTCTTTGAAATGAATCATTTATATTTACACTAATGGTCTCTGACGTTGTCCTTTTTGAAGGTATAAACCTCAATTATGTCGATTTTAAAGTTAATATGATAAATATTTATACCATGGGAGAGGTAGAAGGCTCTAGGTGGTGAAAATATGTTAGAGATGTTGTTCCCCTATTAATTGAAGAGAGAGGGACTTTTAAAATACATAGGAAATAAAATATAATTACATTATCATAGAAAAAAATACATAAAAAATAAAATTAATTCATAATTGTTGTAGCATATTTTTAAATATAATCAATCAAAATTTTTTTTATAGGTATATATTTTATTTTAAAACATATCATTATTTTAACCCCTTAATTAACGTATTCTAAAATTACCTCTTATAATATATTTTTCACTCATAAATGGTCAAAATTTAACATATAACTAAAATGTTGACTAATACATATATATATATTGTAGGTTTTCATTTGAAATATTTAATCACCTTTGTCTTTATGTATGATTTTAATATTTTTAACTAAATCAATAAAATTTCATTTGAATAAAATATATTTATTTTCAATATTGAAATTGTTTAAAAAATTTACCTTAATAAAATGAAGGAACAATTTATAATTATATTTATTTATTAATTACCATCCATAATATTTGTTGATAATTTATAAAATTCATGGTTCACCATAATTATATCAAAATATAATACATTAAATATTTTTAATGTCATTTATTGTAATTTTCCATTAATTTATCATTTACTACATCAAGAGTGTGTAACTATTTAATGAATTTATTTATTTCTAAAAAATTTATAAAAATTTATAACCATTAAAATAATTTCAGTTTTAATGAAATTATTCTTACTATGTGACCATAAAAACGTTTTTCCCTTTGTGAAAACATAAATAATTTCGTAAATTAAGAGTGTGACATTTTTTTACTTCCTTTTCTTCAAATAAAATTTATTCTAGTTTTAGGAAAAACGTTCCTATTAAATAACTCAATATTTAACATCATGTGTTAACGATATAATTTAATTCTTCAAATAGATACTAGGATGTATAATTGTGACCATATCACTAATTTTCAACCCAATTAATCACAACCTATCGTTTACATTGGTGATAACTTTTACCATTCTGGTATTCATATAAAACAAAAACAAAAGAGTCTTAATAATAAAATTCTTAAATCATTATTATAAATATTTAATTCAGTTTAAATAATTTGAAATAAAATAATGACAAAAATTAATATTATTGATTATACGTAATTATTTGAAAAAATGTTATTTATGAAAAAATTCATTTTTATAAAAGTAAATATATTTATTCTTCTGTAATGCTTATAAAAATTAATTTTTTATGAAAAAAATATATTATAATTAAATAATATATAAATTTATTTAAATCTATTCACTAATATAAATTGTTTTGATAAATTCATATTAAGTACATTTTTGTCCTATTTTTTTTAAACCACTTTTATTTGATTATAACTATAATCAATAGCTTTTTTTCAAAATGCATCATTAAAATAATTTGAAAATTTTGTTATTAATATTCATATTTTCCAAAATAACAAATATGCAATAACAGACGTAATTTATTTTAATAATGTTACAAGTTTAATTTAAACTCATTTTTTGCATCCAACGAATTCTATAAAAGAGATAAAACTAGTTAAAGATAAATATTTAATAAAACTTTAATGGTGTTATAAAATACATCCTTATAATAATTCATGCCAAAATGAAATGAAAATTTATGAACTTCACTTGGTTGATGTGGTAGTCAAAACATACACCTGAAAGATGTAAACATTATATAATATATTGATTGGAAGGATTATAGATGTGATATTAAAATTATATAAGATTAACTACATTAATAAATAAAATATATATAATATATAAATCACTATATTGATCCATGAGAGGTGGTTATGGTAAATTAAATATATTTCTTTATGATATGGTAGACTTCCTTACATGCAATTGATGGATGTGAACCATTTAATGTGTTGTGAGATCAATATAGGTTATGACATTATAAAAATAAGATATAAGTATATTTAAGATACATTATTTATTATTTAATTTCAGTTTATGATGATTTAATATAGTTATAAGAATGAATAAATTTAAAATTTATTGTTAATAAATATATCTCAATATTAGAAAACATTTATAGGTTAATAACTAAATCCTTACACAATTTAATTTCTATTCAAAATGTGATACTACATTTTGAGGGGGGATATATTTATGGGATTTTTTTAATTGTTGATCCAAATGGATATTGTTGTGTATATATGTTGCATAGTGGGAATCCTTTAATTATTTTGGGAGAGGACACATTACCAAATGATTAAAGTGAATCCCTTTTTATTACAAGGAAAAAAGTCATAAGTAGGATGGATGTTGTCATAGAAGCATACATGCCCTCCTACCAAATAGAAGTGACAAAAGAGATCAAGGATCATAGTCATAATAAGAAGAATCATAATAACCATACCAATTAGATTCCAAATAAAAAGGACCACAGGACCTAGTAACCATAGTTTTCTTTAGGTATGAGTAGTTATTCCTCTATATATATTTATAAAGAGAAAAATGTTTGAAACCATCATCATCCACGACAACATCATTACATTTGGATAAAGTCTTACTATATGGTAGTTTTTAGAGAATAATCTTATACATCATCCCACCTTCCATGGATTCCCTACATCTCCCAAAATCTTTCAATCTCATCATTAATACTTTAATTATTTGTACCACCACTTGTTGTGTTTTTTCCCTCAATTGTAGGACCAATGTCATGATACTAAACTTTTTATTTCATGCCTCCCTTGACTCCATGCTTAGGAACCAGAACTAGATCCATGTCTAGCTCATATCCAATCAAGACAGGCATACCTTCTCCAATTTTGTGCACATGTACACTTTTATCAATATCTAGACCCACCTAAATCACTTTTACCATTTTGCGAGGAATATATTGCACCACTTCTATAGAAACATTTTATTTTATTATTGTATTCTTCTCCAACGTCTTCTTATAAGAGGCATCAAAATGTCCTTATATAGAACAAAAGGAGAATAAAATGTTTTTAAAATAGTTGTCATTGAAATGTCCAATAACTTGACAGTTTATATGAAAATCATGTAATCCCACATATTCATCTTTTAGAGAGATGTCATCATCCAATGCGGACAAAAAATATTATGAATCAATAATGAGATTAGATCTTATTTTACCAATACCATAACATAATAACAAAATTTCATATCCTTAGTTTCCCTATCTATTTTGATTGGCCAGAGTAAAGGAAATGTAAAAAAGAATCTTAAGATGCCACAAGATCATGTGATGGCCAAAAACATTAATCCAAACCTGATCCCTTGTATTTTTTTTAGAAAGTATTAAAACGAAAGTTTTATTCCAAAAAGGAAACCATACCTGGATTTAGCATTGTTGATCTGATTTCAAAATTCTTCATTTCTAATCCACTGATTTGAAAATAATGTCTAAAAATCCTTGACCAACAGGCATGCATCTCCAATCAGAAAACCCCCAAAAAGAATTTATCTTTCTGACCAAATAAAAAATCATCTAAATCTTTCCTCCACCAGGAATAACAAGTATGGGAATAAGTGAATCCTCACAAAGTTTAAATTTTTTAAAAAATAGCTTCTCTATTGGCCACAACCCAAGCAACATCACCATTTTTCACAATTAATTCAGAAGAACCATCACACCTATATCTAAAATTTCATCACTTAGTATCACCTTCAATACCCTTATGAAACCTATAAGGGTTTCCGTCATCTGTCAAACCAACTACTGTAGAATATGTGTTCAACTTATTTAGATCCATGGATGTAGACCGTACATTAGACATATCCAGTGAAATATTACCTATATCCTTCCCTCGAGGAATGTCTTCCACATATTCCATAGAGAGATTCCTATAAATTGAAGATCTTTGAAGATCATTAAGATCGTCCATCATCATCGTAGACACCATCAAAAAACGACGGACCACTAGGTCTTGGAATTCCATCATTTTACCAGATCTCTATGAGGTCATGTTAGATCCCATATATCTACGAGATATATCTCTCTTAGGAATCACCATCACTTTTTCACATTAAACATCAAAACACACTAGAAGATCCTGATGAAGACCATCTCTTGGTACCACCATTGTCAAACCATCAGAATCTAAATAAGTAGTTGCAACAAGCCCACCAAATTGCTAACCATCATGAAAAAAAACCACGATCATCATTGGGGATCCAAAAAATAACTCACCTGGGTTGGAATATAAAATTAGATTAGTGTTCCTCGCTTGTAGGAACCCCAGATGACATGAATGTAAGGAGAGAATCCCTGAAGCCCACACTGAGCCATTCAAATCCATCTTTTTTACCATGAAAATGGAGAAGAAACAATAATATATTATTAAAATAACATATTACATAGACATTTAGCAAAAACCAATGAATCTAAAATGGACCATTGATGAACTTTAACCGATCTAATCCCTAAATAGTGAATTTTTATATAAATAATCTGAATTTTGAAATCAAATAAACCCTTATTATTTTTTTAACCACTGGTAATCCAATTTTAAAAATAAAAATGATAATTATTTTTGTAATTTTTGACCATTAATTGTGAAAAAAATTAAATTAAATTTAACAATTGATATTAATAATTTTTTTAATGTTGGAAACCATTTTTTAAATTCTCATCATATAAGGTGTATAATTTAATATAATATTTATCTAGTGAGTGAGATGAATTTTTTGCGAAAGCATATATATTGTTATGTATAAAATTTTTCTATATAATAATTAAATAAAAAATTGATTCTAATGATAGGTGATTCATTATAAATAAATTTTAAAAAATAATTTAAAAATATGTGCAAAAACAATTATGCTACCATATTTTAGAAAAATGAATCCATTATGTATGAAACTAGATTTATTCATACACAATTCATTGAATGATAATTAAATGAATGATAAAAAAATATATAATATATAATTTTTGTATTAAAATAAAATAATTTATTGATAATGATTAATTTATTTCATTTTGACAAAATAGCATTTCACACATTAATATTAGTGTTAAAAAACAAAACTTTTACTTTCAAATGATTTTATTATTTTTAATCGATATGTAACAAATTAATTTATTTTATACACATTTAATGAATATCTATTTTTTTGTTTTGATAGGATTATTCATTCACTACAATCCAACAACAAGGAAATAAGAGTCATATTAAATAATAATATATTAATATTATATTATAGTTCTTTTAAACACGGTTTTTCATGTAATTATAGTTCCTAATAAAATAAATTTTATTTAACAAATAATATAAAATAAAATACAGGGGTGTAAAATTTCACTATCCTTGACCCAGGGTTATAACTCATATTTAGGATGAATCATATTTATACTAACACATGTTATAACTAAAATTACTTTTATATTAATTTAATAAATTAAATAAATCATCTCCTAACTAGTCTCATATCAAAAAGTATTAAAAAATTAGTGACATATAGTCTGAATACATAATCATATTATCTTACTAAACTTTTAATCATTTCTCTATTATAATTCTACTATAGACACATTGAAAGAAATATCACATAGTATAATCATCATTATAATATGGTAATGGAATCAGATGAAAGGGGTGAGATCAAATTATATTTTAAATAAAATACTTATCGAAATCTATTAGATTATAAACATGAAGCTGAATAAGAGGAAGACATAAATATCACAATAAAATATCATATGACCAAGTATGATATTCATAAATAATTATATTGTATATTAAGAAAATTAAATTATTTTTATATAAGCATAAAATATATGACATGTCTCAATGAAATATCAATAAATATAAATCATAGAATAATGATATTAAATGTCATCATACTCTAAAAATATAGAATGATACTAAACACATGGTATATCAATGAAATGAAATTAATAATAAGAATGATATACCTTGTTAATTTTATATACATGTCCTAACTTTATTAGAAATTTTAAAATGTTTACCAACCATATGTATAGGAAAACAAGTGTTTGAAAACCCATTATTCTAATTATTAATTTTACAAACAAATTATGTCTATGAGTGAAAATTTATGAAACCCCATCATTCCCATGAATATTTAAATTAACTCCTTATGAATAAATTTGAATATTACATTTTATATAAGCCTCTATCATTTCATTATTTTTTGATATAGGATCTAACCCATCATCATCCTTAAATACATGTTCCTCCAAAAAAATCGTTATTATATAAATTATTCTTGAAAAAAGAATGTGATTCAAAATCATTGAACATTACATGAACATATAAAGACTTTGATTTTTGAAATTTCAATTACCAAAATGGTTCATGAAATAATAATATATATATATATTTTTATTAAAACACCACATACAGTGAGATGAACCCTAACGAAAAAATATAAGTGAAATTATCAATGATTCCAAAAACATCCATAAAATTTGTAATAAATGACAATGTGTCTATTAAATTTATAATAATATTGAAATGGAAGGAAAATTTTATTTAAAACTATATTACAATACATTCCTAATAAAATATCATTTAAAATACACATGGTTTGGAAGAATTTGTGGTGATATTGAGTTAAAAACATCCATTTTGTAAAATATACATTAATTGTAGAAACATGAAAAAGATATTATTATTTTCAAATGGAAAGTTAATATAAATGGATAAATTTAATATTTTATAACAATAAATAAAAAACCGAACATGATAAATATATTAATTTTATAATATGAAAATGTGTAATGGATTATTAAAACAATTATCTAGAGAGGAACGAAAACCATTTTGATCCTTATGAAATTTCTATGTTGAGAACCATTATATTTTTGAAAACTAAAAAAATATTATAAATTTAATAAATCAATGAAAAATGACCATTAAATAAAAATAAAATTTTAGTTTCCACACCGTAAGTGGGTAGATTGGTTGAATCGTAAAATATATGTATTGTTGCAAATATAATTAAAAAAACTAAAAGTATTCATTAAAAATGTATGTTAACTAAATAATTGAACAATTAATGAAGAATAAATTATTGTACACTAATATTTCAAATTAAAATATAATGGAAATAAATTATAACATATTTATCAGTTATAATTAATCAATTTTGAAAAATTATATTAAATGAATATTAAATATGACCAAAAGAAATATCGAAGTCCTGAAAACCCTTATATACATTATAAAATTTCAAGAAATTCCCCATGAGAGTCATGTAATCTCAAGGGGCCCATGAGTGGTGTCTCTTTGAACTTCCATAAAAGGTAGGGTATCCCATCTATTTCTCTTCCCCTTCCACCTCCATAATTGATCGACTCGTTGCTCGATATGGCCTCAGATCGTCATGGATGTGGGTTGGATTCGGTGGGGTGTGCCTGAAACTGGGGGGGTTCTGTCCCGTACTCCAGTTATCAGTGTCATCGCTTGCCTCGACGTGTCACTTCACTTATATGGACAATGTTATCAGGCATTCATCTCGGCGTGGCTGGTGATGACGTCATGGATCGATGCGGTCTCGATTTGGTGCTTCTCAGCTTTCAGTGCCGATGGTGGATCTGGATTGTTGAGTCCTTCGTGAACTAGCCATGCATACAGAGTGTCCTTGTGTGTCTTGATGTTGGTTCTCTTGTTCTCGGAGGGGGGGGGGGGGGTGGGCTTTGGATTCTATGAGTTTTTTCAGGTTGTTTGTTTGGGTGATTTTGGATATATCTGTTGATTTAGGATATCATAGATTGGTTTTGAATCTGGTTTTTAAGGTATTCTGTTGCTGGATCCTCTGCATCTTCATGTTCATTGTCTTGAAATTGTGATTTCCCTACTTTGGATCCTGGTGAGGGTTCATCTTGGGTCTGATTAGAGAATTTCTATTCCCAGGGTGGCATTTTCGGTTCATGATGACTCAGATCCCCCCATCAATGGTGTTCCCTCATCATGTTGTTTGGTTATCATGTCCTTGGTGATGATGGTGTGATCTTCGATACCTTATAATGTCTTCTGGTCTTTTGCATCTATGGTTGTGGGATTTCTCGTGAAGTGTGGTGGTCGTGGGATTCTAATAGAGTGCGGTGGGATTCTCCCATGAATGTCATTTTTGTGGGTGCCATGATCTCATGTTTGCTTCTTGTTGGGGTGCTCAGATAGTCTATATGGAATTTCTTTAGATGGGGTTAGAGAGTATCGCCTTCACTGGGTAGGGATTTTCAGATTTGGATTATTGAGAGGGTATTTCCCTGCCATCGGTACCGGCCCCGTGCATTTTTTCACGGGACATCTTGCTGAGAAGCCATGATTTGGTGGAGACATGATATAACGATGTAGATGCTGGGAAGGGTTCTTCAATGTAGTTATATCCTAGGTGGATACTATATTTTTTTATTATTTTTTCATGTATCTAGGTCCATGATGTATGGGGTTTTCCCCATTACCATTGAAAGGGGGATTATCCATAATAAATAAAATTTTGGACCTTCATGCCATTCAGTCACTTAATCATGAGAGTTATATCCTTATATATATACATAACTCCATGTATCATGAATTAATGGGTCAATAAGATAAAATATTAAATCTTTTCTATGTATCTACACCATTTAAATGGAAATATATTGGGTAGCATAATCATGTTACTAGGGATTCAAATCACAAAAAAGTAAACCCTTACGAATATAAAACTATTTGATGTATCAATCCTTTGAAAAAATTGATGCAGATGAATTTTAAATACATGTAAATTTATTTTAAAAAATACATTATATATAGTCATATAATAAATGAATTCCACTTATATAAATTGGTTTCATGAATAATCATTATAAATTACCGAAATAAATTGTTGTACGAAAAACCCTTATCTTATTTCTATAAATATTTTAGAAAATTTTAATCTCCATTAAAACACACAGTGATTAAATAATTTTTAATTTTAGAACACAAATTATAAATTATAATCATTTATAATATGTATTATAATTATTGATAATTATTATAGTAATTAGTTTATATAATATTATGACCATCATGTGTCAATAACTTTAAATGTTTTTGACCTATTTTACAATATTGATATTATTAACCATTAATTAATACCAATTTAATCATTTATATATCATTTAATATTACATAATATTATTTATTTTTTATTTAATTTTTTTATCAATACACATGTTTTTTGATTAATTTTGTTGAACTGAATTTATAATGACTATTTTTACGTTCTTAGAAACTAAAAACCGAAACATTATAATAATAATAATAAATAATATAGTATTTCAATAACCATATAATAATATTAATTCTATTATTATTTTATATTAATATTAGGTGTCATGTTCTAATAGTCACCCATTATAATTTTTAAAATCATTATTCACATTGGAAGTAAAATTAACACAAACATAAACACTCTTTATTTTCAGTCGAGAGTTTTATTAATGAAATGTTTATTTTTACATAATTTCATTGAAAAATAAACATTTTTATAATATAATTTTCATCACTGAACTATAATTACAATTATTTTGATTAACAATGTAATACTATATGAAAAATAAAAATAAAATTCTTCACGAAGGTGGTAGTCGACACAACCATATGATTATCACTGACATGGTTTTCAATGTGGATAGGAATGAATAAATAAGAGTTTCATCATTAATAAACAAAAGTTAAATTATTGTATTGCTACTAAAGTAATCATATTATTATAGTGATAATAAATTTGAAAGCGTGCGATTAAAAATAAAAATGTATCAAATGGGTAATACTTACTTTATATATTTGATTTTTTGGATATTTACTATAAATTGTGGGCTATATGTTAATTATTATTGATAAAGGGAACCAAATTTTGTGGATATTGTTATATGGAAAGAAAGGGAGATTAATATTTTTATGTAATGAAATGGTTAGTGTATATGTGAAAAGTTTTATTGAATCACATTATATTAAATTTTAATGTGAACATTGAGAAACATTGTTTATGTTTTTACAATCCCTTGAAAAAATTCAAAAAAAATGTAGTTTAATATAAAAGATTCAAATGTGGGTTATGTATGAGTCAGGTTATTTATGGGAATGTGTTTTCAATCATGTTTTAAATAACTTATAGGGGTTTTAGTGTAAATATGTTTTAACAATTTACAATTTTATATTTGAATCATGTAACAAGTTTATAACCAATAAATTTTATGTTTTTTGAAATATATAACACCATCGAAATAAAAAAATTGGGGAAATTGATCTAAATGTACACTATATATTATCTGATTTAGTTACATTACTCTATACAAAAAATATTTAACAAAAAATAGAAAATCTATATATAAACATATTTAGTAGAGAAATAAATATTTTAAAACTATATATATGTATTTTATAATTATTATTAACAAATTAATGTTAATTTTTTTATTTATATGTTATTATATCATTTTATATTATTTAATTAAACGTGTTTTTTCGTATCTGATACACACAATAATGAGTGTTGAATGAGGGGGATTGATAAATTAATAATTTTCTCTACAGTGTATTTATCATTTATTTAGGTTATTATTCCAATATAATATGAAACTATGTCAAACCATTAAGTTGATTACTATATCCTCGAGACCTCATTGAAACATAAAAATGTTTTTTCATATTTAAAAAATGTAGATGTAATAATTTTTTTACTTTTTTTAACAAATATTTATATTATAAGGTGCATTGGTTGATGTTGTCCTAGTCATATTTGTATCAAATGATATTAGTAGTTTAATGGATTATTAATGACACATATATAGTTACATCACCACTGGATAAATGTAATTTTGATTTTATGATTTTTTCACTCCTCTATAAAAGAACATTTCTAGTTCTTAATATCGCTAAAATACTAATGTGAAGGAACATATATAATTTATATAGTTTTTAGTTATTCAACAATAGATTTGAAACATAACATTGTTCCTATCATATAATAAGACTCTACATGTATAATAGAATAAATTTTATATTTCCTGAATTCACTATTATCATTGGATGGAGGTTAAATAACTATTCATCTAACAACATCAACTATCATCAAACAATAGTCTTTTTCAAAACTCCAAAATTCGTAAAACTCCTTAAATCATTAGAAGTATAGTCATATAAGTTATTCATAATGATAATTTCTAAATTATATTATTTCCAATAAGATATTAAATTATAAAATACAATGTGTCATTAAAATATTTCGTCAATAAAACTCATTAATTATCATGATTTTTATGACATAATCAATTGTTTAAAAAATTCAATTGAGTAACATTATACATTATTCAATTAAGAGCATCATCCTATCAATAATCTACCCCATCATATTTCCTCTTTTTAATTATATTTTTTTTATTAAGGGATAATTATTTATAGGAAAATGTTTACAGTAATTCTTTCATTGAAACATCAAAATCATTCCAAATTAATTTTTATATCATTCAATTTCATTATTCATTCTTGAAACCATATCCCCCAAACCTTCTCATATTCAAGGAATCATCAATTAAAAATTGTAAAAAAGATTAGAAAACAATATATGTCAGGATACATACGACACAATCAATTTCAAATACTCCATATTTGGAAAACGATCATTCATGAAATCCACAAACATTAGTGAATCTCATGAACACCCACATTAGTTTCTGTGTTATATTAAAAAATATATACTTCTTTGTGAAACCCAATAAGTCACAAATTTCAAAGAATTTCCAAATTAAGATATTCATTATTTAGAATGCATTCCATCACAAATAAATCAAAAATTTAAAACAATCATACAACTATCAGAAATCACATTCCTTTTCTAAAAAATATTTTTATATCTTATAAACATTAGTTACAATAATATTTGAACTAAATCCTTATATGGGAACAAAAAATATGGCAAGAACACAACAATATTGAAACATAATAAATTATTATTATATTATTGGATACACTATAATTTTTACACAAATTAATATACAACTATTTACGTGAGATGAGACTTATTTGCATATCATCCAAAAACTATATCAATATTAGAAATTTCATCTGGGTAAGAATAATTGTTCATTAAAATCATTCTATTTTATTAATCCTTTAATATCAAGAATAAAACAAATTTTGATACAAAATTTCACCTATTAAACAATGTATCACGTACAATGGATTGATTTATGAAAATAACAAACTACTATGAACACCCTCTATTTTGATACAATTATGATATAAAATGAACTCCTTATTTCCTATAAATAATAACACCAAAACATATATTATAGATATAAAATTGATAACTTCTATCAATGAACTAATCGTTAATTAACATTCCCGGGTGGAGAAGTATCTACATATCTTCAATTTATTTCATTTTCTAGAATGTAAAATCATTGATTTTTAAATGGAAAAAATAAGTTTGATAGTGTACAAGATGGGCCACATTGAACATAGATGAACAACTAAATATTGTTATTTAAAAATGACCATTATAACATAGATATTATATTGTATTTTATTAATAGTAATAATTAAATTATGAAATAAATAAATAGTAAAAATAAATTAAGAATGTATTGTAATCAATCAACATTTTTTAAATTATTTTTGTTATATGAACAATATGAATTCATAAAAAATATTTTTTTTCTAAAGATTAATTCTTTAAATTTTTTATTTATTTTATATAAATATTATAAATTTTATTTGAAAAATTTAAATGAAATTTTAAAATCAACAATTCTATGTAATCATAAAATAAAATTTTGAGCATTTTTTGAAAATAAGGAATTTTCAAAAATACTGAAAAATAAGGAAATTTATATAAAATTGAATTTTATTTGAAATTGAATTTTATTTTAATGTATTTTCATGGATAAATTAGGTTACATACATTCTAAAAAATCCAATTTGTAGAATATTAAATATAATAATCCAATTAATAGGTTATACTTAGATTTTTTTAATTTAAAATAATATAAATAATAATTTTATATCTAAAAAGAACATTTTTATGGAAAATTGTTTTTGTTGTGTTTTAATAGTTTAATGTTTAATTAAATTTTTAGCAGAATCAAATTGAATTTTAAAATTTATTTCTATATTATGAATATTTAGATTTAAATGTAGTAAATTTTTAAATTTTAATTTTGGAAAAAAAAATTATTATATTTTTGTAATATTTCAAATAAAAAATCAGTTAACTAATTTTTAAAAATAAAATAAATTAGGAAATAAGAAAAATTCATAAATATTAATATATGAGTATGTATCAACCATAATAATCCAAGGTATTGATTTTTTAGATTTTTGGGCCATTTCTATATTATTATAAACATTATAATATATAATTTAATAAAAATATAGTGATGTCAAAGAGTTATTTTTAATATGTTTTATATTTTTAATATATTGTTTCCCAAAGAAAATGTTGACCTAAAAATGTTCCATTAAAATATATGACTTTTAATCATCAGGATAATTTATTTAATGTTTTATGGAAGTAATATTTTACTTCATTTCTTGCACATCGTCGATCAAGTAATTACTAAATTAATTAGAAGATAATGAAAATTTATAAATAAATATTAAAATTTATATAATTTTATATAAATTCTGAGATAATAAAATTATAGAAAAAATTTACATTATTTGGATATAATTAAATATTTGGTTCCAGTTATATGTTTTAGAATGAAATAAATAAATCCAATGTAATGAATCGATCAAAAAATTTACATTATTAACAGTTAATAATAAATAAAAATGTATTAAATTATAAAAAACTTATAAAAAATATTAAATTTGGTCAACTAACAAGGTTATGATATAATATATCCGAAATATTCCATTTATTGGTCCTTTTCATTTTTTACTTATAACATTTACCATCAATGTGACAAAATTGATCATGTCATGGAAAAAGAAAAAAGAGTTAAATAAGAAATTAAACCTAATTAAATGGGATTAAATATAGTAAAATCATTTATAATTTTTTTGACTATGCTATTTCAAAATATAATCAACTTATTTTTAAAATAACTCATTTTGATAAAATTATAGTTTAAAATTGTTTAATATTTATTTAATATTTTTCGAAATTATAAGAGAGGCCCTCCATACTCTTAAAAAGGTGATTAAATTATTATCATTTCTAGACATAAAGAAACTATTTTTTTCATCCAATCCATGTATAAATGTCATAACAGAATCAATACCCACATTGTAGATGTCTTGGATAATGGAATAATAACAGAATTATAAATAATGAGGTGTTATGAAAAGGAGGTTTTCAAAATAAAAGGTATAGTTTTTAGTTAAATGATTATGTTATGTTTTAGTATACAGTTCATTGAATTTTTCATATAGCATACTAAAATAATAAATATAGAATCCTACATATAATGTGATTTTGTTATTTATATGGGATGAACAGTAAATGTCTTTTATTTTATTAAATATGCCAAAAATTCATAGACTTTGTGTAAGGTAGTCTACCACCATGCAAACCATTATATGAATAGAAATAATGATAGAGTTTATGTGTATATATGAAATTATTTTTGCATTAACAATTATATAAAGTCAATATATTATATACATTTTTATCATTCCTTGCATGGAAAATTGATATCATCTTTCATTTGTACGTGTGGACGTCCTCCTCTATGAATCGATTTGATTCATTTTTCATAACCACGTCATATAGATTATATATATAATTAAATTTACATAATTAATATAATATTAGTTTCATAATAATATTTCATTTGTGTTATTATAATGCATTAACATATTTCCATAATTATCATTGGAAAATAATGTTTGTAATGTTTACGCACGACATAACATTTACATGATTATAACATAGTTCATTTTTTCATAACCATATACAATGCATATATTTTAATGTATAACTGATATATAAATATTAATTATTAAATCATTAATATTTTACAGGGGATATAATATTAAAAAATATGACTATACCCATTCTATAAAATTCAATTTAGACTTATGTACTGGATATCTTCAAAACATCTTACATGAACATTTATGATTATGTAATTTTATATTACGTTGAAATATTTTGAATAAAATGAATTATAATGATTAAAAGATTTCATATATATGTAAATGACAAACCATAGTTTATTAATATAAATGATAATGAATGTATGCAACAATCAAAATCAAGGTAAGGTATTATCTTATTAAAAATATTGTTTTAGTGTTATATTTAATTATTTAAAACTATTAAAGAATATATTTTTAAAAAAAATATATGGAATGATATGATTTTATCAGATAATTAATACATAATATTGTGATGATACTATTATATTCCTAAATGATTATTTTCAATGAAACGAATCACATTAAAAAATTTACCACATTTTAAAAAAAATTATTTTCAAAATAGAATTTTTCTATTCATAAAAATGTTCATTTTTAGTAGTTGTTTCTTCATAGGAAAACCATATTTTCCATGTTTGGGTATATTTGTATTTAAGTGTGTTTTTTAAATGAAAATGGGTATTTATACCAGAATTCATTTTAAATATTTTTTCTCAAATATTATTCAACGGTTTTTTAATGAAATGTGAAACCCTAAAATATTTTATTCATGATATGGTACATGAAAATAATATGTTATACTAGTGAGACTCATAAAACATATAAGAAGGGATGATCCATATTATATGTAACTAGTTATCTTGATAAGGATTATACATTGGGTGTGAACATATAGCGATAGGTGAGCTTGTTATAATTTTGGGAGCACATATATAGTTCTCCAATTACTTGGTTAATATTCATTACATTGAGATGAAAGAGAATTTATGTTAATGAAGTATTTTGACAATTGATTTCACCTAGATCTAGTTATTTATTTCAAATCTTTAAAATGAGATATTAATGTAATGATCAATGTTTCAAATGTGGTTTTATTTTCATGATATGAGTTTTATTTTTTACATAAAAAAAGATTTTCTAATTTTCATTTGAAAATGCTTAATTACGTCTTTTAAAATACCATTTCTATAAAGGAATTTGTTTTGGTGTTTTATTTTTTTTACTGGACTATCATGTTTCTTATGATTATGTCACATGCATATATATTTTTTATAATACCACTATTTTATAATGTTTTTATACTATGGCAGGATGAGAAGGGACAAGTATGAGGTCATGATGAAAGTTATGATTATTTGTCATAAAATGAGGCCATGTATTATTTTTCTATGTTTTGTTTTTTGGGAATATTGGACACTATTTATAATTTTAAACGTGTAACCAATAGGTCTATAATGTAATAGATTTTCATATTTTTATAAATAAATAACAAAAATGAATCTAGGAATTATATAAATGTTATTCTATTTTAAGAAAAACTAGAATATTTATTTCACATTTTAGAGTCTTTATAGTTAGAATCATAAGATGTTTTAGATTAATTAATAGTTTTTGATGTTTTCAATTATGTTAATATGACGTGTTATGAATATTATAAATAGTTTACTTGTTTATGTTTTTTTATAATACTAATAAATTAGATTCATCATTTTCTCAATTTATGTAATGAAATTTTTATATGATTAATGAAAAATATGGAGGTATTTAATTTGGATTTATTAAATTTAATGGTTGTGTTTGGTGTGTGTTTTAATTTGTGTTAGAATACATTGACATATATCAGAATAAAAATTTATATTTTACCGAAATGTTTTATCGTTTATAAAAAAATTTATTTTATGGAAATTATATATTATTTAATTTTTTTATGAAAAATGCGTGTCAATAGATAAAATTTTTGTCAAATAATTCATTAATTAATAATTGTCATGAACTATCATGGGATTCCATCCAACCCAACACCCGACATGGCAGATAGTACGACCAGAGTAATATTCCTTATCCCATGGGATGGAATCTAGTCCCCTAGAATCTGACATAACATTTTTTAATAATTTACCCCATATAAAAACACTATAATCATCCCATCAAAAAATAACATTGCATCATAATGAATAAACACATCCAGAAGAAATAAAATTTTTACATGGAAAATCATTTACATCATGAACCAAAAACCAAAATACCTAAAAGGGAGGTTAACATAGTAGGAAACAAGTACCTATGAAAAAATATTTATAGCACCCTCAAGCTAGTTCCACTAACACCCAAAATATAGAGAATAAACTTGTATTTGGTTCCTCCATCACTGCCACATAACAAATTTACTTTATTAGAGACATACATAAAACGTTCAACATATACTAGAGTGTGTAAGTATGGTGTGAGAACATTCCTAGTATGATATCAGCATTGTATATTCAATGAAATAACAATAAATTACTAATCCAAATTCCATTGTTTTAAATAATGTATTGAATTAATTTTTAAATAAATCATTTTTTAAAAATAAAAAAATAAAAAATGAAAAAAATATGAATGATATAATCACATGATATGAATGGTAAATTCCCAAGGAAATATGATTTTTGAGGTCCATGTATTCTAAATCCTCTTCAAAAAAATATCAAAAACTGAAAACATATTCATGTTTGAGAAATGATAGTGGATGAAATATAAAGGTCTAGAGGTCTTTAGTCATCATTATAGGTTTATATAGTGTTGTAGGTTCAGTCCTACTAGGTTATCTAGGAATCAAATATATAGTAAAACTAGAATAATATACATGTACCCCCCCAAAAGAGTTACCAAGGATTTCATCAAGCTAAATTTCAACGTCACTTGTCACATGAACAAACACATACATATAAACCAACCCATCCATGGAATAACACATGAAAAATAAAAATTTTATAGGAAAAAATTTTCAATCCCGTTAACACACAAAATCCTTTTTAGAACATTAATTTGACAACTATAATAATCATTATAACATATTTATAGATAAGTAAAAGAATACAAAAATCATCCTTCAATGTTAAATCTTGAAACAACTTACATCCATCTTATAATGATTCAAAAATTGCAAGGAAACTACAACCACACTAAAATGTGACACTTTAAAGGAAAATTAAAACCACACCATTTTAAATTTTAATAAAAATAATTGGATCATGATTACTTATGGGATATAAAATCAACTTGATAATGTAGAATATATTATTTAGGATGAATCAAAAAATAAAAAGAAGTAAATAATTATTGATAGAGCTTATGTGGTGTTACTGAATGGTTTCCAAAAAATCCACAAAGAAAAAAGTATTATAAGGGAAAATAAGTATATTGGTAGTTTCTCTTAAAAATGGTAATCATGAATTGGGTGTGTTTTGGTAGATTTTTGGATTAAAATGTTGAAGTGTATTTTATGAATTTCAATTTTTTTATTTTTTTGGGCAGGCCAAATAGACTGGACATACTATATTCAAAACCATACATAGTTGTGATATATAGAACATGTCATTGATTGACGTTAGAATATGAAAAGCTAATTGATATTCACATATACTAGTTCTCGTATCCACATGCCCTAGCCAAAAAAATGGGGTTTCACCCACCTAATATTAACCCAACGATGACTGAAATGGATAAACATAAATAACACTTATGTGGATACATTTTTATCAATTATTTCTAACTATTCTAATAAGATAAATTAACCCACACCAAATGGTTAACCCACGAGCCTCTAAAATAAAAAAAATACCTAGTTAAGACTTATATTATTTGACTAGCCAAATCTATATAACAATAATTTTGATAGTTGTATGCCATTCACAATTTTATTTTTTACCCCATTCCCATATAATGAACATACTAAAACTGATAATAAATTTGAGTTCCCTATATAATATGTTGGCCAATGACACACCAAGAATCTACGTAATTTACAAAACATATAATTGACCCAAATAATCCACCATGGATGAATCCATTATCGTGATGAAATGGGATTATTTTCTTACACATTATATAAACCCTAAAATATAATTGTTTCCATGGGATGTATGAGGTATGAAAATAATAAATTGATTTGAAACCCTATGCCACATTCATATTTGATTGAGTAGTGGTATAAGAAAACTGGAGGACCTATAGTGCTTGAGAATAAGAGGCTATCACATATAACACATGGATATAAAGTCAGTAGTATCTGGCCTCATACAAGGACAGAAAAACCAAATAATCACATCATAAAACATTTTAGAGGCCCTCTTAGGGATAAAAAACTATTACTGGAGCCTATCATTCATAAGCCCAATATATAATAACACAGTCACAACTAAATAGCCATTGATGAATAGAAATCCATATAAAAGAATAGATTAATCGCTATGAAACTACACACTACGAAACATTATCATATATCACCAGCACAACTCATCATTAGGCCGATCATCCTGAATTTGTTCTAGGGTGTAGGGAATCATCCAAACACTATCAAATAACATTCCATCCCAACACACTTTTTATCCAATTTCATCTTGTAAAAAATCCACAACAATTACCACTCATCTATAAGAGTCATACCATCTTTCACCATTATTTATATGGCCCATGAAATTTCTACCACATTACCATTGGATGGGATATAGCGTATTTAATAGTAATCCATTTCAAGATACATGTCCCAAGAAAATATCCTAAAATTTGAATATTTCATTTTTAAAATATATCCCATTCCCATATGGTTTCAATAGAGTAAAATAAAATCAAAAAGGGAAATTGACTATAAGACATAAAGGAATTCATCACTACTAGAAATTCTATTTCATGGGTTGGGTATTTCTTCATGTGTGGGTATATTTGGTAGGAAATATACTCCACCACAATCTAATCCTCCTTGAAAACATGCACAATAAATGTACCTTATACATCACGTTAGACCGTGTATCCCTTTCCATAACTAATCATGATCAAAATAGGGGATGTAGACAAGCACCATTCAATCTGATTAAAAATACCATGACATTTAGGTCTACATTCGTTATTTACCCATTTCTAGGGACTATGGGGTTAGGGAAGAATGGATCTAGAAAAAATCCCAAACAAACTATATTTAATAACCGAGTAGGATAAAAATATCATTATTGAATAAAAAATTGACCATTACAAAAATATAATTGCTTAAATATTATTTAGGACCACTAAAACCCATGAATTCTAAAGTCACATGGCCCATTAACATTACCTATATAGTAAAAAATGTATGCATGGGAAGCATAAAGTAGTTGTTTTGATCTCTAAGAGATCATTAGATGGAACTCAAGTGTAGCTAAATCTATTCCTTAATCATTATGTAAACCCAAGTTTCGTACAAAAATAGAAAAAAAGTACCGAGTATAGGGGTGGAACAACCTTCTCATAAGCGCCATGATGATATTGGTGAATTTTTCATCCTAGTAGTAATGATCGAATAATAAATTTTAAGATACCCATATTATAAGGATTTATTAAGAATATCTTATTATTTAACAGTAACCAAGTGATATCCAGAAAAAATTTTGATCATTGAGAATTAAATGACCCCATTCATATGATCAAATATGTCATCAATATTGGTAAATGTATATTTGTTCTTGATTCTTACACTATTTAGATACCATTAATTAATAAAAGAAGAGACACCCATCATCCTTATTTAAAAAAATATGGGGCAGCCAAATGTGATATAACCTATAGAATGAATGAATCAAATTCTATATCATCATGATGCATCTTTAATTCCATCACCTCTGTGGTAGAAATGAAATATGGTTGAAGAGAAATTGGATTCTTTCCAAGAACAGAATCATTAATTGATGCCACATGCCACACCAAAGGAAATACTAAGAAATCATATAGAATTTTTTTTGGAACTCGTACCCCATATGAAGTAATCCAATCTCATCACCTCATCCAGTTTCTATTAATAGGTGAAATGAAATATGATAAACAATATTTTCCAATTATATATGTGGAAGTCATTACAATCCTGAACATTGATAATATTCACCATAATAATGTCATGATCTACTATAAAGTCTAACATACATTACACATCAATGGTAAAGATAAATTTGAATATAGAAATAACCATTAAACCAGATCTAGTATCACATTGAAGAGGGCACATTATATAATCGAGAGATCATATTATTTAATGATCACTAACAAATGTGATTACATAGGAAAGACACGTGAAACCATTTTTTTTCTTTATACTAAGTGTATTCACAGAAAACGTATCATTATACACGATCTTGATTGGAATCACAAAATAAATAAACAGGGAATAAAGAAATAAAGTAATTGTAATAACCAATATAAAATATAATAGAAGTCATGGATGATGTAATAATAATTAAACCCCAACACATTACAGGTCCTGCATCTGATTAAACCAATTCTTGATGCTTATTATAAAGTTTTTTAATCTCTACATGATCATATGAACTAAAACTAATGTTTAGTTATACCTTAGGTTGGCTTTGACTAGAAGAAGATTCACCCAATCCAACCTGACCAAAATATCATGGAACCAAATGTACTAGATGGCTCTGGTTGTGGTGAAATGAACCTACAGGTTACAAAACCAATAAAACTTTTATATTGGTTTGTCTCATTGAAAACCCATGACATGTTCCCCATAACTCCACATAGATAGAATGGATAATGTGGATATGAACATGTTAATATAATATTCCCAAACTATCCACACTAATTGAACAAGATAAAAAAACTATTAATAATAATATATTTGGGTTGGATGGCCTTACCTACCACATCCCCTATTCTCATGTTCTTTATACATCCTCTTTATTTTAGATGAACAACCAATACCCTTTCCCACAGGATGAACTACACCCAAAAAACCATATATGATATGTTGAGTGCTCACCACCATCAGAGCACAACTGATTTACACATAATAAGTCTCTATCATGATATTGAATAACTAGGACTAAAAATTTGATCATATTTACATTTCCCATCATTGACCACATTGCTTCTCATTGGAACCTCCTTCAAATGTGAATTGATCCAATTCAGTGAAACTATTGGCATCCATCAACATGGTCTAACCCCAAGATGATGATCCAAAACCATATATGACTCCAATAAGACCATGTATTCATTGAATTAATTCTTTTTAATGATGATGTTGAAGTACTTCCAACCAATAATATCATGATTTTGGACCTATAAAACAAAGTCACACCACTTATGATTAGTAACATCCATCAAGAACACATAACATTTAACATTAACCTCTTCATGAGTGTCAAGAAATAAAATTATCATATAATTTAATTCAATAAAATCTTGTAATACCTTGGAATCTTCGATACACCTAAATGGAAGAGTTTAATTATTATTGAACTCATGGTCCTTATTTATTCTTGGAAATGGTATGGCTTCCTATAAATGAATATGACCATAGCTTACTCCCTAATTCAAATCAATGTCTAACTGAACAACTAAATTTACTAGTATATGATCATCTATGTTGGAGAAATAATTACATCATATTTCTATGTTCTCTCAGGATGTCACATGGGAGGCGTGATATAATAATCATTAACAAACATAATTTAAAACATAAACACATTATCAAAAAAATAAATATCCCCTAAAAGTTCCAAACAATTCCGTTAATTAAAAAATATATTAAAAATAATATAAATCTATCCAAAACACCCATTCATTGTTCCCAAACATAGTTTATATCCTATACATTTCACGTGGAATATAATTTACAATTTATACAAATATCTATTGGTGAACCATGAACTTTCATGTGTTTCGTTGGCGAGACACAAGAATCATAACCTTATCCTCAAAACCCGATAATAATAGACACTATATATCCTAAAACCCAAAAATATCATCCCCATGGAATGTTAAATACTACCCCTAATAAAATTTTGAAATGAACTGATCAAGGATATCATCCATCAAAACACCTGACCAACCCCATGGAAAATCTCAATTTTCGTTCTCGGTCCACTAGGCTGATAACTAGTTCCCTCGAATGAAACATTACATTTTGGACTTATTTATCCCTATTAGTAACCAATAAATATCCCAAAAGTATATAAAACTACATAATAATAAATAAAAATAACAAAAATGAATAAAACAATAATAATTTAATTTATTTACATCTTAAACCACAATCAAAAATACCAAAATGGAGAGGGGAACCAACTAGAAAAAAACTCTCCCCGAAAAAATTGGGAAAACCCTAAAGACATCACCACAAAAACATTAAAAAATAGTCAAACACTAGAAAATAGATCTACTATAACCACATTTGAACATATTTTCTTTGATTAGGTAAGACATTACAAACTCCATATACACAGTAGGGTGTATGAATAGCGTGATCCAATTTCTAAAAGGATATAACCAAAATGGGTTCCTATATTTAACATTAAAATAAATATCCAAATGAAATTTTATAAATAGTGAATAGAAAAAAAATATCATATGATTCTTTCTTTAAATAAAAAATAAAATAGGAATATAATATTAATGATAAAATCAGTTGATAACTATTGATAATCCTTGAAGAAAAATGGTTAGTGGGGTCCCAATACCCCCATAACATAGTGATAAAATAAACCTATAACTAATAGGGTCCTCATACATGAACCACTAGAGAGAAAAACATCCCAATATATAGTTGTATCTGATCATCCTCATATGTTTAGTAAGTTTTTTTTAATCATTTTTTCATGGAAAATAGGCCCTTAGCAATGTTGAACCCCATAGAATAATAGAGAAAATATACCCCACCATGGTAATAAATATTCCATAAATATAAATTTATTATGTCGATGTTACATATACCACCATTAAAATATAAAATACCAATTACTAGAATGAATCAATAATAAATCATTTTCTGAAGGATTAACCTATTTAAAACCCATTAAAACACATATTTTTCTTGAATCCATTATTATACAAAAAAATCATTATATATAATTTAGAAACCATAAATATTATAATAAAATCAAACAATTATGTTAATTGAATGAATACCCATCCCCAATCATATATACATACATAAAATGATAGGAAAAATCAACTACACGACATGGAGATCCTATAAAAGAAATAGAGAAACATAACTATCAATGAATGAGGAAGTAGAAAGAAAATAATAATAAGAATTGAAGGAATAGATGAGATTACATAGTGTTACGGGAAGGATCCATTCCAAATTCGAAAATTAAATTGAGTACCAATGGATTCATGGTGTGGAGGTGTTTCTAGGGACAGAAATCTAGATTAGATGGAGTTTTAGGGTATCATGGGTCAAAACAAGGTTGGGTTGGCTTCGAATTTAAATATTTAAATAGTTTTGGGATGGTCTTGTTGTTTTAATGTAATGTTTTTCAAATCATGCATAATCCATGTGAAAGCTTCCTCCATAGAAAAAAGAGGTCAAAAGATCACATGAGGAAGAGTGGAAATCCGTGTGGTCAACTATGCACCTCAAAATGGCCTATAAGTCCTATATCATGGTTAGTCGCTTGACATTGTGGATTATCATGTGGTCTGAGTTGTCCAACTATATAGGGGGTATGATCTCTTATAGTATAGATAACATCTTCTACTATCCATTATCAATATTAATGTTAGATGATTATTAATTATCTAAGTTGAATATTTTGTTATTAATGTATAATTTTATTTAAAAATCAATATATTAATCATATAAAGATTTATTCTTTTTTGAAATTAACATTACCTAATAAACACAATTTTAATTTTTTCAATTCCTAAGGATAATAAAGAAGATAAAAATTTTCTATTATTGAGAGTGTGATATGAAGAAATTTATTCTAGAGCAAGTAAAAAGAAACTAAAAACAAATCATTCAGATCAAATGACGATTTTTTTGTGGAATATGAAATTAAAATCTACCTATGATTTATGTCAATTTCCATATGTATTTAATATAGCTTTTAATATAAATCATCAACCACAGGAAATAGATTAATAAATAATAAATGTTATCCTCCTACTTTTTATTATATTTAAATAATATCCTTTTAACCCATCATAAATATATGTATGTGTGTAGGTTAACCATCCCAAGAACATATTCTTTATCACTATCTATCAATCATTAGGAATTATTTATACCTTTCAAATACATTATATCAATGACTACATCCATTATCTTACTTGGATACCTAGAATTTTGTAATACATATGACCTTAACACCTTCATGTATAACTTTTCAGGATGGTTTTTTAATAATTTATTTATTTATGGGGGTTCAAAAATGATTTTTTAAAACTTAAAACCCTAGTTACATAACTGCAGATCATATTTTGGCGATAAAATATCTAATCATGGGGGATAATGTAACATCCTACTATTTTAACAGTAAAAACTATTCTTGATGTCATTTAATATATGCCACATCAATCTTAAAAGAACAACTAAATATTATTATCTAAATGATTCAATTGAAAAATGTTTTCAAATTTGAAGGTATTAATAATAAAAACAAATATATAAAATAAATATAATTATAAAAATCAATATGAATTTATTTCTATCACATAAATTTTATTAAAGTCTTCATATTCTCTAAAATATCCATTTTAAAAAATAAGTATTTTCAGTCATTTTATTTGTAAACTATTATAATTTAATTCATGAGGTTTGGGAAAATTTATTTTCTAAATTTTTTTATATTTTATTGAATCTTTTAATATTTTCTCAATATTTAGTTCTGATGTTTTTTTATTAAAATATGGTTTTATAATGGAATTCTGATAAATAATATTTTTGTTGAAAATTTTATTATATTTTAATGTTTCAAAATGTAAAATCATGGTATTAATTATGTTAAAATATTTTTTTATTATATTTTATTTAATATAATCCAATTATGGGTTTCAAAATTATTTTATATGAAAATCTGCTATAAAATAATTTATAATTAAAATTCTCTTTGTCGAGAAAACTATTTTTCATTGGGTTTTTCATATATAATTTTAAATCAAATTTTAAACCTTTTAGTATCTAAATTTTTAAAAATGATTTTAAATTTTATAAATAGTAGCCCCAAATTTAGTTAATAAGTAATATATAATTTTATTCACTCAATATATTAATATTTGTAATTTATGTTACCCTAATAAACGAAAAATCAGTAATTAATGGTTATGAACTAATTTATATGGAATATAAATTTATACTGACACATGAATAATTATTATAACATTATTATATATCAACTCTAAATATTTAGGGGCCTAATATATGCCCTTTGTGATACATTTGGATATTATTATAAAAATTAAAAGATTTTATTTAATATTTGTTAAAGATGCCACACTTTTATTTGTAATAATGTATTTACTTTTAATATAATATAATATAGAGTTTATCATTGTATATAATATTACTATGATAAATAAATTATTTATATTTATCAATTTATTTATTTTTTAAATTTCATTGATAATATGAGTACCTTAATGTCATGCACGTTGTTGATGATGTAGTTACTGAAATATTGGAAACATAATATAAATGATATTAATTATTTGGAACATGTTTTAGATAACTAATGTGATCAATGAATTTTATTAGAGAAAGTTAAATTAACAAGATTTAATTATTATTTTTATGTGTTATTATGAGATTGTTAAGACTAATTTAATTATTAGTTCCAAAAATATACATCATCTATATTTTATAATCAATAATATTTATTTTTATGATATTGAATTCCAAAAAATATTATAATTGGACAAGTGTCCTTGAAAATGTCTAAAATAGAAACCATTTTTCATTTTTTTTCATTTTTCATTTATTTGTAAATATATTAACCCACATAGATTAAAAAATCACTATTTTCATGGAAATATTTAAATTGTTTAAATTAGCGTAGATACAAAAAGGTAATGACTAAAAAATTAAAAACCTCAAACTATTATTTATTGGATTAGAGGATTTGGATCCATCCACATTTTATGTTATATATAACACACTTTGGATCCAGTTATAATTTAAATTTAATTTATGTTAATTTAATATTTTTGACATATTCCAAAAGTGCCCCTCCCCAATCATGTAAAGGCGATCCACTTGTTATAATTCCAAAATACTTAAAAACCATTTGGATTAACCAAAACATTACATAATCACATAATTTATTCTATTCCAACATTAGAAGGTATTTGTAGGTATAATTACAAAATTATTGGGCATATGATGTTAAGATAACAAGTTTTCTGAATAAGAGGTATAGTTCTCAATGACACATTTTAGTTTTCATAGTACAAAAAATTAATTAAAATCTTCTTAACCCATTTTAAATTAATAAATTATTTATCATTAATTACTAAGATTTATTATGTATATGGAATGAATCAAATCAATATCTTCTTCCATTAAATTGGAAAATAATTCATCATTCATACGTAGGACATACTACTACCTCATGAGACGATGCAATATGCTTTTCATTAAAATTTATCATTTCTAGTTATAATAGTGTAATTAATGGTTAAATATGATATAAATTAAATATTTTTATTTATTAAAATATAATATATCACATATATTATTACATTTCCATTCACATAAAATTGATTTCATTTTTCGTGTGTACGTGTGGACTACAACCTCCCTGAAGCGACATGATTATTTTTTCATCAACAAATCAGATAAATTATAAATACAAGTATTTATGAATAATTTATATGTTGTATATTAAATATTATAATCAATATAGGATTATAAAATTATTCTTATATATTCTATCATTAATGATCATTGAAAAATTTAAATGTAACTCATGCATACATACTAACAAACCTCTCTTTGATTGTAAAATATATCATTTTTTCATAACAACATTTATTAGATTAATTTAAAAATATAATATATATATAATAATAATTATTATTTAATTAATATTGTTATGGATATGTTGTATTAATTACATCATTGACTATAGTACATTGACTAACATCATTTTGAACATAAGTTCCAAATTTCATTAAAACAATTGATGTGAGCTTAATTGATTATGTAATAGATTATAACATGGAAACAATTGATTTCAACGAATTATAAAATTGATAATTTTTTTAAAAATAAATTACTAAAAATATTTTTATTCATCAAAAGATAAAAATTTTACTTTGTGAGTAGGATTCATGGAAGGGGACATTATTTGTCAAAATACGCTTTCAATTTATTATTTCAAGTTAAAAAAATAAAAAAATGAATATTTTTGTTAAAATTGGTAGCATGTGGAGATTTCTCCACCATAATGAAAACTCACTAAAATTAATCCTTCAATAAAAATTTATATTTATGTTATCAAAAAATTCAATTTTTGTGTGAATATAATTGAAAAACATATTTTTTCAAAATGGAAATATTATTTTACCAAAAAAAATTTTTACTAAAAATTTATTTAAGGAAAAAGCTTTATAACCATTTCTGGTTATTTTAGTACTACAATGGGGGTTATAAGATAAATGTATTTTGATACCATAATGTGTTTTACATAGGAGTTTTAATGACTCAATCAATTTATTTAAGATGAAAACAACAACAATAATTTTTTTAAAGATATTATAAATAGGATTTATATGTTAAATTTGTGAGGATGACATAGATTATTTTAAGGGATGATCCCAATTATATATCATTAATGAGATTGTTGTTGATTATAGGTTGGGTTCACTAATATCGTGTTGTGTGAGCATGTTATATCTTTGGGTTCTCTTATATTGAAGTCTAATTAATTGTGTAATTTTCATTTCCTTGAAAGACAAGAAGGAGGGATATATTGAAGGGGTTTTCCTATAGATTTAGCAGGGAACTAATTTTTTGGAAACATGGTCAAAATGTGTTATTAATGTGATTCTCAAAGGTATCAAAGATGTTTTATATTTTCATATTTTTAGTTGTAATGTTATAATTGAGAAAAAATTCAGTCTGGTTTTCCTAAGGAAATAATGTTTATCAACTTCTCAAACACAATTTTAATAATGTGAAATTTGTTTGGAGTTCTCTTATTTTTCACTTATCTAATTTAGTTCTAATTTTTATGTACATTATCGATAATTTTGAGTTCATCCATCACTTGTATTATTCAATCTCATGGATTAATGATGAGTGTAGTTGATATTGAGGGCAAGAAGAATGTTTCGAATATTTATCATTAAATGAATCGATTGTTTAATTAAAAAAAATTTATTTAGTGGGATATGAGGTAAATGAATTTATATTAAGACATATAATATAATTGTTTACATTGTATTTGATTTTAATATCTTTTTATAATACATAAACCAAAAATATCTGTCTGATTTTTTGAATGTGATTTCTAGTTCAGAAATTGTAGAATATATAATCATTAATGATAAGTCATTATATATAATCTATCATTATAATCCTGATATTGTTTTAAAACACTATAAAACTATTATTGGAGATAATTACAGCACCAAATTTAGTTTATGTAACATAATTCCCACCCCATCAATTTTTTTAGAAATACATTCTTATATCCATAAATAAATCAAATAGCTTAAATAGTTATAGATGTGGAATTATGATTTCTACTTTTCATCCACGATGAAATTTATCTCCATCACTAGAATCATCATGTATAGGTCTCTATAAATTTGTATTTATTGTTTTGTATCTATTCCACATTGGGTTATCAGGTCTTGATTTTATATAATCTCATTATTTAACACCCATATAATTAGAATGTATTGAACAAACAATTTAGTATGGTCTCCTCCCCATGTGATATTGAACCCTATAGTGGAGTTCATCTTAAAAAGGAATAGTATTTTGGTTTGTATATATATTGACCCATTGATAATAACATTAAATTCCCTATAATATTTTTTCCCATTCCAAATTCAATGAAAATTCTGACGTATATAGCAATATTTGGACATTACATGTTCACATTATCAATATTATATCCATATTGTAGTTTATAGTATTCTTATTCTACACACACACACACACACACATATATATATATATATGTTATTATACCAAATGATATGTGGTTATTTATTTGATGTTATACCTATACACCATTCACCCAAATTATATTGTGGAGTAGTAATCTATTCACTGTTATATACAAATGAATATTAATTTATTGGTAGAATCATTCCAATTTATACAAAAATCATGTTGTGGGAAAACATTTCATTAAATGGTGGTCTTATTATTTACTATTCACATTAGGAATCAAATTATTTATCTACCCTATATTTTTTGAGGTGGTATGTTCTTTTCGTGTATATTTATCAGTTTCAAAACTATAGTAGCTCAATATTTATTCTGAAATTTTGTTTCTTTACCAATTTAGGGATAGATACTATCAGGGTAACAATGATAGTTAATGATATAGATTTTATTGTGAAAAAAATTTTTATTGAAAAATGTAATCATATTTTCTATCCTATAATGTTATCTTTCAATATATATTATCTCATAAAATGTCGAGAATATTGAGGCCCTCATTATAGATCATTATATCTAATATGATTTAATTAATCTATAATATCATTTTGTAATGTCCAAATATTTAACATATGAGTTCTATCCCATTATAAAATATAGTGTTTCAACATTTCATGTGTGATATATAGATACAGTTGGTGTTCTCGACATGATATTCAACACTTTCTCTTCTATATTCATACCCCTGTTGGGAACATGAATTTCACAATAGTATTTTTTAAGGGATACATTCATTTCAGATATTTATCCATCATGATATTATAGAACCATTTTTATATTAATAATTATTATTTTATTTTTTAATATTATATTCAGATACATGAATACACTATATGTATATTCGTCATAAGAGTAAACATCATCTTTCTCTACTCCCATAGACTTAGTGATCATTTCCTCAGGACACCTTATTTCCTTATTCCTTATCCATTATATTGTATTATATTATAATTAATATTTAATTTTTATAATTTATAGATTTTATACTATATTAAATTATTTTCATCAATTGAATGAAATATTACTTTGATTATTTTTTAATAAAATTATTATATGTGCTATAATTTTTCGTTATATATTTATATCACTTTTTTCATACAACTAGGATCCCATATTATGATTTTAAAAAGATTATGGATGGCACTTATCTATTCATTTATATATTATTTTTATAGACACCACTAATGATTTCTGAATCTACTTCATTTAGGATATCCCACTGATCCACCATCTATTAAATAGTTTAGACCACTTTTTAAACATTGAATCCACTATTTATGAAGTGATAAACATACATTAAAGACTCATCCTCATTCTAAGAGTTATCTTTATATCATAGTTGTAACTATTTAAAACCAATTATTTTAATACATTTATTATCAAATTAAATATCATCAAATGGTTTTATATTTTTACTCCATTTATGAACATTATATGCATGTGACTCAATCATTAAAATATATTTTTACTAGATGAATCATGTTTACAATTCCCTTTCATTTCAATTTAGTCTTATTCTTGATATTAATTAATTATTTAGATATCAATATACTAATAATTCTGTCAAATAATTAATTCTTAAGTCTATCCATATCTACAGTAGCCTCATCCATATATTCAGGTAAAATATTTAAGTGGTCAACATCATTTAAAAGTTTAACCCTTTCAATTTCTAGTTAAATTATAAAGAATTCTAATTACAGATATAGGACAATAGTAACCTCTATTTCATTAATTTTTATAGATAAAATCTCACATCAAGATTTACATGTGACTTATATATTATCGTTAGAATTAGATAAAGTAAACGAGTCAGGATCAATCACCAAGAATAATTTTTATGATCTCTTATGAGACATCATCTTGTTATTTTTATTCCCATTTACTCTTATAAAATGGAAATATTAATCATTATTCTTCAAATGATTCCATTTTATATATTTTCTATACACATATTCTTATATATTCCCAATCATATAATAAATAGGATAATTAGTAGTTATCATGCATACATCATTGGAAATAAATCAATATAATTTTTTTTTCTTTGTATATAAAATTTCCTCACTCTATTTTATCAATTTTTTATTTAATTTGATATAATATTAAAAACTCAACCACTATAATATTGGCTCATGAGAAATTCACATTTCTATCCATCAATGTCTGCAACATTAAAAAAACACGGCTTCATTGTGGAATCCTTGTCCGCAAATCCAATCCATTTTTATGGATTAACATTGAGTATGATCCATTATCATTTGACGCCACTTGTATGGTCTACAAGAATCTTGATGGGGAAGAATAAATTTTAAAAATTAATATAACCATAATTCATATTCATTTTTATCTTATTTTATGATCATGTAACATTGTTGTTAGGAATTGTTTTCATCATATCAGTTGATTACTCATTCTTATCAAAATCACAGACTGATAAAATAAATATTTATTTATTTGAATCAAAAATTATAAAATATGATTTATACATTGTTCATGAACAATTTATAATATTATAAGAATAAATCAATGTTAGTTCATTGGTAAAAAATCACACAACATCACTCGTTATGTGGATTAAAAAGCATTCACCAAGAAACCACTAACATTTTTACATTTATTACACTAATGATATTTAATATTTACCATATCAAAATTTCAAGTACTTATAATGATAGAAAATAAATACATTTAAATATTATCATATTCCTTATATGTATATTGTTTATCATATAAATTTACTTTTTTACCCTAAACTACATATCTACATGAATACATATACTAAATGTTATATAAGTCTCAATATTTTTGTGTGATAAAAATTATATTCATAAATCTAATTGATAATCTATGAATTAAAGAATATTTTATTAATTAAAGTCACTAACATGTCTTGGAATGGTTTTATTCATCATATTCACTCTATATGAGTAATAAAAATTAATAGAACTGTTGAAATGACTAATAATCCCCTTTAAATGAATCACATTATTTACATAGAAATGACAATGTATCTAAATTTCAATTTTTTTTTAAAGATTTAGGATTTACATATGATCAATAGTCATTAATTATCTTAGTAATGATATATCACCATTCAAATTCAATAAAAGTTAAAAAATAAAATTATATGTATAAAAGAAAAATCATTGTGAAATACTCAAAATTCCCTATAGCAAGTAAGACCCACTACTACTAAACATTTTTAAAAATAGTGTTGGTAGTCAAAAAATCACAAGGTATATTTACATGGCCTATTAAATAACGTTCCACACACATCTACCTCAACAAAATGTAAACAACATTCAGGGACTAATAAATACCACTGCGAACATGATTCCTCAATATCCTTCTTTAACAAAGCATTAAAAACCTGATTAGCCTCCCTGTAATCATGTGTCACATCATGGGTGATACCACTAAGGAGCGATACACATCCAGTTCAAAAAGGAAGAATCACCCATGGAACATTCTTTGACAGGCTTCATAGAATGTCAACATCCACCATTGAGTACAATTACAACCAAATAATGCACAAACCATGATGAAGTGCATGTGTGATAGCTTTCATCATCACCCCTAACTTAGCTTCAATGGCAGATCCCTATCCAATATAATGATAAAAACATCCCTTAACGACGCCTCGATTGGTACAAAATACACCACCATATCCTAATGGACCAATTGCACTAGACACTGCCCCATAAACATTTACCTTCACCCATGATGAAAGGAGAGGGATCCATCTAATTGTTTTTAGTAACAAAGGGTTTTTAATCCTATCAGAGACACTAAATCTTTTCAATATTAAAATATTACAGAAGTAATTATTAATGAAACCTGCCTATAATTTGGATGAATTGTAAAACCCCTATGAATAGACCTCACATCAGACATAAATGTAGGATTGATAACATCAAAGACTATTCTATTATGATTCTTCCAAATGAAGCCATGGGTGGCTTTTGTTTCAAAAAGAAGTAGGCTTTTGACTTTTTCACTGCACATTGCAGCAGCAATAGAGGCATGAAAGTTCTCCAAACTCTTCATTTCAAGATGATGTCTAGTCACATCTTGTATGTATCTCTTGAACTTGCATGTAATGACACGTGACAGAAAAGCATTCTCAATCGATTCTTCTGCTGCAAAACACAAAGGGAAGTTTGTGAAAAATATGAATTACAATATTCTTGAGGTGAATCTGCACTGGACCCCAACCATTCCAGATCCTCCTTAATAACAGATAATCATTAGGTGGGATGATGAAGGTCTGAAAAGCTAACAACCATTGAGGGGTGGTGATCTTCCCATCACACATCTATAGATATAGACCTTTGGTGCTTAATTTCTCTATGAAACCTGGTTTAGAAACAAGAGTCTCTATATCAATGAACACGTATCATTGAATTTTAGATTGAATATGAGAAAGAAGAAAATCATAAGTGCCCACACTTGCAGCCTAAATAAAAGAAATCGAAGTGTGTTACATGGAATATAGAGTTTCAACATCTTCTTGTATTGGCCTTGTTTACCAGGGGGTTCTCCGGGAATTCAACAAGGAATTACTATAAACAAACCACTTGGCACAAAGCATTATCTCATTAAAGTTGGACTTCAGAGAAGTCCATATTGATGAAGAGAAATAATAAGAGAACCCATCTAGAAGTTTATGAATGGGCCTAACTGAAATATACTCCATTGAACTATATTTGGAAGTGAACAGTATCCATGTATATATACTAAGAAAAGCTTCATTTAAAAGAACAAAATCATTTATAACTAATCCCCTCATATCATTTTGCTTGATACATTTCCTCCATTCCACAACAACCAATTTTTTTTGTAATGGAACTAGTCCATAGGATATTCATGATGAGATTTTTAAGATCATTGATGAGAGATTTGAGACACCTATATAATGAGAACCAATAAAAACATAGATGTAATCTCTAAATTAACAAGGTAGATTCTCCCAGAATGATACATACCATTCCCTTTCCAAGTTTCCATTTGATAAATAATATGATTGGAGATATATTTATGGTGAAATTTTTTCACTTTACCAAAAAATAGTCGAACTCCATTATAATTAAAGAGTAATGATCCTTTCTTCATCCAAAGTGACCATGAAACATTATTCTGTTTTCCGATGGTCACTCCCTCTCTAAATACAACCAATGATTTCTGCCAGCTGATGGACTACCCCACCACATCCTCAACGTTCTTAAAGATGACCTTTATTAAAGATATTGTCTTTTCATTAGCCTATCCAAATTAAAGAATATCATTGGAATAAAAGTTATGGGTAGTGTAATAAATTTCCCATAAAGCTTTAATTTGACAATACAAACTGGCTTGAATAAAAATATTAAGGTTGAAACGTAAATAATCCTCATCAAGGGTAATCAAATATCTAGAATTGGGATCCCCTTGTCGAACACCCATGGAGCACTAAACAAAAACCCTAGGAGAAATATTGACCATGAATGAAAGGCTATCACTCTTAATAATGGTATGCCCCAGATTAATGAATTTGGTAGAGGAGCCATGTATTATATAAATGGGAAAAAACTCCATTTCATGGTATCAAAGGTCGAAGAAATATCAATCATTAATACATTATTCCCATGTTTCATATTTTTTCTCATGACATTAATACATTCAGATGCATTTAAAAGACAATTTTGGATGTTTTTTCTAGGGAAAAAACCAAACTAATTTGGGGTGATGATTCCCTTTACCACATTGCCCAGTCTTGTAGCAATTATTTTACTAATGATCATGGGAATTTTATTTCCTATTGAAACCATTATAATGTAATTGATATCAACTACAATTTGCATATTGGGAATAATTGAAATGAAGTTAGAGTTGGAAATATATTTGATGTAAGAATTAAGAAATAAATCTCTCACTACATTGATAACCTCATAATTAACAATATCTGATTTAAACATGAAAATATTTTTTGTGAAACTATCCTTCCATGCCACACTATCAATGTATATAGAGAAAAGAGAAACCCTAATGATGTTCCCCCATGCATCTCCACCAAATTACCATTGAGATGATCATCAATTCTTGGGGTTTTGTTATTCACAATTATGTGTCTTCTATCTACCACAATTTCAGAATATTGATTAGAAATGTAACCAAAAATCGTATCAGAGATCACATTCTATGAAGTGCTAAAACATCCATTATTATTAGGGGAATTAACTTCCATCCTTATTTTTCTATCATTATGAAGACTATGGATTAAACTATAGTTCATATCTTCCACATTTAACCACTTTACATTATACAATGATCTGGAAAAATATTCCTTAGTGTAGAGAAACAGATCAAGAATAGATATAGCCAAAATATCATCAATGGATGGCATAGAATTTAGATGATTGATATTCTGGACGACCAAGAGATGATTAGTAATCTTGATCTCCACATACATCTTATAGAATGAGATATTTCTCCATTACATTAACCTCATCTTGAAATTTTTCTTCTTGGATGAATGAATCTGGAAAGCTAATACCAAATTCACAAAATACCAAGCATCAATGATATCCTCCCAACACAATAGAATCAAAATCCATCCATTGTTATATTTGAAGGGAATATGAACCAGACGAGCAGAAATAATGGAAATGCCAACCATCAAAGGATTGTTATCAAAATGGGTTTTAGAAACACAAGACCTGAGGCACTAATGTTTTCATTCTAATCATCTACCTGAAATAATATTCTATCCAATTTGTTTTCTTTCCTCCCATTCAAATTTTATCTTCCTCAAGTAAAGTTAGTACCTCCCATATACACCTCAATTAGGTTACAATGGTCATTGAATAGAGAGATATCATTGCTCGCGAGTCAATTATCATTTGATCCAGTTTTCTCCTCAAGTCCTAGAATAGTTTTTAAATAACCAAATACAATCCAATTGTTGGTCAATTGAGAAGATTAAGACATAATTAAACACCACAATTCCATTATTTTTCTATAATAATGAGAAGAATAGACAACAGATACACAAAAAATAGACCCCCTATATACCATTACTAGCATAGACAACTTGATTACCATTGGTATGGGAAATCAGAATGAGAGAATCATGTTTCAAAACCCAAACTCAGTCCACATTATCCTTATTCTGAATGTGATAAACAAAGGAGTAACTAAGAGACTCTCACATAAAGTATTACCAACTAAAAAAGTTCATCCATGTCTCAATATGTCAGGAAATTAAAGCTTTGTTGGTCATGAAAATATGTCTAAAGGCCTTGATTGTGGGATCATTCCCATGGCCTTTATATTTCCAGTAGAGAATATTATTTTATTGAGCACTGTCATGGCCCTTGTATTAGACCCCCCCATGAGATCCATCTTTCCTAACCTTGTTTCCCTTCCCATTTTTCGCAATTGAAAGATTCTCCTAATGAAGATTCTCAGATTCAGGGTCCTTTGCATCATCATCTGAACTATCATTGGATAGATCACCCCCAACATCATCAGACCAAATCACCATAGAAAGTGTGCTACATTTATTTTATGATTGAAGGATTCCCCCAGCGGGTTCATCATCTAGTTTCTTCTTAGTAGATCTACATGATGAAACCTGAGTGAATTGTGAATCCTCACTTGGATCAGCTGGAGAGTACACTATCCTATCCAATGACAATACCAGATCTGGTGCATCTGTATTAACACTAAAAATAGGGGTGGAGTCTTAAAAATAATGTGCATTAATCATCTCATCCATAGAATCTAGAGGTAATGTCATTGCTGGGAGAAGATCTAGTTCCCTTAAGGAATCATCATTTTCCCTAACATGAAGTGTAGTCTCTAATAAATCACTCATAAAATTAATCCCCAAGGAAATAGACATCAAATTATCAGCATGAAAGTTTTGATGGTGATGTTCCATAACATTCTGGACTTCATCATAGGGTTCATCAATTGAGTGAACAATGAAAGCCTCAACATGAATAGTTGGACGGTGATATGGAATATCATTATGTTCTTCAACAGAGGGTTCATCAGTTGAATGAAAAATCAAAGCCTTAGCAATAATGGTTAAAAGATGATTTTCCTTATCATTATGGACTTTAGGAAGAGATTCATCAGGTAACTAGTCTGTTTTTCCAGTGGCTTTTGAGCCACTTAGATGATTATGTTGCACTGAATCTTTCCGAGACATCTCATAATCATGCATTGAATTATCAGTTGCATGAAGAGCCTTATCATAATTACCCTGTAAAATTTTAGATTGGGAAATATCAGCATGCCCCAATACGATATCATTATCTCTAATGAAATTGGTACACATACCCATTGAAATGAAACCATCCTATGGGATAAGATCCTTGATGGATAGCTCAATGTCCACAATTCCAGCAAGCCAAAGATGTTAAGACTATAGAACCTTTTTCTCATCTCCCACTTGTTTTAGGTTAGAAGAGGTAGAATCTTGTGTTTGTATCTTATCAGTAACCCTCCTATATCTATCCTCATCATGTCACATTCCCTTTTATATGTCACACATGGTCTCCTTCTTTCACTCCCCAAAACGGTTCCCAATGAAGTAACACACCTTACAATACATTGGCTTCCTTTAATAAGAAGATTCTCAAAGAGATGTTTTCATCCATTGTTTTAAGAATAATTTTATCGACCAGTGTGCATGATATATCAACCTCACTAAAAAAACATGCAAAGTCTCCAAATCTAGGTTTATCAATTTGAAAATCCATTCTACTTGGATTGCACATAGAGGATTAAATATGCAAGAGAATTTGAGGATTCCCATAAAACCAAATGAGCTTGTAAATTCAAACCCAAACCAGCACATGATTATTGGTGTCATTTAAGGGATCAAAATTATAATCCCATTCCTGAATTCATAGAATAATAGTCATGAGGGAGAGAGATTTGAAAAACCCAGCCCACCTCTTTCAATCATCATTGGTGAATAGAACATGGAGAAACCCCTTCCAATTGCAGTATTTTTCCAACCCTCAAATACCCTTCCATCATCAATCACCTTATTTAGCTCATCAAACTGCCTCAACATATCAGCTTTTGTGGTGATGACTCAAACGATGATAGAAAATCTATTGAGACTATAACATTCTTCAACAACATCCTAGTTGGAAGAAACATGCGCAATTATATTTTTCCAAATTTCCCATTCAAGATAAGGGGATACAAAGTCTTTGAAAGATGGATTTATGGCATATTTGACAATTTCCACAAAAGGAATCTTCAAATAAAATGAAACCATAGTCGAAACCCAATTCAATGTATCACAAACATGTGGAGAATAATGAGATATGATATCCCTCTACCATATATGATCATTACAGTTCACCAGATATAGATCGATAACCACAAGATCATTCAAAGATGCCACTTCACCGCACCCATAACCACCATGATCACAACCATTATCCTCTATCCTTAAAAACATTATATGTAATCATTCATGAAATAAGATTATAGAGTTTTAGTACATAACATAAACAATGTATTGGGAAAATTATTATTTTTTCCAAATATATAAGTATTTATGATCAGTGTTAATTTAATCACATCAAACAGTCCAAAATAGTTCATAGAAAATATATAAAAGAAAAAAATAATTCATTATAAATAAAAATATATTTAAAATATATTTATCATGTGTTGAAATTGATCCCAAATTTTAAATATACTATCATTTTACTCATTAAAAATTAATAAAATGTTATATAATTAGAATTTAAAAATTAAAAAATAGTTTTAAAATGTGAATTATTAATCTTAAGAAAAGATATATTTAATATTTCTAGAATCCTCTTCAAACAAATTTAACTATTCTAGATGAAAAAATATTTTTCAATTTGAAAATTAATTACACATAATTATTTGAAATTTTTTATGTATTATCCTAAATGATATAAAATTTTATTTTACAGTATATGTAATTAAAAATTTAAAAGATTATATAATTCATGTCTTCAAATAAACTTGCTATAAAAAAAATATAGGATATACTAGAACCAATATGATATGATCAATTACCAGGTAATTATATTCACTAACTGATATAAAACATCATAACAAAATCAATGATTATTTCTGTAGAAGGGAAAAAATTAGGATAAGTCGTGCACAAAAAGAACATTCAGAAATGAATTTTTTTATTATTTTATTTTCAACTATTTTTATATTCCTAAAAATGAATTCACTATTTCTATCAAAGGATTGAGATTTATTTATTAATTATTGGACACTACAGTGCAGTCCCCTTTGATTTTTTATGCATAATACAACATTTCATTAATGAAATAATATTCCAATATTTTACCCATTTAGTAATGTCATATCATAGTCAGGATATTTCCCATTTGTGCCTTAAATGAAAATATATTGTTTCAAAATCATTTGTTCCAAAGGTAAATCATATTGAAAACCTTTTTAATATATTAAACATAAAAATTCAACATAATAATCTCATTCTTATAATTAAAAAATCTATTGAATATTTTATTTTTATTCTGAATATAGTACCCTCAGTTACACATTTATCTTCTCTTGTTTTGGAATAGTTCTAAAAAAATTATTTTATAAATTTACCAGATATTCCTCATATTTTATAAGATTTTTCATCATTTCAATAAATTTAGTATTATGTTCCATGTATTTCATATATTTTTCTCGATGAATATATACAAACTATAAAGCATAATCTTTTATTTCATTATATTTTTAAGGAAATCTATCCCAACCTTGTGAATATTATTTATTTTTTGAAAATAGTGAGATATAAATGTTCATTCTTAATCGTGTTAATATATATTCTTAGGTATCTTCTTGAATAATTAATTTTCATCTTGTGTGTAATAAGTGACATTCGAAATGAAACAAAAAATGTTAGTTTTTTTATTTCTATCAAATCCACTAATCATTATGATGATGATTTACCCTTACTGATTCCCCATGTATTATTTTTTAGGTAAAATTATCCATTTATTACAGACTAGAAATATCTTAATCAAGTTATCATGTATCATGTACAATAGAATTTATGTTTGAAATGTTTAGTATTTTATATAAAATAGTACCATTTCAGTCACTCTTTTTTGTTTTCCATTGTCATACATTCCATTATTTCGATAATTCCTCCTCAATTTCCAAAATTTAAACATTAATCATGGAATATTTTTAATATATCCATAATTTGGTAATATTTTGTTATCATATAATGAATTTTAACATGAAATTTTCAATGTTGGTGAATTTTTAGTTCCAGATTTGAATGGATAATACTTTAATGAAAAATTAAATTCATTTTATTTAATTAGTTTTCAGTATCTCTCATTAAACAACTCCTATATATCATATACTTCCCAATAATATTATTTTGTTTCAATTTAGTAAAATAATTTAATTTATAATTAATTTTTCTTGACCACTCACTCTTTATGAATGATATAAATTATTTTATCATCTAGATCTTCATTATTTACTATCCTTTCCATATGGTATATTATGTTATTGATGATGGTAATAAATAACTAATTCATTTGGGAATCAAGTTCTCCATACGTAAAATCAATTCATTATTAGTCACCAAATATAATAGATCTTTTAGTATATTGTAAAAACCAGGTTCAAAAATAGAAAATAACTAGTGTCATCTATATTTAAAACACTATATGATGTGATGAAACATAACTTTAGAAAACTAAATTAATTATACTATCTAATTTATACTTTATAATGAAATTCAATTGAAATTATTCTCTTTATTTTATAGTAAACAAAACACAATTAATATACCAATTATTTAACTTCTAATATGCATAAGAAAATTCTACACATGCATGATTCTATAAAATATGTATTTAATATCTATAATACTATATCTCATTACAATACATATAATTTTTTTTATTTGGTTTTATATAATCTATTTATATAAAAAAATGAACCATCATTGAAAAATCAAAAATAAATTACCAATTAAACAATAATTTTATATATAATTTAATGTTATATAGAATAAATAATAAATAAAATATTTAATGGAATAGACTAGAATCTAGTTGTATGTATAAAATAAAATTGGTATATTTTTTTTGTTAAACATGCCATGAGTGGATTAAATTGAAGTAAAAAATAAAAAATATTAAACATGCTCAATTTAATTGTTATATTGTTTAAAACTGTTACATTGATCAAATCGGCATATATTAAAGTATAAAAATCAATGTAGTTAATAATAAACAAATAAAAATATAATAAATTATTATTAAATATAATAAGAGTTTAATAAATTAATAACCAATTGGAAACTGTTTTTAAAAAATATTTTTATTATCGAGAAAGAACATAAGTTCCCCTAATGGAATTTTTTTCTGAAGTTATTACAATCCATAGTGGTAATTGAATTTAAAAAATAGTTTGAGGGTAACCATCCAAAATTTTCATTTCCCTCAAAAACACTTCTATGTTCCATTAACAAACATCATATAATAAATATTTCAACTAAATCATAGAATAAATTTATCTTCCTCACTATTGGTCTATCTTACTTTCTATATAACCCATCAATCATCACGATGTCAAAATAGGTCTTCTAATTTAGAAAATAAATCGACTAAATAGAAATTGAAATACCATTGGTATATTTATTTAATGAATCCTTATATCAAGAATGGTAAATATATAATAAATACCGAAATAAAAATATGATATTTTTGATAAATAATCATTAGTGGATTTAACTCATCAAACACTAAACATGATTACAATTATAATGATCTCCAAGGAAATGAATATTTATCCAATAATAATATAAATAAATTTCATTAATTTATAAATTTGTTTTCTATAAAATCTGATACATGGAGCCATAGGATCTATATATAGATTCCCACTGAAAAAAATTGAGTGGTGAATTTATGGGATCTTTGTGATAAATACATAAAATTAAAACCATATCATAATATTCGAATGTGTATTATTTTAGATTAAATTTTCTATTTTTTGATTTCTTCACCATCACATTGTAACTATTTTATCATGGTGATATTTTATGAATTATTTATTTGTATATTTTAAATTGAAAATAAATTTTTAATATTTCATAAACATAAACACAATGAAATGTATTACATTCTTGATCAATATAATATCCTGTATATTATGATTTATAAAATAGAGGATTATAAGGATGAATTTTTTGAATCAGTATTTATATACTGGCAATATAAATATCATTTCCATATATATGGGAATATGTAATGGTTCTATCCCAATTTAGTTACACAAAATAATAATGGTTTTCATTTAAGAAAATGAACTCAGATGGTTTATCCCAAAAAATGTATCATTTTCCTTAAATTAATATTAATACCCTAAAATAGACTGTATCACATGAACTATAAGTCACTACCATTAAATTAACATGGTTTAAATGAACCAATGTGTACAGTCAATGTTTTTTGACCTAATATTAATTTAGGGGTCATGGAATATATAAATTGGAGCTCAAAAGAATAGATTCATGAAATTGTTGGATGAAGAAATAATTATATGAATGACGATGAACTACATTTGAATGATGGTTTTAGAAAAATATCATTACATTTTTTTTATCAAATGGTGCGTTCAATAAAATGGATTATGACTCAAATTTTTAGTGTTTGATATAGCTACCCAAATTTCATTAACAAATATAGGGATTCATTTGGAGTTGAATACATCAATTTTTATTGAACCATAATGGGTTTAAAACATTAAATCAGTAATGTAATGGTTTTATTATATATAGAAAGAATATTTTATAAGGGTTTAATCACCATAAATGTGACACAAGTATGTGTTCAACAATCTCTCAAGGGTTATACTTTTTTCATAAATGAGAATCTGTATATTCTAGACATCATAGGGATTCATCTTTCATATACAGAGAGTCTCGAGCATATAGATACAATGTATAAACGAAATAGACTGATCATAAAAAATGTGATAGGATGATCCAAATTATAGTTTTTATTAAACAAATCTATTAATTATATATATAACAAAATTTTCCATAGTTAAATAATATACATTATAATATTTATTCCAGTAGAATATTAATCTTAATTTTTATCTTATTAAATGAAATTAAATGTATTTTTAGTGGAGAATAAATTTTTTACACCCTATAATGGTTTATACACGTATATGAATTTGATTTGATATTTGTTTTATAGTTGTAGTTAGTACTATTGAAAATGGATGGATATATTTTATGGTTTAAAATATCAATAAAAATATAATTTTTTAATGTTAGGATGAAATAAGAAAATTATTGTTTAAAAAAATATGATACTAAAATGTAAATTATTTTTACATTGATAAAAATTGGCGGATATTCTATGGATGTGACGTATATGAATGAATTAAAATTCAATAATATTAGTAATTTACAAAAATATAATTCTAATAGCATCACATCATATATCCATCTAATGTGAAATGTGTTAGGGAAATGGGGTTAAGGGTATTCTTTATGTCAAAATAGGGATATTCAATTTTACTTCTGAATCAACCCCATATATTCCTTAAATGGACAAAAAATAATTATATAAAATGGTAATACTAGATTCCAAATTGTGGTGGTCAAATATAATGTAGTAGGATTAGAAATGGATAAATTTTGTGATTTTGTAGGGAAACATAGATAAAGGCGTAAAATCATATAAGTGATTCTTGCAATTAGTTAACGAGTAAATATATAAAGCTAAAATTTTTATTCATGTGTATGGTAAATAACTAAACTTATTTAATAGTACATCAATTAATATAAAATATCATTGTAATGTAATACTCCTTTATAGAGAACTGCAGTACATATGTTAGGTGAATTTTTTATTATATTATTTCAATAGTAATAATTTCCTAATCGAAGGAATCATATATAAATATTATAGTTAGGTAAAATGTTAATCCACTAAATGTTTAATGGGGTAAAATGCATTAGGTCTCTCTATATGCATTATATGCCTTCATGATTTTTGTCATGGAAAAATGAAATGTATTTTCTGTAATTGAGGTTTTTTTGATTAATACATGTATTTATAGAATTTTTTAGTGATATTCAAAATGGATAAAATCAAATATATTATTTTTATTTTAAACTATTAGAGACAAATATTTTATTTATGAATGCGGCCTCCATCAGGTAAACAAATTCAATGTTTTATTGTAATGATATATATATTACAAAAGTGGGTTCCCTAGTCCTAAATATATCATATAGTGTTATTACCATAACATATTTACATTTTCATATACATGATTTCTACATACCATTTTTGTTTCCATATTAAAACATCCATTATTTAAATGGTAATTTCCATAGATTATTTTCATAGCAATAGGTTATTGAAGACTAAATAATGTATTTTGAATATCATGATTCAATGAAATTAATAATTAACCTATGTCTTGTAGTTTATATCTATCATAATAACTAGACCTAGATGATATATGATTATTAGGTTCCTGGGGATCAAAATCATAGAGAAGTAATCTCATGAAGATCACAATTCACGATGTCTAGTAATTGAGATTGTTAGCGTAGATCCACCAAAAAAACACATGTTTCAAATATCATGTGTTGTTCATATATTCGAATATGTTTTTTAGTCTTCAGAGTTGATATCATTTTCAATGTGTACTATTTTATCCATTAAATTGATTCAATTGTAGAAAACATGACATTTATATTATAAAAGGGTATCTTGTGTTGGGATCATCTTTGGTGGCATGGTATCGGTTGAATGTTTACATTATAATTTTCACATCTTATTTGAAGAAGTGATATTGCGGGCCATGTTAATCATGGTTATATTACTTGAATAAATACTTGGAAAATATAGTGAAAGGTATGTATGTCCAATAATATTAAAAAATTATAATGATTGAATGGATGGAGATAAAAGTGATAATTCTGTATTATGATATATTAGTAGACAAAGAGAATATATTACATAATATGTTTTCATAATTAAGGGTTTTGTTTCAATGACCTTAAATATCTCATTATGGGCTCAGAATGGTTTTTGGATTCTGCTATTTGTTTGTAAAAGGAATCCATTGCTCTTATGGAAATGGAATAGAGGGACATACCCAATAGTGTATTCAATAGCCTTCCATGTTCTGGAGAAAATGTATAAATGACATTGTGGGATCCACCATGGGTACTTATATTTTTTTATGTATTATAGATCGCCATCATGTAGATAACTTCATTATTATTCAGGTATAGATTAATTGTGTTGAATTCATCTATTAAAAGTACTTATGTGTTATTTTATGAAAATAATAAATTATATAATATGAATGAATATTGATATATTAATTAATTTTCATTTATTATAAGAATTAATTACAAGTTGATTTAATTTCATTGTATTATCACATTATATATTTATTATATACTAAAGATGGTGATGACATTAAAATAAAACATTTATAATTTAGTTAGTTTGATATAACTGTTCAATAATTTCTTATTTAGTTGATGTTAAATAAATGGGTGTCATTGAACCATATATATGTTATATAATCCACTATATATGTATGGATGAGATCATTTATATTTAAATTTTAATTCAAATAGATTTTCAGATACTATATCCTACAACATCATAGATATATATATGATGAATCTAAGTTGTTGATCAAATAAATACTTTATTGATATGTGGAATGAGATCGAGGTGATCATTCAGGATTTAATGATTAATCTGAGATCATTTATAGTATCTATAATTCAATTAATGATGATAAAATATATTCTTGGTGTTTTTTAAGGAGATCAAGTGTGTTTCCAATTCAAAAACGTTGATAAATAACAACTGAAAGAATATTCATTTTTACAGAAACCCAAACCAAATGTGTTATACATTATTTTATTTTTTACAATGAAATAATCAATATAGATCGTTGGACTTCTGATCGGGTTCATTTATATAGAAACGATTTATTTATATCACTATGTTTAAGTAAAACCTTAAATCTCAATGCCATTATATTTTTTGGAATGCCATAGTAAAATCAATTTCTATCAATGGGATCACATGTAACATTTTACTTGGGTGACAAAAAATGGTTCGCCGATCTAGTGGATAAAAATTTCTTATGATATAATCCATATATGATAGTGAGTTTTGACATGAAGTGAGGGCCTAGTTAGTGTTTGTGGATAGAAAATTACCTTATATCAGATATTAATGAAATGTAACAACATCAATATTCAAACAGAAAATGAATATAAAATAATTGAGAAAAAAGAAAGAATATTATTATCCCGAACACTGTAATAATAATTAGTCAAAAAAAGTTGTATATAATATGATGTCACTTGTAGTTTATTTATATTTAATGAAATAGTTATACAACCATCTATTGTTATACATATATCAAAATAGAAAAAATACATATGAAGAACTTTCACAACCTACTTGAAGAGAATATATTGGTCTTAAGCACTCATAATCTGATTCAATGATCATTTCACGAATTATATAGTGGTATCATTCGATAGATCAAAACATAAAACCTAATTTATATATGGGTACTTATGGTTGGCCAGAATAAAGTGTTAGATTATACTTAGTCAGTCACCAACAATGATTTCAAGGACAAATCCATTTTTCATATAACAAGGTAATCATTGTTTAGTAAATACCAATGGTAATGTGATACCGAAGGTAATGTTTCCATGGAATTTAGGAAACATTCCATCCAAAAATGTTTCATTATTAAAAATAATCAATATATTTTTACTATGGAAGCTTTAAATAAAAAATAAACAAGTAAAATTATTCAATCTAACTACATGTATTGTATATCCACACCATGGATATATGTAATTAAGAATAAAAAATCCATCCAAGACACACCATATAACAAATTTTATTATATATTCCACGATCATGTATAACAATTGATTTTATAGTACCATCATAGGCACACCATATAATTATTATTGTACTTATTCCAAAAATTTCTAGAACTTAATAAGAAGTCTCATACCACAAAGTGATGGATCCAAGGTATATATGACCAATAAATTTACACTGTGGACCAAGTTCATCTCGATGAAAACATTGTAATTAATTGGTCAGAGTCCATGGGGCATGTCAACAGACCATGTACAATGTGATTCCAAATAATGTATATCCAATTGGTAGAAATACCCAATCAATCTTATGGAATTAATATATAAGGAGAATACAATTCAAGGAATGAACTACAATAATCAAGGACCATGTAGTAGAAATGCAACGTAATATTATAGAATCATGATCTTATATGAACATCCTAGTCATCAACTACCAATATAAATTAATCATCATAATTCAATAATCATTCAAAAACACTCACATAACCTATGTTCATCCAAATTATCTCCAGAAATTATATATGATCCATTTAAACTAATTAATATTTTATCCAAATATAATGATAATGAAAATGAGGCCCAACCTTATCCTAATTATGTAAAACAATTATTTCAATTAAAAAATATGATTTGATTAGTTGTGAGATAAAACTTCCCCAACGGAGTGGAATAACATTGGGGATATGTAATGTCACATCCCATGGGTGGACTAAGATTGTGAAGAAACCTTGATTGAATATCCAATTACATGGGGGAAACCTAAAAAGTATCCAATTAATATAATAAATGAATAAAATTTATTTTTTCAGAGAAAAAATTACATTCATCTTCCAGAGTCATGGAAAATAATTATATAAATCCACAAACATGTGTGAAAATATATAATGCACATACCGTAAGTCTATAGTTAATCCAACAAGAATAATGGTGTTTGAATATGAATCATAATGGTGAAAAAGTGAAAATACTATGAGTTATCTTGAAAAAAATTAATTAGACAGAAGGATATCTCTTCTATAGACTTTAATTAAAACTATAATTGGTTTCAAAATGAATTTATGTAATGGGGACATAATATTTTCCCTAAAAATCATGGTTCAGATGGTTTTGCAACACAATGGGAAAAAATTACCAACTATTCTTCCTTATTTATCTCAAGGTGGTCCCACATTATTTGTAATGTATTACTATGAAAATTGTGAACTAAAATTACCATAATTATATTTCCTTGGTCAAAAACATTTTTCATGATCGACCATATTAGGTTGTTTGGTTTCCTCAAACTGTGAAGCCTCTTGTTGCCACCTATCCTTTCAAGTATGGTTAATTATAACTATGTGTCCAAATTTTTATTCACAACTATCCTTTATCGGGGCTATAAAATGTCCATGATAACACCTGATACTATCTTGATTTCATTATTAACACATAGTAGGTCAGAACCAATGATTAAAACTAAAATTATAATGATTAGTACCGCATAGTAATGGACATGATCATACAATCTACCAAAAATCATGCAATTCATCTCAAATTTCCCTTATAATTGTTTTCAAGATTAACATTAGAAAATCATTGGACTCTGAGCATGTGAATCATCCACACACTCCCATGTCTCATTCTATAAATGTTCATACATCCATATCACCACAACTAGAGGAGATTAGTGGACATTTCAAACCATTATTCTCCCATCATTAAAAGGAAGAATATTTTTCTCAATGAATCCATCATCCTATTACTCCACCACATCCTGCTACAAAGCATGATATGGATATGATTGATGATTGAATAATTGTGATATTTGTAAGACTCCATTCCTGGTCTGATAGTTATCAGGTAAGTACAATTATTAAGAAAATGGAACAAGTCTCTCTTGAATCTAAAACGTCCTGACATAACATAGTGATGGCCTTTCCTATAACATGGTAGCTATGTGTCCCATCCATGATGGGGTATATAAAAATACTGAATCATTGAGCTTAAACATATGTTTTTTTCAACGGATATTGGTTAAATATGTTTGTTTAGACTTTTCGGTAACCACTCCATTCTATATAAATAAGAAATATTTTGATTTCTTTTTCATGAGACGATGTGCAATCATTTTTTCCACTCCATCATCTAAACATCACATGTGTGATAAGTTGCGCTTACCATATAAATTCTATGAACGTTCCATCTGTAATTTATCCTGATAGCTATTTTTGTAGGTACTGTGTTCTAGGGTTCTATAAATCTCTCAATATCTCACAAAATCAATGATGCATACATTCAGAATTTCCCCAAGAACTAGAATTGTGTATGCTGACTAGGCATTAGTCAATGCACGGTATGTTGTTATGATAATCACTTATGTACATATCTCTCTCTACCAACTATTTCTGATATATAAAATGTTTTTACTTATCTGAAATGATATAACAAGGGACCACAATAAGTCATACATTATAACATATATATATAACTTGTTCTAATTTACTAACTATATATCACTATTTAGTAGGAAATGAGAAAAAATTGTGAGAATATGAAAAATGACACAAATTAAATCAATTACTCAAGGTGAACAAAGAAAACCAATCAATAAATTATTCACTACATCATAAAATTACAACTATGGAAAGGTAAAATTTTAAAACTAATTATATTCATTTGTGTCCCACCTTCACATAGTGATTGGTGGAATATCTCCTGATAAAACAAACTACCTAAATTATCATCATCGACTACTTGTACTATTTTTAAAAGTCCAGGAAATTCATGGTAACACAAAGATGTACTTAAAATACATTACAAGGAAACTCTTATATTAAAACCTCAATCATGTTATACAGGACCCAAAAACCACTATGGATATGTATACCTTAATGATCTAGTATAGTCAATCTTGGTGGGGGGTCCTTCCAAGTCCCACTATTATATAGTAAATGGACCTCATCATCAAATAATTTTATCATCACCCCTATATATTGAAGAGTGAATTTCACTATTAAATATGAGAACAATTTATACTATAGATTATCTTTATCCTTAATGAGAATTATGGAAACAAGGCTATAATCTATAAATCAATAATAACCTCTTCAACTAACTGTATTTTAATCCTCTTGTTGAGAGAATCAGAAACTACATTTCCTTTTCCATGTGTATATTAATACTTGAATTACATGAATTCATTTGACCATCCCTCCTTCACTACGAAAAATTCTATTCATGTTGGGTAAATATATACTTCAGAATATTTTGGAACATTTACACCACAAATGCTCACCCAATAAATAATGCCTCAAAAATAGAAAGGCATGAAAAAAAATAGATAGCTTGATATATATAGTTATAAATTATCACTCATTTTGTCTCAATTGATGATGCAAATACACCAGGACTCACTTCACTTATGTTATAATAGACGATAGACAAATACGTGATGCATCGAAAGACACAATGTATCTCTTCCTAGTTCAAAAAGAATCATGTCTGGTCCTAAATCAAGTCTCCTGTCCAACTATGGAAATTTAACCTCATATGTATTTAATCATAAAAACATCTCACCATTCTTATTCTATACTGTATGAGACGGTTTTATGCATGATAATTGTTTTATTAATGTCATGTAACATCATGATATCCTGATGAAACTATTTAATACCACGATTTTCATGGGATTCTCCAATGAATATATAGCACTCATATTCCCTAGGTCAATTGAAACTCTTATATCTAAGATATTATGACCTAGGAAGTGAATCATATCCACCCAAAAGTAGCATATTTTGAGAGTAGACTGTAATTAATTTTCCATTAGTGTATAAACAATTATCTCATGATTAATTTCATAATTATCTTGATTGTGATAAAACACCGAGATATCGTCCATGAGTAACTCCATAAATGAATAAAAATATATATGGAAAAAAGCCTATTGGATACATGAAAACGGATATCCTCTTGTGAGTCCAAACTAAATAATAAGATAATCATATAGATTATACCTACTATGAAATTTTTTACAATGTATGTATATAGATCAAACATATATCTGGTGATAGCTTGACCTAAATTTAATCATTGAGAATTACCATGCTCATTGGATCTGGTAGAAGAGATCATATGACCACAGAAATAGATCTAAATTCAAAACCATCTACTATTGAAATTTCTAATAATATAAAATTATCCATAAGAAACCATCATTATTTCTTCTAAAATGTACCAAAAACCCCCAAAGAGAAGTACTAGTTCATATAAACCCCATTTAATTAAAGTACCCCAGCTACCTATTTATCACCTAAAACACTATATTAGAAATCCTATATAGGTGAATTAATACAGAGGTAGCTCCTATATCATTATTGGTTGTCAAATCTGGATTTCTCTAATGAGTATATCCATTCATATCAATATAAATTTTTTTACTGAAATGTATATCCACTATAAGGAAATCATCTGGATGTGATCCCTGTTCATCCAAATATAAATAATTAATATGGATTGTCATCCTGCACATCACATGATTTTTTTCCATATACCTTTTCATAAAAATATCATACACCATTTCAATAATTTATCCCCCATATAGAAGTATGAAAGACACCATTTTTTGACATCAATCAACATGTTCTTGATAAGGAACTATATAATCCCATTTGATTTATGATGAAAACCATATCATATAGTAGGAAAAAGTTCCTATAAAAATATACACCCACCAATACCATGGGGTTACTCTCGTCATTCTTGTACACCCTCAATTATTATCCCCAATGAAGTATATGAGGTCATAATTCTATTGAAAATTATAAAAACAATCCCAATGAATTCTAAAATAGCTTCAACTATATATCTATTTAAAGAAACTCACTTGAAAATTGGAGATAATAGCATTGCTGATATTAGGACCGTGCCTCTCACAATAAAAATGATGACCATATGAACGTAGCGAGTATGATGTATCAAATATATCATGATTGAACCATGTCCATATGAAAAATCCTCACTACCAATAGTAGGTCTACTATGCTAGCTGTGTAGAACTAGTTTGTGGTTTCCTAAGACAAACCGAACACCTCAGCCTGGTCGACCAATATTTCTCTTTCCCCCATCATGACACATAGTTATAAATTTCTGTCCTAAAACTGGTGTCATATATGATTTCTGTTCACTAACTACAGGATGGAATGTACTGTAAAACTGCTATACATGGACCATATTACTATTTGACCGATACTCAATTGGGGTTCAATCAAATAGAGTACCGATATGTACTAGTCTCCCACACTAGTGAAGGAATATAGCATTACTAAAACTATCAATAGGGATAGTACTTCCCTAATGAGAATCCTCAAAATAAATCTTCATTCAACTGGAAGCCAAACCACTAGGTCAAGAGACTAAAATTCTCATCAATATTCCTTGATATTATCCGTGTTTATTGTTATTAATTAGCACTTGATTAACTATATATTCAATATTCATAAACATTAAAAAAATTAACTACATAAAATTGAATGTTAGGTAGCATCCTAAATAACATATCGTCGCCTATATCTTATCAAAAAATTTATATCAGATAACTGCACTGAAGCTCTATAGATATGTCCAAATATTATATAACATTTTTCACACCATGATCGAGACACATAAACTCAAAAGAAATATCTACAATCAGTGTTTTAGGAAATAAATAGTATGAAAACCTATTTTTGAAATACCATTAAACAATATTTTAGATAGTATTAGCCCAGTTAAAAACATCCAACCAAATCTAAGTATATACCAAAAGTATATATGTCACAATATTCACTCTCATATTAGGACCTACATATACGTTCTCTGAAATCATTAGAGTAGTATCAATTCATGTCTCAACGACCTATGTAATTATTTTCCCTAATAATGTGGGTGTATTTCTAAAGGGAGCACATGCATTATCTTTTCCATAAATGGGGAAGCCTATTTTTCACATTGAATGGATGTTATATAGTCTGGACACCCCTCATGAAATTGTACCTCAACATCTTTATCTGGTATAACCAAAAATTTTGTAGTTTTCACTACTAGAGTATCATCGTTTAACACACAGTACACTACCTCTAGAACATCTAATTTTCACCCACATGTCATAGGATTGGATTTCATCATTTTATAACGTCTCTATAATGAGAAATGCATAGAAAAAAAATATAAATAATTACAAGATCATTGTAAAAAGAATAGGGTGATTCAAATCCTTTAGATAAATTGGTCACACCCATTTTACTACAACATAATATAGCAATGGGTTTAACCAAATGGTCATAGTTATATCTAGATATAATCCCTTCTCACCACAATAATCCCCTATTAGGCTGAGTTCTCTGTGTAGAAAATTCTAAATATATCTTAATTCACATATATATATTGATTTTATTTTAATGGTAGAACCAAAAAGTCACCATTTCTACTCAATAAGGTCTCTTAGACCACATTAACTGAAGAATGGATCCCACAAAATTCGGACCTTAACATTTTATAATCCAAGCGACCAGTGGTCCATGACTCAAAACAAATTTTGGACCACTTAGGGTGTCTCCTATTGTCTAACCTAGAAAACCCAATTTTGGTTATGGTATTCTTATGATGAATCAACCATGAATATCACTACAATTCACAAACCATCTCACATTCCTTTAACATATCACCCTAGGAACATATCAAAATAATGATGTTAGACAATTCATCTAATATGGCATGAAATAATTCATGTCTTTTCAATATCGTAATGTATGAAAAATGATACATGAGATAGTGTTACCTCATCTATTAATTACATGATGAATTTTAATAATTAGAAAAATTCAATTATAACATCAAAACTAATGTGAATTACTGAATGGTGGAATCTTGTCCACAATAATAGTGAAAATCCCATAATAAAATATTTTTGATGGAGGAATTATGGATTTATTGAGTATGTGATTAAGATAATATTATGAAAAGATAATTTCCAAAATATAAATCTTTATTGTTTTTGATCTACAATTTCAATAAAGTTAATTAATAAAATAATAGTGTTGATGCAACCTTGTAATGTCAAAACCCCAATGCCACTAAAAAGTTCCTTGAGCTAGTGGGTTAGATGGATTCAAGTGCACCACCACCAACACCAAATTATTCCTACTAGTATCAAGCTATCAATGTGTTTCTATGGTGGGAATATTCCCACATATTATAGTTTGATTCAATTGTACAATATAAATAGTCAACTAGAAAAAGAAGACATAATAACTAAAAATTTGATTGAAGATGAATACACGAAATGAAATAGTTATAAATATCAAGATGTTGTGTTATACAATATGATGTCTCATGTAATATATCATCATGTCAGGAAAATAATTTTATAATAATATAGTGATATAGATGTATAGAAATAAATTTTTTTCCCATCTTGCATAACTAGCATAGATCAGTTCTTTTTATTCATACTATTAATCAATGATCATGTCAATAATCATAAATTGGGGTTTTCCCCTATCCCTACCTACATCCATGATGTCTATCGATGTATCAAATAGTGAAATGAACAAGGATGAAAATAACATTCATTACGACACTACCAATGGTGTCTATAATAAAACTAGTATATTTATTACAATATAAGCAACATTTAGTATGTTCAATTGGAAAATAAGTACATAATTTATGGTGCCAATGGAATTTCTAGTACTTCATATCTAACCAGTAGTAATTGTAATAAATAGTAACTCTCCCTTCATAAGGGAATCTATAATAACAAAAAATAATAATAATTTCTATTCTCACAACTGATATATGTTACATTTACAAAGGGTGTTTATATTTATATAATTATATCCATATTTGAAAGACCAAATTACAAGGTGTAAATAATATTTCATTTCTATACTATATTATATAATGTATATTATCATCACTTACAAGAATTATAATCAAGATCATGCCACTATGAGAACAATTATTTTATGTAATTAAATGTGTCAGAAAATAATGGGATGAATCCAATATATAAATGACCCTAGAATCCATGTATAGATTAAAGGGATTCTCAAATAAAACTCAATAATGAATTTATAGGATTCCGAGGAGCATGTTAAAAAACCATGACCAATTCATGACTAATAATTCTATGTTAATGTGGTAGCCATTCCTAAGGCATCTTTCAGAATTATGATCTAAGGACTAAATAAGTCCAAGGCATTATCTCCCATAATCAAGACCCATAGATAAGATATACCCATTGTTTCATAAAGAATCATTATTTATGTATATCATTTAAGTTATCAACTAAAAAAATTATTTCATCATCTCAATTCAATAATCATTCAAACACATTCACATCCCATGGGTTCTTTCAAATAATTACCATATTTTATATAAATCCCATTTAAAATAATTAATCATTTAAACACATGTAATCATATGTAAATGGTGGCACAACCTTTTTTTAATAGTCCAATCCAATTCATTCAATTATACATGATCCCATGATTATTTTCCAGCTAACACACACCAAATGGACTGTTATATCATAGTGAAGAAACAAGGGAACACACCATGTGTGGCCTTTTTGGGGAAGAAACATTCCATAGACACAAAAGTACTTGAGAGAAACCTCAAAGAGTTCTAATTCATTTAATAATGTAATTCAATTCAAGTTATGAGGGATTATATAATGTTAAGAAGACAAAATCATGGAATCTTATTATATCAAACACTAATCTCATGGGAAAATTTATAGACCACCTACTATGGAAATTTAGTAGATCATTCATCTGGTATTAATTAATGAATCATTCATGTTAAATTGAAAAGATGAATAATAAAAAAATAATGAAATATGATATTTTACCATGAAAATAAATAATTCTATCGATATGATGATAATCAAATAATGGAACAATATTATCATAGAATACACTAGTATGAATCAAATGAGACAAATGATGTTGAATCTGAGTCTTCATGGATAATAGATGGCCAATACTATAATTTGGATTGAAAAAGGATAATATATGAGGAGTGAGTTGTCTCATATCCACCATAATGGAAAAAAATTAAGGGGTTTAAATGTACAAGTCATTAAGGTTGAAATGTTGAATTCATATAAAATTCCTAGGTTACACGGGTTGGCCACATGGTTATCCAATCCATTTAACAATAATATTCATACACCCATGATAACATGGTTACTCGTAACTATGTTGAATGGGGTTCCCATTTCCCCCTAAATATAAGGCACAATTTTTTTCTCCAAAATCCTGTCTCAGGGGTATGAGCAATTACTTGAAACCCTTGAATTTCTAATGATATAAATATTCAATTATATTATGTAATAATTAAGGATTTGAAAAAAAAATACGCATAACAAAGATAAAAAATAGAAATATAATTTATGGTGAAACTTCAAATCCATGAAAAAATAATTTACAATAAATTATTTAGTGGGTTTTTATTTGACACAAAAGGAACTAATCTCTCATCAATCAGATTTAAAACAACCTAGTTTTGGATTTTCATTTTTTTAATATGGATCATTCTAGGATTTATAGGTGTTAAAATTTGTAGAAATTATATTATATATATATTAATTCTTTATCCATGTCTAATTATAATAGGTTTTTAAATGAAATCTCATGGTTTGACCAAAACACAACCTCTGGAAGCTTTTTTAATGAATGATAAACTATTCCACCATTAGTGAGATCATAAAAAATATAACTGTAGAAAAATAAATCAATCAATACAATAATATATTCTTGGAAAAAATTTCAAAATGGTATATTCTAGGTTGATACTATTAATAATTTTCCATAAAATAATGTTTTATTCTATAAAATAATATTTAGTGGGTATTTTTAGAGGCATGTTGTGGGTCTGGAATTTATTACAGAATAAAAAAATTGAAAGTCAATAGGTGGGTTGGGTTCACTATTTCCAAGCACATGGATAAAAAATTTAATAAATCAAGGACTATCATCCCCATTGTATATTCCCAAGAAATCCACATGGTTTACCTCCATCACCAAACTACCAGTTAAGGCCATGAATAGCTGGAATACACTTCTATTGATCCCACCTCAACATCCAAAAAGACTACATCCACATTGAGACTAAACTCCACCATATGGGCCGAATGTCACCTCTAGGTACCAAAAACGATAGATCTATTTCACATGACCTCTAACTCCATATATCATCTACCTTTATAGGTTACTACCACATGTCTTGAAGAATATATTACAACAACCTATTTTTGAACCTTGGATCTAATAGTTTTCACATCATCTAGTGTGAGGGAACATCACTGATGGATGGTCCCTTCAAATTTGACAGGAGCCTCACCCATTTACTACCAATGGAAATAATTAAAAAGTTGACATCATTCTCCTCCAACAATTCTATAACCAAACACCCATATCACATCCTTCAACTCTCCATATTCACTTATCTATATTCTACTATCATGTTTTGGAATCCCATTTCCAAAAACCATGTTACACCCAGTTGGTTTTGTCATTAATAGGCTTGTTCATAGTTGACTAAACCAAAATTGTCCAGGGTGAGTATTTTTGGAAAATAAAAATCCACCATAGGCTCTTCCCATCTCATAATTGGAACACGTGTAGTTGCTTCCACCGTGAATGTATTTGGTAATGATTTTCTATGATAAATAAATTTCATTAACCAAACCAAAAAATATATATTATTTATTTATTTATATTAATATTATTTTTATTAAATTAAAATGTAAATAATTTTTTGGGTAAAACTTAAATTTTTTAATTAAATTAAATTTGGTAATAAAACATAATTTCTTAGTTAATATAATGAAATTAATTGATTTTAATTTAAATAATTTAATTAATAATAAAATATATTCATTATTAAATTTAGTTCATTTTTATTTTTAATAGTTTATTTATGTCACATGTAATGTATTCTTGATCATAGATAATGAATGTGTATTTTTATTTAGTTATTTATTATTTCTTTGTTCAATGTTTGTAATATTTAAATAAGTATTTTATGATGGTCTTAACATCATCCTATTTTCTTTGAAATGCATAAGGGAAAAATTTCAATTTCTATCTATATGTATATAGTTATTCATGAGATCCCTCACCTACATTCATGTATATTTTTATTTTTTGATTTTGATACAATGTGTGGACCAAACCAAGAAAATGTGGTATAGTAGATATGATGTTAAAAAACTGATATGGGCATGAGGTATTTCTTGAGTCATGAAAACACCCATGTATGATCCCTTTATTCCATGTTTGATCCATTGAGTTAATATTATTCAACCGATATTAGATGCTCAATAATAGTCAGGTAATTTGAGTTACATTTTTCATTGTCTACTGTTATATAAAAGTAAATTTATGTTGGAAGCTTTTCAATTTATCAACATAAAATATATATAATGTAGAAATATATATATTCCATTAATGATAACATATAAGAGGTAAAACATAGTAATAATATATTTAATATAAAATTAATATACTCAATCAGAAATATTAAAAATCCTCAACGAAATATTATTTCCCAAAGACATTCAATCATTTTAATTTGAATAAAAAATTAAATAGTGTTCTCATCAGCTATAGACTCTGGTTCCACATACAAGGAATTATGGGTTGAAATAAATAATTTTGGATGTAATGGAGTATCATTATTTATCATTTTAACAATTTATAATAAATTTATTATTAATAATGTTTCTGATTTGAGATGTGGGGACATAACTCAAGATATTAAGGAACCATGAGTTAATGTGGATGGTGAGTAAAGTCACTACCTTGAAATCTATAATTTGCGGATAAGCGATAGCTTATATACTATGAGTGGAGAATTCATAGATTTATTCCACCAGAATGATAAAGTGATATAGGATTCTAAATATAATATATATTGTTTATAGATATTGATAAAATTGTTGGAGACATTTGATGAAAACATTAAGCGAAAATTTATAATTTGTTATAATGATAAAAATATAAATCTTAAATGAATTATATCTATTGAAAAAGGGAATTTAATGACATATGTTTTATGTTATATCATTTGAAAAAAGAAAAAATAGGGATGAGTGTCTATAGAGGTGTACATGATCATTTAAAGAAAAATAATATCATAAATTCATGGTGTAGGGCCCCCATTACCCATTTTTCCTACTATGTAATTTGGGATTATATAAATACAAATTAGAGACTCATGTATGAGGTTTATGATGACTATTTAAAAATACTATCATCAATATTCAATGGTATTTGTGGATATAACATCATGTCATTGATTATTTACATGATGTCTCGAATTCATGAAGAATGCGAGTGGTAAGATATGGAGTGCAATGGGAAATGACTAACCTAGTTATGTGTAAACATAAAATATAGATAATTATATTTCATTACATACCATTATTATATCATTATAACCATTATTATCAATTTTTAATTAAGATTACATGAAAACCTGAAAGATAAAAATGAGTTATTGACATTCAGGTAATGTTCAATAGGATAATATAATCATAATAGAATTTTTAATGTATAACTATTATTATAAACAATTTTAATGTCATGTAGAAAAGGTCAATGGATGGTGTGACTCCAAAGGAACATTTTAAATGTCCCTAAGTGAAAATAGGTTGGTTATCATATAAAATGTAATTTTTTTCATAGAAAGTAATAAATATATGGAATTCTATATAAATTGAACTGACTAGAAGAAGCATGTATTCCATTCTTTATCAGGTATAATGACTAATTGTAAATTATGATTCTGACATACATTTTGGATAATGAATAAAACATTCCAATCATAATATTTGTTTTTAAGTATAGTGACAATGTATGAAATGAAACTTTACAAGATTTTAACAGTTTTCTCTATGATTCTAAGATATGATGATTACTAAGATTGTATTGAGTTGTACATAACATATAATTTCCACTTGATTAATATATATATTCTTTTCTTGTGTATTACCAAAAATTATTTCATGTTTCCATTTACACATAGAGTCATTAACCCTATTTTGGAATGAATTTTGTCTTTGGGGTTTAATACACACACAATAAATTAGTAATACATGGATCAATGAAAATACTGGATGAATATAATATGTAAGACATATATATCATATTAAGAAATGAAAATATCATATCAAGAAAAATTAGTATTCATGGGTATACACATGATTTTTCTAGACTCTATATAGTAAAATACCATATGTATTATCAAAATAATTATGTATTTATTTTTTGGATCAGGAAACTGTTAAAAATAATTGTAAGTCACACAACACTCAGAATTTGTTCATCGGGAGAGAATGAACTATCTCATGGATAATGTAGTGGATAATATACCATAAACGATTCCATTAAGTGATATATTGGAAAAATGAATGTAAATAATGTTATATTAATTTTCATAAGAATTGACTTTCTTCATGATGGGGTGATGATGAATATCACGAAAAATCATTCATCGATCAACATAATGTGGCATGAAGTAATTTCTAAAATATAATTAACTTTTACGCATCAACAGTATGATGTTAATAAGAGGGGGTTGATGAACCTTCTAACATGAAAACATTGATCAATTAAATTTTCATATCATACTTTTGAAATTAAAATTTACTTAAACACATAGTAGATTTGATATAAATAAAGGGACAATTTTTTTTGAGACTCATACCCCTTAAAAAAGATTCTATAATATTCAACACATGCTTAAAAAAAGTATCATTATACAATAACAACATTAAATATATAATGATTAATGGATATCATATGATTTTTACACTACTACTAATGAACTATGTTCAAATGAGGTTCTAGATTATTTATTTTGTTATCTGATATATTACTAGGAGATCCTACAGTCTCTGTTAGGGATGAGATCACCAGAGATGACATACTCACATCTCTTTGGTGAAGGGAGATTTTAAATATCAATCTCACTGGCTTCTATATTTTTTAATGATACCATCAATAAGTAGATAGGTCCAAAAGTCACAAAATCACTATTTATTATACAATATTTGTAATTGATATGAAAATTATTCTTAAATGGACTTCAAATGGATTGGTGAATTAATTGTAACTATATATGAATTATTTCATGGGATAACTTAAAATGGTGTAGTTAATGAAATTCCTCCATTCAGGATGACAAGGGAATATTGATTATTTTACTATACATTACGTACGATTCAAATAATTTCCAATAATGGACACAACATAATGGGATTCATGTCCATTACCAAGGTATTTCCAATAGTCAAAAAATTACTCATAGATGAATTTTGATGAACTAAAAAACAATAGTCTAGTAACAACAAGAAAAATGGCCATTATCTGTGGTAGATTAGCCTGGAATACCATAGCGATATTAAAATCTCATGTCTTTTATTAGTTCTTTTTACAACCCCAAAATGGAAAAAATTTATCAACCCTTTTATTTAGATCTGATAAAGGGTACCTTTATCAGCCCGAATAATAACATTGATAAAGTGTTCCATTATCAGTTATTTTAAAAGAGCACATAAAGTTGTCCTTTATCATTACTTCTAAAAGAAATGATAATGGGGTATACAATAGTGTGATGTAGCAACACACTACCATACCCATGTAATGTGTTGAAACATCACAACACATCTCTAGAAACACCACTTGATAATACCAAAATTACATAAAAATATATAATTCAAATGGAAAGATATTTACAACCAAAATACAATGATAAAATATATTGTGGACATTTCAAACATTATTTGCACAAATTAATTTGTAAAAATAATTACATATATTCTGAATCACCGATGTTCCTTCATATTTTTATCCTTACCCTATGTCAATATATTGCCGAACAAAACACCCCTTCATGAGAAAAATTACGCACTAGAATACAAAAAATAATATTATGTTAGTAATAATATAATGAAAATAATTAATATAATGTGTCACATTTAAACTAAATGTTCGCTATGTGATGCGTGTTTTAAAATAAGATGAATCTTATATTTTAAAAGGGCACTTGTTGAGTAGTACCAGTAACACTATGTTTATGATTGAAATAAGGACGATTCCAACACATATGAAATGTGTTATAGATCATCTTCAAAATGTATCAAACTAATCATAACGTGGTTGATATTTTTTGAGTTTAATAAATGTATTTTTTTAGTAAAATTTATTTTTAATCATTGATCATGAAAATTGAGTCATACTGTTCACATAATGAATATATTTGAAATTAGATTGATTCTTATTTGTAATAAATGAATAATCAATCATTCTCAAAAAATTTCAAGACAATCAATATTGAATTATTGGTTTTCTGTGAATGACACATTTGAACAAAAATATCGATTCTATATGGATATAGTACAAATTGTGTAATAACGAGCATATCATGTATCCTATTGACGTGAAGATGATTTATATAATTAAAAAATGTCATATGAATCATTTTTAGTAATGTATGAAAACAATAAAAATATGTTTGATTGGTTTTGAGTATGTTATTTTTCCTTTTTACTAAAATTGAATACTATTGTATATAAAAATATTCCCTTTTACTCATAAAGGACACAATATGTGTCATATTGTGGTACGAATAATTTTAACACATTTCAAATGACCTATTGATTGACTTACTAAGGTATCAAAATAATATAAATGTGTATTCTTGGTTTTTAGTATGTCACATGAATTTTTTATTGAAATGTCATTTCAAACAAGAAACACACTCATTGAATAATACATGTAACATCATGTGATGGTTTTATATGACACAAATTCCTACAAAAAAGTGTCTTGAAAATCATTTTCCTAAATTATGAAGACAATATGATTGTGTTTTCAGGTTCTTATGTGAGTGCCACTTTTTGACCTAAACTATTGATTTTAAACTAATATTGGACCCATTCAGTCATGATGGTAAAATATTGTAGCACATTGAGGTGTGGTAGATTTCTATACCAAAAAAATGACTAATGTTTCACTGTACCAAATTATGAAAAAACATATGTGTGTTTTTTTTGAGTTGTCTAGTCACCTTTTTACAAAAAATTCACTATAATTATATTAAAAACAAGGACTTCGATTCAAACAGGTCAAACCATGTGATATATTAAGGTAAGACTAATTCCAAAACATCTCAAATGAAATAGAAATAATTTTCCTAATGTATTAAAATAATCTAAACACATTTTCAGTTTTTTGAGTTTTTCACTTATCTTTTTTACTAAAATTCCATTTTATAGAGGAAACAAGAACATTGACGCAGACTAGTCACATAGTGTGATAGTTTTACATAATACTAATTTTTACAAGTTAGAAATTACTTAAGAAGAATTTTAATAAACTACCAATACATACCAAGAGTGTAATCATTATTCTCAGTGAAATAATATTCTTGAACTAAAATTTTGATTCTGAACAGATAACATACAGATTAAGTCATATTGGTCACATCATGTGTTAAATTAAGGTGCGAATGATTTTGGAAATATAAATGAGAGGTATGAATCATTTTACTTATGTATATAAACACTATAAATGAATATAATTATTTTTGGGTAGGTTTGTTGAACTTTTTATATAAATTTATCTAAATTTTAAATAAAAAGACTCATTTGGAGTCATACCAATCCCCCCATGTGTTCGAATGAGGTTCATATTATTCTAGTATGTCTAGAAGGATATATGGATCACTTATTTGAGGTATAAAAATAATCAGAATGATTTAACATGTTATTAAGTACATCACTTTTCTTTTTAACTATACCATAATTTTAATCTGGAAACAATATTTTTGACTCATTCTAGTCACACAGTGTGTTATTTTGATGTGTGATGGATTCATAATACTAAAAAATGAATTATAAGTAATTTTAATAAAATATGAATAAAATGAGAACATGTTTTATTAGTTTTCAGTGAGTGACTTTTTTTGAACTGAAATGTAAATTTTAAACTGATAACAGAAACATTGAGTCATACCATCCACATAATGTGACAAATATAACTGCAGATAATTCCTACATGTCAAAAATTAAATATGAATCTTTTCCTAATTTAAAATTAACAAAATAATTATTTTTTTATGTTTTAATTCAGTCAATTTTCTTTTTTAATAAAAACGATGACCTTTTTTGACAATAATAACCACATTATGTCATAATAGTCACTCGATGCATTTGATTAGGGTGAGGATGATTCAAAAACATCAGAAATGATATATGTGTCATTTATCTACATTATGAAGAAAATATGATTTTTTTGTTATATGTATGTCACCTCATTATTTAGTAAAATATAATTTTAAACTAGAAACTCAATCATTATCTCATATATATAAACTCATTTGATTGCATGAGGTGAGACCAATCAATACACATAAAAAAATTTAGTTACTATTTGTTTCTTAAATTATCATTACAATACGATTGAGTTTTCCTAGATTTCTAGAGTGCCACATTTTGAACTATAATGTTGATTTTAACATAATAATTGAGTTATTGAGTAATACTGATAACATACTATGTTGACATGAGATGATGTTAATTACTACATGTCAATAATTACATATGGATCATTTTTCTAATGTATAAAAATAATCCATTGGCTTTTTCTTGGTTTTCAGTATGCGATTTCGCCTTTTTACCTAAGTTGATGTAAATTTTAAATAAAAACATGCACATGGAGTCATATCATTCACACCATGTCATGGGATGTGTTCTGGATTATCGTGACATGTGTCAATTGACTTATGGATATTTATTCATTATGTACAATCAAAATATGAAAATATTTACTTGGTTTTTATTATGTCACATTAATTATTGACTAAAATTAAATTTTGACCATTAAACACACACTTTTTATCCCACCAGTCACATCTTGTGCCCGTTTTATGTGAAAAAATTAATACATGTCAATAATTAATTTTCATTCATTATCATTAATTATAAATAAAATAAAAATTTCTTTTTTTGGTTATTATTGAGTAATACTTTTTTATCTGAAATATTAATTTCAAACTGAAACAGACACAAAGAGTCATATGGGTCACAACATGTATAATATTAAGTTGATGTTGATTATTAAATGCCAAAATTGGTATATGGATTGTATTTTTAATGTATTAAAAGAATAAAATGGGTTTTTTGAAATTTTGAGTATTTCAGCTTTTCCTTTTTACTAATATTGCTGTTAATATGTAATAAAAATATAAACATAGAAATTTACCAATCACACCAATAATTATATTTAGTTTAGGATATTTCTAAAAAACCTCATGTGAAATATGGATCATTTTCCTAATGTATCACAAAAACATAATGATATTTTTCCGTCTGAGTTTTTAAAATTTATTATTTATTAAAAAGAAATTTTAAATTGGGAACATGTACGATGTCGCATACAGATGAAATCATCTTTTAGATTGATGTTAAAATACTTCCTACTAATAAAAAAATACACGTGAATCATTATCATGAATTATCAAGACCATACGAGTGGATATTATTAGTTTTCAATGAGTGCCACATTTTTAACTAATTTGTGATTTTAAACTCATAACAGAGACATGAAGTCATACCATGCACATCAGGTATCAAAATTCGGTGAGAATGATTCATACTCATCCAAATAGAGTTATTTTTAGTTTATTTATTATATAAATACAATCCTACTATGGTTTCACAGCTTATGAGTATGTTAGTGGACCTTTTTAATAAAATTGAGGTCAATTTTAAATAAAAAGATGCACTTTTAGTCAAACTGGTCACACCCTGCATCTAATTGAAGATCCCATAAATCTAACACATCTCAAATGACATATCAATCATTTTATCAATGTATCAAAACATTCCAGACATTTTTTCGTAGTTTGGAGTAGGTCACATTTCGTTTTTACTAAAATGATATTTTAGACCAGAAACCCAAACTATGGCTCATACCAATCATATAAAATGTCATTTTGATATGAAACCAATTCATAAATTTAAAACATGATTAATGAGTAATTCTCCTAATGTAACATGATAATAATATTGTGGTTTCTTATGTTTCAGTGATTGATACTTTTGGATGTAATTTCATGATTTAAATTGATAACATAGTTAGTATGTAATACTCATGACTTCTTGTATCTAATTTATGTGAAGATGATTCCTACATGTCGCAAATGACTTATGGTCTATTTAATTGATATATAAACTACATTTTATGGTGTTTTATGGGATTTTATTATACATTATAAAAAATTATGTCTATTTGAAATAAAAAGATGCACATGGAGTCAGACCTATCATAGAGTGTATCAGAATGAAGATATAATATTCAAAAAATTGTCCAATGAATTATGGATAGTATTTATAATTTATAAAGACAATTTTAATATGATAACATGGTTTTCAGTACAAAACTTGTTATTTTTAGTAAAATTTAATTTTTGACTAGAAACATGCACTTTGACTCATAATGATCAAATAGTATTTCTTATTGACGTGGTAATGATTACTATATATTAAAAATAATATAGTAATCACATTAGTATAAAATAAAAATAATTTGATTCGGTTTCCTTTGTTTTATGTGATTGGTTGTATTTGAAATAAAATATCGATTTTATAAAATAATGGACACGTTGAGTCATACTGGGCACATCATGTATCAGATTTAGATGAAGCTTATTTATACTTGTCACAAATAACATATTCATTGTGTTACTTTGGAAGAAAAAGAAAAAGAATTCATTTTTTCATTTTGGAGTAGGTTAGATGATTTTTACTAAAATTAATGTCAATTTTTTTACCAAAAGACGCAGATACAATAAATCTGTTCACAAAGTGCATCTTATTGAGTTTAGATTAATTCTAACATGTAAAAAATGACATAAACTTCAATTTATGAAAATAATAATAATAATTTAATTCATATTCATGGGGTTGAGTATGTCTCCTATTTTTACTAAAACGATATTTTAAACTACAAACACACACCTTTTCTTATACAATCAAATCATGTATCAGTTTTATGCGAGACCAATTACTACACCTTAAAAATGAAATATGAATAGGAAAAATAAATTATCAAGTCAACCTAATTATGTTTTCTAATTTATTATTGATCCACATTTTTGGAACTAACATGTAGATATTAAACTAACAACATAGTCATTGACCCATACCAGGAACGTCGTTTATCAGATTGAGAATCGGTAGATTCCTACATTTAAAAAACGACATATAATCCAATTTAATAATATTTCAAAAATATATTAATTATTTTGGCCAGATATGATTTTTTTAACAAAATTGAGGTCAATATTAATTTAAATAATGGACAAAGAGTCGTATCATCCTCACCATGTGTCAGATTGAGTTTCTTCGAAATCCAACACATCTTAGATGACTGGTAAATATTTTTTTTTAATGTATCAATAAAATACAAATGTGTTTTCTTGGTTTAGAGTTTTTCACATTCCTTTTTTATTAAATTATCATTTAAACTCAAAACACATACTTTGGAACATATATATCATATTCTATGTCAGTTTGAGAGGATAATGTATCTGACATGTTAAAAATTAATTATGAATCAATTTCCAAAATTTTCATGATAATAAGATAGAGTATTATTTTTTTAAGTGTAAAAAATGTTATTAAAAAAATTAAATATTTTAAAGAGATATTTGAGACATTGAATCTTACAAAGAACATCATGTATCAGATTTATGTGAATAAGATTCCTAAATGACATAGATAACATATGTATCCTTTTTGTAGTTTGTAAATACAATATTAATTCATTTTCATGGTCCTTGATTAGGTATTTTTTCCCCTTTAATAATATTTTGGTCAATTTTAAATAAAAATACACACTTCTAGTAATACGAATCACCCCACTTATTGTATTGATGTGTGGTTTATTTCTACACATAAAAATGGCATGTGGATCATCGTCTTAATTTATAAAAACTATCTGAATTTTTTTCTGAGTTTTATGTATAATAGTTCTCTTTATTTTTTCAAAAAATTGCTTTATATTTTAAATAAAAATATGAACATGGAGTTATAACAGTCAAACACTGTCCCACATTGATCTTCAGCTAATTCTTAAACACCATATAGTCTCAAAATTATATTAGATACAAAATTTTCAGTAATTATATTTCCATTCTTTTTTGAGCATCCAAAAATTCTTATTTTCATGAAGTTCATAGCTGAAAAACATTACTCTTTTTTGTAATACTAGATATTTGGGATGATCTTTTGTTCATTTTATCATGTGATATCACCAAAACAGGAACATGGGATTCCTATACTCTTAGGGATTTAATCAATTAGAATGGTTTTCAGCTGATAAATTTCACACAATATTCAGTTTTGACAGTTCACCACTGAATGAAAATGGAAAGCCTGGTTACAATGGTATAATGTAACATTCTATCACTTTTTTTCTAGTTACTTATATTTTAATATAAAAAATTACTACCAAAAAATTATTCCGTAAAAAAAAAATTATTAGATATAAATTATAATAAAATATACTTAAAACACGCAGGAAAATTTTGGAAAAAATAAATAATTACCAGCAATGTTCAGGATATGTGGATGATTAGTAATAAAAATTTATTTAATAATTTAGAAATATAGTGAAACACAACATGAATGTAGCATAAAAAACACCGACATATTGGAAAAATGGAAATGAGTTTCTCACAAAAACAAAAAAAAATCCAATGTCCCACACTCCAGCAACCACATTTAAAGGCCCAAAATAGACACACTCAATCACCCACAAACAATGGCCCTGAAACATTATGAAAAATAGACCCACATACACACATCATGGTTTTATATCCTCGAGGTCTAGAGAAAACTATCATAATCCTTGATAGGTAGTTACCCACTTTCCACATTCATAACTGCACTCCAAGGTCAATATATCTGCTCCATGTAACCTGAAACATGCATCACATTATAATATCCATCACACCATCCTATAGCCATATTGAGGCACCTACTCTGTTCATCCTAGCCATGAAAACGGGAATAGAAAATTGTCACCTCATTTGGAACAATGCATAGTGTAGTCACCCAACCGAGGGGTAGATGACTTCCATGTGGTCACCAATGCCCCACAAATATTCCCACTAACTCCATGTTCTCTAGGGTTTTTATTTTCCCCTGACCGCCCATCTGCATCTACCTCCTTCATCTACAGCATCACAACCATCTTCCTCAGATCCAATATCCAATATCCAATCAATGTTTCCGCAACCAATGATATCTATCCACCATGATCCCACACCACCACCGTTAATCTGTGTGACCAATAAAATCATTCACATCTCCTCTTCAGAGAAGAGATATTGCTGAATCCCTCATGTGAAAACATCATCTGAAGTGTCGACCTAATTCTCTCGTTATCCCCACTGATTTGCGGGCCACTACTGCAAACTCTTCTGAGTTGTCGTGAATGACTCTCCCAGTAATCATCCCACAGGGTGGCATTCCACCACTTTAAAGAATCTACAAATTCAACACCCTCCATATTCTTATTAATCATGTCACCAAACATGGAACCTTTGGAATCCTGCATATCTATGAGAGTATTGATCTCATTGATATGATTCCTTACATATTAATTCTTTTCATATGGAATAATCCCCACATTCAGTGCATAATCCATTCCCTTCCAAACTAAAATCGCACAAGACCCATCTCGAGGGCACATGGGACCACAAACAATGAGGAATTAAAGGTTCTGAACAATATCTCAAGATGATGACCTTTTTTAAACAAAAAACCTATACTAATATAATAGAATCCACCTCTTCAAGAAACAATAATTATATGAGTAATACTACTAATAAAAATTTGAACATAGATATGAAAAAAACAACAATTCTGTGGAAAATTATTTTTATATGAAAACATCATGATTACCTATGTCATTGAGAAGTAGTGGGAACATAAATAAAAATAAAAAATTCAAAATAATACAATGGGGTAAATTTTTTAAGTGGTAAGATGTATGGGGATGTTTTGGTTTTGAAACGCATGAAATATTTATATAACACCCATACTTGATCAAAAGAATCCATAAAAATAAGAAATCCATTATTATTTCAGAAATAATAAAATTAAATAAATTTAACATAATTACAAATAAATATATTAATTAAATAGGAAATTGTATTAATATTAAAACAGAAATATTCTATCTATGATTGAGAATGTATATTTTTTTTATGTTGTAGAAAAAAATGGAGGGAACATAATAGAATTTAATAAATTAAATACTTCAAGGGGGAATTTAAGGGAGAATAATTTTGTGGATGTTTTGGTGTAGAAAGGAATTAAGGGTGTACATAACACCTAAACTCAAAAAAAAAATCCACCTATATAAAAAATTAATCCTTATTTATGTTATAATAAAAATAATCAAATTAAAAAAAAGTAAAACAAATCATTAATTCTATGTATAATGATTTTCCAATTAAAACTTCTATATTACATCTTTGATTGAAATGATGGAACATCATTTCTCTTCCAAAAATGGAATTCGAAGAAACATGATAGAAAGTGATAAATGAAACACTAGTAGAGTGAAAAAAATTTGAGGATGAAGATGTGACTGAATGTTTTTATACAAAAAGGCATGAAAGATGGGTAGAAATGATAAAAAATAAATGAACCCGAAAATGAATAATGAAAATTTTATCACTATATAATTATATATTTTTTCATTCTAATATGTAAATATCTCATAACATTAACTTACATCTTCCCAATAGTTTTAATTTTTTATACTGTGTTAATAAGAGGGATTTCAAATAAGATCATGTGCCGAAGGAATTATATTCAAGAGTTTTCAAACATTTAATTTTAATTATGTTAATACGGTAGAGGGGATATAATATATTGAGGAAAAAATACTATATTTAAAATAAATTACCATATCATTAACGTTTCAATCCTTTTTTATTGTATTAGGGATTTGGTTCCACTATCATGAATCCAAATCCCCTTTTTCTGGTCCACTCTAATGTAAACAACATTTTATACAAAGGGGACAACCTAAAATTATTATGATCTCACAATGAAGGGAGATCATATATTTAATTTTAATTTAATGCAGGGAGAATTTTTTTAGTTATAAGAACAATTGGAAAAAACATGATTTATTGATTTGAGTCATAAAACACATGCACTTATTTTGATGCCATTATGATCATCACATCTTTTTCCCCCTTACAAAATAAAATTAACCCTCAAAAACAACATTTTATAAACATTCACCCCACTTAAAATTTCATTACATTTACAATGGAATTATAACATTAAATGTTATATAATAGTACTCATATATATATTCGATAATGCAAAAATATGAAATATTTGATTAAATTTGATTTCTATCCTTGGAAACAGATATGGGAATCACCTCAAACATAATTTTGACAAATATATTTTTCAAAATAATATTTTAATTTTATTATTGTCTATAGATCATATAACCATTGATTAGAAAACCATTATAAGATATATGACTTTCATTTTCTCCCTAGCCATCCATTGACTTAGTTCGATAGATGATATCCTATTATTTAGGTAACTCTTTATAAATTTATCTCTGAACCAATCTATAAATTATTTATTTGGTGTATTTGATTTCCATCCATCAATCCATAATGAATTAAATACAATAACAATATTTTCAGGATTCAATATCATTATCATAAAATTCAATATTATATTAAATTATGTTGTGTTATTTATCACAGACTATCACGGTAATTCTAACACTACCTCTTTGGAAATCCCATTTCCCCTGAATGATCGACTATGATGAAACATTGGGAGACTAATGATATTTTCATCATATTGGTAATATATTCACAAATCAATTTCTTTTCAACAATATATCCTGTCACAATAAAATATTCTAGCCCTCTTATATTCTTGACATATCCTATAAAAATTATTATATACCATTAAATAGGGAGTATCCTTCTCTAATCGATTATAACACACAGTTTAAACTCTATAAACAAGCAAACCATCAGGTTGACCCTTATACAAAAGAATGACACTAGAAAGAACATCTATAATTCACTTAATATGACTACAACCTATTTATTCATGCTTGGTAACTTCATAAAGTCTATAACATTTCTACCGACATATTGGAAAATGATATTGTTCCATGTTAGCATATCTCGTAAATTTTGTGGATGAATGAAACAAAAATAAACATGCATTAAATCTTGCATAAAAAAATTTATTTGTGTGATTTTTTTTTCATGAAAACTCAAATTAGTGATTGAAATAAATTTCTCTTAAATTGATTAGTACCACTTTGGAATTTTTACACTATTAAGAAGAAAAAAATATTAAATTCTTATTATCTGGATAGAGTGTAAACTACCAGAGGATGAAATGTATATCGATTAACCTTTAATAGTTCCAAATCTCCCCTTATCCCCATGTCAATCATGTCCAACATATCCAAAATTCCATCATTAGTTTTTTTGGGGAATATTTTTTAATTTGACAATAACAATATCAAATACATTATTTCTATATGAATGACATCAAGAAAATAGATTACGTAAAAAAATTAGAATACTTTAATTCATTTAAAATTTATCTCTTCATTAATCCTAATTTTGTACATGTTTTCAAAAATGGTATTTAGAATGCAGTGTCATATGTTTTACTTTATTGGAAAATTGATCACACATTATTAGAGTCAGTGTATTACCATGTTTTATACTACCATTAAATTTTGTATTTAAGGATTGGTATTTATGTTGTCGAGGGAAAAATTGTTATAAGAAAAATGTATTTCTTGAGGACTATTTCAACTAAAATAAAATTTTATTAATTCACAATTGAGAAAACCCAATAATACATTATTTATATATCCAGATATTTTTATATATGTGGGGATTTTAATTATCATCCAATAAAAAATGAACCTCAATGTAAATTATTATCTTCTATGAGCATGATAGATTGTAAATACTATATCCCCAAATTTTTTCGATCATTGATCGATGGGGAAATATGAAAATAAATACTATTACCATGATTCATTTTTTAAAATATAAGAAGAAACAACATAATGTATTTTTTTTCATGCATATCCATGGTGGAATTTTATAATTTACCAACATGATTTCCCATTTTCTACGAGTACTCATCTTAAAACCAAAAGGATTTATTCCATCTATAAAAATATTAATATGAATGTTTCATGGCTCATTTACAAATTTTGGATAATAATAATTAATTTTAATCAATTTAGGAGAATATTATAGATGACGTAGTTTAAATGTTTAATTGTTGTATCTGTATGAAAAATCATTTTTTATAAGTTTCTTAATATTAATATTGTACTCTAAACATATTAATGATTAGAATGAACCATATAGAATATGAAGTAAATAATTTATTTTAATTGTGTCGATTCATTCCACACATAAGAAATTTTTTGATTGATTCATGTTTCTTGTGAATAAATATTAAATCATTATAATATAAACTTATTTATTTTAGAAATCATGAACAGTGAACATAAAAGTTTTTTATCATCAAATTTTCGACATTGAAGTTCATTTTCGTACGGTTTCATATCAACCAAAGAACGCGATGTTATATAAATATAGTGTCACTATATCCATTGCAATGTGTAAAATTAATTAACCTCAATATAGTGATAATGTGGTGTATTAGGTGAAACAATTATAAAATGGGTACATGGGAAAACTATGTACCTTCTCGAACTACATTTAAAAATCATGAAGGTCATCTTAATTTTCTGTTTTCAATTATTTTATATGATCATCACCATCAATTAAAGTGGTAATCATATCAAATGATCCATAAAATGCATTATCATCCTAATACTGGTGAACATTTAGTTTGTCCCAATGTTTCTTCCAATATTTGTTTCTCTTGTGTATTTTGTGAAAAATCTAATGTTCTTCTAACTCTTCCGAACTAATTTTTCATGAATAAAAACAAAGTAAAAATCGTTAAATGATTTGGGAAGGGTTGTATTAATAATCTATGGAAAAAAGTTGAAATCCTTAAATCCATGTTTATACACATTTTCCTAATGAATTTCATGCATCCATATTTTATCCATATCCATCCTATTGGGTTCATAATATATTATTTTTTTACACAAAAAAACAAATAAGAAAAAAAATTAATTATCAAAATTAAAACATATTTAAAATTTTAATATAGGAAACTCATCATTTTAATGTTTCTATTAATTTTATTATACGTAATAGAATATTGGTTATGGAATTTTTGAAAATATTTTATCTACTATGGTAGGTGTTACCATATAAATTCATTCAATCGTGAAAGTTATAGAAAATTTTCTTCCTCATAAAAGAATACCTAAAATAGTTTTGGTTAAATTTTGTTTTTTCACCCACATCCTCCATATTGTTTAGACAAGAACCTTTTTTTTCATGAAATACTATAATTAGTTGTAATACATGGGGTGAATAAATCTCATTGTATTTTGTGAAAGATAATAAAGATGGAGAATGAGTCACAAGAAACAAAATACAATAATATCTATTCAAGATATGAAACCATTGATGATGACTATTGTACTGCATTGTGATCTATAATAGGGGACATGACTCAAATTTGTGAAAATTACACCATTGGTAGTAGATATAAAATAATGGACATTTAATAGGGATATTTTGGGGGAATTAAATTTTCTGTATGTGATTCAAGGTGTCTCAATGTGGAAATGTAATGATATATGAATATTTGGGGCCCCTATGAGTTCTATATTTATATAATAAATCCATATTTATATAAATTAATTATATAACTAAGGCTTTTACTACCTTGATTATAATTATATTATATGAAAAATAAAGTAACATAAGAGGAATTTATAATTCACATCACAGTAATGGATTTACAAATGAAACACCATTTCATATTATATATTCATTGTTCATATCACATAACAGGTAAAATAATTTAATTAATCATTTTTTGACATTATCATTAGGTAATTAATATTTTATAATTGGTGTATATTCTATGATAAATTGTTTAAATTTAATTTTTGTTCCCAATAAAATGTATTTTCAAATATTGAACTACTTTTATATGTATTAATGTAAAAAAAATAGAATTTATTTATTTGATGAGTGATGAATGATATTAATTGATTATTAAGAATTATTAACTATTGGGTTATCATTTAATTTTTTGATATATTTTTTAAATGGTATAGAATTTTTTTGGAACCATATTCTAATTTGGTTTTTGTTAAAAATTACGACTTTTTTTCTAAAATGGGTAATTGATTTTTGGTAGTGATAACTTTATCAGATAAGTTAGTTAAATATATAAATATAGAATCAAAATTTGTCGGATGATATGTATTTGTAACGAAAAGAGAATATTTATATAATTTTTGACTAATTTGAATACGGATATTGTTAAAAATTAAATATTAAATTAAATATTTAATTGAAAAAATAATTTGATTTCATACTGAGTCTTCCTGTGGAATATAATTTATTAGATGGTTGTGGAAATTTAATTAAACTAGAGATATTCAAATTCTTGTTCTCTCAAAACAATCTATAATATTTTAATATGAATATAGGTATGAGAGATTTTATTTTTCAAAAGTTTGTGGGTCTTCCCTAAAGTTGTATTTCCACTCCAGATATTTTATTCATTTACATTGGACCATAATCTAAAATAATATATTGATAACAAATTCATGCATAATGGAATCACATTTCACCATAATGTAAGATGGAATCTTGAGGGGTTCAATGATCATATCAATTTTCTCCACCCACACCACAATCTCTTTAGGATCATATCCCCTTGAATAGATGGTTTCTTATAGTGGTAAAAATATTCACCATGATCATTGCCTTCATCAAATGTTCAATTAAATCAATTGAAGATTGATAAAAATTTAATGTCACTCTATAAATATCATGAAAAGGAAGGGTCAATGGAAAAACCGAAATATAAGGCTAAAATAATAAGTAATTACAATATTGTTCCCGACATCACATCGAAACACTAGAGTGATGGTATATAGATTTGTATAGACACTCCATCACAAATATTACTCATTCTCTAACAACCATGTCAAATTTAAAACAAACATCCCCATTAAACATTATTGAAATAAAGGATATGTGTATGATATTGAATGAAATATGATTAAAAAATTAAAATATATATCTAAAAAAATAATCATTGAGTGAGATGAATGAGGAGAAATTAAAATACAATTGATTGATGATTTGAATCATCTAAGAGAAACTAGAGATATCAAAAACATAGAGAATGTATAATCCTTAGAATTTTTCAACCCTTGAATGATTATATACTTGGATTCGAGACTTCGAATTGATCAATCTTAATTTGAGCCTTTATTTGATATTCGATTCACCGAGGATGTGAACTCGTAGATGGTTGATTCTGTGGAATGCTTCAGATATCGTGATGATTTCGTGATTAGTGTGGGTTATTATAATAGATTGGTATAATATTATCAGACCTTCCAAAAAAACACTGATAAAGATCCCTTTTATTAGTTCTATATTAATTAGCATCAATAAAAGTCATATTTATTAGCTGTCAAAAAACACAGATAAGTATTTCATTTCTAATATCTTTTTATTGAGGTGCTGCTAAAGAATTTATAATTATAATTATAATTAATGATTTTGTAAATATATTATAAAAATATATATATTTAATAAATTTATTTATATATTAAATATATTCTTCATCTAAATATGTATATTATAATTTTTAAAATAATTGATTATTTATTTATTTATTTATAATTATATTTTCAAAAAAAATTATATTTATATCATTATATGTTTTTATAAATATATATGTATATATATAATAAATACCTAAAAATAAAAATATATTAAATATATCGATTGTTTATGTAATTTTATTATAATTTTATAATTTCTTTAAAAATTATTTATTTATTTATAATTATATAAATAATTTTTTTGAAAAAAATAATATTTTTTAAAAATTAGAAATATTTAAATTTTTAAATATTGAAAATATAAATTTATATTTAATTTTTAACACATATATTGTTAGCATTATTAATGAATAGATAATTATTGTTGCATGCATGTTAAAAATGACCAAAATTGAATAATAAAAAATTTGTATTGTATAACAATATCGAATTAATGGATAAGTTTTATTTATTAAATATAAATTATTAATAAATAAATAAATATATATATATATATACTGAAATAAAGATTAATACATTTTCAAAATGTTAAAACATACCATATATATATATATATAACAATTGAAATTGATTACTGTCCAAAAAAATTAAAAAATCATTTAAATAAATTAATACGTAAATTTTATAGAATTAAACATTAATAAATTAAATTTACCACCAGTAAATACATGATATAATAAAGTTATTATGTTATAATGAAATTATTGAATGAATAATAAAATTTTAATAAATTACATAAATATTATGGGTATGTATTTCATTACAAGATTTCAATAATTACATATATTTTTGTGTCTGAGCATTATATATAAATATATAATAGTTACATATATGTGAAATCATTATAACACATGTTTTATATTTGTTAAATATGAAAATAAGATGACATTAAATTATGTCCATTACCCAGTGAAATTAGTTAGTATTTAATTCATATTAATTTTTAAAATGGAAACCATTATTCAGTAATTGTATTATTATTGATTGCAAATAAAAAATATTTTTCATTAAATAAATAATATTTATATACAATCACATGAACATATACATAAAAAAATATATTTAACATATTCTTTTGATTAACTATATCAATAATTATATAATTCACAAAATGATCAATATTTTTCTCTCTATAATTACTATTTTTTAAAAATATTTCATCTTACAAATGCCTAAATGAACCTTTTATGGGTGCTAAATAATGAATTGTTAACTGGTTCCCATTAAAAGTACGTAAATTAAAGCATAGATAAATGGTATCCATTATTAAAGCTAATAATAAAGTGGTATTAAATGGTTCCCTTTATTAGTGATCAAAATTACACTGAAAAGGGCACATTTTATCACGACTACAAAAAAATATCTCATAAAATGTAACTTTTATCACTTATTTTGTATGGCGCTGATAATGGAAACTATGGTTAAAGAATAAATTGAAATAATATTATGTGATCCATCTTGTTTTAATTCCCATGTAACATGTTTGTTATGAAATTAATCATTACATAGTAGAGGAAACCTTTTCTTATCATGTCACTCAAATTCATATATTGTTATATATGACTTTTTATAATTAGATAGATTATTATAAACTCAAATATGATTTGATGGGGATTAGATCATGTTGTACAGGTCTTTCTCTTTACAACACACAATCAAATACGGGGTTTTCAATGTAGCATTATAGGTTTTGATGCAATAAATCAAATAGAATATGGTAATTTATAATAGAACATTATCTCCTTTTACATTATTTTATGAATGATATTAGATAGAGGTATTTTGAATGAAATTTCCACAACATTTATTATAGGATCCTAGTGTGTATTTTTTTTAAATGATTTTTTTCCAAGTAAAACATTTTCATTTATGAAAAATATTATGTTTTGATGTTTTCATTCAATGTTTATTTAGATGAGAAAAATGATGTTATAATATTAGGAATTACATGAAAAATGTTATCCACTTTTTAAATTTTTTAGAATTATATGGAAGTAGATTACATGTAGATCTAATTTATTTATTTAAGGATTTATTGTTAAATTTAATCTATATTTGGGAGATATGACCTCGATACATCAATTTACCACCTAGATGATGTGGAAGAGTATTGGGGTGTGTAGAAATTCATAGGCATAATAGATGAAATTTGAATGTACATAAAATATATGGATTCTTCATGAACACCCATACCTCTTGATTCATTAATTCTACAATGTGTGAATGTTTAATTTACTGTTGGAATAGATTTTTACACATCTCATGTCTTCCTTAAATGCCGATCTGGACTTCTTGAGGTATACTAAGGGTCTCCCCTCCTTAATAACTTATATAGTGTAATCCAAGAGATCATTAATTATAAAATCAATTATTTTAATTTCAAATTTTTTCAATATTGATAATATTTACCAATTTATAAATCAATTCAATGCTATCTAAATAGAGTTTTGGAATTCAACCTTAGAGGTAGTTCGTAATATTGTTCATTATTACTATTATGACATAGATTGATGAGTATTATGGTTCAGCATGATATGTAGTTGTATAAACATTATTAAATGATTCCATGTCAATAATGATGAAAAATGTGTCCACCCTATAGTAACACCAAAAGGTATTACAAATTAATTTATTATAGAATGTGTTAAACATAAATTCTATGTGAAAATAACTATTGGATATTTATAAGATATAGTTATATCCGGACCATTAGATATAATTTTACATCTTCTTTTTATTTTAATTATGAAAAACTAACATACATGGATCTGATCACTATGTTATTTAGAGTCTGATGGGATCAACATACATTTTTTGGGAATAGTAATCCACCCTTATAAATAGTAACCCACTCTTATTAATAGTAACGTACCATTAAGAATAGAAATTCACCATTTCAATGTGTAAGATCACCCATGTGAGTATAAATAAAATATAGGCAACATAAAAATGAGAGTGAATATTTTAAACATAATTAAGTAATTGATTATATTTTTGTGAGTAATAAATATTTAATTACAATTTTATATTAAAAGTTTTATTTAAAACAAAATTAATTTTAATAAAATTTATTATTAAATAAATATATTGTTTTCATATGAATTTAGGATAATTGTATGTGACATTAGTTAATTTTCGGATTTATTATATAATAAGTATTAAATTGTAAATTTTTTTTCTTCAAAAAATAATGGTTTTATTTAAAAAATAACACAATCTTATTTAATTTTTTTTGATAAAATTGAGTTAATTTTTGTAAATCTACTTGAAAAAAAAATGGTTTTCATGTATTTTTTGTATTTTTCTGAAACACGTGAATTTTTGTCGAATAGTGAAATTTGATAATTTACGAAATATGATAAATAAATTAATTTATGAATAATGATTGAGTCCTGATTACTGTAAATGACCAACTGTATGAAATAACATGCACTTATTACAATTTTTAATTTCATGAATCATGATTATTCAATTTCTTGATCCAAAATAATAAAATAATGATTAAAATAATTGAAAACCCCTTCCCTCCTCGACTATAAAACTACCCCTCCCTCCATCTTCTCTTAACGTATCTCAAGACTTGGTCCTTCTAAAAATTATTATAAAATCTACTCCCAATCTTCTCCCCATGTCCAGCATACCTTGGTCTCTTCAATAGACCAAATCCTCTTCCCTAAAGATGATCACATGGAAGAAAAATTCATTACGTAAAATACACTTTTCATTTCTATTATTTTCTTTCATGTCCCTTTCATTATTTTTATTTCTTCACCTTTATTCCTCTAAATGTTATGAAACTCTGATAACATACTTATAATGTAAATATTTTTTGATTATTCGATAATTAATCATTATCTCTTCTTTCCCCTCTTTTTATACAAGAAATTAAAATTCCAACTTAGATGTGTTAATTTATCACATTCAAGGATGTGAGGTTGTCAAATTCAATTACCATATTATATTATTGTAATAAAACAATATTTATGGTTGAATAAGATCATAAGTTTTTATATATATCCTATTTAATGTTCTAGAATCTATTTTTTACACATGGTATTAATTTATACATTAAAATGATTTCATGGTGATCGAAATACCGCCAAATTATTCAAAGTGTTCATCATAAAAAAATAATCAAAATTTTAATCCTATTCCAAAGTAACCAAATGAATTATATGATAAATTATCCTTATGTATGAAAATTAAAATAATATATCATAAATTATGTAATTGAATTCAAATTTTACATTATCATCCCCATAAATAAAACAATTATGAAAACTAATGAAATCAGAACTCATAGACTATGATATTGAATCTCTAAACCCATAATATGTCCATAAATGAAATTAATAAAATATATAATAAATAAAATAAATTTCTACAAGGTTTATAATTAATTTATTAATAATTCTAATTTTATATTATTGGTCCTTTTGTTCGAGAGAAAAACATATTCCGACATAAGGTATAAGTTTTCAACTAGAACCTCCATTTTCATTTGGGTTACTCTTTGTCCCTATTAATCCAAATAAAATTATTATTTATTGTTATTAAATAATCATAAATTTATTTTGAATTTTCTATTAATATGTATCAACCAGAATACTTCCTTATTTTATTGAGTGATACATTTTTTAAATCGATCTTTTAAAAATTCTTCCTGAAATAGATGCCAAATTCAATGAATTATTTCTAATAATTAACTATTTTAAAGGTAAAGCTATAATATGTTTCTAGAAACCATTTTTTTTAATTAAGACTTTTTTTTAAAAAAATATATTGTTTAACTTTTGGTTTTATAAAAAATATTTTTCCAAAAGAAATCTTTTTTTCAATGTAGAAGAGTATTTATCAGAAGAATTACTCAATGATTTTACAAGAGTAAATTTGTCTATTTCATCACCCATATTGAATGTTACGGGTAATTGGTAGTAATATATTATGATTTAATAGAAAATATTGTATTTAATTTATTTATTTATTTTGACTGTAGATGTGATATCTAGAAAACCATTCACCATGTTACTCTGAATTGTTAATGTTTATGTTTGGGTAATGTTATTAAAATTTCATATGTTAGTTTCAGTATGAATGTATATATTGTTTATTTTATCCCCATTAATATGTGGAATGTATTGGAATTCATATGTGATTAGTGGGGACCACTATAACCACTTGACGCATTGGTAGGTCTCATGTGACACAAAAGATATGGACTTGTCTGAGAACATTCCCATTTTCATATATGGTTTTGGATGAGGGCTTAATAATTTTTAGATCTCTTGGTGAAGGAATTGATGCTATATAAAAATGCCTCAGGAAATGAATTTCCTAATTATGAATATAGAGAATAATAATACATGTGATTCTTCAACTAGAATAATATACATCTTTATGTGTTATCGATATATTTAATCAATTCTTATTCCCTCCATATTATACTGAATTTAATTTCTAAAGGCATGCATTTTTATTTATTCATAATGCCCAGTGTTAATATTTTATTCCACTATATTATTAATCATTACAGAGCATCTTTGATCACACATTTCACATGTATTATTTTTCCCATGTTTTAAAGAAGTATACTATAATTGACTTGAAAGGATATTCTAAGAGATTATTTTTGATTCAAAAGAATTTTTTATGAATACATTCAACTTATAATGTGGATATTATATATGTATCCTAATTTCTAAAAATACTATACTATTTGGTCATTCATGATGTATATTCCTTGTTTATATGCAAATGTATCATATTAAGGCCCCGACTCTCGAAAACTAGGGTTGGTTCCTTGTAGTTGGTTTTGGAGTATGTTTAGTAGAAAACATTTAAAGTACATTTAGAAAAAATATATTATGGAAAAAACCATAACATAGTGTTTGCAGATAAACATAAAATAACATCCTATAATATTTGGTATTTAATAAATTATATAGATCCTTCTATCAAATAAATCCATAACTGGATACTACAAGTGGGTGTGGTTCTAGAAAAAAGGTACATATGAGTAGAAACTCTGACATGTTGTTTTAGGCTCCACCCTATGAATACTATTACATGACAATGGGACTTACAAAACAAATAGTTTTACACTCCTGGGGGGGTTATCTTAAAAATATTCACATTTTCCTTACAAATAATTATTAACAAAGTAAATTTAAACTTTTCCTCAAAGAAAACATGATTACTAGTTCAGTTATGGATAGGATTTGAAGTTATGATATTTATTTTTCTATTTTGTGATTATACCTTATGATTCATAACATACTAACGTTTTTTTCCTTTATTTAGAAATGGCTCATAGTGGAAGGAATAGAAACAACATGAATGCGCATATCCCAAGTAGGTATTTCCATTCTATTCAAGATAATGAAGATGATATGGAGGTAAGAATAGTGCCAATAAACTTATATCTATACAAGGAAAACAGACTCTGGTTATGATCCATAAAAATACCAGTATGGATAATCCTTTTCTAGAACATGGAAGAGGAATGTTAGACTGATTTGTGCGACAAAATCCTTTATCATTCAATTGGACAACAAACCCATTCAGAGTAGAGTAGTGGATAATTTCATTAGAAAATAAATTTATCACTTTGGTAAGTAATGGAAGAGAGAATTTTATCATGGAAGTTTATCATCTATCAGTATATGTGGATCTATAGTGGTCATTAATTCAAAACACAAAAGACGAGGAATAAATAGTTGAAATGGAATCGAGGGATTTCAAGGAAATTTTACTAGAAGAAAAAATCCTTCAAGAACAATGGGTCAATATAGAATGGTAGTTTCTAATCTCATAGAAAATGAAAATGATAATGTTGCAATTTATTAAGCTTACTTCACAAGGATAAAAATTCATTCCATAGTCAACATACATATTCCCTGAGGATAGACTGATATATTTATTGATGGTTTAAAACCATTCCTCCAAAGTGAACTAGTCTCCCAATGTTTCTCAACATCTGAGGACATAGTCGCATGTGTTATCATGTTAGTGAAATAATTATCTATATATTATGATTTTATGGAAAAAAATAAAAGATGAGGGTAACATAGGAATGAATTTGTAAATACTTTTAAAATTAAAGGAATTTTTTTTATTAAATTCTTTGGTATTTTACGAGTAGGAAGTTTCTAACGGAACATGATTCTAAGGCCTGGTGTTCCCGGAATCAATTTCAAAATTTTAGCTCGGGTACGTTCAGTGAACGAACGAGCGGGGTTTTCTATCTTTTGAATCGGTGGTCTGAATTGAAATTTGAGGGCACTGATAGAACTGCAACGCCGATAATTTCTTAAGAGGACCTTTACCGAAGATGCATCTGCTCGGGAGGAGTTGATAAAATATGTGTACTAGATAAAAAGTAAAATAAAATTGTGGTACAATTTTATTTCTTTTTCTATGTGGTAAAATCCTAGGTGTGGGAGTTGTGGTGGAACCCACTAGTCACTAACTACCCTTGAGAGGATAAAAGTGAGGTGGGGACTAGACGAGCCCCAAATATTCACATTCCCTAACTCCCTAACTCTTTCCCTTTTTTTAAAACTTGTTAAACCCCCTTGTAATTAAGTAGGTGACTTCTCCTCTGCCCACCTTCCCCACATTAAATCATGCCAAAACAATTAATCAATTGAGAGAGTTATGTGTTTGAATTTTAAAATTTAAATGCTCAGAATGAATTAATAAAATAATAGGAGACTTATTTAATTTTTGAGTTAGCTTGTTGTGTGAAGAATTTTGGAGAGAGCATTAGCTTTGTTGGAAGAAATTCATCCTTTCGTGAAGAACGAAACCCTTCGACGAAGAACGCTGTCACCATAAGGAGAGACTTCGTGCCATTCCTTCGTCTCATCACAACTAGTGTGAGACACCGTCCTGTCATTGGATGTATGCAAGCGCTGTCTTTGAAAACTTACCCCACGATTCCATCTTCCACATTGCTGGAAAATGACATCGTTAAATCGAGAAGGGCTTATCTTCGTTCAGGTTTAATTTAACGTTTTTTGTTGATTATTTTGGCCACTTATTACCAACATAACGGGAGGATATCAGACCACACAAACACGGCTGATTCCTCCTCCCCGTTTTCTTATTGAACAAAGTTTACGATCGAGGAGAAGGCAGCGCGGTGCTGCTGCACCACGCGGGGACGGAGAGGACTGCCACCGGAGCAGGCCGTAGTGGTGGTGCACGGCACCGTCACACCGCTCCGGTGAAGTCAAAGGAATCGTGGCCAAATCAGGCTGCGACGGTGGTCCGCGGTGCTGTTGCGCCGTGCCGGAGAACCCGAGGGAGGCCGTGGGCCACGGCGGAGGGGCGCGGCGCCATCACGCCGCGTCGGTCAAAGAAGTGTCGTGTCCTAAGGCCTCGGCGGTCCAGTAGGGGTGACCAGACAACTTTCTGCCGGCGCTCTAGGACGCTGGACCCCCACGGGTCATGCGGTGGCTTAACTGGTGGGCCATAATGGCCGGCCATTTTCCAGAAAAACCGGGGGGTGGAAACCCCCAACCAGTACTTAGGGCGGATCCCTTAGGTTTCGCCGTTTCGGAATCAAGGGGGCGGCGCCCCGCTCGGCCGCGAGCTGAGCCACGGGCCGGGCCGCACCCTGTCAGGCCTGGCCGTGCTATGCCAGGTCGGGCCGCGCCCAAATGGGCCGGACCCGGACCCAGTTCGGGCCGACCCAGGGGGTATTGGGCCGGGTCAGACCGGGCCCAAACCCCCTATTTTCGAACAGGTTTTTTCATACCCTCATATCATGGGCTAATGACCTAAGATCGACACACTGTCAGTTGCGTTGGGATCCTTGGATCGAGGTGGTCGTTTTGGTATATTACACTGGAGTTTTCGGCAAAGGTTGGGTATGGCGGGGTTGGTTCGAACATGAAACCGACCGGGCCCTTGGAGCGAAAACGCCTATAACATAATGACTGGGCGTTCGAATGACATGTCTTCAGTTACGTTGAATTCCTCTTAGTGATACAGTTCTCTTGGATTACTCCACTTGAGGTTTGGATGCAGCTGGAGTACGGTCGTGTTTGTTTATGCTTAAAAACCAACCAGCCCCTCGGACGGAAAAGCCAATATCTCTCAGACTGGGCGTCCGATTGACACTTCGTCTATCGCATTGAGTTCCTTTTGATGAGAAGGAACTTTGTGATACATTAACTCATGACTTCTTGATAGTTGATGTATCGACCCCCTTGGATTGTGGAGCGGACCCTCCCGGAATCGAGCGTGCTATGTGTGGGAACACTAGAGCTGGCTGCGACTGCGATGACGATGATGAATTTACTTGGATCCTATGTGGGTTCGGTAGTGAGTATGACTGTACTTGTATCCTCCATGCGTTCAGAAGTGATGACGACTATACTTGGATCCTACATGGGTTCGGCAGTGTTGGTTACTATACTAGGATCCTACGTGGGTTTGGTGGCGATGACTTCTGTACATGGATCCTACCTACGTTCGTAAGGGGAGATGATTCAGAGGTTACATCTATAATTTCCTCCCCTCTTCGTGAGTAGTATACCTATGTGAGCTGAGTCTTGACTTTCTATCATTATCTTCGATATGATTGATATGTTTTCCGGTGTGGATTGGGTTGTGCTATCCTGTGTCGATTGGGTAGTACTTTCCTGTGTGGACTGCGTTGAACTTAGCCTCGTGAGTTGGAGACGAACTGAAAATGATGACTTATGAATATGTATGGGCATATACTTAAGTAGAGTTGGTTGAAACTTTGTGTTTGTATCCTTCCTTTGTGGATTATCGTTTGTGGATTCTAGGAGACCTTTGGGGGTCTCGAGGTCCCTACTGAGTATCCTATACTCACCCCTGCACGAGCTATGCCTGCACTACGTTGTGTTGGCTGTAGATGATGGACAGATCTTACCATGGTTGAGGTTTGTGGAGCGTGACGGTACCCTGAGGTGGACTATCATGTGGGACATACACGGAGCGGACGGCCGGACCTGAGGAGATAAGGAGACCATCTGTACCCAACCTTCAGGTGGGATAGCCGGAGCACGACTCAGTGGTTGCTGATTTACTTTACTGTTGTTGTAATTTCTTTTCAGTTGTACTGTACCTTCAGTTGGGTTTGTATTCTGGCCCATTTACTTTTCATCACATACCTTTGTACTCAGTTTACATTGTTTTTACTTCATCTTGCATACTCTGTGGTGTTTGTTTTCTTATATAAAGGAAATGCATTCCATTTTATCAGGATTTACGCCTTTGGTGCTATTCGCCATCCCCTAGCCTATGGAAGGCGGGCTTGGGGTAGTTACGGCATGGGCCCCGATGACGGTTTGTTATAAATTGGTATCAGATGAGTCGGTTCTACCACAGAACTGAGGACTCTGATAATTGCTTCTATGTGAAGCAATAATGTTTAGAGTATTGAGTGTAGTAATCAGTCCAGGGAGTCTAGTGTTGGTTCAGCAGCCGACGTATCCATTCACCATTGCCCTGATTTCTGATTTCTGACTCAGTGCATGAAAACATTGATTGAATTTGTTTTTAAAAAATTTTCTTTGTGATTAAATTGTGTCACCTCACCAAGTATACTTTATTAACTGTGGCACACCTGTTTCATTTCAGGATGGCTACATGAAAGCAGCAGGCTAGGGTTTTGAGCTTTGTGAGAGATTATAGAGCACCGATTGATGAGGCCTCGGTGCAGGGACCCATTAAAGTGGAGACACTAGAGGTACCCTTACCCGCTGAGCCACTGATGCCACCAGCCCCAGCAACTGAGAGTGAACGTCGCCTGATTGAAATCTATGAGTTTCAACATCAGAGACCGCCTAGGTTCTACTAGGAGACGGACCCTCAAGCAGCCGAGGACTGGCTGTAGGCTGTTGTCTGAGTCTTCAGATTAGTAAGGACACTAGCTGTCCTCATGGTGATCCTTGCGGTGAGTCTCCCGCACACAATAGTAGGTAGATGATGGAGCCTGATTCTCTAGGTGCACGATGAGGCGTCATTACTTTGGTCGGACGTCGAGAGCCTCTTCTGCTCGGTGTTCGTTGCATCTACCCTCTATGTGGTGCACATCCAGGAGTAACTACAACTGCGGAAGGGTAGCATGACAGTAGCCCAATACTTGGTGAGATTTACCGACCTATCGCACTACTCCATGGACATGGTATGAGACCCATTCTTCCAGGTCCAGACCTTCAACCAGGGACTGAGGCATGAGATTATAGCTTCGATGATCTCCCTCAGCATTCTGACACAGGAAGGAGTACTGGAGTGAGCCCTTCTTGTGGCGAGCTTTCTTGCTGAGCCTACACCAGCAGTGAGACCTACCACAGGGCAACACGTAGCGGAGTCTTCTGCAATCGGCAGTAGACAGATGTCGCAGACGTCCAAGCGGACCAGACCATCAGGTGGGAGACCTCAGGATACTGGTTCGGAGGTGTAGGGCACACACAGCAGAGCCAATCATATGAGAGGAAGACAGTTCTATGCATGCGGTGGGCAGGGCCACATGGCTCATAACTACCCAAACCGCCATGTAGAGGAGATGCATACGGTTGAGGGACCACCCAGGAAGAGCCAGAGGTTCAACGGTGGCAGTCTTCAGGGATCAGGAGGACGAGGTAGAGGAGATGGCCAACCAGTAGGTGGTGGAGGACGCTTTGACACTCTACCACCACCACCACCATGATGTCCACCCCAACCACAGGGAGTTGTCGGGCAGAGGCAGTCTCAGCATGAGGCAGTGGAGTCCTATGACCATGGCACACCTGAGATGATTCTATGTACTATCTTTCTCTACTCCACCCTTGCTGCATTTCTTATAGACACATGAGCAAGTCATACTTTCGTTGTCATTGCCCTTGTTCGGCGATTGGAGATTCCGACGGAGCTGTTGGATCGATCCTTACGTCTAGATATTCCTATGGGAGCAGACTTGATGATTACGCACTGGTGCCGGATGTGTGAGCTTACTCTAGGTGGTGAGAGTTCGGCTAGGATCTTCTTGTAACGACGTCGATACCATAAGATGTCATCTTGGGCATGTATTGGTTATCTACGGTCCATGCTCAGATCAGCTGTATTAGGCACAAGTTGCGGTGTGTCCTCACCGATGGAAGCATGTTCACATTTACTGGTGAGAAGGGAGGTATTGAAGCATAGGATGGACTCGCACAGAGGAGATGACAGATGATCACCAATCCGTTGGCTAGTCTCATCCTAGGAGCAGTTGATGTGTGGAGTCCGAGTTTTCCTATTGTGGTGGATCAGTATGCATACGTTTTTTCTGACGACGTTCCAGGACTACCTCCTCGCAGAGTGGTAGACTTCTATATTGACATGTACCCCGAGACATCCCCGATATCTACCCCAGCATATCGGATGGCTCCCGCTGAGCTTTGTGAGCTACGGGTACAACTGGATGACTTTTCGGGAAAGGGATTCATTCAACCCAGTGTTTCACCCTTGGCTTCCCCGATTTTATTCGCCAAAAGGCGAAAGGGAGCTTGAGACTATGTGTTGACTAACATTGACTAAATCAGGTGACTGTGATGAATAGGTATCCACTTTCGAGGATTGATGACCTCTTCGATCAGCTCAAGGGAGCACTCTGGTTCTCGAAGATAGAACTCAGGTCAGGCTATCATCAGCTCAGATTTCGAGATGAGGATGTGCTGAAGAAGGACTTCAGGTGTCGGTATGCCCACTATGAGTTCTTGGTTATGAATTTTGGCTTCACCAACACTCCAGCAGTGTTCATGGGTCTTGTGAACATGATCTTTCAGCCTTACGTCGATAGATTTGTCGTAGTCTTCATCGACAACATATTGATTTACTCGACTACTGAGGAGGAGCATGCCTACCAATTGCGGGTTGTACTGGATACACTCTGAGAGCACCAACTATATGGTAAACTCTTGAAGTGTCAGTTCTGGATCCGAGAGGTCCACTTCTTGGGGAACGTCATCTATGAGGCGGGATTTGTGGTGGATCCTGCGAAGATCGAGGCAGTACTAGCTTGGGAGACACCCAGGAGTGTGACAGAGGTGTGGAGTTTCCTAGGTCTGGCTAGGTACTATTGGAGATTTGTGCCAGACTTCTCCAGAGTTGTAGCACCGCTTTCAGCTTTGACGAAGAAGGGGAAACCCTTTGTGTGGTTAGATAGATGTCTGCAGAGATTCCAGGAGCTGAGACAGAGATTGACCAGTGCAGTCATCTTAAGGCTTCCGGAGGAGAGAATAGGGTACGTAGTTTGCTGCGATGCATCAAGGACTAGACTCTGGTGTGTCCTGATGCAGGAGCAGGCAGTGATCACTTATGATTCACGACAGTTGAGGAAGTACGAGCAGAACTATGCTACCCATGACCTAGAGTTAGCAGTAGTGGTCTTCGCCTTGAATATGTGGCGGCACTATCTGATGGGTGAGCGCTTTACAATCTACTCTGACCACTAGAGTCTCAGTTACATATTCTCGTAGAAGGACCTGAACCTGAGACAATGGCGCTGGCTCGAGTTCCTCCAGGACTATGACTTTGAGATAGTCTATACTCCTGGAAAGGTGAACATAGTAACTGATGATCTCATCAGGAGGTCGGGCATTCAGCTACATGGAGAGGTGACGAAGCTGTTAGCCGCATTGCAGATATCCTTTGTGGATAGAGATGGAGCAGCCTTTCTATAGTCACTCACAGTCACACCCCCACTACATCAGTGGGTCAGAGAGGCACAACATGGGGACGTTGACTATGAGACGCGACTTGTACAGATATCCTCCGGACAGGCACCTGATGGATTTTTGGTAGGAGGAGAGCGCGTCATCCTTTTCAGGGGATGTACCATGGTACCAGCTGCATTATAGGAGGAGTTGCTGAGAGAGTTTCACACTTCCACACTGGCGTTACATCTAGGTGTAGCGAAGATGTACTGGGATCTCAGACGACAGCACCGGTGTCTGGGTATGAAGAAGGTTGTGGAAGATTTCGTTTCATGATGTCTCACCTGCCAGTAGGTGAAGGCAGAGCACCAGGTACCAGTAGGCTTGGTACATCCCTTAGATGTCCCAGAATGGAAGTGTGATGGGATATCTATGGATTTCGTGATAGGGCTTCCACGTACTTCCAGACGACACGACTCCATCTGGGTTATCGTAGACCGACTCACCATGTCGGCCCACTTCTTACCTATCAAAGAGTAGGGCTCAGTGAAGAGCATGGGACACCGCTACGTTCAAGAGATCATACGACTTCATGGTGTTCCATCATCTATCGTCTCTGATAATTATTCTCTCTTTACTTCCCAGCATTGGAAGGGGTTGTAGGAGGCATTTGGGACGCAGCTACACCTGAGCAACGCCTTTCACCCTCAGAAGGATGGTCAGACAGAGAGGACAATTCAGACTCTTGAGGGCATGCTCTGTGCATCTGTCCGTGACTTTGGTAGCAGCTGGGAGGATCACCTACCCTTGGTGGAGTTTTCGTACAATAACATCTACCACTCCACCATAGGGATGCCACCATACGAGGCATTGTACGGCCGACCTTGCAGATCACTTATGTTCTAGATAGACCCTGAAAAGTCGGCACTTGTAGGACCAAAGATGGTCCAAGCCACGATGGAGATGGTTCAGATCATCCAAGAGCAGATGAGGACTTCTCATAGCCAACATAAGTCCTATGCTAACAGGAGGCGGAGACCACTAGAGTTTCAGGATGGCGACCACGTTTTCTTACAGGTGTCCCCTCGAAGTGGACTATGGAGATTTAGTCGGGGCGGCAAGATATCTACGCGCTTCATCGGACCATTCCAGGTTCTCAGCAGGGTAGGCGAGGTGGCTTATCACCTGGATCTTCCACCATAGTTGCACCGGGTGCACGACGTCTTCCACGTATCTCAGCTGAGGAGATTCGTTCACGACCCGACACATATTATTGATCATCGGGAGCTGGACATCGATGACGGGGAGACATTTACGGAGGTCCTGGTGGAGATTTCATATCGACAGGAGTGTGTACTATGTGGACAGTAAATTCCTCTAGTGCGCATCAGGTGGAATCATGGGAACCTCCCATAGAGCACATGGGAGCGGGAGGCTAAGATGCATGCATAGTAGCCTCATTTGTTTCCCTAGTTTATGATGTAGCTTTACTGGGACGTAAATCCCTGGGGTGGGAGTAATGTAATGACCCATAAATTTCAAGGAAATTTTTTTCTTAAATTATTTGGGATTATATGAGTACGTAGTTTCTAACGGCACCTGATTCCGAGGCCCAGTGTGCCCGGAAACAATTTCTGAAGTTTATCTCGGGTATGTTCAGTGAACGAACGAGTGGGTATTTCTATCATTTGATCCGATTTTCGGAATTGAAATCCGAGGGACTCATAGAACCGTAGTGCCAGTAATTTATTAAGAGGACCTTTACCGAAGATGCGTCTTCTCGAGAGGAGTTGATAAGAAATGTGGACTAAATAAAAATAAAATAAAATTGTGTTACAATTTTATTTCTTTTTCAAAGTGGATAGATCCAAGGTATAGGAGTTGGGGTGGAACCCACTAGTTACTGACTACCCTTGAGAGGATAAATGTGAGGTGGGTCCCACAAGAGCCCCAACTCTTCACATTCCCTAACACTCTAACTATTTTCCTTTTTTTTAGACTTGTTAAACCCCCTTGTAATTAAGTGGGTAACTTCTCCTCTCCCCACCTTCCCCACATTAAATCATGCCAACACACTTAATAAATTAATAGAGTTATGTGTTTGAATTTTAAATTTTAATTGCATGGCATGAATTAATAAAATAAGAGGAGATTTATTTCATTTTGGGGTTAGCTTGTTGTGTGTTGAATTTGGGAGAGAGCTTTAGCTTTGTTGGATTAACTTCATCCTTCAGCGAAGAAAGACACCCTTCGACGAAGAACGCCGTCACCACAAGGAGAGACGATGTTCCATTCTTTCATCTCATCACAACTAGTGTGAGACATCGTCCTATCCTTGGATGCACGCCAATGTCTTCTTCGAATCCTTACCCAGTAGTTCCATCTTCTACGTTTTCCGACAAACAACATCGTTAAATCGAGGTAGGGGTTATCTTCATTCAGGTTTAATTTAACGTTCTTCATTGATAATTTTGGACGCTTGTTACCAACGTAACAGGAGGAGATCGGACCCCACAAACACGACCGATTCCTCCTTCCCATTTTCTTGTTTATCATAGTTGATGATCGAGGCGAAGGCAGCGCAGTGTCGTTGCACCGCACAGGGATGGAGAGGACTGCGGCTGGAACGGGCCACGACACTGTCGTGCCGTGCTGTTGAAGCCGAAGAAAATACGGCCGTAGTAGGACATGGAGGAGGTGCGTGGTGCCGTTGCGTCATGCTGGAGAACATGAGGGAGGCCGCAGCTCGAGCAGGCCACGACGGAGGGGCGCGGAGCCATCGCACCACATCAGACGAAGAAGGGCCGCTGCGGTCCAGTAGGGGCAGCTGAACAACCGGTCATCATCGCTCCCGGAGATATGACCCCGTGGGTCCCGTGGTAGCTCAACTAGCCGGCCATAGTGATCGGACGTTTTCCAGAAACACTGGGGGGTTGAAACCCCAGACCATCACTTAGGAAGGATCCTTTAGGGTCCGCGGTTTCGGAATCAAGGGGCGGTGCTCCCCTTTGCGCCCTGCTTGGCCGTGAGCCGAGCTGGGCCGCAGGCCTCGCACCGCCGAGGTCTGAGCCGTGCCCAGCCGGGCAGGGCCGCAACTAGCCGGACCAGGCCACACCAGCCGAACCCAGTTCAGGCCGACCCAGGGGGAATTGGGGCGGGTCGGACCGGGCCCAAACCCCATATTTTCAGATAGGTTCATTCAAACACCCATATCTGGGGCTACGGACTTCTGATCGATGTACCATCAGTTGGGTTGGGATCCTTGGATAGAGATAATAGTTTTTATATATTACACTCTAGGTTTCAGCGAAGTTTGGGTATAGCCCGGCTAGTTCAGATCCGAAACCGATCGGGCACTTAGAGCGGAAACGCCTATAACTTAACTACCAGAATTTCGAATGACGTGCAGTCAATTACATTGAATTTATCTTAGTGGTATGGTTCTTTTTTTCTTACCCCACTTGAGGTTTTGAGGCAGATAGAGTACCGTCGGGTTCGTTTAAGATTAAAAGCCAACTGGGCCCCTAGGATGGAAAAGCCAATATCTCTCAGACCGGGCGTTCGATTGACGCGCCTCGTATGTCATGTTGAGTTTCTTTTGATGATATAGAACTTTATGATACATCAAATCAGGACTTCGCGACAGTTGATGTATCGACCCCCCTTCGCTTTTGGAGCAAACCCTCCCGGAATCGAGAATGCTGTGTGTGGGAACCCAAGAGCTGGCTGTGACTGCGACGAAAGTGACGACTGTACTTGGATCCTACGTGGGTTTGACAGTGAGGACGACTGTACTTAGATCCTCTATGGGTTCGGTAGCGATGAAAACTGTACTTGGATCCTACGTGGGTTTGGCAGCGATGGTTACTATACTATGATCCTATGTGGGTTTGGCAGTGATGACTTCTGTACTTGGATCCTATGTGGGTTTGGCAGGGGAGATGATTCAGAGGTTACATCTATCATCTCCACCCCTCTTCATGAGTCGTATAACTATGTGAGATGAGTCTTGACTTTCAATCATTATCTTCGATATGATTGTCATGCTTTCCTATGTGGATTGGGTTGCGCTATCCTGTGTGGATTGGGTTGTACTTTCCTTTGTAGACTGGGTTGAACTTGTACTCGTGAGTTGGAGCTGAACTAGAAATGATGACTTAGGTATATATATGGGCGTATACGAGAGTAGAGTTTTTTTGAAACTTCATGTTTGTATCCTTACTTTTTGCTTTACCCTTTGTAGATTCTGGGAGATATTCAGGAGTCTCGGGGTCCCTAATGAGTATCGTATACTCACCCCAGTACGGGCTATGCACGCACTACAATGTGTTGGTTGCAGAAGACATACAGTGCTGATCGTGTTTGAGGCTTATGGAGCGTGACGGTACCCGGAGGTGGACTATTAGGAGGGACGTACACGGAGCGGATGTCCATACCCGAGGAGACAAAGAGACCATCTGTACCAAACCTTCAGGTGGGATAGTCGGAGGATGACTCAGTGGTTGCTGATTTGCTTTACTATTATTGTACTTTCTTTTTAGTTGTATTTTACTTTCATTTCGGTTTGTATTCTGGCCCATTTACTTTTCAGCACATCCTTTTGTACTCAATTTACATAGTGTTTACTTCACCTTGCATACAGTGTGGTCTTTGTTTTCTTATTTGAAGGCAATTCCTTTCTTGTTATTGGGATTTATGCCTTTGGTGCTAGTCGCCAGCCGATGGCCTATGGAAGGCGGGCTTGGGGTAGTCACGGCACGGGCCCCGAGGACGCGTCGTGACAAAATTGATAAACGGTATAATAAAAAGGTGAGTTTTCAAACATATTATAATTATTGATGAAACACCGCAGAGCCTACATAAAACGAACATCAGTATTTTAAAATTGTGTGGAAAACAGCAACCAATCACATGATTAGATGTAAATGAATGAATCTATCAATGTTCAATGACATAATTGTAGGTATATGGGGCACTAGAATATTTATTTTCTATTGAATTTAGGAAACATGACTCTGAAAATGCCAACAAATCATGGAATATATTATGATGTCACAATAGATGAGGATCATGTTCCTAAAGAAGTAGGGGGATGTACATTAATTGTTTCCCTAATCATAACCAATGATTTATTTGATTTGGGATCATCACATTCCTTTATACCATCCATGTTCTTCATTTAAACGAGATATTTCCAATTTGTCTTATTAAAGGAGTTGTCAGTCAAAATTTCTAAAGGAAGTATCATTGGAATAATGATGTGTCAATCAGTCCCCTTTATGACCTATAAACCTTCTTTAGTTTCAAAACATATCATCATAACCATGATAGAAATTGATATAGTACTCATTATCTATTGGGATTAAAAATATGCTGTAAACAATATATTTCTAGAATATAGAAGATTCAAATTTTGAGAATAGTGTAGAATTCCTTATCTTTAAATAAAAACCACTCTATATGATTCTTATCTTGATCCCCCAGTAACTCGAATAATTTCAATTATTGGGGAGGAAGAAACTAAACTATCTATAGGTGTTGAAAATAATGTTCTAATCTAGGATGTATATATTGTGTAATAATATATTGATTTGTTTCTGAAGGATTTACCGGAACATCCTCCAAATCATGATGTACAGTTCTCTATTGTTTTAATTACTAGTTCATGACATATATCAATGACTCATTACATAATGTCCACTGTGTAGCTAGTAGAACTAATGAAACCACTAGATGAAATGACTGATAAAGTATTATTCATCCCTATTGCTTCTCCATAGGGATCCCTTGCACTTTTCAGTAAGAAGAATGATAGATCTACGAGGCTTTTCATTATCTACAGGGATTTCAATACTATTATTACAAAGAACAAGAATCCCCTACCTATCAGTGATGATTTATTTAATAAAAAATGTGGGGCCCAATATTTTAATAAGATTGACCTTTGATCTAGATATCTTCAGTTTTTTTGTGAGGAAGGATGATATTCAAAAGACAACATTTTGAACTAGGTATGTGAATTACGAGTTTATAGTAATGCATTTGAGACATACTAATGAACATTATATTTTCATGAATCAAATGAATAATCTTTTCATGGAATATTTTGATTACATTATGTGGTATTTATTGATGATATATTCCTACAATCAATAATATTAAAAGATCCTGAAAATTACATTCACATTATTTTGAAGACTCTTATAGGAAATTAAATATATGGGATGTTTAGAAACTGTGATTTTTGGAATCAATTAGTTTCTTTTCATGGTAGTATTTTATTTGAGGATGGAATATCAATTGATATTGTGAAGTAAAAGGTTGTTTAGGAATGAATGAAACCAAAAAAACATAATCTAGGTATGTAGTTTCATTGGTTTAGTAGGCTATTATCAGTGTTTCATTTTGAACTTCACACGATAAAAATCATGTAAATGATGAAAACTCATAAAGGTGTTATGTTTGAATGGATAGAAAAATGTGATTAATTTTTCAAATAATTAAATTTGCGGTTATTGAATTTATCAATCCTAACATAACCATCATTGAATGGTGGGTTTGTGATATGTTGAGATGCATCATAGAAATTATATGGATTTGTGCATATGAAGAGTGATATATTTGTTGCCTATGAATCAAGGTTTTTAAATTATAAAGACAAAAACTATCACACTTTTGATATTGAGATAGAAGCTATAATTGTTTCTCTGAAGATATAGATACATTATCTAAATGGTGAAATATGTGTGATATATATAGATCATGAGTGATTGAAATATATTTTCTCACAGATTGAAATCAATATAAAGAAAAGGTGATGGTTCAAAATAATAAAGGATTATGATCATTCCATACAATACCACCCAGGAAATGCAAATAATATGGCTAATAAATTTATATATAAGTATCCTGGAGTTTTAAAAAAAATTATTGAATGGGATCCCATATTTATAGATTTAGTAAGGATTTACATTATAATTAACAAATAATGTGAAACATTATTACATTTCAAATTCATTTCTCAACCATATTTATTAATAAGGGTTACAAGTTCTCATCCAAATCACCCAAATCCTAAAAATAAAACTAATTGTGAATGATGGAAAATTAAAAGACATTGTATATGATGATGGAATTTTGAAATTTGGGAAAAGGAATTCTGTTCGAGGTATAATTGATCTAAAAAAGAAGTTAGTGGAATATTCCCATAGTTAAAATATATCTATAAATCATAGTGTCTCTAAGATGTATAGAGATTTGAAATAACATTTATGGTCGGAAAAGATGAGGAGAGAAATTACTGATTATTTGTCAAGATGTTCAGTTTGTCAACATGTGATGGCTAAAAGACAACATTCAATAAGATAAAAGCAACATATACCTATTACTAAATGGTAATGGTATAACATCACCATAGATATTTTCATTTTAATAACAAAATAAATTAAGAAACAATGCTTCAATATGAGAAATATTTGAGCGACATAAGAAATATACAAATTTCATTGCTATAAGGTATGATTTTCTACTAGAGCACCTTGCACCAATCTATATCAATAATGTTGTGAGACTATCGGGGGAACCTCTCAAAATTGTGTCTAATAGTGATCCATTATTTACATCAAAATTAATGATGATTCTTCATAATTAATTAGACAATGAGCTTCGTTTGAGTTCAATTTATCACCCCAAACTGATGGGAATTCAAAAAGGATGATCCAAACATTAGAATACATGATGATATCATGATATTTTGGCATTCAATATATGTGGTATCATTATTTACCTTCGGTGGAGTTTTTCTACAATAAAAGATTACATTATAGTATTCCAATGGAACCGCATGAAGCATTACATAGGATGATAAGTTGTACACCAATATTTTGGGATAATGTTGGTGAAAGGAATCATCTAGAACAAAATATTATTGAGGAGACAACCGAAATGGTATAGACTATTGAAACCCATATCAAATTAGTAAAAACTATGAAAAATAGATATACTTATAATAAAAGAAAATATTTTGAATTTCATCATGGAGATCACATTTTATTCAATGTTTCTTTATAGAAGGGTGTTATATGATTTGGAAAAGAAAAACTAAACCTAACTTACAGAATCCATTTTTAAATTTTGGAGAGAAATGGAGATTATTCATATCATGTAGAAATGCCTCCAAGAGTTCTTAAGCTATATATTAGGTTCCATGTCTCATTATTGCGAAAGTAAATTCAGCACCTAAATCCTTTCTTCACATATAAACATATATAGTTAGAACCCAACTTATCTTATTTTTGAAGAGCCTATGTGTATTCTGGAAAATAAAAAAATGTGTGGAGGAATCCAAAGAGTTGGTGGGTAATGATACATCGAAAAAGTCATAAAAATTATGTTTCAACTTGGATCTCTGAGGAACATATGATGAAGTCTTACCCAAATAATTTTATGATGTAACATTTTTGTAATTTTGAAGATGAAATTTTTGTAATTGTTCAAGAGTTCTATAGCACATGGTTTTACAAATAAATTTAGTAAATAATTAATTCAAGAAAAAGCCAATTCGAAAGGTACACATCTGTATTTATAAAATATTGTTATTACATATTAATTAGATATACTTTTTTTCTTTTTTTCTTTTAATCTGAAAAAACTAACAAACAAATTTGTGGTCACTACAATATTTAGATTCTGATAGGAACAAGTTATATTTTTTTTGAGAATAGTAACTCACCATTATGACATGATACATACCATTATAAGTAGTAATGTACCATTTTTAATATTATCATCACCCATGGGAGTATATATAGAATACATTCACTATATAAATGAAAGTGAATATTTTAAAAATTAATAAATATATTTTTATATTGTTGTGTCTAATAAATATGTAATTATATTTTTAAATTAATAAATTTATATAATATAAAATTGATTTTAATATAGGGTATTATTCAATAAATTTTTTCTTTTCCTATGAATTTAGGATAAATTTATGTTAACTCATTTAATTTTTTAATGTATTATAAAATCAGTTTAAACATTAAAATATTCATTTTTATTGTAAGTAATGATTTTATTTAAAAATTATTTTTCTCTAATTTATATAAAATTTTCAATTTAGTGTAATTAATTTTTGAATTCTAAATGTTGAAAAATGTTATGGTTGAATTTTTTTTATTTTTACAAAATAATTATATTTTTGATAAATAATGAAATTAGATAAGTTATGAAATATGCTATATAAATGAATTTCTTCATCATGCTTGACTCAAGTATGATATAAATGACCAAGGGTTAAAAAAACTAATACTATTTCAAGTCACAAAAATAATTAATATTCATATTATTGAGAAAATATAATAATATATTGATTAAAATAATTCATAAACCCTCATGTCCTCAACTATAAACACCACCACTCAATCCCTCTTCTCTTCACTCCTCTCATGCATTATTCCCTATCTAAATTCAGCTAAATTATCAACGCAATATCCTCCTCACGTCCATTAATTCATGGTCTCTTAAAAAGGGAAAATATTCATCCCTAAATAGGCTTTCATAGATTATTCATTCTAAAGGTAAATTCCAGTTTTGATTTCTATTATTTTCTATCATGTTCGTTTTTTTCTTTTTTATTTCCTCATCTCCATTAATCAAAATGTTATGATAACTAAATTAACGTACATGTACTATAATATTGTTATTATAATTAAATAATTCACTATTTTCTTTCATTTCTTCTCCTTTTATAATATAAATGAATTTACCACCTGATATGTGTTCATTTATCACATTCAAGGACAACGGGTTTTCAACATATATTAACGACTCGAATTCATGACATGATGTAACACCCCAAGATTTCATAGAGTGTTATTTCTTCAAAATAATTCAATAACTTGCACTACACGCAACACAGAGTTCAATCACACCATGACTTACAAAAATAAGCAATTCAAAAGAGGTTATGAATAGTATTAACTAAATTTTAAAATTTATATAATCCTCATAATTTTAGAATCCATATTATGAGTTTCTTAGACATAATGGAAGAACAAATTCATTTTCAGTATTGCACTATTATCAACTTTTAATAGTGAAACCTTATTAAATACAATAATTTAAACTTTTCGACTAAATGGGAACATAAAAAATTTAAAATGAAACATCCCAAGTTTCCACGGTACACTTTCTTTTGAATAATACAGTAGCGTGTGTTGTACGCAACATCGAGTTTTAACACACTCCACAACCGATCAAACTAGCTGTTATGAATAGTAATACATAATTTTTGAAATTATATATATTTTATAATTCAAAATGGACTTCATTTTTGGATTCGGAGTGTCGAATTTACCCTAAGGTGAAATTTTGGTACTTTTTGGATAACTTTAATATTTTTATGAATAGTTAAAATTACTAAATTTTAATTAAAAAAAACCTTTTTAATCAAAATAATTAATAGTGATAAATTATGAATTTGAGTGGTTTTAAAGTATATTTAGAATATATTTTTACCATTTAATACAATTTTTGTCATTGGGCATAATTTCACAATTAAAACGAACATAAACAAGTATCAATCTTTTGATAGTTATTATATCTTAAAAACACGCTTTTTGTTTTAACAGTGGGAATTATTTTTAAATTAATTTCTGCCACTTCTGTGCTTTGAATTTGGAAAAATGGATTCCATATTTGGAATCAGGATTTTCATATTGTGTGAATAGGTAACATTTATTTTTATACATTTTGAATAATTACTGTGGTAAATATTTTATTTACCATGGTTAAGGGTAAATCCGGTAAATAAGGGTTAAAAAAATAATATTATAATAATACTAAATTACCCTAAAACGTGTACTAACATTATTTGTTGATACATGTTCGACCATAGGCATTTTTGGGTCGATTTTGGGACCCCATGGAGCAACTGTTAGGTGATAGGGTCACTTTATTTTAATTAAGTTAAAATGAATACAAAAATGACCCAACCATATATCTTTTAGCAAACCAATTTTTAAATAGGGTTATATATGTTGGATTTTTGACTATAAATATTCATTAGAATGATAAAAATATTTAGTACATAATTATATTTTATTTATAATTTTTAGAGATTACATAATTTAATTTATTTATGACACAATGATGATGCAGTAATTAACATAATAGTGAAAATTTAAAATAATTGATATTATAAACACCCAAATAAATATAATTTGAGGCTTTTAATAAATTAAACTTACTTTCTAGGATAATATGACATATTATGAATGATTTAATTAACTTTGTTCGAAGTAATCATTCTTTTATGAGTTTCAAAAAAATCAACTATTTAATAGTGACAAAATTGACCTAAAAGAGTTTTTAAAACAAATATTATATTATTAATTGATATTAAATTCATAAAAATCTAAGGTTCGGCCAAGATACTTATATCATGATGGTTTCATCATTAATGGAACACTTTGGGGTCTCTTGGATGTATATAGTATGTTTATTAACCATATTATATAAAAATACAAAGAGACATTGTAAAAGTGAAACTAACTAACTAAGAGTTAATACTTAAAGATAAGGTTAATATAATGATCCAAACCTGTCTAAATTATATTGGTTGAGTTTTATTTGACCCATCGCCGCCTTATCATTTTAATAATAATCTTTGGAGCCATAAGAAACTGAATATGAATTTATTATAAATTAATATTTCTAGATTTTCCAAAGGTGACCCTCACCCCTCTTATAAAAGGGCAGTCCTCCTTCTCATTTCTTCACACCTTCAAAGCCTTTTGGTTCGGCCAAACTCTGAACAAATACTCTCCCAGCTTCCCTCAATACAACCTAGAGGCCTTAGTTTGATCATAAAGCCAACCTATGGAGCCCTTTTGATCAAATGAAAAGGATGAACCTGAAGAAGAGGTAATGATTTCACCACCCTTTTCCAAGTTCCTTTCTTCTTCCACTTCTTCTTTATTTGTTATTACCATTCTAAAATAATAACTCCAGTATCTTATATATATTGTTCTTTTATTATAAATATGGTAAAACTATATTCAGTTTTCTATCCACCCTTTGAATAACATGTCACCATACGTACGTACGTACGGCTTACCGTCTCCACGTCGTGGTGTAATTTTTATTCAATATATTATTATTTGGATGAGTATAATAATGATGTGTAACTCATGTAAATAATAAATATAAAATGATAATGATTATTTATATATGATATAATATCAAATTATATATTATTTTAATATCCAAATAATGATATTGTCGCTCGTGCGTACGTACGGACTACCGTCTCCACGAACGCGATGAGATTCATTCTCCATCGTATCCATTCAAGTATAATTATCATTTCATGATTTAAAAATGATGTTTAAGGACTTGATATCATTATGGATATGAATAATATACAACCTATCCATTACAAACATGGATAACATAACAAAACATATAAAATAAAATAGTAAGTTAACACCCGAAACAACGAAAATAATAAGATATTATTAACAAATCAATGTTAAAAAGATTATATATGATATAATTTTAATGTATATGATTCATGTATAATTTAATAAAAATTATTTCACCATTATACAGGAGGTTAGCCTACCCCAACCACGGAAAAGTGAAAGGTAAGGGTTATTTCACAATCTCTTCATTATTCGAGGTTGTTTATACGTAATAATCTACTGGGACATCTTTATCATCAACATCCATGTTTCTTAAAAATTTATTTCAAAACATTTTTACTATTTAAAAGAATATGGGTTAAAGTCATTTATACCCTTTTTTGACTTTTTATAAGAGTTTTTTAAAGGAATCTTTTCGTCGTTTTCCAAAAAAGGTTCTTTTTAACCTTTTCGACAGAATTAAAGTAAGAATGTTTTCTTAACTTATACGGTGGGTGCGGTTATTTTCCACCATTATAAAATTGTCAAAGATTACCTTACAAGCTTTGAAGAATATTTTCAAAGAATATTTTTTATTTTATAAATATATGACTCTTAAATGATTTCAAAATAGAGAGAGATATTTCTCTAAAAAGAGTTTTGATTTCATCTATGTCAACAACCTTTGATGGATTTTACGCTTATTTGAAGTTGATTTATTATGATACAAAACTTCTATATTGTATAGAAGGTTTTGTGATATGTTTGACTGTGGATGTGCTATTTTTATACCATTCATAGTTTACGGTGAAATTATTGACATTTCGTATGCTAGATTTAATACGAATGATTATGTTATGTTTAAACCTTTTCATATGGGAATGCATTGGACATAATATGTGACGGGTAGAGCCTGCTATATCTCCTCGATGAATCGGTAGGTCTCATGAGAAAAACTAGTGTCTTGCCACAAGGCCTTGGCAAAATCTTATTTGTAGTCTTGGCACGAGGCCTTGGTTATGTGGTTATGATAGTCTGGCATTATGCATTCTATCATTATGAAAGTGGTTATTGATATTGCATGTGATTATTCGATAATTAGAATATCCATGTGAATAAGTAAATGGCATTATTTCATTTTACATTTTCCATAATATGTTGAAGTTCAATTTTAAAAGGCTTTTGTTTTAGTTATACATTGCCTTAAATGTTTATGATTATTTTTGAAGGTTTCCGCTATATTGTTATCCTTACTGGGCATTTGAGATCACCCCATTTCTATGTTTTATTTTTCCCAGGATGTGAAGAAGTAAGTTATGAATGACCTGCAGGGATATTATGAGGGGATAATAGTGTGGACTATGAAGAAAATATGTTGTTGTAGTAGTTTTTCACTTTATCATGTAATGTAAGACTTATGAATATATCAAGTGTTTCCAAGGATACTAAACCAATCGGTCTTTTGAGATTTGATATTTCTTGTGATCATGCCAATGTTATGTAATAATGCACCGACTATGGGTAACTGGGGTCGGGGCATTGCATTTGGTATCAGAGGAAGTTTAGTACAAACCTTGGAAGCTAGATTTAGGTAAAATCTGATTAGAGAACGTAGACCTCAGATGAACTTTGAGGATTAGTGTAGAAGAACTTCCTAGAATTTTGTTATTGTAGAGATTTTGTGATTTTTCCGAGCAATACATCCCTATTTGGATACGAGCAGGTAGTGGCGGCTCTAGCACAGATGTACGTAGGGGTAAAACCCAAAAACACCACTATGAGCTAGACTTGAACGGGAACTAGTGCACGACAACGGGCCTTGCTGCACTCTTGGTTACGACACTCCTGGGGGATATGCTTAGGATAATTCTCATTTTCTTTACAAACCATTAGGAAGTGTTTATGAGTATATACTTTCTCAAAGGAGACATTTTTATGATTATAGAATATATCCATAAACTATATAATTAATGTTATGTGTTTTACAAGTTTGCGATTAGGTATTGTTATTCATAAACTAATTTAGTGTATTCCATTGTTTAGAAATGGCGCCCAGTAGAAGGAATGAGATACCCAGCAATGCAATGAACCAAAGAGAAGGAAGGATCATATCTTTCATGGTCTTAAGCGAGAATTTATAAGAGAAATAGTCTCCCATGTATTATCATCTTATGAAGAAATAATATCATGTGTTGATAAGATATGTAAAGATTTTACTGATTCATATGGCTTTGAAGGGAAACATGAGAAGAAAAGGATGGAAGAGGGAAAGATGGATAAAGGGAAGTGGGAAAAGAAGAATTTTCCCATATGTGATAACTGTGGGAAGAAACACCCTGGAACATTCCTGAAAGGAATGAGAGTTTGTTATAAGTGTGGAGGAAAAGGTCACAAAGGACGTGACTACAAGGGTAAGAAAATGGTTTCAAATGTACAATGCTTTATTTGCAAGGAGTTTGGACACTACTCGAACCTATGTCTCAGTCATCAGACTATTCCGCAAATGATGATATTGGATAATAATCAAGTTATGATACTACCACAGATGAAGAAGAATGATTAGAGTTCTTATGTTGATTATGTCATTTGAGTGTTGTATCAACAATGTACTTGTTATAATAATTATGGAGTATATAAGGATTGTACTGCAGTACTATTTCATTATGGACTTGTGATTGTGTGGAACAATGAAAAGTGACTCAATAGCAGGTTAAATTTTTGGAAAATATATGGTTGAAAGAAAGATAAACCATAATATGGTTCTGATACCGAGGTAGTGATTTTAGAATAATAAATGATTGTTTTGGATAAATTTTATTGGTTATTCTTGACTACCTTGAAACAGATTAATGATTTGTATATTCTGTCATTTTTGGGGTTTACAACATTTTTGATTGAAGGAGTATATCTATTATTCTATAAGTAATAAGGGATCATGAATGTAATCAATAAGGTTTTATGATAATTCATGATGTTGAAGTGTTTTAAAAGAATACATGATGAAGGTGATCACATGTTATTATGCGGCAAAAAAGGATCTTCATTGTGTTTACCTTCCTTATAAATTTTGGAGGGAAGTATTTTGGATAGTTCTAGTTTGGATTATTTTGGATTGCCATAAAAGGACAACCTGGAGGTCGGGTGGCAACCCGTCGCGACTGGCAAGGCCACAAGACTTCAACCCGCAACCGAATGGCGACAAGGGTGTATCACCTAACACTGGCCCACAAGATGTCCAGGATTAAATAATGTAGTTTTTTTAATGATCTGGTAGATGAATTATAAATTCATTTATTTTGTACCCTGTAAGATGAGTATAAATAGAATTTTTTACGTTCTATTATCTTTTAGAGTGAAAGATGAGTTTTTGGTAGATATTTATTAATGGATAAAACTATAATTATAAAGTATGTATATCTCCTTATGATCTTATCCAATCTCATAAATAAATTGCTCAACATTAATAAAAGAAACATAGAACAAAAATGTTGTCCTATATGGTACCTTAAATCATCACTAATTTATGGCTTTGGGATTGTTGGACTTTTCATAGCCATGTTCTCTACCACTCTCCATCAGATAATTGATGGTTAGATTTTACTTCCATATCCATATTTTCCTACATGGAACCCTAGTATGTGTTATTTTCGGTAATGTTCATACTTTCCACTCTTTATTTTAAATAGAGTCCTCATTAATTCATTTTTCGATGTGGGATTTCAACTAAGATATTTTGAAATGTCAAAAATGTGTTATCCTAATACCCTATGTTTTGTTGAACCGATGGTATTTCAAATCATCATAGATTGATTAATTTAAGGACCTCAATTTTACACTTGTTTGTGATTGATGACCTCAATCACTACCTATAAATATTTACGTTTTCCTCCAATTATATGTCTCTAATATCCACCATTGTTCTCCTAATAGAGATAATAATTTAGTGGTGACCCTTTCATTTCTCTTTTCCTCATATTAAGACTAAATTTTAGTAACCCAATTTTCGATGTGGGTTTTCCCACAAATATATTTTCTATTTTCAACCTTTTATTTTCAAAGAAAAATTTCAAATTGCGAGGATGCAATTTATTAAAGGAGGGGAGAATGTAACACCACAAGATTTCATAGCTTGCTATTTCTTCAAAATAATTCAATAACTTGCACTACATGCAACACCGAGTTCAATCACACCATGAATTACCAAAAAAATCCATTCAAAAGAGGTTATGAATAGTATCAACTAAATTTTAAACTTTATATAATCCTTATAATTTTAGAATCCATATTATGAGTTTCTTAGATATAATGCAAGAACAACTTCATTTTCAGTATTGCACTTTTATCAACTTTTAATAGTGAACCCTTTTTAAAAAAAATATTTTAAACTTTTTGACTAAATGGGTACATAAAAAATTTAAAATGAAACATCCCAAGCTTCCACGGTATGATTTCCTTTGAATAATACAGTAGCATGTGTTGTACGCAACTTCAAGTTTTAACACACCCCACAACCGATCAAACTAACCGTTATGAATAGTAATACCGACTTTTTGAAATTATATATATTTTATATTTCAAAATGGACTTCATTTTTGGATTTGGAGGGTCGAATTTACCCTAAGGTGAAATTTTGGTACTTTTTGGATAAGTTTAATATTTTGATGAATAGTGAAAATTACTAAATTTTAATTAAAAACAAGTTTTTTAATCAGGATAATTAATAGTGATTAATTATGAATTTTAGTGGTTTTAAAGTATATTTAAAATATATTTTTACCATTTAATACAATTTTGGTCATTGGACATAATTTCACAATTAAACCAAACATAAACAAGTATCAATCTTTTGATATTTATTATATCTTAAAAAGACGTTTTTTGTTTTAACAACGGGAATTATTTTAAACTTTATTTCTGCCACTTATGTGTTTTGAATTTGGAAAAATGGATTCTATATTTGGAATCAGGATGTTCATATTTTGTGAATAGATAACTTTTATTTTTAGACATTTTGTATAATTAAGGCGGTAAATATTTTATTTACCATGGTTAAGGGTAAATCCGATAAATAAGGGTTAAACAAAATAATATTATAATAATACTAAGTTACCCTAAAACGTGTCATAACCTTATTGGTTGATACATGTTCGACCATAGGAATCCTTCCGTCGATTTTGGGACCCCATGGAGCCACTTGTAGGTGATAGGGACACTTTATTTTAATTAAGTTAAAATGAATACAAAAATGACACAAGCATATATCTTTTACAAAAACAATTTTTACATAGGGTTATATATGTTGGTTTTTGAATATAATTATTAATTAGAAATATAAATCAATTTCCTGCATGATGATATTTTATTTATAATTTTTAGAGATTACATAATGTAATTTATTTATGACACAATGATGATGCTGTAATTAACATAATAGTAAACATTTAAAATAATTTATATTATAAACACCCAAATAAATATAATTTGAGACTTTAAATGAATTAAAATAATTTTCTAGGATAATATGAAATATTAGGATTTATTTAATTAACTTTTTTTAAAGTCATAATTCGGTTATGAGTTTCAAAAAAATCAACTATTGAATAGTGACAAAATTGACATAAAAGAGTTTTTAAAACAAATATTATATTATTAATTGATATTAAATTCTTAAAAATCTATGTTTCGGCCAAGAGACTTATATCATGATGGTTTCGTCATTAATGGACCACTTGGGGGTCTCTTGGATGTATATAGTAATTTTATTAACCATATTATATAAAAATACAAAGAGATATTGTAAAAATGAAACTAATTAACTAAGAGTTAGTACTTAAAGATAAGGTTAATATAATGACCCAAACCTGTCTAAATTCTATTTGTTGAGTTGTCCGCGACCCCTCCCCACCTTAACATTTATGTAATAAACTTTGGAGCAATTAGAAAACGAATATGAATTTATTATAAAATAATATTTCTAGCTTTTCCAAAGGTGCCCCTCACCCCTCTTATAGAAAGGAACTCTTCCTTCTCATTTCTTCACACCTTCAAAGCCTTTTGGTTCGGCCAAACTCTGCCCCCATACTCTCCCAACTTCCCTCACTACAACCTAGAGGCCTTATTTTGATCAGAAAGCCAACCTAAGGATCCCTTTTGATCAAATCAAAAGGAAGAACCCGAAGAAGAGGTAATGATTTCACCACCCTTTTCCAAGTTCCTTTCTTATTCCACTTCTTCATTCTTTGTTATTACCATTCTAAAATAATAACTACAGTATATTATATATATTGTGAGGTTATTATAAATATGGTACAACCATATTCATTATTCTATCCACCCTTTTAATAACATGTCACCATACATGCGTACGTACGGCTTACCGTCTCCACGTCGTGGGGTAATTGTTATTCAACATATTATTATTTGGATGGGTATAATAATGATGTGTAACTCATGTAAATAATAAATATAACAAGATAATTATTCTTTATATATGATATAATATCAAATTATATATTATTTTAATATCAAAAGAATTATATTGTCGCTCGTGCGTATGTACGGACTACCATCTCCACAAACGCAATGAGATTCATTCTCCATCGTATCCATTCAAGTATAATTATCATTTAATGATTTAAAAATGATGTTTAAGGACTTGATATCATTCTGGATATTAATAATATAAAACCTATCCATTACAAACATGTCTTACATAACAAAACATATAAAATAAAACGAGTAAGTTAACACCCGAAACAACGATAATACTAAGATATTATTAACAAATCAATGTTAAAAACATTATATATGATATCATATTAATCTATATGATTGTTGTATAATTTAATAACAATTATTTCACCATTATACAGGAGTTTAACCTACCTCAACCAAGGAAAATTGCAAGGTAAGTGTTATTTCACAATCTCTTCATTATCCGAGGTTGTTTATACGTAATAATCTACTAGGACATCTTAATCATCCACATCCATGTTTCTTAAAAATGTATTTCAAAACATTTTTACTATTTAGAAGAATATGGGTTAAAGTAATTTATACCCTTTTTTGACTTTTTATAAGTGTTTTATAAAGCAATCTTTTCGTCGTTTTCCAAACAAGGGGCTTTTTAACCTTTTCGACAGAATTAAGTTAAGAATGTTTTTTTTAACTTATACGGCGGGTGCGGTTATTTTCCGCCGTTATAAAATCGTCGAAGCTTCCCTTACAAGCTTATAAGAATATTTTCAAAGAAAATGTTTTATTTTATAAATATATGACTCTTAAATGATTTCAAAATATAAAGAGATATTTCTCTAAAAAGAGTTCTGATTTCATCTATGTCAACATCCTTTGATGGATTTTACGCTTATTTGAATTTGATTTATTATGATACAAAACATCTATATTGTATTAAAGGTTTTGTGATATGTTTGACTGTGGATGTTCTATTTTTATACCATTCATAGTTTATGGTGAAAGTATTGACATTTCGTATGCTAGTTTTAATATGAATGTTTATGTTATGTTTAAACCTTTTCATATGGGAATGCATTGGACTTAATATGTGACGGGCGGAGCCCGCTATAGCTCCTCGATGCATCGGTAGGTCTCATGAGACAAACTAGTGTCTTGGCACAAGGACTTGGAAAAATATTATATGTAGTCTTGGCATGAGGCCTTTTCTATGTGGTTATGATAGTCTGGCATTATGCATTCCGTCATTATGAAAGTGGTTATTGATATTTCATGTGATTATTCTATTAGTAGAATATCCATGTGAATAAGTAAATGGAATTATTTCATTTTACATTTTCCATAATATGTTGAAGTTCAAGTTTAAAAGGATTTTGTTTTAGTTATACATTGCCTTAAATGTTTATGCTTATTTTTGAAGGTTTCCGCTATATTGTTATCCTTACTGGGCATTTGAGCTCACCCCTTTTCTATGTTTTATTTTTCCCAGGATGTGAAGAAGTAAGTTATGAATGACCTGCAGGGATATTATGAGGGGATAATAGTGTGAAATATGAAGAAAATCTGTTTTTGTAGTAGTTTTTCACTTTATTATGTAATGTAAGTCTTATGAATATATCTAGTGTTTCCAAGGATACTAAACCAATCGGTCTTTCGAGATTTGATCTTTTGTGTGATCATGCCAATGTTATGTAATAATGCACCGACTCTGGGTAACTGGGGTCGAGAAGTTACACATGAAACAATTTTTATGGTTTAAAAATATCATAATATACTTAATATACCAAATTTAATGTTCCTTAATCCATTTATACCCAAGGTATTAATTTATAGAAAAAATGTGTTCATTGTTAACAAGAATCAACAAAATTAATCCATGCATTTATCATTAAACTGTCTTCTAATTATTAATCTGAAACCAATGTAACCAAATGACGTATGTGATCATTTAAAATCTTGTATGAAAACTTATAAAACATAACAAAAATTCTTGAATTCAATTCAAATTTTACCTTAACTTCAATACAAATGAACGTATCATGAAAACTAATGAAATGAGAACTGACAAACGATGATATTGAATCTATTAACCAATAATAATGACAAAAAATTTACTTAATAAATTTATATTAATACAAATAAATTTCTAATAGGTTCTTAATTAGGAAATTAATATGGATAATTTTATATTTAAAGAACTTATGTTCATTATTGGAACTTATTCATACATATGGTAAGTACTTTTTACTTGAACCTCTATTTTCATTCGGGATACTCTTTTCTCTCTTAATCCAAAATAAATTCATATTTATTCTAATATACACAAATAAATTCATTGTGAATGTTCTTTATATATATATAAACCCTGATCTATCTTTACAGTGTTGAGTGATACATGTTTTAAAAATATCATTTAAAAATTCATCACTAAATACAAGCCCGATTCAATGGAATTTCTCGAATTCCTACCAATGTTTCATGGTACTCTATAATATTATTTAGAAACCATTATTTTTCTAAATCTATATAATTTTTTATGAGAAAAAAATATTATTTCAATTATTTTTTTATATAATTTTTTTTCAAAACTAAAGTTTTTATTCAAGGTAAAATAGTATTTATCTCAAGAATTAAAAACTAAATTTTTATAGTAACTTTGTCTATTTTAACATATTATAGAATATTATGTGAAATTGGGACTAGTATATTATGGTATCATATACCATGATTTATTTAAGGGTTTAATATTTGTTTTCCTATGGATATTCTATCTTGAAACAATTCACAATGTTCCTCTAAATGGTTAGTGTTTATGTACGGGGAATGTTTTTTAAACATGATATTCTGGTTCAATATGACTATATATGTTGTTAAATATTTTCCCCATTCATATGTATTGTGAATGGAATGTAGTAATTGATATGTGGGGTCTGTTATAGCCACTAGATGCATCAGTAGGTCTATTGAGACAAAATATTTATGGCCTTGGTCAAGGCCTTGCCCATTTTCAGATATGGGTTGGGATAAGGCCACTTTAATTTTAAGATGTATTCGTCAAAGCCTTGATAGTATATTTCCAAATATTTGAAATTATTCATTCCCTTGTTTTAAAATTTGATATTGTTATTCTGTATGATTATTCTATAAATAGATTATATATGGTTATATAATATATAATTAATTTGTATGTATTTTTCCTCCCTATTATTCTCATTTATATTTTTAATGGAATGATTTTTTAGTTATTCATCATTCCTAGTGTTTATATAATTTAACATTGTATTATTTACAGTTATTGGGAATCAGATCTCACCCATTTCAGATGTTTTATATTTCCCAGTTTGTGAAGAAGTTTATTGTGATTGACTTTCACTGATAATCTAAGAGATTATATGTTATTGAAAATAAGTATTTATGATTATTTTAAAGTAGTAATGATAATAATTTTATCTATATGGAGTTCCAAAACTACTAAACCATTTCATTCTTCAGGATGAATATTCCATCATTATTTTCTAATGTAAGTAACAAATTCATTGACTCTCGGCAACTGTTTTTCAGTCATTACATATATGATGTTTCTATAAAATTAAAAAATATTCCCACTATCAATCTTTTTTATACATAACTACTCTTTCAAGTGAATCATATTCAGCATTAATAAAATGAAAAATGTTGTATATATTTGTTTCATAGGGGGAACTAAAATCATGAAATTTAAATAATTAAAAATAAGAATTTTCATATCATCCATGATGGAGTATTGAACATTTATTTTCATTATTAACGTATCTTAGAAAATATTTATATTGGATTAGACTAATAGTATAAATATAGTCAAATAAAATCATTTAATGAGGTCATGATATTCAAAAACATTTTTTTCATCCTACTAAAATAAACAAAGAATAAGGTAGCATAACTTTCTCATGTGAAAGATATAATATCATATAAAAATAGTAGATGTTCAATTGGTATTATTTTTTCTTCCTTTAATTGACATTAATGAATTTGTGATGTATATCAATAAAAAATCAGATATTTTTTTGATGTAATGTACTTTTCAATTATAATGTTATATTTTCCTAATTTATTTTCCAAATATAGTTATTACTAAATATAATAATTCAATTCATACACTTTGATCACTCAAGGAGACATGAAGTAGATTTAAAATTACTATAGAATTATCACATACTATACTATATATGTCGTTAACATTTATAAAATTAAGATAAAATTGAATGGAATGATATTATATACCATGTAAACATTTTTCATCAACATGTATTTTCATTGCTTATAAAAAAATGATGTTTAATGTCTCGATGTTCTCTTATAGATCCTAGTATGTATTATAACTAAATAGTATGATTATAAAGAGATAATAGATTTTATTTAATTTAAAAATATTATTCTTCTTATAATGGTGGATAACTAATAAACATTGTATATTCAACATATATATAATGAAATAATTGTCCTCAATAAGAGGAATGTACACTGTATTACATTGAATATACGGTTTGAGTTCATTGAAATATATTGGAGAATATTCATGTCACTATATTGTTACACTATTCATTATCTTCTTTTTGAAGTGAAATACTTTATCAATGAGGATATCATTGAATCACCACATGCAGAGACCCTGATCCCTGGGTGCCTTATGAGACATGATATACTAAAATTTCATTACAATATTTACAAATAATATATATCATGTCCCATTACTACAGAAGATCGTGAGGCTCAAGATTCTGGGAAACCAGCTACTTCTGATAAACTTCATTAGTACAAACCATGCCTGAAAAATTTAAAAAAAATGTAGGGTGAGCAAATATGCCCAGTAAGGGGTTTTAAAACGTTTTAAGAAAACTCTTTCTCAAAGAAGTCATTATGAAGATAATTAAATGCTTCACAAAAAACAAAGCATTATCGTTTCTTAAAACATGTAAATCCTACATTTTTGAAAACCACATGCATGGTGAAGAAGTACATACTTAAATGAAGCTTTAAAGAAGACATAAACCAGAGAGAACAAGCATATGAAGAATAGATGATGCGTAACTTACAACCAAAAATTACTTCAGTTCCAAAAGATTGATTGTAAGTAGGGAAAACATTCATATCATGATTCATTGGCACATAAAATTCATATAACAACATACTACACATGCTACAGTTCATACTTTATAAATTCTTTCTCATAATCAAGGGAATTTTCAATTAGGGGATGTCCTATTATTTGAACTAACCCCCGGTTGACCATTTATCTTCACATGTAGAGGGAATGTATAATTCCATACTTTGTCAAGACCTTGTGTCATGATCTTAAAACATAACTTAGTATGGGTCAAGGAAAACCACCAATGTGGTTTCTCGTAGTAGCACAAGCCAAGGCTAATTTCCAAGACCATCGCACATAAAAGCACAATCCAAGGCTAACCGCTAAGACCGTCGCACATGAAAGCACAAGCCAAGGCTAACCACCATGACCGTCGCACATAACGTCTCATGAGACTCTTACTTTACCCATTGCATTGGAGCACTATAAAATTCCGGGCGCACCCATCCATAAAAATTTAAGTCCAAAACATCCCTCACATATCTTGACATGGTTTTTCTTTCATAGGGTTTCGATCATACATTCTTAATCAAACCCCTTTTTACATGCGTTTTCATAGTCAGGAAGATAGTTCAATCGTTAATAAAACTAAGACGTACGTGCTAAGAATTCGTACACATAAGAAATTAACTTAACAATTGAAAACATGGGTTTTAAGGAAATGAACATAAACACTTTAACATTCAAAATCATCATAATACCAATTCAAAAACAAGTCCATTCATAACAAATACACATGCTGATAAATGGGTGTTGTGGATGTTTATTTCAAACTGTGTGAATATACATACAGTTAGGGATATAAAGTGTGCAATTAGGTCCATCTTGGGAATTCATGTATATATTTATGCAAACTGCATGGATATATATATAGTTGTGTAAAAACTGATTTTCACATTAGATAACATGACCTTTCCTTTGAAAAGTTTGCAAACATCATAAGAAGAACTTTTATTTAAAGACAACACATTGATACAAGGTTATATATATACCTATATATAAATAAATTTAGGGGCGTATACACATGTGCATGGGTTTACCAAATTAAACAATACTCAATAATATTTCTCATGTTATACATTATACAAAATTAATGTATGGTAAAACCGAATGGGGTTCTTTTACATAAAAAAATTCGAACATAATTTTCATAAAACACTTATTGGCATAAAATAATTCTTGCATAAAACATGGTCGATCCATAAATATGAGTACATATATATGAATACATATATACACTTGTAAAAGTTTAAGGAATTCACACTACCCATCTTCACAAAACAAAACCATGATTTTTCAAGAATGGTGACAAATAAAAATTTCGAAGGAATTATTTTGATATCAAACTAATCCTTAAAATTCATCATACATATAAACATGTATATAAATAGTTTTGGTTCTTTTCTTGAAATAATAATCTTTTTTGGGTAAATAAAATTTTAATCATCATGTTATATTGTGACAAATTTGAAAACAAAAGAATCAAGTTCATCCCTTATGCACATTGATGTACATATACATCTATATAATCACATGTACATGTATATAAATATGCTCCATACACTTTCATGGTTTTACATGTTCATAAATAACCCGAAATCTTCATTTTCCAAAGGGAAAAATAAAAGAAGGGTCATTTACATATATAATAGAAGGTAAATACCCGCATGTTTTGTCTTATATATATATGTACATATGTCTATATGTATATACAAATATACATATAAAACAAGGGTTTATAAGTGCGTGAAACTGAAGAAAACGAGACCCAAGGGCTTCCATTTTCTCTTGTTCGATTCTCCACGTAGGAAGAGAAAGACAGGGGTAGAACAACTCTTAAGTCCTTATATATATATGGGTATATGTATATATACATAAAGAGTATATAAACATGTAGGTTCACCAAAACTGAAATAAAAAAAGGCAGGAACCCTTACCTTTGTTCGACACACAATACCGAAAGGGTGAAACAGGTGAAATACAATTCTCCTGGACTTATATATATATATATATATATATACATATATACGTAGAGCGTAAAAACGGTGCATCATAACTGGAGAAAACAAAACAAATAAAAAGATTTCCCTTACCTTTTCGGAGAGGAGGAGAAGGAAGAAGCAGGCGACGCCGAACCGGTGGTCGGAAAGATCAAAGAAACCGGGTGAAAAAACTCTCCTTGCCTTCAGTGAAAACTGAACCTTATGTACAGGTCCTCGCCTTACGTGGAGATATCGAAGGGGTAAACGACACATTGTCGGTGCCAAACCGTGGAATATAAGAGGTCGTTGGGTCCACTCATCGGCCTAGGGTAGAAGAAGATGTTGCATATCCTACTAGTACAGCGGTGCGAGGAAGAAGGAAGCTGTGGGGGAAGATAGAGATCCAAAAAAAAAGGAACATCTGGGATTAAAAGGGAGTTGATCAGACGGATCGGACTTAGGGTGGCATTAAAAAGAAAGGAATGGATGTGATTGGAGCACTAGATCGTGCGGCCCATTGTGAAAGTGGTGCGTTAAAAAAACGCGGTTCAACGGTCTAAATTAAAAAACAAAGTCGTTTTAGTAATATTGTTTTCTTTTAACTTACTATAATATTGTTTTTATTATTTACATTCAATAATTGATCTAACTTTTAATATTTTAAGATAATTCATTGGTCAATGGTTCATTTAATACATAAAAACATTAATTAATTCACCCTTATCAAAACATATTATTTTTTTATTTTCCTTTATTGACAAATTATCTTAATTTCCTTAATTAAAGATTTATAGTAATATTATTAATACAATTAAACATTAAACATAACTACATTTATAATTATTTTCAAATTCACAAATAAGAGTGCATTGATCTAAATATTAACATTATGAAACACATACATAAATGAAATCACAATTTGAAATCATCTCAAAATGGTTAATTATAAAATGGTCAAATTGAAAACATTTTCATTATTATTGTTACTTATATTTAATTTAGAGATAAATATAATTCATTTTATTTAAATTATGATGAAACATATAGAACTCAAGAGTTTGAGTGCATATTTTCTTAAACAAAATAAAAACCCATCAGATTCAATATAATTACAAAATAATTGTTTAATTCCTCATGTTAAAAACATGAATAGTAAATAGTGGAAAAAAGTAATAATCTTAATTTTCACCAATTTGAAACATAAATTATAATTCCCCTTTTGGGAAAACAAGCAATAAATTAATTATATTATTATTGATGTCACTCTTTAAATATTAAAGTAATTAACTTTTTTGAACCTTTTGTAGGTAAACAACTCTTATCTTCAATGATCTACTTGAATATTAAAACATTGGAGGATAAGAGGATCATGGGAGAGCCAATGGCTATATTTATAGCCATTAGGGTCTAACGGTCGGGTAAGTTTTCTATAATGAGACTGGTATCGGGGTATCCCTCACTCAAGGCGACTGATGGAGAAAAAGAGGAGATGGTTCGTGTTATTCTGTTAGTGCTCAGTACAGCTGCAGTGGCTTCAGCCATCATTATGTTTATTCTCATGGATGCCAAAGACCCTTAAGTCCTTCTTGGGGTTATTGTGGTTTTAAGAGGTACCCCTATAATTGTAATCGGTTTTTTAATTGGGATGTTTGGTTAGCTAAACTTCTTGTTCAATTAGCATGATTTGTAGTCACCAATGTGTTACTCATTTGAATAAAAAGGCCTTTCATTCTATTTTATTATTAGTATTATTTTATAATATTATAGTGTTTTCAATTAATGGATGACATTGTAAAATAAACTTGTCATTACTCAAAACACAGTTTGTTGGGTCATTACATTATTTCCCCCTTCAAAGAATTGTGTCCCCGCCATTCTATCCATAAAAGAAAAACAGAAACCTTAGTCGTACAACTCTACCGAAACAGGGGATCCGCCTTAGTTAAAGGGATACCAAAGTTGGTAAATAGTTCATCCGTTTCCCTAGCCCAGATGCACTTTGAGAAGTAGGTCTTGAACTCATGGTCGTGTATACTACACACAGGCTTCCAAAGGGAGGCTCATGCGGTGAAACGATCAGAAACGTCTGAGTTGATAAATTCCCTGATAACTCTCCGGGCTACATCATGCTCTAGGTAATCGAGGGGAATGATTCGATTTAGGAGACTGAAATTTAAGAGTTGGAACATATAGTCTGCACTAAACTGTCCATCCTGGGCATCTATGAGGAAGCACGCTCTGGCAGAGAAGTTTTGCGGCAGAGTAAACACTGAAAGAGACCCTCAAAGTATCTTCCCCTTCACCTATAACAAGAAAGTTGAGTAGTGGCGATGAGATGAAAAACACGATCATCCTCTTGAAACGAACGAAGAATCTATGGACAATTCGCTAAATTGAGCAGACATTGGCAAGACCCTCATAGGTGGAGAAAGGATGGATAATCCACCGTGCATGTCCTAATCATAATAACCTCTACTAACTCATCAGGTAGTGATGAGATGTTCGTTTGACCAGCCATCTGAAAAAAAAATTGAAAAGAAACATATAACAACATTGATAAGGTAGAGGCAGGAAAGGAAACATGAAACTTTCATTTATGCAGAAGTTTACATATCAAAGCCTGAGTTTACTAAACGTACACCATAAAGAGAGGCAAAACTCCCTAACTCATCAAAACAAACACAAGCTGAACAGACGGGGTTAAAATCAAAGGAACATCTATGATGCCTTCTGAGTTTAGCTTGAGGGGTATGGAGTTGGGAAACATCAGTATACACCTCTTGCCTTTGAGACAATCTGGTGGACTCATCTTCCAACACCCCAAAGTCCAATAACTATCCCCAGAAGCCGTAGTGCAAAATCTTGACACAGGTAAGCCGCTTGGAGGTCTCCGGCAGTAGCAGCTTCTTGAAAGGGTTTATCAAGAATCGTGCCAAATTCTTCTCCAGTCGTGAACACTCGGAAGAGTCCCTTGTGTTACCTTCCTCAACATGCATAAGAGGGAAATTGGGTCATCATCATTAGGAGATAATACATCCCCAATCCCTGGTGAATAATAAGCACCCTAGGCAAGTTTCACACATCATACAAGTGCTTACATGTCGTGCAAATTTAGGCATAATTTAGAAAGTTCTCACGGCTAGCTAGAGATACAATGATCTCTAGTGCCTCCGTGGGAAGTGACAGTAGGTCGGTAGGTCAATTCTCATTAGCCATTTGATAGTTATAACATATTTACTTAGTCAAACATAGTAATATATTCATACAACCTGGTTTTACAAAGTTCCTTGAACACATCCTCTGATACCAACTGTAGAGACCCCGATCCCCAAGTGCCTTATAAGACATGATATACTAACATTTCATTACAACATTTACAAATAATATATATCATGTCCCATTACTACAGAAGATCGCAAGGCTCAGGATTCTGGGAAACCAGCTGCTTCTAATAAACTTCATTAGTACAAAACATTCCTAAAAAATTTAAAAACAAAAAAATGTACGGTGAGCAAGTATGCCCAGTAAGGGGTTTTAATACGTTTTAAGAAAACTCTTTCTCAAAGCAGTCATTTTGAAGATAATGAAACCCTTCACTAAAAACAAAGCATTATATTTTCTTAAAACATGTAAATCCTACATTTTTTAAAACCACATGCATGGTGAAGAAGTACATAGTTAAATGAAGCTTTAAAGAAGACATAAATCAGAGAGCGCAAGAATGTGAAGAATAGATGATTCATAACTTACAATCAAAAATTACTTCAATTCTAAAATATTGAGTGTAAGAAGGGAAAACATTCATATCATGATTCATTGGAACATATAATTGTTATAACAACATAATACACATACTACAGTTCATACCTCATAAATTCGTTCTCATAATCAAGGAAATTTTCAATTAGGGGATGTCCTGTTAGTTGAACTAAACCCCGATTGACCATTTATCATCACGTGCAGAGGGAATGTATAATGCCAGACTTTGTTAAGACCTTGTGTCATGATCTTAAAACATAACTTAGTACGGGTCAAGGAAAACCACCAATCTGGTTTCCCATAGAAGCACAAGCCGAGGCTAATTTCCAAGATCGTCGCACATAAAAGCACAAGACAAGGCTAACTTCCAAGACAGTCACACACGAAAGAACAAGCCAAGGATAACCGCCAAGACCGTCCCACATAACGTCTCATGAAACTCTTACTTTACCCAATGAATTGGAGTGCTATATAATTCCGGGCGCACCCATCCATAAATATTTAAGTCCAAAACATCCCTCACATATCTTGACATGGTTTTTCATTCATTTGGATTCATTAATACATTCTTAATCAAAACCCTTTTAACATGCGTTTTCACGGTAAGGAAGGCGGATCAATCATTAATAAAACTAAGACGTACGTGCTAAACATCCGTACACATAATAAATTAACATAACAATTGAAAAATGGGTTTTAAGGAAATGAACATAAATACTTTAACATTCTAATGAATCATAATACCAATTTAAAAAAAAGGCCATTCATAACTAATACAAAAGCAAATAAATGTGTATTGTGGATGTTTATTTAAAACTGTGTGAATAAACATACAGTTAGGGATATAAAGTGTGCAATTAGGTCCATCTTGGGAAGTCATGTATATATGTATGCAAACGGCATGGATATATATATAGTTGTGTAAAAACTCATTTGTACTTTAAATAACATGACCTTTCCTTTGAAAAGTTTGCAAACATCATAATAATTACTTGTATTTGAAGATAACACATTGATACAAGGTTATATATATACCTATATATAAATAAATTTAGGGGCTTATACACATGTGCATGGGTTTACCAAATTAAACCATACTCAATAATATTTCTCATGTTATACATTAAACAAAATTAATGTTTTGAAAAACCAAATGGGGTTCTTTTACATAAAAAAAATTTGAACATAATTTTCATAAAACCCTTATTGGCACAAAATCATTCTTGCATACTACATGGTCGATCCATAAATATGAGTACATATATATATGAATACATATATATATGAATACATATATACACTTGTAAACGTTTAAGGAATTCACACTACCCATCTTCACAAAACAAAATCATGATTTGTCAAGAATGGTGATAAATGAAAATTTCGACGGAATATTTGTGATATCAAACTAATCCTTAAAATTCATCATAAATATAAACATGTATATAAATAGTTTTGGTACTTTTCTTGAAATAATAATCTTTTTGGGATAATAAAATTTTAGCCATCATGTTATATTGTGACAAATTTCAAAACAAAATAATCAAGTTCATAACTTATGCACATTGATGTACATATACATCTATATAATCACATGTACATATATATCAATATGCCCCATACACTTGCATGACTTTATATGTTCATAAATTACACGAAATCTTCATTTTGCAAATGGCAAAATAAAACAAGGGTCATTTACATATATAAAAGAAGGTAAATACCCACATGGTTTGTCTTATATATATATGTACATATTTATATATGTATATACATATATACATATAAAACAAGGGTATATAAGTGTGTGAAACCGAAGAAAATGAGACCCAAGGGCTTCTGTTTGCTCATGTTTGATTCTCCACATAGGAAGAGAAAGACAGGGGTAGAACAACTCTTACGCCCTTATATATATATATATGGGTATATGTATATATGCATAATGTGTATATAAATATATAGGTTCACCAAAACTGAAATCAAATAAGGCAGGAAACCTTACCTTCGTTCGACACACAAAAAAGGGAGGGTGAAAAGGTGAAATACAATTCTCCTGGCCTTATATGTATATAGATAGATATATATATACACACATATATACGTAGAGCGTAAAAACGGTGCATCATAACTGGAGAAAACAAAACAAATAAAAAGATTTCCCTTACCTGTTCGGAGAGGAGGAGAAGGAAGAAGCAGGCGACACCGGACCAGTGGTCGAAAAGATCAAAGAAACTGGGTGCAAAAACTCTCCTTGCCTTCAGTGCAAACCAAAGCTTAAGTACAGGTCCTCTCCTTGCATGGAGATATCGATGGGGTAAACGAGGCCGTTTCGGTGCCATCCCGTGGAAAATAAGAGGTAGCCGGGTCCACTCACCGACCTAGGGGCGAAGAAGATGTTGCTTATCCGACTGGTACAGCGGCACGAGGATGAAGAAAGCCGCGGGGGAAGATGGTGATTCAAAAAATGGAGGAACGATTGGGATTAAAAGGGAGTTGATCGGACGGATCAGACGCAGGGTGGCATTAAAAAAATGGAACAGTTGTGATTGGAGCGCTGGATCTTGTGGCCCATAGTGAAAGTGGTGAGTAAAAAAACGCGGTTCAACAGTGTAAATAAAAAAAACCAAAGTCGTTTTATTAATATTATTTTCTATTAACTTACTATAATAGTGTTTTTTATTATTTACATTCAATTATTGATCGAACTTTTATTATTTTAAGATAATTCATTAGTCAATGGTTCATTCAATACAAAAAAAACATTAATTAATTCACCCTTATCAAAACATATTATTATTTTTTATTTTCCTTTATTGACTTATTATCTTAATTTCCTTAATTAAAGATTTATATAAATATTATTAATACAATTAAACATTAAACATAACTACATTTACAATTATTTTCAAATTCACAAGTAATAGTGAGTTGATCTAAATATTAACATTATGAAACACATACGTAAATGAAATCACAATTTGACATCGTCTCAAAACGGTTAATTATAAAAAGGTCAAATTGAAAAAATTTGCATTATTATTATTACTTATATTTAATCTATAGATAAATATAATTCATTTAATTTAAAGTTTGATGCAACATATAGAACTCAAGAGTTTGAGTGCATATTTTCTTAAAAAAATAAAAACCCATCAGATTCAATATAATTACAAAATAATTGTTTAATTGCTCAAGTTAAAAACGTGTATAATAAATAGTGGAAAAAATTAATAATATTAATTTTCACCATTTTGAAACATAAAATTTAATTCACCTTTTGAGAAAACAAGAAATAAATTAATTATATTATTATTGATGTCACGCTTTAAATATTAAAGTAATTAACTTTTTTGAACCTTTTGGAGGTAAACAACACTTATCTTCAACGGCCCACTTAAAATTAAAACATTGGAGGATAAGAGGATCATGGGAGAGCCAACGGCTATATTTATAGCCGTTAGGGTCTAACGGTCGGGTACGTTTTCTATAAAAAGCCTGGTCTCGGAGTATCCCTCACTCAAGGCGACTGAAGGAGAAAAAGAGGAGATGGTTCGTGTTATTCCGTTAGTGCTCAGGACGGCTGCAGTGGTTTCGGCCATCCTTATGTCTATTCTGATAGATTCCAAAGACACATGCCGCCTTCTCAGGGTTCTTGGGGTTTTATGCGGTCTCCCTATAATTTTAATCGGGTTTTTAATTGGGATGTTTGGTTAGCTAATCTTCTTGTTCGATCAACATGATTTTTAGTCACCAATGTGTTACTCATTTGAATAAAAAGGCCTTTCATTATATTTTATTATTATTATTATTTTATAATATGATTTTTTGTTCAATTAATGGATGACATTGTAAAATAAACTTTTCATTACTCAAAACACAGTTTCTTGGGTCATTACACCACATATAATAGATGAATCCATAGTTTCCTCTTATTTATATAGATTTTACAATATAGATGTTTATATTATTTCCATCAATAGATTGGTGATGAAATTAATTACATGATGTAATAATATGATGGTCTGAAATTTTAATGATGATACCCAAAATATGTATTTTTGGTGTGTTCATCCTATTGTGGTGTTTTCATTGTTTATTGAAAATAATCTTTTGTGGATGTTTCTATCAAAAAATTTAAATGTTTACAAGAAAATAATCAACATAAGAATCAATGATCACTCATAGAAGGGTGATGATTACATTATGTGTGAAAAAATTATATGTCAAACTACCATTATTTATGAAAAATGGTTTTAATAAATATATATTTTAAATTCGGTGTTCCCAAAGGGAGGGTGAATCAACATTTATATGGTTCATAATAATCTAGATGAAACAATATTAGAAATATATAAAGGACAATCTATGGAATAATATTCTTTAATTTTTCTCTATCCACAATAAGGATTAAGAAAAAATCATCATCATATTGTTTGTAGAGATACTTGAACTCAATGCAGGCCTTCAATTTTCTATTGTTATTTGAACTATAAAAATTTTAGTTTTGTAATAATATATTAATAATATTTAATTATAGTAACTCTAAATGTTTTTTTATAACTCTCTCTCCTAAAAATTAAATTCTAGTATAGAGGGTCAGATGAACTCATGTGGGACTCCTAATACAAAATATTCTCTCTACTAGCAGTGAGAGCCAAAATTGATCTATGGAGAGAATATTCCTATATGAACATAAAGTTGGAAAACTATAATATAATATAAAACTCTATTCAAGGTATAAATAGAAATAAAATGTTTAATAAATAAAAGTAATAATAGTATCCCATTCAATAATAGTATGGTAATAGATGTCAAGTAAATTAGTGTAAAATCCACATATGTGGAAAATAAATATAAAATATTAATGGAAAACATAAATATATAATTACATCAAATTATGATTGAAATTCCTATATTGACATATACTCAACCAACCAGAACCAATGGTATAGAATCATTATAAATAGTAAATTCACTGATCTAAAACTTATCTCATAGTGTTTGGGCACAAATTGAGAAGCTCATGCAAGGTGTTATTATAATAAAACATAATACACTAACAATACATAAATTTTTAGTGAGGTACATTTATATAAAAATGATATATATGGTCTTATTATAGATGAATAGGTAAATAATCACATAGCGAGTTATTATTCCCATAATGCTATCAGAAATCATGGACCCTCATGAATGAACATTTTTTCAAAAAACATGTTATTTAATCATTCCATAATTATAATAAAATACAATTTGACTAATGTACGACTCAAAACAGGGCACACTAGATTGTTTTATCATTTTAGACCTCATGGTAAACATGCCTCATCAACTATCTCATGTTTGGAATGATGGACAACAAAAACTCATTCTAGAAGAATTTAAAGCATTAAAGATGTCATAAATATCAATCAATCCTTGAAGACTCTATTAATATTTGAATTCATCATGTCATACAATATCCCCACCAAGGGATCAACCCTGACACATAGAGAACACCTATTATATAAATTTCAAATTGATGAAATCTGTGGGTTATACAGACACACACACATATATATATATATATAAATTATTGAAATAATTTTATCATGGGACTTACACGCACACAACCAAAGTATCCATACCAATAGAGGTTCAATAGTAATGGCCCAAAAATAGAAATTTGGCATCAAATGAAGTCTCACAGTAAATACCCATGTAAATGTAGAGGAATTTCAAATCAAGAGGGGCCTCATGTTCCACACACACATGTAGAATAATGACAAATTAAGGGAGGTATCATAGGATAATCACCCATATAAACTAATATCATATAAATAATGTCCTCATGAGACACACAAATGCACACATAAAAATGAATGTAGTATTAGTAGTGTTCCCCTAGGTCACACTCAAATTTCTACAAGCATTCCATATCAAGAGATGTTAGATTTGATACAAAAAAATGTAAAAGCATGTAATATTATAAAATTACATCTAAATTAAATATCATTGTATGAATTATCCTAACTTAACCATACTAAATCCAAATTCCATGGTTCACCACCTGAATCGTGTTAAAAAAAATACCCCAGGAACTATTACCAAATTACCATGTAAGGAATCATGAATGGTGATCCAAAAGAATAATATATCATGTCCTAGTATTTTGTTTAGTGAAACGCAATGACATCTGACATATTCAGTGGATGTAGAAAAATCTGAGAAAGAACAATACAAAAACAAATTCCCCCATTAATACTAAATGAGTCCAATAGAATACCAAAAGATAATGTCAAAATTCTTTGAAATATCAATGAAATTATTGATTGAGTGTCATCACCAAGTATATCTAAGGATAAACATAATGTCAAACTCGAATGAATGAAATTATACACTTAAATTAAATTCCATGGTAATGATGTCATTATATTCAATATAATTTCATTCTAGTTAGAATTAATATTCTATGGAAAATTGATAGATTCTATCAAATGATAATACATGGTCATTGAACATATAATGATCTATTTTATGGTCTTTTCATATTAAAATTTTAATTCTTAGATTACATAATCGAATGATTATTCTATGATTGAAGCTTTTTCCAAATCATTTAACAATATTGTTAGTTTAAAAAACAATTTTGGGAAATCACTTATCGACAATACATTTGCATATAAATATTATTGAAAATATTAATTTTTTTTACTCGAAAATAAATCTTTAACATAGAAATTTCACATTGTTTTCATTAATATTGAAATTATTTTGAGACACCCACTACCCCCACTATGAGTACACAAATTTACCTATGTAAAGTAATGTTGAATCCCCATACAATCCTCAAAACATGATTCGCCATAATTTCCTATAATAAAATAAAAATCTACTCAAATTCTAAATTATACATTAATAATAAATTAATAAGAAAACACTTCATCAATGTTGGAATACATTTGTTGAATGAATATGATATTCATGTATGTTACAATATCATAATCTAATGAATTATAGTCCACATAATGTTTCTCTATATATATTACAAGATATACTAAATCATCTAAAACCGAAAATATAATTTCAATTTTAATGTTCCCTTTTGAATGCATCCATGAAACTACAATCTGATTCGAGAGGCACTCCAAATATCATGGAAATTTCAATTTATTAATCAATAATGTGTATTGTATTCCTGTAAAATTTCATAATTACCTCTAACTAGGATAATGAACAATTAAAAATGACATTATCATTACCATTATACATGAAGCCATTTTTTCATACATTCCTTTCATGTATATGTCCCACCTGAAACCACATTATGGTTTGTTACATAGTTCATCCCATGAATCATTTCTTGAAAATTTATTCCACCCATCAACAAACTAAATTAAAGACACATGTTAATGATATAGGTAAATATGAAATTTTGATTAATAAAAACATTTATTTAATAACCCCACATCGGTTTATATCTTCTACCAAAACAAATTGTCTACTTAAATGCACTCACAACTCTCGGTTCATAGAACCACATTCCAGATTCAAATTCACACAACACCATTTATACCTCATAAAGTTCATTTACTATAGAAAAAAGGAGACACTAATTTACCTATATGATTGAAATGATCATCACTTTAATTTCCTAAAATGATCAAATTATATTACTTCATGATCCCAACATAACACCCCATGGACCTCATAGACTAACCTATGTATGACTAATTCACTTGTAACTCCCACAAAATAACCTGATGTTGGAATAAAATATTTTAAAAAATGAATAATGTATTTCATGTGATTTTTTTCAATAAAAAATTGTAATAATCAAGTATCTTTCTAGTAAAACAATATTATATTATTATAGGAATAAGTTTTGAAGCCGACATCATTTTACAATTTTTCAAAATATTATTAAAACATAAAATAATGAGGAAGAATTATTATTGAAAAATACAAGTTTCTATTATCGATTATTCATATATACAGTGAATGTGTGGATTTACAAATGACTGGTGATTGTTATGATGTGTTTCTTCACATGATAATATTGTTTCGTGAATATCTTAAATTTCGTGAATGGTGCTTCAAAAAATGATTGAGATGTGATTCGATTATGGTTATATTCATTGTTGAGAGATGATTTCCAATATAATTATTATAATAGATATTTTTTTAAAATGATATTGATGATAGTTAATTATGTGGTTGATAAAATATTCACCCATAGTATTAGGTATTCTCTATAAAATAATTATATAAATAGGCAGATGTCCCTCGTTTTAGATAATTTGATTATTTGAGAAAGGGGTGAATAAAAATCATTTCACAAAGGCTATGAGCCATGAAAATTAGGATAAATTCATAAGAATAATCAACATTAAAATTATATTTATGACCTAACTATACTAATTCATTTCAGAAAAATGAGTTTCATGAAGAATTCGATTTTCTTAAATACATAGAGTTTCATGAAGGCTCAGAGATCCATAATAAAATGTGAGCTTCATGAATATCAGAATTTTATAAATGTGAACTAGTTTGATATTGATAGTATATATTTGAAATATAAATTTCAATTTTTGAATTCTAGGAGGTTCTAAAAATGTAGTGTTCAACATCTATATATTGTGAATATATAATTCATGTGCATAAACTAAAGACTATGGTGAATGAAAATTCTTATCATAATCATAAAAAATGAAATAATTTCATAAACATAATGAGGGGAAATTTAGGTAAATAAAATGAGTAATAAAACACCTATGTTATTGATCTGGGGTGTGTCGATGGATGTGTTCTAAGGGATGAATACTTTTTCCACTAAAAGTCTTGTTATTAATGTGTGCTATGGTTATAGTGATTATTTTTTGTCTTCTCTAATCCACAATTCCATTTCATGATTAGGGTGTTTAGGTATTATTGAAAAACTATAGCTTTATTCACAATCGATTATCCCTTAAGGGTGTTCCAAGTTAAAATATTTTGTTTTCCCTCTACACATGGATATATAATATTTTTATGAAACCATAAGATAGTTAGAATATGATCCTATTAATTTAGTGACTATATCTAAATTTTTAAAATAAAATGTAGACATCCTTATTCACCACTAAACACTAATGTTTTTTAGGAACCTATAGGTATTATTAGATCCAATGAATATAATTTTAAAATATTTACTCATTTATGTTTGTGTAGAATTTAGATAATGTTCTGGGATATCCCCTCTTTAATAAAAGAATAATCCATATTTTGAAGAATATAACAATATATCATCTATATTACTTTCAAATCAAAGTTCTTATTACCACAAATCAATGGATTTGGGTAAGTGATAATATTGGTTTATCGATACATTATATAAAAATATATTATAACAACACAATTTTTTTAATGATAAAACATTTAATTGTATAATATAAAAGAAAACAATAGATATTAAATTTCAAGGGAATATATTTTAATTACAAACACTTTTTTATCAATAGTTATTTATGTTGATTTGGTTTCATTAACGTCAAAAAATAATTGACCAATAGTAGAATATGTTACATTATCATATCAATAATATCATATTTTCCAACAAATCAATCTTTTATTATGAACTGTTATTACTAAAAAAATATACCATTGAAAATTACAAAATAATAAATTATACAATAACATAATATATTTTACCAAAAAAGAAGATATATAAAATATTATTTTCACTAAATGTTATAAATTATAAATATTTAAATAAAATAACAGAATTGTATTCTATTAGTGTCACGGTAGACATTTGTGATGATATATATATATATATATGATATAAAATTTATGTAAATGATTTCTATTTTTGGAAGATTGAATGTACTGAAATTTAAGAAGACAAAGTCACATATATGTAATTTTACTATATGTATAGAAGATAATTATCTATTCAGAATATATATAAACATTATTTTCTATAATGTATAAATTATATATAAATTTTTTATACATCCTGATTATTTTTTTAAATTAAACCTATAATATTACACTCTCATCCTTAATTTAATATTATTGAGACATTTTGATCAATTAAAAATTAACATGACTTACATTGTCACACCTCAACCCATTTAATTTTCATTCATTTGGTCAAACATGGTGTGAGACTTTTAAAAAATATTCTTTTAGTTTTTATTTTTATTTTATTTTATTTTTTTACATTATAATTTCTTATGCCTCTTTCCATCGTATGTCTCCCCACTCCCCCCCTTCTGATTTCTTAAACATTCCCCAACCAAGAGGAACCCCACCCATACACCTCCTCCTACTCCAGACATGGAATATAGATTTCTCTCAACTCGATTTCTCATGAGGTCACCTATGGTTAGTATTACTTCTCCTACTCTATGTTATTATTCTATTTTAATTATGTTTTTGACTATCAACTTTTCATTAAATGTTAACCATCCAATCCATAACATGTTTTTTGTTATTTTAGTAGCATATTCTCCATTGTCATGGTCAGTCTGCCCATATTGATGTCTGTTTTAGATGTGTTTGTGTAAAGAATTTTATTTGATTGGATAAGATGTTAACAATATTATGTTTATTTATATGGACAAACATGATTATTTTTGAAATTATTTATTCCATACATTCTAAAAATTATCATAACAACTTATTTTGAACACCTTAGTATAATTATACCATGATTTTGTAACACCAATAATTTATTTCTCATTAAAAATAAATGTTATGTTTAATACATAAGATGAACAAGGGAACATTCAACTAGTGGTTGGGGGAAATTTTGAGCACTCAATTTGATTATGGATTCCCAAAATATGGGATTAGTCAAGAAATATATTTGAATTAAGTGAGGTAATTGAGTTGTAATGGGGATAAAATTGTGGTTCACTTATGCATTCTCTCATACATAAACACAAATATGCTTTTCATTATGTGGCGTTCTAGATTAATTGGGTAATACATTGATAATTTAAATTTTTTGAGGTTTTATTATTATTGAAAAATGATTTCATTATCTATGATGGGGTTTTACATTGGTTAGGTGGAGTTAATAATTATTATACACTATACAAATGAATGATTTCATTCCAAAAATTCTTCCACAAACATTAATAAACGTAAAACGTCATAATGTATATAATATAAATAAATTATAATTATTTGGTTATATTTTTAAAATAATTAGTTATATAGTTGATACATATGAAATATTATTGTGTTCATGGTCTGGAAAAAATAATGAGATAATATTTTGGTGAAGAATTCGTAGTTAAACATTTTTGTGATGACCTGTATCAAAATTCTAGACTAGTGGAAATGGCATCCATTATTCTAAGTAGCACAAAATTTGTTTTTGTTTCAGATCTCATGAATTAGATATATATTTTTGGTTTTGATCTATTAATTGGATTTAGTTATATACCAAAAACCAAATTCATTTATTCAGTATCTTTATGGATGTTTTTATTAATATTCATGAATCATTGGGTTATGATATAAGATCATGTTTAATTAATGTTTTTACTTGTTTTCTTTTATATATATGAATTCATTTATTGGTTCCATGGTTCTATGTATTATTTTACACACTAAGCAGTTTGTTTGACATTTATTATTAATCATATGAGTATTATTTTATGGATCCAACACACATAAAATTTAAGAAAACTATATTCACACACATATATTAATTTCTAATGAATGAATTTTTATTATCATTTTAAATATTATAAAAAATACTAGTTGTTTAGTCGATTCATGTGCTATTTAATTGAGTTTATGGTGTCATCAAATTATTTGGATGTGATTTTCGTGAGGCTAGCAGGGATGACTGGTGGGGAGAATCTTTGCAACATAATATACAATAGTTTTTAATTTATCCTTTATTACATAGAATAATAGAAAATTGTGTTGAAAATCCTCTAATACAAATTGAATAATTTGATTGGTGAAATATTTTTATACATGAGGACTAATTTATATCAACACTCATTGAACTTATTATCAAAGATTTATGTTATTCAATTATAATTATTTAAATGGGTTTTTAAATTAAATTGTTTTAGGGGAATGATTAGCAGGGTTTTTAGAAACATTTTATATTATGATACTTGACTAAATTAATGGATGTCTTGCTTTAAAATATAAAATTTATGTTACATATTTATTTAGTAACATCAACATTCAATCTTTAAAGATGAAAAAAATCATTCATATAATTGGATTATAATGCTTTCTATTTATACTAATTTTACTCCCATATTGATGACTAAATATGTCACTTTTCGAAAAACATCCACTCTACCCGCCGAGTGATCAATTCAAAAATCCTTTTGTAACGTAAGAACATGATAGGACTTTATGTTTTTAGTTTATGGAACAAAATTATACTTATCAACAAAAATTTACTACTCTAATGGAAAAAATATATTGATGATGAATATTAAGAGTATCAACTACCCCTCCATTATCAACAAACATCTAATCCTAATGAGTAATATTCACTATAGCCAGTAAAAGCATCCCAATTACAGAGACCCAAGACAAATTCAATTTGATGTAGATTCAAAAAGTCCTAGGGATAAATTATTATCACTAAAAACCCTTTTCATATATAATTAATATAAATTATTGTCAATATAGCTCAAATTTAATGATAAAGGGTGGAATAGTGCATACCTTGAGGAAAACCCATGATATGATTTATTTTTTGACAATCCAAAGTTCGATGAAATAGTCGTCGTCATATTAGGTCCATAATGGATTACTAAACCTAAATAACCAAGATATATAGGGTATTCAACATTAACATAGATGCTATGATGGACACCCCATATGATATTTCATTCAGACTTATAAATCATAGCCATGATGATTACATACATTCCATGTGTTCCAAAGATAAAAATACATGTAATAAGGGATTGAAAACCAATATCCAATTGATCCATAAGAAACTATCTAATACTCTATGAACATCAACACCTGAATTTAATATTCAAATAAAGTATTCAACAAAACAATGATAATGAAATAGAAGACGAAAAAATTATAAAAGTGACCAATATAAATATTGGATCCTAAGATTGTGGAGTTTATTTAATAAAAATATTTTGTATTCAAATTATCAGTTATAAAAATATTTTACATACGAATGAACCCTTAATTAACAAGTTATAAAAATATTCCTTTTATCTTTTTTGATTAATTCTTATGCATTTATTACTTGGTTAAATTTTATTTCCTGATTTGTTTCTTGGAATGAATTAATGATATCTTCATAACTAATAAATGATAAAAATTCCATTTAAATTTTTAAATAAAAAAATAATCATTTTATTATGTTAATCCACAATTGTTTAATTGAATTTTATATTTTGATTCTTTACTTATAATATTTTGTTCAATGCATCTGTTGTGGTCAATGATTTAGTTAGATGAAAGATAAAAAAATTTATATCCATTCAAAATTTTATTTTTGTTTATAATATTTAAATTTTGTATTTATGTGATATTAAATTCTATATAATTCATGTTCATAAATTATATATTACATATTATTTAAAAGAAATTATTTGATTTTTTTATGACCAACACATTATTAATGCCCATTTATTATTTTCTTTTTAAATTGATGAGTATTAGTTTTATTTCCCATTATAATTAAATTCATCACAAGACACATTATTTGATATTGAGAAATATTATGTTATCGAATTATGATCAGAATATTAATGGAGTAATTATTGAATTTTTGGTGTTTAATTTTGATTTAATGTTAGAATACTCATTTGGTTGTGTTTAAACTAGGTAAATTTGACACACATCACTATTTTAATGGCATGTTTATGTATTCCGTATTTTGATGAGTGTTCTATTGTTGTAGCTACACTGAATCTCTCCCAAATGATTTTGATCATGTAAATAGATAGACTCTTATAGACTGTATCATATATTCCACGATACATAATTAGATTCAATTCTAATTCTTAATTATAATATAAATTATTTATTTAATTTTAATGTAAATATTATCTCTAATTTTTAATAGAATTATATCTTGGTTATAATATATTATTTTAGTATGTAATTTATATTAATTATGAATACAATCTCTAAGATGATTCAATTTATGTATTATATGCAATCAATTACAATATATATATTGTCTTAGGTTTTTTCAAGGGTATTTAGAGATCATTAGGATTACTTTCCCCATCAATTGGTATCTAACTTTTTTTATTCTATGTATAATAGATTTTAATTATTTTGATAATATTTCTAATTTTTTGTTCATTATAGTAACAATATTATTATTTTACTGCTTGTTATTTTTATTTTTCTCTATGAATTCATGTTTTCTATATTTCACTAAATTTATAGAACCCTTATTTCTAAAATGGTGATACTCTGTTTAATGGAGGTCTATGATTTTTACATGTAATCTTGATCAAAAATCATCCATTAATATATAAAATTCCTCAGTCAAGTTCATAAAAAAATTTGAATAGTTAGCCTGTACAATTCTGTAAGTCATAGTATATTTCCCATGAAACATCTTTTTTAATATATTCATAAACTATATAGGCATAAACATCATGGTCTATAACATGGTTTCTATGGTCTTTCACATCATGGAACATTACTCATGTCCAAGTGTTCAATTTTGTAAAGGATTTGTTTTCGAGTACTCATGGTTTGAACACAAGGCCTTTATATTTATGTTCAAATATGTACAAGTTTCCTATTTCCTATACATCATGGTGGTTGTTCCCATATTTTAGGATCCTTATATTATATTTCTTGGTTTCATGAATAAGGATCAATATGAATATCAGTATGACAAATTTAGAGGAAAATAATTTTAAGAATTTGGAGCATGGGGTAATACCTCTCAATTCCACCTCATTTTCAAGATATCAATGTATATTATTAAAGAATCATCATGAAATTTTAACCATTTTTATATATTATTTATTTGAATAAAATGAATATGAATCTAGTAATAATTTAAAAACAATTAATATACCATGATTTCAATCCGTTAAACATATTTATGGATGAGGAATTCAAATGAAAGATCTCTTTTTTTCCTTCCCAATTATGGACCATCTTCAGATATGACCTATTGTGACCTATGGGTATTGTGATCCTGAGTATCCATCAGATTTTCAATTAACTACCAAATCAGAAGTGTAGAGATTTAGATTCATGTTAATTTATATTATTAATTAAAGGGGAGTTGTGAATCTTCATTGGACCACAAAATAGCATAATATGACATCATGGGTATAAAAAAAGTTATTATTTCAAACCTAATGCTGTGTCTAAATTTTTGAAAAATAAAAGTCTATCATTGAATGTATATGTATTTATTATGCAGTTACTACCTTTATTGAAGTTTAAATTTATGTTTAACACAATTTCATATTATTTTATTTTTTCATTATTTATAGGTGTAGTTATTTATAATTTAGTTTCAATTCATGAATATATTTTTCTTGTATTTTTTGTTATGCAACATGGTTTTTAGTGGTGTAGATCACAGAGGTGAGGCGTGTCTCATATAATTAACATGAGATTCCTCACTCGTACTAGATAAGACTTGATTATTTCAGATGTAAACACATATAATTATTTAAAAATATCCATTCTATGCATATAATTTTAAATATATTTTTTATTTTTATTTTTTTATTTCATGTATATATTTTCACTAATATTTGTTAATTCCCTATAGTTATATGTGGCATAGATTTTGGAGTTTAAAGATTTGACTAGTAGTGAATTGATGTGACTCAATATTATTATAGATGTCATGATTTGTTGATATTAATGTAGGGATGGTGAATAAAAAATGTTCATTCTATGCTGATAAAATTTTCATATTTTCAAATTTTTTAGTTTTAATTAATGTAGATATTTTTATTAATTTTTTGGTGTGATATTTGTTTTTTTTTGCAGTGTGTATCATGGTGTTGAATGGTGTGGAATAATGACCGGATGTTCCTCATGGGTACTTGACCTGTCATAGTTTTTTCTTATAATTTCTTTCTTTATGGGCGATGAAATATCATAAGTTGGAGTAATTATTGTTGTAAAATGTTGGGTACAAGTGGATTAAAATAATTTTGAGACATTCCCTTTTATCATTTTCTGAGGGGGGGGGGGTTTGGTTTGACCTAAGAAGAACATTATGTTTTATAATAATATTTTTAGGTATCAATTTACTTAACTAGGTATTGATTATTTTTCTACTAAATTTCTTTCTTAATATAATAAAACAACTTCTATTTTTTCAAATGATTGATATGTTTTAATGGTATGAAAATTACAAAAAATTATAATATATGATAAATTAATAAATATATAAAAAATTTATTACTAAATTTTAAAATACCCCGAAAAAATAAATTACATAATATATAAATTAAAATAGATATTAATTATTGATATTGGTTATCAATAATCATAATAATATTAAAAATTGATAAATGTTTTATTGGAATATATTTCTAATAATTTTGATAAACATATATATATTTTGTTTCTATTATTATAATTGGGAATGAAATATTTTATCCATCACAATAATGATTTTCAGTAACTCTTTTACCAAAATTTTAGTAAACAGTCATGTTTTATTTGTAAAATGTTTTACCAATATAAAATTCCTATTTACCAATATAAAGCAACATATTTGAAAAATATAATTATTTTTTAGTAATGGCTGATACAAATAGAAATATGCATGATGCATATTCTAATTATCAAAATTCTCTTACTACCATTATATGTGATCAAATATATTAGATGGTGATGAGTTGAACTATAGAAATTTCTATTTGTTTGATGCTAGATCAATATTTTTTACCAAATTTTGAATAAATTAAGGGTAATAAAATATTGAGGAAAACCCAATGAAGTATCCCATTAATGTAAAACCAAAATGTTCCATTAACCGAGGAATGATAACTATCTAATATTTCACATGATGATCTACAATAAAGAATATTTTTTCAGGGATTTATATTCAAATAAAATATATGCAACAATTCATGTAATCAAGGAAAAGTAATTAAAATCCAAGGGAAAACTAGAAATATCCATGAACAGTATTTGTGGAGATTAGGTATAGGATTAACTTTTAATATATTTTCAATGAATTTAAATAGATTGAATGGTATATTTTTATGAAATCATATGTGGGCTTCGTTTTTTATATTAATATTAGGGAAAATTTACACTAAATTACCTTGTATATTTTTTTATTTCCTTATTGAAGATCAAAATCATTCAGAAGACTCAAAAAAGCTCCCTCTAAAGAGAGACAACAAATCACAAAAAAAATTATCAGTATATATAGTTTACTGCAATGTGGAATATTATAATAAGGCTTTTTATCAGGATGTAGAAATATTGATTAAATATAATACTAATAAATTTATGATTGATATAATTAAAATGTTCAAACCTATAAAAGTTTTAGATAATTAATTTGATGGTGTTATTGATATAATTGTTAATATTGAGCATGATAAAGATGATATTTACATTCAATAAAAGTTAAATAGAAATATAATGACTTTTCTGAATGAGTCATTATAGTATGTGGACTATCTTATAGTCAAAATTGATCGACTGGAATCAGAAGTTTAAGAACATTTAAAAACACATGAATTATTGGAAGATATAGTGGAGTAAAAACTCTATATTTAAGGGAAAGAAATCATTATTGATATCCTTAAATAGAGGCTAGAAGAAAATTTTATGATAGTTGAGGGATTTTGATAATATTTTTTTATATTAAATAGTAATATATTAATTAAATAAAAAACAATGGAGCATGAATGAATTATATTTTTGATGGTTTTGAGACACAGAGTAGTTGGAAAGAGATTATTGTGGTTCTAAAATAGTAAGGAAAGATTTAGATGATTATATATAAACATTTATTTTTAGATTTGTAATTGGATGTGATATAAAAAAAATTGTAAGAAATAAGATGTTCCTGTGTAGAGGTAAAAAAATGGAAATATCACAATGGAATCTAATGTCCTAAAATATGAATCCTCAAACTATTTAGAATAGAATAATGAAAATTAGAATAAATCTTCTAGATAATATTGATGCTCAAATAAAATTTTAAAATAAGGTGACATGTCAATGAATATAAATAAAAATACATATTTCCCTTTTGAAATTTCAATTATTGGGCTTTATTTATAATAAAATGTATTACAATGTACAAATTATTATGTATATAAATGGGGAAGCACATGGAAGTCCTAAAGTGAGAGGGATACAATATCATACATCATATTGAACAAATAATTTCTATTGATTTTGTTACTATTCTAATGATGGCCATAAATATATTCATTCCTGACATTGGAACAATTGGTATAATAATAAAATAACTCTGAGACATGCCAACACAAACCAACCATGAAGAGTTACTTATAAATATGTCTATTATCGTGTAGAATATGATTTTTAAAATGATGAAACCAATATATATTTGAAAAAGATCAAAAGGGCCCTAATTTTAATTCACTCAATTTGGTTTCTCCTTTAAGTAAATGAAGAAGACTATGAAGGACAACCTGGAAGAAATTGACCTCAAAGATGAAATGTATAGTAGCACCTAGATCCCATGTAGTGGATGCTGATCCAAAATGATATAAAATGAATATTTTTCTATAAAATGTTTTGATATGGTTTTATTGAATATATATATTCCTAAATTACATTTCTTTAATGACTAAATTATATGGAATTATAGAAATAAAGAAATTACAAGATAATAAAACCATTTATTTACAAAGAATATTTGTGTAGAAATATCATAAGACTAATTCAACACTATGAAATTGGATTGGAAATATTGTTTGATCATATTGGGTGAACTATAGAAGTGATGACATAAAATTATCTACTACATTTATTAGAGTCCCCGAGTTCAATATACAAATATCCATGACGATGAATGAGGATATTTAAGGCTTTTTAAGGTCAAAATATGTTTTCCAGATTTATTAGTCAAATGATCAGGATTTTTATATAGTATATAAAAAAATTACCCCATGATTGGGATAATTCATACCTTGTTTGGGAACCTGCATGGTCTATCCAAACTGATTGGTAAATGATACACCATATATTACATTTATTTTTGTTTATGTAGCTTAGTGACCATGTAAATATACTAGGGTGATCTTATGAAATGTTTCAAACACTAATACTACCCAAAAAGTCACATAATTTTCTATGGAAATAAGAATAATTTCTATAACACAACGATTTTTTTTGAATTTGTTTTAATATTAATTTAATCATTTCGATATTCTACATTTCACATACAGATTTTTAAATATTTTTTATATGAAGTCAACAATTTTTTCCTAATATATACACAATACCAATTAGATCATGTATTTCATGTACAAAATAAATTATATTTTGATACAAGAAACACTATATATGTATAGTGTTACACAAAATGATGAATTCTTTCTATAACCAACATTCCATAGAGGAACCATTTTAACCAAACTACAATGTAACATAAACAATATTTTTAAAATGTTATTATAGGTTACACCTAGATATTGGAACATATTTTATGAATATTATTATATAAATTATGAAAATATGCTTCAAATATGTATATAAAATTAATCATTTAGTTATTAATTAGAAAGAGTTCAATGTATGAATAGTTTGAAAATTAAAAAAATAAAATTCAATGAAATTTTTTTTCTCTGTGAAAAAAAACTATGCCATTAAATTTAATAAATCACTCTTTATGAGTTTTACCAAGAATTAATATATTTATATTCGATAAATTTTTTAAACTCATAATATATATTTGATAGTATATGATAATAATAACTCTAGTTTTATGGACACAAAAGTTTTTTTAAAGCGTAATTTTACCACGTTTTAATGGAAAACTAACTTTAAATATAATTACTAAAACATTTATATTTTTTTGAAAAAATAAAATATATTTTTTTATTTTGAAAATACAAATTTAAATATAGTTTTTATGATTACATTTTTATCAAATGTCTCATCATCTTGATAAAATGTGAAAAACACTAAATTTAATTTCAAAACTATTTTTTTCATAGTTTTTTCATGTGATAAATAATAGTATACTTTAGTTTTGATATTTTAATATATATATTGTAAAAATATTCATCCAATTATGTTCATTTGAACAAATTTCAAATTATTATTGGATATAAAAACATTTAAATGTTTTAAACAGTTTATCTTAGAACACCACTTCCAAGAAACATCTAGATGATTTTTTAATTAAATTATACAACTTATATTATTTTAATTTTTTAATTTGGCTTATATATTTGTATTTAAAAGATTGTTATTTTAAAAAGAATTGTTATATTTTTTTTCCAAAAATACAATTGAATTTTTTTTAAAATTAACTACAATGATAAAAGTAAAAAACATGATAACTTGGAATATAAACATTAATTTAGGGGGAAAATAAAATTAAAAATGTCCACAAGACAATGGATTAAAATATTTAGTCCATGTCCAATCAAAGATCAAAAATGGAAATATTTTTATGCACATTATTTATGGCAGATCATTTAATATTGTTTTCCATTTTATGTTGACAGGAATTCAACTCTTTCACCACATTTAATGAGAACTCGCCCACAACCCCTCACTTCTTCAAACATCTCAAGACCATTACCCAGGAAAAACAGTGAAAAAATGTCCTCCAAAAATATCTCAACTCATATTATAAACCTCCATCTAGTCATAAATCCAACCAAGGATGACATTTTATGAAAACCAAGATGATTTATCCATAGAAGAGGTAACATATTTCAACAAGTTATTATTTTAGTTGTTTTTCATCACCTAAAAAATTATTTTTATTCAAAGATTTTATAATAACATTAGAATAATAATTATTTTGATATTATACTATTCTAAGGGTTCATTGTGTCCCTAAAAACAAACCTATCAAATGTGTGATGAATGTATAACTCGTGTGTGTGGTGAACTACCACCTCATGAAACGATGTGGTTTATTTTTCCTTTAGTAAATATAATGGTTAAAAATATTATGGAATTAATATTTTTAAATGATGTAAATTATATATAGATATTTTTTAGGATTTATTAATTTTTTTATGAGTCACCTTTTTTATTTCAGTTTTTTGGGGAATAAGATAAATTCATTTTTGAATGTGTGGATTATAACCTCCTCCAAGCGATGTAATTATTTACACATTATATAGAATGTGTTAATTATTAATTTAATAAAAAATATAATATATATATTCCATAAATATTATATTTTAATGATAATATATGTATACAAACATATATTTCATTGACTATATTTCTTTTGGTACAAAATTAAAATTGAAACTACATTCATTTGAATGTATATTAAATATTCAATATTGTTTCTATGACTAATGTATCCCATATAAAATTTATATCTTAATTAAATTATTAAAAATATATATTTATAATATTTTTATCTTTTTATAAATTTTGAAAATAATTAAATCATTATCTATATAAGAGGATCAATAATAATTTGTCAAAACAGATATGAAAAACAAAGTAGATATTACCAACAACATAAAATCAATATGTTGTTTTTAAAAAACCGGTAATATAAAGTCATAATAATATCATATGTGGTATTTCATATATGAATATTGTTAAATGATTGATTAATAATAATAATATATTTATTATACATGAGTTTTGAACGTTTATAATGAAATTTATGACATAATGTTTCAGCTTTCTCATCACACATTTATTTTAATGAAAATTTACCTAATAAAACACTCATTGTTTGTGTGTGGTGTACATATTTTCCTAGAAATAATTCAATTTTTATTATAATTAAATCAATCATTATATACATATCTGTATTATTTTGTTTATTAAATGGGGTGTTTAGTTAAAAAGTTACTGAACATTTAAAGTAATTTGGTCTCAATTTTCATTCATTGAGACACATAACATGTTATAAACCTGTATTCTTCTATGAGGTGTATAACCTGGCGTTTAACATGTTATATTGAAAATATAAATACATTTAAGATATTATAGGATTTTATTAATGTTATTATTTAATTTGGTTAATTATTTAATGTTTTAATGTGGTAGAAATTTATTTCTACAATAACAACATTTATCTAAATTGGTTATGATTATTTATACATTAGTGAAACATCACAAATTATCTCAAACAAAATTTCATTTTCATTCTTATCCTTTTATTTTTTTCCTGATATATTCAGTTAATTGTATCATATTTCTACATTTATCGATTAATATAATTAATAAAGAGTTTTTATGAATGTCTAACTTTATCCCTCTCTTTGATTGATAATAAATATTTTGTAAAAACAATGTTTTTAAAAATGTCTATAAAAATGTTATATTACATTACTATGATCATTAGAAGAAATTTTTACCCATATAATATCATCTAATCAAAATGGGTTTATATATGTATTTTTTTAAAAAAATTATAATTCGATGTATTTTTTTAGTCATTTTACATTGAAAAATCAATGTTATGCATGTATTGATTTAATCTAAATCATGACCATAATATATTTGAGGCTTCCTTGTGACGATTAAATTTTTTTATAAGAAAACACCATTTCAAATATTTTTTACATTCATAGTTTTTAATATCGTATTCAATGAAAATGGTTTTCAAAATTTTTGTATGATAATGAAGTGCTTTTTATTGAATTTAAAATATTAAAATAAATGATTTCAAAAAAAAATTCAATGAATTAGTTTTTCAATATTTATTTATTTTGAGAATGAACTTTAATATTTTTCAATCACCCATTATGATTTTTCTATGAATAAGGATTTCAAAATTTATTGAATATTATTTTATATGTTTTCATGGAAACTAGTTTTCAAAAATGTTTTCCATATTTTTTTTATGATTCCAAGGTAAATTTGTTTCAAAAAGGATTCATGTTAATATTATATGATTTCAAGGAAAAATTATTTGAACATTTTTACAGTCATCCTTTATATATATTAAATGAAAAAAATTTCCACAAATGTTCAAGAACATTTTATATGATTTCAAAGAAAATGGATTTAAAAATGTTTTAAATATTTAATTATATGTATTCAAGGATATTTTAACTAAAATTTCTTTTCAAAAAAATTCAAATTATAAAAATTATATTTTCAATGAATGATGATTTTTTCCGCAATAAATTATTTTAAATTATTTCTCAAAAATTATGTTCCATATATGATGACATATATAGGAGTTACTCATGCATTATTGTGGATATTATCCTATAGTTCCATTCATATTATTTATCTTAATGGTTTATGTTTTAAATGAAATTATATTTATAAAAACTACATATCATTTGAGATATATATATATATATATATGTGAAACCCATTTATCATTGAAATGTTTTTTGTTTATGAAACCCAATCTCATTCATCGGTTATATGATTATAAATCATACCTATTTTAATAAGTAATTCATTGATGAAATGATTATAAAATCTATCTATATTCAACTAGCTATGATATAATGATATGTTTATGATACCCATATCTTTCCATGGGTTTTGTCATGATTGTTTAGGATAAGGTTTCACCTGTATGTATAATTTCATTATGAGATTGGTGGAACATATATGTCCATCCTATTAATTAGGCAATTATTTATATCTCATGAGTTAAAAATGGATTAATTGTGCACATAAATTGGATCAGTATCAGAATATTTCCACTATGATGGAATTTTTTGTAAACATTTACTACAAATATGGACATGGGTGTGATAATTGACTACCAGGAACGGTTGGAGAGTGAACACAGTCCACTATGTCATCATTGGAATTAATCCTCTAATATCAAGCCATGGATTTTTTTATTTAAGCATTCTTCCTTTTCGGGTTTGGTCCTACATTATTTTCTCATGAAATAGATGTGACATTATTTTTTTGAGGTATTCATATTGTGTATTCATAGTTTAGTGATTTTCAATGAGTCACCCCTTGAATTTTCAAGATAAATGTGTGTTTTGAGTGGAAATTATGTGTCACATTGTTATCTCATTGTTATTAGAAGATGATCACCCAACCAAGGGAACTATATAGTTGGTTATATTTTGATATTGTTGATAATTCACATCCAACACATGGTCATATGCATCAGACCATATAAATATGTGGTAGGTACAAGATTAGGATGTGAGGTGTTCATAGTCACAATATGGTTTGAAAAAATATGCGGACTAACTATATGATATGTCATGGTCATGATAATTGGGTGTCCCCTTTTTCAATCTCCCTGAATTTTAACAAAAAACCCACTTTTATTTCATCACATAGCCTACTAATATGATGTGAAATCCTCATATAACTGGTTCTTTAAAAAAGAGTGTTTTCTTCTGGGAAAATTTGAATATATTATTTTCATGTGGTTGTGTATCTTGAGTATTCTTCCCACACTGTACCTCATTCAAACTGGAATGGGATGATTCATGATAATCCTATAATTCCTAATAACAATTTACATTATTTTTAGGATGAAATGGGTCCAATTGAATGTTCATCTTTGTTGGTGCTTCGTGGGTTTCAGTGTGGTTTTTTGTGGCATTGAGAAAGTTTAGTTTCAATTGGATTTTCTCAATTCCTCGATGCGAAGAAAGAGATGCTTCAGGTATCAATGATTGAGCCACATCTCTTTAAAAGAAGCAGACGTATAGTCAGGAACCCCCTTGGGTGTGATTAACCTTATTCTATCATTTATCAAAAATAAAAAATGGAGAAAATTTAATCATTATATATAGATATTTGATTCTAATGGACCTGTTTGGTGAAAAGATACATGGGGAATTCCTTTCAACCTTGTGACCCACATGGGTGGAAGATTTACCCAGTGGGTATAAAAAATCATGGTTGTCTCATCTTCGTAAAATTATAGCAGTTGTGCCTTATCAATTGGGAGTCTCCATTTTATAGTTCTTGTATGGAAATCCTAGTGAATTCGTCTCAGTTTTGGATTGGGTATATATATGGATGATATCATCCCGTGGGAGTAGTAAACTGCTTATTGTTTTCTATTTGGTTTAGTGTTTCTTTCTATAGACCCCTTATAGGGGGTGTGTACTTTGATGGGATTCCTACATAATTCTATTTTTGTTGGTTCTTATGGTTATTAGACAAACCATGGGTCTTATTGATGTCACACTGGAGTGAATCGATGTTATCCTCTTCCATATTGTGGGGAGTCCATCTGGGCCTCCATATGTTTGTAATTCAAATTAGAATCTTGTGTTGTTTTGGAATATTGAGATCTTGTATGAATTCACCTAATTCTATATTCTCCCCTCATATAAGTGTTTGGGTGGAAGGTTTCAGTTATGAGGGAGTCCATTATGGTGTCTTGAGTTCAACATGTAAATCTGTTTTCCTGCCCATATTTTTCATTCTTTCCCTTGTTTGATGTTTGTTAAGAACCTCCTAGATTTGTGATATAGTAAAAGATTTTTTTGGGGTAGGTTGTGTTGTTCAATTATTATTGAAGAATGTGTTATGGTGGGGATTATTGTTACACCCAGTATTTTTGAAAATAACCATTCTTTTGGTCCAGCTCTGGTTCAAAATTAATTTATCAGTAAACATGTATGAAGGTTTTTAATTTTTGAGGTATTACCATTTTTATGCTTATTCTAATCCTTTTATTTGAGTCTAACCATGAATTTTCAAGCTAAATTTGAGTTTTTGATGGAAAGTGTGTGGCACATAGTCTGATCACTGTTATAAGATATTATGTGCCCTACCTCGGTAATCGGGTGGTGGGTTGCAATTTGAGAAAACATCTACTACATGGCCAGCATAATACAATTTTCCTTGGCCTAAATAATCGTTTGGTAGGTATCATATTTGTATAGAGTTTTTCATTGTCTCCTCATGGTGTGCAAACCTATGCAGACTAACCGTACATCTGTTCAAGTTTATTATATTTTTCCCATTTTTCCCTCTGTTCGTTTTTGGATGTAAACCCCATGTTTTTAATTCCCTATACCTCACAAGCCCTGATAGGGCCTCCATACACATCCTTATCTCCATTGTGATCATTTTGGTGGTGGTTTTCTCTTGAATTTTTTATGATATGTCACATAAGTTTCCTCCTCTATTATAGGGTTTTCTTCACTTTTCATTGGTTATTCACTTCCCCAGCTGTTAGGGTGTTGTTTTTATGGTAATATCCTAATATTTTTTGTTCCCTTTTTCATATTTTAGGTTTTATGATTATTCCCTAGGGTTTGGTTGAGGTATGATTAACGTCTCGCACCGGTATCCATAATTTTATTCACCCAAGATTGGGGATTCCACGATTAATCATTGTTCAATGTATTTAATGTTATTGTATTTTTTCTTATTCATGTTTGATGAATTATATATAGGTGAAAATTTTGTTTCTGAAAACATTCATGGTATTTGTTGGTCGGAAATTATTTTTTTAATGAAAATGGTAAATTTTCCATGTCTGTTTCATATGTGCTCTTATTATTTATTCCTTGATTGTGTTAGATAAGAAATTAAAGATGATGTGATACCCATTTCAAAATTGATAAGATGTGTGTAGAGAAAAAATGATTTTTTATAATGGGAATTTATTTTTTCAATTATAATCCCTTGTTGTGAATTTTGAATGTGTTTTATAAATAACATAGTATTTTCACCAAATTGTCCAAGTGGAGTGGAACATGTTTTGAAAATGATTCTGTGAGTGTTTAGTTTTTATATTGTTTGTTTTCAGTGAAAATGGGGGAATATATCGTGTGTTACATTGTGTACTTGTGTATGTGTAAGTGGTGGTTTATGTGACATGTGAAATCGGATTTAGTGCAAGGGAATCCCGTGTATCTTATATGGATAACTAGTTCTTATATTTTAGTGATACGAAAGGGGAAATGTCCTAATTTCACAAATTAGGATTTAAGATTACTACATTATCAAAACTAAGAATATGATCATATACCACTCTGCCCATAGGGTTTCCCCTCCTAATTGATCATTCATGAGAATGATGTGATTGTGGTTGTTATACCACCCATCATGTGGGTACGATTTTATAGTTTCCCACCTGAGCTTGACTAACCTTTGGGATTTACCCATGGTGATATTCTATGACATTATGTTTACATGTTTTGGTAAAAAAAATAATCATATGGTTGAACTTATGAGTATCTTTATGAAATTAAATTTAAAGTGACTTTTTGTGAAGTAGTTTTTCCTTAGATGTGTTACCTTTGAGAATTGGTTCCCATGATTTGTTTTCTGGGAAATGTTTTAAATTTCATTAGATAAATCTTCCTTTTAAATTTCATTATACTTTTTATAATTGGATAATCTTATTTTGGTTTCATCCTACTAGTCTTTGTCTCACACTCTACATACAACATTTTGGGTTTATAGAGATTTTTTCTTTGTATGTAAATTAAATTTATGTTGTATAAATGGTTCTCATTAATAGATTTTATAGAGTGTTGGTGGATTGATGTTGAGGAACCTTTTTTCATATTGATATTATTTTGTCATTTGGATTTTCCTATTACCATGTAGTATTTTAGTGTTTTTTGAAATATTAAATACATCATTTTGAAAATTTCTTATTTCATTATTGGTTATACACTTTCAGTTTGGGTTTAATTGAAATCTTGGTTAATTATATAATGAGATCATATAAAATCATTACAAAGGAGAAGTGTTGATACCTGGGCCCAAGTTCCCATCTCTTGGTGATTCGGAATGCCCTTTAGTCCATGCCATAGTCTAGGTTAGGCTTCGGAACAGATGGTGTCCTAGTTTGGATCATATCATTTACTTCTATGGAAATAATTTATTTATTCATCTGTGACTTTATCATAATCAATAACTTATTCCTATGTTATTCTATCATGTATGAAGCTCAATATTCCATTCTTATTCATTTCTTATGAACATCCAATCTGTATACGATGACACTGGTAAATGATCTTTGATATGCATGGTATGATATTAAACTGTTATTATCAAGTTCTCAAAACCTTCTTCCCATGATACACTCATGTGTCTCCATTATTTATTCTAAATGATAATATGAGAACTCATTTTCTTATGTTTCCTTTCCCCTGGATATGATGAATGTTTTTTTAGAAGTTTTACTAATGAGGAAGATGTTGATTTGAAAAATTGTTATTCTTTCACCACCTTTTATAATTTTCATCCAAAATTCCAAAAATAATAATATTTTCATTACACATGATCTACTTTTTAAATTTTATTTTTTATTCATATACCGTGATCTAATATACATATATGTTAATCCTATGATTATATTATTGGTAAAAAAAGTAATGGTTGAGTAATCTAATTTAATGTTTCTTATGAAATCCTTATAGATATCCCTAGGGGTATTTCAGTGGATATTTATAGTGATTTCTCTATTTATATGACTATTATTTCATCAATTTAATTGTGGGTTTCATTATTTAGGCATCCTATTAGATATTCTTAATGATTATGTGGTTTTTATGGGATAATTGATGCTCACAATATGATTTTTGGATATAGTAAATCCTCAAAAATATAAGGTACTAGGTGAATATTGAATGTGTTGGACAATTTTCAAATGAGAAGTCTAATGGATGATCATAAGAGTGAAGGATGTTGTGATAATACCTAGCCAGTTTTCAAGGAACATGATAAACAATGTGTATCATAACCAACTCTAAAACTCAACAACGAATAGATGGAACTTTTTCTCCCTGATTTTTGGTAATGGAGACCATCAGGGAATAATGATTTCGATTTCATTGGGTTGAGAATGTTTTGTAAAGAACCAATGTAAATTTCTTAGAGGAACATAATGATTCATTGTATACGGAAAGTAAGGAAATATAGAATATAACTATAAAGGTGAAATTGAATCCATCATTAATGTAATGAATAAGAATAACGATCTCCAAAAGTTATCTACTATGTTTGGTTGATCTAAATGTTAATGAAATAGACATTATGATAATCGGTTTCCTCGATGGAAATGAAACCAAGAGAATCAGTTGTGTTGTACAATTAATTGTTATACTTAAAAAGATTATTATATTATAGGTTAAATGTGATATGAATGAGGTGTTGAGTACTATGATAAGGAAACGAAGTTAGTTCCATAAATTTGATGATTAATAATTTATCTTTTTTTGTATTTGGATTCAATAACTTTGAAATATATAATATTGATAGAATTTATGTTTTTCTATAATGATTTACAAATAATATGTTGAACGACCATGAAGAACAAAGAAAAATGATTTAATAGAAATGTTACACTACAAATAAGGGTATATAAACATTAATATGTTCCTATTGATGAGATAATTATATTTGGATTATGATATAAAATATATTAATAAATAAATTTCATGATACTATTTACCTATGAAATGATAAAAAAATATGTTTACAATGTAGTTGGGGTTTTTAGATATGGAGATTAATTTTGACAAAGTTGGTTTTGTTATCAATGTGAAGCTGTTTTTGAGAAAATCAGTTACCTTATTTCCTATCTAATTGACTTCCATATTGGAAAATGGTTATACAATTATCCATTTGAGGATAGTTTTATGTTAAAAACCGATGTGGTTATTGATATTAATTTCTTATCTACCTATATAATGATTTATTCATATTGAATAACATGTTTTCACCTTTTTTTGATAATTAAAGGCATATAAAATCGCCATTCAAACAATTTATTAATCATTGGATAAGCTAATTCTTCGTGATTTAAAAATTCAACTTTATTTCATGGAATAACCACTAATGTTTATATTGAACAATAAAAACCCCAATTGAAAGATTGAAAAAAATGGTGTCGGATGAAAAAAATTAGGTAAAGGTTATAAGGAAAATTATTAATCATTTTCAAAAAGGTTCTTGAAATAAAATGTTGTCCTATAATCAATTTGTTTTTGTTATTAATGATATTTTTCATGTGTATTTGTGTAATGGATTTTTGATTAGTATCATTCTCTCATATAATATTTCTATCTATCTCTATAAAAATTTATATATATATATATATCTATTCTATTCCAATATTTTCAGTTTCCAAAAATATTATCCAATATGGACACCCAATTATGTGTTACATTGGATAACCATTATGCTTTGAAAATTTCCATATTAATAGATTTTTTAGTATTCATTTTTACTTTGTGGGTTTTTATTAGTGTATCACTCATGTATAAAACCATTTATGACCCAGAAAAATTTTGAAGTAGAAATTAATTTTAATGTGGGTAGAATGTAATGGCATGTGATTTGGTGAAATTTTTTCCAAATTAATTTAATCATTTCATTATTATAAATTTCCAACAATAAATAATATAAGTTATTAAATATGAATTCACCATGTTATTATTTTATTTTATTAAATCCTTCTCAGTCATTCACTTTATTCAACACATATATTAGATTTTTTAACAAAAAAATATTTTTTTATTGTGTAGCATAAAATACTGAATTCCATTGATAGAATAAACTATTCATTACATAGATTTACAAAACTAAAATATACTATTATTAGTGTTATAAAAAGCTAATATTTTTATCACATTGGTTGTATAACTGATGTTTTGATGTACTTTGAGTAATTTTCTAAAGTATTATTTAAACATGTATATAAAATAGATTATTTGAATATCATTTAGTTTACATTGAATTTGAAATCTGTTTTAAAATAAAGTAATTCCATTTTTAAGAAATATATCATTTTATATACGAACATAATTTTATCTCAAAAAATTAAACAATCATCTATTGATGAATATTTTTTAAAATTTATATATTATTTATTCATTTGTATTTTTTGACACATTTAATATATGTGATAAATTTAACATATTAATAAATATATAGTAATTAAAATGAAATTTTTTTATAAAATGTAATTTCATCACCCTATAATGGTTAACATATTTTCAATATCATTTTTTGAACATATTTAATATTTATTTTGGAAAATAAATTCAATTTTTAATTAGGAATATTTATATTTTCATTAGTAATATTTTGGTATTCTTTTGAAAAGTTTCTTTTTATTGATGACTACTGAAAGGCAATGAATTTGAATTCCAAACATCATATAATCTAGTCTATTAAATTTGTTAAATGATTTTCTAATTTTTTTTATGTTTAATTACAGAAATGGTATATAAATTAATCCATTTATATTATTGGAACAAATTAAAAATTAAAATAGTATATAAAACATTTTAAACCTTTAAAAGATTTCACATACAAATTTCTTATCGTGAAACGTTTGTGGGGTTAATATTAAATTAATTTCTAGGAATTTGCTTATTATAATTTTATAAAATGGGTTTTATATTTACTAAAAAAAATTATATTATAAAATTGTTAACATAAGTTTATTCAAAAAAAATAGTCAGTTTAATTGAAATGTTTTATAGTAATTTAGTTGAAAACATTACTACATAGTAGTTAATCCTTAAATTTTATTGATAAATAAAATAGAAACAAGTCCAAAAGATTTTCTTTGGACATATATCGACCATGTGCTATATTTTATTAAAAATGTAAAATTATCAGTGGAAAATTCTTTAAGGGAGACCTCTCAATTGTGTTTTCTTTTTATTTTTATAGGAATTCCACTCCCCTTCCATTATAAAAGGATCTCACCACATCACATAATTAAACCCCTCATATAACATTTTTTGCAATAAAACCTAATAAAATATGCTCCCAACTTCATTAACATAATATTGGAATCCTCCTGTTTGGAGAAAACCATCCATGGAATATCTTTTGTGAAAACCAAGCACATTTACACAATGAATTGGTAACATCCTTAAACAAGATATTTTGTTTTATTTTTATTCTACAAATACTAATTAATAATTTTTATATGATTATATAATAACATTAGTGTTCTAAATATAATGATAATTTTTAAGGGTTTTATATACACCAACAGACGCTTCCATTACATGCATAACAAAATTACATTTCATGTGTGTGGAAGAATACAGACTCCTGAAATATTGTAATGCATATATGCTTTACCACTAATCATGTTTGGAAAATATAATAGAAATATGATTTTAAATGACATTAATTATATATTTATTTCATTATTCTACTTCAAATTATTATTTAACACATACCTTCGTGTTTTCCAAGTTGTTAGAATACGATAACTTCGTGTTTGGGATTGTGCACTACCACCTCCTCAAAGAAATATGATCCATTTAATCATTACATGGAATGTATAAATAATTTTTTTAGTAAACATATAGATTTAATTGAAATAATAATTATATTATAATTATTATATATATAAAAATATAATTCACTTACACTCTTTATTTCTTTAAGATAAGAAAAAACAAACCACATTCATCCATATATATGATATATTGTCTCAATGAATGGTGTATTATATTTAATATTTCAATTATTTATAGATTTATATATATATTTATATGTATATGTTATTTATATAATTTGTTACATTATACAAATAATTAAATCCATGTATATGTATGAGGATAAATAATTATAAGACAAAACATGTACAAAAAATTCTGATACTAGTTAAAACGAAATATTAACATGGGATTATAAATAAGTTAGTAAAATATTGATAAAATGAAAAAATATATTGTATTTGTTATAAAAATATGATATTTGGTACGTTTATAAAAATATTATATTTATTATACACTATGTTTTAATGTCTACAAATAATTTCAAGACATAATATAAGGGTCTAGTTATCTCACTTTTACTTCTATGTGACTAATTCATTCTTCACCAATAATATATTTGTTGTGGTGTAGGTAACTAAAATTAATATATTTAGCTCTTATTATTCTAAAAATTTATTCAATTTACTTATCCATTTTATTATCTTTATTTCATTGGGGATATGGTACACAAGTTACCAAATTGGTAAATTATGTTTCCATGAATTTTCCTTCATTACGACACATTCCATGTCATGCAACTATGTTCTTATAAAATTTATATTACCTTCCATTATAATGTTTATATAATTAATATTCTTAAATTTATGATATATTAAAACTCTTGTACTTTTATTCTACGAAGAGTATTATGATTCAACGGTACTAAAGTGGTAACAATTTATATCAACAATCTCAATTTTTATTGGGATTTTTTATGAGTAAGATTATATTTTTGAAATATTATGACCCATATCTCATTAGATATAAATAATTGTTATATTCAATGGTCATTCATGATAAATTTATATAATGGTATAATTTTATATCATTTTATAAATAATATAAATAAGAGTTTGTTTTTAAGAAAATCTGACTCTATCTCTCCCTTTGGTCAAATATCTATGTTAAATCAAACCATATTTCAAAAAATTATTTTGAAAATGATCAACAATTTACATAATATATCAAAATGATATTTCCCAGTTCTTTACCTTTAAAACATAATATTTTTAAATATGAATATTTTTCTTGTTTTTCCATCGAGTATCATTTCAGATGTTTTTATGATAGAAAAGGAATGATTGGAACATATGGATTTAGCCAAAATCATTACCATTATTACATTTAATATTACATTTTTACGTTAATAATATTAAATTTCTCAAAGCAGTTTTTTCACATAATATTGTTGACATTCATTTTTTGATGGTTTTCTATGAAAAAAGTTTTTAAAAGATGAATGTTCGTGATGTTTTTTAAATGATTTTAAAAACAAATTTTAAATGGTTTAAAAATGTTTTTAATTCAATGGGATTTAAAAAATGATTAATTTTTTACAAGGTGTTTACATGATTTCGAGATTTATTTATATATTTTTAAGGATTAAATGTTTTCAAAATTCATCCAAGATTCAATTGTATTATTTCAATGAAAAATGTTTTAAAAATGTTTTCAATATGATTTTATATGTTTTTATAGAATAATTTTATAAAAATGATTTCATTATTATATTATATGTTTAAAAAAATGGGTTTCAAAATATATTTAAGATTCCTTTATATGTTCACAGGATAATAATTTTCAGTGTTTTTCAAGAAAATTTGTTATGTTTTTAAGGAAAGAGGGTTTCAAAATATTTTCATGATTACGTTATATGTTTCAATTTTATTTTCAATATAAATGGACTTCTAGAAGATTAATATTTTAAAAACAATTTATTTCTATAATGAGAAGATATTTTACTCATGAAATGATTTTATAATTTTTATAAATAATTAGGTTCCATAAAAGATGAAGTTATACAGTGTTACATATGCCATAATGGGGAAATGATCCAAGGGTTCAAATCATATTCCTTCTCAGAAGGGTTTTTTATGGAATTATGTTTATGAAACATTAATATCATTCATGGGATACATTATTATGAGACCCATTTATTATTAAGTTGATATATGCTCATGAATCATTTTTATCCTTAATGGATTTTATTCTCATTAAACTCAATTAATTTAATGGCCTATGCATTTATTAAGAAATCTTGTAACTCATCTATCATACATAGGATAAGATGTAATGACATGTTTTTTATTCAAATATCATTTCATGCATTATGATGTGAATGTTTATAAAAATTTGGAACTTGTATGTTTTATTTCAAAATGAGGTGGTAAGATCCATTATCTCCCTTTAATTACATGGGTAAATATTTAGATATCATGAGATATAAATGGATTTAATGCGGAATTAGCACATTTTAGTAAAAGTTTTTATCTACGGGGAATCACTTGGGAGTGAACCTTTACTACAAATATGTTTTTTGGATTGAACCAAGACTACAAATATGGTATTGGGAGTGAAACTATTTGAATAATAAGACATTATAATCAATATTTCAATAATATTGAAATCATTTTAATTTGATTTTGTATATTCATCAAATTCCATGTCTTATTTCTAAGATATTGTAAGGTCCCAGTTCCGGAAGGTTCCCAGAGACTCCCCATACCCAGTTGGTCACATAGCCTCAAGATCATTCCCCGAACGTCAGAGGCTGCCGACGAGTTGTGAGGGATTTGGGTGTGATTGCGGGGAATCAGTTCCCTCATTGGAAAAGTAACACAATGAAGGTAAACAAATAGAAATAACGGAAGCAGTAACAATACCATACAACAATAAATAGCAGAAGACTAAAAGTAAGTACAAATTCATCACATATAGAAATGATTCATGATACATATGTCTAGGAAAACATCCAAACAAGTCACAATGTTGGAATACATTACAAAACCAAGTACAAAATAAAAACATAAATAAGCTCCTCAGCATCATAATCCTCAGTTTTTTCCATGATCCCTAGCTTCAAAGATGTCAAGTACCAGATGTAGAAGGTTGTTTTCCCTTATCATTACCTAAATAATATAATATGGTTGGGTCCAAAAGCATGACACAAATAGATTGTGAGACTAAATCCTAGTAAGATCCACAATGAGATATGTGTCTAACTGTCAGCGAATATATATGGTAGGAAAGAAGTAGGAGAAGCAGTAAATAAGGAAGTACTCAACGGTAAACATTCCTATAGTTTCAAAGCATTAAAACACCACAAATCAAGTAAGTAGATAATAAAAAATAGGTAACCCTTTGGGATGTTCTCATATCCTAATACACGGTGGTCCAACATAGAAAAAAAGAGCAACCCTATGGGAAATACACGTAGTCAAACCCCTCTGGTTCAGCTTTAGCACAGACTCTTGGAGGAAGAACTCACTGTCAATTCTCCCTATAGTCTCGTATCAATAACTAAAGAGAACTATGGGGAATCACATACATATCATTTCCCCTATGGCCTACGTCGAGGAACTATAGACACTATGAGGAAATAATTGCGTTAATTCCTCTTATGGTCTCGCATCTTAACAAAAAGAATACACACTAGAGAATCCCATACATTCATTCTCCCTATGGTCTACTACACCAGGTTTTCATGGACCAGTGTAAGTCAAACAATCATAGCAATTCAAAGCGGCCATTTTAAACCTCATGAAATACTTGTCTAACCAGTCTTCAACACAACAAAATGTCAGATAATAAACACTCAATCCGTTAATACTTGGCATGTGAATCAAACAAGGAATCCTTATAGGGTAAGCAAGACCAGACATTCATAAAGAAACCATGCATGGGAAAACACTTCCAAAGCATTGAAATTAACCCTATTCGCATTCAATTAACCACTATTCAAGCATACAATCATAGTAAGCCACTAACAGGGCTAAATAGTAAACACACAATACCCCATTCAAGGGTATTGGGATATCTTTCACATATAACTCAAAAATACATTCTACAAAAAGGTATGAACCACCTACCTCGATGTTGTAGGATTGTTATAAGTGATACTAAATCATTGAATCACCCATGAACAATGAAGATATTAAAAATCCTAAAAAAACTAAACCAAGGATAAATATTGAAAGAAGATGAATCAGGAAACAAAGCTCTAGAAGAAGTAAGAGCTTATAGAGGCGATCCCAATGCAATCGACAACTATCGAATTAGAGAAAAGAGGCTCAATCAGGGGCTCGGGGATAAATCACAGCCATACAGTTTCTCCCAGACGAACCAAACCTAGATAGAGACGGTTCTATCCATTAGACGATACCATGGTACATTTAATGAATAAAATAATGTACATGGCGTGCACTTTTGAGGTACATGGAATTTACATGACCTTACCGAGCCCCTCTTTAGGAGGCCTCTGGGTCACCACACAATGTCGTCTGCAAATCCATTGCATGGCTAGCACACAGATAGATGTGGTAACCATGTACAAGGCCAATTCTCACAATGTACCCCGGTGTGCACTTAAAAAAATTCTAGGAAAACCACTTTTTATCATAAAAAACACAACTAAAAAGATAATCTTGGTTTTTACAAACATCCCCACTTAATGAAATTCATCCCTGAATTTCCTTAGCAAGGAAGCATAGAAGAAAAATCCATGAACAACTCTGTCCACTATGATCATACTTTAGCCTCCCTCTCCTCAGCCTCATCATGTAATCGCACGTGCTACCATAGCACTCATACTAGAGGAACAAACCATCCACATAGAACCATCAGATATCGATGAACAATCCAGATAGGATGATCCTAAAATGAGGCTTCCACCTTTAATTCAACATCCTCGGGTTGAAAAACATGAGATGAGCCTGAGAAGTAACGTCAAAGTTGAGAAAGGTGGAAGACATCGTGCATAGTCTGGTACCGTTGAGGTTTCATTTACTGATAGGCAACTGCCCTGACTCTCTCCAACACCTAAAACGGTCTGACATACCTCTGTGAAAGATTACCCTACCTCATAATCTTCCTATGTCCCATGCTCGTTGTGACACACATGAAAAACTAATCATCGACCTAAAACTTTACAGGTCGTCTCTATTGATCAGTATAAGACTTCTGTCGAGACTATGTAGTAGTCATAATCATCTAAATCAACCCTTTCTGCTCTGTGCACTCCTAGAAAATTCGAGGTTCTAGCATAGCTTCCTCTCCTACATCCAGCCAACATAAGGGTGATTGGCATGGCCTACCGTACAATTCCTTATAAGGATCCATCTAAATAGTTTTTTCAAAACTATTATTGTAAGAAAACTTCCCACGAGGTATGTTCTTTTCCAAAGATCATCCAAAATTTAGGATTCATGCTTGAAGAATGTCCTAAATCACTAGAATCACATGCTCGGACTGACCATATGTCTGGGGATGGTATGATGTACTAAAAAGTTCCTATGCACCTAAAGCTTTCTGAATCCCTTTACAGACCCAAGAAGTAAAATGGTCACCCCTATTTGAAACAATTGAGTGTGATACCCCATGTAGACATACAATCTCTCAGACCATCCCATCTCACTAACACTGAAGGTCTCCTTGATCGGCCAGAAGTGAGAAACCTTAGTGATTCTGTTAATGAAATTCGAAACAGCTTCATTCCCATGAGGCGACCTCAGCAAACCCATCACGAAGTCCATCGAGACATTATTCCATTTATACTTTGTAATGGGTAATTGCTGTAAAAGCTTTCCTAGTCGCTAAATATCTACCTTCACATGTTGACAGGTGGAACACCTCATGAAAAACCCAGTAACATCTCTTTTCATACATGGCCACCAATACTGATGGTGTAGATCACGATACATCTTTGTGACACCAGGACGAACTTACAAAATAGAGGAACGAAAGTTATACATCATCTCCTCGGGTATGACTGTTGGCACCCATACGCGCCCATGAAAATGCAATATTTCATCCTCTATTAATGTCCAACCAAGAATAGGGTCCTCTCCTGACACACTTTCCCATAGGACCGGGAGTTATAAATCTGATAACTACCTCATTAGCACTCTATCTAGAAGAGTAGATGTAACAACTATAGAAGATAGGAATGTCTAACCTTATCTATTGTGCACCTCCAAATGCATCTCAAAGAACAGATCCTTAATCTTCCACTCACTGTTGGCCTTCGGAACTGCCTATATCTGAGTTCTCCTGCTCTTGAATTAGCCACAACATGGCCTTTTCCAGACGTATAGGCAAGATCAAAGTCAAAGTACTAAAGGTACTCAACACACCTTTGCTGTCTCAAATTTAGGTCATGCTAATTGAATATGTACTTGAAAATTTTATGGTCTGTGAAAACCACAAAATGCTCTACTGGAAGATAATGTCTCTAACTGTGTAAGTCATGAACAACAGTAGCACGCTCGAGATTGTGCGTTAAGTAATTTCTCTCATGTTGCCTCTACTGCTGAGACCTGTACGCAATGACTCCTTCTCCATGGACAAGCACAACTCCCAGCCTAATACCTGATGCATCAAAGTATACAGTATAGCTTTTTCCCGACTCTGGAAATACTAGTATCGGTGCTGAATCCAACATCTTTTTCAGCTCTTGAAAGGCTGATTAAAAAGAATCTGAGAACATGAAATTTGCACCCTTCTTATTCATGTGTTTTAGTGGTTCTACTAAGTGTAAAAAGTAATGTATGAAACATCTATAGTATTCCGCCAGCCCTAGAAAACATCGTACCTCAAATTTGTTCTTCAGCTGATCACATGAAACTACTACTCTCACTTTTTCTTGGTCTAATAATACTCCCGCCTCTAAGATAACACAACCTATGAATTTAATTTGGTTCATCCAAAAGAGGAATTTTGAGATCTTATCATATAACATATGCTCTATCAGTGTACTCAAAATGATCTCAAGATGTGTGTCATGGTCATGTCGAGAGTGAGATAACACCAAGATATCATACACCAAGATTACCATGAATGAATCCAAGTACAGATGGAACAATCAGTTCATTAGTGCCATGAAAACTGCAGGTGTATTCGTGAGACTGAACAACCTAACGAAATACTCATATATACCATACCTCATATGAAAGGTTGTAATAGGTTCATCTGATGGTCTAACGTGGAAATGATGATAACCAGATCTCATGTAAATCAATGAGAACACATGGGCTCCTTGAATCTGATCAAAGATATCATCAATCCTCAACAAGGGATATCAGTTCTTAATCATCAACGGGTTCAACATCCAATAATCCACATAAATTATGAGCATACCGTAAGCCTTATTTTCAAACAGGATAGAGGAACCCCAAGGGGAAGTACTGTGTTAGATGACACCCTTTTCCTACACCTCCTGTAACTACTTCTTATGTCCTTGCAACTCAGGTGTATCCATCCTGTATGGAGGTATGGACATAGGTATCACTCATGGAACAAGCTCGATAGAAAATTCCACCTCTCGCTTCAGATGACAATCTTAGAAGTCCTCTGGAATAATTCCCTAAAACGATCCACCACTTGAAGAAATTCCATCTGTGAATTTCCCTAGTCATCGAGATATAGACTAGCAATATGGGATGTAACTCCACCCAGCCCATGATGTTCGAGTCCCACTCTTCTCTCATGGACATCACATTCACCCTTACGAAGAAACTATCTTCCCTTTGGTGATGTGAAACTCACCCTATGACAATATCAATCGAAAACTACCTATTAGGAAACTATCTAGTCTATTCCAAGAATAATATCATAGCCTTTCATCTCTAGGACATGAATATCCCATAAGAAGTGACACCAACCAACCTCTAGAGTGCACTCCTTTCACTGTAGTACACTATCCGTTTATGTCCCCAACGGTGTGTCTAGCATCAAGATATCAGCAAAAGAAAAGATAAAGAGCTCAAATCTCCCGACAAAATCAATAGACAAAAAGTTATGGAAATCCTATGTTTCAAAAAGAACAGATGTTAAAATTGAGGAAACTAGGATAGTACCTCAAACTGTAGAGGGTCAAGGATCCAGCTCCTGCTGGGTCTGCTCCACAGCAAAAGTATAACCTATACCGTGGCCATGTGATCTTGCATGACCACTATAAGATGATCCACCCTATCATTGATGAATGTTTGGTGAATGACTACCATGGCCGTGACCTCCACCTTGGCCTGAACGGACAAAATAACTCCAGTTCCCAGATGAAAGAGAAGCTATTGGAGCTTCTCTTGTAAGAGGAGTCATAGAATAACCCCTATCACTAGTTACCATTGAGAAAAACTGATAGAAGTGCTGAAGATGACCCATATTGCCACAAGATCACCACTCCAATGGTTCTCCCATGTAATGTGGCCTTTTAAGCCTGCTATTCCCGCACCGGTAGCACACCGCCTGACTACCAGAAGAAGTGTCTTGCCTCCATGGATCATCATGCGATGACCCCCTGTGGGACATCACGCTACCAGATGGGGGGAAACTATCTTTGGATGTTGAACTACCCTAGCTCACAACTCTATAATCCCTAAAATTTCCCTCTGTGATTAGCATCTAGTTGACAATAGAATTGATGGAAGTCGACCTAAAGATGTTCACCTATGATCAGATGTCATTCCTAAGACCATCCTCGAACATCCTCTCCCGTAATAACTCATCAATTCCTGGAATAGGAGTGATGTACTGCAGCTATGTGAAGTGAGAAGAATAATTCCTATCCAAAATAGTACCTTGCTTCAGACTCATGAACTCTTAGGCTCGATCTGCCCTCAAATTATCCAGATAGAAGTAGTCATAGAAGGTACACTAGAACTCATCACAAGCCATATCCTACTAGCGTCCTACCTGTGATATCATATCCCACCATCTCATGGAGGAGTCCTGAGTCATATACGTAGTGATCATGAACCACCTTTATGGAGGCATCTCTAGATGCTGAAGATAGAAATCACAGATTCTAACAATGGATCTACATCCTGGGGTTATCCTTCCCCTGTGATTTTGGGAGGGTGATGCTTCTGAAAAACCCGCGTCAAATTTTCCATTGAAGGGGCAGGATGCGGTACTCCTCGGATGGTCTTCATGAACCTTATAAAACCCTATTGGAACTATGTATCATCACCTATGTCCAGAATGATGGTTGGTCCCCAGACTTGCACTACTAGAGGATCTGCTAGTATTCTCGGACCAGCCATGTGTAGTGTTTGATCACTCCCCTATAACTGGAGGACTACAGGAGGACGTCTCGGTGGCATGAATTCCCAAGGTCAAGTGCACACCATAGATCCATATTGAAAGGGACTGAAACATAGACGTATAATAAGGGAACTTGAGAATGAAATAATTCATGTTTCTCTAAACATGGATACATGGCGTGTATAATTCATACATGGTGTGTTCCCTTAAGCCTTTCAAATGGGTGTGTACTCCTGCCACAACTAGTTGGGTAACACACCAATTACAAGGCATGTTTTCCAAAAACATGACATGTAATTGACTTCTCTACCTTTTCTGGAGTTCGTCTACACGGCTAAGCCACACGTTCGTCCTAGTAGAAGACTACACAGTGTGTTCATTTTAGACACAACGTGTACTAGACAAGCTTCACTGCCCCATGTTGTTAGTTACAAGGCTAGATAAACAGCTAACACTACATGGTGTGTTCTAGATGGAAATAATGTGTATTATAAAAGACTCAACTGACCCATGTTGTTAGTGACATGGTTGGTTACACGGTTCTACAACACGACGTGTACATATGGTACACGTTGTGTCCTACAAATGATTTCCCAACCCCGTATCTCTGCCCACACAGTATCTGACACGATTTGCGACTACATGGAGTATACATACAGTACATGGTGTGTACATAAGGAAAACAGTTTCTACTCGAATAGAAGAATGCATGGAATGTATTCATCATTAAACGGTTTGTATTCTAGGTTTTTCCAGATATTAATCCCCAGATACTACTTTGAAACCCCAAAAAACACTGAAACAAAGAATAAAGCTCCAAATTCCAATCCAGGAGGCACTATACTCCCTGTGAATCAAATCTTGTCATCTTATACATGTTATATATAAACATAACAGAGCAATGATTCACCAAATTATGGTCCATGAGGGCCCATAACACCTCAAGAACCAAATTTTCACATTCATTCAACCGAATAGTTACACAATTCAATAACCTATCAGATTCAGGTATTCTATCAAGGCATATATCACAACAAAATGTGTATCTAGTACAACATATATTACAACAACATGCAATCGCTAATACAAACTAAATGGCATGGCATGAATGCATGACATGTGATTTCTAGAAATTTCTTATCTATTTCATGAGATGGAATACCCTCATCTCATCGGTTGAAACAGAAGTAGAACATCAATAACATCAACAATAATAACTCAAAACTTGTGAATCACCCAACGGTGAAAATCAAATCAACTGTAAAATTGAAAAACCAAAAAATTTAAAATAAACGAGGTACATTGGATTTTCTCTGCACACAGGTTAGCTACTCCCAGACACATCTTCTTTCCAAGTTCTTATTTTATCCAATCCCTGACTATAGACTACAAAAATTAAGTCAAGAAGAAAATAACTCTTCTAATAACACTTTGAAACATCCCAATTCTGGAAGTTGCCCAGAGGCACCCCGTACCCGTTTGGTCACATGGCCTCAAGCACATTTCCTCGAATTCCAGAAGATGTTAAGTAGCAGTGAGGTCCATGGGTGTGATATTGGGGAAAATATACCCTCATTGTAAAGGTAACACAATGGAAGTAAACATATATCAATAGAGGAAGCCGTAAAATTCCATAAAACAAATAAATAGTGGAATACTAAAAGTAAGAACAACTGGAGCACATATATAAATGATGCATGATACATATTTCTATGAAAATATGAAAACATGAAAAAATGATTGCATAAAGTATTAAACCATGTACAAAATAAAAACAAGAATCAACTCCTCAGCATTAGAAGCCTCCTCATGGTCCCATGCTCTCCAGCTCCAAAGCAGTCAATTACCTGAAGTAGAAGGGAATTTTCCCTTTTCTATAACCGCAACAGTATAATCTATTTTGGCCCAAAAGCATGACCCACGTAGGATATGATACGAAATCCTATTAGGAAACCACAAATAGATATATGCCTGAGATTCAGTGAATATATTTGGTACGTAATACGCAAGAGAATGAGTAAACAATGAAGTACTCAACAGTAAACATTCTGATAGTTTTAATGAATTCAAACACCATGTATCATGGATGTATATAATCACAAATTGGAAACCCTATGGGATGTCCTCACAGCCTAATCCCATATGGTCTTAACTAGAAAACAAAAGAAACCCTCTGGGTATACACACAGTCTAACCCATCTGGTTCAACTTTTTCACATACTCTCTGAGGAAACACTCACCGTCAATTCACCCGATAGTCTCGTATCTATAACTAAAAGGCACTCAAGGGAAGCTCTTATGTCTAATTCCCTATGTTTCCCATGTAGTGGAACTACAGACACTCTGAGGATGAAACCACATCAATTAGCTTGATGGTATTCCACCGTAACAAAAAAACAGACATTCTAGAGAATACCTTACACCCATTCTTCCTATGGTCTACTACACCAGATTCTCACAGCCCTGTGTAAGTCAAACAAGACTAGGAATGAAAATCAGCCAATGTAAAACTCAATAACTACTTGGATAACCAGTCTACAGCCCAACATCATGTTAGATAATAAACACTCCATACAATAATAATAGGCATGGGAAACAAACAAGGCATCATAACGGGCTAAGAATGACAAAAAAGTCATAAAACATGAATGGAAAAACATGTCCAATGTATAGAAATTGATACTATTCACATTCAATTAATGTTTATTCAAGCATACAAGTATAGCAGGAAACTGACAGGGCTAACACTGTTATCCCACAATACCCCTTTCAAAGTTATTGGGAAAGTTCGCAAATATAACTCAATCAGTTTCAACAGAAAGGTAAAAACCACTTACCTCAGTGTTGTAGGATATCTATACATGAACCTCAATAATTGAATCAACAAAGAACACTGTAGATCTACAAAAATGCTAAAAAAATCAAAAAAGGATAACTCTTGAAAGAGGAGGAATCAGGAAACGATGCTCTATAAAATGAAAGAGCTAACCGTGGCGATCCCAACGCAATCGATGATGGTAGAATCGAAGAACAGATGCTCGATTAGGGGCTTGGGGATAAATCATGGTCATACGGTTTCTATCATATGATCCAAACCTAGATAAAGATGATTTTTTCTGGCAGACGCGACCCCAATACGTTTAATGAAAAAAAGGTACATGACATGTACTTTTGAGGTACATGGCGTGTACATTCCCTTACTAGGCCTCACTTTAGGCGCCCTTCAGGTCACCACACATGGCAGTGTGCCTTACACATCCATCACATGGCTACCTGCGGTAATTAAGTACACGGCGTGTCCTCACAAAGTACACATCGTGTTCTTAATAAATTTCATGAAAAATAACTTTTTCTAAAAAACGAGCAGAAAAGAAAAACATACCTAAAAAATATTTCGGTTATTATAGATATGATCTCATTTCTTATTCTCATCAATCCCTTACTAGTCATGACTTGTGAATTTCAATAATTCATTCCATGGTTCAAATATATGATATTTCTTATGAAATTAATTATCATAAAATGTTATTCTCATGTCTAAATACACATATGATCATTTATTCTTACATATGTTCTTTATTTACCCTTACTGAGCATTTGAGCATACCCTTTCTCTTGTTTCCTTTACACAGGTAATGATAAATGATGTAAATATAATTATGAATTGGGAATATCATTATGAGAATCATTTCAGATCATTCACCATATTAGAAGATGTTTTTCCATAATTCCAATGAAACTAAACTATTATTTTTCCTAGTCATGTAAATTTTTATTTTGTTGATTATTCTTCCTCAATGATATAATTTTTATTTATCTTAATCATAGGTCACTATATCATTACCTAACCACACTAAACTAGTTATAACTCTTAATGACTTCAAAAAACATCTATAAACACAAGAAGCTACATATGATATAAAAATAATAATAATAACTCAAAAACACATTTATACAATATCTAAATATGATATAAAACAAAAATAATGTCTAATAATATTATAGTTATAACCATTGGATTCCACATTATATGATGGATCAAAATTTTATCGACATAGTTAAAATTTAACAATCATTTTTATTCATCGACCACGATATTGGATAGAATCCTTATGCATCCATGGGTTTTATAAATTTCCATGAAAATAAAAGTCATTAATTATATAAAAATTAAATGTAATTTTAAAATTAATAATGGGGAACATAATTTCAAATCCATTTCTACCATGGATGATAAATTTCACCATGATGGATATTCCTTATATAATGGATGCTAGTTAATACACCTTCTATGAATTCTTGTGGGATATCAATGAGATTTTCATTTAATTTTAAATTATTTTCAACACTCTTTATGGAATTGTAAAATCTAATGGAATATTTATATTTTACATAATATATTTAAAAATAGTTAAAACCCATAGGAAAATTGATGGGTTTTTATTAAAAAAATGGTAAATCTATGTTTTTAGTGTATAAGATCATATATATGTATTAATTTCCTGATAATATTATAGACTAAAACAAATAAATGGATTTTTTTTCTTCTTTTGGGATTTATATCAATATGATAATTGAGTATTACCTGGATCCATTTTATATAAAATTGATCTAATTTCTCTCAATGGATCGAGGGGAAATGGTTAATAAATTGGGATTAGGTAGGGGTATTATTATCTATAGATGTTGTTTTATCTATATATATCTATACCAATCTGAAAAATTAATGGAATAGTATTATGGGATTTGGGTTATAGTTTAATATAACCTAGATGAACTGATTACTTCGAAAGAAGTTAGTTGGGGATAATTTTTAGTTAATGACAAACTCATATAATTTTCTTATCTCACATCATCATAAATTATAACACATTAACAAACTATATGGGAAAGAATTATCTATTTTGAAGGTATGGGGATAGAAACAAAATTTATACATAGTTCCATTTCCTTCCAATTATTATTTAGAAGTCATTTTATTTGAAAATAATGATGAATTACATGTAAAAAAAGATGTCTCTAATATCGGTCCTCATATTGATCAACCAAGGGTTCTGTGTTTCTTATTGTCCAATACTAGGAGTATCATTTTAGAGGTCATGAATTGATAATGCCCAATATTTTTGGATGATTTTGAGAAGAATTATAATTTTCCATAATATTAAATCTTGGATGTAATGTTACTACATGTAATAGGCATAATTAGAACCACAAAAATTCATCTAGAAGTCATTGTGTCACCCAAACATAATTACATAATCACTGTAGTAGAAATGACCTAGTGGTCAAAAAACTATAACACTGGTTAATTCTTTCCACCATTGACTGTAGAATAAGGTAATGACTATAGAGTTTCTATAATTGTGTATCATCTTCTTTATTAGATCATTCAATATATGGGTACTTTATATATAAAAAATAAAACATCACATTATATGTTCTCTCGAATTATAGTTAATTATTATTCCACATCATGAATGTAGGGTTCAAATTTCTAAGAATATAAAAAATCTTATCCATGAAAAAATTCCTCCACATCGTGTGTACAATATGTTCATTTTCTATAAAAATATCTCTCACTATGAATAATTGAATTTACACTACATAAACTATCAGATGTTGATTTCGGTTGACCGAGTTTATATTATACAAAATTGAATAATAGATGTGAATGATTTTATGGTGATGATTCACTATAATTATGGATTTTAAATTAGTGATAACTAGATATAGTATAGAAAATCCATTTAATTAATGAAGTTTTATTTTCCACTTCTTGTTTTAAAGAATATGTAAAATTAGAATACATGTTTGGGAAACAAGATCAAAAGGTTTTTTGAATTATACTCCCTATGTTGGCTAGAAATCTGGATTTCAATATCAGATTGGATAATATGATGGGTATAATGGTGAATGTTCTCACGGATATATATGAAAATCCTTCTACACCAAAAATGGCATATATGATGCGATGACTATAACATTTTATAAATTTTGAATTATGTTTTACATTTATATCACATCAATGAATTTAATAACATTATAGATCACCATTCAATGGTGTTAATTGAACTAGAATATAGGGTATAATTACCAACATAACATTCCTCATTACATTAATGATGTTAGATTAATGTAAAACCTTCATCAATTATTGAGGGAATGGAAATATAGATATTAATTATGTCTAATGCATGATGTTCAATGAATTTATTTGAATAAAATAAAATGCTTAATTCTTATTTTTTTCCATTGATCATATAAGTGAGTTGGAGATATGCATAGTAAGATATTTATATAGGATGGTGAAAATATAGAGTAAGGATTTGAGAAAATGAAAATGTGGATGAACCAACCAATTTGATTTTTAGGGAAAAAGAAATATAATGTAGTATTGTTGTTCTCTAATGACGTATAATAAATATAAAAGGGTAAATATGAATGATGGAGGAAATGATAATGGGTTGTGGTGGTGTGTGGTGTGTGGATATCCCAATAGAGTCATTTATTTTAGACTCATTGTAATCTTTCCATTTAATTTTAGATAATTTTTTGCAAAAAAATTATGTTTTAATTATTTTTCAAGGTACAATATGATGATCGTAAACAATTGTAGATTATGGGGAAGGGATGTTCATGTATAAAGACCAACATTGAGAGTATTATTGTACTATAAAAATTGAAGTAAATATCTGGATTATGAATAAATCTAATTCTTGCCAACAATCATGATGATGTTGTTTTTAGAAAACTATTTATAGGTGGAGAAAATAATATCGCCAATGGAAATATGGTAATAACTCATGAAATTAAATTTAAAATAAAAATTTAGGAAATATAATTTAGTGGACACCATCAAATTAATGAAATTTATTAGTGATTAATATTGATTTCACTATAAGCATGGCCACAAGAGTAATAATGTGATGATGGTGTTGAAAAAAAGGTATTCCACCACATGAGTAATTACGTAGATGATCACATATGTGATGATTGTATCTTAGTAAATATTAAGAAGGTGTATTTTCTGAATAAAGGAATAACACTAAAGGATAAGAATAAATAAATTGCGATAATATATGTACCTAGGCTAGAACTAGTGAATTAATTTTTATGGTTAGTATACAATCTGAAATATATTGATGATCCAATAACAAAGGTATGAGTATACTATTATAAAACTAATCCTTATGTGTTTAAGTGTTTCTAGAAAGGGATGTCCATTATTGAGAGTGAGTCTGGTAGACATCCAATTTTTTTGAGTTATGACAATAGTTGAGTGTATAGGAATAATGAGTTTAGTGAGTTCTTTTGAAAAAGAATTATTGAATTATAGTAATTATGAATTGTGTATCTAAAAGGATTAATATGACGATAATTGAATTTTACATGAGGAAAATGAAGAATATTTGGTTACCCAATACTTTATTTGATGATTTAGTTAGCATGGTAGCATATAATTTCAACATAATTCTATATATACTAATGATAAAATGTCAACACAAGGATATCAGGTATGTTAATGAGGAAAGACTATCATGTTTATGTGTATATAGATGTTTGACATATGTACATATCAAACCTGATGTATGTGAAATTTTTTATTCGAAATCAAAATCGGGGTTCATTATTGTATATTGTGAGGAAGAGTTTTGATTTCATATTATGAATGATAATAAAAATATGCTAAAAAACATCTAGAAACTTATATTTAATGCATGATTCACATACATAAAACATTATGTAGTTGATATTTATAGTTGACATAAATAATTAGACATATATAAAAAAAAGTGAGCATGAAGGTGTACCTGAGCATGTAAGACTACAACCATTGGATACAAATCCAAATTTTCAGTTGATTGGATCCACATGATTGAGAATTAATATGAAAAGGTATTCACTATCTTCATATATATTTTTAGGTATTATATAAAACCAAATTGCTTTGAAGAAGAAATTAAATTTAAGTTAGTGGATGCAATGGTAAGAAGGATGATTTTTCCTGAATATATTACGATAAATCGTATAAATTGACACAGTAAACCCAAGGAATGAAGGAAGGGATAAAATAGTGGTACGAGGACCATGAAATATATGATGTTACATGTAGATACATGGAAAGGATATAGGTTAAAGGATTAAAATTGTAGATAGGTGTATAATTCAATTATATTTTCTTAAATGAAACAAATTTTACCACCTTCCAAGAGGTTATCGGTATTTTTTATTCAATATACATATACATTTAGAATCTCAATGTCAATACATATTTTCACCATGGATGTTTATAGGGGACATAGATATATAGAATCCAAAGGGATATTTTGAGTTAGTGAATGATAAATCAGTTTGAAAAATCAAGAAGTGATAATGTGTATTAAAGTAGATCTTTAAGTAGTGGAACAAGAATTATGAATACTTCATGAATAATAATAAATAAAACTAATGTTTCTTGGATCAATGTGGATACTTCAAGTATTTTAGTTATGGATATATTATAGTTTTGTTATGTATTGATCAAATATTCTTTGAGGGATCATTCATGACGAGGAATGATGATCTAAACTGGAAGAAAAATAAGGATTTTGAGATTAACGATCTATTAGCATCAGATATAATTTTGGGGAAGAGGACAAATAGTGTATTTGTAATAGTTACATAGATGTTATCATACGAACACCATGATGGAAATATTTGTAATATATTTAGTATACATTATTCTGGTCTAGTTTCAATTACCCTAGAAAAGTATTTTTCATTATCAAATAACCAGTCATTGTTGATGGATATAGAGGATAACTATAAGGGTAAATATATACATGCATTTTTATTAGAAGGATAATTCATTCAATGGTCTGTACCCGAGCTGATGTATATTATTTCGTAGTGGTTGTGACAATATATATTTATAACCCTTGAAACCAACATAGGTAAGTGATGAAGTGGATAAATGATATATTAAGGGATGAAAGGTTGTTTCTCATTTATTTTGGAAATGGTATTCACTGTCTGTTTATGTGGATGAAGTCCTTGTAGTTGATGTTTTCATTAGAAGGAATATCATATATTATTTATTTATACATGGAAGAGAATTGGTGGTATGGATATCTCAAATACAAAATGTTGTTTCTATATCCATCAATAAAGAATAATTTGTTATTGTAATAGATGTTTCAATTGTTATAGATTGGATGAATAAATTATTTAATGATATTGATAGAGATATAGTGGAATTTTTTTTACACTTTCGTACTCATAGTGTTGTATATATATTAAACAACCTAGTGTTTCATGCCAAGACAATTAATATTTGTTTTTAATACCACTTTTAGAGGCTTGATAAATGATGGGTTATTGACATTACAAATAAAACCAAGAAACAACATTATTAATGAAATGTTGACCAATAAAATGTTAATGAAAAGTTTGATTTTTTTATTCATTTATTGTTCAACATTAATTAATATAGGATGAGAGGAAAAATATGATAAGGTACAAGAGAGAAAAAAGGGATAAAATTATTACTTTATGAATCATTTTTTTAAAATTTTGGAGATGAATAGATTTAAAAAAATGGTTGGTGGAGAAGTAGATTAAATTAGAGGTAATATTTATTAAATGTAAGTTTATTTTAAGTAGGTCATAATATTTGATTTGGATCCATGTGGATGATTTTTGGATTTGTGTATTCTAATCTATATGGATGATGTTGGGACAAATACTAGTGGACCATACTGTATTAGTTTGAACCTCCTACCACAAGACACTATAGAATAATTGAAATAATATGAACTTGGTTGAATATTAATTCATAAAATCTATTTGATAATTTATGTTACTGTTTCATTGTGTCAGGAAAATGGAAAACAAACCAATATTTGTTCTTTCAAATTAGAAGTAATTGTTCTTCCTCTCTACATGTCTAGGTAATTTTTTACAAAACACCTAAATCACTATGTCTATGTTCTAATGATTCTTCATCCTCTTCAAATTCATTATTTGTAATAAATTTTATTCATTTGAAAACCTATTTTCTCTGACTTCTGGTGTTTCCTCTATAGGTGATAAACACACAAACAACATTGAGTCATACACACATGAGGGTTGGAAGAACATGATATTGATCATTGTACCATTAAAATTTAAGTAATGTTTAATATATAGCATTGATCATTTATGATATGAATACCTTATTTTTTATTCCAATATATTGAAACTTATTGGTTTAAATTTTTAAATATATATTCAATATGGAATTTGAAAAAAGAAATCATTACACTATATGTGTTAATTGTAGAAATTTTTGGATCGATTTTTTAGGGATTAAAATAACATCAAGTTGTACACCATGAGTTTTATTTATGATTGAAGTGTATCATCAATTAAATTCCAAACATAGTTGATACAGAAATGCATCAAAAAGGCATATTTATTTAATATGTAAAAATACATCACTCCGTGAGTTTTATTTGCTTTTTAGGTATTTTAATTATGGATGGGTGCACCATGGGTACCTATCCATGAGCACAATTGGGTTGCATTTTTGGTGGCCAGGGATGGTGTTGTGATGAACTTCATGCACAATGGTGATAACAGATAAACTACATGTATACTAGTCCATAATAAAATAATATTGAATCCAAATGTTCCACGAATGTTATAGGATGATATTTGTGTTCATTATAGAAATGTTTTAGTAATAAAATTTCTCTTTCTATGGTAAAAATTTCCTAGAAAAAACTATATATTAATGATAATGTATTCATTGACATCATCTCCTCAGACCTCTGGAACCTTTATGACCCCATCCCAATTATTTGTATATAAAAATATACATTATAATCATCTTCATTGGAAATCATAGTTATAAGACATCATGATATCAATATATAATTTCTTTTAGAAGAGTAATATGTTCAATATAAAAAATTAAAATGAAAATATAATTTAAATGATTAACTATATATAATTTAAGATGAAATTTTCTTAGAATGTGATGTTAAGAATCACAATGTAGTTTGTTGGTCTGCTGATAAAGAATGTATAGTAGAAAATAGATATTAATTTTTCTATTCAATGTTAATTTTTATTGTAAATGAAATTTAAAGATTAGTAGAAATGTCATTAATATGATTCCTGCAGGTTATTCAATATAAATAAGAGATATTATTTTTAATGCTATATTTTTGGAGTATTATGTATTTAACTTAGTAAATTATACTTATCAACATTAAATGTAGAGATATTATTTTTAATTTAATTAGAAATATATAAATGTGAGATTTAATTGAAATTATATCAATAATACTCAGTGTTTAAAATATTATTGTTCTTATAATGATAGTTTCACGCAATATTTTAGTTTTTGTTAAAAATAAAAATTAATATATTTTATAGTTTTGATTTTACAAAATGAATTTACATTTTTTAATCATAATGAAATTTTTTCACAGTGTTAATATTTTGGACTTACCAAAAATGCGCTATGTTTATATGAATAGTGAATATATAGTTCATTGAAATATCATTACACCAATGACTTCATAATGACATAGGAATGGCATAAATTTAATTTTGATAATTTCTATTGATAAAATATATATTTATGTACTGAAGGAGTTAATTAGAAAACATTTTATTTTATTCAAAATCATATGTTTTAAATTTTTATTACTTATATCAATTTATTAAAATAAATGTTATTTTTATATCCTTATCATTATTTATTAATTTTTAATGATTAATTCATTTATTATCTTTTTATAATACCATATATATCTTAATTTTAATATAATATTTATAATTTTATTAGAATCAATTCAATATTTGATTTTGGGGAAAATCAATTCAAATTCCTAGAAGGATTTTGTTTTCTAAATTTTTGTTTTCATGGAGTTTTATGAATTTGAATTAAATTAAATCTTTATAACCTCTAGAAAATAACTATAAAATTGGATTCCTTATTTTCTAATATTCATTTATGAAATAATAAATAATATTAATTTTTTTATGAGAAAATATAATAATTGTCATCATATTAAATTAAGTTCACTAAAATAAATGTTAATAGGGTTAATTAAGGGGTTAATCTAAGAGATATATCATAAAATGTCAATAATAATGACTTATAATCACTATATTATTGAATTTAAACCCTATAAAATTATATTATTAAATTTATCCATATATTTCACTATTCACATGAAATGAAGTTATAATATTTTAATGTTATGAATATTTAAATGTATACCACTCCCCAATTATTAAATGGCCATCAACATCTGACATTTCCAAAATCCTTGAGAACAATATTGATATATACTAATATTCATTATAAACACACATATACATGACAATTTGGTTTTTTCTTCTCATATGAAAAACAAGAACAATATTGAATAGATTCAAAGGATGAAACAAAAGAAATAGCTAATCAATTTACTATGTTATTTTGTGAATAATTCATACTCTATGTAACTTCACGAACCAGATGATTATCAAATAGATACCCATACATTTTTACTCGTGACCTCAAACAAAACTCCATGTACAATAGATGTTGTTGAGTCACCGTAAGAGTATACAAGAGTGATAATTCGGAGACTATAACCACATGAACAATGTTTCACAATGGTATATCTGAAAATAAATAATAGACAATAGTAGATGTAGTAATAAAAAATAAATTAACATTGGAGCAATAATCATAATAAACTAAAACAAAATGGACTACCAAAATATTATACAATGTATGCTTCTATAGATGGTGGCACATAAAAAAATATAATATACACACATATAGAAACATAACGGATAATAGTAAAAGAATATATAAAAGAAGTAAATTCCCCAAGGGACAAATCCATGATAATAATGAGCTCCATATCAGTCTTTAGCCCCTAACTCATAGGTAGGTGCATAATAAGGCATAAAATTATCCAATATCCTAAAAACATATGATCTACATGCATACCCCAGTGAAATGGAGTACCGAGAAGGGTATATGATAAAATCCCATTTGTCCAGCACCAGTATTGTCTATAGCTATATCCAGTCCATGAATATAATGTAAGGAAGAGTACATGTATAAATGAAAGAACAAACAAGTTGATTAAATAAATGATATCCCACTAAGGTTCCTTAATGAAAATGGCGGCTGTACCTACATTAGAACCTGGCCAGAATGAATGTCTAATAAATAACTATATTTAGATTAAAATATATATAGTTTAGTTATATATATTAAACAACTATTTGGAACACATACATCTAGATTTATGTTTTCATATACAAATAATACTATTTTATCATTGGATTGAGGCATAACTCTTATATCCATAGCTAGTGTAAATGAGACAATATGATAAAAAAAGGGTCCATGTGATGCATATGATATTGAGTGAATAAATTCATGATTATCACTCAAGATGATGATTGTTCCATCATGTAAACACATGAACCAAGGCATATGAATCCCCATTTCTATCGTCCATCTTCTATAAATGGTGTGAGAAGTCTTGTTGAACAACTGAGGTAATCTTGTATGACACAATTACTCTCAATAGAACCCTTACCAACGTAGCAAAACCTATATCAAGGAATAATAATATTTATAATATGATCCATTAGTCATTATCTATCACTTTTTATATTCATCAATCCCAAAATATAAATAATGGAATATCAATTCATAAAAATTAATTACATACAAGAGGGGTTTCATTTCCACCGTACCATTTATCCATTTAATTTAAAACAAAAATAATGTCTAATAATATTATTGTTATAACCATTAAATTCAACAATATATGACGGATCAAAATTTTATTCACATAGTTAAAATTTAACAATCATTTTTATTCATCGACCATGATATTGGATGGAATCCTTATGCATCCATGGGTTTAATAAATTTCCATCAAAATAAAAGTCATTAATTATTTTAAAATTAAATGTAATTTTAAAATTAATAATGCAGAACATAATTTCAAATCCATTTCTACCATGGATGATAAATTTCACCATGATTGATATTAATTATATATTGGATGCTAGTTAATACACCTTCTATGAATTATTGTGGGATATCAATGAGATTTTTGTTTAATTATAAACTATTTTCAACACTATTTATGGAATTGTAAAATCTAATGGAATATTTATATTTTACATAATATATTTAAAAATAGTTAAAACCCATAGGCAAATTGATGGGTTTTTATTAAAAAAATGTTAAATCCATGTTTTTAGTGGATAAGATCATATATAGGTGTTAATTTCATGATAATATTATAGAATAAAACAAATAAATGGATCTTACTCTTCCTTTGAGATTTATATCAATATGATAATTGAGTATTAATTGGATCCATTTTATATAAAATTGATCTAATTTCACAGAATGGCTCGAGGAGAAATGGTTAATAAATAGGGATTAGGTAGGGGTATTATTATATATAGATTTTGTTTTATCTATATATATCCATACCAAACTAAAAAATTAATGGAATAATATTATGGGATTTTGGTTATAGTTTAATATAACCCACATGAACTGATTACTTCGAAAGAAGTTAGTTGGGGAGATTTTTTAGTTAATGAGAAACTCATATAATTTTCTTATCTCACATCATGATAATGTATAACACATTAACAAACTATATGGGAAACAATTATCTATTTTTAAAGGTAGTAGGATAGAAATAAAATTTATACATAGTTACATTTCCTTCCAATTATGATTTAGAATTCAATTTATTCGAAAATAATGATGAATTACATGTAAAAAATGAAGTCTCTAATATCGGTCCTCATATTGATCAACCAAGGGTTCTGTGTTTATTATTATCCAATACCAGGAGTATCATTTTAGAGGAAATGAATTGATAATGCCCAATATTTTTGGATGATTTTGGGAAGAATTATAATTTTCCATAATATTAAATCTTGGATGTAATGATACTACATGTAATAGGTATCATTATAACCACAAAAATTCATCTAGAAGTCATTGTGTCACCCAAACATAATTACATAATCACTGTAGTAGAATTGGCCTAGTTGGTCAAGGAACTAGAACACTGGTTAATTTTATCCCTCATTGACTGTAGAATAAGGTACAGACTATGGAGTTTCTATAATTGTGTGTCATATTCTTTATTAGATCTTTCAATATATGGGAACATTATATAAAAAACTATATAAACATCACATTATTTGTTCTCTCGAATTATATTTAATTGTTATTCCACATCATGAATGTAGGGTTCAAATTGCTAAGAATATAAAAAATCTTATCCATGAAAAAATTCCTCCACATCGTGTGTACAATATGTTCATTTTCTATAAAAATGTCTCTCCCTATGAATAATTGATTTTCCACTACATAAACTATCAGATGTTGATTTCGGTTGACAGAGATTATATTATCCAAAATAGAATAATATATGTTAATGATTTTATGGTGATGATTCACTATAATGATGGATTTAAAATTAGTGACAACTAGATATAGTATAGACAATCCCTTTAATTAATGAAGTTATATTTTCCACTTCGTGTTTTAAGAAATATGGAGAATTAGAATACAGGTTTGGGAAACAAGATCAAAAGGTTTTTTGAATTATACACCCTATGTTGGCTAGAAATCTGGATTTCAATATCATAGTGGATAATATGATGGGTAGAATGGTGAATGTTCTCACAGATATATATGAAAATCCTTCTACACCAAAAATGGAATATATGATGCGATGACTATAACATCTTATAAATTTTGAATTATGTTTTACATTTATATCACATCAATGAATTCAATTACACTATAGATCACCAGACAATGGTGTTAATTGAACAAGAATATAGGGAATAATTACTAATATAACTTTCCTCATTACATTAATGAAGTTAGATTAATGTAAAACCTTCATCAATTATTCAGGTAATGGAAAGATAGATATGAATTACGTCTAATGCATGATCATCAATGAATTTATTTGAATAAAATAAAATTCTTTATTCTTATTTTTCTCTATTGATCATATAAGTGAGTTGGAGATATGCATAGTAAGATATTTATATAGGACGGTGAAAATAAAGGGTAAGGATTTGAGAAAATGAAAATGTGGAAGAACCCAACAATTGGATTTTTAGGGAAAAAGAAATATAATGTAGTATTGATGTTCTCTAATGTTGTATAATAAATATAAAAGATTAAATATGAATGATGGAGGAAATGATAATGTGTTGTGGTGGTGTGTGGATATCCCAATACAGTCATTTATTTTAGACTCATTGTAATCTTCCCATTTAATTTTAGATAATTTTTTACAAAAAAAATATGTTTTAATTATTTTTCAAGGTACAATATGATAATCGTAAACAATTGTAGATTATCAGTAAGGGATGTTCATGTATAAAGACCAACATTGAGAGTATTCTTGTACTATAAAAATTGAAGTAAATATCTGGATTATGAATAAATCTAATTCTTGTCGAGAATCATGATGATGTTGTTCTTAGAAAACTATTCATCGGTGGAGCGAAGAATAACGCCAATGGATATATGGTAATAACTCAAGAAATTAAATTTAACATTAAAATTTAGGAAATATAATTTAGTGGACATCATCAAATTAATGAAATTTATTAGTAATTAATATTGGTTTCACTATAGGCATGGCCACAAGAGTAATAATGTGATGATTGTGTTGAAAAATAGGTATTCCACCACATGAGGAAGTACGTGGATGATCACAAATGTGATGATTGTATCTTAGTAAATATTATGAAGGTGTATTTTCTGTATAAAGGAAGAACACTAAAGGATAAGAATAAATAAATTGCCATAATATATTTACGTAATCTAGAACTAGTAAATTAATTTTTATGGTTAGTATACAATCTGAAATATATTGATGATCCAATAACAAAGGTTTGAGTATACTATTATAAAATTATTCCTTATGTGTTTAAGTGTTTCTAGAAAGGGATGTCCATTATTGAGAGTGAGTCTGGTGCACGTCCAAATTTTTTGAGTTCTGACAACAGTTGAGTGTATGGGAATAATGAGTTTAGTGAGTTATTTTGAAAAAGAATTATAGAATTACACTAATTATGAATGGTGTAGCTAAAATGATTAATATGAATATAATTGAATATCACATGAGGAAAATGAAGAATATTTTGTTACCCAATACTTTATTGGATGATTTAGTTAACATGATAGCATATAATGTCAACATAATTCTATATATACTAATGATAAAATGTCAACCCAAGGATATCAGGTATGTTAACGAAGAAAGACTATCACGTTTATGTATATATAGATGTTTGAAATATGTACATATCAAACCTGATGTAAGTGAAATTTTTTATTCGAATTCAAAATCGAGGTTCATTATTGTATATTGTGAGGAAGAGTTTAGATTTTATATTATGGATGATAATAAAAAGATGGTAAAAACATCTAGAAACTAATATTTAATTCATGTTTAACATACATAAAACATTATGTAGTTGATATTTATAGTTGACATAAATAATTAGTCATATATAAAAAAAGTGAGCATGAAGGTGTACCTGAGCATGTAAGACTGCAACCATTGGATACAAATCCACATGTTCAGTTGATTGGATCCACATGATTGAGAATTAATATGAAAATTTATTAACTATATTCATATATATTTTTTGGTATTATATAGAACCGAAATTTCTTGAATAAGAAATTAAATTTACGTTGGTGGATGCAATGGTAAGAAGGATGATTTTTCTTGAATATATTACGATAAATCGTATCAATTGACACAGTCATCCCAAGGAATGAAGGAAGGGATAAAATTTTGGTACGAGGACCATGAAATATATGATGTTACATGTAGATACATGGAAAGGATATAGGTTAACGGATTAAAATTGTAGATTGGTGTAGAATTCAATTATATTTTCTTCAATGAAGCAAATTTTACCACCGTCCAAGAGGTTATTGCTATTTTCTATTCAATATACATATACATTTAGAATCTCAATGTCAATAATTATATTGAACATGGATGTCTATAGGGGACATCGGTATATAGAATCCAAAGGGATATTTTGAGTTAGTGAATGATAAACCAGTTTGAAAAATCAAGAAGTGATAATGTGTGTTAAAGTAGCTCTCTAAGTAGTGGAAAAAGAATTATGAATACTTCATGAATAATAATAAATAAATCTAATGATTCATGGATAAATGTGGATACATCAAGTATTTTAGTTATGGACATATTATAGTTTTGTTTTGTATTGATCAAATATTCTTTGAGGGATCATTAATGATGAGGAATGATGATCTAAATTGGAAGCTAAATAAGGATTTTGAGATTAATGATCTATTAGAATCAGATATAATTTTGGGGAAGAGGACAAATAGTGTATTTGTAATAGTTACATAGATGTTATTATAAGAACACCAAGATTGAATTATTTGTAATATATTTCATATACATTATTCTAGTCTAGTTTCAATTCCCCTCGAAATGAATTTTTCATTATCAAGTAATCAGTCATTGTTGATGGATAAAGAGGATGACTACAAGGGTAAATCTATTCATGCATTTTCTATTAGAAGGATAATTCATTCAATGGTCTATACCCGAGATGATGTATATTATTTAGTAGTAGGTATGAAAATATATATTTATAACCCTTGAAACCAACATAGGGAAGTGTTGAAGTGGATAAATGATATATAAAGGGATGAAAGGTTGTTTCTCATTTATTTGGGAAATGGGATTCACTGTATGTTTATGTGGATTAAGTCCTTGTAGTTGATGTTTTCATTATAAGGAATATCATATATTATTTATTTATAAATGGAAGAGAATTGGTGGTATGGATATCTCAAATAGAAAAGGTTGTTTCTCTATCCATCAATAAAGAATAATTTGTTTTTGTAATAGATGTTTCAATGGTTATAGACTGGATGAATAAATTATTTAATGAGATTGATAGAGATATAGTGGAATTTGTTTTACACATTGGTACTCAGAGTGCTGTATATATATTAAACAACCCAGTTTTTCATGCCAAGACAATTAATATTTGTTTTAAATACCATTTTTAGAGGCTTGATAAATGATGGGTTACTGAAATTACAAATAAAACCAAGAAATGAAATTATTGATGAAATGTTGACCAATAAAATGTTAATGAAAAGTTTGATTTTTTTATTCATTTATTGTTCAACATTAATTAATATAGGATGAGAGGAATAATATGAGAAGGAACAAGAGAGAAAAAAGGGATAAAATTATTACTTTATGAATCGTCTTTTTGAAATTTAGGTGATGAATAGATTGAAAAAAATGGTTGGTGGAGAAGTAGAATAAATTAGAGGTAATATTTATTAAATGTAAGTGTATTTTAAGTAGGTCATAATATTGGATTGGGATCCATGTGGGTTATTTTTGGATTTGTGTATTCTAATCTATATGGATGATGTTGGGACAAATTCTAGTGGACTATACTGTATTAGTTTGAACCTCCTACCACAAGACACTATAGAATAATTGAAATAATATGAACTTGGTTCAATATTTATTGATAAAATCTATTTGTTAATTTATGCTAGTGTTTCATTGTGTCTGAAAATGGAAAACATTCCAATACTTGTTCTTTCAAATTATAAGTCATTGTTCTACCTCTCTGCATGTCTAGGGAATGATTTACAAAACACCTAAATCACTATGTCTATGTTCTAATTATTCTTCATCCTCTTATAATTCATTATTTGTAATAAATTTTCTTCATTTGAGAACCTAATTTCTCTCACTTCTCATGTTTCCTCTACATGTGAGAAACACACAAACAACATTGAGTCATACACACATGAGGGTTGGAAGAACATGATATTGATCGTTGTACCATTAAAATTTAAGCAATGTTTAATATATATCATTGATCATTTATTATATGAATACCTTATTTTTTATTCCAATATATTGAAACTTATTGGATTAAATTTTTAAATATATATACAATATGGAATTTGAAAAAAGAAATCATTACACTATATGTATTAATTGTAGAAATTTTTGGATCGATTTTTTATGTATTAAAATAACATCAAGTGGTACACCATGAGTTCTGTTGATGATTGAATTGCATCATCAATTAAATTCCAAACATAGTTGATACAGAGATGAATCAAAAATTCATATTTATATAATATGCAAAAATACATCACTCCATGAGTTTTATTTTGTTTTTAGGTATTTTAATTATGGATGAGTGCACCATGGGTACCTATCCATGAGCATAATTCGGTTACATTTTTGTTGGCTAGGGATGGGGTTGTGACAGACTTCATGCACAACGATGATAACATATAAACTACATATATAGCAGTCCATAATAAAATAATATTGAATCCAAATGTTCCATGAATGTTATAGGATGATATTGGTATTCATTATGGAAATGTTGTAGTAATAAAATTTCTCTTTCCTTGGTAAAAATTTCAGAGAAAAAACTATATATTAATGATAATGTACTCATTGACATCATCGCCGCAGACCTCTGGAACCTTTATGACCCCATCCCAATTAGTTGTATATAAAAATATACATTAGAATCATCTTCATTGGGAAAAAATAGTTCTAAGGCCTCATGATATAAATATATAATTTTTTTTAGAAGATTAATATGTTCAATAGATAAAATTACAAAGAAAATATAATTTAAATGATTAACTATATATATTTTATGATGAAATTTTCATAGAATGTGATGTTAAGAATCACAATTCAGTTTATTAGTTTGCTGATAAAAAATGTATAGTAGAATATGGATATTAATTTTTCTATTCAATGATAATTTTTATTGTAAATGAAATTTAAAGATTAGTCGAAAAGTCATTAATATGATTCATGCAGGTTGTTCAATATAAAAAAGAGATATTATTTTTAATGCTAATTTTTTAGAGTATTATGTTTTTAACTTAGTAAATTATACCTATCAAACATTAAATGTAGAGATATTATTTTTAATTTAATTATAACTATATAAATGTGAGATTTAATTGAAATTATATCAATAATACTCAGTGTTTAAAATATTATTGTTCTTATAATGATAGTTTCACGTAATATTTAATTTTTTGTTAAAAAAAATTAATATATTTTATAGTTTTGATTTTACAAAATGAATTTACAATTTTAATAATAATGAAATTTTTTCATAGTGTTAATATTTTGGACTTACCAAAAATGCGATATGATTATGTGAATAGTGAATATATAGTTCATTAAAATATCATTACACCGATGACATCATAATGACATAGGAATGACATAAATTTAATTCTGATAATTTCTATCGATTAAATATATATTTATGTACTGAAGCAGTTAATTAGAAAATATTTTATTTTATTCAAAATCATATATTTTAAATTTTTATTACATATGCCAATTTATTAAAATAAATGTTATTTTTATATCCTTCTAATTATTTATTAATTTTCAATGATTAATTCATTTATTATCTTTTTATAATACCACATATATCTTAATTTCAATATAATATTTACAATTTCATTAGAATCGGTTAAATATTTGATTTTGGAGAAAATCAATTCAAATTCCTAGAAGGATTTTGTTTTCTGAATTTTGGTTTTCCTGGAGTTTTATGAATTTGTATTAAATTCAATCTTTATAACCTCTAGAAAATAACTATCAAATTGGATTCCTTATTTTCTAATATTAATTTATAAAATAATAAATAATATTAAATTTTTATGATAAAATATAATAATTTTCATCATATTAAATTAAGTTCACAAAAATAAATGTTAATAGGGTTAATTAAGGGGTTAATCTAAGATATATATCATAAAATGCCAATAATAATGACTAATAATAACTATATTATTGAATTTAAACCCTATAAAATTTTATTATTAAATATATCCATATATTTCAACATTCACATGAAATGAAGTTATAATATTTTAATGTTATGAATATTTAAATGTATACCACTCCCAAATTATTAATGGCCATCAACATCGGATATTTCCAAAATCCTTCAGAACAATATTGATATATACTCATATGCATTATAAACACACATATACATGAAAATATGGTTTTTTCTTCTCATATGAAAAACAAGAAAAATATTGAATAGATTCAAAGTATGAAACAAAAGAAATAGCTAATCAGTTTACTATGTTATTTTGTGAATAATTCATGCTCTATGTAACTTCACGACCCAGATGATTACTAAATAGATACCCATACATTTTTCCTCATGACCTCAAACAAAACTCCATGTACAGTAGATGTTTTTGAGTCACCTTAAGAGTATACAAGAGTGATAATTGGGAGACTATACCCTCATGATCAATGTTTCACAATGGTATATCTGAAAATAAATAATAGACAATAGTATATGTAGTAATAAAAAATAAATTAACATTGGAGCAATAATCAGAATAAACTGAAACAAAATGGACTACAAAAATATTATACAACGTATGCTTTTATAGATGGTGGCACATAAAAAAATATAATATACACACATATAGAAACATAACGGATAATCGCAAAAGAATATATAAAAGAAGTAAATTCTCCAAGGGACAAATCCATGAAAATAATGAGCTTCATATCAGTCTTTAGCCACTAACTCATAGGTAGGTGCATAATAAGGCATGAAATTATCCAATATCCTAAAAACCTACGATCTACATGCATACCCCAGTGCAATGGAGTACCGAGAAGGGTATATGATAAAATCCCATTTGGCCGGTACCAGTGGTGTCTATAGCTATATCCAGTCCATGAATATAATGTAATTAATAGTACATGTATAAATGAAAGAATAAACAAGTTCATTAAATAAATGATATCCCACGAAGGTTCCTTAATGAAAATGGAGGTTGTACCTACATCGGAACCTGGCCAGAATTAATGTCTAATAAATAACTATATGTAGATTAAAATATATATAGTATAGTTATATATATTACAAAACTATTTGGACCACGTACATCTAGATTTATGTTTTCTTATACAAAGAATACTATTTTCTCATTGAATTGAGGCATAACTCCTATATCCATAGCCAGTGTAAATGAGACAATATGATAAAAAACAAGGGTTCATGTGATGCATATGATATTGAGTGAATGAATTCATTATTATCACTCAAGAAGATGTTTGTTCCATCTTGTAAACACTTGAAGCAAGGAATATGGATCCCCATTTATGTCGTCCATCTACTATAAATGGTGTGAGAAGTCATGTTGAACAACTGAGGTAATCTAGTATGATACAATTACTCTCAATAGAACCCTTACCAACGTACCAAAACCTATATCAAGGCATAATAATATTTATAATATGATCCATTAGTTATTATCTATCACTTTTTATATTCATCAATCCCAAAATAAAAATAATGGAATATCAATTCATAAAAATTAATTACATACAAGAGGGGTTTCATTTCCACCTTACCATTTATCCATTTAATTTAAAACAAAAATAATGTCTAATAATATTATAGTTATAACCATTGGATTCCACATTATAGGATGGATCAAAATTTTATCCACATAGTTAAAATTTAACAATCATTTTTATTCATTGACCACGATATTGGATGGAATCCTTATTCATCCGTGGGTATTATAAATTTACATGAAAATAAAATTCATTAATTATATAATAATTAAATGTAATTTTAAAATTAATAATGGGGAACATAATTTCAAATCCATTTCTACCGTGGATGATTAATTTCACCATGATGGATATTCATTATATAATAGATGCTAGTTAATACACCTTCTATGAATTCTTGTGGGATATCAATGAGATTTTCGTTTAATTTTAAATTATTTTCAACACTCTTTATGGAATTGTAAAAACTAACTGAATATTTATATTTGACATAATATATTTAAAAATATTTAAAACCCATTGGAAAATTGATGGTTTTTTATTAAAAAAAATATTAAATCCATGTTTTAGTGGATACGATCATATATAGGTATTAATTTCATGATAATATTATAGAATAAAACAAATAAATGGATTTTTTTTCTTCTTTTGTGATTTATATCAATATGATAATTGAGTGTTACTTGTATCCATTTTATATAAAATTGATCTAATTTCTCAGAATGGCTCGAGGGGAAATAGTTATTAAATAGGGATTAGGTAGGGGTAGTATTATCGATAGATGTTGTTTTATCTATATATATCCATACCAAACTGAAAAATTAATGGAATAATATTATGGGATTTGGGTTATAGTTTAATATAACCCACATGAACTGATTACTTTGAAAGAAGTTAGTTGGGGAGAATTTTTAGTTAATGAGAAACTCATATAATTTTTTTATCTCACATCATGATAAAGTATAACACATTCACAAACTATATGGGGAAGAATTATCTATTTTTAAAGGTATGAGGATTGAAATAAAATTTATACATAGTTCCATTTCCGTACAATTATGATTTAGAAGTCAATTTATTCAAAAATAATGATGAATTACATGTAATATAATATGTCTCTAATATGAGTACTCATATTGATCAATCAAGGGTTCTGTGTTTCTTATTGTCCAATACTAGGAGTATCATTTTTGAGGTCATGAATTGATAATGCCAAATATTTTTTGATGATTTTGGGAAGAATTATAATTTTCCATACTATTAAATCTTGGATGTAATGTTACTACATGTAATAGGCATCATTAGAACCACAAAAATTCATCTAGAAGTCATTGTGTCACCCAAACATAATTACATAATCACTATAGTAGAATTGACCTAGTTGGTCAAGGAACTAGAAAACTGGTTAATTCTTTCCCCCATTGACTGTAGAATAAGGTACGTACTATTGAGTTTCTATAATTTTGTATCATCTTCTTTATTAGATCATTCAATATATGGGTACATTATATAAAAAACTTTAAAAACATCACATTATTTGTTCTCTCGAATTATATTTAATTATTATTCCACATCATGAATGTAGGGTTCAAATTGATAAGAATATAAAAAATCTTATCCATGAAATAATTCCTCCACATCATGTGTACAATATGTTCATTTTCTATAAAAATATCTCTCACTATGAATATTTGAATTTCCACTACATAAACTATCAGATGTTGATTTTGGTTGACCGAGTTTATATTATTTAAAATTGAATAATAGATGTGAATGATTTTATGGTGATGATTCACTATAATTATGGATTTTAAATTAGTGACAACTAGATATAGTATAGACAAGACCTTTAATTAATGAAGTTATATTTTCCACTTCTTGTTTTAATGAATATGGAAAATTAGAATACATGTTTGGGAAACAAGATCAAAAGGTTTTTTGATTTATACACCCTATGTTAGCTAGAAATCTGGATTTCAATATCAGAGTGGATAATATGATGGGTAGATTGTTTAATGTTCTCACGGATATATATGAAAATCCTTCTACACCAAAAATGGAATATATGATGCGATGACTATAATATTTTATTAATTTTGAAATATGTTTTACATTTATATCACATCAATGAATTCAATAACATTATAGACCACCAGACAATGGTGTTAATTGAACTAGAATATAGGGTATAATTACTAATATAACATTCCTCATTACATTAATGATGTCAGATTAATGTAAAACCTTCATCAATTATTCAGGGAATGGAAAGCTAGATATGAATTATGTCTAATTCATGATCATCAATGAATTTATTTGAATAAAATAAAATGATTTATTCTTATTTTTCTCCATTGATCATATAAGTGAGTTCGAGATATTCATAGTAAGATATTTATACAGGATGGTGAAAATAAAGGGTAAGGATTTGAGAAAATGAAAATTTGGATGAACCAACCAATTGGATTTTTAGGGAAAAAGAAATATAATGTAGTATTGATGTTCTCTAATGATGTATAATAAATATAAATGAGTAAATATGAATGATGGAGGAAATGATACTGTGTTGTGGTGGTGTGTGGATATCCCAATAGAGTCATTTATTTTAGACTCGGTGTAATCATCCCATTTAATTTTAGATAATTTTTTGCAAAATAATTATGTTTTAATTATTTTTCAAGGTACAATATGATGATCGTAAACAATTTTAGATTATGGGGAAGGGATGTTCATGTATAAAGACCAACATTGAGAGTATTCTTTTACTATAAAAATTGAAGTAAATATCTGGATTATGAATAAATCTAATTCTTGTCGAGAATCATGATGATGCTGTTTTTAGAAAACTATTCATAGGTGGAGCAAAGATTATTGCCAATGGATATATGGTAAGAAATCATGAAATTAAATTTAACATAAAAATTTAGGAAATCTAATTTCGTGGACATCATAAAATTAATGAAACATGTTAGTAATTAATATTGGTTTCACTATAGGCATGGCCACAAGAGTAATAATGTGATGATGGTGTTGAAAAAAAGGTATTCCACCACATGAGTAAGTATGTGGATGATCACATATGTGATGATTGTATCTCAGTAAATATAAAAAAAGTATTATTTTTTAAATAAAGGAACAACACTAAAGGATAAGAATTAATAAATTGCGATAATATATTTACGTAGTCTAGAACTAGTAAATTAATTTTTATGGTTAGTATACAATCTGAAATATATTGATGATCCAATAAAAAAGGTATGAGTATACTATTATAAAAGTAATCCTTATGTGTTTAAGTGTTTCTATAAAGGGATGTCCATTATTAAGAGTGAGTCTGGTACACATCGAAATTTTTTGAGTTCTAACAATAGTTGAGTGTATGGGAATAATGTGCATAGTGAGTTCTTTTTAAAAATAATTATAGAATATCACTAATTATGAATGGTATAGCTAAAAGGATTAATATTACGATAATTGAATATTACATGAGGAAAATGAAGAAAATTTGGTTACCCAATACTTTATTTGATGATTTAGTTAACATAGTAGCATATAATGTCAACATAATTCTATATATACTAATGATAAAATTTCAACCCAAGGATATCAGGTATGTTAATGAAGAAATACTATCACGTTTATGTGTATATAGATGTTTGACATATGTAAATATCAAACCTGATGTAAGTGAAACTTTTTATTCGAATTCAAAATCGGGGTTCCTTATTGTATATTGTGAGGAAGAGTTTAGATTTCATTTTATAGATGATAATAAAAAGATGGTAAAAAACATATAGAAACTGATATTTAATGCATGTTTCACAGACATAAAACATTATGTAGTTGATATTTATAGTTGACATAAATAATTATACATATATAAAAAAAGTGAGCATGAAGGTGTACCTGAGCATGTAAGACTGCAACCATTGGATACAAATCCAAATGTTCAGTTGATTGGATCCACATGGTTGAGAATTAATATGAAATGTTATTCACTATCTTCATATATATTTCTAGGTATTATATAGAACCAAATTTTTTTGAAGAAGAAATTAAATTTAAAATGGTGGGTGCAATGGTATGAAGGATGACTTTTCTTGAATATATTACCATAAATGTTATCAATTGACACAGTCAACCCAAGGAATTAAGGAAGAGATAAAATAGTGGTACTAGGACCATGAAATATATGATGGTACGTGTAGATACACGGAAATGATATAGTTTAATGGATTAAAATTATAGGTAGGTGTAGAATTCAATTATATTTTCTTAAATGAATAAAATTTTACCATCATCCAAGAGGTTATCGGTATTTTTTATTCAATATACATATACATTTAGAAGCAAAATGTCAGTACTTATTTTCACCATTGATTTCTATAGGGGACATCGATATATAGAATCAAAAGGGATATTTTGAGTTAGTGAATGATAAATTAGTTTCAAAAATCAAGATGTGATAATGTGTGTTAAAGTAGCTCTCTAAGTAGTGGAACAAGAATTAGGAATACTTCATGAATAATAATAAATAAAACTAATGTTTCATGGATCAATGTGGATACTTAAAGTATTTTAGTTATGGATATATTATAGTTTTGTTATGTATTGATCAAATATCCATTGAGGGATCATTCATGATGATTTAAATTGGACGCTAAATAAGGATTTTGAGATTAATGATCTGTTAGAATCAGATATAATTTTGGGGAAGAGGAAAAATAGTGTATTTGTAATAGTTACATAGATGTTATCATAAGAACATCAGGATGGAAATATTTGTAATAGATTTAGTATACATTATTATAGTCTAGTTTCAATTCCCCTCAAAAAGAATTTTTCATTATCAAGTAATCTGTCATTGTTGATGGATAAAGAGGATGACTACAAGGGTAAATCTATACATGCATTTTCTATTAGAAGGATAATCCATTCAATGGTCAGTACCCGAGCTGATGTATATTATTTAGTTGTAGTTGTGACAATATATATTTATAACCCTTGAAACCAACATAGGGAAGTGTTGAAGTGGATAAATGATATACAAATGGATGAAAGGTTGTTTATCATTTATTTGGGAAATGGGATTCACTGTATGTTTATGTGGATGAAGTCCTTGTAGTTGATGTTTTCATTAGAAAGAATATCATATATTATTTATTTATACATGGAAGAGAATTGGTGGTATGGATATCTCAAATACAAAAGGTTGTTTCTCTATCCATCAATAAAGAATAATTTGTTATTGTAATAGATGTTTCAATGGTTATAGATTTGATGAATAAATTATTTAATGAGATTGATAGAGATATAGTGGAATTTTTTTTACACTTTGGTACTCAGAGTGCAGTATATATATTAAACAACCTAGTGTTTCATTCCAAGACAATTAATATTTATTTTAAATACCATTTTTAGAGGGTTGATAAATGATGGGTTACTGACATTACAAATAAAACCAAGAAACGAAATTATTGATGAAATGTTGACCAATAAAATTTTAATGAAAAGTTTGATTTTTTTATTCATTTATTGTTCAACATTAATTAATATAGGATGAGAGGAAAAATATGAGAAGGAACAAGATAGGAAAAAAGGGATAAAATTATTACTTCATGAATCGTCTTTTGGAAATTTAGGTAATGAATAGATTGAAAAAAATGGTTGGTGGAGAAGTAGATTAAATTAGATGTAATATTTATTAAATGTAAGTGTATTTTAAGTAGGTCATAATATTGGATTTGGATCCATGTGGATGATTTTTGGATTTGTGAATTCTAATATATATGGATGATGAAGGGAAAAATTCTTGTGGACCATACTGTATTAGTTTGAACCTCCTACCACAAGACACTATAGAATAATTGAAATAATATGAACTTGGTTGAATATTTATTCATAAAATCTATTTGTTAATTTATGTGTGTGTTTCATTGTGTCTGAATAATCGAAAATATACCAATATTTGTTCTTTCAAATTATAAGTCATTGTTCTACCTCTCTGCATGTCTAGGGAATGTTTTACAAAACACCTAAATCACTATGTCTATGTTCTAATTATTCTTTATCCTCTTCTAATTCATTATTTGTAATAAATTTTCCTCATTTGAAAACCTATTTTCTCTCACTTATGGTGTTTCCTCTACAAGTGAGAAACACACAAACAACATTGAGTCATACACACATGAGGGTTGGATGAACAAGATATTGATCATTGTACCATTAAAATTTAATCAATGTTTAATATATATCATTGATCATTTATGATATGAATACCTTATAATTTATTCCAATATATTGAAACTTATTGGTTTAAAATTTTAAATATATATACAATATGGAATTTGAAAAAAGAAATCATTACACTATATGTATTAATTGTAGAAATTTTTGGATCGATTTTTTAGGGATTAAAATAACATCATGTGGTACACAATGAGTTCTGTTGATGATTGAAGTGTATCATCAATTAAATTCCAAACATAGTTGATACAGAGATGCATCAAAAAGTCATATTTATTTAATATGTAAAAATACATCACTCCATGAGTTTTATTTGGTTTTTAAGTATTTTAATTATGGATGAGTGCACCATGGCTACCTATCCATGAGCATAATTGGGTTACATTTTTGTTGGATAGGGATAGGGTTGTGACGGACTTCATGCACAATGATGATAATAGATAAACTACATGTATACCAGTCCATAATAAAATAATATTGAATCAAAATGTTCCACGAATTTTACAGGATGATATTGATGTTCATTATGGAAATGTTGTAGTAATAAAATTTCTCTTTCCTTGGTAAAAATTTCCTAGAAAAAACTATATATTAATGATAATGTACTCATTGACATCATCTCCTCAGACCTCCGGAACCTTTATGACCCCATCCCAGTTAGTTGTGTATAAAAATATACATTAGAATCATCTTCATTGGAAAACATAGTTCTAAGACCTCATGATATCAATATATAATTTCTTTTAGAAGAGTAATATGTTCAATAGAAAAAATTACAAAGAAAATATAATTTAAATGATTAACTATATATATTTTATGATGACATTTTCATAGAATGTGATGTTAAGAATCACAATAAAATTTATTGGTATGTTGATAAAAAATATATAGTAGAATATGGATATTAATTTTTATATTCAATGTTAATTTTTATTATAAATGAAATTTAAAGATTATTAGAAAAGTCATTAATATGATTCATGCAAGTTGTTCAATATAAAAAAGAGATATTATTTTTAATGCTATATTTTTAGAGTATTAGGTATTTAACTTAGAAAATTATACTTATCAACATTAAATGTATAGATATTATTTTTAATTTAATTAGAACTATATAAATGTGATATTTAATTTAAATAATATCAATAATACTCAATGTTTAAAATATTATTATTCTTATAATGATAGTTTCACGTAATATTTAATTTTTTGTTAAAAAGAAAAATTAATATATTTTATTGTTTTGATTTTACAAAATGAATTTACATTTTTTAATCATAATGAAATTTTTTCATAGTGTTAACATTTTGGACATACCAAAAATGTGATATGTTTATGTGAATAGTGAATATATAGTTCATTGAAATATCATTACACCAGTGACTTCATAATGACATAGGAATGACATAAATTTACTTTTGATAATTTCTATCGATAAAATATATATTTATGTACTAAAGCAGTTAAATAGAAAACATTTTATTTTATTCAAAATCTTATGTTTTAAATTTTTATTACATATATCATTTTATTAAAATAAATGTTATTTTTATATCCTTCTCATTATTTATTAATTTTTAATGATTAATTCATGTTTTATCTTTTTATAATACCACATATATCTTAATTTCAATATAATATTTATAATTTCATTAGAATCGATTCAATATTTGATTTTGGAGAAAATCAATTCAAATTCCTAGAAGGATTTTATTTTTTGAACTTTGGTTTTCATGGAGTTTTTTGAATTTTTAGTAAATTAAATCTTTATAACCTCTAGAAAATAACTATAAAATTGGATTGCTTATTTTCTAATATTCATTTATAAAATAATAAATAATATAATTTTTTTATGAGAAAATATAATAGTTGTCATCATAGTAAATTAAGTTCATGAAAATAAATTTTAATAGGGTTAATTAAGGGGTTAATCAAAGAGATATATCATAAAATGTCAATAATAATGACCAATAACAACTATATTATTGAATTTAAACCCTATAAAATTTTATTATTAAATATATCCATATATTTCAACATTCACATGAAATGAAGTTATAATATTTTAATGTTATGAATATTTAAATGTATACCACTCCCAAATTATTAAATGGCCATCAACATCTGACATTTCCAAAATCCTTGAGAAAAATATTGATATATACTCATATACATTATAAACACACATATACATAACAATTTGGTTTTTTCTTCTCATATGAAAAACAAGAACAATAATGAATATATTCAAAGGATGAAACAAAATAAATTGCTAACCAACTTACTATGTTATTTTGTGAATAATTCATACTCAATGTAAATTCACGACCCCGATGATTACTAAATAGATACCCATATATTTCTCCTCATGACCGAAAACAAAACTCCATGTACAGTAGATATTTTTGAGTCACCGTAAGAGTATACAAGAGTGATAATTGGGAGACTATACCCTCATGATAAATTTTTCACAATGGTATATCTGAAAATAAATAATAGACAATAGTATATGTAGTAATAAAATATAAATTAACATTGGAGCAATAAGCAGAATAAACTGAAACAAAATGGAAAACAAAAATATTATACAATGTATGCTTCTATAGATGGTGGCACATAAAAAAATATAATATACACACATATAGAAACATAACAGATAATAGTAAAAGAATATATAAAAGAAGTAAATTCCCCAATGGAAAAATTCATGATAATAAAGAGCTCTATATCAGTCATTAGCCCCTAACTCATAGGTAGGTTCATAATAAGGCACGAAATTATCCAATATCCTAAAAACCTATGATCTACATGCATACCCTAGTGCAATGGAGTACTGAGAAGGGTATATGATAAAATCTCATTTGGCCAGCACCTGTGGTGTCTATAGCTATATCCAGTCCATGAATATAATGTAAGGAAGAGTACATGTATAAATGAAATAATAAACATGTTGATTAAATAAATGATATCCCACTAAGGTTCCTTAATGAAAATGGTGACTGTACCTACATCAGAACCTGGCCAGAATGAATGTCTAATAAAAAACTATATGTAGATTAAAATCTATATATTTTAGTTATATATATTACACAACTATTTGGACCACGTACATCTAGATTTATGTCTTATTATACAAATAATACTATTTTCTCATTGGATTGAGGCATAACTTCTATATCCATAGCCAATGTAAATGAGACAATATGATAAAAAATCAAGGGTCCATGCGATGCAAATGATATTGAGTGAATGCCTTCATGATTATCACTCAAGATGATGATTGTTCCATCATGTAAACACAAGAATCAATGCATATGGATCCCCATTTATGTCATCCATCTACTATAAATGGTGTGAGAAGTCATGTTGAACAACTGAGGTAATCTAGTATGATACAATTACTCTCAATAGAACCCTTACCAACATACCAAAACCTATATCAACGAATAATAATTTTTATAATATGATCCATTAGTCATTATCTATCACTTTTTATATTCATCAACCCCAAAATATAAATAATGGGATATCGATTCATAAAAATTAATTACATACAAGAGGGGTGTCATTTCCACCTTACCATTCTCCATTTCATTTATTTTAGTATGTTAACCACCATGATACAAGCCATTATATTCAACACAATTCAACTACTCCATGCATATGTAAAAATTGAAAGTGGGGTATTTGTACCACAAAATTTAGTATAATTTTAATCAATCCATTCATTTTAAGTACGGAATTTCATTTTTCAAGGAATGGATATCTATAGTTATGTAATTCCATCCCACATAAAAGTAATTTGGACATTAAAGTCATTTGTGTCACACCCAACTTTTTCAAATAATTTCAACTAATGATTGTTTATTTTTATTATTATTGTTAGTATTATTATTATATTATCATTGTATAATTATAATAATTATTATGTTTGTTAAAAATAAGGCTTTATTTATCATCGTATTATTATTATTATTATTATTTTGGGTAAACAGTATAATGGCTATAATTGTCAAAAATTATTTTTATCAAGAGTGTTTCTAGTTATTTTTATTGTTATCATTGTTGTATTATTATGATTATTGTTATAACTATTATAAATATTAGGTTTTATTAATATTATATTTCATTTTAATTTATTTTGAGTTTTCCCTCTTCTCTGTCTCTCCCTTTCTCTCCACTCACATGTTCTCTCCCTAGCCCCTTGTTGATTAAGCATCTCCCACCTACAATAACCTTTCAACACATCTCCACATATCCCCATCTACCCTTCCCATTGTTCGATCATAGCTTTCATCTCATACTTGCACCCTCCAGTGACCCTCCTGCCAGTATGCTCTGCACGACCCGATAAGCCTCTCTCTTCTTCCCCGAGACATCATGCCCCTTGCTCTCTAGCTATCTATGGTATTGACTACTCCTCTCGGTCTATCTTTGGCATTACCCCTCCTCTCCCATCCTCACCAACTCGCCTTCGATCGGAAACCACAGGCTCAACACGACTTGAAAACACCTCCTTCATTTGACTGACCTACGACACCCCCATGCTCCCACAGTCTAGAGTGAAGCCCTAACCCACGCACGGCCACCACTTCCTCAACAGGTCTACAAACTCTGGTAACCCGCGACCTATCATCCTCAAGCCGCATGTATTTCTAAAAACCCCTTCTGGTGAGGGTTCTTCATTTTAGGGTTCACCCATTATTGATTTTTGGTATTTATATATCTTATACAATAGAGTTTATTATTTAAGATAATTTTCTCAAAATTCTATTTTCAAATTTTGTTGTGCATGCTAGTTTTAGTTTCCTGAGTGTGTACTTGGGGTGAAAACAAGACTTTCACCAGTTTCGGGATGTCCATTAAATATTGTGGTTGAATTTATTTCCATTACCCTTTAAATTTATAATTATATTGTTTTCATTATTTTTTCTCGTTTCTTTTTGATTAAATAGTTACCTCTAACATTTTTTAATAATTTTCGTATGCGTGTTTAGCTTCTTGTTTTGTTCTATGGGTTTTATATGAGTTGTGACATCTGTTTTTGAAAGGTGAGGAGGATTGCATGTGTTGAAAAATGTTTTTTTGGAGATAGTTTGGATTTTATGTATACCAAATTTTGTCAAGACTCTCCTTCACCAAAAGGAGGGAAGGGTCACCAGATTGCCAGTCCCTTCCTTCTTTATGTTTAAGAAGAGATAATTACCCCCGAGACACGCCTTCAAAAGGTCCCGGAGTGGAAGTGGGATGAAATCTATATGGATTTCGTCATGGGACTACCCAAGGCCCAATGAGGGTACGACGCCATCTGGGTGGTAGTGGACAGGTTGATGAATTCGGCTCACTTTCTGGCGATCAGGGAGTCGAGTGATGTGGATGCTTTGGCATGAATGTACGTGGATGGGGTGGTCCGGTTGCATGGGGTTCCGAGGACTATAGTCTCGGATAGGGATGCATGGTTTACCTCGCGATTCTGGAGAGGATTACAGCATGCATTTGTCACCCAGTTACGCCTAAGAACTGCTTTCCATCCCCAGACAGATGGACAAACAGAGCGCACCATCCAGACCATGGAGGATATGCTGCGAGCATGTGTTCTGGACTCAAGAGGATCATGGGTGCGCCACTTTCCTTTGGTAGAGTTTTCCTACAATAATAGCTACCACTCTACCATTTACATGGACCCATTTGAAGCTTTTTATGGGAGGCCATGTCATTCACCTGTGTGTTGGACAGAAGTAGGAGAGTCAGGCATCCTTGGTCCGGAGGTGGTGCAGAACACGACAGAGAAGGTTCATCTCATATGGTAAAGGATGAAGGCGGCCCAGGACCGACAGAAGTCGTATGCTGATACCAGGAGGAGGCCCTTGGAGTTTGAGGTTTGGGACCATGTGTTCTTAACGGTCTCCCCTCGGCGTGGGCAGTAGAGGTTCGACAAAGGGAGTAAGCTTTCTCCCAGATTCATCGGACCCTTCAAAGTGTTGCGGTGGTTCGGAGAAGTGGCTTACCATCTATCGTTGCCACCACTGCTACTAAGGATACATGATGTCTTCCATATGTCCCATCTCCATCGGTACATGCACAACGATTCACACGTCCTTGATTGGGTGAGCTAGACGTCGAGGACAACATGACCTTTGTGGAGAGACCAGTGGTGATCGAGGATCGCAAAGAAAAGGTGCTTCGCGGGTGAACCATCCCCTTGGTTCGTGTGTTATGGAGGCATGGTGGGCTTGAGGAGAGTACATGGGAGAGGGAAGCACAGATGCATACCCAGTACCTGGAGTTGATTTGAGTTTTGTTACTTTTTGTACCTATTGTGGTAGAACGTTTTGTCTTTTGACTATGAAATGTGCTGGTTTTCTTCCCTCTATTTGTGTGTAAAAATCCCCATCTATGGGGAAGGAGAGAACCCGACCCCTAATCAAGATGCAATAAGGTGGATGAAATTAACCCCGTGTGGGTGAGTCAGTGCCGCCCAAAGTGGATAATATCTTGACATGGGGGTGGAGACTCCCCAACCCACATACCCGAGCAGTTTGGCATGGTATGTTTCTTAGTTCGTGGGAGGAAAGTGTTCTTAGTTAAAGTTGAGGTTCACTCTTGAGAGGTATATTTCAGGGTGGTTGTTCGGACCCGCCCTTCCCTTCTGGGTTGTTTAAATTCTCGAGGATGAGAAAAGTTTGAGAGGTATCTGATGTGATGAACAAGACTCTCTTGGTTTGTCCCTTTTCCAAAATCCGGGTCCTAAAGGAGTGGCGTCTCGGAGAGACCGATCGGTGGGAGCGATCGGTGTGACCGATCGGTGAGACTGATCGGTGAGGCCGATCGATGAGACCGTTCAGTGAGCCCGATCGGTGAGGCTGATCAGTGAAACAGATCAGTGAGACCGATCGGTGAGACCGATCGGTGAGACCGATCGGCGTCACCCGGCCTTGTCAAGTTGTTTCTTGTAGCGCTCCTTTGCGAAAATAGGGTTTTAAACCCTATTCTGACTTGTTTAAGCGTGTTTTAAAGACCCGTAACGTGCATAAGAGTTTTTATTAAAAACTTAATCAATTCATGAGTCGGCTCAAACTACCCGACCCATTTTTGTGACGAGTGGAGCCGTGTGGTCAACCCACGACCCCCACACCTTACACGGTTTTGCCTTTTCACCCCAACCGTCCCTGGCTCTTATAAACCAAGGGTTAGCCGTCGTTTCTCTTTTCCTAGATCGTGGATTTTTAGAAACAGCTTATGGTGCATCGGGAGCGCCGCATCGTTATCCGTAATGTTACGCGCCCGGCCTAAGCATCGATCGTCGATCAAACAAGTAGGGAATTTCTGCTTTTCCTCTCCCTTTTGTTCACCATGTGGGGTGGGCGTGCTTTTGATTCTTTAGAACTGATTAGACCAAACTTAATGAATATAATGAATGAATTTAATAAAGAAAGAGAGGGGGGTTGTGTTTGTTGATGTTGTCATATATTTGTTTTGATGTTGTTTCTTCTATGGCCATCTTGTTGAGTTGTGTTGGCTTATGCCTTCTGAAAATCAAGGCCATTGGTGGTCGTTGTTTGTGCACTAATGAACCCTACTGATGTTTTAAATTTCATGTTTGTGTTTGTACGCTCCTTCTATGAAAAGTGAATTGGTTAATCACGTATATTCGGCTGAAATAATTGAAAGCAGCAGGATCAACCCTTTTGTGATGACTCCCGGTTAGAGCACACAGAATTTGAATCATGGAGTGTGTTAAGTCATTTAAATCTGGAAATATCGGCAAGGTCACGCTTGTGTTGGTGGTGGTAGTTGGTTGTTTTCCTTTCAGGCCGATTGATGTAGATGTGAGAGGGGATGAGATTCCCTATTCTTTTATACACTCGGTGGTTCTGAGTTTTAAGGCTTGGTGGATACTTGTTTATATCACAAATTGGGGTGGGACCCTCTGTTGTTGAGAACTAGGTGTGGGCGTTATGGTTGATGTTTGATCGTTTACTTTTCTGGACTTGTGCCTATGCTTGCTAGTTGCCCAGTAGTTCTTAAACATAAACATTATTACTGAACATGAATCAAGAATGGGACAATGGGTTTTGTTGGCCGGATTCGTGGCTTTTGACTCGGATATAGTGGTGTTGTGTTCCGTAGTCCGGTTAAAAAAACCTAGATTTTTGGGTGAGTGCTTGTTACCTATACTTATACTTGTAGTTTTCTGTTTCTTATTTTCGCCCCACCCAAGTTGAGAACTTAGTTCCGAACACCCCCATTTCATGGGGGAGGGTGTTTTTTCCAACACTATTCTTGGTGGCTGGTTATTAGATCATTTTCTTCTCCCTTTATCGGATATCCCAAGTATCTTCGGGCAGGCTGTGATGGCCTGAGGTCCATTATTAGCCCAAGAACATTCGGGCGGTGTAGTGTGGTGGATGGCCAGGTGTGTGCGGCAGGTGGTTTCCCAAGCATCTTCAGGATGAGGCCCAGGTGTATTCAGGTGTGGCGGTGGATCCTTTATCCCATGTGTCTTCGGGCGTGGTGGTGGTTGTTCTGGCCTAGGTGTTTGCAGGAACGGTTACATGTGATAGTTGTAGCCCAGGTGTGTTCGGGCAGGATTTAGCAGTGGGACTGCGTGTAGTTGAGGCCCAGGTGTGTGCGGGCGGGGTTTCGGCAGGGGGATTGCGTGTGGTTGTGGCCCAGGTGTGTGCGGGCGGGTGTGGCAGTGGGACTGTGGTGAGAATGGCGGGATTGGTCCAATGCGTAGGATGTCTCAATAACCAGTGGGAAAGTGGTGTGGGGTACCCAAACATCGATGTGCTCTGATTAGATATATTACTTTACTTGCGTTATTTGGGGAGTGTGCCTTGGTGAGGCCTGGGGTGGATTGATTACCTTGATAGGTGTTTGGTTTACTCTTTTATCATGGGACTTTTGCACGTTCCCCCACTTGTGCATGAGTGTCTTTGGTTTTCCCTACTGAGTATACTTTTATGCTCACTCTACGTATATAAAACTGCTTTCAGGTTTCCAGGAGGACTTCGGTGACCACGCGAGACTATACTAGCTTGGACCCTCAGGGTAGTTACAGTTGTTGTTTTTCTTTCTTTGGAACTTGCCTTGTAGTCACCTTCTGTACTTTGTGGCTTTTACTTTTGAAACATGCATGTGGGAATGGTTTACTTTTGGTTTTACTTTTCTTTTATCTTGGTTTTGTTGGGTTTCATCGTCTTATCTCTCGATCCTATAAAACAAAAAGGGGTAATGCCTTCCATTTGTGAGAAATTTCTATACCCTTGGTGCTAGTCGCCACTCCGGGACCTATTGATGGTGGGTCTCGGGGGTCATTATCTCTCCTTCAACTTAAAGAAGGAAGGGACTGGAAATCTGCTGACCCTTCCCTCCTTTTGGTGAAGGCGGGTCGTGACAGAATGGTATTAGAGGTATGGTTGAGAGATAGGATGGAGTTTGGAGTTAGGCACAGTGAGGATTGCATGGGGTGGTAAGGCAACAGTGTTGGGTGACCTTGGTACGTGAATTAGGCCGGGGAAGACCGGCTAGGACATGGGATTTTAGGGCCCCCAGTGATCTGATGCAAGGACTCTGGACCTACCGAAGGACCAAGTGAGGCCACACTGATTGTAGGGTAGAGACCCTAGGAAGTGTACATGCATCATAATGACTTGTGTTCTTGTGTTTCTGGGATATCATGGGGATTAAGAATAAATTAAATTTTAAGGAATTTTAAGAACGATATTCTGCACTACTTGGGCTTAGGCATTCCTTGTTTACCTTGCAGCTATGGCACCTGGAAGGAGACCACGTGTAGTATAGGCGAACGAGGCCCCGAAGACTACTTTGTCCGAACGGCCGAGAGCTGATCGAGAGGAAGAGGATGACCAGTGGTAGAAGACTCTTCAAGCCTTCCAGCGACAGGCCCTCGAGAAGTATGAGGGCAGCACCTCCGATATGAAGATGGAAGGCTGGCTAGAGGAGCTAGTTATAGCCTTCGGCCTGATTTGGGCCCCGACCGAGTATTGGGTTCCTCTGGCCATCAGCCAAATTCTGGGAGTGGCGTGTCAGTGGTGGACGCTTTACCTAGGTGAGAGGAGGGAGTCTGAGGTGGCTTGGGTGGACTGCGAGAGGGAGTTCCGGGTGGAATTCCTCTCCTCGACGATGAAGGTAGAAAAGAGGCAGGAACTACTCTCCCTCCAGCAGGGGAGTATGTCCGTGAGGGAGCTAGGGGTCAAGTTCAAGGACCTCCTACGTTTTTCTCCGGACCAATTTCCCGACAAAGAGTCTTGAGCAAGACGTCTAGAGGAGGAGCTCTGACCCTCCCTCCAGTATGATGTTACCCCCTTTACCCTGCCGACGTACTTGGAGGTCCAGAAGAAGGCCGAAGTGGTGGAGAGGATTCATGCTCTAGGAAGAGTGTCGCGAGAGGGGATACAGCTGGGAACATCGAAGGGGAAGGCCATCAACACCCGGCCTCCAGCGTCCGGACCATCTAGGTTCCAACCTGCAGGGAGTAGGCCGCAGCAGTTTCAGTTTCAATCCCCCGACCCTCTCCCTTTTCCTACGGGCCCGGGACCGCGGTGCTTCATCTTTGGGAGCCCTGGGAATCTCCAGAGTCAGTGCCCAGACTGGGTGCAGTACAGTAGTGGCAGTCAGCCCCAGCACCCGCCCTAGCAGAAGCTTCCAGCCAGACCTTTCCAGCAGCTGCAGTAGGGACAGCGAGCTCCCACTCCTCCGAGGGCAGATGTAGGAGGAGGCCGACCTCAGGGTGCTCCACAGGGACCTCGACCATGGCATGGTCGGGGAGGTGGCCGACAGCTGAGGGGCAGGGGAGCTAGGCGTGGATAGTTACACACCGCAGAGGCAGCAGTTTCAGCAGGGCCAGAGGTTTTTCGAGGTACGATCAGTTTGTTTAGCACTCTTGTTTATGCCTTGTTAGATACCAGATCTTCACACTCCTTTGTTGCACCCAGCCTCACCCGTGCCCTGGGTTTAGATGTGGAAAGACTTCCAGTGCCCCTGGTATTTAGAACACCAGTCATAGGTCATACTAACTTGTTGTTTGTTTGTCGGGGATGTAGAATGATGATATGGCCACATCAGTCGGATTGGGATCTTCTTCTGCTACAAATTCAGACATACGATTTCATCCTAGGCATCGACTAGATATTTTCTATGTGTGTCGTCATCGACTATTTCCGAAGAAGGGTGGTGTTCTCGGACTTGGACAATCGACGTGTTACCTTCACCAGTGAGCGGAGCATTCCGAAGGGAAACAGGAGGGAGGAACCTCTCCTCTCCTTGATGACTGAGATGACAGTGGAATCAGTTGATGCTGAAATGGTGGGAGTTCCAGAGATCGTCCGTGAGTTTATGGAAATATTTCCTGAGGAGGTGACGACCTTACCCCCTCGACGTGATATTGAGTTTGGGATAGACCTTCAGTCAGGCGCTTGTCCAGTCTCAATGGACCCTTACCGGATGGCACCTTCGGAGCTACGGGAGTTGCCGATACAGATTGACGATCTGATGAAGAGGGGTTATGTTTGTCTGAGTGCGTCACCGTGGGGTACTCTGGTCTTGTTTGCAAAGAAGGTAGATGGTGGTCTTAGGTTGTGCATAGACTACAGGAGGCTGATTCAGGTGACGATTAAGAATCGATACCTCTTCCAAGGATAGATGATCTTTTCGACCAGATGAAAGGGGAAGGATGGTTCTCGAAGATCGACCTGCAGTCTGGGTACCACCAGCTAAGGGTGAAAGAGAGCGACATCCCGAATACAGTGTTCAGGTGCAGGTATGGACACTTCGAGTTCTTAGTCATGCCCTTTCGGTGTTACGAAAGCCCCGACTGTGTTCATGGGGCTTATGAACTCCATCTTCCGGGAGTACCTGGATCGGTTCGTGGTTGTGTTAATCGATGATATCCTGGTCTATTCTAGATCAGAGGAGGACCATGCAGAGCACTTGAGGATAGTTTTGGAGTTCCTCCGATAGCACCATCTCTATGGGAAGTTGTCAAAATGCAAGTTTTGGACACGAGAAGTGAACTTCCTCAGGTAGTTAGTGTCTGAGCAGGGGGTAGCGGTCGACCCATCAATGGTTGAGGCAGTTGTTTCTTGGGAAGCACCCAAGAATGTGGCAAAAGTCCAAAGTTTCCTCAGTCTGGCCGGTTTCTACTGGAGATTTGTACCCAACTTCTCCCGAGTAGCAGCCCCTTTGACGACTCGGACCAAGAAGGACCAGGCTTTCGTATGGAGTGAGAAGAGCCAGTCAGCCTTCAACTATCTGAAGGAGAAGTTGGCCAGTGCCCCAGTGCTGAGATTACCAGAAGAAGGGGTGGCTTATGAGGTGTTTTGTGATGCTTCAGGACAGGGCCTGGGGTGCATGTTGATGCAGCGACAATGGTTGATCTCTTATGAGTACAGGAAGCTGCGTTCCCATGATCTTAATTATGTCACCCACGATCTGGAGCTTGCTGCAGTCGTTTTTGTGCTAAAGTTATGGCGACACTACCTCATCTGGGAACACATTGTGGTCTTCATGAAAAACAAAAGCTTGAGGTATATCTTCTCCCAGCGGGACATAAACTTGCGACAGCGGAGATGGGTGGAGTTCCTCTAGGATTACGACTTCGAGATCTCTTATACTGAGGGCATGTTTAATGCGGTGGCCGATAACTTGAGCAGGAGGATGCAGAAGGATGCATTCCGAGAGTCGGTGGACGCCTGGAAGGCAATGGAGGAGTTGGCTTCCTTACACCTCGATGCGAAGATGGATAGCGGCAGAGGCTTCCTATATCAGATGACAGTGAAGTCATCCCTGTTTCAGCAAGTGGAGGAGTCTCAGTGGGGAGACCTAGGTTGTGAAGTGATGCGTGACCAAGTTGACCAGGGCAATGCTTCGGAAGGATGGACAAAGAATGGTCAGAACCGAATGCTTTTCCAGAAAAGGTTGTTTGTTCTAGAGGAGATGCACAGAAAGGTTCTCAGTGAGTTCCACAACTCACCCCTGGCGGTACACCCAGGAGTTTCAAAGATGTACCAGGATTTGAAGAGGCAGTTTTGGTGGCCCAGTGTTAAGAGAGCAGTGGCAGAGTTTGTGGCCAAGTTATTAGTGTGTCAGCAAGTGAAGGTTGAACACCAAGTTCTAGGAAGCCTAATGCGGCCTCTAGATGTCCCTGAGTGGAAGTGGGATGACATCTCGATGGATTTAGTCATGGTACTACCCAAGGCCCAAGTAGGGTACGACACGAACTGGGTGGTAGTGGTCAGGTTGACGAAATCGGATCACTTTCTGGCGATCAGGGAGTCGAGTGTTGTGGATGCTTTGGCACGAAAGTACGTGGATGAGGTGGTGCGGTTGCATGGGGTTCCAAGGTCTATAGTCTTGGATAGGGATGCACAGTTTACCTCATGAGTCTGGAGAGGATTACAGCATGCATTTGGAACCCAGTTTTGCCTTAGGACTGCTTTCCATCCCCAGATAGATGGAAAAACAGAGTGCACCATCCAAACCTTGGAGGATATGATGTGAGCATGTGTTCTGGACTCAGGAGGATCATGGGTGCAACACTTGCCTCTGGTAGAGTTTTCCTAAAATAATAGCTACCACTATACCATTGGCATGGCCCTGTTTGAAGCTTTGTACGGGAGGCCATGTTGTTCGCCTGTGTGTTTGACCGAAGTAGGAGAGGCAAGCATCCTTGGTCCGGAGGTGGTGCAAAACACGACAGAGAAGGTTCAGCTCATACGGGAAAGGATGAAGGCGGCCCAGGACCAACAGAAGTCGTATGCTGATACCAGGAGGAGGCCCTTGTAGTTTGAGGTTGGGGACCATGTGTTCTTCAAGGTCTCCCCTTGGCGTGGGCAGCAGATGTTCGGCAAAGGGAGTAAGCTTTCTCCCAGATTCATCGGACCCTTCGAAGTGTTGCGGTGGGTCGGCGAAGTGGCTTACCAGCTAGCGTTGCCACCACCGCTACTAAGGATACATGATGTCTTCCATGTGTCCCAGCTCCGTCAGTATATGCACGATGATTCACACATCCTTGATTGGGGCGAGCTGGACGTCGAGGACGACATGACCTTTGTGGAGAGACCAGTGGTGATCGAGGATCGCAATGAAAAGGTGATTCGCTGGTGAACCATTCCCTTGGTTCATGTGTTATGGAGACATGGTGGGCTTGAGGAGAGTACGTGGGAGAGGGAAGCATAGATGCGTACCCAGTACCGGAGTTGTTTTGAGTTTTGTTCCTTGTTGTACCTGTTGTGGTAGAACGTTTTGTCTTTTGGCTATGAAATGTGCTGGTTTTCTTCCCTCTTTTTGTGTGTAAAAAGCCCCGGCTATGGGGAACGAGAGAACCCGACCCCAAATCAAGACGCATTAAGGTGGATGCGATTAAACCCGTGTGGGCGATTCAGTGCCACCCAAAGCGGATAATATCTTGACATGGGGGTGGAGACTCCCCAACACACATGCCCGAGCAGTTTTTCATGGTATATTGCTTAGTTCATGGCAGGAAAGTGTTCTTAGTTAACGTTGAGGTTCACTCTTGAGAGGTATCTTTCGTGGTGGTTGTTCGGACCCACCCTTCCCTTTTAGGTTGTTTAAATTCTTGAGGATGAGAATAGTTTGAGAGGTATCTGATGTGATGACCCAGACTCTCTTGGTTCTTCCCTTTTCCAAAATCCGGGTCCTAAATGAGTGGCTTCTCAGAGAGACCGATCGATGGGACCAATCGGTGAGGCCGATCGGAGAGGCCGATCGGAGAGGCCGATCGGTGAGACCGATCGGCATCACTCGGCCTTGTCAAGTTGATTCCAGTAGCGCTCTTTTGTGAAAATAGGGTTTAAACCCTATTCTGACTTGTTTATGCATGTTTTAAAGACCCGTAACGTGCATAAGAGTTTTTATTAAATACTTAATGTATTCCTGAGTCGGATCAAACTACCCGACCCTTTTTTGTGACTAGTGGAGCCGCGTGGTCAACCCACGACCCCCGCACAATACGCGGTTTCGCGTTTTCACCCCAACCGTCCCTGGCTCTTATAAACCAATGGTTAGCCGTGGTTTCTCTTTTCTTGGATCGTGGCTTTTCACAAACAGCTTCTGGTGCATCGGGAGTGCCGCATCGTTATCCGTAAAGTTCCGCGCACGGCCTAAGTATAGATCGTCGATCAAACAAGTAGGGAATTTCTCCTTTGCCTCTCCCTTTTGTGCATCATGCGGGGTGGGCGTGCTTTTGTTTCTTTAGAACTGATTTGACTGATCTTAATGAAGATAATGAACGAATTTAATAAACAAAGAGAGGGGGATGTGTTTGTTGATGTTGTCTTATATTTGTTTTGATGTTGTTTCTTCTGTGGCCATCTTGTTGAGTTGTGATGGCTTATGCCTTCTGAAAATCGAGGTCATTGGTGGTTGTTGTTTGTGCACCAATGAACCCTAATGATGTTTTAAACAGAATGTTTGTGGTTGTACGCTCCTGCTATGAAAAGTGAATTGGTTAATCACGTATATTCGGCTGAAATAATTGAAAGCACCAGGATCAACCCTTCTGTGATGACTCCCGGTTAGAGAACACAGAATTTGAATTATCGAGTGTGTTAAGTTGTTTAAATCTGGAAGTACCGGAATGGTCACTCTTGTGTTGGTGGTGGTAGTTGGTTGTTTTCCTTTCAGTCCGATTGCTGGAGATGTGAGAGGGGATGGGATTCCCTGTTCATTTATACACTCGGTGGTTGTGAGTTTTAAGGGTCGATGGATACTTGTTTATATCACAAATTGGGGTGGGACACTCTGTTGTTGAGAACTGGGTGTGGGCGTTATTGTTGATGTTTGATCGTTTACTTTTCTGGACCTGTGCCTATGCTTGCTAGTTGCCCAGTAGTGCTTAAACTTAAACATTATTACTAAACATGAAACAAGAATGGGAGAATGGGTTTTGTTGGTGGGAGTCGTGTCTTGTGACTTGGATATAGTGGTGTTGTGTTCCGTAGGCCAGTTAGAAAAACCTAGATTTTTGGGTGAGTGCTTGTTACCTATAATTATACTTTCAGTTTTCTGTTTCTTATTTGCGCCCCACCCAAGTTGACCACTTAGTGCCGAACACCCCCATTTCATGGGGGAGGGTGTTTTTCCCAAACTATTCTTGGTGGCTGGTTATTAGCTCTTATTCTGCTCCCTTTCCCAGATAGACCAAGTATCTTCGAGAAGGCTGTGATGGCCTGAGGTCCATTATTAGCCCAAGAACCTTCGGGCAGGGTAGTGTGGTGGATGACCAGGTGTGTGCGGAAGGTGGTTTACCAAGCATCTTCGGGATGAGGCCTAGGTGTATTCCTGCGTGGCGGTGGATCCTTTAGCCCAGGTGTCTTCGGGAATGGTGGTGGTTGTTCTGGCCTAGGTGTTTGCAGGCACGGTTACATATGACAGTTGTGGCCCAGGTGTGTGCGGGCGGGATTCCGTAGTGGGACTGTGTGCGGTTGAGGCCCAGGTGTGTTCGGGCGGTGTTTCGGATGTGGGACTGCGTGTGGTTGTGGGCCAGGTGTGTGCCGGAGGGTGTGGCAGTGGGACTGCGGTGAGAATGGTGGGATTGGTCTGATGCATATGATGTCTCAATAACTAGTGGGAAAGTGGCGTGGGGTACCCAAACATCGATGTGCTCTGATTATATATATTACTTGACTTGCGTTATTTGGGGAGTGTGCCTTGGTGAGGCCTGGGGTGGATAGTTTACCTTGATAGGTGTTTGGATTACTATTTTCTCATGGGACTTTAGCACGTTCCCCCACATGTCCACAAGAGTCTTTGGTTTTCCCTACTGAGTATACTTGTATTCTCACCCTATGTATATAAAACTGCTTTTAGGTTTCCAGGAGGACTTCGGGGACCACGCGGGACTATACTAGCTCGGACCCTCGGGGCAGTTGCAGTTGCTGTTTTTCTTTCTTTGGTACATTCCTTGTAGTCACCTTCTGTACTTTGTGGTTTTTACTTTTGAAACATGCCTGTGGGAATGGTTTACTCTTGGTTTTACATTTCATTTATCTTGGTGTTGTTGGGTTTCATCATCTTATCTCCCAATCCTATAAAACAAAAAGGGGTAATGCCTTCCATTTATGAGAAATTTCTATACCCTTGGTGCTAGTCGCCACTCTGGGACCTATTGAAGGCGGGTATCAGGGGTCATTATCTCTCCTTCAACTTAAAGAAGGAAGGGCCTGGCAATCTTCTGACCCTTCCCTTTTTTTGGTGAAGGCTGGTCGTGAAAATTTTATTATCCCCTAGAATGTATTTTATAAATTGTGTTTCGATTTTATAAAATGTGTGAATTATTTTAAGGGTGTTTATAATTATTTTTTGTCATGTATTGGGTTTAAAATGGGATTTTCAGGGGATTTGGGTTTGTAACCCATGGGTTACTCTTTGTAAATTGTTTTATATATTTTAAATATTTTTAGTAAATAATTGAAATGGTGCGAGTTGTGTTTTGAAAACTTGTCGAGGAGGTTTTTTCATTTTTTGTTCCTTTGGATTGTTTTAAGATTGTTTTTATGTGTTTTTAGTTGTTGTGTGGATGTGCAATGTGTCAGAATATAAACCCCACAATTGTGTGGTCATCAGCTTGGGTGTTCTTGTGCGTTTGTGCGAGGTGTGACACACCATTGTTTTTGGATAGTGAGCCATGGTAGGTCCCGAACAAACAGTCACCTTTAAATTTATAATTTATTAATTTCTTGATATTTCATTGATTTTTGTTAAATGTGAAATAATATTAAATAATTATTATCAGAATATAATTTTTCTGTAAATGAGAGTATTTATTTTTATGCATCCAACTGAAATTATTTTATGAATTAATTTTGGAACATTAATGAAAAATGGATATTTTACCCTTGAAAATAATTCATTATTCTTCATGTGTGGTTCTGGTTTTATGATAAATGTTTTCTTCTGATGCATGGGAAAATGTTTTGGATTATATTCAAAAATGAATTTTTTATGTAAATTTTGTTATGTCACATAAGAATCATTGATAGAATAAATTATTTTGAAAAAACATTCATTGGGGTGACTCAGGGGAGATCATGTTGTGTGTTTCGATTAGGTGAGTTATTGTGTATGATGTTTATGCATCGTGACAGGGTACATGATAAACATTATTGACCCACCTCCTTTTATTACATTTGTTGACATGGGATCTTGTAATAGTAAGTGAATCTTCCGAGAATGATTGTTACACAATTTTATAATGCGCACTGGCTAGTGGCTCTATGTATGGACTTTGATCTACTAGGGGATTTGGAACCTCAGTCAGGCCACATTGAGAAAAAATAATCCTTAGAGATTTATGACACCATTAAGTAGGGAATGACGTTACGATGAGTCAAATTTATTAAACATTATGGATTGGTCACGAGCTCATAGGTTCGATCAATGTTTGTATTAGTGCTTATTTGTATGTGGCAGACGATTTAGTGGCCTAGTTTGATTGATGGTCTCTATTTTCTATTTTCTAATTGTGCTTATTGTGTGTTGTGTGTTCTGTGGGGTTTTACTCTTGACAAAAAATATTATATTTTAAATATTTCAAGAAAATGTTTCAAAAATGTAATGCACCTTTTCCCTTCAAACATTAAACTTGTGTTTATATTAAAAACCAAAATTTATTGTTACTTGTTTTTTATAATTAGAGAGTGTGTGTAAACCCATATTTTATATAATTTAGTTCAAAACTAGAATTAGTAAATATTTTATTTAAAGGTAGTGTATTGATGGTAGTTTTTTTGGGCATGCCTACTGGTTATTAATAATAATTCCTATATTATTTGATGTTTTAGTATTTTTTGAATGTTTGACTTAACCATGTCTGTTATGGGAGAGAGTTAATTATAGTTTGGATAGTGACTCTTGAGGTCATGATGATTTTTAGGTCGTGGTCAGGTTAGTGTGTTATTGTTGGTTGTTCATTCTTTATCATGTTGTTTATCCACTTTGTGTTATTCGACTTTTTGACATGATTTATTTATTTTCATGGGGTAAATCATTCCCTCTTTCTCTATGTTGATTCCGCAGAACTTGTCTAAAGCTCAGGGGGATCAGGAACTCCTCTCGATCCTTACTGAAGATTGGATAGGGTGACAGGATCATGGTCGACCGGGGTTGGTTCAGGAAAAAATAGCATCAGAGGCAGGTTGGCTCTTAGACCACCTTACTTTTCAGAGAGCCCATACTTATATAGGGTTTTCCGGGTAAAGGTAGTAGGATTTTTAGGGCATGAGGTATTCTAATGTGAAGGGATTCATGAACCCTTGTTCGTTATGAACCTTGGGTTACCATTAGATGTTTGGGTTTATCGATGTCCTTGGATTCATATGGTTGGTTTGGTATTAGGAAAAGAAATGGAAGTCTGGAATATGACCTTCATGAGCTCTCATGGTCTAGATATACATGTGGATATGGGGAAATTACCCTAGAGTTGTCCATTTTATAGTGTCTTGATTGGCATGTGACTGCCAACCTTATGTTCGAGTCACCCATTTTCACGTGGCTCTCCTAGTAAATCATTTGGGTCTTCTTTAAATCAATGAGTTTAATTGTAATGTTTTATTTTGGGAATTGTGAAAAGATAAATTTGAAATTTAAATAACCATTATTTGATTAAATTATTTGTTTCCTTGTTCCATAGTGTTCTCCCCCACGACGGTTTGATGAATGCCCAAGGTGATGCTTCGGGTGGTGCGCCCTATGAAAATCCACCAATTGATTAACCTGTAGACTATTTTCTATAATTAAAGAAGTTGAAACATACCATATTTTGTAGTAAAGATGACCACATGAGTTTGAGGATCGGATGTGGATGATTGAGTGTAAATTCAGTTTCATTGGGTTTAATGTGTCATTGAATGTGATGTTGGACACCTTTATGGAGGAAGTTCCAACCTTTAAATGGTAGAATTAAATATCTCAAAGTAATCCTAGATAAGTTCTCACATGGTATTTCATTTCCTCTTCATTTATCTAGCAATGTTTCACTGAGTTGATGATGTTGAAAAAGAGGAAAGAGTTGTGTTGTGTTTAGCATGGAATTGAGTTAGTATTAGAATTCTATCGACATTTCATAGAATTAGTTCCATATAACCAATGGTTTGTTACAAATGATCCTAAGAAGGCTCGACAATTTGAGTCTGCACTCTGACCTAAGCAGCATTCGAATGTGCCAGAGCTCAACCTAACCACTTTCTCAGATGTTGTGGGGAATGAATTTCTTGTTGAATCTATGTTAGCAGAATTATTTGAGGAGGGGAATCCTTCCCCAGCCTCGGGAAGCAATAAATAGGTTGAATATAGGAATAATGGGATGAGAACTGATGTTGGTGGATCTAGAAGAAGAATCAAGAGGCCTCCAGACCATCAATCAGGTTCTTCACAGCATAATGATGTGATATTTCACTAGTGTGGTAAGCAGGGTCACAAGAAGCCGACGTGCCTGAGTGCTCTTAGACCCTGCCACACCTATGGAAGTTTGGGTCACATGAAGTGATTCAGCTGAGGTGCTTCCATGAAGCATGATGAAGCGAGAACTGGCTTGGTGATGGTCACCTCATCACATCAGTAGGAGTAGGGAAATGTTTGGGGATATGTTTGTGGTTTTCTATTTGTAGTGTTTCTTGGATGTAGTGGTCACCTCTTGTGGTGGGTTGTGGGGTTTATTTTCTTTTAGTTGTAGGAAATGCTGTTGTCGAAACTCTTTGAAACTATTTATTTATTGGATGCGTATTTGGTGAAATTCTAGTTCATGTTTTTTGTTTTGGAATTTTTGAAGCCTGAATGGCAGGCAGCATACCCATAGTCCATGGAGTGAAGCTGGCATGTAATCAAGAGGAGTAACTATAATTAAAAGAGACTTTCTCTAATAATTTTCCATATTGTGGCATGTTTTGTGTTTTTATGAGGGTGATACATTGTTGATAGGGCGGATATGGTAGTTTTGATGCTCTATTAGTTGGGCCCCCCCCCCCCCTCGTGGCTAGGGTTTTTTTTGTCCATGTGGGATGTTTTCAATTTCAGTTAATATCGCCAGTTCTTATGGTTTTAAGACCCACAATGTGTCTCATAGAGTTACACATGAAGTAATGTAGAGTTAGCATTATCATTATTGTGTATAATCCATTCGTCCTCCTCGTGTCAGTATTAGAGTTTCATTCCATGTATCATTTTGTGGTGAGAGGTTTCATGTGGAACCATATAATCCAAAAAACAATCTCATGATTAAATAGTGCGATTGGAGTACAACCAATAGTTTAGTTGGACTATGAATATGGGAATAAACATCAAAAGTGATTTAGGTTCGTTCCTTGGTAGAAATGGGTGTTCTGGGTTCTGTTTGGTAGTGGTTACAATGTTCATGTTTTGAGGATGAGTTTTTTCTGATTTTTTATTAGTGTCTGTTAGGATTGATCAACTGGAGGCAAATAAACTCTTGGTTGTGGGTGACACATAAGAAGTTTTATATTTGTCTCTAGATCTCATCAGGAATATATGGGGGTGGAAACCATTATGGTGGGGATATTTTTCACACCTGACTTTTCAAATAATTTTATTCCAATTTTTTTACCTTGGTGTTTGATGTTTTTGCTGAAGTTCTGGTGAGTCCCGTTTAAAATATTTTAAAATTTGATTTTTTTTGTTTTTTAGGACGTTGCATGAAAATTGTGTATCTTTGTGGAAGTTTTTCAGACAGTTTGGATACCCGTGCGGTCACTGATGGAGTGAGAAGTGTCCACCACACAGCCTGCACATGGTCGACTGAGCCGGGAGGGGCAACTGTATAGTCTTCCAGCATTAAGAGAAGTTAAATAAATCGATTAAGATGTGATTTAATAAAACTAATAATTGAGAAAATGGGTATATATATATATATTCAATGATTGTTTTATTATTATCATTACTAATGATTTGTTATTATTATTATTTTTAATATTATTATTTTATCATTTTATCATTATTTTAATTATTATGTTTGTTAAATATATTACAATTTTTTTATTATATTATTATTAAAATTATTACTGGTAAACATTATAATGGATATGAATGTCAATAATTATTTTTTTCAAGTGTGTTGATAGTTATTTTTTTTATTTTATTTATATATTATTTTTATAATTATTATTTTTATAACTATTATTAATTTTATGTTTTGGCATTTCTTTAATTTTATTTTAATATATTTTTAGGGGTTTCTCTCTTTCTCTCCCTTTCTCTCCTCTCATGAATGCTCTCCACCTCCCCTTGCTGATTCGGGGGTTCCATCCTTCAGCAACACTCCAGCGCCCCTCCACCAAGCCCCGGCACCCCCCCCCCCCCCCCCCGTCCGGTCGCCGCCTCCATCTCTTACCTGCACGCTTTGAAGACCCTCCAGTTGTCATGTTATGCACAACCCGGCTCCTCCTCTCCATTCATCCCCGAGCCAGTGAGCCCCCTGATTTCCATCTATCTCTATTGTTTCTACCTCCTCTATGATTATCTATGCTGTGACCCCTCCTCTCCCAGCCTTGCCCTCCCACCCTCGACTAGCCACTACACCCTCTGAACAATCGAGTTGTGCCTCCTTTATCCAGCTGGCCCATGAAACCCCCTACCAAATTGTCTAGCGTGATGCCCTATCCCACGGTCAGCGACCACTTCTCTAGCCGGTCCGCAAACTCCAGAAACATGCGACCTCTCATCCCCATGCTTAACATCTCACCGAAAGCCCCTTATATTTAGTCTTATTCATTTTAGGGTTCACCCGAGGTGAATTTTTCATATGGCTATACCTAATACATTAGTGTTTATTTTATTGGACTGTTTTCTCCAAATTTATTGTTCATATTTTGTTGTTTAGGATTATTTTAGCATCCCGAGTGTGAGTTTTTGGGGCGAATGAGAGCTTACACCGGTTTGGAGATGTATGTCCATGTTTTAGGTGGAATTTCATTGTGTTTCCATTTAAACTAATAACTAATTTTTTTAATTTCATTTTTATTATTTCATGAAGATTAAATAGTTACTCATGACATTGTTTAATAATTTTAGAATGCTTTGTTTTCTTCATTTTTACGTTCTATGTGTTGTATATGAGGTTTGATATGTGTTTTTGAAAGGGGAGGAGGTGTGCACATGTTGAATAATGTTTTTTTGAGATGGGTTATATACGATGTATACATGTTTAATTATACCACAAGAATGTATTTTAAAAATTCTGGATGCGATTTTATAAATCATGTTAATGGTGTGAAATGTGTTTCTAACTTTTTTTATTGTGCATTTGATTAAAAATAGGATTGGAATGGTTATTGGATGTGTAACCCATGGGTTACACATTATAAATTTTTTTATAAATTTTAAAGTGGTTTAGTAAATAAAGTAGATTTCGCGAGTTGTGTTTCTAAAATATGTCAATGAGGTTTTAGGGATACATGTTTGGATGTGTAACCCACTACACTTGCCTTGAAATTTAGAATTTATTAATTTCTTTATATTTCATTGATTTTTTTAAATGTGAAATAATATTTAATAATTATTCATTGAATAATAATTTTCTATTAATGAGATTGTTTATTTTTATGCATCAAACTAAAATTATTTTTTTCATGAATTGTCGTACAATAGTGAAAAATTCCCATTTGGACCATGAACATATTTCACGGTTCATCAAGTTTGGTTATGGTTTGATGATAAATGTTTTCTTATAATGTGTTAGAATATGTTTTTTTTATCATGAAAAATTATTTTTTTCTTTAAAGTTGGTTAAGGTTTGTTTAGCACATTGCTAAAATTAATTAATTACAAAAACATTATTTGAGGCAACTTAGGGGTTATCATGTTGTGTACGTCGGTTGTGTGAGTTGTTGTGTGTGATGATGGTTCATCGGGGCTGGTTACATGATTGAAATAATTGACTCACCCTTTTCTTCTACACATATTTAAATTTGAACCAGGCATAGTAAGTGAATCTTCTGAGAACGATTGCTGCACTAGTTTAGAATATGCCCTAGATAGTGGGCTTTATTACATAATTTCATCTACAAGGGGATTAGGACCCTCAGTTAGGCCATGTAGGGAAACACTGAGAATTAGGGTGTTATGGCGTCATTGTGTAGGGAATGCCTTCAGGATGAGTCACATGTGTAGTACGTTCTGGATTTTTCACGATCTCCTAGGTTAGACCCATGTTTTCTTTAGTTCGTATTTATATGTGGACAACAATCGAGGGGCCTAGTTCGATTGATGGTCCCTTTTTTCTACATTCACATTTCCCTTATTTTTTGTTGTGTGTTGTGTGTGGTTTTCCCCTTGAGTAACATATAAATTTTTTGATTTTAAATTGTTTATAAATATGTTTTAAAATGTAATTCGCCTTTTCCCTTCAAACATTAAACTTGTTTTTAAATTAAATTGGGAAATTAATTGTTACATTTTTTAAATGAGAGTGTGGGTGGAAACCCATATTTTATAATATTTAGTTCAATCTAATAAATAGTAAATTATTTATTAAATGGTCATTCATTGAGGATAGCTTGTTGGGCGTGCCTATAGAGTTTTAATTGTCACACCTATAGTCTTTGTAGTTTTTAGTTTCTATTGTAGGTTTGAATAGAGATTTTTAATCATGGGAGAGAGTTGGTTTTGATTTGGAGAGTGAATGTCGAGTTCATGAGGTTTTTTTGGTCGTGGTCATGGTTTTGTGTTGTTGTTGGATGTTCTTTCTTTATCGTGTCGTTTATTCACATTGTGTTATTCTACTTTTCCACTAGTTTATTTATTTTAAATTGGCATAATTATTCCATCATTATATCTATTGATTCCCTAGCACTTGTCTCATACCCAGGAGGATCGAGAATGCCTCTTGGGCCTTGCTGATGATTGAATCGGTTACAGGTTCTGGGTCAACCCGGGTTGGTTCACGACAATCTTTCAAAAGGAAGGCCATGTAATAGTCATGTACCACATTTAAAATAATGATATAATGGAATATTAAAACTCCAATGAATCCAAACATGGAAATATCATTCACTATTCACCACATTTTATCATATAGGACAACACACATCATCATATTTATTATATTATAAAACAATGAAATTGTTATTTAAAAATTCATTTAACTCAATCATTCATAACATTTAAGAAGAATGTCTCAATTTATCATAATAATAACATTATAATTTCAAACAAATTAGAAAAAATACATGGTTTAAAATGGATCTCAGAATGTGACATCAATAATTAGTCTATTACATATAAGGGGAAAAAAATTCATAATTAAACATGAATGTTCAAAGAGAATTACAAGATTTTAAACAATTAAATATAAAGTGAAAAATTGTATTGGAACACCAAAAGGGTGTCTGGTGTCAATGTAAGTATATTAAAATTATAAAAACCGATAAATGTGTGTATAAAAAGGGCATTGTGACAATTTAAATTTAGAAAACACATTTAGGGATATAAATAAAAAATTATGGTGCAATGAAAAACTATTAAATATATAATTCAATTAATTTTTTTGCGAAGATCTATTGATCACCTACATCATCCAAATAATTCTATAATCACCCAATATTGAGGTTACATATGGTTAGGATTGGATGAAATCAATGAAATTTACATCCACCCAAAAAATATGGAAAATTATCTCACCAAAAAATAGAATAATAGATATTAATGGAAAACAAGAAATTAAATAAGAGGACTCCAATGCTTACTGATATTGATTTATCATGACCAGAAATTATCTTATCCAAATTCATATTAAAGATAACACATAATCCATAGTAGGAAGATCATGATAGTTCCATGTGAAGAGAGATGGGATTCACATGGAAGGAGAGAGAACAGGGGAAGAAGAAATTAGGTCATAAATTTCATTTATCAATAAAGGTTAATATCACCCATAAAAATTTGAAACAGGATTTGGATGAATGGTTTGACAAACTGTGTGCCAACCATATGACTCATATTATTTAGGAACCCAAACCCAACATGGTTTTCCCCCACTTTCTTCAATTATTTTGAACAAAACATGGTCCAAAGGTACAGACACACTTCTTAAGCGACCCAATGTATGTGGGATAGGTCCATGATTTTTGACACCATGAGCAGCCTATGCAACTCACTTCTTCTCACCAGATGGTGTGCCTGGTTTACTCTGGTGTTCCACACTGTATAAAAAAATAGATCACTAAATAAATTCAATCTCAAACAAGATTTTTTTGGGTCCCAACACTACATCGACCTGAACTTTTCATACATTACTATTACATCCTTTTAAATTTAATCAACATAATAGTATTACACAAAGAGGATCCAAAGGCTTAATGTCTTTGGAAAACTATGACCACACAAAAAAAATACAACATCTAGCATAAACATTTATTTAATTTCTTCTACTCTAGATTATTATTGGCACTTTTCCTCTTGTTAGAACATTTAGCCACCTGAGGATATGCCACAAAAGGGGTTAGCTAGAAGCCCAATAAGATGATAGGTATGAACAATATAACATCGGGTGAGCATAATCATAACATACTCAAAAGATCATGAACATGAGATGAGCATAAATAAAAGACTTGAAATGTGGAAATGCTTAAAAATGAAACATCATGTCTTAGTGGTTAACTACCACACATACTTGTGAACCAAGCTAGAATCTTGTTCAAACATCATTTCAAATTTACTCATGAGATTCATCACTGTACCCAATGCATTGGAGCTCTGTATAATTCCAGGTGCACCCGTCACTTTGAATCATTCATAATTGTGCTATTTAATTTTGGGCGCACCCATCACATCATAACATTATCATTATCATGATTTCCGCATAGAAAACATATCAAAAGTGAAAATAAATAAAAAATGTAAAGGAATGGGTTTCATCTCATAATAATACATTCATAATCTTTTGGTTCCAGAAGAAAATAGGGAACAACATACTTTATACAAGAACCATCAACCATGAATGATAGGTAAAAGTTGAGTTCTTAAAAGAAGAGTTATTTTGGAAAACATTTGGATAGAAATAAACGTGATTAATAAACATTGATATATTAGAAAAGGAATTACAATTATGAAAAAAATGATCTTTAAGGAGTGACCATATCAAAAATGTAGTGAAAGAGGTAGAACCCGAAGGATGAGAGTTGGGTTCGAGAATTTCCCCTTACCTTGTTCCCGAATGCTTCCTTCTCTTTAACGTCCTGTATAATGACATTATATTCATTAATTAGAAATATAGAACCATGTGTACATTAATAGGGTTCATTCTGATTTAATTATGTCATATTATGTTCCTTTGGATGCCTTATAGAGTTTAAAAACATTGTTCAGGGATGTTTATTTTTATGGTTTTTCTTGGGTGGTTCACTTGTATTCTTATATTGATGTTTTGGTAGAACATGAGTAAACATCCAGAAATGATATTACTTGTCATTAATGATATTAAAGTATCTTTAATTATTTTATAATGAATTATATTATATCCATGTGGATGAATCATTAGATAAGAATTAAATGATGGTTATTTGGGTCAATTTAGGCGGTTTTTGGATCATAACGAACTTGTTTTAACTTATCACTTAGTAAAATGTCCATAGGTTATTTACAGAACATGAAATAGAACATAATAAAAATTAAAATATTATGGTTCTACCATAAAAATAGTTTCATGACCATATATGAAGGTATAAATGGAAGAAGAAACCATGTCATTCTTGTAGGTGATAAATTAGCACCTCACGAACAACATTCTCTTTAATAAGATAAAAGGAAGTGGGAAAGGGGGTTGGATTATATAATATCCCATTAGAATCATAAAATTATATTATAAGTATAATACTAGAGTTACAATTCAATTTTTATTAATATATGTGCGGAGAGATCAATAAATGAACTTGAACTTGAAACAAACTTAAAGGAGAAGAGGGAGGGAAATTACCTCTTGAATCCTTCTCTTGAGAACTTCCTTAAGGGTATAAGCTTGGCCTTTAGATGAGACCAGAAGCTCTTGGACATGGGGTAGGGTATAGGGAAGGTGTTTGGGCAGAGTTTAGATAAGGCTTGGAGCTTGAGAGGTGTGAGGAAGTGAGGGTGAGAAAGGTGGGTTTTACAATGGAGGTGAGAGGGGTTTCCTTAATATAAAATTCATTAGTTTATTATTTCCCCACAAGACAAGGAATAGTGAGTCTTGAACGACCACGAATAGTAAATTTATAATTTAAAACCGAACCATGTCGGCTTAAATTAGCATAATATCACACATGACCCTATAAGTAGCTTATTAAACTTATTTAGTAAATTACGGTATTTCACTATTCATAAAAAATTCTTGCATCTCAGAAAAATCCAGAAAATTTACCCCACCATTTATCGACGTGTAGAATCCAAAAATGAATTCCATTTTTCAAAAAATAATTTTCTAAATATTATTAATTTAATATTTAATTAAAATCATAATTAACTTAAAAACAGTTTTTAAGATTAAAACTGATTTTATAGTGCTTTCAAAAATTACGTAGGGTCTTATAATATTATCTAAAAACTCTAAGTAATTGATTAAATAATTTATGAATACATTTTAGGGAAATAAATATTAATTTAAATTAATTAATTAATTATAATTATTTATTTATGACTTACAAAATACCAAAACGTTTACTAGGTCAAATTGGCACTTTCTAAGATGTCTAAATTTTATTTTATTATTCATAGGTAATTTTACTCTTATGTCGGATGATTTAATATTCATAAGGGTCATATTATTATTCATAAGAGTATGTTACTATTCTTAAGGGTATGTTACTATTCACCAAAAATTATTTTTGTTTCATTAGACTCCAAAAATCATCTTGAACACAACCATGTATGTCGGATGTTTCAGAATTCCAAACATAGGAGTGACAAACTTATGTTTAAAGGTCACTTATCAGTTATTAGTTCATTATTTTTTGTTTTCATGTTATTTTATGACATAAATATAAGAAGGTAATTTCCATTGAAATACATTGGGTTGTTACATTCATCCCCCCTTAAGAAATTTCACCCCCGAAATTTCACTTTACACAAACAGGTGATGGTGTTTCTCCTTCATTGCCTCTTATGGTTCCCAAGTTGATTCCTCAAACATATGGCTCCTCCAAAACACTTTGAAAATATGGGTTATCTTGTTTCATAGAACCTTATCTCTCTGATCCAGAATCTTTACTGTCCGCTCCTCATAGGAGAGGTCATCTTCCAACTGCACCACCTCTGATATGAGGGGTCTGGTATGTACTTCCTTAGTAGTGATACATGTAACACATCAGGAACTTGATCCGTATTTAGTGTAAGTGAAAGACGATAGGCCATGACTCCTATGCGGTCAAAGATCTCTAAGGGGCCAATATACCTTGGGTATAACTTCCCTTTCTTCCTGAATCACATGCCTCTCTTCTATGGAGATATTCGAAGGGTGACTTTATCTACAACGTCGAACTCCAAGTCCCTTCGATTGTTGTCAGCATAGCTCTTTTTACGACTTTGAGCAGCATTGATGTGTTCCTGAATGACTTGAACCTTCTCTGTAATTTCTTGAACAAGATCGGGCCCAAGTAGCTTTCTTTCTCCGACTTCATCCCAACAGGTTGGAGTTCTACATCGCTTTCCATAAAGAGATTCATATGGAGCCATCTGGATACTCTAGTGGATGCTATTGTTTTATGAGAACTCATCCAATGGAAGATATTGATCCCAATGACCCTTGAATTAAAGAGAGCAAGCTCTTAGCATATCTTCAAGCGCCTGAGTAGTCCTTTCAGATTGGCCATCAGTTTAGGGTGATAGGTCGTGCTGACATTTAATTCAGTACTCAAAGCATGATGAAGGCTCCCCCGGAATTTATATGTGATCCTTGGATCATGGTTAGAGACAATTGAGAGTGTAACATCGTGCAGTCTCACCACTTCCTTCACATACATCTCTGGAAGTTGCTCATGCGATAGTTCTCCCCGAATAGTGATAAAATGGGATATCTTGGTGAGTTAGTCAACTACAACCCATATCATATTATTTCACTTTAACATATTCAGGAGACCTGTGACAAAGTCCATAATAACATTTTCCCATTTCCAAATGGGTATAGGCAATGGCTGCATCATGCCATTGAAATTTGTGACTTAGCAATAACTTGCTAACATATCAAGCACCTTCATATATATTCTGCAATCTCCTTCTTCATGTTATCCCACCAGAAGTGTTCCTGGAGATCATGGTACATCTTGTTACTCCCAGGATGGATAGAGAAAGTTGAGCTATGTGCATTATCCAACAGCTCATTCTTTATCCTGGGTGATGAAGGCACACAATGCCGCATTCCAAACCGAATCACACCATCATCATCGATATGGAACTCTTGCAGCTTCCCTTCCTTTACTGCATTCACCCTCGTTTGTATCTCCACATCATCCCATTGTGCTTCCTTAATCTTCTCTTTGATGGATAGTTTCATAATCATTTGGAAAAGGTAGGATGTATCCCCTACCCTTATGATTTCCAAATCCATTATTTTCATATCCAAGAATATAAGGTCTTTGTGAATCCACAACATGGATAGAGTAGCGTGTTCTTTTCTACATAGATCATTAGCTACCTTGTTCAACTTTCCAAGATGATAGTGAATAGAGAAATCGTAATCCTTGATTAGCCTTAACCATCTTCTTTGATTCATGTTGTGCTCCTTTTGTTTGAATATATAATTTAGGCTCTTATGGTCGGTGTATATGTCACACTTCTCACCATAAATGTAGTGTCGCAATAATTTTAAGGCATAAATCATGGCTTCCAGGTCTTGATCATGCGTCAGGTAGTTCTGCTCATGGATCTTCAAATGTTGTGAGGTGTAGGCTAATACGTTTTCATTTTGCATGAGTACACAACCCAAGCCTTTCTTTGAAGCATCACTGTATATCACAAAACTTTCTCCACTGTTCGGTAGTGTGAGTACAGGTGCAGTGATCATCCTTTTCTTTAGATCCTTGAAGCTTCTCTCACATTCTTCCATCTAGACATACTTTACCCCTTTCCTTATTAACTTAGTTAGCATGCTTGAAAATCAGGAGAAGTTTCTCACAAAACGTCGGTAGTTCCCAGATAATCCAAGAAAACTACGGATTTCTGTTACACTAGAGGGCATGGGCCATTCCTCAATCGCCTTTTTCTTTTTAGGATCCAAAGAAATTCCCTCACTTGTGATAACATGTCCCAAGAATGTGACTTGATTCATCCAAATGTCACAATTGCTGAACATGGCATACAACTTATCCTTTCTCAATATCACCAACACAAGTCTTAGATGTTCTTTATGTTCCTCCTTTATCTTAGAGAAGATGAGAATATCATTGATAAACACTACCATAAATTTTTCTAGGTAATGTCTAAAGACTGTATTCATCAAATCCATGAAGATTACAGGGGCCTTAGTAAGTCCAATGGGAATCACCAAAAACTCATAGTGCCCATAGCTTGTACAGAAGGCAGTCTTCTAAATATCTTTCGTCTTCAACATTACCTGATGATATCCAGAACAAAGATCCACCTTTGGGAAGCATTGATCTCCTATTAACTGGTCGAACAATTCCTTAATCCTTGGGAGAGGATTCTTGTTCTTTATGGTGATCTTGTTGAGTTCCCGATAATCGATACACAGCCGCATGGTTCCATCATTCTTCTTCACAAAGAGCACTGGCACACCCCAAGGTGATGCACTAGGGTGTATGAACCCTTTGTCCGGATCCTCTTACAACTACTTATTTAACTCCTCCAGTTCAATAGGAGGCATCCTATAGGGGCAGTTTGAGATAGGAGTAGCTCCGGGTATGAGTTCAATTGAGAACTATACCTCAAAATCTAGGGAATTCCAGGTAACTCTTCAGGAAATACATCATCTTATTCCCTCACGATGGGAATTTCCTTAAGGTTGGAACTTTCCTTAGACTCAACCATTTGGCTGAGGTATTCTTCTTCATAGGGAATCAACACCCACACCATTGAAGGATTTTTCAAAGGAGATTCAGGATCTTCCTTGAATTTTTAGAGGAGCATGGGATGGTTCAGAATATGAAAAGATATTTCATTTTCCCATCATTTGATATGTGCTTTATATAACGAGATCCAACCCATTCCCATTATAGCGTCAAATTCTGCCAAGGGATGTATTACAAGATTTTCCCGAAGAATATTCCCACATATGCTAACAGGATAAGAGTCAAACACTTGGGTTGCAATGATTGTACCACTTGGTATTTTTACAGATATATCTACTTCAAGGTTTTGGGGATTCAATTATATAGTTCTAGCAAACATGCATGATATAAAGGAATGCATAGAACTAGAATCAAATATGAATTTTTCCATTCTTGACTGAATATGAAGTGTACCTTGTACGACTTCATTATAATGCTCCACCTCTGAAGTAGTGATGGCATATGACTTCCCTTGTTCCATTGGATTTGGTGGCTGCTGACACTGATTACCCTTGAGAACTCGAGGTTTAGTACACTGGTTTTTATAGTTCCCTAGCACCTTATAGTTGTAGCATTGAACCATGTGTGGTTCTCTCCTTTCATTAGATACATTATCATTCCTTTTCATGTCTTTTCGACACTCTTGATCATGGTGTCCTTCTTTCCCGCACATGAAGCATTTCCCTGACCCTTTGAGGCAGTTACCATGGTGTAACTTACCACATTATTGGCGTGTGGGTCGTTGATTTTTCTTCCCACCATTGCCACTACATCTACCGACATGAAACTCTATCTTTCGTTTCTCATCCCCATAGCCATGGGACCATTCTACAAACTACATCTCCACTTTGAGAACACACCAAAGAACATCTTCATAACTCCCAAAGTCTCTAATTACAAGAGTCTGTCAAAGGTGTGGTTTTAATCCACTAAAGAATCTATCAATTTTGCTATCATTGTTGATAACAAAACACAAAGAATACCATTGCGAGCCTTGTGAAATTCACTTCATATGTTGTGACAGATTTTCCTTATTTGTTCTTGAGCTCTATTAATTCACTCTCCATCTTTGTACGAATAGTTCATTGGAAATACTTATTAAGAAACATTATCTTAAAATGTTCCCATTCCATCTATTCAGTTTCTTCCCTTGGCTTGGTGTTCTTAATCAATTCCTATCATTGACCATCTTCTCCATCTAGATGATAGACAGCTAGAGTCAACTTCTCCATCTCAAAACAGTGAAGCACAGAAAAGAACTTCTCCATGGAGTTAACCCACTGTTTCACAACTAGTGGATCAGAAGATCCACAAAACGTCGGTGGTCGTTGCCGCATAAAACATTGATAGATAGTTTCTCCTTAATTGGTGAAGGATGATGTTCACCATTATTATGGTTATTATTCATAACATCAGAAAATTGGGTAAGAATCTCCATGATGTTTTAAACTCCACCTCCAAAATCATTAGGGATGTCATTCGGGCAATCATTGCAATGGCTCTTGCTTGAGTTGTTGGCTCGATTTCTCCTGGTTCCCACTATTTTCTAAAATAAAAAAGGATAGATCAAAACATAAATATTCAAGCCATGAAAAAAATATTCATTTAAACAATTATTCAAAAAACATAACATATGGGATCCCTAGGTAAATATTTTTTAGAGCATATTTGTACTTAGTCTCTGCTATAGGTTTTCTCTAGGGTTCACTAATCCTAATTCCCAAATTAACAAAACCTTTCCTCTGATACTAAAAAATAGAGAGCCAGCCTTTTCTTACATTACTATTACATCATTTCAATGATAAAAAACCTAATAGTATTACAAAAATTTGATCCAAAGCCTTAGTGTCTTGGGCAAACTAGGACTACACATAACAAATACAACATCTAACATAGACATTTATTTAATTTCTTCTTCTCTAGATTCTTATTGGAACATTTACTCTCCTTAGTACGTGTAGACACCTGAGGATATACATCAAAAGGGGTGATCTAGAATCCCACTAAGAGGATATGTTGGAAAAATTTAATATGGGGTGAGTATAATCATAACATAGGCTAATTATCTTGAACATGAGAGGAGCATAAATAAAAGACTTGAAATGTGGCAATGCATTAAAATGAAACATCATGTCTTAGTGGTTAAATACCACAAATACTTGTGAACAAATATAGAATCTTTTTCACACATCATTTCACATTTACACATGATATTCATCACTTTACCCAATGCATTAAAGCGCTGTATAATTCTTGGCACACCCATCACTTAGAAACATTCATAATTGCGCTATATAATTCTGGGCACACCCGTCAAATCATATCATTATCTTTATCATGATATCCACATAGAAGACATATCAAAAGTGAACATAACTAAACCATGTAAAGGAATGGGTTTCATCACATAAGAATACATTCATAAGCTTTGGGTTCCCAAAAGAAAGAGGGAACAACATAGTTGATACTAGAACCATCAACCATGAATGAGTGGTAAAAGTTCAGTTCTTAAAAGAAGGGTTCTTTTGGAAAACATTTGGATTGACATAAACATTATTAAAAACCATGTATATCCTAGAAAATTAAATAAAATTATGAAAAAATTATCTTTAAGGAGTGACCATATAAAAAATGGAGTGAAAGAGGTAGAACCCGAAGGATGAGAGTTGGGTTCGAGAATTTCCCCTTACCATGTACCTGAATGATTCCTTCTCTTTAATGTCCTGTATAATGACATTATATTCATTAATTATAAATCTAGATCCATTTTTACATTAATAGGGTTCATTCGGGTTTAATTAGGTCATATTATGTTCCTTTGGAAGACGTATAGAGTTTAAAAACATTGTTCAGGGATGTTCGTTTTTAAGGTTTTTCTTGGGTGGTTCACTTGTATTTTTAAATAGAAGTTTTGGTATAACATGAGTAAACATATAGAAATTATATTAAATGTGATTAATGATATTACAGGAGCTTTAATTATTTTATAATGAATTATATTAGATCCAAGATGATGAATCATTAGTTAATAATTAAATGATGGATATTTTGATCAATTTGTGCGGTTTTTGGATCACAACGAACTTGTTTTAACATATCACTAAGTAATATGTCGATAGGTTATATAAATAACTTTAAATAGAAAATAATACACATAAAATATTCTAGTTCAACCATTAAAATGGTTTCATTACCAGATCTGAAGGTAGAAATGGAAGAAGAAAGCATGTCGTTCTTGAAGGTGATAAATTAACACCTCACAAACAACGTTCTCTTTAATAAAATAAAAGGAAGAAGGAAAGGGGGTTGGATGATATAATATCCCATTAGAATCATAAAAATACAGTATATGAATAATTATGGAGTTAAAATACAATTTGGATGAAGATAGATGGGGAGAGATCATGCAATGAACCTGAACTTGAAAGGAAATTAAAGGAGAAGAGGGAGGGAAATTACCTCTTGAATACTTCTCTTGAGAACCTATTTAAGGGCCTAATATTGGTCTTTTGATGAGACCAGCAGCTCTTGGACGTGGGGGAGGGGATATGGAAGGTGTTTGGTAGGATTTTAGATGTAAAGACCTAGAAATTTCAAGGAAAGTTTTTTCTTAATTTCATTGGAATATTAAATGAACGCAGTTTCTGACGGCGCCTGATTCCGAGGCCCGGTGTGCCCCGAATCATTTTCCGAAGTTTTGCTCGGGTACGTTCAGTGAACGAACGAGCTGGTTTTCCTAACTTTTGGACCAGTGCTCGAAATCAAAATCTCAGGGCACCGATGGAATCGCAGTGCCAATATTTGCTTAAGAACACCTTTTTCAGAGTTGCGTTTTCTCGGGTGAGGTTATTAATTAATTGGGTTAACTAAGGAATAAAATAAATTTTGTGCAACATATTTTATTTTTATTCTATGTAGTGATAACCTAAGCTAAGTGGTTTGAGTGGGACCCACATCCTAAATACTCCACTAGGTAAGAAATTAGTGGGGTGGGGCCCACATGAGCCCCACCCTTTCAACTTCCTCAACCCCTATTAATTAAGTAACTCACCCCCCTTTTTTTAAATGAAAGTCAACTCTTAATTAATTAATTGAGTAGGTTATTCAATATAATTAATTATTGGATTCAATTTGTATTTCAATTGAAATTTTGGCTTGTGTGTTTATTAAATAAGACTACGTATGATTTCTTGAGTGGTTAGCTAGTTGTGCGAGAGGATTTGGAGAGGAAAGCTCTATGTTCCGAAGAACGTTCTTCCTCCTTGAAGAACGCGAAGAACGCACCGTCACCGACGAAGAACGCCGACCTCCGACGAAGGACGACTGTGTGAGACGCCTTCCTCGGAGATCGATGACGCGATGCCATGTACTGCGACACCAACGACCCTCTCCTTCTGCGACACCTACTTCAGCGACGTTCAATTCCGCGGCGAACCTTCGTTCAACGATTTCATCGATGTAGGGGTTAATTTTCTTCTTTGTGAATACTTCGTCATCGTTCATCGTTTCCTAAATAGGCTGCCTGTTATCACAATAACGGGAGGAGGTCGGACCACACGAACACAACCAACCATCCTCCCCCTTGATGATTATGTATGTTGTGGTTCAAAAAAAGGCGGCGCGGTGCAACGACACCCCACGGTTACATGGGAAAATGTGTCAAAGAGGCACGACACCGTCGCGCCGCGCCATTGAGAACAAACAAACCCGAAACTGGAGTCAGGTCGTGGAGAAGGGTCGTGGCGTCGTCACGCCGGGCTGGAGAACCCCGAAGACACCGAGACCAGAGCAGGGCTGTAGTGGAGGAGCGGGGCGCCGACGCGCCGCGCCGGTCGGACCAAGGTAGCGGCCTTTGGCCGCGGTGGAGCAGGGAGCGGCAGCCGGACTACCGGCCGCCGGTGCGCCGGAGCAGGAGGGTGGGACCCCGGAGGTCCCACGACTGCAGCACGGCCTGCCAGCCGGGTCGGCCGATCGAGGAGACCGGGGGTTCGTAACCCCCAGTTAGAAGGAGTGCGGCCCACATGTGGGGGGGGGGGGGGGTCATCAATCAGGGGGCAGCGCACCCCCCTATTCCACTCAGCTCGGCCAGCCGAGCAGGCCACATGGACCGCGCCAGCGCAGCAGGCCAATCGGCCGCCGGGCTGGGCCGCACCCAAACGGGCCGGACCCAGACCCGGTTCGGGCCAACCCAGGGGGTCTCGGGTTGGGTCAGACTGGGCCCGAACCCCTTATTTTCGGACTGTTTTTAGTCATTTGCCCATAACATGGGCTACGAACCTTCGATCGACACACCATCATTTGCGATGCGATCCTTGGATTGAGACGTTCGTTTTGGTATATTACACATTGGGTTTCAGAGAACTTTGGGTACTGCGGGGATGGTTCGAACACGAAACCAACCGGACCCTCGAAGCGGAAACACTTATATCTTGAGCTCCAGACGTCCGATTGACGTGCCGTCAACTTTGTTGGATACCTCTTGATGATACGGAACTTTTGGAATACTTCGCCTGAAATTGGATGCAGATGGATAGTGGTAGGGTTGGATTAAACCCGAAATCCAACCAGGCCCCTAGAACGGAAACACTGATAACTTTCAGACCGGACGTTCATTTGACGAATAGTCAGCGGCGTTGGTGATCACGATGAGAAACTGTCCCTATGAGTATACCCTATGAGAGTTCAGGGTACGGTTGAGATACGGCCAGCTTGGTTTGCACACAAAACCAACCGGACCCCTGGGACAAAAAGGCTAATAACTCACAGACCGGGCATCCGATTGACGCGCCGTCTGTTGTGTTGAGACCCCTATGACGAGGCGGTCCTTTGAGATACTTATTTGTGGGACTTTGTGATACTTGGAGTATCAACCAGTAGCTTGTGGAGCGGACCCTCCTAGTGAGGAGCTAGCAGAGTGCAGAGACATAGTAGCTGGCTGAGAATTGACGACTGCTGATCGGTCATCTCGGAGTGATTCGGATAGCCTAGTGGGGTGTGCTTGGTTGTAGCAGCAAACCCATGGAGGAGGTGCGCTTGGTTGTAGCGACAGACCCGCGGTACTCGACAGAAGGAGTACCGTTGTAGGCTATGAGGGGGTGTGCCTGGTTGTAGCGATAGACCCATGGTGGGATGTCCTTGGTTGCAGTGGCAGGCCCACAGTACTCAATTGGTGGAGTACTTCGGCAGTCCAAGATTAGTGGGGCACGCTTGGTTGTAGCAGCATGCCCACTGTAATCGACAGAGGAGGAGTTTCCAGCAGCTGTGGTTTCGACATCATGAATAAAATCCTGGTTTGAGCTGAGTCTATGACCTTTGTGTTTACCTCATAATTGAGATGGGTCAAATGATAACTTAGGTATATTTATGGGCATATAACTGGGTAGTGGTTATCTGTTGATTTCATAACCTTGTGTTTCCTCATGATTGAGATGGGTTACTTGATAACTTAGTTATAAGTATAGGCTTATTCCTAAGTAAGGGTTATCTGTTGAGATCATACTTGTGGTTATCCTTGTTGGATTTAGTGATACCTTCAGGGTCTCGGGGTCCCTACTGAGTATCGTATACTCACCCCTGCACGGGCTATGCCCGCACCTCATTGTGTTGGTTGCAAGCATTGGGCAGCGTTCACAGAGGCCGAGTGTTCGAGGACTAGATGGTACCTAGAGGTGGACCTCACGATGAGTCAGTATCCGTAGGTGGAAATCATGACGAGATGGCACTCAGAGGAGGTTTACGGGCGAGAGAGTTGTGGAGGCTATCTGTACCTACCCTTCAGGTAGGATCCGAGGAGGACGACCTAGGAGCTGCTTCCATTCTTCCAGCTGTTTGTCTTTTTCTGTTGTACTTTCGTTCAGTTGTAGATTTACTTTCAGTTGGGTTTGAATTCTGGCCCACTTACTTTTCAGCACTTTCTTTTGTTCTTAGTGTATTACTTCTGCTTGTACTCTGTGATGTTTTTTTACTTTTATAAAGGAAATGCCTTCCTAGTTATCGGGATTTATGCCTTGGTGCTTGTCTCCAGCCCCTGGCCTTTGGAAGGCGGCCTTGGGGTAGTCAGGGCATGGGCCCCAAAGATGGATTGTGGCATTAGAGAATGATTGGAGCTTGAGAGGTGTGAGGAAATTAGGGTGAGAAGGGTGACTTTTATAGTGGAGGGGAGAGGAGTTTCCTTAATATAAAATTCATTAGTTTATTATTTCCCCAAAAGACAAGGAATAGTGAGTCTTGAATGACCAAGAATTGTAATTTTATAATTTAATCTCGAACCAAGTGGGCTTACATCATTATAACATCACACATGACCCTATAATTATCTTATTTAGCTTATTTTGTAAATTATAGTATTTCCCTATTCATCAAAAATTCAAGTATCTTTGAAAAATCCCAAAAATTTACTCGAACCATTTATCTACGTATAGAATCCAAAAATGATGTCCATTTTTCAAAAATTATTTTCTAAAAATTATTAATTTAATATTTAATTAAAATCATAATTTACTTAAAAAACAGTTTTTAATATTATAACTGATTTTATTGAGCTTTAAAAAATTACGTAGGATCTTATAAAATTATCTAAAAACTACAATACATTGATTAAATAATTTATGAATAAATTTTAGGGAAATAAATATTATTTTAAATTAATTAATTAATTATAATTAATTATTTATGACTTACAAATACCAAAACATTTACTTAGGTCAAATTGTCACTTTCTAAGATGCCTAACTTTTATTTTATTATTCATAGGTAATTTTACACTTATGTTGGATGATTTAATATACATAAGGGTCATATTACTATTCATAAGAGTATGTTACTATTCCTAAGGGTACGTTACTATTCACCAAAAGTTATTTTTGTTTCATTAGAGTCCAGAAATCATCTTGAACATGACCGTGTATGTCGGATTTTTCAAAATTACAAACATAGGAGTGAAAAAATTATGTTTAAAGGTCACTTATCACTTAATAGTTCATTATTTTGTGATTTCATGTCATCTTATGACGTAAATATAAGAAGGTAATTTCCATTGAAATACATTGGGTTGTTACAAACACTCCCAAAACACAACAACCTAACAAAGGAACATCTACAGATTTTATTCATGTATGAAATCAACATATTATGTCTTCAATCACATGGAATTTCATTACGAATCTTGGTTCAATGAACAGTCCATCCACTAATCAAGAAAACTCAACTTCGGTTGGGATTATAGCATAACAAAGAACCATGGTCTTTAACACCTCCACATCATAGAACATATCATCCCTGATAATCATAGGTGAAATAAAGAGACCTTCACCATACCTATATGTATTGTGACGTGTTTTCAAGACAATCATGATGTATTTTTTTGTTCCCAAAAAACCCCTATTGTTTTTTTATATGGAACTACACCTTCAAAATCATACCCAAATATTTTATTTTGGCAAAAACACCAAAACAATGAATACCCAAGAGCATATAGATAGAGATATGATCACATCATAGTCTCCTTAAACATATTTACCCCAGTAATCCCCTTCCATGTTTTTCAACATCAAAAAGAATATTTGGAATCAATGTATGAACTTCTTCTGAATACATTACTAAGAAAGCCTTAAATCATTATAATAATGTACCAAATATGTTTTTATTTAACCTGAAGAATATCGTAACCTCTAAATTCATTGATGGGACCTATCTATAAAGAAATAGTTGAATCCCAATATTAAAAAATTAAATAGTTCACACTAGAATTCCATAAAGGACACAACTGACCATTACACCACATTGTATTTATCATGGATACATTATTTAAAATACTTCCACAAAGTCCATATTTATTGAAGAAGAATAATAATTTGTTGATCCATTCCAGCTGACATATCTTAATAACTCTTGTCATCAATGTCTGGTGTGTCAGAAAATGAACCAAAAATTTTTCTTCCATGGATTCACCGATTTACCACATGCACATTCACTGAAACCTATACCTTATATTATGTGATGAATAAGATAAAACTATCACATGGTCATTTAATCTATCACACCTCATCAAAAATAAGGGTGCAACCTAGATATAGCTCACTGGAATAGTCACCCATTAAATATAACCTATGAGACCAAAAAAAGTATGGGATAACCTCAGATTCATTAATGTAGAGTCCAACGAACATACAAAATATATTCCATAGTATATTAGTTTAAATATATTATGATATTTTGGCATGATATTCACATTAGATCATTGAATGATCATAGAAAATCATCCTCCCAGTGTTCAAGCCAACAATAAAATGGTTGGTGTCCTATAGACCCTTCATGGTGTTCTAACATGGGAACCCATGTACCACTAAGAACTAACCATTCCTTAGTAATACACATTAGTATACTGTGAACCATTACTAAATCATGTTTATTTTAATATATGAACATTTTAATCATTTATATTATTATATAATTGACACACTCTTAGTGAATCAAAGACATTGTAAAGATAGGGAGCACGCACATGACCAAGGAACAATACACTAAAAGGGTATCAAAAATTCACAAACGTGTTTGGGAGACTTATACTACCCCAATAATCAATATAAATTATAGTTAGAATAAACCATACCCAACCACATAAATGAATTATAGTTGATCCACCAATGGGTGACTTCTTGGGTAATTGTTGGGTTTTACTACCAATTCATTGTCACTAACAGATCATAAGTATTTACCACATAATTCATTCCAATATGAATCATCAATAACCACTAAAGATTATCTTTACCAATATTGTTTATCTATAGTTTCTTTCACATCCCATCTTGTAAACATCGTTATACCGAGAAATCACAGACATTTTCAAGACTGACCATCCTTATAGGAATTCAAAAACTATATTGAACATTTTTATATGGTCTTTCTAACTTATGCTACATATAAATAAAAGGAAGCTCATTAAACATAACAAACATAATAGTTTCTTAGTCAATAAATGGGGATATTGAATAGGTATCAAAATATTTCTATGTCATCATCAGCTTTAATATTTGAGTGATACATGTTATAGTAATGAAAAAAATTCCACAGAATTAGGCGTGACAGACAAAACAAACCTGACTAGAATATAAATTGTTTTGATCCTATTTGAAATACATAACAAGAATTGGTTAAAATTTGATTCAATTCACATAATGTACTATCTACTCTCGTGATTTATTAAGAACACATCCAACAGTTTTAAGCCTTATAAATTTTCAAATTACTAATAATTTGTTTTATATAATAATCATAGATAACATAAGAGGCCAACTAGGGATGAGTCAAATAAGTGGTCCATTAGTAACTTTTTTAAACGAAAACTAAATAATATTTTAATTTATTAATATTTTAATATTTATCATTCTTATATTTACTGTTTCTATTATATGGGTTACCATCATAAAAATTAATAAAATACCCATTCATATTATTGACTATATACTAGATCAAATTTAATCAAATGACATAAAATTTAAAATTTAAAATTTTATAGATTTTTAATTTTTACAACAATCTCAAAATATATATAAAAATATAATCAAACGTGATTTCATTACATGGGTCACTTTTCCTCCAATATATAAGGCACCCATACACATAAAAAATGAATGTCATCTATTATTTAAACTCAAATAAACATATATATAAAAATCATAATTAAGATTTTCATCATAAGAATAAAACTGATAGAAGCAAGCTAATATTAACAGTGGCATGTTACATAGGTATGACATGTTAATTAATCCATTAGAATATAATATAATTACCAACTGACAGTAGTTAATTAACATAAAAATTAAATTACTAATGAATTTCATATAAACGTTAATTCTATAAAAATACCTAATAAGGTAAAAAATTAATCATGTCAATAAAATAACTAACATGGTATATGACTGCATGAATAATAATTACATGAGGCACATCATCACAATATGTAGATGACATATTAATGAAACTAAATTGAACGACATATGAATTTCATGAAAATCATTTTGGGCATATAATTATTCATGAAATGATACATACATTGTATACCAAGACAAGGAAATAAATCCATCATTCTTAATAAATAATTAATCATTGAAATTCACACCCTTCCTTTATGGAGAAATCTTAATCAACTTTGACAACAAATAGGAAGAATAAAGTTCCATTTCCTATCGATTTAGACTCTTCCCAATGGGTGGCATGAACCCTCTTAGACACGAATACTCAAATGTCCCACACACATTTCTAGTATAAAATATACAACCCCCCAAATATTATGATAATGTAAAACATAGGCTCTAGTACCACTTTGTCACATCCCAACCTGTCAAACTGCAAAAATGGTAGATGGATTGTTGCAAAATGGCCTCAAGCACACCTAAATGTATACCGAAGGCATCTGACTATCAACAAGGGTGTATGGTGGAGATAGTGTGGTGACTATACCATGAGTATCATACTATAACATTAGTATATCATTATATAAATTATATACAATAGTGAGAGAAATAATAAAACAATGGAAGAGTGGTTGAAGAATAATAAAAATAATGTAAAACAAAATGGAAGCTACTAATAAAAATTAATTCATGCTCGTCTATATCATAACACATAGATTAAAATAGTAGGCATTCATCAGGAAACAAAACAAAATGTAGTATATGAATAATAAAAACATGAAAAACTGTATGTGTGAACACTACTAGCATATTAATCTTCATATCAGTCCCATTACCCTATCTCATAGGTAAATGTATAACATTACAATCAATAATCCATAGTCTTGTGAACATGAGATATGTTCGGGTACTCCAATACCATGGAATCCCAAACGAAGCGTGCGATAAAATATCATTAGGCCACAAAAAACACTATATACAACTAAATATTTTCTGTGAAAATAATGTATGGAGGTTTATACGTATAAATTAAATAATAAACACACTATCTTAGAAAAATATAGACCACTTAGGTTCCAAAATGACACCTAGTAGATATATCTACATTGACACGTCGCTATAATGAATGTCTGATCATTTACTATTTATATTTCAATAATAAATATATATAATGATTATATTATAAATTTCATCCACCAATATGGACATATTATATGTAGAAATAACTATCCATATACATATAATAATTGTTTATGGCTAGACTATGGTGTAACCGAGTTATCCATAACAAGTCTAAACAAGCCTATAAGCTCACACACAATGATACATTCCCAATAACTCATTATAGGAGATAAAATACACTATCATCATTTGTGATGATGTCTGTTCCATCATTTAAACACTCAAAATAAGAGACATGGAATTTGAAGATGACTATTGAAATATAGTAAATTTTATGGGATTTTATGCTCAACAAAAGATGTAATAGAGAGTGGTATCATCTTGCTCAAACAAACCATTACCATAAATCCAATTCATTTATCACGATGTAATCATATTACCAATAATATCCATGATTCATTACCTCAAATGATATATATTAATTAAGCCCAATATATAACCAAGGCCTTTTTAGTTTCTATTAAATTAAAAACATAAAAGAGGTGTGGCCTTTCCACCCATTCCATTTATATATTTAATTAATTTTATTATGGAAACCACCATGATAGAATTTATTCATTTCAATACATACCTAATCTTCCATGATTATGTAAATATATAATGTGTTTTGGTCATACCACCCAAATAATTATATATTAATTTAAGACATTCAATTTGAAAAATCCATTTCTTTTATCTAGGAATGGATTTATAGATTCAAGTCATTCCTACCAACATAGATGGTGGTCAGTGTTTGAAAACAATAGTCAATAAGAATGTAAAGTATTAATCATCAAACCTAGATCAAATAATGACATAGTGGAATAAAAAAATACCAATTCAATAAACAATTAAAATAAAATCACCCATAACCAATATTCAGTTTAGAAGATTGTCCAACTCATTTGAGGAGTGTTCTTATAAAAACATTATATTTCATTCAAAAAATACAATTATGTCAATCATAAATCACATTTATGAGTCCTTTATCTATTTATCAAAAGCAAAATTTTAGAAGGGAATCAAATTTGTAAAAATTAACATCTTGGTTCAAAAATGAATTTCGAAGGTTCTGCAATTAATGGACTAATTACCCTAAAGGGGGAAATCAAGAATTATCAAAGATTATCTTTTATATAGAGTTCCCAGATATTCCAAATAAAATATAAAGGTAAAAATATAATTGTCACACCATTATGGTGTCCATGATCGAGTTAAAAATCCCCAATATACTACGAAATGTTCATCTTGTGTATAATAAGGGGCATGTGTCAATATAAATTGAAGAAAACACCTTATGGTAGATTCATTGAAATGGCCAACGCATGGCAAAAAGACAACAATTGTAATTCCATAGAAATATATGGAATGATAATTAGACCACATTAGTAAATACTATGATATTCTAGACATCTAATACTACTTTTTGATTTGGTCCAATTTGGAAGAAATTAATGAAATAATGATCTGAATTGAAAATAGGGTTAATGATATCACATGAATATAGAGAATAGTTAGTATGAAAAACTAAGAGAGGATAAAATGATAATATATAGAATAATAATGTTGATCCAATGTGACGAATTGTGTTGTACTATGACCTCAGATTATGAAGATATCATTATCCCTAATAGGAGGTCCTTGAGTATTCCATTGGTGGAGTTGGTGGTTCATCCAACTAGGGGGAAAATAAAGAAAGAATAAATTTGGTTATAAGATTGAATAAGGAAAAAATGATAAAATCTCCATTAAACCCATTTTGAAATATTTTACTACATTGTTGGATAAACTATGCACCAATAATGCTGCTCAGGTAACTTAAGAACCCTAACTCTTCACAGTTTTCCCAAATGGTCTACCATAACAGTGTTCCAACTGTGCTCCAAACAGCACACATGCAGCCTAGGTGGCACAAGGCTTGTTGGATATGGAAAATGTTTGGGAAACCATGGATAACTTATGAAAGTTACTTCTTCCCACCAGTTTTTGATACATAGTTTCTCTATTGAATCAAATGGGTTCAAAATAAATTGTGTTCCCATTCTTGTCCAATTAAAACATGATTTTTGGGGCTAAACACTCCCACAACATGATGAACCACCAATGGAACATATAAGTATTGTAAATGACTGTAAAACAACACATTAATGTCTTAAAACTCTTTATATTGCATTTAAAAGCTCGGTTTAATGAACTGTATATCCTCCAAATGAAAAAAAATCAAATTCCCCTGGAATTATACAATTTTTCAAAACATTGGTCATTAGACACCACAACATACAAATCCTATATTACTACCTAAATATAATTAATTTTTTATTTATATTGTGGTAAATTTTTATTATATTTTTTTGAATAGTACTATATAACTCATCATTATTCTATGTGAAAATCAAATCATATATGGCGTCTATATAGGTTATACTACCATTTCGAAGTGAAATATTTTATTTTGCATTAATTAATCCCCACATTGTTTATATTGAAGAATATAATAAATATATATTATATAGATGAAAAACATAATATTATATAATGTTAAAATATTGTAAAATATTATTCCATTTGATTCATTAAATAATATACATGCCCACATGTGTTCACATGGACTACAACTTCAAAAAATTCCATTTTACAGATCCCATAACAATTTGAAATTGATTGGAATAAAAAATTATTAAAATTATTTATAAAATACCTATAACATGAATTTGGGTCTAGATTGGATTGATATATCTTTTCATTTCACTGCATAAATCAATTAATTTTAAAGAATAAAACTTTATATTAAATTATATTTTTTATGATTCTCATTTGAATCATTAAAATATGTTCTATTATGATATCAAGTAAATATGTAAATATGTAAAATAAATATAAAACATTAAGCTAATTTAAATTTAATTTGTGATGGTATATATGTTTTTTAATAAAAATATATCACAAAAAATCACAAAAACATCATTTAAAATACTGACATATAATTATAAATATTTCTGAACATAATTAAAATATACATAATTATATAAAATAATTGATTAATATAAATTGTCATAAAAATTAATAGGGTTAAAAAATAAAATTCTATTCAATATTATTTTAATACACATGATGTTAAAATATATTTGAGCACATAGGGATTCAGTGTAATGGTTTTTCGTATTAAAAAATAATCTTTGAGATTTGAATTGAATTATACCCCAATATAAATTTAATTCGGGATAAAAATAGTGTTAAAATATTATATAATAGAATACTTTTAAATAAGGTTATGTAATGTTCAATTTTATATTTTCTCATCTATTTTCAATTTATTCAAGAGTTTGGAAAACTGTTAGTGTTTATTTTAAAATACACGATTCATCAACATTTTATTTGTTTTATTTACCATTGTGGGATATTATCTATATATATATTAATATTATAAATGAAATTATTTTATTAAATTTTAATTATATTTTATTTTTCATATATTAGTTAAATTCACACTCATTGTTACTAAAATCCTAGAAATTATTTTTTAAAGAAAAGATGATATTATATCACAGTTTTAGTTAATACCCATTATATTCCATAGTCATAATCATTATATTTATTATAAAATATAATTTTATTCACATGAATAATTTATAATGGTCAACATATATAAAAATTTATATTAAATTCAAATATTTTGAAGTGTTATTTTTACAATTTTCCATACATGTATTTTTTTTATTTTTTTTAAAATGATTTAATATCTATTTTAATAATTATCTCTATTAAAGGAATCTAATATGATAATGGAAATTCATAATAAAATATATTTTTATCAAAAATTTAATTATTTTCAATATAAAAATAAACATTCTATTATACTTTAATTCATTTAAAATGAAATTAAAATACTTTTAAAATGATTCGAAAAGAGATTTCATTAAAAATATTAATATTTTTATATTGTACTATATATTTCATATAATTAATATTGTATAATTTTATGGTCAAATTAAAATAATGAATATTGATAAAAATATTAGTGGAATTCTTATTGAAAAATATTAATTGAGGTTAAGATAAAAAAATTTATAATAAAATATTTTTTTCGTAGTAATGAAAAGCCATTATAGATCAAATTGAGTAGATTCTGAATTTTCAGAATATAAAATTACATTAATAAAAATTAAGACAGCTTCTTGAGAGTTGAATCAATATTAACATGATAGAAAACATGTAGTCGTAAGTATTAACCTATTTCTCTATTCTTGAGGATATTAATCAGATATTTCACATTCATGATTTTGAACCATTGAACACATGGTTTTAAAAAACCAATATATTGGTCTTATAAAATGTGATCGAAATAAAATCCTAATGTAGCCTAATTTCTAATATGTTTTCATCTATGGAAACAAAATTTAATATTTTTTACACATAAATGTGTATATTATCTTTTGACACCATCAAATTTATTTCTTTGGATGGATTACGATATTTCCATAAAGGATTTTCTATGAACCCCATTTCATTCATGTAGGCATGTCCATGTTCGAAAAAACATTTAGCTACTTATATTACACTCATTTTTGAGAAATGTATAGTCTTATTGAAACCCTCATGATTTTTATATACCACATTTTTTTGTATGGGTTATATTCCAAATCCATCACAATAATTATAATTACATTTTCTTCTACTTCAAATCAATGAAAAGTAATATATTGTATTAATTATATATAAATTGAATAATTTTCATAGCTATATTAAATTTATTATATATAATGAAAACACACTTTATATAAAATGGTGTTTACAAGAATATCAATCCATTTATTTTCCAAGTAATTATTATTAATCAATATACTTATTTTATTAATATATATAATTATAGAAAAGTATGATGTGAATATAATTTTTGTCTACTAATTCCATTAAATGATGAATTTATTATACATAAATAATAATGTGTGGGGATCAGATTTATATAGAACCTTCATGCATCTAATGACCGATGGAATAAAAAATGGCTAGTATTATTTGGTCTCTTACCTACATATTTAAAACATCATAGAATAGTGATTAATGCTAAGATAAGGGTGACATATATTATGGGTTTTATTATTATAAAATTGTCTAATGATTACATGTGATTATTTAAATTTTTATGTTATTTGTGGATGTTTTTCTAGATGGTATTATTCTGTTATTTTTTATTTTTTATTTCAAAATTTATCATGTCAGGATTATTTCAAGATACCATCTATTATAATATTACAAATGTTGGGAATTTAGGGTCATCAAAACATAAAATATTTTCCTCTATGTTATGAAAAAAATTAACATAAATTATATATCGATAAGAGTATTCATCCATGTGAATTATATATGAGTTGGTGAATAATGTTTATTTAATAATAACACAAAGGAATAGTGGGAAATAATTATAAATATATTTAGAAAATTAAATTTTTTATAATGTAATTGTTTTATTTTATATTTGTGGTTGTAAACCGAAAAATATGTTCATATGCATAAATTAATATATTTATTAATAACGGAGGAATTATAAATAGATATTTTTTTGGTAGTTTTAGTATTTACAAAATAATATATATATTGTATTATTGTTCATAACAAAAATGGGGGCATAAAATCATGTTCTTATAAGACCTATCATGTTTATAACATTTAATATACTATATTTCAATATTTGACATAATGATAATTATATTTCTTAGTGTAGTTATAATTATCATTTTAATGCGATACCTATAATCCTCTTTGAGTTAGGGTAATGTGGTTTTAGAGTGTGCCATCAAGATAATGTACCAATATAATTTCTTAATATATTTACATTTTCTATGGAAAATAATTTTCTTAACACTTTGATTTTTATAAAGGTGATAATTTCATCTATGATTTTATATGTTTTATTGGGCCACATACTGGTAGTTTTCAAGGTTTAAATTATGATCTGCCTTGGACTGAATGATATCCTAGTCATACCGTCAATGATTATGTGTGAAATGTTATTTTTGAAACTCATATAAATTAAATCAATATTAGGACATGTTATAGTTATACATGCCACATGTGGTGGATGCTTCCCCAACATGTCCAAAATAATACATATCTATTCTAATTTTTATTCATGGAAATGAAAATACATTTGATATATTTTTATTAAAATATGATGGATTATGAAATTTTAATTTGGAAATTTTAATTAACATTATTGGTTTTTATAAACAATCATATATTTATTAGCATATTCTCTATATCATTGATGAAATATAATACATAATGGTCTTTATTGAATAAATTACAATTTTTATTTATTCTCTTCAATTTCAATTTTTATAAAGGGAAAAGGGGGAAACAATCCACAATACAATACAAGTGTTGGAGAAGAGCCTATGGTGGTCTAATGTAATGGAGACTGAGGTCGTACCCCTTGATCAGATTGACTTTTATAGGCTTGAGAGTGAGAAAGCAGTGTAAAAAGATAGGTTGGGGTGAAGGACCACATGATAAGTAAGGTGATAGGAAACTTGATTTTCCTCATGCCAAGAGTGCATTACATTGGTGTTCTTGGTGATTACGCATTTTTCACTTTCTAGTGATGTAGGTAATGGACCATAGAGTTAGACAAAGACCGAGAAAATTTTAAAGAAGGCTTTTTGTATCTGTTTCAACCTCTGAAATGGTAATATACATCAGCAGGTAGAGGTTTAAACTTAGAAGAAGAGAATTGTCTTTGACCTGAATTGTGGATCCATGACCCAGGTGCGAGGAGAAGGCCAAGAGGGCCGAGCCTTGACAGTTGTGAGAACCCCACAACCTTGCAGGACACCCATAAAGTAGGAACCATCAGTATTGAGTTTAATGCACCTAAAGGGGGGGTTCCAGTGGAACCAGTGGTCTCTTGTACTGTCCATGATAAGCTGGGTTCCATGAGACCACACATGCATCTTTGGAGAGAGGGAGAATCCTGCCAGTTTCTGAACTTTCAGGCTAGATCAAAGAGGATGGTTTGCATCCTAATGAAGATGGAATTCCCAGAGGATTGGATTATATGATGTCTCATCCTATAACTGGCATTCTAAATGAACCAGCACATAGAATGAAGAATCTACGAGTGAGCCACCATATCTGGTCCGTTGTCTCTCGATCCATGGAAGCACCTGTCCAAAAACATGAGGACTGCCACGTTATGAATGAGGAGACCAGTGAACTCCCAAAAAAACTCTATACTGCCCTGGCCAAATATCCCACGAAGAAATGGGGATTATAGTATTCCTCCATTCAGGATATACAATATGGGAACAAAGAAACAGTCTAGATACCCCATCATTTGATATTCTCTTTAGTTGGAATGTCACCTCACCTGACCCTCCACAACAAGAAGTTATATTTTGAGGGGATGTCTTTGGACCATAAGGTATCACTACAACTATCAATAGGCTATAAAGTAGTGCGAATGTGAAATTTTTCTCAGGGGGTTAAGGTCCCTTAGGAGGAGGGGGTGATCATGCACCTATCGGGGTCCAATGTCAGATTGATGAGGTTGGATGTGGCATGATGCCCCTTATTCAACGCTTCCTTGAGAAGGGCCAGATACATGCTAGCTTCCCTAAAAGAGTGGTTGGGGGTGGGGTAGCCTAGGAATCCTATTTCCTTGCCAATCCAATTGTGGTTCCATAAGGAGATCTCTCCCATTCATATGATCAATTATGAGTGTGGTTGAAGCCCAGAGATGAGGTGAGAGCTTATGGACAATAACGGAGTGTCGCAACCATCCACCGTGGGTTGAAAACTGAACTAAAAGTGCGTGGATTTTCCCCCAAAACGTTTTTTATTCCAATACAACCCATACCAACTTGGAATGTATGAATTTCAACTATCTTCAAGGCTACAAACCTTAATGTCACCTTCACTAATTGGCCTTGGCATCCTCCGCCAAGAATCCCAGTGACGTTTCCCTTCCTCAAGGGGATCCCATAGGAATCCCACTAGAATCTTGTCGATGTATTTGATGATAACTTTAGGGGTTTTGATAGTAGATGGATCATGAATGAGGGTGAATAAAAGGATGTTTTGATGAGGGTGATGTGGCCACCAATGGACAAGTACCATTTCTTCCAGTTAAGGATATGACCCGCAATCTCTCTAATGAGATAATCAAAATATCATATCCGTAATCTGGCAGGAGAGATTGGGCCCTCAAGGTATTTCATGGGGAAGGAGCCCCAATTCATGGTTATACTATATTGAACAACAGAAGACCACCTGGTTGGGCTTTTTCTGGAGATGTATAAGGCACTCTTAACATTTTTATTAAACTAGACAATCGAGTGATAAGACACCTCTAGCAGGGAATTGAAGCCTCTGAGGGAATACTTACCAGTATTGATGAATATGAGGGTGTCATCCGCGAATGTATGGGGAAAAATTTGGTTGTACTCTCATTCTAATCTGGTAGGCCATAATCTATCAATTGATTATGCCTCTATGGATGATACAGATGAGAACATTTTGGGACATGATTAAGATGGTAGAATATATCGTGTCACTTTGCCTCAGACCACTAGTGGATTTGAAAAAACTTAATGACTTCTCTATGAATGAATGATCCATCATTGTTGAGCTGAAACAACTAAAAATGGGAAAAATGTTCCAATATGAGAAGCCCATACCCTCCAGGAACATGTTTAAGATGCCCCACATCGCATGATTCATGTCATTATTCATGTCTAACATGATCTAAATGTTGGATTTGTGATATTCAGAATTTATGTATCTTATAATTTCGTGAGGGATAGTGATGGTACCTTGAATAGAGAGGCCCTTTACAAACCCATGGTTCTTCAAGGAAATCCATCTAGGAAAATGATAGGATAGCCTAGCATTAATAATGCACTTTATGATTTTTTATGGGATGTTGCACAAGATCATCGGTATATAATGAATGAGAGAGGAGGGGTTTCTAGTTGTGGGAAGAAGAATCATGGTAGTGCTCACTCAACCTGTAGAAAACATACTCCATTGAAAAGACTTGAATGGCCAAGACAATGTCTGCCTTAACCAAATCCCACAAGGCTCTGTAAAAGTAACCTCAAAACCATATGGACTTGGGGAACTATCTTGATGAAGGCTCAGTATCGATTTATAGACCTCCTTTTCAATCGAGAATGGAACTCAACCCCTCGTTGTCACAACCAGAGATTCATGAAAGAATAACCTCAAAGATCCCATTGTCCATTCCAAAATACCCATTAGGCATCTGAGTGTTGGGACCGATGCGGAGAACATTGAATTAGGATAGGTCCAGGGCTTCTAATATCTCTTTGTCATCTGTGTGGGAGTCGTCATCCAGAATAATATTGGGTTTCGTCGACCTCTTTCACTCTTAAATGCATGCATGAATGAATGTAGTATTTTGGTCTCCTTCATTGAGACATTATATTCGTGAAGCATCAATTTATAATCATTATTTAGAGATCATCATTTCCTCTGTAGAACCCTTTATTCTAGGGAGATCTTGAAATGTACATGCATCTGTTTCATCATCAAGCCTCATCATGAGGGAATCCATATCCATTATGGTTCAAAAAATGAAACTATCAATGGGGGGATTTATGACATCAAAAATAGGAGTCTATTTTTGTGACACCTCAGCTTATCACGAATAGAAAACCACATTCTACCCTATGATGGTGCATTATAAATATCAATATCCTTGTCTTGGTACCCCATTATGTTTCCCCACTACTCGTGGAAACAAAATTGTTCCTGATGATCCTTCCTAAAGAAGATGGAAACACATATGGAGAGTGGATAGAAATATTTTTTGGAATATGGAAGACATTGGTATTAACGATCAAGGTAGTGATGTGCACGTTTTCCAGACACCTATCCAATCGACTCCATGAGTGGTGAGAGACCCTATGGTTATTTCACCAGGTGAAAATTTCACCTGAGAATCCAAGATCAATGAGGCCCTTCACATCCATGAAATGAACAAACTTCCTAATAACCTTCCTCTAAAATGTGCTTCTAATATTCCATACCTCTTGGTTGGAAACAACATTAATGTCACCCCCAAAAAACAATTAATGAATACCATGATCGAAGGACATCAGGACAATACAAATAGATTCTCTGTGAAGAGGGTCACAACATTCATAAACAAATGTCATGAGGAAGGATGTGTCATCTAGGGACAACTTGTTGGTGATGAATTGTTTTTTGTCTTCGACCGACTCAAAAAGGTAGTTCTTCTACCAAAAGATCCTTATGTGCCTGTTTTAGTAGTTGTAGTGATGTGAATCGTGAAACTATATTTTCTAGGAAATGTCTCTAATTCTTATGGGGGGTTTTGTTTGGGTTTTATGATGGAAACAACATAGGCCTTGTGATTCTGAATTTCTGTGGCAACGAAGATCGATTTGACCCATGGACCAGGTCCACAAGAATTTCATTTGAGGGTAGGATTAAAGGAAACGATAGTTCTCTTTAATTTCCTCCATAGTTAATGGAATTCTGGAAGTGAGAGGATGATCTCTCCATGAGGTTCCTTGATTTTGAAAGAGTTCAAATAACCTCTTGGTTGGGAAACATAATAAGAGTGGGGGATAAAGATACAGAGGGATATGGGAAGAATGGGGAGCATACCTTTGGTTCTGGTGAGAGAGTGTTCTCGGGATCATTGTGGGCTTGGAGCTGAATGATCGACTCAGAGCCTGGGGAGAGAGGAAAAATGCTACTGGAAAACTACCAATACACTTCCGATAAGTAGTCAGAATAATGAATGAAATTCTAAAATTTCATAATAAATATTGTAAACTCCAAAAATTAATGTAAATATATTTATTTTATTAGATATGTCTTTTAATTTTCATTGGGTACTTTGATACCAAACTTCATGATCTGATCATGATATTGTTTCTTGTTAAGATATAAGAAGAAGTATTTCTGCATGACAAGGATATTTTTGTCACTTTTGATTTCACAATGCTATAAATTAGATATGATGATTGACATATCCTTTTAATATGTCCTAATTCACATGTAAAAAAATATTCAAAACATAAATTCATAGTTAATGAAATATGTACATGGAATTTTAATATATAAAATGAATATTGGATTCCCCAAGACCATCACAAATGAAAAGAGTTCCAACTCTTTTTTATTCTCATGTGTTCTAATAATGGTGATTCATATAATTACAACAAAATTGAAATTATATAATAGATACCCAATATTTATAATTATTTTAAATGATTTCATCTTTAAATTTGACACTATAGGTGAAATTGGCACCTTATAATGATAACATATTCTACAAAAAAAATATTGTTATTAAGTCCCTTTTATTATTTTTATTTGAGTAGACGGTTACTCAAATAAGTTCAGGATTTATGGTTCAACCATCGCATAGGGAGAATCCTATATAGAATTCATAAGTGATTTTTAGTATGATAAAAAAATACATTTACTTTCAAAATATATATTTAGTATTGTATATGTAGAATACATGATAAGATTGTTGATTCTATATCGATGTAAAAACTGATTGTTTTCCATTATCATCCATAGTGTTGTAAACTATTTTCCCTAACCTTTAGACAACCATATATTATGGAACATATCTTACTTAATTAATAACAAACACATTCATGATATTTAGTATAGTGGAATCATTGTCTTTTTTGTATAAATATTAATAATTAGAAATTTGGATGATTTCTAATAAATAATTTATGTGAATCAATATTTTTATTTAACATCATATGAAGATATCTAGCATTAAAATAATGGTCTGAAATTTTATTGACTGTTTGTTATATCTATAATTCATTCCATTATTCTTTTTCCACTTCATTTCAATTAGTTGTTTGTTTAATATTTTGAATAACATCATGATATCTTTATACCCTTTAAACTAGTTAGGAACAGAATCATCCCATAATTGGGTGGTAACCTTGTTTCGAACTATGGATTCCCCTTTTCATTCCTCAAACCCATTAACATATTATATATTTTATTCGGAGATGTGAATTATTAAATATTCAGAATCATAAAAAATTAATAATAATAAAATCATAAATTTTTTATAATGATTTTCCACCTATGTAACATCCAAAAATGATTATATAATAATCATTCATGTAAATTTCCTTCATAGTAGTATATTTGGTTTAAAGTTCCATTAATTAATTTTCTTTCTTTATAAATGTTACATGAGAATAACATTGTTTTTAGTTATTCAGATGGATTTGACATTATGTTACACTAACATGTTTTTCAAATTATTGATATGGATAATGATTTAGAATGAAATGAGAGGGTGTTTTGAATGTTTTTAAATATATTCCGAAATATAATATCATCCATTTAAATATATAAGGATGTAATAATATCTTCATTACCATGGGAATTGGTTGTTATTACTCCATAAGAATTTAATACATGACATAAAATGTTAATAATCCAAAAATATTTATTTTCTTATTATATATTCATATTACTAGCTATGTATGGGATTTATATTACATTGGGGTATAATTTGTTATAGGATTATTTTTTACCTCGTATGTGCGAAATGTCAGTAATCCTTGGAAATATGATGAATTTTTTATTAAATATATCATTCACAAGTGGTATTCTTCATTTATGACATATGAATAGTGGGTAATCACTTAACTAAAAAATTGTTATTTTAAAATTTGGGGGGAATGAATAGACCTGTATCCCTCCAATTTATAAAGATCATTAATTTTAAAATATTTCAATATTCATTGTTTATTTAACAAAGAATACATTCATAATATATGATATCTATTTTAATATTTCAATAAGATTCTTTGTAGGTGATGGTTATATGATCCCATGACTAATATATTAATAGTAAATTAAAATATTATGCATTGATAATAATTTGAACATTGATATATTCATTCCTTAATTTTACTATTGAGAAATTTTGATGAACTACGAGTATGAGGGTATGAACATATGTTTGTTGAATATTAATATCCAAGATATTACAATTTCTTACATCTTAGTGATCATGGATATCATCATTTTTTGGAGATATTGAAATTATATATTTACAAGATTATTTAATTTTGAGTAAGAATATAGGCCAACATTGTGGTCAGTAATTTAATATGATGGGGAATGTTTTGAATTTAAATGAAATATAACTATTTCAAAAGGATTTTTTTTCAAGGAATTGTTGTAGATCATCTAAATGGGGAGTTTATTTATAGGATTTTTTATTTATAATTGATGGAATATAACGATGATATGTTTTTAGGAACACATGGATATGATATTACGATGAAGGTTATACATGGTTATAAAGGTTATTGAATCTTTTAAAAAATTTGGTTGTGTTCTTACGCCATGATAAATTTTCATCATTCATAGGATATCAACAGGTGATATATTGATAATAGGGCCTTTTATAGAATCATTAATGTCTCTTACATAGCCTATTATTTATATTTTAAATATTTTATCATATCATTGGAGAAAATTGATGATTGATTTATTTCATGGAATCTCATTAGATATAATGGAAATGAAATCATCATCTCCCCATTACCCAAAATAGTATTGATATGTATTTTCACACCATACAAAAAAGCTCCCCATCTGCTTTCACAGGGTCGTAATATCCACATGATTCTCATAATCTTTGAATTGATGGGATGGATAGGATAGATTAATTACATTCATTCATTTTTGAGAGACATATAGAGTCTTGATTGAGTGATTTTGAAGATAGTCAAATGTTAATGTAGTCATCAGAAAAAGATGTAATGATGTAACTTGAGTAAACTAGTCAGGCCCTCTAAAAAGTATCATAAATTAATATAGGTTAAAAAGGAAAATAAAAAATTTCTTGAATATATCAATAAAATAATGATAACTAGATTGCCGAGAAAAACAAATTACATACAACAACATAATATTATCCAGGAAAAAAATAGGAAAATGAGGAAATATCTTATGTCCCCGCAAGAACAATAGTCACCTCTACACCATCATGAATCAAAAGACAAAATAAAAATAGTTCAAATAAATATATAATATTATCTTCCCATTACATGAACCCTATAATACAACATCTAGAAATTCCAAACTGAACAAGTAGAGTTTAAACAAAATCCTAGTTTAATACCACATAAATTTCACTAGATTATCTATATTAGATAATTTAATAATTCAATATTTTAAAACAAAAAGTTATCACAATGATGTTTTATAATCTAACTCTAGTTGTAAATCATTTTCAATATTCCTCATCAATTATTATAAAAAATAATTAATTTTAACATATGATAAATAGTACATGTAGAACTGATAGAATTGGGAATCATATATATGCATAAATAGGTAAATTAATCCATGATATAACATTTCATGAAAAACTACGTGATCCAACATCATATAAAAACACATGATTAATAATCCATGCAAAACGATCTTATGATAAACAACCATAAATGATAAATAACCTCTCGTAATTCATATATCCTTTGAGATAACAAATACAAGACATAAGAAAGACTAAATAGACATACTATTGTATCAAAGTGATATTGAGTCATTTTAATCGATATCAAAAAATGATATCTCTTAGTGGTTTCATACAGACACTAAGGCAACTGATGTCTATATAACGATGCATATGTTGTTCTCAAGGTGAATTTATCCAAATTAATGTGAAAACCATGATAAAATTTTTATAAAAAATTCAAATCCATTCCATCATACTTCTTTGTTTGAAAAATAATTTACATAAGATGAAAAACTATTTTTAATGAATATAACAGTTTTGGATAAAAATGCATTACTAATAAATCATTTAAAACGTCTTTTTAGTAAAAATTATCAAACGACACAAAGTAATTCATCATGACAAACATTTCATTCATTACATTAACAAATTTTATATAAATAACAAAATTATCATGGTAGAAACCCAGAAGCATTCAAAAATGGTGAATATAATCTGTATGAACGGACATTGAAAGACATTGGACAAAATGAAAATGCAAATCATCGATAGAAAACACTATCTAATCACACCGATATCCAAACCACAACCACAAAAAAATAAAAATATAATATAATAAGATTACATCACAATATAAAATTAATCCTAAATAAATGGTGATCAATTGTGGATCAATTTGATTTTGGAGGAATGAGATCATGAAAAAAAACATAGGTAGAGAATATAGGTCAAGTGATGGAATCCTTCAATGGATAAAATTATGAATTTCATGTGAAGCACCATATAATATCAATTCATGACTATTATTTAATCTGATACACAATTAAATTTTTTATTGTCCCTGAAAAACATATACATTGAAAGAAACAAGTATATTTTTATTAAAAACAAAAAAATTCCCATTACATGTGGTGATCAATTTATACAATGTTTAAACCCGTCAATATTAATATCTAGTTCATGACTTTATCAAATTAATAGTTTCATGGAATATACTCAAAATAAATAGCTTGTAGTCACCACATGAATAAAAAAAATAGATTTGAGATGAAAAATATAGAAAATCCACAAATTCACCATTATATTTTACCTCCAATTACATTTCTACATGTTTATCCGATGAAAAAGGAAACAAAAAAACAATTATTATAACATATCTTACAGAAAGGTAACCTGGGGTAATATTTTCCATACCATAAATTTTTTACCTAAGAATGCCATAATTATCATTGATCTATAATAATAAAAGACCAATGATACCACATAAAACAATATCGTTCATGTAACTTTTTTCTATCTTGATCAGACATCTATAGTAATGAGACTATAGTTATCGTATTTTAGTATAGTAACTTGTCATTTTAATCAATAATATGAACTGGATGCTCAACAAATGTTTTATTTGGATCAAGATGAATACCCTCCAATAGAAAAAATGGAATGGATATGGTATATACATCTAAAACATGATGAGATGACACATATCAGGAATAGTTGTCATGATATATGATAAGTCCATATAATTTTCCTCTCTCCCATGTCATCAAACAATTTCAACAGTGCACAAAGAACTCACTACCAAATTATTATTCATACCCTAAAAACAATGACCAATGCGATGTGACAATTTATGAAAGAATTTATCACTAATATTAGACTTAATTGGTTGATGAAGAAAACCCTCATAAAATTTCATGTCACTATGATTCATGATCATAATATTCTAGATCAAATATACCATATACTTTGTATGTAAAACAACACTGGGAACCATTTTCAAAACATAATCCAATATAAGGGAGATATATATGGCCTCCTATACAAACCTCATTTTTCTCTATCATGACTGATTCCTATCAAATCTTTTTATACTCAAAGTGGATGAAAGAAATTTTTTTCCCCAATATCCTGTGAAATCAATCACACCAGACTAGAGCCTACCCTTTTAACATGGAAAACCATCTTTGGATGTCCATCCATATATGGATGATAAGGCATAAAAAATATAAAATTGGAACCCATAATATAATAAAATCCATTCAAGAACCATCATGTTACCCATAATAACCTATTATATACAAACATAAAGATAACTATATGATGTGTCAAAAACTGTCAAACATAAAAGTCCCCAAGTTGTTTCAATTTCTCGGTCTCCTATATATGAAGAAAATTTGATGAGTTCATGATTAAATAGAAGAACTATAATATCACATCCTTCTTGCTGAAATACCACATGAAACTATTAAAAGGATCAATTCAAATATCACCCCCTTGCACACTAAAATGCATATGTTAAGAAAAAATATACTAGTTCTTTGTGTTTCCCCTTAATCATATTATAAGTGAGTAAATATGAAACAAAATATAAAATAATCCATATCATCGTCTACAACTAATACCAACACTTTATGTAATGATATATTGTGGTATTACCTAGGTTCTTGAACCAAAAATAATGATTTCAATTTTAAAAAAAATCTGTAGGGAAAACCTGACAACAAACCATTATGAAAAAAATTATCTATTGGAATGTTGAGTCCACCCACTCATGGTATCCTCACAAAAAATAATTTCTATAAATCATTTTTACTCAGTTTCAATCACCTGATCATGTTGAACTCTCTCACCAAAAGATGAATCTGATTTCATCGATGCCATGAACACTTAATCAACATCATTTTCTACCCAAAATATCATCTCAGTAGAAAAACCCTTTAAATAAATATCCTCAACTAATTATTTTATTTATTGGGATGGTAATATTTTTCTCAATTCCATAGAAACCATATTAACATTCATAGGGGTATAATAAATATAAAATTCAAATATCAAAAGACACACTTCAAAAAATCTCTAGCGCAAATTCGTATCCCTATGGGTAAAAATATATTTCAAGATATTATTATCAGACTATATCATAGACCACACCCAAAAGAAAATTTAATTACAAATTATTAGTTCATACATTACTGATTCCAAAAAATGATCATGGTTACAGTAGTTCTTCTAATTGGTTAGGAACGAGAGAGGGATACTAACAACATATTTTTTCCTACATTTCATGATGAATCCTATACAAACACTAAAATTATCATAGAAATCATTATATCATGAGAATGGATTCAGAAGAATAATAAATATTGATAATTTCGACCTTATCTTATACATCACAATATTCCTCTAACCATTTTCCTTAAGTTTAATCATTACACCATTATAGGTTATTTATGAAATAGAATATTAATGATTAGATAAGTATTAAAATCAAAATCTATAGTAACCATCCAAACCAAATATTATTTTGAAATCAAACATATTTCATGGTTATCCTCATCAGACAACATTATATACCTCTTAGTATGATGCCCCAACCCCAGTAGCTCGGTGTCGGTGCTTTGGTTATGGTGTGTAATTTATTTCAAACAAATGAAACAAATAAGTTACACATCATAACACAGCAGGAAGAACATTATGGTTTAGATCCTGGAGAATCACAGACAACAGCTTTTTTTCTTTATTGTTGAGTTATGAACAACAATCCAATACTTGGAAAGACTTTATCAACCTAAAATAAATTCATAAAAAACGTAGGGTGAGCATTGAAATACTCAGTAAGGGGTTTTTGAAAATACATAAATACAACCTTTGGAAACTACTTTGAAACTACTTTTCCATACTTAAAATGTTTTCTTAAAGGAAAACTTCAGGACAAAACAAAAGTCGATGACACACAGTTAAAGCACTTCATACTTGTACACTAGAACACTTAGCTAGTACCCACATAATAGACAAGATAATCATGCTAATAAAAAGACATGGGTTATACAAATTAAAGTGTCCAAAAACAAGAAAGGTGTGCATGAACAACAAGGTGTAAACATAATCAGAGTCACGCACAAGCGGATTATCTAAAAAAACACATCATGGCATGATAAATTTAATGCAACATTTGTAATAAAATTATAGAAAAGAAAACTAGACATGCATCAACATTGCCATATCATATGTCTTGTGTTTTTTTAATCTGATACTCATAGGTATGGTTCTATAACCAAGGATATTCCTCTAGTCAGAGTAATCCCGTGGTTGGTCATAAACAAAGAAATGTATGCTGAAGGACTCATGGTCCTTGTGTCAAGGCCTTGTGCCATGACCTAAGGGTAAAAACCCAATCTCACTATCTCGAGAACTATCGATGCATCGAGGAGATTACTTTTACCAATCTCCAACCCGGAGGTCTTACTTTAAACAGTCCCCATCCTGGAGTGTTTTCTTCTTACCGGACCCCATTCCGGGTAGTCCCATACATTTCCCACATGTTGATAAGGTCAAATATTCATGGTGTCCCATACCACTTTGAATATTTAATTTTCATTTCATATTACCCAAGGTGTCCCATACCACATTGGGTAATACCATTTTCATTTCTCATTACCCAAGGTGTCCCATACCACTTTGGGTAATTTAGTTCTTAGTTCATTATCATGTTGAGTCATATGAATTAATAATATGAATAAGGTAACAATTACATAATTGGTTTACAAATACATGATATGATATATAAAATTGAAAATATGGAATAAAAGCAGGCATGGTTAAGCATGCATAATATGTGCATAAAACAATTATTTAAGCACATAAAATGATGAATGTGTGAGATTTTCTCCCAAGGGGTATTAAATGATGAGTTTCTAAAAAATTCCAGTACATGGAAATGAACTACTCTGCATTAACTATTGTTCTTCACAGGTCACAGTACTTGCAACAAATCTCCATCCACTAATAATTACTACTGCATGATTGGTATAAAAATAATAAACATTTGAAATCTTTAAAATTCCAACACTTGTAAATAAACCACATTAAATAAAATACTTGTCATTAATCATTGTTCTTCACTGGTCATAGAATTTACAGTTAAACTCTGATCACTAAAAATCACTGCAGTGAGTTCGGTATAAAAATAATGGAGTATTTATACATATTAACATAACCCTTTTATCCATATCCTTTTAATATAAGTTTAAAACAGGCATAAGCATATCCTTTAAAAAACACAAATCATTTCAAAGGTGTCATTACTCAAGTACATTTGTGTACCCTTAGACACAAAAATATAAAACAGCATTGGCAAGCACTAAAATCCTACATGCATAAAAATATTAATAACCATTTATTGAAACTAGTGTTTCAGATATTAATCTTAAAAACACATAAAAACATAGGGATATATACACAAAGTATATATATAGGTTTTCTCATAAAATAAACATGGTTCACTTGAAATCTGAAAACCTCCAACTGCTTATCACCTATTCAGATTAAAAAATCAGAACCTTATGGGGGTCAAAATGTTTCATGAAACCATAAATACATAAATATAAAAAAAAAATTGTTTTTAACTGTAACATAATTGTACTTAAACCAAAGACCAAGTTCACGTCAAAAATATCTTTCAAAGATAATTATTCATCTCTTAAACACCAAAACTATATTTCATTCCAATACATTACCTTATATAAACATATAGTTATATAAATATATACGGCTTACATAAAATCCAACCTGTTAGGAATTGATTTTAGAAAAACCCTTTTCAAAAGCATAATTCTTAGTATAAAATTACTGAATAATCTTGGATACCCTAAAAAGAACGGGTTTGAGTTATAAATATATATATATTTTTATATATAAACATATATTCAAAACTGTATATACAAAATACACTTAAACCCGAGTTTTAGGTTTGAAAAATTGGATCTTTAAAAGTGATATCCCTTTTTATATCACGAGGGCAACACCATTGAAAATTGTTCAAAACCGAAGGGTTTGTGTTGTATATACGTATATATATATACTGTATAAATTGAGGGTATAATAGTATAGGTATCATAAAACATGAAAACACCCATAGAATACACTTCTTAAACCGGGGGTTTTCCTAGTAAATATATGCGTATAACCATAAATCGTATATGTAAATACACACATATATATATATACCGAGTATATATAATGTTTTATCTTAAACCTTAAAAAAACATGAAATCACCCTTACCTTGCTTGAGGAGGAAGCTCGAGACATGGGCATGCTCGCTGGATTGCTGGGAATTCAAGGGAGAGGAGGGGGAGAAGAAACCGCCCGGAGTTTAATGTGGAAGGGGTGAGGTTTATGTAGAGGATTTCAGCGCAACTAGGTGGCTCGACCCATGGGATATCCCGGTGTAGAGAAGACGAAGCTACAGTGCCCTAGTAGGTGGGGGTGTGTGAGTGTCAACCTAAACAGTGGTGAAGGAGGCATCTCGGGCAAACTAAGTCTGGTTCGCGGGACCACTTCACGAGGTAGGAGATGACGGGTTTGTGGAGAACGAGAAAAAAACGACGGCCAAGATCCGACTAAGAGAGATAGGACGGACGAGATGAATTGAGCGTTTTTAAAAAACATCAGTGCCTGAGATTAGTCCCGACTTTGATCGAACGGATGAGGTTTTTCGGGGTTGCGAGATGGCCTGGGTTGCATGTTTTAAAAAAACAGTTTTAATTAAGGCTAAAATTAGACATTATACTACTTCGAATTATTATTTTTAATATATATATATATATATATAACTGGAACATTATTATTTGAATTTGTATAAAATTTAATAAGTACTTTTAACTCATAATTTTCAAATCCAAAAATCCCATTTTTGTTTAAGTAAAAAATGATACTATTTGATATAACTATTTTTAAAAAGATATATTTTTAATACCACAATTTTATAACTACTAGGATCTTATAACCTTTAAAATCTAAAATCCAATTTATAACATTCTTCACTAGTTGATTCAAAAAAATTATTTTTAGAAGACCAATAGTTTTTCCCTAATTCAAAACACATAGTTTTAGAGATCCAATAAGATACATTTTTTTCAATTATTATAGATACCCTATTCGACACATTTTAAAATACCATGTTTTCCACCATATAAATATCATCATGATCAAAATAGATTCATTTTCAAGAATAATATTTTATTTTAATACTCGATGATATAATCCTAATATTTCGTACTTATTAAAAGATTGAAATACTATATTATTATAAAATCATAATAAAGACCAAATTTCTATAAAAAGATGCACTTTATCCATTGAAATCCAATGGTAAAAAAACGGTCATATTCCCATAGAGGTCCATTATAAAAACAAGGGGGAGGATGTTTTACATTTTCAAAACACCGGACCCTTGGCAGATGGCTCTCCTCATACCACTGGTGCTGAGTGTGTGCGCGGTGGTTCTGGCTGTTATATTTTTCACACTAATGGACCCTAAAGACGACGACTACCCGATTACCCATGTTGTGATTCTCAGTAGTCTTGATGTGGCTGTGTTATGTCTTTTTCACGATACTTTTACTTAGATGGGTCTTGTTGCAATGTATATTTTAAATATATAACAGTTTATCATATTCTTCATGTTTTATTTCCATTCGAATTCTTTATCAGCACACAAAACATAAAATGAAATAAAATAAGAGACATCATTAAAAGCATAACATTGTTCACATGGACCAGTTTATAAAACCAGGGGTGTCACACTTAGTATCTATTAATATTCCCCTATTAGATATCAAATAGACCAAAAATATCAATTGTTGGATAAACAATTTACATACAAAATTCCTTCAATATAGGTTATGTTCATTCCATGTTTAAATAATTCTATAGAAATGGTCCATATGCTCAGCCACTGACTTGCAGTAAAAAATACCATCCATTATCAAAATAATAAATATTCCATGAACCAATGAAAATTCATGTTCATCAAATACATATAATCAACATGATCATTTATGAGACCTAATTCTATATTGAGAAAGTCAAAATTCTAATATCAACTCTATATTTCAATATTTAGTAAACAATATTTTCATAATATCATATGGTGTTACCATAAGGATATTTCAATCATATAAATAATAAATACCATTTATGTTGATCAAAGAGATCATCAATCCCTAGAAAATTAAAAAAAATCTTAACAGGATAATGATTCAATTTTTTAGAATCATCACAAGGTATGAGGATCTGGTGTACCTTATTTTATAAAAATAAAATTGAAACCCATGTTGAAATTATAGGATAAATAAATCATTTAGCCTCATGTTCATTAGGATGTAATTTATGTTCATCCATATCATTAGCATCAATATGGTATAATGGTGAAAAAATGTCCACCATACACAATAGAGTTTCTATTGTATATGTGACCTCCCACGTTGTGGTATATCTAAATGATAATCAATAATGACCTTATGGTATGAACACCCAACTATAAGAATTTGACCATCCAAAAATTGATAAACTTTATTAAATAATATATTTTTAAACATAGAAGAGATCACCCAACATAACGAACAAAAACCCCAACCATTCCCAGTATAGAGTCATAATCATATTTAAAAACATGATTCACCCCAACGGTAGATAATACCATAAATTTTTTTTGATAAAATTCTATCTTGCCCTTCACACTGATCATCCAATCCATGAAGATAATATAAACCATTTTTTCAATATCACTCATAAAAAAATCCAACATTATCTTGTAGTCTCCATTCATCACCTGAAATGCATGACATCTAAAAACATGATCATTATAGTTTCTTAATGGAGTGTAAGTTTAATTTTTTTTATAAATATCTTAAAGTAATACGAAAACATCATATTTCATAGAGAACATAAAATAATTAGTACTACGTGTATGACAAAAGGATAAAACCATATTAAATGAGATAAACACCAAACCATCAATTGTAGCTAGACATGATTCAAATTCCTATTTGACTAATTCCACTACATATAGGCTTCTGATAATTTTGACTTGAACATCTCCCTTGGTAAGGTTATTAGACCCACCATCCCTAAAAGTAACTCCACAAACCTAATAAACCATGGTCAATATTGATCATTCCCTACTTCCCTGTGAAATATATTTACAAAAACATCATTGATGGATAAGTCATCCAAAAAAAGGAAAATAACAGGATACTCTACAATGTTAGAGTTTTTATGAACATTCATTCCACACTAGTTGAAGAAAACCAACATACACTATATCAAAGTCCCTAAATACGATCATAAAATTTTTCAACCATTATTATTACTTTACTATATAGAAGATACACCCTTTCTAATGTCTAAAAAAATGATTCTCCACCCAACCCGATCTTTGTGATATTTATTCATCTTATCTATATGAATTTGAAACATACTATACTATGTTCGAATGTAAATGAGTATCAACATCAATTGAATATCCATTCTCATTGAAATATATTGCATCTGAACTATTAGGTACTCATTAGTGACAAGCTTTAGTACCCAAATCACTATCTTTAGAAAGGTTATAATAATATTGAATTAAACACTACCACTTATATATGTCTATAAAATCATAAGTCTTCAACACACACAATATCATTAGGTGAAACATTTATTTAATTATTTGTTTGAAGGAATCCTAGCTAATATCTTCATATATGAACAATTGAGTCCCAACATATCTTTTAATATCCATATAGAAAATGTTTGTAAAACCCCACTATAATAACCAATTATTAACATATATAGAAATCACATTAGATTTTCCTAATAACTAAAAAACAATAAAAACAAACTCCCAAATAAATTACTAGTATAGTAGCTTTGGAAACATATAAATATTAACACTGGTACTTATTGGAGATATGTTTCCTCACACTACATTCTACCTGACTATTAACCTTCACAAACATATCAAAAATAATAAATATATTCATAAACTGGGGAAGGAAACATTAAAATATGGTGTGTTCATTTGATTAGTATGGGTAATCAAGGGATATAAATAAGAAGAAACATGATAATATGATATAAGAAAGTGATGATGAAAATAAGATATCATAACCTTCTTGTCAATTATTATAAAATGAATCATGGATTAAATATTTTACATTCATAAGAGATGAATCACAAGTAAATAAACTAAATAATCCATTTAATCCTAATATATAAATAAATAATGGAATTTTGGAATACACATAAGAATATAATATTATTTACATAGTATCTAAAGCATCACTACCTAGACCATATTAGTTGTAAAAATTCATTACAAAATGGGGTACCACCCCTTCCAGCCCTGTATTACTGAACTAGGTAAACCGCCATTCCAGGCCTGTATTACTAAATTGGGTAAACCTCTATTCATGCACTGAATTACTGAATGAATTTCATATTAGTTTTTTCCATATAATAATGAATTGAGTACAATCCCCCTTTACAACATTTCTTATCTCATGATATATAAGTATTTACCCAATTCATTGGAGGTAGATATAAGGTCCACCCTTCTAACAATTAAATCATACACGAATATGCTAGAAGAGTATAAAAATCATATCATAACCCAATAAATTAATTGTTTATCATTCTCATGTCATCATATCCTAACCTATATAAAATAACAAAAATATCATAATAATTTCATAAAAAGAATTTCCCATGAACGAGAAATGGCTTTTATAAACATATAACATGTAAAAGAGAAATGGGTTACATAATCATATAGAACATGAAAGAGAAATGAGTTTAATAAAAAATATGACATTAATAATAACAATTTCAAATAATAAATATGAATGGATCCATTAGATAGATTTTTAGAAATCCCTGAGAAACATAAACACCGCATTTATCTTATAAAAATAATAATTGAGATGAAATCCCCATTACCTTGTCTTTTGACTCTAGTAAAAACCATTCAAACACCTATATAACAAACATAATTTTTTATAAATCTTTTAAAGAATAATATTTTAATATTTTATACCATATATGGTTTGATTATGACATTTTATTACCTTATTGTGAAACATAAAAAATTAAGAATTCACATCAGATAATATTTATCTTCGTTCATCGCATGAGTCTTAATTTGTTATATAATTGGTCATTATACTTATATAATGATACCATATTGTAAAAAATGGTATAAATATCATTTCTATCTATTATATTTTTACTATAATTATCAATATAATATATAATTATCAAATGTAATACACCGTTTAAGGAGATGACATGTTGTACGTATGCATGAACACTATTTATGTTTAATTTTCGTTTTGAAGGAAATAAATTAAAAGGCATATATATTTATATATATGTATTAATATAATTATAAAATTATATTTATAATGTGATATATATCATACTTATTTATTATATTAACCTTAATACATTCCATGTAGTGTACGAACAAATCACATCAGTGTGATGGGGAGATAATCTCCACTTCCCCTAATGAAATTATAATATTAAATCAAAATTGAAAGTTTAAATATTTGTTATAAAAAATAATTGCATAATCATAAATAAATAATATATTTTAAACATAACATATATAAACATATTTTTCATCACAATGGACACCATGATAGGTGGTAAAGGAATATTGAACAATCATTATTTAGTGTGGAAGTAGTCCCCCTCCACGTAAACAGTTTGTTCATTACCCATTAGATGGATGTGTGTGTAAGTGAAGTTAAAAAACACAACATAGAATAATCCTAGTATATTTAAAAGAGTATTTTATTATATAAAATGTAATAATAATATTTTAGGGAGTGAAGATAGAAAATAAAAGGACGTAGATTGAATGAGGGTGTAACATCTAAATTAGGTAACTTCTTTTGGTTCCAACCAAATGACATACTTGGTTTGTTTTCAGAATGAATAGAGGATTAAAGGATGAAGGGATTGATATTCAGAAGGAATGAGTGAGATCATGGTTAAAAATATGTTTCTTGAGATGTGTGTGGAAGTGTAATTTGAGAGGAATTATATAATGGAGGAGTGGAATCTTCTGTATTAATTTGAAATAAAAGACATATATGTTTTTTAAAAAGTTGATAATAAATGCTCCAATTTCAATAAAAAGGATTATTGGACTGAAATACGGCCATAAAATTGCTTTAGGACAAGTTTATAGGTCAAAAATGTAGGTCTTTAATGTAAAAACATTCAAAAGTTTTTATTGTTTTTATTGTCAATTTCAAAATGAGATTAATTTCAATTACGCAAATGGGATTTATTAATATATATATTATCTAATTTAATATTAAAAAAAGTAAATATATATTTAATAAATATATATAAATTATATGAAAAAGAAAATTTTTCGAATATAGTATTTTTAACTATTCAATAAAAAATAAACTTTATAAAAAATTACCAATATTTTTTCGTAAATTCTAATTTCCTCTGAAAAATATTAATTTTATTTTGAAATCTATATCATACACAAGTAAAAAAAATTGGAACTAAAAAGGGTTCTCGTTAAAAGGTGGTAAATTAATCTTTATACAAATATAGTGTTTTTTGAATAATATTTTGTTTCTTCTTATATGATGTCTATCAAATCTAATTGATGATTCTAAAAAATATTACTTTGGAATATAAAAAATATATATTACAATAATATAACTTATAAATTTTAATTAATTTAATTTATTATCATTGAATCAAATTTATGAGAATAATAATAGTTTTCTATTAAAATAAGCCCTTTGTATTGAATTTGGTTCTTATATTCAATTATTAAAAATTATATCATTAATATTATGTGAGAAAATATATTTACATATTATATTTAATAATATTCATAAAAATTAATTTATTATATTGGTTATATATTTTTATATATATTATAATAATATATTATGTTTCGGTAACAATAGGTATTTTTTAATTCATAAGTCAGTCTTGCATGAGATGTTAGCTTACCTCATTATTCACTATAGAGGAATATAATCATTATTTTTTTATCTTCTTCTTAACATAGAATTGTATATCAAACTATCAAAACATTGTGTTTCAATATACATAAAATAATAATTTTTAGTTATGCGAGAATTGAAAACATATATCAAAAAGATTTAATTAATTTGAAAAAATATATCTCCAAATATATCGGGCTGTTATATTATACCCCTTTAAAATGAATATTTCCCATGAAATTCACCTTTGTTATTAAAAGTTTAATAATTTATATTTCCATCCACAGAAACCGTCATTGTAAAAATGAACAATTAAAACATACACCTAAGAAGGGATAATTATAATAACAATGATTACCCAGTGTAACTCATAACAACTATTAGGCATTGGAAAACATATGTTGGATGTGAAACCATGGAAATGGAATATAAATATTACCATCTTGTTATAATGGAGAACAAATGAGAACAATATCCAGAGAATGTTACCAATAACAAATCCATAATACTATGATGACATAAGGGACCATCTGATTCATCGAGAAATTACAGTGCTAGGGAACACATATATGTTTCAATATATGTTTTCCTAAGTAAAATACTATCCATGAAAGGATATAGTACAATGATTTCATCACAACACCACAATTTCTGTTTCCTTGATATACTCCACCTCTTTCTTTAAAAAATATAGTGAATTTCTTAATTCCTTAAGCACTAACGGATCATTAGATCAAAGATTTGAAATACCATAATTTGTAAATTATCATCCTCAAATATTTATTTTAATAATTTATCCAATATGCATAAATCATAATATGGTAATATAGTACTCTATTTTCAAAAAAAATCACCAAATTTTTGACATTATTTTTCCATGAATGGTTATAATTATAACCATTCTGAATGATGAAGATCCAAAACATTATAAATAAATTCAGAAAATAAACTTCACATTGAACACCCATATATCACAACATATCACATGGTTTCCATATTCCAAACATATGAATACACTAATAATATATTTTCTTGATATATGGTAACATCTCTAGTTATAATAAATAAATATAGAAAATATTCATGATTTTTTAATCTAGAGTATATTAGATCTATTCCATAAATAAAAAAAATTAAACATCATTAATGATGAAATATATAACATTTAAAATAAATTAATAATCATATCCATGGTAATTGATGCTGTCAAATTTTAATTATACAAATCAATCATCTCTTGTTCTAGGCGAAACAAAATTTTCTCATCATACTGAGCACATCTTGGGTTTCCTTCCCATAATCAAAAGAACACATTAATTACCATTATTCACCATTAGTCATATCATTTTCATCAAATTATGAAAACTTATAATAAAAATAATTATAAATATTATGACTCACATAACATAATATTTTAAATCCAAAAATAAGTTCTTCACTCATCCATAATTGTTATTATAACATTACTCATGAATCATAAAAATATTATTTATCTACTCTTTACAAGAATATTAAATAAAAAACATGTCTTATGGTTCCTCGATCTCAAATATAATCATTATTATTATGATTAATGTAAAAAAATAAAAAAATAAAATAACATACATTTCACATGTCATTTGAATTATATTTATCATCATAAGTATACCCATTAATGACAAAGACTTCTTGATTATCTTAATGAAATTTTCACTAAGTGAATAAATTTTCATAATTTCCAAAATTTACAAATTTGTATACTTAATTGTTAACCATGTATCATATAATTCTCTCTATTTAATAAAACGAGAATGCATGGGGTGAGAAAAACATATCATTGAAGAAAACCGAATAATCATGAAAAAATACTTATATATCTCTAAATAATGACACCAACCATTAATAAATGAAAACATATATTTATCCATTGGTTTTCATAGCTAACATATATTTAATTCCTTCATAATGGTTAATTAAGTGTTTGTTAACTTCTAAAGCATATCCCCTTGGATTGTCAAACCAAGTGTTCACTAAGCCCCGTTACCTTTATGAGATTACCATGAGTCTGGCTAGAAAAATATTTTTAGTGTTGTTACTCAAAGGTAAATTTATGCCTGAGCCACATCAACTTGTAATATATAGACATGGAATTTTTCTAAGAAACCACTTACTCTATCTTTTACCAGAATTCATTTACACTTTCCTTAATATTGAATCATCCTTATACTTTGTTTTAGAGACATCATTAGATATATCCTTAAAATATAACTATGGATATCACAAATGATTTATGATCCTATTTTCCAAATGATAAGTAAACCTTCACTCTGATACCAATAGTGATGACTCAGTCTGAACATTCATAGACATTACATAATTTTTTAATACATAGAAAATTATATAAATAGATACCCAATGACCATACTAGTATAATGCCCTTATAATGATGGATCCAAAAAAATTAGCACATAAATGAGATACATCAACTCCTACTAGGTTCACCTTGAATATAATAATTCTTAGAAATATTAAAATAATGCATATATCTGTAACCCGAGGAAGGAAATATAAAAAGTGTTCTGTTCACAATAGTAGTATAGTTAAACAATGGAGTCACATAAGTATAAACATAATAATTTGGTATTAGAATGTGATCATTAAAATATATGACCATATCATGCACTTCAATGTTCTTATAAAAAAATAACAGAATAAATATAAGAATTTCATGAGGCAATAATCATAATGAAATAAAGGAAATAATATATGTAATAATAACATGTTATTAATGAATAGAAATGTAGAAAAAACCTAATCCTATAATATGATTTATAAAGTGGACATGGAATCATTTTCATAGTCATCATTGTGGAAAAATTCCATTACATAACCAGGTACACCCCCATTCAATCATGGAGTTGTTGAAACGGGAGATCCCGCATTCTACAATTGTATTACTAAACCATATAAATCATTCTTCGAAGCCTATATTTCTAAACTGAGTTCATTTCCCATTAAAACCCCATAATACTGAATTGAGTTCATCTCGAGTTTCTTCCCAATCATTCTTGTGATATATAAATATTTTCCCAATGAATTATAGGAAGATATAGGTCCCAACCATCTCCTAATTAAATTATATATACGTGTACCATATTATTACAAATAAAAAAAATCATAACCCATGAAAATAATTGGGTATCATAAACATGTAATAATATTCTAACCACTGGAAATTCTCACAATTAAACAAATTCGTCAAAATAAAAAACCAGGAAAGTGAAAAGGATTTTCTAAATGTAAATCCCATTAAAGTGAAATTAGATTCATAAAAATATAAAATGTTAAAGTGAAATGAGTTTTATAAAGACCATAAAATAAAAAATAACATGTTAAGAGAAATAATATGAATTCAACCATTATATCATCCCATAGTATGTAATGAGTAACATCAACAAATGCCATTGTAGATGGGAAATATGTTCGAAAAATCTTCTAAAAATATTTTGTAAAAAATATATAATTTCATCTTTGAAAATGTAATTTTAATATATAAAACCATTTGAGAATAATATTCATAGAAAATACCATGAGAAATTATATATATTAATTTAAATCAATTTGAAAAAACTATCCATGATTCCATATAAAGTAATATTCCTTATATTTAAAGAACCTATTTCTTTGAAACACCTTGATAATAGTAATGGTATGTTTAAAACGTTTTGAGAACCATTTAATTGAATGTACATTTGAAAAAATATAATGTAATATTTGAATTATTTTGAAAATAATTTTCCATTAGGTTTACTTTTAAAAATATTAAATAATCAAAATTGTTTACATTGAAATGAAGCTTCACATAAAAGAAGATGGGTAAATCCGTACATTCTATAAATGGTAAAATGAATATTCCCTTTCCATGATAAAACTATTAGAATAATTTAATATTTGGAATGGGACAATAATATCAAATTGAATGCATTTTTATGTGAAAAAAAGTGTAAAAATGTAATTTAATGATAATAGGATATTAGTCGAATGTTATTGGAAACTGTTTTCATAATTCTTTGTCTTAGAGCAACACACTTTTCCGATAAAGGAGAGGTTAAATTTATATTTCATAAAAACATGTTTTTAAAAGTATTATATACCAATGACATAGAAAATCTTACCAATAAAAGAATATAATTGAATATCTATATGGGAAAAAAATCAATGACATTTCATGATTGATAGACCATTATATTTCATCAAATACACATAATCATTAACTATCTCTAAAAATTGACGAGATTGTTTCGACAAAATCTTACCACTTTGTTTCATTGTACCATACACTCAATTTAAGAAAATAAAATTATATTTAGCATAAAATATCAATAAATTATTTATATTAATGTTATAATAATTCCAATGGATTTATATACACCTTGAAAAAGAATCTAGGTGCATAACAACACATGAGTCTCATAGAATTGAATTTAGGACAAAACTATTTTACAAATTTAGTAACATTTGAATCAAAAACATAATGTCCTAAGGATAATGAAATGAACATGTTAATAACCATATATTTATATATAATATACATAGAAGATAATAATGTTAAGTACATATACCACGAAAAAAGAAAATATTTCTGAATATAGCATTTGTATAATTGAAATAAATAGTAAGATTGAATCCCCATTACTGTCTGCCTTGAATCTTGTTGAACTCATTCAAACAACCTATATAATAAATAAAAATATATTTTACATTTTACAAATTTCCATATTTTTATAACTTATACCATATATGGTTTGATTATGACATTATATTACCCTCTAAATAACCATCCTATATTAGGGTTTCGCTTCGGATAGTATTTCACTTTGTTCTTCACAAGAATCATAAAATGTTATATAGTTTTCTAGTATACATATAAAAAAATTCTAGAATGTAGAACATAAAATTAGAATCATTTATATATATTATATTTTTTTATTTTCCATGTAATATAGAATTAATAAGTGGAATGCAACATATATGGAGAGAGTAATCCATATGTTGGCATGAAAGTTGCTGTCATGTCGAAGGAAAGAATGTAAAATACATATAAATGTATATATATGTGTATAAGATATTATTATATTAGTTTTATTATATCATATTTATCCTATATATTTTGTAAAACCATCCGTAAAACATTCCATGTAGTGTATGAATGAATTATATTACATTGTGTGGGTGGTAGTCCGAAATTCCTAAATTGAAATTATCATTTTAAGAAAATATATAATTTAAATATATTTGTTTTGTAAAATAATTATAGAAACATAAATATGTAATAAATATTATATACACAATATACAAATAGAGTTTACATAATAATATAAACCATTATAGGATGTAACAGATTATTGAACAATCATCGTTTAGTGAGAAGGTAGTCCGCCTTTGAGTAAAAAATATATTCATTACTCGTTAGATGGATGTCAGTGTTAATGTAGGTTATATTATTATAATAAAAATAATGTATATTTATGATAATAGTTTTTTTATATTACCATTAAATAAGTTGATTTTACTGAGTGTATAAAAAATTAATGGGAAGAGTTTGAAGGAGGGTGTTGCATCTTAATTGGGAAACTCTTTTTGGTTTCCTCTAAAGTAAATTATTGGGATTATTTATTCCCAAAGGGAGAATTCATGGAGGATAATTAGGGATTATGGGGAGTTAATTGAGCATATTTTGGCTGATCCTAATTTCTGTGAGAGGTGTGAGGAATTTGATATGAAGGTGGCCTTTTATAATGCGGGAGGAGTGGAATGTCTTGTAATATTTTAAAAGAGAAGAACCACACAAACATTTTTTAATTAATTCCTGATAAGTATTTATTAAAAGAATATAAAAGGGTTTATAGGATCTATTGATGTCCAGAAAAGAATTTATAAAAATATTATAGGTCATTTTAGACATTAATATTACTGTTTACTCCATTAGTATGCTTTACTTAACCTTAATAGTTGTAATTGATTGTAATTACTTCAATCATATTTGTTGCAAAAACTAAGATAACATTATAATAAATAATGAATTATTATAATTATATATATATATATAATTAATATTTCAATATTAAAATCATATAAGCGGTATAAATTAAGTTAAATATAATCTCATAGTAGGGTTGACAATGCGAGGATGTAATGAAGAAACATTCAAATAATGCATTGTTTTAAAGTTAATTTAAAATTTAAATGGTTAGAATGACCTGAATTTTATTTATTGATAAATTTTTTATCTTATAAAACTTTTGAAAGAAATTTAGATATATTTTAAACTTAAAAATAAATTATATGAAAAATTAGTTTTGAATTAAAATTATGTATTTTTAACAATACAACAAAAAACGAAACACACAAAAACGTAGAATTTTTTCTTCTTAATCTAATGTTTATATTACTCATCCAAATTTTATGTGTATTTTTAAATATTTAATATATAAATATTCAAAAAATTGGAATAAAAATGGTTTCTCCATTAAAAGGTGGTGAACAACCTTTATAAAAATATTTGTTTTTTGGTATAAAAATTAGTTACATATTATTTTATGTATATCTTATATATTGGATGACAATAAAAAATATTTTATTGAATATATAAAATATATATAACTAAAACATCATGTACTAATTATACTTAATTTTATTTATTATTATTAAATAAAATTATGAGTATTAAAAAAGTTTTCTATAAAAATACTCCCTTTATATTCAAATTTAGTTATTATATTATTTTTAAATAATTAATTCCTTCAATATTTTGAGAGAACCATATATTTAAATAATTTAGATTATTAAACTCATATAAAATATTTTAAATAATATTTTATAAATTAATACATTAATTTTAAAAATATATTATTGTTCAGTAACACTAATTACTGCGTGTTACACCTGTTAGTCTTGCCTGTGACATATGCATACCATAGTATTCTGCATAGAGTAAGATAATATTTATATTTCATGTATTTCATGATTAAATTGGTATTTCATATTACGTAATCCAATAATAGGGATATAATATATATATATATAATAACTATTTTTAGTGTAACATGAAATGAATAATATTAAAAAAATATTAATTAATTTTTAAAAAAACTTTAGAAAATCAAATTTTGTTGCACCCAGCTTATATTATTTTGGTGTATTCAGAATTTTAATGATCATTTCTATCCACATAATCCACTCATATGATTCTTGGGGGTCCTTTTTCATCCTGAAAGATATGTAGATACTGTTTAGTAAATTGTGAGCCATGATTCACAAATCATCTCGGGTTCCCTCCACCCAAATGAACTATAGTCTGGTTGCAGTGGATAATAGATTGTACAAATGTAAGGTTCAATAGAGGTTTTTCCGATGGAACCTATCTCACAATATCCCCTCTAATATCTGGAATATCTCTTCAAAATTTCATTTTATAATCAAATGAAAAAAATCAGTCATCCTCAATAAAATTTCAAAATCATAGAAATAACTATTTGTATTCATATCATTAATTTAAAACATTATGAATTTAAAGAATCTAGAAAATATATTTCATAAAAATAAAAATTTTAATTTGTCTAAAAATCCAATATAGTTCAACAAAAAAACCCAATATTTATGTCGAACACCAAGATAAATCCCCAAATCACACGTTATTGCTCAGGGTCAGTCATACTGGTGAGCTTGCAAGGCCCCTTTTCAAATGATTTATCCAAATTATGATTCCCATAAATAATAACTACCAATGTATGAAAACCAATAATATGAAGTTATAAAAAAATATTTTTCATAATCAAGTTCATACCAAAATGTAAAAAACCATCCCGATCCATCATGAAAAGCCACCCAAACTATCATATCACTTAATATATGTAAAAAATGGTAGAGAAATCCATTAATGAATATATGTAAAATAATACAAAATAAGAATTTATATAGAAAGAATAAATTTGATAACACAAATACCTAAATTCCAATAAAAATAAATAAACATCAAAAAATATCATGTCCCCACATAACCAACAGTTACCTCATGACCAAACTAAACCAAAAGGGTCGAAAAAAAGAGAATCATTTATTTTACAATTCAATATCCCCTTTACCAAAATCATTAAATACAACCCTTAAAAAATCCCAATGTCAGTAATAGGTATTGTTCCAAATCCTTGAAGGAGACCACCATAGTTTCTGAAAACATACAAATTGCAAGAATGCTATAACTCTATCTTATAAAAAAATGTGGTTTTATGACATATTTTATAAGATAAATCCAGCTGAAATGTAGTATCCATTTTCTAAATTTTTTTCATAAATTTATTTAATATTCACAAAAAATATATATGTCATCAATATGTGATAAAACGTGACTGAAAATCCATTCATAAAGAGGTATCCAAATCCAAAAAAATAATCTATCATGAGACGATTTGTCATACAAAATCATATAAATACTAGGTTTCAAGAATTTATGAATATCAATCAAGAAGTAAATATAAATACTTTTCAATGAACCTCTCATTTTGGCTTCATCATATAAGACACAATAACATTACACATAAAAATACACAACTAGAATAAAATTTTATCTAATCAAAACGGATTCTTTACCATTTATATCATAATATTTTTACCTTTATTGGTTTAATACACAAAATAAGGCTATTCATATATCTTTCTCGACATACCCGATGTTCCTAATGATCATTTTTTCAAATTCATTTTAAAAATATAAAAAAATATTTATAAAACATTTTCAAAACCAATATAATCCTCTTCAGAGTTTAAAATCTCATTTCAAAATCATGAAAATAAATATTAAATTATAACCCTTTTTAAAAAAAATCTTTATTATATCAATTTAAAAAACTTATCAATTCTATCTAATGAAAAATATAAATTAATTTCCAATTAATTATAGGACATTCTTCAAATTTAATTGTTTTATAGATACAAAAACCAAAAAAATAGATGAAATAAATATGTTTTTGATCATTGCGACCAGAAACCAAAAGATAGAACTTTAAGAGAGAATTCTCCCATTGAAACAGAAATAAATAAATTTATTTCAGTATTTCACCACATCCATAACCAAAACCATAGAAGAACAAAAACCATATATGCACTAATATTACTACATTCCTGGAGTGAATAAATCAAAATGAGAAGTGGACTAATCTCAAAATAATGTGATCCAGATGGAAGGGGATAAAAAGAAATCACCAAGGCAATGTCCTTATGTAGAGAGTAAGGATGCACATAGTAAATTTTATATTAAATCTCCCATAAATTTCAAAAAAATTTCTGTTGAAAACTATTAAATAGTGTGTAACAAATTTTCATGTGTTTTAATAAAAAATTATCTTATATGAAATAACCCATATCTTTTTATTAAAAATGTATAGTTTCCTATATACAATTAGAACCTTTTACATATCATGTAATCCTATAACACTATGTAAACATTTCAAAAAATATTAATGATGGATTATAATACATAAAAGTAAACCATATTTGGTCAATACTATAAGGCCCCTGCCTTAAACATTACTTAATCTTGAGTTATTTCATGTATACTCATTGAGGATCTTTTCAGGTTTAGAGTTTTAGAGAATTAGATCATAAATAATGCATTACATTTAACATTTAAACAAAGTGGACACATAAAAGATAGTACTCATTTCTCCCATCTACAGAAACATATTTAAAATAAACATATATTCTTTCTTGACTCTTCCGTGACACTATCATCACATCATGTACCTTTCCCTTGACCTGTGAAAAACATTTCAATAACATGGGATGAGCATAAGAAGCTCAGTAAGGGATATAAAAATAAGTAAAGGAAACATTTGTACATATATAAATAAGAATCAATGAAATCATATATTACTCATAAAATATAAGCACATTAACATACCTCATGAAATCATAAGATTTATGAATAACTAATAAAAAAACATAAGACATAGAGGTAACTTGAGTCATTCATAACATTCTTACGTAGGGATTAACCCTTATGGTTACGTTTGGATTAACCATAACTGTATATTCCCTAAATATCTTCGGAGAAACCTTAATTCTTAACCACTTATCATTACCCAATGCATTAGAGAGCTATATCTGGCTCACCCGCCCTTAGATTATCATGGAACCACCCATCTTCATAACAATGCCCAAGAACCACAACATAATCGTATCACATAAAACATGAAAAAAGGAAACATAACATTTCCACATTTCAATCATAAGATATCAATACAACACATTTATATAATAAAAACATTATGAAAATCTTTTTTAATACAAAAATAAATGAAATGTGAAACATGGTATTTATTTTTTCATTTTTAAAAAATGTTATGCCTTATAGAGGAAGCCGAAACTCAAATAATGGTCACAGTGACGGAGAAGTCGTTGTCACCGCATAGATACGAAAAAAAGACATTCCTTTTGTCTTTTAGTAAAACGCTTTGTATAAAAAAGATTCCATTTTAATAAACGTAAAAGTCAAAGGGGTTTATACACCGTATAAATGAAAGTTGTGTATAAATCAAAACATGCCTCAATGAAAGGAAATTGAGACGAAGTCCCTTACCTCGGGTTCGACTTGAATGGATCATTATTTAACCTCCTAAATAATAAAATTGAGTTAATTTATTCTTTCTTAAGAAGTGTTTTTTAAGTTCATTATTCCTTTTATATCACTTATTACCATGTTATGAACACTATGTAATTATTTAAGTTAATAATGTTCGTTTTGTCGATCATTGGCACTTGAGTCAAAAATAAACTCTTTATAATTATAATTTGTCCATGTGGTAAAATATCCATTATATCCAGAATTATATTCATTATTTAGATATCAAATATATAATATATATCCAGTATATACATTCATTTATAATATTACATAACATTTAGAGGTAGGAAATGAAATGCACCGTTCATGGATGCTACTTTCATTTATATTTCATATTTAATGGAATTGAATCATAATGATATAAAGGTATTTTATAATTCCATTATAATATAATATATAATATCATTAACCCCATCCTTTATATGTCCTACATATGGCATTAACGAATCAAATCACTTTGAGGGGGCGGTAGTCCGCACTTCCAAAAATGAAAATATCGTGTTTACCCATAATGTAAACTATAAAGGTATGCCATAAATTAAAAATACAGAAGCTTAAGAAAAAAAATAAACATATTATATATCATATATAAATATAGTGACATCTTAATGTCTACCTTTTAAGGTGTTAGAAGAATATTGAACAATCATCATTTCGTGAGGCAGAAATTCGCCATCCACGGAAACAGTATGCTCTTTAACCATTAGATGTAGGTGTGTGTAAGTGTAGCTCGAATACTTCTTCTAAAAAAATCCTAGTATATTTAAGATACTGGTGTTTTTGCAAATTAAATGAATAAAAAGAGTTTAGGGGGTTGGAGAAGAAAAATAAAACAAAAGAACATTAGAGAAGTCTTTACCTTTAAATCAGGTAACTCCCTTTGGTTTGAACCAAAAGTGTTTCTTGAAGAGATTACTACCTATGGTAGGGATTCGAGATGAGTATAGGGATGTGGAGAGGTAAAATGAGAATATATTGGCCGAGCCAAAGGCTTGATAGGTGTGGGTAAGGAGGTAGAGGTGGGGGACTTCTATAAGAGGAGAGGAGGGGCACTCTTTGAAAGTTATAAAATGTTACTTTATATTAAAATGAGTTTAGGATTTTAAAGGTCCCACATTGATATATTTCTAGGATAAGGTGATAAGGGATAGAAATATAGTCATCCAATAGGTCTTTGACAAGTGTATGTATTAGATTTTACATTATCTTTTCATTTTATTTAAATCGTTCATTAATGAGGTAATCGCTTCATCATCATGATGTGATAAATAATTTATTTTATTTAATGTCTAAAAATTATAAGAAAAATACTATGATGTAGGATATATTTTTATATTTTTAATTAATATTTATAGTACAATAGATAATTTATTTAGACAAAATTAAAAATGTTTTACTCGGGTGATACATTCTTTAGTGATATTCTCCATTCTTTAAAAATAAAATGATAAAGTGTCACTATTACCCAAAAGTGATTCCATGTGGTCCCTATGTTTGGAACAAGGAATCCCATGGTCTCCCATGACACAACCAGTAGCATTAGGACAAATGTTGGGGTCATTTCTTATTATTATGATATTATTTTATTATCCTTAACTACCCGATTACTAATTAATCAACATAATTAATGATAATTACCGTCGTTACTATCCAAAATGTCCAAAAACAAAAGAGTCATAACTTCATATTTGGACCTTCTAATTCCAAATATGGAAACCATTTTACCAATTTACAAACATATAAATTGTAATAATTAATTTACAAATAATTCCTGTTGTCAAAACAAATAGCGGGTTTTTTTGAAACAATATCTATGAAAGGATTGGCACTTGTTTAAGACCAATTCCAAAGTAAAATTAATCCTAATGACCACCATTGTATTAAATGATAAAAATATATTCTATTTAAACCTTAAAACCAATTAAAAATATAACCTATCCATATAATTAAATTAGATGAAAATATAGTTTTGATGTAAAATGCAGTATTTTTCACTATTCATTAAAAAAATGAGCATTGTCAGAAAAATACAAAACTTTAATCCAAACTAAATTTAAATGTCCCAATCATAAATTATAAGTTTATTTTTACAAATAAAGATTATAAAATTGTCAATATTTTGATTTAAAAATTGTTTTCCATCAAAAGGCAGTAAAAAAATCTTTTAACAATATTTGTGTATTCCATGCTTATGCTTGGATTTATTCTCATTTTAAGCCTCTAAAACACTATCTAATTCATAAGTAGACATATATAAGAATATATATTATTCATTACTTACTTGGGATGTTACATCCTTCCCCCCTTTAGAAAATTGTGTCTCCTCAATTTATTTACTTATCAAATAAGTTTGGGTATTTATCCATCATTGCAATTTCAGATTCCCATGTTGCCTCTTCAATCATGTGGTTTTTCCACAAAATCATTACTTGATGAATCACCTTATTCTACAACAATTGCTCCATGTGGTCAAGAATCTGGACTGGTAGTTCTTCATAAGAGAGATTCTCCTCCAACTGAACTACCTCTGGACTCAAAACATGAGATGGATCTGGCATGAACTTTCTTCATATTGAAACATGAAAAACATTGTGTACCAGAGATAAACTCAGAGGTAAAGCCACTCGGTATGAAACTGATCCAACTCTCTCCAAAAGTTCATATGGTCCAATGAACCTTGGACTCATCTTTCCTTTCTTACCAAATCGCATCACACTTTTCCATGTTGATATTTTGAGAAAAACATGATCACCTAACTCAAAAGAGAGATCCTCTCTCATGTTGTACGCATAACTCTTCTGCCTACTCTGAGCTGTTCTCATGTGTCTCTATATCATCAGAACTTTTTCTGCCAACTCTTCTACCAATTCCAGTCCCATCAACTTCGTTTCACCCACTTCATCCCAAAAAGCTGGATTTCGACATCACTTCCCATATAATGCCTCAAATGGTTCCATCTGTATACTGGAATAAAAACTATTATTATGAGAAAAGTAAACCAAATAAATATGTTGGTCCCAAATTCACTATTAATTTATCGAACAAGAATGTAGAATATCCTTGAGAGTCTAAATTTTTCGTTCTGACTTCCCATCTGATTGAGGATGAAAAGCAGTACTACAATTTCATTCAGTACCCAACGACTTCTGAAGGCCTTTCCAAAAGTTATATGTGAACCTGGAATCATGGTAAGATACAATAGAGAGGAGAACTCCATATAAACTGAATATCTCTTTAAGATACAAACAGGAAAGTTGATCTGGGGAAAAATTATCTCGTATAGCAAGGAAATGAGCTGATTTAGTCAAGCGATCAACAATAACCCAGATTGCATTATTACCTCGAGGTGTCTTCGGTAATCCCACAATGAAGTCCATGGATATATTCTCCCATTTCCCATATGGAACTATTAAAGGCTGAAGCATCCCTTTTTTGTAACTTCCACTCTGCATTAACCTATTGCCAATTCAAACACTTCACAGTAAAATCAGAAATATCTCTTTTCATTCTGTCCCACCAGTAATACACCTGAAGATATCTATACATCGTAGTACTGCCTAGATGAACTGAAAACAGAGAACTATGAGCTTCACATAAAAACTCTCTCTTCATCTGTGAATCATAAGGCACACACAATCTCTTCCCAAATCTCAAAAAATAATCATTATCAATGTTGAATTCAGCAATCTTAACCATCTGAACCAACTCTACCTTTTTTGGTAACTCACTATCTTACTTCTATGATTGGTTAATTCTGTCTGATAGAGAATATTTCACTGATACCTAAAACAAAATAGAAGGAAATCCTGCACCAACAACATCTATTCCATATTTCATCAAATCCTTAACCAAAGGATCACATTCCAAACGCATCATTGTTAATGAAGCATTACTTTTTCGACTCAAAGCATCATCCACTTTATTTTATTTTCTCGGATGGTAATGAATTGTACAATCATAATCCTTGATTAATTCTATCCATCTCCTCTGTCTCATGTTCAATTATTTTTGAGTGAATATATACATTAAACTTTTTTGATCAGTATATATTTCACACTTTACACAATTCAAATGATGCCTACAAATTTTTAAAGAGAAAAAAACAACAGCTAATTCCAAATCATGTGTAGGGTAATTTACCTCATGAGTTTTCAAATGACGTGAAGCATAAGCAATTACCTGATCATTCTGCATTAAGACGCAACCAATTCCTTTCAATGAAGCATCACTATAGATAACAAACTCACCATTCCTAGAAGGTAGTGCCAAAACTGAAGCATTCTCCAATCTTCTTTTCAGTTCCTGAAAACAATCATCATATTCTTTTGTCCAAAAAAACATACACCCTTCCGAGTAGCTTAGTCATTAGACTAGAGAAATGGGAAATATTTATAACAAACCTTCGATAATAGCCTTCCAACCCAAGAAATCTATGAATCTCGGTTACATTTTTTGGTCTTGGCCATTCTTCAACAACCTTTGTTTTTTGCAGGATCAACAGTTATTCCATCTTTAGAAACAATATGACCAAGGAATGAATTTTTTTGCAACCAAAACTCACACTTTATGAATTTCCCATACAATTTCTTTTCTTTTATGGTTTGAAAAATGACCCTTAAATTTATTTCATGCTCTTCTTTACTTTTAGAAAACACCAAAATATCATCAATGAAAACAACCACAAACTTATCCAAGAACTCATTGAAAATTCTCTTCATATGGTCAATGAATACAGCAGGTGTATTGGTTATCCCAAAAAGAATCACTAAAAATTCATAATGGCCATATCTTGTACAAACCGTGGTCTTTAGAATATCTACATCCTTTTCCTTCAACTAATGGTACCCCGACCCCAAGTTAATCTTCAAAAAATGCTGAGCTCCCTAGAGCTGATCAAAAAAATCATCAATATGAGGAAAAGGATACTTGTTCTTAACAGTGATGTTATTCAAGCCTCTATAATCAATTCAAAGTCTCATTGAAGTATCTTTATTTTTAACAAACAAAATAGGAGCACCCCATGGTGATATGATAGGTCGAATGAAACCCTTCTCTAATAAATCTTTCAATTTCTCCTTAAACTCTAAAAGTTAAATTTGATCCATTTGATAAAGGGTTTTTGAAATTGGATTAGCATCAGGAACTAAGCCAACAATAAATTCAACTTCCCGATCTGGTATTATTCCAGGCAACTCATCAGGAAAAACATCAGTATACTCATTTAGTACTGGAACATCATTAATCTGAATAGTTCCATTGTTTTCAACAATATGTGCAAGGTAACATTCATTTCCATCTTTTACAAGTTTCTCAGCATCTTCATATGTTATCAACAGAAAGGGTTCATTGTTGTAAGAAAACTGAAAGTCTTTCTGAAAATAAACATATTTATCTCTACAGTCAATATTAGCATGGTAAATAGAGAGCCAATCCATACCCAGAATATCATCAAACTCTAATAGAGGTAAAACAATAAGGATTGCAAGTAGGTTTTTTTCCATGGATAAGGATAGGAAGATTCTTATAAATTCTTTTTGACTCAACATTTCCCCTAGGTGTTTTTACCACAAGTTCAAGAGTCATTTCTTGAGATGGTATTCCCATTTTACTAGAAATGTTTTCAAGGATGAAGGGATGTATAGACCCCGAATCAAACAACACACTGGAATAATCTGAAAAAACAAACAAAGTACATGATACCACTTAATTTGATGGCCCAACATCTACTGAAGTAGTTGCAAAGGATTTCACCACCCCTTTCTGCTTGTAGTCTAACTACTTCCCATCACTCGAGATCTTTATCAGACACTCGTTTGCACAATGACCCATATCATTGAACATAAAACATTTCACTAACTATAAATCAAATTTGTTCTTACCATCACCTTGATCTTTTTCAGTGTAATCAGGAGACTTACGTCCCCAATTACCACATTGGTAGCACTTTCCAGAATTCAGAAGACACTCCCCAGCATGCCTTTTATCACATTTATCACAAACTAAAAACTTAGTTTTCTTACTATCAAACCTTTTTGAAGAATTGTTCCCTGTCTCCTGCCACCTCGGTCTCTTCTTCTGTTGGTTGTTTTAAAACACTGGATCATCGGAAAACTCCATTTCTACCTTCCCAACACATCGAAAAATCCTTTCATATCTTTTGAACTCACTAGAAGCTAATGACCTTGGATATTTTGGCTATAATCCTGAGTATAAATGATTGATTTTACTATCAAGGTCTCAGATAAATTTTGGATCATACCTTGCCAATCGAGTGAACCTTTCTACATAAGCAGCCATTGAGTCTTCCTCGTGCCTCAATTCCGAGAATTGTTTTTCCATCCTAAGTTTAATAGCCCTAGGAAAATACTTCTCAAAAAACATACCTTTGAATTCATCCCAGTCGAGAGCATCAATCTCATCAGCATCCCTGATATTTTTAACCATCAACCACCACTGATCCGCTTCACCCTCCAAACGGTAAATTTCAAGACTAACCTTTTGATTGTATGAACACCCCATGACATTAAAAATCATATCCAGTGATTTAATCCACCCTTCAGCTAGCACAGGGTCAGATAATCCTATGAATGATGGGGGATGTTGCCTCATGAAATGTTCCACCACTGACATGTTCCTCTGTGGTTGATCTGGCTGATCTCGTGTATGGATACCAACACAATTTCTCACATGAGTCAACTGCGCCATTACTACAACAAACTGTTCAGTTCCAATTTCGACCATCATAGTATGCTAATTTGGAAGTTCATTTCCTTCTGTATGCCTCCCTAACATTGCTTCCCTATTTCCTTTGTGGAAAACCATTCTGAACAAACATGTCTTAGATGAAGCAACATGGTAATCCTCAAAAGCTATATCATTTTAATTTGACCATAAAAAATTATTTTTTGATAATCATTTAATAGAATTCTAAGTCCTAAAGTTATCTAAACCGACCTGTGATACCAACTATAAGGCCCCAGCCTTAAACATTACTTAATCGTGAGTTATTTCAAGAGTATATGTTGAGGATATTTTTAGGATTAGTGTTTTAGAGAATTAGATCATAAATCATGCATTACATTCCACATTTAAACTAAGTGGTTACATAAAATAAATTACTCATTTGTCCCATCAACAGAAACATATTTAAAATAAAACATAGATTATTTCTTGACACTTCCTTGACACTATCATCACATGATGTACCTTTCCCTTAAACTGTGACAAACATTTCAAAAACATGGGATGAGCATAAAAAGCTCAGTAAGGGATATAAAAATACATAAAGGAAACATTAGTACATGTATACATAAGAATAAATGAAATCATACTTTACTCATAAAACATATGCACGTTAACATACCTCATGAAATCATAATATTTATGAATAAATCATAAAAAAATACATAGAGGTAACTTGAGGCATTCATAACATTCTTACTTAGGGAGTAACCCTCATGGTTACGTTTGGAATACCCATCAAAGTATATTCCCCTAAATCTCTTCAGAGAATCCTTAACGTTTAACCCCTTTGCATTACCCATTGCATTTGAGCGCTATATCGGTCACACCCGCCCTTAGTTTGCCACAGAACCTTCCGTCTTCATAACAATGCCCAATAACCATAACATAATCTTATCACATAAAACATGCATAAAGGAAACATAACATTTACTCATTTCAGTAAAAAGATATCAATAAAACACATTGATATAATAAAAATATTATGAAAACCATTCTCAATACCAAAATAAAAGTAAAGTAAGTCATGGTATTTATTTTTTCATTTTAAAAATATGTTATGGCTTGTAGAGGAAGCCGAAACTCAAATAATGGTCAGGACGGCGGAGAAGTCGTTTTCGCAACATACGTATGACAAAAAAACATTCCTTTTGTCATTTAGTAAATCGCTTCGTATAAAAAATATTCCTTTTGAATAAATTTAATAGCCAAAGGGGTTTATACACCATATAAAAGAAAGTTGTGTATAAATCAAAATATGCCTTAATGAAAGGAGATTGAGACAAAGTCCCTTTCTCGGGTCCGACGTGACATGATCATTCTTCAACCTCATGAATAATAAACTTGAGTTAATTTATACTTTCATAAGAACCTTTTTCATGTTCATTATTCATTTTATATCATTTATTACCAAGTTATTAACACTATGTAATTATTTAAGTTAATAATGGTCGTTTTGTCGATCATTGGTACTTGAGTCAAAAATAAACTCTTTATAATTACAAGTTGTTCATCTGGTAAAATATACATTATATCCAGAATTATATTCATGATATAGATATCATATATATCATATATATCCAGTATATAAATTCATTTATAATATTACATGATATATAGTGGTAAGAAATGAAATGAACCGTTCATGGAGACGGTAAGTCGTACGTACGCATGAATGCTACTTTCATTTCTATTTCCTATTTAATGGAATTGAATCATAATGATATAAAAGTATATTATAATTCCATTATAATATGATATATAATATCATTAACTCCATCCTTTATATGTCCCACTAATGGAATTAATGAATCAAATAATTTTGAGGGGGCAGTAGTCCGCATTTCCAAAAATGAAGATATCACGTTTACCCATAATGGAATCCATTATGGTATGACATAAATGAAAAATACAGAATCTTAAAGAAAACATATACATATTATATATCATATATAATTATAGTGACATCTTAATGGCCACCTTTTAATGTGTTAGAATAATATTGAACAATCATCGTTTCGTGAGGTAGAAATTCACCATCCACGGAAACAGTATGCTCTTTAACCATTAGATGTAGGTGTGTGTAAGTGTAGCTCAAATAATTCTTATAACAACATCGTAGTATATTTAATATACTGGTGTTGTTACAAAATAAATTAATAAAAAAAATTAGGGGGTTGTAGAAGCAAAATAAAACAAAAGAACATTAGAGAAGTCTTTACCTTTAAATCGGGTAACTCTCTTTAGTTTGAACCAAAAGGGTTTTTTGAAGAGATTCCTGCCTAATGGAAGGCTTATAGGATGAAGAGAGGGATGTTAAGAGATAAAATGACCAGATATTGACCAAGCCAAAGGCTTGAGAGGTATGGGTAAGGAGGTAGAGGTGGGGGCCTTTTATAAGAGGAGAGGAGGGGCACTCTTGGAATGTTAAAAAATGTTACTTTATATTAAAATGATTTTGGTATTTTAAAGTTCCCAAATTGATATTTTTCTTGGATTAGGTGAAAAGGATTCGAAATATACTCATCCAATATGTGTTTGAAAAATGAATGTCTTATATTTTACCTTATCTTTTCATTTTATTTAAATCGTTCATTAATCAGGTAATCGCTGCATCATCATGACGTCAAAAATAATTTAATTTATTTAATGTCTAAAAATTATAAAAAAATTACTAATATGTAGTAAATAATTTAACATTACAATGGGTATTTACAGTCCAAGATATAATTTATGTAGACAAAATTATTATTTTTTACTCGGGTGATACATTCTATATTGATATTCTCCTTTCTTTAAAAATAAAATGATAAAGTGTCACTATTACCCAAAAGTGATCCCATGGGGTCCCTAAGTTTGGCACAAGGCATCCCATGGACTTCAATTACAAAACCATTATAATTAGGACACATTTTGGGGTTATTTTTTGTTATTATGATATTATTTTATTATCCTTAACAACCTGATAACTAAATAATCAAGATAATTAATGATAATTACCATCGTTACTATTCATAATGTCGAAAAAACAAGAGTCTTAATTAAATAATTAGGAACATATGATTCCAAATATGGAATCCATTTTACCAAATTCCAAACATAGAAATTTACCTAATTAATTTAAAAATATTTCCCGTTGTCAAAACAAATATCGGGGTTTTTTAAACAATATCTATGAAAAGATTGGAACTTGTTTATACCCAATTACAAAGTAAAATTAATCCCCATGACCACCATTGGATTAACTGGTAAGAATATATTTTATTTACACTTTAAAACCAATTAACAAGATAATATATTCATATAATTATGTCAGATGAAAAAGCCGTTTTGATGTAAAATGCAATATTTTTCACTATTCATTAAAAAAATATCATTATAAGAAAAATACAAAAAATTAATCCAAATTAAATTTAAATTTCCCAATCATAAAGAATAAGTTTATTTTGACAAATAGAGCTTATAAAATTGTCAAAAGTTTTATTCAAAAATTGTTTTCCATCAAAAGGCAGTAAAAACATCTTTTAACAATATTGGTGTATTCCGTTCTTAAGCTTGGATTTATTCTCATTTTAAGCCTCTAAAACACAATCTAATTCATAAGCAGACATAGATAAGAATATATATTATTCATTACATACTTTGGATGTTACAAAAACATAAATAAAAAAAATTTAATGTGGAATTAATATATTTAATGGAAAAGTGTTAATTAGGATTCCCTCATAGGAAGATATAGAACAATAAGTAACTATTATTTAAAAAATATCAACCCAACATATCAAATATTTTTTATAAACGTTGATTATTTCATTTATTCTAGATAGATATAAGAGAGTTTTCAAATAATTCAATTAGTGAACTGAAATCCTAAATAAGAAAATCATTGATGAAATATCTTGTGTTATATGGAATGGAAAAGGGATAAATTCTTATGTATTGTATTCACAACATATTCACTAAGGAGTTAGACATGTGTCATGAACACAATAAAATTTTTAGTGGTTTAAGAAAAAATTGTCTAGGTCAGCAGGGTTGATTTTCCTTACATGTGATGAATTATGACCTACATTTTCATAGGTTATGTACGTAAGGATCATTACACTATATTGGTGAAAATTATTGGATACTCTTGGATTCCATTAATTATAATTAAAATATTATTAATTCCTTTCAAAAGACATTTACCAAACTATTTATCTCATTTTTACTAAATGATAATTTTTTGGCATTATATTTATTGATATATGATGTAGAAAAAATCATGTATATGTGATAACATTATTTATATCTTCATTAGTTGAATATAATACATCATATGTTAAAATTTTACTAACCAAAAACCTATTTCATTAAATGATAGGATTTTTTATTTATCAAATAGAAGGATTTCGAAAAATTATTTTTAGCTCAAGTTAGAAACCAATCAATAAAAGTCTCGTACTATGTAAAAAATATTAAGGACTTGTATGTAGTTCTATTCTACTACAACAACCTAAAAATAATAGTTGTAATTGAAATAGAATCTTGTAATTAAAAATGGTTCTTTATTTTTCTAATTAATATATATATAATTAGTAAGGGGTATATTGAAATTATCAATGATCTCCCTTCCCAAGAATGTGTACGTTGTGTTTGGAATGCATGATTTGATAATGATGATTCCATTGTTCATTATGCTTTAACAATTATGTGTCGTCATTTTGATTTCAAAAAATTTAATGTTATGATTTGAAAATGGAGAAAAACCCAGATATATTAAAATACAACATTATTGAATGATATAGTTGGAATAGAGATCACAATTTACATATTTCATCATTATTTAGAATAATGTATTTAATTTATTGATTCATATAAATTTTACTAATTATTTATTCCAAGATTATATAATATTATATTCACAAGCATCTACATTATAGAATAGTTAATTTTATATTTCCACTATCTAGTTATTTATTCGTAACTATATAATTTTATACATAATTTTTGGTATTTCTAAAATGAAACATTTAATATTGGTTTCTTTCTCATAGTAGTATTAGGATGAAAATTTTCATGTTGAATTTATTTCATTATATACAGAGTAATTGGTTTGAAGTATTCCCAGATGTTTTTAAATTCGTTAGAATATCCCTCATAATAAAATACACATCCCATGATTGTGTTGAGTTTCTTAGTTTATCGTTACCTTTTTCATTTAATTACACATATAATTACAATATTATTATTGTAAATTAAACATGGGGTGAATATATCGACTTAGGGTGATGGTTGTATGGGGAGTGCATTGATAGTGAGTTGAAGGGGGATGAAATTCATATATGATTTATATTTTTATTCATAGGGATGATATACATTCCTATTAAAATTATGTTATGTGAAAAATATAGAAAATTTTTTCAAGGGGAGTATATATAGGTTTCATTGATGTTATACAAGGGGACTACATTCCTAAACAATAAAATATGGTCAATTTAATTGGGGGCCATTCCTGATATATGACATTGATGTGGGGGAATCCTTTGATGGATCTCATAGATTAAATTTCATAATACCAAACGAAGGACCTCCATAATGAAAAATTATATATATTCCATCAAAGGTATAGATCATTATACTATATGGAGTAAATTGAATATTAATTCTAATGTCACCCATTTGAAATTATCTAGATAATTCATAGGATTTTATTGAGAGATAATATAATGATATACTAATAATGGTGTTTTTTGATTGTGAAATATTATCCTTATCCTAACTTATATCATTTCTAATAATAGAAATTCAAAAAAATATTTATCTGCTAATGTTGGAAATATTTATGATCATGATTGGATTAATGAAATTTATCAAACTAAAAAAATTCATATAAATCTTTCTAGGATAAATTTTTTAATTTATTTCAATATTTTATTCAATTACATGAATATATTCTAGAATTTTTTGGATAGATTATTATGTTTGAGTTAGTACAATGATTGAATCACCTGTTTTTCATGAACACTGATCATAAAATGTGGACATACCACTGGGATGGTTACAAGAATTATATATTATTCATTGACTTATTCCACTAGTTTATTTTGATGGTTCTCTATTATATGAAAAAAATATGAGAATGAAATTATATTATTTCAATAATATTATATTTATCTTTTATAAAATTTCCCTAAATATGTTCAAACTCTTATGTCATTGAAGGAATGACAAAATAACCACATGATTTTGGTGTATATGTATTGTAAGTCCCCTATTAAAAGGTAAAATATTTAAAAAAACAAGTGTTGTATAAAAATTTGGGTCTGATACATTTTTTCAATCCATATCATCATTTACATGCATTCCTCTTTAATTAGAGGGGGAAAATTCCTTTTTCTTAGTAGCCTATATAATATACATAAAATCATATATTATGATAAAGAATTAATATTAGCCTATCACAATTCTCTACATGAAAATATAGCTAGTCAATCAACATGTGTGATATAATGATATTTTGAAATATGATAAAGGCATGAGAGTGTGTGGCACCTGTCATCGGCACAAGCCTGTGCATGAATGGGAATGTCGAGCCGAAAAGCCATGAGATGGTGGATAGTTTATTTCATGATGAAGATTCTAGGGAGGATAAATTCCAAGTATCTATTCTGGGTTGTATGTAATATTTGAAGCCTACGGGAAAATGAATTCCTCTAAGGGCTACAGGCTATGTAATCCATATGCCTACGGGCCTTAAAAGGGTTCCACCTCACACCTTGAAAGGTGGATTATCAAAATCAATAAAAAAATGAAGGCCTTCGGGCCATTGGAGGTGGATTTAAGGGTTTATATTGTAAAACTTAATATATAGTGGAATTGGAATACTATTTCACATTATTTCCACACATTTATCAAAATATTTCATAATGATTCATCTATAGATGAATGAATATGATCCCTCCCAAAAGTTTTCAATTAAATATAATTGTGTGACTATTCTAATATGTTAAGTGTTGGCTAGGAATATTTCTATGTGTGGTGAGGGAATATAATTATTTCAATCATTAGACCACAAAATGTAATGATTAAATTCATTAGTGGGAAATGGAATATGGTACCTCTCTATACAATAATTTCATTTTATCACCTATGAAACATATGGTTTATTAGGTCTGATTGAATGGAATTTTCAAGTCCTAGGTGGATTCATCGATTGAATTATGATTATAATGGTGTGTGAGGGGTTCATGAAATCATGGTTTATCATTATTAATCACGTGTTGGTCATTGACTATGGTGAGGACACAACTATACCAGTTCTCCGTAAATATTAGAAAACGGATTTTTGTATTTTCATAAAGCATGGTAATAATCCAAAAATAGTTCAATATGGTTGTATGAATAACCATTATTGTCATTTACTTCAATTGATTAGGTGACCCATGTATATTAATTAGCTTAATGATATGTCTTCGTACATATATATTATTAATTTAATCTTTTTGTGATACATGTAACAACAATAATTGAATACCTAAATATAAAGAATTTTTGTTATTAATAATGTCCTTATTTTTTAGATGGTCACATAAATTAAGGAATCTTAAGAATAAATATGATTTTAAACTGTATCCATTGTATGATAAATATTGTAGATAATTGAATGTATCAGATGTCCCAGTGAAGGAAAATAAAACTAAAATAAGAAATCATTTTAAATTAACATCACGATAAATAATCTCTAGATAAGTTTCATTTTCAATTGAGGTATATTACATCTATATCAATGTTTCTATTTCATATGGATACTCATATAGACTTCTATATGTGATATTTTTTTTTTCTATGAACATATTTTCCCAATTAATGTTCTCACTATAATATTTTTTGGGATCACAACTTATCATTTTGTGAAGGTTATAAAATTTTTATACAATTAATAATATATTTGGGATTTTTATTTCATGTATTTTTATTATGTCTCTCCATGAATAAGTTTTCATTAAATGTGATCAATTGTTTCATTGTATTTCATTTTGAAAAAATCAATAGGAGGAATTTTCACTTCAATAAGGGGATGGGAAGAGAATCTGAGACCTTAGTTGTATTCTATTTGGTAATCATGTAGAAGAACGTGATAAAATTTTGATTGGTTATTAATATTTAATGATTTCCAGGTGATGAATTAAATGATCCCAAATATTCTTTTTCTAATTTTATTAATTATATATTATTGTTGGATTATTTTCGATTTATCAAATTTTCCTAGGACTATTCATAGTTTGTGAGGTGATATATTAACATATTTTTATTTTTAGAATGTTCTATTCTAATTTAAAAATTTTAAATTATTTTCACTATGTTCATTGATATGGATCGATATTTCATTTAATTTGATTTATGTTATTGAGAATTTGTTTTTGGAATTTCCACTACAATAAAAATATATTATTACATAAAAAATTTACTATTAATAGTAAAATATCATAATATAAATTATGACATATGTGTATGTACATCACATAGTAAAAAATTTCAAGAAAATATATAGTAATGTATGTCATTTTTTCAAATCTGGTAACATAAAAAACACATGATTTTTTATTTTCCATTAATATTTTGATATGTAGTGATGAAGGAAAATTAAGAAGAAGATGTACTAGTTGTCTATTTATATAACAACATGATATTTTGGAAATATTAAATTAAAACTATAATTATTATCACATGTCTTAAAATTCACCAATATATAATGTGTCTTTCAGGAGAAATGCTAGTGGATAATGTGGGTACCAAAAATTTCTCAATCAAACCTGGATGTACCAAGATATATTGTGACCTTTGAGAGAACTTCTAGTCAGAAAACATGGAGAAGGAAGAAGAGAACTATATATAATGGTTTTTGGAAAGTCATCTAGTTAAAATAGAAATACAAAAGTTAAAATATATGGTGGAACTATTTCCAATACCCATGTAAAAATTCGAGAATCTCTCATAAGAACTTTCTACTAGTCTATTAAAAACAACTATGGGAAAAAATAAAATATGGGTTGTAGTTTATTAAATCATCATGAAAACCCTATTTATCACCATTTGGTTTGATTTATAGATTTATAGACATGAAATGATATATGTTAAGTATGTGGAAAGACAAAATCTGTTTCCAATTTTAATTATCTGTTATTTTGATCCAAGGATAAACTCTAAAGTTTTTATATTTCTTTATCATGATTTGATTAATGAATTTAATTTAATAACATACCATCACCCAAAAATTGATGTTAAATCTAAATTTACTATTCATATACTATTGGGCATGCTAAGGGAACAAACAGTGGACATTAATGAAGGATTGGATCATCATCTCCCTAGGGCTCAATTCACAAACAACAATAGCTTCCACTCGATTATTGATATTGATCTATAAGATGATGTGTATGGGATGAAATGTATAACTCCAACATGTATGCAAGTTGTTTTTGAATAAATTTTGTTTGTAAATGATCTTGTCAACGTTATAAAAGATAAGGTTAAATCCATCCAATAATATATAATAGATTCTTGTAGACAACAAATGATATATGGTGAAAACCATTAAAGGGGCCTAGATTTCAATTTTGGAGACAATGTTTAAATTTTGATATCTCCATGTTTGTGGATAATTTAATTTGAAATGATATGGAATCTTATCATATAACCTTCAAGATTCATTATCAGATTTGAAGAGTGTCATATCGGCTTGATATACAACCATGTATAGCTCATGATCATTACTTATTCTACATATCACTCTAGAGAAACTACATTCCCAATCCATCACACATACTGAATATATTGGTTGTATAACTAGATAATTAACTCACATATGAAGATCACATGTTGATGATATTGCATCGTTGATAGAATGTTCTATGAAACAAGAGAACTCACATTCCCATACTGTTTTGTAGGGGCCATAAAAATGTAGAGGTGTCATGGGTACCATATGGAGAAATGAAACATAAGTACCACCATGTATTGACAACAATTAATATGACATGAAATTTTAAGGAAGAAATTTTTAAATGGGATACAAATATAACAACCCAGAATTTATAAATTATATCTGTATCTTGATATATATGTGTTTCATTATATACTATATAGTAGTATAAAAGGTGGGAAAAAATTCATTAATAATTAATATTACATTAATCAGTAGTGAATCGAATTATAATTCCAAACATTACAATAAGAAATAAATAATATAATATAAATGCTAAAATGGGAAAATATGGATCACGCCAATCTATAGTTATCATCACCCCTCTATATGATGAATTGAAAATAAATAGAATGTTAATAAACCAAGAATCATTATAGAAATTGGAAATATATATCTTTTAGAGAAGTAGAGGAAAATAATTAATTTTTGAATGTAGTGGTATTTATATGAGGTGATGTGACCATTAGAAAAGTAACCAAATTATTATGAATATTAAGAAAACATTGGGAATATTAATCTAACAATTGTATTAGAAATATTACCATGAAATAATATATTTTTACATAAATATTGTTTAATTTGATTTATTTCTTTATATATAAATGTTATAATGCAAAAAAATTGATATCAATATTTAAAAAAATTAATGACATTAAAAACACATTTTTTATAATCAATATATTATGTTATATCATAAATATCAAACATTTTTAAAAAAATTATTAACTACATAAAAAAATATTTTTGATAAAATAAATACCAATTTGTTAATTAATCTTGTCTAATTTATCCAATGTTATTTAACTATAATTATTTGAAACACTTCAATATTGCATTGTAAAGTAGAAATATAGTTTCTCTCAAAACACACACAACAAAAATTACACCATTAATGATGAAATAATGACCAAATCATATCAAAATAAATATTTTATAACATCTAAATATTTATTTTTATAAATTATTTCTTACTATACAATAAACATAGTTTCCAAATCAAAAAATAACTTTCTGAAATCTAAAGTCAACAGTGATTCAATAAAATAGTAATTTTTTTATTTTTCAAAATAATTTAATTTGAATAATTAATTAAAATTTTAATGGAATATTAATATATCAAAAAACTATATTATATTTAAATTTAATTAATAATGTCAATAATTCACTATTATATGTTTTACGTGTGTAATATTATTTTAATTGATATTTTATTCTAAGAATTCCTATAACCTGAAGTATAAATATTACCTCTCTAATACCTTATAAAACCTATGATTCAATCCATTCTAAATAAAATTATTTGAAAAAACAATCCTCATCAAACCCCATATAATAGTTATGGACATTCTAGATCAATCCAACTCCAGTCACCAAGGGGTTTATATTTTCATATAGAAGAAGCTACATTGATGCGAGAGTAAGTGCATCTTAACTCTTCCATCTTTTCTTTGTATATTTATATTATCTCCCATTTAATTAATAAATAATACACTATATTATTAATTATGAAATTTTTTAAATTAATGTAAATGATTAGAACCTACAATAATTATCTTATTTATTAAAAAAAAAATTCAAAATTCACTTCCCGACTCTTTTCACATTAACCAGTTAAATGTTGGTAAACCTCCTATAGAGAAATTTATAGTTATTTATTACACACACATTCATTATTATACTTTATTTATTATTTATAATTTATAATTAATTAATTACATGTATTATAATCTACTAGATTTAATCATACATTTTTAAAATTGATACTGAACAAAAATAGAGAAATAAAAGTGAAATTAGAAAATTTAATGAAAAACATGATATCAAAATTATTCATTATAATAAACTATAATAACAAAAAATTAACCAACAATTATATATAAATATTTGTATAAATGAAAATAATTCAAATATCTATTAATTTTTTGATAAACATATATTTTTATTCTGTTTGTGTAAAAGTAATAAACTAAAGTGGGAATTATGGTATGGACATTCTTGAACCCAACACCATTATTTTTAGTTAACCATTATTTCAAGAAATATTTAGTAGTAATTCTCTAATAATATTCTTTTAATATCATTCCATTATTTTTTCCTATAGTTTTTTTGGATATTCATGCTTCGTACTTGATTTTTGACAAACACAATTATTTTACAAAAGAAATATTCTTTCCAAAACACATTCTTGACATATATTAAGTTGATTCTTATTCTCTAATGAATTATTATTATGATACCAAATATTTATTTTCCTTCATAAATTGGAATTCTTATTTTTATTATTGAAATCATAATTTATGAAAATTTTCATGCAACACATTCCATTCATTGGATTAATTCATAAATTTAAATTTTAAACATTTTATATAGCATGCATGACTATTTAATTGTTATGAAGTGATGGGTGGGACACTAATTATAAATGAATCTAATTGATGGGGTAATGTAATGTATATTAGGATAAAATGTGTGTTATTCAAGAAAACAATTATTTATGTGTTCACAATGAAGATTCTAAGATTATGAACCTATGTTATCTGTTAACATGACGATATCAGTTTTCATAACTATGTGTGATATTTAACCACTGGGTCAAGTTGTCCGTAATGCCCTGACCCCCGAATCCAAGAGGCACTGTATTATTGTAATACATTTCCATGATTACAAAGAATCATTTCCGAGAGGATGTATCGGTTTACTAGTCTTGGAAACAAGATACATATATAAGTTCAACATTATAACTTTAAAAGAAAAACAACAATAAAATATTCCATTAGAAACATCCAAGATTTCTAGATTATTCCTACAAGTCACTCATAACTAACATCATCATATCTTCGGCAATTGAACCATAATAAAGGGGTGATCTCAAATTCTCAGTAAGAGTAAGAAATAAAAAAGAAGATAACATAAACATTCGGCATGGTGAATAATTGAAAACACATGCCTTTACAAATAACTAATGTGAACACTTTATGGTATGAATATGAGCTGAATAAATAATTCCCTAATAAAAAATAGTAATGGGTATTATAATAGTAAAAAACAAAATAAAATATCAATAGCTATTCTCATAATGATGGAATTCATAATGCAGGAAATCATAACCATATAGTCAAGGCCTCGTGCAAAGAATATAAAAAAGATTTTGTCAACACCTTATGCCAAGACACTAGTTTGTCTCATGAGACCTACCGACGCATCAAAGAGCTATAGAAAGCTCCACACATTACTTACTAAGTCCAATTAATTTCACATATGAAAAGGTTTAAACATAACTAAGCATTCTTATTAAACTATCATACAAAATGTCAATACTTTAACCATAAACCATGAATTGTATAAAAATAGCACATCTATAGTCAAACATAACCCAATAAATACAATATAAAAGATTTGATTATAATAAATTATCCAAAATCTAGAATGGTGAATGATATTAACATAGAAGAAAATTATCTTCAAAACTATTTGAGAGAATTATCCCCCCTTGTCTTGAAGACATTAAAAAGTATCACTATTTATCCAGAAATAGTATAAAATAGATTTTTGAATCAAATTGACCCATACAACCTTGATACATATAAAAGAATTTTTAATTTTAAAACACCAATGTCCAAAAAAATAAATCCTTAAAATCAATTTTAAAATATGGACAATACTGAGATAGATTTACAAGAATAAAATTTTAAAACATTTAAAATTAGATTTTTGTTAGAGTTCCTAACCAAATGGGAGACGGTTGAATAAAAATAATTGAGGAAATCAAAACATAATAATATCCTAAGAATAAAGGGATTCATGATACATTATGTCAAATTACGGTCTATACAGCAAATAAAAGTGAATTGGAGCATAATCATAATGAAGTGTCAATGGAATGTAAGTTGAGATAAAATCCATTGTAAAGACCGTATATTTAGGTTAAGGATAAATCAATGAAATAATTATGTGTGAAAAATATAAATACACTAAATATGAATGGATATTCAGTTTAAAACAATATGTTGACATTCACACATATTCTTGTAACAACAACACCAATGACTTGGATGGTTAACTCAATGAATGAAAATTAAGGAAAGATTACGCTTATCAAGTTCATATCGATGACTTGAGATTTTTTAAATGGATTAATTATGTGTATCAAAATTATATCCATGGAAAGGGGAGGGGAAATTACTAAAAAAATACTAAATAGTGATTCCACATATAATTGTGAAAAAATAATCATAGAATAATGAGTAAAGCCCAATGATTGGAAATTGAAATTGGAAATCCCCTTACCGATTTGGTACCTCACGAAACAAACACCCCATGAAAGAAGGATCTTAAAATGTAGATTTAAATACCAAAAAATTAATGTATATTACACCAAGAATAAAATCATGGTATGTAGATACTCCACACAAGAGAAAATAGTTACTAATATAGCTTGTTTCTCAAGGGAATAAAAAGTGAGATGAAAAACCTTTATCACGTTGAATTTAATTAAGTCATTTGAACAGAAGTTAATAACCCCCAAATGAATCATAGAATACCATGAATTTAAAAATATTCATGATAATATATATCAAATTGCATTATAAAATACATCAAATTCAATAAATAATTGGCGAACAATGGAAATCTCATGGAATTAAAAGTGAGATAAGAAACCCCTTACCTCATGTATGACTTGTCCTGTATGTTCCTTATTCTTCCTGAATAATAAAAATAAGTTAATTTATACTTTATTAAGAACAATTGTCATGTTTATTATTCCTTTTATATCACTTATCACCTTACTATAACAATTTTTTAATTAATTGAGTTCATATTAGATATTTTATCGATCTTCGGAAGTTTGGAAAAAAACATGGTATAATTACAATTTGTCCATGTGGTCAAAAGTAAATTATCTATTGAATGATATACAAGATTTATATATCATATATATATAATATATCCAGTATATATATGTATTTACAAATGTACATAACATTTTAAGATAAGAAATGAAATTTATCGTTCATGGAGACGCAAAGTCGTACGTACGCATTAACGCTACATTCATTTCTATTTTGTAATTTAATGGAATTAAAACATCATTTTATAGAGGTATATTATTATTATAGTATAATATAATATATAATATAATTAAATCTATCCTTTATAGGTCCCACATATGGCATTAACGAGTCATATAACTTTTAGGGGCGATAGTCTGCACTTCTTGAAATGAAGTTATCGCGTTTACCCATAATGGAAACCATAATGGTATTCAAAAAATGGAAAATAAATAATCATAAAAAAAACATAAACATAATATATATAATATATATATACATTTCCATCTTAATTTACACCATGATGTGCAGTAGGAGATAATTGAACAATCATCATTTTTTGTGGAGTTAGTTTCCCATCCACATAAACAATGTGTTCTTTAACCATTAGATGGAGGTGTGTGTAAGTGTAGTTTGAATCCATCTCATAAATACATCTTAATATATTTAGGATATTTTATTTGTTATAAAAGAAATGAATAAAAATATTTTATGGGTTGTATAAGTAAAATAAAATAAAAGAAGTTAAGTGAAACCAATACCTTTAATATGGGTAACTCCATTTGGATTGAACAAAAAGGACATCTGGAAGTGACTCCTACTAATGATAAGTAATCAACATGGAAGAGTGTGATCATTCGAGTTTATTTGGGTAGGGTTTGGAAGATCCAAGTGTCTTGATATGTGTGAGTAATGGGTTAGAATTAGTGCCCTTTTATAAGGGAGATGAGAGGATCCTTTGGAATGTTTGAAAATGTTATTTTATTATAAACTTATCTTCAGTTTAAAAAGGTCCAGAACTCAATAAAGATGTAGATTAGATGGCTCATGTTCGAAATAAAATAATCCAATAAGATTTTTACAGGATTTTATATTGTTTTAATATTAATAATCTTATTTATTTAAATCACTTATTAATGAGGTGAATATTGTATCATTATTGTGTCATAAATAATTTTATTTATTTGATGTCTAAAAATTATTAAGAAATACCATACCATAGAAAATATTTTTAACTTTAAAATGAATATTTATAGTCAAAATGATGACTTATGTAACCCCATGTAAAAATTGATATACTAAAAGATATTTGTTAATGTCATCTTTGTCTTTACATTATGTAAATTAAAATAAAGTTTCATTAACACACTTAAGTGGCTCCATTGGGTCCCAAAATCGACCCAAGGATGCCCATGGTCAGCCATGACTTATAAAATATGTTTAAGACAAGTGTTAAAGTAATTTTGTATTATTATAATATTCATTTTACATTTAATTTCCCTATTTACCTTTAACCACATTAAATAAAAGTTAAATGTTACTATTCAACAAAAACAATTTTCTTCTTATTAAACCAAATATTACTTACTAATAACAACCATGTATGTCATATTTTCATAAATCAATTCACAGATGTAGTAAAATTTCATTTAAATGAAAAAGTAAGTTTTTTAACTACTACTAAGTTGTTTTACTATTCATCAAAAATTGAAGATTTTCAAAAAAATACCAAAAATTCAACCGAAGAAATATTTGATATTCCAAAATCAGAGATGATATATAACAATAAGGATTCTAGATAATAAAAATTGGAATCCTAGAAGTAGTCACTATGCTAAACACCATTCTTCACGTGCTATGTAAATCATGTCCCATGCGTGAACCTTATTTCTACATCCATACACGACCATGACATTTGGAATAATAACAATGTCTGATGGTCGAACCCATAGGTGATATATATGAATAAATAACCTATGAGACTCCATGACAAACCATAGAGTCTATTATAAGAGAGTGTAGAAAAGTCCCTATCTATTAGTTGAGATAATTCATTCCAAGTATCTCTTAATGTGAGATTCCATTACCAACATTTTAGTCATGTAACTGATCAGGAAGAGTGAAATAATCCATATCCCTAGGGAGAGATTATTAATAATTGAGTATAAATAGATTTAGGAGAGTGTAATCATCTTCATCACATATATTCTATAGGTTAGTTGAATCATCTTCAACAGTCGAGAGAGAAGAATTAACATGAATATCATTACATTGGACATCATGTATATTTGTAATATCTATAGGCATAATGGCTACATACTAGGAACAAATTTAGGAAGTACCAATTAGATAAAATAATATATACATTATCAAAAGGAATATCATAAGTAGAAATAATGGGAATAAAAAATATATATGAAAATAACATGGCTCCAAAGGTGAATCCAATGATTAATGTTTGAGAATCTTAAAGAGAATGAAATATGACTTGCACATGCTCAAATACCACTAACCATGAACCACTAATAACATTCATTGATTCATCATTAAAAATATATGTTAATGTATAAAAAGTGTTGAGGGTGAAAAAACAGATAATACTAACACCGAATCCATATCTTAATGGGGATATAGGTTCGACATGGTTCAAAGGTGACACCCAATACTATTCCTACCCAATAAAGATGCACTAACTAAGGACTAGTCAAAAAATGGGCACCCACTAGGTCCCTCAAATCATTAACATTAGAGTGGACCTACATGGGATCCAATGTAGAAAATGATATTAAGAATCCTATACGGTATCCCTATTGTCAAAGAATTGTTAATTCACCATACATGGGATTCTATGATGGAAACTATAGAAGAATCCTATATGGTATCCTCAATGATATGAAAGTAGAGTAATCCAACACCAAATAACAAAAATGGCCAATAAATAAACAACCTTTACGTGAATACCTAATCCATCTTATATAGAAAAGAATCCTTTAAAAGATCTGTGAAAATGAATAAAATAGAGGATTCTGACAAGGTATCCTCTATGGAAAAATGTAAAAATATAAATCCTAATTTGAATCCTTAGAAAAAATGATTCATAGCCTTAGGGACTATAAGGGTACTCCTTTGAAAGTAGACATCCTCAAATTAATTATATAGAAGAAACCATAAAGATAGAGTACTCATAAATAATTTTATATCTAACTATCATACTATCTTAGTCAGAATAACCATCTGATCATCCATACATCAATTCATTCTCTAGAGATGACTGAATTCTATTACTTGGGGAAGAACATATATATTTAAATTAATGGTTGAAATGACTCGTAGGGGTCCACAAGCCACCCCACTGGTCTTACCATCACAATCATCATGAGATGATACATATAATGGAGTAATTAGGGGTCTAAATCCAAAAATGTTTAGAAAATATATGAAAAAAAAGAATAGGGTTGAAAAAGGGACATTACATGAGGTGTCACCCTGATAACACTATGAGTACCTTGAATCCCTGCTCAGTCATGTACATCCCCCTATTATATCAATGATCACATAAGAGTAGCTTCATAGTGGCTTGAACTTCCACAAATTTTTGTTAAATTTCATGACATGTTACTAGTATCACTCTTGAAGAAGTACATTTCTTGACCATTACATGTACTAAAATCACGAGTTTGTACAACTGGACAATCATGTCTCATATAATAAAAAACTAATGAATATATGGGGCCACATACACAATGTTCATCATAACAAGACAACACACATTGCCAATGTTTTCTTAGAGGAACCATAAGTATGAATAAGATAAATGGGAACTATGAGAAACAATGATATAAAAGTACCAGCATATTTTCTCAATTGAGAATAGAGAAGAAATTTTAGTGAAGAAATTTCTAATGGGGGATAATGTAACAACTCAGAGTTTATAAATTATATTTTCTATTTTAAATAAATATTGTAATAATATAATATATGTTATTATATACACAATTAATGAAAAAAATTAGTATATTCAAAAAAGAATTACTAATTATTCAAAAATCAATAGAATTAGAATTCAAACCATTACAATTTGGAATTTTATTTCAAACAATATGAAATAGAACACATTGATATCCCCGATCTACATGATTTATCATCCCCACTACCAAAACAATAGAAAAGAGTGAATATATTAGAAAATAATGATCATTATAGAATATGGATATATAAATCATGTATATGAATTCTTTTAAATATTCAATAGAATAATTATAGGTATTTATAGGAGGAAACATTATTTTTGGAATTGTAACCTTGTTTTTAGGAATAGTAACATAACTATTTGGAATAATAACTTGAATGTTATAAATGTTATTTTAGATAAAAATAATAATAGTTTGTTTAAATAAAATTTATTCTTATTAATTTTTTAAAATAGAGATTTTATATATCAAAATAATAAATATCATGATTTAAAAAACGTAAAGAATATATAATAACTGTTTTAATAATGTGTATATTAAATTATATTATAAAAATCATAATTTTTATATTTAAAATTAATGTTTAATAGTATATTTTTTTCTAAAAGATAAATATAAATTTTCAATTCATCAGTTAAATTATCTAATAGTTAATTATTTTTTATTTTTCGTAAAAACATCAACTTAAAAGTGAATAGTAAAATAAACTTTTTCCATAAGTGAAGTATGTTAAATTACACCATTCAAGATGTAATATTGGTATAATAATTTAATTAACTTTATTTTCTTCCATTATATATTTTATATTGTAATTGATCATTAAAATAAAATAATTATATTTTTCATAGATAATATTCACTTTCCAAAATAAAATTCCAAAGTTATTCTTTAAAATAAAAAATTGTAATATTTCCCATATTCCAATTCAATAAATAAATTATTAAGAATTATAAATTGTATTCATAGTATTAATAAGATAATACTGTATTTATATATTCTTTTATTTTTAAAAATTCACTATTATATGTCTTACATTTTTTATATATTTCATCTATTATTATAATATTAAATATTACCCTATCTCCTCACGTATAAATAACACCTCTCACTTACCTTGGAAAAAAACTCATCCCACCCATTACAATGAACAAGCACAGACCAAATCATCAGACTCATTCCCCTTAGAAAACATTGGGACATTCTGGATTAATTCCTCACTAATCATCAAGGGAGTAATATTGATGTATAATTGAAGCTATAATAAGGATCAAGTAAGAATTTATTGACTAATCCCGTATATATTTTCCCATCATCCTTTTTACCAATTCTAGTAAAAACCTACTTAATTTAAAATTAATTATAAATTATGTCAAATATATATTAAATATATTATCAAACTGTTGTTATCATATTTATGATATTTTAAATATCATATATCTTGTTTCATATCTTTTGGCAACGTACTATTAAAGGTCTATTGAGTACTTCTAGATACATTACATCAAAATTATTATATCCATCATTATGTATGGACAAAATTAATTATATATAATATATAAATATTCAATTAAATTTATTATAATCATCATTAGTTGATCATAATTTTATATATATGAATTTGAACTATAATACACTATTCAAAGTAAATGGGAACTTTTTTATGAAAACGATGATCTCGAAATGATTCAATTTCAACAATGGAACTTATATATTATTGTACAATGATTAATAAAAATTTATTGTTTTATAAGTAAAATTAATTACATTCTTATCAACTATATGAATACATAAATCTTGTTTATTTAGGAGACATAAAAATAAAAAAATAAATGGGGAATTAAGCTAAGGGGATTCTCGAACCCAACTCTTTTTCATTGGTTTTTCCCACTTTCATGACTTATTTGGTATGAGTACTAAAATTGTGACACATAAAAATAATTTCCTTATCCGTACATTTTGTTTTCAAGGATATACATGTATCTTAATAGATATTATGATAGATTAAAATATATTCTGAATGCACTCTCCTTTCAAAATCCCATCTTCAACACCTGTTGAGTTATTTTTTCTCTTCTTCTGAATTATGATAATTCTACCATAAATGTTTTTAAATTTTTCATTTTGGATCCTGAAGTCTATTCACATAATCTTAATTGATGAAAATACTTTTTAAATCCATTCAATTTTATGGGTTCATTCATAACTACGATTGAAAAACATTCCATGTGGCATGCATTGTTATGTAAATGATATTATTTGATGGGTGGGACCGAAATTATATAACTATATAATTCATTGTGTAATGAGATGTACCTCATGAGATTATGAGTATTGAGAATTTAAAAAATGTAAGAATTCATCACAATGATGATATTATGATTAATAAATCCTGTAACATGTTCACATAATGCTTGAATTGTTTACAACTATGTGTTGTATTTTACCACTATGACATTATTTTTCATATTTATGAATTTCCCAATTCAATTACATTATGAAATTATTCATTAGTGATTTTTTTGATCCTATAATTATTAATGGGTGACTATTATTATTCTCACTCATATATTATAGAGTTATGTTATTTATTCATTTCCTTTATAAGTGTTTTTTCAATAATATTATTAGATTTATGTCCTCATATGATTACATTTACTAAGGATAGTGTAATGTTTTTGGGGAAAAAAGAATAATTTTTTAAATAAATGTTTTTTTATGTATGTACATGTTATGTGCGAACCTAATTTTCTCTATAGAATAATAGATTGATAAAGGATTTATAATAGTATTATGAGGTTTATCATCAAAATGTTTAAATAGTCATGTATGAAAAAGTATGGTCGATATGTGAAACATATGTAAAAAATGATTTCAATTATAAATGAATTTTTTTTACTTTATCTCATACTAAAAATTTATTTAGTAATGTACTAGATCTTCTAAATTTATGAGTTTCATTCAAATATTGAAAAATAGTTGGTGTTAAAAATGTTTTTAATTTCACCACTTATATATGGGGATCAATTGAATTATCATTACAATTCACATAACTTTATAAATTTACATGAAACACATGAAAATATTACTCTCCAGGTTTAAAAAAATATCCTAAATCCTCATCCCATGATATCACATCATATGTCATAAATTTCAAATGATTTTATCTAAAATCGTTTTAGGTCCTAATATTAATATTACCGAATCATCAAATATTTCTTCATTTTTTATCTATTCTAAACACAACATCATAGAAATATTTACATTATTAGTTTCAAGTTTAAAAAAATAATTTTCATGATTTCTTTTATTAAACATGAGTAATTTGTTATATCATAATATTAATTATATGAATATTTGGTGATTTTTTAGTTGAAATTAAAAAATATTTATCTCTATGAAAATAATGTTTTCATTAATTATATGATTTCATTTAAAAATTAAATTGATAAATTTATAATTTAAAATATAATAATGATATTATTTTAATAATCATCATGAATAATTATCTTATACTTAATTAACAATAATTGTATACATGTTTTACTTTGAAAATAATTATTGAAAAATTATGAATTTTATTAAAAACTATATGTTTGTTTTAATAATAATAAATTAATTTTTATATATAATGGTTTTAATGTAAAATTTTATAATTTATTTTAATATTAATCAATTTAATATCAATAGAATAAATTTTTGGCTTATTATTTTCACATAAATAACTTCATTATTATGAATATAATAACTCTGGAAAAATAAATCTTATCACATTTTTTTATTTAATTTGGAGATAAATTATTTCGATTTAGTGGGTTTAAATATCTAAAATGGATTTAATTTTTTGAATATGTATATATAATATTATTAATATGACCATCATAATATTTTTTCACAATGAATAGTAAAAGTAGTAAAACTATGCCTCCACGTATATTATTAAAACTCATTTACATGGTGATTAAAATAGAGTTACATGGGATTAAACTGAGAAATAGTAATTAATAAAGTAAATAATGGTTAATATTTTTTTTAGAAATTACATCAATAAATGCATAACATGTCACAAATAATGTAAGGTAATCATTACAATAACCACTTCTTTAATAATGACATAATGATTTTTTTATAAATCAATTTTTGTTATGTCCATATTATATTAATTACTTTTTCAATATATTTATATATACATAAATATATTATGATTAATTTTTTATGTCACATTTGACTTTCATTATTTTATTAATGTTGTTTTCTTTATTTATTTATATAGATTGTTTTGATGAAAATATATGTCATGTTCTATTTTAAATATATGGCATATAGTGTTTTCCCAACCATTGATACTGTTAATTGATGTTTTTATTCTATTTTATTAATATTTATTTTCATATAAAACCCAATATTTATATTTATATGTTTTTTTCAGAAGAGTTTTTAATGTTAATGTATATTTCTAAATCTAGAAAGGTTTTCCCAATAACTAGGAAGATTATTTTTATTATTATAATGATATAAATGAATTTTTTTATGTGTAATTATTTTGTTATAGATCCTAGAAATTAATTATGTTTACTTATGACCCTAAAATATCTTACAAGGATTGTTGAATACAATATAGATTGTGATAATTCCTTATATAGTACAACCCTTTAGTTAATAGGTTAAAGGGATTGGGTAAATTAGTTAAAGCTTTCTCAAAAAATATTATTATAATATAATTGGTAGGTTATATGTAAAGGTTATTGTAACATTACAATTAAAATAAAATCCCATGTTACATATATTATTTATCAATGACTTCTGTGGGGTTTTATGAAAATTATATGATTTCATGGGGATCATTAATGTACTAATGATTAACCAAAATATTATGTAATATTTTAATGGAGGATAGTATAGATTTCTCAATAAGAATTTTTACTTTGTTCATGATTGAATATAAATTTTTATGGGATATTATTTCCTTGAATACATCTAATAGTTTTTATTAAAATATCTATGAATTGAAGTCTATTTCCTGGGTAAAGGAATTATTATTTTAATCTAAATTTTTAGATTAAATACAGAAACATTTGAACATTAGATTTAAATTTACATAAATTTTCAATATTTATTTTTAATTTACTCTAACATAGTTTTTTGTTTCTATCCCATGGTGAAAATAATTTTTTTGGAGTTAATGATTTGGATGGAATAATATGACTTAGAAATGAATATATAGAAGATATGTCCTGAAAATTATTTTCTTCATATATTTTATGGTATATATTATTGGAAGAAAGGTTATTGAGTGGAAGGTTATACATTATGATTTAATATATAATTATTATATTAGTTATTACTTAATTATATAAAACACTTAAAAAAATGGACTAGATAAATTATATAAAATCAATTCATTTCTAATAATTAAATTTTGAAATAATTTAATTCTCAATCCTTATTATGGTAGTTAGTTAAATTTTTCATATTATTTTATTTATTAGGATAACATAAATAAATACCATTATTAGATTATATTTTTTAATCTTATGTTACAACATTTTAAGAATCACATGATTCATATTCTAAACATTCTTTTTTTTAAATGTTTTTTGATAGATGAATCATGGAATCTAATGAATGAATAAACCATGCAGATGTTGAGTTAGATGTTTTACATCTTACATTTCCATTCATTTTGTTTTATATATTTCTAACACATTCTCAAATATTTACACACATACTTTTTATATAACATGTGTTTACTATATATTTTTATACAAAAAAATACTTAATTATATACATTGAAATAGTATAAATGCATTATTAATATGAACTTATCATAATTCAATTTGATTTGTTCGCTGATGGACGTGTCCAATTAATCGGTAAAACATTTATTATGATATGTGAGTAGACATTTTTATTGTCAAATATACATACAAATGTAATGATAATCAGATTGATTCACGTACAGATATATAGGACTGATCATAAAAAGGATTTCTATATTGAAAAATGATATGTATGTCTATCAGTCTATCGTATTATATAATCATAAAATATTTTTTTTATCTTAGTGATTTAAAATTATCAATTTAATGGTGCTAAAAACAATGTCCTATATTTAGTTAATGATGAGTTTTCAGGAAACAGATGCCCAAACTCCATAAAATTAACTCCAAATTTGATAATTTGAACTTCTCCTTTCGATAAATAGTAATTTAATGAGTTGGGAGTAGATAAATTTAACAAAATAATTTTCATGTAGTTTTCTATGTGTTATTTTATTTTTCATGGCAATTGTAATACATTAGGGATTTATTTTTATATGAATTTATTACCATGATTATTTCGTATAAAAATTATTCTTTTATAATCTATATATCCAATTTTTTTTGATCAATGGATTCTGTGGATAGAAATATTGTGTGTTAGATCTATCTTATCACAACCTTCTTAGGAATGGAGGATTGATGCAAATTGTCATATCAAGGGAATATGAAGATCAGAAGACAATGCTTATTATAATCATCATATTAATGAAATTACATGACTAGGAAGACAAATAGATCAATAAGTATATAGTTTTTGATACCATTACTCAATTTTATTGACTATAAAAAATCATAATTTTAAAATAGTGATTTTTTTTCATATATCATGTAATTCATTATTACATTTATAAGTTGTTATTTATTTTTTGGTCAATATCTATTTTCCTAATGTCCACGACTTAGAAACATAGTCTTCATTCTAATATTTATAACAAATAATTTTAATAGTATGTCTATGAACCTGATAAATAAACACTCTCATCTAACTAGGTCAATTTGGGATTATGATTTAGACATTCAAAACATTAGATGTAGTTTGTGTCTACATTTTTTATATAAATGTTATTGTGTTTATTTTTGTTTAATGTTTCGAAAATATGATTTACATTATCACTATTGTAAGTATACCAATATTAGAAACCATATAATACAAAATTATTCATCAAATATGGCGTTTACTACTACACCATGATATGCTTATACTTATACTATGAACTGTATATTTTATTGGGTTGTTTCTATAAACTCATTGTGTTTAATTTTTTATACAAAAATGTATTTGATGTAAAATATTTTATATTGATATGATATAATTATGAATATATTTTTAGTTGAATACATAAATATATGTTCACCAACAATCATTAATGGGATGACTAAAAATAGTGGAGATATAGAATGAAATTTTTTCTAATAATCACTAGAGTAGAAAATTTCTTAATACTTATTGAAAAAAATAATATTACTAATAGGTAAGTTTATACATTTTATAATATTAAGATATTAGAATATGAAATGATCTAAAAGGTAAGAAATATATTATTATGTTATATGATGAGCAATATCTACAGCCATATATCATATTGTGGAGCCGCCAATAGTATTTTGTAAATTTTTGAAATAAATTATTTTGTAAATCTAATGAAATTTTAATTGGATTCTCCATTAATAGAATTGATTACCAATCCAATAATAGTATACATAGTTAGAAATATATCATGATTCCTAAAGGGATTTTTACTATACATTAACGTTTATAGTCACTTGGTAAAAATTGACATGGGGATGATATTTTAGATAAAATGATAATTGATATAATGTATACCGATAGAGAATCCAAATGATATGATTTTAATGAAAAAAGAATGATTACTAATATTAAATTTAAATGTCTAATTATTACTATTAATGAAAATGATTGATGATTTAAGATGGATGATAAAAAAGATTAATAAATTGTGGAGTATCTATTCTTACAACATATAATATTCTTAATAATGTTTAATCAACAGAGATCCTAGTAAAGTATTCATGAATGATGATTTTTTTGTAAAATATATTTATTATTATTTATAAAATTATAAAAATGTGTCTGGTATCCAATCTTGATGGATGACAAAGATTGTGAAGACCCAAACACCAGTTTCATAGAGCCAATAGATTATTTTATTAAATTATGAAAAAAATGGAAGTCATATCCAAAAGGAATGAATAATTTAGTATCATTGGAAAACATGATACATATATTATTGTTACACTACAACATGAAATGAAATACAATATAGACAAATCAAATAAATTTATAGATTATATATTCAAGTCATTCATAATATAATTCATTACATCATAGGTAAAAATAATACGTAACAAAGAGGTGATATTAGATGCTCAGTAAGGGTATTTAATACAGTGGAAGCACATGTAATGAGGCATGGAGAATAAATAAAAGTTCACATACCATTGAAGCATTGAAATGGGAATAATATGGATGGAATAAAATAATAATAAATAATTACATAATAAAATAACATAGATACTCTACTAGTCGAATATTAAAATATACTATCAATTAAAATTTTATTTGTGATGGAATTCATATCGGCCAGAAAAATACACATAATGGGTAAAAATAGAGTATATATTGTCTCATGAGACATAATGATGCATACATGGAATATATACGGCCCCACCTATCAATTACTAAGTCCAATTCATTCCACAAATGTAATGGTAGAATAATTATCAAAATAAACATTTATATTGAAACTATTATACAAAATGTAAATAAATTTTTCCAATTAGTACATATATACACTAACCATTTAGACTAATATGGTTAATGGTATAATGATATCACTTCCATATTCAAACTAATCATACAAAATACATTAATATACAGGAGATAGTATCATAAATAAATAATCCCATTCACATATAATAATCAAAATTAATGATCAAATATATTTAAATACAATTATAAAATCATCCAGATATTATAAGGCCCCAGCCTTAAACCTTACTTAATCTTGAGTTATTAAAAGATTATACATAGAGGATATTTTCAGGTTTAGAGTTTTAGAGAATTAGATCATGAAACCTGTATTACATTCCACATTTAAACAAAGTGGTTACATAAAAGACAGTATTCATTCTTCCCATCAACTGAAACATATTTAAAATATAACACGGATTCTTTCTTGACACATCCTTGACACTATCATCACATCATGTACCTTTCCCTTTACCTTTGAAAAAAATTTCAAAAACTTGGGATGAGCATAAAAAGCTCAGTAAGAGTTATAAAAATATGGAAAGGGAACATGAGTTCATATATACATTTGAATGAAATCACATGTTACCCATAAAACACAGGCATATCAAATCATGAATAAATCATAGAAAACATAAGACATAAAGGTAACTTGAGTCATTCATAACATTCTTACGTAGGGAGTAACCCTCTTGGTTACGTTTGGAATACCCATCACAGTATATTCCCTAAATCTCTTCGGAGAAACCTTAACGTTTCACTCCTTCGCGTTACCCAATGCATTGGAGAGCTATATTGGGCTCACCCGCCCTTAGTTTATCACAGAACCACCCGTTTTCATAACAATTCCCAAGAAACATAACATAAACGTATCACATAAAACATGCATAAAGGAAACATAACATTTCCAAATTTCAATCACAATATAACATTTTATTATTTTGAAATAATGAATCCATTCAAAAAGAAACCATTTCCAAAACCATTTAAAACATTTAATAAAGAGAATTTTGAATCAAAGTGTCCCATACCACCTTGAAGCTTTTAAAATGTTAAACCATTAATATCCATATAAATAAATCCTTAAAACCATTTTGAAAACATGGATATTAATAATAACAAATAATTAAAACATTTAAAGTGATATTTTGGTTAAAGGGGTTTTACCAAAAATTAGAGACACTTGAATACAATAATTGAGGAATAACATTTAGTCAGAACTTTGTAATATCATGAGAATAAATGGATTCATGATATAATAATCCAAAGGACAGTATATACACCATATAAGAGCGAATTGGTGCATAACAACAATGAACCCTCAATAGAAATTTCAAATGTGATGAAATCCATTATAAAGAAGGTATCCTTAAATTAAAGACAAATCAATCTCAAAAATATGTGTGAATAATATAAATACACCCAATATAAGTGGATATTAAGTGTAAAACAATAAAAGGTCATTCACACATATTCAATGGATGACATATTCAATGACTACATAGTGAACCCAAAGAAATCGAAATTGGGTTAAAAAGTTCCCTTGACAGTCTAACGACATCACATCAAAATGAGTTGATGAGAGATAAAAAAAGTGTATCCCACCACTTGGACATAAAATTTACATCAATAAGGATATATGAGAACATATCCCAACATAACAATATGTAAATTGAAATACCCAACAAAAGAAGTTTTTAAAAAAAAGAGGAGGGTGAAAGATTCCCTTACTGACTTGGGTATCTTTCAAAACATACACCCCATGAAAGGAGAACAATAAATCATTGATTTAAATACTCATAAAGGAAATTATATTACACAAAGAGTAGAATAATGGAAGTACATACACCACTCAAATGAAATTGTGTCAAATGTAGCATAAATCTCACGGGAATAAATGTGAGATGAAGAATCCCTTACGAAAACTCGGCAGCCTAACGGCGCCACATAAAACATCCAAAAATTGATTGATGAGATCAAATAGGGTATCTCGTCACATTACAACAAAATTTACAGAAAGAGGAATATGAAAGAACATCCCCCATCATAACAAATAGGAGCATAAAAGAAGTGACATAAAGGAGAGTACGTAAAAAGAAAGAGAGAGGATAGATCTCTTACGAAGGTTCGACAGCCTAACGGTGCCACTCAAAACATCCAAAATGGATTGATGAGAGAGAATAGGGTCTCTCATCACATGAACATAAAAATTACAGTAGGAGTAATATAAAAGAACATCCCAATCATAAGAAAGATGAGCTTTAAAAGGAATGACATAAAAGTGTGTACTTAAAAAGAAAGAGAGGAGTAGGATCCCTTACCTCGGGTCCGACTTGACTCGATCGTTCTTTAATGTCCTGAATAATAAACTTGAGTTAATTTCTACTTTCTTTATAACCTTTTAAAATTTCATTATTCCTTTTATATCAATTATTGACATGTTATAAAAATTATGTAATCATTTAAGTTAATAATATTTGTTATGCCGATATTTTGTTCTTAAGTCGAAAGTGGACTTCTTACAATTACATGTTGTTCGTGTGGTCAAAGGTTCTTTATATCCAGAATTACATTCCTGATTTGGATATCATATATATCATATATATCCAGCATATACATGTATTTATAATATTACATAATTGTTTATAGGTAAGAAATGAAATGCATTGTTCATGGAGACGGTAAGCCGTACGTACGCATGAACGCTACTTTCATTTCATTGTCATGGAATTAAAACTAAATGAGAGGTATGTATATTTTAATTAAAGAATTATATTCATCATTTAGATGTATCATTCATCATATATATCCATTATATACATGTACTTATAATAGTACATTACATTTGGGGATAAGAAATGAAATGCATCGTTCATGGAGACGGTAAGCCGTACGTACGCATGAACGCTACTTTCATTTCTATCTCATAATTTAATGGAAAGAAATAATAATGATATAGAGGTGTGTAATAATTCCAGTATAACATCATATATAATAACATTAAATCCATCCCTTATACGTCCCACGTATGTCATTAACGAATCACATCACTTTGAGGGGGCGGTAGTCCGCACTTCCTTAAATGAAGATATCGCGTATACCCATAATGTAAGCCATAAAGGTAAGGCACAAATGAAAAATACAGAAGTATAAGTAAAAAATAAACATATTATATATCATATATAAAAATAGTGACATCATAATGGCCACCTTTGAATGTGTTAAATGAGTATTGAACAAGCATCGTTTCGGGAGGCAGAATTTCGCCATCCACGGAAACCGTATGTTCTTTAACCATTTGATGTAGTTGTGTGAGAGTGTAGCTCGAATAAATCTTATAACAACATCCTAGTATATTGAAGATACTGATTTTGTTACAAAAGAAGTAAACAAAAAGAGTTTAGGGGGTTGGAGAAGCAAAATAAAACAAATGAACATGAGAGAATGAATTACCTTTAAAAGTATAACTCATTTTGATTTGAGCATAAAGGATTTCTTTGAAAGGATTATTCCCAAAGTTAATCCTCTAGGATGAGGAGAGGGATGTGGATAGAGTAAATGGGCAGGGGTTGGCCGAGCCAAAGGGTTGAGGAGTGTGTGAAATGAGGTAGAGGTGGGGGCCTTTTATAAGAGGAGAGGAGGGTTACTTTTGGAAAGTAAGAAATATTACTTTATTTGAGAATGCGTTTCGGTTTTAAAGGGTCCCACATTGATATTATTCGTGGATAAGGTGTTAAGGGTTCTAAATACACCCATCCAATATGTTTTGGACATCGTAGTTCATATATTTTACATTATCTTTCCATTTTATTTAAATCTTCAAATAATGATGTCATCGCTGCATCATTATTATGTCATTAATAATTTAATTTATTTAATGTCTAAAAATTATAAACAAAATACTATGATGTAGTAAATATTTTTATCTTTCCAATTATTATTTATAATCAAAAAGATGACTTGTATAACCCCACTTAAAAATTGTTTTAGTAAAACATATCATGTTTGTGTCATTTTTACTTTTACATTAAATAAAAAGTTATTTATTTCATTTCCCAACGAAAGTGGATCCATGGGGTCCCCAAGTTGACTCGTGGCTTTTCTTGGTCGGTCATTACACATACAATGAGGTTAGGACATGTGTCTAGTTCATTTCATTTTATTAAAGCATTATTTTTACCTTAAACTACACTAATTACCACTAATCGCGATTAAAAACTTAATAAGTTACTATTCACCAAAAAATTATTTTTATCCCATTGAACCACATTTTACTTCTTAATGACAACCATGTATGTCGGATTTTTTAAATTCAAAACACATAAGTGGTAAAATTTCATTTAAACAATAAAACCAGCTTTTATAAGTACCACTTAGTGGTTTCACTATTCATCAAAAATTGAAGTTTTTCAGAAAAATCCCAAAAATTCACCCTAAGCTATATTTGATATTCCGATTTCAAAAATGAAGTCCGTTTTAAAAAATTCAAAACATATTAGTCACATTAATTAATTTAATAATTAATTCCCGCTATCAGAGCAAATAGCGTGTTTTTATAAAACAATAAGTATCAAAAGATTGACACTAGTTTAAGTCTGATTTCAAAGTGAAATTAATTCCAACGACCACTATTGGATTTAATTGTAAAAATATTTTCTAATTTAACTTTAAAACCAATTCAAAATATTATCTAATCATATAAATAAATTATATTAAAAAGAGGTTTTGAATTAAAACACAACATTCTACACTATTCATTAAAAAATGAACTTTATCGGAAAAATACCAAAAAATTACACAAAGTAAAATTTGATGTCCCGATTCTTAATAAGAGTTTTATTTGGTCAAAAAGAATCTATAAGACTAATCAAAACAATATTTAATGACAGTTCTCCATTAAAAGGCGATAAGTGAACCTTTAGTGAAAACTAGGGCATATACACCTAAAATTTAATTCTTTCCGTATTTTAAGCCTTTAGCTTTTATTGGATAAATTTAAAAACATTAAAAAACATATATAATCATATTTTAGTTATTTCTATCCATTCCCACCAATACAACGGCTACATGTTAACTACCATTTGAAATAATATTATTTTATTATTAGAGTGCAACGTAAGATTCCCAAGAAACTCGTTGTTGCGTGTTGGGTACGCCATCGATCATAGCGTCCCCTTTAAAGGCATATTAATATTTTATTCAAAAATATGGATAAATATGAAAATGTCATATTCTTTCTTTACCTAGGATGTTACATCCTTCCCCCCTTTTGGGAATTGTGTCCTCGTAATTTTAAAAATGAGCTTGGAAACATCCTTGAAAGTCCCACATCGGAACAAGAGTTGGTAAAACAATCACTTTAAAATAAACGAAGATAAGTACCGAGGTCACCATAGTTAACCCATACTAGGATTCCATGTAGGAAAACATGGACATGGAGGAGAAAACATAGGGTCATGTTCTGATGGAGAGTGATAGAAAACATGTTTAGGAGAAAGTTAACCACAAGAAAATCACAAACTTGTGATGGGTTAAACGGTATTCGATTCCCCAGTAGGAAAAGTTAATAGACAACATTTTTGTTTTATGTTACTTTTTATTGAGGAATTTATTCATAAGGAAACATAATCACTTTTCATGTTGACTCTCAACTTTTACTAGATTCCTTAATCAAACTCATATTTTTTTCCAAAAGACAAGTATTTAGGGAGACTTCTTCACATTAAGAGTACTATAATCAACTTCTAGAGAATCACCTAATCCACCAAATAGAACTATATACATCCCATGTCTTTAGTCTTTAACCAAAACCAAAACCAAAAAGGTTAGTACAAGGTCATATAATCCAGAAAAGGATAACCCTTTATAAAAAGAAAATCTATTCTTAACCTCCAAAATTTGTCCAACAAAACCGAAAGTTCAACGAGGACCATTCTATAATCAATTTGTCCATAAAATTCTTCAAATTAAACCAATATAATATTGAAACCCAAATATTTGAAAGATTTAGTCACATAGTCTTCCAAGTTAAATCGTAGCATTTATCTCCAAACAACATCAGTTGCCCCTAAAGTCTCGTATTGAAAAGTAATTAACCTAATCACATATCCTCCAAGATAGGTTAATCATTTTCATAAATAACACAAAATCAACTTACTCTTAATTCATAAAATCATATAACTAGAAAGAATCAGTCAAACTAACCAGGGACTTCACGTAGTCCAGTGGTAGGCGATAAATACCAGTCGCACTTTGGTTGTGGGTTCGATTCCCGCAGCTTTGTCCGATGCGACGGGTAGTCACACGGTCTACGTGTTGTCCTTTTTCCAAAACTATATAATTCTTAAAAAATTCCCCAAAATGAGATAAAATCTTCAAGAATAATCATAAGATATTTTAACCTCAAGTTTATCTCATGACCTTCATTTTCCATCATATCATATAATAACCCATAATTACCTCAAATATAAGGATCATATAAACTCTAATGGTTACCTTAATAATTATTACCTGAATTTCCTCATCGAGTTGTCCATCTCGTACATGATCCATTAGAGAACTCACCAAGGTTTAAGTGATTGATCATGACTCCTTGATAGTTGGTTTAGAAAAACTATGAGATTCCTCATTGAATCCCCCATCTCATCCAGTATCTTAATCAGAGAACCACCACAGTTTCCTTCAAACCCATTTTCACTTTGGTGCCTGCTAGATCCAGTTATTTACTAAAACCAAAAAGTTCAGTGTGAGTATATCAACAAAACCAGCATGTACTAATGAGGAAGGTAAACACTAAGATATACTTACTCATTCACTTTATCTAAAATTAGGACTCTTTCTGAAATTCTAACCATTATGGTAATGTCACTTATGCTTAAAGAATACCCTAACCTCTAAAGTTATGTAAACCGACCTCCGATACCAACTATAAGGCCCTAGCCTTAAACCTTACTTAATATTGAGTTATTAAAAGATTACACATTGAGGATCTTTTCAGGTTTAGAGTTTTATAGAATTAGATCATGAAACCTGCATTACATTCCACATTTAAACAAAGTGGTTACATAAAAGACAGTATTCATTCTTACCATCAACGGAAACATATTTAAAATATAACACGGATTCTTTCTTGACACATCCTTGACACTATCATCACATCATGTACCTTTCCCTTGACCTGTGAAAAAATTTTCAAAAACTTGGGATGAGCATAAAAAGCTCATTAAGAGTTATAAAAATATGGAAAGGTAACTTGAGTTCATATATACATTTGAATGAAATCACACTTTACCCATAAAACATAGGCATATCAAATCATGAATAAATCATAGAAAACATAAGACATATAGGTAACATGAGGAATTCATAACATTCTTACATAGGGAGTAACCCTCTTGGTTACGTTTGGAATACCCATCATAGTATATTCCCTAAATCTCTTCGGAGAAACCTAACGTTTCACTCCTTCGCGTTACCCAATGCATTGGAGAGCTATATTGGGCTCACACGCCCTTAGTTTATCACGGAACCACCCATTTTCATAATAATGCCCAAGAAACATAACATAAGCATATCACATAAAACATGCATAAAGGAAACATAACATTTCCACATTTCAATCACAATATAACATTTTATTATATTGAAATAATGAATCCATTCAAAAAGAAACCATTTCCAAAACCATTTAAAACATTTAATAAAGAGTATTTTGAATCAAAGTTTCCCATACCACCGTGAAGCTTTTAAAATTTTAAACCATTAATATCCATATAAATAAATCCTTAAAACCATTTTGAAAACATGGATATTAATAATAACAAATAATTAAAACATTTAAAGTGATATTTTGGTTAAAGGGGTTTTACCAAAAATTAGAGACACTTGAATACAATAATTGAGGAATAACATTTAGTCAGAACTTTGTAATATCATGAGAATAAATGGATTCATGATATAATACTCCAAAGGACAGTATATACACCATATAAGAGCGAATTGGTTCATAACAACAATGAACCGTCAATAGAAATGTCAAATGTGATGAAATCCCTTATAAAGAAGGTATCCTTAAATTAAGGACAAATCAATCTCAAAAATATGTGTGAAAAATATAAATACACCCAATATAAGTGGATATTAAGTTTAAAACAATAAAAGGTCATTCACACATATTCAATGGATGACATATTCAATGACTACATGGTGAACCCAAAGAAATCGAAATTGGGTTAAAAAGTTCCCTTGACAGTCTAACGACATCACATCAAAATGAGTTGATGAGAGATAAAAAAAGTGTATCCCACCACTTGGACATAAAATTTACATCAATAAGGATATATGAGAACATATCCCAACATAACAATATGTAAATTGAAAGACCCAACAAAAGAAGTCTTTAAAAAAAAAGAGGAGGGTGAAAGATTCCCTTACCGACTTGGGTATCTTTCAAAACATACACCCCATGAAAGGAGAACAATAAATCATTGATGTAAATACTCATAAAGGAAATTATATTACACAAAGAGTAGAATAATGGAAGTACATACACCACTCAAATGAAATTGTGTCAAATGTAGCATAAATCTCACGGGAATAAATGTGAGATGAAGAATCCCTTACGAAGACTCGGCAGCCTAACGGCGCCACATAAAACATCCAAAAATGGATTGATGAGATCAAATAGGGTATCTTATCACATTACAAAAAAATGTACAGAAAGGGGAATATGAAAGAACATCCCCCATCATAAGAAATAGGAGCTTAAAAGAAGTGACATAAAGGAGAGTACATAAAAAGAAAGAGAGAGGTTAGATCTCTTACGAAGGTTTGGCAGCCTGATGGTGCCACTCAAAACTTCCAAAATGGATTGATGAGAGAGAATAGGGTCTCTCATCACATGAACATAAAAATTACAGTAGGATTAATATAAAAGAACATCCCATTCATATGAAAGATGAGCTTTAAAAGGAATGACATAAAAGTGTGTACTGAAAAAGAAAGAGACGAGTAGGATCCCTTACCTCGGGTCCGACTTGACTCGATCGTTCTTTAACGTCCTGAATAATAAACTTGAGTTAATTTCTACTTGCTTAATAACCTTTTGAAATTTCATTATTCCTTTTATATCAATTATTGACATTTTAGAAAAAATATGTAATCATTTAAGTTAATAATATTTGTTTTGCCGATATTTGGTTCTTAAGTCGAAAGTGGACTTCTTACAATTACATGTTGTTCGTGTGGTCAAAGGTTATTTATATCCAAAATGACATTCCTGATTTGGATATCATATATATCATATATATCCAGCATATACATGTATTTATAATATTACATAATCATTTATAGGTAAGAAATGAAATGCACCGTTCATGGAGACGGTAAGCCGTACGTACGCATGACCGCTACTTTCATTTCTTTGTCATGGAATTAAAACTAAATGGGAGGTATGTATATTTTAATTACAGAATTATATTCATCATTTAGATGTATCATTCATCATATATATCCATTATATACATGTACTTATAATAGTACATTACATTTGGGGATAAGAAATGAAATGCATCGTTCATGGAGACGGTAAGCCGTACGTACGCATGAACACTACTTTCATTTCTATCTCATACTATAATGGAAAGAAATAATAATGATATAGAGGTATGTAATAATTCCAGTATAACATCATATATAATAACATTAAATCCATCCCTTATATGTCCCACGTATGTCATTAACGAATCACATCACTTTGAGGGGCGGTAGTCCGCACTTCCTAAAATGAAGATATCGCGTATACCCATAATGGAAGCCATAAAGGTAAGGCACAAATGAAAAATACAGAAGTATAAGTAAAACATAAACATATTATATATCATATATAAAAATAGTGACATCATAATGGCCACCTTTGAAGGTGTTAAATGAGTATTGAACAAGCATCGTTTCGGGAGGCAGAATTTCTCCATCCACAGAAACCGTATGTTCTTTTACCATTTGATGTAGTTGTGTGAGAGTGTAGCTCGAATAAATCTTATAAAAACATCCTAGTATGTTTAAAATACTTATTTTGTTACAAAATAAGTAAATAAAAAGAGCATAGGGGGTTGGAAGGCAAAATAAAACAAATGAACATGAGAGAATGAATTACCTTTAAAAGTGTAACTCCTTTTGATTTGAGCATAAAGGCTTCCTTTGAAAGGATTATTCCCAAAGTTAATCCTCTAGGATGAGGAGAGGGATGTGGAGTGAGTAAATGGGCAGGGGTTGGCCCAACCAAAGGCTTGAGGAGTGTGTGAAATGAGGTAGAGGTGGGGGCCTTTTATAAGAGGAGAGGAGGGGTACTTTTGGAAAGTAAGAAATATTACTTTATTTGAAAATGTGTTTCGGTTTTAAAAGGTCCCACATTGATACTATTCGTGGATAAGATGTAAAGGGTTCTAAATACACCCATCCAATAAGTTTTGGACATGTGTAGTTCATAGATTTTACATTATCTTTCCATTTTATTTAAATCTTCAAATAATGATGTCATCGCTGCATCATTATTATGTCATAAATAATTTAATTTATTTAATGTCTAAAAATTATAAAAAAAATACTATGATGTAGTAAATATTTTTATCTTTCCAATGACTATTTATAATAAAAAAGATGACTTGTATAACCCCACTTAAAAATTGTTTTAGTAAAACATATCATGTTTGTGTCATTTTTACTTTTACATTAAATAAAAAGTTATTTATGTCATTTCCCAACCAAAGTGGATCCATGGGGTCCCCAAGTTGACCCATGGCTTGTCTTGGTCGGCCATTACACATCCAATGAGGTTAGGACATGTGTAAAGTTCATTTCATTTTATTAAAGAATTATTTTTACCTTAAACTACACTAATTACCACTAATCGCGATTAAAAACCTAATAAGTTACTATTCACCAAAAAATTATTTTTATCCCATTGAACCACATTTTACTTCTTAATGACAACCATGTATGTCGGATTTTTTAAATTCAAAACACATAAGTGGTAAAATTTCATTTAAACAATAAAACCAGCTTTTATAAGTACCACTTAGTGGTTTCACTATTCATCAAAAATTGAAGTTTTTTAGAAAAATCCCAAAAATTCACCCTAAGCTATATTTGATATTACGATTTCAAAAATGAAGTCCATTTTAAAAAATTCAAAACAAATTAGTCACATTAATTAATATAATAATTAATTCCCGCTATCAGAGCAAATAGCGTGTTTTCATAAAATAATAAGTATCAAAAGATTGACACTAGTTTAAGTCTGATTTCAAAGTAAAATTAATTCCAACGACCACTATTGGATTTAATGGTAAAAATATTTTCTAATTTCAATTTAAAACCAATTCAAAATATTATCTAATTATATAAATAAATTATATTAAAAATAGGTTTTGAATTAAAACACAACATTCTACACTATTCATTAAAAAATGAACTTTATCGGAAAAATACCAAAAAATTACACAAAGTAAAATTTGATGTCCCGATTCTTAATAAGAGTTTTATTTGGTCCAAAAGAATCTATAAGACTAATCAAAACTATATTTAATGACAGTTCTCCATTAAAAGGCGATAAGTGAACCTTTAGTGAAAACTAGGGCATATACACCTAAAATTTAATTCTTTCCGTATTTTAAGCCTTTAGCTTTTATTGGATAAATGTAAAAACATTAAAAAACATATATAATCATATTTTAGTTATTTCTATCCATTCCCGCCAATACAACAGCTACATGTTAACTACCATTTGAAATAATATTATTTTATTATTAGAGTGCAATGTAAGATTCCCAAGAAACTTGTTGTTGCGTGTTGGGTACGCCATCGAGCATAGCGTCCCATTTAAAGTCATATTAATATTTTATTCAAAAATATGGATAAATATGAAAATGTCATATTCTTTATTTACCTAGGGTGTTACATCCTTCCCCCCTTTTGGGAATTGCGTCCTCGCAATTTTAAAATTGAGCTTGGAAACATCCTTGAAAGTCCCACATCGGAACAAGAGTCGGTAAAACAATCACTTTAAAATAAAGGAAGATAAGTACAGAGGTCACCTGAGTTAACCCATACTAGAATTCCATCTAGGAAAACATGGACATGGAGGAGAAAACATAGGGTCATGTTCTGATGGAGAGTGATAGAAAACATGTTTAGGAGAAAGTTAACCACAAGAAAATCACAAACTTGTGATGGGTTAAACGGTATTCGATTCCCCAATAGGAAAAGTTAATAGAAAACATTTTTGTTTTAAGTTACTTTTTATTGAGGAATTTATTCATAAGGAAACATAATCACTTATCATGTTAACTCTCAACTTTTAGTAGATTCCTTAATCAAACTCATATTTGTTTTTCCAAAAGACGAGTATTTAGGGAGACTTCTTCACATTAAGAGTACTATAATCAACTTCTAGAGAATCACCTAATCCACCAAATAGAATATATACATCCCATGTATTTAGTATTTAACCAAAACCAAAACCAAAAAGGATAGTACAAGGTCAGATAATCCAGAAAAGGATAACCCTTTATAAAAAGAAAATCTATTCTTAACCTCAAAAATTTGTCCAACAAAACCCAAAGTTCAACGAGGACCATTCTCTAATCAATTTGTCCATAAAATTATTCAAATTAAACCAATATAATATTGAAACCCAAATATTTGAAGTATTTAGTCACATAGTCTTCCATGTTAAATCGTAGCATTTATCTCCAAACAACAACAGTTGCCCCTAAAGTCTCGTATTGAAAAGTAATTAACCTAATCACATATCCTCCAAGATAGGTTAATCATTTTCATAAATACCACAAAATCAACTTACTCTTAATTCATAAAATCATATAACTAGAAATAATCAGTCAAACTAACTAGGGAATTCACGTAGTCCAGTGGTAGGCGATAAATACCAGTCACACTTTGGTTGTGGGTTCGATTCCCGCAGCTTTGTCCAATGCGACGGGTAGTCACACGGTCTACGTGTTGTCCTTTTTCCAAAACTATATAATTCTTAAAACATTCCCCAAAATGAGATAAAATCTTCAAGAATAATCATAATATATTTTACCCTCAAGTTTATCTCATTCCCTTCATTTTCCATCATATCATATAATAACCCATAATTACCTCAAAAGTAAGGATCATATAAACCCTAATGGTTACCTTAATAATTATTACCTGAATTTCCACATCGAGTTGGCCATCTCGTACATGATCCATTAGAGAACTCACCAAGGTTGAAGTGATTGATCATGACTCCTTGATAGTTGGTTTAGAAAAACTATGAGATTCCTCATTGAATCCCCCATCTCATCCAGTATCTTAATCAGAGAACCACCACAGTTTCCTTCAAACCCATTGTCACTTTGGTGCCTGCTAGATCCAGTTATTTACTAAAACCAAAAAGCTCAGTGTGAGTATATCAACAAAACCATCATGTCCTAATGAGGAAGGTAAACACTAAGATATACTTACTCATTCACTTTATCTAAAATTAGGACTCTTTCTGAAATTCTAACCATTATGGTAATGTCACTTATGCTTCAAGAATACCCTAACCTCTAAAGTTATCTAAACCGACCTATGATACCAACTATAAGGCCCCAGCCTTAAACCTTACTTAATCTTGAGTTATTAAAAGATTACACATTGAGGATCTTTTCAGGTTTAGAGTTTTAGAGAATTAGATCATGAAACCTGCATTACATTCCACATTTAAACAAAGTGGTTACATAAAAGACAGTATTCATTCTTACCATCAACGGAAACATATTTAAAATATAACACGGATTCTTTCTTGACACATCCTTGACACTATCATAACATCATGTACCTTTCCCTTGACCTGTGAAAAACATTTCAAAAACTTGGGATGAGCATAAAAAGCTCAGTAAGAGTTATAAAAATATGGAAAGGGAACATGAGTTCATATATACATTTGAATGAAATCACACTTTACCCATAAAACATAGGCATATCAAATCATGAATAAATCATAGGAAACATAAGACATATAGGTAACTTGAGGCATTCATAACATTCTTACATAGGGAGTAACCCTCTTGGTTACGTTTGGAATACCCATCACAGTATATTCCCTAAATCTCTTCGGAGAAACCGTAACGTTTCACTCCTTCGCATTACCCAATGCATTGGAGAGCTATATCGGGCTCACCCGCCCTTAGTTTATCAAGGAACCACCCGTTTTCATAACAATGCCCAAGAAACATAACATAAACGTATCACATAACACATGCATAAAGGAAACATAACATTTCCACATTTCAATCACAATATAACATTTTATTATATTGAAATAGTGAATCCATTAAAAAAGAAACCATTTCCAAAACCATTTAAAACATTTAATAAAGAGAATTTTGAAACAAAGTGTCCCATACCACCTTGAAGGTTTTAAAATGTTAAACCATTAATATCCATATAAATAAGTCCTTAAAACCATTTTGAAGACATGGATATTAATAATAACAAATAATTAAAACATTTAAAGTGATATTTTGGTTAAAGGGGTTTTACCAAAAATTAGAGACACTTGAATACAATAATTGAGGAATAACATTTAGTCAGAACTTTGTAATATCATGAGAATATATGGATTCATGATATAATACTCCAAAGGACAGTATATACACCATATAAGAGCGAATTGGTGCATAACAACAATGAACCCTCAATAGAAATGTCAAATGTGATGAAATCCCTTATAAAGAAGGTATCCTTAAATTAAGGACAAATCAATCTCAAAAATATGTGTGACAAATATAAATACACCCAATATAAGTGGATATTAAGTGTAAAACAATAAAAGGTAATTCACACATATTCAATGGATGACATATTCAATGACTACATGGTGAACCCAAAGAAATCGAAATTGGGTTAAAAAGTTCCCTTGACAGTCTAACAGCATAACATCAAAATGAGTTGATGAGAGATAAAAAAAGTGTATCCCAACACTTGGACAGAAAATTTACATCAATAAGGATATATGAGAACATATCCCAACATAACAATATGTAAATTGAAATACCCAACAAAAGAAGTCTTTTAAAAAAAAGAGGAGGGTGAAAGGTTCCCTTACCGACTTGGGTATCTTTCTAAACATACACCCCATGAAAGGAGAACAATAAATCATTGATGTAAATACTCATAAAGGAAAGTATATTACACAAATAGTAGAATAATGGATGTACATACACCACTCAAATGAAATTGTGTCAAATGTAGCATAAATCTCACGGGAATAAATGTGAGGTGAAGAATCCCTTACGAAAACTCGGCAGCCTAACGACGCCACATAAAACATCCAAAAATGGATTGATGAGATCAAATAGGGTATCTCATCACATTACAACAAAATGTACAGCAAGAGGAATATGAAATAACATCCCCCATCATAACAAATTGGAGCTTAAAATAAGTGACATAAAGGAGAGTACTTAAAAAGAAAGAGAGAGTTTAGATCTCTTACGAAGGTTCGGCAGCCTAACGGCGCCACTCAAAACTTCCAAAATGGATTGATGAGAGAGAATAGGGTCTCTCATCTCATGAACATAAAAATTACAGTAGTACTAATATAAAAGAACATCCCAATCATAAGAAAGATGAGCTTTAAAAGGAATGACATAAAAGTGTGTACATAAAAAGAAAGAGAGGAGTAGGATCCCTTACCTCGGGTCCGACTTGACTCGATCGTTCTTTAAAGTCCTAAATAATAAACTTGAGTTAATTTCTACTTGCTTAAGAACCTGTTCAAAGTTTATTATTCCTTTTATATCAATTATTGACATGTTATAAACATTATGTAATCATTTAAGTTAATAATATTTTTATTGCCAATATTTGGTTCTTAAGTCGAAAGTGGACTTCTTACAATTACATGTTGTTCGTGTGGTCAAAGGTTCTTTATATCCATAATGACATTCCTGATTTGGATATCATATATATCATATATATCCAGCATATAAATGTATTTATAATATTACATAATCATTTATAGTTAAGAAATGAAATGCACCGTTCATGGAGACGGTAAGCCGTACGTACGCATGAACGCTACTTTCATTTCTTTGTCATGGAATTAAAACTAAATGAGAGGTATGTATATTTTAATTACAGAATTATATTCATCATTTAGATGTATCATTAATCATATATATCCATTATATACATGTACTTATAATAGTACATTACATTTGGGCATAAGAAATGAAATGCACCGTTCATGGAGACGGTAAGCCGTACGTACGCATGAACACTACATTCATTTCTATCTCATACTTTAATGGAAAAAATAATAATGATATAGAGGTATGTAATAATTCCAGTATAACATCATATATAATAACATTAAATCCATCCCTTATACGTCCCACGTATGGCATTAACGAATCACATCACTTTGAGGGGGCGGTAGTCCGCACTTCCTAAAATGAAGATATCGCGTATACCCATAATGGAATCCATAAAGGTAAGGCACAAATGAAAAATACAGAAGTATAAGTAAAACATAAACATATTATATATCATATATAAAAATAGTGACATCATAATGTCCACCTTTTAAGGTGTTAAATGAGTATTGAACCATCATCGTTTCGGGAGGCAGAATTTCGCCATCCACGGAAACCATATGTTCTTTAACCATTTGATGTAGTTGTGTGAGAGTTTAGCTCGAATAAATCTTATAACAACATCCTAGTATATTGAATATACTTATGTTGATACAAAAGAAGTAAATAAAAAGAGTTTAAGGGGTTGGAGAAGCAAAATAAAACAAATGAACATGAGAGAATGAATTACCTTTAAAAGTGTAACTCCTTTTGAATTGAGCATAAAGGCTTCCTTTGAAAGGATTCTTCCCAAAGGTAATCCTATAGGATGAGGAGAGGGATGTGGAGAGAGTAAATGGGCAGGGGTTGGCAGAGCCAAAGGCTTGAGGAGTGTGTGAAATGAGGTAGAGGTGGAGGCCTTTTATAAGAGGAGAGAAGGGGTACTTTTGGAAAGTAAGAAATATTACTTTATTTGAAAATGTTTTTCGGTTTTAAAAGGTCCCACATTGATATTATTCGTGGATAATGTGTTAAGGGTTCGAAATACACACATCCAATAAGTTTTGGACATGTGTAGTTCATAGATTTTACATTATCTTTCCATCTTATTTAAATCGTCAAATAATGATGTCATCGCTGCATCATTATTATGTCATAAATAATTTAATTTATTTAATGTCAAAAAATTATAAAAAAATACTATGATGTAGGAAATCGTTTTATCTTTCCAATGAATATTTATAATCAAAAAGATGACTTGTATAACCCCACTTAAAAATTGTTTTAGTAAAACATATCATGTTTGTGTCATTTTTACTTTTACATTAAATAAAAAGTTATTTATGTCATTTCCCAACCAAAGTGGATCCATGGGGTCCCCAAGTTGACCCATGGCTTTTCTTGGTCGGCAATTACACATACAATGAGGTTAGGACATGTGTCAAGTTCATTTCATTTTATTAAAGCATTATTTTTACCTTAAACTACACTAATTACCACTAATCGCGATTAAAAACTTAATAAGTTACTATTCACCAAAAAATTATTTGTATCCCATTGAACCGCATTTTACTTCTTAATGACAACCATGTATGTCGGATTTTTGAAATTCAGAACACATATGTGGTAAAATTTCATTTAAACAAAAAAATCAGCTTTTATAAGTACCACTTAGTGGTTTCACTATTCATCAAAAATTGATGTTTTTCAGAAAAATCCCAAAAATTCACCCTAAGCTTTATTTGATATTCCGATTTCAAAAATGAAGTCCATTTTAAAAAATTCAAAACATATTAGTCACATTAATTAATTTAATAATAAATTCCCGTTGTCAGAGCAAATAGCGTGTTTTTATAAAACAATAAGTATCAAAAGATTGACACTAGTTTAAGTCTGATTTCAAAGTGAAACTAATTCCAGCGACCACTATTGGATTTAATGGTAAAAATATTTTCTAATTTCACTTTAAAACCAATTCAAAATATTATCTAATCATATAAATAAATTATATTAAAAAGAGGTTTTGAATTAAAACACAACATTCTACACTATTCATTAAAAATGAACTTTATCGGAAAAATACCAAAAAATTACACAAAGTAAAATTTGATGTCCCGATTCTTAATAAGAGTTTTATTTGGTCCAAAAGAATGTATAAGAGTGATCAAAACTATATTTAATGACAGTTCTCCATTGAAAGGCGATAAGTGAACCTTTAGTGAAAACTAGTGCATATACACCTAAAATTTAATTCTTTCTGTATTTTAAGCCTTTAGCTTTTATTGGATAAATGTAAAAACATTAAAAAACATATATAATCATATTTTAGTTATTTCTATCCATTCCCGCCAATACAATGGCTACATGTTAACTACCATTTGAAATAATATTATTTTATTATTAGAGTGCAACGTAAGATTCCCAAGAAACTCGTTGTTGCGTGTTGGGTAAACCATCGAGCATAGCGTCCCCTTTAAAGTCATATTAATATTTTATTCAAAAATATGGATAAATATGAAAATGTCATATTCTTTATTTACCTGGGGTGTTACATCCTTCCCCCCTTTTGGGAATTGCGTCCTCGCAATTTTAAAATTGAGCTTGGAAACATCCTTGAAAGTCCCACATCGGAACAAGAGTTGGTAAAACAATCACTTTAAAATAAAGGAAGATAAGTACAGAGGTCACCCGAGTTAACCCATAATAGGATTACATGTAGGAAAACATGGACATGGAGGAGAAAACATAGGGTCATGTTCTGATGGAGAGTGATAGAAAACATGTTTAGGATAAAGTTAACCACAAGAAAATCACAAACTTGTGATGGGTTAAACAGTATTCGATTCACCAGTAGGAAAAGTTAATTGAAAAAATTTTTGTTTTAAGTTACTTTTTATTGAGGAATTTATTCATAAGGAAACATAATCACTTATCATGTTGACTCTCAACTTTTACTAGATTCCTTAATCAAACTCATATTTTTTTCCAAAAGACGAGTATTTAGGGAGACTTGTTCACATTAAGAGTACTATAATCAACTTCTAGAGAATCACCTAATCCACCAAATAGAACTATATACATCCCATGTCTTTAGGCTTTAACCAAAACCGAAACCAAAAAGGTTAGTACAAGGTCAGATAATCCAGAAAAGGATAACCCTTTATAAAAAGAAAATCTATTCTTAACCTCCAAAATTTGTCCAACAAAACCCAAAGTTCAACGAGGACCATTCTATAATCAATTTGTCCATAAAATTCTTCAAATTAAACAAATATAAGATTGAAACCCAAATATTTAAAGGATTTAGTCACATAGTCTTCCACGTTAAATCGTAGCATTTATCTCCAAACAACATCAGTTGCCCCTAAAGTCTCGTATTGAAAAGTAATTAACCTAATCACATATCCTCCAAGATAGGTTAATCATTTTCATAAATAACACAAAATCAACTTACTCTTAATTCATAAAATCATATAACGAGAAAGAATCAGTCAAACTAACCAGGGACTTCACGTAGTCCAGTGGTAGGTGATAAATACCAGTCGCACTTTGGTTGTTGGTTCGATTCCCGCAGCTTTGTCTGATGCGACGGGTAGTCACACGGTCTACGTGTTGTCCTTTTTTCAAAACTATATAATTCTTCAAACATTCCCCAAAATGAGATACAATCTTCAAGAATAATCATAACATATTTTAACCTCATGTTTATCTCATGCCCTTCATTTTCCATCATATCATATAATAACCCATAATTACCTCAAAAGTAAGGATCATATAAACCCTAATGGTTACCTTAATAATAATTACCTGAATTTCCACATCGAGTTGGCCATCTCGTACATGATCCATTAGAGAACTCACCAAGGTTGAAGTGATTGATCATGACTCCTTAATAGTTGGTTTTGAACAACTATGAGATTCCTCATTGAATCCCCCATCTCATCCAGTATCTTAATCAGAGAACCACCACAGTTTCCTTCAAACCCATTGTCACTTTGGTGCCTGCTAGATCCAGCTATTTACTAAAACCAAAAAGTTCAGTGTGAGTATATCAACAAAACCATCATGTACTAATGAGGAAGGTAAACACTAAGATATACTTACTCATTCACTTTATCTAAAATTAGGACTCTTTCTGAAATTCTAACCATTATGGTAATGTCACTTATGCTTAAAGAATACCCTAACCTCTAAAGTTATCTAAACCGACCTCTGATACCAACTATAAGGCCCCAGCCTTAAACCTTACTTAATCTTGAGTTATTAAAAGATTACACATTGAGGATCTTTTGAGGTTTAGAGTTTTAGAGAATTAGATCATGAAACCTACATTACATTCCACATTTAAACAAAGTGGTTACATAAAGGACAGTATTCATTCTTCCCATCAACGGAAACATATTTAAAATATAACACGGATTCTTTATTGACACATCCTTGACACTATCATAACATCATGTACCTTTCCCTTGACCTGTGAAAAACATTTCAAAAACTTGGGATGTGCATAAAAAGCTCAGTAAGAGTTATAAAAATATGGAAAGGGAACATGAGTTCATATATAAATTTGAATGAAATCACACTTTACCCATAAAACATAGGCATATCAAATCATGAATAAATCAAAGAAAACATAAGACATAAAGGTAACTTGAGGCATTCATAACATTCTTACGTAGGGAGTAACCCTCTTGGTTACGTTTGGAATACCCATCATAGTATATTCACTAAATCTCTTCGGAGAAACCTTAACGTTTCACTCCTTCGCGTTACCCAATGCATCAGAGAGCTATATCGGGCTCACCCGCCCTTAGTTTATCACGAAACCACCCTTTTTCATAACAATGACCAAGAAACATAACATAAACGTATCAAATAAAACATGAATAAAGGAAACATAACATTTCCACATTTCAATCACAATAAAATATTTTATAATATTGAAATAATGAATCCATTCAAAAAGAAACCATTTCCAAAACCATTTAAAACATTTAATAATGAGAATTTTGAATCAAAGTGTCCCATACTAACTTGAAGATTTTAAAATGTTAAACCATTAATATCCATATAAATAAATCCTTAAAACCATTTTGAAAACATGGATATTAATAATAACAAATAATTAAAACATTTAAAGTGATATTTTGGTTAAAGGGGTTTTACCAAAAATTAGAGACACTTGAATACAATAATTGAGGAATAACATTTAGTCAGAACTTTGTAATATCATGAGAATAAATGGATTCATGATATAATACTCCAAAGGACAGTATATACACCATATAAGAGCGAATTGGTTCATAACAACAATGAACCCTCAATAGAAATGTCAAATGTGATGAAATCCATTATAAAGAAGGTATCCTTAAATTAAGGACAAATCAATCTCAAAAATATGTGTGACAAATATAAATACACCCAATATAAGTGGATATTAAGTGTAAAACAATAAAAGGTCATTCACACATATTCAATGGATGACACATTCAATGACTACATGGTGAACCCAAAGAAATCAAAATTGGGTTAAAATGTTCCCTTGACAGTCTAACGGCATCACATCAAAATGAGTTGATGAGAGATAAAAAAAGTGTATCCCACCACTTGGACATAAAATTTACATCAATAAGGATATATGAGAACATATCCCAACATAACAATATGTAAATTGAAAGACCCAACAAAAGAAGTCTTTTAAAACAAAGAGGAGGGTGAAAGGTTCCCTTACCGACTTGGGTATCTTTCAAAACATACACCCCATGAAAGGAGAACAATAAATCATTGATGTAAATACTCATAAAGGAAACTATATTACACAAAGAGTAGAATAATGGAAGTACATACACCACTCAAATGAAATTCTGTCAAATGTAGCATAAATCTCACGGGAATAAATGTGAGATGAAGAATCCCTTACGAAAACTCGGCAGCCTAACGGTGCCACATAAAACATCCAAAAATGGATTGATGAGATCAAATAGGGTATCTCATCACATTACAACAAAATGTACAGAAATATGAATATGAAATAACATCCCCCATCATAACAAATAGGAGCTTAAAAGAAGTGACATAAAGGAGAGTACGTAAAAGGAAAGAGAGAGTTTAGATCCCTTACGAAGGTTCGGCAGCCTAACGGCGCCACTCAAAACTTCCAAAATGGATTGATGAGAGAGAATAGGGTATCTCATCACATGAACATAAAAATTACAGTAGGAGTAATATAAAAGAACATACCAATCATAAGAAAGATGATCTTTAAAAGGAATGACATAAAAGTGTGTACTTAAAAAGAAAGAGAGGAGTAGGATCCCTTACCTCGGGTCCGACTTGACTCGATCGTTCTTTAACGTCCTGAATAATAAACTTGAGTTAATTTATACTTGATTAAGAAAATTTTCAAAGTTCATTATTCCTTTTATATCAATTTTTGACCTGTTATAAACATTATGTAATCATTTAAGTTAATAATATTTGTTTTGCCGATATTTGGTTCTTAAGTCGAAAGTGGACTTCTTACAATTACATGTTGTTCGTGTGGTCAAAGGTTCTTTATATCCAGAATGACATTCCTGATTTGGATATCATATATATCATATATATCCAGCATATACATGTATTTATAATATTACATAATCATTTATAGGTAAGAAATGAAATGCACCGTTCATGGAGACGGTAAGCCGTACGTACGCATGAACGCTACTTTCATTTCTTTGTCATGAAATTAAAACTAAATGAGAGGTATGTATATTTTAATTACAGAATTATATTCATCATTTATATGTATCATTCATCATATATATCCATTATATACATGTACTTATAATAGTACATTACATTTGGGGATAAGAAATGAAATGCATCGTTCATGGAGACGGTAAGCCGTACGTACGCATGAACGCTACTTTCATTTCTATCTCATACTTTAATGGAAAGAAATAATAATGATATAGAGGTATGTAATAATTCCAGTATAACATCATATATAATAACATTAAATCCATCCCTTATACGTCCCACGTATGGCATTAACGAATCACATCACTTTGAGGGGGCGGTAGTCCGCACTTCCTAAAATGATGATATCGCGTATACCCATAATGGAAGCCATAAAGGTAAGGCAAAAATGAAAAATACAGAAGTATAAGTAAAACATAAACATATTATATATAATATATAAAAATAGTGACATCATAATGGCCACCTTTGAAGGTGTTAAATGAGTATTGAACAATCATCGTTTCGGGAGGCAGAATTTCACCATCCACAGAAACCGTATGTTCTTTAACCATTTGATGTAGTTGTGTGAGAGTGTAGCTAGAATAAATCTTATAACAAAATCCTAGTATATTGAAGATACTGATGTTGTTACAAAAGAAGTAAATAAAAAGAGTTTACGGGGTTGGAGAAGCAAAATAAAACAAATGAACCTGAGAGAATGAATTACCTTTAAAAGTGTAACTCCTTTTGATTTGAGAAAAAAGGGTTCCTTTGAAAAGATTATTCCCAAAGGTAATCCTCTAGGATGAGGAGAGGGATGTGGAGAGAGTAAATGGGTAGGGGTTGGCCGAGCCAAAGGCTTGAGGAGTGTGTGAAATTAGGTAGAGGTGGGGGCCTTTTATAAGAGGAGAGGAGGGGTACTTTTGGAAAGTAAGAAATATTACTTTATTTGAAAATGTGTTTCGGATTTAAAAGGTCCCACATTGATATTATTCGTGGATAAGGTGTTAAGGGTTCTAAATCCACCAATCCAATAAGTTTTGGACATGTTTAGTTCATAGAGTTTACATTATCTTTCCATTTTATTTAAATCGTCAAATAATGATGTCATCGCTGCATCATTATTATGTCATAAATAATTAAATTTATTTAATGTCTAAAAATTATAAACAAAATACTATGATGTAGGAAATCTTTGTAGCTTTCCAATGACTATTTATAATCAAAAATATGACTTGTATAACCCCACTTAAAAATTGTTTTAGTAAAACATATCATGTTTGTGTCATTTTTACTTTTACATTAAATAAAAAGTTATTTATGTCATTTCCCAAACAAAGTGGATCCATGGGGTCCCCAAGTTGACCCATGGATTGTCTTTGTCTGCTATTACACATCCAATGAGGTTAGGACATGTGTCAAGTTCATTTCATTTTATTAAAGCATTATTTTTATCTTAAACTACTCTAATTACCACTAATCGCGATTAAAAACTTAATAAGTTACTATTCACCAAAAAATTATTTTTATCCCATTGAACCACATTTTACTTATTAATGACAACCATGTATGTCGGATTTTTGAAATTCAAAACACATAAGTGGTAAAATTTCATTTAAGATATATTTGATATTCCGATTTCAAAAATGAAGTCCGTTTTAAAAAATTCAAAACATATTAGTCACATTAATTAATTTAATAATTAATTCCCGCTGTCAGAGCAAATAATGTGTTTTTATAAAACAATAAGTATCAAAATATTGACACTAGTTTAAGTCTGATTTCAAAGTGAAATTAATTCCAACGACAACTATTGGATTTAATGGTAAAAATATTTTCTAATGTCACTTTAAAACCAATTCAAAATATTATCTAATCATATAAATATATTAGATTAAAAAGAGGTTTTGAATTAAAACACAACATTCTACAATATTCATTAAAAAATGAACTTTATCGGAAAAATACCAAAAAATTACACAAAGTAAAATTTGATGCCCCGTTTCTTAATAAGAGTTTTATTTGGTCCAAAAGAATGTATAAGAGTGATCAAAACTATATTTAATGATAGTTCTCCATTAAAAGGCGATAAGTGAACTTTTATTGAAAACTAGGGCATATAAACCTAAAATTTAATTCTTTCCGTATTTTAAGCCTTTAGCTTTTTTTGGATAAATGTAAAAACATTAAAAAACATATATAATCATATTTTAGTTATTTCTATCTATTACCGCCAATACAATGGCTACATGTTAACTACCATTTGAAATAATATTATTTTATTATTAGAGTGCAACATAAGATTCCCAAGAAACTCGTTGTTGCGTGTTGGGTACGCCATCGAGCATAGCATCCCCTTTAAAGTCATATTAATATTTTATTCAAAAATATGGATACGTATGAAAATGTCATATTCTTTATTTACCTGGGGTGTTACATATATACTTGAAAGTAATACTCTTTCAGTTTGAAAAAGGAGATTACTTTTGAAAAAATAATTGAATAGAACCATAAGTGAACTAATATATATTTTTCATAATTAAATTATTTAATGTATACATTTTTTCGATAAAAAATATTATAGAGTGAAATTGAATATAGCTAATAATGTGAGATGTTCCATTGAATCAGAATTGTTTATGAGGAAGAATTTGAGAAAGATTGATTTTAAAAAATATAACTCCCAATAAAAAAAATAAGGATTATGATTTTTATATAAATATATTTATAAAACAGACACATAATTTATATATATTTTATAATAATAATTAAAAATTTCATTTGGTTAATGACTGATAATGATTCGTCCCTAATGAAAATTAAAAGTTCTGGGAGAAAACCCTTACCTTACGTCTGGATGTGTTATACACTTGACATTAACATCACAGATAATCAAATTAATGAAATAAATTAACTAATTAAAAACCATATCATCTTATATTTTGTTCACTATAGTTATATTGTGATCATCTATTACCTTATTGTTTAGATATAAGAATGAATTCAGTCGTTCTAGAGTGTACATTTCCTCGATTTCATGATTGGTTCTCTTGATTATATGTAATGAAGTACATGTATAATGGGTATAATTCTTCAGAATTAGAATTTAATGTTATTAATGAAAAACTAGATGTTTAATTTGTGTCATTTTTTTCATAAATTATGTTTAATCATTATATAAAATTACAATGTTAACTGTTTAGCTGACTTTTAGCTGATTTTCAGTCATAACAAACTAGTTTTGATCAATTATTTAATATCATCTATAAAAATAATTCCATAAACTTATATAATATAATATAAATATTTAATTAAATATTTATATTTAAAAAACATTACCATTTCTAGACATGATGGAAAAACAATAGAATGAATGTTCTTCATCAATGAATTTGGTAATTCCACACCTCTGGGATAATGATTTCATTGTTAAAATAAAAGATAAAGATGAAAGATATTGATATTGGATCAACCATTAAAATTATATAATTATATTATATAGATGATACTGGTTTTATCATGTTCATTTTGATAGAGTATATTGGAAGATAATAATAAAGATAATAATTTGAAATGATATTATCTAAAATAAGAATATGATTTACATCTTGAAATATCCTCCTTGAGAATATCCTTTTAGAAAGGAGTTTTCAACTTTTATAAATACCAAGGTCTCTAGATGTGGTAGGAGACTAGGGAATTTTAAATAGGAAGAAAATGAACGATATTAATGGCTTAGAGGATTAATGTGATGAGGGGTGTGATGGTGGGTTTTATAGTGGAGGAAAGGAGTAATTTAAAATTATTCTATTCGTTAATTTATTATTTTTATAAAGACAACCAATAATGATGATTCATATGTCAAAATACAGTAATAAATTTATTTTTGATAGAACCAAGGGTGCATAAATCATCCAAGAATAATGTAATAGTGTATTAATATTAGAAAGTATTATAATATAAATTACAATATTTTACTATTCACTAAAAATTTATGTATGTCAAAAAAATCCCATAATATAACAATAATAATATTTACATGTTTAGAATTTAATAAGGGAATCCATTTTATAAAAATATATTCCTATATATGTGAATTTTAATATTTAATGAAAAATATTATTTACATGAAAAATAACGATTTTAAATTGAAAACTAATTTTACATTGCATTTATAAATTAACTAAGAGCTCATAAAACTATCCTAAACTCATAAGACAACCAAAATTTTATTTACGTATACATTTTATAAATATAAATATTTTTATAAAATTTTATTAATTATAAAATTATAATTAAATATTTATGACTTATAAAATAAGAACATTAATATTTTAATTTTTAAAATAGTCTCTTATATTTATTATGATATAATTATATCATAATTTCATTTATGAGATGCCTAAATTTTATTTATTTATTCATTAGTGAGTTTAATATTAATGAGCCTAATTTCCATTTCATTAGGGTCAAAATACTATTCATATGTGCATGTTACTATTTAATCTGTATAGGTTCTCAACAATATGAAATACAATTCATTGCACTTATAACTCATTTATAAAGATTTTACATTCTCCTAAAAGTGGTTTTATATGATTCAGAATATATAAAGTATTCATAAGAATGTAAATTTCATTAATATAATTTTCAGTGGATACATTCTCTCGTATAAAAAAAATTCTTCCTTCAAATTTACAAAATGTCACCTCATAAAAAGATTTCGTTGATTTTTATCATATTCTCTTAAAGCATCCAAGTCACATAAACATTTTGTTTTTTAAATATATTTCCTATCTGATTTGACTGATTTATTAACACATTTTCTTTAGTGTCTATAATCTATATAGACTCATCACAAGAAAATATGTCTGATTCAAATTTAATTCCTTAAAAAGAAAGTACATTTGTTGGGTCTATCATGTAATTTCTCAACAATTAGACATGGAGAAAATTGTTCACTTTATAAAGGATAGGATGAATTAACAATGATAAACCACATCTCCAACTCGCTCCAAATTTTCAATAGGACCAATGGATCACATGATCATCTTCCCTTTATTCACACATCACGTAACACCTTCCCAGGAGATACATTCAAGAAAACCTAATTTTTCAATTAAAAATAAAAGTAATTAATCCCATTATTAGCATAGCTAATTTCCCTATATAGATATTCAGTAATATAGATTTTAATAGTCTTTATCTTGGTTATTGTTTCATCCACAAGGCTTGGGCCCAGATGCTTCATTTAACCAAATTCATCCCAACAAGTTTTTGTAACACAAATGTTTCTATAAAATGATTTATATGGTTCCATTTTAATAGTTTAGTTGAAAGTTTTTTTACACTAAATCTCAATAAATGGTAAATAATGATTCAAAATACCATGATAGTCAAGTGAGAATGATCTCAAAAAGTCATCTATTGTTTGGATTACCTTTCTGACCACATGTTAGTTTGAGAGTGATAAGAAATACTAAAATGAACCCAGTTATCCAAATATTTCTGATAAATTTTCTATTATTGTTTTATAAATCATGGATCATTATCCAGATCAATTGGGAGAGGTGCTCCATGAATTCTAAAATCATCATTAATATAGAGTCATGCAAGATGATGTGGTTGAAAATCCATCCTTTTACTGAGAAATTATGATGATTTGGTATCTCACTAATAAATTTTCCATATTTAATAATTAATTTTTTTTATTTATGGGTAATACAGTGTCAAAATCCATAGTATTGTCATCATATTTACTTGTAGAAATAGGTAAAGGTTTCATGAATCATATAGGATTTTTCCTTTTAGACATTTCTTGTGGAAAAACTAATATTATTTATAAATAATCATCAATTTCACAATCCATGTGTTCCCACCATAAATAATCATTCAAATATATACACATCATAGTACTAGTAGGTTGTATTTTTAAATTTGATCTATGGAAATCATCCAATAACACACTTTTTTTCTCAGAGATAGAGTGATCAAATGGAATACTCTGAAATTGTATAGTTACATTCTCTTGAATAACGTTCTCCAATATCCCATCATACATAACATTGAAATTATTTATATCATTCTCATCCTGAGACATAGAATTTTTAAGCATTTCCAGAAAATATGGGTAACAGACCATTTCAAAATATATTGCTTCATCCCATCCAATGATAATTTCCATATCCATCCCTATTAGATCCTTGTACAAAGGGTCCTAATTGATCCCTTTTTTTTCAAAACTCCATTATCCTTCCCGGTTAATGTATCTTATATCTTTTTCAACATTCTTAGGTGGTAGTGTATAGAATAATCATAACCCCAGAGAAACCTGATCCATCACCATTTCCTCATGTTTAATTCTTTTTTAGAGGATATATTCCATGCTATTATGAAATTTATATATCCCAAATTTATTCCATAGATGTAGTGTCTCAATTTCATGTGATAAAATATTAAAACTAAAAACTCAAGATCATGAGATTTATAGTTCTATTCATATGTTTTTATCTGCCTTGATTCATAGTAAATAACTCTGTCATTCTGAATAAGGAGACATACATGTCATTTATTTTATACATTTCTATATGAAAAAAATCCACCATTTCTTGATGGTGGAGTAATGATTGGATCATTCACTAACCACTTATAAAATTCTCACATAAATTCATTACATTCATTTGTATATACCATATTAACCTCTTTGAGAGTAATATTGGTTAACGGTTTAGCAAATCTAGAAAAGTTTAGAATGATATGTCGGCAATAACATACTAGTCCCATAGAACTACATACCTTAGTTATGCTTTTTGGTGAAGGAAATTCCAGGACTAATTTTGTCTTTATAGTATATACTATTATTATATCGTTAGAGACACTATGGATAATAAAACAAACTATTTGATCCCTGAATTCAAACATTGTAAATGTCCCCTATAACATGTTTCTTAAATGTGTATTCATTATATTGAACATGTGAGTCTCATGAACTTTAATGATTTTTATGTATCTGAAGATATCATTAAAAAATTACAAAACAAACACATCATGATATTCTTAAAAAAATTATTCATAATAATTTCAAAAACATAGGGTGCATTAGTTAGTCTTAAAAGAATTACTATATACTCATAATTCCCATACTAGGTTCAAAATGACGTCTTTTGAATATTTTCCTTCCTCACACTCAATTGATTATATCCAAAATGAAGGTAAATCATCAAAAGATGGTTGGATATTTTATATTGATCAAATAAATCTTGAATCTGAGGAAGAAAATACTTGTTCTTTGTCATAATAGCATTGATCTCCCAATAGTTAATTCTGATACTCATTGAAACATATTTCATCTTTAAAAAAATGGCCTCCCCATGGATAAACAATAGGGTGAAAAAACCCTTTCCTACTCAACTCCACTAGTTTTTTATTTACCATTACTAATTCCTCTATAAACATTCTATAACTAGTATTTTACATGGGCCTTACACTATGAATTAAATAAATATAAAAATTAATTGTCTCACTCTATAGTATGTCTAGGTAAATAATCTTGAAATACATCAATGTATTGTTTAATAATAGGCATATCCTTTATTTTAACATTTCAATTCCCATCCATATATATTGCATTCCCTTCCTCCGAATGAATAGAATTAAGCAGAGCTACTAGGGAGATATCTATATAATTATCATGTGACGAGGTTTCTTATATTATTATAATTGATTCTATATAATTATAATAAATTATAACATCATTTTTCATACAAAAGGTTTTCCCATCATATGTTGAAGCGAGGTCATACCAATATTTATGAAAAACAAACGATTGGGAATGATGATAAGGTCATATAATGAAGAAATTTTATGTTATATAATGTGGATTTATTGACACATCATTTTTGAAATGATACTCCCCTTTTATGTTTTGACTGAAAACATATTTATTAAATCAAATTGAAATATTCTAATTTTACTGGAAAACGTGGAAGATATAAATGAATGTAATGATCCAAAATCCAATAAATTATTTTATATGATTGGGGAAACCATTAATATAACTCCCACAACATCATTATGAACATAATGTTATAGATTTATGATTGCATAATCATTCTCTTTCTCTGTTATCCATATTTGGGGAATGTTTCCTTGGCACATAGAACAATCATTTTCATAACCTCTTTTATCATTGCAATTGTATGATTGAAAATTGGTAACTTCAATATTTCCCTTATATTAACTGGAATAGTTTCCTTTTCCTTGAATCATGTAACAAAACCCCTAACCTTATTGATATATTAGACGTGTGTCATCCCACAATTATCATAGGATGGAAAACCTTCTCCCTTTATTTACATACCAAATAAAGAAATATCTTCTCTTGGAAACTTATCCTCTGATGAGTGATAAATGTGTTTTAGTATTATTAAATGGTGGAGTTTATTGAAAAATAAATAATTATAAAATATCTCCTCAACATTTTAGTTTATGAAGTTATATATTGGTATGGTTATTGTTCATAGTCTACGTTTGTGTTCCTAGTATAGTTATAAGTTAATCATCCCCAGTCACAACTCCAGAACCAATATCATTATCTAGAATCTGAGGGAAATCCCAATATGGGATACACACGTTCATGGGGTTTTCATTCCTTCAATTATGTTCAAATTCTAAATAAATTTATAAGCTACATGAGGTTTTGAATCATTATATATAATGTAAAAATAGAAAAATAATTATCATAAATTGAATTAATATACAAGTATAATATTACAATCATAAACTTGGTTTTTTTGTGGATATATGTAAAATTAAATCCTTTATAATGGTTTGTTATGAAAATGTAAAATATCATTAACATATCCCATGGGAGTGTCAAACAAGGTGTGTTGTTTGTCTTGATGTCATGTATAGGTTACCTGGAGTCTAACCCAGAACACCCTGTTGGATTTTCTACTCATAAGAACAGTTTTTCCAAAACCACATCCCCTTGTGGTATCCAGAAGGGGATGTATTTTCTTGGAATATCCAAATAATATATATTGCACCAAAAGTCTAGGATGTTCTTTTATTCTTATCCTCATATTCTCTCTTCAGGATTGGATTCATAATCAAGGTTTTATAAATATAGTTTCGAAGGATTCTATTATAATTCATCTAATACTATATGTAAAGACCCTGACCCACATTTCCTAGAAATAGTGCCTTATTTTATTACATTAGAATATAAAATGGCAGTTGTATCCTTATGGAATGAGTATTTCAGTATCATTAGAAAAAATATGCATACATTCATGTTACAATACAACATGAATTGAAATACAAATTCTAAACATCACATGAAGATCAAGATTATACCATCATATCATTCATAATATACATATTCGCATCCTTCGAAAAAATAACACATAACAAATTAGTGAGCTAAAATTACTGGTATGGTTATGTAATATAGTACAATCATATGTAACAATGTACGATGAATAGATAAAAGTACTCATTCCATTATAAAATAACCTCAACCCTTAAATGGTAGAAAAAATAGTTGAATCAAAATTTCTTTTATAAATCATAACCTTGGATAACGTACTTGGAAAATAATAACATGTAATATCAATTAAATGATTCTTTGTGTAGGAATTTATAATTTTAGACATAATAATGATACCTTCATAGCCTTAACCAAGATGTCATAAATAATTGGTGATAACGAAGGATAGTTTTTATAATTAGACTTAACAATAAATCAACCGTCTATAGCGGTCCCCACCCATCACCTACTAAGTTTATTTCATTCCTCATATGAATGGTGAGAAACATAAAAAGATAATAAAATATTAAAACAAACATTAGAAATGTAAATATGTTTCCCCAATCAATAAACAATAACACTAACCATTCAGAGTAGTATGGTGAATGTTATAAAAATATCACATCCACAATCAAATTAATCATAAAAAAATAAATAATATATGGTGGATGATATAATAAAATATTAATCACAATTACACTTAATAATAACCTTTAGTGTTTAAATACATGGAAATTATCTTATAAAATCATCGAGTAATACTTTGGGAAAATAAAATTGTACTTTGAAATGATGTGTTATGTTGGAAAATTTATTTTCTAAAACTACAGGTGATGTAATATTATATATTTCATATTAAAATTTAGTTTTAAAAAATGTGGCATAAAACAGATTATTGAGTGCATTTGAAAATAGTTAAGAATTCGAAAAAATCCATTGAATCTTGATTTTTAATCTGGAATAACTTGAAAATGACCCTTTTAAAAAATTTAACACCCCAAAAAATAAAGAAGCTTTATAATTAGTAAATATATATAGAATACTCACATAATATTTTGGAAAATTTCATAATAAAAAATAAGAATTTCATTGGGGAAACAGATATAATTAGTGATCCTGGATGAAAAATGAATGTTCGGAAAGAAAACACTTACTTTATATCTGATATATGTTCTACACATGACCTTCACATTCGGTTTAATCAAATTAAATAAATAAAGTAGATATATCATTACCATATATCCAAAAACATGCATCATTATAACTGTATTATGTTCATTCATGTCCTTATTGATATGTTATATTATTGAATATAGTAGTTTTGGAGTGTTAATTTCCTTGATTTTATGATAGGTTCCCGAGATTATTTATAATAGAGTTCATATAAAATTTGTATAATTCTCTTGAATTTTAATTTCATGTTTTTAATGAAGAACTAGATGTGTAATTGGTGTTAATGTTTTTTCCATATCTGATGATGAATCATTAGATAATATAAAAATGATAATATTTTCCCTTAATTTTAGCAGTTTTTCTATCAAAATGAACTAGTATTGTTGTATTATTTATTATCATGAAAACAAAATGGTTACAGACCCATACATTATATATAATAAATATTTTATAATATGGTTCAACCATAAAAATTTTAACAACCCAGAAACTAATGGAATTTATGTGTTTCAATTATAATACATATAATAATAAATTAATAATTATTATTGTAATGTAAAAAATATTATTAAAATAAAAACATTTATCATTTTTCATATATAAAATAATGATAATTTGAATAATAAAATAAATTTTATAAAAAGGTTATTTATTTATTTTTAATATATTCAATTATATTCTGAAAAACTATTTTTTTTTATTAAATTATAATTATAATTAAATTATTTAATTTTATTTATAGGTAATTACTTATTTTTCGATGATAGAAATAATATAATTATTATATATTAACATGTTTTATCATAATAAATTAAATAATTTTTAAATTTTTTTAATTATTATTGGTTGTAATATAAAATTGTGATATATTTTGTGTAACAGTATCTAATTATAAATATTTATATTGTATGAATGTTTTAAGGTGATATATTTTGAAACAAATTAATAAACATATTAATATAATATGTTTTATTATAAAGTATTATATTTTTTTTACAAAAATTTTATAATACGAATATTACTTTCATAAGATCCTATAATAATTTGTTCTTTGTGGTATGTTTATATTTCAAACTTCGGACAAATAATGAAATAAATAAATAATACTTTTGAGATATTATTCGGGCATTCGTCTATTGACCACGAATACCCCATCACCTAGTTTTTATTTAATACTGAACCACTTGCATTGTTTTTATTCTTCTGGTGTTCCAGAGTGTTATGTAAAGTCTCTGCTCTTTCATATTCCTCAGGTAAGTGGAATTTATTTTATTTTAGATAAGTCTTCCATTTTTTTGTGTAAGTACTTTCATGAAAACAGAACATATATACTTATATATAAGTAATTTTATATTTATATATGGGTATTATAATATATACATTATACATCTAGTTCCTGCAAGTATTTTTTGGTATTACTATAGATAGATTACACATGTATGGAATTAAAAAACTAATCATATATGATTTTCTCAAAATTCAAGATCGTTTAATTTTTAGGATTTCTATTTTCATGGTTAATAATATAGAAATATGCAAATATATATAAATATGTTTTCATGTTTTGGTTCCATAAACTTATTACATGCATGAATTATTAAATTGTAAGCTTATTCATTTTAAATTATAGTGGAATTTCAAATTTTATAAACATATTATTGGGTTTCATTTTCTTCATAATACTTGATGGATCACACACAAACCTATATTATAATTACTGTATAAGGGTTATCACACCTTGATATACATGTATGAGAAATCATGAATGTGTATCCTAAATAAACTTCCTCGATCATTTAATGTCTGATCTATAATTAATTACAACTAAACAATATTAGATTATGTGATAGATAATTTAATATTTGATATAAAAAGAGTTTATATTTTCATATCATTAAAATATGAATATAATAAATTCAGATATTATGTCTCAAATATATTCACATAAGATAGAATTTTCACTAAAAAAGTTTATAAATTGGATTACATTTGTCAATGAATAAGATATTGATTATATGAATGTTTAATATTATTAACAGTTTATGTGATGTCAAATGACATGTGTTTTGTTGATATGAAAACTCACTAGTGATTTTTATGAAATGTTCATATATATTAATATAAATTTACATATTAACCAATTTTTAAATGTTTGGATTGTCCAAGAAAAACATGTATGTATGCTTCTTATGTTTTATATCATTGATAGTGTTAATGAATATAGTTTTAAAATGCTGATGGATAAAATATTTTATAATACTCTAATAATTTCATGTGCATCATATTATAGTTTATTATTTTTGATTATTTTTATGAGTCAAAATTATATATATTTTTTCAATTATTTAATATATAAATTATCTCAAGAATACAATCAATTAAAAAAATATGTCTATTCAAGATAGATATATAAATGGATGAATTTATAAAAAATGTAAACAAGAATTTCATAAAAGATAGGGAACATTGATGAGTATGGGAAAGAAATATGGAAGGTGTTTTGGTTGAAACAAAACATGAAAGTAATATGAAATGGAAATTCATATATTTATGTATATAAATGATTAAATATATATATATATATAGGTTTTAATGTATATTTTAATGTAGTGAAATTTTTCTATTATAAATTAAAAAATCCAATGAAAGTATGTATTAGTGTAGAAGGCTTAAAATGATTTCATAAAATACAGTGCTAGAACATTGTAAATATGTTCGGTTATTGGGGAGTGAACTCATAATTATCTATATGGGTCGGCTGAATACAGCCTTAAATATCTCAAGTGGACTTATAATTAGTGTTTTATATTCCGGAGATTAAATATTGTTTTTAGAAAAACACTGAATTATTTATAACTTTTTTTGAAGATAAGTATGTTAAAAAATGTTCAATCATTTTTATTCCATAAGTAATTTCAAATAATTCATTAAAAATGTATATTTTAAAATTTATTTTAAAAATAAATTTCATATCAATATTCTAAAACTATTTATCTAATGTTTATAAACCCATTATTGGGAATATCGAATGCTCACCCAATTTTTTGAAATTTTTTCTACGTGTAGAGTTTCCAATGGTGTCTTCTTCGATTAAGGAGTTAGTGCTCATGGAGTTTTTTTATTTAATTTTGTACATATTTGTTTTATGGGTTTTCTCTAATCCCCCTTAATTTGGACCAGTAAAGCATTCTGATATACAATTACAATTTATTTATTTATTATGTTTCCTTAAAAAATTACACTTAATTTTAAAAAGTCTGATTCTGGTACCTCGAGCTCAGGTAGTTATATAAATTCTATCATAACCACCCCTGGAAGAGAAATTTATTTTTGAAAGATCATCATCCATGATTATCTTAAATCAAAACCTCTTGGATAATGTTTTCAATTTTAAAATAAAAGTGAGATTTAGTAATGAGTTATATGATGGATCATTCATTCACATGATATCATTATAGTATATAGATTATATTATAATTATCATGATCTTGTTGATAGAGGAGGTTAGGAGAGAATAAAAAAACAATGTAAATTGAAATTAAATTAAATTAAATAGGATGAGGATTTGCCTCAGGAATTAACCACCTTGAGAACCGCCTTAACAGAAGGGGTTTTGGTATTTTGGAAAGTCAATGAGCTCTAATATGTTTTTAGATAGATGGTAATAAGTTTTGGTATGAACATATAAATTCATAAAATATTATATTAGTGAAGATAAAACTGTTTGAGGGTGGTTTTTTTAATTTAGGAGAGGGGTAATTTCTCATTATTATATTAATTAATATATTATTTTTCTCAGGACAAATTTTTTTTGAATCATGTGACAAAATATAGTATTAATTTCATGTCTGTTTGAACCAAGGGTTCTTATTCATCCATGACTCAAGGAATAGAGTGTTTATATAGTGACACAAGACTTTTACATATAACATTTCATGATTTTAAGCATAATTAATCATCTGGGTACAAGCTAAGGATTGTTAAGTCTAGCATCTAGGAAGACTAGGTACATCAATCATAAAACATGGGGATAAAAAATCACTTCATTATTTAATCTCCATAATGATATCCTAACTTTATTTGAGCCATTAGATCTATATAGGGTACCCAGGGGAACACATGAACAAACAGATGAGCTGAAAAGCTCAGTAAGGGAATGAATAAAAAGATACATCTTAAGAAAATGAGTTAGGAGGCATGACATAATGATATCCAAAACATTGAACATATAAAATAATATCATATAATCATGGGGTTATATAAACATGGAATCATATAAATGTGGTATAATCATAAAACATTTTTTTAATGCGGGTCAAGGCTAACTGCCAATCACATTTCCCATTTCAGTACGGGTCAATACTAACCACCAATCCCGTTTCACATCGCATCTCAAGAGACATAACCATACCCAATGCATTGGAGAACTATCTAGGCACACCCATCTCAACATTTTCATGAATATTCCTTCCACATAAATATTCTTACCATATTTAAAATCATACATAATCAACCACACATAAGCATAAGGGTACCCATGGAAAGAATTTGGTACTATAATCATGACATAAATCCTAACCAATGGTCGTATCATGAACGTTTCCATGTAAGGAAAGAATTAGAAAATACAAGGACATTTATAGGGTAATATAGGAATATAACATGGTAAGTGGTGTCAAATATAAGTGACAAAATATGAGAAATGTATTTTAAAAACATTGGCATTAAAACATTTTTGTGTGGTTTAAAGGAAAATACTATATAGATTTTCAAATAGAAATGAGAAAAATAATTTATATAAAACCAGAATTTTAAAAATAATGTTTTCGTAATAAAATAATTATTTTATAAATACAATTATGTTTTGCAACATAGGATATTGTGCCCTTGAATTTGGGTTACCATTCGAGAAGTTCCCCTAAAATAGGTTTGCTTATCAGAAAGTTCTAAGGAGAAAATAATTTTAAAAACATGTTTATCCCTGAACGAAATTGATGAAAGGGTATTGGTTGCAACCTAATTTACCCTAGTAGTAAAATCTGTCGTTGAAGTACAAGTCGGGATCGAATCCATAGGGACCGAAGAAGAAACCTTGAGACACTAAGATTGGATGCGAGATTGGCTATAAAGTGGGGAAATACGGTGTTGATTGATTTGAAGAAAACATTGATTTGATTTAAATAACAAAAGAAAAAAATTACTTGAATTAAAATGATTCATTAAGGTGAGTCGATGATAGGTTGTATCTAGTGCTTGATTTGATGTATTTGTTTTTTGTTGGATTTTCTATTCATCGGTTCAAGAGGTATCCATTAAATGAAATAATTCTGCAATATCATTCTATGATTTAATCCATAAAAAATTTCAAGGATAATCACAAATTCACATATAGGGTAAATTAAATGAGCACTCCATGGATTTGGATAGTACTAGCACTCAAAATGTGATTTCGTTAAAGTCGGGGAAAACAAAGAAGATAAATCAACGAAAGTAACTCTTAAAATGAAGAACAAATTTAAGAATTTATGAACATAAAATAAAATTCAATTCACCCCATGAGGATCACTCAGATCAGCCCATAAAAGGATATCCCTCTATTAATTCTATTATATCAATGTAAGTGGGTAGATTTCTTAAATATGTGGGATTGATGAAGAAGAAAAAACATTGAAAAATGAACACTCCATCATTGGATGATGAATTCACAAGTGTTGGTGTGAATAAATTCACACCTTGATTCAATGGTATCAATGTGTTAAGAAACGGAAAATAAATAGTGAAGAAGAAGAAAAACTTTTTTTAAGATTTTTAACTTTAAAGAAAAACTTAAATTAGGGAAACTAACGATGTAGTTACAAAATGAAAGCAGGAAACTACAATTGAAAAAAAAATAAGAACATCAATCGAAAGAAAAATATTAGATAATAATTCCCTTTCACCACCAGCTCCTTATATAGGAATATTAGGTGCCTTAGGTCCACCCCCAACAATAAATTCACTCCCCAACAATTAATAGAGTTAAAATTAGGGTGAAGAATAAAAAGGAAATTAACGTTACAAAGTTGACCACAAAACCAACCGGATTCATCCACCATTTTGACGTGAGAATTTGTAATTGAAGAAGGCCAAATCAGAAGGGTTTATAGAAGTAAAATATGATCGTGCATCTATCCTCTATGATCTTTAAACATTTCATGAAATTTGGCATAGCCTTTTGGAAGTTATGGTCGAAATGGTGGGATGACTTTATGTGCATTTATGTCAGGCCCACCATTTCAATCTCAATTTCAGATCCATTTATCATCATGAAAACTTCAGAATTAGCTCTGACCACAATTGTATAAAATTATCCTCATATTATTATCTTTATTCTGTAAAAATTATATATTCATTGTGATTGTTTTTTGGGCCCCACATTTTATTGATGGGCCTTAGGCCCAATATGCTTTTTCCAGCAAATTTCTGTATTCAGGCGCAAAAATCACCGTCTTCACTTGGGATTCATCCATCGGACCTAAAAGATAAAATGTTCAAAATAAATTAATGAATAATATAACCAAATATAAAATTCAAATGATGAATAATGTGTTTTTCAAAATCAATTTATTGGGTGGTCCCAAATTTACACTTTAAGCATGAATTGCACAATGATGGGAAATGAAGTTCAATTTCTAAATTGGTCTAAAATTGATGTTGATGCACTTTGAAACACATTAGTATTAAGATATAATCAATGAATATTATATATTTTCATTTATAATCATGCCCCCAACTGGATTTTTGATAGTCCCGAGCAAAATATATATCAAATTTAAAATTCGAATTCCATTTTTCTAAAAACTTTTTAACACACATTGCTCACCCAAACACCTCATACCAAAAAAATTAATAAACCCATCAAAATTATTTAAATCAATCTAGTTCCATAAGCGTATCTCAATCCCAATCCCAATCCTTTGTTCACATTCATCACCATGTTTCGTCCAATCTCAATTAATAATGATAAAGTGTTGGGCATCACAAAAGATATGAGGCCCATTTTATTTTTCAAGGGGAAAAAAATGGAAGCGTTGGGTGGGAATCACATTAAACCTTAAGATGAGTATAAGGCCCCAGCCTTAAACCAAACTTAATCTTGACTTAATACAAGATTAGACATTGAGGATCTTTTCAGGTTTAGGGTTTTAGAGAATTAGATCATAAAACATGCATTACATTCCACATTTAAACAAAGTGGTTACATAAAAGATAGTATTTATTTTTCCCATCAACAGAAACATATTTAAAATAAAACATGAATTCTTTCTTGACACTTCCTTGACACTATCATCATATTATGTACCATTCCCTTGACCTGTGAAAAACATTTCAAAAACATGGGATTAGCATAAAAATATCAATAAGGGTTATAAAAAGTATGGAATGGAAACATGAGTGCATATATACATAATAATGAAATCATACTTTACCCATAAAACATAAGCACTTTAACATACCTCATAAAATCATGAATAAATCAGAGATATCATAAGACATAAAGGTAACTTGAGGCATTAATAACATTCTTACATTGGGAGTAACACTCTTGGTTACGTTTGTAATACCCATCACAGAAAATTCCATAAATCTCTTCGTAGAAACCTTAACGTTTAACTCCTTCGCGTTACCCAATGCATTGGAGAGCTATATCGGGCTCACCCGCCCTTAGTTTATCACGGAATAACCCGTCTTCATAACAATTCCCAAGAACCATAACATAATCATAGCACATAACTTAAGCATAAAGGAAAGATAATATTCCCACACTGCAATAACAATATAACATTTTAAGATATTGAAATAATGAATCCATTCTAAAAATCATTTTCAAAACCATTTATAACATTTAATAAAGAGATTTTTAAATCAAAGTGTCCCATACCACATTGAAGATTTTATTATTTTAAACCATTAATATCCAGATAAATAAATCCTTAAAACCATTTTGAAAACATGGATATTAATGAGAAATATTTATAAGAATAAATCATGAAAACATTTAAAACGGTATTTTAGTTAAAGGGATTTTAACAAAATGAGAGACACTTGAATACAATAATTGAGGAATAACATTTAATAATATCATGAGAATAAAGGGATTCATGATATAATATTCCAAAGGACATTTTATACACCATATAAGAGTGAATTGGTGAATAACAACAATTAAGACTCAATGGAAATATAAATTGAGATGAAATCCATTATAAAGATGGTATCCTTAAATTAAGGATAAATCAATCTCATAATTATGTGTGACAAATATAAATACACCCAATATAAGTGGATATTAAGTATAAAATAATCAAAGTTCATTCACACATATTCAAAGGATGACATATTCAATTACTACATGTTGAACCCAAAAAAATCGAAATTGGGTTAAGAAGTTCCCTTGACAGCCTAACAACGTCACATCAAATTTTAGAAAAAGAGTTGATGAGAGAGATAAAGGGTACCTCATCACATGGAAATAAAATTTATGGCAATAAGGATATATAAGAACATATCCCCACATAATAATATGAACATTAAAAGACCTAACAAAAGAAGTCATTTAAAAAGAAGAGGGTGAAAGGTTCCATTACTGATTTGGGTAACTTTCGAAATGTACACCACATGAAAGAAGGACTATACAACATTGATGTAAATACTAGTAAACGAAAGTATGTTACAGAAATATTAGAATAATGGACAATACATAAACCTCTAAAATGGAAATATTGGCAAATGTAGCATGAATCTCACCAAAACACAAAGTGAGATATAAATCCCCTTACAAAATTCCGGCAGCCTAACGGTGCCAATTAAAACTTCCAAAAATGAATGATGAGAGAAAATAGGGTATCTCATCATATGAAAATAAAAATTACAGTATGAGTAATATAAAATAACATCCCAATCATAATAAAGATGAGCTTAAAAGGAATGAAATAAAAGAGTACTTAAAAAGAAAGAGAGGGGTTGGATCCCTTACCTCGGGTCTGACTTGACTAGATCGTTCTTTAACCTCCTGAATAATAAACATGAGTTAATTTATACTTGCTTAAGAACATTTTACAAGTTAATTATTCCTTTTATATCTCTTACAACCATTCTATGAACACTATGTAATATTTTAAGTTAATAATGGTCGTTTTGTAGATCATTGCTACTTGAGTCAAAAATAAACTCTTTATAATTAGAAGTTGTTCATGTGGTAAAATATATATTATATCCAGAAATATATTCATTATGTATATATCATATATATCATATATATCCATTATATACATGCATTTATAATATTACATAACATTTAGAGGTAAGAAATGAAATGCATCGTTCATGGAGACGGTAAGTCGTACGTACGGATGAACGCTACTTCCATTTCTATTTCTTATTTAATGGAATTAAAACATAATTATATATAATAGTATTATAATTAAAGTATGTTATCATATATATTATCATTAAATCTATCCTTTATATGTACCACAAATGGTATTAATGAATCAAATCACTTTGAAGGGGCGGTAGTCCGCACTTCCTAAAATGAAGATATCGCGTTTAACCATAATGGAAACCATAATGGTATGCCATAAATGAAAAATACAGAAGCTTAATTAAAACATAATAATATTATATATCATATATAAATATAGTTACATCTTAATGGACACCTTTGAGGGTGTTAAAATAATATTGAACAATCATCATTTTGTGAGGCAGAAATTCACCATCCACAGAAACAGTATGTTCATTAACCATTAGATGTAGGTGTGTGTAAGTGTAGATCAAATCCTTCTTATAACAACATCCTACTATATTGTAGATACTGGATTTGTTACCAATGAAATGAATAAAAAGAGTTTAGGGGGTTGGAGAAGCAAAATAAAACAAAAGAACACAAGTGAAGACATTACCTTAAAATCGGGTATCTCTCTTTGATTTGAGCTCAAAGGCTTCCTTGGGAAGACTTCTGCAAAAATTGAGGCTTCTAGGAGTAATAGAGAGATGTGGAGAGGCAAAATTAGCAGGGGTTGGCTGAGACAAAGGCTTGAGAGTTGTGGGTAAGGTGGTATAGTTGGGGGCCTTTTATAAGAGGAGATGAGGGGCACTCTTGGAAAGTTACAAAATGTTACTTTATTTTCAAATGAGTTTCGGATTTTAAAGGTCCCACATTGATGTATTTTGAGGATAAGGTGGTAAGGGTTCGAAATATACTCATCCAATAGGTCTTTGACAAGTGTAATTTATAGTTTTAACATTATCTTTTCATTTTATTTAAATCCTTTATTAATGAGGTAATCGATGCATCATCATGATGTCATAAATAATTTAATTTATTTAATGTATAAGAATTATAAAACAAATATCATGATGTAGGAAATCATTCTATCTTTATAATTAATATTTATAGTAAAAAATATGACTGTATAACCCCATTTAAAAAATGTTTTAGTAAAACAACTCATGCTTGTGACATTTTTATTTTAACTTTAATCAAAAAGTTATTCATGTCAATTTCCATCCAAAGTGGCTCCAAGGGGTCCCTATGTTGACACAAGGATTTTCTTGGTCTTCCATGACACATCCAATGAGGGTAGAACATGTGTCTAGGTCATTTCATATTATTAAAATATTATTTTTATCTTAAATTACACTAATTACCACTAATCGTGATTAAAAACATAAAAGTGACTGTTCACCAAAAAAATTATTTTAATCCCATTGAACCGCATTTTACATCCTAATGACAACCATTTATGTCAGATTATTGAAATTCAAATCACAGAAGTGGTAAAGTTTCATTTAAACAAAAAATCAGTTTTTAAAATACCACTTAGTGGTTTCACTATTCATCAAAAATTGAAGTTTTTCAGAAAAATACCAAAAATTCACCCAAAGCTATATTTGATATTCCGAATTCAATAATGATGTATATTTTAAAAAATTCAAAACATATATGTTGAATGTATTAATTTAATAATTAATTTCTGCTGTCAAAACAAATAGAGTGTTTTTAAGAAACAATATCTATTAAAAGATTGACACTAGTTTAAGTCCAATTTCAATGAGAAATTAATTCCAATGACCACCGTTAGATTAAATGGAAAAAATTTATTCTAAATACACTTTAATATAAATTAACAATATAATCTATCTATATAAATAAATCAGATTAAAATGAGGTTTTGAATTAAAATGCAACATTTTCAATAAAAATGATCTTTATCGGAAAAATAACAAAATTTTACACAAAGTAAATTTTTATGTCCAGATTATAAAGAAGGATTTTATTTTTTCAAACACAACATAGAAAATTGTCAAAAGTATTTTTAAAAAGGGTTCTCCTTCAAAAGGTGGTTAATCAACCATTTAATGAATATTAGAAGATTTATGCTTAAAATTGGATTCATTTGCATTTTAAGCCTCTAACATTTATTGGATAAAAGTAAAAATATTTTAAAAACATATATAATCATTTTGTAGTTAGTTTCGTTCATTCCCACCATTATAATGTCTAGGCGTTAACTACCTTTTAAAATAGTATTATTTCATTATTATTATGTAACGTAAGATTTCTAAGAAACTCGTTGGTGCGTATTGCGTACGCCCTCAAGCATAGAATTCCCATTAAAGTAATATTAATATTTTATTCAAAAATATTGATAAATATGAAAATGTCATATTTGTTATTTACCTGGGGTGTTACATCCTTACCCCCTTTTGGGAATTGCATCCTTGCAATTTTAAAGTTGGGCTTGGAAGCTTCATTGAAAATCCCTCACTGGAACAAGAGTCAGTAAAACTATCACTTTAAAAGAATGAGAGAGAAGTACAAATGTCAACCGAGTTAACCCATACTAGGATTACAAGTATGAAAATATGGATATGGAGGAAAAAACAAAGGGTCATGTTCTGATGGAGAGTGATAGTAAACATGTCTAGGAGAAAGTTAACAACAAGTAAATCACAAACTTTTGATGGGTTAAACGGTATTTGATTCCCCGGTAGGAAAAATTAACAAACAACATTTTTGTTTTAAGTTACCTTTTCATTGAGGAATTTATTTATGAGCTTAACTAAAACATAAGGAATCATACATAATTGTCTTGTTGACATTAACTTTTACTTGATTTCATACACGAACTCATATTTTCTCCAAAAGATGAGTATTTAGGATGACTTGTTCACATTAAGAGAGTTGTAATAAACTTATAGAGAATCACCTAATCCACAAAAGAGAACCATATACTTCCCATGTCTTTAGACCTTAATGAAAACTAAAAAAAAAGGCTAGTATGAGATCAGATAATACCCAAAAGGATAATCCTTTATAAAAAAATCTATTCTTAATCTCAAAAATTTGACAAACAAAACCCAAAGTTCAACAAAACCCATTCAATAAACATCTATCCATAAAATTCTACAAAGTAAAACAAACTAATATTGAAACCCAAAATGTATTAACCAGTATTTGCCTCAAATTCAAGGATCATATAAACCCAAATGGTTCTTTATAACTATATACACAAAAGAAAGGATAATTATTCCTTGAATAAAATTTTCGTATATCAAACATCAGGGTTACAATAAAAAGCCTTCTAATGTAACCCCATCATCAAAAGAGACATAATACATCTAAGAATTTCACCATCCTAAAATCTACCATAACTCTTGAATCCCTTATATGATGACTTCTTACTCATTCAACATTCTTCATGATCCATTAGCCATTCCTTTTCATCTTATTCTGAAATACTTCCTTCCTACAAACAAAATCATGAATCATATCCTATGATTCCAATAACAGGAAAACATATGTTATGAAATAATCCATACCTTTCATTCTTCATTGTCAGTATCTTAATCCTCAATCAGAATGGCATTAGTTATTGGTAAATGAATATTTGTACGATCTTGGTGACCCCATTCCTAAAACTTCTTCGTAGGACATGTGTTTTCATAATGACCATGCACACCACATTTAAAACATTCAATTGATCCTTAAAAAAGAACTTCTTTCCCTTTCCTAGAGTCAACTAGATGCTTCCTTTTTCCATGGCAGGTTCTTGATTTATGACCTTCATTTCCACACCTATAGCATCTTTCTGTCCCTTTGAAACATTTTCTTATGTGTTTCTTTCCACATATTTGACACATATGTTTTTGAACATACATACCTTTATTATTATTACCTGAACATCCGTAGGGATTTGTTTCTCGCATATACGATGCCTTATAAAAATCACTAAGGATCAGGTGGTTAATCATGACTCCAGATAGTTGTTTGAGGATAACCACAAGAGTTCTCATTGTAGCTCCCATATCATTCAGTTGTTCTTTCATAAAACCATCACAATTTTCTTCAAATCCACTGTTACATTGGTGCCTGCTAGATCCAACCATTTACTAAAACCAAATGGTATGTGTGAGTATATTACTAAAATAATCAAATAAAAAAGAGGAAGATAAACACCAAGATATACTTATCCAAGTTATCTCAAACTCATTCTAACTTTAAAAAACGATGACTCCATCTAATATACTAACCATTGTGGTTATACACAACTTGTCACTTTTTCTTAAACAACACTCTAACCTCTAAAGTTATCTAAACTGACCTTTGATACCAACAATAAGGCCCCAGCCTTAAACCTTACTTAATCTTGAGTTATTACAATATTACACATTGAGGATCTTTTCAGGTTAAGATTTTTAGAGAATTAGATCATAAAACATGCATTACATTCCACATTTAAACAAATTTGTTACATAAAAGATAGTATTCATTTTTCCCATCAACGGAATCATATTTAAAATAAAACTTGGATTCTTTCTTGACACTTCCTTGACACTATCATCATATCATGTACCATTCCCTTGACCTGTGAAAAAAAATTCAAAAACTTGGGATGAGCATAAAAAGCTCAGAAAGGGTTATAAAAAGTATGTAAAGGAAACATGAGTACATATACACATAAGAATGAAATCATACTTTACCCAATAAACATAAGCACTTAAACATACCTCATAAAATCATGAATAAATCATTGAAATCATAATACATAAAGGTAACTTGAGGCATTCATAACATTCTTACATAGGTAGTAACCCTCTTGGTAACATTTAGAATACCCATCAAAGTATATTCCCTAAATCTCTTTGGAGAAACCTTAACGTTTAACTCCTTCACGTTACTCAATTCATTGGAGAGCTATATCAGGCTCACCCACCCTTAGATTATCACGGAACCACCCTTCTTCATAACAATGACCAAGAACCATAACATAATCATAGCACATAACTTAAGCATAAAGGAAAGTTAATATTCCCACATTGTAATAAAAATATAACATTTTAAGATATTGAAATAATGAATCCATTCTAAAAACCATTTTCAAAACCATTTAAAACATTTAATAAAGAGATTTTTAAATCAAAGTGTCCCATACCACATTGAAGCTTTTAACATTTTAATCCAATAATATCCATATAAATAAATCCTTAAAACCATTTTTATAACATGGATATTAATGAGTAATATTTATAAGAATAAATAATTAAAACATTTAAAACGATATTTTAGTTAAAGGGTTTTTAAAAAAATGAGAGACACTTGACTACAATAATTGATGAATAACATTTAATAATATCATGAGAATAATGGGATTCATGATATAATATTCTGAAGGATAGTGTATACACCATATAAGAGTGAATTGGTGCATAACAAAAATGAAGTCTCAATGGAAATGTAAATTGAGATGAAATCCATTATAATGATGGAATCCTCAAATTAACGATAAATCAATCTCATAATTATGTGTGAAAAATATAAATACACCCAATATAATTGGATATTAATTTTAAAATAATCAATGGTCATTCACACATATTCAAAGGATGACATATTCAAAAACTACATGTGGAACCCAAAGAAATCAAAATTGGGTTAAGAAGATCCCTTGAAAGCCTAATGGCGTCACATCAAATTTTAGAAAAAGAGTTGATGAGAGAGATAAAGGGTACCTCATCACTTGGACATAAAATTTACTACAATAAGGATATATAAGAACATATCCCCACATAATAAGATGAAAATTAGAAGACATAACAAAATACGTCTTTTAAAAAGAGGAGGGTGAAAGGTTCCCTTACAGATTTGGGTAACTTTCGAAACATACACCCCATGAAAGAAAGTATATAAAAAATTGATGTAAATACTCATAAACGAATGTATGTTACAAAAAGATTAGAATAATGGACAGTAAATACACCACTCAAAAGGAAATAATAGAAAATGTAGCATGAATCTCGAGAAAACACAAAGTGAGATAAAAAGCCCCTTACGAAATTCCGGCAGCCTAACGGTGACAATTAAAACTTCCTAAAAGGATTTATGAGAGAAAATAGGGTATCTCATCATATGAAAATAAAATGTACAGTAAGAGTAATATAAAAGAACATCCCAATAATAAGAAATATGAGCTTAAAGTAATGACATAAAAGAGTGTACTTAAAAAGAAAGAGAGGGGTAAGATCCCTTACCTCGAGTCTGACTTGACTCGATCATTATTTAACCTCCTGAATAATAAACTTGAGTTAATTTATACTTTCTTAAGAACCTTTTACATGTTCATTTTTCCTTTTATATCTCTTACTACCATGCTATGAACACTATGTAATTTTTTTAAGTTAATAATGGTCGTTTTGTAGATCATTGCTACTTGAGTCAAAAATAAACTCTTTATAATTACAAGTTGTTCATGTGGTAAAATATATACTATATCAAGAATTATATTAATTATTTAGATATCATATATATCATATATATCCATTATATACATGCATTTATAATATTACATAACATTTAGAGGTAAGAAATGAAATGCACCGTTCATGGAGATGGTAAGCCGTACGTACGCATGAACGCTACTTCCATTTCTATTTCTTATTTAATGGAATTAAAACATAATTATACATAATAGTATTATACTTACAGTATTTTATCATATATAATATCATTAAATCTATCCTTTATATGTACCACATATGATATTAACGAATCAAAACACTTTGAGGGGGCGGTAGTCCGCACTTCCTAGAATGATGATATCGCGTTTAACCATAATGTAAACCATAAAGGTATGCCATAAATGAAAAATACAGAAGATTAAGTAAAACATAAACATATCATACATCATATATAAATATAGTGACATCTTAATGGCCACCTTTTGGGGTGTTAAAATAATATTGAACAATCATCTTTTCGTGAGGCAGAAATTCACCATCCACAGAAATAGTACTTTCATTAACCATTAGATGTAGGAGTATGTTAGTGTAACAGAATCCTTATTATAAATACATCCTAGTATAATGAAAATACTGTATTTGTTACAAAATAAATGAATAAAAAGAGTTTAGGGAGTTAGAGAAGAAAAATAAAACAAAAGAACACAAGTGAAGACATTACCTTAAAATCGGGAATCTCTCTATGATTTGAGCTCAAAGGATTCCTTTGGAAGACTTCTGCCCAAAGTGAGGCTACTAGGAGTAAGATAGGGATGTGGAGAGACAAAATGAGAAGGGTTTGGCCAAGAAAAAGGCTTGAGAGGTGTGGGTAAGGTGGTATATGTGGGGGCCTTTTATAAGAGGAGAGGAGGGGCACTCTTGGAAAGTTACAAAATGTTACTTTATTTTCAAATGAGTTTCAGATTTTAAAGGTCCCACATTGATGTATTTTGAGGATAAGGTGGTAAGGGTTCGAAATATACTCATCCAATAGGACTTTGAAAAGTGTAAGTTTTTTTTTAACATTATCGTTTCATTTTATTTAAAAACTTTATTAATGATGTAATCGCTGCATCATCATGATGTCATTAATAATTTAATTTATTTAATGACTAAAAATTATAAAACAAATATCATGATGTGGGAAATATTTTTCTATTTCTAATGAATATTTATAGTAAAAAATATGACTTTTATAACCCCATTTAAAAATTGTTTTTGTAAAACAACTCATGCTTGTGACATTTTTATTTTAACTTTAAATAAAAAGTTATTTATGTCATTTTCCAACCAAAGTGGCTCCATGGGGTCCTCAAGTTGACCCATGGATTTTATTGGTCTGAAATGACACATCCAATGAGGGTAAGACATGTGTCTAGGTCATTTCATATTATTAAAACATTATTTTTACCTTAAATTACCCTAATTACCTCTAATCGTGATTAAAAACTTAAAAGTTACTATTCACCAAAAAATTATTTTAATCCCATTGAACCAAATTTAACATCTTAATGAAAACCATGTATGTCGTATTTTTGAAATTCAAATCACAGAAGTGGTAAAGTTTCATTTGAACGAAAAATCAGTTTTTAAACTACCACTTAGTGGTTTCACTATTCATCAAGAATTGAAGTTTTTTAGAAAAAATACCAAACATTCACCCTAAGATATATTTGATATTCCGAATTCAATAATGATGTCTATTTTAAAAAATTAAAAACATATATGTTGCATTAATTAATTTAATAATTAATTCCCGCTGTCAAAAGAACTAGCGTATTTTTAGGAAGCAATATCTATTAAAAGATTTACACTAGTTTAAGTCCAATTTCAAAGTGAAATTAATTCCAATGACCACCATTATATTAAATGGTAAAAATATATTCTAAATACACTTAAATCTAAATTAAAAATATAATCTATCCATATAAATAAATCAGATTAAAAGGAGGTTTTGAATTAAAATGCAACATTTTCAATAAAATTTATCTTTATCAGAAAAATAACAAAATTTTACACAAAGTAAATTTTGATGTCTAGATTCCGAAGAAGGATTTTATTTTGTCAAACAGAACATATAAAATTGTCAAAAGTTAATTTAAAAAGGGTTCTCCATCAAAAGGCGGTTAATCGACCATTTAAAGAATATTAGATGATTTATGATTAAAATTGGATTCATTTGCATTTTAAGCCCCTAACATTTATTAGATAAAATTAAAAATATTTGAAAAACATATATAATAATTTTCTAGTTAGTTTCGTTAATTCCCACCAATATAACGGCTAGAAGTTAACTATCGCTTAAAATAGTATTATTTTATTATTAGTGTTTAACATAAGATTTCTAAGAAACTCGTTGTTGCGTATTTGGTACGTCCTCGAACATAGCATTCCCTTTAAAGTAATATTAATATTTTATTCAAAAATATGGATAAATATGAAAATGTCAAATTCTTTATTTATCTGTGGTGATACAATGAGTATCCAATTTTTTTTAATGTTTTTTTGTTTTTTATTTTTTAACCACAATAGATATGAAAAGACTAACTCTGGGCAAGACAACTATGGAGTCATGATCCCCAAGTGTTGGACTCCACACATATTGTCAATTCCAATCTCTACAATAGAGATATAATGCCTGACTCTGGGCAAGATAACTATGGAGTCATGATCCCCAAGTGCCTTACACCACACATTTCGACAAAACATTTCTTTATGTGGTCATTATTTTTTTTCATTTTTTTTGTTTTTTTTTTGTTTTTTTGTTTTTTTGTTTTTTGTTTTTTTATACTAAAATTAAACTAAAAGAGACCCCAGAACCCTATGCTATAATTAAAGGGTCCCAAGAACTCAAATTTACACCCACGATATAATAGACGTGCATTGTGTCATTTTTATTAAGAGGATAAAATGTAAACTTTAAAAAATCAAATCAGACAACTGGACGTTCCAAAAACTATGCTCATGAACATAAACTTGCATGAAAATCAGAATCAAGACGTGAAAAATTATTTGATATCCAATTTCATAGTTTTCAATGTGTATTATTATGTTCAAGTATAATGGAATTTTTCTTTCCATGCATGTTCTTATTAAAAAAATCATTTTTTATTTCATCTCCCCCCAATAGAGAATTAAACTGTCCCCAGTGTTTAAAGAAAAATTAGAAGGGGAATGGGATATTTTTTCAAAGAGGATATTTAAAATGATAATAATTGAATGAAATCTCTTGGTGGTTGATGATGAAAGTGCATACCACAGTCTCTCTTCAATCCTGGATTCGAGTCTCAACAACTCGAATGGTTGTGATGGGCTTTTCCCCACAACCTACGACATGTCATTTTAATTTTTTTAACCTATAAAATAAATCAAAATAAACTAATGATACATTTTATTCTTTTTAAATTTCTTGGTAAGGTATTACTCAAAGATCACACCACATGACACATATGAATATGGTACTCCCCTTTCTTACCCATCCATACTCAAAATAGATGAACATGTCAACAGTCTATGGAATATTTTTAGATGAAAAATAAAAAATAAATTAAAAAATGATTAATAATTATTGTAAACATGAAAACCATGGGTTGCCTCCCATACAACGCTTAAATTAAAGTCTTTAGCTCGACATGGACCACAAACGTATCCAATTCCAAATTTCAAAATTTTAATGAACCCATCTTTCTCCTCTTCAACTTGATTGAGATTACTTGTATTTTTAGAATCCATTCCTTGTATAAATACATGTTCTAAAATGAATCTGAATATATAAGGAATGCCAGAAATGGTTGATCTAGATGCATTTTTTGTCTTTCCTAAGACGTCAAGGTTCAATATAACAATATTGCTTTCATGAGAAGAATGAATGACTAATTAATGGTTATGGGTATGACCTATGATTGAATTCTTGTCTGGGGAAGGATGGATAATGATTTTTAGTTTTGGTCGATTGCAATTTCCTAATAAAGATTGGTAATTTGAATGAAAGTCAGTTTCTTCTCCAAAAATTTTAGAAATAATTGGTTCCATTTAAAAATTTGATTCATCCCTAAAAGTGTCTAGTTGAATTTCAGGAATGGGTGTGGTCTCATTGTTTGGTATTTCTCCCAATTTTTTAGTGATTAGTGTTTTTAAAAATTCATCAATGCAGGAATATTCATGAATCTCCATCCACAATGTCAAATTTCCCTCTTGTGAATACAAAAAATCAGTTTCCTCTTCATTTAAAGACCCTTCAACATTACATTGATCTTCTCCAGTTATCCCATATCCAAAGGTTATTTCTTTTTTAAATTTATGTGTGGTTTTTTGGATAAAATATTCTTCTTTCAGTGATGAGTAGAGGACATCATGGGTGGGAATGGGTTCTTCATAAGTCTTAATGCTTTGTATTTCTCATCTCAGTGATGAAACTTCTAAATTACTTTTATCCATTTCTTCACACAAATGTTCAAGAATTTTTTCAGAATTAGGATTTATAGATGTTACTACATCATGGAAATCTTCATTATTTATATTTTCAATCATTCTTGATATGTATGGAAATTGATCTTTTAAACTTTCTTCATTACAAATATCATTCATGTTATTAGTTGTGGGGTATTCATTCAAAGGATGATCATAATAATTAAAAAATATTAGTGATTCCCTATGTGGATTTACAAATTTATTCAATCCTAAGTTTGTGAAAGGATATTGTGGATTATACTCCACTGTATGCATTTAAAAATTTGGAATCGTGATTTTCAGGAGCCAAACAAATAGAATAGGGGAAAGAGAAGAGAAATGGGATGAGAAAGGAGAAATGGAGGAGAATAGAAAGATGTCCTAATGTAACATACTTGGTCCCCATCAACGACTCCAAAATTTGGTTGCACCCAAATTTACCCTACTGGTAAAAGTGTCCGTTGAAGTACAAGTAGGGATCGAATCCACTGGGACCGAAGAAGAAACCTTGAGACAGTAAGATTGGATGCGATATTGGCTATAAAGTGGCCTACCCTGGTGTTGATTGATTCAAAGAAAGTTGTGATTTTATTTAATGAACAAAACAATAAAAATTACATGAATTAAAATGATTAATTAAGGTGAGTCGATCCAAGTGTGTCTCAAGTGCATGATTGGATGTATTTGTTTTTTGTTGGATTTTCCATTCATCGGTTCCAGAGGTATCCATTAAATGAAAAAATTTCTCAATATAATTATCCGATTTAATCCATACACATTTTCAAGGATAATACCCAATTCACTTAGAGGGTCAATTAAATGGTAATTCCTAGGAATTGGATCATACTAGCACTCAAAATGCGTTTTTGTTAAATTCGGTGAAAATAATGAAGATAAATCAATGAAAGGAAGTCTTAAAATGAAGAACACATTTATGAATTTATGAACATAAAATAACATTCAATTCATCCGATGCAACTCCCTTAGATCAACCCAAAAACGGTTATCCCTCCATTAATGCTATTATATCAATGGAAGTGGGTAGTTGACTAAAATTAGTGGGATTGATGAAGAAGAAGAAAACATTGAAAAATGATCACTCCACCGTTGTGTGATGAATACACAAGTGATGGTGGGATTAAATTCACACATTGATTTAACGGTATTAATGTTTGAATAAAGGAAAAGGAAAGGTGAAAAATAAGGAAAACTTTTATTAAGATATTTAATGTGAAAGAAAAACATACATTAGGGAAATTGACGATGCAGATACAAAACAAAAACATGAAATTATAATTGAAATAAATAAAAACATCATCCGAAAGGAAAATAATAGATGATAATTTCCTTCACCACTAGATCCTTATATAGGAATATTAGAAGCCTTAGGTCCACCATCCAATAATAAATTCACCCCCAACAATTAATAGATTTAATTGGAGGTTGAAGAATCAATAGGAAATCGACGTTACAAAGTTGACCACAAAACTAGCCAGATTCGTTCACCGTTTTTATGTGTGAAAATGTAATTGAAAAATGCCGAATCCGGAGGGGTTGTAGTATCAAAATATTCTCTTCCCTATGTCCTCTATGAGATTTAAAAATTTCAGGAAATTGGGAACAACTGTTTGTATTTTATGGTCAAAATTGTGGGATGACATTATGTGCATTTCTGTCAGGCCCACAATTTCAATCTCAATTTTATATCACTTTATCATCATGAAAACATAAGAATTAGCTCTGTCCACAGTAGAATAAAATTATACTCATATTTTTATCTTTATATTGTAAACATTTTAGCTTCAATGAGCTTGTTTTTTGGTCCCCACATTTGTTTGATTGGCCTTAGGCCCATTATGCTTTTTCCAGCAAATTTCTACATTCTGGCGCAAAAATCTCCATCTACCCTTTGGAATCATCCATCATACCCAAAATATAAAATGATCCAAATAAATTGATGAATAATATATCAAAATATCAAATTAAAATGACGAATGATGTATTCTTCAAAATAACTTTATTGAGTGGGTCCAAATTGACACTTTAAGCATGAATTACATAATAATGGGAAATGGAGTTCAATTTCTGAATTGCACTAAAATTGATGTTTATGCACTTTGAAACAAATTAATATTAATATATAATCAATGAATATTATCCTCTTTCAGTGGATAATCAGGTATTGATATAATAATCTTGTAGAACTACCCAGAATTCAAAAGATTAACATAAATAGATAAGATAACACCATTTTGATAGCATGATAAGGAAACCCGAAAGAACAAAGATGGTTTAGGTAGAATTTATTACAGTTTTATCAGCATCGTGCCAGGTGTACCCAATAGGGATTGATGAGAGAGAGAAAAGATTTATCATTATATATGCAGAATTAGGGAAGTATAGTGGAGGTGCAAAAACATACCACACCATTTAAGATTACCCATAAGAAGGCATAACATATTGGACAATCTTTATTAAGAGTGAAATGGAGAGAATCTCTTACCTTAAATCTGTAGGTGTTCTCTAATTGTTATTGAATGAATGAATAAAAAAATTAAGCATATTAATTAATAAATAAATAACCTATTATATGTGTAATTGATTTATTATAACCCTTTTTAGTTCATTCAATTCCTTTTTAATTAGTTACAAGGTTCAATTTCATTGTTCAATCTCGTTAGATTACTATGTTTTAAAGGATAGATTCACTTGTATTCAAGGTCGGATAAACATGAACGATGAAATTGATTGTCCAGAATAGAAGTTATATTATATAGTTCACATCCGGTATATTAAATGGTTTTAAATTTATAGAGTTTACTTAGAGTGAAGTCTAATTATTATATATATAACCCTAGTGATAATCGTTTTTGTTAATAGGTGGATTTGATTACAAAGAACATGTTTTGATTTAATATTTAATACCATTTGTACAAAAGGATTAATGAATTGAAAATAATATATATTACGTATATAATAATCTGGTTCAACCCTTAAAAAATTGATTCATGACCATAATTAATGATAATAATATAAATTGATAAACCGTTGTCCTTGAATGTGCTAAATAATCACACCTTAAATGGAGCTTTCATTTCGTTCAAATAAACGGGTGGGGAAAGGAGAGAAGATAATGAAATATACCATTAGCATGAAAACATTCCATTACATGTATGTTAGTGGATTTATATTACTATTATGGTGAAGGGAGGTGAAGAATTAAATAAAAATTAAGGAACTTAAAAGAAAAGAAGAAAATTGGGAAGAGGAATTTTACCTCTTGAGACTTTTTCCATTGAGAACCTCTTAAGTGGAGAGGTATTGTTATTTTGAAGAGGATTTTAGATTTTGGGAATGGTGGAGGATCTTCAAGTGAAATTTTGGCATAATAATGGAATGGATCAATAATTGAGGGATGTGAAGAGAAGAGGGAGTGAAGGGGGGTTTTTATAGTGGAGGAGAGGAGGGATTTCATAATATTATAATCATTAATTTATTATTTCTTCACAAGAAAAGCATTAGTAAGTATTCCATGTCCAAGAATAGTAATTTTATCATGTGATACAGAAACAAGTTGGATTACATCTACATAAAATCATCAATGACTCAATAAATCTTCTATCTTGCATTTATTGCAAATTATCGTAATTTACTATTCATCGAAAATTCAAATATTTCAGAAAAATACCAAAAATTCACCCTAACCATTTTTCAATGTGTATAATACAAAAATGAAATCCAATTTTTAAAAATAATTTTTTAAATATTATTATTTTAATATTTCAAAAAAATAAAAAATTATTATCAAAACCAGTTTTAAAACATTCATTAACTTATTCTAAAATATAGGTATATCATACTTCCTAGTTGAAAATTATTTTTATACTACCATAGGTGAGGTTACTAATCATTAGGGTATATCACTATTAATAAGGGAATGTTAATATTCATTTGGGTAGGTTACTATTAAAAAAATTGGTTTTCCTTTTCAGACTCCAAATTACTTTCTGATTATAATAGTGTATGCCGGATTTTCAAAATTCCAAACACAGAAGTGACATACTTATGTTTAATGGTAAAATATAACTTCTTAGCTCATTATGTTGTGTTTTCATGTTATTTTATGAAATAGTTATGAGAAGGAAATTTCCATTTAAAAAAATTGGGTCGTTACAATTTAGCTTTTATTGTATTTATAATATAAATTGTCATATTTTAATATTCATTAAAAATTAATGTAATTTAAAAAAATCCCAAATAATTCACCCAAACTATTTTATATGGGTAGAACTCAAAAACATTCTCCATTTTATCAAATTAATTTAGAAAATATATTTTTAGTTTTTAAATTAATTCCTTATTTATATGAGAAATACATGTTTTAAATTCATAATTGATTTTATAACACATCAAAAAATTAAATAAGGTCTCATAAAATTATCATATAATCATTAGAAAACATAATAATGATGTATAAATAGTTTTTATGAAAAAAAATTAAAGTAATTTTATTAATTATAAATTTTTAATCAAATACTTTTTACTTATAAAAATACCAACACTTATATATTAATTTTTGAAATATTCACTTACATTAATTATGATATATTTTATATAATACATTAAATAATGAGATAAATAATTTTTATTTATACTTTAATTGTTGAGGTAGCTATTCATTAGGCTGAATTACTATTTATAAGGGATATATTACTATTTTTGGGGAAATTTAATATTTCATCAATACAGGTTCCTTACTGTCTAAATATACATCAAATTTAATTTATTATTAATTTATAAAGATTTTATTTTGTTCTCATTGTAGTTATACATGATTCATACTATATAAAATTAATATATGAAAGGAAATTACAATGATTTAGTTTTTGACGGTTACAATGATAGTAAGGAAGAATGTTCTTTTATAAAGATATAACAATGGTCTCAAGGATAAAAATAATATAATCAATTCTACAGTTTATTTTTTTTGAATTCAAGAAAACATAGAACATCTAACATAATATTACTATCCAAAAAATAGATGATATAAATGAATGGAATTTAGACATAAATACCCTGAAATATTATAATAATAATAATAAAAAGAAAAATCCTAGAACCTATATCACATGGACTTCTAATGGTAGATGTTCTTCTGAAAATTATTCATTTAATTAATTTTCATGATAGAGGAAAATTGTAATTTATGATAATATAAATACACTAAATAAAATTTTTACAGAAAATTTACATTCTATTGAATCATTTTGTAATATTTATTTAAATAAAATCTGTCATGATAGTCATATACATTTAATATGTTTTGATGATGAATCATACTTAGTAAGAGAAAATGATTTACCGAATTATGGTGTAGTTTCATGATATTCTATATTTTTTATAAATGAAAACATAATAGTTGGTAAATAAATTAAAATTCTAATGTAAACCATACAACATGTTATTAAAGAATAATTATTCTACCTAATGAAATATCATATCATTATAAATATCGTGATAAAACTAAATTTCAAAAATATAATATCTAATTGGAACTTGAGAAAACACTTTGTTAGAAAAATAATTTACAAAATAATATTGAAGAAACATGTTCCAACACAAGTACTACTGATGATAAAAATATATTTGTTAAACTAAAATATGAAATTTATAGTCTGAAGAAACTTTTAACAGATTATACGACTGCTATGAAAATATTTGATAAAATATATTACGAAATTAAACCTCATAGAGATAATACTAGAATTGGTTATATATATAAAAAATTATATTTATATATAACTATTTTTTCCTAAAATTTCAAAATTTTCCCCCAGACCCATTGGAATGGACATTGTAAGAGAAATTGTTTCTTAAAAAGAGTCCAATATTTACGATTCCATAAATATTTTATTTCATGCAAATTACATTTTCGTAACAAAATAAAATTTTAAATAATGTCATTACAAAAAAAATTTGATAATCTTGGACCCATGAATATTTTGGGTTACGAGAGCCTAATTATGTTGTTTTCATGAAAGTTAATGTAATACCAAAATAATGTCATCTACATGGATAGTGGTTTCTCTGGACCCAAGAATTGGAACACTTTCATCTTTATTAATATTATCAAGATGAATGTTTGAAAATATTCTTTTAGATATAATTATCCTGGAGAACTAAATATTATATGTAACATTGTACTTCATGAAAAATATAATGTATCAATTTATTTATTTAATTTTGGAATAAGAAAACATCGTTATATGAATTAGTCAATTATTTGATAAGGGTTACCTTGTATACATACTGACGGATAGTTTTCCTATAAAAAATACCAATGATGAATTTTTTAATACTTCTAATAGACATGATAATGTTTACAAACTAAAAATTGAATGCATTAGGTCCCAATACTATCATGTATTTTTTCAATTGAAGACCTATTATAGTTTTGGAATAGTTGGTTGGGATGATATATCCAATGAATCATAGTTGAATTGACTGACATATGACTTTATAAGGAACTCCCACATCCTGGGTATTATACTTCTAATGTATTATACTCTACTCAATATTGTGTGAAACATAAGTTAAGTTTCAAATCAATTAGTGATTTCCAATATTCTTATTAAATAATGTTAGTTCACTTTGACTTATTTTTTAATATTTAAACTAGAGGTAAAGGTGGAAAATAAAATGTATTTCTATAAGATAATTACTACACTAGATACACTTTGGTTGATGTTTGAATAAATTTTTACATAGCCTTTTGTTATTTTAAAAATATTGTAGCTATAGTTAAAAATGTGGAAAACTCCCCCTTGATATGTATTCATTATGATCAAGGAAGAGAAATAGAAAAAAAATTTTGGAAAGTTTTTGTAGTAAAGAAGGTTTTTGAACATAAATTTTTGGAACCTAAAACCCATAAAAAATTATTTTACATTAATGATTAAATATATTTCATTATGAGATTACTTTAACCATGCATAGATAATAAATAGCAGCTGGTTATTTTTGGACTAAAGTAGTTATTTCTACCGGATATCCTATAAATTGATATTTAATTTGAACTCTTATTAATAAAATTCATGATGAGTTGTGGAAATGTGGGATTGAAAAATAAGTATACATCGATGTTTTTTATTTCACGATAATCATTCCAAATTGAAATTATAACATTAAATAAATTTCACCAAAATCTAATGGATAAAGATTTTTATGTTATAACATTATATGTATGGATAGTAATATTTTTAATAAAAAAGACATATACTTTGGAAGAGACACTACATGTAATGATTCATGAATGTAAACAAATTATTTTCAAATGAACCCAACCAAAATCATATAATTTTATATATAAAATGGATTTTCAGCCTTTTTTATAAATTTATTCTCAATATAAATTAACTCAATAATTTGAATCTAAATTTATTCAGTGGGATTATTTTATAACTGATGTTGTAGACCAGACTTATTAAAACCCATGAAGTTTGTTATTTGATATAAATTGTCATAATTAAAGTATTATTGGTGAATTTGAACAACCATGTGGGACTATAAGTACATAGAAAAAAATTGAGCATCTATATTTCTTATACAAATTTTTTCTTCAAAAACATGATGATACTTTTTGTAATGAGGTCTACATTAAATAAATTAAAAATGATATCAAAGAGTTTTAAAAAAATAATTAATGGTCTTTTTTGAATAAAAATAATAATCCTATATAATTAGAGTAAAATTTTATTTTTAAAATAAATGTAATGGAAATTTAATTATAGTTAGATATACACAAAGACCTATTTCTAAGGAATATATCCATCAAGAGGGAATAGATTTTTAAGAACCATGTATAATGGTAACTATAATTCAAGCTAATAAAATACCTCTATTATTTATATTATTAAATAAATAAAAAATATTTCAAACTTATATGATCAGTGATTTACTTAATGGATACATTAATATGAAATTTTATCTTTAATAAAAACGTATTTTTTGAAAAAAGAATCTAGAACATGTTATTAATATTACCTTGAAAATATATAGAGATAAAAATCCCATGATCAATGTATGATAGATTATCCATAATTTCATTACAAATTTTTTTTGTTAAGATATCTATCGATCAAAAATATTTTTATAAAATAAAAAAAAACATATGATTTTAAAAATATTAATTCTAGACATTATATTTTGGGAAAATTTAAATAATAATATATTATTGTGTGAATCTTATGATTTCTGAGTTTTAATTGAAAAATATGTGTGAATTTAGAAAATTTCATGGTCTTTAGATGTCTGATAAACTATAAGGTTGTTTTTTATCTTAATATAAGTATAAATAATTATTACATAATAAACTTAGTTATGATAATCCTATAACTATAAGTAATCTCATTAAAACCACATATACAATTGATCTTGATGATTCTAGGAAACTACTATATGAGAAATATTTTACAGGTATGATTGGTATTTTACAATACACAATTTGTATTTATCCAGATAAAATGGGTTTATTAGGGTTTTGTGCTACATATCAATGAATTCTTATAAAATCCAATCTTAATACAGTAAAATGAGTATTTCATTATCATAAGTGAAATGCATATTTATGCATATTCTATTCATTCTGGAAATAATTTTAAAGTAAAAAGTCTATTGCATGCAATAATATTGAATTTAAAATGAATTGGGAATGAACACTCATCACATGCCAGTTATTATTGATCTATTTATTTTCCTTGTCTTGTAAAAAACAATACTAAGTGGAAAATCATACTACCAAATGTAAATATAATGTATTCGGATGTTTTTTTGATAAATTATTTTCGATGAAACACAGAATCCCTGATTATGGAATGAGTTGTAATAAAACAAAAATTTATTGTGAAAACTTCATATCTACTTAATTAAGTAAAATTTCCTCAAAACAATTACATGAGAAGAACATATATATGATAAAACATTTTCATCACGATCACACACAATAAATATGATATAATTTTACAATTAATAATTATGGATGATCAACATGGTGATATTTTTATTTAAACCCTTATATCTTATAGATTTTGATTATTTTTAATGATTTTAGGATTTATCAATGTTCGGTGACCATATCACCCTACTTATTATTTTACAATATTTTGAAATCAACATATTTTTTTACATAGGGGGGGTATATATATATATATTAAAAGGTTATTTATTTATAACTAATTTTAATATCAAAGTAAAAAATTATTTATTATAATGATTTTACTAACTAAAAATAATTAAAAACTTATATAATAATTTTTTTTATATAAATACATTTTAATCTGTTTTTCTCTAAAATATTACCATAATTAAATTCCTTTAAAAAATTATTTATGATTAGGTTTTTCATCAGGATAAAATTTTTAATACTAAAATACTATCTTATTTTATTTTATTAAAAATTGTTTGAATTCATTTATAAAGCTATTTATTATTAACTTTATTGTTTTTGTATAATTACATTGTTATGTTTTCTAATACTTTCAATAATTTTCAATTCAAAAAGCCCAAAATCCGATAAAATTTATAAAAACTATTAAAGTTAAAATACATAAAAATGAATATATTTCATCTATCAAATCAGTTAAGGTTTAATCTCAACCAGTTAGGAAACAAAAAATATAATTAAGAGGAAAAACTATGGTCGATAAAAAATATGATGACCCAAATTGATATTAAATGAGTAAAAAATTATTATTAATTAAATTTCATCATTATAACCTATATACTAGAATGTTATTAATAAATAATGTTAAATGAATTAGAAAAATATGATTTACTCATGTTTATATAATTAATTCATTTACAAAATTCACTATAAGTGATTGTATAACTCTTCTTAAAATAGAAAAAAAATTCTTATAAATATCTATTTAAAAGTACAAAAGTTTGTATTAGAATAATAAATAATAAAACCAATAGATTTGAATTATATTACTAATATGTATATATATTACTAAATAAAATGTTTATAATAATTATCATCTATTTTATACACAATATATAAGAACAAATCAAATTTTAATCAAATGAAAAAATTTTCTACAAATTTAGTTTTGTCGCCATTTAATAGAAAAATTTTATTAAATATATTTTTTTGACACATTTTTAATAAATAATTGAAAAAATAAACATCTTTTTTAAAATTGAAATAAAAAAATTTCTTTTTTGAAATTTTGGTAAATTTCTAATACGTTTCACATTTTGATGAATTGTGAAAAAATATTGTGTTTAAATTTAAAAGACCTTTTTCATGAAAAAAAATTATTGAGTATAATTATATCTATAATTGGCATTAATCAATAATTAGGTCAATTTTTTATCACTTTATAAAATTAATGTCTTTGGAATTAAATTCACATTGAATTTAAAAAAAACTATTTCAATATTTTGATAGTTGTTTCTAAACTTATTTTTTCATTCTATAAATCAGATTAATTTTTTTATCAATTTAAGTTATTTTTTATGATTTGATTTTTTGAAAATGGATTCAGTATTTAGAAGTATATGTCGAATTTTTTTTAATTTGGATTATTTAATTTTTATACAAAATATGATAGTATATTTAGTAATTTTTTCCTAAGGTTATTTATAAATTGGAAAATTAAGGCTATAAATAATATAATAAATATTATAAAATTTACATAATCATTATATAAATTTTTAAAGATGAGTAACTATAAAATATAATCATCATTAGGTGGATATTCAGAGCTCTTATTTTCGGTTGGATTACATTAAGTCACTTATATAATTATATTCAATTAAAATTAACGATTATCATACTTTTCTATTTAATAAGTGGTATATATTTAATATGGGCCTATATAAGGGTTATGTTTGACTATAAGTAGTATTATTAAAAATTAATATGATTAAATTCATCATATTAAAAAAAATTAATAATTAATGAATAAATATGTATATTCAAGGCTTTCATAATGATGATAAAATAATATGTAAAATAATTTAAATGAAAAAAAATAATTTTATTAAGATAAAAATAAATAAAATGAAATATAACTAATTTTATTCAAAGCATTTATAAATAGAAAAAACATGATATTGATTATTTAAATGAGTTTTTTCATATATATTATGTAGTAATGATAATTTTAAAATGTAAAGTAATTGAGATTATCAATATTTTAATTAATGATATTTTAAAATAAATAATAATGTATTAAATGATATAATATTCATAAAAAATATAATTCAAAAAAATGAAAAAAACCATCAGTGAATCATTTATTCGTCTTGTTTTAATTTGAAAGTAATTTTATAAAGAATCATTTTTTAAATTACATGATATCACTATAGGATTTCATAACCTAAATTCTCACACCCCGACTGACGCTTCTTTTTAATCTAATTATTTTAAGTCTTTATTTTGAGTTGTAGTCAGAACCGGTTTTATTTTAAAAGGAATGTGAGATCTTTGACGGGTGCTCGACCGTAACCACGACTAGGCGCGCGAACGTTCCTGTGCGTGCGACTGCGCACACGACTGCTCAAGTGGCCATGCACGGTGACCAAGCTCAGTTAATAGTGATATTATTTTGGTTGGTTTTATAATAATAATAATATTATTATTATTATTATTATTATTATTATTATTATTTTAGCTAATGTTTTAAGCTGGTCGTTTTTATTATTTTGGTTTTGTTATTATTAGTTTTCTCCTTAGTAAAAAAAAATATTTGTTATTATTAATTAGATTAATTTTTTTTATTTTTTTCATTATTATTTTATTCTCTTTTCTTTTTCTTTTTATCCTCTTTTATTTTCTCTTTTATTTTAATTTTTTTCCTCCTTTTATTCCTTATTTTATTTTATTATTATTATTTTATTTTATTTTATTTCCTCTTGTTTTCATTTTCATTTTTTTTCTTTCCTCTCTTTCTTTTCCTCCCTTCCACGCGCCTTTCCCCCTTTTTTTCCCTCCGTCGCGTTTCTTCTCCCCCTCCCTTGGTTCGCGCAGCATCTCCTCCCCCAAACCCTAGCCGCCTGCATCTCCCCTCCCCTTCGGCCTTCCGCCGTTGTGCCGCCCTCCTGCCTCCCGCTTGACCTGGCCGACCTCCTCTGCATCCCCCCTTCTATCATCCTCGTCCAGCCACTTCCAGCTTTCCGAACCCTCCTGCACCTCTTCCCCTTTTTCCTCCTCCAGTGATTTGGACCGGCGACCCTCCTTTCTTCCGACTCCCTTCCAGTCTTATGCTTGTTCCCTCCTACTTCTAGTCGAATATCAGCGACCAAGGTTCCTACAAAACTACCTGCTAGTCGTGCCCCTCCTGTTCCCATCCGGCGACACCTCGTCGCCCTCCCACTCCTGTTCGGCTCAACCCCGCCGGGCCTCCTCTGGTCGGATACCCGCACCCCCCTAATCAGACTCACCGCGACATCGGACGAGCCTCCTGTCAAGCACACCACACACTCTGCCCTCCTATACTTGCCTCGCACTGAGACCCCCCAACGTGGTTTCCCCAGTCGTAACTCCCTTGGCCATGCCTTCTTCCGGCGAGACTCCAGCTGGCGCGACACCTTCCGACACCCTTCATCGCGCTAGAACAGCTTCTCAGACTCCTTTCCATTGGTGCATTGTACCTCAGTTCATCCATTTATTTTGGTTAAGTTGCAATTTGGATTTTTGGTTTCGCGTTTGGTCCAATTATGGTGTAATTTCTCTGATTGCTTGTTTTAGGGATTAACTATGTTGTTTGTGGTGTGGTTGTCGTGCGGTGGAGTTTGCGCGCCGCGTTTGCGATGTTTGGATACCGAAGGTATGAGTTTTCTCATATATGTGTTGTTTTTCAAATTAATATTATTATTTAATTAATTTAGTATACTCATTGATTATCTTTCTTGGTGCGAATATAGTTTCACTTAAGGTTTCATACGATTTAGATGTGTTTCGTAGTGTGTTCATTTAATATGAATGTTCTGATTTTGTGAAAACACATGCTGAGCTTTTCGAGGTGTTTTATAAACTTTGCTGTGGGTTTATTTGGTCATGCAAGTGCTGCAAATTCTGTTCTATCATGTTTCTGGTGTTGCATCATGGTGCGCTTTGTATTAGGAAGGATGTTTGAGTGCGTTGTTGGTATAATGATTTAATGTGATATTTCAAATGCTTTATAAACTGTTTAATTGTTTAATTCCTTTATTAAATTATATGTATAGTGAATGGTCGCTTCCTCGGGGGTTCGAGTCGTCGGCAGTAAGGACCTGTGTATATGCATATGCAAGAAAATGTATATGCACGGTGGTGAAGCGGTTTCGGGTTACCCTTGTCAAAAGCTGTGTATCTTGAGGTAGGTCCCCTATGCCCTAATCTTTAATTAGAATCTCCATTTTTGCTTGGTGTTCTTTAAATGCATATTCTGCTCTTATATGAAATGCACATGCTATATATATATATATATGTGTGTGTATATACACAAGTGGTCATGGTTCTTTAAAAGTGGTTTCCTTAATGATTTTAGTGTGAAATAAGTATTTCCAATGGTTTTTTTAGATTTAAACATGTTTCTAGCTTTCTTTTAAAGATATAGTACCATGGATGTTTAGTTGAACTTTCAAATGGTTTTGGAAACATAAGCGTTGGGTGATTTGGTGTTCAAAAATGAAATGTGTTTATTGTAATTAATTAAGCTCTTCTGACACTTTGAGAATGGTTTGCGAAAGTAAAACAAAACCCCTCTTAAGGCATGCCCCGTTGTTGTAGAAACATGATGTGTGTGTGTTCAGTGTGTGATTTGTGATATGTGTTTAATGAAGAGGCTTTTACGAGGTTATGTGACAAAAAAAAGGGGGATGCGCTTAAGGAGGGAGAACGGTGGTGAGTGGTGAAATGGACTTGGATAAGAAAGTGTTATGTTCTTTATATGTTTTTGTTAAAACCTCACCACCCTTTGAAATAGAGCACATGGGAAACCCTGGGTACCTAGGTGGGCGACCAGGACTAGTACGTTAGATGACACGGCAGGGGTTCGTCCCGGGTTGTCTAGCAGGATTGACGCAACAACACTAACTAAACATATGAAATTCTGAGGGTCGTGGCCATCTAAGCCACGTTTTCTGAGGGTCGTGGCCATCTAAGCCACGTTTTCTGAGGGTCGTGGCCTTCTAAGCCACGTTTCACCGAGGTACGAGGTCTCTAGGTTCCCACTTTTCCTAGTTACCTATAGGGGCTACCCATGGCGCTCATTTGTGACATGCTACTAGCGGTGTAACTTTCTTTTCAGTTGTTTCACACTTATTGTCTCATTGAGAAAAACCCTATTTCAAACTAAACTGTTTTTCTTACAATTTCAAATGGTGAATGCACTCTTGTAATTGATTTTAAAAATATTGTGGAATAGAAATGATTTTCATAAAAAGGTCAACTTATGATTTGGATTTGAAAAGGAAAAAAAACATTATTTTATTATTTCTTATTTTCAAACTAGCGTAATTGGATTTCTTGTTAAAGGTAAGGGCATAGGGCATGGTTAATCCTTGGCTTTCCTACTGAGCATCTCGGTGCTCACGCCTACTTTAATTTTCAGTTTCAGGTTATAGACTTGGATCGCTCTTCGAGCGAACATGGTTATAAGTTTGGTGGTGACCCATGGGGTCACTTGGAGGTATACCTAGTTGCCTATCTTTATTTTATTTTCCGCTGTTAGTGTTTAATTGTTTTGTTCTGGTTGTTTTTTTTATTTTTATGTCTTTTATTTTCTGGGCTAAATCGTTCCCAACTGCATGTTTGATGCCCGACACTAGTTGCCAGCCCGTGGGGATCGGGAACGCCCTTCGGGCCATGTCGCGGACCGGGTCGGGCACCAGGTCGGATGACGCACCAACCTGGTTCGTGACAAAATGGTATCAGAGGAGGTTTTGTTCTTGTTATTTGGGGTATCAGGTAGATCGGAGATAGAATTGTCGGTACTCAAGTGGTAGGTGCGGGAAGAGCGTCGCGAACTCTCGCTTGTTCCGATCCTCGAGTAACCAGGGGTAGTCCGGGATCTAAGTTTTGGTTTTGTTCTTTGTGGATGGGGGATGACAATAGGAGTAAACCGGTACTGCGTGCGGTCTCACATGGAGTAGCGACCCATGTGATACCCGAGAGTACGGTTCGACACTCTTAGTGGTTGGTGCTTGCCTAGGGCATGGTCTACTAAACCATGTAGCCGGGTTGGACACGACCACTAGTCCTCCACCCAGGTGCTTTAATGCTTGTGATGTCTTGCTTCAGTTTTGGGAGTTGGCGTGAAATTGTTTTCCTTTAAAAAGTGAAGAGGACTTTGCTGCTGCTCTTATTTGCGGTTGACATGATATTTGGGGTGCGTTTCTCTTGGACCTTGTTTTTGGAATTTGGCATTGATTTGTCAACGTTGAATTTCTAAAGGGATGTTTTGGGTCATCTGAAATTGAAATGGGCTGTTTTAGAAATGGAAAGCATTCTTGAAATTTGTGTTGAATATTTGAAATGGTTTGAAAGAAAAGGGTATTTTTTTTGATATCAAGAATTTTTTTTGCTTTGTAAGCGGAGTAGCCTTGTCTCTTTCCAGTGGTATTCCTATGGGCGCTCGCACATGCATATGGACTTGATTAATGGATAGTTGGTGGATCGTGTGGACGGGTGCCTGAGTGGCACGAAAATGCATACTTGCGAGGCACCATGGAATATCATTGGTGGTTGATCGATCCCGAAGGTTGCTTCTTGTTTCCTAGAAAGTGGTCCTTTTTCTTAAATGGGTTTTCGTGCACAAATGGTTTTGGAAATGGAAAAAAAAACAAACAAAAACATTGCTTTCAGAGTAAAGATAACTTTTTAAAATACCTTTTGGTCTTATTGTGCAGGGCTGGTCTTTCAAGTGAGTGTTTTCTTTGAAAATGAATTGATGTTTTAAATTGGAATTATTGGATTTTTTTCCGGAATGTTGGTGTTTGTTTTGTGATGTGTTTGGATTTGTGGAAGGTTGTTTCGTGCTTCTTGTTTGGGATATGCCCCCTAGAAACGTTCCATGGGTTCCAGAATGTCTCTCTCAGTTCTTGGCCCGACCCAGACTCTCAGTGGAGTTTCAGAGTTGGGTTCTGCTCGGTGGTGTCGACTGTTCTTAAATGTCGATGTCAGTTGGATGCCGTTGAGTGATTTGGGAAAGTTGGAAGTGTCTCTGGTTTTGAAGGAACTTCAAATGTTATGCGGATGTAATATTGTCTCGAGTACTTCTGGTGGAGCGGGACTAAACTAGTGAATGGTGATCGTTCCGTTTTCGTTGCAAATGGGGACGTCGCGAGCAATCCTCAAGACAAGCCTCATTCCATGATTGTACCTAAGGACGTGAAGGTGAGGGAAATTGTTTGATCTCGTAGGTTCTCGACCAGTCAACATGCGGCAAATGAGGTGTGTTGACGTTTCTGATGAGCTAGTTCCATGTACCCCAGAAGTAGTGTGGAATCGTCGGTCAAAAAAAGGGTAAAAATTGTTGGTCCTGCATATATTGTGGTAAGAGTAGGTCTCTCATTTGATGAAGAGTGTGAACCAAAGGGACTTGTTCGTGGAGTGCTCCTTCCGTCAGTTTGTGTTGCGTGTCGGACAGACCGCTCAACCTCCTATCTCTAGTGTGGTCAGTTAGACACTCTAGGTCGTTCGCTGCAATTCTAAATTGGTATGTTAATAGAGTAGCCGCGCGAGATGCGAGGAGAAGTATGCAGACTGCTTTTCCAGCGGAGGAAGTTCCAGTTAGAAGTGGTCAGCTTGTGACTGCGAGGCTGGAGATGCTTCAGACATCAGTGCCCCAGCCATAGGTCTCGGGGTGAAGCTTGCGCGCAGTCAGGACTCGTCAGACGTGGGATGAGCTTGGTCCAACATTAGTCCGCAATGTCGGGACGGGGAAAACTTAAATTTACCTATTGTGGTACCCTCTCCGAAGGTGTCATTCTTGTTGTCAGGGGAATGGATCCCTTGTCTACTTGTCGTGGTCTTATTTTATAGTAGTTTCTCTTGGGCCTTAAAGAGGTTCGGAAAAAAAACCATATTCTTGTAAAGCTAGTGGGTGTGCTTGGTGAACCTTCTTGCGGTCGGAGATACTCATGTCTTGTGGAAACATTGTGTGCCTGTCTGGTTCGTCTCCTGGTTAGGGGTTTCTACTATCAAAGATATCTCACATGGCAGAGTGTTGTTCACTATAGGAATGATCAGTGCGGGTCAGCCCGTGTGGTGCGTTCACGATGAAGGGTTCAGTCAATGTTGCTTAATGTAAACTAGGAATTCCCGCGCGGGTTTCGTGGGGTTAGGAAATTTTAAAATGGTGGGGAGACCCTGTGCGGGTCTCACCGATGTCCCGTCTTGTGTTAGTTCAACATAGGGAACTCTTAGGGCCAAGCCAGTGTAAGAGTTGTCTAGGTTTGGGAGTCTCTTTGGTTTGGAGAACCAATGTTTCACGAGAACCCTAATATGGTGGGGAGACCACCATAGGAAAAGCTTGTGGAACACTCTGTTTTCAAAGTGCGCTTGGAGGAGTAACCCCCTTGCTTCTGCTCTGCCTGACCTCGACCATGTTAGTTGGATAACTTAAGTAGTGGGTCGCTTGATGAGCATTCGTGGAGATTTCGAGTGGTCCTGATGATCCCTACATTAGGGGTCGGGGTGTTCCATGTTGTAGTTTTGTTTCGAGGTGAATTCCTAGATTTTGGTCTTTTTGCTTATTCTGGTTTTGAGATGTTTGATGCTTTAGGTCATCGACGTTTTGAATGCTCGGTTTTTGGGTGATTAAGGTTTTATTTTAAGCATCTTCGCGGTCTCGCTTAGAACCCGTTGTTGACTGGGTCTTTTGGGACTTTCTGGGGGCAGAAAGTGTCATGGTGGGGAGAATTGTCACACCCCGACTGACGCTTCTTTTTAATTTAATTATTTTAAGTCTTTATTTTGAGTTGTAGTCAGAACCGGTTTTATTTTAAAAGGAATTTGAGATCTTTGACGGGTGCTCGACCGTAACCACGACTAGGCGCGCGAACGTTCCTGTGTGTGCGACCGCGCACACGACTGCTCAAGTGGCCATGCACGGTGACCAAGCTCAGTTAATAGTGATATTATTTTGGTTGGTTTTATAATAATAATAATATTATTATTATTATTATTATTTTAGCTAATGTTTTAAGCTGGTCGTTTTTATTATTTTGGTTTTGTTATTATTAGTTTTCTCCTTAGTAAAAAAAATATTTGTTATTATTAATTTGATTAATTTTTTTTTCTTCTTTTCATTATTATTTTATTCTCTTTTCTTTTTCTTTTTATCCTCTTTTATTTGCTCTTTTATTTTAATTTTTTTTCCTCCTTTTATTCCTTATTTTATTTTATTATTATTATTTTATTTTATTTTATTTCCTCTTGTTTTCATTTTCATTTTTTTTCTTTCCTCTCATTCTTTTCCTCCCTTCCACGCGCCTTTCGCCCTTTTTTTCCCTCCGTCGCGTTTCTTCTCCCCCTCCCCTAGTTCGCGCAGCATCTCCTCCCCCAAACCCTAGCCGCCTGCATCTCCCCTCCCCTTCGGCCTTCCGCCGTGGTGCCACCATCCTGCCTCCCGCTTGACCCGGCCGACCTCCTCTGCACCCCCCCTTCTATCATCCTCGTCCAGCCACTTCCAGCTTTCTGAACCCTCATGCGCCTCTTCCCCTTTTTCCTCCTCCAGTGAATTGGACCGGCGACCCTCCTTTCTTCTGACTCCCTTCCAGTCTTATGCTTGTTCCCTCCTACTTCTAGTCTAATATCCGTGACCAAGGTTCCTACAAAACTACCTGCTAGTCGTGCCCCTCTTGTTCCCATCCGGCGACACCTCGTCGCCCTCCCACTCCTGTTCGGCTCAACCCCACCGGGCCTCCTCTGGTCGGATACCCGCACCCTCCCTAATCAGACTCACCCCGACATCGGACGAGCCTCCTGTCAAGCACACCACACACTCTGCCCTCCTATACATGCCTCGCACTGAGACCCCCTAGCGTGGTTTCCCCGGTCGTGACTCCCTTGGCCATGCCTTCTTCCGGCGAGACTCCAGCTGGCGCGACACCTTCCGACACCCTTCATCGCGCTAGAACAGCTTCTCAGACTCCTTTCCATTGGTGCACTGTACCTCAGTTCATCCATTTATTTTGGTTAAGTTGCAATTGGGATTTTTGGTTTCGCGTTTGGTCCAATTATGGTGTAATTTCTCTGATTGCTTGTTTTAGGGATTAACTATGTTGTTTGTGGTGTGGTTGTCGTGCGGTGGAGTTTGCGCGCCACGTTTGCGAAGTTTGGATACCGAAGGTATGAGTTTTCTCATATATGTGTTGTTTTTCAAATTAATTTTATTATTTAATTAATTTAGTATACTCATTGATTATCTTTCTTGGTGCGAATATAGTTTCACTTAAGGTTTCATACGATTTAGATGTGTTTCGTAGTGTGTTCATTTAATATGAATGTTCTGATTTTGTGAAAACACGTGCTGAGCTTTTCGTAGTGTTTTATAAACTTTGCTGTGGGTTTATTTGGTCACGCTAGTGCTGCAAATTCTGTTCTATCATGTTTCTGGTGTTGCGTCATGGTGCGCTTGGTATTAGGAAGGATGTTTGAGTGCATTGTTGGTATAATGATTTAATGTGATATTTCAAATGCTTTATAAACTGTTTAATTGTTTAATTCCTTTATTAAATTATATGTATAGTGAATGGTCGCTTCCTCGGGGGTTCGAGTCGTCGGCAGTAAGGACCTGTGTATATGCATATGCATGAAAATGTATATGCATGGTGGTGAAGCGTTTTCGGGTTACCCTTGTCAAAAGCTGTGTATCTTGAGGTAGGTCCCCTATGCCCTAATCTTTAATTAGAATCTCCATTTTTGCTTGGTGTTCTTTAAATGCATATTCTGCTCTTATATGAAATGCACATGCTATATGTATATATATATGTGTGTGTATATACACAAGTGGTCATGGTTCTTTAAAAGTGGATTCCTTAATGATTTTAGTGTGAAATAAGTATTTCCAATGGTTTTTTTTAAGATTTAAACATGTTTTCTAGCTTTCTTTTAAAGATATAGTAACTTGGATGTTTAGTTGAACTTTCAAATGGTTTTGGAAACATAAGCGTTGGGTGATTTGGTGTTCAAAAATGAAATGTGTTTATTGTAATTAATTAAGCTCGTCTGACACTTTGAGAATGGTTTGCGAAAGTAAAACAAAACCCCTCTTAAGGCGCGCCCCGTTGTTGTAGAAACATGATGTGTGTGTGTTCAGTTTGTGATTTGTGATATGTGTTTAATGAAGAGGCTTTTGCGAGGTTATGTGACAAAAAAAGGGGGATGCACTTAAGGAGGGAGAACGGTGGTGAGTGGTGAAATGGACATGGATAAGAAAGTGTTATGTTCTTTATATGTTTTTGTTAAAACCTCACCACCCTTTGAAATAGAGCACATGGGAAACCCTGGGTACCTAGGTGGGCGACCAGGACTAGTACGTTAGATGACACGGCAGGGGTTCGTCCCGGGTTGTCTAGCAGGATTGACGCAACAACACTAACTAAACATATGAAATTCTGAGGGTCGTGGCCATCTAAGCCACGTTTTCTGAGGGTCGTGGCCATCTAAGCCACGTTTTCTGAGGGTCGTGGCCTTCTAAGCCACGTTTCACCGAGGTACGAGGTCTCTAGGTTCCCACTTTTCCTAGCTACCTATAGGGGCTACCCATGGTGCTCATTTGTGACATGCTACTAGCGGTGTAACTTTCTTTTCAGTTGTTTCACACTTACTGTCTCATTGAGAAAAACCCTATTTCAAACTAAACTGTTTTTCTTACAATTTCGAATGGTGAATGCACTCTTGGAATCGATTTTAAAAATATTGTGGAATAGAAATGATTTTCATAAAAAGGTCAACTTGTGATTTGGATTTGAAAAGGAAAAAAAACATTATTTTATTATTACTTATTTTCAAACTAGCGTAATTGGATTTCTTGTTAAAGGTAAGGGCATAGGGCATGGTTAATCCTTGGATTTCCTACTGAGCATCTCGGTGCTCAGGCCTACTTTAATTTTCAGTTTCAGGTTATAGACTTGGATCTCTCTTCGAGCGAACATGGTTATAAGTTTGGTGGTGACCCATGGGGTCAGTTGGAGGTATGCCTAGTTGCCTATCTTTATTTTATTTTCCGCTGTTAGTGTTTAATTGTTTTGTTCTGGTTGTTTTTTTATTTTTATGTCTTTTATTTTCTGGGCTAAATCGTTCCCAACTGCATGTTTGATGCCCGACAATAGTTGCCAGCCCGTGGGGATCGGGAACGCCCTTCGGGCCATGTCGCGGACCGGGTCGGGCGCCAGGTCGGATGACGCACCAACCTGGTTCTTGACATAAATGAAGTGTTAAGACAAAGATATAAGGACTAATAAATTATAAAAACTTTTATAATATTCATTGTAAAATTTTATAATGACCCATATATTCGTATAACCAATTATATATTGTTTTGATCTATTTGGACTATAAAAATAATTTATAATAGTTTATTAATGTGAATAATTCATGAGATCACCTCCCCTATTTCATAAAAGGGAACCCATTTCTCTATTTTATTAACAATTATAATTATTTTTGGTTAGGAAAATATAAACTAAATAAATTATTATAATCCATCCCCAATTCGAGAGTTCTCATTCTTTATAGAAAACAACATGTAGGGATCATATGGTTCGATGAAAAAAAATCTTCCAAAGAATATGTATTGTTTTAATCAAATATTTCTTATTTATGTCATCTTCTTCTTCAATGAAATATTTATGATACATAATTAAATTTCAAATATGGTATCATAAATATAATGATAATAAATCATTTCAATACTAACACCTAAATTCATCTACAATTTCATCAAATGAGAAATGAATTTTTCATTCATGTGTACGTTAGACTACCACCTCCAGAACTGATATAATTTGTTTTCAATAATCTTATCTCAAACTATTAATAATGATGTAATTAATAATTATATATTATATTTAGGACATATACATTGTTATGAAATAATATTATATCATTTTATATCATATCATTCCTTGAACATAGAAAAGATATTCCCCTTCATGCATAATTGTGGACTATCATCGCGATTCTGTTATGTGACTCATTTATCATCACTACAAATCATTGATAATATATATAAGTATGTTGAAATAATTAATATGATGTTAATGATTATATGTTAATTATTTAATTATTAAATAGTTCTTTCCTTCATTCCATTATGATCATTGAAAATTGGAAGCATTACTCAGGTGTACATATGGTCTACCATTTCCTTGATTATAACATGGTTCATTATGCATAAAAAAATATAATGGTTTAATTTAAAAGTATAATTTATGTAATAAAAATTACAATAATATCCTAAATAATATTTTTTAGATGATGAAATAATGACCACTTTAACTATACACATCATTCCAAATTCCATTTGGACTCAAGTACCCAATACCATTAAAAGGTCTAACATGAAAACAAAAAATTAAGTAATTTTTATTACATTATTATAAATGATATAAAAAGAATAATTAAATTTGAAAAGGAAATAAATAATGTAAATATATATCCAATATATATAAATTTTAGTGATATTTATTTTCTATGATGTGTCGTGCTCAAGGTAGGGCACATCACAATTTTTATTCATTAATTGATATTATGATGTTATGCATCTCTATTATTTTTTGAGGTGTAAATAACTATCCATTGACAAGTTATATCAAGAAATTATTTTTTCCCATGATATATAATGTTTTTAATATTATCCTTTCTTTTTTAATAAGGTTATTTTGTTATCAATTTAGTTAGTGAATTCTTAACCCATCTTCCATATTTTCGGTTAAGCTTCTAATTTTCGATTCTGTTGTGGTAATATAATGTGGGAAATTAATTTGGATAAAATATTATTTATTTAAAAATATTTATGTGTATTTATAGTGAATACATGTATATATTTCATTTGATTAATTCCTACATCAAAAACATGGTATTTTTAATGGACGTTCTTTTAAAAAAACCATTTACTGTTACTCTTTAATCTTTTTTTACAAAAGTTAAAAGTAAATTTTTTAGATATAAAACTTGAATATAATTTCTCACATTCATATAAAATTAATGTTTTTATTATTACTTTCACATGATACTGATTTTATTTTAAGATGATTTTTTCCCTTCATGAGTTAGCACCTTTCTAAAAATGAAAAGTTATTTCAATGAGAAAATGTTATGTTTATTTTATGCATGATTTTATATTGTGTATTGGTTATTTGGTATTTCATTAGGATTTAGGGTGTCTTGATGATAATATAAGAAAATATATCTCATTATAGATCACCAGTGCATTGGGTGATAAGATAGAGTTAACTGGTACAGTTTCTCCAATGGGATTTAAGGAATATACTATGGTGGGTATTTCAAATGTTATAGTACTGGTTACTTCGTATATAAATATGATAGATAAACTAATTGTTAGAGTGATAAATAAATGAAACCACAAGTTAACAAAATTATTTATGTTTTCTATCTAGTTTTACAGGAATGTTATTATTTGGTGACGAAGGTTATGAACTTATGTTTTATAGGTGAAATGTATATTTTTTTTTAAAAATCATGGTTTTATATGTATTCATGGACTAAGTGTTTATATTTTCATATAACCCATAATTTGATTTTATTAAAATCCAATTTTTAAAAATATATTTCATATGGTTTATGAAATAGTAGGGACAAGGATGGCAAAAAAGAGAATACAATGAATATATTCTATAAAAAACTCATATTATATTTTAAAAGTACATTGTTTTAAGAAAAAAATGATACAGAGTATACATGTCCACTTATAATGCATTGGTATAACAGGTATGAGTTTGTCCAAATTCTCTAAACAACAAGATCAAAAACATATTTGGGTTATGAAAGAGAATTATTTTTATGTCTATTTCCCATTATGTTCATCCAAAAAAATGTGAATTTTACCATGTTATTAATGTTTAAAAAGAGTTTTTTCAAATATATTTTTTTGTTATAAAATTTAAAAAAGGAAACTATTTAATTATTTCAAAGTTGAATAAGTCGTATTTTAAAATAAAAATATTTTATTAAATTATATAAAATACATAAAAGAATATAATTCCTCTTACTGATTGGTATAAGTCTCAAAATGTCATAAATGACTCATTTATTAGTAGTTTTGATTTTTATAGTAATTATAATAACCCAAAAATTTTAAATAACATGATATCACAATAGTAATTAAAAATTTTAATTATGGATTAAATCCCAAATGTCAAGACCCCCCCCCCCCCCAGGGCCCATGTCATAACTACCCCAAGACCGCCCTCCATAGGCCAGGGGCTGGCGACTAGCACCAAAGGTGCATATCCCTAAACTGGGAAGGCATTGCCTTTATAACTATAAACACACATATCGGAGTACACAATTGGAAGCAAGACAATAGGTAAAAATTGTATACTAAAACTATTTTGGAAAGTAAAAGTGGCTTGAAATGTAAGCCCAACTGTATAGTACAAGTACAACTGAAAAAGGGACAAATAGCTAAAAGGAAATGAGCAGCTCCTGGATTGTCCTCTGTGGTTCCTACATAAAGGGTAGGTATAGATGGCCACCTTAGAACTCCATGTCTGTCAGACTTCTCTGTGTATCGACACATCGTAAGGTCTAGCTATGGCTAACATCTAGTCTCGGAACTCTCATCCTCCGTCAGCATTGTCCATCGTCCGCATCCAACACAATGAGGTGCACGCATAACCCATGCAGGGGTGAGTATAACAATACTCAATAGGGACCCTGAGACTGTAAGGTCTCCCAAAATCCAACAAGGATAAACCATAATGTATGAAATCAATGGATAACCATTACATAGGTATATGTCAATACATATACCTAAGTTATCTAGTACCCAATCTCAATAATGAGGAAAACACTAATTCCACTGACTCATCTCAAAACTAGGATTTTATTCTAGGGGTACTGTCAACAAACAACCCCAGTAAAACTGTTGAAACCTCGGATTCTAGTGTACTCCACCTCTATCATGTAAAGTGGGTCTGCCACGTCACACAGAGGAACTTCCCACCTTCCTGGACTGTTGGGGTACTCCTCCTGTCGAGTATCGTGGGTCTACTGCATCACATAGAGGCCCTCCCCACTATCGGTCTTTCATGCTCACAAAGAAGCCCTCCCCCTCATAGCCTGGTGAGGTACTCCTCTTATCAAGTACCATGGGACTACCGCATCACACAGAGGCTCTCCCCACTATGGGTCTACAGCGTCACACAGAAGTGCTCCCCATTGGGCCAGTTAAAACACTTCGAGTCGAAAGGTCAGCAGTCGTCAGGTATTAGAAAGCTACTAGGTCTCCATAATGCGCTCGCTCGTCTCTTGGAGGATCTGCTCCACGAGCTACTCGTCGATAATCCAACTATCACAATGTACAATGTAGAAGTATCACCAACGTTCTACCTCATCATAGGGGTCTCAACGCAACAGACAACACCTCAATCGGACGCCCGGTCTGTGAGATATTGGCATTTCCGTTCCAGGGGCCCAAGCATTCTGTCGCCGCATGCGGTTCATCGATCGGAAACTCGTAGACCAAGATTCGTGCAAAAAGCTTTATTCGGGCTAATCGAGACCAAACTGGGGTCCAACATAGTCTAGGGTTCCGGCCCGGCCCTGAAGGGAGTTGCCCGACACGAAATGTGTCCCATCTCGAGACGGTGGCCTGACCCGAGGGGGAGGCCCGGCCCGAAGGTGACTCAGCCCAAGGGGGGTGGCCCGACCTGATGGCGACCCAAAAACCTGGTTGGCCCGGTGGCCCGGTTGGCTCAGCACCCCGGTCGGCCCGGCGGCCCAGTCGGCCTGGTGACCCGGCGGGGGTCCAACGTAGCCACGGCCAGGAGCGAAAACGCGCGCCACTTGAATCTCGAATGGAAAAGTTGTTCGGGTGGGATCCCAAACCGGCATCAGGTGGTGCCGGTCCAGGTCACTCTAGAACTTGTGGGGTAACACTTTTCCCGGCTGGCTGAGCGTCCAGCCGCTCCACACCACCGGCGCGGTGCGACGGCGCCCCGCCCATCCGCTGCAGCCCGCTATGGTCACGACTCCCTCTCTCCATGTGGCGCGATGGCGCCGCTCTGATTTGTCTGACCGCCGCGGCCGGTGTGGCCGTAGCCCCTTCTTCCAGCGTGGTATGATGACACCGTGCCCCTCCAGCACCACCAAGATCGGCCTACCCGCAACCCAGTTCTATGCGCGGCGCGACGACGTCGTGCCCCTTCAGCGCCCCCGTCGGCCCTTGGGCCGCCGGCTTCTTCCGCGGCCGGCTCGTTGCCAGTAGCCGCATGTACCGCCATAGTCCTCTCTTATGGAGGCACCGTTGCGCTGACATTATCATCAACAAGAGAGATAGATCAAAGGGGGAGGTACGGTCCATGTTCATGTGGTCCGATCCGTCCATGTTACGGTGATATTAATCAAAATTTCACAATCCACAAATTAAACGATGATAAATATAGGGTAAAAATCAAACATTGAATAACCCCTACCTCTCTTATCAATCGTTGACGTTGGAAGGAGAGGAATCGTGTACGTCGATTCGTTGATGTCATGAAGCGTCCGGGGTAGGAGACCGAGGAAGAAGCATCGTCAGTGTTCTTCTCGGTTGGCTCCTTCTCTTTTGGCTCAGTTGATGATCGAAAAAAGAGTTCATCATTCATAGGTGGACGACAAAGAGACATTCTTTGCATGCTCGTTGAGAGATAATTCTCCAAGGTTTCCCCATATTATCTCTCAATGCTCAACTAAAAGAATTGGAAACCAAAAATAATGGGTTATGTTAACCCATTATTTATTTTGTTGGACAAAGAATTCATAAGAATTCAAATAGGTTTTAAAATTAATTATGTGAATAAATTCAATAAATTAATTGAGAGGGTTGGAAAAATTAAATAGTGGGGTACGCTGAGAGTTTTATCCCACATAAATGGGGGGTTAAAGGGGGTTTAAAGCCTATGTGGGCCCCACCAAGGATATCCTCCCAAGGGAGGTTATGTGCGGGTGGGCCCCACCACCATAACATCTCATGGGAGGTTATGATGCGGTGGACCCCACCTCTATCCACCTCTTGGAGGTTTTAACAACCACAAAATAAAAATAAGTTATCACCTTATTTATATTTAGTTTATTTTAAAAACCCCCAAAACTATCTTCAATTCCCGACAATCTATCATCGAGGTGAAGGTCTCTTTAATCGAATACTAGCACTGCGAGTTCAACGTTGCCCTCAGATATCAATTATTTTCACCAGTTCAGAAGTTATAAAATCACACTCATAGGTTTAGTTAACGCACCCGAACAAAAATTCAGAATCTGATTCCGGTCACACCGGGCCTCGAAATCAAGCGTTGTAAATTTCCGTGGACATGTAAAATTCCCATTTATTTAAGAAAAAAATTCCACTTAAATTATGTGTCTTTAAATTCTCCCCACCATAGGTCTTTACATCCCCATAAGCTACAACTCGAATATAGGGAACAAATGGGGGTACTGGGCTTGCATCTGATCCTCCCACTCCCATGTGATCTCCTAGAGGTTCACGTGCTACCAGTGAATGCACACTAGAGGTATTGACCATCAACATAGGACCCACCCATGTCGATCCTCAATCTCCACTACAACCTCTGGGAATGTCGCTCAGTCATCGATGTACATCTCCCCATGGTCGATGACGTGGGATGGGTCATGCAGTTATCTTCTCAGCTAAGATATGTGGAAGGCATCGTGCACCTGGTGCAACTTAGGTGGAAGAGATAGGCGGTAATCCACCTATCCTACTCTGATGAGGACTTGTAAAGGTCCGATGATTTGAGGAGATAACTTGCCGCCTCGGCCATATCTCCGTAGACAATGTCGAGGTGAGACTCGTAGAAAGATGTGGTCACCATCCTCGAACTCCAGAGGCCTCCATCTCTTGTCAACATATGACTACAACTTGCTCTATGTGGTCTTCATCCGCTCCTCGATGATCTTCACCATCTCTATGGGCATGTACCATCACTGGTCCCACTAGTGCATACTCCCCTGGGTCTGTCCAGCACAATGGTGATCTGCAAGGTCGACCATATAAGGCCTCAAAAGGTGCCATACCAATGGTGTATTGATTGCTGTTATTGTAGGCAAACACATCCAAAGGTAAGTGATACTCCCAGCTGCGACCAAAGATGAGGACACATGCACAGAGCATGTCATCAAGGGTCTGAATGTTCCTCTCAGTCTGACCATCTATATGATGATGGAAGGAAGTGCTCAAACGTAGCAGTGTCCCGAAAGCCTAATGCAACCCCTTCTATAGACGATAATTAAACCGTGCGTCACGGTCGAAGACAATAGAATAATATACTCCATGTAAACCCACTTTCTCCATTACATAGAGGCGTCCCATGACCTCTACTGAACCCTGCTATCTAATCTGTAGGAAGTGGGCCAACTTGTTGAGTCGGTCAACGATCACCCATATTGAATCACAACTTCTATATGTACATGAAAGACCCATCACGAAGTCCATGGATATCACATCCCACTTCCACTATGGTCATCTATGGGATGAACCAAGCCTGCTGGTTCTCGGTACTCCGCCTTCACTTTCTGACAAGGGAGGCATCGATTGACAAACTCTGCTATCTCCTTCTTCATACCTGGCCACTAGTGCTATTGTCAAAGGTCCTTGTACATCTTCACCACTAAAGGATGTAACGCTAACAGGGAAGTCTGGATCTCCCTCAACACTTCCTCCAGAAGTGAAACTGGTACCATGGTACTTCCTCTAAAGAGGATGATGTGCTCACCACCTTCAGAAAACCGATCAGGTGCCTACCCTGTGGATATCTGAGCACGCTACATCTCACAGTCAATGTCCCCATGCTATGCCTCCTTGACTCGCTAAATTAGTGGAAGAGTAATTGTAAGAGGCTGAAGAAAGGATTCTCCATCTCTATCCACAATGGATATCTGTAAGGTAGCCATCTGCTCTGTCGCCTCTCCTAGTAGTTGAATAACAGTCCTCCTGTTGAGCACATCTCCAACAATTTTCCCCATGCCAAGAGTATAGACAATCTTGATGTCATAGTACTGGTGGAAATCAATCCATATCCATTGTCTTGGGTTTATGTCCTTCTGAGAGAAGATATACATGAGACTCTTGTGATCAGATTACACAATAAAACGTTAACCCATTAGATAGAGTCTCCACATCATCAAGGTGAAGACCACTTCTTCTAACTCCAGGTCATGGGTAGCATATATCTGCTCAAGCTATCTCAGCTGCCGAGAACCATACGCCATCACAACTCCCTCATGCATCAGGACACACTCGAGTCCGGTCCCTGAGGCATTGGAGTAGACTACATACCCTATGCCCTCCTCTGGAAACCTCAAGATCGGGGCACTAGTCAACCTCTACCATAGCTACTAGAAGCTCTGCTGACATCTCTCTGACCACATGAAGGGTTTCTCATTCTTCTTCGAGGATGATAGTGGTGTTGTAACTCTGGAGAAGTCTAGAATGAATCTCTGGTAGTATCCAGCCAAGTCCCGGAAACATGGTACCTTCATCACACTCCTCGGTGGCTTCCAAGAAAGTACCGCCTCAATCTTCACTAGATGTACAATAACTCCATCCTCCAAGATGAAATGTCCTGGGAAGTGAACCTCTTAAATCCAAAACTAGCACTTTGAGAGCTTACCATAAATTTGGTGCTCTCGGAGTGTGTCTAGTACTACCTGGAAATGGTCGGCATGATCCTCCTCAGTAGTCGAGTAGATCAAAATGTCTTCGATGAAGACCATGACAAAGAGATCGAGGTAAGTCTAGAAGATCATGTTCATGAGACACATGAAAAATGATGGAGTTTTGGTTTTTCCGAAGGAAATAACCAAGAAATCGTAGTGGTCGTACTGACACCTGAAGGTTGTCTTCTGATCATCCTCATCTAGAACACTGATCTGGTGATAGCCTGATCTGGGGTCTATCTTTGACAACTATCGTGCTTCCTTTATCTGATCAAAGAGGTCGTCAATCCTCGGGAGTGGTTACCTTTTCTTCATGGTCAACTGATTCAAGCGACGGTAGTTGACACAAATCCTAAAGATCCCTTCTGTTATCTTGGCGAACTGAATCATGGATACCCAGGGAGAATCATTGGAGTGAATGAATCCCTTCCCCTTCATGTCATTTAGGTGTACCTGTATCTCTCTAAGCTCAATGGGAGCCATCCGATATGCTGGAGTAGATATCGGTGACATCCTGGGGTACAGGTCAATGTACAAGTCCACCTATCTACGAGGAGGTAGTCCTGGAACATTGTCAGGGAAAACATCTGCGTACTGGTCCACTACTATAGGAAATGTCGGACTCTCCACATCCACTACTCCAAGGGTAAGGCAAGACAACTGGTGAGTTATCGGCTACACCCTCCTCTAAGAAAGTATTTCATGTGCTGTAAAGGTTCCATTATCACTGGTGAAGGTAATCCTGGTCCCATCCGGGCGGACACACCGCACTTTTTTCATAATATAGTCAATCTGAGCATGAAATGTATATAACCAGTCCATACCCAAAATGACGTCGTAAGGCATCGACGTTGCTACGAGAAGATCCCAGCCGAATCTCTCACCTCTTAGAGTAAGCTCACACTTCCGAAACTAGTACATAATTGTTTAGTCTGCTCCTGTAAGAGTATTTAGCCGTAAGGAACAAGCCAACAGATCCGTTGGAATCTCCGAGCTCCGAATGAGAGCAGTGGCTACGAACGAATGACTGGATCCTATGTCCATAAGATCTAAAACTAATGTGGAGTAGACACAAATCCTACATTTAATCATCTCCAGAGCACCATGGTTGTATTCCTTAACAGCCTGAAGCTGATATCTCCCCTGTCCACCCACTCCCTACTGTCAGGGTGGACCTCCAGGTGGTGGTGGTGGAAACACCTCGAAATGTCATCCACCGCTAGCTGCTCGACCAGCTCCTCTTCTACGTCTTCCTATGCCCTACTTACTGCCTCGATCAAACCTCTACCACTTCCTGGGAGGTCCCTCAACTATCTCGTGATCATCTGAATGGAGGGTCAGACAGTCACGAGCCATGTGACCTTGCCCACCGCATGAGTAACACTGCCTGCTTCTAGTAGGTATGTCACAACATCGAGTTCCCCGCACAATTGATCCTGAGTCCTACGATCATCCACCCATGGGTCCAGTACTCTAGGACCCATGCGTCACCTATCTACTGCCAACTAAAGAAGACTCTGCTACCTTTCGACCAGTAGTGGGTCTCACGGCTGGTGACTTCTCTGCCAGGAAACTCTCTACTAGGAGGGCTCTCTCTAACACCCAGGCTTTCATCGGGATTGTGAGGGAGATCATCGATGCCCTGATCTCTCTCCAGAGCCCCTGCTCGAAGGTATGGGTGCTAAATAATGGGTATCATACCATATCAATGGAGGAGCGTGAGAGGTTAGTGAACCTCGCTGAGTACTGTTCTACTGTCATGGTTCTCTTCTGTAGATGTAGTAGCACTTATATATGCACCGCTCGAAGGGTGGATGGTACAAATTCCACCCAAAACAGTCTCTCAAAATCTATCCAATGATGTGTCGCCTCAAAATGCACCTAGAGAATTAAGCTCCACCATCTTCCTACTTCTTCCAGAAAGAGACTGGCAGTAAGTATCACCATGTCTGCTGGTGTCCCTACTAGCTTGAAAACTCTCACCACAACCTCCAGCAAATCCCCAGCCACCTGAGGATCTGTCTCTCCCAGAAACTTGAGTGGGATCTAGAACTGGAACTTATGAAACACGATCAAGTGGCATGAATCGTCTACTACTGGGGCTGGAGGCATCGATGGCCCAACGGAATGTGGTACCCGTTGGTGCCTCTGCTGGTAAAGGGCCTTGCATCGAGGCCTCATCACTCGGTGGGCTATCAGAGCGTATGAATCTCGGGGATCTATAGGGTCATCCATGGGGAGGCATCTTGAAAGAAAAAGATTTGACATTGTAAAAAGATTATACATGGTGTGCTGACCTGGTTGAGTTTACTTAAGTAAACTTTTGAAAACACACAGGCAATCTGTTTTTTCATGCACTAAGTTGGAAATCAGAAGTCATGGTCCTGGTGTATGGATACGTCAGCCGCCCGCACAAACACTGGACTCCCTGAACTGAAAACCACACATAGTACCCTTAACACTATTGCTTCACATAAAAAGAAAGATCAGAGTGCTAAGTTATATGGTAGAACTGACTCCTATGATAAAAAACATTCACAGCCCATCCCCAGGGCCCTTGTCGTAACTAGCCTAAGCCCGCCCTCTATAGGCGAGGGTTTGGAAACTAGCACCAAAGGCATATATCCCTAAACTGGGAAGGAATTTCCTTTATAACCATAAACACACATATCAGAGTACACAACTAGTAGTAAGAAAATAGGTAAAAACTGTATACAGAATGTGTGCTAGAAAGTAAAAGGGGCAGGAAATACAAGCCCAACTGTTAATTACAAGTACAACTCAAAATGGGAAAAATAGGTGAAAGGTATAGAGGAGCTCCTAGATCTTCCTTCGGTGTTCCTACCTGAAGGGTAGGTACAGATGACCACCTCAACACTCTATGTCCATCAGACTCTTCTGTGTATCGACTCGTCGTAAGGTCCTCCTCCTGGTACCATCCAGTCCTGGCGCTCTCGGCCTCCGTCAGCACTGTATGTCGTCTGCATCCAACACAATGAGGTGTAGGAATAGCCCGTGTAGGGGTGAGTATAAAGAAAAATAGTACGGACCCGGACACCCTCAAGGTCTCATAAAATCCGACAGTGATAAAACACAAAGTATGAAATCAATGGATAACCATTACTTAGGTATATTACCAATCATATACCTAAGTTATCTAGTAACCCATCTCAATCATGTGGAAAACAATAATGTCATTGACTTAGCTCAAAACAAGGATTATATTCTAGGGGTAGTATCAAGTAACAACCCTAGTGAAACTTTCGAAACCTCTACTGCTAGTGTAATTCATCTCTATCTAGTATAGTGGGCATGCCGCATCACATAGTGGTGCTTCCCACATTCCTGGACTGTTGTGGTACTCCTCCTATGAAGTACCATGGGTATGCTGAGTCACATAGAGGCGCTACCCACTGTGAGTCTACCACGCTCACACAGAGGCACTTCCCCTCTAGCCTGCTGAGGTATTCCCCCTGTTGAGTACCGTTGGTCTGCCGCGTCACACAGAGGCACTCCCCACTGTGGGTCTGCAGAGTCACACAATGGTTTTCCCCACTTGTATAGTAAAAACATTCTAAGTTGAAAGCTCCTCAGTCGGTAGGTATCAGCCAGCTACTTGGTCTCTGTACTGCGCTCACTCGTCTCTGGTAGAATCCACTCCACGAGCTACTGGTCGATACTCCAACGGTCATGAAGTGTCACAACCCGTCCTTGGGTCCCCTGTCATGAGTACACCAAGCCCACCTTCCATAGTCTAGGGGCTGGTGACTAGCACAAAAGGTGTCAATCTCTAAGCAGGGAAGGCATTGCCTTTATAAAAGTAAACAAACACAACAGAGTACGCAACAGGATGTAAACACAAAGTAAAATGAAATACAAAATAGTGTGCTAGAAAGTAAATGGGAAAGTATACAAAGCCAATTGAACAACAAGTACATGTAAAAAGGGACGAACAAATGAAAGTAAGGAGCATCATCTAGATCTTCCTTTGGGATTCCTACTAGAAGGGTAGGTACAGATGTCATACTTAGCACTCACGTCCATCAGTCTCCTCCGTGTGCCAACTCGTCGCAAGGTCCACCTCCGGGTACCATGCAGTCATGGTGCTCTCGGCCTCCATCAGCACTATCCATCGTCTGCATCCAACTCAACGAGGTGCGGGTATAGCCTGTGAAAGGGTGAGTATAACAATACTTAGTAGGGACCCTGATACCCGTAAGGTCTCACAATATCCAATAAGGATAAACAAAAGAAGAAAGATACAATCACGAAGTATCAACCAACCCAACTTAGATACATGCCCATAGATATACCTAAGTTACCAATCTCAGTCTGACTCCAAATCTCGGGCCCAAGCATAATCCAATTCCACAAAGAAAGTAATGTCAATCACCATGATTATAGAGGTTGAATGACAAGACTTAGCTCACATAGGTGTGCCACAATAGTATAGAGATATAGATGATCAGATGTAGCCATTGGATCATCTAAGCTATCAGACCCACATAGGATACAGGACTAACTAAGCTTTCGGACCCACACAGGATACATGCTAGCTATCTCGTCTAAGCTGTCAGACACACAGAACATACATGCCAGTAATCTCGTCCAAGCTCTCAGACCTACACAAGATACATGCCAGCTATTCTGTCGGACCCACATAGGATATAGGAACAAATGTCAGAACTGTCGAACCCACAAAGGATTCTGGTAGAGTAGTCAGTGTCGTCGAACCCATGCAGGATTCCAGTATAGTAGTAGTCGTAGTCACAGGCAGCTCTAGGGTTCCCACACACAACACCCTCTATTCTGGGAGGGTCGTCTTCTTGAGAAAAGGGGGGTCGATACATCAACTATCACAAATTATTGATTTGATGTATCTCGATGTTTCGTCTTATTATAAGAAACCCAACGCAACAGACGGAGCGTCGATCAGATGCTCAGTTTGAGAGTTATTAGCTTTTCTATTCCAAGGGCCCGGTCGGATTTAAGCTTGTTCCAAACCCGACTGTTTTCCAATGTTTTCCAAAACTCACATAGAGTATCGAAAAATGACTGCCTTGTCGCGAGCGTCCCAGTGCCATAGACGGTGCTCCATTCGGACACACGATCTTGAAGATATTCGCATATAAGCGATGTCGGGCCCGGCCTGTCAAGCCCTGTGGGCTGGCGAGTTCAACCCGGCTGGGGGGTCGGCCCGCCCCGGTGGGGTGCGGCCCACCTTCGGACCCGGCCCGCGGAGTGGTCTGGTCTAGTTCCCCCAATGGCGCCGAGCAATGTTTCCTCTCCCTGCAAAGCCGACCGAAGCCTATCGGTTATGTCTGGCACAAGCGGCCCGCACAACGGGCCACTGTTCCTCCCACGCAGCACCGCGATTTCTTCAGCCCGGCCAGAAGTTGAACATATGGTTCTCCTAGAGAGCATAACACAGTTGCAGGTCATGGTTCCCTAGCCGCGCGGTGCCTACGGGCACTGCAAACCTCCAGCCTAGCCGGCAGGTTCTTCTCCGGCCTGAGCGGCCCGCGGATACGGGCCGCGGTTTTCCTCCACGCGGACGACGTGTGGCCCCCACCTCCAGTCTCTGTCAACTCCTGTCTCCGCTGCCTCTTCAGACCGCCAAGGTCTCCATGGCCATGACCTCCTTCCTCTGATGCAGTGTGATGCCATCGTGCCCTACCGGCTCTGCCTCCATTGTCAACGCAATCAAGAATCGACGGAAGGTCGTTGGGTTGTGTTTGTTCGGCCTTGGCCCTCCACGTTAAGTGATAACATTTTGGCCACCATCATTCCAAAATTAAACTTCGATGTTCATGGATATAATTCTTAGGTAAAAATAAATAATCCAAATTTCCCATACCTCGTATTTGACGTTGCACGTCGACAAGTCGTGGAAGACGAAGTTGTGGAAGTCGGGCGTCGCGGAAGACGGACGTCGATTTCGTTGACTTCAGGAAACATTCGAAGAAGAAGCATAGTCAAAGTTACTCATGTGAATATTCTCCTATTGTGCCTTGGACGATGATCAAATATGGTTTCAGCATTCTTCGTTGGAGAAAAAGGGAATCCTTCGTTGGAGAAAAAGGCCATTCTTTGTGTTCTTTAGTGAATAAAGCTCTCTCTCTAATTCTCCAAAAACCCCACCAAGGTAAAATGTGCCAACCCTATTAAAAGAATCTAATGTCTCCTTTTAATGTTGGAAAAATAAATTGAAACAATTTCAAATACTCAAATTAATTATCAAAGTTATTAATTAATTGTGTTGGCACCATAATGAGAGGAGGTAGATGGTTTAAAAAATTTAATAGGGGAGAGGTGGCTTCATTAATTCAAAGGGTAGTACACGGGTTTAAAAGGGGGGTTTCAAGGGGATTTGATGTATTTTTGTTCGTGTGGGCCCCACCTCTAGTTATATCCTCCCACGGGAGGTTAGGGTGTGGTGGGCCCCACCACTAACCTCCACCTAGAGACTTTAGCAACCTTTATAATAAAAATGTGTTGCACACACATTTTTATTTAATTTCTAATTTTATTTAGTAACCCCAATTTAAAACTTCCATCCAGTATAAAACACAACTACAGTAAAGGTATCCTTAAGCGAATACCGGCACTGTGAGTTCATCGGGGTCCTCATATTTCAATTATGAGCTCCGGTTCGAAAGATAGAAAAACCCACAAGTATGTTTACTGAACATACCCAAAAAAACATCAGAAATTTATTCTGGACACACCATGCCTCAGAATCAGGCACCGTCAGAAACTGAGGACTATTAAAAATAAAAAAAAAATAAGAAAAATTTTTCCTTGAAATTTCCGGGTCTTTACATTACCCCCACCTCAAGGCATTACGTCCCCGTAATGATACAACACACACTAGGGAAACAAATGGGGGTATTGAGAACACATTTGATCCTCACACTCCCATGTGCTCTAATAGGGGTTCCCATGCTACTAGAAAACATGCTGTTTGCACCCAAATTTACACTACCGGTAAAAGTGGTCATTTATGTACAAGTTGGGATGAAATCCACATGGACATATGAAGGCACCTTGAGACACTAAGATTGGATCCGAGATTGGATATGAAGTGGCCAACTATGGTGTTGAATGATTTGAAGAAATATTGATTTAATTAAAAGAATAAAACCAATAAAATTACTTGAATTAAACCAACTAATTATGGTCAGTTGATCCTAGGTTGTCTCTTGGGCTTTATTCGATGTTTTTGTTTTTCATTTGATTTTCTGTTCATCAGTTCAAGAGGAATCCATTAAATGAAATAATTTCTCAATATCATTCTCTGATTTAAACCATACAAAATTTCAAGGCTAATCAACAATTAACATATAGGATCAATTAAATGATCACTCCAAGTAATTGGATCGTACTAGCACTCAAAATGTGTCATCGTTAAAGTTGGTGAAGACAAAGAAGAAGATAAATCAAAGAAAGGAACTATTAAAATGAAGAATAGATTTAAGAATTTAAGAACATAAAATAGCATTCAATCATCCCCATGTGACTCCCTAGGATCAACCCATAAAATGTTATCCCTCCATTGTTGTTATTCTACCAATGGAATAAGGTAGTCGACTTAAAGAAGCGGGATTGAAGAAGAAAAACATTAATGAAAATGAATACTCCCCCGTTGTGTGATTGAATACACAAGTGTTGGTGTGAGTAAATTCACACCTTGATTCAATGGTATCAACATGTGAAGAAAAGGAAAAGAAAAAGTGAAGAAGAATAAAATTTATTAAAATACTAAACGTGAATGAAAAACATACATTAGAGAAATTGACGATGCCATTACAAAACGAAAGTGGTAAATTACAATTGGATGAAAAACATTGATTCAATGAAATATGTTAGATGATAATTCCATTCACCACCATCTCCTTATATAGGTATATTAAGAGACATAGAGACACCCCAACACAATAAACTCCATCCTCATTAATTTAGAGCGTCAAAAGGAGGGTGAGAAAATTAAGGGATTTTGACGTTTCGAAGTTGACCTGGAAATTTCGTCAAGATTCGTCCACCATTTTGACGTGTGAATTTGGAATTGAAGGAGGCCAAATAATCAGCGGTCATAGAAGAATCATATCTTCTTCCATGTGTCCTATTTCCACTGTCCAAATTTCAGATCATTTTGAACAACCTTTTGGATGTTATGGTTTAAATGGTGGGACGAATATATGTGTATTAATGTCGAGCCCACCATTTAAATCTCAACTTTAGGTCCCTTAATCATCATGAAAACATCAGAATTAGCTCCTGCAATAGTTGAATAAAATTATCTTAATATTGTTATCTTTCTACTGTAAAATGTTGAGCTTCATTGGGTTTGGTTTGTGGGCCCCATATTTGTTTGATGGGCCTTATGCCCATTATGCTTTCTCCAGAAAATTTATGCATTCAGGCGCAAAAATCGCCATCATCCCTTCGGATTAATCCATCGGACCTAGAAAATAAAATCTTCCAAACAAAGTAATAAATAATATCCCAAAATATTAAATTGAATAAATGAATATAATGCAATCAACAAATAGATGAATGATTGGGCCCAAAATTTCATTTTAAACATGAATTGCATTTTAGATGAGAAATGAAGTTCTATTTATGTAATTCACTAAAAAAATGTTTATTGACTTTGGAACAATGAATATAAAGATATTAACAATGAATATTCCCAACTTTCAGTGACTAATCACACACCCCAACTTGAGTTTTGCTAGTTCCGAGCAAAAAATCTATTACAAATATGAAATTTAAATCTCTTTTTCCAAAAACATTTTAATACATATTGCTCACCCAAAGACCTCATACCAAAAAAATTATAAAACCCATAAAAATAATTTAAAACAAGCTAGGTTCATAAGCATATCCCAAGCCCAAGACCATTCCTTTGTTCAAATTCATCACCACATTTCATCCAATTTCAATTAGGCATGATAAAGTGTTGTGCATCACAAAAGATATGGGTCCCATTTTATTTTTCAATGGGAAAAAATGGAAGGCCTAGGTGGGAATCACATTAAAACTTAAGATGAGTATCATTTTTTTGATTTTTTTTATTTTTTATTTTTAACCACAATAGATATGAAAATACTATCTCTGGGCAAGACAACTATGGAGTTGCGATCCCCATGTGCCTGATGCCACACATATTGTCAATTACATTCTCTAAAATAGAGATATAAAGCCTAAGTCTGGGAAAGACAACTATGGAGTCACGATCCCCAAGTGTCAGATGCCACACATTTGGACAAAACATTGCTCTATGTGGTCCTTATTTTTTTATTAATTTTTTTTGGGTTGTTGGATACTCAAATTAAACTAAAAGTGACCCCAGAACCCTAACCAATAATTAAAGGGACCCAGGAACTCAAATTTACACCCACGATCTTATAGACGTGCATTGTTGCATTTTTATTAATAGTATGAAAATATAAACTTTGAAAAATCTAATCGGACAACCACACTTTCCAAAAACTATGCTCTAGAACTTCAAAATGCATTAAAATCAGAATCAAGGCATGAAAAATTATTTGATATCCAATTTCAGAGTTTGCAATGTGTGTTATCATGTTCAAGGTTAATGGAATTTTTATTTCCATGCATGTTCTTATTAAAAAAATCATTTTTTATTTCATCTCCCCCCCAATATGGAATAACATTGTCCCTAGTGTTTAAAAAAATGAAAAGTTAGAAGGGGGTAGGAGAGGAGTTCAAAGAGGAAATTTGAAAATGATAATCATGGAATGAAGTCACCTGGTGGTTGATGAAAAAATTGCATGCCAATGTCTCCCTTCAATCCTTGGTTCGAGTCTCAACATCTTTGATGGTGGTGAATGGATTTTCATTATGATTTAAGACATGTCCTTTTATTTTTTTAACCTATAAAACCTAAAAATAAAAATAAAATAAAATAAATTGATGATTCATTGTCTTCTTTTTAGATTTCTAGGTAAGGTAATACTCAGAGATCATGCCATGTGACACAGATGAATATGGCACTCCCTATTCATACCCATCCTTACTCATAAAAGAAGAACATGTCAACAGTATATGGTAATGTATTATATGAAAAAAATGATTCAAAATGATTAGAAACATGAAAACCATGGGTTAACTCCGATGCAGCGCTTTTGTTTAACGTTGTTGGCTCGACATGTACCCCCCAAATTATCCAATTCCAACTTTCAACATTTTTAGAACCCCATTTTTGTCCACTTCAACTTGATTCTGATTGATTTTTTTATAATTTGATTCATGTGAAATCCCATGGTCAATAATGAGCATTGATGTCCAAGGAAATTTGGTAATGGTTGATTCGATTGAATTTCTAGTCTTTCCTAAGACATCAATGACCATTCCAACATTATTGGTTTCTTGAGAAGAATAAACTACAAATACAAGGACATTCTTATCTCCTATAGTGGTATTCTTGACTTCAGAAGAAAGTAAAATAATTTTGAGCTCAGTTTTATTGAAATTTCATAAAGGAGATTGAAAAATTAAATCAAAATCAGTTTCTTCTCCAAAACATTTCGAAAGAATTGGTTCATTTTGAAAATAAGATTTATCCTAAAAATTTTCCAGGTGAATATCAAAAGTGTGTATGGGATCACTATTCATTATATCTCCCAATGGTTCAATGATCAGTGATTCTAAAAAAATGTTATTGGAGAAATATTCTGAACACTCAATCCATGAAGACAAATTTTCAGCTTGTGAATCCAAAAAATTAATTTTCTCCTGATTTAAATACCCTTCAACATTTCCTTGATCTTGTTCAGTTATCCCATATCCAAAGGTTAGTTCTTTTTTCAATTCATGGGAGTTTTTTGGGATAAATGATTAATCTATCAATGAAGAGGAAAGAACATCTTGAGTGGGAACAGGTTCCTTAAAAGTCTTAAAGCTTTGTAATTCTAATATGAAAGATGCAACTTCGGAATTGATTTTATCCATTTGTTCACACAATTATTCTAGAATTTTTTCAGGATTAGTGTTGACATATGTTTTTACATCACGAACTTCCTCATTATTTATCTTTTTAATCATTTTTGATAGGAATGGAAATTGATCTTTTAAACATTCAGCATCCCATTGATTGTTCATGTTATCGGGTGTGGGGTAATCATTAAAGTGTTTATCAAAGTAATTTTATATCTGAGGGGATTCCCATTGTTGATTTTCTATTTCATTCCAGCCCGAGTTTATGAATGTAAATTGTTGATGATACTCCATTGGAGTTGAATGAAATTAAGATTTGGATTTTTTTGGACACATGAAAACCGAATGGGGAAAATAAAAGAGAAATATAGGTGAGAAAAGAGAAGTTAAGTGAGAATAGAAAGTGGGTGTATATGAAAACTTACTTGGTTCCCTGGAAACGGCACCAAAATTTGGTTGTGCCCAAATTTACCCTACCGGTAAAAGCGGTCATTGAAGTACAAGTAGGGATCGAATCCACAGGGACAGAAGAAAAAACCTTGACACACTATGATTGGATATAGGATTGGCTATGAAGTGGCCAACTATGGTGTTGATTGATTTGAAGAAATATTGATTTAATTAGAAGAACAAAACCAATAAAATTACATGAATTAAAACAACTAATTAATTTGATTTGATCCTCTATTGTATCTTGGGCTTGATTGGATGTATTTGTTTTTCATTTGATTTTTTGTTCACCGGTTCAAGAGGTATCCATTAAATGAAATAATTCTTCAATATCATTCTCCAATTTAATCCATACACAATTTCAACGATAATCACTAATTCACCTAGAGGATCAATTAAATGATCACTCCAAGTAATTGGATCGTACTAGCACTCAAAATATGTCATCATTAAAGTTGGTGAAGACAAAGAAGAAGATAAATAAAAGAATGGAACTATTAAAATGAGAACAAATTTTTGAATTTAAGAACATAAAATAGCACTCAATCCTCCCCATGCGACTCCCTAGGATCAACCCATAAAAGGTTATCCCTCCATTGATGATATTCTATCAATGGAAGCGGGTAGTAGGCTTAAAGAAGCGAGATTGAATAAGAAAAACATTAATCAAAATGAACAATCCACCATTGTGTGATTGAATTCACGAGTGTTGGTGTGAGTAAATTCACACCATGATTAAACGGTATCAACATGTGAGGAAAAGGAAAAGAATAAGTTAAGAAGAATAAATTTTATTAAAATAATAAACATGAATTAAAAACTTACTTTAGAAAAATTGACGATGCCATTACAAAACGAAAGCGGGAAATTAAAATTGAAAGAAAAACATGGATTCAAAGAAAAATGTTAGATGATAATTACCTTCACCACCAGCTCCATATATAGGTATATTAGGAGCCTTAGAGACAGCCCACCACAATAAATTCCATCACCATTAGTTTAGAGTGTCAAAAGGAGGGTGAGAAAATTAAGGGATTTTGACATTTCGAAGTTGACTCGGAAATTTCATCCAGATTCGTCCACCATATTGACGTGTGAATTTGGAATTGACGGAGGCTGAATCATCAGCGGTCGTATAAGAAAAATATCTTCGTCTATGTGTCCTATATTCTATGTCCAAATTTCATGTCTTTTGGAGATTCTGATTGGATCTTATCGTCGAAATGGTGGGACAAATATATGTGTATTAATGTCAGGCCCACCATTTAAATTTCAACATTAGGTCCCTTTATCATGATGTAAAATTCAGAATTTTCTCTATCCACAGTTTAATAAAATGATCCTCATATATTTATCTTTCTACTGTAAAAATTTGATCTTCATTGGGTTTGTTTTGTGGGCCCCACATTTGTTTGATGGGCCTTATGCCCATTATGCTTTCTCCAGCAAATTTCTGCATTTAAGTGCAAAAATCTCCATCATCCCTTGGGATTAATTCATCGGTTCTAGAAAATAAAATGTTCCAAACTAAGTGATCAATAATATACCAAAATATAAAATTTAAAAAATGAACATAATGTAATCCACAAATAGATGAATGATAGGGCCCAAATTTTCATTTTAAACATGAATTGCATTTAAGATGAGAAATGAAGTTCTATTTATGTAATGCACTAAAAACAATGTTTATTGAATTTCGAAAAAAGAATATAAAGATATTAACAGTGAATATTAGCCACTTTCAGTGAATAATCACATGCACCAGTGGAATCGTCCATCCACGCAGGACCTGCTCTTGTCGATCCTAAATCTCCACTGGAACCTCCGTGAAAGTCGCCCTGTCATCAATATCTAGCTCCCCATTGATGATGATGTGGGACGGGTCATGCACGTATCTCCTCAGCTGAGATACTTGGAAGATGTCAAGTACCCGGTGCAACTAGGGTGGAAGGGCCAACCGGTACGCCACCTCGCCTACCCTACTGAGGACCTAGAAAGGTTCGATGAATCGCGAAGATAACATACCGCCTCGGCCAAATCATCGTAGACCTCATCGAAGTGAGAGCCATAGAAAGATGTGGTCTCAATCCTATAACTCCATAGGTCTTGTTATCCTAGATGTACATTGAAGACCCCTCAATAAGTCCCCGGATATCTGATCCTACTTCCACTCTGGTACCTCCAAAGGCTGAACCAAGCCTGCATGTACCTATTATTCTACCTTCACTTGATGACAAGTGAGGCCTTGTGAGAGAAACTCAACCACTGCTTTCTTTATTCCTGGCCACCAGTGCTGTCATCGGAGGTCAAGATAAATCTTCGCCACTCGAGGATGTACTACTAAAGGATATGTGTGGAACTCCCTCAACACTTCCTCCTGATGTGTAACTGGTACCATGGTATGTCCTTTGAAGAGAATGACATGCTCCCCACCTTCAGAAAATCCATCAGGTGCCTGTCCTATGAATATATGAGCACATCGCGTCTCATAGTCAACTTCTCCACAATGGGCCTCCCTGACTCACTGTAGAAGTGGAGGAGTGACTGTGAGAGACTGTAGAAAGACTGCTCTATCTCTTTCAACAAAGGATATCTGCAACATGACCAGCTGCTCTGTCGCCTCTTACAGTAGCTGAATGTCTGATCTCCTACTGAGAGAATCTGCTACAACGTTTCCTCGTCCCAGGAGTATAGACTATCTCAAAATCATAGTCCTATAAGAACTCAAGCCAATTCCAATGTCTCAGGTTTAGGTCCTTCTGTTAAAAAATATACCTGAGACTCTGGTGGTCAGAGTAGACTGTAATGCATTCTCTCATAAGATAGTGTATCCACATCTTCAAGGTGTAGACCACTACTGCTAACTACAGGTCATGGGTAGCGTAGTTCTACTCGTGCTATCTCAACTGCCGAGAACCATATGTGATTAATGCTCGCTCCTGTATCAGGAAAAAACTGAGTCTGATCCCTGATGCGTCGCAGTAAACTACGTACCCAACGCCCTCCTCTGGTAGCCTCAAGATGGGCGTACTAGTCAACCTCTACCTAAGATCCTGAAATATTTACTGGAATCTCTCTGAACACACGACTGATTTCCCTTTCTTCATCAAGGCGAATAGTGCTTCTACAAATCTGGAAAAGCCTAGATTTATCTTTCGATAGTATCCAGCCAATGTAGACATCCCTCCCCTCTTTGGGCAGGGGGGGGGAGGGGGTAATTCTGGAAACATATTTTGAAAAGATGTCCCCATGTATTTTCACTCCTGTTTGGAATTGAAAACTCAGAGTTCCTGCTGCAATGCGGGTAAGGTTGGCCGATTCAAGAGTGATCGACTACACCATCCTATGCATGAGTTTAACATGCCCTACCTAGGTTTCCTTTTTCGCTGACTAAGGAAAACCTCATCCCAACATTGTAGATAAATAACAACCTTTTTTCCTAATACATTCAATATTTTTATGAACTATGGTTTCCCAGTGCATACCCAAACTAACGCCGTAAGGCCTCGATGATGCCACCAAGAGGTTCCAATAGAAACTCTCGCCTCAAGGGTCAGATCACACCATCGGCGTATGTGTGATTATCGAGTCTCCTCCCAATGGAATCTCCAGACGTGAGGGTCATGTTAAAGGTTTAACCGGAAACTCTAGGTCTGGGACAAGATTCTTGGAAGGAATAAATGATTGGTACCTATGTCCATTGATACCGCAGCTAGTAGTAGACACAGAACGTACCTCAAATCATTCATAGAGCCCTTGGGTCACACTTTTTGACCACATGCAGCTATTCTATTCCCCTTCTGTCTAGCTCCCTGAGCCTAGTGGGGACTACAAAGGTGGGTGGTTGTAACATGTCGAAATGTTCATCAGCTCATGTTGTTCTCCATGCTCTACTTCCACGTCTGCAGGCCTATAGATTAATTTGTCCATAACACTTCCTCTTCTCGAAACATTCTACACGGTCATGTTTTTGAGACAGGATCCAGTTTCATGCTTTCCAACTGCTAACATTCACTGGATGTTTCCGCTCAACCAATGAACATTCAACCACAATGGATCTCTCTAGCACCTTAATATAAGTAACAATGCATAGTGGAAAAATGTATTGGCTCAGATATCCTTAAACGCACCTACCTCAGAGGTTCGAGCTCCAAATCACTGATCATATCATATTCATTGATTACCTGGAACGATTACTATGCCTCGATGAATTCTCATCTACTGACACATCATCCTGCAAAAGCTGTATAAGCTCTAAGAAACTCTCAGCCACCTCCTCAAGCAATTCCTCAACTACTTGTGGGTCATGATCACCTCAAAACATGATGAATATCTATTGCTGAAACATATGCAAGGCACTAAGCCTACAAGTGTCCTCTACCAGTACTGCTGGTAGTGTCTGCTGACCAATGGGAAGTGATATAGTTGGAACACTACCTGAAGGTACCATCTCGGAAAATGGCCCAAGTACCAAAACCTCATCACTATGTGGACCATTCTCATGGTCACTCACTAAAAAAGATTAGTATCTAAGATAAAACATCCTCTCTACTAGTGTTTAAATTAGGCGAAAAACTCCAATAATCGCCTCCATCCAGTCTTATGCTTCCTGGGAATCTGTCTCACCTCGAAATCTCGGAGGCTCCACCACTGGAACATGTGCAATGCGCTTAGTCAGCGTACACCATCCTCCAATAGGGATGGTGGAATATACCGCCCAATGGGTGGTGGTGCTACTGGAACACCACCCGATGGTTCCAACATAGTAAGAGGGCCCTAAACTAGATCCTCGTATCTCGGTGGGCCTTTATCATGTACTCTCTCGGAAACCCTAGCTGGCTGTCTATGTAGTGGCATCCTGCTAAGGAACAGATGCCTCAAAGTCAATAAGTTATAACTGTTGAGATGACTCAAAGAGTTCACAAACAAGACTCCTGAAAACACAATTTCAATCATTGTTTTCATGCACTGAGTCGGAAATCAGAAGTCAGGGTCCTGGTTTATGGATACGTCGGCCGTCGCACCATCACTGGACACCATGGACTGAAAAACACACTCAATACTCATAATACTATTGCTTCAGAGTAAGACAGATCAGATTCCCAAGTTATATGGTAGATCCTACTCCTCTGATACTAATTTTTCATGACCCGTCCTTGGGGCCCGTGTCGTGACTACCCAAAGCCCGCCATCCATTTGCAAGGGGCTGGCAACTAGCACCAAAGGCATAATTTTCTAAGCTAGGAAGGCATTGCATTTTTAAAAGTAAAAAAACACAATAGTGTACGCAACAGGAAGAAAACACTAAGTAAAACATAATATAAAAGAGTGTGATGAAAAGTAAATGTCCCAGTATACAAACCCAATTGAACAACAAGTACAACTAAAAAGGGACAAACATCTGAAAGTAAAGAGCAACTACCGGATCATCCTCCGGGATTCCTACCGGAAGGGTAGGTACATATGGCCACCTCAGCACTCACGTCCATCAGTCTCCTCTTTGTTCCAACTCATCTCAAGGTCCACCTCCGATTACTTTCTAGTTGTGGCGCTCTTGGCCTCTATCAGCGTTGTCTGTCATCTGCATCCAACACAACGAGTTGTTGGCATAGCCCTTGCAGGGGTGAGTATAACGATACTCAGTAGGGACCCCGAGACCCTCAAGGTCTCACAATATCCACTAAGGATAAATAAAATAAGAAAGATACAATCATGAAGTATCAACCAACCCTACTTAAGTATATTCCCATACTTATACCTAAGTTACCAATATCAGTCTGATTCCAACTCTTGAGCCCAAAAAAAAATCCAATTCCACAATGAAATTAAATTCAATCACCAAGATGAAAAATGGTTGAATGTCATGACTCATCTCACACAGGTATACCATATTAGTAGAGAGATATAGATGATCAGATGTAGCCACTGGATCATTTAAGCTGTCAGACCCACACAGGAGACAAGACAATTTAAGATGTCGGACCCACACAAGATACATGCCAGCTATTCTGTTGGACCCATATAGGATATAGGAATAGAAGTCAAAACTATCAAACCCACACAGGATACCAGTACAGCAGTCGTCATCATCAAACCCATGGAGGATTTCCGTACAATAGTTGTCGTAGTCGCAGCCAGTTCTAGGGTTCCCACACACAGCACGCTCGATTTCCGGAGGGTCTGCTTCTCAAGAAAAGTGTGGAAGATACATCAACTGTCATTATTTCATGAGTTGATGTATTATGAAGTTCCATCTTATCATAAGGAACCCAACTCGATAGACGACGCGTCAATCAGATGTCCGGTCTGAGAGTTATTAGCTTTTCCGTTCGAGGGGCCCTGTTGGATTTATGTTTGTTCCAAACCCAACCATTTTCCAAAGTTGTCCAAATGTCACTTAGAGTATCGAAAAATGACCACCTTGTCACGAGGGTCCTAGTTCCATAGACGTTGTGTCGTTCGGACGCGTGGTCTTGATGATATTCGCATTTAAGCGATGTCGGGCCCGGCCCGTCAAGCCCAGTGGGGTGGCGGGTCCGACACAGTTAGGGGTCATCCGGACGTACTTTGTCGGGTCTGACCAGGCTAGGGGGTCAGCTCGGCATGGGGGGGCGTGTCCCACCAGCTGACCTGGCCGGCCAAAGCAGGATGATTTTATCTGGCACGAGCGGCCCACACAGCGGGCCACTTGTCCTCCCACATGGCGTCGTAGTTTCTTCAGTCGGGCTAGCAGGAGGCCGACCGGTTCACCTGAGGAGCGGCCCACGGTTGCGGGCAATGGTTACCCCACCCTGCGGAGCCTCTGGGTGCCGCGAACCATAATTCCGGCTGGCATGAGGCCGCCCGGTTCTTCTCTGACTTGAGCGGCCCGCGGATGCAGGCCCCAGTTTTCCTCGACGTGTTCGGTGTACAGCCGCCGCCTCCGGTCTCCGTCGCAGTCTGCATGGTCGAAACCTCCTTCCTCTGACACGGTGCGATGACACCACTCTTTATAGGCTCCGTCTTCATTGTCAACACAAACAAGAATCGACGGAGGGTTGTCGGGCCATGTTTGTTCTCCCCCCTCCCTCCGCGTTAAGTGATATCATTTTGGCCACCATCTTTCCAAAATAAAACGTCAAGGTTTTTGGATATAATTCTTATGTAAAAAAGAAATAATCCAAATTCCCCTACCTTGTATTTGATTTTTCATGTCGACGACCTACGGAAGACAGTGTCGCAGAAGTCGGGCATCGCAGAAGACGGACGTCGATTTCATTGACGTCAGGGAACAAATTGAAGAAGAAGCGTATTCAGTGTTCCTCATGGGCGGATCCTCCTCTTGTGGCTTGGATGAAGATCAAAGATAGTTTCATCTTTCTTCCTTGGACAGAAAGGGTGTCCTTCATTGGATAGAAAGGGCGTTCTTTGTGTTCTTCGAGGAAGAACGCTCTTTCTCTAATTCTCCAAAAGTCAAACCTAGGTAAAATTTGACAACCCAATTAATATAATGTAATGTCTTCTTTTAATATCGGAAAAATAAATTAAAAAGATTTCAAATACTCAAATTAAATAACTAAGTTATTAATTAATTTTGTTTTCAACTTAATGAGAGAAGGTGGATGGTTTAAAAAATTTAATAGTTGAGAGGTGGATTCATTAATTCAAAGGAAAGTCCAAGAGTTTCAAAGGGGGGTTTCAAGGGGAGTTGAGGGATTTGTGTTCGTGTGGGCCCCACACCTAGTTATATCCTCCCAAGGGAAGTTAGGGTGTGGTTTTCCCCATACCTAACCTCCACCTAGGAACTTTAACCACCTATATTATAAAAATGTGTTTCACAAACATTTTTTATTTAATTTCTAATTTTAATTAGTAACCCCAATTTATAACTATCATCCTGTATAAAACGCAACTTCAATAAAGATCCCATTAAGCAAATAACAACATTTTGAGTTCATTGGTGTCCTCATATTTCAATTCCGAGCACCGGTTTGAAAGATAGAAAAACCCGCACATACATTTACTGAATTTACCCGAACAAAAATTCATAAATTTATTTCGAGCAGACCTGGCCTTGGAATCAGGCACCGTCCGAATCTTCAGACTCGTAAAATTCTAAAGAATTTATGAAAAACATTTCCAGGAAGTTTTCGGGTATTTACAAGATGTACCAGGTAGAAGTATAGCAAAAGGTCTGCCTCATCATAGGGGTCTCAACACAACAGACGACGTGTTAATCGGATGCCCGGTTTGTGAGATATTGGAATTTCTGTTCTAGGGCCCCAAATTGATTTTCATTTCAAACCAAACTTACCATACCCCTACTGTGTCCAAACTTATAGTGGGGTATTCCAAAAGAACCAACTCGCTCCAAGATTTCTATCACTGCAGGCAGTTCGTAGATCGGACACCCATAGACCAAGATTCGGGGGAAAGGTGTATTCGGGCTAATCGGGTCTGGACTGGGGTCTGGCCCGGTCTGTGGGTCTGACCCAGTCCGCGGGTCTGACCCATCCCTGAAGAGAGTGGCCCGGCCCGAGGGGTGGCCCGACCTATGACGGGGGACCGGCCCGACGGGGCGGCCCGCCCCGAATGTGACCCGGCCCGAGGTGCGGCCTGGCCCGATGGAGGCCCTGCAGCCTGGTTGGCCTAACGGCCCCGTTGGATCAGCGGCACGGTTGGCCCGGCGGCTCGATTGTCCAGGCGACCTGGCGTCCCGATGGGGGTCCGTCTTTGCCGGGGACATGGGGAAAACGTGCACCCCCTGGCTCCCGAACACAAAGACGTTCGGGTGGGATCCCAAACCGGTGCCACGTGGCGCCATTCTAGGTCATGCAGGACCCAGAGGGGTCCCGATACTCGTGGCTGGACATACGGTTGGCCTCCCAACACCACTGGCACAGCGTGATGGCGCCGCGACCCTCGGTTGAGGCCCACCCCAGTCGCGGATCCCTTTCTCCGCGCGGCGCGATGATGCCGCGCTACTCCGTCCGACCACTACAGCCTGCATGGACGCAACTCCTTCTTCTTGCATGATGTTATGGCACCGCACCCCTCCAGCACCGCCACGACCATCCTGGATGTGACCCAGATCTATGCACGATGCAACGACATCGCGGCCCTCCGGCGCCGTGGCGGCCCTGGCGCTGCCGGCTTCTTCTATGGGTGGCTCGTTGTCGGTCCCCACATGTACCACCGTGGTCCTCTCTTCTGGCAGGGCCATTACACCGTCTTCATCATCAAAAAAGGAGTTATAACAAATGGGGAGGGTCAGACCATGTTTGGGTGGTCCATGCCCTCCACGTTATGGTGATATAAATTAGAATTTCACAATCCAAAAATTGAACGATGATGAACGAAGGGTAAAAATCATACATAGAACAACCCCTACCTCACTTGTGGATTGTTGACAGTGGAAGGAGATGAATGGTGGACGTCAATTCATTGACATCAGAAAGCGTCCAGGGTAGGAGACCTAGGAAGAAGTGTCTTCATCATTCTTTGCAGTCGGCTTCTTCTCTTCTGGCTATGTCGAAGAGAGAAGAAAGATTTTGTCATTCCTCAGTGGACGATGAAGAGGTGTTCTTCACGTTCTTCATTGAGAGATAACTCTCCAAGGGTTCTCCAAGTTATCTCTCAAAGCACCAACCAAAAGGATTGCCAACCAAAAACAATAGGTTATGTTAACCCATTATTTAATTTGTTGGCCAAAGAATTCAAAAGAATTCAAATAGGTTTTTAAAATAATTATGTGAATAAATTCAATTAATTAATTAAGTGGGTCAGAAAAATTAAATAGTGGGGTAGGTGGAGAGTTTTATCCAACATAAATGGGGGTTAAAGGGGGTTTAAAGATGGTGTGGGCCCACCAAAGATATCCTACAAAGGGAGGTTATGTACGGGTGGGACCCACCCCCATAACCTCTCATGGGAGGTCATGGTGTGGTTTCCCCCACCTCTAACCCCCTCTTGGAGATTTTAACCACCAAAAAATAAAAAGAAGTTATCACCTTGTTTTTATTTAATTTTTTAAAAAACCCCCAAAACTTACTTCCATTCCCGAACATATGTTGTCGAGGTGAAAGAATTCATAATCGAATACCGACACTGCGATTTTGATGATGCCCTCAGATTTTAATTCTGAGCACTGGTTCAAAAGTTATAAAATACCGCCCATACGTTTACTAAAGGTACCCAAAAAAAACTTCATAATTTGATTCCGGGAAAACCGGGCCTCCGAATCAAGCGCCGTAAATTTTCACGGACTTGTAAAATTCCCATGTATTTAAGAAAAAACATTTGCTTGTAAATTTTGGGTCTTTACAAAAAATAAAATTTATAAAAAAATCTTATCTTGTCTAATGTTCATTTGATGAATGGATTAGACCAATAAAAAAATTATATTATGTATAAATTAGTTTGGTTCTATTTGAATTATATAACTATTTTACATTAATTTTAAAAAATCAATAATTTTAAGAGTTATCCTCCATGTTTTAATTAAAGGAACCCCTTACTATCACTTAATCATAATAAATATTAATTTGATTCATAACATATCTGACAAAATTCTATAATATAATCACTCCACACATTCTAGATCTGTTATTTTATGCATAACACCACATTCACTTCTCGTAGTGTGTTATGAAAATAAAATTGTTTGAAGAAGAGCTAATGTTTTAATCCAGTTATCATATTTTATTTTCATCATCCAGTTATTCAATATATCCTTCAAACATGAGGAGATAATTACTATGGTATCATTAATATATTGATATGATATTATTTTAATATCATCACATAAATTCATCTCCAATTTCTTGAAATTGTTAATGATTTTTTATCTCATGTTTACGAAAAAAACAACCTCATGAATTGGTATTAATTGGCTTCCAATCACCATCATTCAATACTATACATATTACAGGAATTAATATTTTTATATTTTATTAATGAAATATTAATCATTATAAATTAATAATATATCATTTATCTCATTATCATTCAATGTATATGAAATTGACAACATCCTTCACGTGTACGTGTGAACTATCACCTTCTCGAAGTGATGTGATTAATTTATAATCACCACATCACATTGATGATATTTTTAAGTATATTTAATATATTAATATTATATAAATGATACTATTATCATTCATTAAAAATTAATATTATACATACCTTCATTATATAATTATCGTTTAAAAATGGAAATGTTACTCATGCATATGTAGGACCAACCATCTCAAATATTAAAATATAGTTCATTTTTAATAACCATGTATAATGGATTGATTTAGATGTATAATTTAAGTATATAAAATATAATATTTTAATTAATATTATTATTTAATTATACATTTATCTATAGTTCCCATAGTTGTGTCATTTTGTACTAAAGTATCAAATATCATCAAAATGTCTAACATGGGCATATATAAATAATTAATTGTTATATCATTATAATAAGTTAAATAACATGAATAATAATGATTAAAATTGTTAATTAAATTTAATAACTAATAATATTTTATTTTTTAGTATAATAACAAAATGTACATGATGATTTGGTCTCAAGGAACGGGACATCGACACATATTTTTATTGAGACATATTATCATGTTTTTATTCAATATTTATTTTTGATAGGTATATAACTCTGCATAGAAATTGTATATTCTGAATATAGTTATCTCTTAATATTAATTATGTATTAATATTTTCTCTTTCATGTATAATGTTATTCTAATGATGAAAATGGTTGAAGGGAATTCAGAAAATAATTTCAATTCATTGAGTTGAAACTCCTACATCATAATTATAACATTCTAATATTATTTGTAAAATGTATTTATAATATTTTATTATTTATTCCAACATAGTTTATATTGATTTATATAAAAAAATTTAATATATTAATTTTATTTATTATATCCTCATGTATATGATATTTGTAAGGGACTTTATTTAAAAAACATAATTTATAATTACTCTTTCAAATATTTTCACGAATGACTAATGGATTGTTTTTAAACATATAAATTATGAATACAATTTTATGAAATCATTCACATTAATGTAATTATTCATTATTCACATGTTTAAAATTTTAGTTTCAAATAATGTTTTTTCATTTATGATTGAGAGGCTTTGTAAATTTGATAAGTGATATAAAAGTGGGAAAAAATATTTCATTTATGCATGATTTATGTTAATGTTTGGATTAATTGGAAATGATTTCTGGTTATGTTTTTTATATGATAAAATGTGGGTGGGTAATCCCATTATATTTCTAAATTTAAATTGGTGATTAAACAATTTTAACTATTAGGGTTTCACCAATGAGTCAATGGGAATATATTGTTGTGAGTATTCAAAATACAACCATAAATGTTACTCAATATGTAGTAGTGATAGATATTGTAAATGTATGAGTGATATGGAACTGATACTATATGTTACCTTTATTATTAATGATTTCTTGTTAGTTTTATTGGAAAAATAATATATCCTTAGTTCAGATAAGAAATATTTTTTATGGATGAAAATTATATTACTGTGAAAATATTTTTAATGTGTTTATATGTATTCATTGGCTATTTATATCATCTTATTGTATCTATTATATTTTTTTTCTTTATAATGTAATGTTTTATAATTTATTTCATATTTTTCATGTTATAATAGGTACAATGATAATATTATATAGAAAAATATGAATATTCTGCATCAAAAAAATTTATTTTTTATTTCAAATGGATTTTTTTGAAAATTATTGATACTAAGTATATTTGACACAATTAATATATGGCATTACAATTTATGAGTATTTATTAAATTTATATAAATATAAATATAAATTATTATTTGAAGAAAAAATTTATTTCTAGTTTAGAAAATATAAATAATATTTAATGTTGAAGGACGATTACTTGCATTGAAAATATTTTTGAATATAAAGCGTTGTTTTCCCTTAACATCAAAATGTTGGGTCACTCCATTGTCTCACATCCGTTAATATAAATATATCTCCCATACACCTAGAAACATTAATTTATTTACTATAAATCTATTTATATTCTTCTTTTCTCAAAATTAATTCATATTGTGTTGAAAATAATTGATGGTTTAGAAAAAAATGTATTAGGAGAATATCTCATTTAAAGAATGTGGATATGTGAATGGGATTATTTTATCAAATGAATAATTGAATTTAATGTATGGTAGGATATATTTATAAAAAAATCTATACATGAATTTACTCATATATTGTCCTTAGATTGTTATAGAGTTATATGAATCCGTTATTTTTGTTAAATAAGATGATAAGGAAAAACTAGATTTCTCTTGGATTTGGATGAATTACATAAATTATTATAATATATTTTAATCTTTAATTGTAATTCCCAACAAAGGAGAAGATATATTACCCAATGTCAAGTTTAAATAATGTATTGGTTCTTTTGAAAGTATAAATTAAGATGATTATTTATTCATTTGTTATGAGAAACAATAAAATGGATAACATCTAACACCAAACAACTGGTTAGAAAATTTTTGGTAGGAAGGTAATTTAATACCTAGAAAAGGTAATTGATATAACCAAAAGGTGTAAGATAATTTATTCTTGTATAATTTAATAAATATCGTTTAAGATAATTATTACAATATTATATTCATTTTTTTACTAGATGGAAAACATTCCTCAATAAATTTGAATATTATTATCTTCCTGAATTTCATGAACAATTTACTTATAAACACTAAGAAAGAAATACTATTTCATGAATAATTAGAATCTAGTGTGAGGGAAATTTTATTTAATTATTTAATATAGGATTTAAATGATTAATCTGGTCTGTGAATCAATGGAATGTAATATTGTAGATAAGGATGAATGAGTTATGTCTGAAGATTAAACTTTACTGAAATCAGATGATAAATAGATGAATAAAAAGTAATATTACTCTCCAAAAAATAAAAAGTAAAAAAATATAACTTCTAATGAATAATTGAATAAATTAAAGGAATCTAAAGTGAATATAAATATAAGGTACCCATAAGATTCTCATGATGTAGTTATGGAAAAATAATTAAAAATATTTACAATAAAATAGTTAAAATAATAATTTAAGATAAATAAATAATCAAAATGGCTCTCTGATGTAATAAAATAGAATTTTTTATTGAAATATGTATATTTATCATTAGAGAATCCAATCCTCCTAGTTTATCATACCAGTCAAGATATCCTTGATTCTAGACATGGGGTTCATGATATATCACATATTAAAATAATAGATCAGTATTTGATAGTTGAAGGAAAATATAAATTTTATATTGAAGAATAAGTAATACAAAATTATCAAAAATTTTCTGAAATGTAAAAAACTAATTGCAACGATGTATGGTTGTAAATATTTTCGAAGAAAGTAATGTAGTTAAAGATAGATAAAGAGGACTGTGGAAGAAAATATAACGTAATAGTTTTATTATAAGAATAATAAGAAGAATAACTAGTACAAAACGTAGAAGTTGAAGAAGAAGATGTAGATGTAGACGAGTAGGGATAAAATGATGTTTCCAAAGTTGATTAAATCAAGGTAGAAAACAAATAAAAATAAAATGAATCATTAGAATTGACTTCATATTCATTAACATTAACATCCCATTATGTTATCTATGAACAGTTAAAATGTTCTGTAAAAAAATCTACATCCTCTAAGAAAAAAATCATTATTCAAAGATGAAGAAAATGATTTTCAATTAATAAAGAATCATATCAGTTTTCAAAAAAAAATTTACTAAAAAACCCAAATTTTATAATTATGTGGATGTATTTTAAATACCAGTTGAAATGAAAAATTCAATGTAATAAAATTATAATGATGATGAATTTTTTAATGAATGTGTTATATCATTAAGGCACACACATCCAAAAATATCTTCTAGCTCAATGGATTTTGAGGAATTTATAGGAAAAAATGGTTTTGAATATATTTACATATCATGGAATTTATTAGAATATAATTTTCTAAATATGTCCAAGTCTGAGGTAGGGTGTGACTTCTATGAATAACAGCTATGAGAAATCAGAATGGTTGAACGTTATATCTGAATAAGTAATTTTTATTGAAGCAGAGGTGAAATAATTTAATAATAGTAAATGAATAAAAAAAGATTATATAATCAACTGGTTATGTGATCAAAACAAGAGGATAATAATATTCATGAATATAAAATTAAATTTTTTTATGCAAAAAAATATATAAGAATCAGAAAATCATTTTAGTCATTTATCCCAATATATAAATTATTGTGTTATGTTTTTAATGTATTCATATATACAACTGAATATCAAGAAGAGTTAATAAATGTATTTAAATAATTACTTTAGTATATGGAGCTTGATATTACTCATCTCAAATCATTTGAAGATAAACATTTCGTTATAATTGATGAGAAAAAAAAATTATTATAAGGAGATTGAAAGGATCATGAGTGACATTATGATGAATGATTTTTAATATGAAATGATCATGAAGTCCAAGAAGTATTGACATTTTTTTAAAAAAAATAGGCCTTTGAGGATACAAAATATTATGATAAAAACATTTCATCTGAAATATTGATGTACATTATTTAAAAAAATGAATGTTTTCTCATAATAAAATATTTATTATATAAATAAATTTTTCATCAATTTTTTCTTGTATGATGGGATATGTATTCTATAATATTATTTTGAGAATAATAGTTATTTCATATTTTATAACTTTTTCATATGTTATTTATTTTCCATCATTTTTAGAAAACATGCATTTATTCTAATTATTTTTGAAAATCAAAAAGGGGGTGAAGGTTTTAAAATTAGGGAGAAGGTTTAATAAAGGTTTAGATTTTGTATTAATGTGTATATGGTATATTTCTTTCCATCATATTAAAAATTACTTACAAACTCAGGAGTTTTCATAATGAATAATTTCAATGTTCCCAATAGGTAAAAGGGCTATATGTTTTTGATGTTATAATTTTTCATTTATCTATGTTGGTTTTTTTACATAAAAAGGGGTATATTGTTGATAAATTTTTTTAATTATTATTTTTCCATTCCATTAAATATTGAAATCACAAAAAAAATTATTAATACTATGTTTACTAAATAATTAATATCCCAAATGTTGTAATATGTTTTTAAAAAATTAATTATATATTATAAAAAAAGAAATATAGAAATTATTTTATAAATATAAAATTATTATATTTAATAGCGATTTAATTGTTTATAGTAGTTTCTAATGAATAATATTAACCATTGTGTTTGACCAGGGGATAGACTTCTCTATTGATAATAGTTCTTCTAAATGACATGGACATATAAATGATACAAGTACTGATACATTGGTCTAATCCTTATATATATTATTGTATTTAAAAAAGATAAATAACTCTATCATATAGGCCTATGATTATAATTGAAATATATAGAGTAGTCTCATTAAATATTACTACACAAAAATATATTATAATTTCTAAAACAAACTGACATTTGACACTGAACTACAGATGATCTGTTAGATGCCATCTATATGAGGTTTTGGCAAATGACTCAAAATATGATGGTTGTATCCTCACAATTAAATAATTATTTATATGCAGATTCTAGAGTAGATATATTTTAAATCTATGATATTTCCATGTTTTATATTTATGAACATCTAATTATTAATTAATGTTTTATATTTGAGGGTGGTTTTGGATATGTTTTCCTAATTTAGAACTATTGTTTTAGTATTCTAGTCTGATCATTTTTATAATTGTGGATTCATGGGATATCAAGATGGTGTATCCAATCTATCTGATTGAGGAGTTCTTGGGAATTAGGATGAAATCACATCATCATATCGATGGTTTTTGAGGATAGAATTAAATATCATATTACACTCACCATATCAGGGGATTTGTTGGTAAGGAATGACTAAAATTATATTAATCATAAATTATTGTATATTACATGTTAAGGATATAGAATACCTTTAATCTTATAGATAAATGATTTAATTACTTTTATATAGCTAATATTCCATTAATTATTTTTTATGCAATGTTTTTTATTTTTATAGAACATATATTATCATCTATGATTGTTTTAGAAATTACTTATTTATAAATATATTTCTATGAATTCAGTTAATTCGAATGACTGTGCAGTAGAAAAAAATATATAATTCGATTTAACCTGATCATTTTTTATTATGATTCAATTATTTTAACTAGGACAATGTGTTTGAGTCCAAATTGTTTATTTAATAGATATTCATTTTTTTTAATTTTTTAAAAATAAAATTCACCCTCTCTTCTTTGAATTACCACCATATATAATATTATGATCCAATTAATGAAAGAGTACTTCAAAATTAGGATATTGGGATCCCTAGAATTGGTTTGGGGAAGTTTTATTCTATGATGATAAGATTATTTTTTAAATATGAAAGTATTACATTGTAGAAAGTTACCAGGTCTAATATGTAGAAAGATTTTGATAATAGAAAAAGTTATGATATTTCAAACTATATCATTAATTATATATCAAACATATTAATAGTCTGATGATTGATTAATGTTTTGGAAAATATTTTATATATCAGGTCTTATTTTGAAAATCAAAAGGAAACTCAAGATGTATACTGATTTAAAGGAGAATAAAAACAATGGTTGTAAATTATTATAAATATTATATAATTAATAGATAATGATATAAGCGAATAAGATTCACATAGTAAAATATTACTAGCAATGTATTTTCTTAATTATTTACATATAATGAAATAGAAAGTATTGGAATCCATGATAATGTTGGATGATTCCTTAAATTGATAAGAATCGGACTCAACATATTAGAAATGTTTTATTCAAACTGTATCATATAAAATTATTATAAAATTAGTTAGTTTTATATCAGATTATCAGAATGATATTGATTATAAATGGAATTTCATGAATTTTAAATTTATAATATAATTTTTTCATTCATGTGAAGGTAGAAATGTATTATTTGAATGATCAAGTGTCTTATGAAATTAAACCAAAAATGTTTTCCAGTATGTAGGAAATTGGTAAGAAACCATTAATGAAATCATTTATTATGAAAATAAATTTTCCATATTATTTTTATTATTTTAAATGAAATCATGCAGACTTTTATAGGAAAAAATAATGCTCATATAATTTAATTATGTTTGGTAATGTAGAATGTAAATGAAATGGTAAATATATTTTTTATATTATGAAAAAAATTTATAATAGTATTGTAATTATTTTATATTTAACGAAATGGTTTACTATGAAGATGTATATAAATCCCAAAATTTTCTAGGGATTATATTTCCAAATGATTCCTAATTTTCAAGAAATATAATTTTAATATATTGATTGCGTATTTTTATTGGATATTTAATTGATGGAATTCATTGGAATAATTTTTTAAAATGGAATATGGATTCATTTTGTAGCCCAATTATTTCAGAAGAATCCAATGTGTTCAATGCATGAAACCATTGTTTTGGAATGGATAAGGAAATATAATTAGTTGTAATAGTTTCAACATATAGTGTGTCCTAAATATGCATGAAATATTTTTACATTATAATAGTTTTAGAAACTATTCATCGGGAAAGAGGAAACATTGAAAGGAGCATTAATTTGCAGCATGCATGGACCATAGTTGGTTGCCGATTTGACTAAAATTGTGGTACAACTATCTGAGGTGTATTTTTCTCACATAGTAGAATGTTATAGTTGATAAATGATTTGATACATTTTTCACTACATCCCTATGAGGTATCAGGGCTACAATAGTGGAAACCTCACAGTTGTTACATGGTTCATAAAATAGTATTTCCAAACAATGTGGATCAATATTGATGTAAAATTTTTAATTCCCATTAGACACATAAAATATTATACACACTTTTTTACCTACCATAATACATTGTTCTTGTATCCCTCTACCTAAGTTTCTCCATGGTAATTCATCTGTATTCTAGGCTAGATCCGAACATTACAAGTCGTGGTTCAATTTTTTTGATGAGTCTTCCACATCATTATCCTCAATTATTGTTTTCTATAGAATACTCGATATATTATTTCTCTCATTGTGGATTTTAATTCTTAATTTATCTGTATTATGATGGAATCAGATATTGATGGTGGGGTTTTCACTATTCTTATTAATAGTATACCTATATAGGTTGTATTCACATTTCATCATGTCGTTTCATCAGGGTATATATCTATTGTGAATTTATATAGCATCAAAACCATAATTATAAATATTTATTTTTTTATGTTCATTCATAGTGATTATTCCAAAAATCATGTAGGGATTAATTTTTTGGATTTTACCAACCATTAGGTCACCATTATGATTGTATGTTATGAGAATATAAGCTCTTTTATTGTAAAACGATTTTAAAGAAAAAAATTCATCAACCTAAACCATAGGGTTGTTATTTTTTAATTATATTGATGTTAAAAATAATATTTTATGGCTTGATATACCATGAAATAAGAAAATATATTTCTTTATTTAGATTGTACATTCCTTGGAAGATTTTATTATCCATTATAAATTCAATGTTAAGTATATAGAGTGTACATGATTTTTGATACATACCCTTGAGTATTTATTATGGATGATGTAATATCTATATGATAGTTTTATCTACTATGGGTGACACATCATATATTAAAATAAAAAATAAACTATTATTTTAAATAAATTTATTTCTTTTTTAAATGGATGAGCCTCATGGGAGACTAATATACTTTTTGTGAAAAAATCATACTTTGAATGTCCGCTATTGTTGAATTTCCCCTATTTAGTCAATCTATGTATTATCATACATTAGGGATCCTATGTAGGATGCATCCATTTACATAAAAACTGTGAAGATAAAATGAGGGACTGAATAACATACATTATAAAATAATATATCCTTTATAAGATGCATCTCTAGTATTTTAAAAATGGTGTCCTAGGGGGTTCCCTAATGTTTGACCGTCCTTAAGCAAGAATGCCAAAGGTGTTGATAAATATTTTATTAGATGGATCAAAAAAACCCACACCGAACGCGAAAGAAAAGGTTTCTATAGAAATAGTAGTGGTTTTAGGAATTTGAAAACCCTCATTGATTATTTTCTTATCTACTTAGTTATTGATGATGTAGCTATAATTTCAATAGGTGATTCATCTTTTGCTGCTGAGGGGTCTAGCATGACATAGTATATTTCAAGGATGTGTAGATATAATTCATAAAAAAAACATGTGACCCTTATGGATGGTTTGGATACCTTGAAACAGAACTAGTTAGAGAGATCAATTTATGTCAACAATAATTACTATATTTATGGAAAGATTTAGCATTTTTTCTACAGATGTGATTTATGGACTCGAAAAAGCTGTGTAGGTAAATAATCATGTGTCCCAGCCCATGTAAGAATATGTTATACCTATTTTGAAAAAAATTATATATATTTTCATTAAGTGGAGGCTTTGTTCAATATACCTCATTCCTATCATAATAAATTATATATTTTACAATTTATTATGGATGTGCTCCATAGAAATGAATAGGATGCCTTACCAATTGCATTGGATCCTGGACTTCATCGTCCTGATTTTAGATTTATATGATTTAAGACATTATTGATGAAGTTAAATCAATATATTATTATATTTTGTTATACTAAATCTATTATTATTGATATTAATGTTTAGTAACTGTGATACAAGGGATAGGACTTATATCCCCCATGGTAACAAAACATTCTTAGAGACATTTTTAATAGTCTCTAATGAAAGAATTTGTTGAATGAGATTATAGACAGATGCATTGTTTTTTGTTTGAATTTATTTATATTATTTTTCACCATTATCATATATATATATATAGTTTTTTTTGTGTGTTTGTGTGTTTGTGTGTGTCTGTGTGTGTCTGTATATATATATAGACATGATATATGTGGAATAGATTGTTGTATGTGTAATATCACTCAAATTTTATATTCTTTTAACATATATAACATTGTGTATGTGATAATACATATGGTGATTTGTTTTTGTTGTATCACATGGTCATTTCATTAATTAATATATTCATGTTATTATTTCATCAATATCCCATTTAAACCATTGAAATATAGGGAGGCGTGCTTGAGGTATTTTGGTGAACAATATCAACGAATAGGAGTATTGGAATCTAGATGAGGATGTTAGATTTTTTTTATCAAGGATATTAATTTTCAATTTATTTACTATTTTGGATGATTCATATAGGTTTAATAATAATGTTTTAGAAGATGTGATTGATATTAGACTAGTCCATCGAAGACACCTATTACATAAAGAAGTCATGTCTACTAGGGACTTGAGATTATAGTTCTTGATATGGAATGTTATTATTTAACAGAATTTTTCCATTGAATCCCACACATGTTGTGTGTATTTTATGATTCATTGATTTATTTCCATATCTTCAAATATTGAAATTCCACGATGATATAATTTGATACATTTTTTGAAAAAACAAAGTGGAGTCTCATGCATCATAATTATCAGTTAATTTCCAAATGATACAGGACTTTTAGTCCCTTAATATTATGAATGAAATGAGAAAATTAAATATTGTTTTATGAATTAGAAAAACAATTTTGTCATATATAGAATCCTGGTGGTATTCCACACAATTTAAATTACATGAATCTATCAAAATCTAATGTAAGATGATGTGGATTTATGGAGATATGTTTTCTGGTGAGGATATAGAATCATTCCTCTCACACATGATGCTCACTGACCCTATAAGGTTTATAAAGAACATGATTCCCTTGTGTTCGACCAATTTTATATTGTTATTACATTGGTTACATTAATTCAGTTGTCAAAAAAACCATATAATTCTTTTAATTAATATATAATAATTACATTCTACTAAACCAAACAATGTGATTATTGTACAGAACAATGTGGATTAATGTTGGATGTTGATTCTTTTTTAATAGACCCGATATTGAAATAACCTTTTAATTTATGATATATAGTCTTGTCTCATTGTATGATGTTGATAGTCACTTAACATGTATCATTAACCACTCCTCAAGCAGTTATTAAACTAAAATGCTATCTAAACAGGGTATGTCCATCAATTTTCAACCATTATATGTTGATTTCTTTACCGTGAGACACCAATGACGTTTCATGAATAATATTAGTGGCCTTGTAGATTGATGACTAATTATTTAAACCCATTAATTATTTTTTTCATTAAATCTTATTGATAGAGAGTCGATAAGTGTGTTTATTGTCTAATGTTGTCATAGGTGTGTGTATAACGTCCTGGTTCCAGGTGCCGCCTAGAGGTGCCCCGTACCCCATTGGTCACATGGCCACAAGAAAATTTCCCCAAACACCATAGGCTGCCAACTAGTAGTGAGGGCCTTGGGTGTGATAGTGGGGAAACTATTACACCATTGGATGTGCAACATATCGGAAATAAACATATAGCAATAGTGGAAGAAATAGAAGCCATACAACAGTAAACAACGGAATACTCAGAGAAATAAATTGCAGTACATATATAATGATGGTGCATGATATATATGTCTAGTAAAGCATCCAAACAAGTCAGAATGCTGGAATACAGTAATATCCTAAGGTACAATAGAAAACATATAAATTCCAGTAGCATCAGAAGCCTTAGCATGGTCCCATGATCTCCCGCTCCCCTACAATCATGTACCTGAAGTAGAAGGGATCTTCCCCATATCTACTCCTACATTAATATAATCTGTTTGGGCCCAAAAGCATGACAAAAGAAATGGAGTGAGAATAAACCTAGTAGGAAACCCCCCAAAGATATGTGCCTAATAGACAGTGAATATATATTGTAGGCATTAATTAAATGGAACCAATAAACAAAGATGTACTCAAATGTAACCAAATTGACATTTTCAATGTATTTAATTTCTTATATCATGTAAACAGCTAATCAAAAATAGGTAACCCACTGAGATGTACTCTAAGCCTAACCCATCTGGTTTAGAAAAACAACACATGAAACCATCTAGGAAGTACACACAGTGTAACCCCTCTGGTTCAACTTTTAAAAATATTCTCTGAGGAAGCATCCACCATCAATTCCCCATGTAGTCTCATATTTGTATCTAATACGCACTCTGATAAAGAACTCAACGTCCAATTCCCCATGTGGCCCATATCGAGGATCTATAGAAACTCTAAGGGAGCACTTACGTCCATTCCCCCTTTTGTTTCGCAATGTAATAGTAAACAAACACTCTAGATAATCCCTCAGCATTCATTATCTATATATTCTACTACACCAGGTTACCACAACCCTGTTTAAGTCAATAGTGCACAACGATATATGGAATCCAATCTAATCCTCAAAAAATACATGGCTAAACAGTGTACAACATATCACAACAAGTTCGAGAAAGTCAACCATCCTTTAATACAAGGAATGGAAACCCAAGTAGTCTAAAATGGAAACTAGAACAAATGGTCAAAACAAGAAAACCTGTTAAAAACATCCATATCATGGAAATTTTAACCCTATTAAAAAATAAATAACCATTATCCAAACAAAAAAGAAATACCAGGCATTATCCAGGCTAAATACTCTAAACAGACAATACCCCAAACACGGGTATTGGCTACTTTTACACATATTACTCTAAGAAATACTACAAGAAGGCACAAAACACCTAACTCGGTGTTATACGGATGATATACGTGAACCTAGATCCTTTAATAACCCTATAATTCCAAAGATCTATAAAAACGCTAAAAAAATACAACCAAGGATATCTCGTGAAACTGAATAAATCTGGAGATGAAGTTCAAGAAGAAGAGAGAACTTGCCAATGTGATTCCAACGAAACTGATGGAGTTCGATTCAGTGAACAGACGGCGAGTTAAAGGCTCGGAGAAGATCTGGGGATGTATGGATGTTTCTGGTCGCGACGGATGAAGACGAAGTTTGTCTTGACCATTAGACGTGACCCCGGTCCATTTAATTAAATAAAAAGAATATAAACGGTGTCTAATTTTGAGGTACACAACATGTTCATTCAATTACCAAGCATTGCTCTAGGAGGCCTCTAGGTCACCCCACACAACCATGTATTGGGCCATTATATGTTCTATACATGATCAACTGTGACAAATGATTACACAGTGTGTACTTATAAGTACACAACATGTATTCCAGAAATTGCCAGGAACACACCTTTTTCTAAAAAATAAGAAAAAAATAACATAAATGAAAAAAATCCAGGTTCCTACAAACATGCCCCCTTAATGATATTCATCCCTGAATTTCCCTAGCAAGGAAGTGTAGAAGATGAAACCCTGAAAAAATCCGGACACTATGATTATACATCATCCACCCTTCCCAAAGTCTCATCATGTACTCACTGGTGCTTCCATAGCACTCATACAAGAGGAATATGCTGGCCATGGAGAACCTTATCACTTCAATTAGTTATCTAGATAGGATGCTCCTTGAACAAGGAATCAAACTCTAACTCAACCACCTCGGGATGGAAGACATGAGACAGGTCAAAGATGTAATGTTGTAGATGTGAAATGAGGAAGACATCATGCATATCCCAGCACCTCTAAGGTAACTTCAACCAATAGGCAAGAGGCCCAACTCTCTCCAACAACTCAAACGGCCCAACATGTCTCGGAAATAGATTACCACATCTTCTAATCATCCTATGTCCCAACCACTGTGTTACATATAGTAAAATGTGATCTCTAACCTCTAACTCTAGATATGGTCTCCATCGATTTTCATAAGACTTATGTCGAGACTGTGTAGTATCCATCCTCTTACAAATCAACTCTATCTTTTCGATGGTCTCTTGTACTAGACATGGTCCCAGCATACCTGTCTCTCTTGCCCCCACCCAACATAATGGTGATTGGCATGTCCTAGTGTACAAATAATCAAAAGGTTCCATCATAATAGTTTCTTGAAAAATATTATTTCAGGAAATCATCACAAGAGGTATGTTCTTCTCCCTTGAACCTCCAAAATCCATGATGCATCTTCAAATCATGTCCTCAAGCACATTAATCATATGCTCAGATTGGACATCTGTCTGGGGATGTTAGTTTTACTCAATAGTACATTTGTACCCAAAGTTTTCTGTAGTCCCTACCAGACCCGAGAAGTAAAACGCGCATCGTTGTCTGAAAAAATGGTGTGAGGAACTCCAATTGACATACAATCAACAGAATATATAGTCTTCCAAGATCATCAACACTGAAGGTATCCTTGATCGACATGAAGTGAGCATCCTTTGTGATCCTATCATTGACAACCCAAAATGCATCATTCTCTCAAGGTGACCTTGGTATAATTTTTATGAAATCCATTGCATAGTCATTCCACTTCAATGTGGGAATGGGAAACTATTGCAAAAGCCCTACTGGTCGCTAAGGCTCCACCTTCACCAATTGATAGGAGAAAATTCTCATCAAAAAACATGAAACAACTCTCTTCATATGTAGCCACCAATACTGACAATGTATATCATGATACATCATGGTGACACCAGGATGAACTCCCCAAACCGAGGATTGAAAGTCTTGCATCAACACATTGTGTATGTCTGTAGACAACCATACACGCCCATTAAAGCGTAAGATATCATCCTCCCATACGGTCTATCTCGGAATAGGGTCCTCTCCTAACACACTCCCCCATTGAACTAAGATTTTTGATTATGATAGTTGCCTAATTAACACTTGATCAAGAAGAGTATAGGTAATAGCTAAAGAAGAATGAAATTTCTGCCCCTGTTTTCCGTGTACCTCCAAATGCAGCTCAGATTATAAGGACCCGGCCTTTAAACATTACATTATAATTAATTAAATGAACAATTCACATTGATGATATTTTCAGGTTTATAGTTTCAGAGAATTAGGACATAACTATTACATCTCAAAAGATTACAAAGTAGACACTCCTACTCAGTTTCCATTTTTTTTACAAAATAAAAACTCTTGAACCAATGAGTCATATCTAGTTCCTTGTTTTAGACATCATGACATTTCCTTGATCCCATACTTGAACCTAATCCACTTTATGTCCTATGAAAAACATTTCAAAAACATGGGATGAGCATAAAAAGCTCAGTAAGGGTTATAACAATACGGAAAGAAATCACTAGTCCATGTATACATAAGAATCAATGAAATAATACTTTACTCAAAAAACATAAGTAGTTTAACATACCTCATTAAATCATAATATTTATGAATAAAAAATAGAAATCATAAGACGTAAAGGTATCTTGAGGCATTCATAACATTATTATGTAGGGAGTAACCCTCATGGTTACGTTTGGAATACCCATCACAGTATATTCCATAAATCATTTCCGAGAAACCATAGCGTTTAGATCCTTCGCATTACCCAAAGCATTGGGGAGCTATATTGGGGTCACCCTCCCTTAGTTTATCATGGAACCACCCGATTTCATAAACATTGACCAATAAACATAGCATAATCATAACACTTAAAACATGCATAAAGGAAACATAAAATTTCCACATTTCAATCATGAAAGAACACATCATGATATTTTCATAAATAAAAACATCTAATAAAATCATTGAAACTCTATGAGAGAAATATCCCTTTATACTTTGAAAATATTAAATGAATACATTTAAATGAGATTTTAGAATCAAAGTGTCCCATACGGCTTCGAAACATTTGAAAGGGTTTAAAAACATTCATATACATATAAATAAATACTAAAAATCATTTTTAAAACATGGAAATGTATGATAAATGTTTCAAAGAATAAATATTTAATATCATTTAAAACAATGTTTTAATAAAAGAGTCCTTTTCCATTTTGAACATTTAAATTATAAACCACAGGAAACTAGACCATTTTCAAAACATTTAAATGACTTTTGTATAGACATAATATGAATATGGAAAGACAAAGTGGTTGTATATACACATTATAAAAGAATAAAAGTGAATATCATTAAGAAATGTCTAAATGGGAAGAAATTTAGATGTAATCTCAATAAATGATCATTCCATTAGAGCAAGGATAAAGAAATGACATAATTATGTGTGACAAATATACATACACAAAATATAAGTGGTTACTCAGTGTAAAAAAATAAGATGATATTGACACATATTCATAGCACGACATAATCAAGAATTAGAGGTTTAACCCAACGAATTGAAATTTGGTTGAGAAGTTCCCCTATTGAAATTCGGCAGCCTAACAACGTCACTTTAAAATTCTGAAAATGAGATGATAAGAGATAAGAAGGTATCTCCTCACTTGTACATAACATTTACAGCAATAAGGATATATAAGAACATATCCCAACATAATAAGATGTAAATTAAAAGACCTAACAAAAATAAGTCTTTTTAAAAGAGGAGGGTGAAAGGTTCCATTATCGAATTCAGTAACTTTTGAAACGTACAACCCATGAAAGAAGGATCATACAATGAAGATGTAAATATGCATAAATTAAATTATATTACACAAAGAATAAAATTATGGGTAGTACATACACCACACAAAAGGAAATAGTGGAAAATGTAGCATGAATCTCACGGGAACACAACGTGAGAAAAAAAAATCCTTTCGAAATTTCTGTAGCCTAACGGCGCCACTTAAAACATCCAAAAATGGATTGATGAGATCAAATAGGGTATATAATAATAGTAAAATAAAAAGTATAGTAATATTAATATAAAATAACATCCCCAACATAATAAAGAGGAGCTTAAAAGAAGTGACAGAAAATAGAGTACTTTAAAAGAATGAGAGTGGTAGGATCCCTTACCTCAAGTCTGAATTGTCTTGTTCGTTTATTTATATTCCTGAATAATAAACTAGAGTAAATTTCTAATTTTTTAAGAACCTTTTTCAAGTTCATTATTCCTTTTATATCACTTATTAACATTTTATGAAAATTATGTAATTATTGAAGTTAATAACGGTCGTTTTGTCGATCATTGGTACTTGAGTCAAAAATAAACTTCTTATAATTAAAAGTTGTTCATGTGGTAAAACATCCATTATATCATAAATTATATTCATGATGTAGATATCATATATATCATATATATCCAGTATATACTAGAATTTATAATATTACATAACATTTAGAGGTAAGAAATGAAATGCACCGTTCATGGAGACGGTAAGCCGTACGTACGCGTGAACACTACTTTCATTTATATTTCGTATTTAATGGAATTAAAACTAAATAAGATATATATATTATAATTCCAGTGTAATATATATTTTATATAGTTCACATAAGTTCATTAATTTCATTTTTATACATTCCATTTATTGCATTAACGAGTCATATCACTTGGGGGAAAAGTAGTCCACACTTCCTCAAATGAAATTATCGCATTTGCACAACATGAAAAGAATAAAGGTATGTTTTAAATGTAAAATAAATAATCATAGAGAAGAAATAAATATAATATTTACCATAAATAATTATATTGCCATCATAATGACCACCATGAGAGGTGGTAGGAGAAGATAGAACAATCATCATTTCATCAGGTAGTAATTCGCCATCCACGGATACAATATGTTCTTTAACCATTAGAAGGAGGTTTGTGGAAGTGTTGCTAGAATAATTCTCATAAAAAAATTCTATTATATTGAATATACTGATTTTTTTACAATATAATGTAATAAAAAGTGTTTATGGGGTTGGAGAAGAAAAATAAAACAAAAGAACATAAGATAAGACATTACATTTAAATCGGGTACCTCCCTTTGGTTTGACCAAAAGGGTTTCTTGAAGAGATTTCTGCCTAAGTTAAGGCTTCTAGAATAAATAGAGGGATGTGGAGAGATAAAATGATCAGAGTTTGGTCAAGAAAAAGGTTTGAGAGGTGTGGGTAAGGGGGTAGAGGTGGGGGCCTTTTATAAGAGATAGTAGGGGCACTCTTGGAAAGTCTTGAAACGTTACTTTATTATAAAATGATTTTAGAATATTAAAGGTCCCACAATTATATATTTAGAGGATAAGGTGATAAGGGTTAGAAATCCACCAATTCAATAGGTTTTTGACAAGTGTATGTCTTATATTTTACCTTATCGTTTCATTTTATTTAAATCATTCATTAATGACATAATCATTACATCATCATGGTGTCATAAATAAATTTATTTATTTTTTTCTAAAAATTATAAAAAAATATCATGATGTAGGAAATATTTTTATCTTTTTAATTAATATTTATAGTTGAAAATATAACTTGTATAACCACATGTAAAAATTGATTTTGTAAAACGATACATGTTTGTGACACTTTTATTTTTACTTTAAATAAAAAGTTATTAATGTCATTTTCTTACCCAGGTGGCTCCATGGGGTCCCCAAGTTGACCCAAGGATTGTCTTGGTCTTCCATGACTTATCCAATAAGTGCAGGACATTTGTAAAGGTAATTTTATATTATTATATCATTATATTTACCTTAAATTACACAAATTACCATTAATCGCGATTAATAAAACTTAAAAGTTATTATTCATAGAAAAATTATTTTAATCCCATTGAACCACATTTTACATCCTAATGGCAACCATGTATGTTGTGTTTTTAAAATTCAAATCACATAGGTGGTAAAATTTCATTTAAACGAAAAATCAGTTTTTTTAACTACCACTAAGTGGTTTCACTGTTCATAAAAAATTGATGTTTTTTTAGAAAAATACCAAAAATTCACCCTAATCTATAATTGATATTCCAAATTCTAAAATGATGTCCATTTTAACAAATTCAAATCATAAAATTTGCATTAATTATTTTTATAATTAATTCCCGCTATCAAAACAAATAAACGTGTTTTTAAGAAACAATGTCTATCAAAAGATTGACACTTGTTTATGTCCAATTTAAAAGTGAAATTAATTCCAATGACCAACATTGGATTAAATGGTAAAAATATATTTTAACGAAACATTAAACCCAATTAAAAATATAATCTATCCACATAAATAAATTAGATAAAAAGGAGGTTTTGAATAAAAATAAAACATTATCGCTAAAAATAATCCTTATCGGAAAAATAACAACAATTTACAAAAAGTAAATTTTGATGTCCAGATTATAAAGAAGGATTTTATTTTGTCAAATATTACATATAAAATTTTCAAATGTATATTTAAAAAAGGCTCCCCATAAAAAGGTGGTTAATCGACCTTTTAAAGAGTGTTAGAATATTTGTGCTTAAAATTAGTTTCATTTTCATTTCGAGCAACTAACATTTATTTGGATAAATCAAAAAATATTTTACAAGCATATATAATCATTTGGTAGTTAGTTCTGTTCATTCCTACCATTACAATGGCCAGGCATTAACTACCATTTAAAATAATATTATATATTATTAGTGTGCAACGTAAGATTTCAATGAAACTCATTGTTGCATATAGGGTACGCCATTGAACATAGTATTCCCTTAAAAGTAATATTAATATTTTATTCACAAATATTAATAAATACAAAAATTTCATATTCTTTATTTACCTGGGGTGTTACATCCTTCCCCCAATTTGGGAATTGTGTCCTCGCAATTTTAAAATTGGGCTCAGAAACTTAATTGAAATCCCCACATTGGAAAAGGAGTAAATTAAACTATCAGTTTAAAAGAAAGAATGAAAAGTAAAAAGGGCACACGTGACAACATATACTAGGATTCCATGAAAACATGTATATGGGAAAAAAGGGTCATGCTCTAATGGAGAGTGATAGAAAACATTTTTAGGAGAATGTTCACCACAAGAAAACCACAAACTTGTAATGGGTTAAACGGTATGTGACTCTCCAGTAGGAAAAGTTTACATGCAACATTTTTGTTTTAAGTTACTTTTAAAAGAGGAATTTATTTATGATCTTAACTAAATCATAAGTAAACATACTCACTCGTCATGTCGACTTTCATCTTTTACTATATTTCTAACACAAACTCATATTTTCTCAAAATGATGAGTATTTTAGGATGACTTGTTCATATTAAGAGCGCTATAATCAACTTTTAGAGAATCACCTAACATACCAAAGATGAACTATATATTTCCCATGTCTTTAAACCATATCCAAAACCAAAAATTGTTAGTACAAGATCAGATAAAACCCAAAAAGGATAATACTTTATTAAAAGAAATACTACTCTTAAACTCCAAAATTTGTCCAACAAAACCCAAAGTTCATCAAAGACCATTCCATAAATAGCTATCCATAAATGTCTTCAATGTAATCCAATCTAAGAATTAAACCCAAATATCTGAAGGAATTAATCACATAGTATTCCAAGATAAATATTAACATTTATCTCCAAATAACATGAGTTACTCTTAAAATATCATACAAAAATGTAACTAACCTGATCACATATCCTCCCTGATAGGATAATCATTTCCATAATTAACCCAAAATCAACATATTACAAATTCATAAGATCTTCTAACTAAAAATAATTTGTTATACTAAGCAGGGAATTCACGTAGTCTAGTGGTAGGCGATAAATACCAGCCGCACCTTGGTTGTGGCCTCGATTCCCACAGCTTTGTCCGACGTGACGGGTTATCACACGGTCTGTATGTTGTCCTTTTTTCAAAACTATATAATTATTAAAACATTCCCCAAAAATAGATAAAATCATCAAAAATAACCATAACAAAATTTAACCTCAAGTTTTTCTCATGCCTTTCATTTTCCATCATAACATATAGTAACCCATTATTACCTCAAAAGTAAGGATCATATAAACCCTAATGGTTACCTTTATAATTATTTCCTAATCTTCCACATCGAGATGGTTATGTCTTACATTATGCATTAGAGAACTCTCCAAGGTTCAAATGGTTAATCATGACTCCTCATATTTGGTTGAGAAAGACAAAAAGAGTTCTCATTACACCTCCCATATCATTCAGTTGTTATTTTAGAAAACCATCACAGTTTTCTTCTCATCCACTGTCACTTTGGTGCCTGCTAGATCAATCCATTTAATAAAACCAAAAAGGTTAGTGTGAGTATATTATTAGAATCATCATATAATACTATGATATAATTAATAATTTTATCATAAACTCATTCACATTATCTAAAACTATGACTCTTTATGAAATCCTAACCATTATTGTAATGTCACTTATGCATAAAGAATACCCTAACATCTAAAGTTATCTAAACTAACCTTTGATACCAACTATAAGGAACCAGCCTTAAATCATTACATAATAATTAATTAAATTAAAAATTCACATTGACTATATTTTCATATTTATAGTTTTTGAGATTTAGGACATAACTATTACATCTCAAAAGATTACAAAGTAGACATTGCTACTCAGTTTCCATTTTTTCAAAAAATAAAAACTCTTAAACCAAAGAGTCATGTATAGTTATGTGTTTTAGACAGCATGACATTTCCTTGATCTCATCCTTGCCCCTAATCCACTTTATGTCATGTGAATAACATTTCAAAAACATGGGATGAGCATAAAAAGCTCAGTAAGGGTTATAACAATACGGAACGAAAACACTAGTCCATGTATACATTAGAATCAATGGAATCATACTTTACTCATAAAACATAATCACTTTAACATACCTCATTAAATCATTAGATTTATGAATAACTCATAGAAATAATAAGACGTAAAGGTAACATGAGGCATTCATAACATTCTTAAGTAGGGAGTAACCCTCATGGTTACATTTGGAATACCAATCATAGTATATTCCCTAAATAACTTCAGAGAATCCTTAGAGTTTAACTCATTTGCATTACCCAATTCATTGGAGAGCTATCTCAGGCACACCATCCCTTAGATTATCACGGAACCACTCAATTTCATTAACATTTTCCAAGAACAATAATATAATCATAACACTTAAAACATGCATAAAAAACATATAATTTCCAAATTTCCATCACAAGATATCACATCACGATATTATCATAAATAAAAACATCTAATTAAATCTTTAAAACTCTATGAGAGAAATATCCCTTTATACATTGAAACTATTAAAAGAAGACATTTAAAAGACATTTTTGAATCAAAGAGTCCCATACCATGTCGAAAATTTTGAAAGGGTTTTAAAACATTCATGTCCATATAGATAAATCCTTAAAACTATTTTTAAAACATGTACATGTATGATAAATGTTTAAAAGAATAAATCTTAAAAACCATTTAAAACAATGAATTAATAAAATAGTCCTTTTCCATTTTGAACTTTTAAATTATTAGACACATGAAACTAGACCATTTTCAAAACGTTTAAATGAATTTAGTATAGAAATAATATGGATATGGAAATTCAAAGGGTCTGTATATACAGCTTATAAAAAAAATGTGTATATCATTAAGAAATGTCTCAATTAGAAGAAATTGAGAGGTAATCTCAATCAAGGATCATTCCATTAGAGCACAGATAAAGAAATGACATAATTATGTGTGAAAAATATAAATACAATGACTATAAGTGGATACATAGTGTAAAACAATCACATGTCATCCACACATATTTTTAGCATGACATAATCAAGATGTAGAGGTTTAACCCAAAGAATTGAAATTGGGTTGAGAAGTTCCCCTACAGAAATTCGATAGCCTAACAGCGTCACTTTAAAATTCTGAAAATGAGATGATGAGAGATAATAAGGGTATCTCATCCCTTGTACATAACATTTATATCAATATGGATATATAAGAACATATCCCAACATAATAAGACGTAAATTATAAGACCTAACCAAGAAAAGTCTTTTAAAAAGAGGAGGGCGAAAGGTTCCCTTACCGATTTGGGTAACTTTCGAAACGTACACCCCATGAATGAAGGATCATACAATGAAGATGTAAATACTCATAAATTAAATTATATTACTCAAAGAATACAATATTGGGTAGTAAATACACCACACAAAAGGAAATAGTGGAAAATGTAGCATGAATCTTACGGGAACACAAAGTAAGATAAAAGTCCCTTACGAATTTTCGGTAGCCTAACGATGCCACTTAAAACATCCAAAAATTGATTGATGAGATAAAATAAGGTATCTCATCATATCAAAATAAAAGGTATAGTAATACTAATATAAAATAAAATCCCCCAATATAAGAAAGATGAGCTTGAAAGAGGTGACAGAAAAGTGAGTACTTTAAAAGAAAGAGAGTGGTGGGATCCCTTACCTCAAGTCTGACTTGTTTTGTTCATTTCTTTATATTCCTTAATAATAAACTAGAGTTAATTTATAGTTGATTAAGAACCTTTTTCAAGTTCATTATTCATTTTATATCACTTATTACCTTGTTAAGAACATTATGTAATTATTTAAGTTAATAATGGTCGTTTTGTCGATCATTGGTACTTGAGTCAAAAATAAACTTCTTATAATTAGAAGTTGTTCATGTGGTAAAAGAACAATTATATCCAAAATTATATTCATGATTTAGATATCATATATATAATATATATCCAGTATATACTTGCATTTATAATATTACATAACATTTAGAGGTAAGAAATGAAATGCACCGTTCATGGAGACGGTAAGGCGTACATACGCATAAACACTACTTTCATTTCTATTTCATATTTAATGGAATTAAAACTAAATGAAATATATATATTATAATTAAAGTATAATATATATGTTATATCAGTCACATAAGTTCATTAATTTCATTCTTTATAAATTCCATGTATTGCATGAAAGAGTCATATCACTTGAGGGGGCGATAGTCCACAATTCCTCAAATGAAATTATCGCATTTGCACAACATGTAAAGCATAAAGGTATGTTTTAGATGTAAGATACAGAAGAATATAAAGGAAATAAATATAAGATAAATCAAAAATAAATATAGTTCCATCATAATGGCCACCATGAGAGGTGGTAGGAGAAGATAGAACAATCATCACTTCGTGAGATAGTAATTCGCCATCCACAGAAACAATATGTTCTTTAACCATTAGAAGGAGGTTTGTGTAAGTGCATCTAGAATAATTCTAATAAAAACATCTTAGTTTATTTACGATACTGGTTTTGTTGTAAAAAAAAGTAATAAAAAGAGTTTAGGGGGTTGGAGAAGAAAAATAATACAAAAGAACAGAAGAGAGGACATTACCTTTAAATCGGGTAAGTCTGTTTTGATTGAACCAAAAGGGTTTCTTGAAAAGCATTATGCCTAAGGTAAGGATTCTAGGATGAATAGAGGGATTTGGAGAGATAAAATTAGCAGAGTTGGGTCGATCCAAAGGCTCGAGAGGTGTGGGTAAGGGGGTAGAGGTAGGGGCCTTTTATAAGAGGGAGGAGGGGAACTCTTGGAAAGTATTGAAAAGTTACTTTATTATAAAATGATTTCGGGATATTAAAGGTCCCAAAATTATATATTTAGAGGATAAGGTGATAAGGGTTATAAATCCACCCGTCCCATAGGTTTTTGAGAAGTGTATGTCTTATATTTTTCTGTATCATTTCATGTTATTTAAATCGTTCATTAATGAGGTAATCACTACATCATCATGTTGTCATAAATAAATAAATTTATTTAATGTCTAAAAATTATAAAAATAACACATGATGTATAAAATATTTTTATATTTCTAATGAATATTTATAGTTGAAAATATATCTTTTATAACCACATCTAAAAATTGTTTTAGTAAAATAATACACGTTTGTTACACTTTTATTTATTACTTTAAATAAAAAGTTATTAACGTCATTTTATTACCCACGTGGCTCCATGGGGTCCCCAAGTTGACCCAAGGATTTTATTGGTTGGCCATGACTTATCCAATAAGTTCAAGACACGTGTAAAGGTAATTTCATATTATTATATCATTATATTTACCTTAAATTATACAAATTACCTTTAATCACAAACAATAAAACATAAATGTTAATATTCACTGAAAAATTATTTTAATCCCATTGAAACACATTTTATATCCTAATGAAAACCATGCATTTCGGATTTTTGAAATTCAAATCACAGAGGTGGTAAAATTTCATTTAAACGAAAAATCAGTTTTTTTAACTACCATTAGTGGTTTACTATTCACCAAAAATTGATGTTTTTCAGAAAAATACCAAAAATTCACCATAATCTATATTTGATATTCCAAATTCAATAATGAAATCCATTTTAACAAATTCAAAACATAAAAGTTGAATTAATTATTTTTATAATTAATTCCTGCTGTCAAAACAAATATCATGTTTTTGAGAAACAATATCTATAAAAAGATTGACACTTGTTTATGTCCAATTTCAATGTGAAATTAATTCTAATGACCAACATTGGATTAAATGGTAAAAATATATTTTAACTAAACTTTAAACCCAATTAAAAAGATAATCTATCTATTTAAATAAATTATATTAAAAAGAAGGTTTTGAATTAAAATACAACATTTTCACTAAAAATGATCTTTATCGGAAAGATAACAAAAATTTACACAAAGAAAATTTTGATATCTAGATTCTAAAAAAGGATTTTATTTTTTCAAATATAAAATATAAAATTTTCCATAGTATATTTAAAAATGGATCTCCATCAAAAGGTGGTTAATTGACCTTTTAAAGAATATTTGATGATTTGTGCTTAAAATTGGATTCATTTGCATTTTAAGCCTGTAACATTTATTTTTTAATAAATGAAAAAATAATTGAAAAGCATATATAATCATTTGGTAGTTAGTTCTGTTCATTCCTTCCATTACAATGGTTAGGTGTTAACTACCAATTAAAATAATATTATTATATTATTAGTGTGCAACGTAAGATTTCAAAGAAACTCATTGTTGCGTATTGGGTACGCCATTAAACATAGCATTCCCATTAAAGTAATATTTATATTTTATTCAAAAATATTAATAAATATGAAAATGTCATATTATTTATTTACCTAGGGTGTTACACAGATAATAGAGCCATAAGCTGCCCCTTGCTATTGGCCAGATGAACTACATGTATCCATGTCCCCATGCTTAGTGAATAAGCCACAGCATTTCCATTCCCATGTATGTAGAAAATCTCATTGTCAATGAAATGATGGTACACAAACCACCTTCACTGTCTCAAATTCAGGTCAGGCTGAGTGAATATATACTCGAGACTTTTGTGGTTGGTGAAATCCCCAAATTCTCCCCCAACAGATAATCTCTCCAACATCGTAAATCATGATCAAATTCATCCAAATATAGATCATGCGTTGAGTAATTCTTTTCATTTGGCCTCAATTTCCAAGAACCGTACACAATGACACCATCTCCCTACCTATGCACAACTACCATCCCAATAGATAATGCATCATAAGAAACAATATATCTCTTGCTTAGATCTATAAATACTAGAATCGGTGCTAAATTCACCCTCCACTTCAAATCCTGAAAGAATAAATCCCATGAATTTGACCACAAGTAATTCACACCCTTCTTAGTCAAGCCCGTTAATGGCGCTGATAAGCATGAAAAGACATGTATGAAGCATCAGAAGTATCTAGCCAGCACTATAAAACTATGAACCTCAATGATGTTCTCGGATGATCCCAGGAAACTATTTCTCTCACACTCTCTAGGTCTACTAATACTCCTCTCTCTAAGATAGCATGACCCAATAAGTGAATATGGTCCATCCGAAAGTGGCATTTTGAGAGAATAAAATATAAATTATGCTCTCTCAGTGTTCCAAAAATGATCTCAAGATGTGTGGTGTGGTCATGTAGAGTGTGAGAGTACACTAAGATATCTTCCATGTAGAATACCAATGAAAGAATCCATGTACATATAGAACACTTGGTTCATCAGTGCCATGACAACTGCTGGTGCATTTGTGAGGCTGAACGACATAACTACATACTCATATAGACCATACCTGATCCAAAATGCTATAAGAGGTATATCAAATGGTCTAACAAACAACTGATGGTAACCAGATCTCAATTCAATCTTCGATAACACCTGGTCACCTCAAAGCAGATCAAAGTGATCTCCACCCCTCGACAAGGGATATAGTTTCTTTACGGTTAACTGGTTCAACTTCTAATAATCCACACAACTTATGAGGGTATCATATGAATTCCTCTCAAATAGGAATAGAAAACACCAAGAAGAAGTACTGGGTCAGTTGAAACCCTTTCCCATCAACTCCTCCAACTACTTCTTGAACTCCTATAACTCTATTATAGCCATCCTATAAATAGGAATTAACATAGGTGCCACTGTAGGAATAACTCAACCGAGAAATCCACCTCTCACTCCAAAGGAAAACCTGAAAAGTCCTCCAGAAAGACATAACAAAAATTATCCACCAATGGAGTAAAGTATATCTGTGAATTCCCCGAGTAATCTAGAAATAGACTAGAAATCTGGGCTTTAATCCCACTAAACCCATGATTCTTGGGTCTTGTTTGGATTGCATTAACACCCCATTCATACTTATAAAGAAAAAAACCTCCCTATGGTGATGTGAAACTCATTCTATGATAATAGTAGTTGATAGCAACCATGATGGGAACTAACGAGTCCATTCTAAGAATATAGTCATTGCATTTCACCTCTAAGGCATAGAGGTCCCATAAGATGTGACACCAACTATTTTTTAGAGGTCACTCCTTGCACTAGTGTACCCTAGCCGTTCTTATCCAGAATAGAGTGTCAAACTTTATGACATCCATAAAAGAAAACATATAGATCCAAGGATCTCCACAACAGAAACATATATAAAGATATGGGAAGCCCTTGTATCGAAAAGTGCAGAAGATAAAACTAAGACAACTAGGATCGCACCTCAAATTGTAGAGGGTCCAGGATCCATCTTCTACTGGTTCTACTCCACTGCAAATGTCTGACATGCTCTGAAGCCATGGGACCGTACCTAACCACCCTGAGCAAATCTACCCTATAGATGCTGAAAGCATGGTGATTGGCTACCACAGTCACGATCTCCACCTAGGCTTGAACAGATAGAAAAACTCCAGTTTCATGACTAGTCAGAAAATGATGGTGTGACTTCTGAATGGGGTGTTATAGAAGATCCCTTGTCTGTAGCTACAGGTGAGAAGATCTGACAGAAGAGCTAAAGAAGACCCATATTTCCGCAAGATCGACACTCCACTGGGTCCCTCGGGCAATGTGTCCTCGTATGCCCGCTCATTTCGCATTGGTAGCATGCCACCTGGCTACCATCAAGTGTCTCTCGTCTTATTGGATATCTACACATAGACACACTAATATGATTTCTTCTGTAAGTAAGATAGATACAAACTCTAGAAGTCAAACCACCCTGCCTCACCACTCCACAATCCCTCAAATTGTGCTCTGTGATCAGCACCCGATTGAGTATAGTGTTGATGGATGTCATCCTGAGATGTTCACCTGAGATGGGAGGTCATTCTTGAGACCATCCTCACATTTCCTTACCAAGAATAACTAATCACCTCCTTGGATGGGTATGAAACGCTGCAGATCTGTAAAGCGATAAGAATACTCCACAACAGGAAGAGTAACCTTCTATAGAATCATGAAATCTTGGGCTCTATCATCCCTCAATGACTCTGGATTGAAGAAGTTGTAGAAGGCATGATGGAACTCATCCCAATCCATAAACTTCTAGTGTACCACCTGTGAGATCATATCCCACCATCTCTTGGTGGAGTCCCATAGAATATACATAACAAGATTCAACCTCTAATCTGGAGGCATCTTTGGATTCTAGAAGATTGATATCATGGAATCTAACCATGTCTATGTAGTCTAAGGTCCTACTTCCCATGTGAATGTGGGAGGATGCTGCTGGTTAAAGACATGCATCAACTCTACCATAGACGGGGAATGATGCGGTACTACACAAAAGTTATGCATGAACCTCCTAAAGCCTTCTCGAAACTATGTGTCAGCACCAATGTTCGGAATGACGGTTGGTACCAAGATTGAAATAGCATGGGGATCTTCTGGTAGTCCATGATCAACCACATCCGATGTCTGATCATTGCCTTGAAACTGGCGTAGAACTAGAGGAAATCTTGGTGGCATGCCTATGCAAGGTCAAGCACTCACCTTAGATCATGATTATAAAAGAATTAAAAATAAAAGTTCTTGATGGGGACATGAGAAAGAATGAATTCAATTATTTGAAAATAGGTATACATAGAGTGTATAATCCCTACATGGAATGTTCCCTTATGCCTTCACATAGGTGTATACTTCTGCTAAAAATAGTCTTGTAAAACACAAACACGCGATGATTTGTCAGATCACAAGGTGTGTTCTTGAATCCTCTTCCCTTTCTCAAGTCCCCTTGCACATCTAAGCCACACTTTTATCCAAGAATAAGAATAAACGATTTGTTAGTGCTAGACACGGCATGTACTAGACGAACATCACAGACCCATGTTGTTAGTAATACATCTCGTTACATGGATGACTCTACATGGAATGTTCAAGCTTGAGATGTCATGTATAAAATATGTTTTCATCCATCCGTGTTGTTAGTCACACTATTGGACACATGGTCTACACAAAACAGTGTGTACATCTAGCACATGGCGTGTTTTGCCATGATTTTCCACCCCATGTCTCTTCCCACACAGCCTGTGGCATGGTTAGAGACTATGTAGCATGCACGTAGAGTACATGATGTGTACTTAAGAAAAACATTTCCTCTCTGAACATAAGGACACACAACTTGTCTTCATCATTACATAGCATGTATACTAGGGTTTTCCGGACATTAAGCCTCAGAAACTACTCTGAATGTCCACAAAACACAAAAACGATCATTAAAGTGCCAATTTTCGATCCATGAGAGCCCATACTCCTTGAAAATCAAATCTTTTCATCATATAATTGTCATAAACAAGGATAAAAGTGCAATGATCTATCATATTTTGGTCCATGAGGGACCGTAACACATCAAGAATCAAAGATTGAAATTCATTCAAACAAAACATTACACAATCCAATACCCTATCAGAAAGTAGTTATACTATCAAGGAATCTATCACAACCACATGCATATCTAACACAACATCAATCACAACAACATGATATTTCTAATTCACACTTAATGGCAAGGAATGAATAAAGTACATGTGATTTCAAGCATGAACCTATTCGATGCATGAGATGCAATGTAAAAGTAAATAGACACACTGGAGAAGCACTCAATGTCCATTATCCCTATGGTCTACTACACCAGGTTCCCACAACAGTTTGTAAATCAATTGTGCACAACGTTATATGTCAGCCAATTTAAACCTCAATAACTACATGGCTTAACAGTCTATAACATATCACAACATTTCAGATAATGTCACTCCATCCTACAATACTTCTCATGGAAAAAAAATTATCATAACAGGAAATCTATGCCAAACTATTAAAACAAGAAAACATGGGAAAAACATCTATACCATGGAAATGTTATCCCTATTCATAAATAATTATCCTTTATCCAAAAAAACAAGGCATAACAGGCAACACTAGGGCTAAAAACCACAAACACACAATACCCTGAACAAGGTTATTGGGAACTTTTGAATATATAACTCAGTGACTGACTACAGAAAGGCACAAACCACCTACGCTGACATCATACAAATGATATAAATAAATATTAGGAATTGAATTTTCTCTAGAACACTATAGAACTACAAAAAATGCTAAAAAATTAAACTGATAATATCTCATGGAAAAATAGAAATAAAGAGATGAAGTTCAAGAATAAGATAGAACTAACTTATGTGATTCCAATGCAACCGATGGAGTTTGATTCAGAGAATAGACAGTGAGTAGGAGGCTTGGAGAAGTTCCGCAGCTATAAAGATGCTCTTCGTTGAGACAGACAAAGAAGAAGTGTTTTCTGTCCATTATATATGACCTCTGTGCATTAAATTAAATAAAAAAATGTACACATAGTGTAATTTAGAGGCACACAACATGTACTTGCCTTTATCCCACCCCACATTAGGCAGCCTCTAGGTCACCCCACACATCCGTGTACTTGGTCGTTACACGGCAAATATATGGTCACCCGTGGAAAGCGAGTACATATCATGTACTTATAAGTACATGGCGTGTGCTACATTAATTTTTAGATACTCCTCTTTTCCTAAAAAACAACCAGAAAAGAAAAACATATATTAAAAGAAGATATGGGTTCTTACAGTGTGGATTCTTCCATTTTAAAAGTGACCTTGTTGAGAGGTTTCACTTATGGGATAGGTATTATACCTTGTCACCTAGTTATCATAGATGATGATACATCTAGATGGGAGACCTCTTGTCCATATGTGGAGAGTCAAACAATTTACGGTCGATGATCACAATCAGTACGACAATCCTATAGAGTAGGGTTACATAGGAATAATGATACCTATTTATCATTATAATATCCTCATTCAGACTGACACATGGTAGGATCTCTCCTTTTTCAATATAGAAAAATTGATTCCCTAATTTTTTTATAAATAATCAATGGTGATTTTGTTGACATTATATATTTTATTATAATCTCTAATCATTTTCATGGACTAGTCAAATTGGGGGTTGTTTTTTATGCATAAAATTTATAAAATTATGTCTTCTGATATGATGTATTGGAATAAATGGTGTCACAAGGAAGGTTCTCTATTTTATGAGAATTTTTATTTAACATTCTAGCTTCATAGGATTGATCTGATGTGTAGAACGTTCATAATGGACATGTAATAGATGACCCATGGAAGCATGAGTCATGTGGTCAAGTCACATGATATTTAATAGTGATACATTTTAATATATTAATGTAATTAGAGTTCATGTATAGACAAGTAACAATGGTTTAAAAAACAATCCACAATTTTATTTTTGTGAGCGTTGGAATTAAATGAGTAATGTCAGATTGTGGTGGAGGATACTTCGAGACTAAATTAGGTATCATGTGTAGAAAACACATGACTAGACCTGAGGACACATTGTATGGAGAGGTTTTGTGGTGAGTTTGATAAGGGTTTTGAAAACAAAATATATTTGTGTTTCTCTTAAAATTTATATAATTTGATTGAATTATAGACTATTCAGTGATATATGTGATCATTACCAATATATTTAAATCATTAAAGGTATGGAATGTGATTTTCATCTAAAAACCGAGCTGCATATGTTTCTTTTATGGATTTATTAGAGACTTATTCGAAGTGTGCCCTAGGAGTGGTTTAATAGTGAGAAAGATGGTATTTAGTAAACCATTACCCATATATGAGAGTTGATAATTGATTCGTTTTGAATATATATAAAATAATCCTAGAAATTTTTATCAGTGTCATTGAATCCATCATAGGTGATGTTTTCTTTAACACACTCGATGGGTGGGTTCTAAGTAAATCATATTTTTATCATAGTTTTCTATGGGGTTTTGTTAAAATATTATGATTTTATAGAGAAATATAATTTGATTAATATTATGGGAATGGTTATATGACATAGTTGTGTTGAAATTCATAACATTATAAAAAAAATCAACAATTTTTAATATCTATAATGAAAATATTATGATATTTAGTTTTATATTATGTTTTAAATGATTTATTAATATATTTTTGAAGGTAATGTTATTAGTTATGAAAATGAATTTATATTTGGAGATGAATGATTATTATAAATAAAGAAATATTTTAGTAATGATTAATAATTTTCTAACCGGGTTTTTTTATATATTTCATTTAATGTTATTTTTTTTGAATCCCATGTATTCAAATGCTTTTCATAGTTTTCTATCAATTATTAAGGGAAATGATGATTTCAATATAAAAATATATCGATATGTTATGAAAACAAATAAATCTATTCTCTTAAAATTTATATATATTACAAATAATATACAATTTATATAATATTTCACTTTGCGATGTAATATATTATTATATATGTTTTATGAACTAGATCTCCAAAAATGATGAACAAGATCATGTCCGATAATGGCTGAAAATGATTTTTAATCGAATAATACAATAGGTGATTTATTTATAAGTTGTTCTATATAGTAATATGAAGATACTATTATTCATATTAAATATTGGATATTATATTAATGATAAATACATTATTTATTCCATCCCATCCACATTGACTAACAAATGAATATGGATTTTTTTATGTTTACTACAAACTCTACAAAGAGATATATACACAATCTCCCACTACCTCTCCTTATTGGTTATAATAAGGGAAATAAAAAATGAATTTTATTTTAAATATATATTAAGGGTATGTGATGAAATATTATAATCCACCACAATTCCCTTTCATTTTATGAAAAATTAAAATGATAATTATCCATTGTATGGACTACCACCTCCACAGTATAACATTCAATCATTTTTAATCTATGGTATCACTCATCATCCAAAACTATTGAAATTTGAATCAAAATCATAAAATACATAATCATTATGTTTAGATAGGTCAAACAACCTACATAAAAAATGAACCAAATGTTTATCAGGGATTACCATGTGAACAAAAATAATAATATATTTTCAATATCATGTGTATGTAATGATTTTCAATGGTTATCTATATTGTATAATAAGTATTTATCTTGTTAATAAAATATATTATTCCATTATAAAAATTTCAAAAATTTGTTGATATTCATTACAATTTCATGGAAAATAAAATAAATTTTGATGGAATGGGGATAAAACATTATAAATCCATATATGATATCTATTCTAGAATTTAATCTTATTTAAGAATTTCAAACATGATATCAATGACGGGTTCATTATATCTAAATTATAAAACATTGACAATGTTATTAATGTTACTATCAGTATGATTGAAAAAAATATTCACAATAAATGATTATATATTTTGTCTATAAAGTATAAATGTTTTTAACAACATTCTAAAATTTATTAAAATATATTGATTTTTATATACTAGCTACTACAGTTCATTCATTTGTGCATGAAAACAATAAAGTGGTATTATTTTTATTATTTTCAAATCCATGAGACATGATTTATATTATTCCATATCATATATTTCATATTGTGAAATCCCCACCCAATTTCCTTACTGACCATAAAAAACCATTAATTAATGATATTTTAAAGTCTATTTCACTATATAATTATAATATTTATTGATTCATATGTGATAATTACTCTTTGGGTCTTTGTTAACTGAACTCCTTTTATTTTAATAAAATACATCATTAATATCATTCATCAAAAAATTAATAACACCTAATTGATAATTTTCTTTGTACATTCACTTTTAATCAAGTGTAATATTTCCTTTAGAATATGTTATTTTACCTTCATAAAATTTCATTCAAAAAAATATACCATTTTCAACAAAAAATTACATTCTCAATGATGGTGTATCCACCTGTATATCCTTATTTTACTTATATACCAATTGTTATTTGTAATAATTAGGAACTAAATCATGTGTCACATGTTGTGACATTCATATTTTTCAACTCCTTTTATCCAAATAATGTTTTGAAAAAATTATTTTATAAATTCATTATAAAATAAATCAATGTAACAAAATAGTACATTTTCTTCCATCCTATTTAATGATGCAAAATACATTTTTTAGATATCCATATTTTTTCATGGAATAATTAAAATCTATTTTTCAACTATTTTAAAATTCATGCAATATAATTTTATTATAAAATTATTTAACAAAATATTATATGTTTTCTTTATGGAAAATGAAACTCTATTGGACTATCCATTTGAACATATCATTCTGAAACCAATAGAATTTATTTTGAAATCATATCCCCACATTTTCATGATTTATGAAATAATTTTATTTTCAACTATTTTTTTGAATAATTTTATTTCATATGGTTTTAATAGATTATTGATATATCTTAATATTTATATTATGTTTGTTTTTTGAAACTTCAAAAAGTGATTTTTAGATAATTTATTTAACCATGAAATATATTATTTCAATTTAAGTATATTCCTCAAATTATTCCATTTTCTTTATTTATATGGATGTATTACATAATATTGATTTCTATCGTTGAAATGACCAATCATTGTTGTTCTATTCTTAATTAACGTCTATGAATAAGCATAATATTTTTTCTAGTTTATTTTCTCTCAGAGTACCTTATTTAATATCTATTGATTGTAGGGTGTTCACCCAATAACCTATCCAAGTATTGATTACGTATGTGTGGTCAAATAGTATATAAAATGTTTATGAAATGTATATAACATGTGATGTCATATTTAAAGAGAATATATCTAACTAGTTTAAAAAATTTATTAAATACTTCTTCATTTAACATGTTTTTATCCTAACATGACTATTGCTGAAACTCTTTTTATCAATCGAACAAGACAACAATGTATTTTTTCTAATACCATCTGGAAATGTTAAAAAAATCATATATTATTTTTTATATATGATTGATTTCTGATGGAATGAATATGCATGGATGATAATCGATGGGATTCAATATTTATCCCTGGAGAATTGGATTCTGTTGATATCTCATTGAATAGTAATGTATGTAATTTTTTAATTTATTCACATTGGTGTCCGCCTTGTGAGTTTATTCACATAAAAATGCATTGGAGTAATGTGTTTGTTCATATATTAAAAGGAAAAATTAGATTTCCCACATGTAATTTTATTATAATGGTAATGAAATTTCCATTTCTTTGTTATTTTATAATTCAATGATGGTTTTCTTTTCTGAGTGATGCAACATTTTTATGTTACTCATTAATGATTTTTATTTTTTAAATGAGATATTCTCATTGATAGTTATTATTAGTATATGTTTTCAAACACATTTGACAAATGTCTTAAATTATTCCATGACCTAGGTAATGACTCTTTATTTTGATCAATACATAACTAGGTATAAATGTATTATGTGTCATAATTTTACATGTGTTATAACATTATTCGAACTTTTGATCTCTTATTTTAAATTACTGTGTTAACTCTTATTTTAAAACAACATTGGTTTAGGGGAGGTTTGGGAAAGGGTGGTGAAAAAAATTTCATGGATTCATGTCCCTAGGTCTACAACTCTACTGTAGTTTTATGTTTTTTTTTTGTATTTTGTAGAGGCTATTGAAACATACACTAGGATTACACTTATAAGGAATCTTATCTCAGGCTCTTCAAATGACAAGATTTATAGAAGTCATGGATAAAATAACAATATATATTATATTTCTAGAAAATTAATTTTTTTTGATATTTTGAGGGTTATTTTGGAGATATAATATTCTATTATATATTTATTATATAGAGTAAAAAGTTTTATCAATTTGAAATGATATAAAAGTTGATATTTATATTGATTTGTTCCATAATACTAAAACCCTAAACCATAAATAAAATTGGAATTATTTTAATAGAATTTTTTCTTTAGGTCAATTATTTATAAGATGCCTATATTTGGGGGGAGTCAAAATTCAATTGTGATGGAAGGTTTTTTGGGAGAGAGCTGAATCAGATTATTTCAAGGCCCAAATGTGGTATGACCATTACCATTTCAGATTAATATTATGGATGTTACATTTTCAATTTAATTTATTAAGGACAAATAAGTGTTTATTACGATTAAAAATTTTAGAAATAATAATTTGAATATTTAAAACATGGTATACTTATCGATGTTGTCCGATAGATATATCTATTTGTAAGATAATAATAACTAGGTTATTCAATTTCTTCTGGTTGGGTACCATTCCTTAATTTGACTTCTGTTTTATATGGTATTTTTAGATAAAATATTATTATTGGGAAATCATTTATTTATAGGTCATGTATTTCTTTTACAACGATAGGATGTGGATTGAAATTTATGTTACCAAAGAGATGGATGATTGTACAAATATTGTCTTTATTAGTAATATATATATATATATATATATAATTTTACTATGTACATGTCTATGGAAATGGGAGGGAAGTGTGACTCATTTTTACATGGTGTTAAATATTTTACAGATCATTTTAATTTATAAATTTGAATATTTTTGCGATCATTAAATTTTTTCATATATATGTCCCATTAACATTACCATATAATAAAATTTATTTCATGTGTTGGTATTTTATGTATTTCTTCATGGTGGATGCGTTGGAAAATACTCCAAATATAATTAAATTGGATCTATAATTTTTTTTCAAAATTGATATTATATTTGAATATATATTTTTACAAAATTATCACTATGACAAAATGACCCACAATATAATATATGAAACTTATTATAAAAATAAAATGTTTAACAAATCATATTGTAAATAAAAATATATTACACAACTATAATTTCATATATTTAGTGATTAAGAAATTAATATATTCAAATAAAAAATTAGAAGATGATATCCTAAAAAATATTTTTACTGGTTATATATTTTATAAAAATCAAATTAAATTAAAATTTATAATATATTATCTTATCTAAACTAATGTATAAATATTACTCATAATATAAGTTATTATTAATTAGTTTTAAGATGAATAAATTTCTAAAAATTTTAGTTTTCAATGAAATAAAAATTCCTTCATATTTTTTACTCTTATTAAAAAGTAAAATTTATAAATTTGAGAAATATAATTTTTAAAATTAATATAATATTTGAATTTATCGTTTCAATATTTTATTGAATGTTCTTTTGAAATTTTTAAAAAATATGTAACATTTTAGTGAAATATTAAAAATTTAGTTTTTCTTAATATAATGGTGTTTAGTCATTATCATGGTCATTTAATGAAAAAACAATTATAGGACATTACTCCTCTCAAAATTATTTTCTATTTTTGAAAATTTTATTTTAAAACAACAATATTTTGATTTGAAAAAAAATTATTTTGAAATAACTGTAATATTTTATTTAAATTGTAAACACATATTTCATATTTTTATTTTAATTATTTCATCACAATGTGGAATTATTTTTATCTTGAATTTAATTTGACAAAACATTTATTATATCAATATGAAATAAATTAATTTCACAAAAATGAAATATATTTAAAATTACATCGTTATAATAATTATTAGTAATAAATATAATCATTAATAAATATGGTTTGTATATGTTTTGTGTGATAATGATAAAATTAATATACATCATTCATAAAAATTTATTTAAAGATTTTCTTTTTCTTAATTCGAATCATTGGTTCCAAATTATGTATCGATGTCTATTTTTTTATAGGTATAAATAAATTTGATATATTTTTTTGTCAATATATTAAAAATTAAAAAAATTAATATTAAAAAATTCAAGTGTAAAATAGTTAAAATAAAATTTAGAACGTTTCTGAAAAGGAATGGACAAGGTTTTATTGATCTTATATCAACCCCCAAATTATAATTTCAAATTATTAGCTTATTCCCCTATAATTACTAAATAAATTTTATATTCTTTTATAATAACTCATTTCTAACACATTTAAAACTATCTCATGTCAACCCCATTTATCAAAAAAATCTAATTCAAAAAATCATAAAATAATGTTAAACATTCTCTAATACACTATATCACTATTTATATGAATCCATTGTAGTTTAAATATTCAAATATAAAAACTATTCATTTGTAACCCATTAGAGAACATCCAAAGAGAGATTTAATGTTCAAACCCTATCACATTTAATTCATTTATACTTCTACAATCTCAATCCTATTGTTCCCATTAATGATTCACAATATAAAAATTAGTAATTAAAAAAACATATTATAATATTGTAATGTTACTTTTTACCTTCAAGTAACATAATTTAAAAAGTATAGATATTTTCATGTGAATTTAAATGTCGTAATATCCATGAATAATGCAGATTAATTTTCATTGTGAATTTAACTAGATGGATCTAATTTTCAATATAAAAGAGAAATAATTTTCTTTTAATTTTATGAAGATTTAGATATTATAAATCATTTCCTATCATCATCCTGACAGATAGAAATAAGACATGTTGCTTATGAATTCGTACGGACTACCACATCCTTGAATTTCATGTATTACATGTCTTTCATTTTTTACTAATTTCATTAATTATTCATCAAAAATAATTCACACATTATTCAAAATGATAAAAATCACAATTAAAATATTATTCTCCAATAATTATGATATTGTGCTAATGAAATAACATTCCAAACCATAATAATAAATATATTTTTTTCTTCTTCTTGTTTTTCTTATAATATCCCCAATATGAAAAATACTAAAACATATTATCATGGGTGACAAACAAAACATGTATATTAGTGAAAATAGAAAATAATAAGTAAACTATATTTCTTTCGATAATGGTAGTAGTAATATCTGTCCCCTTATTAAGACATCATCGATCATTCATGAATAATATAAAAACATGTTTTTCACTAACTAAATATTCATTAATCATAACTAAAATAATTATTAAATTATATTAAATTAGAATATATCTCATAAAAAATGTATTCATGTTCTTATAAGATTATATTAATATTGAGCATTATATCTGTAAAAAGTAATTGACACCACCATTAAGAAACAAATACTAATCATTCTATCTAAAAAAATAGAATCCTATTAGGATATTAAAATATCACCCACTAATATATTTTAAATAAATAATTATGAAATATTTTAATAAATTATTACAGTTATATATATGTTTTTGGAATATATAATTAATATTCATGATTTTTTATATAGCATGTTTATGTATGATTATTCTAACCAATATTCTGTGTACCATTTTTTTCATTTCAATTTTTCATCATTAATAAACTTTCATTTATATATACTAGGGATTTAATCATTTTAACATTTTTTTATTAAAATAAAATTGATATAAAAATTCATTATTATGTATAAAAATCATAGTTTTTCATTCATAATTAAAATAACGCTATGATTTTTTTATCATGTCAAACACTCCATCATTGTAATTTAAATTTTCACCAATATATTCATTGTAAAATGATTTATTTATTCTACCATATTAATTTAAATTTTAATTATAAATTATTATATTCTAAAATAATTATTCTGATTCAATTATTATTTCTAGATGAATTTGTTCCCCAAAATGAAAAAAACATGGAATAATAATTATCAATCTATTTAAAGTTAAATTATCATTAATTTAAATATTTTTTCTTAGAACCATGTATATCCATTTTATTTAGAGACATAAATATGTGTTTTATTAGGTGACATTTATATTTCAATTATATACCTTTCAAAATAATGTATTATAATCTTTATTAATGATTTCTTCTTTTAGTAGATTAATTTGAAAATATTAATGTGTTTCCATTCTTGTTCATTAATTTAATCATCAACTACATATTTCAATTAATTGGTAATTATAAATAATTCAATGCTCTATCCTTTGAATTTTTTTTCACTAAAATAATTTATATTATATAAATTCATATTAGTTTTTGGAAAAAAAAATTGTGATAAAACAATAAAAAATTTATATGTACTTCTAATTTTTTATATATAATATTTTTTAATGTCTTTCCAAATGAACCAATTTTTTCTTGTTAATATCCATTAATTTCAATCAATAATACATTTTAGGATTACAAAATATATTCTCTATATATTTATTAATTTAAATGATATTAAAATGATAAGGAGGACTTTCTTTATATTTTCAATGTTATATAGTGAATGATATTGAAAAGTTCATTTTCATCTATGTCATATCTATAATGAGATATATGATTCATATGGTGTTTGATCTTATAAAATGATCCACATTAATTATATCAATATATTATAGAATTTACTACTATTTTTTTCCTCTAGCCTCTCTCATTTCAAGGGTAAAATAATGTGATGATTTTAGAATTACTAATTTCACATTTCAGTTTAAGACCTTTTAAAATTAATATTTTCTAATAATAGGGACATATATAAACTTCTACTTCATTATGTATTTATTTACATCAAATTGGATAATTATGGGTAATAAATACTAATTATCAATTACCAATGATAAATTGGATGTAATTCCCATACCATATTATTAAAAAGGATTTCATAACTGATCTAATATGGTAAATATGATGTACATCAAATCCCCATATGTAAAATTGGTTATGAAGAATAATAATATAAGGTAAACATGAGTTTATTCTTAATTACCTATGTTATTATTCATGTACATATTATTATTCCTCACTTCATTTAAATTTTCAATCAATTATTATCTATGAGTAATGATTATTGTCATACATGCTTTTTCCATGTTATATGATTGGTCATATAATATTACATGAAGTTATAACATGATATATATTTCTAATATTAATCCTTATTCATTTTAACTTTATAATCCTATAATTATCATTTATTCCAAAAATATATTGATTTAATGATATGTTACATAATTATATGTTATCTCCTAATGAGAATTTGATATCATCCCTTTCACATTTTCCATTACCTAGATTTTGAGCATGAATACAATTTTTTTTAAATATAAAGGAGTCTGCTATGTTTTAAATATATATAAATTATTAATATTATTATCAAATAAAGTTTCTTAATTTAGAAATAATCTAAAACCAAAATAAGTTTATTCTGTGAATGGGGAGTTATATATATATATATATATGTGTGTTTTATAACATATGTCAATGATATAACATATGGATATGTTAAGATTAATTAATCTCACTAATATCAAATAAAATGATTAAGGAATTCATTTTTGTAGAATACCAATGCAAATAGGTTTAGGGCTCCGGAGTTGTAATTAAATTATAATGTAATTTTTTTAAGAATAATTTATTTATTTATTTATATTAGGATCCAATATCATTAGAAGAAAGGGAAAATATAAATATATATATATATAGGATAACATCATAATGTTTTTGTATAGTATATATTATATGGTTTACAGGAAATTATATCACTGTATAAATAGTATTACGTGGACACAACTATCAAATAAATGATTGTTACAAATATCACCAAAAAAATTAAATTTATGTATCAAAAAAATTATTGTACAATGCAGGATGAGTGGTCCTATGACAAAACACTGTGGAATAAATACTCTAGGGATATTCACTAGTAAATTTAATAATATTTAACAATAATTATGATAGATTTTAGAAAATCATTATGATATGGATTGAGAAGATAAATTTGGTGAGAAAATTAATAAATTATATTCATACTTATAATAATATATTTTTTGTAAATATTAATTTTTTGTGTTTTCATTTTATTTTACATGTAATTTATTTTTTAATCTCATCAAATTATGAATTCATATCATCAAATTCCATTATTTCTGTAATTTATTATACTAGAAAAATCAATGTTATCATCTGATATGATGGAAAATGTGTTGATGGTCTAAATGTGAAACAATATGAGATTTATCATGGGTTAAAAATACATGGGATATGATCCCAAAAATATTTCTAGGTATTATTAACATATTTTCCCTCAACTTAATAAAAATCAAATTGAATAATTCATGTGTAGCGTTTTATAAGATCCTAGTTGATTATGATTAAAAAAGAAATAATATTCAATTTCCATCAAGTCCAGAATTTTTTATATAAATATCAACATGATTTTTATGATTAAGATGAATATATTTCATGTGTGGATGGATTAACAATCATAATATTATTTTTTTTATAGAGAAGTAGAGGGTCATTCCTCTAGAATGTATTATTTTAGAGTGTTATAAAAAATTATACAGATAAAATGTAAAATTTTATAGTGCTTGTTAATTGTGAATTTTGATTCAGATACCAATGTTATTAAAATGATTAATGTGTTAACTTGTTCCTCTATAATTGAAATAAGATCAGTACTATACAATTACAACTAATAAAGTGGACCGTGATAAGTAATGTACACTTATACAGAAGTATGTATTTGTTGATTTCCTAATGGATTATGGAATAATATATAACTTATTTATTATAATATAATTAAATCACCAACATAAATAATCAATTATTGAATGGATCATCTTATTTTAATTTATCAAATTACGATTTTTATAAAAAAAATTAATTAAAATACTATTATCCATCACGTAAATTAATTTTATTTAATTTTAATAAATGGATTCCATCTCAATTCAATGATATAAAATTATTTCTATGGACAATAATGCATTTAGAATATTCAATTCGAAATTTTAAAGGATATCTTATTTCAGACTCAATATTGAAGGTTGAATCATATTTGGGTCAAATGGTTTGAAAAAAATACAATATTAGTTATCAAAAAATTATAATTAAAAATAAATATAATTATTAAATTTAAAAATGTGTTGTTGTTATGTAAATAATATATTAATTATGATATATATTTTATATACCAATATATATTTCATGTATTATGAGATAATAACAATTTGTAAGATAATTTTTTAATGTGGTGGAGGAAATACCATTAGATTTTGGAAAAAAATTATGAATTAATATTGTGTTAGATAACATCAACAATATGAAAAACCAAAGATAAATTAACCATTATGTGTAAGATTATTCCACATATTACAATAATAATAATAATAATAATAATAATTCTTTTAAATAAAAATAAATTTCTCATCTAATATACCATAAATATAATTGATAAATATTAAAAAATATATTATTGCCTAATATACTATAAGTTAGCCTATAAATAATTTTCAAATTATTTATATTTTATCCTAATTGATAAAATTCAACATATTTATAACATTTTTATATTAATTAATATAATACAATAAATATAATAAAAAATCAATGTGACATAATAATTTGAATATTTGATGACTAATTTTTTTCAATAATAATATTATTCGTGCTGCTTTTACAATATTTTTTGTGAATAAATAAATTTTTTATATGTTTTATTAATTAAAATGAACATAAATTTCATGATATTATTTTTTATTTTACATTTGTACATTTTTTTTCATTTTACATAAATAGATTATTTTTAGGTGAACTGTTTAATATATTTTTTTATTAACACATTAGAGCATTTTATTTATCATGTTAAATGGATGAAATAAAAATAGTATAAAAATTTAATAAGAATAGAATTATTTTTTGAGTAAAATTATTCCATTCAAAACAGTATTTAAATTTATTAAAGAATATGTTTATCCTTTTAAATATTATAGTCATTTAATTCAATAAATATGTTCTATTCAATTTATTATTATATTTGTTTTCAATGTGATTAATACTATTTTGGAGTACAATTAATTGCACAATACAAATATTTATGAAACTATTAATAAATTTAATATCATATAAATTAGAAACATTGAGAATTTTTTCATAATAATAATATTACACATAAAAATAATTACATTTTATAAAATAGTTTTTTATTAACGAAAAAATCATTAAAATTAATTATAATTATAATGAAAATGAATATTCTACCTATTACAATGAATGAACTATTGTCACGTAGGATTCTAAATGAAATATTGTTAAATTTAGACCTTTTGTGTGGGAGTTAGAGATAAGAAACATAGTTGAAAAGGCTTCTGTTACTTGGGGATTGGAATTCATTTTGGTGCAAATATTTATGTGGTATTGAGATGTGTAGGGTGATGATGATTTCTAATATATATTTTCAATTTCATCTATAATTTGAGTATGTACAATAGATTGTATAGAGCTTATGGTTTATAGGTGACATCTCACATTAATGTCCATAAAATAGGGGTTTTGGCTAGTATGTACAGTCTATGGAGGTGGTTCATTGAGTATTTTATTCTTTTTTTTGGATAGATGTGGAATAAAGTATTTACAGTTTTATAGCCCCTTAATAGTTTATATAATCATTGGAATTTGAATAGTTATAAATCATAAACACACCATTTAAATGAAATACTTTCCATGGAAAATAATCTTTTCACAATAATTATTAAAATTTTATCCACTCATTATCTAGTGGGAAAGTGGTTTCCCATTCTCATATACATTTTATAATAACAATAAATCCTAAAAGACAATGAAAATCTATCATTACTATTGACATTCCATCATTTCGTGTGTAACCCTAGTATAACACGAAGAACTCATTCATCCAAACTAATAGTCTATTTAAACTGTAGTGTTCTGAGATCATTAAAAGGAGGGTTATAATAATATTGGTGTTTTCTACCATTTTTTCACCAGTGGTTAAATTTATCTTGTTACATGTGTTCTATGATGTAGAGTTTTGAATGAACTTTTTTGGAGTGGTAATTGTGTTTTTTAGACCCTAATTGTTTTTAGGGTCTCTTGCATTTTAATTATTTGCTTATACAATTATAGACATTACTGCATTATGAAGAGTTTATTTTTAGTAGTGGATATTTCACAAAATATTGGCCTCATTATTGGGAATTTCATTATTGTGTACAATCCATGGTTGTTTAATGCATAGTTATTTCCTTTTTATGATTTGATGTGTAGTGTTTCATTGGTTGCAACATAACCACCTTAATATTTTATATGATATTTTTATGTTAATATTATTTTTTAACACATCACTGATAATATATTTGTGGAATTATATATTAACTATTCTCAATAGAAAATATTCTTTTAGCTATTCTATATCCTATATCCTAGTACATCCCCTTGGTCATATACATTTCATTCCAAATATAAATCATAAAAGACCATCAATTTTCATCATTCCCCTAAACATTTTCCCATTTTGTGGGTGGCAATAGTCATACCAAAGGATATATTTAATCTCCATGTTAAAGTGTTCAAACACTAGTATTAGAAGATTTATCCATATGGATTTATAAAGTGATCATTTTCTTCATCTTTGTGGTCATTTTATTTTGAAATTACACATATTCTCTCAATGAAATGTTAATTGTAATGATTTATTTAATCTTGTAGACCATTTGGTTTCTCGAATAGTGTATCACGAGGAATGAATTTTCCTATTGTTTAAATTTGGTAATATAATATTTATACCAATTAATTAAGATAATATAACAATTTAATTATAATTGTAAGGTGATTGAGATTGAAATACCATTAATTATATATTTTTATAATTATTATATTGTTATTAAGAAACCAAAAAACACAGTTTTTGGGATGCTTTATATGTACTGGGAATTTTCATTTAATAAAAAATTTTGTGAGTTTTATAAAAAAAAATTCAAATTTTCTAATCACATATCTAAAGATTACAAAATGGTTTCCCTATTTATGAATTATTTAATATGTGAGCATTTTTTAATAAATAAAATGAATCTGATGAAATTATTTTAAAAAAATGATAAAATGGTATCTTAATGTAATATGAAATGTATATTGATGTGTTGTGGTATTTTGAAGGGCTGATGTGCCATTATGTGGTGGTGATGTTTTGTGATGTTTAGTGGATGGTGTACATGGTGTTTGTGATGGGTAGTTGTGGTATCAAGGTTTTTTTGATGATTTTTTATTCTTGATGCAGTGTGGATGTGATATAAATTGGTTATGGTAGTGGGAAGAAGGAATACATTGAATTGGAATAAAGTGTTGACTATTTGATCATGTGATATTGTGATGTTCTTATTTCCCACGATGTAATGTAATGAATATATCATGATATATTTTATTGTAATGGGATTAAAATGATTGTGAATATTAGATAAATTAATTTTACAACTATGGAATAAATATTTGTGGTCAATTTTAAAATATCCATCAAAAAACATGAGAACAATGATATGTAATGAAATTATTGATCTAGAAAATTTAAGGGAATAATAATTAAAATTAGATTGTATTGTGACATATATAAAATGGATTAAGATGGGAATTGAGGTAAAATTATAAATGTATATTTAGGACAATTGTGTGGTTTAGAATTTTTTTGGAAGCATTTAAAGTTGGTGGGTCTTGAGGTTTTTTGGTGATGTACTAATTTGGTTATTATTTTATTTATGAACACATATTTCTTGTAATTTTTTCATGTATATAACTATATTGTATTTCCTTGTTATATCAACCCATAGGACATCCATATACAGAACATGGAATAGATATCATAATAAAATTTTGTGGTGTTCTCCCAATATCATAGTGTTGAGTATGGACAAGTGGATACTGTCACAACTTGTCCCCCTGGTCCCAGGCTGTGACTACCCCAAGCCCGCCTTCAATAGGCCAGAGGCTTGCGACAAGAACCAAAGGCGTAATTACCTGTATCTAGGAAGGCATTGCCTTTGTAACTATATAGGCACGAAACAGAGTACATACAGGAAGAAAAACACTATGTATAACTGTATAAAAAAAGAGTGCTGAAAAGTAAAATGGGACGGAAATAAAATCCCAACTGTAAGTACAAGTACAACTAAAACGGGACAAACAACTGATGGATGGTAATAATATTCTGGATCAACCACCACAGATCCTACTAGAAGGGTAGATACAGAGAACCTCCTCAGCACTCCACGACCGTCAGTGTCCTCTAGGTACTAACTCGTCGTATAGTCCACCTTTGGGTACCGTACAGTCCTAGAAAAATGAGCCTTGGTCAGTGCTGTCCATCGACTACATCCAACAATATGAGGTATGGGGATAGCCCGTGCAGGGGTGAGTATAATGATACTCAGTAGGGACCCAGAGACAACCAAGGTCTCTCAAAATCCACCAAGGATAAACCACATAGTATGAAATAATCAGATATCCATTACATAGGTATATGCCCATACATATTTGTAAGTTATCAAGTAACCCATCTCAATCAAAAGGAAATCACAGAATTCACTGACTCTACTCACATAGGTATACAATTTTTGTAGAAAGGTAGTGATGATTAGATGTAGTCACCGAATCATCTAAGTTATCAGACCCACATAGGATTCAGGACCAACTATTAGAACTGTCCGACCCACATAAAATCCAGGAACAGTAGTCAGAACTATCAGACCTACACAGGATCCAAGACTAGCTATTAGAACTATCAGACCCACACAAGATCCCAGGAATTGTAGTCTGTGTTATCAGACCCACACAAGATCCAGGACCAGCAGTTAGAACTGTCGGACCCACACATGGTCTAGGAACAGTAGTCAGTGTTATAGGACCCACAAAAGGACCTGGGAACAGTAGTGTGAACAGTAGGACCCACATAAGATTCATGAACAATAGTCAGTGTTGTCGGACCCACACAGGATCCCGGACCAGTAGTTAGAACTATCAGACCCACACATGATCTAGGAATAGTAATCAGTGCGCAGCCAGACGCGGGGTTCCACTATAGTAGTCTTGATTTTGGGAGAGTCTTCTCCTCAAGCTAATTATTGATACAATAGAATCCACTAAGTCCCACTAAGATGTATTCCAATGTTCCGCCACTTCATAGGGGTCTCAACGCAATAGATAGCACATCTATCGGAATCCCGGTCTATGAGTTATTATCCTTTTACTGTCGGGGCCTCGGTTTTATTCGTGTAAGATCCAATATGACCGTATCTCAAATATAAACTAAACTATAGTGGGGTATTCTAAATGGGACCGTCACATTCCAATAATACCAGCACCATTGACGATTCTTCAAATAGACGTCTGGTGCCAAAAATATGGCAAATGAAAGTAAAGGGTCGGTAGTGGGCCAGGGTTCGGTCTGACCCGGTCAGATAGACTCGACCCCACCCTGTCTGGGCCGACCAAGTCATGGACGACCATATAAGACCTGCTAGGTATGACCCAGCCCGTTGGGAGGGTCATCCTGCTAGGTTCGGCCCAGAGTTCGCCATGTATGTGGCTCATTTGGGAGGCCAGGGCTAGTCCAGTGAGTTCCGCAAGGGGCACCGCTAAGGCTACTCGGCTCAAAAGACCGAGCTGGTTTGTCCATCGATGCCACGAGGGACGCAACATGCCGATTTGGGAGGCCGGCGTGGCTCGACTGGTTTGGCCACAAGCCGGGGTGTGGCCGGAGTCGGCTGGCAGGGAAGATGGGCATGCTGGGTGGCAGCTCGGGCAGCTCGGTGGGTAGCTGGGAGGGCGCTGGGTAGGCCGCGAGTAGGACGGCAGGGCGCGGGCAGGCCGACAGGGTGTGGGTAGGCTAGCGGGCCGGCCAGCGGGGTTCGTGGGAGAACACAGGTAGGCCAGGAGGGGCATGTGGGATGCCATGGAGAGGTAAGCGGGGGATGCAGGGAGGGTAGGTAGGGTGCATGGGAGGCCGCTGGCAGGCCGAGCCAGGCGCGCGGGGTGCAGCGGGAAGACTGGTGGGGCCTACGGGCAGGTCAGGCAAGGCGTGCAGGAGGCTGCAGGCAGGCCTCCAGGGTGCGGCAAGGCAGGTCGGTGGCTAGGAGGCTTCTGGGAGGTGGCTGAGAGGGAAGGTTCGACATGGACCAGGCTGGCACGGGCCGGCAGTGCTTGGTCGGGTGCACCGGTGCGCCATTAGGGCGGCATAGTTCACGGAGGGCGTAGGTAGTGCAGCCTTTGTCATCGCAGCATTCGTCGTCTCATTGCTTCATCTCCATGTTGAAGAAACTACATAAAGAGATCATTGAAGGAATCCGAGCCATGTATGTTTGGCTCGCACCATCCGCATTTAGGGGTGATAACAATTGGTTCAACAAAGAGGAAGAGAGTCAAACTTCAATGCTGTCAAATCCGGCAACAAAAACTCCCCACCTTTAGCATCGAACCATTCCACATGAAACTACAACATTCACACATGACCTCCACCAAAACCCCATCAAATATTTCAACACTTGTAGATCCTGTAATGGGACCTTGTTCCATGGAACCTCCACCAGTCTCTGGGACACCACATGAGGATAGCCACACTCCTATATACAAACAACCCCACCCATTTTTCGGAAGAGGAAATGTTCAACCAAGTAGGAGTATGGAGTCATCGGTGACGTTGACGCCGCAAAAACCAATCTTGTGTCCTAAAAATCTTCAAAACAAGAAAAAACACTGGAAAATGGGACCTCCGCTCTCTGATCCTCTCCATATCCATTTCCGAACCAAACTAGACGCCTTCCATAGATGTTGACTGACCACGTCAACTCGATTTGGGGAGGCAGATCCAACCACTCCACATGATGCCGCATCCGAGTCGCGCACCACGCCGCATCGTCACCAACACATGCCTATGCTGGAGCAAAACCATAAGAAGACACAGCAGGATCGTGCCTAGATGAAGGGGAAAGGAGAAACAAGCACTGGGAAGCCCTAGTCGACGCGGGGATAGGGGGAAGATGATGCTCCGAGGATTACATAATTCAAAAACCTATATGTATTTAATTGTTTTTTGAAAAATATGTTTTATGTCAAAAACATTTTGTTCAAAAAATAATTCTGAAAATGTTCTCAATTTATATATTAATTTTATTTTCAAGTAAAAGTTTTTTAAAAATGTTTAATTGTTTTCAATTCTTCCTTTATATTCTTTAAATTCAATATTCTGATAAATATATTTTTAAAAATATCTACTATCTTAAAAAATAATTTCCTATTCCAAAATGATATTTTACAAAGTTAAAATTTTTTAAATATCATTCAAAATTCCATCCCATATAATTATACATTATTTGGTGTTACTGATTAATTTTTTGGAAAATTATTCAATGTTCTATCATATTAATTCTCTAAATGGTTATTTTTATTGAATGATTTCAACGAAACCCAAATATTATTCAAGGGTTATATAATTTTGAAACCTAATTACTCTCATAAGATATGATTTTGATTAAATTATTGTTGAAATATTACATATTTACAGATGTTATTATAGGATTACATGTCCACGATACAAATTATATTTCTTTTATCATTATATTATTTTTTAGATATTCTGGAATATATATGTATTGTTCATTTTGAGATGGGTGGGACCTATATATCCCTCCAATGAATTGGGTAAGGATTTATATCTCATTAGAAAGACTAATATAGTATTAGTAGTGATTATTGACAACTAAGATTTTCATGGGAGAGAACCATGACTACAAAGATGATATAGGTAGTGATCTCATACAAATAATATAGAGGTGGGGGTGAACAAATACTAACATGATGTTATAGAGTATTATCCCATAATAGATAGATGGAATAGATAGTGATTCCATTACAAATATAAATATAATAGTATATTGTTAAGTATCTTCCATTATTCCATGTATTATTCTTATATTATTCTTTAATATATATTTTTATTTCATTATGATTTATGTATTCTGAACTAACAATATTTCTTCCATAATTCATGTTTATGAAACTATTATATGTAGGTTATGATCATAAAATGTTACAATAATGTTTTCATTACCCTGTCTCTTTTTTATACATACAAGTATCCCGTTTTTACCTATTTTGAGCATCTGAACTCACTCCATTTTTCATTTCTTCCACTGGTTATGAAGATATTTATTATAATTTATGTGTCTATGAAGGGTTATGATCAATACGTAATTAGTTGGATATAATGCCAATGAATTATGAACCAGTGTTTATGATTCTTTGTTTCCAATAGATATAGACTTATACAGACATTGGGTTTATGTTTGTATAATGTTTACTATTTTATTCTAAAGATCTATAATGTTGATTTATGAAAAGAGAGTGTCTCTATATTTTGTATTATTACACTGTATTAGTTAACCATTGAAATCATGTATGATAAAACCTTATTTAGAACCCTTTGGGAATGTCAAATGACGAGTCTATGTTGAATGAAAAATAAAGGAAAAATTTCTGAAATATTTGTAGATGATAAATAGAGTGGTTTCATAGAAATACATCTATATCTGGATAATGCAAGTTGATGTGGATCAGGTATTGATTTACATTGCAGTAAATACTCTAATAATGTCGATTGGCCCTAATATTATATAACATGTTACATGACTAAGATCCCTATTTCAATCCATGTTTGAATCTACTAGGGAAATGCTTTATGAATTCACAATCTCTTCATAGAACATCATGAAATATTTAAATAGATTTTGTTTTTTAATAACCTAGGATAAACTCAATGAGTCCTATATTATGTATGTTTCCATACATTATGCATCTTATAAGTGACTTCTCATGGTTATATGGTTCCTAATTATGATAAATGGTTCTTGTTTTTTCATTTTGTATTTCTCTATTGATTAGAACCAGAAGTAACCATGTTAATAATGAATTCAATGGACAATGAAACAATTCTCCTCCAAAGAAACTAAATGAATTGGGAGATTAAATAAAAAATATTCTTTCCATTCCCTAACATCTTTAACAAGGTATTAATCATGGTGGCCTTTCAAATGAGAAAAGAAGAGAACATCATAATATTGAGTTCTTCAAGAGTAGTGGGTCTTTAAATCTACATGTTGTTAATGATGTATTATTTCTATAGAAATGATATTATGTATTCTCTAGTATTTAGAACCTGAAAAAGCCATTTTATATGTTTTTCAATTATAAGGAGAATTAGACCAGCGGTGGAAGCTTATCAAGAATATGATGAAGTGAAATGAGATTGAATCCATGGATTGTGTTGAGATTGAAAAAATATTTATTTAATAATTATCATCCATTAATTATTCATGAAATGATTGAGAAATAGTTAATTCAATTTAAGAAAATTGATAAAGTATAGGATGTTACATATGAGGATAATTTCACAAGACTTTGGAGTTACACTTCCAAAATTATAATCAATCCCAAATGTAATGATGATTTTTTAATGGCATAACTAAACTTCCCATAACGGTGTTGGAAATTAGATACATTAGTGGATATGAGGATATTGGGCATTGTTCATTCGTGGTTGAAATTTATGTTTGACTAACGTATCAATCACATAGAATTTATATGAAATTGAATATGGAGTATGATGGAAAATCTGAAAACCATAAAGTGAATAAAATGAGAATTACTTATTCTCTATGTTTTGGAATAAGAATGTATTAAATATCCTTAAGTGGATTAATAAGTGTTATAAGTATGTAAGGTAAGTATTTCATACAATCTTCTATCTATGTGTTTGGATAAGGTAGCTAATTGTTTGAATGGAGAAAAATATTCATATAATGATCATCTCACACACTAGTTCGACAACTGTAAGAGAATATGCATTGTTAAAATTTGTTCCCAAAACCAATGGTGGGTGATGATGATCAACGTCAATAACCCCTTATGCTAATGAATATCGGATAATCTCATGCAATTTTTTTTCTGACCAGAACTAAAATAGTGTTGTGGTGAAAGGTACACATACCAAGAAATCTAGAACTAATAATGTATTATTTAATACTAGATCTCCTCTCAAATTCATATATAATGAATTTTATATGGGTCATTAAGTTACAAAAAAATGGATAGATGTGTAATTAGTAGTGTTATACAAAAATGGTATGATGATCTCATCCAATGCCTATGAATCCTATCCATTTTACATGTTATGTAATTTTCTTCTTGTATGTCTCTTAATTCATCTTTAGGATGAATTTGATGTCATTATAGGCACACATAGTCTTTATCTACACAACACCCACTTCTTTTTTCAAGGAATGTAAATAATATTATATAATTAAATCCTTCTTATGGGTTTTTTTATCAATGTGACTTTATATATAAAACATTAATGAAATTACATACTATGTTTTGATATTAATTCACATTCAAATGAGTTATATATCTCAAATGTTGGGAAAAAATCATCATTGCTGATATACCTATTATTTGATAATTTTTGGTGTTTTTTCATAAAAGTTTTCCTTTCCTTCTAACAAAGTGTGATGTTGTGTTCTCAATAGAATTCACACCCTTTTACACATTAATATCCAATAATCCCTACAAAATGGTAAAACTATATTTTAGGAATTGATGAAGAAACTAAAAAAAACATTGATAAGGTATTCACTCAGCTAGGTATGTCACCTTGTGGTGCACATGTTCCTCTCATGAAAAATATTGGTGGATCAATGAGAATATTCAATGATTATTGACAGTTAAATAATATCAAAATACTAAGCAAGTATCATATTGATCATATTGATGACTTGTTGGACAAACTGCAGAGGACTCAAAACTTTTCCAAGATTTTTATTCATTCTTGATCAATTCAATTGAGGGTTAATAAAGTGGGCATACCCATGTTAACAATCCATACTAGGTTTAGACACTAGGAATATATATTAAATACTTTTGGTATTACTAATTCCTTTTATATCTTAATGTATTTAGGGAATTGAGTATTTATATATTACATCAATCAGTTTATGAAAGACATTATATATTATATTATTATCTATTTATATAGTAAAAATTATCATGAACACCACTTTATAATTTTACTAAAGTAAATATGAATGTTTAAGATATATGAAAAAAATTTAGATGTTTAATATTGGGGAAAATGTTTCATTTTTGGGTCTTTTGATCCCAACTGATTATGTTGAAGTAAATCTATCAATGATAATGTTTATTGAATACTAAGATTGAACACCCTTGGTGAATGAGTACATTATCTCCCACAGATTAGATGGAGATTATCAATGGTTTCTATTTATTTTCTCAGGACTATATAATCTTCTGACAAAGTTTAAATGAAAGGGTTCAAAGTTCCTTTGGAAAGAAGAATGTGTGAATTATTTTGAGGAACTATAGAAATTTTTAGTTATTGAACTTATGTCTACATTAACTTATAGTGGAGAAGGGAAATGTATATATAGTGATGCATCAGATAATGTATTAGGATATTTTGATATAATTAATAACATGGTTATAACCCATGCCTCATGGAAGTTGATGAATAAAGAAAAAAATTATCCTACTCATGAATTGATAATTAGTTAAGTAAATTTTACATTAAATATATGTAATAATTGTCTTTATATTTAAATGTGTTATATATATATATCGATAAAAATATATTAAATATATATTTACCAAATATTAGTTTAACATGGACCAATGAATATGGTTATTATTGGTAAATGGTTATTGATTCTAAATACATTTTCAGCATGTGAAGGAGAACATGGTGGATGATGCTTTGAGTGAAAAGGATCAGGATAAAATTTCCATGATGAGGATCATAAAAGATCAAATTTTTCTGGATTTGAAAAGGTTATATCATAGAATACTAATTGAAGTAGAAAAATATTATCTATCACAAATGAATATTCAATAGTCTAATAAAGTGATTATTAAAGAGGCATTGAAGGAATATGTATTGCTACAAAAGAAGGTTATAAATGTTCTGTAGTTTAGCCATGATAAATATGGGATGATAATAATATAGAATAGTCTTTTTGTTCATACCATACAATATTTGAAGAAGGAGATTTTAGAGGATGCAAATAGATATGCATTATCTATTCATCCATGAATTACAAATAGTATACTGATTTGAATTAATACTTCTAGAGGGAAAATATGAAAATATATATCACAGAGTTTGTATTTCAGTTCATGTTATGGAAGTATGTTAAGGGTGAGTGTCAAAATTCTAGAGGGGTATTGTATCCATTCCCCAAACAAGAACAATAATGGGAGAAAATCAATATGAAAATTGTTTTGGACTTTCAAAAAAACTATAAAGGGTTTAATGTTAGATGGGTGGTTTTCAATCTCTGTAAAATGTTTTAAAAATTCATCTCTATCAATTAACACATATATCTAGTCCAAATTTCTGGGATTTACATTATGGAAGTGTTAATGTTGTGTGGACTAACTCATTCCATTGTATTAGATCTAAATATGAGGTCTTCCACTATTCTCTCATGATGTCTTCAACACAAACATATTATTTATTTGTGTATTTAGACACCATATCATCCACTAATGGATTATACTGCCCCTACCCCAGTTACCCAGAGTCGGTGAATTATTACATAACATTGGAATTATCACAAAATATCACATCTCGAAAGATTTATTAGTTTAGTAGCCATGGAAATACTAGATACATTCATAAGGTTTACTTTAATTCATAAAATGGAAAACTACAACAACATTGTTTCCATAGAGAACACTGAGATCCATAGTCTATCCCTGAAAGTCATCCATAATATACTTCTTCTTATCTTGGGAAAAATAAAACATAGAAATGGGTGATATCAGATACTCAGTAAGGATAACAATACAACAGAAACATTCATAAATAAGCATAAACATTTAAGGAAATGTATAAGACTAAAACAAAATACTTTTAAACACGATTTTCAGCATGATATGAAAATGATAAAATCCAATAATGCCATTTACATACTCACATGGATATTCTACTAGTCGAATAATCACATGAAATATCAATAGCCACTCTCATAATGATGGAATGTATAATGCCAGACATTCATAACCACATAGTCATGGCCTTGTGTGAAGTCTACAATATAAGATTTTTTCAAGGCCTTGTGACAAGACACTAGTTTGACTTATGAGACCTACTGATGCATCGAGGAGCTATAGCGGGCTCCACCTGTCACTTACTAAGTCATATGAATTCCTCATATGAAAAGGCTTAAACATAACATAAACATTCATATTAAAACTAGCATACAAAATGTCAATACTTTCTCCATAAACTATTAATCATATAAAAATAACACATCCACAGTAAAACATATCACAAAACCATCAATGCAATATGAAAGTTTTGTATCATAATAAATCAACTTTAAATAAGCAGAAAATCTATCAAAAGATATTGACATAGATGAAATAAAATCCTTTTTCAGTGAAATATATCTTACTATTTTTAAATAATTTAAGAAAAAAATTATTTAGAAAATATTCTTATAAGCTTGTAAGGGAATCTTTGATGATGTTATAATGGCGTAAAACAGCCTCACCAGCAGTATATGTTAAAAAACATTCTTACCTTAGTTTAGTTTAAAAGGTCATAAAGTATCTTGTTTGGAAAATGACGGAAAGATTCATTTCAAAACATATAAGTTCAAATAAGGGTGTAAATTACTTTACCCAATTGTATAGTAAATAGTAAAAATGTTTTGAAAATATATTTTTATGAATCATGGATGTGGATGATAAAGAGGTCCTATTAGATAATCACTTATAAACAACCTCAGATAATAAAGAGATTGTAAAATTAACCCTTACCTTGTAATTTTACTTGTTTGAGGGTAGGTTAACCTCATGTATAATGGTGAAATAATTGTTATTCAATGATAAAAGAATCATATAAATTAATATGATATCATATATGATCTTTTAACATTGCTTTGTAAATTATATCTTAGTATTATCATTGTTTTGGGTGTTAATGGATTCGTTTTCCTTTATATTATTTGTTATGTGAGTCATATTTGTTATGGATGGAATGTATCTTATTCATATCTAGAATTATATCAAGCCTTTAAATATTATTTTTAAGCATCCAATGAAAATTAGTCTTGAATGGATACGATGGGGAATGAATCTTATCGTGTTCGTGGAGATGGTAATCCGTACGTACACACGAGTGACAATATCATTCCTTTGATATTAAAATAATATATAATTGGATGGTATATAATATATAAATAATCGTTATAATGTTATATTTATTATTTACATCAATTATACATCATTATTATAACCATCCAAATAATAATTTACTGAATAACAATTACACCACGACATGGAGACGGTAAGCCATACATAAGCATGTATGGTGACATGTCATTCAAAGAATGGATAGAATAATAAATTTGGTTGTACCATATTTATAATAACAACATAGTATATAGATGATACTAGAGTTATTATTTAAGAATAGAAACAACAAAGAAAAAGGAAGTGGAAGAATAAAGGAACATGAAATATGTGGTGAGATATTTACCTCTTCTTCAGGTTCTTCCTTTTGATTTGATCAAATGTGCTCCTTAAGTTGGATTTCTAACAAAAGGAATGCCTCTAGGATCATGATAGGATATTTGAGAGGGTATTTGGGCAGGATTTGGCTGGGAAAAGTGGACTTGTATGTGTCAATTAGAGAGAAGGGGGGTGGGGTGCCCTTTTATAAGAGGGGTGAGGGGCACCTTAGGAAAAGCTAGAAATATTATTTTATAATAAAATCATTTTTCTATTTATAATGGATCCAAAATGAATTATTTAAATTCTAAGGTGTGGATGGGTTGAAAACACTAAACCAATAGGTTTTATATAGTTTTGGGTCACTATATTAACTTTATCTTTTAGATTTAACTCTTAGTTAAATAGTTTTACATTTACATGTCTCTTTGTATTTTTATAATATATTGATAATAATCTTACTATATACATAAAAAAGATCCCCAAGTGGTTCATTAATGATATACCTATCATTATATATGTCCTCTGGATGAACCTTATATTTTTAGGAATAGAATATCAATTAATACTATATAATTTGTTTTAAAAACTCTTTTATGTCAATTTTGACGCAATTTGGTATTTTGTTTTTGAAAAATTCATAACAGCATTATTACTTTAAAAAAATTCTTATAACCAATTTTAACAAAACATATTAAAATATAAAATTAATAGAATTCATATAAAGTCTCAAATTAAATTTATTTGGATATTTATAATAACAATAATTTTAATATTTCACAAATTAGGTAATTAATACATCACTATTGTGTCAAAAATAAATTAAATTATTTAATGTCTAAAAAATAAAAATAAAATACATTTATGTAGGAAATCTTTTTAGATTTATGATTAATATTTATAGTTGAATTTATCTTAAGTTTATCCCAATATTAAAAATGTTTTAGTTATTAAACTTTGAATTTAAAACTTTTAAATTTTCTTTGAATTAAATAATAATAAATGTCCTAATCTAATCTATGTGGACCAAAGAGGTTCATATTTTATTATTAAGGTTGTTTTTGGACGAATTACACTTATAAAATAGAAATAGGACATGTTTTAGATTAATAATAATATCATGTTTTCCCATAATTACCCTATTTACTATTAATCATGGTAAATAAACGTAAAAAGTTACTATTCACCAAAAATTATTTAAATCTTATTTAACCACATTTTTCTTACTTTTATCAACGATGTCTCTTGGATTTTTGAATTTCCACTCACAGAAGCGGTAAAATAAGGTTATATTTGAATTTAAAAATTCACCTAGGAGGTGGGTAAAAGACTGTGAAAAGTTCAATAAACTTTTTATATATCAAAAATTACTATAAACTGGCTTCAATGAATAATAATGAACTTATATAGGTATTATGTATATATTTTGACTTAAAATAAATTTAAATATAATAAATAATTTTTTAAATAAATGTATGGTTTTTAAACTATAACTCAGTGTTTTTCACTATTCATGAAAAATTTAATGTTTTCAGAAAAATACCGACAATTCACCATAAGATAATTATGATATTCTGAATCCAAAAATGAAGTCCATTTTCAAAGTTAAAATTTATAAAATTTCAAAAATTTGGTATTACTATTCATAATGGCTAGTTTGATTGGTTGTGGTGTGGTTGAACTCGAAATTGCAAACAACACACGGTATTATATTATTCACAGAGAAGCATACTATGGAAGCTTGGGCTGTTACATGGATGGTCAGTCTAAATGGAATATTCAAAAGCTAAAATAAATGTTTATATCATGTTTGATAGTTTTAAATTATGTCTGGGATCAACACCATTCTCTAGATGTTTTTATACACAACAATAGCATTCACTCTATAATTTTTATGTAATATTATGATGCCCCATCTGGGAATAAGATTCGTTCTCCATTATGATTGGATTATGATGGAGAATGAAATATACTGGAACATAAGAATAGTAATGATATGGAAGAGATGTTTACAAACATTCCATGATGTATTAGTGATTCTCGATGTTTGCAGAAAATCTATACTGATAACAACTGACATGATCCTGAATAAGTTATTGGTGAAAATCTAATTCAACTAATATATCCCTAGAATATAGTTATGATATTCATGAAGAATGGGAAACTAAACCCCTGATATATTTATCCCTTCTTGTTTCGTTATCATATCATGATCATTTCACATCACCCAACACATCCTCAAAATATATATTTTTTCTATGATGTGTTCCAAATATCTCTCCCTAGAATGTACATAATTCTCCCGTAACATGTAATGAACAAAGATGTCATACCAATAGATCGGGATCGTTCCTAATTGGAACAACCATTGGAAATTATGGCTCGTATAGATAATGTCTTATGAAACATTACCAGTATCCTAGTTAATTTTTTGTGGAGAAATAATCCGATATAGGAAGCTATGTGGGATCATAAGTATATAATATAGCATAATTATCGAAAATTGTTTACACAAATTATGAATTTAATGGAATGAACTCATTTTAAATTGGGGAGAATGTTACACAATAATTTATTTATATTTTTTTCTAATAAATTTACATTAAATTTTCTCTTTCATTTCACAAATTCAAACATTAATTTCCCACAAAACATACATGGAGTTCAGTATATGTAACAACAACATGGAAATCATTACATACAGAATTGAGTTTCTACAAAACATCATTTTGTTATAATAATTATTTTAATAATATTTTTATAACCTATACATTAATTATATTAAAATGAATAGTAATGACTACTTTTCAAATATTTCTTTTAATTATATTATTTAAATATAACATGTTAATAATTAAAAATATATTATTCAGTAATATTTTTTAATGTATAAAAATTCTATTTTTACAATTGAAATTACATTAATATCCTTTTGTGAAAAATTTTGAAAATAATTTTAAACACATTAATAAATTTAATTTTATAAAATAAACATCATTTTTTAATTCTTAATTATTAAATTAGATTATAGTCAAATTTTTAGATTTTTTAAGAAACGTGTTATTTTTTGATAAATTGTAATAGATACTCATTTATAATTCAAAATTTCATTTTTTCTATTATTATTATAAAGTAAATCTATAATTATTGTATGTATATAATTTTTTTAAAACTATATATCCATTAAACCAATGTATTTCATTTGAATCAATTTATATTAGATTTATATATTAATGATTAATGAAAATTCGAACATTGTATATTTAAAAACCCATTTTCATGCCATGTGTGCAAGATTAACATTAAACAATATATTTTTAATTCTATGAACTAAATTTCATAAAACAGACAAACACCAATGAAATCAGCATCATAATTATATTTTAATTGGGCCTGATTAATTTGTTTTCTTAAATATTATTGAAATTGTTTAATATTAATTACAGCAATTGAGGTCAAATTAATAATAATAAGAGAATAAACCTTAATATTAATGTACATAATGACATAAAAACTTGTTCAAATCCCATTTGATGGAAATATTTCTACTATAAACCTTACGTATATTATATTTATTTGTTTTCTATGAATTTTTTAGGGTAAAAACATTTGAACGGATAACTTTATTTAAATAAATGCCATGTGTGTCCCCTCCCTTACCAATAAAGACCACTAACTCCCCTATTTATTTACACCTCAAAACCACATCGTATAAGAAAATATCATCCTAGTAAACATTATAACATCTATATCTTACTCCATGAATCCTCTATTTTGGTGTCAATCCTTCAAACTAATCCCTTGGGTGATATCTTCTAGATGTTACTAAAATAAGAGGTACAATCATTAATCATGAACCTTTATTTTATTTTAATTATCAACATCCTAAAGTACTCATTCTACATAAAAAAAATAATATCCTAAGTATAATTAATATAATGAAATGTTGTTATTTTAAGACATAAACTGGATCATAAACACACTACTGTCAAATGGGTATGAAACTTACCATTCTTTTGTATGGTGAACTACTGCCTCCGAAAACAATGTTTTATGTTTTAACATTCCACATATTATGGTTGTGAAATATGATGGATAATCTATTTATATAATACATATGATTTAAAGATATATCTTTATTTATTGTATAAAACCAACTTTCAAGATTCCTATTTTTTGTAAATATGATAACTTAATTTTTTGATCTGTGGACTACCACCTCCTCAAAGCGATGTGATTCATTCACACTTCATTTGGAATACATTAAGGATAATTTTAGTATTGTTATATTATATATATTACATAATAATTTTAATTTAATGATTTTATATAAATATATACCTATAATTCATTTACAATTTCTTGTTTAATACGACATTAAAATTAAAATCATTTTCATTCGTATGTATGACATACAATATTTTATGAACAATATATTAGATTTAATATATTTATATTTTATAAATTACTATAAACATTTATTGAATAAAAATGTATGATAGTGAAGTCAGGTTTTAAAACCTATAAATATGTAAATTATGATTTCTGTATGATTATTAAGAATTAAAGGTGAAAACACATAGGATAAACATAGTGGATATTTCCGAGAATGATATTTTAATATAGAACTGCTTACAACCAGGTAATATTAGTTTATAAGAAGATAAAATATAATATTTTATGTATGTAAATATTGTTTAGTTTTAAATTAATAATAAATCTATAATTATGATATTGTAGGATTCTACGAGTATGATGAACGTCAAGACAAAAGGTAAGGGAATTTGATCTAACATCTTATATTCATGAGATACATTCCATCTACAACACTCTATTGTATTTCATGGTGTCTATAATACCCCTTAATTCTTTTCATGAAATTTTATGAATAAATTATTTTCATTTTCATACTAGTATAGTAGGATCCAATGGAACTATGTTGTAATTATTTATTGAATTAATCACATTATTTGTCTTAAATGTCTACGGTTATGCTTCCATGGATGAAATATTTTGATTTATACCCCAAAAATAGTACATATGTTATTTATCAAATATTTATTCATGATATCTCAATTTACTAGTTAAATATTATATATCTTTGAAATTTATGATAATTAGTGAATTTATTTTATGAAAAATGTGCACATATTTATATATTTGGTCAGAAATATGACATGTTTCAAAAACCATGTTTTCAAAATTGTTTTCAAAAAAGGATTCAATTGTCCACTGAAAATAAATTAAAGAAAAAATTATTCTAATTTTTTCCATTTTCAAATATTTATTTATCAGTTTTAAAATCTATTTTCCATGAAAGTACTATTAAAAAATGTTTTCTAATTTAAAAAATGTTTTCAATAGAAAAATTATATTTTCCTCAAGGCATGTTTTGAAATGATTTTTAAAAAATTATTTTCTATTATTGATGAAATCTGTTTTTGTTACTCGATCCATTGGAATAAAATTATTCAATTTAATATTCATATTCTTACTCAAAATTTATTATGTATTAATAGAATTAGGTCAATGAATCATGTATCACTTTTATGTGGTATATAATCATGAAAAATACATATTCTCACATGTTATGATTTTAATTAAATTAATATGAAACCTATAAAATTTTCTATAGGATATCTTATGATTAAATGTTTATGATACCCATTTAAAATCATGGGTATGCTATAATTATTTATGATCTTATGTCTATAGTATGTGTTATTTCATTCTGAGATGGTTGGGATCTATATATCCCCACAGTGCATTATTTATGCTTAAAATATGATGAGATAGAATAATATGGTCTTGGTAGTGAACCTTAACTTATATGAGGTACATGGGAGTGAACCATGTCTACCATCATGGTATGCGATGTGAACTATTTAAAAAAATGGAAATAGAAGTGAACCATGACTATAACAAATAGACCAATTGAATAATATTTGTTTCCTATTTTTTTTGTTTACTAAAAAAATTATATCCTTTTATTAATGAAGTGAGTATAATTAAAATTATATTGGTGGGGTTCAACTATTATATGACTATTGGTCAATATGTCAGTTGGAATCTAAACACTTAACATTATGGTTATTGTTTATAAATTCAAGTGATCATGGTAAATTAATACAGAAAAAGGAGTTGATGGCCACAAGTAGTAGACTCGGGCTATTTGAAGCCCTTCTGTCGGAGCTTGAGAAGGAGGTAGCATCTCTGTGCTTTGCTCTAGACCAAGCCCAAGCTGAACTTCAACATTTGAAGCTTGAACTGAATCGCCTATGGGAGTAGTTCAAGTTGATAGAAATCACCAATCATGAAGTGTTGTCTAAGAAACCCCAAGATTATTTCACCAAAATACATTTTACACATAGGTCCTACATAGGTGTTATAATGGGCAATTTTATGAGATCGTAGTTACTTTGTGTAAACCTATTTTATAATTAAATTTTTTATTTCTTATTATGTTAATTTTTGTGAATTTTAAAATTCTTGATAGATGTAGGATGAATTTATAGAAGTTCCATATTATTGATGAATTTTAGAAAAAGGGTATTTTATAATAGTTTGTATACTCTAAATAATTAATGATGTGGAATGATTTTCCAAAAATGTTCTTCCACATTTGTGACAAGAATGAAATTTAATGTCTAATAAGATAAACATACTTTTTTGTGAATAGTAAGTATGAATAGAAATATTACCCTTATGAATAGTAATGTGAAAAATGGAATACTAATCACACTTAATAATGTATAACTATAATTTGGTCTTCCGGATTGGTAATGTGATATAATAAAATAAGTAAATAACAGATTCATAACTTATTAGTAAAGTATTAGTATTTATTCGGGTAAATAATGTTTTACATTAAAACTAAATATATCATAATAAAAAAATTATTTTCATAAAATGGATTTCATTTTTGAGCTCGGTACATTGATATTAGGTTTGGGAGGATTTATGATATTTTTATAAAATGTTTTGTTTTCCATTGTATAGTAGAAATACAGTTTTGAGTTTCGAGGTGTTTAATGACATCGTTAATGATGTAATCATTATTTAATAATTCTGTTCAACTTTTTAATAGTATTATATGTTATCTGGTGTCCCAATTGGCTAATAACATGGGAATATACCTTGTCAAATCCCATGGTTTTTAAAATACCACCGATGAGGTGTCCATTGAAAAATTAATAAAATATTTATCCACTTTTCAATAAATACAAACCCATTCCTTCATTAAAATCATACCAAATTTTTCCTGAATGAATATATGGTTTCCATACCCTTCAAGGAGACATACCAAAATAACCTCAATCACCCCAAGATCCCACTCTTTTAGCTTTCGATGTTACTCTTCAAAGTAAATGAACCTTTCACCCTCCTCTTGTAAGTCATGAATTCTTTTATGTTGGGTCTTAAATTTTACGTCTTATTATGTGGGGGCATGTTATTTTGTATTCTTATTAATGCCCATATAATTTCAAAATGATTATATACCCTTTCCACTCTCATCAATTTTTTTTCTGAATTTTTAGGTGGTGTTGTTAGGCTGTCGAATTTTTCATAAACAAATTGTATCTTTTCATTTCATTCAATTTTCATTTTCATGTGATATGTAATTCAAATATCCATACCATGATCTTATTTATATATTATTCGGCACCCATACAATATTATTAGTTATTTATGTGTGTGTGACCCTTGTACCCTATCTTTTTCAATGTTTTCGAAAACCATGTTGTATAGTCGTTATGTTGCAGAATATTCGCCTCAAAATCTCTATCTTTTTACCAAGATATTATCTTGTTTTATTTATGTGAATACCCAAACCTATATTCATAATTATGTATATTCATCAAGACATAAAATTTAACATTTTTATTATGTTATTGACATAAATTTAACCCTCACACCCTTTCCATGGTTTATAAATGACCTAATGATCTTATTTTTAAGAACTTTTTAAACATCACGATTTTGACATGAAACACATTTCTTTTATTCTCGTTCGGGTTACATTTGAAATATATGATTATTATCAAGGTGGATAAATTGAAAATTAATACATATTAATGTTTCAACCTTATATATCTCCAATGCATTGGGTAATGAATTTAATCTTTGGAGATGAAAACTTTCATGATACCTTAGTGAATAACCTTGCTAATTTTTATGACACCATGGGGTTGAACCTTGGTGATATATTCATGAATGCTTAAATTAAATTATTTAGCCACATTTTCCTGTTATGATTCATGTTATTATTTTTAATATATTCCTCTTTATAATTCTTTTACAATATCATCCACGTTCTTATTGATATCGCTCAAGATCAGATGTAAACATTTTAACATTATTTTTTTACTAGGACTTCTTCTCACCCATTCCTTTGATGTATATCTCCGGGTTATGATATGCAGTAATTTTACATAATATTAACTTATTATAAAGCCTTTAAATTATATTAGAATAATGTTTTATGATGTGATCTTGTATATTGTTCCTTATTTTAAAGAAACTAGATATTAAAGGTCCTCTATTTGTAAAATGTAATGAAAAGACATGTGATAAAAGGCAGGATGTTATAGTTGGTATCAAATGATATTTTAGTTATTTAAGAATGTTAGGAAATTTAAACATTATAAAGAAAACTATTTAAAAGTTTAAATATAGGAAAACATCATATTATTCTGTTAAAATATTATGTAAGTGGTTTCTGAAAAATAAATTCATGTCTTGATAAGAACAGGTGGATGTGGCACTGGAAAAGATGTACCTAGAAGTGAAAACACTGACAATGGGTATTGTTATTGACCCTGGGTATCCTAGAACATGACAATGGGCCTTTCTGAACTCATGGTATGACAATCCCGAGGGATATGTTTGGTTATTAATATGCTATTTATGAATCATTATAAAGGATTTATGGTGAAATTTAATTGATTAGGCATAATGTTTTAAGACAAAAAATACATCAATGTTTAATGATTTAAAAAAATGTGTTTCTTACTAAGGAATTAATATTTTCAAATATGGAAGGAAATATGAGGAAATGTGAAAATGGTGACCTCAATGTACCATGCACTGACATCCATCCGATGGAATCAAGAATGGATTATTTCATGAGAATGATGAACCAACTGACTCAAGTTATTTGAAATAACATAAATCATGTTGAGATACCAATCTCACCGCGAATGAGAAAACATTTTGTTGTGTCTTTTATAAGTTAATGAACATCAACCATTAGTGGATTTATCGACCAATTGATTGTTGAATAGTGTATTTGATCTATCGAGAAAATATTTTATGTTCTCCACTGTTTGGACCATGAGATGGTCATCCTGGCTATTTACCGCTTATAGGTTGAATCTGATCAGTGGTGGGAACTAATTAAAAACACAATTACAAGAGTGGATGTTGAAGGTATGGATTGGTTAGAGTTATGAGAGATAATTTTCAGTGAGTATTTCCCATGTTCCATATGGACAAGAATGGAGAAGGAGTTTCTCGAGATAAAGTAGAAGGAGAATGAATTGGTAGGATGCTACGTGATAACATTCAAAAATAAATAATGGTACACCTCTATATTTTTCATGGATCCAAATAGTTTGTTTTATAGATTTAACGATGGAATGAGACCTCATATACATATGATGCTTGCCAACGAGAGACTATGATAGCAATGAGAAGATCCTACGGAGTGTGATGAAAGTCGATCTAGAGTTTGGTGGGATGTAATGGTCTCATAAATCCAATTATAGGAATTGATTGATGGATCCAAGTATAGGGTTGAATTTTGATCAGGTATGAGTAGGCAAGAACGTGAAATGTCCTATATATAATAAATGTTGGAAGAAGCACTCGGGGAACTCCTTTATCGGGAGTAAGAATTGCTACTAGTGTGGATGAGATGGCTATAACATGCGTAATTCTCGTAGTAAGGGGAAGACTCAACTCCCAAAAATTGTATTCCAGGGTAGGATGGTGTAGGCCCTACTATATGTCCAATTATATAAATATGTACATCTTGGGAACTTTACGAATCAATGTCCCAATCAGAGGGAAATGGAGGGGAATCACCATCAGGCTTAGTAAAGTCCAAGGGAGGAATGTCATGGTTTTTTCATCACTATAGCTATTTTTGAAGGGAAATATGATGTTGTGTCATGTAATCATGTTGTTATCTCAATGCTAGAATGTACGTTTTTCTATTCTTGTTCTACGCATTCTTTTATTTCCTTCATGTTTGAAAATAATTTAGAATGAAGCCCTGATTTTCTAAAAGTCGAGTTATAAGTCATGACTCCTGGTGGGATTGTCCAAGAATCATCATCATTTAGAAACTCTAGTATTTACATTATTGAGAGAAATATTATTTCAAATCTATTAGTCATTCCCATGCTGGAATTTTACATTATACTAGGGATGTACTTGCTCAGAAAAATGAAATTCTAAGATCAACTATAGAAGCAAGTAATTCTCAGTAGTCTGGAACGAAAAACAAAAGATTATCTTCCAAGGAGAGTTATCTAAACCTAATATTTCTCTAGAAGAACCTCTTATATCCTTCTTTGTGGTGTTGATTGGTGATGAAGAACAGGTAAATGAGAGTATAATGATAGAAAATGTCCCCATCATGCAGGAATACATGGATGTAGTTCTTGAAGAGTTACCCGAACCACCCCTATAATGAGAGGTAGAGTTCTACATTGAACTCGTTCCTGGATCTCATCTGATATCGAAGACCATATATATGATAGAAATTTTTGATTTGGATGAATTAATAAAACAACTCTAATATATTTTGGATAATGGGTTTATTCGACAAATTCCCTCTCCTTGGAGAGTACCTGTTCAATTTTTGATATAGAAGTATGGATCAATGCGGTTAAGCATTGATTATAGAGAACTGGAGGGGATCACACTGAATAAAAAATTACCTCTTCCAAGAATAGATGGATTGTTTGACCAACATTGTGGAGATCAATTCTGTCATAAGATTGGTGGTCATTCTGGTAATCATCAATTGAGGGTAATGAAAGAAGACATCTCAAAAATTGCCTTTCTCCTAAATAAATTATAATTATGTGTTTGTTGTTATGCCTTTCGGATGGACTAATGCTCCTGCTATATTTATGGATTAGATGAATTGAGTCATTAAGGACTACCATGATTAAATTGTGGTAGTTTTTATTTATGATATTCTGATATATCCCAAAATTTGTGAGGAGCATGAGGATCATCTAAGGGATATTTTAAAAATACCTTTGAAGGAGATTATTTTTGGGAAGTTCAGCCAATGTGAATTCTAGTTACAACATGTATATTTCATGGGGCACATTGGAACTAGTGAATGAATAATAGTTGACCCTACAAAGAAAAAAGTTGTATGGGATCAGCCTCATCCTTCAACAGAAAAAGATATTTTTAGATTACATGGATTAGGGGGATATTATATGATGTTTGTGAAAACCCTTTCTCGACAATATAATCCATTAACCAAGTTAACATGAAAAGGGGTCATGTTCATCTGGACAAAGGATTGTGAAGAATTTTGTAAGAGCTAAATAAGATATTGGTTACTGCACCTTTGTTAAATCTTCCCACAAGTGGAGAAGGATTCATAGTTTATAGTGATGATTCGCCAAATAGATTTGGGTGAATCCCCATGTAAAATTACAAAGTCATTGCTTATGCATCTCGATAGTTGAGGACTCATGAGAATAACGGTACGATGCATGATCTATAGCTGGTTGTGGTCTGTTTTTCTATAATGATATGGAGGAACTATCATTATGGGGATAAATGTGATATATCCATAGACCATCAAATTTTTAAGTATATATATTCTCAAAAAATAAATTGAACATGAGACAAAAGAAAATGGTTGAATCTTCTTAAAGGATATGATTGTTCAATTCATTATCATCCATGAAGAGAAAACAAAGTCCTTTATGCATTAAGAAGAAAAGACCCAACTATTCTATCTATTATAAGGATTCAAAGATATCCTTTAATAAATAAAGTAGTAAAGCCTGACAAGGGAATTATAAGATAAGTGACATCATCTACACTAACCTAATGGATTTCTCAAATGTTATTACAAGACAAGATCAAGAATTCTCAGAATGATGATCCTTTGTTATAGAAGAAGTTTGAGGCTGTGAAGGATGGAATATTTTTGGAGTTCAATATTGATCAAGAAGGTGTCCTGAAATTTTGTACAAGTCTATGTGTTCCATCTATTCTGGAAATAATGAAGGAGCTTATTGATGAATCTAATAACTATACATTCTATATACATCCTAGAAGAACGAAAATGTATAGGTTCATTCTTGATAATTATTGGTGGGATAAATTTAAAAGAGAGATTGCCCAATACAGTTCAAGGTGGCTAGTATGTCAACATGTGAAGGCAGAGCGACAACTCCCTAAAAGGGTATTGAATCCATTGCCCATAGCATCATGGATGTGGGACAATATCACTATGGAAATTGTCACTGGTCTCCCATGAACATCCAAAGGAAATAATGTGATATGGGTTATAGTGGACCATATCACCAACACTGTCATTTTATCTATATTCAGGAAGATTTCTATCTTAATCAACTTGGCAGGATTTACAGGAAGGATGTGGTAAGGCTGTATAGAGTTCCACTTTCTAAAGTATCTGATCATGATCCAACGTCCACAACAAAATTATGGAGAAGCATTCAATATGATCGATGAACTAAATTGAATTTCATTATTGCATATCACCACCAAACTGATGTCCAATATTAAAGGACAATTCAAACACTCGAGGACATGCTTAATGGAATTTAAAAGGTGGATGGGATCAACATATCCTTTTAGCTAAGTTCCCTTACATCAACAGCATCCACTTGAGCATTAAAATGGAACCATATGGATCTCTACAATGGAAGCGATTTAGAACTCATTGTTTTTAGGATGAAGCTATCGACAGAATGCTTCTTGGGCCTGCTCATGTGCATGAGATGAATGAAAAGGTTTATTCCATTGAGCAACACATTAAGGCTGCTTAAAGTCAGAAAAAGAGTTATGTCAAAAAATGTAGAAGGAACATAGTGTTTGTTGTTGGTTATGAATTCTTTCTTCAAATGTCACCTTTGAAGAGAATCATAAGGTTTGAGGAGAGAGGGATACATATCCCTAGGTACATTGTCCCCTTGGAAATCCACGATCTCAATGGAGCAGCAACCTATTGGATTGAACATCCTCTAATTCTAGCACATGTTCATGATGTCTTCTAGTTATCCCTCTTAAGGATGTAATTCCAGACCCTTCACATGTACCTAATACAGTGGTGGTAAAACTATAACACGACCTCTCTTATTAGGAGCAGCTGGTGAAGATCATGAATATTAGAGACAATATTCTAGGAAACAAGACTACCCACCTTGTTATGTTGTTTTGGAGAAACCAAAAATGTGAAGAAGACATGTGGGAACAATAGTAGTCTATGAGTTAGACGTAACAACACCTTTTCTCTTCTGAGGGTACAATTTAAACTTTCGATGTCAAAATTTCTTAATGGGGGAAGAATGTACTGACCAGAATTTTGGAATAATATTTGTTTCCAAATTTTTCATGTACAAAACAAAATTATATCCTTTAATTAATAAATTTTTTATAATTTAAATGATATAGGTGGGGTTTGACTATTATATGACCATTTTCCAATATAAATGTTGGTCAATATAACCATTGGAAACAATACTCTTACTTTTATAATTTTTATATTTATAAATACAACTGATCATGGTTAATTAATTGAGAAAGAGGAGTTTATGGCTTCATCCAGTAGACTCAGGCCATACAAAGCCCATCTGTCAGAGATTGGGAATGAGTTGGAATCTCTGGGCTTTGCTCTAGACCAATTCCCAGCTGAACTTTAACATGTCAATCTTGAATGGAATCACCGATGAGAGAAAATCAAGCGGATAGAAATCAACACTCAGGAAATGTTGTTTGTTCCTCAACATGATTCTATCCCCATAGAACATCATACACTTAGATATTATGTAGGTGTTATAAGGTTCTATATAACAATACCATAGTATCTTTGGTAATCCTTTTGAATAAATAAAATTGTTATTTCTTATTTTGGTAAAGGTTTTGAATTTCAATTGTCCCAATAAATGTTTGATGAATTTATAGAAGTTCAATATTATTTATGAATTTTGGAATAATGGTATATTAAAATATTTTTGAATAAATTAAATAATTAATAATGTGAAATTGATTTTTAAAAAATGATCTTCTACATTTGTGACCAATAATGAATTTTGAGTCTAATAAGATCAACTTAATTTTTTTGAATAGTAATGTCTGAATAGTAATATTACCCTTATGAATTGTAATGTAACCAATGGAATATTAACCTCAATTAAGAATGTATAAATATAATTTAGGTGTCTTTAGTTTTAATGTGATATAAGAGAATAAGTAAATAACTATTTTAAAAGTTCTTAGTTAAGTATTAGTATTTATTCGGGTGAATAGTGTTTTCACATAAAAATTTAATATCTCATAATTATAAAATTATTTTCATATAATGGATTTAATTTTATATTTTAGGGAATCAATATTATATTAGGGTGGATTTATGAGATTTTTATAGAATTATTTGTTTTTTGATGAATAGTAAAAAAGATATTTTGAGTTCTGGGGTGTATACTGAAATCAATAATCATGTAATCATAATGAAATAATTTTGGATGACTTTTTAATAGTATGATTATTTATGAGGTGTACCAAGAGGGAATTATCATGGGAATATACCATGTTAAAATCCACATATTTTCAAATACCACTGATGAGGTGTCCCTCGGAAATTAATAAAATGTTCCCCCACTTTTTCAATAAATAAGTACTTATTAATAAATTATTATAATTCCAAATTAATCCTAAATGATGTTCTGGTCTCCTATCCTCACAAGGATTCCTCCCAATGTTCTGTAATTCCTCCAAAGTTCCAACCATTGTGCTTTCGAAGTAACTATTCATGGTATGAAAACCATTCAACATCTTCTTTTAGGTCATCACTTCTTTTATATTGGGTCTTATAGATTCCATAATATTATGTGGGGGTATGTTCATATATATTCATATTACTATTGATTTCATATCCAAATTATGAGAGAAAATTTTCTCTATCATCAATTTATTTTTGGATTTTAATGTGACGCTGTTAGGATGACGAATTTATCCGAAAAGAAGTCATATCTTCTCTATTCTTTAAGGATACCTTTTCATGTGGTATGAAACTAAAACATCCATACCTGGATATTATTTATTTATTATTATTTATCGATACTATATTATTATTTATTTAATATTGTTTTAACCTTTTCCTTTCTTTTTTTCAATGTTTTCTAAAAACATGTTGTATAGTTGTTAATATACAAAATTTTCGTCTCAAAATATCTCTCTCTTTATAAAGAAATTCTCTTTTTTTATTTATGTGAATAACCGAATCTAATTTCATTACTTGGGTTATTCATAAAGACATAAAATATATCTATTTTATTCTGGAATTGACATACATATAACCCTCACTACGTTTCCTTGGGTTATAAATTACATAATGATCTTATTTTTAAGCACTTTTTAAATGTCGCGATTTTGAAAAGGAACCGATTTATATTATTCTATTTTTGTTATTTATGAAAAGTAAGATTATAATATGTGTGGCTCACATGAAAATAAATAAATATTAAGTTTCCCCCTAATAGAGCTTCAATGCATTGTGTAATGAATAAAATATCTAGAGTGGACATGTTTCATGGTACCTTGGTGAATAACCACTGTAAATATTATGACAACTTGGGGTTGAACCTTGGTGATATTTAATTGAATGTCTAAATTAAATGTTTCATGAAAATTTTCATGTTATGATTCATGTTATAATTTCTTTGATATCCCTCTTTACCATTATTTTACAATATAGATCATATTTATATTGATAATGCTCAATATCACATGTAAACAGTTTCACAATATTTTCTTACTAGGACTTCTACGCACCCTTTCCTTTGATGTATATCTCCAATTTTGGAGATTCAGTAATAATAATTACGATGAACTTATGTTGAAGCGTTAAAAGTGGATTAAAAGAAATTCTTCTATGGTAATCATGTATATTTTTCATGATTTCCAAGACAGTACACTTTAATGATCCTATGTTTGTAAAATTAAAGGAAATGTTATGTGATATAAAGGAAGGATGTTATAATGACTATAAATTTTTATGAGGAGATAACCTATACCACTAATATTTCCTTGGTATAAATTTCTTGACTTTTATGAAATCCATATTATATGTATGTGTGTCTACCACAATTCCATTTCTTATTCTTATGTAATACCATCATGGATTATGGTCTATAGTTACATATTATTAATTTCTTATAAATTTTCAGGATTAATGACTTGATTCGTTTTTATGATCTTTTTTTATTGGTTATGTTATTCTAATGTTATGATAACATTATCATACCACTACTCTCTTGATTATCCTTACATGTCACTCTTTTTTACCGTTATTGACCATATTATATCAGCCATTCCTATGTTTCCTTCCCTATAATACTAATATATATATTATTTTTTATTTTACTAAGAAGGGTTCATGTTGAGAATCACCTACAAGAGATAATGTAGCTCAAATATTTACTAACATATTATGTTTCCATGCTTCAAAAAATTTTTGATAATTTCTGTCTTCAGGTTCCTATTTGTGGAATATTTTCATTATTCATATATGTTATTTAATGTTAAAGAATGAAAAATAGGGTTGTTATAAGAGTCCACTCTACCCTATATCAATGTAAGTCCCTAAATTTTATTTGTCTTCCAATAGAGTATAGGTAGGGACACCTGTGGTCATGTGGCCAATCTGCTTAAGGCACTTATCTGAGGCACTCTGGTTGGGGTGTCATTGTAATATTCAAACATCCATGACTACTAAATTATTTAATTATTCCCTCAATTTTTTTCAATATTTAATTCAATGAAATTTATTTTCATAATACTAGTTAATTTTTTTAAATATCATATAAATTATTTCAAATTTAAATGTATTTTTATAATGTTTTAAAAATAATTTTTTAATTATGAAAATTTTTTTTCCAAAAAAGGTGTCTTAATTAATTTTTAATTCTTCATTTACAATTTTCAATATTATTTCTAAATAAAATTAAATTAAGAAAATAATTATGTTTTTATGATTAATATTCAATTAAATGTTATAATGGATGAGAAAGAATACAAGAGATTTATAATTCAAAAAAATTACCATATAATATGACATTCACTGAAGATACATATTGTTAATTCAAAATGTGATATAATAATAAAATTAGTATTATTTATTTAAAAGTATTGTTTTTACGATAACATTAAATTTATGAAACCTACTCCTTTATCCACAATTTAACAAATTGTTGAATTATTATGAAACCAATTTTTTATGGGTTATGTTATTGTCAATAGATGTAATGGTTATGAATCATATCTCTTTTACAATGATTATGACATAATGATATTTTTACATGTATCATTTCATATCACGGTTTATGATAGGATTTCTGATATAAAACCTAGTAAAAAACATAAATATTATTTTTATTATGATACACGTGGGACCTATATATACATCAAATTCTATGGGTATGGTTTTATACCTCATTATATAGAAATTAATGAAATGGGGAGTGAACCTTTCTATGTAAGATTCATTTTACTCTATAATGGTATTGGGAGTGAACTAGGACTATTATGACGTGTTCAAGAGTTAACCTATTCACCTATAATAACCCTATTGGTGTGTTATTACTACTATGGAATTTATTTCTTATTTCTAAATGTATGACCAAATTCTCATCATTGTTAAAATTTGAAGCTCTCATCTCTCAATCTATTTTATTCTATTATGATTCATGAATTACGAACTACTAATATTTTTTAATGACACTATATTTTTATATTTTACATGTAGGGTATGGTTTTCAATTGATATGATATTGTTCTCATAAATATATCATCAAACTAAGGTAATGTATCTCCCATGTTAAACTGTACTAAGAATCTAATGAAAATCATTCTTATGTGTCCTTTGAATTCTTTATGACTAATGTTTGTACCTGATATTTTTCATTGAATATTACTAATGGGAAAAATAATGTTGAATAATGTTCATGATTAGTCCAAAAATCATAATACTGGGTACCTAGTCTCCAGAGAAAATAAATGTTTTACAGTACTCAAGTGTATGTTTATGTGCTTTATTGAATAGAAGTCTCCAAATATTTGTTATCAATGTATGAAATTATTAGGTCTCTAAAGTAGGTATCATCGTAATGTTTCAGATAAAAAATTCATACTAAGATATTGTAAAATTAATTATTTTACATGTTATTTGTCCAATTATATTTATCAGTATTTATCTATGTATAAATATAAGGATGAGTCACTCTATATGAAAATATCCTAATATTATGGTAAAGTATAGAGATAATTGTTTCTATGAAATGACTTCCCAATATAGATACTATAAGTCGATGGGGGTACTATAACATAGGTTCTTAGTTGTAATAATGAAAAAAAATCATGTTGATCTACATGTGATTATCACTATCTATATAACAATGAGCCTTGTTGAAAACCTTTTTTGATAGTACCTTATATATGATTTGGAAATTCACAAACTTTTTAAATACCACCATGAGTGATTTAAATAGAAAATTTTTATGAATAGCCTAGGAAATCCATTTTTGTCATGGATTAAATATAATATTGTATTATTCACACATCCTTTATGTTTTTTTAAAGATTATTTGGTTTCCCTTGTGATTATCATTTCTAGCACTATGCATATTTTTTTTAGTCAATTGGGGTAACACAAATGAAAAAGTTTAGCAGTTAATGTCCTGGAAAGTTTCAGATGAGAAGTCAGATGGAATTGTTATTTAAGGAAAGTTATTGTTATAATTCTGAATAAATTATGATATCATATTATTAAAAATATTCACCTTAATAATCTCTTAGTGTCACCAAGAAGAGAATGATAACATATGTTTAAATATTAGGTTGTAGAGACTATTGGGAATGAATTTTTTGTTTCATATTTTTATATAATGTTGGAAAAATAACACAAATTAATGTCACAAATGTATAAAAAGATGATTTGTGTGTGTAATATAAATAAATAATGGAATTTACTATCATTGAAAAGTGATGTATTTGGATTTTTAGTAGCACGGTAACCCTAAAATATAATAGATGGTTGATTGTTTCCAATGTGGAAAGCATGGGAATTATGTAAATAAATTTCACATTTGGAAATCCCATTATGAGAATTCGTAGGGTAGTATAATGGATATTTTAGTGGATTATAATGATACTATAAATGACATAGGAAATTAAGGAGGGATTAATGAATATAATGATTTGTACTAGTTAATTTGTTGAGAAGAATTTTGTATGAATAAAATATTTTTATATTTGAAAAAAAATAATTATTAAATATATAAGGATTTTATAGTATTTGTTTTTATCTGAGGATTTGATATTTTTTCAAATTATGATGCATAAATATATTATTTATTAAAATTTAAATGTGGTGTCTTAATTAGGGTAATATAACCCTTATAATGTTCCTAGTGTTTAAAATATTTTGATTCTTTTGGATAATGTGATTACTGATTTCAATAATTAATATTATATATTATGGATCACCTTATAACTAATTAATGATTCATGGATAGAGTGGAATATTTTAACATTTTCATAGTTTACATAATTATATTATTAATGGAATATATTCAGTAATATATATTTTTATTCAAGTAGTAACTGAGAATTCAAGTTTTAAATAAATAATTTTGTTAATTAATGTTATCAAAATGATTCATGAGAATACATGATAAATGTTTTCACATTTCTCGAATGTAAAAATGGAGACCAACATGGAGTTATTTGGGGGAAATAGTTTAAATTTATTTTGAGAAATTTCTTATTCTTATTTATAAAATTAAAATTTTGGATGATTTTTATGGTTAATAATTAATGTAAAAGTTTATGTTGAACTCTTGATACGGTTTTAGATATTAAATTATTACTGTACCAAATGAATACGTCTTCATATTTGGACACATGTGCATGAAATATTGTTGTGATGATAATAAAATATAGAATAAATTAATTAATAATATCTTTATGGATCACATGATTTGTTAGTTGTTTAGAAATAAAAAAATTATATTCTTTTTATGGATTATAATATGAAGTTATTATTGATCACATAATAACAATATGGTAATATTTTTATTTTGAAATTTAATAAATTCAAGAAAGTATATCTTCTCATAAGAATTAATAAGAAATAAGAAAATAATATAAAAATGAATGGTATCCTATTATAATCAATTTTTATTTTATATCTTTAAATTATCATAACTCCTTGGTTTATGGTTTTGTATCCATTAACCTTTTTTTTTGATCCTCATATTTATTTTGATCAATGATATTTATACCTCTATATAGTTATTTAATATTTTCTTCCACGTCCAACTCATCATAACACAAATATGTTATCCTAGGAGGAAAACGACTTATGAGTTACATTTGGAAACATATATGTTCCATGATTCCCTTTTTCATGATTTTTTTATTATTAATTTATAAAATGTTGGTTTCTGTGATAATATATTAATATTTTAAACCATTGGAGGTTGATTTCAATTTCAAGAGATATATTAATTTTAATGTGGGTATAATATAACATCATCATATTTTATGAATTCTTTTTCAAATTTATTAATATTTTATGATATCATGCGTTACACGAAGCAATGACTTTCTTTATTGGCATATATTACATATTATGCTAGGATTTAGAGATAATTTAATTAATATTACTATCACATAGTCATTACATTCATGGGTACGAATAATATTAGATACATTTTATTACACAAATATATTTTTATTACTTGATATTAATTTGATTATAAATTACTGTTAAATAATCAATCAATTTTTTGGTAAAGTGATTATATTTATCAAAAATATTTGTTAATAAAAAAATAATCTTAAATACGAAATTATTATATAGGTTCTATGAGATTTAATTAATAAAATTAACCCTTGTTTTTAAATCAACATATATATATTATATTTTTGTTATATTTTGGGGTTTTTAGAAAATACTAATTTTTTAGTGAATACTAAAAAATATATAATTTTATAAAACTATCATATACAATCAATAAATTACATAACATAAATTACCAATTATTTTTTCTCTCTACATTAGTATTATTATTTTATATTTTTCCCACTTAATTATATTATAATAAAATTTAATCTATTTTAGTATTCAATTTTTATTGGGTTAAAAACCCAATTGTTACAAAACTATTTTAATGTGAATAATATTTTTGAGTATAAATTAATTTATATAATCTGAAAAAAAAATTAATATAAATTTTAAGATAATATATCGATAAATTTTCATCGAGATTAATAAAATAATTATTATTATACATAATTTCATTAAACAATCATATTTTTATCTGAAAAAAATAAATTTTCCAAAAACTAGTATATTCATAATTTCTATGTGTTTTGTTTTGAATTTAAATTTTTAAATTAACATAAAATTTATTTGAAATAACATAATTTATTCTTTAAATTATCATGTAAATGTTTTCTCATTATAGAAGACATATCCTCCTATATGGATTCAAACATTATTCAATGTAATTTCTCCCATATTATAGTAATTTTGCATATTTTAAATCATATAAAATCACATAGATACCGTAATAAATTATTTATAAGTGATTAATTAGTGAAGTAAGAAATATTTTTTGATGTTACAGAAACAATACCAATGAAATAGTGACATGACCTTTGGAATAGTAATATGACAGTTATTAATAGTAAAATAGAAATATTATTTTTACCCACACCCATGGATGTATAAATAAAATTTAGTAATCATGGTAATATACAATTAATATTTTAAAATTTATTAATTAAGTCTTCATATTTTGATAAGTCCTAAATATTTTATTACAATTTTTTGATAAATTTTATAAATTAAAATAAAATTTACTTTCATAAAAATTGTATGTTAATTAATATTTGTATGTCTTATGATTATTATATTATTTTATGAGACATTATGTAATTTTTCAACGTGCTATACATTGAGTTATAATATTAAAATATGTATTTTCCCTGTAAATGATTAATTCAATTAAATATAAAATAACCCATAATTATAAAATTAATTTACAAAAAAGGATTTACTTTTTCAATACTAAATGTTAAAAAATGGTTAGGGTGAATTTTTTGTGTTTTTTAGAATTACAAGATTTTCTAGTGAATAGTGAAATTTGGCAATTTATATTATATATACACATTATAAGATGAAAACGCTATTAATTGAGTCATCAAATATATATGTTCAATTGTCTAGAAGACAAAATATATAAATAATTTATTTATTCTAATAAATCAATACTTTTGCATGTCTTGAAAAAAAAACTAATGAATTAAATAATGGGAAAACACCTCTCTCATTCACTATAAATACCACACCTAAAATACTCTTCCCATCTCACCAATCAAGCTTCAATACATATATAAAATTTTCCTAAACCAATCCCAAAGGACCATCTCCCATTTCCAAGAGTTCTTTTTCTCATCAAAAGATCAAAACATTTGCCCTACTATGGTATTCAATTATGATAGATTTAAGAGGTAAAATCATCTTCAATTTTCTTATAATTTCTTTTAATTTATTTTATATTCATATATTATAATAATATTATATAATAAAAAAAGGAAGATAACAAAAAAAAGTTTTATATGCTAAAATTATATCATGTAAATGGATGATTTATCATTGAAATCTTTTCTATCAATCTCTATTATTTTAAAATATAATTTCCAACTGTGTTGTGTTAATTTACAAATATTTTGGGTGACACACTTTCAATTTACTTTAACACTATAATGTATGTTATTAAAACAACAATTTGTTTAAAAATATTTTAAATTTTATTTAATAACAATTTTTATGTTGTGGATGTAACTTCTAAAAATAAAAATAATTATAAAACAAAATGATTCTGTTATGTTCAAAAACCCACCAAAATTGACAAAACATGACCATCATTAACATTTATATAATTATTAAACCTCATAGTAAATGACGAAATTAATTATGAGATCATTTCAACTTCTAGAAGTTCATTATTAACATTTAATAACAATTCAGGATAATTATCTCCATTTTACATGAACTTATATTCATGCATACAAGTAAACAAATCCTGAAGCCCATTAAAATTAATGGTCATGAATGATAAAATTAAACTATATAACTCATCAAACGACCCACTAATGAACATAATTACAATATAATGAATTTAAATCATGAATAAATTGTTATTTATTTATAAATAATTAATTTAATGTGATTATACATGACATTAACAGAAACAAATATTTTTGGAAAATGTTAAAGGGAATTCTCAAACCCAACTCTATTTCGTCGGTTTTTCATTATTTCACAGATTTTTCTAAATTGTTATTAGTTAAATATTATTTCATATAAATTATCATATAATTTCTAGGATATACATGTTTTTAACTTTATTTTATGACAAACACATTGTTTTCAAAAAGAAATATAATTTCTAAAAACACACCTTTTACTTCTTGGGATTGTTTCTTCTTCACTCGAGGTTGATTATTCAAGGAAGTTATCTACACATTAATTTTGAAACACAATGTTTATAAATGTATTCTTATGATATGAAACTCATTATATTCAATGGTTTATTTTATTTTTATGATTCATATATGTTCTATGCGGCATGCATGATAATATAATTATCTTGGAGGGATAGGTGCGCCTGAAATTATATAGCACAATGTAAATGTTATGATGTGATAGGTTATTAGATATTCAAATATAAATCTAATTTATTGGTAAATTTGATGTATCTCCTGTGAAAAGTTAAATATGCATTAACATTATGCTGGCCTTGTTCTCAACTATATAATGATGTGGACCACTAAGGCATGGTGTTTGATTTTTAAGCATTGCCACATTCTATGACATTTATATTTCTTCCTATCATGGTTATGTACCTATTACGTTGATGTGATTATAATGATTATTCTATACCCATGTTATATTATTTCAATCATTTATCTTGCATCATATAGAAATCCTATATCCCACTCTTTTTATGTATACCCTAATGTAATTACATATACTATGAAAATTTTAAAGGGCCAATAAGAATATAGATAATAATTAATTATTTAAAGATTTATGTTTAACTTTTTAAATGTTATCTATGGTTAAAATTTTCATAGGACACTAATACTGTCAGATATTCATTGTGTAATTAAATTATGTATTTTTAATAAAATGATTTAATAAGGTATTTACGAATAAGTGGGAACATTATAGTTTTTATCATATGATGTTTATTTTAATATTCAAATTATGATTAGGGAAAATTTTGAAACCATTATTATGAGACAATGTAGTGGTACACACATGATATGGTTTTTTAAGAAAATTATTAACCTTGGCATACCATGAAATATGCCATTAGACATAAATTAAAAAATGAATATTTTTTTTTCATTACTGCTAGACATATGATTTTTTAGGACATTTACTGTTTTATAAAATTATGTGAATGTGGAGAAAGGATGACATATAATCATGTAAGGGAAAATGAAGTGATTTTCCAAATGAAATCCCCAATGCCAAGGAGTTGTAGTTAGAAAAATTTCATGAAGATTATTACCCAGGTATCTCAGGTTATGAAAAATAACCTAAATAACGTGGAATGTCTACCATCCCTGAAGAGGGAGAAACTAGTTATCTATTTTTTAATGTGGAAATATCCACAGACATTCAGTGGAACATTTGATACACTAGTTTTAGAATGTTGTGTCCACTCAATGAAGGATATTTTTTCAATACATCACTATTATGATATGTAGAAGATGACTCCCTTTGTTTGACATATAGATGGATTGGTCGATCAATAGTGGGATTAGTTTAGGAACACCAATCCTACTTTGAAAATTGAAGTGACGGAGTGGGATGACTTTAAGATAATGTTTGGTAACAAATATTCCCCTCAAATACTTCATTCAAATAAGATAGATAAATCAAAGAGTTAATGAAGAATTATTGTGAAACTATCATGGCCTATAAATCAATTTTCATTAGAATTTTAATATTCAATTATTGTTTTTTATCAATAATGATAAGAAAATTGATATATTATTTAGTTTATTAAAAAAACACCCTCGAAAGGCTCTTTCAATTAAATAATTTAAGAGTTATGAAGTAGTTGTATGAGGATATCTTGAAGTGGAGATGGATTTATGGTGGAAATAAGACTCTACTTCCCACTTATCAGGAATGTGGGAAGAAGCATCCTAGAAAATACCTCAAGGGGGCAGGGAAATGCATCATGTGTGTGAGATAAGGCCACCAATCTCATCAATGTAAAAAATACATGATTATTTATGATACTGTGGTACGGTAATGGATATCACCACCAATGGTCAAATTCTACAACTATATAGAGCATTAGAAATATATCAGACAGTGTAGTAAACCTCGAGTGTTTGAGGTTAATAAATATACACAACCACCAAATCCAATGGAGTGATGGAATGCACATTAAATCACATATTCTAAAGTGTATAATGAAAAATAATTCGTACAAGAATAACATCATATTCACCAAATATTATAAAATATTTTATTTTATTCAAGTTCTACGAATTTCATTATATCATCCATGTTTTCTATAATTATTTAATTGATGTCCTGAAATCTTATAGTAGAGATATCTGTAAAAACACATAGTAGTAAAATCACTGAATCCAATGTGTTGGACTCCACTTGTTTAATGTTTTTTGGATAATTTTTTCTGAATATATCTTAATACTTCACCTAGTGTAATTAACAACTAAACTAGGGATGTATTTTCATTCATTATATAGACCATATATTAATTTTCTAGAAAAAGAAAATTCTTTTCAAAATCTAAACCATCCAATGGTCAATTACAAATTCTGGGATGATCATGAATCTCCTTTGGAAAATTATTCAAACGTGGGGGTTTTGATTCACTATCAAGAAACATACCTCACTCAGATTTATTAGTCAAATGATAATATCAACCGATGAGAAATTACCATCATGAGGGAATGAAATTATGTATTTGATTTTGAGTTACGATGAATTCCCCCATATTTTGAGCAATATTTATCAATATAACTCATACCCGGAGCCAATCCTATCTCAATGTGACCCTATTTGATGGATCTTATAGGACAAGAGGTGTTATACATCATGTAGTTGGAGAATTTAGAAAACTCTTATTATTCCGTACTGCATCACCTTGTGGTGTGTTAATTTTATTTTTCAGGATAAAGGATGGATCAATACAACTGTGTGTCAATTATCACGAACTCAAAAAGATCACTACAATAAACACATGTCCTCTTCCAATGACAGATGACTTGTTCTATCAGTTTCACGGAGCTCCATAAATATCAATGGAAGATAATTTTTGTGGATATAAGAAGAAAATGATGAAGAATGAAGTTATCACAAAGGCTGCCTTCCGTTCAAGGATTGATATCTATGAGTTTCTGGTGATTCTATTTACACTTACTAATGATTCTAAAATCCTCATGGATTTTATGTATTATGACATTCAATAATACGTCATCAAATTTGATGTAGAGTTTATCAATGAAACATTAATCTACTATAATTGAATGGAGTAATAATAAAAACATATAAGTCTTTAATGGTGATTTTAAAGGAGAAGAAGTTGTACTCCAAGTTTAGAAAGTGATAATTTTGGATATTTCATGTCACATTCTTGTAAAGTGTTATACCAATTGTGGGTATTTTTTTGACCCATCATAATAAATGGCAGTTAAGGAATGACCTAATCTCTATAATGTCATATATAACCACATTATTCTTGGATTAGAATGGTGATATAGTCGTTTTGTGAGAAATTTATCACAATTGTAATGCCCACAAACAATGATAACAAGGCTAGGGGAAATTTTTTTCAATACGGAATAATGTGATGAATGTAACAGGGAGATAAAGATGAGGAAGATAACTACACCAATACTCAAATTACATAAATGTGGATAACATTGTGTGTTGTGTTGAAATTATTCAAAAAAATTATTGGGATTTAGACAACTAAAATATTATAATATAATAGCATTTTCCTCAAGATAGTTGAATATCCACAAGAAGAACTACCTGATAAAAGATCTTAAGCTTAAAAAAGTCATTTTTTCCTTGAAATTAATGTGGAAGAACCACTCTCATGAGAAGTGTGAAATATATAGTCATAATAAGATCCTAATGTATATATTCACCTTATAAGAGATCAATATTCTTAAAATAGGATGTTTAGAGCTAATAAAAGTCGATGATTTCTCTATTCACTGTCATTCTGATAAGGAAAACAAGATACTTGATTCTCTTAGAAGAAAAGAAACTAATACTCAATCCATGTTGTTGATTAACAAATAACCTATCCTCATAGATATAAAATGGATGGATTTTGATATCATAATGAAAGTTAATAAATTATACAATTCTGAAGTTATAGTTCTACAATGTATCCAAGAGAATATTAAGGAGTCCAAAAGAGTTGATCTAGAGTAAAAAAATAATGTGAATGTGTAATAGAAAGGAAGCTAAAAGAGTTCCATATCAATGATTCTGATGTGATTCATTTTCTAAGGATTCATTGTGGGAATTAATGATAGGGATACGATGGTATCATTTAGATAATTCACAGTGATGAAATTTCTCTATCCATCCTAGGAGTACAAAGATGTAATGTGATCTCCATGAACACTTATGGTGGCGTTACATAAAGAATGATATTACTAATTATATCTAAAGGAGATTGATATGATAGTATGTAAATGATATGTTATAGAGATCCAATGGAATGATTCCACCATTTATTATACACATGTGGGAATAATATTAATCCATTATGGTATATGTCACATGTCTCCCAATGGAAACCGATTGAAATAATTTTACATGGGTTGTGGTGGACCGAATCACCAAAACTACCCACATTATTGATATTCAAAATGATATACCACAGGAAAGCATGAAATTATATATGTGTAGAATCTGGTGAGACTACACAAAGATCCACTCATCATTGTCATTGATCATGATCATGATATAAAATCTATATTATGGGAGAGTCATCAAATTTATTTGAATACTGATTTAAAATTTATCTCATCGTATCACTCCCAAACTGATGGACAAAATTTTAAGATTTTTCAGATTCCCAATGATTTTATAAGGGTACACCCTTTAAAATTAATAGGATGAATAGATCAGCATCTCTAATTGGTTGAGTCCTCATACAAAAATAGCTTCCACTTGAGTATTCTGATTGATCTATATGAATCTATATATGGAAAGTGATGTAGAACTCTAACCAGTTGGGCTAATGTTGGAAAAATAATACATCATGGTCTTGATCTTATGCATGGGACGATAGAGAGGGTTCACGAGTTCAAGAAACATATCAATGATTCATAGAGTCTGAAAAAGATATAGGATGACAAATGTCGATGGAAATTGGTGTTTGATGTTAGAGATGAATTATTCATTCGATTATAACCATTGAAGAGGGCCATGATTTTTGGAAAAATGTGATGATAAATGCAATGAAAATTGGACTTTTTTATATACTTAATCTCATAGAAGACATTTCATATCCTCATTCAATTCCATAAAATAAGGTTTATTTTCATGATGTGTTCCATTTTTCACGCTTGAAAAATACATACCAGGACCCTCAAATGTACTAAACTTAGAGTTGGTATAGTTGGAATATTACATCTCTTTTGAGATATAGCAAGTAATGATTCTAGAGAAGAGATATTTTATTATATGTGAGAAAACAACCCACCTCATCAATGTGATGTGGAGTAACCATATGTAAAGGGAATAAAATTTGGAACAAGAGGTGGTGATTAAGGAGAAATATCATCACTAATTTTTAAAAAACAATATTTTGCGTTTGAAATATCGAATGGGGAATGATTGAATGACAAAATAATTTATCAAATAAATATACCACATCTTATTATAATCTCACATAGTATAAATAAAAAATAATCACATGGATATCAAAATTAAAACGTTATAAATGTAAAATTTATGAAATAAAAATAAATTCATGATGTTTATGAACCAATACAGATTAATTAGTAACATGACCTTAGGTATAGTAATATGACACTTATGAATGGTAATCCAACAAAAAGAATAGAAACCACACCCTTTAATGTATAATGAAAATTTAGGCATCTAGTAACTAATGTGAAGGTATAATTATATAATAGTATAAGTAAATTAATGTTTTAAAAATTATAAATTATGTGTTTACATTTTTCTATGTCAAAAATATTTTTTATAAATATTTTTTTAATTTGAAAAATTAAAATAAAATTTCTTTTCAAAAAACGTATAAATAAAATAATATATTAATCTCTAATGATTTTTAGATAATTTTATGACTCATCAAATAAAATTTCAATGAGTTATAAAATAAGTTATAATTTTAAAATGGGTATTTATTCTATAAAATATTATTTTAATTAAAAATATATTACTAATATTTATGAAATATTATATAAAAAATTATTCACAAATTTAATTATAAATTTATAAAAATGGGTTTGGTGATTTATTTTGGTTTTTCATAATTACTTGATTTTTATTTGAAAAGTTAAATACTGTATTATGTGATATATACATATTATAAGATAAATACTATATTCATTGAGTCATTGTTGTTGTAAGAAACATTGGTTTGAATTTACATGATATTATTACTATATTTAGTCTCAAGAATAAACATTATTTATTGTATTTAGAAAATAATCAACAAACAAATTAAATAACGAGAAAATACTCATCTCATCCACTATAAATATCCCCCCTCACACCCTATTCTCCGAAAAACATTAATGATTTGAGCCTTATCCTAATTGACCCCACCTATCCCCAATACCATCTTTCACATATATGATCTCTTTGATTCATCAAAACACCAAAACCAATTCCCTAAGGAGGTTCTCGAGGAGGATAAATTTAAAATGTAAAATCATCAAACTTTTTCTACTAAGTTCATTTTAATTCCATTTTGTTTCTTCACTTCTCCACACATTATCTTATCCAAAACGAATGATAATTATAGTATGTTTTATATTATGTAATTATATAATGTTAATTGAGTATTTATCATCAGAATTTCTTCTCCCACTCTATTATTCTAACAATGAAATTGTCTCCTGTGATGTGTCAAATTACCGACATTATGGGAGATACATTTTAATTTTATTATAACACTATAATGGATGTTAATAAAACCTTAATATTAGTTTAAAAAACATTAAATATCCATGTTATAATCCTTTGTCTTTTCGATATGTAACTTATACAAATAATATTACATGATTAATCAAAATGAGATCATTGTGATAGAAAAAACATAAATATTAAAAAAAGATCATAAAGAAATTTTATATAATTAATTAATATCAAAACATGTAACCAAATTATTCATAATATAATATAATATTATATAAGATCAATAATAACATATAATAACCATCTTGGATATTTATCCACATTTTACATTAACATCTATTCATGCATATCAAAAAAAACCCTGAAAACGAAGATATTTAATGCTCTTGAACAATTAAATTAAAATATTTAACTCATACAGAAAACAATAAATGAACATAAAAAACTATAATGAAAAAATTCATTTATCAAAGTTTATTTATTTTTCATAAATTAATTTTATGTACTCATACAGGTCATTAATGTGAAATTATCTTTAAGATAGATGATAAGGGTAATTCTCAGACCTAATTCTATTCCTTTGGGTATTCCCTCTATCAACCCATATTTAGTATGGATATTACGTAAATATAATTTCTTAGTTGTATTATTACCATATTTTGGATACACATGTTTTCTAAATTAGTTTATTATATTCACAATGTCTTCCAAATGATATTTTATTCAAAAAACACATAATTTACTTCTTGTGATTGTTTTTTCATCACTCAAGGATGATTATTAAAGGATGTTTATTCACTTTTTAATTTTGGAAAACAATCCATTTGAATTCATGATAATGAAATGAATCTTATTCATTTAAATGGTTTAATTTATGTTCATGATAGATATATGTTCCCTGTGGCACGTATGCTATTGAAAATTTAATTATGTGTCGGTTGTGCATAAAATTATATAGCGCAATGTAAATAATATGACATGAATAATGTGACTAGAATTATATAGAGCTCTAATTAATGATTTAATGGTATCTATCACATTATAAAATTGAAATATGATTGAACATGATTATATTATTGTTCACTACTATGTGTGGAAGTTCACCACTCATAGATGATGTTTTATTTTTATGCATTGAAAAATTCATTGCCTTTTCTCCACATAAAATATCATTATTATAACTCTATTCCAATTTAATTATGTCTATTATAATGTTCAAAAAATTATATAATTTTGTATATTCTTAACTACCCTTTTACTATTCTTCTATCTCACCACATTTTGATGTATATCTTAATGTGATTATATATATTTTTATAGACATTAAGTGATTATAAGAAGATAAAGAAGATGGAATTAATTAAATTTTTACGATTAAATTTAGTAAATGCTAAATATGGTCCTATATTTCCCATGGCACTCATACTTTTGGATCCTAATTATGTATTGATTTTATGACGATTGTCACTAAATTATGGAATAGGGAATGAAAGAAAAAAATGGGTTGTTATACCCCAATTCATGAATTTTGAGAAAATAATATACCTTCATGTTCAATTTATTTTGAAATTATTCATTTAAAACTTTAATTAAATTCTCATGACCTATCCATTTATGAAATATAAATGAAATTTATCTATACTGACCATTAGCACTCATTTGGGTAATTTATTTCATTTCAACTTATAAATTATATGTAGAAAATATTTACATGGAAATTTGATAATATTATTCTTTATGGGAGATGGTATGGATATAAAAATGTAATATATAAATTTTGAAAACACTATATTGTTTGACGAGAATGGGATGGGTGATAATCATAAAAGATGATAATATTTTATTTTTTATTATTTTTATATTTATATGATATGTAATTTATAACTTATGGGAATGTTGTAAATAAGGGTTTGATTATTCATGTTTTAATAAATAATAGAGTCTAAATAAACTTTTTTTATATCTAAACTCATGAGGGAAGTTCTCGGGAATATCATGGAAAATTTGTCATAATGTTATATGGTTAAATTAAAAGAGATATTTATATCATTATTATATTGGGGTAACGGAATATTTTTTTTATATGATAAATAATTATATAAAAATCTATCATACTTGGTTTTTTTGTGTTATTATCGAATGGTGTAAACCATAGATCACTTGAAATTTTATATTGATGCCAACAAAATAAATTAATAAAATAAAATTAAAATTAAATGGTTATAAAGAACAAGTTTTATTGTTAAAATATCAATGATTATTTTCTTGATATTAAATTATTAAAATCATTTATTTTCAAAACATTATTCATTTATTAAATTTATATATATTTATATATATTTTTTATTTAAAAACCATGATATTTTTTATGGGTTTTTGAGTTCTAGTTTTCATTGAAATATATTATTTAATGGATATATTTTACAGTAATTATGTTTAATTTTATTAACAATATTCACTAATTTATACATTTGTTATATTGGATAATATTTTATTAGGAGTGATATATTACATCAAATATTTAAAATTAAGTTTATCAGTTTCATTCAATAATGAATATCCCCATTCTAATAATTCAGTGAAAAACAGATAAAGTAAACTCAAAATATTAACTGATTTCAAATGAAATTATTAATGTATGTAATTATTGAACATTACTTCTCCTCACATATCAATAAATATGGGTAGATTTTTCAATATTAGTTTTAATACATGGATGTGAAATATTTTTTTTCTTCATTCATTTTTTATCATTAATTTCATATTATAAATGGTTAATTTAGAAAAAAAATTAAAAATATATTGAATAAGAATATATCATCAAAAAATTTTAATTACATTTAAAATTAAATAAAATATATTATTCAAAACCTATTCATGCTATACTGTTTGGAAATTAACAGGTATGGTTCATTATTGTTTTTTACATTATTTTTTCCCAAATATATTTATTAAATAACAATATTATTAATTTAAATATACATTATTTATTATAAATATAACCATATAATTAATATTATCTTTTTTCTATTTTATATAAAATATGTAATTATATTAAAGAATAAAATCATAGTAAAATTTTATTACATTAAAAAGAAAAAAATTATGGTGTAAATTACTTTTTCATATGATTGAATTGTTTTAACTAAAAGTATTAATAATTTCACATTTTCACATTTTATAATGTTAACTGATATAAAAAATAGAAAAATTATATAAATATGAATATTTCGGAATATAATTATTAATATTATATTTTCATTCATTAAATAATACATTAAAATTAAATATTATATTATCTGATAATTTTTTCATAAATCTGTTTGATTTAAAAGAAATCTGTTATAATAAATATAAATTTCTTTCTTTTGATAATATATAAATCATAATTATCCAAGAGATATTTGGATTATCATGTTTCATTTTTTCCATTTGTTTTGATTACATATTATACAAGTATAATTTTCAATGAATATTACAATGTTTATTATAACAAATTTTAATGGAAAATATATTATAGTGTTAAAACATGAATTCATTATATAAAATCAATGAATAATAATATAGATATTTTTACATATCCAAATACACATTATATAACTATAGTCATCACTATTGTGACCGAATAAATAATGGTTGAGATACTAAGGGAATCATAAAAAAACGTCCAAAATATTCTAGGGTTATTGATTAGATATGTGACTTAATATATATTGATTGTGAGATATTTTTTTTAGAATTTCAACTAATTCCTCCTAATATTTTCTCGAAATATGGTTATATTTTTAAAATTTTAAATAAAAAATATAATAAAATATCATATTTTCTATTAATTAAATACTGTATTCAAATTCCTTATGTCTTCATTATAATCCAAAATTAATAATTAAGTCATTTTCAAAGTACAAAAGGACATAAATTATTATGGAATGAATCCTAGTGATCCACATAAAAAAATAATTTCAATATCCATTAATTATTTTATTATCACAATTAAGTCACATATTTCCTTGATAACCAACCATGTATAAAAATTGTGTATGTTATATAAAAATTTTCATCCAAATGATTTAATTGTAAGACTTGTAGTATATATGAATTAACAAAAAAGTTACAGGAATATACTACTATATATAAAATATTTGGAAGATATAACTAAAAAATAAATTTAAATTTTGTAAAATAATTTTGTAATGGTTAGTAATTGGTCAACATAACATATAGGAAGGTTAAAACCCATCATTAATTATTTATGGATTATAATATATGATGTATAATGCTATATAAAACAAAGTACAATTTTTTTAATAAAATTCCCTAATCCATTATATAAAAATTTATCATTTATTATTGAAATACTGAAAAATAGATATTCAAGTAATCCATCCTTATTGATAACATAATGAAAATTAACATTAAAATAAATTGATATATTTTCTAAAGAAATTATTAATATATTGATAAATTTCATTCAAACGAACCTTACATTATATTTAAATAGAATGAATACTCACATCCATTATTACCTCATATCCCAACACTGACGAAATAAAGTGAAATTGAGTCAGGATGTAACTCCCCAGGTAAATAAAGAGTATGAAATTTTCACATTTATCCATATTTGTGAACAAAATATTAATATAACTTTAAAGGGGATGCTATGCTCGATGTCATACCCAACACGCAACAACAAGTTTCTTGGGAATCATACGTTGCACTCTAATAATAAAATAATATTATTTTAAATGGTAGTTAACGCCTAGCTGTTGTGATGGCGGGAATGAATAGAACTAAATAGAAAATGATTATATATGTTTGGCAAATATTTTTACTTTTTACAATAAATGTTAGAGGATTAAAAATGCGAATGAATCCAATTTTAAGCGTAAACATTCTAATATTCTTTAAAAGGTCGATTAACCGCCTTTTGATGGCGAACCTATTTTAAATCCACTTTTTGATAATTTTATGTGTTATATTTGACAACATAAAATTATTCTTTAGAATCGGGACATCAAAATTTACTTTGTTTAAATTTTTGGTATTTTTCCGATAAAGTACATTTTTTAATGAATAGGGAAAAAAGTTGTATTTTAATTCAAAACCTCTTTTTAATATAATTTATTTCTATGATTAGATTATCTTTTGAATTGGTTTTTATGTGAAATTAGAATAAATTTTTTACCATTTAATCCAATGGTGTTCATTGTAATCAATTTCACTTTGAAATTGGACTTAAACTGGTGTCAATCTTTTAATACTTATTGTTTCATAAAAACACGCTATTTTTTCATGACAACGGGAATTAATTATTAAATTAATTAATGTAACTTATATTATTTGAATTTTTTAAAATATACATAATTTTTGAATTTGGAATATCAAATATAGCATAAGGTGAATTTTTGGTAATTTTCTGAAAAACATCAATTTTTTATGAATAGTGAAACCACTAAGTGATACTTATAAAAACTGATTTCCCGATTAAATGAAATTTTTCCACCTTTGTGTTTTGAATTTCAAAAATCCGACATACATGGATGTCATTAAGAAGTAAAATTTGGTTCAATGGGATTAAAATAATTTTTTGGTAAACAGTAACTTTTAAGTTTATTAATCGCGATTAGAGGTAATTAGTGTAGTTTAAGGTAAAAATAATGTTTTAATAAAATCAGATGAGCTTGAAACATGTCCTTCCATACTTTGATGAGTCATGTCCGACCAATAAAATCCATGGGTCAACTTGGGGACCCCATGGAGCCACTTTGGTTGGGAAATGACATAAATAACATTTTATTTAATGTTAAAGTAAAAATGACACAAACATGAGATGTTTTACGAAAACAATTTTTAAATTGGGTTATACAAGTCATATGTTTTACTGTAAATATTCATTGGAAATCTAAAACAATTTCCTACATCATAGTATTTTTTTATAATTTTTAGACATTAAATAAATTAAATTATTTATGACATCATGATAATGCAGCGATGACCTCATTATTTAACGATTTAAATAAAATGGAATGATAATGTAAACTCTAAGACCTACACATGTCCAAAACCTATTAGATGGGTGGATTTAGAACCCTTATCACCTTATACTCGAATCAAATCAATGTTGGACCATTAAAATCTGATACTCATTCTAAAATAAAGTAACATTTCCTTACTTTCCAAGAGTGCCCCTCCTCTCCTCTTATAAAAGGCCCCCACCTCTACCTCCTTACCCACACTTCCAAAGCCTTTGGATCAGCCAAAACCTGCCCATTTTTACTCTCCACATAACTATCTAACTCCTTGAAGCCTCACATTGGGCAGAATTCTTCTCAAGGAAGCCTTTGAGCTCAAACCAAAGGGAGTTACTCGATTATAAGGTAATGCCTTCACTTGTGTCCTTTTATTTTATTTTGCTTCTCCAACCCACTAAACTCTTTTTATTAATTTATTTTGTAACATATCCAGTATCCTAAATATACTATGATGTTTTTAAAATAAGGATTCAAGCTACACTTACACACACCTACATCTAATGGTTAAAGAACATACTGTTTCTGTGGATGGCGAATTTCTGCCTCACGAAACGATGATTGTTCAACATTCTTCTAACACCTTCAAATGTGGCCATTAAGATGACAGTATATTTATATATGATATATGATATGTTTATGTTTTACTTAATCTTCTGTATTTTTCGTTTATGGCATACCTTTATGGTTTCCATTATTGGTAAACACGATATCATCATTTAAGGAAGTGCAGACTACTGCCCCGACAAAGTGATTTGATTCGTTAATACCATATGTGGTATGTATAAAGGATATATTTAAAGATATTATATATTATTCTATACTGGAATTAAAATACTATTATGTATCATTTTCTTTTAATTCTATTAAATATTAAATAGAAATGGAAGTAGCGTTCATGCGTACGTATGGCTTACCGTCTCCATGAACGGTACATTTCATTTCTTATCTCAAAATGTTATATACTATTATAAGTACATATATATAATGGATATATATGTAATATATTACATCTAAATTATGTATATCACTCTGGAATTATAACATATATATATATATATATCTCATTTTGTTGTCATTCCATTAATATGACATAAAAAGAAAGTAGCGTTCATGCATACGTACGACCTACCGTCTCCATTAACTGTGCTTTTAATTTTTATCACCAAATGATATGGAATAGTATAAAATGTATATATACTGGATATATATGATATTTAAAACATCAATACTATTCTGGATATGATGTACGTATACCTACATGGAAAATTATTTTCCAAAAAGTTCAATTTTTGAATCATGTACCAAACATCGACAAAAAAAGTCTGATATGAACTCATATAATTAACCAATTATTATAACATTAAAATATGTGATATTAACTGAATAATAATCTTTATAGGATGACCTTATGAAATTATAAATTGACCAATGTTCATTATTCAGTAATATAAAGAAACAAACAAGACAAATTGGACTTGAGGTAAGGGACCCTACCCCTCTATTTCTTTTTAAGTACACTCTTTTATGTCATTCCTTTTAAGATCATCTTTCATGTGATAGGGATTTTTTTTATATTACTACTACTGTAATTTTTATGTTCATATTATGAGAGACCCTATTCTCTCTCATCAATCCATTTTGGATGTTTTGAGTGGCACCGTTAGGCTGCCGAATTTTCTTAAGAGATCTAACCTCTCTCTTCCTTTTTAAATACTCTTCTTTATGTCACTTATTTTAAGCTCCACTTTGTTCTGTTGGGGGATGTTCTTTTATATTAGTCTTTATTTAAACAATATGTTAATATGATTAGAGACCCTATTTGATCTAATCGATCCATTTTTGTATGTTTTAAGTAGCGATGTTAGGCTGCCGGGTTTTCGTAAGGGATTTTTCATCTCACTTTTATTCCCGTGAGATTTATGCTACATTTTTCAAAATTTCCTTTGAGTGGTGTATGTACTGCACATTATTTTAATCATTGTGTAATATACTTTCATTTATGTGTATTTACATCAAGGTTATATTTTCCTTATTTCACGGGGTGTAATATCTTGAAAGATACCAATGTCGGTAAGGGAACCTTTCACCCTCCTCTTTTTAAAAGACTTCTTTTGTTATGTCTTTTAATTCACATACCATTATGTTGGGATATGTTCTTATATATCCTTATTGATTTAAATTTTATGTCCATGTGATGAGATACCCTTTTCATCTCTCATCAACTCATTTTATGAATTTTGTAGTGACGCCGTTAGGCTGTCAAATGTTTGCAAGGGAACTTCTTAACCCAAATTTGATTCTTTGGGATAAACTTGTACTCCTTGAATATGTCGTTCTATGAATATGATTGAATATCCTCTGATTGTTTTACACTTAATATCCTCTTATATTTGGTGTATTCTTTTTTCACACATAATTATGTAATTGATTTATCCTTAAACCAAGGATATCGTCTTTGTAAGGGACTTCGTCTCAATCTCCATTCATTGAGGAATATTTTGTTTTATACACAACCTTCTTTTTTACGGTGTATAATCCCCTTTGACTTTTACGTTTATCCAAAAGGAATCTTTTTATATTAATCGTTTTACAGAACGACAAAAGGGAATGTTCTTGTCACACGTATGCGGCGACAACGACTTCTCCACCGTCGTGACCATTATTTGAGTTTCGACTTCCTCTCCAAGCCATACATTATTTTTAAAATAAAAATAAATAACATGTTATACTTTTATTTTATTTTGCTATTGAAAATGGTTTTCATAATGTTTTTATATCAATGTGTTGTATTGATATCTTGTTATTGAAAGGTGGAAATGTTATGTTTCCTTTATACATGTTTTATGTGATAAGATTATGTTATGGTTCTTGGGAATTGTTATGAAGATGGGTGGTTCTGTGATATACTAAGGGCGGGTGATCCCGATATAGCTCTCCAATGCATTGGGTAACGCGAAGGAGTGAAACGTTAAGGTTTCTCCGAAGTGATTTAGGGAATATACTGTGGTGGGTATTCCAAATGTAACCAAGAGGGTTACTCCCTACGTAAGAATGTTATGAATGCCTCAAGTTACCTTTTATGTCTTATGATTTCTATGATTTATTCATGATTTTATGAGGTATGTTAAAGTGCCTATGTTTTATCGGTAAAGTATGATTTTGTTCTTATGTATATGTGAACTCATGTTTCCTTTCCATATTTTTTTATAACCCTTTCTGAGCTTTTTATGCTCATCCCATGTTTTTTTGAAATGTTTTTCACAGGTCAAGGGAAAGGTACATGATATGATGACAGTTTCAAGGATGTGTCAAGAAAGAATCCATGCTTTATTTTTTTAAATATTTTTCCGTTGATGGGAAAAAAATGAATACTATCTTCTATGTAACCACTTTGTTTAAATGTGGAATGTAATGCATGTTTTATGATATAATTCTCTAAAACTCTAAACCTATAAAGATCCCCAATGTGAAATCTTGTAATAACTCAAGATTAAGTAAGGATTAAGGCCGGGTACTTATAGTTGGTATCAAAGGTCGGTTCAGATAACTTTAGAGGTTAGGGTATTTTTTAAGCATAAGTTACATTACCGTAATGGTTAAGATTTCAGAAAGAGTTCAAGTTTTAGATAAATTGAATGAGTAAGTATATATTAGTGTTTATCTTCCTCATTAGTACATGATGGTTTTGTTGATATACTCACACTGAACATTTTGGTTTTAGTAAATGGCTGGATTTAGAAGCCACCAAAGTAACAGTGGATGTGATGGAAACTGTGTCAGTTTTTTGAGCAAGAAATTGAATGATATGGGAGCTACAATGAGAACTCTTGTGTTTATCCTCAACCAACTATCTAGAGTCATGATTGACCACCTAAACCTTGGTGATTTCTCTAAGCCATCATATATGTGAGAAACAAATCCCTACGGAACTATAGATAATAATCATAAAGGTATGTGTGTTCAAAAACCTATGTGTCAATGATGTGGAAGGAAACACCTAGGAAAATGTTTCAAAGGGACAGAAATATGCTATATATGTGGAAATTATGTTCATAAATAAATAACCTGCCATAGAAAAAGGAAGCATCTAGTTGACTTGAGGAAAGGGGACGAAGTTCTTTTTAAGGGATCAATTGAATGTTTTAAATGTGGTGTGCATGGTCATTATGCAAACACATGTCCTATGAAGATGTTTCGTGAATGGGATCACCATGATCATACAAATATTCGTTTACCAATGCCTAATGCCATTCCGATTGAGGATGAAGAAACTAACAATGACCATTCAAAGGTATGGATTATTTCATAACTTTTGTTTTCCTATTTTGGAATATTTGGACATGATTCATGATTTTGTTTGTAGGAAAGAGGTATTTCAGAATAAGTTGGAAAGGAATGGTTAATGGATCAGGAAGAATGTTCAATGAGTAAGAAGTCAAAATATAAGGACTTCAAGAGTTATGGTGAAATTCTTGAGAGTATTAACTCTCTTTTGATGATGGGGTTACATTAGAAGACTTTTAATAGTATGTGTAACCCTGATGTTTAATATATGAAAATTTTATTCAAGGAATAGTTATGTGTTCTTTTGTGGACATAGTTATAAAGAACCATTTGGGTTTATATGATCCTTACTTTTGAGGTAATTATGGGTTAATATATGTTAGGATGGAAGTTAAAGGCATGAGATAAAATTGAGGTTAAATTTTGTTATGGTTATTTTTTATGATTTTATCTCTTTTGGGGGAATGATTTGAGAATTATATAGTTTTGGAAAAAGGACAACAGGCAGACCATGTGACAACCCGTCACGCCAGACAAAGCTGTGGGAATCGAACCCACAACCAAAATGTAACTGGTATTTATCGCCTACCACTGGACTATGTGAAGTCCCTGGATAGTATGACGTATTCTTTTTAGTTAGGTGACTTTATGAATTAAGAGTAAGTTTATTTTGGGTTATTTATGAAAATGATTAACCTATCATGGAGGATATGTGATTAGGTTAATTACTTTTCAATACGAGACTTTAGGAGCAACTGATATTGTTTGGAGATAAATGTTACGATTTAACTTGGAAGATTATGTGACTAAATCCTTAAAATATTTGGGTTTCAATCCTATTTTTGTTTACATTGAAGAATTTTATGGACAAATTGATTATCGAATGGTCCTCGTTGAACTCTGGGTTTTGTTGGACAAATTTTTGACATTAAGAATAGATTTTCTTTTTATAAAGGGTTATCCTCTTCTGGATTATCACATCTTGTAATAACCTTTTTGGTTTTGGTTTTGGTTAAGGTCTAAAGATATAAGGTGTATATAGTTCTCTTTTTTGGATTAGGTGATTCTCTAGAAGTTGATTATAGTATTCTTAATGTGAACAAGTCTTCCTAAATACTCGTCTTTTGGGGAAAGTATGAGTTTGTGTAAGAAATCTAGTAAAATTTGAAAGTCAACATGACAAGTAAGTATGTTTCCTTAAGATCAAAAATAAATTCCTCAATGAAGAGTAACTTAAAACTAAAATGTTGTCTGTTAACTTTGCCTACTGAGGAATCGAATACCGTTTAACCCATCACAAGATTGTGATTTTCTTGTGGTTAACGTTCTTCTAGACATGTTTACTATCACTCTCCATCAGAACATGACCCTTTTTTTCCTCCATGTCCATATTTTCATACCTGGAATAATAGTATGGGTTAACTCGGGTGACCTTTGTACTTATCTTTCTTTATTTTAAATTGATTGTTTTACTGACTCTTGTTCTGATGTGGGATTTTCAATGATGTCTCCAAGACCAATTTTAAAATTGTGAGGACGCAATTCCCAAAAGGGGTAAGGATGTAACACCCCAGGTAAATAAAGAGTATGAAATTTTCACATTTATCCATATTTGTGAATAAAATATTTATATAACTTTAAAGGGGACACTATTCTCGATGGCGTACCCAACACGCAACAACGAGTTTCTTGGAAATCTTACGATGCACTATAATAATAAAATAATATTATTTTAAATTGTAGTTAATGACTAGCTGTTGTGATGGAGGGATTGAATAGAACTAACTACAAAATGATTATATATGTTTGTCAAATATTTTTACTTTTTACAATAAATGTTAGAGGATTAAAAATGTGAATGAATCCAATTTTAAGCGTAAACATTCTAATATTATTTAAAAGGTCGATTAACCGCCTTTTGATGGAGAAACTACTTTAAATACCCTTTTTGATAATTTTAGGTGTTATATTTGACAAAATATAATTCTTCTTTAGAATCGGGATATCAAAATTTACTTTGGTGTAAATGTTTGGTATTTTTCCGATAAAGTAGATTTTTTAATGAATAGTGAAAAATGTTGTATTTTATTTCAAAACCTCTTTTTAATCTTATTTATTTATATGATTATATTATCTTTTGAATTTGTCTTGAAGTGAAATTAGAATATATATTTTACCATTTAATCCTATGGTGGTCATTGGAATCAATTTCACTTTGAAATTGGACTTAAACTGGTGTCAATCTTTTGATACTTATTGTTTCATAAAAACACGCTATTTGTCATGACAACAGTAATTAATTATTAAATTAATTAATGTAACCTATATTATTTTAATTTTGTAAAATATAAATCATTTTTGGATTCGTAATATCAAATATATATTAGGGTGAATTTTTGGTAATTTTCTGAAAAACATCAATTTTTGATGAATAGTGAAACCACTAAGTGATACTTATAAAAACTGATTTTCCATTTAAATGAAAATTTTCCACCTTTGTGTTTTGATTTTCAAAAATCGTACATACATGGATGTCATTAAGAAGTAAAATTTGGTTCAATGGTATTAAAATAATTTTTTGGTAAATAGTAACTTTTAAGTTTATTAATCGTGATTAGAGGAAATTAGTATAGTTTAAGGTTAAAATAATGTTTTAATAAAATGAGATGAGATTGAAACATGTCCTACCCTCCTTTTATGTGTCATGGCCGACCAATACAATCCATGGGTGAACTTGGGGACCCCATGGAGCCACATTGGTTGGGAAATGACATAAATAACATTTTATTTAATGTTAAAGTAAAAATGACACAAACATGAGATGTTTTACTAAAACAATTTTTAAAATGGGGTTATACAAGTCATATTTTTGACTATAAATATTTATTTGAAAGATAAAACGATTTCCTACATCATAGTAGTTTTTTTATAATATTTAGACATTAAATAAATTAAATTATGTATGACATCATGATAATGCAGTGATGACCTCATTATATAACAATTTAAATAAAATAGAAAGATAATGTAAAATATAAGACCTAAACATTTCTAAAACCTATTGTATGGGTGGATATATAACCCTTATCACCTTATCCTCGAAAAACAACAATGTTGGACCATTAAAATCCGAAACTCATTCTAAAATAAAGTAACATTTCCTTACTTTCCAAGAGTGACCCTCCTCTCCTCTTATAGAAGGCCCCCACCTCTACCTCCTTACCCACACTTCCAAAGCCTTTGTCTCAGCCAAACCCTCCCCATTTTGTCTATCCACATCTCTATATAACTAATTGAAGCCTCACTTTGGGAATAAGTCTTCCCGAGGAAGCCTTTGTGCTCAAACCAATGGGAGTTACCCGATTTAAAGGTAATGTTTTCACTTCTGTCCTTTTGTTTTATTTTTCTTCTCCAACCCCCTAAACACTTTTTATTCATTTATATTGTAACCAATCCAGTATATTAAATATACAAGGATGTTTTTATAAGATGTATTCCAGCTACACTTACACACACCTACATATAATGGTTAAAGAACATACTGTTTCTGTGGATGGCATATTTCTGCCTCACGAAATGATCATTGTTCAACATTATTCTATCACCTTCAAAGGTGTCCATTAAGATGACACTATATTTATATATGATATATAATATGTTTATTTTTTTACTTAAGCTTCTGTATTTTTCATTTATGGCATACCTTTATGGTTTCCATTATGGGTAAACGCGATATTTTCATTTAAGGAAGTGCGGACTACCGCCCCCACGAAGTGATTTGATTCGTTAATACCATATGTGGTACGTATAAAGGATATATTTAAGGATATTATATATTATAACATATTGGAATTAAAATAATATTATGTATCATTATGTTTTAATTACATTAAATATGAAATAGAAATGGAAGTAGCGTTCATGCGTACGTACGGCTTACCGTCTCCATGAACGGCACATTTCATTTCTTATCTCAAAATGTTATGTACTATTATAAGTACATATATATAATGGATATATATGTAATATATTACATCTAAATTATGGATATCATTCTGGAATTATAACATATATATATCTCTCTCGTTTTGTTTTAATTCCATTAATATGACAAAAAATGAAAGTAGCGTTCATGCGTATGTACGACCTACCGTCTCCATGAATAGTGCTTTTAATTTTTATCTCCAAATGCTATTTAATAGTATAAAACGAATATATACTGGATATATATGATATTTAAAACATAAATACTATTCTGGATATGATGTACCTATAACTACATGGAAAATTATTTTCTAAAAAGTTCAATTTTTGACTCATGTACCAAACATCGACAAAAACGTCTGATATGAACTCATATTATTAACCAATTATTATAACATTAAAATATGTGATATGAACCTAATAATAATATTTATAGGAGGTCCTTAAGAAAATATAAATGGACCAATGTTTATTATCCTGGAATATAAAGAAACGAACAAGACAAGTTGGACTTGAGGTAAGGGACCCTACCCCTCACTTTCTTTTTAAGTACACTCTTTTAGGTCATTACTTTTAAGCTCATATTTCTTATGATAGGGATGTTATTTTATATTACTACTACGGTAATTTTTATGTTCATATTATGAGAGACCCTATTCTCTCTCATTAATCCATTTTGGATGTTTTGAGTGGCGGCGTTAGGCTGCCGAATTTTCTTAAGAGATCTAACCTCTCTCTTTCTTTTTAAGTACTCTCCTTTATGTAACTTATTTGAATATCCTCTTTGTTATGTTTGGGGATGTTATTTTATATTAATATTGTTGTAATAATTATGTTAATATGATTAGAGAATCTATTTGATCTCATCGATCCATTTTTGTAAGTTTTAAGTGGCGTCGTTAGGCTACTGAGTTTTCGTAAGGGATTTTTCATCTCACTTTTATTCCTGTGAGATTTATGCTACATTTTCCACAATTTCCTTTGAATGGTGTATGTAATGTCCATTATTTTACTCATTGTATAATATACTTTCATTTATGTGTATTTACATCAATGTTGTATTGTCCTTATTTCATGGGGTGCATGTCTTGAAAGATACCAATATCGGTAAGGGAACCTTTCACCCTCCTCTTTTTAAAAGACTTCTTTTGTTATGTCTTTCAATTCACATACTATTATGTTGAGATATGTTCTTCTATATCCTTATTGATTTAAATGTTATGTCCATGTGATGAGATACCGTTTTTATCTCTCATCAACTCATTTTATGAATTTTGTAGTGATGTCGTTAGGCTGTCAAATGTTTGCAAGGGAACTTCTTAACCCAGATTTGATTCTTTGGGATAAACTTGTACTCCTTGAATATGTTGTTCTATGAATATGTTTGAATAACCTCTGATTTTTTACACTTAATATCCACTTATATTTGGTGTATTCGTTTGTCACACATAATTATGTAATTGATTTATCCTTAATCCAAGGATACCGTCTTTGTAAGGGACTTCGTCTCAATCTCCATTCATTGAGGCATATTTGGTTTTATACACAACCTTCTTTTTTACGGTGTATAATCCCCATTGACTTTTACGTTTATCCAAAAGGAATCTATTTATATGAAGCGTTTTACAGAACGACAAAAGGGAATGTTTTTGTCACATGTATGTGGTGACAACGACTTCTCCGCCGCCATGAACATTATTTGAGTTTCGACTTCCTCTCCAAGCCATACATTCTTTTTAAAAGAAAAATAAATACCATGTTTTACTTTTAATTTATTTTTTTATTGAAAATGGTTTTCATAATGTTTTTATATCATTGTTTTGTATTGATATCATGTTATTGAAAGGTGAAAATGTTATGTTTCCTTTATGCATGTTTTATTGATAAGATTATGTTATGGTTCTTGGGCATTGTTATGAAGATGGGTGGTTCCGTCATAAACTAAGGGCGGGTGAGCCCGATATAGCTCTCCAATGCATTGGTTAACGCGAAGGAGTGAAACGTTAAGGTTTCTCCGAAGAGATTTAGGTAATATACTGTGATGGGTATTCCAAATGTAACCAATAGGGTTACTCCCTACGTAAGAATGTTATGAATTCCTCATGTTACCATTTATGTCTTATGATTTCTATGATTTATTCATGATTTGATGAGGTATATTAAAGTTCCTATTTTTTATGGGTAAAGTATGATTTTGTTCTTATGTATATGTGAACTCATGTTCCCTTTCCATATTTTTTTATAACCCTTGCTAAGCTTTTTATGCTCATCCCACGTTTTTTTGAAATGTTTTTCACAGGTCAAGGGAAAGGTACATGATATGATGACAGTGTCAAGGATATGTCAAGAAAGAATCCATGATTTATTTTTTTAAATATATTTCCGTTGATGGGAAAAAAATGAATACTATCTTTTATGTAACCACTTTGTTTAAATGTGGAATGTAATGCATGTTTTATGATCTAATTCTCTAAAACTCTAAACCTAAAAAGATCATCAATGTGTAATCTTGTAATAACTCAATATTAAGTATGGTTTAAGGCTGGGGACTTATAGTTGGTATCAAAGGTCAGTTTAGAAAACGTTAGATGTTAGGGTATTCTTTAAGCATAAGTTACATTACCATAATGGTTAGGATTTCAGAAAGAGTCATAGTTTTAAATAAATTGAATGAGTTATTATATCTTAGTTTTTATCTTCCTCATTTGTACATGATGGTTTTGTTGATATACTCACACTGACCTTTTTTGTTTTAGTAAATGGCTGGATCTAGCAGGCACCAAAGTAATAGTGAATGTGAAGGAAACTCTGACATTTTTTTGAGCAAGCAACTGGATGATATGGGAGCTGCAATGAGAACACTTGTGTTTATCCTCAACGAACTATCTGGAGTCGTGATTGACCACCTAAACCTTGGTGATTTCTCTAAGGCATCATATATGCGAGAAACAAATCCCTACGGAACTATAGATAATAAACATAAAGGTAAGTGTGTTCACAAACCTATGTGTCAAAGATGTGGAAAGAAACACCTAGGAAAATGTTTCAAAGGGACATAAATATGCTATATATGTGGAAATGAAGGTCATAAAGCAAGAACCTTCCATGGAAAAAGGAAGCATCTAGTTGACTTGAGGAAAGGGGAAGATGTTCTTTCTGGGGGATCAATTGAATGTTTTAAATGTGGTGTGCATGGTCATTGTGCAAAGACATGTCCTATGAAGATGTTTCGTAAATGGGATCACCATTATCGTAAAAATATTTGTTTACCAATACCTAATGCCATTCCGGTTGAGGATGAAGAATCTGACAATGACCAATCAATGGTACGGACTATTTCATAACTTTTGTTTTCATATTTTTGATCTCAGTATATGATTCATGATTTTGTTTGTAGGACAGAGGTATTTTAGAATAAGTTGGAAAGGAATGGTTAATGGATCAGGAAGAATGTTGAATGAGTACGAAGTCAACATATAAGGGCTTCAAGAGTTATGGTGAAATTATTAAGAGTATTAAGTCTCTTTTGATGATGGGGTTACATTAGAAGACTTTTTATTGTACTTGTAACCCTGATGTTTAATATATGAAAATTTTATTCATGGAATAGTTATCTGTTCTTTTTTAGACATAGTTATAAAGAACCATTTGGGTTTATATGATCCTTACTTTTGAGGTAATTATGGGTTACTATAGGTTATGATGGAAGTGAAAGGCATGACATAAAATTGAGGTTAAATTATGTTATAGATATTTTTGATGATTTTATCACTTTTTGGGGAATTATTTGAGAATTATATAGTTTTGGAAAAAGAACAACTCGCAGACAGTGCGACAACCCGTCGTGCCAGACAAAGTTGTGGGAATCAAACCCACAACCAAAGTAAAACTGGTATTTATCGCCTACCACTGGACTACGTGAATTTCGTGGTTAGTATGACTTATTCTTTTTAGTTAGGTGACTTTATGAAATACGAGTATGTTGATTTTGGGTTATTTATGAAAATGATTAACCTATCATGGAGGATATGTGATTAGGTTAATTACTTTTAAATACGATACTTCAGGAGCAACTGATATTGTTTGGATATAATTGTTACGATTTAACTTGGAAGACTATGTGACTAAATCCTTAAAATATTTTGGTTTCAATATTAGTTTCGTTTACATTGAAGAATTTTATGGAAAAATTGTTTATCGAATGGTCCTCATTGAACTCTGGGTTTTGTTGGACAAATTTTGGAGATTAAGAATAGATTTTCTTTTTATAAAGGGTTATCCTTTTCTAGATTATCACATCTTGTACTAACCTTTTTGGTTTTGGTTTTGGTTAAGGTCTAAAGATATGGGAAGTATATTGTTCTCTTTTTTGGATTAGTTGATTCTCTTGAAGTTGATTATAGTACTCTTAATGTGAACATGTCTTCCTAAATACTCGGCTTTTGGGGAAAGTATGAGTTTGTGAAAGAAATATAGTAAAAGATGAAAGTCAACATGACAATTAAGTATGTTTCCTTAAGATCAAAAATAAATTCTTCAATGAAGAGTAACTTAAAACAAAAATGTTTTCTGTTAACTTTTCCTACTGGGGAATCGAATACCGTTTAACCCATCACAATTTTGTGATTTTCTTATGGTTAAATTTCTTCTAGACATGTTTACTATCACTCTCCATCAGAACATGACACTTTGTTTTTTCTTTCATGTCCATATTTTCATACTTGGAATCCTAGTATGGGTTAACTCGGGTGACCTTTGTACTTATCTTTCTTTATTTTAAAGTGATTGTTTTACTGACTCTTGTTCCGATGTGGGATTTTCAATGAAGTTTCCAAGCCCAATTTTAAAATTGTGAGGACGCAATTCCCAAATGGGGGGAAGGATGTAAAACCCTAGGTAAATAAAGAGTATGAAATTTTCACATTTATCCATATTTGTGAATAAAATATTTATATAACTTTAAAGGGGACTCTATGCTCGATGGCGTACCCAACACGCAACAACGAGTTTCTTGGGAATCTTACGTTGCACTATAATAATAAAATAATATTATTTTAATTGGTAGTTAACGCCTAGCTATTGTGATGGAGGGATTCAATAGAACTAACTACAAAATGATTATATATGTTTGTCAAATATTTTTACTTTTTACAATAAATGTAAGAGGATTATAAATGCGAATGAATCCAATTTTAAGCGTAAACATTCTAATATTCTTTAAAAGGTCAATTAACCACCTTTTGATGGAAAAACTCTTTTAAATACACTTTTTGATAATTTTATGTGTTATATTTGGAAAAATAAAATTCTTCTTTATAATCGGGACATCAAAATTTACTTTGTGTAAATTTTTGGTATTTTTCCGATAAAGTAAATTTTTTAATGAATAGTGAAAACTGTTGTACTTTATTTCAAAACCTCTTTTTAATATAATTTATTTATATGATTACATTATCTTTTGAATTTATTTTGAAGTGAAATTAGAATATATATTTTACCATTTAATCCTATGGTGGTCATTGGAATTAATTTCACTTTGAAATTTGACTTAAACTGGTGTCAATCTTTTGATACTTATTGTTTCATAAAAACACGCTATTTGTCATGACAGCGGTAACTAATTATTAAATTAATTAATTTAACTTATATTATTTTAATTTTTTAAAATAGAAATCATTTTTGAATTCGGAATATCAAATATAGATTAGGGTGAATTTTTGGTAATTTTCTGAAAAACTTCAATTTTTTATGAATAGTGAAACCTTTAAGTGATAATTATAAAAACTGATTTTGTGTTTAAATGAAATTTTTCCACCTTTGTGTTTTGAATTTCAAAAATCCGACATACATGGATGTCATTAAGAAGTAAAATTTGATTCAATGGGATTAAAATAATTTTTTGGTAAACAGTAACTTTTAAGTTTATTAATCGCGATTAGAGGTAATTAGTGTAGTTTAAGGTAAAAATAATGTTTTAATAAAATTAGATGAGCTTGAAACATGTCCTACCATAATTTGATGATTCATGGACGACCAATACAAACATGGGTCAACTTGGGGACCCCATGGAGCCACTTTGGTTGGGAAATGACATAAATAACATTTTATTTAATATTAAAGTAAAAATGACACAAACATGAGATGTTTTACGAAAACAATTTTTAAATTGGGTTATACAAGTCATATGTTTTACTATAAATATTCATTGGAAAGATAAAACGATTTCTTACATCATAGTATTTTTTTTATAATTTTTAGACATTAAATAAATTAAATTATTTATGACATCATGATAATGCAGCAATGACCTAATTATTTAACGATTTAAATAAAATGGAATGAGAATGTAAACTCTAAGACCTACACATGTCAAAAACCTATTAGATGGGTGGATTTAGAACCCTTATCACCTTATCCTCGAAACACATCAATGTTGTACTATTAAAATCCGATACTCATTCTAAAATAAAGTAACATTTCCTTACTTTCCAAGAGTGCCCCTCCTCTCCTCTTATAAAAGGCCCCCACCTCTAACTCCTTACCCACACTTCCAACGCCTTTGTCTCGGCCAAACCCTGCCCATTTTGTCTCTAAACATCCCTCTATAACTCCTTGAAGCCTCACGTTGGGCATAAGTCTTCCCAAGGAAGCCTTTGAGCTCAAACCAAAGGGAGTTACCTGATTTTAAGGTAATGTCTTCACTTGTGTCCTTTTGTTTTATTTTGCTTCTCCAACCCCTAAACTCTTTTTATTCAATTATTTTGTAACAAATACAGTATATATAAATATACTAGGATGTTTTTATAAGAAGGATTCCAGCTACACTTACAAACACCTACATCTAATGGTTAAATAACATACTGTTTCTGTGGATGGTGAATTTCTGCCTCACGAAACGATGATTGTTCAAAATTCTTCTAAAACCTTCAAAGGTGTCCATTAAGATGACACTATATTTATATATGATATATAATATGTTAATTTTTTACTTAATCTTCTGTATTTTTCATTTATGGAATACCTTTTTGGTTTCTATTATGGGTAAACGCGATATCTTCATTTAAGGAAGTGTGGACTACCACCCCCTCAAATTGATTTGATTCGTTAATACCATATGTGGTACGTATAAAGGATATATTTAAGGATATTATATATGATACCATACTGGAATTAAAATACTATTATGTATCATTATGTTTTAATTCCATTAAATATGAAAGAGAAATGGATGTAGCGTTCATGCGTACGTAGGGCTTACCATCTCCATGAACGGTACATTTCATTTCTTATCTCAAAATGTTATGTACTATTATAAGTACATATATTTAATGGATATATATGTAATATATTACATATAAATTATGGATATCATTCTGGAATTATAACATATATATATATATATCTCATTTTGTTTTAATTCCATTAATATGACAAAAAATGAAAGTAGCGTTCATGCATACGTACGACCTAATATCTCCAAGAACGGTGCTTTTAATTTTTATCTCTAGATGTTATGGAATAGTATAAAATGAATATATACTGGATATATATGATATTTAAAACATCAATACTATTCTGAATATGATGTACCTATAACTACATGGAAAATTATTTTCCAAAAAGTTCAATTTTTGACTCATGTACCAAACATCGACAAAAACGTCTGATATGAACTCATATTATTAACCAATTATTACAACATTAAAATATGTGATATGAAATGAATAATAATCTGTATATGAGGTCCTTAAGAAATTATAAATTGACCAAAGTTTATTATTCAAGAATATAAAGTAACGAACAAGACAAGTTGGACTTGAGGTAAGGGACCCTACCCCTCTCTTTCTTTTTAAGTACACCTTTTTATGGCATTCCTTTTAAGCTCATATTTCTTGTGATCGGGATGTTATTTTATATTACTACTACTGTAATTTTTATCTTCATATTATGAGAGACCGTATTCTCTCTCATCAATCCATTTTGAAAGTTTTGAGTGGCGCAGTTAGGCTACAGAATTTTCGTAAGAGATCTAACCTCTCTCTTTCTTTTTAAGTAATCTCCTTTATGTCACTTATTTTAAGCTCCTCTTTGTTATGTTGGGGGATGTTATTTTATATTCATATTGCTGTAAAAATTATGTTAATATGATGAGAGACCCTATTTGATCGCATCGATCCATTTTTGTATGTTTTAAGTGGCGTCGTTAGGCTGCCGAGTTTTCGTAAGGGATTTTTCATCTCACTTTTATTCCCGTGAGATTTATGCTACATTTGCAACAATTTCCTTTGAGTTGTGTATGTACTTCCCATTATTTTACTCATTGTGTAATATAATTTTATTTATGAGTATTTTAATCAATGTTGTATTGTCCTTCTTTCACGGGGTGCATTTCTTGAAAGATACCCATGTCGGTAAGGGAACCTTTCACCCTCCTCTTTTTAAAAGACATCTTCTGTTATGCCTTTTAATTCACATACTATTATATTGGTATATGTTCTTCTATTTCCTTATTGATTTAAATTTTAGGTCCATGTTATGAGATACCCTTTTTATCTCTCATCAACTCATTTTCTAAATTTTGTAGTGATGTCGTTAGGCTGTCAAATTTTTGCAATGGAACTTCCTAACCCAAATTTGATTCTTTGGGATAAACTTATACTCCTTGAATATGTCATTCTATAAATATGTGTGAATAACCTATCATTGTTTTACACTTAATATCCAATTATATTTTGTTTATTCGTTTGTCACACATAATTATATAATTAATTTATCCTTAAACCAAGGATATCATCTTTGTAAGGAACTTCGTCTCAATCTCCATTCATTGAGGTATATTTTGTTTTATACACAACCTTATTTTTTACGGTGTATAAACCCCTTTTACTTTTACTTTTGTCCAAAAGGAATCTTTTTTATACGAATTGTTTTACAAAATGACAGAAGTGAATGTTTTTGTCAAACGTATGTGGCGACAATGACTTCTCCACCGTCGTGACCATTATTTGAGTTTCGGCTTCCCCTCCAAGTGATACCTTCTTTTTAAAAGAAAAATAAATACCATGTTTTAGTTTTCTTTTATTATGGTATTGAAAATGGTTTTCATAATGTTTTTGTATCAATGTGTTGTATTGATATCTTCTTATTGAAAGTTGGAAATTTTATGTTTCCTTTATGCATGCTTTATGTGTTAATATTATGTTATGGTTCTTGGGAATTGTTATGAAGATAGGTGGTTTCGTGATAAACTAAGGGCGGGTGAGCCCGATATAGCTCTCCGATGCATTGGGTAACACGAAGGAGTGAAACGTTAAGGTTTCTCCGAAGAGATTTGGGGAATATACTGTGGTGGGTATTCCAAACGTAACCAAGAGGGTTAATCCCTATGTATGAATGTTATGAATGTCTCAAGTTACCTTTTATGTCTTATGATTTCTATGATTTATTCATGATTTTATGAGGTATGTTAAAGTGCATATGTTTTATGGGTAAAGTAGGATTTCATTCTTATGTATATATGAACTCATGTTTCCTTTCCATATTTTTTTATAACCTTTACTGAGCTTTTTATGCTCATCCCAAGTTTTTTTGAAATGTTTTTCACATGTCAAGGGAAAGGTACATGATATGATGATGGTGTCAAGGAAGTGTCAAGAAAGAATCCATTCTTTATTTTTTTAAATATGTTTCCGTTGATTGGAAAAAAAATGAATACTATCTTTTATGTAACCACTTTGTTTAAATGATGAATGTAATGCAAGTTTTATGATCTAATTCTCTAAAACTCTAAACCTGAAAAGATCCTAAATGTGTAATCTTGTAATAACTCAAGATTAAGTAAGGTTTAATACTGGGGCCTTATACACGAGGTATTATAATATTACTCAACCACATATGAAAATATAAAAAATCAAACACGCATATATATATTCATAAAAAATTAGTCACCGTATAATCTCAAATCCAATTTTCATTCTTATTTAATAAATTTTCAATACAAATTTACCTCAGAGGTAATGATTATTGTCAGCAGAACAGATATGAATTTATGAAAAATCCATTATTAAGAATAAATTCCATATATATTACCTACAATAATAGTGTATTTTTAGATTTTTTTTTATAATTATATTTAAAGTAGAATCTGATTAAATATATTTCATAAATTAATACTTCATTTCTCATAAATCCCATCAATAAACCATTTATGAAAGCAATTATTATCTTTCTATTTGATTCACATTGATTGTGGTCTTTTTCATTGAAAATTTATATTTAAAATTATTGACCAATTAAACATTATAAAATTGTATATCACAATGTCATATAATGTATTATGATCAAAATAGTTATGAATTAACATTACACATCCCCTCAAAGAAAACCCTAAATGTCAAAAAACTACAATTGGTATTTAATAATGCTGGATTCTGAAATAAATATTCAATTTAAATCTACAAGAATAAATGTATATAAATAATCTAAAAATGAGTGATATAATTATATATATAAAGAATTAATAGGAAATGTGTAACATTTAGGATCCTCCTTTTAACCTCTCATGAAAATTGTGATTGATTCATTCTAATTACATGTCAATATAATAATATAATTAAATAATCACAAGAAAATGTAATATATGATTCAAAATGAATCCATGACTATCTCACCATGAAATTGATAATGGAGAACAATGATATTATAAAATTATTTTAATAAAATAGGGACCCATCATCCATTTTCCCCTAGTGTGTCTCTCTCACAACCAAATAATGACAATATAGAAATCATTTCTCTTAAATTTAATAATAACAAATGTGAGTTAGGCCTCAAACATACCTACATCATCCCCACATAGCAACTAATATCATGTGTTGGAATTAGCCCCAAAATTTACATCAACATCATAACCACACTTCCATAATTTTTTCTATTCATCGAAGACAATAAAGCTGATGTATTAAAATTACACCTCACCCCATAATTATATAATCATGAAATCCCATTTAGAGAATGATCCAAAATAACCAAATTTGGGTATATAATAATACTCAATAAACTATTATTAAAAATATTTTAGGCATTATAACCCCATTTGGGAGGTAGCATATATGGAAATAAATTATTTCAAAAAATAATACTACATATTTATGTATTATTTGTGTATGGGATATAAGAAGAATTCATATGAATATATTATTTTTTACCAAGTAATTTGGAAAACACACAAAACCATTTATGTGCTAGAGTCCTCAACAACACGGTTGTGGTAGAATATACAATTTAAAATTTAAATAAGTACAATGATAAATAAAAAAAGGGAAGATAAAAATACTTAGTGTAAGATTTTATCATTTTCTCAGTATGAGTCCATTTAAAAAAATTAGGACACATTAGTTCTGTTTTCTTATTTTAAACCATATTGTCTAAAATATTCTTTTGGTATATAGTTGTTTTGATAATTAAAACGACTAAAATATTAGGGATATACGGTTGAATTAATTGATAGAGTCTTGGTTTAAAAGTGAAATATATTTTTTTATTATTTTATTTGATGATTTTGATTATCATAATCCATTTTTCTATTTTTTATTCCGAATTATTAAATTTTTCATTATTTATTCATGAACTAGAAACATGATGTAAATATTTCATCCAACAGATATTATAAAATTGTTTAATTTAAAAATAGTGTATATAATGTGAAATTTTTCATGTCATGAACAGTTGATTTACATTAATTTAACCTTAGTACCCACATTCTTCGGCATATAATATATCCTAAGAAATCAATGTCCAGAATAGGGTTCTATTTGGGAATATCTTAGGGATAAATTATCTAAACCCTGATACACATTTCATTCTATATTCATTCATTTTGATGTATCCTCTAAAAACCATGTGTCACTCCAAATGATTTTGTGGTTATTATTTCCCTTCCATAAATATTGGTTTACTGTTTGATTGTCAGGGAATTTAATTAATTTATACTTCTCCATCAATTAGATATCCTTTATCATAGTAATGTAAATATATCTTAGCAGTTGTATTAGTTTTTTAGCATGATTATTTTTTTATTAAATGTTTTACTTTTCCCCATTGATCTATGTTCTTTATTTTTTTTTATTGAGAGTGTTTCATTGATCACCGAATAAATGCTGATGTTTATAAATGATTATATATCGTAATTTTATTTTCTGTATGTGTGTGAAATACTATGTTATTGTGTTGAGACAACTTCTACATTAAATATTAGTGTAATGAGTCAAAAAAATCATGTGTTTGGAATACTACTATGATCCCTTTTTATATTATAATGTTGAGACCTGAATTATGGATTCTTATAGTGTGATAAAAACCATGAATGATAATTAATGTTCACTGGATTAATTCTGTATTTACCCTAAAATGATACCCTAGGTGATTAATTATGTTAGGTCCACATTGGGAAATGAATAAATTATTTCATATGATTAAATTTTATAATTTTATTTAATATTTCTGTGTACAATGCGATGAGAACAGAATAAGATATTATTTGTTGGATGAAAGGGTAATTTATTGATATATGGAAATTATATGAATTTATCCTTGTGGATTATAATGTTATTTTGTGTTCTTCGTTTCCCGATTATATGTGTTTTGACTCAATATTTAATTTTTATATAGATCTATTGGACTTATAATTCTGAAATGTTGTTATATACTTTTTACACAAGTTATGTTGAAATTTATATATAATTTGTTTTCCTAGATATTATGAATCTATTCTCGGAACATATTTTTAAGGTTATAATAAAATTATGATACAATGTTCATGGATTATTTTTGAAGAAATTAATAAATAGAGGGAATTCTTGATTATTCTTAAATTCTTTTATAGATGCCATGGACTAATAATGATAGGATGAATATATAATGTTCCTGATTATGTTATACTAAAATGATGATATAAAGGGAATATACATGGTATAATTTACTTTATCAACTGATGGCATTCTCATTATTGTGTGACAATTGTCTTGACATGAGGTTATTATGGGTATATTGATTATATATTATTAGAGTTATTCCATCTTGTTAATAAATCATTTTAATTGTTATATTTTGTTAATTATAAAATTAATTATGTTATTTATAACATCATTACATGCAATTGACCTAACTCTAGTTTTGTTTAGACATAGAGGTGGTAAGATATTGAGATATACTCTCACCATTTTCAAGATACAATGTAGATCCCACAAAGATTACATGGTTGTAGGTTTTTAATAGAGATGAGGACCACACTATTTATTGATTATTGATTAATGGGTTGAATCATTAAGAAATTACTAATGTTGAGCTTGGAACCATGGAAAATATATTTTATCTCTTACAGCAATATTTTTTGGAATAAATTTCACCAATGATATTTTGTTACATTCATACATGATATTAAAATGTCCTCTTATTGTTATTTTATTTTACAATTTTCATTTTTTTATTTATATTCCTTATTTTACTATTGTATATTTTTTTATTATTTTTTACTATTAATATATTTAAATTTTATTGAAACACTATATCATGGTCTATTGAATACACACTATGTTATATTAAACTTCTCTACTAGTCATTAGCTTTTATGTATGGGTTGGTGCACATGAGTTCAAGCAGTTTACCCTGTTTAGAAATCTAAGAGTTTACTGGGATGTGGTGTGATACAAATTGGTATGAGTCGGTTATATTTTCAATTCTATTTCCATTAGAATTCAAAAATATATGAATGACACCTGGTACTTTTAGGGACATCGTGATGATCGTATTCATCAGAGTAGATATCTTATGTGTGCGGAAAAATATGAGCGCATAGGGTTGGGATCACAGTTGTTGTTCTTAATTTGTTAGAATTGAAATTACTTCACCATGGTTGATACACCATAATAAGGATATAATTTTTTCAAGAGATTAGTACTCTTAGATCGAGATTTCATGATATGGGAGAACAAGAAACGTGATAGGATAATAGAGACAAATATATATTGAATTTCATTGCTAATGATTGGGAAATATTTATTTTATTTTAAATATATTTCATGTAAGAAAAGTTAAATGAGATAATTGACTTATATTATGAAAATTGTATTAAATTAAAAGTATTTTATTTCCATTTAACATATCAATGGAGGTTTAGTGAGACTGTGAGTTAGTGGTTCTCTTTTCTTTACCCATTGAAGGAGACCACATGTTGATGATCCAAAGCATCCTATGGATCCTAAAATTCGATGGATGACCATATTTGTGATTTATTCCTAAGGGTCAATAGATCTAGAGAATAGAATTCTCTTAACACTGTAACTTTTATGACCGAGATGTATAAATATATTTATCTATATTGTCTACCTACTTTCACGGGGGAGGAAGGACACAATGTAGTTGAGTTCTGCATCGATTGTTTCGAGATGATATTCATGAACCTCTATTTTGAAATAGACTTATAATTAATATTGTTGCATACATGAATTTTTTATATTCAAATAATTTGAGAATAGTTTAGAAAAATTATGGAAGTAAGATGATTTCACTTATATGGAGGATGATTTGTAGTTAATTATCAAACATTAAATAAAAAATTTCAAGTGATGAAATGTATCAAAAATACATTCACGTGATGTAGGTGGAAATTTCAATGATAGATCATTATTGATATTTCTCTTTATTTTTTATCTAAATGAAAAATTTATAAGAAGATAAGGTTGCTCGAGCTATAAATATCAATAATGGGATTCTCAATGAGGCCAGGTCACATGTGATCGTTTTTTATTTGTGTAGAATTTCAAACATGATGAATTAGAATCCCATCAATGAAGTGATTTTGAGAGACACGTCTAAGAAAATAAAAAACTAATTCAATATTTAATTCTAATAGAAATTCCTCCAGTGTAATGAAGAAACAATATGATAGTTTAAATGAAGGAAAAAACTAATTATATCATCCTTGTGAGTGGTATTCCATATATGGACCATGTTCTATTGTTTTCCAATCAGTTTAGAAAGTTGGACAGAATAAGCCTCCATAAATGTACCTTATATTTTAGTTCCATAATTTATGAATGTTGATCATACAAAATATATTTTATTTAGGTATTTAGATGTATTTAAATGAATGGAGATCTGGTCATTTAGTAATTTCTTGGTTCATATCAACTACCCCTGAGAATAATGATAGCATAAGATCCATTCGATGTTCTGGGTAAGGTAGGGGGAGTGGTACCATTGTGAAAAAGTGACATAACCATATAAAAGAGGTAGAAAAGGATATTAAAACTAGATTCATATAAAATGACATGTTATCTACATTTTTTTCTACTTTGGTTATAATTGTTGAAATAAATTTTACCGTTAAAGGGAATATTGTTGAATCATCTACACTTCATAGATTTTTTTTATGGTGTAGGAGAATCACATTCCTTGATATAATTTATTTATGAAAATGTTTTGTCAGTTTTTGGAATGTTTAAATATTATTTTTACAAATAATACACATTTGGGAGGGTATTCAATGTATATCAATGGATGAATGAAATTACCTATAAATATTTTTTGTTATTGTTTATTTCCGAAATAATTTGTTCTGTAAATGACGTGATTAAATTTATTTCTAGGTAAGGATTTCATAGATATATTCTACAATCATATGAAATACTAAAATATTAGATTTTCCATTTTATATATCCAAATGTAGTTACCTACTATTGTTATGGAGCTTTATATTTTTAAGATGTTATTATAAGAAAATATTGTTTAATATTAGATTATATCATTGCTTAAATATCTGGAAATTCATTAGACTATGGAAGAATTTATTATAGTAATAATTCTAAAGTTCTATAACAAATATTTGATTTCCATGTTTATCTTTGGATACCACTCATAAAGGATATCATCTTCATGATTGAGATGGTGTAGGGATTTGACACCGATTTCAATCCCACCATAGATGAATCCAAAAATAGATCTCAATGAATTAAAAGTGCACTTAGAATATCTATAATTTATGTGATTAATGTAACACCCTGACCAAATTTAATTAATATTTTTTAAATGTTTTAATTATTTTTTTGTGTTTTGGATGACTTTCTTTGTTCCCTGGTCAGTCCGCACTGCTAGAAGTAACTGTGGGTTGCCCGCACGGTTACTCAAATGGGTTAGAGTTATGGCGCACGACCTGCACGTGGATTATAGAGCCACGCAACAAGCGCGAAACATAACACTATAACCAGGTGGTACTGGATGGCATGGTTTGGGCGCTGTTTGCTCAACCACGCATCTTACTTCAAGAAAATCGTGCAGTTAGTCGGGTCGGAATAAATAAATAAATAGATTTGGCTGGTGAATGAAAATAAATATATAAATAAATAAAGAATGGTAATTTGGATGAAATGATTTTCTGAAAATGGTTAGAAATAATAGTATTAATAATAATATGATTTTTAATATTTTTGTTATTATTATGACTTTTGTTATAATTATAATGATTACGAATATTAATAAAATTATTATTATGTTATTAAAATTTTTATTATTATGATTTGTTTTATTCTTATTTTTATTATTAATTTTGTTGGTATTATTATTGTCATCATAAATATCAATTTAGTATTATTATTATTATTATTATTAAGATAATAAATAAAGAAAAATCTAAAATTATAAAAAAACCTAAATCTACGAGGCGCACCCCCCATTCCCCTTTATTGGCCCTGGGAAGCACCCCCCCCCTCCCCGTCACCCTCTCCCTTCATCGTGTCGCTCCCCTTTCCCTTCTCTCTTTCGTCGCATGACAGCGCCCCTCACCCTCCATGTTCAGCCTACGCGATGCCGCCACCCGATCGCTAGCAGCCCCCAGCCTCCTCACCAACCCCACCTCTCGTCGTTCCACCCTCTCGTATCACCCTCTCCTCCCTTATGCTGGTGCTCTCTGACCACACCCCCGCACTGTGGCCTCCTCCTCTCCCGTTTTGGCTAGCGGCGGTGGCCTGAGCTCTAGCCAGCAGCAACGGCGGCCCGACTTTCCCTCCCCTCCTGCTACAGTGAACCCAACCACCTACTTATCTAGCTGACACAAGAACGCCCTTCCCTGCGTGATTCAAGCCAACCCATCCCCCTTCTCAACGCGCTTCAGGTGAACCCAACCCCTGTCTTCTGACTATCTTCCATCGCAAACCTGAATTCCCTTGCGTAGCACCTCTGCTATGCTCAGGCGCAGTCTTGATTCCCCTCGCTGTCAAACCATGGTTTTCATCTCATTCCAATTTTGGTGTTTCTTAAAATTCACTGAACTTTGACATCTCGGTTTTTGTTTCACGCTGTTTTATGGTGTATAGAGTATGTGATTGACATTTCAGACCCATTGTTCACGGCTCAAGCATCGGCTGCCAAGGGCGAGGCAGATGAACTCGATTTTCCTTGCCGCCAATTTTTCGAGTAAGGTTAATGCACTCGCTGTTTTGTTTTAAGTCATCCAATTTCGTGTCTTATTTTGATTTTGAGGCCCCGGTATTTATTTTCTTGTGCGTTGGATCACGCCTCACTAACCATGGTGGTCGAATGTGTTGTTAATACGTGGCAATAATTTTTCTAGTGTCTGCGCTTTTGTGGGAGTACGTGTATGTGAGCAGGAGGCGGTGTGATTTTTAAAGAATTGGCTCGGCCAATTCTGTGAGGTATGTGCTTCCATGCCATTTCTTCCAATTTCGTTCCATGCGGTACTTGTATTTTAGTATTTAATTGTTACACCCTGATTCTCACTTTTATTAAAAATGCACTTAGTTTATGGTATTGATTTATTGTTATTTTAACATTCAAAATATAAGTGTTGACACGTCCTTCAATCCATGCACGTGTTTTTCCGATTCAGTTGAATGTGGATAAATAGTCGTGTTTTTGATGAAAAATGATTTTTTTCAGAGGCTTTGAGTGTTATCTATAATTTTTTAATAAGGTTCTTCAATGATTTATTAAATTATGGAAGAAGTGAGAAACTGGTTTTGGAAAATGTTTAGAGTGAACATGATTTGAAAAGTGGATTTCAACGTGTGTGACACATTTTCATCAAGTTGCACTTACCACGTGTTTTCTTTAAATGGCCCAATTGGCCCTTTAAAAATGATTGGTGAATTCTTGGATTAAAGGACCACTTGGCTTTTGAAATTGATTTTTTGAAAACCCTTCTTGGATTGGTATCCCTGAATAAATGTTGACTCGTGAGATGGAAAGGTCATCATTATGGGACTTCATTGAATGATAATTATTTTGAGGCAAGGGAAAACCCCTTGAGGTGGCCCAGACAGTTCTTGTTTGTGTGGTGTCTTTGATTATATATATGTGACTTGTTTTTTTGAATGAGGTGGCACACCCCATTGAGAACTTTACATGAGAACCTAGCATAACAAAGATTTTTACTAAGAACGATTATTGCACTAGTTTAGACTACGCACTGGCTAGTGTCCCCATAGTAGGGGAATACTGTGTTATTGTAGCTATGGGGATTGGGGCCCTCGATTAGGCCATGTAAGGATATGCCGAGCATTAGGGAATTATGACATCATCGAGTTAGGGCATGCCGTTAGGATGATTCACATGTATAGTATGTTCTTGTCTTCCTCTGCATTCCTAGGATTTCCTGTGTTTCCCCATTACGAGTAATATTAGATCCATTTCCCTCTTTTTGTGGACACTTTTTCTTTACACCTGGTTTTGGTATTTATTTATAAAACTATGAAATTGTGATTACATCAAAAAGGATTTCAGTTAGATGTTTTCAAATAGAATGCACGACTCCCCTTTCTTTCCCCTTGTATTTGGTTTTAATCTTGACGGGTAGTGGATCATGTTTGTTTGTTTTTAAATAGAAAAGTGTGTAAGAAAACATAATTTTATAATATAGTTCAAACTAGTATTAATGGAATGTATTGTGGAAGAACTAACATGGATTATGTGGTGGTTTCCTACTGAGTGATTATCTCACACCCAACCTATACCCATCGGTGTAGGTAGACCCGAGCTGATTTGTAGGTTCTGTCTTTGTTCATGATTCCCCATATGGTGCTTGATGTTAGAGCATAGATGGTCTTATGGTTGGTGGTGACCAAGAGGTCATAAAGAGATCAGGTTGTGGCGGTTTGGTTTGTTCATTTGGGTTTTCAGTTTTGTATTTTAGTTTTATTTCTGTTCTATAAGGCCCCAACCTTAAACCTTTCATAATATTGAATTAAATGAATAATTCACTTTGACGAACTTTTCATGGTTTATAGTTTTAGAGAATTTGGACATAACTATTACATATCAAATGATTTTAAAGTAGAAACTTCTACTAAGTTTCCATAAAATAATAACTCTTAAAAAGAAACATGAATAGTTCCATGATTTAGATAGCATGACTTTCTCTTGATCCCATCCTTGACCCTACTCCACATTAAGTCCTGTGAAAACAATTTCTAAAAAAACGTGGGGTGAGCATAAAAATCTCAATAAGGGATACACAAAGAATGAAAACTGTTAGTTTTTCAAAACAACAAGTAAACGATGTATACTTTATCAAAGTAATACTTTTCACCTTTATGAAGTAGTAAAAAAAATCATCACTGAGTAAAAGATCATTACTTACCCTTTTGTAACCAAAATATTACCATAAAACCCATATAAAGAACACATAACATATAAAGGTAACGTGGGACATAAACATACTTAAATGGAATAACCATACGGTCAAATTCCACACATACTAAATGGAATAGCCATACGGCCGACTTCCATACCCAATACATTGGAGGTTATAACGTAACCACCCGTCTTGGTATTCACGACACGACCCGTCATATGGTTTATCATGTAACCACCCGTCTAATGTCCAAGTAACATTATAAATCATAAGACATAAAACAAATATAATGGAAAGAAGACATTTCCACACTTTGATCACAATATATCACATAAATATATTGAAATAACAAATCCATTATAAAAAACATTTTCCACACCAAAATACATAAAAGAGTATATGGTATTTATTCATTTTAAAAAAAACATTTCGGCTTGTTGAGGAAGCCAAAGACCAAATAATACTCGCAGCGACAGAAAAGGTCGTTGTCACCGCGTACGTTAAAAGAAACATTCATTTTTGTCATTTAGTAAAACGCTTCGTATAAAAAGATTCCTTTTGAATAAACTTAAAATTTAAAGGGGTTTATAAACCATATAAAAGAAAGTTGTGTATAAAACCAAATATACCTCAATAAAAGGAGATTGAGACGAAGTCCCTTACAAATTTATTATCCTTAGATTAAGGATAAATCAATTAAATGATTATGTGTGACAAATATGAATACACACAATATAAGTGGATATTAAGTGTAAAACAATCATAGGTCATTCACCCATAATCTTGGAAAAAAACAATGACATAGATATTTATATCAATGAAATTATATTGAGTTATGATTTCCGATACAAGTTCGTCTAAATAACATAAGGATTTATCAATGAAATGATTATGTGTAGAAATAGTATATCTACACAAAGGATTGTGGAAACTACATCATAGATATTCCACACATAATCTTGGTATAATAAAATCAAGAAGTAGAGGTTTATCCCAAATAATTGAAAGTGGGTTAAGAAGTCCCCTTATAGAAATTCGACAGCCTAACCGCGTCACTTCAAAATTCAGAAAATGAGTTGAAGAGAGATAAAAAGGATATCTCATCACTGGAACATAAAATTTAAATCAATAAGGATATAGAAGAAAATATCTCAACATAATAGTATGTGAATTAAAATACATAACAAAATAATTCTTTTAAAAAGAGGAGGGTGAAAGGTCCCCTTACCGACTTGGTTAACTTTCGAAACGTACACCCCATTGAAGAAGGGTCATACAATGAATATGTAAATACCCATAAATGAAATTATTTTACACAAAGAGTATAATAATGGGGATTACATACACCACTAAAAGGAAATGGTGGAAAATGTTGCATAAATCTCACGGGACTAAAAGTGAGATGAACAGTCCCTTACGAAAACTCGACATCCTAACGGTGCCACTTAAAACTTCCAAAAATGGATTAATGAGATCAAATAGAGTCTATCATCATATTACAATAAAATACACATCAAGAGTAATATAAAAGAACAACCCCATCATAACAAATAGGAGCTTAAAATAAGTGACATAAAGGAGAGTACTTAAAAAGAAAGAGATATGTTAGATCTCTTACGAAAATTCGGCAGCCTTACGGTGCCACTCAAAACTTCCAAAATGGATTGATGAGAGAAAATATGGTCTCTCATGATATGAAAATAAAAATTACCGTATGATTAATATAAAATAACATACCAATCATAAGAAATATTATCTTAAGAGGAATGACATAAAAGAGTTTACTTAAAAAGAAAGAGAGGAGTAGGATCCCTTACCTCAAGTCTCACTTGTCTTGTTCGTTTATTTATATTCATGAATAATAAACATTGGCCAATTTATAATTTCTTAAGGACCTCTTTTAAATATTATTATTCATTTTATATCACATATTATAATGTTATAAAAATTGGTTAATAATGTGAGTTCATATCAGACGTTTTTGTCGATGTTTGGTACATGAGTCAAAAATGAACTTGTTTGAAAATGATTGTCCATGTAGTTATAAGAAAATCATCTCCAGAATAGTATTAATGATTTAAATATCATATATATTCAGTAAAATTTCATTTTATACTACTCCATAACATTTGGAGATAAATAGAAATGAAATTAACCGATCATGGAGACTATTGGCCGTACGTACGCGTGAACTCTACTTTCATTTCTTTGTCATATTAATGGAATTAAAAAAAATTGAGATATATATATATATATATTATAATTCCAGTAAAATATATATCTTATATAAGTCAAATATATTCATTAATTTCATTCTTTATACATTCCATGTATTGCATGAACGAGTCACATCACTTAAGGGGGTGGTAGTCCACACTTCCTCTTATGAAATTATCGCATTTGCACAACATGAAAAGCATAAAGGCATGTTTTAAATATATAATTCAGAAGAATATAGAAAACATAAATACCATATATATCATATATAAAATATTTTGACAACATAATGGACACCATTAAAGTTGTTAAAAGAATATTGAACAATCATCGTTTCGTGAGGCAGAAATTCGCCAACCACAAAACAGTATGTTCTTTAACCATTAGACAAAGGTGTGTGTAAGTGTAGCTCGAATACTTCACATAAAAACATCCTTGTATATTGAAGATACTTTTTTGTTACAAAATAAAGGAATAAAAAGAGTTTATAGGGTTGGATGAGCAAAATAAAACAAAAGAACACAAGTGAAGACATTACCTTAAAATTGGGTAACTCTTCTTGATTTGAGCTCAAAGGCTTCCTTGGGAATAATTCTACCCAAAGGTGTGGCTTCAATGATTAATAGAGGGATGTGGAGAGATGAAATGCGCAGGTTTTGTCTGAGACAAAGGCTTGAGAGGGGTGGGTAAGGTGGTAGAGGTGGAGGACTTTTATAAGAGAAAAGGAGGGTCACTCTTGGAAAGTTAAGAAAAGATACATTATTATAAAATGATTTTCGGATAAAAAAGGTCCCACAATTATAAATATATAGGATATGGTGATAAGGGTTAGAAATCCACCCATATAATAGGTTTCTGACAGGTGTAGGTCTTATATTTTACACTATTGTTTCATTTTATTTAAATCGTTAAATAATTTGGTAATCGCTGCATCATCATGGTTTCATATATAATTTAATTTATTTAATGTCTAAAAATTATAAAAAAATATCATGATGTAGGAAATCTCTTTATCTTTCCAATGTATATTTATAGTCAAAATTATGACTTGTATATCCCCATTTAAAATTTTTTTAGAAAAACATTTCATGTTTGTGACATTTTTATTTTAACATTAAATAAAAAGTTATTAATGTCATTTTCCTATCGAAGTGGCTCCATGGGGTCCCCAAGTTGACCCATTTATTTTCTTGGTCGGCCATGATACATCCAGTAAGGGTATGACATGTTTATAGGTCATTTCATATCATTAAAACAGTATTTTTACATTAAACTACACTAATTACCTCTAATCGCGATTAATAAACTTAAAAGTTACTATTCACCAAAAAATTATTTTAATCCCATTGAGCCACATTTTGCTTCTTAATGACAAACATGTATGTCAGATTTTTTAAATTAAAATCATAGAAGTGATAGAGTTTCATTTAAACGAAAAAATCAGTTTCTTTAACTACCACTTAGTGGTTTCACTATTAATCAAAAATTGATGTTTTTCAGAAAATTACCAAAAATTCAACCTAAGCTATATTTGATATTCCAAATTCAAAAATGATGTCCATTTTACAAAATTCAAAACATATAAGTTTTATTAATTAATTTAATAATCAATTCCCGCTGTCAAAACAAATAGTGTGTTTTTAAGAAACATTATCTATTAAAAGATTGACACTAGATTAAGTCCAATTTCAAAGTGAAATTAATTCCATTGACCAATATTGGATTAAATGGTAAAAATATATTATAATTGGACTTTAAAACCAATTCAAAAGAAATTATAATCATATAAATAAATTAGATTAAAAAGATGTTTTGAATTAAAATAAAACATTTTTCACTATTCATTAAAAAATGAACTTTATCGGAAAAGTACCAAAAATTTAAACAATGTAAATTGTGATGTCCTGATTCTAAAGAATAATTTTATTTGGTCCAATATAACATATGAAATTTTCAAAAAGTGTATTTAAAAAGCGTTCACCATCAAAAGGTGGTTAATCGACCTTTTAAAGAATATTAGAATATTTGCGCTTAAAATTGGATTCATTCATATTTTAAGCCTCTAACATTGATTGGATAAAAGTAAAAATATTTGACAAAAATATATAATAATTTTTTAGTTAGTTCCATTCATTACCTCCATTACAACGGCTAGGCGTGGACTGCCATTTAAAATAATATCATTTTATTATTAGAGTGCAACGTAAGATTCCCATGTAACTCGTTGTTGCGTATTGGGTACGCCATCGAGCATAGCGTCCTCTTTAAATTAATATTAATATTGTATTCACAAATATGGATAAATATGAAAATGACATTATAACACCCTAGGTAAATAAATAATATGAAATTTTCATATTTATCCATATTTTTAATAAAATATTAATATGACTTTAAAGGGGACGCTATGCTCGATGGCATACCCAACACGCAACAACGAGTTTTTTGGGAATCTTACGTTGCACTCTAATAATAAAATAATATTATTTTAAATGGTAGTTAACATGTAGCCGTTGTATTGGCGGGAATGGATATAAATAACTAAAATGTGATTATATATGTTTTTAAATGTTTTTACATTTATCCAATAAAAGATAAAGGCTTAAAATACGGAAAGAATTTAATTTTAGGCGTATATGACCTAGTTTTCACTAAAGGTTCACTTATCGCCTTTTGATGGCGAACCGTCATTAAATATAGTTTTGTTCACTCTTATACATTCTATTGGATCAAATAAAACTCTTCTTAAGAATTGGGACATCAAAATTTATTTTGTGTAAATTTTTGGTATCTTTCCGATAAAGTTCATTTTTTTAATGAATAGTGTAAAATGTTGCATTTTAATTCAAAACATCTTTTTAATATAATTTATTTATATGATTAAATAATCATTTTAATTGGTTTTAAAGTGAAATTAGAATATATTTTTATCATTAAATCCAATAGTGGTCGTTGAAATTAATTTCACATTGAAATCAGACATAAACTAGTGTCAATCTTTTGATACTTATTGTTTCAAAAAAAAACATGCTATTTGCTCTGACAACGGGAATTAACTATTAAATTAATTAATGTGAATTATATGTTTTTAATTTTTTAAAATAGAATTAATTTTTGAATTTGGAATATCAAATATAGCTTAGGGTGAATTTTTGGGATTTTTCTGAAAAACTTCATTTTTTGATGAATAGTGAAACCACTAAGTGGTACTTATGAAAACTGATTTTTCCGTATAAATGAAAATTTTTCCATCTTTGTGTTTTGAATTTCAAAAATCCGAAATACATGGTTATCATTAAGTAGTAAAATGTGGTTCAATGGGAAAAAAATAATTTTTTGGTGAATAGAAACTTATTAAGTTTTTAATCGCGATAAGAGGTAATTAGTGTAGTTTATGGTAAGAATAATGTTTTAATAAAATGAAATGACCTATACACATGTACTACACTCATTTTATGTGTAATGGCCGACCATGAAAATCCATGGGTCAACTTGAGGACCCCATGGAGCCACTTTGGTTGGAAAATGACATAAATATCTTTTTATTTAATGTTAATGTAAAAATGACACAAACATGAAATGTTTTACTGAAACAATTTTTACAAGGGATTATACAAGTAATATTTTTTACTATAAATAGTCATTGGAAATATAAAAATATTTCCTACATCATAGTATTTGTTTTATAATTTTTAGACATTAAATAAATTAAATTATTTATGACATCATGATGATGCAGCGATGACCTCATTATTTAACGGTTTAAATAAAATGGAAAGATAATGTAATATCTAAGACCTACACATGTACAAAACCTATTGGATGAGTGGATTTCTAACCATTATCACCTTATCCTAGAAATACATCAATGTGGGACCTTTAAAATCCAAAACTCTTTTGAAAATAATGTAACATTTTGTAACATTACAATAGTGCCCCTCCTCTCCTCTTATAAAAGGCCCCCACCTCTACCTCCTAACCCACACTCCCAAAGACATTGGCTCGGCCAAACCCTGCCCATTTTGTCTCTCCACTTCCCTCTATTACTCCTTTAAGCCTAACTTTGGGCAGAAATCCTCACAAGGAAGCCTTTGAGCTCAAACCAAAGGGAGTTACCCGATTTTAAGGTAATGTCTTCACTTGTGTCCTTTTGTTTTATTTTGCTTCTCCAACCCCATAAACTATTTTTATTCAATTATTTTGTAACAAATACAGTATATTAAATATACTAGGATGTGTTTATAAGATGTATCCGAGCTACACTTACACACACCTACATCTAATGGTTAAATAACATACTATTTCCGTGGATGGCGAATTTCTTCCTCCCGAAACGATGATTGTTCATCATTCTTCTCACACCTTAAAAGGTGGCCATTAAGATGACACTATATTTATATATGATATATAATATGTTTATGTTTTCCTTAAGCTTCTTTATTTTTCACTTATGTCATACCTTTATGGTTTCCATTATGGGTAAACGCGATATCTTCATTTAAGGAAGTGCGGACTACCGCCCCCTCAAAGTGATTTGATTCGTTAATACCATATGTGGTACGTATAAAGGATATATTTAATGATATTATATATGATAACATACTGGAATTAAAATACTATTATGTATCATTATTTTTTAATTCCATTAAATATGAAATAGAAATGGAAGTAGCGTTCATGCGTACGTACGGCTTACCATCTCCATGAACGGTACATTTCATTTCTTATCTCAAAATGTTATGTAATATTATAAGTACATATATATAATGGATATATATGTAATATATTACATCTAAATTATGGATATAATTCTGGAATTATAACATATATATATCTCTCTCATTTTGTTTTAATTCCATTAATATGACTAAAAATGAAAGTAGCGTTCATGCGTACGTACGGCCTACCGTCTCCATGAATGGTGCTTTTCGTTTTTTATCTCCAAATGATATGGAATAGTATAAAATGAATATTTACTGGATATATATTATATTTTAATCATTAATAATATTCTGGAAATTATTTACTTATAACTACATGGGAAATATTTTTTCAAACAAGTTCATTTTTGACTCATGTACCAAACATCGGCAAAAACGTCTGATATGAACTATCATTATTAAACAATTATTATAACATTATAATATGTGATATGAACAAAATAATAATCTCTAAAGTAGGTAATTAGGAAATTATTAATTGACCAAAGTTTATTTTTCAGAAATATAAAGAAACGAACAAGACAAGTTGGACTTGAGGTAAGGGATCCTACTCCTCTCTTTCTTTTTAAGTACCCTTTTTTATGCCATTCCATCTAAGCTCATATTTCATGTGATTGGGGTGTTCTTTTATATTCATCTTTATATAAACTTTATGTTAATATGATGAGATACCCTATTTGATCTCATCAATCCATTTTTGTAAGATTTATGTGGCGTCGATAGGCTGCCGAGTTTTCGTAAGGGATTTTTCATCTCACTTTTATTCCCGTGAGATTTATGCTACATTTGCCAAAATTTCCTTTGAGTGGTGTATTTACTTCCAATTATTTTACTGATTGGGTAATATAATTTCTTTTATGAGTATTTACATCAATGTTGTATTGTCCTTCTTTCACGAGGTGTATGTTTCGAAAGATACCCATGTCGGTAAGGGAACCTTTAACCCTCCTTTTTTTAAAAGACTTCTTTTGTTCGGTCTTTTAATTTAAATATTGTTATGTTGGTATATGTTCTCATATATCCTTATTGATGTAAATTTTATGTCCAAGTGATGAGATACCCTTTTTTTATCTCTCATCCACTCATTTTGATGTGACGCCGTTAGGAAGTCAAGGGAACTTCGTAACCCAACTTCGATTTCTTTGGGTTCAACATGTAGTTATTGAATATGTCATCCTTTGAATATGTGTGAATGACCTTTGATTATATTACACTTAATATTCACTTATATTTGGTGTATTCGTTTGTCACACATAATTTTGTAATTGATTTATCCTTAAACCAAGGTTATCGTCTTTCTATAGGACTTCGTCTCAATCTCTTTTCATTGAGGCATATTTTGTTTTATACACAACCTTATTTTATATGGTGTATAAACACCTTTGACTTTTATGTTTATCGAAAATGAATCTGTATTTATACGAAGCATTTTACTAAACGACAAAAGAAAATGTTTTGTCGTATGTATGCAGCGACAACGGCTTCTCCGCCGTCGTGACCATTATTTGAGTTTTGGCTTCCTCTACAAGCCATAACTTATTTTTAAAAGAAAAATAAATACCATGTTTTACTTTTATTTTATTTTGGTATTGAAAATGGTTTTCATAATGTTTTTATATCAATTTTTTGTATTGATATCTTGTGATTGAATGGGGGAAATGTTATGTTTCCTTTATGCATGTTTTATGTGATACAATTATGTTGAGGTTCATGGGCATTATTATAAAGACGAGTGGTTTCGTGATAAACTAAGGGCGGGTGAGCCAAATATATCTCTCTAATGCATTGGGTAACGTGAAGGAGTAAAACGTAAAGGTTTCTCCGAAGAGATTTAGGGAATATACTGTGGTGGGTATTCCAAATGTAACCAAGAGGGTTACCCCCTATGTAAGAATGTTATGAATGCCTCAAGTTTTCTTTTATGTCTTATGATATCTATGATTTATTAATGATTTTATGAGGTATGTTAAAGTGCCTATGTTTTATGGGTAAAGTATGATTTCATTCTTATGTATATATGAACTCATGTTTTCTTTCCATATTTTTATAACCCTTACTGAGCTTTTTATGCCCATCCCAAGTTTTTGAAATGTTTTTCACAGGTCAAGGTAAAGGTACATGATGTGATGATAGTGTCAAGGATGTGTCAAGAATGAATCCATTTTTTATTTTAAATATTTTTCTGTTGATGGGAAGAATGAATATTGTCTTTTATGTAACCACTTTGTTTAAATGTGCAATGTAATGCATGTTTCATGATCTAATCCTCTAAAACTCTAAACCTGAAAAGATCCTCAATGTGTAATCTTGTAATAAATCAATATTATGTAAGTTTTAAGTCTGGGGCCTTATATTTGGTATCAATGGTCGATTTAGATAACTTTAGAGGTTAGAGTATTCTTTATGCATAAGTGACATTACCATAATGGTTAGGATTTCAGAAAGAGTCCCAGTTTTAGATAAAGTGAATGAGTAAGAATATCTTAGTGTTTATCTTCCTCATTAGTACATGATGGTTTTGATGATATACTCACACTGACCTTTTTGGTTTTAGTAAATGGACGGATCTAGCAGGCACCAAAGTGACAATTGGTTTGAAAGAAACTGTGGTGGTTCTCTGATTAAGAGACTGGATGAAATGGGGTATTCAATGAGGAAACTCCTGGTTGTTCTAAACCAACTATCAAGGAGTCATGATCAACCACTTGAACCTTGGTATTTCTTATAATGCATCATGTACGAGATGACCAATTAATGTGGAAGTTCAAGTAATAATTATAAAGGTAACCATTAGGGTTTATATGATCCTTACTTTTGAGGTAATTATGTGTTTTTATATGTTATGATGGAAAATGAAAGGCATGAGATAAACTTGAGGTTAAAATATGTTATGTTTATTTTTGATGATTTTACCTCTTTTTTGGGGAATGATTTGAGAATTATATAGTTTTGGAAAAAGGACAACACACAGACCGTGTGACAACCTGTCACGTCGGACAAAGCTGCGGGAATCGAACCCACAACCAAAGTGCAACTGGTATTTATCGCCTACCACTCGACTACGTGAAGTCCCTAGTTAGTTTGATTGATTCTTTTTAGTTAGATGATTTTATAAATTACGAGTAAGTTGATTTTGGGTTATCTATGGATATTTATTAACCTATCATGGAGGATATGTGATTAGGTTAATTACTTTTCAATACGAGACATTACGAGCAACTGATGTTGTTTGGAGATAAATGTTACGATTTAACTTGGAAGACTATGGGACTAAATCCTACAAATATTTGGGATTCAATATTAGTTTGGTTTACTTTGAATAATTTTTTGTACAAATTGATTATAGAATGGTCCTTGTTGAACTTTGGGTTTTGTTGGACAAATTTCGGAGATTAAGAATAGATTTTCTTTTTATAAAGGGTTATCCTTTTCTGGATTATCTGATCTTGTACCAACCTTTTTGGTTTTGGTTTTGGTTAAAGACTAAAGAAATGGGAAGTATATATATCTCTTTTGTGGATTAGGTGATTCTCTAGAAGTTTATTATAGTACTCTTAATGTGAACAAGTCTTCCTAAATACTCATCTTTTAGAGAAAATATGAGTTTGTGTAAGGAATCTAATAAAAGTTGAAAGTCAACATGATAAGTGATTATGTTTCCTAATGAATAAATTCCTCAATAAAAAGTAACTTGAAACGAAAATGTTGTCTATTACCTTTTCCTACTGGGGAATTGAATACCGTTTAACCCATCACATGTTTGTGAATTTCTTATGGTTTACTTTCTCCTAGATATGTTTATTATCACTCTCCATCAGAACATGACCCTTTGTTTTTTCCTCCATGTCCATATTTTCCTACATGGAATCCTAGTATGGGTTAACTCGGGTGACCTCTGTACTTATCTTCCTTTATTTTAAAGTGATTGTTTTACCGACTCTTGTTCTGATGTGGGACTTTCAAGAATGTTTCCAAGACCAATTTTAAAATTGCGAGGATGCAATTCCCAATAGGGGGGAAGGATGTAACACCCCAGGTAAATAAAGAATATGACATTTTCATATTTATCCAAATTTGTGAATAAAATATTAATATGTCTTTAAAGGGGATGCTATGCTCGATGGTGTACCCAACACGCAACAACGAGTTTCTTGGGAATCTTACGTTGCACTCTAATAATAAAATAATATTATTTTAAATGGTAGTTAACATGTAGCCATTATATTGGAGGGAATGGATAGAAATAACTAAAATATTATTATATATGTTTTTAAATGTTTTTACATTTATCCAATAAAGGATAAAGGTTTAAAATACAGAAAGAATTCAATTTTAGGCGTATATGCCCTAGTTTTCACTAAAGGTTCACTTATCGCCTTTTGATGGTGAACCATCATTAAATATAGTCTTGTTCACTCTTATACATTCTATTAGAGTAAATAAAACTCTTCTTAATAATTGGGACAACAAAAATTACTTTGTGTAAATTTTTGGTATCTTTCTGATAAAGTTCATTTTTTTAATGAATATTGTAAAATGTTGCATTTTAATTCAAAACCACTTTTTAATCTAATTGATTTATATGATTAGATTATCTTTTGAATTGGTTTTAAAGTGAAATTAGAATATATTTTCACCATTAATTCCCATAGTGGTCGTTGGAATTAATTTCACTTTGAAATCAGACTTAAACTAGTGTCAATATTTTGATACTTATTGTTTCATAAAAACACGCTATTTGCTCTGACAGCGGGAATTAACTAATAAATTAATTAATGTGACTTATATGTTTTTAATTTTGTAAAATAGTCATCATTTTTGAATTCAGAATATCAAATATAGCTTAGGGTGAATTTTTGGGATTTTTCTAAAAAACTTCATTTTTTGATGAATAGTGAAACCTGTAAGTGGTACTTATAAAAACTGATTTTTCGGTTTAAATGAAATTTTTCCATCTTTATGTTTTGAATTTAAAAAATCCAACATTCATTGATGTCATTAAGAATTAAAATGTGGTTCAATGAGATAAAAATAATTTTTTGTTGAATAGTAACTTATTAAGTTTTTAATCGCGATTAGAGGTAATTAGTGTAGTTTATGGTACAAATAATGTTTTAATAAAATTAAATGACCCACACACATGTACTACCCTCATCGGATATATAATGTCTGACCAAGATAATCCATGGGTCATCTTGGGGACACCTTGGAGCCACTTTGGTTGGAAAATGACATAAATATCAATTTATTTAATGTTAAAGTAAAAATGACACAAACATGAGATGTTTTACTAAAAAAAATTTACATGGGGTTATAGAAGTAATATTTTTGACTATAAATAGTAATTGGAAATATAAAAATATTTCCTACATCATAGTATTTTTTTTATAATTTTTATACATTAAATAAATTAAATTATTTATGACATCATGATGATGCAGTGATGATCTCATTATTTAACAATTTAAATAAAATGGAAATATAATGTAATATCTAAGATCTACACATGTCCAAAATCTATTGGATGAGTGGATTTCGAAAAATTATCACCTTATCCTTGAAATACATCAATATGGGACCTTTAAAATCCGAAACGCTTTTGAAAATAAAGTAACATTTTGTAACTTTACAAGAGTGCCCCTCCTCTCCTCTTATAAAAGGCCCCCACCTCTACCTCCTTACCCACACTCCCAAAGACTTTGGCTCGACCAAAACCTGCCCATTTTGTCTCTCCACTTCTCTATCTTTCTCCTTGAAGCCTCACTTTGGGCAGAAGTCTTCCCAAGGAAGCCTTTGTGCTCAAACCAAAGGAAGTTACCCGATTTTAAGGTAATGTCTTCACTTGTGTCCTATTGTTTTATTTTTCTTCTCCAACCCCCTAAACTTTTTTTATTCATTTATTTTATAAAAAGTCCAGTATCTTAAATATACTAGGATGTTTTTATAAGAAGGATTCGAGATAAACTTACACACACCTACATCTAATGGTTAAAGAACATACTATTTCCGTGGATGGTGAATTTCTGCCTCCCGAAACGATGATTGTTCAACATTCTTCTAACACCTTCAAATGTGGCCATTAAGATGACACTATATTTATGTATGATATATAATATTTTTCTGTTTTCCTTAAGCTTCTGTATTTTTCATTTATGTAATACCTTTATCGTTTCCATTATGGGTAAACGTGATATCTTCATTTTAGGAAGTGCGGACTACCGCCCCCTCAAAGTGATTTGATTCGTTAATACCATATGTGGTACGTATAAAGGATATATTTAATTATATTATATATGATACCATACTGGAATTAAAATACTATTATGTATCATTATGTTTTAATTCCATTAAATATGAAATATAAATGGAAGTAGTGTTCATGCGTACGTACGGCTTACCGTCTCCATGAACGGTACATTTCATTTCTTATCTCAAAATGTTATGTAATATTATAATTACATATATATATAAGGGATATATATGTAATATATTACATCTAAATTATGGATATCATACTGGAATTATAACATATATATATCTCTCTCATTTTGTTTTAATTCCATTAATATGACAAAAAATGAAAGTAGCGTTCATGCGTACGTACGGCCTACCGTCTCCATTAACGGTGCTTTTCGTTTTTTATCTCCAAATGATATGTAATAGTATAAAATGAATATTTACTGGATATATATGATATTTTAATCATTAATACCATTCTGGAAATTATTTACTTATGACTACATGGGAAAATTTTTTTCAAACAAGTTCATTTTTGACTCATGTACTAAACATCGGCAAAAACGTCTGATATGAACTATCATTATTAAACAATTATTATAAAATTATAATATGTGATATGAACTGAATAATAATCTCTAAAGGAGTTACTTAGGAAATTATTAATTGACCAATGTTTATTATTTAGGAATATTAAGAAACGAACAAGACAAGTTAGACTTGAGGTAAGGGATCCTACTCCTCTCTTTCTTTTTAAGTACACTCTTTTATGTCATTCCTTATAAGCTCATCTTTCTTGTGATTGGGATGTTATTTTATATTCCTCTTTCTATAAACTTTATGTTAATATGATAAGATACCCTATTTTATCTCATCAATCCATTTTTGTAAGTTTTATGTGGCGTTGTTAGGCTGCCGAGTTTTCGTAAGGGATTTTTCATCTCACTTTTATTCCCGAGAGATTTATTATACATTTGCCACAATTTCCTTTGAGTGGTGTATGTACTGCCCATTATTTTACTCATTGTGTAATATAATCTATTTTATGATTATTTACATCAATGTTGTATTGTCCTTCTTTCACGAGGTGTATGTTTCGAAAGATACCCATTGCGGTAAGGGAACCTTTCACCCTCCTCTTTTTAAAAGACTTCTTTTGTTGGGTCTTTTAATTTACATATTGTTATGTTGGGATATGTTCTCATATATCCTTATTGATGTATATTTTATGTCCAAGTGATGAGATACCCTTTTTTATCTCTCATCAACTCATTTTTATGTGACGCCGTTAGGTTGTCAAGGGAACTTCTTAACCCAATTTCGATTTCTTTTGGTTCAACATGTAGTTATTGAATATGTCATCTTTTGAATATGTGTGAATGAGCTTTGATTATTTTACACTTAATATCCACTAATATTTGGTGTATTCGTTTGTCACACATAATTTTGTAATTGATTTATCCTTAAACCAAGGATATCGTCTTTGTATGGGACTTCATCTCAATCTCCTTTCATTGAGGAATATTTTGATTTATAAACAACCTTCTTTTATATGCTGTATAAACCCCTTTGAATTTTAAGTTTATCCAAAATGAATCTTTTTTTATACGAAGCATCTTACTAAACGACAAAAGGGAATGTTTTGCCGTACGTATGCGATGACAACGACTTCTCCGCCGACGTGACCATTATTTGAGTTTCGGCTTCCTCTACAAGCCATACTTTCTTTTTAAAAGAAAAATAAATACCATGTTTTACATTTCTATTATTTTGGTATTAAAAATAGTTTTCATAGTGTTTTTATATCAATGTGTTATATTGATATCCTGTGATTAAAAGGTGGAAATGTTATGTTTCCTTTATGCATGTTTTATGTGATACGATTATGTTGAGGTTCTTGGGCATTATTATGAAGACGGGTGGTTCCGTGATAAACTAAGGGCGGGTGAGCCTGATGTAGCTCTCCAATGCATTGGGTAACATGAAGGAGTGAAACGTTATGGTTTCTCCGAAGAGATTTAGGGAATATACTGTGGTGGGTATTCCAAACGTAACCAAGAGGGTTACTCCCTATGTATGAATGTTATGAATGCCTCAAGTTAATTTTTATGTCTTATGATTTCTATGATTTATTCATAATTTGATGAGGTATGTTAAAGTGCCTATGTTTTATGGGTAAAGTATGATTTCATTCTTATGTATATATGAACTCATGTTTCCTTTCCATATTTTTATAACCCTTACTGAGCTTTTTATGCTCATCCCATGTTTTTGAAATGTTTTTCACAGGTCAAGGGAAAGGTACATGATGTGATGATAGTTTCAAGGATGTGTCAAGAAAGAATCCAGGTATTATTTTAAATATGTTTCCGTTGATGGGAATAATGAATACTGTCTTCTATGTAACCACTTTGTTTAAATGTGCAATGTAATGCAAGTTTCATGATCTAATTATTTAAAACTCTAAACCTAAAAAGATCCTCAATGTGTAATCTTGTAATAACTCAAGATTAAGTAAGGTTTAAGGCTGGTGCCTTATAGTCATATACTTTATTTACCTGCGGTGTTACATCCTTCCCCCCTTTTGGGAATTGTGTCCTCAACATTTTAAAATTGGGCTCTGAAACTTCATTGAAATCCCCATATCAGAAAAAGTGTAAATTAAAATATCAATTTAAAAGAAAGAAAGGGAAGTACAAAGGTCACCCGAGTTAACCCATACTAGGATTCCATGTATGAAAACATGGATATGGAAGAAAAACAAAGGGTCATGTTATGAGGGAGTGTGATAGAAAACATGTTTAGGAGAAAGTTAAACACCATAAAATCACAAACATGTGATGGGTTAAACGGTATTGGATTCCCCAGTAGGAAAAGTTAACAGACAACATTTTTTTAGTTACTTTTCATTGAGTAATTTATTTTTGAGCTTAACTAAAACATAAGGAAACATACATTCTTGTCATGTTGACTTTCAACTATTACTAGATTTCTTATATGAACTCATATTTTCTCCAAAAGATTAGTATTTAAGATGACTTGTTTACATTAAGAGAGCTATAATCAACTTCTAGAGAATCACCTAATCCACAAAAGAGAACTATATACTTCCTATGTCTTTAGACTTTATCCAAAACAAAAACCAAAAAGGTTAGTACAATATCAGATAATCCAGAAAAGGATAACCCTTTATAAAAAGAAAATATATTCTTAATCTCTATAATTTGTTCAACAAAACACAAAGTTCAACGAAAACCATTCTATAAACAATTTTTCCATAAAATTATTCAAAGTAAACCAAACTAAGATTGAAACCCAAATATTTGAAGGATTTAATCACATAGTCTTACAAGGTAAAAAATAACACTTATCTCCAAATAACATCAGTTGCTCCTAAAGTCTCATATTGAAAATTAATTAACCTAATCACATATCCTCCATGATAGGTTAATAATTTCCATAGATAACCCATAATCAACTTACTCTTAATTCATAAAAACATCTAACTAAAAATAATTAGTCAAACTAACCAGGGACTTCACGTAGTCAAGTTGTAGGTGATAAATACCTATCACTCTTTGGTTGTGGGTTCGATTCCCACAACATTGTCCGATGTGACGGGTTGTCACACAGTCTGCGTGTTGTCCTTTTTATAAAACTCGAAAAATAACCCTAACATGTTTTAACCTCAATAGTTTCCTTATACCTCTCATTTTCATCGAAATTCATTACGATCTCAACATCTTAATTCAGAAGTCTTATTTCACCACCATAATCTAAAATAAAATGATTCCCAAAAATTAATAATAGCATACCATGATCATGGCATCCACTCAGTTTCATCGTCATCTTGTTCACGTAGGTAGAAGTCCCATGCATTACAACAATTATTTAGAGATCCTTCAAAATCATTTGCTTCCTCCATCCAAATACACCTTTTACAACATGGGTCATATGGGTGTTCATAGAAAAATTGTTTTGGAAAATAATCATGTATGACATATAATTCCAAAACATCTGATAAAACATGATTTCTATAAAATAGTCTGACAGAATTTGAGTTGAAAATTTATATTATTGGTCCTTTTAAAATACCATAAGTATGTGCTGAGAGACTATATTTTAAAAGAAAATATAAATAGGTTGCACAAGGGTCTCCTTCCTCAACACCATTTTTAAAATCATAATATGCTTCAAATTCTTGTGATAAGGTAAAATATTTGAAAATACCTTGATAATATTTACCTTTCATGAAAATATGAGAATATTGTGAAAATAGTATTTGTCTAAATACAACCCATGATCCATGATGATAACGAGGTATAGTGGAGGTGTTTGATATCTCAAACAACTGCTTGCAAGTGAGTTGTATACTAGAAAAAGTTTCACAATCACCCGAACATGACTTTGCAATAATTATTGCAAGCATGTCATCCGGAAGAGATAGGAATGTTGTTTGATATCCTTCTCCTTCCACTCGTAACTGACATTACATTCCCTAAAAAAAGTTATAAAACAAGGATTTAACTGAAATAATAGATATAGGGACTAACCAAGTGTCTAACAAAAACTGTTAATCCCTAATGTTGTCTAAACTAACCTCTGATACCAACTATAAAGCCCCAACCTTAAACCTTGATTAATATTGAATTAAATTAATAATTCACTTTTAGGATCTTTTCAGGGTTTAGAGTTTTAGATAATTAGGACATAAATAGTACATCTCAAAAGATTACAAAGTAGATACTTCTACTAAGTTTCCATAAAATAAAAACTCTTAAAAAGAAACATGTCTAGCTCCATGTTTTAGATAGCATGACTTTCCCTTGATCCCATCCTTGACCCTATTCCACATTAAGTCCTATGAATATCATTTAAAAAACATGGGGTGAGCATAAAAAGCTCAGTAAGGGATACACAAAGAACAAAAACTGTTAGTTTTTCAAAACAACAAGTAAACCATGTATAATTTATCAAAGTAATACTTTTCACCTTTACGAAGTAGTAAAAAAATCTCTTCACTGATTAAAAGATCATTACATACCCTTTTATAACCAAAAGATTACCATAAAACCCATATAAATAACACATATAATATAAAGGTAACTTGGGACATAAACATACTTAAATGGAATAACCATACGGTCAACATCCACACATACTTAATGGAATATCCATACGACCGACTTCCATACCCAATGCATTGGAGGTTATAACATAACCACCTGTCCTGGTATTCACGGCACCACCCGTCATATGGTTTATGATGTAACCACTCATTGAATGTCCATGTACCATTATAAATCATAAGACATAAATAAAATATAATGGAAAGAAAAAATTTCCACACTTTGATCACAATATATCACGTAAATATATTAACATAAAAAATCCATTATAAAAACCATTTTCAATACCAAAATACATAAAAGAGTATATGGTATTTATTTCATTTTAAAAAAACATTACGACTTATTGAGGAAGACAAAGGCCAAATAATACCCGCGGCGACAAAAAAGGTCATTGTCACCTCATACGTTAAAAGAAAAATTCCATTTTGTCATTTAGTAAAATGATTCATATAAAAAGATTCCTTTTGAATAAAATTAAAAGTCAAAGGGGTTTGTACACCGTATAAAAGAAAGTTATGTATAAAACCAAATATGCCTCAATGAAAGGAGATTGAGACGAAGTCCCATACAAAGGTAGTATCCTTAGATTAAAGATAAATCAATTACATGATTATGTGTGACAAATATGAATACATAAAATATAAGTGGATATTAAGTATAAAAAAATCAGAGGTCATTCACACATAATCTTGGAAAAAACAAAACCAATGACATAGATATTTATCTCAATGAAATGAGATTGAGTTATGATTTCCGATACAAGTTTCTCTAAATGACATAAGAATTTATCAATGAGATGATTATGTGTAGAAATAGTATATCCACATATAGGTTTGTAGAAACTACAACATAGATATTACACACATTATCTTGGTATAATAAATTTAAGAAGTAGAGGTTTAACCCAAAGAATTGAATGTTGGTTAAGAAGTTCCCTTATAGAAATTCGACAGCCTAACGACGTCACTTCAAAATTCATAAAATGAGTTTATGAGAGATAAAAAGGGTATCTCATCACTTGGACATAAAATGTACATCAATAAGGATATATCAGAACATATCCTAACATAATAGTATGTGAATTAAAAGACATAACAAAATAAGTCTTTTAAAAATAGGAGGGTTAAAGGTTGCCTTACTGATTTGGGAAACCTTCGAAACGTACACCCCATTGAAGAAGGGTCATACAATAAATATGTAAATACCCATAAATGAAATTATATTACACAAAGAGTATAATAATGGTAAGTACATACAACACTCAAAGTAAATGGTGGAAAATGTAGCATAAATCTCACGTGACTAAAAGTGAGATGAACAATCCCTTACGAAAACTCAGCAGCCTAACGGCGCCACTTAAAACTTCCAAAAATGGATTGATGAGATAAAATAGAGTCTCTAATCATATTAAAATAAAATTTACAGCAATAGGAATATAAAATAACATCCCCCATCATAACAAAGAAGAGATTAAAATAAGTGACATAAAGTAGAGTACTTAAAAAGAAAGAGAGAGGTTAGATATCTTACGAAAATTCAGTAGCCTAACGGCGCCACTCAAAACTTCCAAAATGGATTGATGAGAGAAAATAGGGTCTATAATAATATGAACATAAAAATTACAGTATTATTAATATATAAGAACATCCCAATCATATGAAACATGAGCTTAAAATGAATTACAAAAAAGAGTGTGCTTAAAAAGAAAGAGAGGAGTAGGATCCCTTACCTCAAGTCTGACTTGTCTTGTTCGTTTCATTATATTCCTGCATAATAAACTTTGGTAAATTAATAATTTATTAATGAAATATTTTAAATATTATTATTCAGTTTATATCACATATTATAATGTTATAATAATTGGTTAATAATGTGAGTTCATATCAGATGTTTTTGTCGATGTTTGGTACATGAGTCAAAAATGAACTTGTTTGAAAATGATTGTCCATGTAGTTATAAGTAAATGATCTACATAATAGTATTAATGATTTAAATATCATATATATTCAGTAAATTTCCATTTTATACTACTCCAAAACATTTGGAGATAAAAAGAAATGAAATGCAACGTTCATGGAGACGGTAGGCCATACGTACGCATGAACGCTACTTTCATTTCTTTGTCATATTAATGGAATTAAAAATAATTGAGATATATATATATTATAATTATAGTATAATATATATGTTATATAGGTCACATATGTTAATTAATTTCATTCTTTATACATTCCATGTATTGCATGAACGAGTCTAATCACTTGAAGGGGCGGTAGTCCACACTTCCTCGTATGAAATTATCGCATTTGCACAACATGATAAGAATAAAGGCATGTTTTAAATATAAAATTAAGAAGCATATAAAGAACAAAAATACCATATATATCATATATAAAATATAGTGACATCATAATGGACACCATTAAAGGTGTTAAAATATGATTGAACAATCATCGTTTTGTGAGGCAGAAATTCGCCAACCACAGAAACAATATGTTCTTTAACCATTAGACGAAGGTGTGTGTAAGTGTAGCTCGAATTATTCACATAAAAACATCCTAGTATATTTAATATACTGTTTTAGTTACAAAATAAAGGAATAAAAAGAGGTTAGATGGTTGTATAAGAAAAATAAAACAAAAGAACACAAGTGAAGACATTACCTTAAAATCGGGTAACTCTTCTTGATTTGAGCACAAAGGCTTCCTTGGGAAGGATTCTGACCAAATTTGAGGCTTCAATGAGGAATATAGGGATGTGGAGAGATTAAATGGGCAGGGATTGGCCGATCCAAAGGCTTGATAGGTGTGGGTAAGGTGGTAGAGGTGGGGGCCTTTTATAAGGGAAAAAGAGGGGCACTCTTGGAAAGTTAAGAAAAAATACTTTATTATAAAATGATTTTCGGATAAAAAAGGTCCCAAAATTATAAATATAGAGGATAAGGTGATAAGGATTAGAAATCCACCCATCCAATAGGTTTTTTACAAGTGTAGGTCTTAGATTTTACATTATTGTTTCATTTTATTTAAATCGTTAAATAATGAGGTAATCGCTGCATCATCATGGTGTCATAAATAATTTAATTTATTTAATGTTTAAAAATTATAAAATAATATAATGATGTAGGAAATCTTTTTAGGTTTCCAATTAATATTTATTGTCAAAATTATGACTTGTATAACCCCATTTAAAAATGGTTTAGGAAAACATTTCATGTTTGAGACATTTTTATTTTAACATTAAATAAAAAGTTATTAATGTCATTTTCCTATCAAAGTGGCTCCATGGGGACCCCAAGTTGACCCATGGATTGTATTGGTAGGTAATTACACATACAATAAGGTTATGATATGTGTCTAGGTCATTTCATATCATTAAAATATTATTTTTACCTTAATCTAAACTAATTACCTCTAATCGCGATTAATAAACTTAAAAGTTACTATTCACAAAAAAATTATTTTAATCCCATTGAACCACATTTTACTTCTTAATGACAACCATGTATGTCTGCTTTTTGATATTCAAATCATAGAAGTGGTAAAGTTTCATTTAAATGAAAAAATCAGTTTTTTTAACAACCACTTAGTGGTTTCACTGTTCATCAAAAATTGATGTCTTTCAGAAAATTACCAAAAATTCACCCTAAGCTATATATGATATTCCGAATTCAAACATGATGTCCATTTTACAAAATTCAAAACATATATGTTTCATCAATTAATTTAATAGTCAATTCCTACTGTCAAAACAAATAGCGTGTTTTTATGAAACAATATCTATTAAAAGATTGACACTAGTTTAAGTCCAATTTCAAAGTGAAATTATTTATAATTACCAATATTGGATTAAATGGTAAAAATATATTATAATTTTACTTTCAATCCATTTCAAAAGGTAATATAATCATATAAATAAATTAGATTAAAAAGAGGTTTTGAATTAAAATACAACATTCTTCACTATTCATTAAAAAAATGAACTTTATCGAAAAAATACGAAAAATTTACACAATATAAATATTGATGTCCCGATTCTAAAGAATAATTTTATTTGGTCCAACATAACATATGAAATTTTCAAAAATTGGATTTAAAAAGAGTTCTCCATCAAAAGGTGGTTAATCAACCTTTTAAACAATATTAGAATATTTACACTTAAAATTGGATTCATTCGCATTTTAAGCCTCTAACATTGATTGGATAAAAGTAAAAATATTTGACAAACATATATAATCATTTCTTAGTTAGTTTCATTCATTCCCGCCATTACAACGGCTAGGCGTGGACTGCCCTTTAAAATAATATCATTTTATTATTTGAGTGCAACGTAAGATTCCCAAGAAACTCGTTGTTGCGTATTGGTTATGACATCGAGAATAGCGTCCCCTTTAAATTAATATTAATATTTTATTCACAAATACAGATAAATATGAAAATGTCATATTCTTTAATTACCTGGGGTGTTACATGTTGAGTTGCTCCTTGTATCTGGATTAGTTTATTTTATTTATTTTTAGTTTTCCATGCTACTGCATCCTTAGTTTATTTCATTTATTTATCTGGTGTTGGTTGTTTATTTGTTTTGGGATTAAATCATTCCCGGGTGTATGTTGTGATGCCCAGAACCGGTTTCCATCCCAGGGGGATCAGGAACGCCACTCAGGACTTGTTGCAGACCGGATTGGATGACTGATTCAAGGTCGGCCTGGGTTGGTTCGTGACAAAATGGTATTAGAGAAGGTTCTTGTTATATGGGGTGTCTTGTAGATGAAGACCAGGACTCTCGGGGCTTAAGAGGTAGGTTACGGGTCGATTCATGATCACCACTGCTCGGGACGAGACCTACGTTACCAGGGTTAGTCCGGGATTTGAGTCACTTGTCCTTGGTCGTTGTGGATTGAGGGATGACAATGGAGGCGAATCGGTTCACTTTACAGCCTCACATGGGGTGGTGACCCATGTGGATTCCAAGTTTCCGATTTATGGTCCTCTTAGTGTTGTTCTTTACTTGGGGCATGGCTCACCACCATGTTGATGGATCAGACATGTGCACTTCTTCCCCATTCCAGTGGGTTATTTTTTATTGTGTTTTGTTTTAATCTCGTTTTATTTGAGTGTGCGTTAAAAGTGAAACTTGTTTTTAAATTGATAGGTGTTTCTTCCAAATTGTTTTTGAAATTACTAAAGTGGGTTTTTAAAGAAAATGTGTATTGGTTTTGAAAAACAGGGTAAGTGTTTGGGTTTGGTGAGGAAAATAAGTGTTTGAAACCTGACAATCCTTATAGAAGGTCTCACGTGCATGGGTATGCATGGAAGTGCATGGGGGAAGTTGTTCACAGGTGATGTGAGTGGGATTGAATGAACGCATATGTGATGGTTCATAAGGTGAAATAGGTGAGTTAAAAATTTTAGAGAAATAATGGGTTTCTATAAGTGATTTATGCTGGTATTTGTGTATGTTTGGCTTATGGGCCTTTTCCCCAGACTTTTGTTGTTTCATTTATTGAGTTTTGGCATGATTCCGGTTTCAATGGTGTTTTTCATGTTGTTATGAGTATTCCACCCAGAAAACCTCCAAAATTTGTCAATTAGTTATGCCTAGTTCCCAGTTTTTTGTGTCTGTTGCCTCATTATCATGGTAGTTGAAGTCCGTTAGAGGTAGTTGTATGGTCCATGGAGATAGTGTGAGTCTTCGGGTTGTTGGGAACTCCCAGGATAGTTATGGTTCCTATGTCCCTAGATTTATTTGAGGGTACAGTTTTGGACTATTAAAGATTAGATTTCTCATCATCGTTGGAGTTTTGGGTGTGATTAATGATGGTTGATTTCCGTGAAGGTTCCCCACCTGGTAAGGGGTGCGGCCCAGGGGAACCTGCCTCCACGAAACCATCCTCGTCGGTACCAGCTCCTAGTTCGTCGGACCTCTGTCTTGTGTTCCAAAAGTATGGTCTATCCGGACATTCAAAGTCGTCATGTTACATTCCTTTGAAAACATATGACCATCATGATTGTTTGAATCACCAAACAGAAGAAGGAATTAGAGACCAGAAGATGAAAATGCATGACTGTGAGGTAGGAGATTCATTAGCCATCAGGGCCCCAGCCACAGTTCTCGGGGTGAAGCTCGCGCACTATCAGGAGTTCCCGAGGGTGTGTGGAACATCGGTACGAGTACACTTTTCAGATTTGGGAGGGAAATACCCAATGTTTCCTTGTTCCGTTGTTTTCCCCATTATAAGATCATCATAGTTGCAGTGATATTATGAACTTGTTCTACCACAGTCTAAGCGGACTTATCTACTTTTAGTGTGTTTTCAAAGCATTCGAATTTCATTTAAGGGTGTTGGGCCTGTGAATAAATGGGTCGTTCTAAATTTGAGTTGGGTCTCAATTGTGTTCGTTAGGGGGATGTTTTCTTTCCTGAAATTATCTGGCAGTGTTTTGGGGTCCTTTTTTTGTTCGGTCTAGGAATTCCTTAGACTCTGATTGTGGTGTGGATTTTATTTGGTTGGTGTGTGAGGGGTTGAGGTAATTCCTTATCCTTAGATTTTTTGGTCGTTTCGTAATAAGATTTCCATTTAAATCTCTGGGTGTTGTTCGGTCCATGTGGAGAAATTAACTGGGTTTGGTTTGAGAGTTCCCGGGTTTCCCCCCCTCAGGGGTGGTATGATCGGGTTTCAAGGTTTCTATATTAGTGAATTATTGTGGTGGGGAGAACCCTCCCATGTTCTCCCCTCAACCTTGGGCTTCAGTTTTCTATTGAATTGGTCGGGTGTGACCTGTTGAGAGTAAGGTCATCCCCATATTCAATGTTCTTCCTCGGTTTTGTCTGGGCAAGGACTCGAGTTGTGTCAAATTACAGCTTTGTGACTTTCTAGGGGAAGAATGTTTTTTGGTGGGGAGAATTGTCACACCCCGAACTGATTTATTTATTATATTTTTAATTGTTTTAATTATTATTTTGAGTTTTGGATGACATTATTTGTTCCACGTTCAGTCCGCACGGCTAGATGTAACTCCATGTCACCAACGCGGTTACACGAATGGGTCGGAGTTATGGCGCGCGACCTGCACACGGTTTATAAAGCCGCACGACAAGCGTGCAACCTAACTATAAAACCAGGCGGTACCGGGTGGCACAGTTCAGGCATAGTTTGCTCAACCTCATGTCTTACTGTAGGTGAATCATGCGGTTAGTCGGTTCGGAATAAATAAATAAATAATTTTGGCTGGTGAATGAAAATAAATAAGTAACTAAATAAAGCATGATAATTTGGATGAAATGATTTTTTGAAAATTGTTAGAAATAATAATTTTAATAATATTGTTATTTTTAATATTATTTTTATTTTTGTGATTTTTGTATAGTTATAATGATTACAATTATTATTATTATTATTATTATTATGTTAATAAAACTTTTATTATTATGATTTGTATTTTTATTATTTTTATTATTACGTTTGTTGTTATTATTATTATTATCATTATTATGAATTTAGTATTATTATTTTTATTAAGAAAAAAAAAAGAAAAAAAAAAGAAACCCTAAATCTACCCGGTACACCCCCCCTTTCCCCATTGCTGGCTGCTGGCCATAGGCCGCACCCCCTTCCCCTTCACCCTCTCCCTTCACCGTGTCGCTCCTCTTTCCCCCTCTCTCATTTGCCGCACGATAGCACCCCTCTCCCTCCATGTTCGGCATGCGTGATGCTGCCACCCTATCTCCAGTGGCCCCCAGCCTCTTTACCATCCCCCACCTACCATCGCACTGCCCTCCTGTAGCACCCTCTCCTCCCTTCTGCCGACACCCTCCTACAACACCCCCACACGACGACCTCCTCCTATCCTTCTCCATCAATTAGTTGTGGCCCGAGCTCCGTCCAGAAGTGATAGCGGCCCGACCTTCCCTCCCCTCCTACTCCGGTGAACCCGACCCCCTACCTATCCAGACGACACAAGAACCCCCTTCGTGGCGTGATTCCGGAGAACCCAGCGCTCTTCCTAGCATGCTTCTGGCGTACCTGACCCCTTTCGTCTGACAATTTTTTGGTGGAAACCTGAATTCCCTTGCGCAGCACCTCCGCTATGCTCAGGCACGGTCTTGATTCCCCTCGCTGTCAAACCATGATTTTCATCTCATTCCAGTTTTGGTGATTCTTCAAATTCACTGAACTTCAATATCTCAGTTTGTGTTTCACTCTGTTTTCATGTTCTCTAGAGTTTTTGATTGACGTATTAGACCTATTGGTCATGGTTCCGGCATCCGCCGCCAATGTCGAGGCAGATGAACTCAATTTTCCTTACTGCCAATATTTCAGGTAACGTTAATTCAACCACTGTTTTGTTTTGCGTCATCCAATTTAGTGTCTTATGTTGTTTTTGATTCTTTGGTATTGATTTGTTTATGCGTTGTTCGGCGCCGCACTAAACTTGGGGGTCGACTGTGTTGTTAAGGTGTGGTGATAATTTTTCTTGTGCTTTCTCTTTTATGGGAGTGTGTGTACATGAGGAGGTGGCAGTGTGATTTTGAAATCATTGGCTCAGCCAATTCTATGAGGTAGGTGCTTCCATGCCTTTTCTTCCAATTTCATTCCATGCAGTACTTGTGTTTTAGTATTTAATTGTTACTCCCTGATTCACACTTTTATTACAAATGCACATAGTTTCTGGTAATGATTTATTGTTATTTTAACTTTAAAAATATAGGTTTAGAAATTTCCTTCAATTATTTCAAATGTTTGGCATATGTAGCTGAATGTGGATAAATAGTACTGTTTAAAAAAATGGTTTTTGTTAAAGATTTGAGTGTTATTTATAATTGTTTTATAAGGTGCTTCAATGATTTATTAAATTATGGAAGAAGTGAGAAAATAGTTTTGAAAAATGTTTTAGAGTTCATATGATTTGAAATGTGCAATTCAAAGCATATGAATCATTTTCATCAAGATTCACTTACCGCGTGTTTTCTTTAAATGTCCCGAATGGAAATTTAAAAATGAATGGTGAATTCTTGGTGTAAAGGACCATTTGGCTTTTGAAATAGATTTTTGGAAAACCCTTCTTGGATTGGTATCCATACATTAATGTTGACTCGTGAGATGGAAAGTTCCTCGATATGGGAATTCTTTGAATGATAATTATTTTGACGCAAGGGAAAAATCCTTGAGGTGGCTGGGGCGGTGCCAGTTTGTGTGGTGTCTTTGATTATATATACGTGACTTCTTTTTTTTGAATGATATGGCACACCCCATTGAGATCTGTACATGGGAACCTAACATAACAAAGAGTATTACTGAGAATGATTGTTTCACTAGTATAAGCTACGCACTGGCTAGTGGCCCCATAGTAGGGGAATACAGATTTATTGCTACTATGGGGATTGGGCCCCTTAGTTAGGCCATGTAGGGCTATGTCGAGCATTTGGGATGTATGACATCATCGAGTTAGGGACTGCCTTCAAGATGAGTCACATGTATATTATGGTCTCATCTTCCTCTGTGTTTCTAGGATTTCCTATGTCTCCCCATTACGAGTACTATTAAGGCAATTTCCCACTTTGTGTGGACACTTTTTATGTACACCTGGTTTTGGTATTTATTTAGAAAACTGTGAAATTGTGATTACATCAAAAAGTATTTCAGGTAGATATTTTGAAATAGAAATCACAACTCCCCTTTCATTCCCATTGTATTTGGTATTAATCTTGACAGGAAGTGGATCATGTTTTTTTGTTTTTAAAAAGAAAATTATGTACTAAAACATAATTTTATAATGTAGTTCGAACTAGTATTAATGGAATGTCTTGTGGAAGAAATGAAATCGATTTTGTGGTGGTTTGCAACTGATCAATTAGCTCACACCCTACCTATACCACTTGGTGTCGGTAGACCCGAGCTGTTTTGTAGGTTCAGCCTTTGTTCAGCTTTCCCAAGAATGTGCTTGATGCTGGAGCATAGCTGGTCTTATGGTTGGTGGTGACGAAGATGTCACATCGAGATCGAGTTTTGGCGGTTGTTTTGTTCAGTTGGGTTTTTTTGTTTTGTATTTTAGTTATCTGTCTGTTGAGTTTCACCTTGTATCTAGATTAGTTTATTTTATTTATTTTCAGTTGTCCATGCTGCTGCGTCCTTAGTTTATTTCATTTATTTATCTGGTCCGGGTTGTTTATTTTTTTGGGCTTAAATCTTCCCCAGGTGTATGTTGTGATGCCCGACACTGGTTTCCATCCCGGGGGGATCGGGAACCCCCTTCGGGACTTGTCACAGACTAGCTCGGGTGACCGGTTTAGGGTCGACCAAGGTTGGTTGGTGACAATTAATTTGGAAATTTATTTCACCTATGGGATCTCCCATTAATTTCATAATGAAGGATACTATTACATTGCTCTTATGTGTGGACTATCTGATATTAAACCATTCGATAATCATGAATCTGTATCCACATACATGAATTGGATATCAATTTGGGAAGCTGATAGATTACATATTCTCCCTAATATTGATCTCAAATAACAATATCATATATTGAGTTTGAGTCCATAAATAATATCATAGTATAATATTAGATTTATGTATAGCATGAATGAGTTCATCAGGATATATTTTGGACTCATAAATGCACATGGAGTGATCATGTTCTTGAGGTATCCATCTATTAAATCAATTTATGGATCATATTTTAGTGGTTATAATTGATGTATTATATGTCCTCATGATTTCAGTATATGATCATTCACTACATATAGACAAAATCATTAATACAAAAAATGATCATCATATTTGTTATAAGCATTTGAAATATATCTTTAAGATTTATAAATTGAAATTATAATGAAATTATATTTTTTGGTCGGAGTGTCAGGGGATCCAGTTATGGTTTTAGTTGTCATATATTGGTAGTGGGATAATAATTTCCTTGATATTTTAATGTTTTTTCCTTGAATAGAATTATGAGTGAATCATTGGGGGAAAATCCCATCTGTTAGTTCTGTTGTTTGGGCTGACTAAGAAAGTGGTTATCATTTTTTGGTTAGAGGATTTATTGATAGAATATTAGGTGTTGAAGAGTCGGATAACATTTTCGTTTATCCATACTTTATATGTTTCACAGAAGGTATATAGCATGTACATTGATATATCTAGATATGGACCAATAGTTGTTCTGATGTTTGAGACCTAAGTTGTTTTATATGGATAAAAAAAATAAGATCACAGTATAATAACAATGCTACAAAGGGTTATGAATTGTATTTGGATATAAATATGGTATAATATTGTAAAAAATATATATTTCATTACATGTTTGTGTTTTATAAAAAAATAAAAGATCCCCATGTTATAATTTTTATAATGGGACCAAACCATTCCTCAAAGGAGTTGTGTCAAGTAACTATAATATTCTAACTATCAGTTGGTTTATAAATAAAGGAAGGAAAATGTTGTTGTAGAAAAATTGATCTATAATAGTATGATGGGTAATGTTTATGACTCTAGATATGATTGATGAATGGTATCACTCATTCAATACTTCCATCTTGATGTTTAATAGTTACATAGAATAGTAGCTCTAACATCAACATCAGTTATACGTGTTATTTTCTAAAGTATCAACACCAATATGTTATCCAACATAGAAGGATTAGATATAAGAGAAATAATATATTTGGGGTATCCACCATGAGTATAGTTTCATAAATGTGTCAATTATTTTCATTTCAATGTATTATTATGGGTTCCTAACTGATTTATCAAGAATTATATGAGGGTGTTTCAGGATATTAATTGGGTGTTATGACCATATTTAAAATAAATATATAGCATTATTTATAGATAATAATGGTTTATTTGAATGATTATGTAGTTATAATGTTTTATAGTGATATTTTTAACATGTATGAGGTAAAAACTAAGGACCAGTGTCCTATCGGTTTTCAACCAATTCATATTCTAGAATATAAATCAGATGTTGTAACAATGGTTTTTGATAAAGGGTTGCCCTATAAATCTCGTAAGATTTATTTTTTTTGGATGATCATTGATTGAATAAAAAGTTATCAAATTTCTTACCAATAATGAAAAATTTCTTATTGATGATCTTTATAGTATCTATATATTTGACATAGTATGATTGCATTGTGTTCAGTGGGATAACATTTAACATATATAACCTCTTTTAAGGCCTCTATTCATGTGTGGAATATACCTATGAGATAATTTCTTTTTCTAATTATAACCCATCATCCCCATATAGATTTCCTATCTAAGTGAAATATTCAAATTATAGAGGATTTTTTGTTATTGTTTGTGCTAGATTTCAGTGGTTTGTGGGAGAATGATTTTGAATTCATAGAGACAGTATATAATAACCGCTTCCAGTAATCAATCAAAATGTCACATTTCATGTATTGGTTTAGAATTATATTTCACTATCCTATCTTTTAGTTAGAGGAAGGTGATTTAGTGATAGTTGGACATTGTCATATGTATGAGATATGTTAGCCCATTTTGATGATCTTGAAGTAGCAAGTGACCACATGGGTCATCTTAAAAACATAAGTTGACTAGTAGTGGTGACCTCTATATTTTGAGGTGATTCGTTATGTTCTTATTTGGGTGTCACATATATTAGGGAAGAATTATATAATGAAAAAAATGTAATATGGTTCATGGAATTGTCTTTACATTGGAGATAGTGGGGAGGGTCAATCCAATGGAATAAATATTGGTACTTCCACTTCTCTAAAACCCCTAGCTATACATATTTTCATGTTTCAACTTTATAAAAATAATCCAAATCCAAATATTGAGATATACATTTATGGAATAAATTTTCCTGTAGAAGGGTCATATTTAGATCTTCTGATATGGATTGGGGACCATATTGAGATGTGACATTTGGGAAATATTATACATATACTTTTAGTGCACATGTATCTTGTGCATTTTCTAGAGGGTGCCTGGTATATGAAATTTTATTTTTTATAAATGTGGACAATCATGTTCGATGAAAGCCCATAGTGAATCATGGAATAGATCAATGAGAAGATTTTATATGGTGGAAACATGATTGATAATGTTTTTTTTATAGATAAAACTATGTATATTTTGGTATGTTTTTTTGGTTGTCAGCTCTATTAAACATTTTTGGAAAAACCATTATATTATGATTCACATCATGTTATTGGGAAAATATAGCACTTTATTGTAATTTATGCATTATTTAATTAATGTATTCTAGGTATAAATGTTAAAAACATGAATAGGATGTTCAATGAGGGTCTGGGTTGATCAACATCTGTTTTTTAATGTTTTTTTCTAGTTTGTAACTATTTTACATCCTCACATCATGAACTAGTTACATTATGTAGGAAGATTTCATGATATGGTTCAATATGTTAAATTTCTACACATTGTGAAAATTATTAATGTCATGTAAAAATGATTAATTTTAATATGACCCCAATCGATGCATTTAGAGGTGTAACATGTAAATAAAAAATACACATCATAAAAATGTGTTCTCATTATAAATATAATAGCACAATCATTTTAAAACCTATTACTCATATGATTTACTGTTAATTTTTTGTCATTACTCCTCTCGCCAACCCCAGGGAGAGTTGTGGTTATTTTGAAGGTTTTTCTTCCCATTCAGGCTTCTCAGTTTATATTTTTACAGTGGGTGAGTTACTTCACAACAGTTTTATACATCCTTCCACATTTCTTCAATACAGATTTGTGATATCCTTTTAGTCGTTGGGATGTTTTTTTCATATTGTGTTTGTGATATTGTTTTCTTCCATTATATCCTTCACCTTAACTCACTAGAAGATATTTTTTCATTTATAAGGAAATTATAATTTCGTTTTATAAGAAAGAAAGAATTTTTTTTGTAGATCTTCCTTTTGAGTCATTTTTGTCTAAAAATGATGCCAAAAAAAGATGTCTTGTATTTATTTCCTATTTTTTACGAAACCAATTTAATGAAAATTTACAAATACATTTTTTTGTATTATATAAACTATTTTTTTCAAATACTTAAAAAATAACAGGAATCAGATTATATTAAAAATAATGATAAAAATAATTTAAAAACCCATGTGTATCATGCAGACCTCATTTATCTAATATTTCAATCCTTTTGATCTCAACACATGATGACAACGAAGGATATATAAGGATCCTTAACACTAGATTTTCATTAGTTTCCTCATTTTTTATCATCATTTAATAATCAATAAAACACATTCATTCTACGTTTATCTTTATATGACCATCGACATCAATAATTTTTCATAGGAAATAATTTTTCCCTATTTTATTAACATATTAATTTTTATTATTCTTTTATACAAACATTTTTTTTAACTATTACAGTTTATATTCTTGAAATGAATTAAGAGAGAATATTCAAATTTCAAATCAGTTTTTTTATTGAAATCCAAATTTGGTAAGTAATATTATTATTTTTAAGATATATTATTTATCATTTATATATTTATATGATTTAATTGTTCTATTTTTTTGTATAAAATTGACTGTAATTAAGAATTTTATTGTTAACATTTGATTATTTAATAAATTTAATATTTTATGAAATTATCATATTCATTTTTCAAAAAATGATATATAAATGTTTATATGGTTATAGATATATTTTTTTGTATATATATACATTAGTTCAAATTAGTATACCTATGATATTTTACAATTTTTATTCCAAAATTTTGTTTGTACATTTGGATAATAATAAAAAATATCACAAAAAATAAATTCGTTTTTTATTTGTTTTTATTTTATTCTCAATAATCATGGATATTTCCTATCAGAATACAAATAAGTTTGATTATCTCTATTTATGTTTAGTTTTTATCTATTTATACATATATATTTAAATATATAAATTTTTATATGTTTAAATATATTCACTGATTATATTTCCATCTCAGGTAATGAATGGATCATGATTGGTTAAATTTATGAATAACCACTAGTTAATATAAAAATATATTAATGATTTTTTTGAATTTTCTTATTGAAATCTTCAGAACATGAAATTGACTTTTTGTCCATGTGGGAAGACATTCAATATGCGAATGGTTAACTCTTGATAATTTTAGGATCATCACTTATTATATAGTATTTTTCCGTAATAATACAATATGGATATGATATTGTGAATGAAATTAAAATTCAATATCTAATATTGTTGATAGTATTCATCATGAGACATGAGACCTTATTGGAAAATTAATTTTTGTTTTTTGTTTTGAAACTGATCGAAAATATGAACATTTCAAATATTTTATTGAGGTTCATAAAAACACGTATTCCTTGGTTATAGTAAATACACAATATCATCATTAGTTTTGAGAACATTTAACAGGAAATAATGAGATAGTTGGTGTGATAAATGTTTCCCTAATATAATATTTCTTTTAGAAGGGCTACTTCCTAAAAGAAACGGGCTTCCAGATTTGAATTATGATTTGATGAAAATATTATTCCCAATAATACTAGGTTATAAAAATATAGATGATTTCCCCATTGATTGTGTGATATATAGGAGAGAACAAAAATTATTATCAAATTTTCCAACATATTAAACATCACTCTATATGATTTATGAATAAGTTAAATCATATTTATTCTCACATACTGATATCTAACATCATTCGAAATAAAATAATTCATTCTTATTATCCATTCATATTATTATTATAAATTAACACTGATTCATTCTTAGGTACCAAAATATATGATCCTACTTCAAAACTTTGGTATATTACAATAATTCCATATATAAAGCATCAAATTAAAAATTCAATTAATGAATAAAGGATAAGATTTCAATATGATGAACACATCCGTGATGTTAAATTACATCTTGGTATTAACTCATCATCATGGATGAGTTTTGATTAAAAATCCCTATAATTGGGAAGTGACATTAGAAATATCAAAAATGGAGTGTGTAAGGATGGAATGAATAAATATTAGTTTCTATGTAGAACACATAGTTCATGGATTAATTTTTTAGTTATTTACAACTTATCCCCAAATAAACTTATAAAAAAAATATTTTATTATGAAAATTATTATTTTTGGACCAAAACAGTAAAGAAACAATATTGATTTTCATGTTTCACTATTTATTGCTGATTTGAAACTTCTATCTGTGGTTGTTTTTAATGTTTTTGATTTATAAGAAAACATTATTTTCTTTTTCATGCTATGATAATGTTTATTATGAATGAATTTCCAACAAATGGAATCTTTTTTGGATATAGTGTTACGCGACATGAATCATGTACCATTTTGAAGAAGAGGATTGATATTATCAATTACACAATGGATGAAACATAGTGTACATGGGACATCAATGATTTTTGTGAATTCATCATCCTTATAATATATATAAGAATATATTTAATAGTTTAAAATAATATAATTTTAATTTTCAGTTGAATAATATCACTACAGTGTGAAAATATTGATTCTATATTTGGAACGAAATGATGTTTTTTTCCTCAGAAAAAATATCTGGTAGAGAAAAACAATTTTTCTAAATTACCTTATCAATTGTTCTTAGAGATAAATCATAACAATTATGTTATGCATTTTGAATAAAATATATATGAATCTATAATCAAAATTATGTTAGATATAAATTAAATAAAAATATTTGTACTGAATGACTGATTGGAATTTATATTAATGGGAATATGATTGGATTTATCTCCCTCTACAAAATGAAAAAACATTTCAAACTACTTCTTATCACATATTAAGAAAGAGTGAGAATGTGAATATTTTTTAGTTGTGTATATATGATATAAAATAACCCAGTGGATATTATTCAAATGTGATGAATTTTATGTCAATGAAGTATTGATTGTTAATATGTATGAAATATCATAACTATCATGTATTGATGATACAATAACTACATGACAAACTGTGTGGTAAATTATTGTCAGCTGTTAAGAAGACTATCCTTAAGTTATATTATTTTTTAATATCAATTTTTATAATAGTAATTGAGCCTAATTTGTTAGATTAGTTAGAGAATGAATAATCTCTTATACATCATCTACTAGAAATTTATTTTCCACCTATATTTTTTGATATAATGGTTCATCTTCGGATTCAACTGGTGTGTGAGATAAGAATATATTTTCCTATTTATTTATGTTGGATGAATCCTATTTAAAGGTATAAGAAATTTTTTAATATATATAATAAAAATCATTATCTATTAGGGGAATATATTGTTAAAAAATATGTATTGGAAATGATGATTGAGTTATTTACTAATTATATGTATGCTGTGAAGCATACTGGTCTTCTTATTGTCAAAATTTGACAATAGATAGTGAACCTAGAGGGATTTGGGGATAAAAGAAAAAGTTAATTCCTTGTGATGAATGGATGAAGGAACATTTATAAATTTTTAAAAACACAGATGATGTTCAATCGTATATATCATTACATTTGTAGAATTAATGATTCAATATCCTTAAATAATTGAATACTCATTTATGATTGATCCTAAAAGACATTGGATATATGGTTTAAAAATAATGATATCACAGATATATTTTCTTCAAAAATGTTGAAATGGTTTGTTGGGTCCCTATCTCATAATGTGAATACATGGTACAATTTTGATTTTAATTGGTATATATTTTACCAAAAATGATGGTTGACAAGATTACTGCTTGGAATAGCGGTTTAACTGTCATTGCTAAAGGAGTTCATATTTCGAGTGAAAAAGATTAAAACCCCAATTTGGACATTGTTGGCATATTTCGAAATTATTGATGGTATATGAAAAATTTACTAATCAAAATTTTGATTCAACATTTTTAAGTTTAATTTGGATGATATTAAAATTTGTTCGAAGAATAATGATGTTGGGATTACATTGGATGATTTGAAAAGATATGAATGTAGTGAGGAACCATCAATCACGAAGACACATGAAAAGATGATATATTATTACATAGATATTTGTAATGATAATTGATCATTCAACTTTCATGAAAAACAATACTATTTGGGTGATGAGGATTTTGCTGATGATGTAATCGATTGACATGATTCTAGTTCATCTATTACATTATTTCTTAATGATTACAATGAATAAAAGGAAACTAAAGTTAATGTAGTACACAGTGTTAATGATGAATGGATATGGTAAAACACTAAATATGACTCCAAATTTTTATGGTTATTAGTTATATTTTCTTTATTTTTTGAATGATTCATATATAAAATTTTTATTTTTGGTAGGTTAGATTGCATATATTTTGGTTATGAGAATCATGAAATCAATATTATTTTTTTAACAAAAAAAATGCATGCCACTTTTCTAATATTAATAATTTGTTATCCTAGTTTCAATATATATAGTTTTATAATAATATGAAGGTATAAAAAACATTATTACACATTATTGTGTTAATATCAAATACAATTTGAGATGATAAAAATACAATGGTATATCATTTTTTAATAGTATTAAATGTTCAAAAATATATTTTTTTAATGATTAAATATATTAATTATAAAAAAAATTACATGACTACCTATTCTTCTTCATTGGATGAGAATTATCATATTACTATAGGGAAATAATATCTTGAGTTCGTAAATATGGTATTAGAAGTTTACCGAAACAATTAGTTTCTAATGGGGATGATTGATTACATATTCATTTTGAGGATAAAAATAATACAATGGCCATAAATTAAATTAACATTATAAGTTATATATCAATACAGAGAATTTTTAAGATTATTATTTTATATCATAATATATTTTTTTCTTAAATTATGGAAATATAGGATCCTTAGGTCTTGTTTATGGTAAAATATATCAATTTATTTATCTTACCTCATATATTTAAATTTAAAAAATTTAAATGTCTAAAATATAAATTATTCAATTAGAAATGAAATTCAATTTTTAAGAAAAGAAATAAATTAAGAAAACATATCTCAATTTAGAAGTGGTAAGATAGAGATATTTTAAAATAAAATTGACAAAAAAATTGGATTTTGGAATGATAAATTCTGAAGAAACCCTCTAGAAATATGAATTTTTAGATTTAGATACTTAGAAAAAAATTTGTTCACATCTGAAAGGAAGAAATATTTTAGGTATGATAATTATTTTATATTTTAAAATTTAATATATATTTATCTAATTACTTATTAATTTATTTAAAGATAACATTCTTTTAAGAAGATATCATCATCATATCTAGTGGATAAATGTAAACCCTCATACTTTATCATGTGGAGGTTATCAGTAACTACAGAATAAAATTATTGTACAAAAAATTGAAGCATTAATATCCCGATATAGTAGTGTATTATATGAATTGTATTTTGGTCATCCATATCCTCCCACAAGCCATCAAAAAAGAAAACAAGTGAGGAAAAGAAAAAAATTAAATGTATCATAAAGAGAAAGCTATTGATTTAGCAGAATGATTTGAATGTAGGAATATTTTTTCATTTATGAATGTAGTTATTTTATAAATTGAATTCATTGATATAACCATTTATTTTTATATTTTAGGATGACCATCCAGATAAAGAGAGGTAGGTTATTTTTATCCCTAGGGGTATGATTGATATCTTATCTATGGATTTAGGAATGTAATAACACCCATGATGAGTATGAGTATATCAGGCATGGGATAATATTTGGAGTGTTTTCGGTGATCAAAGTATCAAGTCATGAAATCCAAAATTATTATTTAGAAGTTTTGTTAAATGAAATGAAACAATTGATGCGTTATTATATTCAATTAGTTATTCAAGGTAGGCATTAATAATTGAAAATATAATCAAAATCTTCTTAGCATACTAAGCCTTCTAGGCCTAGGAAATCTTCTCAACCTCCCATGTTTGATACAAAACTAGTATAGATGGCGTAACTAGCCAAGTACACCTTGTCAACCATTTCAGATCCTTCACCTCCTCATCCAAATCAAACATTATATTGTGATTTGTATACTAGAGAACCTCATGTGTTTATTATAGTGTACAATGTCGTATATATATTTATGGATTATAGACACCACAAGCCTATGATGTTGGGTAATTCTAGAGTATCAATGCAAGATATTATTTTTCATAATTTTAGACAAACATCTCTACCAAGGAGGTTAACAGATTTGGGGGTTGTATGGTTCATTTATTACATTTTATACATAACCTTCATCGTTATTCTTCATATGGTTTATGAAATATTTCTAAACATTAATTAAATTAGACAATAAATTATATATATTGTTTAATGAAATTTAATTTGTATAGAATTATCTAAAATAAAAATAATTTATACAAAGTAAACAAAAGGATCAATAACCAACAACTATATATATTTCTATTTTTAATGGGTTAAATAGATTACCCCATAATTCTTCTTCATTGCATACATTGAATTAGATTGGATGACTTGTGAAAAAATAAACAAGAGATTATATATTGAGAGTACTCAAAGAAGATATCATATATCTGATAGTGTTTAAATAGATCATCATTCCTATATTGCAGTTATTTTCCATAAATTTAAATTTATGTGTGATTTTAGAATTTTTTTTAAATACATATAATTTTATATTACTTACTATTTTTATTTTTTAATTATGTATTTGTCCTTGATTATGGCACAAAATGTGAAGTGTTGTGTTTAAAATATTATATATTTAAAATTCATTTCATTGTATGTGTAATATATAGTTATTTTTATATATGTGACATTATCAAACACAATGTTTGGATGTTGGTTATTATTATTATGTGATTGTAATGAACAATAATGTAATTACATATTAATTTTAATTATAATGTCATTAATTTTTAAAACATTTATTATAGAGATAATTGGATGTTTCACATATTTTTTCATTTGGAATACACATAATATTTGTTTTTTTCTTTATTATTACCTATTCAAAAAAAATTCATATTGTTAGAGAATTAAATTTTCTTTTTTTATTTGTTCATTAAATTTAATTTTAGAGGTTATAAATTCTATATTAGTTGATATGTATGAAAATTCATGTCATAGATAATGTGTAAAAAAAGATCACTTATCAAAAAAGAATCCATATCTTATCGAATATGTGAAATTACAAGATAATATTTCAATATTATATAATATTTTGATTTATATATATATAAATATATATATATATATATTTTCTTTGAATATCCTATTAATTTTTTATGACCTCACATTCATCATCAATAAGGATTTAATTGAGTGTGTTTTTTATTTTTAATTATTCACTTATAAGGTAATGAAATCTTGAACAATGATTAATTTTCAAAACGTTTACTGATAATATTAAATATGTTCTATTTTATTTCATAATATTATATTTTTAATATTAGGAAATATAATTTAATTTTATAAATTTATTGAAACCATGTCTTATACAGATGATTAAATTACCCAATATTAATATTTTCTTGAACAACTTTGAAAATAGGGTTTTGATTTATGTTATCAAGTATGATTCATTTAATGTTTATTTTAAATATTATAGTTTTCTAAAAAATTGTTCAAAAATTAACACTTTTGTTATAATTGGATATTGATGTAAATAAAATCAATGAAATGATTCAATAATAACAAAATATAATTATTTTATAATTAATTTGTTATGTGTTTTTTATAAACAGTTTTATATACTATTATGTAAATGATTTTTTAAAAAGGTTATCAATAATATTTATAGATTTATACTCTTCCTACTTATGAATTGTGTTTCTTTATATTTTTTATTATAGGTACACAATATTTGGGGAATAAAATATGTAATTGTAATAAAAAAATATTTTGGTGTCGATTTAAAATAAAATTGATGTCAATATTTTTTGGTGTCTATTTTTTTTAATTGACTCTAAAGACCAACTATAAAAAGACCATTAATATTGGTTTTAAAAAATACTAACATGGAATAATGATTTAATGGAGGTGTTGTAGATAGTTTTATTTGAAAACTGATACAAAAGATATATTTTTAAGAGTTATATGACAATGGATTTTGTAGAAACTAATGTCGAAGACACATTTTGGAGGTATTTAGAGTAATTTTCTTGCAAAACTGATGATGATATTATGACATTGTATTATCAGTTTTAGATATTGATTATAACTTATGCCTTGTATATATATTTATTATCACTATAAATTTTTGGACACATTTATGACATCTGTTTTTAAAAACCATATCCTTAAAATTCTATTTACCATATCACCTTTATAAATGTGTGTTTTTAATTGATGTTAATATAAAAAATTCCAATGCCAAAAAATTATTATGAATTAGTGGTTTATTGTTTGAATTCCATGCTTAGTTTGTTTCATTGATTTATTGAAAGTCACAAGTTACCTTGAAAGAAGTACTATTATTGAATTCTATTTTTTATTTGTGTGCAATACAATTTTATTGTAATGACAAAATATGAACTTTATTATAATGATTAATGGGTGATAAAAAATGGTTTTTTAAAAAACAATCCTTATATGACTTTATATCCAATATAATTGATACATGAATTATTGATAACCATAGGGTGATCCAACCTGTGAACAATTATTAATTGAATAATGGATTGAAATATGTATTCAGATGATGTAAGTCATTAAGTGATTTCCTATGATAAGATCACATTGAAAAATGGAGTATTAGTTTGTTAATATGATTGGATATACATGGATACGATATGGTGGCGTGTACTTACATTATAACAACATAAGAAATAATTTTTTTGTTGAAAATATAATTTATATATAAACAGAAATTTGAGGAAAAGAAAATTACAGAATAATGGTTTATTGTATTTGTCATGCTATTATGACTTATGTTATCCCGTATGTATTAATGTTTATATTATGGGATTTTTTCAATTATACGAAAATTATTAGATAATGGGAATTTCCCTGTTGTCGTAAAATTATTATATATAAGTCGTGGCTTAGTTATACTAAAATTAATTTATTAAGGGTTGGGATAAGTTACGATGAAATGACTAAAAATGGATTTTCCTATATATGATGAAATAATTATATAAATTCCATGTTCAAGTTATGAATAAATTGTTACATAATGGTATTGGATGTATTATGTTTAAATACATATAAATATGGACTTTCCGAATTATGGTATTTTTTTTGCACCTGTGTTTACAATTTGAATGGTTAATCTACATTATCATATGTATTATTACATATATATAATTCCGAATAATTTATCCATTGTATTAGTTGATTAATTAACACTCATATTTGTTTCTTTATTTCATTCACTTTCTTTCCTTATTGTTTTTTTAAATAATTTTGTGGACCGACTAATTTATACTCAATCCCCATGTAGGATTTCATTTGTTACATAAGTATATTACATTGATTTATGTATATAAAAGGATAATAAAACATGATTGTTGATTATTTCATTTTGAATAGGTTGGATCATGAAGAGAGGACTCATATGGGTTTATGAATGGAAGAATTTTTTATAATACCTTTCATATGGACATTTTATTTTTATCAAAACTAACATGATAATTAGTTACATTTAATCATATCATTATGTTATTGTACTTTAATAATTTTGTTTTACTATATGAAATTTAGTTTTTTAATTATTCATGTTAATATATTTGTTCCACTCTTTTGACTACCCAAATATTTATTATTTATGATTTAGTTAATCTTTATACTATGGGGTAATTTTTACCCACATTCTTCAATATACCCCCATGTCTTGTCGGTAGCCTTTAGAATATGCAGAGGCAGGCTTGCGGTCCAGTAACAGACTCGGTTTACCTCGTGATAGAGTGTCATGTTGATGGATGTTTTATATAAAATTATGTTCTTATATAATTATACAAGACACCTGATATCCTCAAGTAAAGAATATTATTTCAATCAGCACACAATGAATATGTCAAAAATTAATTACATAATTTTCCAGTAGATTATATTATAAAATGATATTACATTTACAATAGTAATACTTTATTATTTTAGCCATTTAATTTTGGAAATGTTAATTATTTTAATGATTTATTATCTATGTCATAATTTTCTATGAATATAATATACCATAAGAAATAATTTATGAATTCATTTTTAATTTAATATCATCCAGGTACACATGGGATCATTCATTGCAACAACAATAAGGTATTAAACTATAATATCTTATATCAAACGACAAATGATAGTTAGAAAAAATACATTTAAATTAAATTTAGTTATGTAGCATAAAAATATCATTCATGAAATAGTTTGGAAATATATATTTTTACCCTTATTGAACACATCTGGACTCCCCAAATATCAATCCAATACCATTGCACACAACATCATTCTTCCAAACCACCAGTTACATTAGATAACTGTAAAACCCACAATGTCTCCATATTATGTTTATTTTCAAAAATAATCACTGTGTGACATCCGTTATTGATTTGGGTGTATGTATAAGAAAATTAGTTTAGTTTAAATGGTATGAAAATTGTTTTCTAAAACCAAGAAACACAAATCTGCATGTTGAAAATATGTTTTTAGTATCATTAAATTAGATTCATAGATATTACAATACATTTCTATAAAACTATTAAATGAATTTAATAATAAATAATTTTTCATTTTTATTTAATATTATTGTTATTCCATAACCCATATTATGTGATGTCTCTTAGGAATCAACCATATTATTCCAAACATCATTCTTCATTATAATGGGACATTTTTTGGTATTTATCAAAATATGTTACTGTAATTTCATGGTTACATTATAAAATATTTATTTTTCCTATTCTTTCATAATCCACTCTTAGTTTCTTCGTATCATCCCTATTTTCTCCAAAATGAATTTTTCATTTGGTCTAGTTATTATGGTTAGGGTTGGATAGAAATGTGCCTTTTGTTTTTAATTATTTTGTCATATCCCTGAAGTCACATTCTTATAGAATTTCTAGAATTATACTTATATCCTTCAATTTCTATAGGTGTTTATACTTCATTATGTTATATTATTAAATTACATTGCCTCTTAGGGTTTCTAAATTTATTTTTATTCATAAAATATCATTTTTTAGACTATTCAGGGAATTTTTTCAAAATATATCATTTATATTGATTAACAATCATGTGTAAAATTGTGGGAATTTCATGAATAAAATGGTATCTTTATGATATTTTTATTTTATATACTCTATATTTATTAAAAATGACATTGTTATTTTCATAAAAAATATACCTTTTCATTGATTTTTTATAAAAAGGCTTCTATTGTGGGATAACATCTTTGTTAAATGTGGGATTTCATTCTTTAAATTTTGATTTAGTGCTAAAATGTGAAATGCAGTTTCCTTAAAATTTTGTGTCTTCACATCATGATTATTGTTTTTTATCATGAATTAAGATAAAATTCAATGTTTCTTTCAAAAACACATTAAAATGTATGAGGTATCTATATAAAAATGATGGCCCGATAGTTTACTATTATTATTTTGATTTTTGATAGTCCCCATTTTAAGACCTATTTCTTTTTTTAATATTGTTCATATTTTTTATTATGGATTCATGATTATGCTACTAATATTTGGGCTTTTGTGTTGGGGATCACTTTGATGGTTGTGTGGGTAGTGGGAAAAAGGAATGTTTTGATAGCCTAAGAGATTTTTTATTATAGGAAAGGATGCAGTCTATGGTAGGAAAGATAGTGGTGAGGACTGTCATTATTTTGAACCAGTGGGAGAACCTGCAATATTGGATGTGTAGGCATTATGAAAATTTGTGGCCTCTGTGAAGCAAGCTGTTTTACCCGCCTTTAGAAATGTGGCAGCATGGGATAGTCCTACAATGGACTAGAAGGTAGGGGAAACAATTTTTGAATGTGATGAGTGGGTGAGGATTTAATATGGGATGCAATCAATTTCAGATAAGTAGGCGACTAACATTGAAATTGGTAACCATTTTTCTAGAATAGTGAATGACAACATGGCTTTGGAAAAAGATTGGGTTGTTCTTTTGAATGAATAGGTTTCACTTCTTATGGAAACATGACATGTCAATAAATTGAGTGGAAAAATTTATTAGGGTCAATGTTCTACATCTCCAAATGTATATTCATAGAATTTTCAAGGGTGGGAACATACTGATGGAGGATTGATTTCTATATTCTATAATGGTAATTACTTTTAAGAACTGGATAATGAGAAGAATTATCATGTAGAAAAGGTTACATAAATGACTGAAGATGGAAGTACTTCTCTGGATGTGGTAGCCAAAGATGGTGTTATGATAATGGGGATACATGTTGGTCACTATTTTTTTAAACACCGACATATATTTCCATAATTGAGACTAATAGTCAATCTCAGTAGGAATGGGGGATGAATGAGTGTGACCGAGAGGTTCAAATATATGGAAAATGGTAAGACTACACTGATAGTGACAAGGCAAATGATGGTTTCATGGTCTGGAATTACTACAGTGATGTTATTCAAGGTGGAAAAAATAATGTGTCTGGGAATGAAGAAGCAATTACTGTCCCACCTAGAACAAGATCTATGAATGATTTTTCTTATCTGTCAAATCCAATGTTTACCAGGTATTCTATCATAGAGGAAGGTTGGGATGCACTTTATTTTACGGAGTTTCTTTCTTTGAATAAGTTAAATAATTGGTAGAATTATGACAATATCATTAAGCACTATTAATGTTCAGAGTGGGAATTGGCTATTACAGAGTAAGAAAGTTGTCACAGATGTGGTGATGGGGATGATTTTTATGATCTGTAGTTGTTTATTCCACCTTGAAGTAATTTCTTGATGTACTTTTCTTTTATTCTAATAAATGGTAAGAGGCTTGACTCTGATTGATCTTTTCTATTTGACCCCCACTATTGTATGTATCACATGAATTTTGGTTTTATCAATACGGTGAATAAATATTGAGATTTGGTGGATTGATTTGTTACTATTTCCCATCCGTAAGATTGGTCTATGTTTTCATGTATTATCGGGCTATGTTATTCATCATTGTGAATCAGAATGTTATTTATCTATGTCATACGACATTCATTTAGATGTTTCCAATGGAATATACAATTTCATTGAAGTGATTTTTTTTCATAAATGACCACATATATCTTAGTCATTTTGTATACTATTTTTATATATATGTTTAGTGGATATAAATATGAAACATTTTGGTATTTTTGAAAACATTATTTCCCTTGTTTCTTTTTATGTTTTTTATTGGTATTTTTAAGTATTCATAGTAAAATGGGATATTTTTTTTATATCGCAATTGATTTAAAAAGCATATTTTAAAATATTTGAAACATTAATTTGATTTATATTAAACTATATCTATTTTATATTATTATATTATTTTCTATTAGAATTGGATTTTATTTTTTAATAGCTCAAATTTCATGAATGTTTTTAAAAAATGTGTCCTTTTATGAAGTTGTAGTTTTAACCATGTTTTTCTGTAATTATTTTAATGTTAAAATCAAAACATATTTTCCAACACCTTTTTTCAAACTCACTTAATGGGTTCATATATGATATATTTTTAATAGACTCATGGGAAAATGCTACTATTATCATCTCAAATTCCACAACTCAAGTTAGACTTTATGTTGAATTTATAAAATTCACAGGTTTTTTAGGTATATTATTTCATGTTTAAACAAGTTAAACATTCCTTATATGTGGATGATTAATGCAATTGTTGTCGTGAGTATTGTACAATGATGAGATAGTGATCATTACTTTGGTTTGTAAAACTGTTTGTATTTACTGTATTTTGGATTTTCGGTCTTCTGTTTAATATCGTTTAGCTTAAGTTCGAATTTTTTAACTCTTTATTAAGTTTGAAATAACTTATTATTTATGGGACTACATATTTATGAAATTACATGTTTAGATGTTCTTATATTTCAGCTTCATGATTCTATAATAGTCACCAAAACATATTTCAAAAACCATTGATGCTTTTGGTCAACCTTGGTGGATTGAAGACACTCCTAGGGAATGTCATGGGAGAATTAAAGAACTAGTTTTGTTTCTTTCCCTTATCAATTAAATTAAAATACTCATTATAGGATCTAGCATCATGAATGTGGAATAGGACGTTTATACTCAACTTTATATTATTTTGGGGGTTGGTGGTCGATAAGGGATAGCATTATAGAAACTATAGTGGTTGGTTTATAGAATATCTTAGAACACTATTACTTCTATGGAATAATGAGTTTCAATGTGTGGTGAATTTATTTTAATTTTTTTTACATTGTTTTGGCATATTTTGATAATATTTTTAATAAGAATTTATGATTCCTTGATTAGTTGATTGTTTTCAAGATACATCCTAGAAATTACATTATTAATTATGATAATTATATGTTTTTAATAGGTAACATTATTAAGGAACATTTTATTTTAATCAATGAAAATAAAATTTATACAATCATAGATAAATATCGAGTGTAATTTACACGGTTGACTCAAATGTATGAAAATTAATGTGGAGAAACAGTGCATACTGTGGATGACTGGGTATTTTTCCCATTTTTTGTTTTATCCCATATTCTATTTTTTGTTTTCTTTTGAAGTGTAAGGGATGTTTTGTCGGTCTGGAAGGTTGTTAAAAATTGATTATTTATTCCATTGTATTTGGAGTTGTTCTAAAATAAATATTTTTGGTTTCTTATTTTCATTAGGGTGAAATGGGTTTGAACAAAATAATATTTATTGGGTTGTGTTTTTTAATGAAATCAATTTCATAGGTTACTAGGTGATGGAATCCATGATTTTTTGGGCGTTATAAAGATTTATTATTTAAAATTTTTGGAATTATTTCAAAAAAATATCAAGGTTATATTAGGTATTTTTTTGGGGTTGAAATGTTTCTAATGATTCTTAAATGGCTCGTGTGACATCTATTTTGTTTCATTATGTTTCTTTTCCATTTTTGGATGTTTTTTGGTGTTTTTAATCTTGTATTTGTTTGTATTCCATTTATTACTCCACATATTCATATAAAAATTCATCTTTTCTAGTTGATAAATTTTTATTGTTTTATATTGTTTTCTAAAAGTTCTAGATGAAATAATTTGAATTTATTTTATGGAATGACTTGATTTTTATAGTGTTAATGCATGTTTTATTTTTATATTTATCACTACCCATTTTTAGGATATAGTGTTAGACATATGATTATTCATGATCTTGAATCATGTGTGATTGTTTTTGAACTGGTACCCTCAATGTTTCATGTGATCAAGGAATCCTTGGGTGTAATGAGTGATTTTCAAAGTTATATAATATTTTTGAGTTGATACAGACATATGAATCTTCTATAGAAAAGGTCATCATTTACATTTTTCACTATTTGGGATTGGAATGTTAGATTATATCTATTTATACCCAATCATTTGAGTACCTCTCTTGGTGATATTTTATTTAATCATTCTTATAATGTTTTAATATTAAATAATTGATTGTTGATAGGGAAGTTGAATTGTTTTGTATACACCAATGTTCTCTAGAAATAAATAGTAATGTAGATCATTTCATCAACTTATAGCCTTTAACTAATTATTTTTCCATGATTCGCAGAAGTAATGGTTATTTTCTATAGGAATAATTCTATAGTTGTGGTTGTTAGTGTAAATATCGGGAATGTAAACTTTTGAGGATGTGATTCTGAATGATTTTGTTGAAAAAGTATTCTTTATATGGAATCCTATAATGGAAGATGATTTTGTATCCATTGGATATAGTAATTATTATTTCCACTAAATGGGTGTAAAATAGAATAGTGAAAAAGAAAGGTAATCCGTATTCTTGACTTTCCTTCCAAGTTTTACTAAAATAAAATTCTGTTTATTTCCAAAATGTGATGTTTTGGAATGATCAATCAGGTTGTTAAAAACTACGATAAATTCAATCTCTGTGGACTTCTATAAAAAATTTAATAGTATTGGATTTTGTTGGAAATTATAAAATGAATTCATAGAACTAGATTACTTATCATATATATTCTACAATGTTTCATCAATTGTAGATTCGATAGATGTTCATAATTTTGGATATTTCTTTTTTGTAATTGTTTATTTTTTTGGACTGTCTTAGAAATAGTGTATCATGTTCATATATTTATAATGTATGAATGTGTTTTTACCCTCTTTTTGTAACATTTTGAATTATAAAACCTTGTTTATTGAGTCTTATTCCTCTATTTAAGTGTGGACATTATGTTGTTGCATTTTAAAAAATTTGGTACATGGGATGTACCTAGGGTGAATTATTGGATAAATGTGGGTTGGTTTTGTATCTGTTTAGACTATGAATGAAACTATTTTGAATTTATACATTAGAATCTTTATGATATAGTGTATCAGATATTTGGATATTAACACACTTCTATGACATGTAGTGAAATTGTTTTTTTACTGGAAAATGATTTCAATATTTTTAAAAATAGTTTTTTATCCAGCAGGTGAGAGGAAGAGAGAATCCATTTAATAACGAGTAATGAATTGATATTTTAAAAATATTACATATAGATATATCAGAACCATAGTTTTTTCAAAATTTGGAATAATATTCTGAAAAATGTTTGAAATAACAATTATTGGACCGAAGGTAAATAAATACTGTATGGTTTACCCTAGATGCATCTTATATTGTGTCGACTTTCGACATCTTATTAAGGTAGCCCTTTCTAGGATATTTTTTAAAAATAAATAAATAAATTTTTTATTATTTTTAGTAGGTGGACTAATAAAATTTACTATAAATACCCACATAATATTTTTGTTGATGATTTATCCTCGTATACAATTTTATAATTTAGGGTAAGAGAATAGAGTGATTCTTTATAAGGTTGACATTGAATGTTGAATGGTTTTCATATCAAGTTGGACTCAATGAAAATAGACATATTAGATCATCCTCATCAATAGAAAATTCATTATTCCAAATTGAATGATCCATATTCCAGGTATGGATCCTAAATTATAGATACATTCCCAGAATAAATGAATCTTATTTTATTTATTTATCAATTTTTATCAGTTACTTTTATTCCGTCACTTTAATAAAATTATGGTAAATTCAATTTTTTATTTTTTATATTCATTGAATTGAAAAATCTCCCCTAATCATTGATTATATGATGATTTGGAAATAATATTAGCAAAAAATAATACCATTTATTTTATTTTCCATTCCCACACTTATTCTTTATTTTCTTCATCATTGGAGCATAGGGCGAAGAATCAGATATCTCTAGATGTTATTGAGAATGATCTAACACCAATATATTTTAGTAACGATAAAAAATTACTCGATTAGTTTTTTATGTATGAATCAAATAGTATAGTGTGTATCAGTGTTGGATTCAAGGATCCATGATCTGGAGTAACAATGGATGTGGTACGTGTGGTAATGGATGAAAATATTAGGGGTTTATAAGAAAATAATACAACCATCACCAACTGGTAATGAAAATAAAACCCTAGTTATATTACCACTAATGTGATTGTATTTGGATATGCGAATAAAAAAATGATGAGGCACATGAAGCTTTACATATATTATGTGACTCATGTTTGTGCTGGTGTGTTGAGGGTCGCATTTAGGGTTCTGTTTTTGGTTGTAACGAGTGAATGTGTTGTTATCCTTAGTGTATTTTTGTTGTCATGTGATGAGGTTATCTCTATTGTCCAACCTATGTTATTATTACGAGTAGATATTAAATGTTCTATGTTGAATATAATGAGAAATTTTAAGAGATATTGAGGCATTTATTGTGATAGACACCTGAATGTTATATGTAACACTTGCATATGGGATATATCACCAAGGGGAATTATTAGAGAGATTCAAAGGATGCATGTATGACGATTTCTTTACTAGCTATATGGTCCGCGTTATCATGTCTTTTATGGTTCCATTAGTCCTGAAGGTGTTCCCTCATGCTATGATTCATCAATTATCCACATTTATTTATATGTGGGCATGCATATTATTTTTTTATTTCATTGAATTCACCCGTTATGATCCTTTATTTCATAGTCATGTTGTTGAATAGTTTTATTCTAGTTTTTTATGTCATTAATTAAGATTGTATTGTCAATGTTAGCATGCTTGTTTCACTTATTTCTTTATGTGATTCAATTTTTTTATTTCAATTATTTCATGGTAAAATGGTTAATAATATTAAAATGTAAATATGGTTTAAAAACAATATTTTAAAATATATAAATCATATCATTGTTTTATTTTTAAATTATTTGTTTTGATATAATTATTTTACATTCACATATATTTATATTTTCCCTACAGGGAATCAAATTCAGTAAAAAAAATTAAAACTGGTATATTTTGGAAATTTATGTTTGAAACATCCCCCATCAATTATTTTGTTGTCCAAATTAACACCAACTTTCCCAAACATAGTATTTCAAATATAATAATTGTTTTATTAGATAATATTGGGGAAATGGACTCATACTAGCATCAAACTAGATTCATCTAACATCAAACATACTTATATTGGTGTGTATGTAGACATTTTGAAATGACTATATATTTTTACGTCTTGAATTACAGGATTGTTTTATTTTTAGTTTCATTTTATGTATACATTTATTGATGATGCAGTGGTGACTTTAGTTTCATTAAAAGATGGTGATAATAAATTTTATTTATCCAACTCTTCTTCTTTATTTTATTTCCTCTTTGGTATTCTTAATTTTTAATTTACCTTTTATTATAGTTTTATATCAGGGTATTAATTTTTAAATTTCTTTTTTGGTATGTGCCTATAAAATTATGTTATTCCTTGTTTGGATGTTGTTTCTTACATCTTCATGATGATTAAACTCTCTCGAAATGTTATTTCAAATACACTTGAGTCTTTTCATCAACTATTGGGTTTCAAATATTATCCTAGGGAATGTGGTGGGATTTTCTTACATCGGTATGGATGGTGAGCCATGTTGTTTAATTTAAACATATAATTATAAGACATACATTCATGGAAAAATCCATGGATCGTGATAATTAATATTTAATTATTTGATTTTACGTGGTTTAAAAAAGATATCACTCTATAAACTATAGTGGTGGGTCAAAGGAAGTAGAAGGTCCTGATTTATTTATTTTGGATCTCATGTTCCTATCAGCGATAATGAATTTTTAGGTTTTTTGAGTTTTTGATTCCCTATTATTAATATGTTTTTTGTATGGACTTCTATTGTTATTAATTACATAGATTTTTTAGAGACATTAGGGTAAATAAATTGATATATTTTTATAATATGAATGGTTTAATAGGATAGATTTTTATGGAACTAATTCTATCAATCCATGAGAAAACAATAAAAACCATTCAATAAAATTTCCCCTTGTAGTCATAGGGTTAAATCATATTAAAAAAAACGTTCACACTATTAAAAATGGAGATGATGGGTAATTATATGTTTTTTCACCTTTTTTGGTTTTATCCCATCTTCTTTTTTGGGATTTATAAGTCTTTTTTTCTAGGTTTTAAAAATTATTAAATTTTAGTTATTTATTTGATGGAATTTAAAATATTTATGAAAGTATGTTTTTTAAGTTGATTTTCAAAGGGTTGAATTATTTTTTGAAACTATAAAACTTTTATAGTTTTTTTGGTTATCAATGAAATAATTTCACATGTTATTAAATGATAGAATCTATGAAATAGTTTTGGGTTATTTAAGGTTTTGTTATGTTATTTTTTAAAACTATGCCAAAAAAATATTTACAATTTATTAGTCTAAAAATTCAATAGGTTTTCCATTTCAAATTTTAATAAATATATTTAAATTTTTTCTTTGAATATAATTTGGTTACATTGATTCTTTGGTTCCCTTATGTTTACTTGTTTTGTTATTTTACAATCACACTTTGTTTGGGAATTATTATTTTATTTTTATTATGGTGATACCATGAAATGTTTTTATATTTAAAATATTCTATTGTTTTATATTTTTCTAAGACCTCTCCTATTAATGAATTGAAATTTATGAAGCGAAATGTTATGGAAATATTTTCTACTATTCCAGTATATTTATTATGATTTTAACTCTACACAAAAACCTATTAGGCTTTTAGATCTTTCTTTTATGGAACATGAAGATCCATTGTGAGAGTTTTTAAATGGGTTTACTCAATTTTTATATGTTGATCAAATATATCATGAATATAATGACTAATCAAAAACTTATATGTTATTTCTATGTTCATAAATACATATGAAATATCTAGGGTGATGTATATTCTGGTCTTATTAGAATGTTTCGGATTGGAATGGTGGATGATCACTTTTTATAACCAACCACTAGAGTCTCTCCCTTATTGATATATCATGGACACCATTGATCATATTAATTATCTTGAATAACTAAAATTGTAATGTGAAATATATTTTTTGAGCTTCTGCTCTGGAGAATAGATAGTCAAATTATATGCTGGTCATTTCACTAGTTTAGCACATTTCCAGCCAAAATTATTTATTGATGATTGAAAGGAGTCTTATTATTTTTTTATAGGTCTATGCACAAAGATGTATTTTTTAGTATTGACATCAGTAGTGGATACCTTTGAGGATGTGGTTATGAAGACCATTTTTGTAAACGTAATATTGTAAAGTACATATATAATGGCTGACTCATGTTATACCATTAGATCTAATAAACACGATTTTCCAATAATTGCATGAAATTGAATGGTTAAATAATGGGAATCCATATTATCAACATTACATTACAATTTTTATAATGTGAAATACTAATTTCCATTTTATTTTTCGATTATATTGGAATATTGAATAATCTTTAAGAAAATCAATTTTCTTTACATCCATGGGGACTTAAATTCAGTTTATTTTGTATTTTTTATACATTAGGAAAAGAGTTTTGGACCATGGTTGCTTATGGAAAACAATTTATATTTTTTCATCCATGATAGTGTTGGGATAATTGCATTGTTTTAGAAGATATTTTTTTAATTATTTCATTTTGGTATTGGGTTTTTCTCATCATTAGTTTATCAAATTTTAGTTATGATATTGGATTAAAGAGGTTTGGACCTCATTTTTGTAATATTTGAGAAATACAAACAGCATGTCTTGAGTATATATGAAGATTTAGTCTAGAAACGTAGCTATTTAGTTTTCACTAATTGGGATATGGTAATGATATATGGTGATTTAATTGATAAATGTGGTGTGGTATTATTTCCATTTAATCTACGAATGCCACCATGATATATGTATCGATTGGAATATATGTGAGGTGGTGTTCAACATATATTGATATGAACTACCTTGTATTCCTTTTATAGTACTTTTTTCTATATAATAATTTCAAATGATTTTTGAAATAATCATTAATCCATTAAACGAGATTGAAAACAATTCAATGTAATAGCGAAACTATAATTGATATTATATATATATATATAATATATTTATGTCATTCAAAAATTTGTTTCAAAAATAATTGTAAATCTTATGAACATAGTCATAATGGGTATATATGATTACATAGTTAATAATGATGTTTTTAATTGACCATATATAGGACCTAAGGATGGTTGAAATCAAATTCATTTTTGATAAATCCATCAGAGTTTGTGATTAATAAAAATAAATAATTAATAAATACTTATTTGTTTTATTAAATGAACAAATTAAATCCTCTATAATTACCCTCTTGATAAAATCTCCCATTTTTTAGATGAATGACCATTTCATTACCTGAGAGGTGGAGGATAATTATAAGGCCCCAGCATCAAAACTTACTTAATCATGAGTTATTACAAGATTACACATTGAGGATCTTTTCAGGTTTAGAGTTTTAGAGAATTAGATCATAAAACTTGCGTTACATTCAACATTTAAACAAAGTGGTTACATAAAAGATAGTATTCATTTTCCCATCAACGGAAACATATTTAAAATAAAACATGGATTCTTTCTTAACACTTCCTTGACAGTATCATCATATCATGTACCATTCCCTTGACCTGTGAAAAACATTTCAAAAACTTGGGATGAGTATAAAAAGATTAGTAACGGTTATAAAAAGTATGAAAGGAAACATGAATACATATATACATAAGAATGAAATCATACTTTACACATAAAACATAAGAACTTTAACATACCTCCTAAAATCATGAATAAATCATAGAAATCATAAGACATAAAGGCAACTTGAGGCATTCATAAAATTCATAAGTAGGTAGTAACGTTCTTGGTTACGTTTGGAATACCCATCACAGTATATTCCCTAAATCTCTTCGGAGAAACCTTAACGTTTATCTCCTTCGTGTTACCCAATGCATTGGAGAGCTATATCAGGCTCACCCGCCCTTAGTTTATCACAAAACCACCCGTCTTCATAACAATTCCCAAGAACCATAACATAATCATAGCACATAACTTAAGAATAAAGGAATGATAATATTCCCATATTGCAATAACAATATAAAATTTTATGATATTGAAATAATGAATCCATTCTAAAACCGAATTTCAAAACCATTTAAAACATTTAATAAAGAGAATTTTAAATCAATGTGTCCCATACCACATTGAAGCTTTTAAAATTTTAAACCATTAATATCCATATAAATAAATCCTTAAAACCATTTTGAAAACATGGATATTAATGAGAAATATTTATAAGAATTAATCATTAAAACATTTAAAATGATATTTTAGCTAAAGGGTTTTTAACAAAATGAGAGACACTTGAATACAATAATTGAGGAAAAACATTTAATAATATCATGAGAATAAAGGGATTCATGATATAATATTCCAAAGGACAGCATATACACCATATAAGAGGGAATTGGTGCATAACAACAATGAAGTCTCAATGAAAATGTAAATTGAGATGAAATCCATTATGAAGATGGTATCCTTAAATTAAGGATAAATCAATCTCATAATTATGTGTGAAAAATATAAATACACCCAATATAAGTGGATATTAAGTGTAAAATAATCAAAGGTCATTCACACATATTCAACGGATGACATATTCAATAACTACATGTTGAACCCAAATAATTCGAAATTGGGTTAAGAAGTTCCCTTGACAGCCTAACGGCGTCACATTAAATTTTAGAAAAGGAGTTGATGAGAAAGATAAAGGGTACCTCATCACTTGGAAATAAAATTTATGGCAATAAGGATATATAAGAACATATCCCCACATTATAAGATGAAAATTTAAAGACATAACAAAAGAAGTCTTTCAAAAAGAGGAGGGTGGAAGGTTCCTTTACCGATTTGGGTAACTTTTGAAACGTACACCCCATGAAAGAAGGACTATACAACATTGATGTAAATACTCATAAACGAAATTATGTTACAAAAAGAGTAGAATAATGGACAGTAAATACACCACTCAAAATGAAATATTGGCAAATGTAGCATGAATCTCACGAAAACTCAAAGTGAGATAAAAAGCCCCTTACGAAATTCTTGCAGCCTAACAACGCCAATTAAAACATCCAAAAAGCATTGATGAAACAAAATAGGGTCTCTCATCATATGAACATAAAAATTACAGTAAGAGTAATATAAAATAACATCCCAATCATAAGAAACATGAGCTAAAAAGGAATGACATAAAAGAGTGTACTTAAAAAGAAAGAGAGGGGTAGGATCCCTTACTTCGGGTCTGACTTGACTCGATCGTTATTTAACCTCCTAAATGATAAACATGAGTTAATTTCAACTTTCTTAAGAACCTTTTACAAGTTCATTATTCCTTTTATATCTCTTACTATCCTGATATCAACACTACGTAATTTTTTTAAGTTAATAATGGTCATTTTGTAGATCATTGCTTCTTGAGTCAAAAATAAAGTCTTTATAATTACAAGTTGTTCATGTGGTAGAATATATATTATATCCAAAATTATATTCATTATTTAGATATCATATATATCATATAGATCCATTATATACATGCATTTATAATATTACAAAACATTTAGAGGTAAGAAATGAAATGCACCGTTAATGGAGACGGTAAGCCGTACATACGCATGAAGGCTACTTCCATTTCTGTTTCTTGTTTAATGGAATTAATACATAATGATACATAATAGTATTATAATTACAGTATGGTATCATATATAATATCATTAAATCTATCCATTATATGTACCACATATGGTATTAACGAATCAAATCACTTTGAGGGGGCGGTAGTCCGTACTTCCTAAAATGAAGATATCGCGTTTAACCATAATGTAAACCATAATGGTATGCGATAAATGAAAAATACAGAATCTTAAGTAAAACAAAAACAAATTATATATCATATATAAATATAGTGACATATTAATGGCCACCTTTGAGAGTGTTAAAAGAATATTGAACAATCATCGTTTCGTGAGGCAGAAATTCACAGTCCACAGAAACAATATGTTCTTTAACCATTAGATGTTGGTGTGTGTAAGTGTAGCTCGAATCCTTATTATAAAAACATCGTAGTATATTTAAGATACTGGATTTGTCACAAAATAAATGTATAAAAGGAGTTTAGGGGGTTGGAGAAGCAAAATAAAACAAAAGAACACAAGTAAAGACATTACCTTAAAATTAGGTATCTCTCTTTGATTTGAGCTCAAAGGCTTCCTTGGGAAGACTTATGACCAAAGTGAGGCTTCTAGGAGTAAGAGATGGATTTGGAGAGACATAATGAGCAGGGTTTGGCAGAGCCAAAGGCTTTAGACATGTGGGTACGGTGGTAGAGGTGGGTGCCTTTTATAAGAGGAGAGGAGGGGCACTCTTGGAAAGTTACAAAATGTTACTTTATTTTGAAATGATTTTCAGATTTTAAAGGTCCCACATTGATTTATTTCTAGTATAATGTGGTAAGGGTTCGAAATATAGTCATCCAATAGGTATTTGACAAGTGTAAGTTATATTTGTAACATTATCATTTCATTTTATTTAAATCCCTTATTAATGAGGTAATCGCTGCATCATCATGATGTCATAAATAATTTAATTTATTTAATGTATAAAAATTGTAAAACAAATATCATGATGTAGTAAGTCTTTTTATATTTCTAATGAATATTTAAAGTAAAAAATATGACTTGTATAACCCCATTTAAAAATTGATTTAGTAAAACAACTCATGCTTGTGACATTTTTAATTTAACTTTAAATAAAAAGTTATTTATGTAATTTTCCAACCAAAGTGGATCCATGGGGTCCCCAAGTTGACCCATGGATTGTCTTGGTCGGCCATGACACATCCAATGACGGTAGGACATGTGTCTAGGTTATTTCATATTATTAAAACATTATTTTTACCTTAAATTACACAAATTACCTCTAATCGCGATTAAAAACATAAAAGTTAGTATTCACCAAAAAATTATTTTAATCCCATTGAAAATAATTTACATCCTAATGAAAACCATGTATGTCAGATTTTTGAAATTCAAATCATAGAAGTGGTAAAGTTTCATTTAAACGAAAAATCAGTTTTTAAACTACCACTTAGTGGTTTCACTATTCATCGAAAATTGAAGTTTTTCAGGAAAATACCAAAAATTCACCCTAAGCTATATTTGATATTCCGAATTCAATAATGATTTATATTTTAAAAAATTAAAAACATATATGTTTCATTAATTAATTTAATAATTAATTCCCGCTGTCAAAACAAATAGCGTGTTTTTAAGAAACAATATCTATTAAAAGGTTGACACCAGTTTAAGTCCAATTTCAAAGTGAAATTAATTCCAATGGACAACATTAGATTAAATTGTAAAAATATATTCTAAATAAACTTTAATCTAAATTAAAAATATAATCTATCCATATAAATAAATCAGATTAAATGGATGATTTGAATTAAAATGCAACATTTTCAATAAAAATGATCTTTATCTGAAAAATAACAAAATTTTACACAAAGAATCTTTTGATGTCCAGATTCTAAAGAAATATTTTATTTTTTCAAACACAACATATAAAATTGTCGAAAGTATATTTAAAAAGGGTTCTCCATCAAAAGACGGTTAATCGACCTTTTAAAGAATATTAGAAGATTTATGCATAAAATTGGATTCATTTGCATTTTAAGCCTCTTACATTGATTGGATAAAAGTAAAAATATTTGACAAACATATATAATCATTTTGTAGTTATTTTTGTTCATTCCTGCCATTATAACATATAGGTGTTAACTACCTTTTAAAATAGTATTATTTTTTTATTAGAGTGTAATGTAAGATTTCTAAGAAACTTGTTGTTTTGTATTGGGTACGCCCTCAAGCATAACATTCCCTTTAAATTAATATTAATATTTTATTCAAAAATATGGATAAATATGAAAATTTAATATTCTTTATTTACCTGGGGTGTTATAATAACTATACAATTTTTTTAATTTTTTTTTTGTTTTTTTATTTTTTAACCACAATAGATATGACAAGACTAACTCTGGGCAAGAAAACTATGGAGTCACGATCCCCAAGTGTCGGACTCCACACATATTGTCAATTCCAACCTATAAAATTGAGATACAAATCCTATGTCTGGGCAAGACAACTATGGAGTCATGATCCCCAAGTGTCTGACACCACACATTTGGAGAAAACATTTCTTTATGTGGCCATTATTTTTTCAATTTTTTTTTTGTTTTTTTGTTTTGTTTTGTTTTGTTTTTTTTATACTAAAATTAAAATAAAAGTGACCCCAGAACCCTATTCTATAATAAAAGGGACCCAAGAACTCAAATTTACACCCACGATCCAGTAGACATGCATTGCGGCATTTTTATTAAGAGGATAAAATGTAAACTTTGAAAAATCAAATCGGACAACCGCACATTCCAAAAACTATGCTAATGAACATAAACTTTCATGAAAATCAGAATCAAGACGTGAAAAATTATTTCATATCCAATTTCAGAGTTTCCAATGTGTATTATTATGTTAAAGTATAATAGAATATTTCTTTCCATGCATGTTCTTAATAAAAAATAAATTTTTATTTCATCTCCCCCCAATAGAGAATTAAACCGTCCCCAGTGTTTAAAGAAAACTTATAAGGGGTATGGGAGATTTGTTCAAAGAGGAAATTTAAAATGATAATAATTGAATTAAATCTCTTGGTGGTTGATGATGAAAGTGCATGCCACAGTCTCTCTTCAATCCTGGATTCGAGTCTCAATGACTCGAATGGTTGTGATGGGATTTTCCTCACAACCTAAGACATGTCCTTTTAATTTTTTTAACCTATAAAATAAAACCAAATAAACTAATGATACATTTTCTTCATTTAAAATTTCTTGGTAAGGTATTACTTAGAGATCACAACACATGACACGGATGAATATGGTGCTCCCCTTTCTTACCCATCCATACTCATAATAGATGAACATGTCAACAGTGTATGGAAAATTTTTATATGAAAAATAAAAAATAAATTAAAAACTGATTAATAATTATTGTAAACATGAAATCCATGGGTTGCCTCCCATGCAGCGCTTAAGTTAATGTCGTTAGCTGGACATGGACCACCAACTTATCCAATTCCAACATTCAAAATTTTTACAAACCCATCTTTCTCCTCTTCAACTTGATTGAGATTAATTATATTTTTAGTATCTTTTCATTCTATAAATCCATGTTCTAAAATGAATCTGAAGATATACGGAATGAAAAAAATGGTTGATCTAGATGCATTTTTTGTATTTCCTAAGACGTCAAGGTTCAATCTAACATTATTTCTTTCATGAGAAGAATGAATGACTAATGTGTGGTCATGGGTATGAACTATGATTGAATTCTTGTCTAAGGAAGAATGGATAATGATTTTTAGTTCTGGTCAATTGACTTTTCCTAATGAAGATTGGTAATTTTAATGAAAGTCAGTTTCTTATCCAAAAATTTTAGAAATAATTGGTTCCGTTTGAAAATATGATTCATCCCTAAAAGTGTCTAGTTGAATTTCAGGAATGGGTATGGTCTCATTGTTTGGTATTTCTCCCAATTGTTCTGTGATTAGTGTTTTTGAAAATTCATAAATGGATAAATATTCAGGACTCTCCATCCATAATTTCAAATTTCCCTCTTGTGAATACAAAAAATCAGTTTCCTCTTCATTTAAAGATCCTTCAACATTTTTTGATATTCTTCAGTTATCCCATATCCAATGGTTATTTATTTTTTAAATTCATATGTGGTTTTTTGGATAAAATATTATTCTTTCAGTGACGAGGAATGGACATAATGGGTGGGAATGGGTTATTCATAAGTCTTAATGGTTTGTATTTCTAATCTTAGTGATGAAAATTCTGAATTCCTTTTAGCCATTTCTTCACACAAATGTTCAAGAATTTTTTCAGAATTAGGATTTATAGATGTTTTTACATCATGGACTTCTTCATTATTTATCTTTTCAATAACTCTTGATATATATGGAAATTGATCTTTTAAACATCCTTCATTAAAAATAACATTCATGTTTTTAGGTGTGGGGTATTCATTCAAAGGTTGATCATAATAATTAAAAAATATTAGTGATTCCCTTTTTGGATTTACAAATTGATTCCATCCTATGTTTTTGAAAGGATATTGTTGATTATAATTCATTGTATGCATTTAAAAATTTGGAATCGTGATTTTCAGGAGCCAAAAAAATAGAATGGGGGAAAGAGAAGAGAAATGTGATGAGAAAAGAGAAATAGAGGAGAATAGAAAGATGTTCTACGGTAACTTATTTGTTCCCCGTCAACGGTGCCAATATTTGGTTGCGCCCAAATTTACCCTACTAGTAAAAGCTGCCGTTGAAGTACAGGTAGGGATCGAATCCACAGGGACCGAATAAGAAACCTTGAGACAGTATGATTGGATGTGATATTGGCTATAAAGTGGCCTACTATGGTGTTGATTTATTCAAAGAAAAATGTGCTTTCATTTAAAGAACAAAAGAAAAAAATTACTTGAATTAAAATTATTAATTAAGGTGAGTCGATCCAAGGTTGTCTCAAGTGCTTGATTGGTTGTATTTATTTTTTGTTGGATTTTCTATTCATCGGTTCAAGAGGTATCCATTAAATGAAAAAATTCCTCAATATCATTCTCTGATTTAATCCATACACAATTTCAAGGATAATGACCAATTCAATTAAAGGGTCAATTAAATGATCATTCCTAGGAATTGGATTGTACTAGCACTCAAAATGTGTTTTCGTTAAATTCTTTGAAAACAATGAAGATAAATCAAAGAAAAGAAGTCTTAAAATGAAGAACAAATTTAATAATTTACGAACATAAAATAACATTAAATTCACCCCATGCGACTCCCTCAGATCAACCCATACAAGGTTATCCCTCCATTAATTCTATTATATAAATGGTAGTGGGTAGTTGACTAAAAGAAGTGGGATTGATGAAGAAGAAAAAAACATTGAAAAATGAACACCCCACCGTTGTGTGATGAATACACAAGTGCTGGTGGGATTAAATTCACACATTGATTTAATGGTATTAATGTTTGAAGAAAGTAAAATGAAAAGTGAAAAATAAGTTAAACTTTTATTAAGATATTTAACGTGAAATAAAAACATACATTAGGGAAATTGACGATTCAGATACAAAACGAAAGAAGGAAATTATAATTGAAATAAATAAAAACTTCAATCGAAAGGAAAATAATAGATGATAATTTCCTTCACCAAAAGATCCTTATATAAGAATATTAGAAGCCTTAGGTCCACCCTCCAACAATAAATTCACCCCCAACAATTAATAGAGATAATAGGAGGTTGAAGAATCAATAGGAAATCGATGTTACAAAGTTGACCACAAAACCAGCTAGATTCGTTCACCGTTTTTATGTGTGTAAATGTTATTGAAAAATGCTGAATCCATAGGGGTTTTAGTATCAAAATATTCTCTTACTTATGTCCTCTATAAGCTTTAAAATGTTCAGGAAATTTGGCACAACCATTTGGATTTTATGGTCAAAATGGTGGGACGACATTATGTGCGTTTCTGTCAGGCCCACCATTTCAATCTCAATTTTAGATCACTTTATCATCATTAAAACATAAGAATTAGCTCTGAAAAGAGTAGAATAAAATAATCCTCATATTTTTATCATTTTATTGTAAACATTTTAGCTTCATTGAACTTTGTTTTTGGTCCCCACATTTGTTTGATGGGCCTTAGGCCCATTATGCTTTTACAGCCAATTTCTGCATTCAGGCGCAAAAATCTCCATCTTCCCTTGGGATTCATCCATCAGACCCAAAATATAGAACGATACTAATAAATTGATGAATATTATAAAAATATATAAAATTAAAATGAATAATAATGTATTTTTCAAAAGAAATTTATTGAGTGGGTCCAAATTGACACATTAAGCATGAATTGCATAATGATTGGAAATGAAGTTCAATTTCTGAATTGCACTAAAATTAATGTTTATACACATTGAAACAAATTAATATTAATATATAATCAATTAATATTATCATCTTTCTGTGGATAATTAGGTCTTGATATAAAAATCTAGTAGAACTGACCAGAATTCAAAAGATTAACATAAATAGATAAGAAAAACACCATTTTGATCGCATGATAAGGCAACCCGAAAGAACAAAGAAGGTTTAGGTTGAATTTGTTACAGTTTTATCAGCATCGTGTCAGGTGTAACCAGGAGGGATTGATGAGAGAGAGAAAGGATTTTTCATCACATATGCAGAATTAGGGAAGTATAGTGGAGGTGCAAAAACATACCACACCATTTAAGATTACCCATAAGAAGGCATAGCATATTGTACAATCTTGATTAAGTGTGAAATGGAGAGAACCCCTTACCTTAAATATGTGGGTGTTATCCAATTTTTTTAAAGGCATGAATAAACAAATTATTCTTATTAATTAATAAATAGATAACCTATTATATGTGTAATTGATTTATTATAACCCTTTTTAGTTCATTAAATTCATTTTTGATTAGTTACAAGGTTCAATTTCATTGTTCAAGCTCGTTTGTTTACTATGTTTTAAAGGATATATTCACTTATATTCAAGGTCGGATAAACATGAATGATGAAATTGGTTTTCTAGAATAGAAGTTATATTATATATTTCCCATCCTATATATTAAATGGTTTTAAATTTAATTAGGCTACTTAGAGTGAAGTCTAATTATTATATATATAACCTTAGTGATAATCGTTTTTGTTAATAGGTGAATTTGATTACAAAGAACATGTTTTGATTTAACATTTAATACCATTTGTACAAAAGGATTACTGAATTGAAAATACGATATATTACATATATAATAATCTGGTTCAACCTTAAAAAATCGATTCATGACCAGAATTAATGATAATAATAGAAATTGATAAACCATTGTCCTTGAATGTGCTAAATAATCACATCTCAAATGGAGCATTCATTTCGTTCAAATAAAAGTGTGGGGAAAGGAGAGAAGATAATGAAATATACCATTAGCATGAAAAAATTCCAGTACACGTATGTTACTAGATTTATATTACTATTATGGTTAAGGGAGGTGAAGAACTAAATAAAAATTTATGAACATAATAGAAAAGAAGAAAATTGGGAAGAGGAATTTTACCTCTTGAAACTTTTTCCATTGAGAACCTCTTAAGAAGAGAGGTATTGGTATTTTGAAGAGGATATGAGATTTTGGGAATTGGGAAGGATCTTCAAGAGAAATTTTGGCATAATAATGGAAAGGCTCCAGAATTGAGGGAAGTGATGAGAAAAGGGAGTGAAGGGGGTTTTTATAGTGGAGGAGAGGAGGGATTTCATAATATTATAATCATTAATTTATTATTTCTTCACAAGAAAAGCATTAGAAAGTTTTCCATGTCCAAGAATAGTAATTTTATCATGTGATCCAGAAACAATTGGGATTACATCTACAGAACATCATCTATGACTAAATAAATCTTCTATCTAGCATTTATTGTAAATTATCGTATTTTACTATTCATAAAAAATTCAAATATTTCAGAAAAATACCAAAAATTCACCCTAACCATTTTTCAACGTGTATAATCCAAAAATGAAATCCAAGTTTTAAAAATAATTTTTTAAATATTATTATTTTAATATTTCATAAAAATTAAAATTTATTATCAAAACCAGTTTTAAAACATTCATTATCTTATTCTAAAATATAGGTATATCGTACTACCAACTTGAAAATTATTTTTATACTACCATAGTTGAGGTTACTATTAATTAGGGTATATCACTATTAATAAAGGAATGTTAATATTCATTTGGGTTGGTTACTATTAAAAAAAATTTGTTTTCCTTTTCAGACTCCAAATTACTTTCTGATTACAATAGTGTGTGCCAGATTTTTGAAATTCCAAACACAAAAGTGACATACTTATGTTTAATGGTAACATAGAACTTATTAGATCATTATGTTGTGTTTTCATGTTATTTTATGACATACTTATGAGAAGGAAATTTCCATTGAAAAACATTGGGTCGTTACAATTTAGCTTATATTGTATTTATAATATAAATTGTCATATTTTACTATTCATTAAAAATTAATGTAATTTACAAAAATCCCAAAAAAATCACCCAAACTATTTTAGATGGGTTGAACTCAAAACAATTCTCTATTTTATCAAATTAATTTTTTAAAAAAATTATTTTTAGTTTTTAAATTAATTCATTATTAAATGATAAATACATGTTTTAAATTCATAATTGATTTTACAACACATAAAAAAATTAAATAAGGCCTCATAAAATTATCATATAATAATTTGACAACATAATAATGATATATAAATCATTTTTTTGAAAAACAATATTTTAAATAATGTTATTAATTATAAAATTTTAATCAAATACTTTTTACTTATAAAAATACCAACACTTATATATTAATTTTTGAAATATTCACTTACATTTATTATGATATGTTTTAGCTAATACATTAAATAATGAGATAAATAATTTTTTTATACTTTAATTGTTGCGGCAACTGTTCATTAGGCTGAATTACTATTTATAAGGGACATATTACTATTTTTGGGGAAATTTAATATTTCATCAATACAGGTTCCTTACTATCTAAATATACATCAAATTTCATTTATTATTCATTTATAAAGATTTTATTTTGTTCTCATTGTACTTATATATGATTCATACTATATAAAATTAATATATGAAGGGAAATTACAATTATTTAATCTTTCATGGTTACAATGATAGTAATGAATAATGTACTTTTATAAAGATATAAAAATGGTCTCAAGGATAAAAATAATATAATCGATTCTACAGTTAATTTTTTTTGATTTCTAGAATACATAGAACATCTAACATAATATTTCTATGCAAAAACAGATGATATAAATGAATGGAATTTAGACATAAATACCATGAAATATTATAATAATAAAAGAAAGAAAAATACTAGAACCTATGTCACAAGGACTTCCAATGGTGGATGTTCTTCTGAAAATTCATCATTTCATTAATTTTTATGATAGAGGAAAATTGTAATTTATGATAATATAAATACACTAAATAAAATTTTTATAGAAAATTTACATTTTATTGAATCATTTTGAAATATTTATATAAATAAAATCTATCATGATAATCATATAAATTCAATATATTTTGATGATGAATCATACTTAGTAAGAGAAAATGATTTACCGAATTATGTTGTAGTTTCATGATATTCTAATTTTTTTATAAATGAAAACATAATAGTTTTGAAATAAATGACAATTCTAATGTAAACCATACAACATGTTATTCAATAATAATTCTTCTACCTAATGAAATATCATATCATTATAAATATCGTGATAAAACTAAATTTCAAAAATATAATATCTAAATGAAACTTGAGAAAACACTTTGTTAGAAAAATAATTTGCAAAATAATTTGCAAAATAATTTTGAAGAAACATGTTCCAACACAAGTACTACTAGTTATAAAAATATATTTTTTAAACTAAAATATGAAATTTATATTCTGAAGAAACTTTTAACAGATTATTCAACTAGTATGAAAATATTTGATAAAATATATTACAAAATTAAACCTCAAAGAGATAATAGTAGAATGGGTTATATATATAAAAAATTATATTTATATATAACTATTTTTTCCTAAAATTTCACAATTTTCCACCAGACCCATTGGAATGGACATTGGAAGAGAAATTGTTTTTTAAAAAGTGTCCAATATTTAGGATTCAATAAACATTTTATTTCCTAGAAATTACATTTTCGTTACAGAATAAATTTTTTAATAATGTGGTTACAAAAAAATATTTTTTTTATAATCTTGGACCCATGAATATTTTGGGTTGCGACAACCTATTTATTTTGTTTTCATGAATGTTAATGAAATACCAAAATAATATCATCTACATGGATAGTGGTTTCTCTGGACACAATAATTGGAACACTTTCATCTTTAGTAATATTATCAAGATGAATGTTTGAGAAGATTATTTTAGATATAATTATCCTGGAGAACTAAATCTTATATGTAACATTGTACTTCATGAAAAATCTAACGTATCAATTTATTTATTTCCTTTTGGAATAAAAAACATCATTATATGAATTAGTCAATTATTTTATAAGGGTTACCTTGTATACATACTGAAGGATAGTTTTACTATACAAAATACCAATGATGAATTTATTCAAAATTCTAATAGACATGATAATGTTTACAAACTAAAAATTGAATACATTAGGTCCCAATATTATCATGTATTTTTTCAATTGAAGACCTATAATAGCTTTGGAATAGTTGGTTGGGATGATATATCCAAAGAATCATAGCTGAATTGATTGACATATGAATTTATATGGAACTCCCACATCCTAGGTATTATACTTCAAACATATCTTACTGTACTCAATATTGTGTGAAACATAAGTTAAGTTTTAAATCAATTAGTGATGTCCAATATTCTTATTAACTAATGTTAGTTCACTTTGACTTATTTTTTAATATATAAACTAGAGGTATTGGTGGAAAATAAAATGTATTTTTATAAGATAATTATTACACTAGATACACTTTTGTCAATGTTTGAATAAATTTTTACATAGCCTTTTGTTATTTTAAAAATATTGTAGCTATAGTTAAAGATGAGGAAAACTGTCCCCTTGATATGTATTCATTATGATCAAGGAAGAGAAATAGAAATATTTTTTTGGAAACTTTTTATAGTAAAGAAGGTTTTTGAACATAAATTTTTGGAACCTAAAACCCATAACAAAATGTTTTACATTAATTATTAAACATATATATTTATGAGATTACTTTAACAATGCATAGATAATAAATAGTAGAAGATTATTTTTGGACTAAAGTAGTTTATTCTACCGGATATCCTATAAATTGATATTTAATTTGAACTCTTCTTAATAAAATTATTGATGTGTTGTGGAAATGTGGGATTGAATAATCATTATACATCGATGTTTTTTATTTCAAGATAATCATTCAATTTGAAATTATAAAATTAAATAAATTTCACTAAAATATAACAGATAAGTAATTTAATGTTATACCATTATATGTATGGATAATAATTTTTTTTAAAAAAAGACATATATTGTTGAACAGACAATACATGTATTCATTCATGAATGTAAACAAATTATTTTCAAATGAAACCAACCAAAATCATATATTGTTATATATAAAATGGATTTTCATCCTTTTTTATAAATTTATTCTCAATATAAATTAACTCAATAATTTGACTCTAAATTTATTCAGTGGGATTATTTTATAACTGATGTTGTAGACCAAACTTATTAAAACCCATGAAGTTAGATATTTGAAATAAATTGTCATAGTTAAAGTATTATTGGTGATTTTGAACAACTATGTGGGACTATAAGTATATATAAAAAATTTAGCATCTATCTTTCTTATACAAATTTTTTCTTCAAAAACAAGATGATGCTTCTTGTGATGAGGTATATATTAACGAAATTAAAAATGATCTCAATGAGTTTGAAAAAAATAATAAATGGTCTTTTTTTGAATAAAAATAATAAACTTATATAATTAGAGTAAAATTTTGTTTTTAAAATAAATGTAATGGAAAGTTAATTATAGTTAGATATACACAAAGACCTATTTCCAAGGAATATATCTATCAATAGGGAATGGATTTTAACGAAACATGTACAATGATAACTATAATTTAATCTAATAAAATACCTCTATTATTTATAGTATTAATTAAATAAAAAATATTTGAAATTTATATGATCAGTGATTTACTCAATGGATACATTAATATGAAATTTTATCTTTAATAAAAACATATTTTTTGAAAAAAAAATCTAGAAGAAGTTATTAATATTACCATGATAAAATATTGAGATAAAAACCCATGATCAATGTATGATAGATTATCTATAATTTCATTACAAAAAGTTTTTTGTGAAGATATCTATCGATCAAAATATTTTAATAAAAAAATATATGATTTTAAAAATATTAATTCTAGACATTATATTTTGGGAAAATTAAAATAATAACATATTATTATGTGAATCTTATGATTTCTGAGTTTTAATTGAAAAATATGTGTGAATTTAGAAAATTTCATGGTATTTAGATGTCTGATAAACTATAAGGTTATTTTGTATCTTAATATAAGTATAAATATTTATTATATAATAAACATAGTTATGATAATCCTATAACTATAAGTAATCTCATTAAAACCACATATACAATTGATCTTTATGATTCTAGGAAACTACTATATAAGAAATATTTTACAGGTATGATTGGTATTTTACAATACACAATTTCTAGTTATCCAGATAAAATGGGTTTATTAGGGGTTAGTGCTAGATATCAATGAATTCTTATAAAATCCAATCTTAATACAGTAAAATGAGTATTTCATTATCATAAGTGAACTACATATTTATGCATATTATATTCTTTTGGAAATAATATTAAAGTAAAAAAGTCTATTGCATGCAATAATATTTAATTTAAAATAAATTGGGAGTGAACACTCATCACATGTCAGTTATTAATGATCTATTTATTTTCCTTGTTTTGTAAAATACAATACTAAGTGGAAAATCATACTACCAAAGGAAAATATAAGGTATTTGGATGTTTTTGTGATCAAGTGATGTCGATGAAACACAGAATCCCTGATTATGGAATGAGTTTTAATAAAACAAAAATTCACTGTGAAAACTTCATATCTACTTAATTAAGTAAAATTTCATCAAAACAATAACATGAAAAGAACATATATATAATAAAACATTTTCATCACGATCACACACAAAAAATGTGACATAATTTTACAATTAATAATTATGGATGATCAATATGGTGATATTTTTATTAAAACCCTTATATCTTATAGATTTTGATTCTTTTTAAAGATGTTAGGAATTATCAATGTTCGGTGACCATATCTCCCTACTTATTGTTTTACAATATTTTTAAATCAACATATTTTTTTACATAGGGGGAGTATATATATATATATACTTTTTAAAAGAATATTTCCTTATAACGAATATTAATATCAATGTAAAAAATAATTTATTATAATGATTTCAATATCTAAAAAATAATTAAAAACTTACATAATAAATTTTTTTATATAAATATATTATAATCAATTTTTCTCTATAATATTACCATAATTAAATTCCTTCAAAAAATTAATTATGATTAGGTTTTTCATCATGATGAAATTTGTAACATTAAAATAATTTATTCATTTATTTTAATAAAAATTGTTTGAATTTATTTATAAAGATATTTTTTTATTATTTTTATTGTTTATTTTATAATTACATTGTTATGTTTTCTAATAATTTCAATAATTTTCAATTCAAAAATCCCAAAATACGATAAAATTTATAAATACCATTGTAGCTAAAATATATAAAAATGATTATAATTCATCTATCAAATCAGTTAAGGTTTAATCTCAACCAGTTAGGAAAAAAATATAATTAAAAAGAAAAACTATGGTCAATAAAAAATATGATGACCCAAATGGATATTAAATGAGTGAAAAATTATTATTATTTAAATATCATCATTATAACCTATATATTAGAATTTTATTAATGAATAATGTTAAATGAATTAGAAAAATATGATTTAATCATGTTTATAAAATTAATTCATTTACAAAATTCACTATAAGTGAATGTATAACTCTATTTAAAAAAGAATGAAAATTCTTATAAAAATCAATTTAAAAGTAGAAAAGTATGTTTTAGACTAATAAATAATAAAACCAATAGAGTTGAATTATATTACTAATATATATATATGTTACTAAATAAAATGTTTATAATAATTATCATCTATTTTATACACAATATATAAGAACAAATCAAATTTTAATCAAATGAAATAATTTTTTAAAAATTTAGTTTAGTCACTATTTAATAGAAAAATTGTATTAAATACATTTCTTAACATATTTGTAACAAATAATTGAAAAAAATAAACATCTTCTGTAAAATTGAAATAAAAAAAAATTCTTTTGTGAAATTTTGGTAAATTTCTAATACGTTTCACGTTTTGATGAATTGTGAAACAATATTGTTTTTAAATTTAAAAGACCTTTTTCATCAAAAAAAATTATTGAGTATAATTATATCTATAATTGGATTTAATCAATAATTAGGTCAATTTTTTTCACTTTATAAAATTAATGTCTTTGGAATTAAATTCACATTGAAATTTAAAAAAAATATTTCAATATTTTGATAGTTTTTTTAAAGCTTATTTTTTCAATCTATAAATCAGATTAATTTTTTTATCAATTTAAGTTATTTTTTATGATTTGATTTTTTGAAAATGGATTCAGTATTTAGAATTATATTTCGAAATTTTTTAATTGGGATTCATTTATTTTTATACAAAATATGATAGTATATTTAGTAATTTTTTCCTACAGATATTTATAAATTGGAAAATTAAGGCTATAAATCATATAATAAATATTATAAAAATCATAATAGTTATATAAATTTTTAAAGATGAGTAACTATAAAATATAATCGTCATTAGGTGGATATTCAAAGCTCTTATTTTCTGTTGGATTACTTTAAGTCACTTATATAATTATATTCAATGAAAATTAACGATTATCATACTTTTCTATTTAATAAGTGGTATATTTTTAATATGGTCCTATATAAGGGTTATGTTTGATTATAATTAGTATCATTGAAAATTGAAATGAAAAAATTTATCATATTAATAAATTTTTAATACTTAATGATTAAATATGTATATTCAAGGCTTTCATAATGATGATAAAATAATATATAAATTAATTCAAATGACAAAAAAAGTTTTTTACTCAACTTAAAACAAAAAAAATTAAATTAAATTAATTTTATTAAAAGCATTTCTAAATAGAAAAAACATGATATTGATTATATAAATGAGTTTTTTCATATATATTATGTAGTAATGATAATTTTAAAATGCAAAGTAATTGAGATTATCAAAATTGTAATTAATGATATTTTAAAATAAATAATAATGTATTAAATGATATAATATTCATAAACAAATATAATTCAAAAAAATGAAAAAAAAACCATTTGTGAATCATTTATTTTGCTTTTTTTAATTTCAATGTAATTATATAAACAATCATTTTTTAAATTACATGATATCACTATGGGATTTCATAACCTAAATGAAGTGTTAAGACAAATATATAAGGACTAATAAATTATAAAAGCTTTTATAATATTCATTGTAAAATTTTATAATGACCCATATATTCGTATAACTAATTATATATAGTTTTGATCTATTTGGACTATAAAAATAATTTATAATTGTTTATTAATGTGAATAATTCAAGAGATCACCTCCCCTATTTCATAAAAGGGAACCCATTTCTCTATTTAATTAATATTTATAATTATTTTTGGTTAGGACAATATATATGAAATAAATTATTATAATCCATCCCAAATCCTAGAGTTGTCATTCTTCATAGAAAACAACAAGTAGTGATCATAAGGTTCGATGAAAAAAAATCCTCCAAAGAATATGTATTGTTTTAATTAAATAATTCTTTTTTATGTCATCATCTTCTTCAATGAAATATTTATGATACATAATTAAATTTGAAATATGGTATCATAAATATAATGATAACATATAATTTCAACACTAACACCTAAATACATCTACAATTTCATCAAATGAGAAATGAATTTTTCATTCATGTGTACAGTAGACTGCCACCTCCGAAACTGATATAATTTTTTTTCAATAATCGTATCTCAAACTATTTATGATGATATAATTAATAATTATATATGTTATTTATGACATATACATTGTTATGAAATAATATTATATCATTTTTTTTATATCATTCCTTGAACATAAAAAAGATATTCCCCTTCATGCATAATTGTGGACTATCAACGCCATTCTGTTATGTGATTCGTTTATCATCACTACAAATAGTTGATGATATATATAAGTATATTGTAATAATTAATATGATGTTAATGATTATATGTTAATTATTTAATTAATAAATAGTTCTTTCCTTCATTCCATTATGATCATTGAAAATTGGAAGCGTTACTTAGGCGTACATATGGTATACCATTTCCTTGATTATAAGATGGTTCATTTTCCATAAACAAATATAATGGTTTAATTTAAAAGTATAATTTATGTAATAAAAATTAAAATAATATCATGAATAATATTTTTGAGATGATGGAATAATGACCACATTAACTATAGACATCATTCCAAATTCCATTTGGACTCAAGATCCCAATACCATTAAAACGTCCGACATAAAACAAATAATTAATTAATTGTTATTACATTATTATTAGTGATATAAATAGAATAATTAAATTTGAAATATAAATAAAGAATGTAAATATATATCCAATATATATAAATTTTAATGATACTTATTTTCTATGATGTTTTGTGCTCAAGGTAGAGACACATCACAATTTTTATTCATTAATTGATATTATGATGTTATGCATCTCTATTATTTTCTGAGTTGTAAATATCTATCCATTGACAAGTTATATCAAGAAATTATTTTTTTCATGATATATAATGATTTTAATATTTTCTTTTCTTTTTTAATATGGTTTTTTTGTTATCAATTTAGTTAGTGAATTCTTAACCCATCTTCCATATTTTCAGTTAAGCTTCTAATTTTGGATTATGATGTGGTAATATAATGTGGGAAATTAATTTGGCTAAATTATTATTTATTTAAAAAATTTTATGTGTATTTATAGTGAATACATGTATATCTTTCATTTGATTAATTCCTACATCAATAATATGGTATTTTTAATGGATGTTCTTTTAAAAAAACCCTTTACTGTTACTCTTTAATCTTTTTTTTACAAAAGTTAAAAGTAAATTTTTTAGATATACAACTTGAATATAATTTCACACATTCATATAAAATTAATGTTTTTATTATTACTTTCACGTGATACTAATTTTTTTTAAGATGATATTTTCCCTTCATGAGTTAGCACCTTTCTAAAAATGAAAATTTATTTCAATGAGAAAATGTTATGTTTATTTTATGCATGATTTTATATTGTGTTTTGGTTATTTGGTATTTCATTAGGATTTAGGGTGGCTTGATGATAATATAAGAAAAGATAGATCATTATAGATCACCAGTGCATTGGGTGATAAGATAGAGTTAACTGGTATAGTTTCTCCAATGGGATTTAAGGAATATACTATGGTAGGTATTTTAAATGTTATAGTACTGGTTACTCTGTATATAGATATGATAGATAAACTAATTGTAAGACTGATAATGAAATGAAACCACAAGTTAAAATTATGATTTATGTTTTTTATCGAGTTTTACAGGAATGTTATTATTTGGCGAGGAAGGTTATGAACTTATGTTTTATAGGTTAAATGTATATTTTTTTTAAATCATGGTTTTATATGTATTCCTGGACTAAGTGTTTATATTTTCATATAACCCATAATTTGATTTAATTATAATCAAATTTTTAAAAATATATTACATATGTTTATGAAATAGTAGGGACAAGGATGACAACAAAGAGAATACTATGAATATATTCTATAAAAAAACTAATATTATATTTTAAAAGTACTTTGTTTTAAGAAAAAATTGATACATAGTATACATTTCCACTTATAATTTATTGGTATAACAGGTATGAGTTTGTCCAAATTCTCTAAACAACAAGATCAAAAACATATTTGGGTTATGAAAGTGATTTATTTTTATGTCTGTTTCATATTATGTTCATCCAAAAAAATCTGAATTTTAACATGTTATTAATGTTTAAAAAGAGTTTTTTCAAAGATATTTTTTTGTTTTAATATTTTAAAAAAAGGAAACTATTTAATTATTTCAATGTTGAATTAGTTGTATTTTAAAATAAAAATATTTTATTAAATTATATAAAATTCATAAAATAATATAATTCCTCATACTAATTGGTAGAAGACTCAAAATGTCATAAATGACTCATTTATTAGTAGTTTCTATTTTTATAGTAATTATAATAACCCAAAAATTCTAAATTACATGATATCATAATAGTAATTAAAAATTTTAATTATTGATTAATCCCCAAATGTCAAGACCCGCCCCCCAGGGCCCATGTCATAACTACCCCATGCTCGCCCTCCATAGGCCAGGGGCTGGCGACTAGCACCAAAGGTGCATATCCCTAAACTGGGAAGGCATTTCCTTTATAACTGTAAACACACACATCAGAGTACACAATTGGAAGCAAGACAGTATGTAAAAATTTTATACAAAAACTATTTTGTAAAGTAAAAGTGGCTAGAAATGAAAGCCCAATTTTATAGTACAAGTACAACTGAAAAAGGGAAAAACAGCTGAAAAGAAAAAGGCAGCTCTTGGATTGTCCTCCGGGGTTCTTACATAAATGGTAGGTACAGATGGCCACCTCAGAACTCTATGACTGTCAGAATTCTCTGTGTATCGACTCGTTGTATAGTCCACCTATGGGTAACATCTAGTCCTGCAACTCTCATCCTCCATCAGCATTGTACATCGTCTGTATCCAACACAATGAGGTGCAGGCATAACCTGTGTAGGGGTGAGTATAACAATACTCAATAGGGACCCTAAGACCGCCAAGGTCTCCCAAAATCCAACAAGGATAAACCATAATGTATTAAATCAACAGATAACCATTACATAGGTATATTCCCATACATATACCTATGTTATCTAGTAACCAATCTCAATCATGAGGAAAACACTAATGCCACTGACTCAGCTCAAAACTAGGATTTTATTCTAGGCGTACTCTCAAGCAACAACCCCAGTCAAACTATTGGAACCTCGGCTCCTGGTGTACTCCACCTCTATCAAGTAAATTGGGTTTGCCACGTCACACAGAAGAACTTCCCACCTTCCTGGACTATTTTTGTACTCCTCCTGTCGAGTATCGTGGGTCTACTACATCACACAGAGGCGCTCCCCACTGTCGGTATGCCGTTCTCAAAAAGAAGCCCACCCCCTCATAGCCTGCTGAGGTACTCCTCCAATCAAGTACCAAGGGACTGCCATATCACACAGAGGCACTCCCCACTATGGGTCTGCAGCGTCACACAGAATTGATCCCCATTGGGCTAGTTGAAACACTCTGAGTCGAAAGGTCAGCAGTCGTAAGGTATTAGCCAGCTACTAGGCCTCTGTACTACGCTCACTCATCTATAGGAGGATCTCCTCCCCTAGCTACTGGTCGATACTCCAACTGTAACGATGTACAATGTAGAATTATCTCCAAAGGTATACCTCATCATAGGGGTCTCAACGCTATAGACATCACGTGAATCGGACGCCCGGTCCATGAGATATTGGCATTTCCATTCCAGGGGCCCATGCTTTCGGTCACCGCATGTGGTTCATCGATCGGACTCTCGTAGCCCACGATTCGGGAAAAAAGTTGTATTCGGGCTTATCGAGTCTAGATTGGGGTCCAACTTAGTCTACGGGTCCGACCCGGCCCTGAAGGGAGTTTCTCGGCCCGAAATATTTCCCATCTCGAGACGGTGGCCCAACCCGCGGGGGAGGCCCGACCCGAAGGTGACTTGGCCCGAGGGGGGTGGCCCTGCATTATGGCGGCCCAACAACCAGGTTGGCCTGGTGGCCCGGTAGGCTCAGCACCCCGGTCAGCCCGGTGGCCCAGTCGGCCTGGTGACCCGGCGGCCCAGCGGGGGTCCAACATAGCCACGACCAGGAGGGAAAACGCGCGCCACTTGGCTCCCGAATGGAAAAGTTGTTCGGGCTAGATCCCAACCTGGAATTAGTTGGTGCCGGTCCAGGTCACACTAGACCTAGTTGGGTCTCGCTTTTCCTGGCTGGCTGCGCGTCCAGCCGCTCCCCACCACCGGCGTGGCGCGACGGCGCCTCGCCCCTCCGCCGCGGCCCGCTATGGTCGCGACTCCCTTTCTCCATGTGGCGTGAAGGCGATGCTCTGCTTTGTCTGACCGATGCGGCCTGTGTGGCCGCAGCCCCTTCATCCAGTGCTTTGCGATGACACCGTTCCCCTCTAGGAACGCCACGGCTGGCCTAGCCGCAACCCAGTTCTATGCACGGCGCGACGACGTTGTTCCCCACCAGCGCCCAGGCAGCCCATGTGCCGCCGGCTTCTTCCGCGGCCGGTTCGTTGCTGGTAGCCGCATGTACCACCATAGTCCTGTATTCTGGTGGCACCGTTGCGCCGCCGTCATCGTCAACAAGATAGATAGATCAAAGGGGTAGGGACGGTTTGTGTTCATGCAGTCTGAGCCCTCCATGTTACAGTGATATCAATCAAAAGTTCACAGTCCAAAAATTGAACGACGATAAATATAAGTTAAAAATCAATCATAGAACAACCCCTACCTCACTTTTTGATCATTTATGCTGGAAGGAGAGGAATGGTGTACGTCGATTTGTTGATGTTGTGAAGCATCTGGGGTAGGAGACCGAGGAAGAAGCATCGTCGGTGTTCTTCGTTGTTGGCTCCTTCTCTTTTGGCTCACTCGAAGATTGAAAAAAGAGTTCATCATTCTTAGGTGGATGATAAAGAGGCGTTCTTCACATTCTCGTTGAGAGATAATTCTCCAAGGGTTCCCCATCTTATCTCTCAATGCTCAACCAAAAGAATTAGAAACAAAAAATAATGGGTTATGTTAACCCATTATTTATTTTTTTGGACAAAGAATTCAAAAGAATTAAAAATAGTTTTAAAAATTAATTATGTGAATAAATTTAATAAATTAATTGAGAGGGTTGGAAAAATTAAATAGTGGGGTACGTAGAGAGTTTTATCCCACATAAATGGGGGGTTAAAGGGGGTTTAATGCCCGTATGGGACCCACCAAGGATATCCTCCCAAGGGAGGTTATGTGCGGGTTGGCCCCGCCACCATAACATATCATGGGAGGTTATTCTATGGTGGACCCCACCTCTAACCACATCTTGGAGGTTTTAACAACCACAAAAAAAAAATAAGTCATCACCTTATTTCTATTTAGTTTATTTTGAAAACCCCAAAAACTAACTTCAATTCCCGACCATCTATCGTTGAGGTGAAAGTCTTCATAATCGAATACTAGCACTGTGAGTTCAATGTTGCCCTCAGATATCAATTCTGAGCAGTAGTTCATAAGTTATTAAATATCGCTCATACATTTAGTGAACGAATTCGAAAAAAACATCAGAAATTGATTCCGGTCACACCGGGCCTCGAAATCAAGCGTTGTAAATTTTCGCGGACTCGTAAAATTCCAATGTATTTAAGAACAAAATTTCCACTTAAATTTTGTGTCTTTAAATTCTCCCCACCATAGGTCTTTACGTCCCGGTAAGCTATTGCTCGAACTAAGGGAACATATGGGGGTACTGAGCTTGCATCCTAGCCTCCCTCTCCCGTGTGATCTCCTAGAGGTTCCTGTGGTACCAGAGAATGCACACTAGAGGTATTGACCATCAACATAGGACCCACCCATGTCGATCCTCAATCTCCACTACAACCTCTAGGAATGTCGCTTAGTCATCGATGTAAAACTCCCCATGGTCGATGATGTGGGATGGGTCATGCACTTATCTTCTCAGCTAAGATATGTGGAAGACATCGTGCACCTCGTGCAACTTAGGTGGAAGAGATAAGTGGTAATCCACCTCGACTACTTTGCTGAGGACCGGTAAAGGTCCGATCAATTGCGGAGATAACTTGCCGCCTCGGCCATATCTCCGTAGGCTATGTCGAGGTGAGACTCGTAAAAAGATGTGGTCACCATCCTCGAACTCCAGAGGCCTCCATCTCTTGTCAACATATGACTTCTACCTGATCTGTGTGGTCTTCATCCGCTCCTTGATGATCTGCACCATCTCTATGTGCCCGTACCATCTCTGGTCCCACTAGTGCTTACTCCCTTGGGTCTGTCCAGCACAATGGTGATCTTCAAGGTCAACCATATAAGGCCTCAAAAGGTGCCATACCATTGGTGTATTGATAGCTTTTATTGTAGGCAAACTCATCCAAAGGTAAGTGATACTCCCAGATGTGACCAAAGTTGAGGACACATGCATAGAGCTGTCATCGAGGGTCTGAATGGTCCTCTCAGTCTGACCATCTATATGAGGATGGATGGCAGTGCTCAGACGTAGAGGCGTCCCAAAAGCCTAATGCAACCCCTTCTATAGCCGAGAAGTAAACCGTGCGTCATGGTCAGAGACAATAGAATAAGATACTCCATGTAAAAGCACTATCTCCTTTACATAGAGGCGTCCCATGATCTCTACTGAACCCTGCTATCTGATCGGTAGGAAGTGGGCCAACTTGGTGAGTCGGTCAACGATCACCCATATCGAATCACGACTTCTGAATGTACATGGAAGACCCATCACGAAGTCCATGGATATCCCATCCCACTTCCACTATGGTCATCTAAGGGATGAACCAAGCCTGCAGGTACCCGGTGCTCTGCCTTCACTTTCTGACAGGGGAGGCATCGAGTGACAAACTCTGCTACTGCCTTCTTCATACCTGGCCAATAGTGCTATTGTAAAAATTCCTTGTACATCTTCAACACTAAAGGATGTAACTCTAAAGGGGAAGTGTGGATCTCCCTCAGCACTTCCTCCTGAAGTGCAACTGGTACCATGGTACTTCCTCTAAAGAGGATGATGTGCTCACCACCTTCAGAAAATCAATCTGGTGCCTAACCTATGGATATCTGAGCACGTTGCATCTCAAAGTCAACGTCCCCATTTTATGCCTCCATGACATGCTAATGTAGTGGACGAGTGATTGTAAGAAAATGAAGAAAGGTTTCTCTATCTCTATCCACAATGGATATCTGTAAGGTAGCCAGCTGCTCTGTCGCCTCTCCTAGTAGTTGAATACCAGTCCTCCTTTTGAGCGCATCTCTTAAAATGTTCCCCATCCCAAGATTATAGACTATCTTGATGTCATAGTACTGGTGGAACTCAATCCATAGCCACTGTCTCAGGTTCAGGTCTTTCTGAGAGAAGATATACCTGAGACTCTTGTGATCAGATTACACGGTAAAACGTTCACCCATCAGATAGAGTCTCCACATCATCAAGGTGAAGACCACTTCTAATAACTCCAGGTCATGGGTAGCATAGGTCTGCTCATGCTATCTCAGCTTCCGAGAACCATATGCCATCATAGCTCCCTCATGAATCAGGACACACCCGAGTCAGGTCCCTGATGCGTTGGAGTAGACTACGTACCCTATGCCGTCCTCTGGAAGCCTCAAGATCGGGGCACTAGTCAACCTCTACCTCAGCTACTGGAAGCTCTGCTGACATCTCTCAGACCACACGAAGGGTTTCTCATTCTTCTTCAAGGATGATAGTGGTGTTTTAACTCTGGAGAAGTCTGGAACAAATCTTGGGTAGTATCCAGCCAAGACCAAGAAACATCGTACTTTCGCCACACTCCTGGGTGGCTCCCAAGAATGTACCGCCTCAATCTTCCTTGGATCTACAATAACTCCATCCTCCAAGATGACATGTCCCATGAAGTGAACCTCTCAAATCCAAAACTATCACTTCGAGAGCTTACCATATAGATGGTGCTCTCAGAGTGTGTCCAGTACTACCTGGAAATGGTCGGCATGATCCTCCTCAATAGTCAAGTAGATCAAAATGTATTCGATGAAGACCATGAAAAAGAGATCGAGGTAAGGCTAGAAATCGTAGTGGCCGTACTGACACCTGAAGGTTGTCTTCTGCTCATCCTCATCTCAAAATCTAATCTGGTGATAGCTTGATCTAGGGTCTATATGTGACAACTATCGTGATGCCTTTATCTGATCAAAGAGGTTATCAATCCTCGGGAGTGGTTACCTGTTCTTCATGGTCACCAGATTTAGGCGACTGTAGTCGACACAAATCCTAAAGCTCGCATCTTCTATCTTGGCAAACTAAATCATGGCTGCCCAGGGAGAATCATTGTGCCAAATGAATCCCTTCCCCTGCAAGTCGTTTAGGTGTACCTGCAACTCTCTAAGCTCAGAGGGAGCCATCCGATATGCTGGAGTAGATATCGGTGACATCCTGGGGTACAGTTCAATATAGAAGTCCACCTATCTACGAGGAGGTAGTCCTGGAATATCGTCAGGGAAAACATCTGCGTACTGGTCCACCACTACAGGAAATGTCTGACTCTCCACATCTATTGCTCCAACGGTATGGCAAGAAAACTCGTGAGTTATCGTCTACACCCTCCTCTGAGAGAGTATGTCATGTGATGTAAATGTTCCCTTCTCACTGGTGAAGGTAAACCAGGTCCCATCTGGGCGGACACACCACACTTTTTGCCTAATATAGTCAATCTGAGCATGAACTATATATAACCAGTCCATACCCAAAATGACGTCGTAAGGCATCGATGCTGCTACGAGAATATCCCAGCCGAAGCTCTCGCCTCTTAGAGTAAGCTCACACTTTTAGAACTAGTGAATAATCGTTTAGTCTATCCTGTAAGATTATTTAGCCGTAAGGAACAAGCCAACGACTCTGTTGGAATCTCTGAGCTCCGAATGAGAGCAGTGGCTATGAAAAAATGACTGGAACCTGTGTCCATAAGAACTAAAACTAAGGTGGAGTAGACACAAATCCTACCTTGAATCATCTCCAGAGCACCAGGGTTGTAGGCCTCAGCAGCCTGAAGTAGATATCTCCCTGTCCACCCACTCCATTCGGTCAGGGTGGACCTCCAGGTGGTGGTGGTGGAAACACCTCGAAACGTCGTCCACCGCCAGCTACTCAACCAGCTCCTCTTCCACGTCTGCATGTGCCCTGCTGACCGCCTCAATCAAACCTCTACCACTGCCTGTGAGGTCCCTCAACTGTCTCGTGATCATCTGAATGGAGGGTCAGACAGTCACAAGACATGTGACCTTGCCAACCGCGTGAGTAACAATGCCTTCTTCTAGTAGGTATGTCACAACATCAGTTTCCCTGCAAAACTGATACTGAGTCCTCTGATCATCCACCCAAGGGTCTGGTCCTCTGGGACCTCTGTGTCACCTATCTACTGCCAACTGAAGAAGACTCTGCTGCCTTTCAACCAGTAGTGGGTCTCGCGGTTGGTGACTGCTCTTCCAGGAAACTCTCTACTATGAGGGCTCTCTCTAACACCCAGGCCTACATTGGGATGCTGAGGGAGATCATCGATGCCCTGATCTCTCACCAGAGCCCCTACTCAAAGGTTTTGGCCCTGAAGAATGGGTATCATACCATATATGTGGAGGAGCGCGAGAGGTCAGTGAGCCTCACTCAGTACTGTGCTACTGTCATGCTTCTCTGCTATAAATGTAGTAGCTCTTATATCCGCACCGCTCGAAGGGTGGCTAGTACAAATTCCACCCAAAACAGTCTCTTGAAATCTATCCAAATATGTGTCACCTCAAAAGGCACCTAGAGAATCAAGCTCCTGCATCTGACTACTTCTTCCAGAAAGATACTGGCAGTAAGGATCACCATGTAGTCTACTGGTGTCCCTACTATCCTGAAAACTCTCACAACAACCTCTAGAAAATCCTTACCCACCTGTGGTTTTGTATCTCCCCAGAACCTGGGTGGGATCAGGAACTAGAACTCATGAAACATGCTCAAGTGGCATGCATCGTCTGCTACTGGGGCTGGAGGCATCGGTGGCTCAACAGAATGTGGTACCCTGGTGCCTCTGCTGGTAAAGGGCCCTGCACCAAGGGCTCATCGCTCGGTGGGCTGTCAGAGCGTACGACTCTCAGGGATCTAACTGGTCATCCATGGGGAGGCATCTTGAAAAAAAAGATGTTTCATTGTAAAAAGATTATACATGGTGTTCTGACCTTGTTGAGTTTACTTAAGAAAACTTTTTAAAACACACACGCAATCTATTTTTTCGTGCACTAAGTCAGAAATTAGAAATCATGGTCCTGGTGTATGGATATGTTAGTTGCCCGCACAAACACTGGACTACCTGAACAAAAAAACACACTTAGTACCCTTAACACTATTTCTTCACATAAAAATAAAGATCTAAGTGCTAAGTTATATGGTAGAACTGACTCCTATGATAAAAAAATTTCACAACCCGTCCCCCAGGGCCCTTGTTGTAACTAGCCTATGCCCGCCCTTTATAGGCCAGGGGTTTGAAACTAACACCAAAGGAATATATCCCTAAACTGGAAAGGCATTGCCTTTATAACTATAAACACACATATCAGAGTACACAACTGGAAGCAAGAAAATAGGTAAAAACTGTATACAAAAAGTGTGCTAGAAAGTAAAAGGGGCAGTAAATACAAGCCCAACTGTTAATTACAAGTACAAATGAAAATGGAAAAAATAGATGAAAGGTATAGAGGAGCTCCTGGATCTTCCACCGGGGTTCCTACCCGAAGGGTAGGTATAGATGACCACCTCAACACTCCATGTCTGTCAGGCTCTTCTGTGTATCAACTCGTCGTAAGGTCCTCCTCCAGGTTCCATCCAGTCCTGGCGCTCTCGGCCTCCGTCAACACTGTACGTCGTCTGCATCCAACACAAGGAGGTGTAGGAATAGCCCGTGTAAGGGTGAGTATAATGATACTTAGTACGGAACCAGAGACCCTCATGGTCTCACAAAATCCAACAATGATAAAACACAAAGTATGAAATCAATGGATAACCATTACTTAGGTATATTACCATAATATACCTAAGTTATCTAGTAACCCATCTCAATCATGAGGAAAACACTAATGTCATTGACTTAGCTCAAAACCAGGATTTTATTGTAGGGGTAGTATCAAGTAACAACCCTAGTCAAACATTCCAAACCTAGGCTACTGGTGTACTTCACCTCTATCGAGTACATTGGTCATGCAGCATCACATAGAGGTGCTTCCCACATTTCTGGACTGTTGTGGTACACCACCTATCGAGTACCGTGGGTATGCTGAGTCACACAGAGGCGCTCCACACTTTGGGTCTGCCGCGCTCACACAGAGGCGCTTCCCCTCGTAGCCTACTGAGGTAATCCTCCTGTCGATTACCATTGGTCTACCACGTCACACAGAGGCGCTCCCCACTATGGGTCTGTAGCGTCACACAGAGGTTCTCCCCACTTGTATAGTCAAAACACTCCAAGTCGAAAGGTCAGCAGTCGTTAGGTATCATCCAGCTACTTGGTCTCTGTACTGCGCTCGCTCGTCTCTGGTAGAATCTGCTCCATGAGCTATTGGTCGATACTCCAATGGTCACGAAGTGTCACGAACCGTCCTTGGGTCCCCTGTCATGACTACACCAAGCCCACCTTCCATAGGCCAGGGGCTGTTGACTAGCACAAAAGGTGTCAATCTCTAAGCTGGGAAGGCATTTCCTTTATAAAAGTAAACAAACACAACAGAGTACGAAATAGGATGTAAACACAAAGTAAAACGGAATACAAAATAGTGTGCTGGAACGTAAATGGGCCAGTATACAAACCCAGTTGAACAACAAGTACATGTAAAAAGGGACAAACAACTGAAATTATAGAGCATCCTTTGGATTTTCCTTCGGTATTCCTACCTGAAGGGTTGGTACAGATGTCCTCCTTAGCACTCACGTCCATCAGTCTCCTCCGTGCGCTGACTCGTCGCAAGGTCCACCTCCGGGTACCATGCAATCGTGATGCTCTCGGCCTCCGTCAGCGCTATCCGTCATCTGCATCCAACACAACGAGGTGCGGGCATAGCATGTGCAGGGGAGAGTATAACAATACTAAGTAGGGACCCTGATACCCGTAAGGTCTCACAATATCCAATAAGGAAAAACAAAAGAAGAAAGATACAATCACGAAGTATCAACCAACCCAACTTAGATACATGGCCATACATATACCTAACATACCAATCTCAGTCTGACTCCAAATCTCGAGCCCAAGCACAATCCAATTCCACAAATAAAGTAAAGTCAATCACTATGATGATAAAGTTGAATGACAAGACTTAGCTCACACAGGTGTGCCACAATAGTAGAGGGATATAGATGATCAGATGTAGCCATTATATAATCTAAGGTGTCAGACCCACACATGATATAGGACTAGCTAATCTATCGGACCCACATAGGATACATGCCAGCTATCTCGTCTATGCTGTCAGACACAAACAGCATACATGCCAGCTATCATGTCTAATCTATCAGACCTACACAAGATACATGCTAGCTATTTTGTCAGACCCACATAGGATACAGGAACAGAAGTTAGAACTGTCGAACCAACATAGGATTCTGGTACAGTAGTCAGCATCGTTGAACCCATGGAGGATTCCAGTATAGTAGTTGTCGTAGTCGTAGGCAACTCTAGGGTTCCCACACACAACACCCTCGATTCAGGGAGGGTCAGGTTCTTGAGAAAAGGGGGTTCGATACATCAACTATCACAAATTCTTGAGTTGATTTATCCCAAAGTTGCGTCTTATCATAAGAAACCCAACTCTACAGACAGAGCGTCAATCAGACGCCCGTTCTGAGAGTTATTAGCTTTTCTATTCCAAGGGCCCGGTCAGATTTACCCTCGTTTCAAACCCAACCATTTTCCAATGTTTTCCCAAACGCACTTAGAGTATCGTAAAATGACTTCCTCGTCCCCAGCGTCCCAATGCCACAGATGGTGCTCCGTTCGGACACATGATCTTGAAGATATTTTCATTTAAGCGATGTCGGGCCCGGCCTGTCAAGCCAAGTGTGCTGGCGAGTCCAATGCGGTTGGGGGGTCGGTCCACCTTCAAACTCGGCCCGCGGAGTGGGCTGGTCCGGTTCCCCCAGTGGCGCCGAGCGACGTTGCCTCTCCCTGCCCGGCCGACCGAAGCCTATCATTTATGTCTGGCACGATCGGCCCGCACAACGGGCCATTGTTCCTCCCAGGCGGCACCGCGGTTTCTTCCACCCAATCAGCAGTTGAATGGCCGGTTCGCCTATAGAGTGGGCCACAGTTTCGGGTTTCAGTTCCCTATCCGCGTGGTGCCTGTGGGTACTGCGAACCTCCAGCCCGGCCGGCCGGTTCTTCTCCGTCCTGAGCGGCCCGCGGATACGGGCCGCAGTTTTCCTCCACGCGGCCGACGCGTGACACCCACCTCCAGTCATAGTCGACCACTATCTCTGCCGCCTCTTCTGACGGCCATGGTCTCCATGGACATGACCTCCTTCTTCCGTTGCAGTGCGACGCCACCACACCCTACCGACTCTGCCTCCATTGTCAACGCAAACAAGAATCAACAGAAGGTTGTCAGGCAGTGTTTGTTCAGCATGTGCCCTCCACGTTAAGTGATAACATTTTGGACACCATCATTCCAAAATAAAACTTCTAAGTTCATGGAAATAATTCTTAGGTAAAAAAGAAATAATCCAAATTTCCCATACCTCGTATTTGACGTTTCACATCGACAAGTTGCGGAAGATGAAGTCGCGGAAGTCGGGCATCGCGGAAGACGGACGTCGATTTCGTTGACTTCGGGAAACATCCGAATAAGAAGCATAGTCGACGTTCCTCACGGTAGGCTTATCCTATTGTGCCTTGGACAATGATCAAATACAGTTTCTGTATTCTTTTTTGGAGAAAAGGGGCATCCTTCATTGGAGAAAATGGGCGTTCTTTGTTTTCTTCAGTGAATAAAGCTCTCTCTCTAATTCTCCAAAAATCCCACCAAGGTAAAATGTGCCAACCCAATTAAAAGAATGTAATGTCTTCTTTTAATGTTGGAAAAATAAATTGAAACGATTAAAAATACTCAAATTCATTAAAAAACTTATTAATTAATTGTGTTGGCACCTTAATGAGAGGAGGTGGATGGTTTAAAAAATTTAATAGTGGAGAGGTGGCTTCATTAATTCAAAGGGAAGTCCAAGAGTTTCAAAGGGGGATTTCAAGGGTATTTGAGGGATTTTTGTTCATGTGGGCCCCACCACAAGTTATATCCTCCCACGGGAGGTTACGGTGTGGTGGGCCCCACCACTAACCTTCACCTAGAGACTTTAGCAACCTTTATAATAAAAATGTGTTGCACACACATTTTTATTTAATTTCTAATTTTATATAGTAACCCCAATTTAAAACATCCATCTAGTATAAAACAAAACTGCGGTAAAGGTCCCCTTAACCGAATATCGGCACTGCGAGTTCATCAGGGTCCTCAGATTTCAATTACGAGCTCCAATTCAAAATATAGAAATACCCACATGTATGTTTACTGAACGTACCCGAAAAAACATCATAAAATTATTCCGGACACACAATGCCTCAGAATCAGGCATTTTCAGAAACCGCGGACTCTTAAAATTAAAAAAAAATTAAGAAAATTTTTTCCTTGAAATTTCCGGGTCTTTACATTACCCCCACATCAGGGCTTTATGTCCGCAGAAAGCATCAACACACACTATGGAAACAAATGCGGGTATTGAGAACACATTTGATCCTCCCACTCCCATGTTCTCTCATGGGGGTTCCCATGCTGCTAGAAAACACGCTGGTTGCACCCAAATTTACCATACCGGTAAAAGCAGTCATTGAAGTACAAGTAGGGATCGAATCCACAGGGACAAAAGAAGAAACCTTGAGACACTAAGATTGGATACGGGATTGGCTATGAAGTGGCCAACTGTGGTGTTGATTGATTTGAAGAAATATTTATTGATTTTAAAGAACAAATCCAATAAATTTACTTGAATTAAAACAACTAATTATTGTAAGTTGATTCTATGTAGTCTCTTGGGCTTTATTGGATGTTTTTTTTCATTTGATTTTCTGTTCATCAATTCAATAGTTATCCATTAAATGAAATAATTCCTCAATATCATTCTACGATTTCATCCATACACAATTTCAATGATAATAAACAATTCACTTATAGGATCAATTAAATGATCACTCTAAGGAATTGATTTGTACTAGCACTCAAAATGTGTCATCGTTAAAGTAGGTAAAGACAAAGAAGAAGATAAATCAAAGAAAGGAACTATTAAAATGAAGAACAGATTTATGAATTTAAGAACATAAAATAGAATTCAATCTTCCCCATGCGACTCCCTAGGATCAACCCATAAAAGGTTAACCCTCCATTGATGTTATTCATTCAATGGAAGCAGGTAGTCAACTTAAAGAAGCGGGATTGAAGAAGAAAAACATTAATCAAAATGAATACTCCACCATTGTGTGATTGAATTCACGAGTGTTGTTGTGAGTAAATTCACACCTTGATTCAACGGTATCAACATGTGAAGAATAGGAAAATAAAAAGTGAAGAAGAATAAATTTTATTAAAATACTAAACATGAATGAAAAACACACATTAGAGAAATTGATGATGCCATTACAAAACGAAAACGGGAAATTACAATTGAAAGAAAAACATGAATTCGATGAAAAATGTTAGATGATAATTCCCTTAAATACCAGCTCCTTATATAGGTATATTAGGAGCCTTAGAGACACCCCACCACAATAAATTCTATCCCCATTAATTTAGATAGTTAAAAGGAGGGTGAGAAAATTAAGGGATTTTGACGTTTCGAAGTTGACCTGGAAATTTCGTCCAGATTCGTCCACCATTTTGAAGTGTGCATTTCGAATTGAAGGAGGCCGAATCATCAGCGGTAGTAGAAGACAAATATATTATTACATGTGTCCTCTATCCTCTGTACAAATTTCAGATCATTGTGAACATCCTTCTGGATGTTATGGTCAAATTGGTGGGACGAATTTATTGGTATTAATGTCGAGCCCACCATTTAAATCTCAAATTTTGGTCACTTTATCGTCATGCAAACTTCAGAATTAGCTCCGGCAATAGTTGAATGAAATTATCCTCATATTTTTATCTTTCTACTATAAAACTTTGAGCTTCATTGGGTGTGGTTTGTGGGCGCCACAATTGTTTGATGGGGCTTAGGCCCATTATACTTTCTCCCACAAATTTATGCATTCAGGCACAAAAATCACCATCTTACATTGGTATTAATCCATAGGACCTATAAAATTAAATGTTCCAAACAAAGATGTAAATAATATCCCAAAATATCAAATTCAAAAAATGAATATAATGCAATCCACAAATAGATTAATTATTGGGCCCAAATTTTCATTTTAAACAAGAATTTCATTTTAGATGAGAAATGAAGTTTTATTTATGTAATGCACTAAAAAAATGTTTGTTGACTTTGTAACAATGAATATAATGATATTGACAATGAATATTATCCACTTTCAATGACTAATCACACCCCCACTTGAGTTTTTCATGTTCCGAGCAAAAAATATATTACAAATATGAAATTTAAATCCCTTTTTCCAAAAACATTTTTATACACATTGCTCACCCAAAGACCACATACCAATAAAATTATTAAACCCATAAGAATAATTTAAAACTAGCTAGTTTCATAAGAATATCCCAAGCCCAAGCCCATTCCATTGTTCAAATTTATCGCCACATTTCATCCAATTTCAATTAAGCATGATAAAGTGTTGTGCATCAGAAAATATATGGGGCCCATTTTATTTTTCAATGGGAAAAAATGGAAGCGCAAGGTGGGAATCACATTAAACCTTAAGATGAGTATCCATTTTTTATTATTATTATTTTTGTTTGTTTTTTTATTTTTTATTTTTTAACCACAATAGATATGAAAAGACTAACTCTGGGCAAGAAAACTATGGAGTCACGATCCCCAAGTGCCGAAAGCCACACATATTGTCAATTCCATTCTCTAAAATAGAGATATAAAGCCTAACTCTGGGAAAGACAACTATGGAGTCACGATCCTGAAGTGTCGGACGCCACACATTTGGACAAAACACTGCTCTATGTGGTCATTATTTTTTTAAATTTTTTTGGTTTTTTTGGATTCTCTAATTAAACTAAAAGAGACCACAGAACCCTATGCTATAATTAAAGGGACCCAAGAACTAAAATTTACACCCACGATCTTGTAGACGTGCATTAGGTCATTTTTATTAAGAGGATGAAAATGTAAACTTTGAAAAATCACATCTGACAACCACACTATCCAAAAACTATGCTCATGAACCTAAACATGCATTAAAATCAGAATCAAGGCATGAAAAACTATTTTCTATCCAATTTCAGAGTTTTCAATGTGTGTTATCATGTTCAAGGAAAATAGAATTTTTCTTCCCATGCATGTTATTATTAAAAAAATTATTTTTTATTTCATCTCCCCTCCAACATAGAAAAACATTGTCCCTAGTGTTTAAAGAAAAGAAAAGTTAAAATGGGGTAGAAGAGGAGTTCAAAGAGGAAATTTGAAAATGATAAACATGGAATGAAGTCACCTGGTGGTTGATGAAAAAATCACATGCCAATGTCTCCCTTCAATCCTGGGTTCGAGTCTCAGTGGAATTAATGGTGGTGAATGTATTTTCTTTATGACTTACGACATGTCCTTTAATTTTTTAACCTATAAAAACAAAAAATAAACAAAAAAATAAATTGATGATTCATTGTCTTCTTTTTAGATTTCTGGGTAAGGTATTACTCAGATATCACGCCACGTGACACGTATGAATATGGCGCCCCCTTTCATACCCATCCTTAATCATAAAAGAACAACATGTCAACAGTCTATGGTAATTTATTATATGAAAAAAAATGATTCAAAATGATTTGAAACATGGAATCAATGGGTTACCTCTGATGCAACGCTTGTGTTTAACGTCGTTGGCTCGACTTGTACCCCCCAACTTATCCAATTCCAACTTTCAACATTTTTAGGACCCCATTTTTGTTCACTTCAACTTGATTCAGATTGATTTTTTTATAATTTGATTCATGTGAAATACCATGGTCAATAATGTGTGTGGAAGTCCAAGGAAATTTGGTAATGGTTGATTCGGTTGAATTTCTTGTCTTTCCTAAGACATCAATGACCATTCCAGCATTATTGGTATCTTGAGAAGAATGAACTACAAATACAAGGTCTTTATTATCTCTTATAGTGGGATTCTTGATTTCGGAAGAAAGTAAAATAATTTTGAGCTCGGGTTTATTGAAATTTCCTAAAGGAGATTGACAAATTAAATCAAAATCAGTTTCTTCTCCAAAACATTTACAAATAATTGGTTCATTTTTAAGATATGATTCATCCTGGAAATTGTCCAGTTGAATATCATAAGTGTGTATGGGATCAATATTAGTTATATATCCCAATAGTTCAATGTTCATTGATTCTAAAAAACTGTTATTGGAGCAATATTCTGAACACTCAATCCATGAAGACAAATTTTCCCCTTGTGAATCCAAAAAATTAATTTCCTCCTGATTTAAATACCCTTCAGCATTTCCTTGTTCTTTTTCAGTTATCTCATATCCAAAGGTTAGTTATTTTTTAAATTCATGGGAGGTTTTTGGGATAAATGATTAATCTATCAATGATGAGGAATGAACATCTTGAGTGGGAATGGGTTCCTCAGAAGTCTTAAAGCTTTGTAATTCTAATCTGAAAGATGAAACTTCTGAATTTATTTTATCCATTTGTTCACACAATTGTTCAAGATTTTTTTTAGGATTAGTGTTTAAATATGTTTGTACATCATGGACTTCCTCATTATTTATATTTTCAAACATTCTTGATAGGTATGGAAATTGATCTTTTAAACATTCATCATCACATTGATCGTTCATGTTATCGGGTGTGGGGTAATCATTAAAGTGTTGATCAAAGTAATTTTCTTTCTAAGAGGATTCCCATTGTATATTTTATTTTTGATTCCAGCCTGAGTTTATGAATGGAAATTTTTGATGATACTCCATTAGAGTTGAACGAAATTAGGATTTGGATTTTTTTGGACACACAAAAACAGAAAGGGGAAAAGAAAAGATAAATATAGGTGAGAAAAGAGAAGTTAAGTGTAAATAGAAGGAGGGTGTCTAAGAAAACGTACTTGGGACATCAGAAATAGTGCCAAAATTTGGTTCCACCCAAATTTACCCTACCAGTAAAAGCGGTCATTGAAGTACAAGTAGGGATCGAATCCACAGGGATAGAAGAAAAAACCTTAAGACACTAAGATTGGATACATGATTGGCTATGAAGTGGCCAACAATGGTGTTGATTGATTTGAAGAAATATTGATTTAATTAAAATAACAAAGCCAATAAATTTAATTGAATTAAAACAATTAATTAAGGTGATTTGATCCTAGGTTGTCTTTTGGGCTTGATTGAATGTATTTGTTTTTCATTTGATTTTCTGTTCATCGGTTCAAGAAGAATCCATTAAATGAAATAATTCCTCAACATCATTATCCCATTTAATTCATACACAATTTCAAGGATAATCACTAATTCACTTAGAGGATCAATTAAATGATCACTCCAAGTAATTGGATTGTACTAGCACTCAAAATGTGTCGTCATTAAAGTCGGTGAAGACAATGAAGAAGATAAATCAAAGAATGGAACTATTAAAATGAAGAACAGATTTTTCAAATTTAAGAACAAAAAATAGCATTCAATCCTCCCCATGAGACTCCCTAGGATCAACCCATAAAAGTTTAGCCCTATATTGATGTTATTCTATCAATGGAAGCGGGTAGTCGACATAAAGAAGCGGGACTGAAGAAGAAAAACATTAATCGAAATGAATACTCCACTGTTGGGTGATTGAATTCATGAGTGTTGGTGTGAGTAAATTAACACCATGATTAAATGGTATAAACATGTGAAAAAAACTAAAATAAAAAGTGAATAAGAATAAATTTTATTAAAATACTAAACGTGAATGAAAAACTTACATTAGTGAAATTGACGATGCCATTACAATATGAAAGCGGGAAATTACAATTGAAAGAAAAACATGGATTCAAAGAAAAATGTTAGATGATAATTCCCTTCACCACCAGCTCCTTATATAGGTGTATTAGGAGCCTCAGAGACACCCAACCACAATAAATTCCATCCTCATTAATTTAGAGAGTCAAAAGGAGGGTGAGAAAATTAAGTGATTTTGACGTTTCGAAGTTGACCCAGAAATTTCATCCAGATTACTCCACCATATTGACGTGTCCATTTGGAATTGAAGGAAGCCGCATCATCAGAGGTCGTAGAAGAGAAATATCTTCGTCCATTTTTCCTTTATTCTTTTTCCAAATTTCATGTCATTTGGCAAAGCCGATTGGATGTTATCATCAAAATCGTGGGACAAATTTATGTGTATTAATGTCAGGCCCACCATTAAAATATCAACTTTAGGACCCTTTATCATCATGAAAACTTCAGAATTAGCTCCGGACATAGTTGAATAAAATGATCCTCATATTATTATCTTTCTACTATAAATATGTGAGCTTCATTGGGTTTGTTTTGTGTGCCCCACATTTGTTTGATATGCCTTAGGCCAATTATGCTTTCTCCAGCAAATTTCTGCATTCAAACGCAAAAATCTCCATCTTCCCTTGGGATTAATTTGTCAGACCTAGAAAATAAAACATTCCAAACAAAGTTATCAATAATATCCGAATATATAAAATTTAGAAAACGAATATAATGCAATCCACAAATAGATTAATGATTGGGCCCAAATTTGCATTTTAAACATGAATTGCATTTTAGATGAGAAATGAAGTTCAATTTATGTAATGCACTAAAAACAATGTTTATTGAATTTTTAATAATGAATATAAATAGATTAACAATGAATATTAGCCACTTTGAGTGACTAATCACACGCACCAGTGGAATCTACCATCCACACAGGACCTGCTCTTGTCGATCTTCAATCTCCACTGGAACCTCAGTGAATGTCGCCCTGTCATCAATATCTAGCTCCCCATGGTTGATGATGTGAGATGGGTCATGCACGTATCTCCTCATATGAGATATGTGGAAGATGTCAAGAACCTGGTGCAACTAAGGTGGAAGGGAAGACCGGTACGCCACCTCGCCTAACATACTGAGGACCTAGAAAGGTTCGATGAATTGTGAAGATAACTTACCGCCTCGGCCAAATCTCCATAGAACTCATCGAGGTGAGACCTGTAGAAAGATGTGGACTCCATCCTCGAACTCTAGAGGTCTTTGTATCCTGGATGTATATTGAAGACCCCTCAATAAGACCACAGATATCTGATCCTACAACCACTCTAGGACCTCCAAAGGCTGAACCAAGCCTTTGGAGGTACCTATTGTTCTACCTTCACTTGCTGACATGTGAGGCATTGTGAGAGAAACTATGCCACTGCTTTCTTTATTCATGGCCACCAGTTCTGTCGTCGGAGGTCAAGATACATCTTCTCCACTCCAGGATTTACCGCTAAAGGATATGTGTGGAACTCCCTCAACACTTCCTCCTGAAGTGTAATTGGTACCATGGTATATCCTCTGAAGAGAATTTCGTTCTACCCACCTTCAGAAAATCCATCAGGTGCCTATCCTATTAATATCTTAGCACGACGTGTCTCACAGTCAACGTCTCTATACTGTGCCTCCCTGAATCACTGTAGAAGTGGAGGAGTGACTATGAGAGACTATAGAATGGATGCTCCATATCTATCAACAATGGATATCTACAACACGAACAGCTTCTCTGTCGCCTCTCCCAGTAGCAGAATATCGGATCTCCTGCTGAGAGAATCAGCTACAACGTTTCCCCTTCCCAGGAGTATAGACTATCTCAAAATCATAGTCCTGGAGGAACTCAAGCCAACGCCAATGTGTCAAGTTTAGGTCCTTCTGTGAAAAAATATACCTGAGACTCTGGTGGTTAGAGTAGACTGTAAAGAATTCCCTCATAAAATAGTGTTGCCAAATCTTCATGGTGAATACCACTGCTGTTAAATACAAGTCATGGGTAGCATAGTTCTACTCGTGCTATCTCAACTTCTGAGAACCATATGTGATTACTGCTCGCTCCTGTATCAGGACACACCCATGTCCAGTCCCCGATGCATCGCAGTAAACTACATACCCAACGCCCTCCTCCGGTAGCCTCAAGATGGGCGCACTAGTCAACCTCTGCCTCAGCTCCTGAAATCTTTGTTGGAATCTCTTTGACCACATGAATGATTTCCCTTTCTTCATCAAGGCGGATAGTGGTGCTGCTAATCTGGAAAAGTCTAGAATTATCTTTTGATAGTATCCAGCCAAATCAGACATCCCTCCCCTCTTTGGGGGGGGGGGGGGTAATTCTAGGATCATATTTCAAAAATATGTCCCCATGTATTGTCACTCCGGTTTGGAACTAAAAACTTAGAGTTCCTCCTTCCACACAGGTAAGGTTGGTTGATTCAAGAGTGATCAGCTACACCATCCTATGCATGAGTTAACATGTCCTTCCTAGGTTTCCTTTTTCGCTGACTAAGGAAAACCTCATCCCAACATTGTAGATAAATCACAAACTTTTTTCATAATACATTCAATCTTTTTTATGAAATATGGTTGCCCAGTCCATACCCAAACTAACGTCGTAAGTCCTCGACGATGCCACCAAGAGTTTCCAACAGAAACTCTTGCCTCAAGGGTCATATCACACTATCGGCGTATGTGTGATTATCGAGTCTCCTCCCAAAGGAATATCCAGACATGAGGGTCATGTTAAAGGTTTAACCAAAAACTCTAGGTCTGGGCATGATTCTTGGATGGAATAAATGATTGGTACCTATGTCTATTGATACAGAAGCTAGTATTAGACAAATACCTTACCTCAAATCATTCATAGAGGCCTTGGGTCACACTCCTTGACCGCATACAGATATTCTCTTCCCCTTCCCTCTTGCTCGCTGAGCCAAGTGAGGACTACAAAGGTGGGTGGCTGTAACATGTCGAAATGTTCACCACCTCATGTTGTTCTCCTAGCTCTGCCTCGACATCTATTTCCCTATAGATTCATCTATCCTTAACACTTCCTCTTCTTGAAACATTCTAAACGCTCAAGTTTCTGGGACTAGCGCCAGTTTCATTCTTTCCAACTGCTAACATTCACTACATGTTTCCACTCATCTAATGAACATTCAACCACAATGGTTCTCTCTAGCACCTTAATATAAGTAACAATTCATAGTGGAAAAAGTGTTGGCTCAGATATCCTTGAATGCACATCGCTCAGAGGTTCATGCTCTAAATCACTGACCATATCATATTCATTGATTACCTGGAAATATTAGTATGCCTCGATGAATACTCATCTACCGACACATAATCCTGCAAAAGCTGTATAAGCTCTAAAAAACTCTCATCCACCTCCTCAAGAAAGTCCTCAACTACTTGTGGGTCATGCTCGCCTCGGAACCTGAGGAATATCTATTGTTGAAACACATACAAGGCACCAAGACTACAAGTGTCCTCTACCGGTACTGCCGGTAGTGTCTGCTGACCAATGAGAAGTGATAAAGTTGGCACACTGCCCGAAGGTACCATCTCGGAAAATGGTCCAAGTACTGAAACCTCATCGCTATGCGGACCATTCTCATGGTCACTCACTAAAAAATATTAGTACCTAAGATCATCACCCTCTCTACTAGTGTCTAAATTAGGCAGAAAACACTAATAATAACCTCCATCCAGTCTTATGCTTCCTGGGAATCTGTCTCACCTTGAAATCTCGGAGGCTCCACCACTGGAACGAGTGCAATGCGCCTAGTAGGTGTACACCATCCTTTAATAGGGATGGTGGAATCTACTACCCAATGGGTGGTGGTGCTGCTGGTACACCACCCGAAGGTGCCAACATAGTAAGAGGTCCCTAAACTAGAGCCTCGTCGCTCGGTGGACCTTCATCGTGTTCTCTCTCGGAAACCCTAGCTGACTGTCTATGCAGCGACATCTTGATAAGGAACAGATGCCTCACAGTCAATAAGTTATACCTGGTGAGATGACTCAAAGAGTTCACAAACAAGAATCTTTAAAACAGAATTGCAATCAGTGTTTTCATGCTCTAAGTCATAAATCAGAATTCAGGGTCTTGGTGTATAGATACGTCAGCCGCCGCACCAACACTAGACACCCTGGACTGAAAAACACACTCAATACTCATAAAACTATTGCTTCAGAGTAAGACAGATCAGAGTCCCAAGTTCTACGGTAGATCTGACTCCTCAGATACTAATTTTTCATGACCCGTCCTTGGGGCTCGTGCCATGACTACCCAAAGCCCACCATCCATATGCTAGGGGCTGGCAACTAGCACCAAAGGCATAATTTTCTAATCTGGGAAGGCATTTCCTTCTTAAAAGTAAACAAACACAATAGAGTACGCAATAGGAAGTAAACACTAAGTAAAACTGAATATAAAAGAGTGTGATGGAATGTAAATGGGCCAGTATACAAACCCAATTGAACAACAAGTACAAGTAAAATGGGACAATCATCTGAAAGTAAATGAGCCTCTCCTGGATCATCCTCCAGAATTCCTACATGAAGGGTAGGTACAGATGGCCACCTCAGAAATCACGTCCATCAGTCTCCTCTGTGTGCCAACTCATCGCAAGGTCCACCTACGAGTACTGTCTAGTCATGGAACTCTCGGCCTCCATCAGCGCTGTCTGTCATCTGCGTCCAACACAATGAGTTGTGGGCATATCCCTTGCAGGGGTGAGTATAACGATACTCAGTAGGGACCCTGAGACCTGCAAGGTCTCACAATATCCACAAAGGATAATGAAAAAAAGAAAGATACAATCACGAAGTATCAGCCAACCCTACTTAAGTATACTCCCATACTTATACCTAAGTTACCAATCTCAGTCTGACTCCAACTCTTTTGCTCAAGAAAAATCCAATTCCACAAAGAAATTAAATTCAATCACCAGGATGAGAAATGGTTGAATGACATGACTCATCTCACACAGGTATACCATAATAGTAGATAGATATATATGATCAGATGTTGCCACTGGATCATCTAAGCTATCAGACCCAACACAAGATACAAGACCATCTAAGAAGTCGGACCCACACAGGATACATGCTAGCTATTTTATTGGTCCTATATAGGATATAGGAATATAAGTTAAAACTATCAAACCCACACAAGATTCCGGTATAGTAGTCATCATCGTCGAACCCATTGAGGATTCCCGTATAATAGTTGTTGTAGTCATTGCCAGCTCTAGGGTTCCCACACACAGCACGCTCGATTTCAGGAGGGTCCTCTTCTCATGAAATGGGTGGAGGATACATCAACTATCACGATTTCTTGAGTTGATGTATCATGAAGTATTGTCTTATCATAAGGAACCCAACTCGATAGACGGTGCGTCAATCGGATGCCCGGTCTGAGAGTTATTAGCTTTTCTGTTCCAGGGGCCTTGTTGGATTTATGTTTGTTCCAAACCCGACTGTTTTCCAAAGTTGTCCAACACTCACATAGAGTATTTCAAAAGGAACACCTTGACACGAGGGTTCTAGTTACATAGACGGTGTGTCATTCAGATGCGTGTTCTTGAAGATATTCGCATTTAAGCGATGTTGGGCCCGGCCCGTCAAGCACAGTGGGCTGGCGGGTCTGACCAGGCTAGGGGTCAGCCTGACCTAGTTTCGAAGGTCTGGCCCGGTTGGGGGGTCAGCTCGGCATGGTGGGGTGTGGCCCACCTACTGACCCGGCTCGCGGAGCGTGCCGGTTCGGTTCACCCGATGGCGCCGAGCGGCTTTACCTTTCCCTGCCCGGCCGTCCAAATCTGGACGGGCCGCTCGTCCTCCCACACGGTGTCGTAGTTTCTTCAGCCGTTCTGGAAAGAGGTCGGCCGGTTCACCCGATGAGTGGCCCGTGGTTGCGGGCCATGGTTACCCCACCGCACAATGCCTACGGGCACCGCAAACCTCAATTCCGGCTGGCATGAGGCCGCCCGTTTCTTCTCCAGCTTGAGCGGCCCGAGGATGCCGACCCTGGTTTTCCTCCACGTAGCCAGTGCACAGCTGCCGCCTCCGGTCACCATTGCAGCCTGCATGGCCACAACCTCCTTCCTCTGACACAGTGCAATGACACTGCTCCCTACAGGCTCCGCCTCCATTGTCAACTAAAACAAGAATCGACGGAGGGTCGTCGGGCCATGTTTGTTCGCCTCGCTCCCTTCTCGTTAAGTGATAACATTTTTTCCACGATCTATCAAAAATAAAACGTCATGGTTTATGGATATAATTCTTATGTAAAAAAAATAAATCAAATTCCCCTACCTTGTATTTTATGTTTCACGTCGACGACCCGCAGAAGACAGTGTCGAGAAAGTCGTGCGTCGCGGAAGACGGACGTCGATTTCATTGACGTCAGGGAAACATTTGATGAAGAAGTGTAGTTGGCGTTCCTCGTGGGCAGATCCTCCTCTTGTGGCTTAGATGAAGATCTAAGACAGTTTCATCATTCTTCGTTGTATAGAAAGGGCGTCCTTCATTGGATAGAAAGGGTGTTCTTTGTGTTCTTCGGGGAAGAACACTCTTTCTCTAATTCTCCAAAAGTCCCACCAAGGTAAAATATGACAACCCAATTAAAATAATGTAATGTATTCTTTTAATGTATGAAAACTAAATTAAAACGATTTCAAATATTCAAATTAATTAACTAAGTTATTAATTAATTGTGTTTTCAACTTAATAAGAGAAGGTGGATGGTTTAAAAAATTTAATAGGTGAGAGGTGGCTTCATTAATTCAAAGGAAAGTCTAAGAGCTTCAAGGGGGGGGGGGTTTCAAGGTGTGTTGAGGGATTTGTGTTCGTGAGGGCACACCACCTAGTTATGTCCTCCAAATGGAGGTTAGGGTGTGGTTGGACCCACTCCTAACCTCCACCTAGAGACTTTAACCACCTATCTAATAAAAATGTGTTGCACACACATTTTTTATTTAATTTCTAATTTTATTTAGTAACCCCAATTTATAACTTTCATCATGTGTAAAACGCAACTGTGATAAAGGTCCCATTAGGAGAATAAAAACATCGTGAGTTCATTGGTGTCCTCATATTTCAATTCCGAGCTCCGGTTCGAAAGATAGAAAAACCTGCACGTAGATTTACTGAATGTACCCGAACAAAACTTCATAAATTTATTTCGGGCACACCTGACCTCGGAATCAGGCACCGTCAGAATCTTCGGACTCGTAAAATTCTAAAGAATTTATGAAAAAAAATTGCATGATGTTTTCGAGTATTTACATGATGTCCCATGTAGAAGTATCGCAAAAGATCTGCCTCATCATAGGGGTCTCAACACAACAAATGACGCGTTAATCGGATGCCCTGTTTGTGAGATATTGGAATTTTTGTTCCTGGGACCCAATTTGATTTTCATTTCAAACCAAACCGACCATACCCTTATTGTGTCCAAACCTCAAGTGGGTTATTCCAAAAGAACCGACTCGCTCTAAGCTTTCTGTTGCCGCAGGCAGTTCGTAGATCGGACACCCTTACACCATGATTTAGGGGAAAAGGTGTATTCGGCCTAATCGGGTCCGGACTAGGCTCTGGCCCGGTCCGCGGGTCTGACCCAGCCCTGAAGGGAGTGGCCTGGCCCGAGGGGTGGCCCGACCTATGACAGTGGACCAGCCCGATGGAGCGGCCCGCCCCGAAGGTGACCCGGCCCGAGGGGTAGCCTTTCTCGTTGGAGGCCCTATGGCCTGGTTGGCCTAACGGCCTGGTTGGATCAGCGGCTCGGTTTGCCAGGCGACCTGGCGTCCCGACTAGGGTCCGCCTTATCTGGGGACAGGGGGGAAACACACACCCCTGGCTCCCGAACACAAAGTCGTTCGGCTGGGATACCAAACGGGCACTAGGTGGCACCAGTCTCGGTCACGCAGGACCCAGAGGGGTCCCGATCCTCGTGGTTGGCCATGTAGTTGGCCTCTCAACACCACTGGCACATCGTGATGGCGATGCACCCCTCGGCTGCGGCCCACCCTAGCTACAGCTCCCTTTCTACGTGCGGCGTGATGACGTCGCGCTATTCCGTCCGACCGTTGTAGCCTGTGTGGCCACAACTCCTTCTTATTGCACGGTGTGACGGCACCACACCCCTCTGGCATCGCCACAACCAGCCTAGCTACGACCCAGATCTATGCATGGCACAACGGCACCATGACCCTCTGGTGCCACGGCGGCCCTGGCACTGCCGGCTTCTTCTATGGTTTTCTCGTTGCCGGTCGCCACAGGTACCGCCGCGGTCCTCTCTTCCGGCAGGGCCATTACACCATCGTCGTCATCAACAAGTGAGTTATAACAAATGGGGAGGGTCGGGCCATGTTCTAGCGGTCCATGCCCTCCACGTTATGGTGAGATAAATCAGAATATCACAATCCAAAAATTGAACGACGATGAACGGAGGGTAAAAATTATACATAGAACAACCCCTACCTCTCTTGTCGATCGTTGATGATGGAAAGAGGTGAATGGTGGACGTCAATTAAATGACGTCAGAAAGTGTCCAGGGTAGGAGACTGAGGAAGAAGAGTCGTCAACGTTCTTTGCAGTCGACTCCTTCTCTTTTGGCTATGTCGAATAGCAAAGAAAATTTTTTTCATTCTTCAGTGGATGATGAAGAGGCGTTCTTCATGTTCTACATTGAGAGATAACTTACCAAGTGTTCTCCAAGTTATATCTCAAAGCGCCAACCAAAAGAATTGCCAACCAAAAATAATGGGTTATGATAACCCATTATTTAATTTTTTGGCCAAAGAATTCAAAAGAATTCAAATAAGATTTTAAAATAATTATGTGAATAAATTCAATTAATAAATTAAGCGGGTCAGAAAAATTAAATAGTGTGGTAGGTGGAGAGTTTTATCCCACATAATGGGGGTTAAAGGGGGTTTAAAGCCTGCGTGGGACCCACCAAAGATATCCTACCAAGGGAGGTTATTTATGGGTGGGCCCCACCCCCATAACCTCTCATGGGAGGTTATGGTGTTGTGTCCCCCACCTCATACCCCCTCTTGGAGATTTTAACCACAAAAAAATACAAAGAAGTTATCACCTTATTTTTATTTAATTTATTTAAAAAACCCCAAAAACCAACTTCCATTCCCGAACATCTGTCGTCGAGGTGAAAGTCTTCATAATCGAATACCGACACTGTGAGTTCGACGCTACCCTCAGATATCAATTTCGAGCACTGGTTCAAAAGTTATAAAATCCCACTCATACGTTTACTAAACGTACCCGAAAAAAACATCATAATTTGATTCTGGGAAAACCGAGCCTCCGAATCAAGCGCCATAAATTTTCACGTACTTTTAAAATTCCCAAGTATTTATGAAAAAACATTTCATCGAAAATTTTGGGTCTTTACACAAAATATAATTTATAAAAAAAAATATTATCTTGTCTAATGTTCATTTGATGAATGGATTAGACCAATAAAATTTTTATATTATTTATAAATTAGTTTGGTTCCATTTGAATTATATAACTATTTTACATTAATTTTAAAATTTTAATAATTTTAAGAGTTACCCTCCATGTTTTTATTAAAGGAACCCCTTACTATCACTTATTCATAATAAATATCAATTGGATTCATAACATATCTGACAAAATTCTATAATATAATCACTCCACACATTCTAGCTCTATTATTTTATGCATAACACCACATTCACTTCTCTTACTGTGTTATGCAAATAAAATTGTTTGAAGAAGAGCTAATGTTTTAATCCAGTTATCATATTGTATTTTCATCATCCAGTTATTCAATATATCCTTCAAACATGATGAAATAATTACTAAGGTTTCATTAATATATTGATATGATATTATTTTAATATCATCACATAAATTCATCTCCGATTTCTTGAAATGGTTAATGATTTTTTATCTCATGTGTATGAAAAAACCACCTCCTTAATTGGTATTAATTGGCTTCCAATCACCATCATTCAATACTATACATATTATTGGAATTAATATTTTTATATTTTATTAATGAAATATTTATCATTATAAATTAATAATATATCATTTATCTCATTATCATTCAATGTATATGAAATTGACGACATCCTTCATGTGTATGTGTGAACTATCACCTTCTAGAAGTGATGTGATTAATTTATAATCACCACATCACATTGATGATATTTTTAAGTATATTTAATATATTAATATTATATAAATGATAATATTATCATTCATTAAAAATTAATGTTATACATACCTTCATTATATAATGATTGTTTAAAAAGGGAAATGTTACTCATGCATATATAGGACCAACCATCTCAAATACTAAAATATAGTTCATTTTTAATAACCATGTATAATGGATTGATTTAGATGAATAATTTAAGTATATAAAATATAATATTTTAATTAATATTATTATTTAGATGATTTACTAATTATAAAATTGTCTATAGTCCCCATAGTTGTGTCATTTTGGACTAAAGTATCAAATAGCATCAAAATGTCCAACATGGGCATATATAATAAATTAATTGTTATATAATTATAATAACTTAAAAAAATGAATAATAATGATTAAAATTGATAATTAAATCTAATAACTAATAATATTTTATTTATTAGTATAATAACAAAATGTAAATGATGATTTGGTCGCAAGGAAACGGACATCGACAGATTTTTTTATTGAGACATATTATCATGTTTTTATTCAATATTAATTTTTGATGGGTATATAACTCTGAATAGACATTGTATATTCTGAATATATTTATCTCTTAATATTAATTATGTATTAATATTTTATCTTTCATGTATAATATTATTCCACTAATGATAAAGGTTGAAGGGAATTCAGAAAATAATTTCAATTTATTGAGTTGAAACTCTTACATCATAATTGTAACATTCTAATATTATTTGTAAAATGTATTTATTATATTTTATTATTTATTCCGACATAGTTTATATTGATTTACATAAAAAAAATTAATATATTAATTTTATTAATTATATCCTCATGTATATGATTTTTGTAAGGTACTTTATTTAAAAAACATAATTTATAATTACTCTTTCAACTATTTTCACGAACGACTAATGGATTGTTTTTAAACATATACATTATGAATACAATTTTATGACATAATTCAAATTAATGTAATTATTCATTATTCACAGGTTTAAAATTTTACTTTCAAATAATTTTTTTTCATTTATGATTGAGCAGCATTGTAAATTTGAAAAGTGATATAAAAGTGGGAAAAAAATATTTCATTTATGCATGATTTATGTTTATGTTTGGATTCATTGGAAATAATTTTTGGTTATGTTTTTTATATGATAAAATGAGGGTGGGTAATCCCATTATAGTTCTAAATTTAAAATGGTGATTAGACAATTTTAACTGTTAGGTTTTCACCAATAAGTCAATGGGAATATACTATTGCCAGTATTCAAAAAACTACTATAAATGTTACTCTATATGTAGTAGTGATAGATATAGTAAATGTATGAGTGATATGTAACTGATACCACATGTTACCTTTATTATTAATGATTTCTTTTTAGTTTTATTATAAACATAATATTTCCTTAGTTCAGATAAGAATTTTTTTTATGGATGAAAATTATATTACTGTGAAAATATTTTAATGTGTTTATATGTATTCATTTCCTATTTATATCATCCTATTGTATCTCTTATATTTTTTTCTTTATAATTTAATGATTTAAAATGTATTTCTTATTGTTCATGTTATAATAGGTACAATGATAATATTATATAGAAAAATATTAATATTCTACATCAATAAAAATTATTTTTTATTTCAAATGGATTTTTTTGAAAAATATGGATACTATGTATATTTGACACATTTAATATATAGAATTACTATGAATGAGTATTTACTAAATTTATATAACAATAAATTTAAATTATTATTTGAAGAAAAAATTTATTTCTAGTTTAAAAAATATAAATAACATTTAATGTTGAAGGAAGATTACTTGCATTGAATTTTTTTTTGAATATAAAGCATTGTTTTCCCTTAAAATTAAAATGTTGGGTCACCCCATTGTCTCACATCCGTTCATATAAATATATCTCCCATACACCCAGAAACATTAATTCATTTACTATAAATCTATTTATATTCTTCTTTTATCAAAATTAATTCATATTGTGTTGAAAATAATTGAGGGTAAAAAAATGTATTAGGAGAATATCACATTTAAAGAATGTGGATATGTGAATGGGATTATTTTATCAAATTAATAATGGAATTTAATGTATGGTAGGATATATGTATAAAAAATCTATACATGAATTTACTCTTATGTTATCCTTAAATTGTTATAGAGTTATATGAATCCGTTATTTTAGTTAAATAAGATGATAAGGATAAACTAGATTTCTCATGGATTGGGATGAATTACTTAAATTATTATAATATATTTTAATCTTTAATTGTAATTCCCAACAAAGAAGAAGCTATATTACCCAATAACAAGTTTAAATAATGTATTGGTTCTTTTGAAAGTATAAATGAAGAAGATTATTTATTATTTTGTTATGAGAAACAATAAAATGTATAACATCTGACACCGAAAAACTGGTTAGTAAATTTTTGGTAGGAAGGTAATTTAATACCTATAAAAGGTAATCGATATAACCAACAGGTGTAAGATAATTTGTTCTTGTATAATTTAGTAAATATCAATTAATATAATTATTCCAATATTGTATTCGTTTTTTCACAAGATGGAAATCATTCCTCAATAAATTTGAATATTATTATCTTCTTGAATTTCATGAACAATGTACTTATAAAAACTAAGAAAAAATTACTATTTCATGAATAATTAGAATCTAGTGTGAGGGAAATTTTATTTAATTATTAAATATAGTATTTAAATGATTAATCTGGTTAGTGAATCAATGGAATGTAATATTGTTGATAAGGATAAATGAGTTATGTCTGAAGATTATCCTTTAATGAAATAAGATGATGAATAGATGAATAAAAAGTAATATTACTATCCACAAAAGAAAAAGTAAAAAAAGATAACTTCTACTCAATAATTGAATAAATTAAAGGAATCTAATGTGAATATATATATAAGGGACCCATAAGATTATCATGATGTAGTTATGGAAAAATAATTAAAAATATTGACAATAGAATAGTTAGAATAATAATTTAAGATAAATAAATAATGAAAATGGCTATCTGGTGCAATAAAATATAAATTTTTATTGAAATATGTATATTTATCATTAGAGAATCCAATCCTCCTAGTTTATCATAACAGTCAAGATATCCATGATTCTAAACATGGGGTTCATGATGTATCACATATTAAAATAATAGATCAGTATTTGATAGTTAAAGGAAAATATAAATTTTATATTGAAGAATAAGTAATATAAAATGATCAAAAAATTTCTGAAATGTAAAAAACTAATTGCAATGATGTATGGTTGTAAATGTTATCAGAAGAAAGTAATGTAGTTAATGATAGATAACAAGGAAGGTGGAAAAAAATATAACGTAACAGTTGTATTATAAGAATAATAAGAAGAATAACTAGAACAACACATAGATGTTGAAGAAGAAGATGTAGATGTAGAAGAGTTGGGATAAAATGATGTATCCAAAGTTGATTAAATCAAGGTAGGAGACAAATAAAAATAAAATGAATCATTACAATTGACTTCATATTCATCAACATAACCATCCCTATATGTTATCTATGAACAGTTAAAATGTTCTGAAGAACAATTTACATCCTCTAAGAGAAAAATCATTATTCGAAGAAGAAGAAAATCATTTTCAATGAATAAAGAATCATATCAGTTTTCAAAAAAAAAGTGTTACTAAAAAATCCAAATTTGATAATTATGTGGACGTATTTTAAATACCAGTTGAAATGGAAAACTCAATGTAATAAAAATAGAATGATGATGAATTTTTTAATGAATGGATTATATCTATAAGACTCAAACATCCCAAAATTTCTTCTAGTTCAACGGATTTTGAGGTATTTATAGGAAAAATTGGTTTTGAATATATTTTCATATCATGGAATTTATTAGAATACAATTTTATAAATATGTCAAAGTCTGAGGTAGGGTGTGAATTCTAAGAATAGCAGCTATGAGAAATCAGAATGGTTGAAAGTTCTATCTGAATAAGTAATTTGTATTAAAGCAGAGGTGAAAGAATTTTATAAAAGTAAATGAATAAAAAAAATTATATAATCAACTAGTGAAGTGATCAAAACAAGAGGATAATAATATTCATGAACATAAAATTAAATTTTTTTATGCAAAAAAATCGTTAAGAATCAGAAAATAATTTCAATCATTTATCCCAATATATAAATTATTGTGTTAATTTTTTAATGTATTCATATATACAACTGAATATAAAGAGGAGTTAATAAATGTATTTAAATAAGTACTTCGGTATATGTTGCTTGATATTACTCATCTCAAATCGTTTGAAGATAAACATTTCGTTATAATTTATGAGAATAAAAATTATTATAAGGAGATTGAAAGGATCATGAGTGACTTTATGATGAACGATTTTTAATATGAAATGATCATGAAGTCCAAGAAGTATTGACATTTTTTTAAAAAAATAGGCCTTTGGGGATACAAAATTTTATGATAAAAACATTTCATCCAAAATATTAATGTACATTATTTAAAAAAATGAATGTGTTCTCATAATAAAATATTTATTATATAAAAAAAATTTCTTCAATTTTTTCCATGTATAATGGGATATGTATTATATAATATTATTTTGGGAATAATATTTATTTCATATGTTATAACTTTTTCATCTGTTATTTATTTTCCATCATTTAAAGAAACCATGCATTTATTCTAATTATTTTTGAAAATCAAAAAGGGGGTGAAGGTTTTAAAATTAGGGAGAAGGTTTAATAAAGGTTTAGATGTTGTATTAATGTGTATATGGTATATTTCATTCCATCATATTAAAAAATACTTACAAACTCAGGAGTTATCATAATGAATAATTTCAATGTTCCCAATAGGTAAAAGGGCTATATGTTTTTGATGTTATAATTTTTTATTTATGTATGTTGGTTTTTTTATTTAAAAATGAGTATATTGTTGATTCAAATTTTTTAATTATTGTTTTTCCATTCCATTAAATTTTGAAATCACAAAAAATTATTAATACTATGTTTACTAAATAATTAATATCCCAAATGTTGTAATGTGTTTTTGAAAAATTAATTATTTATTATAAAAAAAGAAATATAAAATTATTTTATAAATATAAAATTATTATTTTTAATTGTGATTTAATTGTTTATGGTGGTTTCTAATTAATAATATTGACCATTGTGTTTGACCAGTGGATAGACTTCTCTATTGATAATAGTTCTTCTAAATGACATGGACATATAAATGATACAAGTACTGATACATTGGTATAATCCTTATATATATTATTGTATTTAAAAATGATAAATAACTCTATCATATAAGCCTATCATTATAATTTAAATATATAGAGTTGTCTCTTTAAATAGTACTACACATCAAAACTTTATTATTTCTAAAAAAACTGACATTGGACACTGAACTACATATGATCTGTTAGATGCCATCTATATGAGGTTTTTTCAACTGACTCAAAATATGATGGTCGTATCCTCAAAATTAAATATCCATTTATATGCATATTCTGGAGTTGATATTTTTTTAATCTATGATATTTCCATGTTCTATATTTATGAACATCTAATTATTAATTATTGTTTTATATTTGCGAGTGGTTTTTCTAAGGAGTTTTTGATATGTTTTCCTAATTTAGAACTATTGTTTTAGTATTCTAGGCTGATCATTTTTATAATTGTGGGATTCATGGGATATCAAGATGGTGTATCCAATCTATCTGATTGAAGAGTTCTCGGGCATTAGGATAGAATCACATCATCATATTGATGGATTTTGAGGAAAGAATTAAATATCATATTACACTCACCATATTAAGGGATTTGTTGGTAAGGAATGAATAAAATTATAGTAATCATAAATGATGGTATATTACATGTTAAGGATATAGAATACCTTTACACTTATAGATAAATGATTTAATTATTTTTATATAGCTAATATTGCATTAATTATTTTTTATGCAATGTGTTTTATTTTTATAGAACATATATTATCATCTTTGATTGTTTTAGAAATTACTTATTTATAAATACATTTTTATGAAATAAGTTAATTAGAATGACTGTGGAATATAAAAAAATATATAATTCGATATAACCTGTTCATTTTTTATTATGATTCAATTATTTTAACTATGATAAAGTATTTGAGTTCAAATTGTTTATTTAATAGCTGTCCATTTTTTTAATTTCTTAAAAATAAAATTCACCCCCTCTTCTTTGAATTACCATCATATATAATATTATGATCCAATTAATGAAAGAGTACTTCAAAATTAGGATATTGGGATCCCTGGAATTTTTTCGGGGAAGTTTTTTTCATATGATGATAAGATTATTTTTTAAATATGCAAGGATTACATTGTAGAAAGTAACCAGGTCTACTATGTAGAAAGATTTTGATAATGGAAAAAGTTATGATATTTCAAACTATATCATTAATTATATATCAAACATATTAATAGTCTAATGATTTATTAATGTTTTGGAAAATATTTTATATATCAATTTTTATTTGTAAAATCAAAAGGAAACTCAAGATGTATACCGATTTAAAGGAGATTAAAAACAATGGTTGTAAATTTTTATGAATATTATATAATTAAAAGATAATGATATAAGGGAATAAGATTCACTTAGTAAAATATTACTAGCAACGTATTTTCTTAATTATTTACATATAATGAAATAGCAAGTATTGGAATCTGTGATAAAGTTGGATGATTCCTTAAATTGATAAGAATCAGACTCAACATATTAGAAATTTTTTATTCAAACTGTATCATATAAAAATATTATAAAATTAATAGTTTTATATCAGATTATCAGAATGATATTGATTATAAATGGAATTTCATGAATTTCAAATTTATAATATAATTTTTTCATTGATGTGAAGGTAGAAATGTATTATTTCAAGGATCACATGTCTCATAAAATTAAACAAATTTTTTTTCCAGTGAGTATGAAATTAAGAGGAATCCATTAATGAAATTATTTATTACGAAAATAAATTTTCAATATTATTTTTATTATTTTAAATGAAATCATGTAGAATTTGATAGGAAAAAAATAATGCTCATATAATGTAATTATGTTTGGTAATGTAGAATGTGAATGAAATGGTGAATATATTTTTTATACTGTGAAATTTTTTATAATAGTATTATAATTATTTTATATTTAACGACATGGTTTACTATGATGATGTATATAAATCCCAAAATTTTCCATGGTTTATATTTCCAAATGATTCCTAATTTTCAAGGAATGTAATTTTAATATATTTTTTGCGTATTTTTATTGGAGATTTAATGGATGGAATGCATAGAAATATTTTTTAAAAATGGAATATGGATTCATTTTTTATCCTAATTATTTTAGAAAAATCCCATGTGTTCAATACATGAAACAATTGTTTTGGAATGGATAAGGAAATACAATTAGTTTTAATAGTTTCAACATATAGTGTGTCCTAATTATGCATTAAATATTTTTACATTATAATAATTTTAGAAACTATTCATCGGGAAAGAGGAAACATTAAAAGGATCATTAATTTGCAGCATGCGTGGACCATAGTTGGTTGCCGATTTGACTAACATTGTGGTACAACTATATGAGGTGTATTTTTTCTCACATAGTAGAATGTTATAGTTGATAAATGATTTGATACATTTTTCACTACAACCCTATGAGGTATCGGGGCTACAATAGTGGAAACCTCACAGTTGTTGCATGGTTCATAAAATTGTATGTCCAAACAATATGGATCAATATTGATGTAAAATTATTAATTCCCCTTAAACACATAAAATATTTTACACTCTTTTTTACCTACCATAATACATTATGCTTCTATCCCTCTACCTAACATTCTCCATGGTAATTCATCTGTATTCTAGGGTAGATCCGAACATTACAAGTCATGGTTCAATTTCTTATATGAGTCTTCCACATCATTATCCTCAATTATAGTTTTCTATAGAATACTCTATATATTATTTCTCTCATTGTGGATTTTAATTCGTAATTCATCTATATTATGATGGAATCAGATATCGATGGTGGGTTTTTCACTATTCTTTTTAATAGTATACCTATATAGGTTGAATTCACATTTCTTCAGGTTGTTTCATCATGGTACATATCTGTTTTGAATTTATATAGCATCAAAACCATAATTATAAATATTTATTTTTTTATGTTAAATCATAGTGATTATTCCATAAATCATGTAGGGATTAATTTTTTGGATTTTACCAACCATTAGGTCACCATTATGATTGTATGTTATGAGAATATTAGCTCTTTTATTGTAAAACTATTTTAAACAAGAAAATTCATCAACCTAAACCATAGGGTTGTTATTTTTTAATTATATTGATGTTAAAAATAATATTTTATGGCTTTCTATACCATGAAACAAAAAAAGACATTTCTTTATTTATATTTGACAAGCCTTGGAAGATTTTATTATCCATTATAAATTCAATGATATGTATATAGAGTGTACATGAATTGTGATACATACCCTTGAGTATTTATTATGGATGACGTAATATCTATATAATATTATTCTATACTATGGGTGACACATCATATATTGAAATAAACAAATAAACTATTAAATTAAATAATTTTATTTTTTTATTAAATAGATGAGCCTCATGGGAGACTAATAAACCTTTTGTGAAAACTTCATACTTTGAATGTCCACTATGGTTGAATTTCCCCTATTTAATCAATCTATGTATTATCATACATAAGGGATCCTATGTAGGATGCATCCATTTACATAAAAACTATAAAGATAAAAAAGATGACTCAATAACATATATTATAAAATAATATTTCCTTTCTAAGATGCATCTCTTGTATTTTAAAAATGGTGGCTGGGGGGTTCCCTAATGGTTGACCGAACATAAGCTAGAACACCATGGTGTTGATAACGATTTTATTAGATGGACCAAAAAAACCCACACCGAATGTGAAAGAAAAGGTTTCTATAGAAATAGTAGTGGTTTTAGGAATTTCACAACCCTAATTGATTATTTTGTTATCTACTTAGTTATTAATGATTTAGCAACAATTTCAGTAGGTGATTCATCTTTTGCTGCTGAGGGGTCTAGAATGACATAGTATATATCTAGGATGTGTAGAAATAATTCATAAAAAAACATGTTACCCTTATGGATGGTTTGGATACCTTGAAACAGAACTAGTTAGAGAGATAAATTTATGTCAACCAAAATTACTATATTTATGGAAGGATTTAACATTTTTTCTACAGATGTGATTTATGGACTTGAAAAAGCCATGTAGGTAAATAATCATGTGTCCCATCCCATGTAAGAATATTTTATACCTATTTTGCAAAAAATTCAATATATTTTCTTTAAGAGGAGGCCTTGTTCAATATACCTCATTCCTATCATAATAAATTATATATATTACAATTTATTATGGATGTGCTCCATAAATATGTGTTTTGTTAGGTGAAATTTATATTTCTATTATAGTCTTTTCAAAATCATGTATTATTATCTTTATTAATGATATCTTCTATTAGTAAATTAATTTGAAAATATTAATGTGTTTCCATTCTTGTTCATTCATTTAATCATCAACTACATATTTCAATTAGTTGGTAATTATAAATAATTCAATGCTCTAACCATTGAATTTCTTTTCACTAAAATAATTTATTTTATATAAATACATATTAGTTTTTGAAAAAAAATTGTGACAAAAAAATTAAAAGTTTATATATACTTATAATTTATTTTTATAAAATATTTTTTAATGTCTTTCCAGATGAACCAATTTTTTCTTGTTAATTTCCATTAATTTCAGTCAATAATAGATTTTAGGTTTACAAAATATATTATCTATATATTTATTATTGGAAATGATATTCAAATGATAAGGAGGTATTTCTTTATATTTTCAATGTTATATAATGAATGATATTGAAAAGTTCATTTTCATCTATCTCATATCTATAATGAGATATATGATTCATATGGTGATTGATCTTATAAAATGATCCACATTAATTATATCAATATATTATGTAATTTACTAGTATTTTTATCCTCTAGTCTCTCTCATTTCAAGGGTAAAATAATGTGATGATTTTAGAATTACTGATTTCACATTTCAGTGTAAGACCTGTTAAAATTAATATTTTTTGATAAGAGGGACATATATAAACTTCTACTTCATTATGTATTTATTTAGATAAAATTGGATAATTATGGGTAATAAATACAAATTCTCAATTGCCAATGATAAATTGGATGTAATTCCCATACCATATTATTAAAAATGGATTTCATAACTGATCTAATATGCTAAATACGATGTATATCAAATCCCCATATGTAAAATTGGTTATGAAGAATAATAATATAAGGGAAACATGAATTTATTCTTAATTACCTATGTTATGATTCATGTACTTATTATTATTCCTCATTTCATTTAAATTTTCATGCGATTATTATCTATGAATCATGATTATTGTCATACATGCTTTTTCCATGTTATATGATTTTTCATAAAATATTACATGAAGTTATAACATGATATATATTTCAAATATTAATCCTTATTCATTTTATCTTTATAATCCTATAATTATCATTTATTCTAAGAGTATATTGATATAACGATAAGTTACATAAATATATGTTATCTCCTAATGAGAATTTGATATCATCCCTTTCACATTTTCCATTACCTAGATTTTGACCATGAATATAAATTTTTTTAAAATATAAGGGAGCCAGCTGTGTTTTATATATAGATAAATGATTAATAATATTATAAAATTAAGTTTCTTAATTTTGTAATACTTTAAAACCAAAATAATATTATTCTATGAATGGGGAGTTATATATATATATATTTGTGTGTTTGTTTTATAACATATGGAAATGATATAATATATTGATATGTTAAGATTAATTAATCTCACTAATATAAAATAAAATGATTAAGGTATTAATTTTTGTAGAATAAATATGAAAATAGGTTTAGGGCTCCTCAGTTGTAATTATATTATAATGTAATTATTTTTCAAAAATATTTTATTTATTTATTTAGATTAGGATCCAATAGCATTAGACGAAATGGTAAATATAAATATAAATATATATATATAGGATAAGATCATAATGTTTTTGTATAGTATATATTATATGGTTTATAGGAAATTATATCACTATATAAATAGTATTACATGGAAACAACTATCAAATAAATGATAGTTACAGATATCACCAAAAAAATTAAATTTATGTATCAAAAAATTTATTGTACAATGAAGGATGAGTGGTCCTCTGACAACACACGGTGGAATAAATACTCTATGGATATTCACTAGTAAATTTAATAATATTTAACAATCAATATGATAGATTTTAGAAAATCATTATGATATGGATTGTGAAGATAAATTGGTTGTGAAAATTCATAAATTATATTCATACTTATAATAATATATTTTTTGTACATATTAATTTTTTGTGTTTTCATTTTATTTTACATGAAATTTATTTATTAATCTCATCAAATTAAGAATTCATATCATCAAATTCCATTATTTCTGTAATTTATTATACTAGAAAAATCAATGTTATCATCTGATATGATGGAGATTGTGTTGATGGTCTAATTGTGAAACAATATGAGATTTATCTTGGGTTAAAAATACATGGGATATGATCCCAAAAATATCTCTAGGTATGATTGACATATTTTCACTCAACTTAATAAAAATCAAATTGAATAATTCATGTGTAGTGTTTTATATGATCCTAGTTGATTATGATTAAAAAAGAAATAATATTCTATTTCCATCAAGTCTAAAATTTTGTATATAAATATCAACATGATTGTTATGATTAAGACGAATATATTTCATGTGTGGATGGATTAAAAATCATAATCATATTTTTTTTATAGATAAGTAGAGGGGTAATCCACTAGAATGTAATATTTTAGAGTGTTATAAAAAATTATAGAGAGAAAATGTAAAATTTCATAGTGCATGTTAATTGTGAATTTTGATTCAGACACCAATGTTATTACAAAGATTAATGGGTTAACTTGTTCCTCTATAATTGGAATAAGATTAGTACTATACAATTACAACTAATAAAGTGGACCATGATAATTAATGTACACTTATACACAAGTATGTATTTGTTGATTCCCTAATGGATTATGGAATAATATATAACTAATTTATTATAATATAATTAAATCACCAACATAAATAATCAATTATTGAATCGATCATCTTATTTTAATTTATCAAAATACGATGTTCATCAAAATAATTATTAATTAAAATACTATTATCCATCACGTAAATTAATTTTATTTAATTTTAATAAATGGATTCCATCTCAATTCAATGATATAAAATTAATTCTGTGGACAATAAATCATTTAGAATATTCAATTCGAAATTTTAAAGGATATCTTTTTTCAGACTCAATATTGAATGTTGAAACATTTTTGGGTCAAATGGTTTGAAAAAAATACAATATTAGTTATCAAAAAATTGTAATTAAAAATATATATAATTCTTAAATATAAAAATGTGTTATTTTTATGTAAATAATATATTAATTCTGATATATATTTTATATACCAATATATATTTCATGTAGTATGAGATAATAACGATTTTTATGATAATTTTTTAATGTGGTGGAGGAAATACCATTAGATTTTGGAAAAACAATTATGAATTAATATTGTGATAGATAACATCAACAATATGAAAAACCAAACATAAATTAATCATTATGTGTTAGATTATTCCACATATTACAATAATAATAATAATAATAATAATAATACTTCTTTTAAATAAAAATAAATTTCACATCTAATATACCATAAATATAATGGATAAAAATTAAAAATTATATTATTGCCTAATATACTACCAGTTAGCATATAAATAATTTTCAAATTATTTATATTTTATCCTAATTGATAAAATTTGACATATTTATACCATTTTTATATTAATTAATATAATACAATAAATATAATAAAAAATCAATGTGACATAATATTTTGAATATCTGATGACTAATTTTTTTTCAATAATAATAATATTCAGGATGTTTTTAAAATATTTTATGTGAATAAATAAATTTTTTATATGTTTTATTAATTAAAATAAACATCAATTTCAAGATATTATTTTTTATTTTAATTATGAACATTTTTTCATTTTACATAAATAGATTATTTTTTGGTGAACTGTTTAATATATTTTTTTATTAACACATTAGAGCATTTTATTTATCATGTTAAGTGGATGGAATAAAAATAGTATAAAAATTTAATAAGAATAGAATTATTTTTTCTGTAAAATTATTCCATTCAAAAATGTTTTTAAATTTATTAAGGAAGATGTTTATCCTTTTAAAAATTATAGTCATTTAATTCAATAAATATGTTCTATTCAATTTATTATTATATTTGTTTTCAATGTGATTAATACTATTTTGGAGTACTACTAATTACACAATACAATTATTTATGAAACTAGTAATAAATTTAATATCATATAAATTAGAAACATTGATAATTTTTTCATAATAATAATATTACACATAAAAATTATTTCATTTTATAAAATAGTTTTTTATTAACAAAAAAATATTTATAATTAATTATAATTATAATGAAAATGAATATTCTACCTATTACAATGAATGAACTATTTTCACATAGGATTCTAAATGAAATCTTGTTAAATTTAGACGTTATGTGTGGGAGTTAGAGATTAGAAACATAGTTGAAAAAGATTCTATTACAAGGGGATTGGAATTCATTTTGGTGGAAATATTGATGTCGTATTGAGATGTGTAGGGTGATGATGATTTCTAATATATATTTTCAATTTAATATATAATTTGAGTATGTAAAATGGATTGTATAGAGATTATGGTTTATAGGGGAAATCTCACATTAGTGTCCATAAAATAGGGGTTTTGGCTAGTATATAAAGTCTATGGGGGTGGTTCATCGAGTATTTTATTCTATTTTTTGGATAGATGTGGAATAAAGTATTTACAGTTTTATAGCCCCTTAATATTTTATAGAATCATTGGAATTAGAATAGTTATAAATCATAAACACACCATTTACAAGAAATACATATCATGGAAAATAATCTTTTCAAAATAATTATTAAAATTTTATACACTCATTTTCTAGTGGGAAAGTGGTTTCCCATTATCATATACTTTTTAGAATAATAATAAATCCTAAATGACAATGAAAATCTATCATTAATATTAACATTCCATTATTTTGTGGGTAACCCTAGTATAACACGACGAACTCATTCATCCAAACTATTAGTGGATTTAAACTATAGTGTTCGGAGATCATTAAAAGGAGGGTTATAATAATATTGGTGTTTTCTAAAAAAATTTCACCAGTGGTTAAATTTATCTTATTACATGTTTTCTATGATGTAGAGTTTTGAATGAAATTTTTGGGAGTGGTAATTATGTTTTTAGACCCTAACTGTTTTTAGGGTCTCTAGCATTTGCATTCTTTTCTTATAAAATTTCAGACATTACTACATTATGAAGAGTTTATTTTTACTAGTGGATTTTTCTCAAAATATTGGCCTCAATATAGGGAATTTAATTGTTGTATACAATCCATGGTTGTTTTATGCGAATTTATTTCCTTTTTATGTTCTGATGTGTAGTGTTTCATTGGTTGCAACATAACCACCATAATATTTTATATGATCTTTTTATGTTAATATTAATTTTTAACACATCACTGATAATAGATTTGTGGAATTATATATTAACTATTCTCAATAGAAAATATTCTTTTAGCTATTGTATAACCTATTTCCTAGAACATCCCCTTGGTCATATAAATTTCTTTCCAAATATATATCATAAAAGACCATCAATTTACATCATTCCCCCAATCATTATCCCATTTTGTGGGAGGAAATTATGACAACCGTGTCCCAGTGATAGCAAAGACACCCCGCCTTAACGTGGCCGTTGGGTCCTTGCCTACCAGGTACCCCCAGTTTCCCCTGTAGACACGTGGGGCCCACCCCAGGGTCCACCCACATGCCTGAACGGGTCATCTGACTAATGATAGTCTCCACAGGCCAACACTTATCCTTTCTAGTGTGCTTTGTCCTCAATCACACACATCCTGGGAAACTTCCCAGAAGGTCACCAATCATGATCACTACTCCAGGACAAACATGCTTAACTGTGGAGTTCTAATCAGACAGGTTCCCGAAAAGGAAGGTTCACCTTGTTGACATGAGTCATAACATTTAGTCATTTAACCCTTTATCATTTGGGGATGTTACAATCACCCCCCTTTAGATCACAACGCCCACATTGTGGGCCCTACATCTCAACCCAGGCAGTGCACCGTGCACGTAAGGTTGGGTTCCTCCTCTGATTCCAAATGTATAGACCCCAGTCCCAGTGATAGCACAAACACCCCGCCTTAACATGGTCGTCGATTCCTTGCCTACCAGGTACCCCCAGTTGCCCCCGAAGACACGTGGGGCCCACCCCAGGGTCCACCCACATGCATGAACGGGTCATCTGACTAATGACAGTCCCCACAGGCCAACACTTATCCTTTCCAGTGTGCTTTGTCCTCAATCACACACATCCTGGGAAACATCCTAGAAGGTCACACATCCTGATCACTACTCCAGGCCAAGCACGCTTAACTATGGAGTTCTAATGAGACAGGCTCCCGAAAAGGAAGGTGTACCTTATTGACATGAGTCATATCTTCTATTCATTTAACCCTTTATCATTTGGGGATGTAGAGACCCCGACCCCAGATAACTATAGGAGCCGGTGCCTTCTGAACATGATGTGTTATCTTAAAATAAAATACACTTTGTTAGCAACACATCATGTCCCATACAGAGGATCGTGTGCGGTTCGGGTTCTGGGAAACCGGAAACTTCTGAAACCATCCATCTTACAAAAGCTGACACCTGAAAATTTTAAACCAAAACATAGGGTGAGCATTGAAATACTCAGTAAGGGGGTTTTAAAAAGAATTTAAAATACAGTAGCATTTGAAAACATTCTTTTAAAAGATTTTGAGCGTCCACTAAGAAATATTTTAACACAACATACATAACAATGCTTTAATCAAAGTTATCACGACAAACATGAAACGAATACGTTAACTCTTAAAGGAGTGATAATGGTTGATATAAACAAGCACTACATGTGATTTACTTGAGCATAAAATTTAAACAGTTAAAAGTAATGCATAATCAGAGTTGCGCACAAGGAAACAACTAAACGTTCATATGTTGGTTACTATTCTATTAAGTGATAACACTAGGCATGCTTCAAACTTCAAACTAGGGAATTATGAACTTTATACAAACATTAAAGGCATCAGTCATGAAAGAACTTTATCTTGGAAAAACTTGTTACATGACTTGAATTATGTGGCATCAACATTTTAATATTGACAATCGTTTCGTTTCACCAAGGTCCATCCCCAAGGTGTCGTTAAAAAAATTACCAAGGTTAATCACCAAGGTATCGTGAAAATTGTAATCTCTAGTGGTTACATCATTACCCAATGCATTGGAGTGCTATCAGGGCGCACCCTTAAATTTGCCTTTATTATCATGTGAGCCACATCGTTCATGCTTTATTGAAATGGTACGTAATTCAAGATGTCCCATACCACCTTGAACATCTCATTCATTTTAATTTTACCCAATGTGTCCCATACCACTTTGGGTAATCCAATTTCTTAGTCCATTTAGTGATATGTCATAAAAATGCATTATGTAAGTAATAACCAACATAATTAATAAATCATTACACACTTTACATGATGTGACAGTCTTCACTAAAAAAGGGTAAATACAAATTAATGACATACATAGTTTGATAAAACATTCTTTTCACTAAGGTATATAAACAGAATTATACTAACTGATGAATCTTTGTCATTATAAATCTTTGGGAAGGGAAAATCTTAAGAAAAACACATGAGTTTAATTATGGTGGTAAACGGACCCTTGGATCAAAATACAAGTTTTATCATAAAACTCATTAGGGAATTGTTAGATAAGACTTCTTGATAAAACATGTCCATTCGTGTGTATTTTAAAACATGTTGGTTTAGAAATCACACAATTCATATCTTAATAAAAACATCTCAGCATCCAAGAACAGTTTAAGTACTTCTATTTATAAAAGAAAATAATCTTATAAACATATACACACGTGCACATATATAAACCCGAAGTGCACAATTCAAGGCAAGGTTTATTAAATCCCTTAAGTAACTCAAGGTTTCCAGTCATAATTCAATTACATGGTTGAAACTAAACCCCTATAAGTTTTGTTATAAATGTAACCATGTGTAAAAAGATTAAGGTCTTACAAACATATCTCTTCTTAAACCAAAAGGGCATATATCAAAAAAAAATTCATCAAAATATTGATGCCCAAAACATATCGGGTTAAGTAGGGACAACAAATTCACTAACTAGATATATACATACATACCATATATATATAAAAACGGGGTTGAGTTATGTATATAATTTTTTTTTGAAAACCAAAATATAAAATCATGAAATAAACAACCTAGAGAAGTTGTAAACGTGCTTATACACGGTGTATACACCGTTCACATATATATATGAATCCATATACATAACACCCGATGGACTGGTTTATACATATGTGAGCAGCATATTTAAACGGGTTTCAAAAAAAACTGGAAACATGGTTGTACGCACCCTCGTATGTACAACCCATGCAAAGAAAAAAAACACAAAGGCAGAGGTCTTGGAAGGCACAACAACCCGAGGGGGTTATATTCAGGTATTTATATATGTATAAACTATATATATATATGCACCGTGAGTATAAAAAGGTATGTTATTTCGAAACAAGGCAAGGGTGCAAGGAAAAACCCTTACCGCGTTGAGGAGGAAGCTTGGACAGGTGCGCCGCTGGGTTGCTGGGAGTCCGTGGAAAAGAAAGAAGAGGAGGGGAAGGGGCCGCCTCGGGCTTCAATGAGGCAGGGGTTTATATAGGCCTTGGTGCCTCGTTGGTGGCCCGACCTAGGCGTAGACTGACGTGGGGGAGACGGACGAACAGGAACCTAGGAGGGGGAGGTGTTCGGAAGTCAAGGAGAGCAGAGCTTCGGAGGGGGCCTGGTGTCCTTGATGCAGGTCTACGGTCGGCTGCGGTAGCGAGGAGGAAGACGAGGGGGTCGACGCGGGAGGGAAAGGGACGGTCTGGATTTGAAGAAGGCGAGATCGTGTGGCTGAGGGAGAAGCGGGATTTTAGTTTAAAAGATTAAAGAGATGGAGGGCTGCGATTCAATCGCCGAAGAGATCGGACGGAGATGGAGATACCGCGGGAGAGGCATCACGTTTAAAACAGGATGGACGGCGGAGATCGACGCAGAAGTCGATCGGACGGCTCTGGTCGCGCGGAGCGCGTCCCACATCGAAACCGCAAAGTTTTGAGGCGCGGTATAAAGGATAAGCCGCTCGGGTACCGGAGCAATAACACAACACACACACGCACTCGGGGCCTTATACACGGGCCCCTCGTGGGCCTTGGCCCACCCTCACGCAGCGCGAGCCGTGGCCTTACACACGGGCCCGCCCGCGCGACCCCTTGGTAACCTATGCGCGGCCGACCCTGCCCGAGATCCTGCTTGGCTGGCTCCTGAAACACGTATGCACGCACATGGGGAGCCCGATGGCGGTACCTCGGGTTCCCTATGGGGTCTCGGCCTTGGCCTGAGGGCTTGTCCCTTGTGGGATGCCCTTGGCTGGCCGGAACTGAAGCAACATTTTTTTTTTTTGAAAAAAAGTTTTATTATATACTTAGCTCAAAGTAGTGAAAATTAGGGATTTAGAAAAAAACAAATTGTTTTAACTCAAAATGTTAGAACAAATTTCAAATTTAGATAAAATATCTTAACTCTTGATCTAAATATTAATAAGATATACCTCTTGTACATTAAAATCATTAGTATTTTTAAAACACCCTACTACTAGTTTTATAAAATTCCTTTAAAGAACAAAAAGTTTTCCCAAGATTTTTCATCATTTAAGAGATAAAAAGGTATAATTATTACAAATTCACTCTAAACATATTTTTTTATAAAAATATTATCAAGTTTCCAACTACCTAGGTATTTCTCGGGATTTTGTAAAAACGAAGAAGTTTACTTTTAAGAACAAAAACGAAGTATCTTCCATGAAAGAATGTTTTTAAGAAAGAGGTTATGAGGGAATAATACTTAGTTCTCTTTTAAAGTAAATTTTAGTGGAAACACAACGGTAGCTTTTAAAAACCCAACGGATATATATATTTAAACATAACGGTCATAACTCAAAGAACTAGTATAAATACAGGAATGTGGGGTGTCCTTTAAAACAGAACACTTGAACAAGAAGGATGGCTCTCCTTATACCTCTGGTGCTGAGTGCGTGCGCGGTGATTCTGGCGGTTATACTTTTCACACTGTTGGATCCTGAGGATGACGACTATCTGATTGCCCGTGTTGTGGTTCTTTGTAGTCTTGTTGTGGCCGTGTTAGGTCTTGTGCAGGGCACTTTTAATTAGATGGGTCTTGTTGTAGAGTAATGTTTTAAATAAAATGTCAGTTTACCTTGTTCTCTATGTTTTATTTCTAATTCCTTATTAGCAAAACGAATAAAACAAGAGACATTAATAAGGACATAACACTTCTTACATAAACCAGTTCATAAAACCTGGGGCGTCACATTATCCCCCCCTTTAGAAAATTGCGTCCTCGCAATTTATTTCACGACATTACAAGGTTCAGAAAAGTTCCTACCACCTCCACCAACGATAAGGGTCAACCGGTATATTTAGAGGGATCCCCGTAGCGAAGCTCACTTCATCCAGCTCCCTAATCCACACACACCTAAGACAGGAGGGGTAGCACTTATGCTCCGGGCTTTCAGGCCTCCAAAGGGAAGCTCGAACCGTACAAAGTTCTGAAATGTCTTTGCAGACCAACGTTCGAAGAACTTTCCAAATTATGTCTCGGTCGAGGATATCGATGCCATAGATATGGTCAAACAGGCTAAAGCTGAGAAGTTGGAGCATATAAGCTGCATAAAGATTTCCCTCTAACGCAGCCTCCTGGAATTTCACTCTGGCCGTGAAGTTTCGGCCTAGGGTGAAACAAAGAAAGAGCCCTTCGTGGTAACTTCCTCGTCGTTCACGTCCGGCTAGATGAGCAGAGCCAATGCGGTAATAGATGGAGGCATTCCCTTGGCAGGTGCGGAGAATCTCCGGACCATTTGTTATCTCAAACCATTGCTTGCACGTTCTTCGCAAATTTGCGAAGGGGTCATACTCGTCCTCACACGTTTTGATCGCAATGATTTCCAAAATCTCGGTGGGAAGAGATAACAGGTGGGTTTGTCCTTCCATCTGAAAGTTTTAAGACAGGAGATCCATTACTTGAAAATCATACAAGGGTAAAAACATGGTACGAACAAGGAAAGGAGAAAGATAACATTTCAATAAACACACGTTCATTATTATTAGTGCTTGAGTTTCCCTTACTCATTGACTAAACGAACTCCACACAGGGAAGCAAAACTCCCTAACTCCTCGAACCAAACACAGGCCGAGCATTCAGGGAAAAACTCATGAGGACACCTATGACGTCTTATGAGTCTTGCATGGGGGACGTGAAGTTGAGTGACATCTTCATACACTTTTCGTCTGTAAGACAACCGGGTGGACTCGTCTTCTAACCTTCCGAAGTCCAACAACTCACCCCAGAAGCCATAGTTTAAAATCTGACAAAGGTATCCCGCTCGGAGGTCTCCGTCAGCAGCAGCTTCTTGAAAGGGGTTATCAAGCATAGTGCCAAAGTTCTCACCCGCCGTGAAAATCCGGAAAAGTCCCTCGTAGTACCTTCCTCGACGTACATAGGAGGGAAATTGGGTTATTATCATAAGGAGGTAATCCAATCCCAACCCTTGGTGCAGACTAAGCACTCGAGGTGAGTTGGATACATCGTAAAGGTATTTGCATGTCATACGGATATGGGCATAATTTAGAAAGTCCTCACGGCTTGCTAAAGACACAATGGTCTCTAGGGTCTCAGTGGGGAGAGATAAGAGATTTGTGCCTTCATTTTCCATCTGAAATTTAAGAAAACCAAGTTTTTTTAATAAAATTGAAATACATATACATATATATTTTTGTTTCAGTTTCTGGTTTTCCAGAGTTATCCAAACTGAACCTCTGATACCAACTGTAGAGACCCCGACCCCAGATAACTATAGGAGCCGGTGCCTTCTGAACATGATGTGTTATCTTAAAATAAAATACACTTTGTTAGCAACACATCATGTCCCATACAGAGGATCGTGTGCGGTTCGGGTTCTGGGAAACCGGAAACTTCTGAAACCATCCATCTTACAAAAGCTGACACCTGAAAATTTTAAACCAAAACATAGGGTGAGCATTGAAATACTCAGTAAGGGGGTTTTAAAATGAATTTAAAATACAGTAGCATTTGAAAACATTCTTTTAAAAGAGTTTGAGCGTCCACTAAGAAATATTTTAACACAACATACATAACAATGCTTTAATCAAAGTTATCACGACAAACATGAAACGAATACGTTAACTCTTAAAGGAGTGATAATGGTTGATATAAACAAGCACTACATGTGATTTACTTGAGCATAAAATTTAAACAGTTAAAAGTAATGCATAATCAGAGTTGCGCACAAGGAAACAACTAAACGTTCATATGTTGGTTACTATTCTATTAAGTGATAACACTAGGCATGCTTCAAACTTCAAACTAGGGAATTATGAACTTTATACAAACATTAAAGGCATCAGTCATGAAAGAACTTTATCTTGGAAAAACTTGTTACATGACTTGAATTATGTGGCATCAAAATTTTAATATTGACAACCGTTTCGTTTCACCAAGGTCCATCCCCAAGGTGTCGTTAAAAAAATTACCAAGGTTAATCACCAAGGTATCGTGAAAATTGTAATCTCTAGTGGTTACATCATTACCCAATGCATTGGAGCGCTATCAGGGCGCACCCTTAAATTTGCCTTTATTATCATGTGAGCCACATCGTTCATGCTTTATTGAAATGGTACGTAATTCAAGATTTCCCATACCACCTTGAACATCTCATTCATTTTAATTTTACCCAATGTGTCCCATACCACTTTGGGTAATCCAATTTCTTAGTCCATTTAGTGATATGTCATAAAAATGCATTATGTAAGTAATAACCAACATAATTAATAAATCATTACACACTTTACATGATGTGACAGTCTTCACTAAAAAAGGGTAAAGACAAATTAATGACATACATAGTTTGATAAAACATTCTTTTCACTAAGGTATATAAACAGAATTATACTAACTGATGAATCTTTGTCATTATAAATCTTTGGGAAGGGAAAATCTTAAGAAAAACACATGAGTTTAATTATGGTGGTAAACGGGCCCTTGGATCAAAATACAAGTTTTATCATAAAACTCATTAGGGAATTGTTAGATAAGACTTCTTGATAAAACATGTCCATTCGTGTGTATTTTAAAACATGTTGGTTTAGAAATCACACAATTCATATCTTAATAAAAACATCTCAGCATCCAAGAACAGTTTAAGTCCTTCTATTTATAAAAGAAAATAATCTTATAAACATATACACACGTGCACATATATAAACCCGAAGTGCACAATTCAAGGCAAGGTTTATTAAATCCCTTAAGTAACTCAAGGTTTCCAGTCATAATTCAATTACATGGTTGAAACTAAACCCCTATAAGTTTTGTTATAAATGTAACCATGTGTAAAAAGATTAAGGTCTTACAAACATATCTCTTCTTAAACCAAAAGGGCATATATCAAAAAAAAAATTTCATCTAAATATTGATGCCCAAAACATATCAGGTTAAGTAGGAACAACAAATTCACTAACTAGATATATACATACATACCATATATATATAAAAACGGGGTTGAGTTATGTATATAATTTTTTTTTGAAAACCAAAATATAAAATCATGAAATAAACAACCTAGAGAAGTTGTAAACGTGCTTATACACGGTGTATACACCGTTCACATATATATATGAAGCCATATACATAACACCCGATGGACTGGTTTATACATATGTGAGCAGCATATTTAAACGGGTTTCAAAAAAAACTGGAAACAAGGTTGTACGCACCCTCGTATGTACAACCCATGCAAAGAAAAAAAACACAAAGGCAGAGGTCTTGGAAGGCACAACAACCCGAGGGGGTTATATTCAGGTATGTATATATGTATAAACTATATATATATATACACCGTGAGTATAAAAAGGTAAGTTATTTCGAAACAAGGCAAGGGTGCAAGGAAAAACCCTTACCGCGTTGAGGAGGAAGCTTGGACAGGTGCGCCGCTGGGTTGCTGGGAGTCCATGGAAAAGAAAGAAGAGGAGGGGAAGGGGCCGCCTCGGGCTTCAATGAGGCAGGGGTTTATATAGGCCTTGGTGCCTCGTTGGTGGCCCGACCTAGGCGTAGACTGACGTGGGGGAGACGGACGAACAGGAACCTAGGAGGGGGAGGTGTTCGGAAGTCAAGGAGATCAGAGCTTCGGAGGGGGCCTGGTGTCCTTGATGCAGGTCTACGGTCGGCTGCGGTAGCGAGGAGGAAGACGAGGGGGTCGACGCGGGAGGGAAAGGGACGGTCTGGATTTGAAGAAGGCGAGATCGTGTGGCTGAGGGAGAAGCGGGATTTTAGTTTAAAAGATTAAAGAGATGGAGGGCTGCGATTCAATCGCCGAAGAGATCGGACGGCGATGGAGATACCGTGGGAGAGGCATCGCGTTTAAAACAGGATGGACGGCGGAGATCGACGCAGAAGTCGATCGGACGGCTCTGGTCGCGCGGAGCGCGTCCCACATCGAAACCGCAAAGTTTTGAGGCGCGGTATAAAGGATAAGCCGCTCGGGTACCGGAGCAATAACACAACACACACACGCACTCGGGGCCTTATACACGGGCCCCTCGCGGGCCTTGGCCCACCCTCACGCAGCGCGAGCCGTGGCCTTACACACGGGCCCGCTCGCGCGACCCCTTGGTAAACTATGCGCGGCCGACCCTGCCCGAGCTCCTGCTTGGCTGGCTCCTGAAACGCGTATGCACGCACATGGGGAGCCCGATGGCGGTACCTCGGGTTCCCTATGGGGTCTCGGCCTTGGCCTGAGGGCTTGTCCCTTGTGGGATGCCCTTTGCTGGCCGGGACTCAAGCAACATTTTTTTTTTTTGAAAAAAAGTTTTATTATATACTTAGCTCAAAGTAGTGAAAATTAGGGATTTAGAAAAAAACAAATTGTTTTAACTCAAAATGTTAGAATAAATTTCAAATTTAGATAAAATATCTTAACTCTTGATCTAAATATTAAAAAGATATACCTCTTGTACATTAAAATCATTAGTATTTTTAAAACACTCTACTACTAGTTTTATAAAATTCCTTTAAAGAACAAAAAGTTTTCCCAAGATTTTTCATCATTTAAGAGATAAAAAGGTATAATTATTACAAATTCACTCTAAACATATTTTTTTATAAAAATATTATCAAGTTTCCAACTACCTAGGTATTTCTCGGGATTTTGTAAAAACGAAGAAATTTACTTTTAAGAACAAAAACGAAGTATCTTCCATGAAAGAATGTTTTTAAGAAAGAGGTTATGAGGGAATAATACTTAGTTCTCTTTTAAAGTAAATTTTAGTGGAAACACAACGGTAGCTTTTAAAAACCCAACGGATATATATATTTAAACATAACGGTCATAACTCAAAGAACTAGTATAAATACAGGAATGTGGGGTGTCCTTTAAAACAGAACACTTGAACAAGAAGGATGGCTCTCCTTATACCTCTGGTGCTGAGTGCGTGCGCGGTGATTCTGGCGGTTATACTTTTCACACTGTTGGATCCTGAGGATGACGACTATCCGATTGCCCGTGTTGTGGTTCTTTGTAGTCTTGATGTGGTCGTATTAGGTCTTGTGCAGGGCACTTTTAATTAGATGGGTCTTGTTGTAGAGTAATGTTTTAAATAAAATGTCAGTTTACCTTGTTCTCTATGTTTTATTTCTAATTCCTTATTAGAAAAACGAATAAAACAAGAGACATTAATAAGGACATAACACTTCTTACATAAACCAGTTCATAAAACCTGGGGCGTCACAGGGGATGTTACAGAAATTGTCATACCAAAGGATATATTTAATCCCCATTTTAGAGTGTTCAAACACTAGTATTAAGAGATTTATCCATATGGATTTTTAAAGGTGATCATTTTCTTCATCTTTTTGGTCATTTTATTTTGAAGTTACACATATTCTATCAATGAAATGTTAATTGTAATGATTTGTTTATGCTTGTAGACCATTTGGTTTCTCGCATAGTGTATCATGAGGAATGAATTTTTCTATTGTTTAAATTTGGTAATATAATATTTATACCATTTAATTAAGATAATATAACAATTTAATTATAATTGTAAGGTGAATGTGATTGAAATACCATTAATTATATAATTTTATAATTATTATATTGTTTTTAAGAAACCAAAAAACACAGTTTTTGGGATCCTTTATATGTACAAGGAATTTTCATTTAATAAAAAATTTGGTGAGTTTTATAGCAAAAAAATTCAAATTTTCTAATCACATATCTATAGATTACAAAATGGTTTTTCTATTTATGAATTATTTACTATGTGAGCATTGTTTAATAAATAATATGAACCCAATGAAATTATTTTAAAAATATGATAAAATGGTATCTTAATGTAACATAAAATGTATTTTGATGTGTTGTGGTATTTTGAAGGGATGATTTGTCATTATGTGGTGGTGAAGTTCTGTGATGTGTAGTGGATGTGGTGCATGGTGTTTGTGATGGGTGGTTGTGGTATCATGGGTTGTTTTGATGATTTTTTATTCTTGATGCATTGTGGATGTGATATAAATTGGTTATGGTAGTGGGAAGAAGGAATACATTTAATTGGAATGACGTGTTGACTGTTTGATCATGTTATATTGTGATGTTATTATTTCCCAGGAAGTAATGGAATTAATATATCATGATATATTTTAATGTAATGGGATTAAAAGGATTGTGAATATTAAATAAATTTATGTTACAACTATTGAATAAATATTTCTGGTCAATTTTAAAATATCCATCATAAACCAGGAGAACAATGATATGTAATGCAACGATTGATCTAGAAAATTTAAGGGAATAATAATTAAAATTAGATTGTATTGTGACATATATAAAATGGAGTAAGATGGGAATTGAGGTAAAATGAAAAATATATCTTTGGGAAAGTTGTGTGGTTTAGAATTTTTTTGGAAGCATTTAAAGTTGGTGGGTCTTGAGGTTTTTTGGTGATGTAATAATTTCGTTATTATTTTTGTTATTAACACATATTTTTTTGTAATTTTTCCATGTATATATCTATATTGTATTTCCTAGTGTCATCAACCCATAGGACATCCATATCCAGAACATGGAATTGATAACATAATAAATTTTTGTGGTGTTCTCCCAATATCATAGTGTTGAGTATGGACAAGTGGATACTGTCCCGACTAGTCCCCCCGGTCTCGGGCTGTGACTACCCCAAGCCCACCTTCTATAGGCCAGGGGCTGTCGACAAGCTCCAAAGGTGTAATTCCCTATATCTGAGAAGGCATTGCTTTTATAACTATATAGGCACAAAACAGAGTACATGTATGAAGAAAAACACTAAGTAAAACTGTATAACAAAAGAGTGATGAAAAGTAAAAGGGGATGGAAATACAAGCCCAACTGTAAGTACAAGTACAACTAAAATAGGACAAACAACTGATGGACGGTAAGAAGCTCCTGGATCATCCACCATAGATCCTACCATAAGGGTAGATACAGATAACCTCCTTAGCACTCCATGACCGTCAGTCTCCTCCGGGTACTAACTCGTCGTATGGTCCACCTCCGAGTACCATCCAGTCCTAGAAAACTCAGCCTCAGTCAGCACTGTCCATCGACTGCATCCAACACAACAAGGTATGGGGATAGCCCATGTAGGGTTGAGTATAATGATACTCAGTAGGGACCCGGAGACCACCAAGGTCTCTCAAAATCCACCAAGGATTAACCATAGAGTATGAATTAATCAGATATCCATTACATCGGTATATGCCCATACATATTCGTAAGTTATCAAGTAACCCATCTCAATCAAGAGGATATCACAGAATTCACTGACTCTGCTCACACAGGTATAGAACTTTTGTAGAGAGGTAGAGATGATCAGATTTAGTCACTGAATCATCTAAGCTGTCAGACCCACATAGGATCCAGGACCAACTATTAGAACTGTCAGACCCACATAAAATCCAGGAACAGTAGTCAGAACTATCATACCTACACAGGATCCAAGACCAGCTATTAGAACTATCGGACCAACATAGGATCTAGGAACAGTAGTCCGTGTTGTTGGACCCACACAAGATCCAGGACGAGCAGTTAGAACTGTCGGACCCACACATGATCTAGGAATAGTAGTCAGTGCTGTAGGACCCACAATAAGATCTGGGAATAGTAGTTTGAACTGTAGGACCCACATAGGATCCAGGAACAATATTTAGTGTTGTCGGACCCACACAGGATCCAGGACCAGTAGTTAGAACTATCGGACCCATACATGATCTTGGAACAGTAATCAGTGCGCAGCCAGAGGCGGGGTTCTACTATAGTAGTCATGGTTTTGGGAGGGTCTTCTCCTCAAGATAATTTCTGATACAATAGCTTCCAATAAGTCCCACTAAGAAGTATTCCAATGTTCTGTCACTTAATTGGGGTCTCAACGCAACAGACAACACGCCTATCGGAAGCCCGGTCTATGAGTTTTTATCCTTTTACTGTCAGGGCCCCAGTTTTCTTCGTGTACGATCCAATCTAACCGTATCTCAAATATAAACTAAACTCTAGTGAGGTATTATCAATGGGACCGTCACATTCCCATAATACCAGCACCATTGACGGTTTTTAAACAGACATCTGGTGCCAAAAATATGGCCAATGAAAGTAAAGGGTCGGTAGTGGGCTAGGGTCCAGTCTGACCCGGTCAGACAGACTCGACCCCACCCAGTCTGGGCTGACCTAGTCTTGGTCGACCAGATCAGACCTTCTGGGTATGACCCATCCCGTTGGGAGGGTCATCCCGCTAGGTTTGGCACAATCTGGTAGGTCCGGACCAGGGGACTGTGTGTGTGTGGGGGGGGGGGGGTTCGGCCCGGAGGTTGCTATGTATGGGGCTCATCCGGGAGGACAGGTCTGGTTCGGCCAGTGCCTCAAGGGGCACCGCTCAGGCTACTCTGCACAGAAGACCGAGCTAGTTTGGCCATCGATGTCATGAGGGATGCCGCAGGCCGATTTGGGAGGCCGACATGGCTCGGCTGGTTCAGCTAAGTGCTGGGGTGCGGCCCGAGTAGGCTGGCAGGGAAGCTAGGCATGCTGGGTGGTAGGTTGGGCAGCTCGGCGGGTAGCTGGGAGGGCACTGCGTAGGCCATGAGTAGGCCTTCATGGCGCGGGCAGGCCGACAGGGTGCGGGCAGGCCAGCGGGGCGCACGAGCAGGCCGGCGAGGCGCGTGGGAGAACACGGGTAGGCCGGGATGGGCATGTGGGATGCCATGGAGAGGCCGGAGGGGAATGCAGGGAGGCTAGGTAGGGTGCACGGGGGCCTCTAGAAGGTCGATCCAGGCACATGGGTGGCAGCGGGAAGACCGGTGGGGCCCACTGGTAGGTCAGGCAAGTCGTGCGGGAGGCTGCATGCAGGCCTTCGGGGCGCGGCCAGGCAGGCCGGTGGCTAGGAGGCTGCTGGGATGTGGCTGGGAGGGTGGGTTCGACATGGCCTAGGCCGGCACGGGCCAGTGGTTCTTGGTCGGGTGCACCGATGTGCCACTGGGGCGGCACGGTTCACGGAGGGTGCAGGTAGCACAGCCCTTGTCATCGCCACATTCATCGTCTCGTCGCCTCATCGCCATGTCGAAGAAACTACATAAAGAGATCATTGAAGGAAGCCGAGCCATGTATGTTTTGCTCGAACCCTCCACATTTAGTGGTGATAACAATTTGTTCAACAAAGAGGATGAGAGTCAAACTTCAATTATTCTTACAATTCACAACAACAATTCCTTTCATTCGAAGAAGAGAAAAAATAAAGAAGAATTACACAAATCAACCCCCTATTTTTGATTTTTTTTTTGTCATTTATTGATGGAGTCATAGAAAGTAGATGAAGTGAATTGTTTTTTGTCACGTCTTCCACACGCTTCCATACCGGAGCTGTGTCAGCTGTGGAAGACTCACCATGTTGGTAGGTGTCCGGGGAAGAAGTCGAAGAAGGATCGTAACCAGAATTCATTGTCGGAAGAACACATTCTTGGTTCTTCATTGGGAGAATTTTAATCCTCCCAAGATCTCCCCTTTCCCAACTTCCACCCAAATTCCAAGTAAAATAAAATTAGATGGAGTTGTCTAATATATCATTGGCATAGAAATTCAAAAAAAAGAACTAAATTAAAATTCTCCACCTAATTATTTCACGAGAGTTGCCATGAAATAATTAGGGGAGATTGGCATAAATTAAATAAAGGGGAGTTGAAGAGGGTCCCCTATATTAATTGTATTTTGAGGGTTTCTCCACTTTAATGGGGTATTTCAAGGGGTTAAAAGCCCGAGTGTCCCCACCACATTAATCCTCTAATGGGAGGTTGAGTCCGGGTGGCACCCACCACCATAACCTCTCCGGGGAGGTTATGGTGAGGTGGCCCCACTATTATCCTCCATGAGGATGTTTTAACCACCACACACCAAAAAGATGATCAAATAAAATAATGTGTAACTCATTTTATTTTATTATTTTCCCATGAAAACCCAAAATTTGACTTTTATTCTCGACCATGTGCCGTCAAGGTGAAAGTCTCCTTAAGCGAATATCGGCACTGTGAGTTCAACAGTGCCCTCAGATTTCAATTTCGAGCACCGGTTTAAATGTTGTAAAAATCCACTCATACTTTTACTAAATTTACCTGAACAAAATATCATAAATTGATTCCGGGAACACCGAGCATTGAAATCACATGTCGTCAGTTCTCGCAGACATGTAAATTTTCCATGTATTTATGAAAAACTTTTCCATGGAAATTCTGGGTCATTTAATTCTCCCCACATTAGGGATTTACATATCTGTAAGATACAACTCGAACTAAGAGAACAATTGGGGGTATTGATCATGTATCTGAGCCTCTCGCTCCCATGTGTTCTCCTGGAGGATCCCTTTCTACCAATGAATGCGCACCAGAGGTATCAACCATCCATGTAGGAATCGCTCATTTCAATCCTCAATCTCCACTAGAACCTCCGTAAAAGATTCCCCATCATTGATGTCCAGCTCTCCATGATCGATGATGTGAGAATGGGCATGCACGTATCTCCTCAGATGGAATACATGGAAGACATCGTGCACCCGGTGCAACTAAGGTGGAAAAACTAAGATGTATGCCACCACGCCAACCATAATGAGGACCTATAATTGTCTGATGAATCTTGGATATAACATTCCGCCTCATCCAAATCTACAGAAACCTCATCATGGTGAGACCCAAAGAAATATGTGGTCCCCATCCTCGAACTCCATAGGCCTCGTTTCCTATTGGAATATGAATTCACCCTACTCTATGAAGTCTTCATCCACTCCTGGATGATCTGCACCTTCCTTGTGGTAGCCCATACCATCTCTGGTCCCACCAGTGCTAACTCCCCTGGGTCTGTCCAGCATAGTGTCGATTTGCAAGGTCAATCATAAAAGGCCTCAAAAGGATCCATCCCTATGGTGGATTGATAGCTGTTGTTGTATGAAAACTCTATTAGAGGCATGTGATCCTCCTATATACGACCTAAATCAAGGAAAAAATCATGTAGCATGTCCTTAGGTGTCTGAATGGTTTGCTCAGACTGACCATTGTCCTAAGGATGGAAGGTGGTGCTCAGAAAAAGCTGCGTCCAGAAAGCCTCTCGCAACCCCTTCAATAGCTGGGAAGTAAACCATGTGTCACGATCGCGGACAATAGAAGAGGTTACTCCATGTATCCGCACAATATCATTCACGTGGAGGCTTCCCATGCTCTTTACTAAACCCTGATCTCGGATCAGTAGGAAGTGGACCAACTTGGTGAGTTGGTCAACGATAACCCAAATCGATTCGTATCCCCAAGATGTATGTGGAAGACCCATCATGAAGTCCATGGATATCTCATCCCACTTTTACTCTAGGCCCCTTAAAGGTTTTACCAAGCCTGCTAGTACCTGGTGCCCCGCCTTCACTTTCTGACAAATGAGGCATCGAGAGGAAAACTCTTCTACGACCTTCTTCAAACCTGGCCACAAGTGGTGTCATCTGAGGTCCTGATACCACTTCGCAACTCCTCGATGTACCTCTAGAGGTGATGTGTGGAATTCAATCAACACATCTTTCTGATGTGACACTGGTACTACAGTACATCTTCTGAAGTGGATGATGTGCTCCCCACCATCAGAAAATCCATTAGGTTCCTCCCTTGGGGATATCTGAGCACGTCATGTCTCACAGTCACCGTCTCCACGCTACGACTCCATGACTCACTAAAGAAGTTGCGGTGTGACTATAAGAGACTGAAAAAGGCCACTCCATCTCTATCCACAAAGGATATCTATAAGGCTGCCAGTTGCTCTGTCACCTCGCCTAGAATCTGTATACCAGACCTCCTGCTGAGTGCATCTGCAACCACGTTCCCCTTCCTAGGAGTATAGACTATCTCTAAGTCGTAGTCCTAGAGGAACTGAAACCACAATCGATGTCTCATGTATGGGTTCTTCTGAGCAAAGATATACCTGAGACTCTTGTGATCAAAGTATATGGTAAACCGTTTGCCCATTAGATAGTGTCGCCACACTTTCAAGGCAAAGACCAATGCTGCTAACTCCAGGTCAGGGGTAGCATAGTTCTTCTTGTGCTGTCTCAGCTACCAAGAACCATATGCAATCACTGCTCACTCCTGCGTCAAGACACACTCGATTCTAGTCCCTGATGCATCACAGTAGACCATGTACCATATGCCTTCTTCTAGAAGCCTCAAGATGCAGGCACTTGTCATCCTATATCTTATCTCATGAAATATCATATGGAATCTCTACGACCACACGAAGGGTTTACCCTTCTTCGTCAAGGATGATAGTGGTGCTGCAACTCTGAAAAGTCTGGCACAAATATCCTGTAGTAACCAGACAATCCAAGGAAACTTTGTACCCCCATCACACACCTTGGCAGCTTCCAAGAAAGTACCACATTGATCTTCGCTGGATCTACTGCAACTCTAGCCTCCGAGATGACATGTCCCATAAAGGTAACCTCTCTGATCCAAAACTGGCACTTCCAAAGCTTACCATAAAGCTGGTGGTCTCGGAGTGTGTCTAGTACTACCCAAAAATGGTAGGAATTATTCTCCTCAGAATTCAAGTAGATCAAAATATCTTTGATGAAGAATACGACAAGGAGATCAAGGTATGGTAGGAAGATCCTGTTCATGAGTCTCATGAACACTGCTGGAGCATTGGTTACGCTGAATGACATAACCAAGAACTCCTAGTGGCCATACTGATATCTAAAGGTCGTCTTCTACAAATCCTCATCTCGAACTTTGAGCTAGTGATAACCTGATCTGAGGTCTATATTTGATAACCATCAAACTCTATTTAGCTTATCAAAGAGGGCCTCAATCCTCGGGAGTGGGTACTTGTTCTTCACGGTTACCTGGTTCAGGAGCCGATAGTCAAGAAAACACCTCAATCTTCCATCCTCCTTCTTGGCGAACACAGTTGGGGCTTCCCAGTGGGAAACACAAGGCAAAATGAATCCCTTCCCCTTAAAGTCCTCTAGATGTACCCAAAAATTTCGATGTTCCATGGGAGCCATCTAATATTCTGGTGTTGATATCTGTGTCATCCCTGGGTATAGGTCAATGTATAATTCCACCTCTCTGTGAGGAGGTAGACCTAGGACATCGTTTGGGAAGACATCGACATACTGGTTCACCACTACAGGATAGCTCGGACTCTCCACATCTAAGGCTCCAAGGGCAAGGGTAGCCAACTGATGAGTGATTGGTTGCACCCTCATCCGAGTAAGTCCATCTTGTGCTGCAATGGCTCCCTTCTCACTAGTGAAGGTAAAACTGGTCCCATCCATGTGGACACACCACACATTGAACCTAATTCATTCAATCTGAGAATAGATTATAGATAACCTGTCCATACCCAAGATGAAGTCAGAGGAGCTCGACGCCGCTATGATGATATCCCAGTTGAAGCTCTGGCCTCCTAGAGTAAGCTCACACAGCCAGCACCATTACATAATCGTCGAGTCTTCTCCCATAAAAGTCTCTAGCCATAAGGATTGATCCAACAGCTCTGTCGGAATCTCTGAGCTCTGAATAAGGGTGGTGGAAATGAAAGTGTGACTGAATCCTATGTCTATATGTACTCTAGTTAAGGTGGATTAGACACATATCATATCTTGAATCATCTCTAGAGCGCCATGATCATAAGAATCAGCTTCCTGGAGCTGAGCTCTCCCCTTTCCACCTGCTCACTATGATCGGGGTGAACCTCCTGGTGGTGGTGGCGGTAACACTTTCAATCGTCGTCCACCACCAACTGCATGTCCAAATCCTCTTCCATGCCTGCATATTACCCGCGGTATGCCTCGATCTAATCTTTGTCTCAGCCTGGGCGGTCCTTCGACCATCTACTGATCGTCAGTATGGTGGGTCGGACAGTCACGAACCATGTGACCCTGGCTGCTGCAAGAGTAACATTGCCCACACCTAGCATGAATGGATCTCTCTTGTGTGCCCCGCACAACTAAACCCATATCCTGAGGTCTTCCACCAGATGTCCAGCTCCACTTGGACCTCTGTGACATATGTCTACTTCTAACTATAGAAGACTCCGCTACATGTCTACTAGTGACGGGTCTCACTTTTAGTGACTGCTCTGCAAGGAAACTCTCCACTATAAGGGATCTCTCTAACACCCCTGCTTGCGTCAGGATGCTGAGTGAGATAATAGATGCTCTAATCTCTCGTCTGAGCCCCTACTCAAAGGTCCATGCCCTGAATAAAGGGTCCCACACCATATTGGAGGAGTAGCATGAGAGGATGGTGAACCTCGCTGAGTACTGTGCCACTATCATGCTGCCGAACTACAGATGAAGTATCTCATGTATCTTTACTACATGTAGGGTTGCTGAAACAAACTCTGCCTGAAAGAGGCTCTCGATTACTTCCCAGAGAAGTGTCGCCTCGTCATGCACCTAGATCATCAGCCTCCACTATATGCTTGCTTCTTCCTGAATGAGACTCACAGAAAGGATCACCATAAGGTCGGATGGTGTCCCTACTTGTCTGAATACTCTCACCACTACCTTTAGCCAATCCCAACTGCATGTGGGTCCGTCTCACCGCTGAACTTGGGGTGCCACTACTGCTGGAACTCATTCAATGCGCTCAAGAGGCGTGCATGCTCTGCTGCTGGTGATGGTGGTATCAGTGGCCCAATGGGTAGTGGTACCGCTGGTTCCTCCCCTGTGATAGGGCCTGACACTAAGGCCTCGTATCTTGGTGGGCTGTCATCTTGTAAAACTTTCAAAACCCTAGTTGGCTATCTGTGTGTGGCCATCCTGAAAATATACAGGTGTGACACGGTCAATAAGTTATACCCGGTTAGCTGACTCAAATAAATCACAAAAAAAACTCTTGAAACACACACACAATCAATGTTTCCATGTACTGAGTCGGATATCAGAATTCTAGGTCCTGGTGTATGGATACGTTGGCCGCCGCCCCAACACAGGACATCCTGGACTGAAAACGACACCCAGTACTCTTAACACTATTGCTTCACAGAAAATAAATATCATAGTCCTATGTTTTATGGTATAACCTTTATCTGATAACAATTTGTCACGACCTATACCCTGGGGCCCAGGCCGTGACGAGCCCATGACTGCCTTCCATAGGACAAGGGCTTGTGACTTGCAACAAAAGTGTAATTCCATAAATCCGGGAAGGCATTTCCTTTATAACTGTAAAGACACACAACATAGTACAAGTTGGAAATCAAACACTAAGTAAAACTGAATATCAAAAGGGTGCTGAAAAGTAAAAGGGTCAGAACTATAAGCCCAACGGTAATGTACAAGTACAACTAAAAAAGAAAAACAATTGAAAGATGGTATGAAGCTCCTGGATCATCCACCATGGATCCCACCTGATGGGTGGGTATAGATAGCCTTCTCAACACTCCATGTCGGTTAGTCTCCTCTGGGTACCAAGTCATCATATGGTCTACCTCCGGGTACCATCTAGTCCTAGAATACTCAGCCTCGGTCAACGATGTCCGTCGTCTACATCCAACTCAATGAGGTGTGGGCATAGCCCATGCAGGGGTGAGTATAAAGATACTCAGTAGGGACCCCGAGACCACCAAGGCCTATCAAAATCCATGATGGATAAACCATAGAGTATGAAATGAACAAATAACCATTACATTAGTATACTCCCATATATATACTTTAGATATCAAGTAACCCATCTCAATCCTGAAGAAAACACGGAAGTTACTGACTCAACTCACACAGGTATAAACTTTTGTACAGAGTTAGAGATGATCAGCTATAGTCACTGAATCATCTCAGTTGTTGGACCCACATAGGATCCAGGACCAGCAGTTAGAACTGCGGGTCCCAAACGGGATCCAGGAACATTTGTCAAAGATGTCGAACCCACACAGGCTCTAAGACCAGCTATTATAACTGTCAGACCCACATAAGATCTAGGAATATTAGTCAGTACTGTTGGACCCACACAGGATCCATGACTAGTGGTGAGAACTGTCAGACCCACACAGGATCTAGAAATAATAGTCAGTGCAGTCAGATCCACATAGGATCAAGGACCAACAGTTAGAACTATCGGACCAACACAGTATCCAATAATAGAAGTCAGTGCTATCAGACCCACACAGGATCCAGGGACAATAGTTAGAACTACCGAACCCCCACAGGATCAATGAACAATAGTCAGCGCGCAGCCAGTGCAAGGTTCCCCTAGAGCACACTTGATTCCGGGAGGGTCCGCGCCTCAAGATATGTGTTGATAAAACACCTTCCCTGAAGTCCCACGAAAATGTATCCCAAATGTCCTCCATGTAATAGGGGTCTCAACGCAATAGATAGCATGTTGATCAGACACCCGGTCTGTGATTTATTAGCCTTTTATTCCTGGGGGCCCGGTTGGATTCATGTACAATCCAACATTACCATATCTCAAATATACCCCAAACTCAAGTGGGGCATTCTCAAAGGGACTGTCACATTCCAAGATTTTCCATGCTTCTGACGGTTCGTCAAAGGGACGTCAGGAGCCAATGATATGGCCAAAGAATGTAAACGGTCGGTAGTGGGCATGGGTCCAGTTTGACCTAGTCGGACCGACTCGGCCCAACCCAGTCTAGGACGATCCGGTCTATATCAACCCGGTCAGACCCGCTGGGTCTCAGCCAGCCTATTGGGCAGGTCAGTCGTCTTGGTTCACCCGATTCGCTAGGCCTGGCTTAGCGGACTGCTGTGGCGGTTTTTCCCGGACGTCACCCCATAGGAAGCTCGGCCATGAGGCTGGGGCTGATTCGACCAGCACTGCGAGGGGCACAACTTGGGCGACTTGGCCTCGGAACGCCGAGCCAGTTAGTCCAGCGATGTCGTGACGGACGTCATGGGACGACATGGGAATCAAGAACGGCATGACCGGTGTGGCCGGGAGAGGAGGTGGAGCCTGAGGAGCCTGGCATGGTGGCCGGGATGCAGCTTGGGCAGGCCGGAAGGTCGGCGGGAGGGCACTGGGGAGGCCACGAGTAGGCCGACAAGGCACGGGCCAGCCGACAGAGCGTGGGTAGGCCGATGGGGCGCGCGGGAGGCCGCGGGCAGGCCGGGCAGGGCACAAGAGAGTATGTGGACAGGCTGGCGGGGCACACGGGCATGCCGGAAATGGCCCTCCAGATGCCGCGGGCAGGCCGAGCAGGGCGCGCGGGAGGTCGCGGGCAGACCGAAGTGTCGCACGAGCAGGTCGGGAGGGCAAGCAGGAGGCCGCGGGAAGACCAGCAGGGTACAATCAGGCTGGCCGGTGGCCAGGAGGGGGCTGGGCAGGCCAGTTCGGCATGGCTCGAGACGACATGGGTCGGTGGGGCTCAGCTGGGAGAACTGGTGCACTGTGGGGGCAGAGCAGTTCACAGAGGTCGCAGGTAATGCATCCTTTGTCGTCTCCGCCTTCGTTTTCTCATCACCTCATCACCATGCCGAATAAATATCCCAAAGAGATCGGCGGTGGGAGCTAGGTTATGTTAGTTTTTCCCACACCCTCTGCGTTTAGCTGTGATAACAATTGGTTTAACAAAGAGGAAGATAGTTTAACTTCAATTATTCTCACAATCCTTTGCAACAATTTCATTCATTCGAAGAAAAAAAAAAGAAATAAGAATTAAACAAATCAACCCCTACCTCTGATTGTCATTCATCGTTCATTAACGGAGTCGCGGAAAGTAGAAGAAGAGAATCATCATTTATCACGTCTGATGCACTCTTCCAAACCCGAGCTGTGTCAATTGTGGAAGACACTCTACGTCGGTAGGTGTCTGGGGAAGTAGTCGAAGTAGGATCGTCGATGGCATTATTCATTAGAAGAACACATTCTTCGTTCTTCGCTTCGAGAATTCTAATCCTCCCAAGCTCTCCACTTTCCCAAATTCCACCCAAATTTGAAGTGAAATAATATTAGATTGAATTGTCTAATATTTTGTTGGAAGAGAAATTCAAAAAGAAGAATTAAATTAAAAGACTCTTCCTAATTAATTCATGAGAGTTGGCACGAATTAATTATCCGAGATTGGTATAAATTAAATAAAGGGGAGTTCAAGAGGCTCCCCTATATTAATTGGAGCTTGAGGGTTTCTCCACTTTAATGGAGAGTTTCAAGGGGTTAAAAGCTATGGTGGTACCCGCCACATTAATCCTCTCATGGGAGGTTGAGTTCGGGTGGGCCCCACCACCATGTCCTCTCATGGGAGGTTATGGTGCGGTGATCCCACCTTCAACCTCCATGAGGAGGTTTTAACCACAACACACTAGAAGGTGGCTCAAATAAAATATAGTGTAACTCACTTTATTTGATTCTTTTTCAATGAAAACACAAAATGTAACTTTTATTCTCAAACATCTACCGTCAACGTGAAAGTCTCCTTAAGAGAATATGGACGCTAAGAGTTCAACAGTGCCCTCAAATTTCAATTTCGAGAAATTGTTCAAATGTTATAAAATTCCACTCATAAGTTTACAGAACGTACCCAAACAAAACCTCATAAATTGATTCCGGGCACATCGGACCTCAGAATCATGCACGGTTAGTTTTCATGGACTCGTCAAATTCCCAAGTATTTATGTAAATAATTTCCACAAAAATTATGGTTCTTTACATATACCTTCTTATTCATTATCTCTAATCTAGGTGAAGTTTATATTAATAGGTTATGATAAATATAAGACACAAAATTACTATATTGTGATATATAATGTGATGGATCTTGTGTCTTTATAAGAGGTTTGATGAAATGATTTGTTATAATATGGCCTATTTTGGTCCATTAATGGAAGGAAGAGGTAACAAATTTGATAACCATAATGTTCATGATTAACTAAAATTCATGATAAGGAAGTGTTGTAATGCTCTTGGTGTAATTGGGAGAGATTAACGTGATGACCATTTTCACGAGGTTTTTGTGTAATCATGTGATATAAAAAATATTTTGATTTTCTAGGACATTTAATGTTAGGGTTTCTGAGTATAATTTCAATGGGAAGCGATTTATGATACCATGTTAACCATTATATGTTTTTACATATTTATGTGTTCTTTCTTAGTTCTATATTATGATCATAGTGTTTTTATAAGCATAGATGTTATTTGTTCTATTATTTTCTCATTGAAACATTAGTATACTATTTTTCACAAACGCACAAGAGTCATTGGTATTAACCTATAACAAATGTGTGTATGATCACAATAAATATATATATATATATATATATATTATTTAAATGATTTCAATAATAATTTTTGGTTATTTATAAACATTTGTATCTCAGTATTTAGTGATTATTCTTTTTCAATTTATTAATTATCATTTGGTTTATATTATATAGATTATTTTTCCTATATCAGTTAAATTTATGCATTAATTATGGGAAAGGTTTGGATTTCTTATTATATTATGTTATTGAGATTCTTATTTATAAAATATCTTATTTATAAATATTATTATTATATAGGGAAATTTAATGAATTTGTGATTTTTTATACACTGGGTGATAAGTAACAACATATGGATGACTAGAGGAAAGACTCAAGGATAATTATATATCATTCATTATTTTCACTAAATATGGGGTACCTCTGTTGGGAGGCATCACGAAATAGTGGTGTCAAATATGTCGAGTGATGGATATGATAATACATGGAGTTGGTAATTATGAGAAATGAATGTGTTGTTATTGTGTCTATTTCATTCGAGCATTATGTGAAATAGAAGATATGGAAGACTGGAAAGGAAATAATATTTATTAGGCACCATTTTGCAATATTAGGGAATTGTTCCAATAAAATGTCCATGTGATGTGGCATAATTATTTGGTTATAGGCCTAGTCATGTTAGATGAATAATAATTTACTAGTATTATGGTTTTACATGCATTTTTTCTGGAATGTTATAAGGAAGTTAATGAGAATATAAATAATTAAAAACTAAAAAGATATTGAAATTTATGTTTCCATTTCAACTCTAGTTAATATGTTTCATCTATGTGATGTTATGGATCTGGAGTTTTAGTTGGTCGATATGCTTGATCTCTAGTTGATTGACCTAATTTATGAGGATGACCAATGCAGTAAAATTTTTATTTATTTCATCAGTGGGAAAAGGAGATCTTATTTGAGTTATTTATTTTAATATGGATGAATTGAAGTGGTAGGAGCTTCTACCTATTCAATATGGAGTTATGTATTTGTGGTAACTATTTATAATGTTATAGTATCCTCTATTTTTCAATGAGTATCATTTTCATGATTATGATTCCTAGAAAAAAACATTTTGAGAAGTATCTTCGTACTACTATCCATTATTTTGTTTCATTAATTTTGTTATTGATAAATATTTAGGATCATTGGAAGTATAAATATATAGATATGGGGAATTTATGGGGAGGTTTATCATGGGAGGGGAACAAAAATTGTTAATCAGGGAGATGTGTTCTGAGTAAATTGTTTCAGACACGAGTCCATTCATGGTTTCTAGTAATTAGGAGTCAAACAATGTATCGTCCCTTCCATCATTCTAATGTAAGTAGTGTTATCTATTCATCAATAGTGCACATCATACAATTGAATTATTTTAGGAGGGGTTTTATGTCCAGCAGTAAAATCAGTGTCCATTTCATCTTTATAATTATTTTGGAGGATGTAGAAATATTCAACATCATCCTCATTTTTCAGTTGTTATTGAGATAGTTTATGCTACATGTAAATAAGTGATAATCCTTAAGGAGAATATATTATATATGAATTTATATTCCCCATGATTTTAATTTTGTTAATTATCCCAAACGAAAAAATTTCCATTTAATTATAAATCATTTTAATTGTATAAGAGTTATGCATGGTGTGTATCGTAGAGAAGGGATGGAAACATGAGAGAGGATTTAAATGGGCTGAGATTTTACAAAATTATCATAGAGAATTCTTTTTTTATTTATGATTTATTATAATTTATATCAATTGTTTCACAAACTATAGAATATTTTTTATTACTATACATATATAGGTTTCTCATTACTATAGTGTGTACCACACTAGTTGGAGGCCATACAATCTTTTTTTAATGTACGAGTGTGATATCTTTTTTCACTCTCTTTGATTTGAAAAATATAAAAAAATAATAGGAATGATTCTATTAAAATTTTAAATTTCTAACCTTTGGTGTTATGGGTATAATTTTTATTTAATTGTTAGGATAATTTATTAATATTTATAAAACTATTACCTTTAACTAGCTGATTTATAATAAACAGTTTCTATAAAATTTAGTAATATTTGATTTGATATTGTCCAAAAATAAAAATGATACATTTAAAAAAAATACCCTATGATTACATTTTTACAGTTCATTTTTTAAAATTTAGAAAAATGAATATGATGAAAATAAATAAAAAATTATCTCAAAGATGGGCTTACAAAACATGTTTTCGATGTGAAAATGTTCAATATATTTATTTTTTTAATGAAATATAATATAAAATTTATAGGAAAGACAATGATTTGATCACAAGATAAAACATTTATATAATTATAGTTTAATACTGATTAAAATATTATTTAAAACTATATATTGTGTAGATTGATATTATTTTTAATTAAAATGTAATATTTTTAAATAATAATCAAAACATGAAATCTAAAAATTATACATAATTAATATGAAAACATTTTAATTTTATATAATGCATTTATAGAATAATTTTAATTTCTCAAATATATTTTATAATATTTTAAAATTATATAACTAATACAAATATTCCATAAAATGTTTTTTAAAATGCCATTTTGTAAAAATATTTCAATTATGATTAAAAATGTATATGTTCTTATTTTTGATAAAGAATACAAAAAATATTAATGTTAAAGAGTATATTGAATATATTTTAATTATATTTTATTAATATAACCTAAATAGGTTTATTTGTCTATTCATTGGTTTACGATTCGTTTTTGCATTTAAATAGTTGTTTCATAAGATCTCGTATATTTATTTTAAAAATGTTTTTACATTCATTTATAATTAATTATTCAATGAATTATATATACATTTCAAAATCACATTTCATCATTCTGTTAATCCTAATCATAGACACCATTTAAATGAATAGGTTATAATTTTCCTGATTGAATAATTATAATAATAAAATTATTTATCTTGTAAAATCAGTTTTGTGTGTAACGCGGGATTTACTGGAGTTGTGTGTTGTTCAATATTACAAAAGAATATTATGAAATGAAAGGGATAATTTATATTTGATTATAAAAATATATATTTCATTATAATATCATTTTGTTACATTATACCCCCTTATTATAAATTTTTCCCCTCAAAATTATTTTTGTTTATAAAAGGATTAACAATTGAATGTTCCCACATCATAAAATTGAATACTATATATCCATTTAGAAATGGAAGTTTTTCCACATAATGGTTGCCGAAGTAACTCATAACAAGTTTTCATCATAGGAGAATTTTTTTTAATGTAAAAAATGTTCATTGATGATATTCCTAACTATGATGTTCTAATAGAGATTGATATTGAACATTTTCATGAGAAAGTTAACAATAAAAAATCCATAAATATGCTATGATCTAATAGAATATTCTCTTTAACTAAAAATAAGGTAATAGGATAATTTTTCGGATCCATGATCCATTTCCTTGAGTATAGTAGTTTTAATGAGAAGAAATACTTACATGATTTCATTACATTTATCGTCACAATCTCATCATATTGTTTTTCCATGAAAATTATCCACTTTATCAATTATTCTAGAAAATAAATTTAATTTTTCAGTCATAAATTATTAGAATATCCTGAGATTGTATTATAGGTCATTCTATATATCTTTATCAAAACAAAAAGGGTATGACATGATATCCAGTATGCATAAATCCACAAGTGGGGAGAAAATACTTCAATATATAAAACCTCATCCAATTATTAACATGAAATATTAAACATATAACCCTTCCAATTGATCAATTTCCAAAAAATTTAAAATATATACAATATGTTTCATGAAAATAGATTCACATTCATAATGCCACACATCATAAAGTACCCATTGTTTGTTTTATTCCAAACATGTGAATGCCTAAATCATATAATATCTAGAAATAAGATAATTACCCCAAATCAAAAATTAATTGTTGAAAAAAATTAATAATTCCTTATTCCAAATATTATTGGACATGTTCCATAAATTAAAAAACTCCAAAACTCTACATGTTACACCATAATCCACATTTTTAAAAAAAATCCTTATTCGGTATCATTGTAATCATTACCATCGAATTGAATTATTTATATCAAACATATCAATAACCAAAATCATTATCATAATATTTTGAAACAAATTAAGTGTCATATTTCACTCAAAAATGTGTTCCGCATGAATATTTTAATTCCATTAAATCACTTTTCTAAATATTTAATACCTTTCAACATTTTTTCGATCCTTAATGAAAAAATTGATATTTGAACTCCAAATCATATACAATTGAATCCTTAATAATTATTATTATACCAATATATATTCTTCATGAACATATTATTAAATATAATACGAAATATTGATCACATATAAAGGTTTACCAACATAAATAATATCATAATTATTTTTCTTAAAATGAAAAATATTGTTAGAACATCCATACTTTTAAAATTACATATTTAGAATCTTTTTCGTCAGAAGTATACTAAATACTTGTAATACAGTGAAGAATTTCATCAGGATATTTAAACTTAGGACATCAATTTTATTAATTATCAAACTTTCAACATCATAACAATACATATTTACCATAATGTATGTACTTCCCACTTTTTACTATGACCATAATTCATAGAGTGAGAAACACATCTCATAGTAGAAAAACAAATAATCATCCATAATTGGATATACGATACCTAAATCTTGGAACATACTTTTAAATAAAAAACACATTAAGCTTCTCCATAGAGTTATCCCTGTACATATATTTATAAATTAACTTTGGGATATAAATAATGTATTATGATCTGAGATTCGAAAGCATGAATAACCCCTTTAACTGATGGAAAATATAATGAACAATGGTTTACATAAAGTGATATTATATAACTCTTGTTTAATACAATATTACGCTCCAAATGACCATATTATTTTAGTTTCATTAAAATCTTGGAACCCATTCATCTATTATGGTGAAATATATTCATTGTTCCCTAGAAATATCATATACTATACTACCCCTACCTTAAAGAGTTCTTCAGAAGCCATGGAAAAGAAATCATCTAGAAAAGATGAGCTCAGGATATCAGAAAGGGTAATCATGTGGGATACATAAACATAATCTTGATCATAATTGTATGATAACAAGATAACAACATTAAGAGGTCACCACCAACATATAATAAACCATTTAAATGAGTTATATAACAAATACTTTAGGCTCATAAGACATGAATCATAGTAGAATCAATGATCATGAGCTATAAGAATATATAAATGACATTCTATAGGGAATTTGGTATGTTGAAATAATCTTATAAAATAATTTGATAATAATACCAAAAAAACATCATAAAATGTTATTATTTGTCTATTCACCCATGAAATTGCATTATACATAAGATGAAACTCTATCTACCATCTGGTTTTGGGATTAGTATTACCTCCCATAAATCATCTTGTTATGTTTTTTGGATGACCACCAATATAAAGATAGGTTGTGGTCTTAAGATGATTTCTCTTGTACCCTATTTTTGGGGAAGTAGGATGAAATCCAATGAACCAACTTTTTGTTGTATTATGATTACCTCCCTTTTACCCATTTATATCATCTAACATTTATCATTACCCAATGCATTGGAGGGTGACATAGGTCCCACCGATAACATAATAAAAACCACATATATGTGTTCCACAAGAAAAAAAATCACTTATAATAAAAAAAACTAATTGTATAATGATTAAGGATAACATACATGAATAATAAATCTAATGAATAATAAGTAACATCAAATAATGTTATCAGAAACTCTGAACAGTTATGAAATATCATTTGACATAATTCTTGAGGAAGATATCCTTTATGAATATATATTTTTTTAATAAAAAACATTTATCATATTATATTTATTGAGTCTAAAATACAAAACATTTAATTGATTATTTGAAACCATTTTAAATAGTATTTAAATATAAATCAATGAATATGATAAATGAACCTTTGAGACACTTTTATAAAAAAAATTTAATAATTAAAATGAACATTGATTTATGATAGGATAATGAACATTCCTTACATGACTCGTTGAATATATTTAAGATAAGAAGAATAATGTTACATAATTTAAAATTTTAGTGTATAATACTCTTAAAGTAACATAAGTTCATAACAGAACATGTGTCTTAAAGAAAAAATGAGACAAAATATATATTAAGGATTTTATAAATTGAGAACTGCATACCCCATGAAAGAGATATAATAAAATAGATGTGTAAATACCCATATATTTAAGGATAAATATCCTATAATATATTCCTCTGAATTATATATATGAATGTAAATATATATTTCATTGATATACTATATATCATGTAAGAAAAAAAAGAGACTTCAAATCACCTTAACTTATATATTGCACCTGTAGTACACGTAAAAACATCATATATATTTAATATATGATTATATTAAATCAATTTATGAAAAATATTCTTATATATAATACCATTTATTATTTTATTATATTGTTCTATTACTATATTATTCAAAATTCCATTTTGATGTTCTCTTTCAGGTAATAAACACTTTATATTTTATTAGTGTTTTGAATTTTAATCATTATTCATATTACATTGATCATGATTTTATAATATCCAAAATTATTACCATGATAAAAATATAATATATATATTCAGTATATATATATATATATATTTGTTATTCATAATATTTATTGATTGAATATAAAATGCATCGTTAATAGATATGTATGTCTTATGTAATCATGAAAGCTATTTTTATTTTATTGTCATATTAACAGAAATATATTTTTATGTCATATTATCATTAAAGAATGATTGTTATGTTATATATCATATTAATTCATTGAATTGATAAATATTCCCATCCAACAAAAATATATATGAGAGATGAATCACATCACATTTAGAGATGGTAAGCAATACATACACTTGATGGATATATTCATTTTTAAAAAACACCATGTGGTAATTATGTAGATATGAAATTATCATTATATTAATATAAATATTTAATAAATAAAATATATAAAAATTAAACCTATATTAAATCTTCATCATTTAACACGGTGATAGAAGATGATGTGCATCAATATGTGAATGAATTTTTTCATGCGTAAGCACTAGAGACGCCTTTTGTTCTTGTTTGATGGGAAATGGGATGAGTAGAGGAGTGTTCATAATCATAATAACATTTAATCATATTTATTATGATTATGTTATTATATTATTATGTATGTAATTGATTGAAATGAGGTATAGAGGAATATAAAAAGAACATGATCGTTTATAGCGATTACCTCTTATTCGGAAGAGCCCTATTAGATCTCATCTAATGGACTTATTAGTTGGTATTCTTGGTTGAATAATCATCAATAATATAAATATGGATTAAGAAATTTTTTTGTATATTTTTTTGATCCAAAATGATCAATATAGTGAAATGAGATGGGAGATGATGTTTCCTTTTATAATGAATTATAGGGACAATTTCATAATTTTTGAATAATATAAAATTAAATTCAGTTAAATATAAATTGAAATATATTAAAAAGGAATGGTATTAAAAAAATATAAAATAGGTTCTAAATGACATAATTAATTTTAATTTTTAAAAGTATGTTTTTAATTTTAAACATTATTATTTTCTTAACCCTTGGTAATCATATATTAATTTTATCTATGGTAACAAAAATTGCATTATTAAAAGGTGTATATTTTCTATTATAATATTTAAATTTTACCATAAATGGTAAATTGATAATATTTTATGAAATTAATTATCCCATTTTTCCAAATTTAAGATTTATATTTATTTAAATAATTTAAAAAATAATTATTTATGTTCAATATCACTAGTTTCAACTGTTAATATATCCATTACATTGAAATTAAGAATTTTAATAAGAAAAATTAATATCTAAAAATTTCATTCCATACACCCATAATATGTAATATCCATCATTAAATTACACGAAGAACCTTTTTTAATTCAAATTATATTTATTTTCATATTTCTAATATCATCAAATTATTTTTTTTATTAGTAGAATAAATTATTCATCATCATTGTGTAATAGTTCGTGATTATTTTTTATTCAGTAAATATCAACAATACGTTTTTAGGATGTAGATAAAAATTTAATATTTTCTAAAAATATCTATATTCCAAAATAACCTCATTTTACCCCATATTAATTATTGTGTACTTATTAAAAGTAAGTGTGAGACATTTTGTCACTCTGTTTTATTTTAATAATATCCATTTTATTTTCTTTTTAATCTGACAATTAAATTATTCAATTTATAACCATATTTGTTAAGGGTATATTTAGCTTTATCCAACTATATTCGATCAATTTTTTGTGATAGTTTTCTAATATTTATAATATTATTTTTACCATTAATTACATAATTTACTATTAACTATGGTAAGAAAAATATATAATGTTAATTTTAGTATTTACAATAAATAAAAAGGACTATTTTAATAAATTTGAACTTTATGATTCCCAATATCGAGTCTATTGTTCAATTTTTAAAATACATAGGTGGCTAGAATTTATTAAAAAATAATCCCCTTTATAGTGAGTTAAAATATTTTTTAATGTGAGAACGTTCAAAACATTGAAATGAAATTATATAAAAAATCAACGTGAACATGATTATAATGTAATAAAATCACATAAATGAGAAAAATTAACCAAATTCTTCATTAAGTAAAAATAAAAAAAATAATTTAAATATAAATTATTTTAATTAGAAAGATGTTTTCAATTCAAAATAAATTATGTATCAGTAATTTTCAAAACATGAAACTTAATAAATAATATTATGAAATAATAATTTGTAAATTTTGATATCCCAAATTCAAATATATTTTTTAGAAATGATAATTTATAAATGTTTCAAACAATTTATATTAAAAAAATGTGGCATAAAAGGTTGCAAAAATAACTTTATAAAAAATTATGTGTAATATTGGATTTCATCTGATCTCATGTCTGGAAAATATAAATGAGCAATTTTAAAAATTATATTATTTAAATTATTAACAAATTTTATTCAAATAATCCCAAAATTTTAAATTTATTATTTATTTGTATAACACAGTAGTGCACATTTAATATTTTTTCCAATAAAAACATTTCTTTTTATTAAAATGTCATATCTACTATCTATTATAATTACGTTGTATAATAATTATATGTAAAAATTTAAAAAATATTTCATTAATCATTTAATACTATTCATACCAACCATTATAGAGTATATGTTGTTATTATTTTTTTAAATAACTATAATAACAAAATTATGTTTTGTCGGGACATAGTGTTTCTTATAATACAAGCTAAATTGGATTTGTGATTAAGGAAAACATAAATTGATTACTGTTTAATGAATGATATTAAACAAATTATATATTTTAATAATACATGACATAAAAACATAATTGTGTTACATTATACCCCACATAATTTGACATTATCCCTAAAATGTCATCTAGGTTATCAAAGGATATATACTTGAATGTTACCACATTGTAAAAATGAATACTAAAAATACATTTAAATAGAAAATTATGGAAACAAAATTGTTACCCATAAAAACTCAAAATTTGTTTTATTAATATCAAAACATACTTAGAAAGTAATAACATTGTCATGGAAGAGTTATATAACTATTATGTTATGATGGAGAGTTATATAGAACATGGCCTAGAAAAAGATAAAATTCACAAATCCATAAATCTATAATGATCTAAGGGATCATTATATTCTTTGAAATATAAGTTAAATGGATAATTGTTTTCCATGATCCTTTCCCTGTATTTGAATAAAATTCTTGTGAAGAAATAATTACATGGTTTCATCATATTTCTGAATGACAATTAAATCATTTCACAATGTCTTTATCGATTTTAACATTATATTTTATTTCATAAAATAAAGGTGAATTTGAAATTTTGGATGTGCTGTCATGTCATGAGATAGAATGATATCGCATTCCTTATATATTAATAACAGAAAAAGGTTATTACAAGTTATATAATATGTATTAATCCTCATATTGATAGGTAATACATTAATTTATTAAACCTCATCCTTAATTTTACATAAACCAATATATAAATGATTAACCATATAACCCGTCCATAATATAAAATTCCAAACCCTAAAATTTAAAGAAACCAAATTTCATAAAAACAGAATTGCAAAGTTCCCCCATATATTATAATGTAGATATTTGTTTTCAAAAATCAAGTATTTGAATACCTCAATCATGTAATATATTTATGAATTATAATAAAATGAATTATAAAAAACATATTGAAAAAATTCATGATTTTTTATTTTAATGATTGTTGGACATATTTCGTAAGGCATAAAATTTTCTATTCCCCATATGCGATAGCATAATCCACTCTGTTAAGAAATCCACATTCATTTTCTACAGAATCTATGCCATCCAATTTACATATTAATATCAAATATATATTTAACCAAACATCATTACATCAACATTTCAAATATATTAAGTGATATATTTCCCTTAATGTAATGTGTCTTTTATATATCAACATTCTATTAAATCAATTTTCTATGTATTATGCACCATTGAACATATCTGTTTTACTTCAAAATTAAAAATAATAATATGTGAATTCCAAAACATATAAACATCAATCATAAAAATTTATTATTACACTTCTACTCATGATTCACAATTTCATTCTAATATATAATATTACATATGAAAATTGTATTGGGTTCCCCAAAATCAATCTAATAATTTATCAAGATTTTAACTTTAAATTATTGTTAGAATATCCCATTCCTTTCACATATTGTCTTATGTGTCTTTTTTCATTGTATTATAACCAATTATCAGATCACATTCCTGATTCAATTCATGATATATCCACATATGACATTGATTTAAAAAATTCCCATACCTTTCACATCTGAAAAAATAAATGTTTACCATGTTCCTTCATATCCTTATATTTATTAAAATAAGAATGCATAGTTGGAGAAACACTTTTTATAGTAGAAAAAACATAATCATGAAAATTTAATTATTGGATGGATAAATAATTACATCTAATTTTAAATCTTCAATACCGTAAGAATATACTCAATGAAATTCATATACATATACATAGAAATATCCTAAGTGTTGTCAGTAAAATTTTCAGATTAAATGTTCTAAATTTTTACTAAACCATCTTCCTTACACTAACTATAACGACCAAGGATTTACATTCATATATATTAAAACATTGTTTTTGAATACACAAAAGCACAAAAAATATTTTATTGGTTTTTATGTTGGAAACATGAATCAAAAACATCTATTCTATTGATGTATACTTTATATTTTTGATACAGATCATCCACATTAGTAAGCCTACCTAAATCATTTAATTCTAATCCGTGGAATAGAAATAATAAGACTCGTGTGATCTCAAGTTCCTATTAAGGGTACGAAAGGGAGATAAAAAATCAAATTCATGAACATAAGTGAATAGAAACATGATAATAAAATTATACTATCATACCCCACATATAAAATATCATTTATATTTTCAGGTAATATAAATTGGTAGCTCGTAATATAGGAATCATAAGATATTCAAATAACATGATCCATCAGAGTATAACAACAACATAAGACATTGAATTTGAGGAATACCTAAAACAATAGAAAATAAATCTGAGCTGATACCAAAAAATACATTCATATTATTATTGGATTAGGCTAATAAATAGTGTACCTAATTTATGCATGGAATAACCAACCATGTACCATCCTGTTTCTTTCACAGGATTACCTCCCATGTTTCTGCTTATTGTGCGAAGAGGGTGACCTCCCATGTTATTATATCTAATACTATTAATTATTTTAGACTTGTTTTTTTATTTTAATCCATGTTTTTTTTAAAACATCAATAATAAATTTCAATATATAGGATGATAAACACATTTTAAATAATAATTTTTTTAAAATTTTAAAGTATATATTCACCCATTAATGGGAAATTTATTATTTTTCAGACAATAATATAACCCATTTGTCCTTATTTTTTATGATTTTACTTAATTTAATAAAATTATTTCCATAAAATAATATTAGTATAAATATGGAATTAATCATTACAATGGAATTAATAAAATCAATCTCAAAATTTAAAATATATTAAATTCTTTTCATACACCCCTAACATGTCATGTCATGTCATTTCTACTAACGAAACTCACAGATCACCTTATTTAATAAAAATTATCTTTATTTAATAATTTATATATAATTTAATTGCTTTTTCCATTAATTGAATTCATTAATTTGTAATTATTTTTTATAATTAAGTTATCACTCAATGTGAATAATAATTTTTAATGATGTTGATAATCATGTTATTTTTAATCATAATATATATATATATATTTGATCATATAATCTATTTAATAAAATAGTAATAATATTATACTTGTTAAACTTAAAAGTGTCACATTTGGTCGCTCAAGTTATTTTTAATAATATCAAAGTCATTTGCACAGAAAGTTGTCCATAAATTATTAATTATTGAACCTTATATGTAAATGGATGAACTAAATTCATAATATAACAGTTGGTGAAATGTTATGATAATTTTATATTAATTTTCATATATTTTTTCTCATCAATTACCGATTTAACATTAACATTGGTAATAAAAATTAATAATGTTACTATTCAATATTTCCATAATTTAAAAAAACATATTAAAAAAATTAAACCTTGTGATTACAAATATGTGTATAATTTTTAAAAAAATTTAAAAAATAGGTGGCTTACATTAATAAGGATGTTCTTCAATATATGGGGAAAGAAAATGAGTTTCTAATGTGAAAACCATTGAAATATTGAAATGTTTTTATATCCAAATACAAATTGAAATTGATTATAATGACATAAAATGGGTTATATGATAAAAACATTATATAATGATATTTTAAAGCTAAATTAAATACATATTTAAATAATTAATTTTTTGATGAAAAATTTGTTTTCAATTAAAAATGAAATATTATTCACTAATAATCAACACATGAAACCTACTATAAAAATACAATAAATTCAACGATAATTAAATTTTAAATTATTTATTAAAATAATAAGAATAATTTTTAAAATATAATTTATAAAATGTAAAAAATAGATTTAAATTATTTTAAATTTCAAAAGGTAGAAAATGTATTTTAAAAAAAATACATCTTTTATGCATAAAATTTTATTTTTTTGATATTCCATATATATAAATCACATAATATAAAATCTAAACACTATATTTTTGGTATTTAAAATATATTTAATTAATATGTTTCTGAAAATTTATTTAATTAATTACTTTTATGACAAACATATTCACATTGAAATAGTTAATTTTGAAAAAAAAATTTACTTCTATTATAATTATATTTATGAATTAATTTACAATTAATTGTTAAATGACTTATATATAAATGTCTCCAATACTATTTGTCACACAAAAATTCTGAAATGATTTTTTTCCTATAATTTATATTGTTGTTGGGTGTTTTTTTTCAATGTTTCCGTGAGTCCCACTACAAATTTTTAATGTTCGGAGAATTTTCTTGGTTATAAGCTGTCGTATGAACTTTGTGCATCATATTAGAAGTTGTTCAAACAGTTTGGTTACCCATACAGTCACTACTGGAGTGATAAGGGGCCACTACATGAACCACGCATGGTCGACTGAGCCGTGAGGGGTGATCGTGCAACCGCCCACCTTTAAAGTTTATTAAATTAGTTGTTTTGGTGATGATGTAACGAAAACACTAAATGTGGATATTCATGTATATATATATATTAATAGTGAATGTGTTTTAATGAATTGTTATTATTTTTATTAAATTTTTATTACAATAATTATTATAAATAATCTCTAAAAAAAAATTATTAATGTAATTAATGATTTATCGTTTCCATTATTATAGTTATCAAAGTTTTATTATTGATAATAATATTCTATTCTTATTATTAATTTTTTTATTAATTTTGTTTTATTTTAATTTCATTTTGTTTTTATCATTATTAGTGTTCGTTATTTTTTAGGGTTTGCCCCTTCTGTCACGTATAGGCGCCCCCTCTCCTCTCTTTCTCCCTGTCACGAAAGCCTCACCCCCTATCGCACCGCATCTCCACTGCCTTGGGATCTCGACCTTCCATTCAAGTCTCATTCGGCTAGAACCCACCTTACTGCCTCCCCCTCATGCCACTTCCCTCCGACCTCCTCCATCATCCCAAGACGCCCCCTGTAGTGCCCTTCAGCCACACACATCAATGTGGGGAACATCACCTCCCACACAACTCCTTTTGTAGAGACCCGTATCTTGACGTACATGAACATTACATTACTTTTGCGGAATACTTAGTACATAACAAAAACACACACACAAGGACCGTAATAGTTTAGTGTCTTTGGAAACTCGGAGTATAATCTTCTAATCGTGGGGAAAGATCTTCAACATCTCCCATAAAGATCTTCCTTTTTTTTATTACCTAAAACCTTTCTTTATATCCTGGGGAAAAGAAAACATAAAAGGGTGAGCTCAAATGCTCAGTAAGGGTAAACAAAGGAAATATCAATCACATAATTTTCATAAGAACATAACATTTTTGGAAATCTTAACCTGCAAAAGAGAGCATAATTCCATAACATGGGATAAATCATAGTAGTGAAATGAAATCATAACTTAAAACATTACTCATTGTGGCATACACACATAATCATAGAGAATCATTTCTTGTTAGTCAAGACTCATTGCCAAGACTATCTTAGTGGACAAAGTCCCTTTCTGAATCGAGTAATCCTCGTTTCAGTCCTGTTTCACTGAACCGGTATAACCTACCATTCCAGCCATGTCTATCTCATGAGATATGAAATCTTTACCCAATGCATTGGAGGGAGATATAGGTCCCACCCATCTCTTAATGAATCCTTTCTTATGTGTGCCACAAAATCATAAATCATACATCATTGCATAACCCATGTAATAAAAATGGGATTCTTAAACAACATGACATCATAAAACCATTCATATAAGATAAAGGAATTCATAAACATAATTTCATCACAACATAGTCAAATCAATGTAAAAATATGGATAGAAACAGAACCCTTTATTATCTTATATGGAAAATAATTTTGATAAAACACTTGAATTGAATTCTTGAGGAAAATATCCTTTCTTCTTCAAAATCAATTTCTTTTCACAAAACATCATGCAATTTTAAAAGAAAGAGATTTTATTGAAAATAGTCATGAAATCTTTTAGAGGAAGCTTCATGAAAATAAGGCTTTATAAAACAGTATAAATCCGTTCGTGCCGTATAAGTTAAAAAAAACATTCTTCGTACTTTTGTCGGAAAAGTCAAAAAGTACCTCGTACGAACAACGAAAAAAGATTCCTTTCATATCCTTTACTAAAAACTCATAGAAGGGTAAAATTGGATTTAAACAATTGTAGGTGGATGGAAATAATATTACATATTGAGGTAACATGGATGTGGATGATAAAATACACCCCAGTAAATACTTACGAATAAACAATCTCGGATAAAAATGAGATTGTGATATTTCCCTTACCTTAGGTCCGACTTGCTTTGTAAGTGTCCGAACCTCCTGTATAATGATTTAAATCATGTTATTGACTTATTACAGAATCATATTCATTGTTATGATATCATATATGGTTCACTTATGACATTATATTACCCGTTCTTTTGTAAATTCCATGTTAAAGAAGCGTTTTGGGTAAAATCGTTTCATTTATCGTAGGTGTTTTGACTTGTTGTTCTTGACATCATTATTACTTATATCATGATTTAATTACTTCCAGAATATAAAATATGATTTATATATCATATATATTCAGTATATATATATATATAATAGGTAGATAAATAAAATGAAAAACACCGTTCATGGAGACGGTAGTCCGTACGTACGCATGAACGCTGTTTTCCTTTCCTTATTGTCTTGAAATGGAAGTAAGTAGATGACATACATATGTATATATATACATAAATCCAGTAGCTTTATAATGTCATATATTTCATTATTATTTCTTATATATACTTTATAATCATTCTTAAATGGTTAACATGGAGAATGAATCTCATCGCGTCGTGGAGACGGTAGTCCGTACGTACGCACGAGCGATGATATCATTTCTATAAATATTGAATTGAATTGGAGTGGATTATACAATATATCAGAATCAATATGATGTTGTAATAACTATGTATAGTTATTCTTTACACCATTATACCCATCCATGTAAGGTGGTGGTGGAAAATAGATTACACCACGGCGTGGAGACGGTATTCCGTACGTACGCACGCGCGGTGATTTCTTTTTCCGTAGGATGGATAGATGGTGAAATATGGTTGTTTCATACTTATAAAAACATATCAGTATATGAGTGATACTGATGTTATTACTTCATAATGAAACAACCTAAGAAGAAGAAGTGGAAGAAGAAATAAAGATGAAAGAATTGGTAACGGTAATTACCTCTTCTTTGAAGCGCCTCTTTGAGACCTCCTCTTAGGGCACTAGAATTGGTCTTTGAGGAAGACCAGAACCTCTAGGATGTTTCTAGGGAAGTGGAGAAGAGATTTTGGCAGGGGTTGGCAGAGCTTGAGTGCTCAAATTGGTGTGAGGAGGAGGGGGAGGAGGTGTCCTTTTATAGGGGAGGAGAGGGGCACCTTAGGAATATCTCAAAATATTATTTTATATTAAAGTCAAAATCGGTTTATAATGGTTCCAAAGGGTCTGATTTCGAAGCTAATGTGGGTATGGGTCGAAATAATATCAACCAATAGAATTTAGACAAGTTTAGGATATTATTTTAACCTTATCAATTAGATTTAACTCTATGTTAAATAATTTAACTTTTACCATGTCTTTTTGTTTTCTTTCACTATATGGTTAATAAACTTACTATAACATGCCAAACGAACCCCAAATTGTTTATTATTAATATATATATCCTTATCTAAGTCATTTGGCCGAACCTTAGATTTTTAGGAATACAATAACAATTAATAATATAATATTTGATTTAAAAACTATTTTGTGTCAATTTTGACACTATTTGATATATGATTTTTGTGAAAGTCATAACAGAATTAAATGTTCGAACCAAGTTGATTAAATCAACATTAATATATCATAGTAACCTAGAAAAGTATTGGAATTCATAAAAAATCTCAAATTACATTTATTTTGGTGTTTATAACATCAATTATGTCAATATTTCATTAATAAGATAATTACTGCATCATCGTTGTGTCATAAATAAATTAAATTATTTTATGTCTAAAAATTACAAATAAAATACCATCATGTAGGAAATCTTTTTAGCTTTCTAATGAATATTTACAATAGAATTTATCTTATGTATAACCCCATATTAAAAATGATTTACTTATTAAACTTTGATTTTAACTATTTTAACCTTTCTTTAAATAAATTAATAATAAATGTCCTAATCTAATCCAAGTGGACCTAAATGGTCATATTTTATTCCTGAGTTTGTTTTTGGTCGAATTACACTTGTCCAATAGAATTAGGACATGTGTTAGGGTAATATTAATATCATATTTACCCTTAGTTACCCAATTTACTATTAACCGCGGTAAAAAAAAGTAAAAAGTTACTATTCACCAAAAAATTATTTTCATCTCATTGAACCACATTTTAGTCCTTGATATTAACCGTGTCTCTCAGATTTTTGAAATTCCATTCACAGAAGCGGTAAAATTAAGTTTTATACAAAATTCAGTTTTTTAACCTACCACTTAGTAGTTTCACTATTCATCAAAAATTGATGTTTTTCAGAACAATGCTAAAATTTCATCCTAAGCTATATTTCATATTCCAAATTAAAAAATGAAGTCTATTTTACCATATTCATAACATAGATGTTGCATTAATTAATTTTATAATTAAATCCCGCTGTTAAAACAAATAGCGTGTTTTTAAGAAACAATATCTATCAAAAGATTGACACTTGTTTATGTCTTGTTTAAATGTAAAATTACATACAATGACCAACATTGTATTGAATTGTAAAAATATATTCTAAATATACTTTAAAACCACTCAATTAATAATATATCACTATTAATTATTTCGATTAAAAAAGTTGTTTTTAATTATAATTTAGTAATTTTCACTATTCATCAGAATATGAAAGTTATCCAAAAAGTACCAAAATTTCACCCTAAGCTAATTTCGATATTACGAATCCAAAAATGAATTCCATTTTGAAAAATAAAATTTACTAAATTTCAAAAAGTGGTTATTACTATTCATAACGGCTAGTTTTAATAATATCTTAATAGCATATCGTTGTTTAGCGAAACTCGGTGTTGCGTACAACACACGCTATCGAGGAAGGTTGTGATTGCGTGTAATTCAAGCCAGGTCAGAGAAGTGTATTGTGAAAGATCCTTTTGGTGTAGAGTATAACACAAGACATTAATAAAATTAAAAAGAATATTTTTCATAAAATCTCGGGGTGTTACATTCTACCCCCCTTAAAATGAATTTCGCCCTCGAAATTCGTCGGGGTTATAAATGGTTTACTATTCGAAAGTTTCTTTAATTGAAACCCACATCGTAAATAGGAATACCAAAACTTGTCATTAAAAACTAAAGTATGAAATGTAATGATTACCCAAATAAACTAATCACTGGGTTTCCACATAGGTGAAAATATGGATATGGAAGAGAAATCTAACCATCATGTTCTGATGGAGAGTGGTAGAGAACATGGCTATGAAAAATCCAGTAATCACAAATCCATAAATTTGTGACGATCTATGGTACCATCTGATTCATCAGGTATAAGATCACTAGGACAACATTTTTGGTTTTCAAGATCATTTTCCCTAAAGTTGAAAATTTGAATTAGAATAAATACTTACTTTATTTTGGTACAGTCGCACTATTGTTCGTGCCTTGAACAATTTCCACTTCATATCATAAAGAAATGAAGTGGAATTTGTTATTCGTGAAGCATTAGCAGATCATGTGATAGAAGGATGGGTCATTCCATCTACTTCAAACAAAGGGTTAGCAAAAGTTATAAGTCCATCTTATAGTGACATTAATCGTATATGGTTCCAAAAATGAACTTATACTTCATATATCATACCGCTTAATAAAATAAAACTAGTTTCTACTAAACGGGGACTTCCTGTAGGCCAGTGGTAGGCGATAAAGGCCAGTCGCACTTCGGTTGTGGGTTCGATTCCCACAGCCTTGTCCGAAGCGATGGGCTGTCGCCCGTCCTGCAGGTTGTCCTTTTTCTAAAGCTATTTTACTATAACATCCCATCAATAATATCGAAAATCTTCTATCCTTAAACAATACTAACTTATGTCCAACATAATCCATTCTAATCTTTAGGCTTATCCATAATACTGCAGTCCACTCTCATAATATAGTGAAAACGATTACCAGAGATTTAATACCATCGTTGATCCCCATATATCATAAGATATGTCTTGTTGGTTACATTCCAAACATTCAAAGGCCTTAATCATGTATTCTCTTGTGAAAACATGAATGCAGTTAAAAGTTAACACTTTCCACATACCAAAATCCTCAAAATTCTATATACTCAAACCGTGATATCACTTAGTCCTTATATAAATCATGAGCTCATGAATACAATCAAACATCTCATTATCGTCTTATCCCTTCATTATGCGCATATCATCTTATTTCCAAAAATATCTCAATCACTTCGAATACCACATTAGACCAATACATAAATATTCCAATACACCATAAAAGTACCTCAACAACATTATTCTTGAATACCAATACATAAACACTTCAGTCCATCCACATCAATGACTGTCCTGGAATAAGTCCTTCCTTGATTTAGAAGTATCTTTTTAGGTTAGGGCATTGAGTTGGGTAATGCCCATGTTCTCCACAAATAAGACATTGAACTCCATAACAGTCTGTCACCCTATGACCCTTTTCTCCACACAGATAACATCGGTCCCTCCATTTGAGGTATTCCTCAAGGTTCTTCTTCCCTTCTTTAGAAATCTCAATCTTCCTTTCTTTATGCTCCTCAACATGCGAACATGCATAATAGTTTATCTTCCTCTTCTTTGATGAATTAGGCATACCACTAAATTTCACCTTGTTAATCATATATCGTGATGACTGATTTGGCATAATCACAATATCTTTATCTTTAGGCATTACACAATTTTGTTGCTCATAGTCACCAATTTGTCCATTGGATTCAATGTTAACCGAATTCCTTCTGGTTCCCTCCATTAACTAAAACACAAAAAGAATTTTGTGAGAGACGAAATCATGCTAGGGAAGACAACATAGTAAAGGGGGAGAACCCTCAATATCTAACATCTTAGGTTAAATTCTAAGATCGTTACCGTAGTTCTAGCACTATATCCTATACGTATACTTATCTATAGGGACATCCCTAGACATACCTTAGAAATATCTCTAGGGATCTCACTAACGTTTTCGCATCCTAGTTTCCAAAGGTTGACTAAACCTTTCCTCTGATACCAACTGTAGAGACCCGTATCTTGACGTACATGAACAATACATTACTTTTGCGGAATACTTAGTACATAACAAAAACACACACACAAGGACCGTAATAGTTTAGTGTCTTTGGAAACTCAGAGTATAATCTTCTAATCGTGGGGAAAGATCTTCAACATCTCCCATAAAGATCTTCCTTTTTTTTATTACCTAAAACCTTTCTTTATATCCTGGGGAAAAGAAAACATAAAAGGGTGAGCTCAAATGCTCAGTAAGGGTAAACAAAGGAAATATCAATCACATAATTTTCATAAGAACATAACATTTTTGGAAATCTTAACCTGCAAAAGAGAGCATAATTCCATAACATGGGCTAAATCATAGTAGTGAAATGAAATCATAACTTAAAACATTACTCATTGTGGCATACACACATAATCATAGAGAATCATTTCTTGTTAGTCAAGACTCATTTCCAAGACTATCTTAGTGGACAAAGTCCCTTTCTGAATCGAGTAATCCTCGTTTCAGTCCTGTTTCACTGAACCGGTATAACCTACCATTCCAGCCATGTCTATCTCATGAGATATGAAATCTTTACCCAATGCATTGGAGGGAGATATAGGTCCCACCCATCTCTTAATGAATCCTTTCTTATGTGTGCCACAAAATCATAAATCATACATCATTGCATAACCCATGTAATAAAAATGGGATTCTTAAACAACATGACATCATAAAACCATTCATATAAGATAAAGGAATTCATAAACATAATTTCATCACAACATAGTCAAATCAATGTAAAAATATGGATAGAAACATAACCCTTTATTATCTTATATGGAAAATAATTTTGATAAAACACTTGAATTGAATTCTTGAGGAAAATATCCTTTCTTCTTCAAAATCAATTTCTTTTCACAAAACATCATGCAATTTTAAAAGAAAGAGATTTTATTGAAAATAGTCTTGAAATCTTTTAGAGGAAGCTTCATGAAAATAAGGCTTTATAAAACAGTATAAATCCGTTCGTGCCGTATAAGTTAAAAAAACATTCTTCGTACTTTTGTCGGAAAAGTCAAAAAGTACCTCGTACGAAAAACGAAAAAAGATTCCTTTCATATCCTTTACTAAAAACTCATAGAAGGGTAAAATTGGATTTAAACAATTGTAGGTGGATGGAAATAATATTACATATTGAGGTAACATGGATGTGGATGATAAAATACACCCCAGTAAATACTTACGAATAAACAATCTCGGATAAAAATGAGATTGTGATATTTCCCTTACCTTAGGTCCGACTTGCTTTGTAAGTGTCCGAACCTCCTGTATAATGATTTAAATCATGTTATTGACTTATTACAGAATCATATTCATTGTTATGATATCATATATGGTTCACTTATGACATTATATTACCCGTTCTTTTGTAAATTCCATGTTAAAGAAGCGTTTTGGGTAAAATCGTTTCATTTATCGTAGGTGTTTTGACTTGTTGTTCTTGACATCATTATTACTTATATCATGATTTAATTACTTCCAGAATATAAAATATGATTTATATACCATATATATTCAGTATATATATATATATAATAGGTAGATAAATAAAATGAAAAACACCGTTCATGGAGACGGTAGTCCGTACGTACGCATGAACGCTGTTTTCCTTTCCTTATTGTCTTGAAATGGAAGTAAGTAGATGACATACATATGTATATATATACATAAATCCAGTAGCTTTATAATGTCATATATTTCATTATTATTTCTTATATATACTTTATAATCATTCTTAAATGGTTAACATGGAGAATGAATCTCATCGCGTCGTGGAGACGGTAGTCCGTACGTACGCACGAGCGATGATATCATTTCTATAAATATTGAATTGAATTGGAGTGGATTATACAATATATCAGAATCAATATGATGTTGTAATAACTATGTATAGTTATTCTTTACACCATTATACCCATCCATGTAAGGTGGTGGTGGAAAATAGATTACACCACGGCGTGGAGACGGTATTCCGTACGTACGCACGCGCGGTGATTTCTTTTTCCGTAGGATGGATAGATGGTGAAATAGGGTTGTTTCATACTTATAATAACATATCAGTATATGAGTGATACTGATGTTATTACTTCATAATGAAACAACCTAAGAAGAAGAAGTGGAAGAAGAAATAAAGATGAAAGAATTGGTAACGGTAATTACCTCTTCTTTGAAGTGCCTCTTTGAGACCTCCTCTTAGGGCACTAGAATTGGTCTTTGAGGAAGACCAGAACCTCTAGGATGTTGCTAGGGAAGTGGAGAAGAGATTTTGGCAGGGGTTGGCAAAGCTTGAGTGCTCAAATTGGTGTGAGGAGGAGGGGGAGGAGGTGTCCTTTTATAGGGGAGGAGAGGGGCACCTTAGGAATATCTCAAAATATTATTTTATATTAAAGTCAAAATCGGATTATAATGGTTCCAAAGGGTCTGATTTCGAAGCTAATGTGGGGATGGGTCGAAATAATATCAACCAATAGAATTTAGACAAGTTTAGGATATTATTTTAACCTTATCAATTAGATTTAACTCTAAGTTAAATAATTTAACTTTTACCATGTCTTTTTGTTTTCTTTCACTATATGGTTAATAAACTTACTATAACATGCCAAACGAACCCCAAATTGTTTATTATTAATATATATATCCTTATCTAAGTCATTTGGCCGAACCTTAGATTTTTAGGAATACAATAACAATTAATAATATAATATTTGATTTAAAAACTATTTTGTGTCAATTTTGACACTATTTGATATATGATTTTTGTGAAAGTCATAACAGAATTAAATGTTCGAACCAAGTTGATTAAATCAACATTAATATATCATAGTAACCTAGAAAAGTATTGGAATTCATAAAAAATCTCAAATTACATTTAGTTTGGTGTTTATAACATCAATTATGTCAATATTTCATTAATAAGATAATTACTGCATCATCGTTGTGTCATAAATAAATTAAATTATTTTATGTCTAAAAATTACAAATAAAATACCATCATGTAGGAAATCTTTTTAGCTTTCTAATGAATATTTACAATAGAATTTATCTTATGTATAACCCCATATTAAAAATGATTTACTTATTAAACTTTGATTTTAACTATTTTAACCTTTCTTTAAATAAATTAATAATAAATGTCCTAATCTAATCCAAGTGGACCTAAATGGTCATATTTTATTCCTGAGTTTGTTTTTGGTCGAATTACACTTGTCCAATAGAATTAGGACATGTGTTAGGGTAATATTAATATCATATTTACCCTTAGTTACCCAATTTACTATTAACCGCGGTAAAAAAAAGTAAAAAGTTACTATTCACCAAAAAATTATTTTCATCTCATTGAACCACATTTTAGTCCTTGATATTAACCGTGTCTCTCAGATTTTTGAAATTCCATTCACAGAAGCGGTAAAATTAAGTTTTATACAAAATTCAGTTTTTTAACCTACCACTTAGTAGTTTCACTATTCATCAAAAATTGATGTTTTTCAGAACAATGCTAAAATTTCATCCTAAGCTATATTTCATATTCCAAATTCAAAAATGAAGTCTATTTTACCATATTCATAACATAGATGTTGCATTAATTAATTTTATAATTAAATCCCGCTGTTAAAATAAATAGCGTGTTTTTAAGAAACAATATCTATCAAAAGATTGACACTTGTTTATGTCTTGTTTAAATGTAAAATTACATACAATGACCAACATTGTATTGAATTGTAAAAATATATTCTAAATATACTTTAAAACCACTCAATTAATAATTTATCACTATTAATTATTTCGATTAAAAAAGTTGTTTTTAATTATAATTTAGTAATTTTCACTATTCATCAGAATATGAAAGTTATCCAAAAAGTACCAAAATTTCACCCTAAGCTAATTTCGATATTACGAATCCAAAAATGAATTCCATTTTGAAAAATAAAATTTACTAAATTTCAAAAAGTGGTTATTACTATTCATAACGGCTAGTTTTAATAATATCTTAATAGCATATCGTTGTTTAGCGAAACTCGGTGTTGCGTACAACACACGCTATCGAGGAAGGTTGTGATTGCGTGTAATTCAAGCCAGGTCAGAGAAGTGTATTGTGAAAGATCCTTTTGGTGTAGAGTATAACACAAGACATTAATAAAATTAAAAAGAATATTTTTCATAAAATCTCGGGGTGTTACACCTTTACTGCACCGGTCACCCACCATCCGTGCTGCCCCGAACCAGTGTCTTGACCAACCAGTCTCACCCCCCGATGTCACGTCATGCCTCCCTTACTTGTATCTGGATTCCTCCCCATGTCCACCCTCTAGACTTCCTTGCCTCCCCCACTAGGGCCATGTTGCGGACTGGCTCGGGTGACCAGTTTAGGGTCGACCCAGGTTGGTTTGGGATAAAATGGTATCATAGCCATGTCAGCTCTTGAGTGGACCTTTTTTCTCAAAGTTCCAATCATTATATGGGGTTATCATGGAAGAACGAGTAGGATTTTCGTTGATCGAGGTGATGGTACCAGAAGGAGGTCATGAACCCTTACTAGTTCTGAACCTTGGGTTACCATGGGATTTCTAGGTTGTTGGTGTCTCTTAGGTTCTTATGAATTGTATTATTTTGGGAAATGAAATTGCAGCTAGGAAACTGACCTATGTGAGCTTTCATGGTCTTGAAATCCATGTGGTGACGAAGAAATTAACCTAAAGTGCTCCTTGTGACAGTGGTGTGACTAGAATTTGGCCGCCAACCATGTCCCTAAGTTACCCATCGACGCCAGTTTTATTTGGGGACCATTTGGGGTCCTCTTTATTTCTAAGAGTTGTTTTTCAATGTTTTATTTTGGAAATTATGAATGGTTGAATTTGAAATTGTAGTGACCATGTTTTGATCTCATTCCTTGTTTTCTTGTTCCATAATGTTCACCCCCACAATTGTTTGATGGATGCCCAAGGTGCAGCTTCGGGTGGTGCATCCTTATAAAATTATCCAGTTGATCAGCCCATAGATTACATCCTCTAATTTTAGTAATTGAACCCTCCTACATTTAATGGAAAAAAGAGCATCTAGTAGCAGAGTAGTGGTTTCGGAAGATTGAGAAAAACATTAGTTTCATTGGATAGCCTGAGTCATTGAAGCTGAATTGGGATACCATTATGCTTGAATCTCTAACCTAGAAATGGTGGAAGTCCGTGTCTCGGAGTAAGCCTCGAGGAGATCTCACTTGTGAATTCTTCAAATCTTCTTTCATCAAACAATACTTCTATGAGTCGACAAAGCCGTGGAAGAGGATGGAGTTTTTTTGTCTTGAGAGGGGTGAAAATTTAGTACTAGAATTATATAAAAGTTTATTAGACCTAGATACGTATGACCAATGGTTTGTTGCAAACAATCCTGGGATGTCTCGACAATATGAGTCTAGAGTCCGACCTGAATTGTGATCGAATGTGGAAGAGCTCAACCTAACCACCTTCTAGGATGTTGTGGGGAAAGAATTTCCTACTGAATCTGAGTTAGTAGGGGGATATGAGGTGGAAAATCCTCCCCTTGCCTTGGGAAGTAGTGCAGACGATGTCAAGAGGAATAATGAAAAGCGCCCAGATGCAGGTGGGCCTACTAGAGGAATTTAGAGGCCTTCATACATGCAATAAACACATTGTGAGTGTAATGCCATGATCTGCCACCAGTGTAGTAGGCAGGGTCACAAAAGGCTGACATGTATGAGTTTTCCAAGACCTTGCCACACCAATGGACTACTGGGTCACTTGCAGTGATTCTGCCGAGGTGCTTCCCAGAAGTGTGATAAAGCCAGTCCTAGCTCGTTTATGGGTACCTCAACCTATCAGCATCAGTATATCTATTTTTGTGGATTAGTTTGAGTTTTTCTCTTTGTATTGTTTCTTGGATGTTGTTTTCATCTCTTTTAGTGTTTTTTTTTGGGTTTTTCCCTTCAGTTATAAGAACGGTTGTGGTGGAACCTCTTTGGATCTTTTATTTTATTTGAAGTGTTTTTGGTGAAAATCTGGTTTGTGGGTTTTGTTTGGGAATTTCTTAAGCCTAAATGCAAGGCAGGATATTCTTCAATCATCAGTGCACCAGCCATAGGCCCCTGAGTGAAGTTGGCACATAGTCACGAGAAACGTAGCGGTGAGGAATGACCTTGGTTTAACCCAGGTCTTTGTTGTGGCATGGTTTGCATTCTTCTGAGGGTGTGACATAATTGAGGTAGTAGTGATAGCAGTTGTGATTCTCTATTGGTTGATCCCTTCCCTCTGTTACCCATATGGTGGGGTTTTTGGTCCAGGAAAGAAGTTTCCATGTTCACTTAATCTTGTCAGTTATTATGGTTGGGTGTCTGTTCGGGCCTCCCCATGTCAGTATCAGATTCCTTTTTCAGGTATCATTAAGTGGAGAGTATTCTTTTGTTGAACCACTTAATTTCATGTTTTTCCTCTTGGGTAATCGTTAGGACAAGAGTACACACAACGGTTTCGTGGGACAACGATTATAGGTATAAGTTTCAGTGGTGATTTAAGTTTGTTCGTTCCTTGGTTGAAATTGATGGTTTGGGTTCTATTTGGTGACAGTGAAGGTGATCGTGTTTTAAGGATAAGATTTGTGTCATGGAATATGAGTTTCTATTGGGATCGATCAACTGGAGGCACATAAACTTTTGGGGGTGAGTGACAATTGGGGAGTTTTATCTTTGTGTATAGATCTTGTTGTGGATTTTCGAGGGCGGAATGGATTATGGTGGGGAGATTTGTCACCCCCGGATTTCTCAATTGATATTATAACTATAATTTATCTTGGTATGGGTGTATTTTTTCAAATTTATGGTGAGTCCCAGTTCAAAATTTTGATTTTTGGAGAAGATTGTTGGTTCTAGGCTGGTGCGCGAACTCTGTTCATCTTAGTCGAGGTTGTCCAGATAGTTTGGTAACCCATGCGGTCACTTCTGGATTGAGCAGGGGCCACCGCACGGCCCGTGCAAGGTCGACTAATCTGTGAGGGGAGACTGTGCAAACACCAACCTTTAAGGTTAATAAAATTAGTTGGTTATGGGACTTTTTAATGAATTTTTTAATGGTTTCAATGAACATATGTATATAAATATTATCAATGAAAATTTTATAATGATTTATTATTACTTTTATTAATGTTTGATTACAATTATTAGTATAAATAATGTCTTAAAATAAATTATTAATGGTATTAATGATTTACCATTACCATTGTTATAGTTAACAAAGTTTTATTATTATTAATAATATTTTCTTCTTAATATTATTTTTATTTATTTATTTAATTATTTTATTTTTATTTTATATGGTTTTTATATTTATTTGTGTCTGTTATTTTTTTGGGTTTACCCCTTGTGTCCTATATAGGTGTTTCCCCCTATCTTCTCTCTTTCACACAGTTTTGAAGTCCTCGCCCCCTACCACACCACATCTCCACCACCTGGCGATCTCGACCTCTCCTTCTTGTCTCCTTCGGCTAGCACCCCCTTGTCACCTCTCACTCAATCCACTACACTCTTCCCTCCTCCATCATCCCACGACACCCCCGCTACAGCACCCTTTGGCCGTGCAAAACATTGCGGCATCCCACGCCTCCCGCGCAGCTGCTTTGCTGCACCTGCCTCCCGCCAGCCCTGCTTCCATGCACCAGTGTCTTGGCCGACAGGCCTCACCCTTGCAATGTCGTGCCATGCCTCCCTACCTTATAGAAAGCTTCCTCCCCACGACCACCCTCTGGACCTCCATACATCCCACGCTCGGACCTGGTGCACCTCTGGCTTAGCACGCGAAGCCCCGTGACCCAACCCACCCCCCCCCCCCCCACCACTAGTGCAGGAGACCACTTCGATTGAGAAACTCCACTGTATTGCTTCCCCCTATTCACAGTGCGATCTCTGGTGTGCCACCTCCAATCCTACTTCCAACCTCTTTTCCGGCATCGAATCCCCATTTCGGTATTTTTTTCTCTTTCCCTATCAATTTGATGTTATTCTACCACTACAGTTTCATTGTTTAGGGGTGATTACTATGATTTCGGTTTAATATTTCTTTTTTAGGGTTATTTTTAACAACCCTTGAGGTGGGAAGGATGTGCTCTTAATGTCCACACATGAATTTTGAATGCTTATTTATTCATGAGGATGGATTCCATTTCTTGTGCCTCTTTAAATTTTGTTTACTTTGTTTATTCTATGTTCGTATCTCTTAGGTTGTTTGTTATGTGTTTTTCTTGTTAAATTAATTATATCATGTGGAAATTTTTGGTTCTCCATTGTTGGGTTAATTGTTTCATCCTTTTAATTGAGTTGGCGTGTTTTGTGGTATATTAACATGGTGAAAATTTAGTGTTTTTGTAAAAAAAATTGTTTGTTTAATTATATTGGTGTATCATTAGTTTATAAAAATAATTGAGGTTGGGTTTGATATTTTGTGTCTGGTATATGTGAAATATGGAGTTTTTTTCCGAAAAAACCAACATTTGTGATTTTTCATATCTTTTCATGGGAATGTGTATTTAGTTTTTTCACCATTGCATGTCATGTGTTTTCTATTCTAGTATGTTGGGGGTCTACGTATCATAAAAAGTGTGTTAATTGAATTTGTTTTGGGTGTGTAGGCCTTGGGTTACACTTTGTAATTTGTTTTATAAATTTCCATGTTGTTTATTAAATAGTATAAACGATGTGAGTTATGTTTTGAATGTTGGGTGATGTTTTTCTTTTGCGTTGTCTATTTGTTTGGATTTTTTTAAAGCCTTGTTTATTTATTTTATTTATCTTTGCTCTTTCATTGAGTTGGAAATGTTTTCCATGGTCCTGTGATCGTCTGCTTGCATGTGCTTGTGCGCCCGCTCGAGACATGTCATATCCTCGTGCTTAGGATGAGAGTCGGGGTAGGTCCCCCATTGCACTTCCCATTAAATATAGAATTTATTAATTTTATGATATTTTATTAGTTTTAATAAAAGATAAATATTATTTGATAAATAATTATGTAATAATTACTCGATGTAAAAGGAGTTGCTTATTTTATATACGTTACTTGAAATATTTTATTGTTGAATTGACGCACAATAGTGAAACAATGTATGTTTGGCCATTGAACAATATTAATGGAATTTTAAATGTAGATATGGATAGATGATAAATGATTTATTTTGATGTGTGAAAAATTGTTTTGATTCTATTGAGAAATAATTTTTTTTAAATTTGGTTAAGCCCCGTTTGACACCTTGATAAAATCAATTATTTTGGAAAACATTCTTTGAGGTGACTCAGGGGTGATCATTTTGTGGACCTTGGTTGTGTGAGTGGTGTGTGTTGTTTGTGAAACAATACTAGTTACATGGTTGACTTTGTTGAATCACCCCTATTTATTACATATATTGACATGGGAACCTAGAATAGTAACTGAATCCTATGATAACTATTGCTGCACTACTTTAGATTATGCACTTGCTAGTGGCCCGGGTACAGACATTGCTCTACTACGGGATTTGGCCCATCAGTTAGGCCATATTTGGAAACACTAATTGTTAGGGAATTATGATTTCATTGAGTAGGGAATTCCTTCAGGATGAATAACATGTATATTACGTCCTAGATTGTTCACAGGCTCGTAGGGTCGACACATGTTTTCGTTGGGGTTTATTTATATGTGGCAGATATTTGATAGGTCTAGTTCGGTTGCTGGCCCCTTAGTGCCACTTTTTCCATTTACCATAGTGTGTGTTGTGTGTGGTTTCCCTTTTGACAAACAACTAAAATTTGGATTTCTAAATTTTTTCGAAAAAATGTTATAAAATGCAGCGCATCTATTCCTTTCAAACATTAAACTTTTTTATGAATTAAAAGGGGAAATGGAATGGTACTTGTTTTAGAAATAAAATTGTTCATGTGGAAAATAATATTTTATATAATTTAGTTCAAACCTTGAATCAGTTAATTCTTTATTTAAAGGTAGTAAATTGGGAATAGTTTTTTGGGCACACCTACTGAGTTTTAATACTAACTCTTATAGGGGTTTCTTGGTTTCAGTTACAGTTGAAGGTTTGACATGAGCTTGTTTGCCTTGGGAGAGAGTCAGTTTTGGACTGGTGAGGGACTCCCAAAGTCATGAGGAGTTTTGTTTGTCGTCATGTTATTTGGTTGTGATTAATCATTCTTTATATTAGTTCGGTTTATTTACTTCACATTATTCTACTTTCTCTTCTACTTTATATTTTTTAAGTAAGCAAAATCATTCCCAATTACCCTCTATTGATGCCATGGCACTTATAGCCATCCCGGGAGGATCGGGAACACCTTTTAGGCCTTGCCATAGATCAACTCAGGTGACCAGTACAGGGTCGACCTGGGTTGGTTCGTGACATATTTTATAATTAATTTAATCCTATCCATACACTTCATTATGATGACTATGTTATATTTTTTAAAAAAAATAATATAAATTTTCATAGAAATAATAAATTTCATGTAATGTGAGCTATGTGGATGTTTCATGTAGGGAAATCATATTGTCATTCATCTTTAAATGAAAACTATTAATGATGTTAGATTATGCAAAAATATATTTCTAAAATTATTTTGTAGATAATGTTTTTATCAAACCTTTATTTGAATAAAATTTTATAAAACAATTTTACAATGTAGTAAAAACCACATATCATTTACCAAAACCTAAGGAAGACTATATTTATAGAAAAAAAAATTCAATAAAAAAATTAAAATAATTCATATCATTCTATTTAATTTTATAAAATATAAAATAACTTTCACTACTGAGTTCAACAAAAACATCTAGAGAAGAAGCCTCCTACCTCAAAACTCGGGTCATTGTCTCTAATAATAGGATCATATTATAATGTAAAACATATAGACAATATTAGATTTGTAAAGACCCCTAAATTTCAAGGGAATTTGTTTCTTAATTTTTTGTAATTTGACATGTATGTGGCTTCTGACAGCTCTTGATTTCGAGGCCCGATGTGCCTGGATTCAATTTCCGAAGATTAGATCGGGTGCGTTTTGTGAACGAACTAGCAGGTTTTTCTATCATTTGAACCAGTGCTCAGAATTGAAATCTGAGGGCACCGATGAACTCACATCACCAATAATTGCATAATGGGATCTTTACCATAATTGCATTTTGGTAGGAGAAGAGGTCTGTTTTCGGTTTTCATTTAAAGAATAAATAAAAATATGTGTTTGATATTTTTTATTTGTGGAGGGTGGTTATTATTCTACAAAGGGGGAGTTAGAGGTGGGGTCCACATCCAACTAACCTCCCATGGGAGAGTTTAGTGTGGTGGGGCCTACACAAGACCCTAACTCCTCACCTCCCTCTCAACTCCCTAAACCCCCTTTTGATTACCCCTTGAATTAAGTTTTTCTCCTCTTTAATATTGTATCCTCTTTACCTTCCACTCATTCTTTAATGTTTTACAACACAAGATAATCAATACATTAAAACTCTATAATTATTTAATTAAGGGATTTTAATTTTGAATGATTGGAATGTGTAATTAAAATAAGGGTCAGCCTTATTTTAATTGGGTTGGCACTTGTTGTGTTGAGGGAAATGTTTGAGAGAGAGCTCTTGTGAAATAAGAAGAGAGTTCCTCCTTCATTAAAGAACACCACCCTTCAGGAAGAAAATTTCTCCTTCTGCCGGATCTCCAATGAACGACGCTCAAGCTGAGATCAAAGGCCTTTGCACAGGAGAGGAATGCCAACGATCATTGTCACCTTCATCTACTCCCTTGTGGCGACGTCAACGAGCCGACATCCACCCTTTTGCGAAATTGTCAATGAACGGTGAACCTTGAAGTAGGGGTTTCTATGTTCATTTTTTAATACCGTTCATCATCGTTCTCAAATTCATGAGTTATGTTGGCCGCAAGATAACATCATGATGAGAAAGGGATCGTACCGCATAAACATGGTCCGAACCTTCCCCTCTAATTTGTTGTTTGTGTTTGATGGAGGTGGACTTCGAAGAACCATTTGGCGACGGCCCTAACACGAGTGGATCGTCAGCACATGATTTTCGAGTCATCATCGACCCTGAAGAGCAAGAAATCGATGACAGGATAACATTAACGAGGTTCCAGTAGAGGTTGAGGATCGAAAGGAGTGGGTCCTATGAGGATGGTCGATTCATCTTATGCGCTTTCACTGGAAGCATGTGAAGCTCCATAAGAGCACATGAGAGCGGGAGGCTCAGATGTGTGTTAGGTACCTCCATCAGTTTCCCTAGTTTGTGTTGTAGCTTTACGAGGATGTAAAGACTTAAGGTGGGAGTAATTTAAAGACTCTTAAATTTAAAGGAAATATTTTTTCTTAATTTCTTTTGAATTTGACGAGTTTGTGGCTTCTAACAGCACATGATTCTAAGGCCCTGTGTGCCTGTAATCAATTTCCTATGTTTATCTCGAGTGTGTTCACTGCATGAACGATTGGGTTTTTCTATCTTTTGAACCAGTTCTAGGAATTGAAATCCAAGGGAATCGATGAACTCGCAACGACGATGGTTTCTTAAGGGGACCTTTACTGTAATTGTGTTTTGACAGTAGAAGAGGTTATTTGTCGGTTTGTTTTTAAAAGAATAAATAAAAATATGTGTTTGATATTTTTTATTTGCGGAGGGTGGTTATTATCCTACAAAGGGGGATTTAGATGTGGGGACCACACCCACCTAACCCCCCATGGGAGAGTATATTGTGGTAACACCCACATGAGACCTTAACTCCTCACCTCCCTCTCAACTCCCTAAACCCCCATTTTATTACCCCTTGAATTAATTTTTTCTCCTCTTTAATATTCTAGTCTTTTTACATTCCACTCATTCATTAAAGTGTACCAACAAAATATAATCAATACATTCAAATTTTTTAATTATTTAATTAAGGGATTTGAATTTTGAATGCTTGGAAAGTGTAATTAAAATAAGGGGTAGCCTTATTTTAATTAGGTTGGAACATGTTTTTTTGAGGTAAATGTTTGAGAGAGAGCTCTTGTGAAAGAAGACGAGAGTTCCTCCTTCATTGAAGAACACCAACCTTCATGAAGAACAGTTCTCCTTCCATTAGATCTCCAATGAATGACGCTCGATCCTAGATCGAATGACTTTTGGAGGTGATGAACGCCAGTGATCGTCGTCGCCTTCATCTCCTCCCTTGCGATGACGTCAACGAGGTGACGTCCACCCTTTCACAATATCGTCAACGAACGCTGAATCAAGAAGTAGGGGTTGTTATGTTCAAGTTTTAATATCATTCATCATCATTCTTTAATTATTTAGTTTCATATGATGGATGATACCATCTTGACAAGGAATGGCTCAGACCCCACGAACACAGTCCAACCCTTCCCCTCTCATTTTTTGTTTGTGGATGATGGAGGAAGGCTGTGATGAACCGTTCGACGATGGGCCGACCATCAGCGGATCGCCAGCGCATGATTGTCTGGTCGCCGCAAAGGCGCGCCACCAATGTGTTGCGTGTAGTCGAGTCAGGTCGTGACTGGGGTGTGCTGCAGTGGAGGGGCGCAGCACTGTCGCGCCGTGCCGTAGCTTCAAGGTGTCGTATCCGGGGTCGGCCGCGTAAGTGGGGCACGGCGCCGTCGCGCCGCGCCGGTTGAATAAAGCCGCGGCCTAAGGTCTCGGCAGAACTGGAAGCTGGTTGTGCCGGCCGCCGGTTCCATCAAGAGGCAGGACCCAAGGGGGTTCCCACGGTTACCCAAGGGCCGGCCATCATGGCCGACCATTTCATATGAACGAGGGGGTGTAACCCCCCGGTCCGCGCAAGGCTCAGCTGCGCTGGCCGAGCCGCAAACAACCGCCGGGCTGGATCGTCAGTGCATGGACAGGCCGCACTGGCTGGGCAAGGCCGCTCCCAACTGGGCTGGACCAGGATCCAGGTCGGGTCGACCCAGTTCGGGCTGACCCAGGGGGTATTGTGCAGGGTCGGACCGGGCCCAGACCCCCTATTTTCTGACTTTATTCAGTTAAACGCCCATAACATGAGTTTTGGACCTATGATCGACGTACCGTCAGTTGAGTAGGATTCCTTGGATCGAGACGATCATTTTGGTATATTACACACATGGTTTTGGTGAATTTGTGGTATGGCCAGGTTGGTTCGAACTCGAAACCAACCGGGCCCTCAGAGCGGAAATTCATATAACATGAGGAACGAACATTAGATTGACGTGTCGTCGACTACATTGGATTCCTCTTGATGAGAGGGTTCTTTTTGCATACTCTATGTAAGATTTGGATGATTTTGGAGTATGGTCGAGTTGGTTTTATCTTAAAAACCAACCGGGCCCGTGGAATGGATAAACTAATAACTCACAGACCTGGCATCTGATATACGCACTGTCTATTGCGTTGAGACCCCTATGGTGAGGCGGTACTTTGTGATACTTATTCGTGGAACTTCGTGACACTTGGACTGTCAAAGATAAGGTCCTGGGGCACATCCACCTAGAGATGATCTTACAGAGTATGGTGACCTTGTAGTTGGCTGAGACTTGATGACTGGTTGTCCGATTAATATCGGAATGACCTGACTAGCCCAGTGGGGAATACTACTATGTTGGGGTAGAATACTGATCGCGGGGAGCACTACTGTGTTGGGGTGGCAGACCCGTGACACTCAACAGGAGGAGTAACTCTGTAGGCTATTAGGGGGATCATTACTGCATTGGGGTTGAAGACCCTCGGTACTCGTCATTGGAGGAGTAGCTCAGTAGTCTAAGGTTAGTGAGTGTCACCTCGGAGTCGTGACAAGAATACCATGCTCGACAGAGGAGAAGTTCTCTAGCAGCTGTGTTTTCATCATCATGAATAGAAATCTTGGTTTGATTTGAGTCAATGACCATTGTTTTTACCTCATGATTGATATGGGTTACTTTATAACTTAGGTATATGTATGGGCTTGTACCTAAGTAAGGGTTATCTATTAAGATCTTTCATTGTGGTTTATCTTTTTTGGTTTTATTGAGACCTTGATGGTCTCGGGGTCCCTACTGAGTATCATTATACTCACCCATGCACGGGCTATGCCTGCATCTCATTGTGTTGGATGAAGATGACAGACAACACTGAACGTGGTTGAGGCATGTAGAGCTGGACAGTACCCGGAGGTGGACTTCATGACAAGACGGTACCCGGGAGGTGGACTTCACGACGAGACGGTACCCAGAGGTGACAGAAGGACTTGGAGAGCTGAGGAGGAAATTTGTACCTACGCTTCGTGTGGGAACCCGGATGATGATCCAGGAGCTGCTTCACATGTCCGCTGTTGTCTTTTCAGTTGTAATTTCTTTCAGTTGTAGTTGTACCTTTTCATTGGGCTTGAATTTCCTACCCCTTGTACATTCAGCACACTTTTTACTACTTTACATAGTGTTTGCTTCTACTTGTACTCTGGTTTTGTGTGTGTGTTTACATTTATAAAGGCAATACCTTCCAAATTTTTAGGGAGTTCCGCCTTTGGTGCTAATCTCCAACCCCTGGCCAATGGAAGGCGAGCTTGGGTAGTCACGATACAGGCCCCAGGGGATGGGTCATGATAGGATTCACTAGAATAATCCTAAAATTATCATAATTGATTAATTTCCTAAAAAGGGGCTGGATTATAGGAATGAACATTATATACCTCAACAACACACAACTTATGAACCACAATCACAAATAGAATGATTGGGGGTTGATGATCTCACAAGGGATCTTGAAATAATCAATATCAAACAACAAAAAGTGTCAATAAGTGAAATAGATCAATGATATAGTGTTACGAAAATGAATTTCAACCGATATGTATAATTGTTTACTCACTCATAGTGATGCAACACACAACCCTAATGATAACATTCACAAAAAAATGATCAAGAAGTGGTATATGATTGTGAAATATTCCTAGATAAGCTTCTGTTCTAGAGAAATGAAAACTATGAGTTATGTGAATAAACAGTCAACAGTAATGCTCTCTCAAAATATGACCCATTATACTTTCATAGAGTGTGATCTCATTAATCATTGTGTAATCTACAGGGCATATATATATTGAAAACCAGATTGCATTTTTTTAAAATTATTCTTAACATTTATAAGTGTTTAATATTAGTAAACTATATTCACAATCATGGTTTGTATCATTATCACAAAATGATAATAGATATTATTACATGTTTTGTACTCCCATTATATGTCATGTAAATTTCTAAAAGAATATGAAATATCCTTATTCCTTGCGGAATCCTAAAATGATGTTATGTATTATCCAAACTCATTGATAACCCCATTAAACAATAACGACATATATTCACAAAATCACTTAATTATTACAAACTTAATTCCATGATATTTATTATATTTTACCCATGAAATTATTTTTATCCAAAAGGGAGAAAATATGAACGAAATTAAATAATAAAAAATGTTAACTGATATGTATTACCTATGTGTGGTAACATAATGATAAATCTGACCCCCCCCCCCTTTTGTGTAATTATCCCAGTAGATTATAAATAGATTTAATCAATTATCAAATAATAATATGATATCTCCATATATAGAGATATATAACAATTATATTTTCAATTAAATTCCATATATGATTCCACATCATTGAACCTCATGATCATTCTACTACTGGATCTCAAAATTTGAACATATAAACTTATAGTTTCCAAAATAAAAACCCAAACCTGATAGATTTCATCCAAATTTTTATTTTCACTTAAATTATTACATTATATTTAAAATTTAATTAATATATTAATAAAGATCATCAGTTATTGACCATTAATGAAAATATCCACTTAAACACGTATTTAAATTTGTTAACACATTTTATTAGTATTCTTACTATGTATGTTCCCCATTTGTGATCCTTAAATTTCAATTATTTAAAACATATTGTCATTGAACATGATTTATAAAAAAATAATCTATGTCAATAAATTTAATTATGTATTTGGTACACACATCACTATAATGTTTCTCAATAATACCCATAGTGGTTATATTATAAACCACGCGATTTATTTTGACATATCCTAGTGTAATCATCCTCTCTCTAAAAGCATAACTTCTAAATATTAATGCATCCTTTACCAAGTCATTCAACCCATGGATTTGGTATCTCCATTAACTATATATCACACTATTAATAACATATAAAATATAATGTTAATGGTGATTGGGTTAATGAAATGATCATATGATTGAGGAAATTAGTTGAAATACAATTATTAAACAATTTTAAGTATTGATAATATGTATAAGATAATGTATTCTAATGTTGTTTATTATCAACAATTCTTCAATCCACTATATAAAATCTATTTTATATAACAATGATATAATTAATATATTCTATAAAATTTAGTGTTTTTATTTTTTATTAATGTTAAATTCTAGAAATATGAAATAATTTTGTCCATATTTAGAGTATAAAAAGATATACACAATTTTTATTTTAACTCGAAATGTCTAAAATTCATTCTATATCCTTGAATGAATGATTTTTTAGGATTTTATTTTGTACAAAAACATTTTTAACTAAAAATAACATACAAACATATGTAATTTTACCCAATTATTGTAAAAAATGTATATTTAAGACCATCAATACAATGTATATAATTTTTCATCAGTCCATATATATTTTTGAGAGTCATACCACACTCCATGATCACTATATCTAAATTATAAAAATCCTGATCATTCGCCTAAACAATATCATTGTAGTTTTTCGCAAATTTTATTACATTCAATGTGGGATGTCCCCCCATTATCAAATATGCACATAAAACTATTCTTAATATCTAGTATAAATATATATATTAACTGATTACCTCTCATCATATTCTTTTTATATTTCTATGGTATCAATAATCTTTTAGAGATGTATGTCAATTTCATCTAATATATATCAGATAAACAAATTCATTAATATTATATTATATAATGTGGGAAAATTTATATTATCAATTGAATAAAATTAGAATGACTCAATCAAAAAAAAATTAATTCTAAAGTAGGAAAATAATTTTATATTATTAAAATTAATAAATTTATTCATACTGTCAATGAAAATTTTAAAATATATTATGAATGTATTTTTATGAAAACATAATTTTTTAATTTAATTTCATTTAAAAACATACAATATATTATTATAGGGAGTTTAGAAATCCATAAAAGATCTAACATATTGAGAATATGTATCCTAATGTCATGGGTATGTGAATATCATATCGACTATTTGATGGATTTTTATTATAGAAAACAATATCATTTAATTTGATTCACTTGTATCCGTAGTTTTTTATATTTTATTTTGGTTTAAATGGATTTAATCTGAGGAAACTTTATCATAGAATATTTGTTATTTGAATACTCTATATTATATTAAAACACATTATAAACAATTCATGAAATTATGTAAATACATCATCATTAATAATTTAAAAAATATTTTAATAATCAAATAACCTATTGTTATATAGTATTCATGATTCATTAATTATATTAGAAATAAATTTTATGTTTCATATAACTTTTTTTCATTCACTATAATTGATATATTATAAAATAATGAACATTATATTTTACTAAATATTTTACTGATTTATAATTGTTTCTCAGATTTTAAATGCTGATTTTCATAATCATTAAAAAAATACTATAAAAGGGATATGTTTTACCCATAATAATTAATATAAAAAATGTTTTCATTTTCAAATCCCCAATGAATTTATTCTATTATTTATATATTACACATATGACTATACACATAATATTATAAAAAATAGATGGTGTATCAAATAATGTCAATTTCAATTCAAACTATCGAATAATATTCGATTCTTTATTTCTATTTCCTTACATAATCTCTTCTCGTAATCATATATATAGTTTTATCTCATGGAATATTTTTCCATCATTCATATATTAATTTTTTTTGATTTTGATGCAAAAAACATATGACCATATAAATAATATATTTTATGAATATAAATTGTTATGATATATGTTATTAATAATCAAATAATAACTAATGTTTTATTACACCTAAATTAATTATTGTGTCACTAATAAATTCGACCACAAGAAATATAAAATAATAAAAAACATCATCTTCGATTCATATCCATTGAATTTATTTATTCACTACCACATAAATTTCTATACCATTATAGGGATGTTATAAAGATAATTATAATATTTATGACATATCACATATGTATAAATTATTATATATATCATCAGTAGAATGTTTTTCATGATTTTCATACTTATGTGAAGAATCTATATGATTGTACATTGTTTGTTATATCAATATGATTTTATCAATAGTATAATCATATTTAATATCACGAAATTTCCGATTAATTTCTCATATAACATTTATTAATCATTTAAATTAACAATAAAATTATCAATTTTATTTATGTTTAATACATAATTTATATTTTTGAAAACAAGAAATGAATATTTTAAAATAATTGAAATTCATTATAAATTTAATTCATATGATAAATAAATTAGATTTTTTATTTTTTTAGAAATATCAAATCAATTGATATTAATTAATTAAATAGAGATGAAAATGAATTCCAATACATTTCAGTAGGGTTAAAATATTTGGCATATGAACTGAAAAATGAAATTTTATTTTATGAAATTACTATAATTCTATGAATGAATGTGGTATAATACTAATTCCAATGAGAAAAAAATTAATATTATTTTACAATTCCACAAAAAATATGTATATTCATAAAATAGAGATACTAATTTTACATTAAATGGATGTCATGTCATAGTTTAAAAGAATAAGGTTCCTCCACATGCGGTCAAGTGACTGGCCGAGCGACCGCATTTGGGGGCCGCGGTTCCTCTGCACGCGGTCGGCGCACAGCCACCACCTTCCATCGTCGCCGCCATCCTTTCCATCACCATAAAAAAGGAACAAGGTTCAACGGAGGGTCATCGGGCCGTGTTCGTTTGGCCCGCGCCCTCCGTATTAGGCGGTATCATATGTCCAATGATGTTCACCTATAAACAACAAGAACAAAGGAATAATTTATTTAAAATAAATTAAGCAAACCACCTACCTCGAATTAAGGTTTGTGGTAGTCGACATCGCGGAAGACATAGTCGCGTGGAGAGGATTCATAGACGACATCAGTGTGCGTCCAAGGAGGAAGTGGCATATCCTCACTTTTTGCGGAGATGAGGAAGGAAGGCACGTCATCGTTGGAATTCACGTTTTCCGAATCGTAGAGAATTATTTGTCGAGAAATAAAACCATTCGTCGTCGGAGGGTCGGTGTTCTTCAAAAACTCAACTGCTCTCGCAAATCATCTCCACACAACGAATGCCTCAAATTAAAAATAATAGCTAAGGCTATTATTTTTATTCCCCATTTAATTCAAATTTCAATCCCTTTAATTAATTAATTGAAGAGTTTGAATTCATTAATTATCATGTGTTAGATAATATTAAAGATGGAGAGAGGGAGAGGAAGTGTTCTCATTTAATAAGGGGAGTTGTTAATAAATTTAATAAAGGGGGTTTAAGGGAGTTTAGGGAAGCTGAAACGTTGGAGATCGACTGGGCCCCACCTCACAAATATCCACACATGAAAAGTTAGGTTGTTTTGGGTCCCACACTTAACTCCACTGTGTAGGATATAACTACCATAGATATAAATAAAATTCTGTACTACCAATTTTATTTATATTATTCTAAATCCCCAACTTTTAACGTTCAACCTGCATAAAATGAAACTGCAGTAAAGGTCCCCATAAGTAATTATCGGCACTGCAAGTTCATCGGTGTCCTTAGATTTAAATTCAGAGCAATGGTACAAATGATAGAAAAACCCGCACGAATGTTTATAGAATGTACAATAACAAAAATTCAAAAATTGTTTCCGGGAACACCGGGCCTCGGAAGCAAATGTCGTCAGAAGCTATAGGCTCGTAAAATTTCAAAGAATTATGAAACAAAATATCCTTGAAACTCTTGGGTCTTTATATTATTCCAACCTCAGGGATTTATGTCCTCGTAAATCTACAACACACACCAAGGAAAAAAAAGGGGTTCTGAGCACACAACTGAGCCTCATGCTCCCATGTGCTCTCATGGACGTTCTTGTGCAGCCAGAGAATGTGCACCAGAGGAATCGACAGTCCTTGTAGGACCCTCTCCTATAGATCCTAAATATTTACTGGAACCTTCGTGAAAGTCTCCCCATCATCGATATCTAGATCTCCATGGTCAATGATATGGGACGGTTCATGCACGTATCTTCTAAACTGAGATACGTGGAAGATGTCGTGCACCTGGTGCAATTGTGGTGGAAAATTCAATCAGCAAGCTACCTTGCCTATCATGTTGAGGACCTGGAATGGTCCGATGATCCTCGGAGAGAGCATGCCGCCTCAGCCACATCTTCATAGACCTCATCAAGGTGAGACCTATATAAAGACTTGGTCGCCATCCTAGAACTCCAGTGGTCCCTGTCTCCTATCAGCATAGGATTCTTGCCTGCTCTGTGTAGTCTTTATCTGCTCATGGATGATCTGCACCTTCTCTGGTAGACACCAAATGGGAGCACTAGTCAACCTCTACGTCATCTCCTAAAAAAGCTCTGCTGGCATCTCTCTGACCACACGAAAGGTTTTCCACTTCTTCGTCAATGCTAAAAGTAGTGAAAGAACTCTAGTGAATTATAGAACAAATCTATGTCTGGCCGACCCACGAGTGATCGCCTGCACCCACTTATTCATGATTCCATCCTATGTTTCCTGGTGTATCATTTTCACTAACCAAGTAAAACGCATCCCAATGTTGTAGGTAGCCACAACCTTTTTTCCTAATATCGTCAATCTGTGTATGAACTATGGTGGACCAGTCCATACCCAAAATGACGCCATAAGTCCTCGACGCTGCCACCAAGAGGTTCCTACCAAAACTCTTGCCTCAATGGTCAGATCACACCATAGTCTTATGTGTTATTATCAAGTCTCCTACCAAAGGTATCTCCAGACATGAGGCTCAAGTCAACGGTTTTAACCAGAATCTCTATGCCTAGAACAAGATTCGTTGAAGGAAGAAATTATTGGTACCTATGTCTATTGATACAAAAATTCGTAGTAGACACAGATCGTACCTCGAATCATTTATAGATCCCATGGATCAATATTCTTGACTGCATGCAACTATTCTCTTTCTCTGCCCTCCAGTTCCCTAAGCCTGACGGGGACAACAAAGGCAGGTGGTTGTTACCTATCAAAATGTACACCACCTCATGCTGCTCTCCTAGCTCTGCTTCCACCTCTGCTGCTCTGCAGATTCATCTGTCCTTAACAATTTATCTTCTTAAAACATTTCTCATACCCAAGTCTCTATGACTAGTGCCAGTTCCTTGCTTTTCCACTACTAACATTCACTGGCTATATCCACTCAGCCATATAACATTCTACCACAATGGTTCTCTCTAGAACCATAACATATGTAGGAATGCGTAGAGGAAATGTGTTGTCTCAGATGTTTTTAAAACACATCTCGCTTTGAGGTCTGAGTTCTACAGCACTAATCGAATCATAGTTATCAAGTACCAGGAACGATCGGTATGCCTCGATGAATACTCATCTACCGACATGTCATCCTACCGAAGCTATATAAGCTCTAGAAAACTCTCAGCCACCTCCTCAAGCCAGTCCTTAGCCACCTGTGATTTGGGCTCACCTCAGAATCTGAGGGGTATCTGATGCTGAAACACATATAAGGAACTAAGCCTACATGTGTCATCTACCGGTACTGCCGGTTGTAACTGCTGACCAAAAGGTAGTGACATAGCTAGCACGCTACCCAAAGGTACTATCTCAGGTATCAGTCCACATACTAAAGCCTCATCACTATGTGGACCAATCTCATGGTCCCTAACTAGGAAACACTAGTATCTAAGATCCCCATCTACTCTATTAGTGTCTAAACTAGGTGTAGAACCCTAGAAATCGCGTCCAACCAGTCCACTATTGCCTTGGAATCTATCTTTCCTCGTAGCCTCGGAGGACTATACTGCTGTAAATCATGCAACGTGCTCCGTCAGCGTGCACCATCCACTAGTACGGCTAGTGTCATCTGTTGCCCAATGGGTGGTGGTGTTACTGGAACACCACCCGAAGGTGCCAACATAGAAAGAGGGACCTTATCCGAAGCCTCATCGCTCGTTGGGCCATCATCGTGTACTCTCCCGAAACTTAAATTGACTATCTGCGTGGTGGAAACCTAAACAGATGCGACAAAGTCAAATGATTTAATCCTGGTGAGCTGACCTGGTTAAGCTGACTTAAAGAAACGAATTGGAAACAGACCCAATCAGTGTTTTGTGCACCAAGTCGGAAATCAGTAGTTAGGGTCCTGGTGTTTGGATAAATCGGCCGCCGCACCAACACCAGACTCCCTGAACTGAAAACCACCCTCGGTACCCTTAACACTCTTGCTTCACAGAAAATAAATATCAGAGTCTTATGTTCTGCAATTGAACCAAATCCTATGATACCAATTTGTCATGAACCATCCCCCAGGGCCCGTGTCGTATCTACCCCAATCCCTCCTTCCATTGACCATGGGCTAGTGACTAACACCAATGGTGTAAATCTCTATAACTGGGATGGAATTTCATTTATAAAACGTAAACTCACCCAACCAGAGACCAAACGGATGAAAAAACTAAGTAAATCAGTATAACAAGTGTGTTGAAGGTACAAAGGGGACGGAAAACAAGACAAACAGAAAGGTACAGATACAACTAAAAGAAAAGAACAACTGAAAAGACAACAGCTGAATCGTGTAGCATCTCTTAGATCGTCCTCCGGGTTCCTACCTGAAGGGTAGCGACATATGTCCTCCTCAGCACTCCGCATCTATCGGTCTGCTCTGTGTACTATCGTGCTGAGTGTTCCCCTCCGGGTACCATCCAGTCCTCGTACACTCTACCTTGGTCAGCGATGTCCTTCGTCTTCATCCAACACAATGAGGTACGGGCATAGCCCATGCAAGGGTATGTATAACGATACTCAGTAGGGACCCCGAGACCCTCAAGGTCACACAAAATCCAACACGGATAAAACACAAAGAAATATCTCAACAGATAACCTTTAATTAGGTATATGCCCATACATATACCTAATTTATCAAGTAACCCATCTCAATCATGAGGAAAACACAAAGGTCATTGACTCAGCTCAAACCAGAATTTTTATTCACGATGTCGAAAACACGGCTGCTGGAGAACCCCTCCTATTTCGAGCAACGTCATCTGGTCATGACTCCGAGGTGCTAACCACTAACCTTAGTCTACTGAGGTACTCCTCCAGTCAAGTATCGCGAGTCTGTCTCCCCAACACAGTAGTATTTCTCGCCATAGGTCTGTAGACCCAACACAGTAGCACACACCCTAAAAGCCTATAGAGGTAATCCTCCTGTAGAGTACCGTGGGTCTGCCACCCCAACACAGTATTGCTCCTCCTCCATGGGTCTGTCGCCCCAACATAGTAGTGATCCCCACTGGGCTAGTCATGTTACTACGAATCGAATCGGACAAGCAGTCTACAGGTCTCATCCAGCAACAAGGGCTCTGTACTCCGTACGCTATTTTCCGGTAGGATCTGCTCCACGAGCTACTGGTCAATAATTCCATGTTTCAGGTAATCTCACGTGGAAGTATCTCATGGGACCGCCTCATCATAGGGGTTTCAACGCAATAGACGGTGTGTCAATCGGACACCCGATTTTTGAGTTATTAACATTTCCGTTCTAGGGGCCCAGTTGGATTTCAGGTACAATCCCACCCAGTCATACTAAAACCCCATTTAAATCATGTGTGGAGTATGCCAAAAGTTCCGTCTCATCAATACGAATCCAATGTAGTTGATGGCACGTCAATCTGACATCCAGTCCTTATGTAATAATTGTTTTCGCTCTGAGGGCCCGATTTGTTTTGGTTTCGAACCAACCCGGTCGATTTTCCAAAGTCTTCCAAAACTAACATAGAGTATCGCAAAAGGACAACCTCATCGAGAGGCTCTTAGTGCCACATAAGGTGCATCGATCAGACGATCAGTCGTGAAGATATTCGCATTTAAGCGTACGGGCCCGACCCGTTAGGCCCAGTGGGCTAGCAGGTCGGTCCCACCCGGTTTGGAGGGTCCATCCCGGCATGGGGTGTCGGCCCAGCTTAAAGAAACATGACTCGTACCGAGGGCAAGTGCGGCCTGAGCCGATGTTAGGAACAACCTGGACCAAAAGAGCGCATCCTATCCCGGCCGGCCGGGGCTCTGCCCGAAGGGGGCGAGCGGTCCGTGGCGGGGGCACGACCCCCCAGCTACCCAAACCGGTAGCGCCAAGCAGCGCCACCCTCCCTAACCGGTCGGCCAAAACTAGTCAGCCTTCATGGCGCAAGAGGCCCACATGGGCGGGCTACGGTTCGTCTGGCATGGCTCCCTCCTTGCGTCGCGACTCTCCTCTACCCGACCGGCCGACGAGCTGGCCGATTCTTCCCCCGAAGCCGGCCGCGGAACACGGGCCCCAGTCTTCTGTAGTGTGATGCCATGGGGAGATACTGTTCCTCCCTTCGGCTCGGCCAGCTATGGATATCTGGTTCTTCCTCAGTCGAGCTGCCCACAGTTGTGGGCCACAGTTCCTCCGCACGTGGCCAGCGCATGACCGCCACCTTCCATCGTCGACGCCATCCTTTCTGTCACCATTGAAAAATAAGAATGTTCAACTTAGGGTTGTCGGGCCGTGATCTTTTTTCCCACGCCCTCCGCATTAATCAGTATCATATGGCAAATGATGTTCACTTTTATACAACAATAATGAAAGAAATTTTTTTTTAAAATAAATTAATTAAACCCCCTTACTTGAATTAAGGATTGCAGAAGTCGGCGTCATTGAAGACGGCATCGCGGGGAGAGGATTCGTAGATGATGTCAGTGTGCATCTGAGGAGGAAAAGGCATCTCCTCACTTGTTGCGGAGATGAAGAAGGAATTAACGTCATCATTGGAATTCACGTTCTTCAAATCATAGAGCATTCTTCGTCATGGAAGAAAACCGTTCTTCATCAGAGGGTCGGTGTTCTTCGAAAACTCAAGTGCTCTCGCAAATCCTCTACACACATCGAATGCCTCAATATAAAAATAATATCTAAGGCTATTATTTTTATTCCCCATGTAATTAAAAATTCAAACACTTTAATTAATTAATTGAAGAGTTTTAATTCATTAATTATGATGTGTTGGAAAATATTCAAGAGGGAGAGAGGGATAGGAAGAGTTCTCATTCAATAAGGGGAGTTGTTAATGAATCAAATAAAGGGGGGTTTAAGGGAGTTTAGGGAAGTTGAAAGATTGGGGCTTGTGTGGGCCCCACCTCACAAATATCCACACATGGGAAGTTAGGTGTATGTGGGTCCCACTATTAACTACCCTTTGTAGGATATAACTACCATAGATATAAATAAAATTGTGTACTACAAATTTTATTTAATTTAATCTAAATCCCCAACTTTTAACTTTCTACCCGCATAAAAAACAACTATAGTAAAGGTCCCCTTAATCAATTATCGGAGCTGGGAGTTCATAGGTGTCCTTAGATTTCAATTCTGAGCACCTGTTCAAAAGATAGAAAAACCTGCACGTACGTTTACTGTTCGTACCCGAACAAAACTTAGAAAATTGATTCCATGTACACCAGGCCTCGGAATCAAGTTCCGTTAGAAGGTATGGACTCGTAAAATTCCAGAGAATTAAGAAAAAAATTTCCTTGAAAATTCTAATTTTTCACATAATGATCACGTGGTTTATCAATTACTAATATCATAATGAGGTAATGCATATGCTAAACAAGATAAACATACCATCATGGCCCCATAAATTATTTATAAAAACAAATATTCAGTGATCTACAAAAATCCATTTATTTTTTTCTAATGATACCTAACAAATAATCCAGGGGTTTTAGTGGGGCACACCATCCACTTACAATTTCTAATGAATTTCATATTTTTATAATAAAAATATATCTTTAAATGATTTTTCCACAACACATTGCAATATCTGAATTGTAATCATATTTGAAAATACTCTAATAAAATAATTGATTTTATATATAAATGAGAATTACATTAATCATATTCATGGAATTTGTGGATAATGATGCATATATCTCACAAATGTAATAGGGAGGTGAGTAACCCACTTTTTACTATAGAAATAAAAGTTCCTCTAAAAAACAATTTATATTTTAATAATTAAAAATATAAAAAAATATAAAACATAAAATAAAACATATTTTCATTGAAATTATATTTGAAGCATAAATGAGGCCCAATTTATGAGAAATCAAGTCTAAACAGTGTTTAGGAAACATTAGAAATGAACATATTTAATGCGGTTTAAGGAAAATGTTACCAGTCATTGAAACTGAAAAAGTAATAATTTTTTGTATAAAATGAAAAATTAACACAGATAATTATTCATGATAAGATGAGTTACATTATTAAAACATTGTTATCTTAAAAAAATTTATTTGTGTTTCTCGAAAATTAGAATGAGATTGTGATGTTCTATTTAATTGTGCATTCTAATCGAGAGGAATTGAAATGAAACATTAAAAAACATTAATTTAACCGTCAAACAACATTGAAAATATCTGGATAAATTGTTTTAAAACATATACATCGAATATATAATATCTATATAAAAATAAAATTATATTACATTTTTATAACAGAGATAAATCATTACCGGAATGAAAAATTAATGTCTCAGGTGTGTCCCTATCATCTTTTCAAATAGTCGAACTAAATTCCCCAAAAAATTAATGACCAAAAAATAAGTAATTTATTAAATTAATATAATGATATTTTCTATATGATATATCCACTACAATATAAATACAACACAAATGAGAAATGGTGGATAACTTCTCTTATCTCACGGAAATAAACGAAATATTAGAAAATGAAAAAAAAAAATCCAAACTATTCTACATAGGTAAATAAATTCATGGATAATGAAATTAGGTTCATTAATAATTTAATATAGATATTTTAATATATTTATTTGATTTAATATATTTTTATTATTTTTATTTTTGTTCTTGTTGATTAGTTATAAGATTGAATTTTATCATTCTCAAGCATTCGATTCTGTCGTTTTCATGATAAGATACCATGTATATGAATATTGAAGTAAGAGTAATATAGGAATATATATCCAAAAATAATGTTATATTTTATTAATGAAAATCCATTTTATTAAATTCTTATATAAGTGATTTTTGATATTTGGGTCTCAGATTTATAATTAAATAAGATGTTAGTGGTAATTGTTTATATTATTTTGTAGGTTTTTCGATCATCACAAAATTGTTTTTTTTTCTTAATTATAATTATGTTCATATAGTTTTTCCAAAAATTACATATCTATACTATATATATTATACTATATTTAATGATAAAATTGGTTTTATGAATTTTCATGAATTTATTAATGTTAAATGAAATGTTTCTTCCATGATGTTGTTAGATTGACACCTCATGTGTGGTGATTTCATTTATAAAGTGAATTAGAGGGATAAAGGAGTTGGTGGTTGATATTCCATTTACATGAGGTCATTCCATTATATAAATTAGATTATATTAATAATGTCTCAATGTATATAGGAGGATAATGAAGGATAAAAAACAAAAAAATTAAATTGAAAATAGATTTAAATAAAGGAGATTTTAACAACATGAATTATGCTCCAGGATAAACTCATTAAGGGGAATTTTTTGGTTTTTGATAAAACTAAAATATCGTGGACATGGGGTAGAGTCATGGGATTTGGACTGGGGAGAAATTTGATATCTCTTATCGTATATGGTATTAGGAGAATGGGTGGTGATATGTGGTATTAATAGTGGAGGAGAAGAGTGCATTTTTAAATTTTATTCATTTGCCTATTATTTTGGGACAAGACTATTATTAGTTTGATAATTATCATGAAATATTTTAAAATAGTGTATATTTCATGATTATGAACATTTATTATTCATACATCACGTTTCACTCAATAATTCCCATATTTAACATTTATCATTAATTATTGTATTTTAAAATTTCTTTATTCATAATCACTATTGAAATATAAAAACCATGATATAATTGTGGAGAATAATATAGTTTATTTAGAATCAATTTTATGTGTATCAAGATCTATATAATAAATTAAATTTATTTGAAATGATATATTAAAAAAATCAAGTGGTTTAAAATTATGTGTTTTTTATATTGTCAGATATTGTGTTGAACACTCTATTTTTGTTCATGAGAATCATGAATGTGATGATTTGAGAGTTTCTAGACCAGTTTGTGGAAGAGTCTATAAACAATTTCCTTTTTTTAAAATTCATATAATGAGTATATCGAAAAGAATCAGTACGCCATTTTGAGTTTTATTCATTTTCATCTACTTATATGGAATCAATTGATATCTGAGTTTTAGGATATTGGAATTCATTTATTAGGGATCACCAAGTCCCATTATTGATACTAGTTTCTACCTTGATGTTCAAAGATTTTATTTCTTCAAAATATCCCTAAATGAACAATAGTTACGTAGTTTACAAGACCCTACATGGATTTATTGGAGTTCCAAATATGATGTCACATAGATTGTGAATCATATTACATCGCTGAGCATACAAGATCAGGTATTATTATTGATAAAATAATGTAAATATTATTTAGAGTATCTGATGGATAATTTTCTTAGTTGAATGGTTCATCAATTTATATCAAATATAAATATTCTAAAATTAAACATGATTTGGATGAAAATTTCATTATACACGAGGTGTTTATGAAAAGTTCTCTTATATTAACAAATTCCTGATTTTATTAAAAATAAGTGAATGATTCATTTCATCCACATGAATCATAAACATGTGATTGTGATAATTGATTCTATTATTGAAACACTATGACATTAGTATTCCATATTTATTGGGAACATGTATTTTTTCACACTGTTTCAAAAATAATGAATTCATGTATTGATGTTTTACCTAATTTTTTGGATTCCAATATTTTGACTGGAGAGCTATCATTAGTTAATATAGTTGTTTTCAAATTTGTATTTCGAGGATTTTTTATAATATAACAGTTCAATATCATTTATTATACTAGTAAACGGACTCTAACATCACTAATTAAGGGTTGATGGTTTGGTAAGATAGAGTTATCTATGAGGGATAACTTGAGGTTTGAATTTAAGATGATCAAAATTAAGAGTAATTTAATGATGTGTTTTATATTATTTTTGTTGTATGAGAGGTTGTTACACTCGTCTTCCAAATATCAAACAGTATGGAACATCATGACATTAAAGTGGCGTACAATAGCCAAGGAGGTAGGTTTTCATGTCATAGGTATTTGAATTTAGTTATAGTGATAATTTATTGATATTTTGTTTTACATTTTTTAAATGATGAACACAATATTACCATTATTTCATTACAACTAGTAGACAAACATGAGTGGATGTTAGAGTAAAATTCAAAGGAAATGACCATAGGTATACATCATTCACAAGGGTAATAAGATTCATGGGTTATAGTGTTTAATTTGAAAAAATCATCCCTCGTGTCAATGATCAAGGTGTACATCTCAGTGGGGATTCTGTCAATGAAAAGCCTGAAGGATGTGGTGAGACACCATGGATTCCCCATGGTTTTTTTCTCTAACTGAGAACCACATTCTACATCATTGTAATGGGGAAAGGAAATAATTTTTTTGTCTGTTAGATTTTCCATACCACTAAATTTTATCATTAGAAGGATGTACAAATGGAGTGGGTCATCTAATTTTAAGAAGATATATTAGAGACATATGTCTTGTATCATTCAGTTTCATAATTGAGCTTCCTACCCTTTGTAATGTATTAATTACATAATAGTTTCCACTCCATTAATATTATGACACAATATTTTTCATTTTATGGATAAAATATCCATTCTACATTACATAGTTATGGGGTAAAATATTCTAGATTTTTCATTCCAAAACTATCTAAAATCATTATAAAGTTAGATATGGTAATTTATGAGGGGATGAAGGTAAAATAACATCATTAAAAATATTATGATAACTGTATAAAGATAACACTTGTCTTCAATGATTGATATATTATGTTCTTGAAGATAAAAACTAATGATTGTTAGTGAATGTTTGATTATGGGAGTAATTATTCACCGCTATTTTTTAGGACTATTGTTATTTAATCTCATTTTTGAGTGACTGTGTAGTATATTTCCTATCCCAAAAATATGAGCTGAATTCAAGATATTTTCCTATAGTAATAGATTCAACAATATCATTATGACTAACCCCCAAAACATTAATTGTGTTAATAATGGCTTTTATATGATGCACCCTTTGAGGAAAGGCCATCAGTGATACAAGAAAGTAATTTTAAATATTTTCAAGTGGATGTTTTCCCCTAAATTGTGTACTATGGTGACACAATGTTTTCAAGTTCATCACATATGAATATGTGTCACATATAAGAGATCATTATCCATTTTTTATTCCTAGTTCATATTTTATAATGAATTTTGTGATATTTTTATTGATATATTTTTAACATACATTTCCCTTCTTTGTCATGTTATTATTGTTTTATACTATTTTAGAGTTATTTAACAAATGATTTAGTTTCATATTAATGATCCATGATTCTCAATGTGAAATGATTTTTTTCTTATGAAGGTTATATTAATGGTATCTAAAACATGGGGAGGTTCTTTGAAGAAAAAAATTCATTACATTTCTAATGTATTTGGTTTAATAGATGGATGGAATATTTTGTGAGGTATAAGATATATGTGATAGGATCTATTTAGTCCATTATGATTTTTTTAGGTGTCATAGAATCCATGTGTAAGCCTTTAAATTAATAATGGCGTGTTATGATAAAATTTAAAACAGGAAGAACATTGATGTGTAAAGTATTATTCTATTTTTTGGAGTCCATAATTGATATAGAGCTTTGTTTTGGACCAAACACTATACTGTGGAATATCAAGTAGTTTTTTGAATGTTTATTCCAATTTTTTTAATCTAATGGAATGGGGGGGTGGAGATACAATGTTGAATAATATTTAGTGGGTCTTCAATAATTGGGGCCACTATCTATTTGAAAAGTGTTATTGTGTAACACACATCATTGAGAAGAGAATATTATTTCATGATAGTCCCTTTCAATGATATTCATATCCAATATTAATTGTATATATGGGATAAACCACACATCAAATCATAGATGAAATTAATTTCTAAATATATAGTGACATTATCTCCATCCCTATGTCATATATTTTTCTATGTATAACAACTTTTTACAAGAGTGTAGGAGGATATATAATTTTATTATAATTTAATGTTTGACTACAAATGATAAAAATTCCTTCCTACATCCACTAAAAAAATATTTACTCCCAAACTAGAAGTGAAATGGAGAGTGAATTATTGAATTTAATTCCCTTTATGATTAAATTATTCACACGTCATCTAAAAATATATTTGATTTGATTTGATGTTATATTTACCTAATTTTTTGTTGTATTTAGCCAATTGGTCATGAATACTCCCATTATACCTATCAATGAATTTAGAGTTCATATGATTCATTATCCTTATTTTATTATCATGTTTTTAGAATAGTCCCAGTGTAACATTATGGGAGATTGGTATATTCCATATGAGATTCATGAATAGATATTTGAATTGTTGATCAGTTCTCATTTGAATAAAGTTTAAAGCATTGGAGAAGAGGATTTTTTTTATATACATGATTGTTTTTTAATTTTTAATTATACAATAAAATATAACATTAGGTTAACATTGATATTAACCATAGTAATGAATAAAACGGAATAAATTAAATATGTTGTACTTGGACATATATATTTCATGTGTTTTGATCATGTTTAATGTCAAACCTATTGAATTTAATTACAGTTTTCTACAAATGGTTATTATATGGATTAACATGTTGGTATATTTTAATTGGGAAATGAAAAAAATTGTAATTATTTTTGGATAAAATAATATATGGGCACGTTTAATTGTAAATGTGTATCTTGTAAAAGACGAAACTAGATATTATTCTTAAATATTGTTCACTAAAAATTAATACCTTTTTATAGATGATGTCACAATATTCCTATGTTTTTAACAATTTATAAATAAATTAGAGAAATAATTATTGTATAATGTTGATTAGTTTTTAAAAAATTATAATTTCTAGGGGCTCTGTGAACTCATTTTATAATAAATTTTAGATTCATCAGTTCTATGTTGTAGATTCTATTATGACTATCATTATTTTATAATACATTTTGAAATCTCTTTTATAATGATACATGTTCTATGATGTGATTCGAGCATGTAATGGATGATTTATTCCCTTGAAATGGGTTATTAATTGTTGTTTTGGGACAAGATTTATTCTATGATAGGGGATTATATGAAATTTGGGATAGTAGTGTTGGGGATTCAAACGAGATTTATGGGGGTGGGCTGATGTTGGGATTAGCCATTTATTAATTAATTTACTAAAAGATGATTAGTTTTCTGATAATGAGTGTAATTTTAATGATATATGATTGATATTAACATTTTTACATTCCATTCCACACTATATGGAAAATGTAGTTATTATTTTTCTATAGACCATTTATATTGGTTTAGGATGAATCCTTTGATACCTGGTATTATGGAATGATAATAATGGATAAATATTTTAACCCAATGGGTGTGATAATTAACAGAACTATGATGTGATGATCATTCTTGGAAATCCATGGTATATGTTTTATTATTCATAGAGTTATTGGATATCTATTGATAATTAATGTAAAAATAAAGGTTAATATAAAAAATTATTTAATAAATCATTTAATCATTCTATGATTATAATATATATAGACCATCACATTACTAGTAGGGTGTACAATTCAATATAAATGTACTTCATGTTAATTATATGTATTTACATATTGTGTAGTTCATGATAAATATATACATTACTTGAATTTTATGATTTTATAATCTTCCCAAACCATTCTACTTAGATGGTTGACTCAGAGTGGACTCTTGGGGTTTTTTCCCTATTATCTAGATTTTCGATGAATAGATAATTAACCACCATTGATTTTCTAATAGTCGTATATTTTTATTATTAAGGATACATACTCACAATGGATACTATTTCCATATGTTTATGTAGCTGGATGTAATGTCTTCTATTTTTGAGAAACACTTATTACAAGATATTTTATCCAAAAGATAAATAATTATGTTTTTTGAATGATTTGTGATGTTTTAATGTGTTGTACAAAACAAAATGGTTGTATTAGAACATATAAAAATCTAAATTATTATATATTGATGTACTTCTTGATAATAAAATTATGTGCTTCAAGGGGATAATTGTATGTAATAGTTACATTGTCTGTCGTGGTCTTTCATCTTAAGAGATAAATATCTGAAATGTTATAGAAGATAAAAAATAATGTGGTTATGTACTATTGGAGGATATTTATTATATATTATTTTAGATTTTATGCTTTTACTCATATTAAATACCATTTTCAAGAACACAGTAAATATAAGAATAGATAATAATAGATTACAAGGTGATAGTTCTTCACAAATTTATTATAATTGATCTATTAATGGTTCCTCTTAATTATAATGAGAGTCTTAAGGTATTATCCTATTTATTATACCATTCATGATAATCATATATATGATTATTTATTTTATCTACTCTTTAGCTCTTGGTTGGTGATTGGGCTAGACATTATTAGCATGTGGAGTTGTTATGGAGCAGCTTGGGAATGATGCACACATAAAAAAATTACATTTTGGTATATGTTGAATCTTTTTATGTTTTTTATTTTTATGTAAATTACATGAATATATTCAGTTATTTTTTATTAAATGATTAAGATATTTTTGGTTTTCTTATTTTATATCTCATTTGATATTCTTCTAAGATGGTAGTAACTACTATTTGGATTTATGATATATCGTATGTGCTTGTCTCCAACATATGACTGCTTACTGGAAGTCTCCAATTTTTATTATAAATCTTTTACAATTTTTTACCAATCCGGGGTACAATTGGGGGAGGTAATAATTACATATATCACAGGAATAATTATCCCAATTAATGTTTTGAATAAATATAAAAAATGGGTCTTTTTGTTGGACATTAATAGATGTTTTTAATGAAAACCTAAAAAACTCATTATACAATATATGGGTTTGGAACTTTTAACAATTTATGATGTTTTATTTAATTATATTCTCATCATCCCAATGATATTTTATAGCAATAAATCCCCTTAAAATAATCTAATACCCAATCGCTGTAATTTTGATATTATTTAAAAATCAACGTATAACTCATATACCCATTTTCTATATTGAACATTTTTATACAATTTATATATGAATCATAAAATATGTGATCATTTATAATATATTTTTTATAATTAAAATTTTTAAAATGGTTAAAATAATATTAAAAATGCATATTTTTTCATTATGAAATGATTGTAAGAATAAAAATTTTCATATGATAATATTAGATTTTATAAATTATATCCTATTAGAATATAGAATTTGTTATTAGCCCCCCCCCCCCAAAAAAAATTAAATTACTGGAAAATTGATAGTTAATATATTATATATAATTTATTTAAATAATATATAAATCTAAGGACAAAAATTTAGTGAATAAATTATTATTGTTTGTAGTTAGAAAATATATAATATAAAATGTAATAAACTTTATGATTTTTATAATGGTTAAGATTCAACAAGTATATCGCTTTCTTATATTTATTATCACCCAATATTTGGTTCAAAATGTTTTCCATATTTTAAATTTTAAGAGAAAAATATCATATTGATAATGAATTATTCATACATTTAGTAAATTTGAAGAAAAATTTAAATAAAATTACTATAAATAGCTACATTACAAATTTATATTAAACGAGATGAATATTTTTTTCATTTTTATATTAAAGATAAATTTATCTCTAAAAAAATAAATCAAATACATAAATCATAGTGTAAATACTAAAATTTGATAATAATTATATTAATGAACTAATTTAATATTTAAAAATAATATTAAAAACTCAATAGCTGTAATTTGAAATATCTACTAATATAGTTTCAATCATCCAACAATTTATAGTTAATAATAAAAATAAAACAATCTCTTATATGATGAAAAAATATGTAATCACCCCAACCATTAAATATAATAATAATTTCTTCTATACATTCATTACTGTATTTTAATCTCTATGCTACTTATAGTAACCCAATTTAGATTATTAATATATTATAATATAATATATTATTTTATTTTTAAAAAATATGCGCATTTTAAATTTATAATTAGCCCTAAATATCTTAAATGATCCATAGAAATTTCTAATTTCAACAGCCCTTATAATTCATTATAATAATAAATATTTATCTAAAATATTATGAAACATAGTAATATAAAAAAAATACATCAATTCCTTAATAAAATATTTAAGAATTTATAATATTTTAATCTAATAAAAATGTGCATTTTTTATACTCAATTTTAATGAATCAATTTTTTTATAATATATATTTGAAACATTATTTCATAAATTATCATGTGTTTTCAAGAAACTAATTGATTCACTCTTACATATTATATGTAATCTAATGGTTTCATCTACTAAATATCATTTTTCTCAAATAAATTATTCTAATATGTAATAAAATTTTACATACTGGTATATTAATTATATATGGTTCATTAATTTTTATTACTGTAAAAATAATACTATAAAAATTTGATATACATAGATAAGTATTATAGTCATAAAATTTATCCTGGATATTTTTTGAATTTTGATTACATATATCTTCATATTAATAATACTTACATAATTTAGAATATAAAAAGCTTCTAAATTTATAATTATTTTTACTAATGATATATGGTTACAAATATATACAATGTTTTAAAATATTAAATGTATTAAAACCTTATTATTGAATTGTATACGAAATTTATTAATTTTTTAAAATTAATCAAGAATTAATTTTCTAAAAATATATATTTCAAATTGTTTAAATTATATTTGTAGATATTATTTTTTGTTTATTGGTGCTAATAATATAATAGGCCTGATCCCTTCCCAATTATAATTAATATTAATTCGTGACCTATTCAAATAAACTAAAATTTAAATTGTATTGTTTTGATGTGGTAGTTAATATAAAATATTAGGAATTGATATTCTAAAATCATATTATTTTAAATTAAAAATATATATATATATATATATATATATATATTATTAAATCATTTCATTTTCTTATAATATTGTAACCCCCACATATATTTATTTTTATGTTAAATTTTTTGAAATAAGTTTGTGGTCGAAGAAAAATTAATTATAGATGAAAATTCCACATTTGAGGTGTGTGTATATGGAGACCCATTTCACAGCCAATAGTCCCAAGACCTTATAGTACATTAACATTTCTTGAAGGTCTAGTGAATTATCATGTTAGTATAATCAATCTTTCTTCATAACATCATCATCACCTAAGTACATCTTTCATTAATCAAATTCTGCCTGCTTCATATGTATAGAATATTTTTTAAATTATGATATAAATAGAAATATTATATAATCCAAAATATCAACTGATAAAAATTTAGATAGTCAATATATTTATAGAACAAAAAATGTCAAATATGGGTTACGTTTAAAATTATGATTTGAGTATATTGACTGAATTTATAAAAAATAAGAATACAAAATTCTATTAATATTGGTAAATTTTGTAATAATACCGACACTGTTTATTCATTTTCACCACTTGGAAAATGACAAATTTATACAGATATAAAACCTAAAAGTAAATATTTTATAAATTTAATAATTGAAATTACCAATAGAAATATTAAATGGGATTAATTATTTAATTATAACTCCTTATGCACAAGGAATAATGATTCATGTGATAGATACGTTTATAATATTGAAAATTTACAAAGATACGTAGTTGCAACATATTCATTTCTATTAATAGAAAATTTATAATTAAAAATTTTAAATTTAATTTATTGTTTTATTACAGGAATTTTAAAAACTACCATTATATTTCATATTACTAAACAAAAAATTATACACGTCTTGTCGTAGTATAAATAATATTTTATATTAATTATCAATAAAATAAAAAATATAAATTGTTCAATGTTCATATAAATTGATGAAATAAATCAATTTAAGTTGACACGGAGAATGTTTCCATTGTAAGGTCGATACATAAACTCTAAATAAATGGTATGGAAAATAGATAGAATTTAATTGACCATGATTCCATGGGACTATATATTGATATTTTTTTTTTTCCATTAACTAATTAATCATTATAGGATATATGTTTAATAATTACTAAAAAACATTGAGATTACAAAATGGGATGTTTTTTATCAGAATTATATTATCTAAAACTTTTCTTATTTTGACCATATAATATAATTTTGATAATGTAATGATCTATTAGTGGGGGAATTATATTAATCTTTCAAAAGTTTTTTCAATTTTATTTGGGTATTTATTATATTAAAAATGGATCTAATTTTCCTTGAATACAAATATATAATAATAAATATTTCAGGATAATTGCATTTATATCAAATTTTTTATAGTTTTTTGTTTGATATGTTAGAAATTGAATGTTAGCATAATTGAATTTATGCATACATGAATCATTTAAAATTTTATATTTTATAAAATATATTAATATAGTATATAGAATTGGATTTGACCAAATAATGTGATTTTTAATTTGAAATTTTGTTTCTAAAAATAAATATTAATATAATTTCACTTATACTTAACATGTAAAATATTAATTAACAGTATTTCCAATTTTTTTATGACTTAATTTTATTCTTTACATTTAATAATTATTAGAAATAAACAATTTCAAAATTAAATAATCAATATACGTTTTTTAGATACATATTTAATTTTAATGAAAATTTTTATATTATTATTTTTTTGGTTAAAAGATGTATATTTATTGGTTAAATACTATTATTAAATACATAAAAAAATAAATTTAAGAAAAACTACACCTTACTATTTTTTCCAAGTTGATTAATGAATAGTAACATAATATGGTGTTTCGATATGACATATGAATTTGACTATTTAAGACATTTTTTCTGAAATAAATTATTATATGTCAATTTTATTAATGTAGTATTCTTTTAAACGACCCATAAAATTAGTCCTGGGAATAATAAAATGCATAATTTTTAATAATAATTATTATCCATCTTTATATATATATATGTATATATAAATTATTATAGGTGGATTTCCTATTAAAACATAGAGATAACTATCATTTTGATACATTAATAAGTGTGGAAAGTGGTGATTTATACCGGTATATTGAATTTCAATTTGAATTATACATATGGAAATAATGAATTTTAATGTAAAATTTACTTTTTTATATAGATTTATAATAAAAAAATAGATAATTAAATCCTCATGAATTTTGAAAATTATCAATTATAATTCACTATGGAATTACATGATTTGAATAATTCATTACGGTAAATTATATTTGTTAAAAAAATACTATTCATTTAGATTGACAATTAGAGTAATGGAGAAGTGATTTTTTAAAATAACATGGTAGTTTAATTAATTAAACCAACATGACATCATATTGCCGATTATTTAAGACTGAATACAACTGATTTAATTTTATATAAATTTGTCCATATTAATTGTATATAATATAATATTTATGGTCGGAATAAGAGAAAATTCCAAAAAAAATTATCTAAATAAGAAAACTACAGTATTTTCAACCTGGATGATATTTTTTGTCTCTATAATATCTTATTGTATATTAGAAATAATATATTTTATCAAAAAATGTGTGATTAAAAATTGAATAATCAATATTATATTAGTTAAATATACTTAGATATGGTATGCTGTGCTTCATGACTTGATGGAGTAGTTTATAGATTTTATAAATATATTTTGTCATTTTAAAAAACCTATTTAAAATTTATGATCTATGAAGGATTCATTTAAAGAAAGGATAATTACAAGTGGAAGAGGGACTAATAAGGCTACAATTATTTGAAGGGATGTCTATTATAAAATGAATTATTCGAACGCATATATGTTTTTTTATTAATCAATGTTTTAGTGTCCATAAATTTGTAGGTTAAATTAATCAAATATTTATCCTGGGTTTTGGGGGAGTTTAAATAGTTTTTTTATCATTAGTTGATGAAATTACTAAGTAGTGGTTAACTCAAGTGGTGTTACTCTTATTCCTTTATGAGTATTAATATAATTCAACATATTATATTTTTCTACTTGAATTATATGAAATATTATAGTTAGAAAAAAAATATGATCACATTTAATTTTAAAAAAACATCAAATAATATATTTTATTTTCATCAAATTTCATTGAAATCATATTTATAGCTCAATTATTTGTCTGTTGTTTGTGATGAAGTTTTCAAGATGCTTTTTATTGGATGACTATTGTGGGATATTATGGATTAAATATTATAGATAAGTAGTGGGTTATGGATGATTTTTCATTCTCCATTTTGTGTATTCAAAATATGTGGATGCATCATATGTGAAAAGCATTGGCATAGAGTATTGAGGTGGATTGTCTTGGTGATGCTTCCTAATTTAGTACCAATGTGAGTAGGAGGTATGATATATTGTGCAATATATAGTGACATGGTTAGACGGTTCTTCCCATGTCATGGTCACTATCCATTGAGCTAAGTTGAATAATGGGTTTCTTTATTGATGATGATGACTTTATACAATTAGATTTAACTATATAAATTCTAATTCTCTATAATTATAGAACATTCAATGTGGACCAAAAAATGTTTCTCAGTTTGATATTGTACAAAACATGATTTTATATAGACTCTTCATTTAAATTGTTGTTTTTTAATGTTCAATCATCTTAGAATAAAGGTGCATAGTTTTAAATTATGGTTATATAAATTAATGTTTTCAAATAAATTCTCAAATACCATTTGATGTGGGATTTCTAATTATTTTTCTTAAGAGCGCTAAGTACATAAGAGAGTTTTTTAAGGTGTTTTTATGTCTATTCAATCATATTCAACCAATGTATTCTATATATCAATATTTTTTGGTCTCTAATATGAGTTATACATCTATCTCTTATGGTTGATTATTTGTTTGGTTTAGTTTTCAATAGCACTATATTTCCCATATATGTTGTTTTTTCTACTTTTATATGTTATAATTTTAGTTATTTTTTTGGTGTTTCTAAAGTGAGGCATCAAATTTAATTTTTAATTTCTTATATTAGAGGTGATGAGAGCTCTATGATTGTTTTTTTATTATTCAAGGATTTATGGAATTTTATATAGTATGGGATTCGTTAAGGGGATATAATTAATCATAAATTAGTTAATAATATTATAATATTTTAATTTTTAATGTTTAATTAGCCATAATGAATATTGAACAATTGGAATAGAATGATTTTATCTTACACTGAAGGGATCCCAATTTTTTTTTGTGTTAATGGATTACCTCTTAATGTTTAATTTTTTATTTTTTATTTTATTACCCTATTCTATAAATCATTTTCATTTTCTGTAATTGTTATTAAAATAGAAATATAATTATTATTGTTATATCTAAAATAATGAGGATTTAATAATTGTCATTTTTATCAATTTTAATTTTTGGGAAATAGATTTTTCTCTTGAATAAATTTTAAATAAAATATATTTCTCATTGTATGGTTATTTAGGACACGTTTGGCTATGAAATGTGATAAAAATAAAAGTTATTCCAAAATTCTATACTACTTGTATTTTTATATAGAAATTATTTGGGTTCATGTGATCCTAGATTTTTATAAGGTCAATATGACATCATTATAGGGAATAGGGGACTTGTAAATTATTTTTTGTTTTATTAATATTTTTTCTGTTTAATTTGGAAAGGATTCCTTTATATGTGAAAATTTTTGAGGTTCAGATAGAAGTTGTTTTAGTGATAGATTGGTCGAGTTTCTTCTTTTTTTGGTATCATTTAAAACATGTGGTTTTTGGATGGTTGATGATATGCATTTTGGTTTCATAAATAAAATTAGGATAGTGGAAATGGGTTAATTTGGGGAATGAAATTTGATTATTATCGAAAATTATAATATTATGTCATGATAATTATTAATACTTAAAGACCAATGTTCATTTTTTAATTACTTCATTACTTTTCCCCCACTTCATAGTATATTTGGTTTTTCCTCGAAGTGCATAATTTCTAGTACATTTGGATGATTCCAAACCTGACTATAATAATATGATGTTAACATTAATTTATTTAACTCATCATGTTAGAGATTTAACATAATATTGAATGTTTATAATTATATATGAACCACATATGTGGTCAGAATATTATTAGTGGGAATATAAAAAAATTCTATTAATTTAATAATGAAATTTTTAACGTAAATAATTAATTATTAGTGTTGAGAACATTTGTGTTTCATATAGTATATGTACTCCATAAAAGTGGTTGTCAAGAATTATATAGACAATATCCATAGTATATATTATTTTTTGGTTGTTTCAGTTTATGTGGTTATGTGTTATATACAAGTTTTAGTGTGTTTTCAATTTTTATTCTTCCAAATCCATGATAGTATGTGAAATGAAACCAGTGGACTATGGAGCTCGTTCCCCACAACATCTGTTATTGAAACTAATATATAGACGTCTAACCCTATTTTCACAATATATTATTAGAGTAAAATTTTGAGCATGTTTAATTTATTTACACAATATCTTATACGTCAAAATAGTGATTTAATTTATTTACCATATTTTCACACATATGTATCTCAAAATTTATTATCCATAAGATTTCAAAATGTTTACTATTTACAATCCATAACATATTGTGGTATAGTACACGGTGTAAGAGATTTTTTTGATCATGGTAAACTACATAAAAATTATATGTAGGAATATTTTTTTAATAATAATATATTAATGAATTGAGGGTTATAATTCATGATTTTTTAATGAGTCTCATTTAGAGAATAGTCACTCTTGATATTTAACATCTGGGAAGTGTATGAAACCAATGTATATGTTGTTGAAATATAAATTAAATCCATTTTAGGATTGATATTATATTATTATATACGCAAGACACAATGTGAGAGATCCATCTAGAATCTATGAACATATTATTTTTGATTAGGTGATGAATAATTTTCAATTATTTACTCATTAGTCATTATTATGATTTGAATATATTTTATGTGGGATGATCCTACAGAGATCCCAGTTTGTATGATTTTTATGCTCACCATACAACCAAAACATTATTTTTCATTTATATATGAGATGGTTGGTGATGATGGTAGATTTTCATAAATCATGTAGATGTTCATATATATTTTTGATTTTGTAGTCATTCCTAATGATTTCCTTTTAGAACAATTAACTACTATTTTAGTTGTTTAATTTTCTATGAAATTAAATGTATTTAAAATTATATTTTATTTATTATTAGTAAGATTCATTTAGTGTTTTCAACTCATCTCTAGTTCAATATCCTTTATAAGTTGTCATTAATCCTATTAATTTGTAACTTATACCCTCAATGATAGTTACCAACACATTTCCCATTGGACGAAGGGGTTTAGTTTTCATTATCTCCTTTCATTCCATTTTAAATGGAGAGGTTTTCATTTTTAGAGTGGGTTCTAACTAAGTGGTATCAAATAATATTTTATGAGATATTTAGATTTTTGGAAGAAGGAAATAGCTAGGACATTAGGGGATGTTTTTAAAAATGGTAGATTAGGTTCAATTTTAATAAGAATCAGTGAAATGCACCATACAATATTCCATAGTTGGAGTCGGTTGTGAAAAAATTAATAAAGTTTTTTATAGTAGATATTCATTACATGGTTTCTCTAAATATTTATCAAACATATATTGTGGAATATGAGAGATTAGTTTATATAGAGATGATATTGGTTAGAATCAGATACTTTATATAGCTATGTAATCAAGGTTCTTTATATTGAATGTCTCTGGAAACAAATTCAATGATACCTACAAAGAAGTGTACGTGGATATCCAAAGGTACATCCCAAACATATCCATCCCATGTCATTGGGTTTAGTGAATGATCGTACCTTTCCAATGGATTATATATCTTCCATCCTTATGGGAAACAATTTAATTAGGGGTGGGAACCCATGAACATTATGATAATGAAATCATTTTTATATTTAGTTTTTTTGATTTCCAATTGCTTCAATAATGAGTTTGGTTATAATGTAATGGTTCAAACATCTATAAAAATTAGAGGGTAAATGTGATAAATTTATGAAAGCCATCTAATTAACATCATCTTTATTAATAATATTTGACCACGGTGATTGGTCTTCATTATTCTCATAGAGGTAGAGTATCGGGTCTTGCTCAGTGGAATAATATAATGTTTCCAGTTCCAAATTGGATAAATATCATTTTATGCACTATATTTAGGATGTTTACATGTATTAATTCCTTGTATGATATTATAAGCTACACCCATAATAATTATCATTTTCTTTTTCTATTTACCAAGACTTGTGTTTGATAGGATTTTAGATGCATTGGAATTGACTATTCTTATTATTGTAAAATCATGGATATGTAATGTATATAGGGTCTATGATATAGTGTTGTTATCAAAAATATCACTGTGATATATCCATTGTTTATTGATATTTAAATATAAAATCATTCTATATATATGGGATGTATTCAATTTATTATATTAGGCATTTCTTCTAGAGTGGAATTGGTTATTCTGATGGAAATATAGAATATACCATGTTTGTTAATGAGGGATAACCATGTATGGGCATGTGGTATTTTTATTCATCATCTTTCATTATTTTCGATTAAATTTTATGTTAATAATTGGATCATAATTTAAATTTATGAGGGTCATGGATGAGTCACATACTAACATTCCAATAGAAGTTATGATTTTACCCAATCTAAGTGAGATAAAATTTGGTATAGCGATCCATCATAAAACTATGATAATATATATATTTAAAAATGATAGTGAATTTATATATATGATTGAATCATATATTAGTTGATTATATCTTCTGTCTAGGTTTTATTTGGAGTAGTGTGACGCATTGGTGTTCTTTTATTTTGATTGATAATAAGGTTAGTATGAGTATATATCTATTTATATATTATCATACGATAAATAATTATTTATTAAATAATATATATAACATTTAACAATAGAGATTATTTATTAAACTTAATAAAGGAATCTATTTCTTTATATAAGGTCAATCTATGGTTAGGATATCATCATTCACATGTTAAGGCCGTGAATATTTCAAATGCTACAATCTGATATCCTTATGGGTATTATTATGTCCTTATAGTGTAACATGGTGTAATGATTTATTCATATTTATTCATTAGAGTGAAAAATAAAATTTCCTAAGAGTTTCTTCAATTGTTCAATTTTATTTCAATATATGATGTCATTTAGTTCAATATGAATTAAGAGATGAAAATAAAATAATATGCAGTTCATTTTGGGATTCATCATTGTCCGTAGTTGTTGAGGAAGATAATATTGTGATTGGGCATGTCTTATAATGTTTAATATTTGGGTATTTTTATATCCCAATGTTTATTTGATATAAATACTTCATTGGTCAAATGAATTGTTTAATGGAAGCCCCCCAAGATTATTAGAAAGGTGTTGAATTTTCTCACTCTTTTAGGCTATCGTAGGAGGTTCATACACATAAAATATTACATTGATATATTTATTTTATAATTTATAACATTAAATATGTTATTCGTATCATGTTATTGTTTCTAGGTTTCTTTCATGAATCTATTTTAGATTTTGGTCAATTATCTAGTTAATCAATTTTAATATAATGATGTTTGGAATGAGGTGTTTTTACTACTTTACCTATTCGAATGAGTAGTTTTATAAAATAAAATTGAATGGATATTTTTTATGGTTCTCAAAATTAATGAATCCATTAAAATACACATAAATTCAATGGAATTATGTCTCAAACTATTCTTTTTCCAATGAAGTTGTGGTGAACTAATATTATTTTTTAATTTTTTTTTATTTTAATTGGTCGCATAATCTTACAGAATGGTTTCACCCTGTGTATCCCAATTATTTGAAAAAAATGATATATAGATTTAACAGCATAATCTATACTTATTATTTGTTATAAAATATGGAAATGGAATGTTGTTTCTGATTATCTATGATGGAATTTAGGGAATGTGGTCATTCGTGAGTCTATAGACTATTGAATAGTGATCAATGATCTATCCATTTTGTTTCTTGATATTTTTGATGTCGATGGAATTGGATTACATTTATAAATTATTTTTTATTTATCTTCTATGATTAATATGTAGGATTAATATCATAGTGATTCGATATTATATTTCATGTGAGATCATGTTATTATTGTGAAAACATGATGGTCCGAATATGGATGAATAACGTTGATTTTTATTTATGAGAATGGATTTTTATAAATCATTAATATTGTAGGTGTATTGTCTTAATTCCAATTATTACACATAGAAATAAATCTTTGAATAAAAATGACATATCATTGATGATTTGCCAGTTTTTTGGCCTCAATTACTTCAACATGTTACTGTGTTCATTTCCTAATATCTATAATACCGAAAGGTGAAAAATGAACATTTTATTCTACTTTGATTTCTGAATCCATTAGATCTACCTCAATGGTATTATGGGTAAATATAAATGGATTATTCATTATTTTTCTTCATTCATAGATTGATTTCCATTCTATATTTTTCCATTAAATAAGATATAAAATTAAGTCACTTATTAGTGATTGAGTAGTTAATCTCAGTGGATGTAAATTCAAGGTTGAATCATGGGTAATTTTTGAGGGGATATGATTTTCCATGAATTATCTTCACTAATTATGTTATGTGATTCCCCTATATGGATTGGATATGTATTTATAATTATTTTTTAAACAATATTTTCCTTGTAAAAGAATTTTCCCCATGGTTGGATGGTCAGATAGAAGAGACCATCATGAAATTTAACGGAATAATTTGAAATTATGTCCTATGTTTTGTTAGCTTATAGTTGAAAAAATTGGTATATTTTTAGTTTTCATAAAATTATATTTTTATCTTAATAATTGGTATAAGAACATTTTTTTCTTTATATGGATGAACATTTAATTATCTATTGTACAATATTAGATTTAGAGAGTAAGAAATTCGTAGGAATGAACTAGTGTATGAAATATGGAGGAATCTATTGTTATTCATGATAGGATGAACGAACCATTATCTAAATATATGTCTAGTAATTTCAGTATATATATCCCACTAAATATCAACACTGGTGATCTTGTCCTTTTAATGTTGACACGTCATCATTTTGACAAAATATATGGTCAGGAAATTATGATTTCTCATTACTTTATTGGGGTTTTGAGGTTTATCCCTTATTTGTGTTGTTTCATAATATATAAGAAAAATATCATATAATTTTTATATTAATAAATTTTAACTCTTGTCACAGAATAAAATATTTCATCATGATGATTCTAATATCATAAATTGGTGTGAGATTGATGTTGATGATTATACAACCTTTAACCAGGGGCCCATTTGGATCCACGTCATCTAGTAATATATGATTAGTGGGTATTCTATTCTCTTATATTATGTACATTTTATATATGGAGTCATGGATGAGAAAACAATATAATGTGATTCCACAAAATTTATTCCTTATACCATGATGTATTATGGTTATCTATTTTCAAATATTTATTTTTCAAAATTACTCATCATTATAATGATTATTAGATTGATATCTATTTTTCGATTATGTGAATGATTATTTACACTTGATGAATATTTATATCTTGTAAGATACTATTTTGGATATTTTCTTTAGTGTTTCATGATTTTGTGGGTTGTTTCATTTAGAGAGGTTCTCGTATTATCATGCGCATGAGATTCTTGAGATGTTTCTTATATTCTGTTTTATAGAGTAATGAAATTTCATTCCAATATAATTGGGTTTAATTTCAATTATAAAGGGTTAAAATTGATTTAGAAGTTTCTAATGTAATACTTGAATCTATATAATCATTTACATTGTGTTTTTTAAGAGTTTTAAGTGTTGACATGATCCTTATAATGATGGAATTTATGTGATAATATCATATTAATATTATTTATTATGTCATGAAATACATTTCTATGTAAAAAATCTCAGTAGAGAGATGATTCTAAATCATTGTTTTTTTGATACAATGTGGAGTCACAAGAGGAGACGTCTTTGTGGTTCTACTAATTTTAGTAAATCTGCGGTATAGTGGTTTAGATATCACATGAAATTTTGTGATGCGTGTAATAGTGGTACTAGAATTTTTTTATTCACAATGATATAGAGTATAGTTATATTGTATCATTTTTTATGATTATACAATGTAGTTATGAATATTATTGATTTTTTGATCTTCAATATTGGCCAATCCTAGGCTTATATATATTTATTTTACTAGGAATGATTCATAATATCCACATTATATAGAATTTTTTTAGTTTTATAATCATTTCACTTTTTTGTAGGGTTCTTCACCATGGTCTAATAATTTTAGGTTTAACTATAAATTCCAAATCCCCAATTGAACTTGGTATTTTACTATTATTTTAACATGATCTCTAAAACATTTGATATATTTTATTATTTTCATTCATCCCCATCAAGGTTATTCACTCCAACCCCTAGGTAGATCAATCCTTGATGATTAGATAGGATTTTTCCACAATTTTTTTAATTTTTCCAATTTCATTATATTTATTCTATTCAATATTTCTTTAAATTGATGTACTATATCCTTTATTCTCATATTCAATTGATTTATGGGTAATGTTTCTTGGTAAAACATCTATATTGATGGTCAAGTATATGAGGGAGGTTATGGGGGATTTAAGATCATTTCCTAAACCTCATTCAATATTTATGAATGAATATTTTTATGGTGTAAATTTCTTCGCTATGATTATGTCATTTTTTGGATTTTCTAAAAGAATATCTCATTGGGTAATGATGTAATTTATGATAATTCTGATTAAAATATAAATAATTAATTAATTTGAGGTTTCTTGTTGGTATACAATGTGTTTATAAAGATCAGACAGTTTACTGTATGCTTTTATAAATAATATGCTATATCATATTTAATTATTTAATAATATATTGTTAAAAATTGTAAAATTGAACATAATGGTTCTTATTAATATTTGAAAAATAGTAATTCATGATGATAAATAATAATAATTATTCATTATAATTTAATGACTCTGGTTTTTAATATAAATGCATGTTAAAATATATTATTGTTGTCGATAACTTATCTCAAAAGATTCATGTGGTTGAATTTGATAGTAAAATATTAAATAATTGATGATAGTATGAAAATTGTTTTCTAATGAAGTTAATTTTTGGATCCATGATATCCATTTTTTATAAAGGATGAATGCCTTGGTAATATAGAATATATGACACGTGAATGTATTTTTTTGCATTGATAGCTGTGTTTTTTCTTTTAATGAGGATCCATATTATGAGATATGATTTATACCTGTTATTGAAGATACCATAGTAAGAAATGTTATAGGATTAATAACATTATTGAATAAATTATTCCATGTGATATGGTAGAATCATGAGATTTTATTACTCTATTTTCAAATTAAATTAAATTTTTATCGTGATTGTGTTATGGATAACTATAAGTTTATTTGTTAGCATTGATGAAACCCAACATATATATTTTAAAAAATAAGAAATAATATTATAATTACATAGACACTGAGTATGTTTGTATGAATATTATTAACTTTTTTATGAAACCTTCATATAAATATAGTATTCTATATAAATAGTTTTATAAATTCACGGAGAATAATAAATCATATTTTATTAAAATTAATATATTCATAAATTTTATTTCTCAAAAGGTAATTTTTTAATGAATTTATTTTGGATATATCCAGAAATAAAATTTCAAAAAATCTACCAAATTTTCAACATTTTCATATCAAAATAAACATTTGGTGATTATTTTAGAATTTTCTAAAAAATATTTTATTTTTTAATGAATATTAAAAAAATATATCGAAAATATATAATATCACTTTATAAATAAATTGATTATATTTAATAATTTTTTTTATGTGACATATTTATTATTAATTTATATTTTAACTATTTAATTACATTTCAATCTACTTACTATATGAATTTAGTATAATTTTATATTATTTTTAAAAAGTTGTATCTCTGAAAAGAATTTCAAACTGAATAAAGTTTTTACATTTTTATTAAATAATATAACCACTAATAATTAATATTTTAAATTAATTTTATATATTATATTTCAACAAATATTTATTTTTTACATATATAAAATTGTTATTATTTTAAAAATTGTTGATATAAGTTCATTATTTTTTTGACAAAAATAGACATCATTAATATCATTTTTCATCCCATTGTTTGTTTTTTGTTTAAATTTTATATTTTCCTGTTTTATAAAATTATTTTTAAAAAATTAGTTTTTTAAAAATAATAATATAATTACATTTTTTCAAGAAATTAATCAAAAACTTTTGTAAAGATAATTTTTTTATTAATAGTTTAAGAAAATGGATTTTAACATAAAACATCCTAATTGATTAAATTATTAATAATGATAAATATTAATTGAATTTAGTATTAAAGAAAAATTAGTTCTATATTATAACTAATTATATAATTTACTTTTTTACATTAACTTTTAAATAGAAATTTGATATAAAACAATGTAATCTTTTGAACATTTTCACATTGAAAAAAAAAACTTTTTGTTGCATCTACTGTTTTAATTCTAAATTACTTTTCTAAAATTGTCAAAATATAATTTGGATAATTGGATTGAAATTTTTTTATTAGAACTTATTATATTTTATTATAATTGAATCAATTTATATTAAAAAAATTAACTGTAAAAATAGACACATTTAGACATTTACTCTCTCTATGTCTATAATATTCTAATTTTTCCCTTTTTTAAAGGAATAATATGGTTACATTATTTTATTTTTTAAAAAATACATTTTCCCACTCTTCTCGCATATAAATAGACACCCCCTATAAACTCTAATTCAAACATTCAATTCTACATTCATTACACAAGACCTATCCAAATCACACCAATGTCACTCATCTCAATCTAGAACCCTTAGATTTCATATAAAACCATATTTAGAAGGATTTTGGGGAAATAAAATTGTTCTTACAAATGAAGATGTAAGTTTCTTTAACAAGGCTCATTATTTTATTTCTTCATTCTCACAAACCATCTCAGGTCGACCCTAAACAGATCACCTCAGCCAGTCTGCAACCTAGACTGAAGCTCATTCCCGGTCGCCAAAGCCTAGAAACTACTGTCAGGAATCAATATAAAATAGGTGGGACCATTTCTTCCATTAAAAAAAATAAAACTAAATAAATATTAACATAACTATAAAGAAGAAAAAAAGGAGTTGATATAAAATAAAACTCTACAGAAGTATATATGACCCTTTAGTTTGCCACCAACCTCAAACAAATGTCGCTCTATTGTGACTGAATCCTTGATATAAACAACACTCAATTCATAAAAAATAGTATAACTATATGTGCGAGTCGTAAAACATAATAATCATGTCCAAAGAATCTATTCTCAATTTAATTTCATTTAATAAAATGTTCTAACAATTTCATGTTTTAAATACAATGAATAAAAATTGGTTTCTTAAAATTTTCCTCTTTAAAAAATTGCATGGTCCATTACCCTTTTTCCATTGACAACCGAAATATTTTTCAAGAAATAGACATTAATATATTATATAGAAAAAATATTTGTTTTCAGTTAAAATGGAATGAACAACGAAAAAAACTAAAATTATTTTCAATAAATAATTTGAAACCAACCCATTACTTTCTCAAACAAGTAACACCACACAATGAACTATGTAAAACAACAACACAATAGAGGAAAAGGAAAATATGTCACATGAATAACTAGAAAATCAAGGCACCACAATCATATTCCACTAACAACTAGGTGCCAAAAACACAACGGAGAACCTAGTTTCTCATGAATAATCCTGAACATGCTATATATGTGACTCATCTTGAAGGAATTTCCTACTAGATGACATCCTAACAAAAAAATTCTCTATCATCTCTCTAACTGGACTGACTGATGGGCCCAATCCCAAAGAAATAATAACAAAACATCCCATTACTATGGGCCGCTAGATATTGTGTAATCTAAACTAATGTAGCAATCGTTAATTAAAAATCACTCATTATGAAAAGTTCCCTTGTTCTGATAAAAAAGGTTGTGAGCCAGAAATGTCAAACATGTATTTAGTTACAATAACAATAATCCAACACAATCAACACACGCAACAAGTACACCCCCGAATCCCCTCAAGGATGAGGTCCCTCCCTATTAGATCAACAATACCCAGGGTAATACCCAGACCAAGTAAACTCACATCTTTCATCCACCAACAAGGTGAGGACCTCCCATTCCACAGAGGGGTTTTCTGATGAAACCATTCCATTTAATGTTCCAACTAATCCTCACACAACTGTCATATGATAAAACTTTTCTTATATAAGCACAAATAGAAACCCATTTAAAAACTACAAACACTCTTTTAAACCCATTTTAAATAACCCAAAACATTATTTAAAATCTAAAATAAATATACAATGAAAAAGGGAAATTTCCTCAAAAATTTGGTGTGAGAATAACAATCAAACCATTTATTACCACACACTATATGAAATAAAACTCTCCAATTAAATAAAGGAAATTTTAAAAATATATCAATACCAATAATTATTATGACAAATAAGAAAATATGATATAAATAAATAATTTATAAATTTAATGGTTAATTCATAAAGATTCTACCAAAGGGTGGAACCAAAAAAACATTCGACCATAAAAGCTTTCTAAATAAGAGATCATGCTCTCCCACTGAGCAAATGAGTCTTCACATACATATATAGACATATAACCCCTATGAACACACTCACATGGACATGACAAGTGAAAGGGGATCCTTATATATATTCATATAGGCATATACATGTCTCAACTCACCAATATATGCATTTCTATATATATACGTAGGAACAATTTTCCTCAAACATATGCATTTACTTCCATGGATGAATATACACATAACGTAGGAACATACACACAGACACACAAAGATAAATATATATATATATATATATACCAATGCATATTCTGCTAAGTCTCATTAGACACAAAGACTCGAAAAAACAAATTAAGAACCAACACTCATTAATTAATATACCAAATATCCATAAACATCGTAATACCCTAAAATAAAAATAATCCCAAAAAGGAACCGATATGAAATTTAAAAACAAAAAAAAAAAAACAATACGACAGGAAAAACAATTTTAAAATGAGATGTTCCAAATGGAATTTCAACCATTTTGAGAAGAATATACCTTTTATCAACGTCCAACCAAGTCGAAAATTCCATAGAATATTGAATCCATCCAATGATATTTTGAAATAAATGGAAACATTTTTCAAAATAGAAGGAAATATGTCATATGATCTATTTATATAAGAACTATAGTTTGAGAAAATAACCACTTCCATATGCCATCATTATTTCTTGGATACTCCTTGTTTGAACTATGTACACCAATGGATGAGACAACATGCTGCAACATAACACGTGTTTCTTCATCATAAATGATTATGAAGAAACTACAGACATACATTCCACTGATATAATTAACCATATCATCAAAACACCATGTTTCACACACACAACCAATTATTAAAGACATACAAGATCAATATAATGATTCAATAAGAAAACACAACCCAAAATAGCGAAAAAAACCATTCTAATGACAAACATATTTGATTAAACCTATTTTTCTAGACATATAGATGGGAATAATTAAAAAAGCATCCAAAATCCTATTTTTAATCAAATAACCCAACAAGAAAACACTAGAATATATTTACCATAAGCATAAATAAGCTGTTAATATGGATTTTAGAATTAATTAACAAACCCCATAATCATAATGATTGAAATCAAAAGAAAATGGGAATGAAAACACATTCCTCAACATGTGTGGATGGGATAAAACTCCAAAAAAGGGAGAGTGAGACCATGAGAACCAAATGCACACCCCAAACAATGAAGGAAACACACAAATCACACATTGATGCATTAGGATTTGGATAATTTGAAGAAAAACAAAAAAATAAAATCAATGAAATAAAGGTGACTAGTGGAATGGGTCTTTGGTTAGGGGTTGAGGCACGTCCTGAAAGAGAGGTACACTCGAATTAGGCCATGCCGAAATAGGTGATGTGTTAGGAGGTGTTAGGGCCATCCAAAATAGGTCACATAACTAGGCTATTGAGCTGTTGGGAGTAGGGTGTAGGAGTAGGATAGAGGCACTATGCACGGAGGTGGCATGAGGAAGAGGGAAGCTGGATTCCGAGATACCGACGTGGTAAGGAGGTTAAAAAGGGCTTTTGTGAGACGTATAGGTCGTGCATGCAATGTGAGGTGGGTGGAGGGTGAACAACACAAATGGAAATTGGGGGTGCATAATCAAATTTTATATCATCTATTTACATAATAATAAAAATAATATTAATTATAATATAGATGATATAATTTAAAATATAATGCATTCATTAATCATTATTATTATATTAAATTATTTTTATTTTTAAAAATCATAACACATTAGTTAAAACATGATTATTATTATTATTATTATGAAAGTAATATTTATATAATTTTCTAGAAATAATAATGTCATGGAATATTAAATAATAAAATTTATAAAACGAATAACACCTTAAATAAGAGTAATATTATTATATCATAATAATAGTATTATTATTACAGTTCAAACATTTATCTTATTTTATTTTTAATTTTTTTTATTATTTTAATCATTAGTCGATTATACGGGAACTTGGGATAACTGTGCAGTTACCACAAACTATTCATAGATGATGCACTGGTCTGAAACCCACTGAACTTATCAAACATGCCAAAGTTTAACCAAAACACAACCTTAAACTCAATAAATATAATTAAAGCCACAAATTAATAAAATGAAATAATTATAATTTTCAGGGTGTGATAATTCTCCCCACAAAAAAATCATTCTACCCATATATTGTTACAAAGCCAATAGTTAATCAAAATAGTGTTCATACCAATATAAAACTGTAAGAAACATGAAATTTCTAAGGTGGCTATTTATTCCACATGTGACACCCAATCGACCTAGATGAAACCACCACCCACAATAAGGTGGTAACACAAGGGGGTTCTCCCCAACACAAAAAGTACACTAACACAGAAACATTAATATTTGAACACCCCACCTTTGGGTGGGGCTAAAACATGAACTCCTTAATCTAACATCGGAAAAATGGACTCACGACAACCAAAACCAAATGAACTCCTAACATTAAATCAAATGGTTTATTTAACACTAAAGGGACACCATCACCTCCATTATTTATGAAATAGGTATCTTACAAGGAAACTAAGCATATTGGGACCCCAGAAAAATGGATATTCCTACAATAACCAGAATCCATCCAAATAAGAAAAACCACAAAACTACCAAACCCACGAAATGAATCCCGAACTACATATAGGACCAGGAACATCGTCCACCTATTTTACAGTACCGAAGAATCTCTAAATGAGTAGATCTAAATCCCAAACCAAAACAGACCTATTCACCCATAGGCTAAACACACCTCAAGGAAAAAAAATTATATATGCAAATCTTAATCAAGTACATTGTGTTGGATTGCAATGGAAGAGGTCTATCACAATATCCCAAGAAAAAAATAGGCATAAATCGGTGGAAAATCCAAAAAAGTTGTAATAATGAAAAAATAATAACAAAATGTTTCAATCATAGAACAAAATGTAAAATCCAGAACGAGGCTTCACACTACCAAAAACTCCTGACTATGCACGAGCTTCACCCCGAGACATGAGGTTGGGGATCTCATGGATGAAGCACCATATGTCTCAATGTCAGGAACAAGCATCCCCCTATCACAAATTCTTCCCTGAATGGTTCTTCTAACATATCTTTTCCCTATGCCTCGAATGGCCTCAATGATGGAAAGGATTTAGAGGGATGAGACAAAATGGATTGGAATTCCCGGACAACACATACTAATGGAACATTAGAATGTGGTATGATGACCTAGAATCCAACAAGGATGAAAGGGACTCTTTAGAATTTTTTTCATATAGTACACCCCGCTCTTCAGATGGGGAACACTCAAAAATTTCGATAGTCACCATATTTCCCAAAAGCAAGCATTCCAGATGCCCATTCCATAATGTAGTGACACCATAATTCACTAACCAATAGCTCTGAAAACTACAGAAGACATATTACCTCTTTTCGCCTTCCCCTCTATAGGTATGATCTAGTGGAGGAAGATATAATTGAACACCTCAAGCATCATCCCAACTACATCTATACTGAGACATTCACCTCCACCAGTCCAAGCCTATACCCTCCACTAAAACTATGACAATACTAAATATAACAAACTTGTTAGTTATAAACATCTCAAAGACAAGATCTCCCCCTGTCAAATTAATTCACTACCCCAAACATCCCCAAAACTCCTTGCGGGTCAATTAAAAATTTATAGAAATAGAAATTAGGAATTACTCACTAACAAATTCTGGGGACATTTTAGGGTAGTATATTCAAAAACAGATGAAAAAAAATTGAAACTGGCATTTACCCCAAAATCAATAAAAACACCCCAAGCCAAGAAAACGATCATAGAATCACGAAAAAGTTTTATAAAAACCAAAAGTAACACCACAATCCAAGTTAAATAGGCTCATAACCCAAACATATACAAAAAAAATATATAACTACTTTTCCCAAACCCACAACATTAATAATTTTAAACCATTTGAGGAAAAAACAAATCAATTTGTATATCTATTTTTCAATTTGAAAATTCACATTCATTTTCAGAAAACATACACCAACCTAAAACAAATTAAAATAGAACATACATAATAATAACCTATAATGATAAACTAGTGATGATTCCTCACTTGATGAAATGGTAGTGGGCGATAACCCTAATAATACATAAAAATAACAGGACCTTAAATCGAGTACATGTGCACTATAAGGGTTACTAATCCCTGTGGGGTCATAGTGTGACTCCGAATCACATATATTATCAAACCTTAATAAAAAAAGACAAAAGACTCCAAACTCAGACTACCACTAGTAACAAAGTCTGTTCAAGAGTAGTGGTGAACATGCACTGACATGTATCATATATCCTGAGCCCATACAATCCTAATATCCATCTACCATACACCCCAAATAACATGGCCTCCACTATTAGAATTTTTTCCTGAACCAACATGGTGGGTCCCTAAACCGGTTAGCTGATTATGTTTGTGGCATTTCCCATAGTGCGTTCTCGATCCCCACATGCATGAAGTTAGATTCAGCTATCAAAATTAAATAAGTAGGGTTGATTTGGCCCATAAATAAATTAAAAATAAATAAATATAAGCCGATCTATAAATAAAAAACTACTGAATTTTTGAATGCCACAACCTCCAAAGCTAACAACAAATAAAAAATTATATGTGTGAGTTTTAAAACTCATTAGGCATGACAAAACAATATATTCTCATTTGAATTTGTTTCAAAGAAATGATCCATCAATTTTATCATTGAAATAAAATGTTTAAAACTAGGTTTTCACAAATTTTTGACTTAAAAAATAAATCACATTCAATTACCCTCTTTCCATTTAAAATCGATTTATTCTTTTAGAAAGAGATAGTAACATATTTTAGAGAATGAAATCTATTTTTCACATAAAAAGTAAGAATGAATTTGAAAAACACATTTAAATAATATCCCATTATCATTTTCAAAAAATCTCAACAATTTCTCAAAAGAGGATACAGGACACATGGAAGGAGGAACAATAACCACACAACAAGGGAAATGAAAAAAAGGATCATGAATAACTATCCAAATAATTCACCAAAATAATCTGTGGTTGAAAAATATGGGCCAATAATATATGGGCGTAATAGGGAGCATATGAATAATCTAGAACAAACTATAAACATGATTCATCTCTTAAGCATGTCGTACCCGATGATGTTATAATTCCCGAACATCTGATCATCGCCCTACATGTACTGAAAGGGGGCCCCAATCCCATAACAAAAATAAAAAAACATCACCATTTTATCGAACAGTAGACATGGAGTAATCTAAACAACTGTAGCAATTGTTCAACAAAATTCTTCTCGCTATTCCAGGTTCCCATGATCAGACAAAAAAGGGTGGAGCTAATAATGTCAAAACATATTCAGTCACAATCTTATCTATCACACACAATAAAAAAACAAAATGGTCACCCCAAAATCACCCTAAAGAACATGTAATTTATATTTAAAAAATCATTACACATGGGAATCCCCAAACCATGGATACTACCATCTTTCATCAACTAATATGGTGAGGAACACCCATTCCAAGGAGGGGTTTCTATGGAAAGAATTATATTTAATGTTCAAAACCGAACTCACACAGCCATCACACGTCAATCCATTTCTTATTGAGACCCAAAAACACCACATTGAAAAACAAAAACACACTTTAGAACAAAATTATTAAACTCAAACTAACATTTTAAATCAAAAACACATTTACAAAAGAAAAAATCCGAATTTTTTCAAGGAGTTGTCGTTAAAATCATAATAAAACAATTTATCGAAACACATTACAAGAAATATACCACTCCAATTCATAGAATAATTGTTTTAATAGTTCAATATAAATATTTAATATAGAAAATAGGTGATAAATGTATGAAATAAATGATTCATAAATTTATTTGTTAATGCATAGAGATCCTATCTCATGGTGGAACCAAATAGAACATTCAGCCCTTGGACCGTTAAAACTAATATATGATGCTCCCCCATTGAGCATATGCATCTTCACATATATTTAATAACCCATAACCCCTCTAGACACAACCTCATGGTCATAAACATGTGAATGAGGATCCATACATATATGCATATATGTATATACCTTTCTCAAATAACCTGCATATGCATTTTACTATATATACATAGGCACCTCAAGACCCATTCAGTTATATTAACTAACATGGATGAATATAAACATAACATGGGAGCTTATATATATATATATACCTATGAATTCATAGGTGAGTGGACTTAGACCTGGAGACTCGAAACCACAATGCAATGACCAACGTACCTCAATTAAAATTATAGGAATACATAACCATCCTAATACCCAAGGAAATCCAAACATAAGAACTGATATTTGATTAAAAACGATAAAACAGATAAATACAATGTTAAAGGAAAAAACTACATTTAAACGACTACTGCCAACCAATGATTGATCCATTTAATGAAATAATTTAATTTTATCAAAATCCAAACAAGTAAACATTCAACACACAATTTTGAAACCCCCCCTAAAACATTTTGGAAACGAGGGAAGCAATTATCAAACAAGTGTAAAAGAGTAGATATGTTCTATTTTTATAATAACCATGGTTCTTAAAAATAACCACTTACATATGTCATCATCATTAGACGGCTCATCCTTGTGTGAACAATGTGCACCAATGGAACATCCCACATCCAATGTTATATCACATTTGGTTTCATCCCAAATTTTCTTGAAGAAACTAAAAACATGCCTTCCACTAAAAAAAATAAACCATATCATCAAAATACCATGTTTCATAATGCCATCCCAAAACACAAGAGAAACAAGTTCCGTAAAATTATTCAATAAGAAAAAACTGCCCAAAATACATAACATAACCATTTGTAATTGAAAAACATTTTATTAAACCCAATTGGCTAGAAATAAACATGAGAAGAATATAAAAAATCAATAATTTTTTTATTCAAATCATCCAACATAAAAATACTATAATTAATTGACGATAAGTATAAATAATCTTCAAAATGTGCTTTAGGAAATAATTAACTCGCTGATGCAATATTAATACATAAATTGAATGAAAGGGGAATGAAAACACCTACCTAAACATGTTTATATGGGACAAGACTCATACAGAATAAAGAGTGAGACCATACTAACCAACCGAGGCATTAGGTTTTGGTTAAATTGAATAAAAACAACCATAAGAAATAAAATTAATACAATCGACTAGTGAAGATGGTTATTAGTGAGGGTTGGCGGGCACAACCAGAAAGGGTGGTGTGCTGAAATCAGACAGCACCAGAATAGGGGAAGCACGAGGAGGAGGTAGGGCAGTGGGGAGTAGGGCAAAGTGCATGGGGGTCGGGCCCCCAAGAGTAGGGTGATAGAGAATGGACGAGACCACATGCTGTAATATAACACATGTTTCTTCTTCATAAATGATTATGAAGAAACAACAAACATACATTCCACTGATATAATTAACCATATCATCAAAACACCATGTTTCACAAACCTAACCAATTATACAAGACATACAAGATCAATATAATTATTTAATAAGAGAACAAAACCCAAAATAGTGAACAAAACCATTCTAATGACAATCATATTTCATTAAACCTATGTTTCTAGACATATAGATGGGAATAATTATAAAAACATCCAAATGCTATTTTTAATCAAATAACCCAACAAGAAAACACTAGAATATATTTACCATAAGTATAAATAAGGTTTTAATGTGGATTTAAGAATTAATTAACAAGCCCCACAATTATAAGGATTTAAATCAAAAGAAAAGGGGAATGAAAACACATTCCTCAACATGTGAGGATGGGATAAAACTCCAAAAAAGGGGTGAGTGAGACCATGATAACCAAATGCACACCCCAAACAATGAAAGAAACACACAAATCAAAAACTGAGGCATTGGGGTTTGGATAATTTGAAAAAAACACAAAAAATAAATAAATGAAATAAAGCAGACTAGTGTAGTTAGTCTTTGGTGAGGGGTTGAGGCACGTCCTGAAAGGGAAGTGCACTCGAATTAGGCCATTCCGAAATAGGTGATGTTTTAGGAGGTGTTAGGTCCATCCAAAATAGGTAACATAACTAGGCTATTGAGCTGTTGGGAGTAGGGTGTAAGAGTAGGACAGGGGCACTATGCACGGAGGTGGCATGAGGAAGAGGGAAGCCGAATTCAGAGATACCCACGTGGTAGGGAGGTTGAAAAGGGTATTTGTGATAGGTATTGGTCATGAAGGAAATGCAAGGTGGGAGGAGGGTGAATAACACAAATGGAAATGGGGGGTGCATGATCAAATTTTATATCATCTATTTACATAATAATAAAAATTATATTAATTATAATATAGAAGATATAATTTAAAAAATAATACATTCATTAATCATTATTATTATATTAAATAATTTTTATTCATAAAAATCTTAACACATTAGTTAAAACATGATTATTATTATTAATATTATTATTATAAAAATATTATTTATATAATTTTATATAAATAATAATGTCATGGAATATTAAACAATAATATTTATAACAAGAATAACACCGTCAATAACAGTAATATTATTTTTTCCATAATAATAATATTATTATTACAGTTCAAACATTTATATTATTTTATTTTTAAATTGTTTTTAATTATTTTAATCATTATTCAACTATACGGGAACTTGGGATAATTGTGCAGTTACCACAAACTGTTCATAGACGATGCACTGGTCTGAAACCCATTGAACTTATCAAACATCAAAAATTTTAACCAAAACACAACCTTAAACTCAATAAATATAATTAAATCCACAAATTAATAAAATGAAATAATTTTAATTGTCAGGGTGTGATAATTTTCCCCACAAAAAATTCATTCTACCCATATAATGTTACTAAGCCAAAAGTTAATCAAAATATTGTTCATAAAAATATAAAACCATAAGAAACATGAAATTTCTAAGGTGGATATTTATTACACATGTGACACCCAATTGACCTAGATGAAACCACCACCCACAATAAGGTTGTAACACAAGGGAGTTCTCCCCAACACAAAAATTACACTAACACATAAACATTAATATGCGAACACACCACCTTAGGGTGGGGCTAATACATGAACTCCTTAATCTAACCTCAGCAAAAAAACGGCATCATGACAACCAAAAACAAATGAACTCTTAACATGAACTCAAATGGTTTCTTTAACACTAAAGGGACACCATCACCACCATTATTTATTAAATAGGTATCATACAATGAAAATAAGAATACTAGGACCCTAGAACAATGGATATTCCTACAATAACAAAAATACATCCAAATTAGGGAAAACCACAACACTATCAAACCCATGAAATGAATCCCGAACTACATATAGGACAAGGAACATCATCCACCTGTTTTACAGTACCGAAGAATTTCTAAATTAGTAGATCTAAATCCAAAACCAAATCATACCTATTCACCCATAGGCTAAACACCCCTCAAAGAAAAACAAAAAATTTAAATATGCCAATCTTAACCAAGTACATTGGGTTGGATTGCAATGGAACACGTCTATCACAATATCCCAAGAAAACTATAGGCATAAACCGGTGGAGAATCCTAAAAAGTTGTAATAATGAATAAAAAATAATAATATGTTTCAAACCAAGAACGAAACATAAAATCTGGAATGAGGCTTCACACCACCAGAAACTCCTGACTATGCATGAGCTTCACCCCGAGACATGAGGTTGGGGATCTCATGGATGAAACAACATATGTCTCTATGTCAGGAACAAGCATCCCCTATCACAAATTCTTCCCCGAATGGTTTTCTAAAATATATTTTCCCTATGACTCGAATGGCCTCATTGATGGAAAGGATTTAGAGGGATGAGACAAGATGGCTTGGAATTCCCGGACAACACATACTAATGGAACATTAGAATGTGGTATGATGACCTAGAAGACAACAAGGATGAAAGGGACTCTTTATAATTTTTTTCTTATAGTACACCCCACTCTCGAGATGGGGAACACTCAAAAATTTTGATAGTAACCTAATTTCCCAACAACTTTCATTCCAGATGATCATTCTATAATGTAGTGACACCATAATTCACTAACCAATAGCTTTGAAAACTACGGAAGACATATTACCTCTTTCGCCTTCCCCTCTACATGTATGATCTGGTGGAGGAAGATAAAATTGAACACCTCCAACATCATCCCAACTACATCTGTAATGAGACATCCACCTCCACCAATCCATGTCTATACCCTACACAAAAACTATGAAAATACTAAATATAACAAACTTGGGAGTTCTAAACAACTCAATGACAAGATCTCCCCCCGTAAAATTAATTCACTACCCCAAACATACCCAAAACTCCTTGAGGGTCAAATAAATTTTATAGAAATAGAAATTATGCATTACTCATTAACAAATTCTGGGGACATTTTAGGGCAGTATATTCAGAAACAGATGAAAAAAATTGAAACTAGCATTTATCCCAAACACAATACAAAACACCACGAGCCAAGAAAACCATCTCAGAATCACGAATTTTTTTTATCAAAACCAAAAGAAACACCACAAGCCAAGGTAAATTGGATCATAACCCAAACATACACAAAAAAATATAAAACTACTTTTCCCAAACCCACAACAATAATAATTTTAAACCATTAGCGGAAAAACACATCAATTTGATATATATATTTTTCAATTTGAAAATCAACATTCATTTTCAACAAACATACACCCACCTAAAACAAAATAAAATTGAACATACATAATAATAACCTATAATGATAAACTAGTGATGATTCCTAACTTGATGAAATGTTAGTGGGCCATGTCCCTAATAATACATAAAAATAACAGGACCTTAAATGGAGTACATGTTCACTACAAGGGTTACTAATCCCTATGGGGTCATAGTGTGACTCCAAATCACATATATTATCAAACCTTAATAAAAAAAGACAAAAGACTCCAAACTCAGACTACCACTAGTAACAAAGTCTATTCAGAAGTAGTAGTGAACAAGCACTAACCTATATCCTAAATCCTGAGCCCATAAAATCCTAATATCCATCTACCAAACACCCCAAATAACATGGCCTCCACTATTAGAATTTTTTCATGAACCAACATGGTGGGACCCTGATCTAGTCAGTTGATCTAGTTTGCGGCATTTCCCATAGGTTGTTCTCGATCCCCACATGCATGAAGTTAGATTTAGCTATCAAAATTAAATAAGTGGGATTGATTTGGCCCATAAATAAAATAAAAATAAATAAATATAAGCTGATTAATAAATAAAAAAACTACGGAATTTGTGAATGACGCAACCCCCAAAGCTAACAACAAATATAAAATTATATGTGTGAGTTTTAAAACTCATTAGGTATGACAAAACAATATATTCTCATTTGAATTTATTTTAAATAAATGATCCATCAATTTTATCATTGAAATAAAATGTTTAAAACTCGTTTTTCACACATTTTGACTTAAAAATAAATCACATTTAATTTCCCTCTTTCAATTTAAAATCAATTTATTCTTTTAAAAAGAGATAGTAACTTATTTTAGAGAATGAAATCTTTTTTTCACATAAAAAGTAAGAATGAATTTGAAAAACACATTTAAATAATATCCCGTAATCATTTTCAATCAAACTCATCAATTTCTCAAAAGAGGATACACGACACATGGAAGGAGGAACAATAACCACACAACAAGGGAAATGATAAAAAATGGATCATGAATAACTAGCCAAATATTTCAGCAAAATAATCTGTTGTTGAAAAATATGGGCCAAGAATAAATGGGTGTACTGGGGAGCTTATGAATAATCTAGAACAAACTATAAACACGATTCATCTCTTAAGCATGTCATATCCGATGATGTTATAATTCCCAAACGTCCGATCATCGCCCTACATGTAATGAAAGGGGGCCCCAATCCCATAACAAAAATAAAGAAACCTCACCATATTATCGAACAGTAGACATGGAGTAATTTAAACAACTGTAGAAATTGTTCAACAAAGTTCTTCTCGATATGCCAAGTTCCCATGATCAGACAAAAAAGGGTGGAGCTAATAATGTCAAAACATATTCAGTCTCAATATTATCTATCACAAAAAAAACAAAATGGTCACCCCAGAATCACCCTAAGGAACATGTAATTCATATTTAAAAAATCATTACACATGGGAATCCCCAAACCAAGGATACTACCATCTTTCATCAACTAATATGGTGAGGACCACCCATTCCAAGGAAGGGGTTTCTGTGGAAAGAATTATATTTAATTTTCAAAACCGAACTCAAACAACCATCACACGCCAATCTATTTCTAATTGAGACCCAAAAACACCAAATTGAAAAACAAAAACACACTTCAGAACATAATTATTAAACTCAAAATAACATTTTTAATCGAAAACACATTGACAAAAGAAAAAATCAGAATTTTTTCAAGGAGTTGTCATTAAAAGCATAATAAAACAATTTAGTAAAACACATTACAAGAAATATACCACTCCAATTCATATTATAATTTTTTAATAGTTCAATATAAATATTTAATATAGAAACTAGGTGATAAATGTATGAAATAAAGGATTCATAAATTTATTGGTTAATGCATAGGGATCATATCTCAGGGTGGAACCAAATATAACATTCATCCCTTGGACCGTTAAAACTAATATATGATGCTCCCCCATTGATCATACACATCTTCACACATATTTAACAACCCATAACCACTCTAGACACAACCTCATGGTCATAAACATGATAATTGAGATCCTTACATATATGCTTATATGCATATACCTTTCTCAAATAACCTACATATGAATCTTACTATATATACATAGGTACCTCAAGACCCATTCAGTTATATTAACTAAATTGGATGAATATAAACATAACATTGGATCTTATATATATATATATATACCTATGCATTCCTAGGTGAGTGGACTTAGACCTGGCGACTCAAAACCACAATACAATGACCAACACACCTCAATTAAAATTATAAGAATCCATAACCATCATAATTCCCAAGGAAATCCAAACATAATAACTAATATTTGATTAAAAAATGATAAAACACATAAAAAACAATGTTAAAGGAAAAAAACTACTTTTAAATGACTAGTGCCAACCAAAGATTGATCTGTTTAATGAAATAATTTCATTTTATCAAAATCCAAACAAGTAAACATTCAACACACAATTTTGAAACCCCCCTAATACATTTTGGAAACGAGGGAAGAAATTATCAAACAACTATAAAAGAGTAGATATGTTCTCTTTTTATAATAACCATGGTTCTTTAAAAGAACCACTTACATATGTCATCATCATTAGAAGGCTCATCCTTGTGTGCACAATCTGCACCCATGGATCTTCCCACATCCAATGTTATATCACATTTGGTTTCATCCCAAATTTTCTTGAAGAAACAAAAAACATGCCTTCCACTAAAAAAATAAACCATATCATCAAAATACCATGTTTCATAATGCCAACCCAAAACACAAGAGAAACAAGTTCCGTAAAATTATTCAATAAGAAAAAACATCCCAAAATAAATAACATAACCATTTGTAATTTAATTTTTTTTATTAAACCCAATTGTCTAGAAATAAACATGAGAAGAATATAAAAAAATCAATAATTTTTTTAATTCAAATCATCCAACATGGAAATACTACAATTAATTGACGATAAGTATAAATAATTTTCAAAACGTGATTTAGGAATTAATTAACTCACTAATAAAATTTAAATACATAAATTGAATGAAAGGGTAATTAAAACACCTACCTAAACATGTTTATATGGGAAAAGACTCATACAGAATAAAGAGTTAGACCATACTGACCAACCAAGGCATTAGGTTTTGGTTAAATTGAATAAAAACACCCATAAGAAATAAAATAAATACAATCAACTAGTGAAGATGGTTATCAGTGAGGGTTGGGAGGCACAACCAGAAAGGGTGGTGTACTGAAATCGGACTGCACCAGAATAGGGGAAGCACCAGGAGGAGGTAGGGCCACGGGGAGTAGGGCGAAGTGCATGGTGGTCGGGCCCCCGATAGTAGGGTGATAGAGAATTGAGGAGGCATTTTGTAGGGAGGCAGTGTGAGGATAAGGTAATCTAAATTAGGGGATGGTAGTAATTTTTATGGAGGGGAGGATAAAGTAGGGTTGTAGAGTGGGGAAGTGGTCGCACATGCAACATGAAAAGGGGGTGCAGGTGCACAACGTGCATGGAATGCTTGGGGGTGCATGTCGAGGTTTTATATCAATTTTTTATAATTACAATAATTATTATTACAATAAATGAATATATAATCAAAATTATAATACTTTATTATTACATTTTTGTTATATTAAGATGTTGGTCTTTATAATTATCATGAAACATATTTTAAGACAATCTTATTCCTATTATAAACACAATAATATTAATTTAATCATTTTTGAAATTATAATATCAATGAAAATTTTAATAAATAATAATAATAATAACACCATAAATAGATATATTATTATTATCTACACAATAATATTATTATTAATACAACTCAAACATTTACCTTTATTATTTCTATGAAAAATTTTATTTATTTTAAACAATAGAAATCTGCACGGGCACCTGGGCCGACCACACCATTTCCGCCAACCATGTGGTTCCCACACAAAAATCAGAAACCCACCAAACACATCAATAATGAAATATTTTAAACCAATACTCAACCCGAACCTCAGTGTGGCTAACTGATGCTATGAAATAATAAAATGAAATTAATATCAATGTCGTTTAGTGGCATTCCTCCAACTCATTAAATTTTTATTAATACATATGATATAATATCTTATGTATCTGACATATTTATATATTATTTTTAATTAAATTACCTAAATCCATCTCTACATACATAATATGGGTTACAAAAACATTATTCTACTGTATATTGGATTATTGACTCATAATCCTAGTCCATATTTTCTCATATCACCAACTCTCATAGTTGGGTATCATGATGGGTGTTAATTATATATATGAATATTTGTAACATTTCCATACCTATAGATTCATTAAACCATATATAATATTTTAATATCCATTGTTAAGTAAATATGATAACTCTGTTCAATGAATGACAAACTATCGCCACTTGAAGGCATGGGATTTGTTTTCACTAACTCTTTAAATGGATGATAATATTTATAAATTTAATATATAGGCCTTATAAAAATGATATTATTATTATATTCATGAAATATTTATCATTATTAGATGTTATCATATATTTTTTTCTTACCATTATAGTAATTAAGAGAAGATAAAAGCATTCACATATGTGTAGACTACCACCTCCACACAGTGTTGTGACTCTATTTTATCATCTCCACAAAAAATTGATGCTATTAGTAACTATATTTATATAAATAGTAAAAAATTTAATATATTATTATTATTATACAATTATAATATATTACCTTAATCCTTTCAATAATGATTGATAAAAGTGGAAGCATTTTTTTGGCATATCTATGTCCTTCTGTCTCCACAATCAGAACATATTTCAATAATCAAAATCTTCTATACCGATTTTTCTTATGTGTATAATTGTTCAATGAAATAGATAATTAATTTATGACTATAATTTTTTATATCACTAATCATTGAAAAAATTAATAGGAAAAAAAATATCAAATAAAAAAACAAAGTGTTTGTTACAATAAATGTCATTTACGATGTATGTTTTATTAAATGAGTAGTAAAAATACATTCGTATGTTATATATTCACTTAAATATTTAGTTACTTTTCATTAATATACATATAATAATATAATTTATGATATAATTTAGTCTTAAACATGTATTAAGGTAGACTATATTTATAGTATGTAATTTTTATCTCAATATTTTCAATAGTGAGACAGATTCCTTATTCACCAGCTATTTATTTTAATACTTTTATATAAATACCATGAGTTCATTTTTTTTGTTTTAATATTGAATTATATAGGTATTTAATTATTCATATTATTTTATCTTTGTCATGATGTTTTTTTAAAATTTTCCATCATTGAGCCATCTGTTTTTTATGTACACAAGATCGTTTACAAGGTATTTATAAAACCCCATTTATAAGAAATATAATTAATTTATTTATCCTCTTGATATTTTGAGGTTAAATTAATGATATTATATCATGGGGATTAAATTTGTGTTTATTAAAATTAAATTTTTTTACAACCCATTGTATTTCGGGATTATATAAGATCTTTAATGATAAAATCTTATAATAAATATTTCCAAAAAAACCTTATTTTTTAATTCTATGTTTATATAATTATAATATATTTCATCCTATTAATTTCATATCTTGATTGGGTAGGGGTAAAAATTTATTTAATTATTAAAATAGTGGTTATTTATAATTTAATTCGAATACTCACCATCTTCAAAAATCTTTCTTTCGGAAAAGTATTTGAAAATTTTAATATCCTTTGAAAAATAATTTAATATTTTAATAAACAAAATGAATTTAAAAATTTTAATTGAAATTTTATTTCATTTTCAAAGAACATATGATTTGGATTTTATAGAAAATGTGACTATTTTATTTGTATTAAACATGCTTAACATAAGTATTGGTAAGATCCAAAATTTTATAAAAACGAATTGAGTTGTAATACATGAAATCATTTTCCTATTTTAAGTATAGTTTAATTTGAATTTATATTATATGATTTTGGGTAAAAAAGGGTTCGCATTTGAGTACTTTTCAGATGATCATATTTAGAAGGATGTTCTTTCAAAACATTAGCCCCACCCCAACAAACTTTGAGACCCCATACATTATGGGGTTACACACATAGTGAATGGGTTTCAAAACCATTATACCTTTTTGAATTAACTATTCATCCCTAGAATAAACTCAAGGTTAATAAAAATGGTTTGGAAAACTGTGAACACCTTCAAATGAAACCATGAATGTGGGTTTAATTCTTTTAAAAATTGATATAAAATTTTCAAGACCCCCAGAATCCTCTCAAAGTTGTATCAATCTTACCTCACTAAATTCAAAATATTTATTTAATGATTATGGATGAAATAAATTGGGAATTTAACACCTTTATTTATGGATCAATGGATAGGTCGATTGATCTATACCTCTATGGGTATGTTTATTCATCATAATTAGGTTTTTTTCTATCATATTTCTATTTATAGATATTAATGGGATGATTATAAACAATTTTTAGTTATTATTTATATATTATTGATAGTTCTTATTAATTTTCATATTGGGTATATCTATTAGATATATATCTCATTCTTCACCATGATAGGTATTATTCCACTACAGTTGGGGATTTTCATTTTTGAGCATTCAAGATCGATATTGAGGTAGGTGATAAAATTCAATTCATATAGTCTTCAATTACAATTCCATGTATGTGTTTTCTATGTTAAATTTTAATGTATGGAAATTGAATCCTTAATTAAATAATTTAATTGATTAATTAATATATGTGAACTTGAAATTGGGTAATTAGTTCTCCATGTTAACACATAATTTGATGAACCTAGGAATTTCTATTTTGTAATTATGAATATGAATTTTATTATTAATGGTAAAATAAATATTTTTATTAATGATTTTTTGAAATTGGTATGTTGATGTAATTAGTGGAATTTAATTAATTAATTTGATAATAATATATTATAAATATTGTTATTGGTGAATTAATGGGACATTGGTAATGTGTAACATGTAAATTGTTGTGATGGAAATTAACTAACAATGAAAATTATGAGATGTTTTTCTTAAATTTAATTAATTAATGGGATTTTGATTTAAATAATTTATTATTTTTTAATGGTGAGTTGTTCAAAATATTCCATGTCATTAAATTTGAGAACTATGTTTATTGTGATAAATTGAAATGGTATTCTATGATTTTAAAATATGATTAAAATGGGTACTATTTTCATAAATTGGATATGTTCTAATTGTGCGTGAGATAGAGAATAATGATCCAAATACCCATATTTTATAATTGTGTGTGGGATTGGGATTGAGTCTTTAATTAACAAAGTCTTATTAATATTAGTTGGACATGGAATGATTCACCTAATACCCATGTGTGAAAATTGTGTGTATGAAGCGACTGATGCTCAAACTAAACATTCAAGATATCAAATATAGTATAGGGACTGAGACTCCAAATAATGTTTTGATATTGAGGTGTGGGATAGATACCAAGGCTCTAAATACCCAAATGTATCTAGAAAAGATGTTTTAAACCATAGATCATGGAATTGGACTATACATATAATTCGTCATTATATGATTTTAAATGAGATGACAAATTATATCCCTAATATTTTTACAATCCATATGTGATTTGGTTTGGACACCATAATAATATGGATATGTTATTGGGGGTTCCGTTTTCTTGTGCACCCATGTATTCACGTTTTTATTTAATTAATAATGAAATATTATAATTATTTACATTATCCATTATACATTATTCGTTATACAAATGTCTAAACATTTATTTAATGGATATAGTTTTAGACATCATAGGTGGTCTCATATTGAGTTTTAGTCTCCCAAACTAAAGATTCCAAATTGGAATGTAAATAGAGTACATGTTTATAGGACATGATATGGGAATGTGTCCCATGTTAGATGTCTGAGTCTGAATGAACCATGAATATGGGATCTAAACATGTTTCTAGGACCCACATATAGTTCTCATTGTGTCATTATTTTGGTTTTACATTAGAATCATGAATCATATTTTGTCTTGAAAAAACTATTGTTGTAGTTTTGGATTCTATATTCTTGTTTTAAACAACACATGATTTTTTATAGTTATTCATTATATCATTAGGTGGTTCAAATTATATTACTATTGTTATGGTAATTTTATAAATAGATTATAGTATCTATATGATCAATATTACACCCACACTACTAGTCAGTATCCTCTGGCATTTGAGGAGGCATGCCTGGAGTTATGTGTCCCACATGATTGGGAACTGGTGCATTGAACATTGGTTTGGATATCAATAATTGGTATCAATCGATATTTATTATCATTCTATTCCTTAGTATTTTAGAAATATATACATGATATTTGAATGATTTGGTCATTTTTAGTTGATCAATTAGTGGTGTTGATAAACAATGAATGAGTGTTAAATCTATTCAGCCATGGTTGGATTCCTGTTATTGATGTTTTTTGTAACAGTTGGATGTATGTTTACCTTGGTAGATGTTGTTGTTGTATGAAATTATTGTTTCTGTGATCTTCTAAAATATATCTCATGAAATGGAAGGGAAATATTTTTGACTATGGATGAATCAATCTAGGATCAGAAGATAATTATTGCAACATTTATCTTTGTATAGGCATGTATAAGAAAAGAGGTATTGGGTATGTTATTGAAATTGAATTACTTTCTCTAATTTAATAATTGAATTTAAATAAATTATTAATATAATATTGAAAATTTAAAAATGAATGAAATTGTGAATAAAGTAGTACCTAATGATAAATAAGAATACTAATTTTTTTTAAAACATTTTTATTTAACACATGGATGTTGGATTGTTAAAGGTAGTGACAACGCCTCTTCCTTGACTCTATGGAAGGGTTTGGGTGAATGAATTGTTATTACTTTTTTTAGTCCCCTTATATAATGATTTAATGTGTAGTTATTGTATATCATGAGACATGCGAATGGAATTTTAGTAATATTCATACAAAGAGATTCCTTTTGAGGGGATACAAGGATGAAATGGTTGGATTAAGTCCTATATCAGTATAACCTGAGGCACAAGTTTCTCCAGGTGATGGGGCTGGAATGAATATTCATGAGAAATTTTTTCAATTAATTTATACAATGGATATAGATCTAGAGGTGGTTTTGAATTATATGTATGAAATTGAATTAATCAGTTCGTTGCATCACCCTCCAAATATCCACATATAAGGTGGACAAAAGTATGAAAATTTTAGGATTGAGTCAATAATGAATACATATTATCATTTAGATAATCCTACTGAGAATACAGTAATGTTGGATGAGTATGTGTAAACGTTATCATTGAAGTAATTATAGTGCTTTTCGTAACAGAATCAGTAGGAAGATAGCCCGACATGTTATGACATTTTGGATTAGTTCCACGAGCATAGTTATCCAAAGAAACTGAGGCAGTATTAGGATGCTGAGTTCATTTAGTTTAATATAGAGTGTAATCCCTTGATGTACTCTACTAGTCTCTTTACTAAATTTAATTTCAACCCTCTAGTGATGGGACAGGATGAAACAACAATGATAAGGAATTTATAGGACTGAATTAATTGTGAGATTAAGTACTGGGTTTACATCATTTGGTATAATTTTCTGAACCTGTTGGATCGGGCTCAAATATATGTGGGGAACCTTAAGTATTCTTCTAGTTGAGAAGATGTGGTATTTGTTTAATGATGTGACAGTATATCTTTTAAGGGTAGGAAGTTTCATTCTCAAAATAATGACCATATATTTGGAATAAAATACATATAGGGATATAGATTTGCTATATATGATTGAACACAAGTGATTTACCACCAATGTGGTGGATTAATACTCTATCATTGAAATTTCCACAGAAAATAGTAGAGTGGAAAATTTTCTACAAGATGGGACACCTATAGAGATTCTTCCATAAATAATGAATGATGGGTACTGTTGCAGATTCTCATTAGAATCACTGTGTGAGAAGGGGATCTTATGAAAATTATATTCTAGTATTTGGAGTTTTACTAGACAATATGGTAGAGGATGTTGTATTAGTGCTTCTGGTTAACAAAGACCATATCATCAAAGTTTTGAGTCTCACGGGTTGCAAACTATGTTACGGGAAATAGGGTATAAACAATTTCATTACATTTTTCATACACTATAGAATATTGAAAATTGACTTTCTAATGTTATAAGATTTATTATTGTAATTTTTATTGCTTCTTGTGTCTTATTTTACAATGGTTTCTCTAATTCATTTATATTTAAACATCTTGTTAATGGCTCTAGCTATGATGTAGATTTTGTGATAGGTGTTATGATGATTAATAAACCATTAAGAGGCTGATTAAGAGACATTTGTTTATCCAAGGTATCCTATCTCGATGTTTCATTTAATCATTTCTATTGAGATCGTTACATTATTCAAATGAAAGGGTATTAATTAATTACGGATATGAAAATGTTATTATCATAATGATCCTATATTTACTATCACTAAAGAGAATGATTTTGACATATGATGATGGTGAAATTATATTCAATGTGGAGAATGGGATATTAATGAAGTTCATGTAGGGGAGATTCCTCATTAACTGAGGGAGATAACTACCTTGTTTTATAGTTTTTTATGAATGATGGAGGTGCTAAGAATGATGTATTTCCAAAAAGAGTGGACATATTTAGGGATGTTTTTCTATCTGATTTATCAAGGAAACCACCTAATAATGATTTGGAATTTTTAATTGATCTAATTCATGGGGTGACCATGTTTTCATTCAACCATATATAATAACATTAGAAAAACATGTTCTAAATAATCTGCTATAACTATTGAAGAATAAGGGGTTTAACAATCTGAGTACATCCCCTTATGAATCACCATTGTTTTGGAAATAATGTCTCATGAGACTAAACACATATGTATTCATTTTTATAAGTATAATAGGGTGACTATGAAGCACCGATATAATATTATGTCAATCGATGATGTGTTTAACCAATTGATTGGCACTTGTTTTTTCACTAAGATAAAATTATGATTAGGGTTCCATTATTTGAGTGACTGAAATTCTGATTTTTCATGTTCTTCATTCCATTGAAGCTATTTCCATTAATATTTCATTGTAATGAAGTAAGGGATAATGAACTCACTAGTAGTTTTAATGGATTGGATGAAAAAGATATTTCACCCACACGTGGATCATTTTTTTCAATGTCTATTGATTAAATCATGGTAAAAACCATGATTAATTATGAACATTCATAATATATTGATACCATCATATTTACATTGATAGATCCTAGACTATACATGATGCTACATAAGTGTGAATTCATGATTGATTAGGTACACTTCATGTGTCACATCATCATTGATTAATGTGTGTTAGTGGAGCCATAAAATGTTAAGGGACTGTTTTCGTGAGAGAATCTGAATAGTGATTTTGATATTTGGAGCTTTCTTGGAGTAGTTGAATATTTTCAGAGGATCATTTAATACTTTTTTATAAGTGATTAAACTCATTTGATGGGGACCAAGAAGGTGATAACATTTTAATGGGAGAAAAATTTGAAAATGACTCGTAGGTGATGTATATGAACATGAAAATAGAACCAATCATGATCCTACCTAAGAATAGTGACGAATAAATGGTGTTTTTTTATAATTTTAAATTAGTCTTGCAGAAGAGATAATGTATATAGATCATTTTTAGCCTATAAGTATATGATATTGTGGCCAGATGAAACAATTTCACTATTAATGAATTCTAGTTGCGTGATGTTTTTATTCATTTGTTATTATAGGAAATTTCATTTTGTGTGATATGTTTACTATGTACAATTACGTGAAGATCTCAAAAAATATCTTCATGTATTATGACTTAAATCACTTTTAATGAGGATTGGTTGAGTATATATAGTCATCCAACATTGATTTAAAATATATACTCATTGAGGGAAATAGTGTTGTTGATTGTTTAATTTGGAAAAAGATGGAATTTGGATGTTCAATATTCTATATCATACCGTAAAATGATTAAATTATGGAATGACATTAGTATTGTGGTTTAATAGGGTTAATAGAATATATATATTATATTTTTATAAGTATATCCTAAAATTTGAGCCTTATTAGTGATAGTAATTATGATGATCTAGAATTTTTTTCATAGAGGGATGTCACTGAATGTTATAATTCACCATCACATTAAGCCCTATATAAGGATAATATCATCTGTGTGATGAATTGGTGTTTCGTTCTGAAGATAATGCAGGAGAAAAAAATGTTTTAATTTGATGCCTCAAAGTGGGAGGCATATCCACTTCTGACCAAATTATATAGTAATCTACGATTAAATAATTGGTCGATGGGAAATAGGAATTGTAGAGTTTGGTTCGTGACACATTGTAGCACCAATCAATGATGACCATCGATAACCTATTAGATTACTCTAGTCATTATCCATTTTATAATGGGTTTTGGAAGACATTAAAATGGAAAGTGTAGTAGGTAATCCAAGATTTTATATATGTAATATTTTAATTCTATTGAATATATTTTATTTGGGTATTATCTTGGGTTTATTTGGATTAAACATGGATGTTTTTGGAGGATTTTTAAGATTTTCATGGTTTGAAAATGTTTTTCCCAAACTGAGAGCCCAACCCAAACAATTTTTACAACAACATATATAATAGTATTACAAATATGGTGCATGATACCATAATCCATTATCCATCATAGGGGTAACCATCCATCCCCCTAATAAAAGGAGAACTACTAGCACCACATTTTAGAAATCTGGACACCCCTAATCATGAAAACATTTAGGATAGTTTATATATTTTAAAAATACGGGATTAAAATTCCTAAATCCCCCCAAAATCAACATAAATATAGACCCTAATCAACTAAAAGACACTCCTATCATTTCATGAAGATTATTGATTAATTCCTAGGGCTTGTAACATCATCAATAGTGAATTGATGTCTAGATCGGTGTTTCTTCACCACTATGGGTCGGTGGTTTCATCCAGATTAGGTTTCCTTTCTCTCATGTCGCCTTTTATTGATAATAGGGGAGGGTTTATCTCTAATGTTGGTGATTCTTGATCTAGGATTTAGGGGTCTAGATTATATTTAAATTGGATCTTGGTACTGGATCTAGATATTGAAATTTGTCTTGGTATTTAATGTTCCACATTAATTGTGGATTTCCATTAGAAAGTGTGTGTGTCATTGATCTTGAAGTTAGTGGTAAACATATAATTCACATATTATTGAAAAGTAATTGATTTTTTTTTGAAATACCAATATAATCTATTGAAAATTGAATCTTCAATTGGATAATTTATGTGATTAATTAATTTATTGGATCTTGGGTTTGGATAATTGCATTACAATATTAATAGTTAATGTGATGATCATGGAAAAATAGAAATGTTAATTGTGATTATGCAATAGGTAAATAATGTTACAATAAATTGGTTATGTAATGGGGATATTAAAATTTTTCAAAAGATGTAATGGGTGGAATTGGGGTAATTAATCGGTCAATTAAATAATCAAAATTGTTCTTAGGGATTTATGGGAGATTGGGATTTGATAATTGGAAAATTAATGTGATTTATTACTAATTGACAGTGAGAATATTGATATTTTTTGAATTAACATAATGGGATAATGCGTATATGATTTAACTAATGTAATATGGTTTAATTATAAATCTCTCATATTGTTCTGTTTTATTAAAATGGGGGATAGTAATTTTTTTGATAAGTTGTAATGATATAACATTATGAAAAATATCGATTAAACAGGATAATATTAATTTACATGTAACATGTTATAATATTGCTTGGGGTATTACATTAACATTAAAAAAATATTTAATATTTTCAATTGGACTGGGACTGAGGCTTCAAATACACAAGTATGACAAATGACTGTAAATGAGGGACTAAGGCTACAATTACAATTTTCAAGCAATTGTCTGCTGGATAGGGATGGAGTCTAAAAGTACCCATAATAGATAGTGAGTGTGGGATAGGAATTGTGGTTAAAAATTCCCATATGAAATTAATATGTAATAAAAGAGACAAAGGATCCAATTACCCATTAGGTGGTAGACATTACATTCAACTCTGATGACTTTGGTTTTAGAGAATGTTTGAAATTATTTGATTTATGATTTGAAAAGAAACGATAAATTATTACCGTGGTATTGTAATAGACATTATTTGATATGGCTCAATCTCAATCAATGGATCAAGTACGTATTGATTTTTTAGGTGTCCTCACAATCATGGGAGTTGACGTGGTTAATAATAGAATAATGATAAATGATTAATGATTACATTATTAATTATATATTATTCTTTACACAAATAAAGACGTTGTTATTCATGGGATATCGTTTTAGTTGTTGTTTGTGGTGTTCCAATATGTTCTACACACAATATATGGGATACATAATTTTTATCCAAATTGACATCATCATTATAGGACATTATAATCGTAGATGTCATATATTAGATGTCTATGTCATGATAGGGGATTGAGGAGGGAACCAGACATGGAATTAAGATCATATTGGAGTATTCATTGTGTATTTATTTCCCCTTTTCATGAAAAATATGATAATTTTTTTATGAAATATATAATGTTTGATTATTAATATTTTATTACTACTTTTTCATTCATTATATTTGCATTGTCAGCATACAGGTTATATAATTCAGGGACCCTTTTTCTATTTCTATTTTGGTGACACTTGTTAATTAAGGTTGAAATGACCTGACTTTTATGATATTGTTTATTAAAATAAACTAATTTTAATTGATTTTCCATTATTTTTATATATAAATAGAACATAGTAATAATGTAAAATATAATATTTTTTTGAGAAATAGTATGATTAAATAAATTATTTTCTCAAATGAACTGATTTAAATTTACAACTATATAAAATAATAAAATTAATTATATAAACATTTAAAAATTTAATTTTATAGAATACTATTCAATTTTTTTTTCATAATTTCAAAAATATCTTATGGTGGTTTTTTGGAATTTTTTGAGGAACCACATTTTCTACATGAATAGTGAAAAATATTAAATTTTAATTCCGAACTCTATTTTCATCAAACTTATTTAAAGATTAGTATTTCATTTTATGTTTGATTTAACATCAAATTAAATTCATTAAGAATTTATTAAGTAATTTTGGACATTTTAATGTTTTTATATTTATTTTATATATAAAAGCGTATTGTAATTTTGAACATTGTCACTTTAATAAAGCACTTTCTCACCACATTAGTGTGATTAGAATTAATCAGTTTTTTTACTATGTAATCTAAATTTTGAAAAAATAAAATTCATTCTTGTAATTAGTATTATTATTATAGTATAATATGATCATGTTAATTTTTGACATAAAGATTTGAGAATGTGATGATGATAAATTACACCGATTAAGGTAAAATTATTCTCCTCATGAGAATAATCATTAAAAATAAGTTAACATGACCAATAACCTCTTCCAAAACAAAATTAATTCCAATATTTCATCCATAAACATTTAATGTTTTTGTTTGGTTTGTTTTTATGACTACCGAAAATAATAATGTGGGACAACTGACTTGTTTTTAGAAATAAAATTTTTGTCCCCTCCCTTCCTTATTAATGACCGAAACCAAACCCCCTTCTTGAAAAATATATATAAATTGTTAAGATATTTCCAATAAACTTCCCAATATCGCACACTTACTCATAAAATCCACCTTTTTTTAAAAAAAATACATCCAACTAATCCCTTTGGCTTAAACCATATGTTGTTACCAAACAAAGAGGTCACATCTCTCCTCAAGGTCAATTATTTTATTTTCATTATTTACAACCAAAATTATTATTATTATTTTCAAAAATAATATAATTATCATAACTATAATTATATATTTAATTTTATAGGTTCTTTCTTAACCTAAATAAACTTCTATCTAATGGGTAACGAACTTACTGTTCTTGTGTATGGTGAAGTATTGACACATGAAATGATATTTTTTCCTTCATGAACATTTATGGTTGATAATTATGATATAAAACTTATTTATATATGATATATATATATATTACATTGATGATTTATTTATACTTATATATTTTTTATATAAATCATACAATATTTTTCCCCATTTTTTAATTACGATAATTATGTTTGTGGAAGTGTGGATAACCATCTCCTCAAAGTTATGTGTTTCATTCACAATATACATTGAATGTATTATGGATGTGCTTAATAAAATTATATGATATATATGACACTATAGTTAAAATTTAATGATATAATATTCATATATATATATAATCCATTTACATTCATTCTTTCAATAATCCAATAAAAAGGAAACAATATTCATCTGTACATATGGCCTAACATCTCCATAAATAGATTATTACTTTTCATATATCTCTATTTTATAGATTATAATGAATTTTTAATTTATAAATATATATGATATATATATAATTATTTAAATTTTTTTTAAATATTGAAATCTTGATTTAAGTAAGAGGATAAAAAATTCCAAGTCAAAATAGATACGATATACAAAAATGATAAAATATGAAACGTTTCCATGCCATTTAATTTTTAATAAAAGAGGGAAATAATTTCATAAAAACATTTTATTATTATATATATGAATATTATTCATTTATAGATTTATAATAATCTTAGGCTTATTATATTGGAGGATTGGAAGATTACGATGAAATTCGAGACTTAAGATTTTGGAATTTCATCTCATTTTTTATATCTCTCAGATATATTCCAAGTACACCAGTCATTTCGTTTTCTTGGTATATATAAATACCATTAATGTATTATATGAATTATTTTTCATAAATTTATTTTTATTTATATATACATTCTATTATCCTTCTTTCTTGGGGTTTATGTTTCAAAACATAACAAATTGGAATGAATGATTGATATCAATTTTCCTTCTTTCAGACATATGAATTTTTATAAAGCGACATTATTTTTCAAGGACCATTTCACAATTTATATCATAAATCACATAACATTAATTGTATTTTAGGCTTCATGTAACAACATTTTGTTATAGTGAGAGTATGATCACAAGATACCATGGGTAACCATTAATTGGAACAATCTCATTGTTTATCAAGATTTTTTATGATAATGCTTCTATTGATGTAAAAATATTATCCATTTCTCAAAAATATTATTGAGTTTTCGTATCCTCTGTTTATTTTTAAATAAATCCTCATATAATTACCATTTTCTAATCATTGTTAGTTAATGCAATTAATTACATATTTTTAGCTAAAATATAATTGTATTTCACTCTTTATTCCTTCCAATGGACCTAAGGAATTATTATTTTTTATTATTATGAAAGCCCATTTTTAGATAAGAAGGGGGAAACCAAATAGACTTAGTTGAGTTAAGACAAAACACACACTACATAAAGAACATCAAAATAGGAATGCAAAAATAGATATATCCCTCCCCATCATATAACATGATTAAGATTTCTGTCGTTGACAGTCAATACAATAAAAACAATTTCATCTGTCTACACACATGTCCGATCTGATGAGAAATGTCATACCCTCAATGGAACCAAATCATTTAAGCACGGCAAAGATGAATGAACATCTTTGATTCCTCCTCTTAGGCCATTCCATGCCATCAAATCCGGTAGTACAAACTCCCCAACTTCAACATCGAACCATTCCACATGAAACTGCAACTTTCACACATGACCTCCAGCAAAACCCCATCAAATATTTCAACACTTGTACATACCGAAATGGGAACTTGTTCCATGGAACCTCCACCAGTCTCCGGAACACCACATGAGGATAGCCCCACTCCCATCTACAAACTACCCCACCAATTTGTTGGAAGAGGTAATGTTCAACAAAGTAGGATTATGGAGTCACCGGTGACGTTGAATCCACACAAACTAATCATCGGTCCTACAAAACCTCAAAACAAGAAAAAACTCTGGAAATCGGGACCTCCCCCCTCTGATCCTCTCCATATCCATTTCCGAACAAAACTAGATTCCTGCCATAGATGTTGACTGACCGCGTCAAACTGATTTGGGGAGCCAGATCTAGCCACTCCATAAGATGTTGGATCCGAGTCGCGCACCACGCCGCATCGTCACCAACACACACCTTTGCTGGAGCAAAACCATAGGAATCCATAGCATGATTGTTCCTAGATGAAGGTGAAAGAAGAAATGAGCACTGGGAAGCCCTATCCGCTGTGTGGAAAGGGGGGAAATGATGATCTGAGGATTACATAATTCAAAAACCTATATGTATTTCATTGATTATTGAAAAATATGTTTTATTTCAAAAAAAATTATTTAAAAAATTAATTATAAAAATGTTCTCAAATTATATATTAATTTAATTTTTAAGTAAAATAGATTTTTAAAATGTTTAATTATTTTCAAGTCTTCCTTTATATTCTTTAAAATCAATATTCATATAAATAAATTTTTAAAAATATCTATTGTCTTAAAAATAATTTCCAATTCAATAATGATATTTTCCAAAATTAATTTTTTTAAATATCATTCCAAATTTCATCCCATATAATTATACATTAGTTGGTGTTACTAATTAATTTTTTGGAAAATTATTCATTGTTCCATCATATTATTTCTTTAAATGGTTATTTTTATTAAATGATTGCAATGAAACCCAAATATCATTCAAGGGTTATATAACTTTGAAACCTAATTATTCTCATAAGATATGATTTTGATTAAATTATTGTTGAAATATTACATATTTACAGATGTTATTATGGGATTACATGTTAACGATACAAATTATATTTCTTTTATAATTTTATTATTTTTTGGATATTCTGGAAGATATATGTGTTGTTCATTTTGAGAAGGGTGGGACCTATATATCCCTCCAACGAATTGGGTAATGATTTATATCTCATTATAAAGACTAATATTGTATTAGTAGTGATTATTGACAACTACAATTTTCATGGGAGAGAACCATGACTGCAAAGATGATAGAGGTAGTGATCTCATACAACTAATATATTCATGGGGTGAACCAAGACTACCATGATTTTATAGAGTATTAACCCATAATACTTAGATGGAATAGATAGTGATTCCATTAAAAATAAAAAAATAATAGTATATTGTTAATTATCTTCCATTATTCCATGTCTTATTGTTATATTATTCTATAATATATTTTGTTTTTTATTTCATTATAATTTATGTATTCAGAACTGCCAATATTTCTTCCATAATTCATGCTAATGAAACTGTTATATGCAGGGTATGATCATAAAATGTTACAATAATGTTTTCATTACCTTATCTCTTTTTTATACATACATGTATCCCGTTATAACCTATATTGAGCATCTGAACTCACTACATTTTTCATTTCATCCATAGGTTATGAAGATATTTATTATAATTTATGTGTCTATGAAAGGTTATCATCAATAGGTAATTAATTGGATATAATGCCAATGAATTATGAACCAGTGTCTATGATTCTATGTATCCAATAGATATAGACTTATACAGACATTGGGTTTATGTTTGTATAATGTTTACTATTTTCCTCTAAAGATCTATAATGTTGATTTATGAAAAGAGAGTGTCTCTATATTTTGTATTATTTCACTATATTAGTTAACTATTGAAATCATGTATGATAAAACCGTAGTTATAACCCTTAGGGAATTTCAAATGACGAGTCTATGTTGAATGAAAAATAAAGGAAAAATTTCTGAAATATTATTAGATGATAAATAGAGTGGTTTCATAGAAATACATCCATATCTGGATAATGCAAGTTGATGTGGATTAGTTATTGATTTACATTGGATTAAATACTCTGATAATCTGGATTGGCCCTAATATTGCATAACATGGTACATGACTAGGAGCCCTATTTCACTCCATGTTTGAATCTACTGGGGAAATGCTTTATGAATTCGCAATCTCTTCATATAACATCATGAAATATTTAAATATATTTTGTTTATGAATAACCTAGGATAAACTCAATTAGTCCTATATTATGAATGTTTCCATACATTATGCATCTTATAAGTTACTTCTCATTGTTATATTGTTCCTAATTATGATAACTGGTTCTTGGTTTTTCATTTTGTATTTCTCCATTGTTTAGAACCAGAAGTAACCATGTTAGTAATGAATTCAATGGACAATGAAACAATTTTCCTCCAATGAAACTAAATGAATTGGGAGATTAAATAAAAAATATTATTTCTATTCCCTCACATCTTTGACAAGGTATTAATCATGGTGGCCTTTCAAAAGAGAAAAGAAGAGAACATCATAATATTGAGTTTTTCAAGAGTAGTGGGTCTTTTAATCTACATGTTGTTCATGATGTATTATTTCTATTGAAATGATATTATGTATTCTCTTGTATTTAGAACCTGACAAAGCCATTTTATATGTTTTTCAATTATAAGGAGAAGTAGACCAGTGGTGGAAGCTTATCAAGAATATGATAAAGTGAAATGAGATTGAATCCATGGATTGTGCTGAGATTGAAAAAATATTTTTTTAGTAATTACCATCCATTAAATATTCATGAAAGGATTGATAAATAGTTAATTCAATTTAAGAAAATTTAAAAAGAATAGGATGTTACATATGAGGATAATTTCACAAGACTTTAGAGTTACACATCCAAAATTATAATCAATCCCAAATGTAATGATGTTTTTTTATTGGCATAACTAAACTTCCCATAACGTTGTTGGCTATTAGATACATTAGTGGATATGAGGATATTGAGCATTGTTCATTCATGGTTGAAATTGATGTTTGACTAATGTATCAATCACATAGAATTTATATGAAATGGATCATGGACTATGAAGGAAAACTTGAAAACCATAAAGTGAATAAAATGAGAATTACGTATTCTCTTTGTTTTGGAATTAGAATTTATTAAATATCCTTAAGTGGATTAATAAGGGTTATAAGTATGTAAGGTAAGTATTTGATACAATCTTCTGTCTATGTGTTTGGATAAGGTAGCTAATTGTTCGAATGGAGAAAAATATTCATATAATTATCATCTCACACACTAGTTCGACAAGTGTATGAGAATATGTAATGTGATAATTTGTTCCCAAAACCAATTTTTGGTGATGATGATCGACGTCAACAACCCCTTAAGCTAATGAAAATGGGATAATATCCGGAAATTTTAATTTCTGACCAGTACTAAAATAATGTTGTGGTGATAGGTACACATACCAAGAAATCTAGAACTAATAATGTATTATTTAATACTAGATCTCCTCTCAAATTCATATATAATTAATTTTATATGGGTTATTAGATTACAAAAAAATGGATAGATGTATAATTAGTAGTGTTATACAAAAATGGTATGATGATCTCATTAAATGCCTATGAATCCTGTCCATTTTACATTTTGTGGAATTTTCTTCTTGTATGTCTCTTCATTTATCTTTAAGATGAATTTGATGTCATTATAGGCACATATAGTCTTTATCTACACAACACCCAAATATTTTTTCAAGGAATGTAAATAATATTATATAATTAAATCCTTCTTATTGGTTTTTATCAATGTGACTTTATATATAAAACAATAATGTAATTACATACTATGTTTCAATATTAATTCACATTCAAATGAGTTATATATCTCAAATGTTGGGAAAAAGTCATCATTTCTGATATACTTGTTATTTGATAATTTTTGGTGTTTTTTCATAAAAATTTTCCTTTCCATCGACCAAAGTGTGATGTTGTGTTCTCAACAGAATTCACACCCTTTTACACATTAATATCCAATACTCCCTACAAATGGTAAAACTCAGTTTTAGGAATTGATGAAGAAACTACAAAAAAATATTGATAATGTATTCACTCAGCTAGGTATGTCACCTTGTGGTGCACATGTTCCTATCATGAAAAATATTGGTGGATCAATGTGAATATTCCATGATTATTGACAGTTAAATAATATCAAAATCTTGAGAAAGTATCCTATTGATCATATTGATGACTTGTTGGACAAACTTCAGAGGACTCAAAACTTTTCCATGATTTGTATTCATTCTTGATCAATTCAGTTGAGGGTTAATAAAGTCGACATACCCATGTTAACAATCCATACTAGGTTTAGACACTAAGAATATATATTAAATTCTTTTGGCATTACTAATTCCTTTTATATCATAATGTATTTAATGAATTTAGTATTTAGATATTACACCAATCAGTTTATGGAAAACATTATATATTATATTCTTATCTATTTATATAGTAAAAAATAGCATGAACACCACTTGATAATTGTACTAAATTAAATATTAATGTATAAGATATATGAAAAAAATTTAGATGTTTAATATTGGGGAAAATGTTTCATTTTTTGGTCATGTGATCCCAACTGATTATGTTGAAGTAGATCTATCAATGATAATGTTTATTGAATACTAAGATTGAAAACCCTTGGTGAATGAGTACATTAGCACTCACAGATTAGCTGGAGATTATCAATGGTTTCTGTTTATTTTCTCATGACTATATAATCTCCTGACAAAGTTTACATGATAGGGTTTGAAGTTCCTTTGGACAGAAGAATGTGTGAATTATTTTGAGGAACTATAGAAATGTTTAGTTATTGAACTTATTCCTACATTACCCTATAGTGGAGAAGGGAAATGTATTTATAGTGATGCATCAGATAATGTATTGGGATATTTTGATATAATGAATAACATGGTTATAACCCATGCCTCATGAAAGTTGATGATTAAAGAAAAAAAATTATCCTACTCATGAATTGATGTTTAGAGAAGTAAATTTTACATTACATATATGTAAGAATTGTATTTATATTTAAATATTTGATATATATATTGATAAAAAAATATTAAATATATATTTATCAAATATTAGATTAACATGGACCAATGAATATGGTTATTATTGGTAAATGGTTATTGATTCTAAATACATTTCCATCATGTGAAGGAGAACATGGTGGATGATGCTTTGAGTGAAAAGGATCAGGATAACATTTCCATGACGAGGATCATAAAAGATCAAATTTTTCTGGATTTGAAAAGGTTATCTCATAGAATACTAATTGACGTGGGAAAATATTATCTATCACAAATGAATATTCAATAGTCTAGAGAAGTGATTATTAAAGATGCATTGAAGGAATATGTATTGATACAAAAGAAGGTTATAAATGTTATGTAGTTTAACCACGATAAATATGGAATGATAATAATATAGAATAGTGTTTGTGTTCGTACCATACAATATTTGAAGAAGGGGATTTTAGAGGATGCTCATAGATATGCATTAACTATTCATCAATGAATTGCAAATAGAATACATATTTGAATTAATACTTCTAGAGGGAAAATATGAAAATATTTATCACAAAGTTTGTATTTCAGTTCATGTTATGGAAGTAAGTTAAGGATGAGTGTCAACATTCTAGAAATGTATTATATCCATTCCCTATACAAGAACAATAATGGGAGAAAATCAATATGAAAATTGTTCTAGACTTTCAAAAAACTATAAAGGTTTTAATGTTAGATGGGTGGTTTTCAATCTCCGTAAAATGTTTTCAAAATTCATCTCTATAAATTAACACATATATCTAGTTAAAAATTCTGGGATTTACATTATAGAAGTGTTAATGTTGCGTGGACTAACTCATTCCATTGTATTTGATCTAAATATGTGGTTTTATACTATTCTCTCGTGATGTCTTCAACACAAACTTAATATTTATTTGTGTATTTGCACACCATATCATCCACTGATGGATTATAATGCCCTGAACCCAATTACCCAGAGTTGGTGCATTATTACATAACATTGGAATGATCACAAAAGATCACATCTCGAAATATTGATTAGTTTAATAGCCATGGAAATACTAGATACATTCATAAGGTTGACATTAATTCATAAAATGGAAAATTACAACAACATTGTTTCCATAGAAAACACTGAGATCCCATAGACTATCCCTGCAAGTTAGTCATAATATACTTCTTCTTATCCTGGGAAAAATAAAACATAGAAATGGGTGATCTCAGATACTCAGTAAAGATAAAAATACAATGGAAACATTCATATATAAGAATAAACATTTAAGGAAATGTATAAGACTAAAACAAAATACATTTAACCTTGAAATTCAGAATAATATGGAAATGATAAAATCCAATAATTCCATTTACATACTCACATGGATATTCTAATAGTAAAATAATCACATGAAATATCAATAGCCACTCTCATAATGATGGAATGTATAATGCCAGACATTCATAACCACATAGTCAAGGCCTTGTGCGAAGACTACAATATAATATTTTGTCAAGGCCTTGTGCCAAGACACTAGTTTGTCTTATGAGACCTACCGATGCATCGAGGAGCTATAGCGGGCTCCACCTATCACTTAATAAGTCCAATGCATTCCTCATATGAAAAGGCTTAAACATACCATAAAGATTCGTATTAAAACTAGAATAAAAAATGTCAATACTTTCTCCATAAACTATTAATGGTATAAAAATAACATATCCACAGTAAAACATATCACAAAACCTTTAATGCAATATGGAAGTTTTTTATCATAATAAATCAACTTTAAATAAGATTAAAATCTCTCAAAAGATGTTGACATAGAAGAAATCAAATCCTCTTTCAGTGAAATATATCTTACTATTTTTAAATCATTTAAGAAAAAATTTATTTTGAAAATATTATTATAATCATATAAGGGAATATTTGATGATGTTATAATGGCGTAAAATAGCCTCACCAGCAGTATATGTTAAAAAAACATTCTTACCTTAGTTTTGTTTAAAAGGTCATAAAGTACCTTGTTTGGAAAATGATGGAAAGATTCATTTTAAAACATATAAGGTCAAATAAGGTGGTAAATTACTTTATCCCATTCTCCAGTAAATAGTAAAAATGTTTTGAAATTACATTTTTAAGAATCATGGATGTGGATGATAAAGAGGTCATATTAGATAATCACATATAAACAACCTTAGATAATAAAGAGATTGTAAAATTAACCCTTACCTTGTAATTTTACTTGTTTGAGGGTAGGTTAACCTCATGTATAATGGTGAAATAATTGTTATTAAATTATAAAAGAATAATATACATTAATATGATATCATATATGATCTTTTAACATTGCTTTGTAAATTATATCTTAGTATTATCATTGTTTTGGGTGTTAATGGATTCATTTTACTTTATATTATTTATTATGTGACTCATATTTATTATGGATGGAATGTATCTTATTCATATCCAGAATTATATCAAGTCGTTAAATATTATTTTTAATCATCCAATGAAAATTAGTCTTGAATGGATACGATGGGGAATGAATCCCATCGTGTTCGTGGAGACAGTAATCTGTACGTACACACAAGCGACAATATCATTCTTTTGATATTAAAATAATATATAATTGGATGGTATATAATATATAAAGAATCATTATAATGTAATATTTTTTATTTACATCAATTATACATCATTATTATAACCATCCTAATAATAATTTATTGAATAACAATTACACCACGACATGGAGACGTTAAGCCATACGTAAGCACGTATGGTGACATGTCATTCAAAGAATGGATAGAATAATAAATTTGGTTGTACCATATTTATAATAACATCACAGTATATAGATGATACTAGATTTATTATTTAATAATAGAAACAACAAATAAAAAGGAAGTGGAAGAATAAAGGAACATGAAATAGGTGGTGAGATATTTACCTCTTCTTCGGGTTCTTCCTTTTGATCTGATCAAAAGGGCTCCTTAAGTTGGATTTCTGACAAATGGAAGGCCTCTAGGATCATGAGAGGATAGTTAATAGGGTATTTGGGCAGGATTTTGCCAGGACAAGTGGATTTTAAGGTGTCAATTATTGAGAAGGGGGGGTGGGGTTCCCTTTTATAAGAGGGGTGAGGGGCACCTTAGTAAAATCTAGAAATATTATTTTATAATAAAATCATTTTTCTATTTCTAATGGATCCAAAATGAATTATTTAAATTATATGGTGTGAATGGGTTGAAAACACTAAAACAATAGGTTATATATAGTTTTGGGTCACTCTATTAACTTTATCTTTTAGATTTAACTCATAGTTAAATAGTTTGACATTTACCATGTCCCTTTGTATTTTTATAATATATTGATAATAATCTCACTATATACTTAAAAAATAACCCCAAATGGTTCATTAATGATACACCTATCATTATATAAGTCCTTTTGATGCACCTTAGATTTTTAGGAATAGAATATCAATTAATATTATAATATTTCTTTTAAAAACTCTTTTATGTCAATTTTGACGCAATTTGGTATTTTGTTTTTGAAAAATTCATAACAGCATTATTACATCGAAAAAAAATTCTTATAACCAATTTTAAAATGTCATATTAAAATAAAAAATTATTTTTATTCATAGAAAGTCTCAAATTAGATTTATTTGGATATTTATAATATCAATTATTTTAATATTTCACTAATTAGGTAATTACTACATCATTATTGTGTCAAAAATAAATTAAATTATTTAATATCTAAAAAATACAAATAAAATACATTTATGTATGAAATATTTTTAAATTTATGATTAATATTTATAGTTTAATTTATCTTATGTTTAACCCAATATTAAAAATGGTTGAGTTTTTAAACATTGAATTTAAATCTTCTAACTTTTCTCTGAATTAAATAATATTAAATGTCTTAATCTAATCCAAGTGGACCAAAGAGGTTCATGTTTTATTATTAAGGCTATTTTTGGAAGAATTACTCTTATAAAATAGATATAGGAAATGTTTTAGAGTAATAATAATATCATTTTTACCCATAATTACCCTATTTACTTTTAATCATGGTAAATAAACGTAAAAAGTTACTATTCACCAAAAATTATTTTAATATTATTTGACCACATTTTTCATACTATTATCAACGATGTCTCTTGGAGTTTTGAATTTCCACTCACAGAAGCGGTAAAATTAGGTTATATGTGAATTTAAAAATTCTCCAAGGAGTTGGGTAAAAGACGGTGAAAAGTTCAATAAACTTTTTATATATCTAAAATTACTATAAACTGACTTCAATGAATAAGAATGAACTTATATAGGTATTATTTATATATTTTTACCTTAAATAAATTTAAATATAATAAATAATTATTTAATTAAAAATTTGGTTTTTAAACTATAACTCAGTGTTTTTCACTCTTCATGAAAAATTGAATGTTTTCAGAAAAATACCAAAAATTCACCCTAAGATAATTTCGATATTACGAATCCAAAAATGAAGTCCATTTTGAAAGATAAAATTTATAAAATTTCAAAAGGTTTTTATTACTATTCATAATGGATAGTTTGATTGGTTGTGGTGTGTTAGAACTCGAAATTACATACAACACACGGTATTATATTATTCAAAGAGAAGCATACTGTGGAAGCTTGGGGTGTTACATGGATGGTCAGTTTAAATGAAAAATTCAAAAGATAAATTCAATGTTGATATCATGTTTGATAGGTTTAAATTATATCGATGATCAACACCATTATATAGATGTTTTTACACACAACAATATCATTCACACTATAATTTTTCTGGAATCTTATGATGCCCCATCTAGGAATAAGAATTGTTCTCCATTATGATTTGATTATGATGAAGAATGAAATCTACTGGATCATAATAATAGTAATTATATGGAAGATATGTTTACAAACATTCAATGACGTATTAGTGATTCTCGAAGTTTGCAAAAAATCTATACTGCTAACAACTGAAATGATCCCGAATAAGTTGTTGATGAAAATCTAATTCAACTAATATCTCCCTAGAACATAGTAATGATATTCACGAAGAATGGGAAACTAAACCCCTTATATATTTATCCCTTTATAATTCGTTATCATATCTTGATCGTTTCACATTACTCAACACATCCTCGAAATATATATTTTTTCCATGATGTGTTCTAAGTATCTCTCCCCAGAATGTACATAATTCTCCCTTAACATGTAATGAACACAGATGTCATACCAATAGATCAGGATCGTTCCTAATTGGAACAACCATTGGAAATTATGGCTCGTATAGATAATGTCCTATGAAACATGACCAGTAACCTGGTTAATTTTTTGAGGATAAATAATCAGATATAGGAAGCTATGTGGGATCATAAGTATATAATATAGCATAATTATCCAAATTTTTTGACACAAATTATGAATTTCATGGAATGAACTCATTTTAATTTGGGGATAATGTTACACAATAATTTATTTATATTTTTTTATAATAAATTTACATTAAATTTCCTCTTTCATTTCACAAATTCAAACATTAATATCACACGAAACATACATGGAGTTCAGTATATGTAACAACTACATGGAAAGCATTAGCTACAGCATTGAGTTTCTATGAAAAATCATTTTTTTATTATAATTATTTTAAAAATATTTTTATAACCTATACCTTAAATATATTAAAATGAATAGTAATGACTACTTTTAAAATATTTTTTATAATTATATTATATAAATATAACATGTTAATAATTAAAAATATATTATTCAGTAATATTTTTGAATGTATAAAAATTCTATTTTTACAATTGAAATTACATTAATGTCCTTTTGTGAAAAATTGTAAAAATAATTTGAAACACATTAATAAATTTAATTTTATAAAATAAACATCATTTTTTTTAATTCCTAATTATTAAATTAGATTATGGTGAAAGTTTTGGATTTATTGAGAAACATGTGATTTTTTGATAAAGAGTAATAGATACTCATTTATAATTCAAATTTTCATTTTTTTTCTATTATTATTATTATTTAAATCTATAATTATTGTTTTTATATAATTTTTTTAGAACTATAGATCCATTAAACCAATGTATTTTATTTGAATCAATTTATATTAGATTTATATATTAATGATTAATGAAAATTCGAACATTGTATCTTTAAAAACCCATTTTCATGACATGTGTGAAAGATTAGCATTAAACAATATATTTTTAATTCTATGAACTAAATTTCATAAAACAGACAAACACCATTGAAATCAGTATCATAATTATATTTTAATTGGGCCTAATTAATTTGATATCTTAAATATTACTGATATTGTTTAATAATAATTACAGCGATTGAGGTCAAATTAAGAATAATAAGAGAATAAACCTTAATATTAATTCTCATAGTGACATGAAAACTTGTTCGAACCCCATTTTATAGAAATATTTCTACTATAAACCTTCCATATATTTTTTTTAATAATTTTCTATGAATTTTTTAAGGTAAAAACATTTTAATGGATAACATTATTTAAATAAATGCCATGTGTGTCCCCTCCCTTACCAATAAAGACCACTAACTCTCCCATTTTTTTACACCTCAAAAACCACATAGGATAGGAAAATATCATCCTAATAAACATTCTAACATCTATATCTTACTCCATGAATCCTGCATTTTGGTGTAAATCCTTCGAACTAATCCCTTAGGTGATAACTACTAGATGTTACTAAAATAAGAGGTACAATCATTCACCGTGAACCTTTATTTTATTTTAAGTATCAACCACCTAAATTACTCATTCGACATAAAAAAATAATATCCTAAGTATAATTAATATACTGAAATGTTGTTATTTTAAGACATAAACTGGATCATACACACAGTACCGTCAAATGGGTATGAAACTTACCATTCTTTTGTATGGTGAACTACTGCCTCTGAAAACGATGTTTTTTGTTTTACCTTTCCACATATTATGGTTGTGAAATATGATGGATAATCTATTTATATAATACATATGATATAAATATATATCATTATTTATTGTATAAAACCAACTTTATAGATTCCTATTTTTTGTAAATATGATAACTTCCTTTTTTGATCTGTGGACTACCACCTCCTGAAAGTGATGTGATTCGTTCAAATTTCATTTGGAATACATTAAGGATAATTTTAGTATTATTATATTTTATATATTACATAATAATTTTAATTTAATGATTTTATATAAATATATACCTATAATTCATTTAATTTTTTTCTTTAATAAGACATTAAAATGAAAATCAGTTTCATTGGTATGTATGACCTATAGTATTTTGTGAACAGTATATTAGATTTCATATATTTATATTTTATGAATTATTATAAACGTTTATTGAATAAAAATGTATGGTAGTGAAGTCAGGTTTTAAAACCTATAAATATTTAAATTATGATTTTTGTTTGATGATTAAGAATTAAAAGTGAAAACACATAGGATAAACATAGTGGATATTTCCTAGAATGATATTTTAATATAGAATTGCTTAAAACCAGGTAATATTTGTTTATAAGAAGATAAAATATAATATTTTATGTATGTAAATATTGTTTAGTATTAAATTAATAGTAAAACTATAATTATTATATTGTAGGATTCTACGAGTATGATGAAAGTCAACACAAAAGGTAAGGGAATTTAATCAAACATCTTATATTCATGAGATACATTCCATCTACAACGCACTATTGTATTTCATGGTGTCTATAATAACCCTTAATTATTTTCATGAAATTTTATGAATAAATTATTTTCATTTTCATACTAGTATAGTAGGATCCAATGGAACTATGTTGTAATTATTTATTGAATTAATCACATCATTTATCATAAATGTCTACTGTTATGCTTCCATTGATGAAATATTTTTATTTATACCACAACTCCACTACATATGTTATTTATCGAATATTTATTCATGATATCTCAATATACTAGTTAAATATTATATATCTTTTAAATTTACGATAATTAATGAATATATTTTAAGAAAAATATGCACATATTTATATATTTGGTCAGAAATATGACATGTTTCAAAAACCATGTTTTCAAAATTGTTTTCAAAAAAGGTTCCAATTGACCACTGAAAATAATTTCAAGAAAAAATTATTCTAAAATTCTTTTTCCATTTTCAAATATTTATTTATCAGTTTTAAAATATATTTTCCATGAAAAGACTAATAAATTTTTTTAAATTTTTTTTTTCAATACAGAAATTATATTTTCCTCAGAGCATGTTTTCAAATGATAATTAAAAAATTATTTTTTATTAATGATGAAATCTATTTTTGTTACTCAATCCATTGGAATGAAATTATTCAATTTACTATTCATATACTTACTCAAAATTGATTATGTATTAATGGAATTATGTCAATGAATAATGTATCACTTTTATGTGGTATGTTATCATGAAACATACTTATTCTCACATGTTATGATTTTAATTAAATTAATATGAAACCTATAAAATTTTCTATAGGATATCTTATGATTAAATGTTTATGATACCCATTTAAAATCATGGGTATGCTATAATTATTTATGATCTTATGTCTATAGTATGTGTTATTTCATTATGAGATGGTTGGGATCTATATATCCCCACAGTGCATTATTTATGCTTAAAATATGATGAGATAGAATAATATGGTCTTAGTAGTAAACCTTAACTTATATTAGGTACATGGGAGTGAACCATGTCTACCATCATGGTATGCGGTGTGAAATATTTTAAAAAAATTGAAACAGAAGTGAACCATGACTATAACAAACAGAATATTTGAATAATATTTGTTTCCTATTTTTTTGTACTAAAAAAATTATATCCTTTTATTAATGAAGTGAGTATAATTAAAATTATATCGGTGGGTTTCAACTGTTATATGACTATTGGTCAAAATTTCGGTTGGAATCTAAAAAGTTCACATTATGGTTATTGTTTATAAATTCAAGTGACCATGGTAAATTAATACAAAAAAAGGAGTTGAGGGCCAGAAGTAGTAGACTCGTGCTGTATGAAGCCCTTCTGTTGGAGATGAAAACATTCATGATACCATAGTTAATAACCTTGCTTATTTTTATGACACTATGGGGTTGAACCTTGGTGATATATTCATGAATGCTTAAATAAAATTATTTAGCCATATTTTCCTATTATTATTCATGTTATTATTTGGAATATATGCCTCTTTATAATTATTTTACAATAGCATCCATGTTCTTATTGATATTTCTCAAGATCAGATGTAAACATTTTAACATTCTTTTTTTACTAGGACTTCTTATCACCCCTTCCTTTGATTTATGTCTCCAGGTTATGATATGCAGTAATTTTACATAATATTAACTTATTATAAAGCCTTTAAATTAGATTAGAATAATGTTTTATGATGTAATCTTGTATATTGTTCCTTATTTTAAAGAAACTATATATTAAAGGTCCTCTATTTGTAAAATGTAATGAAAAGATATGTGATAAAGGGAAGGATGTTGTAGTTGGTATCAAATGATAGTTCAGTTATTTAAGAAACTTAGGAAATTTAAACTTTATAAAGAACACTATTGAAAAGTTTAAATATAGGAAAACATCATATTATTCTGTTGAAATATTATGTAAGTGGTTTATGAAAAATAAATCCACGTATTGATAAGAACAAGTAGATGTGGCTCTGGAAAAGATTTTCCTAGAAGTGAAAACACCGACATTGGGTATTGTGATTGACCCTGGGTATCCTAGAACATAAAAACGGGCCTTTCAGAACTCCTGGTTTGACAATCCTGAAAGATATGTTTGGTTATTCATATGCTATTTATGAATCATTATATAGGATTTATAGAGAAACGTAATTTATTAGGCATAATGTTTTAAGACAAAAAATACATCAATGTTTAAAGATTTATAAAAAATATGTTTCTCACTAAGGAATTAATATTTTCAAAAATGGAGGGAAAAATGAGGAAATGTGAAAATGGTGACCTCAATGTACTATGCACTGACATCCATCCAATGGAATCAAGAATGGATTATTTCATGAGAATGATGAACCAACTGACTCAAGTTATTTGAAAGAACATGAATCATATTGAGATACCAATCTCACCACGAATGAGAAAACATTTTGTTGTGTCCTTTATAGGTTAATGACCATCAACCATTAGTGGATTTATCAACCAATTGATTGTTGAATAGTGTATTTGATCTGTCGAGAAAATATTTTATATGCTCCACTGTTTGGATCAAGAGATGGTCATCCTGGATATTTACCACTTATAGGTTGAATCTGATCAGTGGTGGGAACTAATTAATAACACAATTCCAAGAGTGGAGGTTTAAGGTTTGGATTGGTTAGAGTTATGAGAGATCATTTTCAGTAAGTATTTCCCATGTTCTATATGGACAAGAATGGATAAAGAGTTTCTCGAGCTAAAGTAGAAGGAGAATGAATTGGTTGGATGTTATGGGATAACTTTCAAAAAACAATCATGTTACACCTATATATTTTTCATGAATCCAAGTAGTTTGGTTGATAGATTTATCAATGGAATGAGACCTCATCTACAGATGAATCTTTCCAATGAGAGACTATGATAGAAATGAGAAGATCCTACGGAGTTTGATGATAGTCGATCTAGAGTTTGATGAGACGCAATGGTCTCATAAATCCAATTATAGGAATTGATTGATGGAGCCAAGAATAGGGTTGAATTTTTATCAGGGATGAGTAGGCAAGAAATTGAAACGTCTTACATATAATAAATGTTGGAAGAAGCACTCGGGGAACTCCTTTCTCGGGAGAAGGAAGTGCTACTAGTGTGGATGAGATGGCCATAGCACGCATAATTCTCGCAGTGAGGGGAATAATATACTCCAAAAAAATGAATTCCAGGTTAGGATGGTGTATGCCCTACCATATGTCCAATTCTATAAGTATGTACATCTTGGGAACATTAACAATCAATGTCCCAATCAGAGGGAAATGGAAGGGAATCACCATCAGTTTCAGTAAAGGCCAAGGGAGGAATGTCATGGTTTTTTCATCACTGTAGTTGTTTTTGAAGCGCCATATGATGTTGTGTCAGGTAATCCTGTTGTTCTATCAATTCTAGAATGTACCTTTTTCTATTCTTGTTCTATGCATTCATTTATTTCATTCATGTTTGAAAATAATTTAGAATGAAGCCTCGATTTTCTAAAAGTCAAGTTATAAGTCAAGACTCCTGGTGGGATTGTCTAAGCATTGTCAGTATTTAGAAACACTAGTATTTACATTAGTGAGAGAAATATTATTTCAAATCTATTAGTCATTCCCATGATGGAATTTTACATTATACTCTGGATGGACTGGCTCACAAAAATGTAATACTAAGATCAACTATAGAAGCAAGGAATTCTCAGTAGTTTGGAATGAAAAAAAAAGTTTATCTTCCAAGGAGAGTTATCTAAACCTGATATTTTTCTAGAATCACCTATTATATCCTTTTTTGTGGTGTTTATTGGTGATGAAGAATAGGTAAATGAGAGTATAATGATAGAAAATGTCCCCATCATCCAGGTATACATCGATGTATTTCTTGAAGAGTTACCCGGACCACCCCTAGAATTAGAGGTAGGGTTCTCCATTGAACTCATTCCTGGATCTCATCTGATACCGAAGACCCTATATATGATAGAAAATGTTGATATGGTTGAATTAATATAACAACTCTAATATATTTTGGATAATGGGTTTATTAGACAAATTCCCTCTCCATGGAGAGTACCTGTTAAATTTGTGTTGTAGAACTATGGATCAATGCGGTTAAGCATTGATTATAGAGAACTGGAGGGGATCACAGTGAAGAAAAATTACCTCATCCAAGAATAGTTGGATTATTTGACCAACATTATGGAGATCAATTCTGTTGTAAGATTGGTTATCATTCTGGTAATCATCAATTGAGGGTGATGAAAGACGACATTTCAAAAATTTCCTTTCTCCTAAAGAAGTGGTAATTATGTGTTTGTTGTTATGCCTTTCAGATGGACTAATTCTCCTACTCTATTGATAGATTAGTTTAATTGAGTCATTAAGGACTACCTTGATAAAATTGTGGTAGTTTTTATTTATTATATTCTGATATATCCCAAAATTTGTGAGGAGCATGAGGATCATCTAAGGGATATTTTAAAAACACTTTTGAAGGAGATTATTTTTGGGAAGTTCAACCAATGTGAATTCTAGTTACAACATGTATCTTTCTTAGGGCACATTGGAACCAGTGAATGAATAATAGTTGACCCTACAAAGACAAAAGTTGTATGGGATCAGCCTCATCCTTCAATAGTAAAATAGATTTGTAGATTACATGGATTAGCGGGATATTATATGATGTTTGTGAAAAACCTTTCCCGAAAATATAATCCATTAACCATGTTAACTCGAAAAGGGGTCATGTTCATCTGGACAAAGGATTGTGAAGAATTTTGTTAGAGCTGAAGAAGATATTGGTTACTACACCTGTGTTAACTCTTCCCACAAGTGGAGAAGAATTCATAGTTTATAGTGATGATTCGCCAAATAGTCTTGGGTAAATCCCCATGTAAAATGACAAAGTCATTGCTTATGCATCTCGATAGTTGAGGACTCATGAGAATAACGGTCCTATGCATGATATGTAGCTGGTTGTGGTCTTTTTTTCTATAATTATATGGAGGAACTATCATTATGGGGATAATTGTGATATATCCATAGACCATCAAATTTTTAAGTATATATATTCACAAAAAAGAAATTGAACATGAGACAAAGGATATGGTTGAATCTTCTTAAAGGCTATGATTGTTCAATTCATTATCATCCATGAAGAGAAAACAAAGTTGCTGATGCATTAAGAAGAAAAGACCCAACTATTCTGTCAATTACGAGGATTCAAATATATCCTTTAATAAATAAAGTAGTAAAGCATGACATGGGAATTGTAAGATAAGTGAAATCATCAACACTAACCTAATTGATTTCTTTAATTTTATTACAAGACAAGATCAAGAAAGATCAGAATGAAGATCCTTTGTTATAGAAGAAGTTTGAGGCTGTGAAGGATGGAATATTTTCGGAGTTCAATTTTGATCAGGAAGGTGTACTGAAATTTTGTACAAGTCTATGATTTCCATTTATTCTGGAAATAATGAAGGAACTTATTGATGAATCTCCTAACTATACTTTCTATATACATCCTAGAAGAACGAAAATGTATCGGTTCATTCTTGATAATTATTGGTGGGATAAATTTAAAAGAGATATTGCCGAATACAGTTCAAGGTGGCTAATATGTCAACATGAGAAGGTGGAGCGACAACTACCTAAAGGGGTATTGAATCTTCTGCCCATAACATCATGGATGTGGGAAAATATCACTATGGGCATCGTTACTGGTCTCCCATGAAGATCCAAAGGAAATAATGTGATATGGGTTATTGTGGAACATCTCACCAACACTATCATTTTACCAATATTCGGGAAGATTTCTATCTTAATCAACGTGGCAGGATTTACAGGAAGGATGTGGTAAGGCTGTATAGAGTTCCACTTTATAAAGTATCATATCGTGATCCAATGTCCACAAAAAAATTATAGAGAAGTATTCAACATGATCAAAGAACTAAATTGAATTTCAGTATTTCCTATCACCCCAAAACTGATGTCCAATATGAAAGGACAATTCAATCACTTGAGGACATGCTTAATGGAATTTAAAAGGTGGATGGGATCAACATATCCTTTTAGCTAAGTTATCGTAAATCAATATCATCCACTTGAGCATTCAAATGGAACCATATGGATCTCTACATGGGAAGTGATTTATAACTTATTCTTTTTAGGATGAAGCTATCGAGAGAATGCTTCTTGGTCCTGCTCATGTGCATGAGTTGAATGAAAAGGTTTATTCTAATGAGCAACACATTAAGGTTTCTTAAAGTCAGCAAAAGTGTTATGTCGAAAAATGTAGAAGGAACATAGTGTTTGTTGTTGGTTATGAAGTCTTACTTATAATGTCACCTTCGAAGAGAATCATAAGGTTTGAGAAGAGAGGGATACACAACCCTAGGTACATTGTCCCCTTGGAAATCCTTGATCTCATAGGAGCAGCAACCTATTGGATTTCACATCCTCCAATTCTATCACATGTTCATGATTTCTTCCACATATCCCTCTTGAAGATGTAATACCAGACCCTTCACATGTACCTAATACAGAGGTGGTAGAATTGTAACACGACCTCTCTTATTAGGAGCAGCTGGTGAAGATCATGAATATTAGATACAACATTCTAGGAAACAATACTTCCCACCTTGTTATGTTGTTTTGGAGAAACCACAAATGTGAAGAAGACATGTGGGAACAATAGTATTCTATGAGTTAGAAGTAACAACATCCTTTCTCTTCTGAGGGTATGATTTAAACTTTCGATGAAGAAATTTCATAATGGGGGATGAATGTAATGACCCGAATTTTCGAATAATATTTGTTTCCAAATTATTCATGTACAAAACAAAGTTATATCCTTTAATTAATAAATTTGGTATAATTTAAATGATATAGGTGGGGTTTGACTGTTATATGACCATTGTCCAATATGAATGTTGGTCAATATAACCATTGGAAACAATACTCTTACTGTTATGATTTTTTTTATTTATAAATACAATTGATCATGGTTAATTAATTGAGAAAGAGGAGTTTATGGCTTTATCCAATAGACTCAATCCATATGAAGCCCATCTGTCAGAGATTGGGAATGAGGTAAAATCTCTGGGCTTTTCTCTAGACCAATCCCAAGATGAACTTTATCATGTCAATCTTGAATGGAATCACCGATGAGAGAAAATCAAGCGGATAGAAATCAACACTCGGGCAATGTAGTTTGTGCCTCAACATGATTCTATCCCCATAGCACATCATACAATTAGATCTTATGTAGGTGCTATAAGGTTCTATGTAACAATACCATAGTATATTTGGTAATCCTTTTGAATAAATAAAATTGTTATTTCTTATTTTGGTAAAGGTTTTGAATTTCAAATGTCCTAATAAATGTTGGATGAATTTATAGAAGTTTAATATTGCTGATGAATTTTGGAATAATGGTATTCTAAAATATTTTTGAATAAATTAAAAAATTAATAATGTGAAATTGATTTTCAAAAAATTCTCTTCTACATTTGTGACCAATAATAAATTTTGAGTCTAATAAGATCAACTTAATTTTTTTTGAATAGTAATGTATGAATAGTAATATTACCCTTATGAATTTTAATATAACCAATGGAATATTAACCTCACTTAAGAATGTAAAAATATAATTTAGGTGTCTTTAGTTTTAATGTGATATAAGATAATAAGTAAATAAATATTTTAGATGTTCTTAGTTAAGTATTAGTATTTATTCGGGTGAATAGTGTTTTCATATAAAAATTTAATATCTCATAATTATAAAATGATTTTCATATAATGGATTTATTTTTTTATTTTAGGGAATCAATATTATTATAGGGTGGATTTATGAGATTTTTATAAAATTATTTGTTTTTCGATGAATAGTAAAAAAGATATTTTGAGTTATGGGGTGTATACTGTAATCAATAATGATGTTATCCTGATGAAATGATTCTGGTTGACTTTTTAATAGTATGATATGTTATGAGATGTACCAAGAGGGAATTATCATGGGAATATACCATGGTAAAATCCAAAAATTTTCAAATACCACTAATGAGGTGTCTCTCGGAAATTAATAAAAATTTCCCCCACTTTTTCAATAAATACGAACTTATTCCTAAATTATTATAATTCCAAATTAATCCTCAACGATGTTCTGGTCTCCTAAACTCACAAGGATTCCTCCCAATGTTCCCTAATTCCTCCAAAGGTCCCATCCTTTGTTCTTTCGAAGTAACTATTCATGGTATGAAAACCATTCAACCTCTTCTTTTAAGTCATCACTTCTTTTATGTTGGGTCTTATAGATTCCATATTATTATGTAGGGGTATGTTCATATATATTCATATTACTATTGATTTCATATCCAAATTATGATAGACCATTTTCTCTCTCATCAGTTTATTTTTTTATTTTTATGTGACACTGTTAGGCTACCGAATTTATCCTGAAAGAAGTCATATCTTCTCTATTATTTAAGGATTCTTTTTCATGTGGTATGAAACTAAAATATCCATTCCAGAATATTATTTATTTATTATTCTTTATACATACTATATTATTAGATATTTAATATTGGTTTAACCTTGTCCTTTGTTTTTTTCAATGTTTTCTAAAACCATGTTGTATAGTCGTTAATATACATAATTTTTGTCTCAAAATATCTCTCTTTTTCTAAAGAAATTCTCTTGTTTTATTTATGTGAATAACGAAATATAATTTCATTCCTTGGGGTATTCATAAAGACATAAAATATATCTATTTTATTCCGTAATTCACATATATATAACCCTCACTACGTTTCCATGGGTTATAAATTACATAATGATCTTATTTTTACGCACTTTTTAAATGTCGCGATTTTGAAAAGGAACCGATTTATATTATTATATTTTTGGTTAGTTATGAAATGTAAGATTATAATATTTGTCACTCACAGGAAAATAATTAAATATTAAGGTTTCCTTTTAATATCGCGTCAATGCATTGGGTAATGAATAAAATATCTGGAGAAGACATGTTTCATGGTACCTAGGTGAATAACCATTTTAAATATTATGAAAACTTGGGGTTGAACCTTGGTGATATTTAAATGAATGTCTAAATTAAATGTTTTATCCAAATTTTCATTTTATGATTCATGTTATTATTTCTTTGATATCCCTCTTTACCATTTTTTTACAATATCCATCATGTTTATATTGATAATGCTCAGTATCACATGTAAACTATTTCAAAATCTTTTCATACTAGGCCTTCTATGCACCATTTCCTTTGATGTATGTCACTAAGTTTGTAGATTCAGTAATTATAATTACAATGAACTTATTATGAAGCGTTAATAGTGTATTAATAGAAATTCTTATGTGGTAATCGTGTATATTGTTCATGATTTCCAAGACAGTACACTTTAATGATCCTATGTTTGTAAAATTAAAGGAAATGTTATGTGATATAAAGGAAGGATTTTATAATGACTATAAATTTGTTTGAGGAGATTACCTATATCACTAATATTGCCTTGGTATAAATTTCATGACTGTTATGAATTCAATATTATATGTATGTGTGTCTACCACAATTTCATGTCTTATTCTTATGTAATACCTTCATAGATTATGGTCTATAGTTCCGTATTATTAATTTCTTATTAATTTTCATGATTAATGACATGATTCGTTTTTATGTTCTTTTTATTTATTGGTTATGGTATTCTAATGTTATGACCAAATTCTCATACCACTACTCTCTTGCTTATTCTTACATGTCACACTTTTTTACCATTATTGACCATATTATATCAACCATTCCTATGTTTACGTCCCTATAATACTAATATATGTATTATTTTTTATTTTACTAAGAAGGGTTCGTGTCAAGAAGAACCTACAAGAGATAATGTAGATCAAATATTTACTCACAAATAATTTTTCTATGCTTCAAAAAACATTTCATAATTTCTGTTTTCAAGTTTCTATTTGTGGAATATTATCATTATTCATATATGATATTTAATGTTAAAGAATGAAAAAATAGGGTCGTTATAAGAGTCTATTCTACCCTTGATCGATGTAAGTCCCTAAATTTTATTTTTCTTCTAACAGAGTATAGGTAGGGACAGCTGTGGTCATGTGGCCAATCTACTTAGGGCACTTATGTGAGGCACTCTGGTTGGGGTGTCATTGTAATATTCCAACATCCATGACTAAAAAATTATTTAATTATTCCCTCAAATTTTTTCAATATTTAATTCAATGAAAATTATTTTCATAATACTAGTTAAATTTTTAAATATCATATAAATTATTTCAAATTTAAATTTATTTTTATAATGTTTTAAATATAATATTTTAATGATGAAAATTAATTTTCCAAAAAAGGGGTCTTAATTAATTTTAATTCTTCATTAAAGATTTTCAATATAATTTCAAAATAAAATTAAATTAAGAAAATTATTATGTTTTTATGATTAATATTAAATTAAATGTTATAATGGATGAGAAAAAATACATGAGATTTATAATTCAAAAAAATTACCATATAATATGACATTCACTGAAGATACATATTCTTAATTCAAAATGTGATATAATAATAAAATTAATATTATTTATCTAAATGTATTGTTTTTATGATTACATTACATTTATGAAACCTGCTCCTTTATCCACAATTTAAAAAATTATTGAATTATTATGAAACCAATATTTATGGGTTATTTTATTGGTTAATAGTTGTAATGGTTATGAATCATATCTCTTTTACAATGATTTTGACATAATGATATTTTTACATGTATCATTTCCTATCATGGTTTATGATAGGATTTCTGATATACAACCTAGTAAAAAACATAAATATTATTTTCATTATGATACATGTGGGACATATATATACATCAAATTCTATGGGTATAGTTTAATACCTCATTATATAGAAATTAATGAAATGGGGAGTGAACCTTCCTATGTAAGATTCATTTTACTCTATAATGGTATTGGGAGTGAACCAGGACTATTATGATGGGTCCAAGAGTTAACCTATTCACCTATAATAACCCCATTAGTGTCCTATTACTACTATGGAATTTATTTCTTATTTTTGTATGTATGACCAAATTCTCATCATTTTTAAAATCTAAAGCTCTCATCTCTCAATTTATTTTATTCTATTATGATTCAGGTATTACGAACAACCACTATTTTATAATGACACTATATTTTCATATTTTACATTTAGGGTAAGGGTCTCAATTGATATGATATTGTTCTCATAAATATATCGTCAAACTAAGGTATTTTATCTCTAATGTTAATCTGCACTAGGAATCTAATAAAAATCATTCGTATGTGTCCTTTGAATTCTTTATGACTAATGTTTGTAACAGGGATTTTTCATTGAATATTACTAATGAGAAAAATAATGTTGAATGATGTTCATGATTAGTCCAAAAATCATAATATTGGGTACCTAGTCTCTAGAGAAAATAAATGTTTTACAGTACTCAAGTGTATGTTTATTTACATTTTTGAATATAATTCTAAAAATATTTATTATCAATGTATTAAATTATTAGGTCTATAAAGTAGGTATCATCGTAATGTTTCAGATAAAAAATACAGACATGGATGATGTAAAATTAAGGATTTTCCATGGTATTAGTGCAATTATATTTATAGGTATTTCTCTATGTATACATATAAGGATGAGTCAATCTATATGAAAATATCCTAATATTATGATAAAGTATAGAGATAGTAGTTTCTATGAAATCACATCCCAATATAGTTACTACAAGTAGATGGGGGTACTAGAACATAAGTTCTTAGTTGTAATAATGAAAAAAGGCATGTTGATCTACACTTGATTATCACTATATATATAACAATGAGCCTTGTTTAAAACCTTTTTTGATAGTACCCTATATATGATTTGGAAATTCACACACTTTTTAAAAACCACCATGAGTGATTTAAATATAAAAGTTTTATAAATGGCCTAGGAAAACCATTTTTGTCATGAATTAAATATAATATTGTATTATTCACACATACTTTATGTTGTTTTAATGATTATTTGGTTTCCCTTGTGATTATCATTTCAAGAACTATGAATATTGTATTTAGTCAATTGGGGGAACACAAATGGAATGTTTAACAGTTAATGTCCTGGAAAGTTTCAGATGAGAAGAAAAATGGAATTATTATTTAAGGAATGATATTGTTATTATTCTAAATAAATTATGATAATATATTATTAAAAATATTCACCTTAAGAATCTCTTAGTGTCACCGAGAAGAGAATGATAACATATGTCGAAATTTTAGGTTGTAGAGACCATTGGTAATGAATATTTTGTTTCATATATTTATATAATGTTGGAAAAATAACACAAATTAATGTCTCAGATGTATAAAAAGATGATTTATGTGTGTAATATAAAGAAATAACGTAATTTAATAATGATGAAAAGTGAATTATTTGGATGTTTTAGTAGCATGGTATCCCTAAAATATAATAGACGGTTGATTGTTTCCAATGTGGAAAGCATGAGAATTATGTAAATAAATTTCACATTTGGAAATCCCATTATGATAATTGGTAGGGTAGTATAATGGATATTTTTGTGTAATATAATGATACTATAAATGAAATAGGAAATTATGAAGGGATTAATGAATATAATGATTTGTACTAGTGAATTTGTTGAGAAGAATTTTGGATGAATAAAATATTTTTATATTTGAAAAAAAAATTTATTAAATATATAAGGATTTTCTAGTATATGTTTTTATGTGAGTATTTTATTTTTTTTCAAATGATGATACATACATATATTATTTATTCAAATTTAAATATGGTGTCTTAATTAGGGTAATATAACCCTTAAAATGTTCCTAGTTTTTAAAATATTTTGATTCTTTTGGATAAAGTGATTATTGATTTTAATAATTAATATTATATCTTATTGATCACCTTATAACTAATTAATGATTCTTGGAGAGAGTAGAATATGTTAACATTGACATAGTTTACATAATTATATTATTTATGGAATGTATTCAGTTATATATATTTTTTTTCATGTAGTAACTAAGAATTCATGTTTTAAATAAATAATTTTGTTAATTAAGGTTATCAAAATGTTTCATGAGAATACATGATAAATGTTTTCATGTTTTTCGAATGCAAAAATGGATACCAAAATGGTTTTATTTTGGGGAAATAGTTTAAATTTATATTGAGAAATTTCTTATTCTTATTTTTAAAATAAAAAATTTGGATGATTTTTATGGTTAATCATTTATGTAATGGTTTATGTTGAAATCTTGATACGGTATTTGTTATTAAATTATTACTACACCAAATGAATACTTCTTCATAGTTGGACACATGTTCATGACATATTGTTGTGATGATAATAAAATATAGATGAAATTAATTATTAATATCTTTATGGATCACATGATTTGTTAGTTGTTTAGAAATAAAAAAAATTATATTATTTTTATGGATTATAATATGATGTTATTATTGATCACGTAATAACAATATGGTAATATTATTATTATGAAATTTTTTAAATCCAATTAAGTATATATTCTCATAAAAATTAATAAGAAATAAGAAAATAATATAAAAATGAATGGTATCCTATTATAATCAATTTTTAATTTATCTCTTTAAATTATCACAACTCATTGGTTTATGGTTTTGTAGTCATTAACCTTTTTTTGATCCTCAAATTTATTTTGATCCATGATCTTTATAACTCTATATAGTTATTTAATATTTTCATCCACGTCCAAATCATCTTAACACAAATATGTTCTCCTATGAGGAAAACTACTTATGAGTTACATTTGGAAACCTATATGTTCCCATGATTCCATTTTTCATGAATGTTTTATTATTCATTTATAAAATGTTGGTTCCTATGATAATATATTAAATTTTTAAACCATTGGAGATTGATTTGAATTTCAAGAGATATGTTAATTTTAATTTGGGTATATAATAACATCATCATATTTTATGAATTATTTTTCAAATTTATTAATATTTTATGATATCATGCGTTACACGCAACAATGAATTTCTTTATTGGCATATATTATATATTATGCTAGGATTTAGAGATAATTTAAATAATATTACTATCATGTAGTCATTACATTCATGGGTACGAATAATATTAGATACATTTTATAATATAAATATAATTTTAATACTCGATATTAATTTGATTATAAATTAATATTAAATAATCAATCAATTTTTGGTAAAGTGATTATATTTATCAAAAATATTTGTTCATAAAAAAAATCTTAAATGTGAAATTATTATATAGGTTATATGAGATTTAATTAGTAATATTAACCTTTGTTTTTAAATCAACATATAAATATTATATTTTTATGATATTTTGGGGTTTTTAGAAAATACTTATTTTTTAGTGAATACTAAAATATATATATATTCATAAAACTATCATTTACAATCAATAAATTACGTAACATAAATTACCAATTATTTTTTCACTACCCATAAGTATAATTATTTTATATTTATCCCACTTAATTATATTATAATAAAATTTAATCTTTTTTAGTATTCAATTTTTATTGGGTTAAAAACGCAATTTTTACAAAACTATTTTAATGTGAATATTCTTTCTGAGTATAAATTAATTTATATATTCTCAAATAAAAAATGTTTTAATATAAATTATAAGATAATATATCAATAAATTTTCATCGAGATTAAAAAAATCATTATTATTATACATAATTTCATTAAACAATCATATTTTTATTTGAAAAAAATACAATTCCCAAATACTAGTTTATTCATCATTTCTATGTGTTTTGTTTTGAATTTAATTTTTTATATTAATAGAAAATTTATATGAAAAAACAAAATTTATTCTTTAAATTATCATGTAAATGTTTTCTCATTATAGTAGACATGTCCTCTTATACTGATTCAAACATTATTCAATGTAATTTCTCCTATATTATAGAAATTTTGCATATTATAAATCATAGAAAATCACAAAGATACCGTAATAAATTATTTATAAATGATGAATTAGTGAAATAATAAATATTTATTCATGTTACAGAAACAATACCAATGAAATAGTAACTTGACCTTTGGAATAGTAAAATGACCGTTATTAATAGTAATATAGAAATATGATTTTTACCCACACCCATGGATGTATAAATAAAATTTAGTAATCTTATAAATAAATATATGTATTAATAATATCATTGTAATATAAAATTAATATTTTAAAAATTATTAATTAATTCTTCATATTTTTATAAATCCTAAATATTTTATTACACTTTTTTGATAAATTTTATAAATTAAAATAAAATTTACTTTTATAAAAATTATATATAAATTAATATTTTTGTGTCTTATGATTATTATATTATTTTATGAGACCTTATGTAATTTTTCAACATGCTATAAATTGAGTTATAATATTAAAATATGTATTTTCCCGGAAAATGATTAATTCAATTAAATATAAAATAACCCATAATTATAAAATTAATTTACAAAAATGGATTTACTTTTTCAATACTACATGTTGAAAAATAGTTAGGGTGATTTTTTTGTATTTGTTAGAATTACAAGATTTTCTAGTTAATAGTGAAATTTGGCAATTTATATTATATATATATATATATATATTATAAGATGAAAACCCTATTCATTGGGTCATCAAATATGTATGTTCAATTGTCTAGAATATAAAATATATAAATAATTTATTTATTCTAATAAATCCATACTATTGCATGTCTTGAAAAAATAATAAACAAAAGAATTAAATAATGGGAAAACACCCCTCTCATTCACTATAAATACCACCCCTAAAATACTATTCCCATCACACCTATAATGCTTCAATACATATATAAATTTTTCCTAAACCACTCCCAATGGCCCATCTCCCATTTCCAAGAGTTCTTTATCTCATCAAAAGATCAAAAAAATTTCCCTACTATGGTATTCAATTATGATAGATTTAAGAGGTAAAATCCTCTTCCTTTTTCTTATAATTTCTCTTAATTTATTTTATATTCATCTATTATAATAATATTATATAATAAAAAAAGGAATATAATAAAAAAAGGTTTTATATAATAAAATTATATCATGTAAATGGAAGATTTATCATTGAACTCTTTTTTATCAATCTCTATTATTTTAAAATGTAATTGCCAACTGTGTTGTGTTAATTTACGAATATTTTGGTTGATACACTTTCAATTTCCTTTAACACTATAAATTATGTTATTAAAACAACAATTTTTTTAAAAATATTTTAAATTTTATTTAATAACCATTTTTTATGTCGTGGATGTAACCTCTAAAATAAAAATAATTATAAAACAAAATGATTCCGTTATGTTTGAAAACCCACCAAAATTGACTAAAAAATGACCATAATTAACATTTATATAATTATTAAACCTCATACCGAATGAAGAAATTCATTATCCGATCATTTCAACTTCTTGAAGATCATTATTAACAAATAATAACAATTCAGGATAATTATCTCCATTTTACATGAACTTATATTCATGCCTACAAGAAAAAAAATCCTGAAGCCCCTTAAAATGAATTGTCATGAATGATAAAATGAAACTATATAACTCATAAAACGACCCACTAATGAACATAATTACAATATAAATAATTTAAATCATGAATAATTTTTTGTTTATTTATAAATAAATAATTTATTGTGATTATACAAGACATTAACAGAAACAAATATTTTTGGAAAAAGTTAAGGGGAATTCTCAAACCCAACTCTATTTCATTGGTTTTTCATTATTTCACAGAATTATCTAACTTGTTATTAGTTAAATATTATTTTATATCCATTATCATATCAGTTCTAGGATATACATGTTCTCAACATTATTTTATGACAAACACCTTATTTTCAAAAAGAAATATAATTTCTAAAAACACGCCTTTAACTTCTTGAGATTGTTTCTTCTTCACTAGAGGTTGATTATTCACAGAAGTTATCTACACATTAATTTTGAAACACAATGTTTATAAATGTATTATTATTATATGAAACTCATTATATTCAATAGTTCATTTTATTTTTATGATTCATATATGTTCTATGCGGCATGCATGATAATATAATTATCTTGGAGGGAATGGTGCGCCTGAAATTATAAAGCACAATGTAAATGTTATGATGTGATAGGTTATCCTAGATTCATATGTCAATATAATTTATTGATAAATTTGATGTATCTCCTGAGAAATGTTAAATATGCATTAACATTGTGCTGGCCTTGTTCTCAACTATATCATGATGTGGACCACTAAGACATGGTGTTTGATTTTTATGCATTGCCACATTCTACGAAATTTATCATTCTTCCTATCATGATTATGTACCTATTACGTTTAAGTGATTATAATGATTATTCTATATCCATGTTATATTATTTCAATTTTTTATCTAGCATCATATAGAAATTATAGTTCTCACTCTTTTTATGTATAACCTAAAGTAATTACATATAATAAGAAAATTTTAAAGGGCCAATAAGAATCTAGATAATAATGAATTATTTAAAGCTTTATATTTAATTTTTTAAATGTTATCAATGGTTTAAATTTTCATAGGACACTAATCCTATCGGATACTCATTGTGTAATTATATTATGATGTCTTTCAATAAAATGATTTAATAAGATATTTATGAATAAGTGGGAACATTATAGTTTTTATCATAGGATGGATATGTTAATATTCAAATTATGATTAGAGAAGAATTTTTAAACCCTTATTACGAGACAAAGTAGTAGTACAGACATGATATGGGTTTTTAAGAAAATTATTAACCTTGGAATACCATGAAATATGCCATTAGACATAAATTCAAAAATGAATATATTATTTTTTCATGACTGGTAGACATATGATTTTTTCTGACATTTACTATTTTATAAAATTATGTTAATGTGGAGAAAGGAGGAAAGATAATCATATAAGGGAAAATGAAGTGATTTTCCAAATGACATCCCCAATGCCTGGGAGTTGTAGTTAGAAAAATTTCATGAAGATTATTACCCAGCTATCTCAGGTTATGAAAAATAACCTAAATAACGTGGAATTCCTACCATACCTAAAGAGGGAGAAACTGGTTATCTATTGTTTAATGAGGCAATATCCACAGACTATCAGTGGAACATTTGATACACTAGTTGTAGAATGTTGTGTCCACTCAATGAAGGATATTTTTTCTATACATAACTATTATAATATGTAGAAGGTAACTCCCTTTGTTTGTCATATAGATGGATTGGTCGATCAATGGTGGGATTTGATTAGGAACACCAAGACTACTATGAAAATTTAAGTGACAGAGTGGGATGAATTTAAGATAAAGGTTGGTAACAAATATTCCCCTCAAATACTTCATTAAAATAAGATAGTTAAATCAAAGAGATACTGAAAAAGTATTGTGAAACTATCATGGCCTATTAATCAATATTCATTAGTATTTTAATATTAAATTAAAGTTTTTTTATCAATAATGATTGAAAAATTGATATATTATTTAGTTTATCAAAAATACACCATCGAAAGGCTCTATCAATTAAATAATTTAAGAGTTATGAAGTAGTTGTATGGGGATATCTCGAAGTGGACATGGATTTATGGTAATTTTCTCATGGATATTTTTATAAGAAATAAGATATGATGTTTCAATCTGGATGATCTAATGATAATGGTGGAAATAAAACTCTACTTACCACTTATCGGAAATGTGGGAAGAAGCATCCTAGAAAATACCTCAAGGGGGCAGGGAAATGCATCTTGTCTGTGAGAGAAGGCCACCAATCTCATGAATGTAAAAAATACATTATTATTTATGATAATGTGGTACGGTAATGGATATCACCACCAATGGTCAAATTCTACAACTATATAGAGCATGATAAATATATCAGACAATACAGTAAACCTCGAGTCTTTTAGGTTAATAAATATACACAACCACCAAATCCAATGGAGTGATGGAATGCACATTAAATCTCATATTCTAAAGTGTATAATGAAAATGAATTCGAACAATAATAACATCCTATTCACCAAATATTATAAAATATTTTATTTTATTCACGTTCTACGAATTTCATTATATCATCCAAGTTTTCTATAATTATTTAATTGATGTCATGAAATCTTATAGTAGAGATATCTGTAAAAACACATAGTAGTAAAATCACTGAATCCAATGTGTAGGACTGCACTCGTTTAATGTTTTTCGGACAATTATTTATGAATATATCTTAATAATTCACCTAGTGTAATTAAGAACTAAACTAGGGATGTATTTTCTTTCATTATATAGACAATATATTAATTTTCTACAAAAAGAAAAATCTTTTCAAAATCTGAACCATCCAATGTTCTAATAAAAATTTAGGGATGATAATGAATCTCCTTTGGAAAATTATTAAAACATGTGGGTTTTGATTCACTATCAAGAAACATACCTCACTCAGATTTATTAGTCAAATGATAAGATCAACCGATGAGAAATTACCATCATGAGGGAATGAAATTATGTATTTCATTATGAGTTACGATGAATTACCCCAAATTTTGAGGATTATTTATCAATATAACTCATACCCGGAGCTACTCCTATCTCAATGTGACCTTATTGGATGGATCTTATAGGACAAGAGGTGTTAAACATCATGTTGTTGGAGAATTTATAAAAGTGTTCATATTCCCTAGTGCATCACCTTGTAGTGTGTCAATTTTTTTTCAGGATAATGGATGGATCAATACAATTGTCTGTCAATTATCATGAACTCAAAAAGATCACTACAATAAACACATGTCCTCTTCCAATGATAGATGACTTGTTCTATCAGTTTCACGGAGCTCCTAAATTTCAAAGGAAGATCATTTTTGTGGATATAAGAAGAAAATGGTGAAGAATGAAGTTATCACAAAGGTTGCCTTCTGTACAAGGATTGTTATCTCTGAGTTTCGGGTGATTCTATTTACACTTACTAATGATTCTAAAATCCTCATGGATTTTATGTATAATGACTTTCAATAATATGTCATCAAATTTGATGTAGAGTTTATCAATGAAACAGTAATCTACTACAATAGATTGGAGGAATAATAAAAACATATAAGTCTTTAATGACTATTTTAAAGAAGAAGAAGTTTTACTCCAAGTTTTGAAAGTGTTACTTTTTGATATTTCAGGTCACATTCTTGTAAAATGTTATACCATTTGAGGGGTTTTTTTTTGACCCATCATAAACAATGGCAGTTGAGGAATGAACTAATCTCTATAATGACTTATATATCAACGTTAATCTTGGATTAAAATGTTGATATAGTAATTTTGTGAGAAATTTATCACAATTGTAATGCTCACAAACAATGATAACAAGGCTAGGGGAAATGTTTTTCCATACAGAATAATTTGATGAATGTAACAAGTAGATAAAGATGGGTAAGATAACTACACCCATACTCAAATTACCTAAATGTGGATAAAATTGTGTGTTGTGTTGTAGTTATTCAGAAAAATTATTGGGATTTTGACAACTAAAATATTATAATATAATAGCCCTTTCCTCAAGATGTTGAAGATCCATGGGAAGAACTACCTGATGTATGATCTTAAGCTTCAAAAAGATATTTTGTCCTTGAAATTCAAGTGGAAGAACCACTCTCATGAGAAGTGTGACATATATAGTCATCCTAAGATCCTAATGTATATATTCACCTTATAAGAGATCAATATTCTTAAAATAGGATGTTTAGAGCTAATAAAAGTCTATGATTTCTCTATTCACTATCATTATGATAAGGAAAACAAGGTACATGATGCTCTTAGAAGAAAAGAAACTAATACTCAATCCATATTGTTGATTAAGAAATAACCTATCCTCATAGATATGAAATGGATGGATTTGAATATCATAATGAAAGTTAATAAATTATACAATTCCAAAATTATGGTTCAACAATGTTTCCAAGAGAATATTAAAGAGGCCAAAAGAGTTGATCTAGAGTAAAAAAATAATGCAAATGTGTAATAGAAAAGAAGCTGGAAGAGTTCCATATCAATGATGCTGGTGTGACTCATTTTCTAAGGATTCATTGTGGGAATTAATGATAGGGATACTATGGTATCTTTTAGATAATTCACAGTGATGAAATTTCCCTATCCATCCTAGGATTACAAAGATGTAATGTGATCTCCATGAACACTTATGGTGGCGTTACATGAAGAATGATATTACTAATTATATCTCAAGGAGATTGATATGATAGAATGTAAATGATAAGTTATAGAGTTCCAATGGAATGATGCCACCATTTCTTATACACATGTGGGAATAATATAAATCCATTATGGTATATGTCATAGGTCTCCCAACGGAAACCGATGGAAATAATGTTATATGGGTTGTGGTGGACTGAATCACCAAAACTACCCACATTATTGATATTCCAAATGATATACCACATGAAAACATGAAATTATATATGTGTATAATGTGGTGAGACTACCTAGATATTCACTCATCATTGTCATTGATCAAGATCATGATATAAAATCTATATTATGGATGAGTCATCCAATTTATTTGAATTCTGAATTAAATTTTATCTCATCGTATCACTCCCAAACGGATGGACAAAATTAAAAGATTGTTCAAATGCTCAATGATTTTATAAGGGAACACCCTTTAAAATTAATAGGATGATTAGATCAACATCTCCAATTGGTTGAGTCCTCATACAACAATAGCATCCCATGAGTATTTTTATTGATCTATATGAATCTATGTATGGAAAGTGATGTAGAACTCTAACCAGTTGGGCAGATGTCGGAAAAATAATTCTTCATGGTCCTGATCTTGTGCATGGGATGATAGAGAAGGTTCACAAGTTCAAGAAACATATCAATGATTCTTAGAGTCTGAAAAATATATAGGATGACAACTGTCGATGGAAATTGGTGTTTGATGTTGGAGATGAATTATTCATTCGATTATAACCATGGAAGAGGGCCATGAATTTTGGAAAGAATGTGATGATAATCGTAATGAAAATTGGACTTTTTTATATACTTAATCTCATAGAAGATATTTCCTATAATCTTTCAATTCCATAAAATAATGTTTATGTTCATGATGTCTTCCATTTTTCAAGCTTGAAAAATACATACTGGGACCCTCGAATGTACTAAACTCAGAGTTGATATAGTTGGAATGTTATATCTCTTTTGAGATGTAGCAAGTAATGATTCTAGACAAGAGATATCTTATTATATGTGACAAGACAACACACCTCATCAATGTGATGTGGAGTAACCATATGTAAGGGGATAAAATTTGGAACAAGAGGTGGTGATTAAGGAGAAATATCATCACCTGTTTTTGAAAAACAATATTTTGTGTTTGAAATATCGAATGGGGAAATAATGTAATGACAAAATCATTTATCAAATAAATATACAACATCTTATTATAATCTCACATAGTATAAATAAAAAATAATCACATGGATATCAAAATTAAAACTTTATACATGTAAAATTTATGAAAAAAAAATAAATTCATGATTTTTATGAACCAATATAGATTAATTAGTAACTTGACCTTAGGTATAGTAATATGACACTTATGAATGGTAATCCAACAAAAAGAATAGAAACCACACCCTTTAATGTATAATGAAAATTTAGGCATCTAGTAACTAATGTGAAGGTATAATTATATAATAGTATATGTAAATTAATGTTTTAAAAATCATAAATTATGTGTTTACATTTTTCTATGTAAAAAATATTTTTTATAAATATTTAATTTATTTGAAAATTTTAAATAAAATTTCTTTTCAAAAAACGTATCAATAAAATAATATATTAATCTCTAATGATTTTTAGATAATTTTATGACTCATCAAATAAATTTTCAATGTGTTACAAAATAAGTTATAATTTTAAAATGTGTATTTATATGTAAATAATTATTTTAATTAAAAATATATTTCTAATATTTAGAAATATTATATAAACAATTATTCACAAATTTAATTATTAATTTATAAAAATGGGTTTGGTGAATTATTTTGGTTTTTCATAATTACTTGATTTTTATTTGAAAAGTTAAATACGGTAATATGTGATATATACATATTAAAAGATAAATACTATATTAATTGAGTCATTTTTGTTTTAAGAAACATTGGTTTGAATTCACATGATATTATTACTATATTTAGTCTCAAGAATAAACATTATTAATTGTATTTAGAAAATAATAAACAATCAAATTAAATAATAAGAAAATACTCATATCATCCACTATAAATATCCCCCCTCACAACCTATTCTCCTAAACACATTAATGATTTGAGCCTTATCCTAATTCACCACACCTATCCCAAATACCACCTTTCACATATATGATCTCTTGGATTCATCAAAACACAAAAACAAATTCCCTAAGGAGGTTCTCAAGGAGGATAAATTTAAAATGTAAAATCATCATACATTTTCTACTAAGTTCATTTTAATTCCATTTTGTTTCTTCACTTCTACACACATTATCTTATCCAAAAATAATGATAATTATAGTATGTTTTATATTATAAAATTATATATTGTTAATTGAGTATTTATCATCACAATTTCTTCTCCCACTCTATTATTCTAAAAAATTAAATCGTCTCCTGTGATGTGTCAAATTACCGACATTATGGGAGATACATTTTAATTTTATTGTAACACTATAATGGATGTTAATAAAACCTTAATATTAATTTAAAAAACATTAAATATCCATGTTATAATCCTTTTTCTTTTCTGTATGTAACTTATACAAATAATATTACATGATTAATCAAAATGAGATCGCTGTGATTGAAAACCCATAAATATTAAAAAATGATCATAAATAAATTTTATATAATTAATTATTATCAAAACATGTAACCAAATTATTCATAATATAATATATTATTATATAAGTTAAATAATAACATATAATAACCATCCTAGATATTTATCCACATTTTACACGAACATCTATTCATGCATATCAGAAAAGATACCCTGAAAACCATGAAATTTAATGCTCCTGAACGATGAAATTAAAATATTTTACTCATATAGAAAACAATAAATGAACATAAAGAACTATAATAAAAAAATTCATTTATTAATGTTTATTTATTTTTCATAAATTAATTTAATGTAATCATACAGGTCATTAATGTGAAATTATCTTTAAGAGAGATGATAAGGGTAATTCTTAGACCTAATTCTATTCCTTTGGGTATTCCCTCTATCAACCCATATTTAGTATGGATATTATGTAAATATAATTTCTTATTTGTATTATTACCATATTTTGGATACACAAGTTTTCTAAATTAGTTCATTATATTCACAATGTCTTCCAAATGATATTTTATTCAAAAAATGCATAATTTACTTCTCGTGATTGTTTTTTCATCACTCAAGGATGATTATTAAAGGATGTTTATTCACTGTTTAATTTTGGAAACCAATCCATTTGAATTCATGATAATGAAATGAATCTAATTCATTTCAATTGGTTAATTTATGTTCAAGATAGATATATGTTCACTATGGCACGTATGCTATTGAAAATTTAATGATGTGACGGTTGTGCATAGAATTATATAGCGGAATTTAAATGATATGACATGACGAATGTGACTAGAATTATATGGACCTCTAATTAATGATTTAATGTTATGTATCACATTATAAAATTGAAATATGAGTGAACATTATTATATTATTGTTCACTACTATGTGTGGATGTTGACCACTCATAGATGTTGTTTTATTTTTATGAATTGAAAAATTCATTGCCTTTTCTCCACGCCATTTATCATTATTATTACTCTATTCCAATTTAATTATGTCAATTATAATGTTCAAAAAATTATATAATTTTGTATGTTCTTAACTATCCTCTTACTATTCTTTTATCTTACCACATTTTCATGTATATCCTAATGTGATATTTCTAGAGACATTAAGAGATTATAAGAAGATAAATGAGATGGAATTAATTAAATTTTTATGATTAAATTTGTAAATGCTAAATATGGTCCTATTTTTCCCATGACACTCATACTTTTGGATCCTAATTATGTATAGATTTTATGTCGATTGTCATTAAGTTATGGAATAGTGTATGAAAGAAAAAAATGGGTTATTATACCTCAATTCATGAATTTGGAGAAAATAATATAACTTCATGCTCAATTTATTTTGAAATTATTCATTTAAAACTTCAATTAAATTCTCATGACCTTTCAATTTATGAAATATAATTGAAATTTATCCATACTGACCATTATCACTCATTCAAGTCATTTATTTCATTTTAACTTATACATTATATGTAGAAAATATTTACATGGAAATTTGATAATATTATTCTTTATGGGAGATGGTATGGATATAAAAATGTAATATATAAATTTTAAAAATACTATATTGTTTGATGAGAATGGGATGGGTGATAATCATAAAAGATGATAATATATTATTTTTTATTATTTTTATATTTATATGATTTGTAATTTTTAACTTATGGGAATATTGTAAATAAGGGTTTGATTATTCATGTTTTAATAAATTATAGAGTCTAAATAAACTTATTTTATATCTAAACTCATGAGGGAAGTTCTAGGTAACATCATGGAAAATTTTTCATAATGTTATATGGTTATATTAAAAGGGATATTTATATCATTCTTATATTGGGGTAATTGAATATTGTTTTTTATATGATAAATCATTATATAAAAATCTATCATACCTGAATTTTTTTTGTGTTATTATCAAATGGTGTAAAACATAGATCATTTGAGATTTTATATTGATTCCAAAAAAATAAATTAGTGAAATAAAATTAATATTATATGGTTATAAAGAACAAGTTTTATTGTTAAAATATCACTAATTATTTTCTTGATATTCAATTATTAAAATCATTTATTTTCAAAAAATTATTCATTGATTAAATCTATATATATTTAAATATATTTTTTATTTAAAAACAATGATATTTTTTATGGGGTTTTGGGTTCTAGTTTTCATTGAAATATATTATTTAATGGTTATATTTTACAGTAATTATGTATAATTTTATTAACATTATTCCCTAATTAATGCATTTGTTATATTGGATAATATTTTATTAGGAGTGATATATTACATCAAATATTTAATATTAAGTTTATCATTTTCATTCAATAATGAATTTCCACCTTCTAATAAATCAGTGAGAAACAAACAACATAAACTCAAAATATTAACTGATTTCAAATGAAATTATTAATGTAGGTAATTATTGAACATTACTTCTCCTCACATATCAATAAATATGGGCAGGTTTATCATTATTAGTTTTAATACATGGATGTGAAATATTTTTTTCTTCATTCATTTTTTATCATTAATTTCATATTATAAATGGTTAGTGTAGAAAAAAAATTAAAAATATATTGAATAAGAATATATCATCAAAAAATTTGAATTAAATTTAAAATTAAATAAAATATATTATTCAAGACATATTCATTCTATACCGTTTTGAAATTAACAGGTATGGTTCATTATCATTTTTTACATTATTTTTTCCCAAATATATTTATTAAATAACAATATTATTAATTTAAATATACACTATTTATTATTAATATAACCACAACAGTAATATTATCTTTTTTCTATTTTATATAAAATATTTAATTATATAAAATAAAAAAATCATATTAATATTTTATTACATTAAAAAGAAAAAAATTATGGTGTAAATTACTTTTTAATATGATTGAATAGTTTTAAATAAAAGTATTAATAATTTCACGTTTTATAATTTTATAATGTTAACTGATATAAAAAAAAGAAAAATTATATAAATTTGAATATTTCAGAATATATTTATTAATATTATATTTTCATTCATTAAATAACACATTAAAATTAAATATTATATTATCTGATATGTTTTTTCATAAATCTGTTTGATTTAAAAGAAATATATTATAATAAATATAAATTTTTTTCTTTTGATAATATATAAATGATAATTATCCAAGAGATATTTGGATTATCATGTTTCATTTCTTCCATTTGTTTTGATTACATATTATACAAGTATAATTTTCAACGAATATTTCAATGTTTATTATAACAAATTTTAATGGCAAATATGTTATAGTGTTAAAACATGAATTCATTATATAAAATCAATGTATAATAATATAGATATTTTTTACATATCCAAATACACATTATATAACTATAGTCATCACCATTGTGACCAAATAAATAATGGTTGAGATATTAAGGGAATCATAAAGAAACATCCAAAATATTCTTGGGTTATTGATTAGATATGTGACTTAATATACATTGATTGTGAGATATTTTTTTAGTATTTCAACTGATTCCTCCAAATTTTTTCTTGATATATGGTTCTCTTTGTAAAAATTTTAATAAAATATATAATAAAATATCTTATTTTCTATTAATGAAATATTTTATTCAAATTCATTATGTCTTCGTTATAATCCAAAATTAATAATTAAGTTATTTTAAATGTAGAAAAGGACGTAAATTATTATGGATTGAATCCTACTGATCCACATAAAAAATAATTTCAACATCCATTAATTATTTTATTATCACAATTAAGTCACATATTTCCTTGATAACCAACCATGTATAAAAATTATGTAAGTTACATAAAAATTTTCATCCAAATGACTGAATTTTAAGACTTGTAGTCTATACGAATTAACAAAAAAGTTACAAGAATATACTACTACATATAAAATATTTGGATGATATAACTAAAAAATAAATTTAGTTTTTGTAAAATAATTTTATAATGGTTAGTAATTGGTCAACAAAACATATAGGAAGGTTGAAAACTCATCATTAATTTTTTGTGCATTATAATATATGATGTATAATGTTATATAAAACGAAGTAAATTTTTTTAAGAAAACACCCTAATCCATTACATAGAAATTTATCATTTATTATTGAAATAATGAAAAATAGATATTAAATTAATCCATCCTTATTGATAACATAAAGAAAATTAACATTAAAATAAATTGATATATTTCCTAAAACATTTATTAATATATTGATAAATTTCATTCAAAAGAACCCTACTTTATGTTTAAATAGAAAGAATACTCACATCCATTATGACCTCATATCCCAACACTGACGAAATAAAGTGAAATTGAGTCATGAGGTATTAAAATTTTATTCAACCACATATGAAAATATAAAAAAAACAAACACATATATATATTCATAAAAAATTAGTCAGCATATAATATCGAATCCAATTGTCCTTCTAATTTAATAAATTTTCAATAGAAATTTATCTTAGAGGTAATGGTTATTGTCAGCAGCACAGATATGAATTTATGAAAAATCCATTATTAAGAATAAATTCCATATATATTATCAACAATAATAGTGTATTTTTAGATTTTTTTTATAATTCTATTTAAAGTATTATGTGATTAAATATATTTCATAAATTAATATTTCATTTCTCATAAATCCCATCAATAAACCACTTATGAAAGTCAGTATTATCTTTCTATTTGTTTCACATTGATTGTGGTATTTTTAATTGAAAAATTATTTTTTAAATTATTTACCAATTAAATATTATAAAATTGTATATCACGGTGTCATATAATGTATTATGATCGAAATAGTTATGAATTAACATTACACATCCCCTCAAAGATACCCCTAAATGTCAAAAAACTAAAATTGGTATTTAATAATGATGGATTCTGATATGAATATTCAATTTAAATCTACCAGACTAAATGTATATAAATAATAGAAAAATGAGTGATTTAATTATATATATAAAGGATTAATAGGAAATGTGTTACATTTTGGATCCTCCATTTAACCTCTTATGAAAATTGTGATTGATTCATTATAATTACATGTGAATATAATAATATAATTAAATAATCACAATAAAATGAAATAAATAATTCAAAATGAATCCATGACTATCTCACCATGAAATAGATAAAGGAGAACAATGATATTATAGAATTATTTCAATAAAATAGGGACCCATCATCCATTTTCCCCTAGTGTTTCTCTCTCACAACCAAATAATGAAAATATAGATACCATTTCCCTTAAATTTATTAAAACCAAATGTGAGATAGGCCTCAACCATACTTACATCATCCCCACATAGTAACTAATAACATGTGATGTAATTAGTCCCAAAATTTACATCAACATCATAACCACACATCCATAATTTTTTCTATTCATCGAAGACACTAAAGCTGATGTTTAAAAATTACACCTCACCCCATAATTATATATTCATGAAATCCCATTTAGAGAGAGATCCAAAATAACCAAATTTGGGTATGTAATAATAATCAATACACTATTAGTAAAAATATTTTAGGCATTAGAACCCCGTTTTGGAGGTAGCATATATGGAAATCAAATATTTCAAAAAATAATCCTACATATTTATGTATTATTTGTGTGTGGGATTTAAGAAGAATTCTTGTAAATATATTATTTTTTATCTCGTAATTTGGAAAAAACACAAAAACATTTATGTGCTAGAGTCCTCAAAAACATGGTTGTGGTAGAATATATGATTTAAATTTTAAATAAGTACAATGATAAATCACAAAAAGGGAAGATACATATCCTTAGTGTAAGATTTTATCATTTTCTCAGTATGGGTCCATTTAAAAAAATTAGGACACATTAGTTGTGTTTTCTTATTTTAAACCATATTTTCTAAAATATTATTTTAGTATATAGTTGTTTTGATAATTAAAATGACCAAAAGATTTGGGATATACGGTTGAATTAATTGATAGAGTCTTGGTTTAAAAGTGAAATATAATTTTTTATTATTTTATTTGATGATTTTTTTTATCATAATCAATTTTTCTATTTTCTTATTCCAAATTATTATATTTTTCATTATTTATTCATGAACAAGAATCATTATGTAAATATTTCATCCAACAGATATTATAAAATTTTTTATTTTAAAAATAGTTTATATAATGTGAAAATTTGCATGTCATGAATAGTTGATATACATTAATTTAACCCTAGGACCCACATTCTCCGTTATATAATATAACCTAAGAAATTAATGTCTAGAATAGGGTTCAATTTGGGATATCTTAGGGATAAATTTTCTAAACCCTGATACACATTTCATTTTATATTCATTCATTTTTATGTATCCTCTAAAAACCATGGGTCACTCCAAATGATTTTGTTGTTATTGTTTCCCTTCTATAAATATTGGTTTACTGTTTGATTGTTAGGGAATTTAATTACATTATACTTCTCCATCAATTAGATATCCTTCATCATAGTAATGTAAATATATCTTAGTAGTTGTATTAGATTTTTATCATGATGCTTTTTTATTTAATGTTTTACTTTACCCCATTGATCTATGTTCTTTATTATTTTTTCTATTGAGAGTGTTTCATTGATCACCGAATAAAAGCTGATGTTTATAAATAATTATATATCCTAATTTTATTTTTTGTATGTGTGTGAAATACTATGTTATTGTGTTGAGACAACGTCCACATTAAATATTAGTGTAGTGAGTCAAAATAATCTTGTGTTTGGAATACTACTATGATCCCTTTTTATATTATAATGTTGAGACGTGAATTATGGATTCTTATAGTGTGATAAAAACCTTGAATGATAATTAATGTTCATCGGATTAATTCATTATTTAACCAAAAATGAGACCTTAGGTGATTAATTATGTTAGGTCCACATTGGAAAATGAATAAATTATTTCATATGATTAAGTTTTATAATTTTATTTAAGATTTCTGTGTACAATGCGATGAGAATAGAATAAGATATTATTTTTTGGATGAAAGGGTAGTTTATTGATATATGGAAATTATATGAATATATCCTTATGGATTATAATGTTATTTTGTGTTATTCGTTTCCCTATTATATGTGTTTCGACTCAATATTTAATTTTTATATAGATCTATTGGACTTATAATTCTGAAATGTTGTTATATACTTTTTACTCAAGTTATGTTAAAATTTATATATAATTGCTTTCTTAGATATTATGAATCTATTCTCGGAACATATTTTTAAGGTTACAATAAAATTAAGATAAAATGTTCATGGATTATTTTTGAAGAAATTAATAAATATAGGGAATTCCTGATTATTCTTAAATTCTTTTATGAATTCCATGGACTAATAATGATAGGATAAATATATAATGTTCATTATTATGTTATACTAAAATGATGATATAAAGTGAATATACTTGGTATAATTAACTTCTTCAACTGATGGCATTTTCATTATTGTGTGATAATTGTGTTGACATGAGGTTATTATGGGTATGTTGATTATATATGGTTAGAGTTATTCCATCTTGTTAATAAATAATTTTAATTGTTATATTTTGTTAATTATAAAATTATTTATGTTATTTATAACATCATTACATTCAATTGACCTAAGTCTGGTATTGTTCAGACATAGAGGTGGAAAGATATTGAGATATACTCTCACCATTTTCAAGATACAATGTAGATCCCACAAAGATTACATGGTTGTAGGTTTTTACTAGAGACGAGGACCACACTATTTATTGATCATTAATTGATGGGTTAAATCATTAAGAAATTACTAATGTTGAGCTTTGAACCATGGAAAATTAATTTTATCTCTTACAACAAAATTTTTTGAAATAAATTTCACCAATGATATTTTGTTACATTCATACATGATATTAAAATGTCCTCTTATTGTTATTTTATTTCACAATTGTCATTTTTTTATTTATATTCCATATTTTACTATTGTATATTGTTTTATTATTTTTTACTATTCATATATTTAAATTTTATTGAAACGCTATATCATGGTCTATTTTATACACACTATGTTCTATTAAACTTCTTTACTAGTAATTAGCTTTTATGTATGGGTTGGTGCACATGAGTTCAAGCAGTTGACCCAGTTTAGAAATCTGAGAGTCTACTGGGATGTGGTGTGATAAAAATTGGTATGAGTTGGTTATATTTTCATTTCCTTTTTCCATTAGACTTACAAAATATATGAATGACACCTGGTACTTTTAGGGACATCGTAATGATCGTATTCATCAGAGTAGATATCTTATACGTGCTAAAAAAGATGAGCACATAGGGTTGGAATCACAGTTCTTGTTCATAATTTATTAGAATTGATATTATTTCACAATGGTTGATACACAATAATAAGGATATAATTTTTTCAAGAGATTAGTACTCTTAGATAGAGATTTCATGATATGGGAGAACAAGAAACGTGATAGGATAATAGGGATAAATATATATTGAATTTCATTGCTAATGATTGGGAAATATTTATTTTAGTATATATATATTTCATGTAATAAAAGTTAAATTTGATAATAGACTTATATTATGAAAATTGTATTAAATTAATAGTATTTTATTTCCATTTAACATATCAATGTAGGTTTAGTGAGACTGTGAGTTAGTGGTTCCCTTTTATTCACCCATTGAGGGAGACCACATGTTGATGATCCAAAGCATCCTATGGATCCAAAAATTAGTTGGATGACCCTATTTTTGATTCATTCCTAAGGGTCAATATATCTAGAGAATATAATTCTCTTAACACTGTAACCATTATGACCGAGATGTATAAATATATTTATCTATATTGTCTACCAACATTCACGGGGGAGGAAGGACCCAATGTAGTTTAGTTCTGCATCCATTGTTTCGAGATGATATTCATGAACCTCCATTATGTAATAGACTTCTAATTAATCTGGTTGCATACATGAATTTTTTATATTCCAAGAATTCGAGAATAGTTCAGACAAATTATGGAAGTAAGATGATTTCACTTATATGGAGGATGATTTGTTGTTAATTATCAACATTAAATAAAAAATTTAAAGTGATGAAATATATCAAAAATTCATTCACATGATGTAGGTGGGAATTTCAATGACGGACCATTATTGATGTTTCACTTTATTTTTTCTCTAAATGAAAAATTTATAAGAAGATAAGGATCCTAGGGCTATAAATTACAATAATGGGATTCTCAATGAGGCCAGGTCACAAGTGATCATTTTTTATTTATGTATAATTTCAAACATGATGAATTAGAATCCCATCAATAAAGGGATTTTGAGAGACACATCTAAGATAATACCAAACTAATTCAATATTTAATTCTAAAAGCTATTAATCTAGTATAATGAAGAAACAATATGATAGTTTAAATGAAGGGAAAAACTAATTATATCATCCTTGTGAGTGGTATTCCATCTATGGATCATGTTCTATTGTTTTCTAATCAGTATAGAAAGTTGGACAGAAGAAGCCTCAATTAATGTACCCTATATTGTAGTTCCATCATTTAGGAATGTTGAACATACAACATATATTTTATTTAGGTATTTAGATGTATTGAAATCAATGGAGATCTGGTCATTTAGTAGTTTCTTGGTACATATCAACTACCCCTGAAAATAATGATAGAAGAAGTTCCATTCGATGTTCTAGGTAAGGTAGGGGGAGTGGTAACATTGTGAAAACGTGACATTACCATATAAAAGAGGTAGAAAAGGATATTAAAACTAGATTCATATAAAAGGACAAGTAATCTACATGTTATTTTTTCTACTTTGGTTATAATTGTTGAAATAACATTTACTGTTAAAGGGAATATTGTTGAATCATCTACCCTTCATAGATTTTTTTATAGTGTACGAGAATCACATTCTTTGATATCATTTCTTTATGAAAATGTTTTTTTAGTTTTTGGAATGTTTAGATAGTATTTTTAAAAATAATACACATTTGGGAGGTTATTCAATGTATATCAATGGATGAATGAAATTACCTAAAAATATTTTTTGTTATTGTTTATTTCGGAAATAATTTGTTCTGCAAAAGACATGATTAAATTTATTTGTAGGAATGGATTTCAGAGATATATACTAGAATCATATGAAATATTAAAATATTAGATTATCCATTTTATATATTCAAATGTAGTTAGCTACTATTATTATGGAGCTTTATATTGTTAATATGTTATTATAAGAAAATATTGTTTAATATTATATTATATCATTGCTCAAATATCTGGAAATTCGTTAGACTATGGAAGAATTTATTAGAAGAATAATTGTAAGGATATATAACATTTTTTTTGATTTCCATGTTTTATCTTTCGATTCCACTCATAAAGGATATCATGTTCAGGATTGAGATGGTGTGAGGATTTGACACTGATTTCAATCCCACTATATATGAATCCACAAATAGATCTCAAGGAATTAAATGTGCACTTATAATATCTATAATTTATGTGATTAATGTCACACCCTGACCAAATTTATTTATTATTTTTTAGTTGTTTTAATTATTTTATTGAGTTTTGGATGACTTTCATTGTTCCCCGATCAGTCCACACTTCTAGAAGTAACTACGGGTTGCCCGTGCAGTTACTCTAATGGGTCAGAGTTATGGAGCGCGAACTGCACGTGGATTATAAAGCCACGCAACAAGCGCGCAACTTAACCCTATAACCAGGCGGTACTTGGTGGCATGGTTTGGGCGCCGTTTTCTCAATCACGCGTCTTAATGCAAAAAAAATCGTGTGGTTAGTCAGGTCAGAATAAATAAATAAATATATTTTGCTGGTGAATGAAAATAAATATATAAATAAATAAAGAATGATAATTTGGATGAAATGATTTTTTGAAAATGGTTAGAAATAATAATATTAATAATATTATGATTTTTAATATTATTGTTATTATTATGACTGTTATTATAATTATAATGATTATGAATATTAATAAAATTATTATTATGTTATGAAAATTTTTATTATTATGATTTGTATTATTCTTATTTTTTTTATTAAGTATGTTGGCATTGTTATTATTATCATAATTATCAATTTAGTATTATTATTATTATTATTATTATTATTATTAAGATAAGAAATAAAGAAAAAACTAAAATTATAAAAAACCCTAAATCTACAAGGCGCACCCCCACCCCCCCCCCCCCCCCCCCCATTCCCCTTTACTTGCCACGAGCAGCACCGCCCCTTCCCCGTTACCCTCTCCCTTCGTCATGTCGCTCCCCTTTCCCCCTCTCTCTTCCGCCGCACAACAACGCCCCTCACCCTCCATGTTCGGCCTGCGTGATGCCGCCACTCGATCGCTAGAATCCCCCAGCCTCCTCACCAACCCCACCTCCCGTCATGCCGCCCTCCTGTATCACCCTCTCCTCCCTTACGCTGGTGCCCTCTGACCACACCCCCACATGGCGGCCTCCTCCTCTCCCACTCCGGCCAGCGGCGGTGACCCGATCTCCGGCCAGTAGTGACGTCGGCCCGACCTTACCTCCCCTCCTGCTCCGGTGAACCCGACCCCCCTACCTGTCTAGTCGATGCAAGAACCCCCTTCCCTATGCGATTCAGGCCAACCCAGCCCCCTTCCCTGTATGCTTCAAGTGAACCCAACCCCTGTCGTCCGACTATCTTCTGGCACAAACCTAAATTCCCTTGCGTAGCACCTCTTCTATGATCATGTGTGGTCTTGATTCCCCTCGCTGTCAAACCATGGTTTGCATCTCATTCCAGTTTTGGTGTTTCTTAAAATTCACTGAACTTTGACATATTAGTTTGTGTTTCATGCTATTTTCACGATGTCTAGAGTATGTGATTGACATTTCATACACGTTGTTCAAGGTTCCATCATCATCCACCAAGGTCGAGGCGGATGAACTCGATTTTCCTTGCTGCTAATTTGTTGAGTAAGGTTAATGCACTCGCTGTTTTTTTTTACGTTATCCAATTTAGTGTCTTATTTTTTTTTTGAGGCCCTGGTATTTATTTGGTTGTGTGTTGGTTCACGCCACACTAACCTTGGTGGTCGACTGTGTTCATAATGTGTGGCGATAATTTTTCTAGTGTCTACGCTTTTGTGGGAGTGTGTCTATGTGAGCAGGTGGCGGTGTGATTTTGAAAGAATTGGCTCGACCAATTCTGTGAGGTAGGTGCTTCCATTCCATTTCATCTAATTTCGTTCCATGCAGTACTTGTATTTTAGTATTTAATTGTTACACCCTGATTCTCACTTTTATTACAAATTCACTTAGTTTATGAAAATGATTTAGTGTTATTTTAACTTTCAAAATATAAGTGTTGACACGTCCTTCAATTCATGCACATGTTTTGCCTATTTAGTTGAATGTGGATAAATAGTCGTGCTTTTAAAGAAAAATGATTTTTGTCAAAGGCTTTGAGTGTTATCTATAATTGTTTAATATGGTGCTTCAATGATTTATTAAATTATGGGAGAAGTGAGAATCTGGTTTTGGAAAATGTTTTAGAGTTCACATGATTTTAAAAGTGGATTTCAACGTGTGTGACACATATTCATCAAGTTTCACTTACCACGTGTTTTCTTTAAATGGCCCAATTGGCACATTAAAAATGATTGGTGAATTCTTGGTTTAAAGGACCGTTTGGATTTTGAAATAGATTTTTTGAAAACCCTTCTTGGATTGGTATCCCTGACTAAATGTTGACTCGTGAGATGGAATGTTCATCAGTATGAGACTTCATTGAATGATAATTATTTTGAGGCAAGGGACAAACCCTTGAGGTGGCCCGAATGGTTCCAGTTTGTGTGGTATCTTTGATTATATATATGTGACTTTTTTTGAATGATGTGGCACACCCCATTGAGAATTGTACATGGGAACCTAGCATAGGAAATAGTTTTACTGAGAACGATTGTTGCACTAGTTTAGACTACGCACTGGCTAGTGTCCCCATAGTAGGGGAATACTACGTTATTGTTGCTATGGGGACTGGGCCCCTCAGTTAGGCCATGTAGGGCTATGCCGAGCGTTAGTGCATTATAACCTCATCGAGTTAGGGCATGCCGTCAAGATGAGTCACATGTATAGTATATTCTGGTCTTCCTCTGCATTCCTAGGATTTCATGTGTTTCCCCGTTACGAGTACTATTAGAGCCATTTTCCTCTTTATGTGGACACTTTTTCTTTACACCTAGTTTTGGTATTTATTTATAAAACTATGATATTGTGATTACATCAAAAATGATTTCAGTTAGATGTTTTGAAATAGAATGCACAACTCCCCTTTCTTTCCCCTTGTATTTGGTTTTAAACTTGAAGGGTAATGGATCATGTGTGTTTGTATTTAAAAATAAAAGTGTTTATAAAAAACTAATTTTATAATGTAGTTTAAACTACTATTAATGGAAGTTCTTGTGGAAGAAATGACATGGATTATGTGGTGGTTTCCTACTGAGTGATTATCTCACACCCTAACTATACCACTCGGTGTCGGTATACCCGAGCTGATTTGCAGGTTTAGTATTTGTTCAGGTTTCCCCAGAAGGTGATTGATGTAGGAGCATAGCTGGTCCTATGGTTGGTGGTGACCAAGAGGTCACAAGGAGATCTGGTTGTTGCGGTTTGGTTTGTTCATTTGGGTTTTCAGTTTTGTATTTTAGTTTTCTGCCTGTTGAGCTGCACCTTGTATCTGGATTAGTTTATTTTATTTATTTTTAGTTTTCCATGCTACTGCGTCCTTAATTTATTTCATTTATTTATCTGGTATTGGTTGTTTATTTGTTTTGGGCTTAAATCATTCCCGGGTGTATGTTGTGATGCCCGGAACTAGTTTCCATCCCAGGGGGATCAGGAACTCCACTCAGGACTTGTTCCGGACCGGATTGGGTGACCGGTTCAAGGTCCACCCAGGTTGGTTTGTGACAAAATGGTATCAGAGAAGGTTAATGTTATTTGGGGATTCTTGTAGATGAAGATTTGGACTGTCGGGGATCAGGAGGTAGGTTACAGGTCGGTACCTGATCACTACCCCTCGTGACAAGACCTACGTTACCAGGGTTAGTCTGGGATTTGAGTCACTTGTCGTTGGTCGTTTCAGATTGAGGGATGACAATGGAGGTGAATCGGTTCACTTTGCAGCGTCACATGGGGTGGTGACCCATGTGGATTCAATGTTTCCGATTTAAGGTCCTCTTAGTGCTTTTCTTTACTTGGGGCATGTCTCACCACCATGTTGCTGGATCAAACATGTGCACTATATCCTCATTCTAGTGCGTTGTTATTTCTTTTGTTTTGTTTTAATCTCCTATAGTTTGAGTGTGCATTAAAAGTTAAACTAGTTTTTAAATTGAAAGGTGTTTCTTCCAAATTGTTTTTTAAATTACTAAAGTGGGTTTCTAAAGAGAAGGTGTATTGGTTTGGAAAAACATGGAAAGTGTTGGGGTTTGGTGAGGAAAATAAGTGTTTGAAACTTGGCACTCCTTATAGAGGGTCGCACGTGCATGGGTATGCATGGAAGTGCATGGGGGAACTTGTTCGCAGGTGATGTGAGTGGGATTGAATGAACGCACATGTGATGGTTCATAAGGTGCAATAGGTGAGTTATAAAAATTTAAAGAAATAATGGTTTTTGAAAAGTTATTTATGCCGGTATTTGTGTATGTTTGGATTATGGGCCTTTTTCCCCGGTCTTGTGTTGTTTCTTTGATTGAGTTTTGGCATGATTCCGATTTCAATGCTGTTTTTCGTGTTGTTATGAGTATGCCACCCAGAAAGCCTCCATGATTTTTCAATTAGATATGCCTAGTTCCCAGTTCTTTTTGTGTGTTTCCTTCTTATCGTGGTAATCAATGTCCGTTAGAGGCAGTTGTATGGTCCACGGAGATAGTGTGTGTCTTCAGGTTGTTGGGAACTCCCAGGATAGTTATGGTTCCTATGTCCCTAGATTTATTTGAGGGTTCAGCTTTGGACAAGTAAAGATTAGATGTCACATCTTCATTGGAGTTTTGTGTGTGATTAACGATGGTTGGTTTCCGTGAAGGTTCCCCACCTGGTAAGGGGTGCGGGCCAGGGGAACCTGTCTCCAAGAAACCATCCTCGTCAGTACTGGCACCTAGTTCGTCGGACCTCTGTCTTGTGCGCCACAAGTATGGCATGTCCGGACATTTAAAGTCATCATGTTTCATTCCTTTGAAAACATATGACCATCGTGATTGTTTGAATCACCAAATGGAATAAGTAATTAGAGACCAGAAGATGAAAATGCCTGACTGTGAGGCAGGAGATGCATCAGCCATCAGGGCCCCATCAACAGGTCTCGGGGCGAAGTTCATGCACAGTCAAGAGTTTCCGAGGGTGTGAGGAGCATCGGTACGAGTAATGTTTTCAACATTGGGAGGGAAATACCCAAAGTTTCCTTGTTCAGTTCTTGTCACCATTGTAATCTCATCATAGTTGTGTTGATATGATGAACTTTTTCTACCACAGTCTATGTGGACTTATCTATTTTTAGTGTGTTTTCAAATCATTGGATTTCATTTAAGGGTGTTGGGCCTATAAATAAATGGATCGTTCTAAATTTGATTTGGGTCTCAATTGTGTTCGTTAGGGGGATGTTTGCTTTCGTGAAATTATCGGGCAGTGTTTCGGGGTCCTTTATGAGTTTGGGCATGGAATTCCTTAGTCTCTGATTGCAGTGTGGATTTTATTTGGTCGATGTGTGACGGGTTGAGGTAATTCCTTATCCTTAGGTTTTTTGGTCGTTTCGTAGTAAGATTTCCATTTAAGTCTCTGGGTGCTGTTCGGTCCATGTGGAGAAATTAACTGGGTTCGGTTTGGGACTTCCCGGGTTAGTCCCCCTTAGGGGTGGTATGATCGGGTTTCAAGGTTTCCATATTATTGAATTCTTGTGGTGGGGAAAACCCTCCCATGTTCTACCCTCAACCTTGGGCTTCAGTTTTCTCTTGAAATGGTCGGCTGTGACCTATTGATAGTAAGGTCATCCCCAGATTCAATGTTCTTCCTCAGTTTTGTCTGGGCATGGACTTGAGTTGTGTCAAATTTCAGCTTGGTGACTTTCTAGGGGAAGAATGTTTTTTGGTGGGGAGAATTGTCACACCCCGAACTGATTTATTTATTATCTTTTTAATTGTTTTAATTATTATTTTGAGTTTTGTATGACATTATTTGTTCCGCGGTCAGTACGCACTGCTATATGTAACTCCATGTCGACCGCGCGGTTACCCGAATGGGTCGGAGTTATGGCGCGCGACCTTCACACGGTTTATAAAGCCGTGCGACAAGTGCGCACCATAACCCTATAACCAGGTGGTACCGGGTGGCACGGTTCTGGTGTTGTTTTCTCAAACGCGTGTCTTACTACAGATGAATCATGCGGTTAGTCGGTTCGGAATAAATAAAGAAATAAATAACTAAATAAAGCAAGATAATTTGGATGAAATGATTTTATGAAAATCTTTAGCAATAATAATTTTAATAATATTATGATTTTTAATATTAATGTTATTTTTGTGATTTTTATTATAATTATAATGATTACAAATATTATTATTATTGTTATTATGTTAATAAAATTTTTATTATTATGAATTTAGTATTATTATTTTTATTAAGAAAAAAAATAAAGAAAAAAAAATAAGAAACCCTATATCTACCCGGTGCACCCCCCTTTCCCCATTGCTGGCCGCAGGCCGCACCGCCTTTCCCCTTCACCCTCTCCATTGACCATGGCGCTCCCCTTTCCCCCTCTTTCATCCGCCGTGTGATAGCGCCCCTTTCCCTCCCTGTTCGGCAAGCGTGATGCTGCCACCCTATCGCCAGCGGCCCCCAGCCTCTTCACCAGCCCCCACCTACCATCGCGCTGCCCTCCCATAGCACCCTATCCTCCCTTCCACCGACGCCCTCCGACAGCACCCTCGCACAATGACCTCCTCCTCTCCTGCTCTAGCAATCAGTAGTGGGCTGAGCTCCGGTCAGTAGTGATAGAGGCCCGACCTTCCCTCACCTCCTACTCCGGTGAACCTGACCCCCTGCCTATCCAGGCGACACAAGAACCCCCTTGGTGGCATGATTCCAAAGAACCCGACCCCCTTCCTGGCACGCTTCTGGCGTACCCAACCCCTTATTTCTGACTATTTTCTGGTGGAAACCTGAATTCCCTTGCGCAGCACCTCCGATACGCTCAGGCACAGTCTTGATTCCCCTCGCTGTCAAACAATGGTTTTCATCTCATTCCAAATTTGGTGATTCTTCAAATTCACTGATCTTCGATATCTCGGTTTGTGTTTCACTCTGTTTTCACGTTGTCTAGAGTATGCGATTGATGTAACAGATCTGTTGGTCAAGGTTCTGGCATCCGCCACTAAGGGCGAGGTGGATGAACTCAATTTTCCATGCCGCCAATATTTCAGGTAAGGTTAATGCACCCGTTGTTTTGTTTTGCATCATCCAATTTAGTGTCTTATGTAGTTTTTGAGTCCTTGGTGTTTATTTGGTTGTGCGTTGTTCCGCGCCGCACTAACCTTGTGGGTCGACTGTGTTATTAAGGTGTCGTGATAATTTTTCTAGTGTTTGCTCTTTTGTGGGAGTGTGTGTACTTGAGGAGGTGGTAGTGTGATTTTGAAATCATTGGCTCAGCCAATTCTGTGAGGTAGGTGCTTACATGCCTTTTCTTCCAATTTCATTCCATGTTGTACTTGTATTTTAGTATTTAATTTTTACTCCCTAATTCACACTTTTATTACAAATGCACATAGTTTATGGTAATGATTTATTGTTAGTTTAACTTGCGAAATATAGGTTTTGAAATTTCCTTCAATTCATGCAAATGTTTTGCAGATGTAGTTGAATGTGGATAAATAGTACTGTTTTAAAAAAAATGATTTTTGTTAAAGGATTTGAGTGTTATTTATAATTGTTTTATAAGGTGCTTCAATAGTTTATTAAATTATAGAAGAAGTGAGAATCTTATTTTGGAAAATGTTTTAGAGTGCGTATGATTTGAAATGTGGACTTCAACTCATATGAATCATTTTCATCAAGTTTCACTTACCGCGTGTTTTCTTTAAATGGCCCGATTGGAAATTTAAAAATGATTGGTGATTTCTTGGTGTAAAGGACCATTTGGCTTTTGAAATAGATTTTTGGAAAACCCTTCTTGGATTGGTATCCCTACATTAATATTGACTAGTGAGATGGAAAGGTCCTCTGTATCGGACTTCTTTGAATGATAATTATTTTGAGGCAAGGGACAAACCCTTGAGGTGGTCGGGGCGGTGCCAGTTTGTGTGGTGTCTTTGATTATATATATGTGACTTCCTTTTTTGAATGCTATGGCACACCCCATTGAGAACTATACATGGGAACCTAACATAATAAAGAGGTTTACTGATAATGATTATTGCACTAGTTTAGACAATGCACTGGCTAGTGGTTCCATAGTAAGGGAATACTGAGTTATTGCTACTATGGGGATTGGGCCCCTCAGTTAAGCCATGTGGGGCTATGCCAAGCGTTAGGGAGTTATGACATCATCGAGTTAGGGAATGCCTTCAAGATGAGTCACATGTATATTATGGTCTCGTCTTCCTCTGTGTTTCTATGATTTCCTATGTCTCCCCATTACGAGTACTATTAGAGCAATTTCCCTCTTTGTGTGGACACTTTTTCTATACATCTGGTTTTTGTATTTTTTTTGAAAACTGTGAAATTGTGATTGCATCAAAAAGGATTTTAGTTAGATGTTTTGAAATAGAAAGAACAACTCCCCTTTCATTCCCCTTGTATTTGGTTTTAAACTTGAAGGGAAGTGGATCATGTTTATTTGTTTCTAAAAAGCAAAGTGTGTATTAAAACCTAATTTTTTATTGTATTTCAAACTATTTGTCACGACCCGCCTTCATCAAAAGGAGGGAAGGGTCAGCAGATTGCCAGGCCCTTCCTTCTTTGAGTTGAAGGAGAGATAATGACCCCCGAAACCCGCCTTCAATAGGTCCCAGAGTGGCGACTAGCACCAAGGGTATGGGAAGTTCTCGCAAATGGAAGGCATTACCCTTTTTATTTTATAGGATCGAAAGATAAGGAGGAGAAAACCCAACAACACCAAGATAGAATGAAAAGTAAAGCCAGAAGTAAACCATTCCCACATGCATGTTTAAACAGTTTACAACAAGGTACAAGTACAAAAGAAAAAGAAGCTCTCAAGTACAATACCAAAAGAAAACAAAGGTACGACAACACCGACAACTCCAACTGTCCGACTAATAGGGTCCCGCGCAGCCCTGGTAGTCCTCCTGGAAACCTGAAAGTAAACGTAGGGTGAGCATACAAGTACACTCAGTAGGGAAAACCAAGACTCTCGTGCACAAGTGGGGGAAACGTACTAAAGTCCCGTGATAAAGAGTAAACCAAACACCTAACAAGGCAACTATCCATCCCAAGCCTCACCAAGGTTCGCTCCCCAAATAACGCAAGTCAAGTAATATATATATAAGAGCACATCGATGTTTGGGTACCCCGCGCCACTTTCCCACTGGTTATTGAGACATCCTACGCATCGGACCAATCCCGCCATTCTCACCGCAGTCCCACTGCCACACCCGCCCGCACACACCTGGGCCACAACCACACGCAGTCCCACTGCCAAATCCCGCCCGCACACACCTGGGCCACAACCACACGCAGTCCCACTGCCAAATCCCGCCCGCACACACCTGGGCCACAACTGTCACAAGTAACCATGCCTGCAAACACCTAGTCCAGAACAACCACCGCTACGCCCGAAGACACCTGGGCTAAAGAATCCACTGCCACACCCGAAAACACCTGGGCCTCATCCCGAAGACACTTGGGAAACCACCTGCCGCACACACCTGGCCAACCACCACAACACCCTGCCCGATGGTTCTTGGGCTAATAATGGACTTCAGGCCATCACAGCCTGCCCGAAGGTACTTGGGCTATCCGGGAAAGGGAGCAGAAAAGGAGCTAATAACCAGCCACTAAGTATAGTGTTGGGAAAAACACCCTTCCCCCATAAATGGGGGTGTTCGGCACTAAGTGCTCCACTGGGGTGGGGCGCGAATAAGAAACACAAAGCTACAAGTATAGATATAGGTAACAAACACTCACCCAAAACTTAGGTTTTCCTAGCCAACCTACAGAACACAATACCACAACGCCCGAGTCACAATTCACGACCCTTGCCCACAAAACCATTTGTCCCATTCTTGTTTCACGTTCAGTCAAATGTTCAATTAATTTTAAGCACTACTGGGCAACTACCATAAGCATAACCAAGGAAAACGTCAAGCATAGATCAACCAAAACACTCACACCCGGTTCTGCCAACAGAGGATCTCTCCCCAGTTTGTGATAAAAACCCACAACCACTGAAACCATGCCAACAGGAGATCCCATCCCCCAAATTCACACAGCCACCGAGAGTATAAAAAGAACGGGGGATCCCATCCCCTCCCACATTTCCAGCAAACGGCCCGAAGGGAAAACAACCAACAACCACTACCAACACGAGTCAGGGATTTTCAGATTTAAACGACTTAACACACTCCATGATTTCAAAATTCCATGTGTTCTATCCGTTAGTTATCACAAAAGGGTTGATCCTGGTGCTTTCAATTATTCATCCGGGTATACGTGATTAACCAATTTCACAGCAGGAGTTCACAATTTCAGCAACCCATTTAAAACATCACGAGGGGATTCAAGTGCACACACACGACCACCAACGGCCTCAATTTTCAGAAAACATAGACCAGTACAACAAAAGGGATGATCACAAGATAAAGCATAAACAACGATCACAACCCCTTCCCCTTCTTTCTTTAGAACTTCGTTTAGTATCTTCATTAGGGTTTGGTTCAACCAATTCCATAGGAACAAAAGTAACGCCCACCCCGCATGATACACAAAGGTGAGAGACGAGAGAAATTCCCTACTTGTTGATGGATGATCGACGTTTAGGCCGGGGGCGCGGAACTTTACGGATAACGACGCGGCGGTCCCGATGCACCAGAAGGTCCACGATCGAAGAAGGGGGAAAACCACGGCCTAACCCTTAATTATAAGGGCTGGGGACGGTTGAGATGAAAACACAAAACCACGGAAGACGAGGGAGTCGTGGGTTGACCACGTGGCTTGACTCATCATTAATGGCGCTGGGTGGTTTTAACTGACCCATGAATTAATGAAGCATTTAATTAAGACCTTTGCGCGCGTTTCGGATTTCTAAGATATTTTTTTTAGCAAGGAAGAATAGGGTTTAAAACCCTATTTGCGAAAAAGGAACATTACTGGAACAACTTGGCAGGGCCGGTCTCACCGATCGGTCTCACCGATCGGTGTCACCGATCGGTCTCACCGATATCGGTCTCACCGATATCGGTCTCACCGATCGGTGTCACCGATCGGTGTCACCGGTCGGTCTCACCGATCGGTGTCACCGGTCGGTCTCGCCGATCGGTCTCACCGATCGGTCTCGCCGATCGGTCTCGCCGATCGGTCTCGCCGATCGGTCTCGCCGATCGGTCTCACCGATCGGTCTCACCGATCGGTCTCACCGATCGGTCTCACCGATCGGTCTCACCGATCGGTCTCACCGATCGGTCTCACCGATCGGTCTCGCCGATCGGTCTCACCGATCGGTACCCGCAAGGAAACCGGATTTTTGGCAAAGGAAGGGACCAAGGGGGGTCTGGGTCTTCACACTAGTATTAATGGAATGTCTTGTATAAGAAATGACATGGATTCTGTGGTGGATGCTAACTGAGCAATTAGCTCACACCCTTCCTATATCACTAGGTTTCAGTAGACTCGAGCTATTTTGCAGGTTCAGTCTTTGTTCAGGTTTCCTTAGAATGTGCTTGATGTTGGAGCATAGCTGGTCTTATGGTTGGTGGTGGCCAAGATGTCACATGGAGATCGGGTTGTAGCGGTTTTGTTTGTTCATCTGGGTTTTCCGTTTTGTATTTTAGTTTTCTATCTGTTGAGTTTCACCTTGTATCTGGATTAGTTTATTTTATTTATTTTCAGTTTTCCATGATGTTGCGTCCTTAGTTTGTTGCATTTATTTATCTGGTCCTGGTTTTTTATTTGTTTTGGGCATACATCTTTCCCATGTGTATGTTGTGATGCCCGACACTGGTTTCCATCCTGGGGGGATCGGAAACCCCCCTCGGGACTTGTTGGAGACCGACCTAGGTGACCGGTTTAGGGTCGACCCAGGTTGGTTCGTGACAAGTAATTTAGACATTTATTTCACCTATGGATTCTCCCATTAATTTAATAATTAAGGATACTAGTACATTGCTCTTATGTGTGGACTATCTGATATTAAACCATTCGATAATCATGAATCTGTATCCACATACAGGGATTGGATATCTATTTGGAAAGCTGATAGATTACATATTATCCCTAATATTGATCTCAAATAACAATATCATATATTGAGTTTGAATCCATAAATAATATCTTAGTATAATATTAGATTTATGTATAGCTTGTATGAGTTCATCATGATATATTTTGGACTCATAAATGCACATGGAGTGATCATGTCCTTTAGGTATCCATCTATTAAATCAATTTGTGGATCATATTTTAGAGGTTATAATTGATGTATTATATGTTCTCATGATGTCAGTATATGATCATTCACTACATATTGACAAAATCATTAATACAAAAAATGATCATCATATTTGTTACAAGCATTTGAAATTTATCTATAAGATTTATAAATTGAAATTATAATGCAATTATATTTTATGGTCGGAGTGTCAGGGGATCCAGTTATGGTTTTAGTTGTCATATCTTGGTAGTGGGATAATAATTTCCTTGATATTTTAATGTTTTTTCCATGAAGAGAATTTTGAGTGCATCATTGGGGAAAAATCCCATCTGTTAGTTCTGTTGTTTGGGCTGACCAAGAAAGTGGTTATCTTTTTTTTTGTTAGAGGATTTATAGATAGAATATTAGGTGTTGAAGAGTGGGATAACATTTTCGTTTGTCCTTACTTTATATGTTTCACATAAGGTATATACCTTGTACATTGATATATCTAGAGATATACCAATAGTTGTTCTGATGTAGGAGACCAAAGTTGTTTTATATGGATAAAAAAACTAAGATCACAGTATAATAACTATGCTATAAAGGGTCATGAATTGTATTTGGTTATAAATACTGTATCATATTGTAAAACTATATATTTCATTACATGTTTTTGTTTTAGAAAAAACTACAGGAGCCCCATGTTATAATGTTTATAATGGGACCAAACCCTTCCTCAAAAGAGTTGTGTCAAGTAACTATAATATTCTAACTATCAGTTGGTTTATAAATAAAGAAAGGAAAAAACATTTCTAGAAAAATTGATCTATAATAGTAAGATGGGTAATTTTTATGACTCTAGATATGATTGATGAATGGTATCACTCATTCAATACTTCCATCTAGATATTTAATAGTTACATGGAAGAGTAGATCTAACATCAACATCAGTTATACATGTTATTTTCTAATGTATCAACACCAATATGTTATCCAACATAGAAGGATTAGATATAAGAGAAATAATATATTTGGGGTATCCACCATGAGTATAGTTTCATAAATGTGTCAATTCTTTTCATTTCAATGTATTATTATGGGTTCCTAACTAATTTCTCAGAAATTATATGAGAGTGTTTCATGATATTAATTGGGTGTTATGACCATATTTAAAATAAATCCATTGTGTTATTTATAGATAGTAATTGTTTATATGAATGATTATGTAGTTATAATGTTTTATAGTGATATTTTTAACATGTATGAGGTAAATACTAAGGACCAGTGTCCTATCAGTTTTCAACCAATTCATATTCTGTAATATAAATTAGATGATGTAACAATGGTTTTTGATAAAGGGTTACCCTAGACACCTCGTAAGATTTATTTTTTATGGATGATCAATGATTGAATAAAAAGATATCAAATTTCTTACCAATAACGACAAATTTCTTATTGATGATCTTTATAATATCTATATATTTTACATAGTGAGACTGCAGTGTGTTCAGTGGGATATCATTTCACATATATATCCTTTTTTAAGGCCTCAATTCATGTGTGGAATATACCTATGAGATAATTTCTTTCTCTAATTATAACCTATCATCCCCATATAGATTTCCAATATAAGTGAAATATTCAAATTATAGAGGATTTTTTGTTATTGTTTGTGCTAGATTTCAGTGGTTTGTGGGAGAATGATTTTGAATTCATAGAGACAGTATATAATAACAGCTTCCAGTAATCAATCAAAATGTCACATTTCATGTATTGGTTTAGAATTATATTACACTATCCTATCTTCTAGTTAGAGGAAGGTGATTTAGTGATAGTTGGACATTGTCATATGTGTGAGATATTTTATCTCATTTTGATGATCGTGATGTAGCAAGTTACAACATGGGTCATCTTAAAAACATACGTGGACTAGTAGTGGTGAACTCTAGATTTTGAGGTGATTCGTCATGTTTTTATTTGGGTGTCACATATATTAGGGAAAAATTATATAATGAAAAAAATGAAATATGGTTCATGGAATTGTCCTTCCATTGGAGATAGTGGGGAGGGTCAATCCAATGGAATAAATATTGGCCCTTCCACTTCTATAAAACCCCTAGCTATACATATTTTCATGTTTCAACTTTATAAAAATAATCCAAAGCCTAATATTGAGATATACATTTATGGAAAAAAATTTCATGTAGAAGGGTTATATTTAGATCTTCTGATATGGATTGGGGACCATATTGAGATGTGACATTTGGGAAATATTATACATATAGTTTGAGTGCACATGTATCTTGTGCATTTTCCCGAGGGTGCCTGGAATATGAAATTTTATTTTTTATAAATGTGGACAATCATGTTCGATGAGAGCCCATAGTGAATCATTGAATAGATCGATGAGAAGATTTTATATGGTGGAAAGATGATTGAAAATGTTTTTTTGATAGATAAAACTATGTATATTTTGGTATGTTATTTTTGGTTGTCAGCTCTATTAATTTTTTTTGGAAAAACCATTATATTATGATTTACATCATGTTATGGGGAAAATATATCACTTTATTGTAATTTATGCATTATTTAATTAATGAATTCTAGGTATAAATGTGAAAAACATGAATAGGATGTTCAATGAGGGTCTGGGTTGATCAACATCCATTTTTTAATGTTTTTTCTTGTTCGTAACTATATTACATCCTCACATCATGAACCAGTTACATTATGTTGTAAGATTCCATGATATGGTTCAATATGTTAAATTTATACACATTGTGAAAATTATTAATGTCATGTAAAAATGATTAATTTTAATATGACCCCAATCGATGCATTTTGAGGTGTAACATGTAAATAAAAAATACACATCATAAAAAGGTGTTCTCATTCTAAATATACTAGCACAATCATTTTAAAACCTATTACTCATATGATTTTTTATTAAATCTTTGTCATTCCTCCTCTCGCAAACCCCAGGGAGAGTCGTGGTTATTTTGAAGGAATTTTTTCCCATTCAGGCTTCTCAGTTTATATTTTTACAATGGGTGAGTTACTTCACAACAGTTTTATATATCCTTCCACATTTCTTCAATACAAAGTTGTGATATCCTTTTAGTGGTTGGGATGTTTTTTTTCATATTGTGTTTGTGATATTGTTTTCATCCATTATATCCTTCACCTTAACTCACTAGAAGATATTTTGGAATTTATAAGGAAAGTATAATTTTGTTCAATAAGAAAGAAAAAAAAAGAATGTAGATATTTCTTTTGAGTCGTTTTTATCTAGAAAAGATGCCAAAAAAAGATGTCTTGTATTTATTGCCTATTTATTACAAAACCAATTTAATGAAAATTTAGAAATACATTTTTTGTAATATATTAATTAATTTTTTTCAAATACTTAAAAAAATAACAGGAATCAGATTATATTAAAAATAATGATAAAAATAATTTAAAAACCCATGTGTATCATGCAGACCTCGTTTATCTAATATTTCAATCCTTTTGATCTTAACACATGATGACAACGAAGGATATCTAAGGATCCTCAATACTGGATTTTCATTAGTTTCCTCAGTTTTTAACATCATTTAATAATCAATAAAAAACATTCATTCTACGTTTATCATTATATGACCATCGACGTCAATAATTTTTCATAGGAAATAATTTTTCCCTATTTTATTAATGTATTAATTTTTATTCTTCTTTTATACAAAATTTTTTGTTAACTATTACAGTTTATATTCTTGACATGAATTAAGAGAGAATATTCAAATTTCAAATCAATTTTTATTATTGAAATCCAAATTTGGTAAGTAATTTTTTTTATTTTTAAGATATATTATTTATCATTTATATATAATTATGATTTCATTATTCATTTTTTTGTAATAAATTGACCATAATTAGAAATTTTATTTTTAACATTTGATTATTTAATAAATTTAATATTTTATGAAATTATCATATTCATTTTTAAAAAAATGTTATATACATGTTTATATGTTTATAGATATATTTTTTTGTATATATATACATTAGTTCAAATTAGTATACCTATGATATTTTACAATTTTTATTCTAAAATATTTTTGTAAATTTGGATTATAATAAAACATATCACAAAAAAAAATTCTTTTTTTTAATTTGTTTTTATTTTATTTCCAATAATCATGGATATTTCCTATCAGAATATAAATAATTTTTATTATCTGTATTTATGTTCAGTTTTTATCTATTTATACATATATATTTAAATATATAAATTTTTATATGTTTAAATATTATCACTGATTATATTTCCATCTCACGTAATGAATGGATCATGATTGGTTAAATTTATGAATAACCACTAGTTAATATAAAAATATATTAATGGTTCTTTGAATTTTCTTATTGAAATATTCAGAACATGAAATTGACTTTTTGTCCATGTGGGAAGACTTTCAATATGTGAATGGTTAACTCTTGATAATTTTAGGATCATCACTTATTATATAGTTTTTGTCTGTAATAATACAATATGGAAATGATATTGTGAATGAAATTAAAATTCAACATCTAATATTGTTGATAGTGTTCATAATGAGACATGAGACCTTATTGGAAAATTAATTTATGTTTTTTTTTGAAACTGATAAAAAATATAAACATTTCAAATATTGTATTGAGGTTCATCAAAACCCTTATTCCTTGGTTATAGTAAATACACAATATCATCATTAGTTTTGAGATCATTTAACACGAAATAATGAAATTGTTGGTGTGACGAATGTTTCCCTAATATAATTGTGCTTTTAGAAGGGCTACTTCGTGAAAGAAACGGGCTTCCAGATTTGAATTATGATTTTTTGAAAATATTATTCCCAATAATACTAGGTTATAAAAAGATACATGATTTCCTCATTGATTGTGTGATATATAGGAGAGAACAAAAATTATTATCAAATTTTCCTACATATTGAACATCACTCTATAGGATTTATGAATAAGTAAAATCATATTTATTCTCACATAATGACATCCAAAATAATTCTAAATAAAATAATTCATTCTTATTATCAATTCATATTATTCTTATAAATAAACTCTGATTAATTCTTAGGTACCAAAATCCATTATCCTACTTCAAAACTATGGTATATTACAATAATTCCATATTTAAAGCATCAAATTAAAAATTCAATTAATGAATAAAGGATAAGATTTCAATATGATGAACAAATCTCTGATGGTAAATTACATCATGGTATTAACTCATCATCACGGATGAGTTTTGATTAAAAATCCCAATAATTGGGAAGTGACATTAAAATATCAAAAATGGAGTTTGTAAGGATGGAATGAATAAATATTAGTTTCTAAGTAGACCACATAGTTCATGGCCTAATTTTTTAGTTGTTTACAACTTATCCCCAAATTAAATTATAAACGAAAAATATGTTATTATGGAAATTATTATTTTTGGACCAAAACAATAAAGAAACAATATTGATGTGCATATTTCACTATTTATTGATGATTTGAAACTTCTATGTGTGGTTGTTTTTAATTTTTTTTATATATACAAAAAAAAATTTCTTTTTCATGCTATGATAATGTTTAGTGTGAATTAATTTCCAACAAATGGAATCTTTTTTGGATATAGTGTTATGGGACATGAATCATGTCCCATTTTGAAGAAGAGGATTGATATTATCAATTACATAATGGATGAAAGATAGTGTACATCAGACATCAATGCTTTTTGTGAATTCATCATCCTTATAATATATATAAAAATATATTTAATAGTTGACAATAATATAATTTTAATTTTCAGTTGAATAATATTACAACAGTGTGAAAAATATTGATTCTACATTTGGAAGGAAATGATGTTTTTATCCTCAGAAAAAATATCTGGTAGAGAAAACCCATTTTTTTGAATTACCTTGTCAATCGTTCTTAGAGATAAATCATAACAATTATGTTATGCATTTTGAATGAAATATATATGAATTTATAATCAAAATTATGTTAGATATAAATTAAATAAAAATGTTTGTACTGAATGACTGATTAGAATTTATATTAATTGGAATATGATTAGAGTTATCTCCCTCTATGAAATGAAAAAACATATCTAACTACTGCTTATCAAATATTAATAAAGAGTTAGAATGTGAATATTTTTTAGTTGTGTATATATGATATAAAAGAACCCAGTGGATATTCTTCAAATGTGATGAATTTTATGTCAATGAAGGATTGATTTTTAATATGTAAGTAATATCATAATTATCATGTATTGATGACATAATAACGACATGACAAACTGTGTGGTAAATTATTGTCAGCTCTTAAGAAGACTATCATTAGGTTATATTATTTTTTAATATCAATTTTTATAACAGTAATTGAGATTAATTTGTTAGATGAGTAAGAGAATGAAGAATCTCTTATACATCTTCTACTAGAAATTTATTTTCCCCCTATATTTTTTGATATAATGGTTCATCTTCTGATTCAACTGTTTTGTGAAATAAGAATATATTTTCTTATTTATTTTTGTTGGATGAATCCTTTTTAAAGGTATAATAAATTTTTAAAGATATATAATAAAAATCATTATCTATTAGAGGACTCTATTATTAAAAAAAATGTATGGTAAGTGATGATTGAGTTATTTACTAATTATATGTATGCTGTGAAGCATAATGGTCTCCTTGTTGTCAAAATTTGATAATAGATAGTGAACCTAGAGGATTTGGGGGGAAAAGAAAAAGTTAATTCCCTGTGATGAAGGGATGAAGGAACATTTATAAATTTTTAAAAACACAGATGATGTTCAATCGTATATATCATTGCATTTGTAGAATTAAAGATTCAATATTCTTAAATAATTGAATACTCATTTATGATTGATCCAAAAAGACATTGGATATATGTTTCAAAAATAATTATATCACAGATATATCTTCTTCAAAAATGTGGAAATGGTTTTTTGGGTCCCCATCTCAAAATGTGAATACATGGTACAATTTTGATTTTAATTGGTAAATATTTTACCAAAAATGATGGTTGACAAGATTAATACATAGAATAACGGTTTAATTGTCTTCGCTAAAGTAGTTCATATTTCGAGTGAAAAAGATAAAAACCCCAATTTGGACTTTGTTGGCATATTTCAAAATTCTTGATGGTATATGAAAATTTTACTATTCAAAATTTTGATTCAACATTTTTATGTGTAGTTTAGATGATATTAAAATTTGTTCGAAGAATAATGATTTTGGGAGTACATTGGATGATTTTAAAATATATGAATATAGTGAGGAACCATTAATCATGAAGACACATGAAAAGATGATATATTATTACATCGATATTTGGAATGATAATTGATCATTCAACATTCATGAAAAACAATACTATTTGGGTGATGAGGATTGTGCTGATGATATAATCGATTGACATGATTCTAGTTCATCTATTACATTATTTCTGAATGATTACAATGAATAAAAGGAATATAAAGTTAATGTCGTACTTAGTGTTCATGATGAATGGATATAGTAAAACACTAAATATGACTCCTAATTTTTAAGTTTATTAGTTATATTTTCTTTAATTTTTTAATGATTCACATATAAAAATTTTATTTTTGGTAGGTTAGCTTGTATATATTTTGGTTATGAGAATCATGAAATCAATATTATTTTTTTAACATAAAAATGCATGCCTCTTTACTAATATTAATAATTTATTATCCTAGTTTCAATATATATAGTTTTATAATAATATGAAGGTACAAAAAACATTATTACACATTATTGTGTTAATATCAGATACAAATTGAAATGATAAAATACAATTGTATATCATTTTTTCATAGTATTAAATATTCAGAAATATATTTATTTAATGATTAAATATAATAATTATAAAAAATTTTACATGACTACCTATTCTTCTTCATTTGATGAGACTTATCATATTACTATAGAGAAATCATGTCTTGAGTTTGTAAATATAGTATTAGAAGTTTACCGAAACAATTAGTTTCTAATGGGGATGATTGATTAGATATTCATTTTGAGGATAAAAATAATGCAATGGCTATAAATGAAATTAACTTTATAAGTTATATATCAATACAGAGAATTTTTAAGATTATTATTTTATATCATAATATAATGTAACGCCCCGACCCCAGCTACCCAGAGTCGGTGCATTACTTCGTAACATTGGCATGATCACAAAAGATCAATTCTCGAAAGGCCGATTAGTTTAGTAGCCTTGGAAACACTAGATACATTCATAAATGTTACATTACATCATAAAGTGAAAAACTAATAACAAAGTCTTCATAGTCCACACTCATATCCTCTTCTGACTATCCCTGCAGGTCATTCATAAAATACTTTTTCACATCCTGGAAAATATTAAAACATTGAAAGGGGTGAGCTTAGATTCTCAGTAAGGATAACAATATTGCGGAAGCTTTCATAAATAAACATAAACATTTAAGGCAATGTATAACTAAACAAAAGCCTTATTAAACTTGAACTTCAGCATAATATGGAAAAAGTAAAATCAAATAATGCCACTTACTTACTCACATGGATATTCTAATAGACAAATAATCACATTAAAGATCAATAACCACTTTCATAATGAAGGAATGTGTAATGCCGGACATTCTGAAACATTTTGTCAAGGCCTCGGCCAAGACGTCTAAAATGATTAAGGCCTCGGCCAAAACCATAAATCAAATTGGGAAAGGGCCTCGGCCAATTCCACGTCTAGTTGTCTCATGAGACCTACCGATGTAATTTTTTAGAAGATTATTACGTTTAAAATTGCTCAAATATAATCCAGTGTTTTTCTGAAAACAATATGCAAACTTCTGAAAATAGAATAACTAATTCTGAGACATCTCGAGTAATTACAGGCCATGATGGGTCCATGCCCAATCCCTTCCTGTCTACCACACTCGAGAGTCGGGTTTTCTGAAAACATTTTTAAGCTTGCGTTAAATACGTATACATTTGCACTGGATTTTCATATATTGGAGAGAAATATCTCTTTTTTGAAATAATTTAAAAATCACATAATTATAAAAGAAAACCATTTGAATAAACGTAAAAGTCAAAGGGGTTTATACACTATATAAATGAAAGTTGTGTATAAAACCAAATATGCCTCAATGAAAGGAGATTGAGACGAAGTACTCAAAAAGATGATTTTTAAACTAAAATAGATCTATTATGTGTATTCACTATAGGTACACATGAAGAAAGTAAAAATACAAAATAGGACATAATAATATCATGACATAATTTGAAAGTAGGATATTAACCCAAAGAATAGATGTTGGGTTAAGAAATTCCCTTACCTTGCGTCTTGTCCTGACTCGACCGTTCTTTAACCTCATGAATAATAATCTAGAGTTAATTTCTATTTACTTAAGAACCGTTTTCATGTTCATTATTCATTTTATATCACTTATTACCATGTTATGAACATTATGTAATTATTTACGTTAATAACGGTCGTTTTGTTGATCTTTAGTACTTGAGTCAACAATAAACTTCTTATAATTAAAAGTTGTTTATGTGGTAGAATATCCATTATCTCCAGAATTATATTCATGATTTAGATGTCATATATATCATATATATCCAGTATATACATTCATTCATAATATTACGTAACATTTAGAGGTAAGAAATGAAATGCACCGTTCATGGAGACGGTAAGCCGTACGTACGCATGAACGCTACTTTCATTTCTATTTCATATTTAATGGAATGAAATCATAATTATATAAAGGTATAATATAGTTCCAGTATAATATCATATATAATATCATATATAATATCATTTACTCCATCCTTTATACATCCCACATATGGCATTAACAATTCACATCACTTTGAGGGGGCGATAGTCCGCACTTCCGAAAATGAAATTATCGCGTTTACCCATAATGGAAATCATAAAGTATGCCATAAATGAGAAATACAGAAGCATAAGGAAAACATAAACATAATATATATATCATATATGAAAATATTGTCATCAAAATGGCCACCATTATAGGTGTTAAAAGAATTTGAACAATCATCGTTTCGTGAGGCAGTATTTCGCCACCCACAGAAACAGTATGTTCTTTAACCATTAGACGGAGGTGTGTGTAAGTGTAAAACAAATCCTTATCATAACAACATCCTAGTATATTTTAGATACTGTTTTTGTTACAAAAGAAATTAATGAAAAGAGTTTAAGGGGTTGGAGAAGCAAAATAAAACAAAACAACATTAGAGAAGACATTACCTTAAAAATCATGTAACTCTTTTTGATTTGAGCCAAAGGCTTCCATGGGAAGAATTCTGGCCAAAGTGAGTATTCTAGGAGTAAGGGAGGGATGTTGGGAGAGTATTTGGGCAGAGTTTGGCGGAGCCAAATGGCTTGAAGGTGTGAATAAGGTGGGAGAGGTGGGGGCCTTTTATAAGTGGAGATGAGGGGCACTCTTGGAAAGTAAAGAAAAGTCACTTTATTATAAAATGATTTTCGGATTTTAGAGGTCTCAAACTTATATAATTCGAGGATAAGATGATAAAAGTTCGAAATCTGATCATCCAATTGGTTTTTGACAAATGTACGCTTTGTATTTTACATTATCTTTCCATTTTATTTAAATCGTTAAATAATGAGGTCATCGCTGCATCATAATGATGTCATAAATAATTTAATTTATTTAATGTCTAAAAATTATAAAAAAACTAATATGATGTAGGAAATCTTTTTAGCTTTATAATTAATATTTATAGTCAAAATTTATACTTGTGTAAGACCACTTAAAAAGTGTTTTAGTAAAATAACCCAGGTTTGTGTCAATTTAATTTTAACATTAAATAAATATATATTAATGTCATTTTCCAACTAAAGTGGCTCCATGGGGTCCCCAAGTTGACCCATGGGTTGTCTTGGTCAGCCATGACTCATCCAATAGGAGTAGGAAAAGTGTCAATCTCATCTCATATTATTAAAACATTATTTTTACCTTAAACTACACTAATTACCTCTAATCGCGATTAAGAACTTAAAAGTTACTATTCACCAAAAATTATTTTAATTACATTGAACCACATTTTACTTCTTAATGACAACCATGTATGTCGGATTTTTGAAAATCAAATCACAGAAGTGGTAATATTTCATTTAAACGAAAAATCAGTTATTTAACTACCACTTAGTGGTTTCACTATTCATCAGAAATTGACGTTTTTCAGAAAAAGGCCAAAATTTTACCCTAAGCTATAATTGATATTACGAATTCAAAAATGATGCCTATTTTACGAAATTCCAAACATATAAGTTGCATTAATTAATTTTATAATTAATTCCTACTGTCACAACAAATAGCATGTTTTAAGAAACAATTTATATCAAAAGATTGGCAATTGTTTATGTCTAATTTCAATGTTAAATTAATTCTAATGACCACCATTGGATAAAATGGTAAAAATATATTCTAATTATACTTTAAAACCACTAAATATTATAATTTATCACTATAAATTATTTTGATTAAAAAAGTTGTTTTTAAGCATTTTTCACTATTCATAAAAAATTAGAAGTTCTCAGAAAAATACCAAAAATTCAACATAGGCTAATTTCGATATTCCGAATCCAAAAATGAATTCCATTTTGAAATATAAAATTTCTATAATTTTAAAAAGTGTTTATTACTATTCATAACGGCTACATTGATTAGTCGCGGTGTTTTAGAACTCGAAGTTGCGTACAATGCAAGCTATTGAATTATTGAATGAGAAGCGTATCATGGAAGCTCGGGGTGTTACATTCTCCCCTCCTTCAATAAATTGCATCCTCGCAATTTGAAAATTTTCTTTGAAAATAAAAGGTTGAAAATAGAAAATACCTTTTTGGAAAACCCACATCGGAAATAAGGTTAATAAATATATAACGTTAAAAGAAAGCAAGATAAGTACAAAGGTCACCCGATATAGCCCATTCTAGGATTATATTAAAATATGGATATGGAGGAGAAACAAACCATCAAGGTCTGATGGAGAGTTATAGAAAACAGGATTAGGAGAAAGTTTAACTACAAGAAAATCACAAACTTGTGATTGGTTAAACGGTCATTGAATCCCCAGTTGGAAAAGTTAACCGACAACATTTTTGTTGTAAGTTACCATTTATAATGTTGAGGATTGTATTTAGGAGATTTACTAAGAACGTAAGGGAATATACATACTTGTTATGTATACTTTCATTCGTTAATAAATTTTTACCACAAACCCAACTTTTACTCCAAATGGTAACGGAACTCAAAAATATTCTATTTATCCTAATTGTATAAGGTTCCAAATGTTAACACATACCATTTAGATTAGTAAAATTATTTTGTAATAATCAGGGACTTCCTATAGGCTAGTGGTAGTAAATAAAGGTCGGTCGCACTTTGATTGTGGGTTCGATTCCTACAGCTTTGTCCGACGCGACGGGTTATGCCCCACCCTGCAGGTTGTCCTTTTCCTAAAACTATAGTATCATAATATTCCAAAAATAATCTTCAGAAATGCTTTAACCTTAAACAATAATATCCATGGTTAAACTTAATCCATTCCAACCTTAATAGTTATCCAAAATACCTCCGTCCAGAATTTCTCTAAAAGGTCTCTAAATTCCAAAATCAATTATAACATCAGATTCCCCAAACAAAGAAAAGTTTCTCTTATTGTCACATACTAAAAATATGATTACCTTTATCATATTAAAACCTTACTGAAATCAAAAAGTACTGCAGTACAATCCTTATATATATCACATAATTCTTATAACCAGAATATAATCCTTGAGTCCAAAAGCACCAATACATTAATTATTCCGCTTCAACTGTAGTCACAGCATAAGATTTGCCTTGATCCCTTGGCATTTTCTGAGGTAAGTTTCCTTGACGGTTAGGACATTCATTTTCATAATGCCCCATTTCCCTACAATTGTAGCATTCAACTTTGACAGCGTCTTTCTTTCCCTTGCAATCACGAGCCTGGTGACCCTTTTCTCCACATTTATAACAAACTCCCATTCCTTTTAGGCACATACCAGGGTGATTCTTCCCACAATTATCACATAATGGAAAATCCTTCTTTCCATTTTTTCCGTTATCTGTCTCTTGTCCCCCCGTTCTCTTCTTCTCTTGCTTTACTTTGTTGTCATAAGACTTAGAGAATTCCTTTTCTATCTTGATAGCACACGAGACAATATCTTCGTATGATGAGAAGGATTGTGATACTAAAGCTCGATGGAGAAATGGTTTTAACCCATCAAAGAAACGATCAATCTTACTCCTTGGGTTACGTATATAATCGGCAGCATGCCTCGCTAACCTTGTAAAGTTAGCCTCATACTTTGCGACATTCTCATCCTCCTTCTGCCTCAGACTCAGAAATTGCCTTTCCATATCTGCTCAATGGTCACGAGGAAAGTATTTTTCTAAGAAAAGCTCTTTGAACTCCCTCCATTCCATATTCGATACGTCACCATCTTCCTTTGTGTTTTGAATCAATGACCACCATTGATCGGCATCTCCAGTGAGGCGGTAAACTGCCATGATAACCTTCTCCCTTTCGCTACTCCCCAAGGAGTGGAATATTTTCTCTAAGGAATTTATCCATTGCTCAGCTACTAATGGATTTGTACCCCCATTAAATGTTGGTGGTTGTTGTCTCATGAAGCGGTCTAACATTGATCCTCCACGTTGCGGATCAGGGTGCTCCATACGAGTAAGGTTATTATTCATAACCTGAGTGAGTTGTCCCTGTATGGTAATAAGTTGATCAGCACCAGTTGTATCTCCAGATCCAAAATGATTACCTTGAGTAGGAGGGCAATCCCTACACGGAGTGCGTGCATTGATACGGTTTCCATTCCTTCCACTAGGCGCCATTTCTAAACAATGGCATAAACTAGATTAGTTTATGAATCAAAATACATAATTCCATACTTGTAAAATACTTAACATAAATTGAACTATTTATGGATATAATCCATAATCATAAAAAGGTTTTTTTTTTGAGGAAGTATATACTCATAACCGTTCATAGTAGTTTGTAAAGAAAATGAGAATTATCCTAAGCATATCCCCCGGGAGTGTCGTAACCAAGAGTGCAGCAAGGCCCGTTGTCGTGCACCAGTTCTCGTTCGAGTCTATCTCAAAGCGGTGTTTTTGGGTTTTACCCCTAGGTACATCTGTGCCAGAGCCGCCTCTACCTGCTCGTATCCAGACAGGGATGTATTTCTCGGAAAACTCACAAAATCTCTACAATAACAAAATTCTAGGAAGTTCTCCTATACTAATCCTCAAAGTCTATCTTTGGGCTATGTGCTCTAATCAGAGTTTATCTAAATCTAGCTTCCAAGGTTAGTACTAAATTGCCTCTGATACCAACTGTAACGCCCCGACCCCAGCTACCCAGAGTCGGTGCATTACTTCGTAACATTGGAATGATCACAAAAGATCAAGTCTCGAAAGACCGATTAGTTTAGTAGCCTTGGAAACACTAGATACATTCATAAATGTTACATTACATCATAAAGTGAAAAACTAATAACAAAGTCTTCATAGTCCACACTCATATCCTCTTCTGACTATCCCTGCAGGTCATTCATAAAATACTTCTTCACATCCTGGAAAATATTAAAACATTGAAAGGGGTGAGCTCAGATGCTCAGTAAGGATAACAATATTGTAGAAGCATTCATAAATAAACATAAACATTTAAGGTAATGTATAAATAAACAAAAGCCTTATTAAACTTGAACTTCAGCATAATATGGAAAAAGTAAAATCAAATAATTCCACTAACTTACTCACATGGATATTCTACTAGACGAATAATCACATGAAAGATCAATAACCACTTTCATAATGAGGGAATGTATAATGTCGGACATTCTGAAACATTTTGTCAAGGCCTCGGCCAAGACGTCTAAAATGATTAAGGCCTCGGCCAAAACCAAAATTCAAATTGGGAAAGGTCCTCGGCCAATTCCACGTCTAGTTGTCTCATGAGACCTACCAATGTAATTTTTTAGAAGATAATTACATTTAAAATTGCTCAAATATAATCCAGTGTTTTTCTGAAAACATTATGCAAGCTTCTGAAAACAAAATAACTAATTCTGATACTTCTCGAGTAATTACAGGCCATTATGGGTCCATGCCAAATCCCTTCCTGTCTACCACACTCGAGAGTCGGGTTTTCTGAAAACATTTTTAAGCTTGCGTTAAATACGTATACATTTGCACTAGATTTTCATATATTGGAGAGAAATATCTCTTCTTTGAAATCATTTAAAAATAACATAATTATAAAAGAAAACCTTTTGAATAAACTTAAAAGTCAAAGGGGTTTATACACTATATAAATGAAAGTTGTGTATAAAACCAAATATGCCTCAATGAAAAGAGATTGAGACGAAGTACTTAAAAAGATCATTTTTAAAATAAAATAGATCTATTATGTGTATTCACTATAGGTACACATGAAGAATGTAAAAATACAAAATAGGACATAATAATATCATGACATAATTTGAAAGTAGGAGATTAACCCAAAGAATGGATGTTGGGTTACGAAATTCCCTTACCTTGCGTCTTGTCCTGACTCGACCGTTCTTTAACCTCCTGAATAATAAACTAGAGTTAATTTCTATTTACTTAAGAACCTTTTTCATGTTCATTATTTCTTTTTATATCACTTATTACCATGTTATGAACATTATGAAATTATTTAAGTTAATAACGGTCATTTTGTCGATCTTTGGTACTTGAGTCAACAATAAACTTATTATAATTACAAGTTGTTTATGTGGTAGAATATCCATTATCTCCTGAATTATATTCATGATTTAGATGTCATATATATCATATATATCCATTATATACATTCATTCATAATATTACGTAACATTTAGTTGTAAGAAATGAAATGCACCGTTCATGGAGACGGTAAGCCGTACGTATGCATGAACGCTACTTTCATTTCTATTTCTTATTTAATGGAATGAAATCATTATTATATAATGGTATAATATTTTTCCAGTATAATATCAAATATAATATCATTTACTCCATCCTTTATACATCCCACATATGTGATTAACGATTCACATCACTTTGAGGGGGCGGTAGTCCGCACTTCCTAAAATGAAATTATCGCGTTTACCCATAATGGAAATCATAAAGTATGCCATAAATGAGAAATAAAAAAGCATAATTAAAACATAAACATAATGTAAATATCATATATGAAAATAGTGTCATCAAAATGGCCACCATTATAGGTGTTAAAAGAATTTGAACAATCATCGTTTCGTGAGGTAGTATTTCACCACCCACAGAAACAGTATGTTCTTTAACCATTAGACGGAGGTGTGTGTAAGTTTAAAGCAAATACATATCATAAAAACATCCTAGTATATTTTAGTTACTGTTTTTGTTACAAAATAAAGGAATGAAAAGAGTTTAAGGGGTTGGAGAAGCAAAATAAAACAAAACAACATTAGAGAAGACATTACCTTAAAAATCGGGAAACTCTTTTTGATTTGAGCCAAAGGCTTCCTTGGGAAGCATTCTGCCCAAAGTGAGTCTTCTAGGAGTAAGGGAGGGATGTTGGGAGAGTATTTGGGAAGAGGTTGGCCGAGCCAAATGGCTTGAAGGTGTGAATAAGGTGGGAGAGGTGGGGGCCTTTTATAAGTGGAGATGAGGGGCACTCTTGGAAAGTAAAGAAAAGTCACTTTATTATAAAATGAGTTTAGGATTTTATAGTTCCCACACTTATATAATTCGAGGTTAAGATGATAAGGGTTCTAAATCTACTCATCCAATAGGTTTTTGACAAGTGTACGCTTTGGATTTTACATTATCTTTCCATTTTATTTAAATTGTTAAATAATGAGGTCATCGCTGCATCATAACAATGTCATAAATAATTTAATTTATTTAATGTCTAAAAATTATAAAAAAATACTATGATGTAGTAAATCTTTTTAGCATTCTAATTAATATTTATAGTCAAAATTTGGACTTGTGTAACCCCAATTAAAAACTGTTTTAGTAAAATAACTCAGGTTTGTGTCAATTTAATTTTAACATTAAATAAATATATATTAATGTCATTTTCCAACTAAAGTGGATCCATGGGGTCCCCAAGTTGACCCAGGGGTTTTCTTGGTCGTCCATGACTCATCCAATAGGAGTAGGACAAGTGTCAAGCTCATCTCATATTATTAAAACATTATTTTTACCTTAAACTACACTAATTACCTCTAATCGCGATTAAGAACTTAAAAGTTACTATTCACCAAAAATTATTTTAATTTCATTGAACCAAATTTTACATCTTAATGAAAACCATGTATGTCAGATTTTTGAAAATCAAATAACAGAAGTGGTAATATTTCATTTAAACGAAAAATCAGTTATTTAACTACCACTTAGTGGTTTCACTATTCATCAAAAATTGAAGTTTTTCAGAATAAGGCCAAAATTTCACCCTAAGCTATAATTGATATTCCGAATTAAAAAATTATGTCTATTTTACTAAATTCCAAACATATAAGTTGCATTAATTAATTTTATAATTAATTCCCGCTTTCACAACAAATAGCGTGTTTTAAGAAACAATTTATATCAAAAGATTGGCAATTGTTTATGTCCAATTTCAATGTTAAATTAATTCTAATGACCACCATTGGATAAAATGGTAAAAATATATTCTAATTATACTTTAAAACCACTAAATAGTATAATTTATCACTATAAATTATTTTGATTAAAAAAGTTGTTTTTAAGCATTTTTCACTATTCATAAAAAATTAGAAGTTCTCAGAAAAATACCAAAAATTCAACATAGGCTAATTTCGATATTCCGAATCCAAAAATGAAGTCCATTTTGAAATATAAAATTTCTATAATTTTAAAAAGTGGTTATTACTATTCATAACGGCTACTTTGATTAGTCGCGGTGTTTTAGAACTCGAAGTTGCGTACAATGCAAGCTATTGCATTATTGAATGAGAAGCGTATCATGGAAGCTCGGGGTGTTACATATAATGCTTTCTTAAATTATGGAAATATGGGATCCTTGGGTCTTCTTGATGGTAAAATATATCAATTTATTTATATTATCTCATATATTTAAATTTAGAAAAATTAAATGTCTAAAATTTAAATTATTAAATTAGAAATGAAATTAAATATTGAAGAAATTAAATAAATTAAGATAACATATCTCTATTTAGAAGTGGTAATATGAAGATATTTTAAAAAAAAATTGAAAAAAAAAATTGAATTTTTGAATGATAAATTCTGAAGAAACATGCCAGAAATATGAATTTTTAGATGTAGATACTTAGAAAAAAATTTGTTCACATCTAAAAGGAATAAATCTTTTAGGTATGATAATTATTTTATATTGTCAAATTTAATATATATTTTTCTAATTTCTTATTAATTTATTTAAAGATAACATTATTTTAGGAGATATCATCATCATATCTAGTGGATAAATGTATACCCTAATACTTTATCATGTGGAGGTTATCAGTAACTGCAGAATAAAATGATTGTACAAAAAAATTGAAGAATTAATATCCCGATATAGTAGTGGATTATAAGAAATATATTTTGGTCATCCATATCCTCCCACAAGCCATCAAAAATGAAAGCAAGTTAGGAAAAGGAAAAAAATAAATGTATCATATATAGAAAGCTATGGAATTAGCAGAACGATTTGTATGTAGGAATATTTGTTTCATTTATTAAAGTAGTTATTTTATAAATTGAATTCGTTGATATAACCATTTAATTTTATATTTTAGGATGACCATCCAGATAAAGGGAGTAAGGGTATTTTTTATCCTTAGGGGTATGATTGATATCCTATCTATGACTTTTGGAAAGCAATAACACCCATGATGAGTATGAGTATATCAGGTATGGGATAATATTTGGAGTGTTTTCGGTGATCAAAGTATCATGTCATGAAATCCAAAATTATTATTTAGAAGTTTTGATAAATAAAATGAAACAGTCTATGCTTTATTATATACAATTAGTTATTCAAGGTATGCATTAACAATTGAAAAGATAATCAGAGTCTGCTTAGCATACCCAGCCTTCCAAGCCAAGGCAATCTTATTAGCCTCCCATGTTTGATACAAAAATTTTATAGATGGCGTAACTAGCCCAGTACACCTTGTCGGCCATTTAAGATCCTCCACCTCCTCATTCAAATCAAACATTATATTGTGATTTGTATACTACAGATCCTCTTGTGTGTATTATAGTATCCAATGTCGTATATATATTTGTGGATTATAGACACCACAAGCCTATGAATTTGGGTAATTCCATAGTATCAATGCATGATATTATTTTTAACAATTTTTCACAACCATTTCTACCAAGGAGGTTAACAGATTTGGGGGTTGTATGGTTCAATTTTTACATTTTATACATAACCTTCATCGTTATTCTTCATATGAGTTATGAAATATTTCTAACCATTAATTAAATTTGACAATAAATTATATATATTGTTTCATGAAATTTAATTTTTATAGGATTATCTAAAATCAAAATAATTTATACCAAGAAAACAAAAGGATCAATAACCAACAACTATATATATTTATATTTTTGATGGGTTAAACAGATTACCCCAGAATTCTTCTTCATTGCATACATTGAATTAGTTTGGATGACTTGTGAAAAAATAAATAAGAGATTATATATTGAGAGTACTCAAAGAAGATATCATATATCTGATAGTGTTTAAATAGATCATCATTCCTATATTGTAGTTCTTTTCCATAAATTTAAATTTATGTGTGATTTTACAATTTTTTTTAAATACATATAATTTTATATTACTTACTGTTTTTATTTTTTAATTATGTATTTGTCCATGATTATAGCACAAAATGTGATGAGTTGAGTTTACAATCTTATGTATTTAGAAATCATTTCATTGGATGTGTAATATATAGTTATTTATATATATGTGAGATTATCAAACACAATGTTTGGATGTTGGTTATTATTATTATCTGATTGTAATGAACACTTATGTAATTACAAATTAATTTTAAATATAATGTCATTAATTTTTAAAACATTTATTATAGAGATAATTGGATTTTTCACATATTTTTTCATTTTGAATTCACATAATATTTGTTTTTTTATTTTTCCCTATTCAAAAAAATTGCATATTGTTAGAGAATTATATTTTCTTTTTTATATGTTCATTAATTTTAATTTTACAGGTTATAAATTCTCTATTAGTTAATATGTATGAAAACTCATGTCATAGATAATGTGTAAAAAAGATCACTTATCAAAAAATAATCCATATCTTATCCAATATGTGAAATTAAAAGATAATATTTCAATATTATATAATATTTTGATATATATATATAAATATATGTATATTTTTTTTTCTTTGAATATCCTATTAATTTTTGATGACCTCAAATTCATCATCAATAAAGATTAATTGAGTGTGTTTTTTATTTTTAATGATTCGTTTATAAGGTAATCAACTCTTGAGCAACGATTAATTTTCAAAACGATTACTGATAATATTATATATGTTCAATTTTATTTCATAATATTATATTTTTAATATTACGAAATTTAATTTAATTTTATACATTTTATTAAACCATGTCATATACAGATGATTAAATTACCCAATATTAATATTTTCTTAAACATCTTTCTAAATAGGGTTTTGATTTATGTTATCAGGTATGATTCATTTAATGTTTATTTTAAATATTATAGTTTTCTAAAAAGTTGTTAAAAAATTAACACTTTTGTTATAATTGGATTTTGAATTAAATCAAATCAATTAAATTATTCAATAATTACAAAATATAATTATTTTATAATTTATTTGTTATGTGTTTTTTATTAACAATTTAATATATATTTATTTAAATTATTTTTTAATAAAGTTATCAATCATTTTTATAGATTTACACTCTTCCTACTTATGAATTGTGTCACTTTATATATTTTTATTATAGGTACCCAATTTTTGGGAAATAAAATATGTAATTTTAATAAAAAAAATAAATTGGTGTCAATTTAAAATGAAATTGATGTCGATATTTTTCGGTGTCTATTTTTTTTAATTGACTCTGAAAACAACCTATGAAAAGACCATTAATATTGGTTTTAAAAAATACTGACATAGAATAATGATTTAATGGAGGTGTTGTAGATAATGTTATTTGAAAACTGATAAAAAATATATATTTTTAAGAGTTATATGCAATGGTTTTTCTAGAAACTAATGCCGAAGACACATTTTTTGGAGGAATTTGGAGTAATTTTCTTGCAAAACTGATGATGATATTATGACGTTGTATTATCAGTTTTAGATATTGATTATAACTTATGCCATGTATATATATTTGTTATCACTATAAATTTTTGGAAACATTTATGACATCTGTTTTTAAAAACCAGATCCTTAAAATTCTATTTACCATATCACCTTTATAAATGTGTGTTTTTAATTGATGTTAATATAAAAATGTCAATGCCAGAAAATTGTTATGCATTAGTGGTTTATTGTTTGAATTCCATGATTAGTTTTTTTCATTGATATATTGATAGTTACAAGTTACCTTGAAAAAAGTACTATTATTTAATTCTATTTTTTATTTGTGTGAATTTCAATTTTATTGTAATGACATAATATGAACGTTATTATAATGATTAATGGGTGATAAAAAGTGGTTTTTTGAAAATTAATCCTTAGCTGACATTATATCCAATATAATTGAGACATGAAGTATTGATAACCATAGGGTGATCCTACCCATGAACAATTATTAATTGAATAGTGGATTGAAATATGTATTCAGATGATGTAATTCATTAAGTGATTTCCTATGATAAGATCACATTGAAAAATATAGTATTAGTTTGTTGATATGATTGGATATACTTGCATAAGATATTGTGGTGTGTACTTACATTATAACAACATAAGAAATAGTTTTTTAGTTGAAAATATAATTTATATATGAACATAAATTTGATGAAATGAAAATTATGGAATAATGGTTTGTTGTATTTTTCATGCTATTATGACTTATGTTATCCCGCATGTATTAATGTTTATATTGTGGGATTTTTTCAATTAGAAGAAAATTATTAGATAATGGGATTATCCCTGTTGTGGTAAAATTATTATATATAAGTAGTGACCTAGTTATACTAAAATTAATTTATTAAGGGTTGGGATAAGTTACGATGAAATGACTAAAAAATGGATTTTCCTATATATGATGAAGAAATTATATAAATTCCATGCTCAAGTTATGAATAAATTCTTACATAATGGTATTGGATGTATTATTTTTAAATACATATAAATATGGACTTTCCCAATTACGGTATTTTTTTGGACCTGTGTTTACAATTTGAATGGTTAATCTACATTATCAGATATATTATTACATATAGATACTTCTGAATAATTTATCCATTGTATTAGTTGATTAATTAATACTCATTTTTATTTCTTTATTTCATGCACTTACTTTCCTTATTGTTTTTTTTTAATTTTTTTTGACCGACTAATTTATACTCAATCCCCATGTAGGATTTCATTTGTTACCTGAGTAGATTACATTGATTTAGGTATGTAAAAGGATAATAAAACATGATTTCTGATTATTTCAATTTGAAAAGGTTGGATCATGAAGAGAGGACTCATGTGGGTTTAAGAATGGAAGAGTTTTTTATAATACTTTTCATATGGGCAGTTTATTTTTATCAATCCTAACATGATAATTAGTTACATTTAATAATATCATTATATTATTCTACTTTAATAATTTAATTTTACTATATGAAATTTAATGTTTTAATTATTCATGTTAATATATTTATTCCACTCAATTTATTACCCAAATATTTATTATTTATGATTTAGTGAATCTTTATACTATGGGGTAATTTTTACCCACATTCTTCAATATACCCCCATGTCTTGTTGGTAGCCTTTATAATATGCAGAGGCAGGCTTGCGGTCCAGTAACAGACTCGGTTTACCTCATTATAGAGTGTAATGTTGATGGATGTTTTATATATAATTATCTTCCTATATAATTATACAAGACACCTGATATCCTCTAGTACATAATATGATTTCAATCAGCACATAATGAATATGTAAAAAATTAATTACATAATTTTCCAGTAGATTATATTATAAAATGATATTACATTTAGAATATTAATAATTTATTATTTTATCCATTTAATTTTGGAAATATTAATTATTTTAATAATTTATTATCTATGTCATTATTTTCTATGAATATAATTAACCATAAGAAATAATTTATGAATTCATTTTTAATTTAATATCATCTAGGTACACATGGGCTCATTTATTGCAACAACAATAAGGTATTAAACTTTAATATCTTATATCAAACGACAAATGATAGTTAGAAGAAATATATTTAAATTACATTTAGTTATGTAGCATAAAAATATCATTCATGAAATAGTTTGGAAATATATATTTTTACCCTTATTGTACACATCTCGAATCCCCAAATATCAATCCAATATCATTGCACACAACATCAATCTGCCAAGCCACCAGTGAAATTAGATAACTATAAAACCCACAATGTCCCCATATTATGTTTATTTTCAAAAATAATCATTGTGTGACATCCGTTATTGATTTGGATGAATGTATAACAAAATTATTTTAGTTTAACTAGTATGAAAATTGTTTTCTAAAACCACGAAACACAAATCTTCATGTTCAAAATATGTTTCTAGTATCATTAAAATAGTTTCATAGATATTACAATACATTTCTATAAAACTATGAAATGAATTTAAAACTAAATAATTTTTTATTTAATATTATTGTTATTCCATAACCCATATTATGTGATGTCTTTTAGGAATCAACCATATGATTCCAAACATCATTCTTCTTTATAATGGGACATTTTTTTGGTATTTATCAAAATATGTTAGTGTAATTTCATGGTTTCATTATAAAATATTTCCCTTTCCTATTCATCCATCATCCACTCTTGGTTTCTTAGTATCATCCCTATTTTCTCCAAAATGAAGTGTTCATCTGGTCTAGTTATTATGGTTAGGGTTGGATAGAAATGTGCCTTTTGTTTTTAATTATTTTGTCATATCCCCGAAGTCACTTTCTTATAGAATTTCTAGAATTATACTTATATCCTTCAATTTCTATAGGTGTTTATACTTCATTATATTATATTATTAAATTACATTGCCTCTTAGGGTTTCTAAATTTTTTTTCATAAAATATCATTGTTTAGGCTATTTTGGGAAGTTTTTCAAAATATGTCATTTATATTGATTAACAATCATGTGTAAAATTGTAGGGATTTCAGGAATCAAATGGTATCTTTATGATATTTTTATTTTATATACTCTATATTTATTAAAAATGACATTGTTATTTTCATAAAAAATATACCTTTTCATTGAATTTTTTGTAAAAAGGATTCTATTTTGGGATAACATCTTTGTTAAATAAGGGATTTCCTTCTTTAAATTTTGATTTAGTGCTAAAATGTGAAATTTAGTTTCCTTAGAATTTTGTGTCTTTACCTGATGATTATTGTTTTTTATTATGAATTGAGATAAAATTCAATTTTTTTTTCAAAAAAACATTAAAATGTATGAGGTATCTGTATAAAAATGATGGCCTGATAGTTAACTATTATTATATTGATTTTTGATAGTCCCCATTTTAAGACCTATTTCATTTTTTAATATTGTTCATATTTTTTATTATGGATTCATGATTATGATACTAATATTTGGGCTTTTGTGTTTGGGATCACATTGATGGTTGTGTGGGTATTGGAAAAAATGAATGTTTTGATAGCCTAATAGATTTTTTATTGTAGGAAAGTATGCATTCCATGGTGGAAAAGTTAGTGGTGAGGACTCTCATTATTTGGAACCAGTGGGAGAACCTGCAATATAGGATGTGTAGGCATTAGGGAAATTTATGGCCTCTGTGAAGCAAGCTTTTTTACCCGTCGTTAGCAATGTGGTAGCATGGGATAGTCCTACAATGGACTAGAAGGTAGGTGAAACAATTTTTTATTTTGATGAGTGTATAAGGCCCCAGCCTTAAACCTTAATTACTCATCAGTTATTACAAGATTACACATTGAGGATCTTTTCAGGTTTAGAGTTTTAGAGAATTAGATCATAAAACTTGCTTACATTTGACGGATGCCTGTCGTAGAGCGTGGCAAAAGCAATTTAATTTTCCTAGTGCAGCATAGAAGCTGACCAGGGTCGTCTCACTTGAGGAGCTTTCTCAATCGTTTACATACTTAATATAATTTAACTAAATTACTTCTTTATATTATCTAGTAATGGAAAATAATTAAATAAAATAAATGTAAAACTAACATGCAAGGACAAAATGCAATTAATTGAGAAAGAACTTGGCCTTTATTGGTTGGTATGTGGGTTTCATCATTCTCCTTGTTGATATTTAAATTAAGTTTGATAATACAATTATGAGATCTTATTCATGAATTACTATTCTTTTATTTATTGGTGTGAAATCTTGAATGCATTTTGCAATCTTAACTTCACCTCCTCCTATAATCAAGGTTGATGGCACTCCTCGATCGAGAGTGTGTCATCTTCCAAGACCTGGCTCCATCGTATGTCATTTCAACCACTGAATGGCTCAACTCCATCGTATGAAGAGCTTGTATCTAGTAGAAGGGAGGGAAAATATTTAATAAAAGAATAGAAATGAGTTTGAGATTAGTGTCGTGGCGGACGATCGCCACACCCGTGCACATCACTCTTACTCATCACAAACTTAATAAAGCATAGGAATTTAAGCACCGAATAAATGAAATTTCCACATACCTCCCCCGGGCCAAGTCTCAGGTTAACCCCTCATATTTGAGGGTAAGAGGTCACAATGGATAATATGAGAATAATAAAAGTAGAAAAGAAGGAGAAAAGATAAAGAATAAAACCGGGTGGATGGGTGGACACAAAAATAAAAAAAATGCATGAATTTATTAGAAATCTAAATTACAAATAAAAACTAAAAATAAAGAAAATAAATAAAATAAAAAGAAAGGTAGAAGATTTGCAGCCGGCCTCCCTCGGTGGAGAACTCCTCCTTGGTGCCTTCAAGGAATGGATGGAAAAATTGGATGCTTTGAGGAGGAGGTGATGGCCTCCTTTTATAGGCAGAATTCGACCCCTAGAAGGTTGAGTGTTTTAGAACCCAATAATGACCTCTTCTCGCATTCCACCCTTCCTGAATGATGTTCATAAATATCTTGTCTGTCTCCTATCCAAATTTCAGCTAATTTGGAAACCTTATGTAGGAGTTATGAATTTTTCATTCTCGGTTGTTGTTTCTTGATGAATCATCTAGGAAGGTTCCTCCAAAAGAATGTCATTCAATAGCCTCCTTAATTACCTCCAACATCCTCCCAATTTATCGTAGAGACGACCCTATCTTTCCTCGAGTTATCCCTGTTGGAAACACATCATTTGGATATATGTAGTCCGCGTTTGATGCCTGTTGCGTTGGGTGGGTCCATGGTGTCCGCCCGGAACAATTCTAATATTCAATGATTTTTTAGGTCCTTTAGATTACCAAATCAGCTCCTGGTCCAGAAGACAAAAATTAAGGAACTAAAATAGGGATTCTAAAAAAATTTGAATCAGAAAATTTGGAATTTTATTTTTCCTGAAATGACCAAAATACCCCTGATGTAAAATTCTGTCAAAAATCCAGAATTAGTCGTTTTTCACATTTGGGTTCAAAATAACACTAAATCCTAAAAACATGATAAATTAACCATTCAATAACACTTTTGTGGGATTATAAACAATGTTTTACAATATATAATATATGAAAATATGAGATTCATCACTCCCCCACACTTAAACATTGCACTCCTGGGCAATCATCTTACATCCAAATCAAAATCCACTAAACAATCAAAAATGAGAAAATATCAATGATTTTATCCAAAATAGAATTCCATCATGTATCATTTTATGAATAATAATTCTATCATTTTCATTTCAATCATTAAAATTTGTTCAACCTCATAAATCAATCCACGGCCCAATCACAACCTACCTCACATTGAATTTTGTGTCACTCTTCACTCAAGAGAAATTGAATCTAGAGTTATACTCATACTTGAAAATCACATGTATCACCATAGGTTTGTGAAAATTATCATTTCTCCACAGCGGGAAACATAAAAATGAATTTAATCCTGAGGGCTTTAATTAAATGTTCAAATTATTCTGTGGCTTAGGGTTGGTGGGAAAATTATTGAAAAAAAGTTCCAGGCTAGAAAAAGGACGTTTGACTTTTAAGTACAATGCATGATTAATTCAAGTGAAAACACAGGATATTCCTCACTCAATACTGCTTGTAAATGTGAAAAACAACCCCACCACCTTTTAATGATATGGGACATGAGCCAAGAAGTTATTATAATGAATGATATCATCTATGTTCTCCTTTTCTTTCAAAGCTCCAGAAAGGCACAACTTTATTTTCTTTTTATTTCTTTTTTTCATAGAGGATGAGCTGAAAAATTGAATACAATGAATGAATGAAAATTCATGCCCTTTATTTTTGGGAGGTTCATGAGTCATAAAATAAGTACAATGAGGAATTCAAGCTCATCTCCATTTTTTTGTTTTCTTTTTTTAGGAGAAATGGATGAAACAAATAAAGCACAATGAAATGACGACACATGCCCAATTCTCTTGTTATCCACTGCCCAAATTATTGACACACACCTCGCATCACCCATAAATGATACACATCCCAATGAATGCACACGAAAGTCCCTTCCCCCACACTCAAACTTTAAATATCCATGCAAAAATACTAAAAGTGTGGGTAGGTAAGGAAAAATTGGCTTGTAATGTGGCTTAAACCTATAAGGCAATTCATGGCATATAAGGGATTACGAAGGATAAATGTAAAGGGTGGTCTCAAGATAAAATGTTGCTAGCCAAAGATATGCCTCAATCATTTCAAATAAATTTCATGAAATCCAATGCTTCGAAAGAGAATTATTCACAAATTATAATTCTCACACAAAATTCAAGTTTCCCTCAAGAAAGTGTGGGTATTAGGAAGAATATGTAAAAGTGGTTTAGAATACCTCACAGGATTGGAAAAAAAATATTTTGAGTAAGTTGTTTCATGGTCATGGATTTCAAAAATCAGTCAAACTCATACAAATGATTGATAATCCAATTCAAGAAAATGTTTTCACATCAACAATCATTTCAAATTCATTATTTCAAAAATCATTTCAACTCTTTCAAAATAAATTGTTCTGTGAAAATTGAAAATAATATTCATTAAATCTAAAAATATGTTTTGGAACGAAAAAAATTTAAAGGAGTTTAAAGGATAATCATAAAAAGTTAACTCCCTTTTGAAATAATGATTCGGTCCACTTCCTCTAATTCTCAGGGCTTCCTTCTGCCTTCATGATCCTACAAAAGAAAAATTACTAAATTAATCACAAGGATCATTTTATTTAGGCTCAAAATGAAAAGAGGGAGGGGGCCACATGGTAGACTATTTCATAATGCTAAATTTGAAATCTAAATTCCTAATATTTAAAATTAAATTACTATTAAGAAAGTAAAGGATAAATCTTGGTATGATCCCCCAAGTGGGCCCTGGCATCTTTTACTGCCTCCAGAGGGCAGTACCAGCTTTTATCCATAATCTGTTGGTGGATGAAGCTTATTTGATTTGAACCACCACATGTGGTTCTTCCCAGCTTGAAGATCTTTGTTCTTGTTGAGGAGGACTCCATAGACAGAGTATACAAGATCCTCCCCCATCGCAATTTGGTACAGCTTGCATGGTGGGGGTTGGAAGAAGTAGGGAACCTCCTCTTCATTTGTTTCTACTTGTGCAACATTCCCTTTCCCTTCTTTTGTTCCACCTAGAAAATATTCAGTGTCTTCAGAGAGCTTTAAATGTTCCCCAACAGGTGCAATTTATTTTCCTTCATCATCCTCCAAGGCATAATGTGAGATGGCCGAATCTGAAAATTCAAAACTATTAGGGGTGATACTGAAATCATTTTCAATAAAATTAAAAGAGTTTGAGTATAAGATTGTATCATCTCCCTGAGTCGGTTTGACTTTAATATCATCTTCAATTGAATGTGCCTCTTGGAGTCGATATTCACTGGATGGAGGTAGGTAGTCGGGCTCCTCCACCTCAGTTTTGGATTAAAATTCATGGATGTCTTCAGTGAAATCAAGAAAGACTAGTGGCACTTCCTTCTTGGCCTTGAATCTTTTTAAGTCAGCTTGGAGTTCATCGACCATGGCCATCAAATCTTCCAATGAGATCCATGTTGTTATGCCTCTTTCCACTTTCCTAACTATTATCATCAGTGCATCGACTCTTCATTGGAGGGCCTCCTCAGTATAGTCTGTTTCTTCCTCCTGCACTTGTGAGTAATTATTCCATGCAGAATAATTTGAATATGAATGGATCATGGAAAAAAAGTTTTTTTTCAAATTTATTTTTTTTTAAATGAAAAAAAATGTAAAATTACAAATTAGAAAATGTTAAGTAAACAACCGATTAGCTCCTCGGAAACGGCTCCAGTTTTGACGCATGCCTGTCGTAGGGCGTGGCAAAAGCAATTTAATTTTCCTAGTGCAGCATAGAAGCTGACCCGGGTCATCTCACTTGAGGAGATTTCTCAATCGTTTACTTAATTATTCTAATTTAACTAAATTACTTCTTTATATTATCTAGTAATGGAAAACAAATAAATTAAAATAAATGTAAAACTAACATGCAAGGACAAAATGCAATTAATTGAGAAAGAACTTGGCCTTTATTGGTTGGTATGTGGGTTTCATCATTCTCCTTGTTGATATTTAAATTAAGTTTGATAATTCAATTATGAGATCTCATTCATGAATTACTATTCTTTTATTAATTGGTGCGAAATCTTGAATGCATTTTGCAATCTTAACTTCACCTCCTCCTATAATCAAGGTTGATGGCACACCTCGATCGAGAGTGTGTTATCTTCCAAGACCTGGCTCCATCGTAGGTCATTTCAACCACTGAATGGCTCAACTCCATCGTATGAAGAGCTTGTATCCAGTATAAGGGAGGGAAAATATTTAATAAAAGAATAGAAATGAGTTTGAGATCAGTGTCGTGGTGGATGATCGCCACACCCGTGCACATCACTCTTACTCATCACAATCTTAATAAAGCATAAGAATTTAAGCACCGAATAAATGAAATTTCCACATACCTCCCCCAGGCCAAGTCTCAGGTTAACCCCTCATATTTGAGGGTAAGAGGTCACAATGGATAATATGAGAAGAATAAAAGATGAAAAGAATGGGAAAAGATAAGGAAGAAAATCGGGTGGATGGGTGGACACAAAAATAAAAACAATGCATGAATTTATTAGAAATCTAAATTATAATTAAAAACTAAAAATAAAGAAAATAAATAAAACAAAAAGGATGGTAGAATATTTGCGGCCGGCCTCCCTCGGTGGAGATCTCCTCCTTGGTGCCTTGAAGGAATGGATGGAAAAATGGGTTGCTTTGAGGAGGAGGTGATGGCCTCCTTTTATAGGCAGAATTCGACCCCCGAAATTTTGAGCGTTTTAGAACCCATTAATGATCTCTTCATGCGTTCCACCCTTCCTGAATGATGTTTATAAATATCTTTTCCATCTCCTATCCAAATTTCAGCTAATTTGGAAACCATATGTAGGAGTTATGAATTTTTCATTCTCGGTTGATGTTTCTGGATGAATCATCCAGGAAGGTTTCTCCAAAAGAATGTCATTCAATAGCCTCCTTAATTACCTCCAACATCCTCCCAATTTATTGTAGAGACGTCCCTATATGTCCTAGAGGTATCCCAGGTGGAAAAACATCATTTGGATATATGTAGGCCGCGTTTGATGTCCGTTACGTTGGGTGGGTCCATGGTGTCCGCCCGGAACAATTCCAATCTTCAATGATTTTTTTGGTCCTTTAGATGACCAAATCAGCTCCTGGTCCAGAAGACAAAAATGAAGGAACTAAAATATGGATTCTAAAAAAATTTGAATCAGAAAATTTAGAATTTTATTTTTCCTTAAATGAACAAAATACCCCTGATGTAAAATTCTGTCAAAAATCCAGAATTAGTCGTTTTTCACATTTGGGTGAAAAATAACACTAAATCCTAAAAACATGATAATTACCCATTCAAAAACACTTTTGTGGGATTATAAACAATGTTTTACAATATAAAATATATGAAAATGTGAGATTCATCAACATTCCACATTTAAACATAGTGGTTACATAAAGATAGTATTAATTTTTTCCCATCAATAGAACATATTTAAAATAAAACATGGATTCATTCTTGACACTTCCTTGACACTATCAGAATATCATGTACCTTTCCCTTGACCTGTGAAAAAAATTTCAATAAAATACTTGGGATGAGCATAAAAAGCTCAGTATGGGTTATATAAAAAAATGTGGAAAGGAAACATGAGTTCATATATACATAATAATGAAATCATAATTTACACATAAAACATATGCACTTTAACATACCTCATCAAATCATGAATAAATCAGAGAAATCATAAGACATAAAGGTGACTTGAGGCATTCATAACATTCTTACATAGGGAGTAACCCTCTTGATAACGTTTGGAAAACCCATCACAGTATATTCCCTAAATCTCTTCGGAGATACCTTAACGTTTCACTCATTCGTGTTACCCAATGCATTGGAGAGCTATATCAGGCTCACCCGCCCTTAGTTTATCACGGAACCACCCGTCTTCATAATAATTCCCAAGAACCTCAACATAATCGTATCACATAAAACATGAATAAATTAAACATAACATTTCCACCTTTAAATCACAAGATATCAATACAACACATTTATATAAAACATTACGAAAACCATTTTCAATATCAAAATAAAAGAAAAGTAAAACATGGTATTTATTTTTCTTTTAAAAAGAAGGTATGGCTTGTAGAGGAAGTCGAAACTCAAATAATAGTCATGGCGGCAGAGAAGTCTTTTTCACCGCATACATACGACAAAAACATTCCCTTTTGTCGTTTATTAAACTCTTCGTATAAAAAAGATTCCTTTTGAAGAAACGTAAAAGTCAAAGGGTTTTATAAACCATATAAAAGAAGGTTTTGTATAAAACAAAATATGCCTCAATGAAAGGAGATTGAGATGAAGTCCCATACCTCAGGTCCGACTTGACTCGGTCATTCTTTAATCTCATGAATAATAAACTTGAGTTAATTTCTACTTGTTTAAGAACCTTTTTTAATTTCATTATCCCTTTTATATCACTTATCTCCATGTCATGAACACTATGTAATTATTTAAGTTAATAACGGTCATTTTAACGATCATTGGTACTTGAGTAAAAAATAAGCCCTTTATAATTACAAGTTGTTCATGTATCCATTATATCCAGAATGGTATTCATGATTTAGATATTATATATGTCATATATATCCAGTACATGCATGCATTTATAATATTACATAATCATTTAGACGTAAGAAACGAAATGCACCGTTCATGGAGACGGTAATCCGTACGTACGCATGAATGTTACTTTCATTTCTATTTCGTATTTTATAGAATGGAATCATAATGATATAAAGGTATATTATAATTCCAGTATAATATCATATATAATATCATAGTTACATCCTTTATACGTCCCACATACGGTATTTAACGAATCAAATCACTTTGAGGGGCAGTAGTCCGCACTTCTTTAAATGAAGATATCGCGTTTACCAATAATGGAAACCATAAAGGTATTCCCAAAATGAAAAATACATAAGCTTAAGGAAAACATAAACATATTATATATCATATATAAATATAGTGACATCGTAATGGCCACCTTTGAAGGTGTTAAAAGAATGTTGAACAATCATCGTTTCAGGAGGCATAAATTCACCATCCACGGAAACAGTATATCCTTTAACCATTAGATGTAGGTGTGTGTAAGTATAGCTTGAATCCTTCTTATAAAAACATCCTAGTATATTTAATATACTTTATTTGTTACAAAAGAAATGAATAAAAAGATTTTAGGGTGTTGGAGAATCAAAATAAAACAAAAGGACTCAAGTGAAGACATTACCTTAAAATCAAGTAACACCCTTTGGTTTGAGCTCAAAGGGTTCCTTGGGAAGACTTCTGCCCAAAGTGAGGCTTCAAAGAGTAATATAGGGAAGTGGAGAGACAAAATGGGCAGGGGTTGGCCGAGAAAAAAGATTTGGAAGTGTGGTTAAGGAGGTAGAGGTGGGGGCCTTTTATAAGATGAGAGGAGGGGCACTCTTGGAAAGTAAAGAAATGTTACTTTATTTTCAAATGGGTTTCAGATTTTAAAGGTCCCACATTGATATAATTCGAGGCTAAGGTGATAAGGGTTCTAAATATACCCACCAAATAGGTTTTGGACATGTGTAGGTCTTAGATTTTACATTATCTTTCCATTTTATTTAAATCGTCAAATAATGGGGTAATCGCTGCATTACCATGATGTCATCAATAATATAATTTATTTAAAGTCTAAAAATTATGAAAATATAATATGATTTAGGAACTATTTTTATCTTTACAATGAATATTTATAGTCTAAAATATCATCTATGTAGACAAAATTAAAAATGTTTTAATCAGCTGATACATTCTTGTTATATTTACTTTCTTTAAAGAAAATAAAAAGATAACAAGTCACATTCCACAAAAGTGATTCCATGGGGTCCCCAAGTTTGGCACAAGACATCCCATGGTCGGCCATGAGACAACCAGTAGCCTTAGGACCCATTTTGGTGTCATTTTTTATTATTATGATATTATTTTATTATCCTTAAGTACCTGATTACTCATTAATCAAGATAATTAAAGATAATTACCGTCGTTACTATTCATAATGTCCAAAAACAAAAGAGTCTTAATTACATAATTTGTACCTTCTGATTCCAAATATGTAATCCATTTTACCAAATTCCAAACCCATAAATTTCAATAATATATTTAAAAATAATTCCCGTTGTCAAAACAAATAGCTGGTTTTTTTTTTGAAACAATATCTATGAAAAGTTTGGCATTAGTTTATGACCAATTTCAAAGTGAAATTAATCCTAATGACCACTATTGGATTAAATGGTAAAAATATATTCATATTACAATTTAATACCAATTAAAAATATAATCTAACCATATAATTAAATTAAATGAAAAAGCAGTTTTGATGTAAAATGCAGTATTTTTCACTATTCATTAAAAAATGAACATTGTCAGAAATATACCAAAAATTTATCCAATGTAAATTTAAATGTCCCAATCATAATGAATATGTTTATTTTGACAAATATAGATTATAAAATTGTCAAAATTTTGATTTAAAAAGGGTTTGCCATTAAAAGGCATTGAACAATCTTTTATGAATGTTAGTGTATTCCATGCGTAAGATTGGATTTATTTTCATTTTAAGCCTCTAAAACACTGTCTAATTCATTAATAGACATAGATAAAAATATCTATTATTCATTACTTAATTGGGATGTTACATCCTTCCCCCCTTTAGAAAATTGTGTCCTCGCAATTTATTTACTAATCGAATATGTGGGGGTATTTATCCCTCGTTGCATTTTCAGATTCCCATGTTGCCTCATCAATCATGTGGTTTTTCCACAAAACCTTTACCTGATGAATCACCTTATTCCGTAACACTTGCTCCCTATGGTCATGAATATGGACCGGTTTTTCCTCATACAATAGGTTCTCCTCCAGCTGAACTACCTCTGGACTCAAAACATGAGATGGATCTGACATATACTTTCTCAACATCAAAACATGAAAAACATTGTGTAACTGAGATAAACGCGGAGGTAAAGCCACCTGGTATGCAACTAATCCAACTATCTCTAGAATTTCATATGGTCCAATGAACCTTGGACTCAGCTTTCCTTTCTTACCAAACCTCATCACACTTTTCCATGGTGAGACTTTGAGAAAAACATGATCACCTACCTCAAAAGATAAATCCTTCCTCCTATTGTCTGCATAACTCTTCTGCCTGCTCTGAGCTGTTCTCATGTGTTTCTGTATCAGCTGACCTTTTTCTGCCAACTCTTCTACCAATTCTGGTCCCATAAGCTTCTTTTCACCCACTTCATCCCAAAAAGCTGGAGTTCGACACCACTTCCCATATAACGCCTCAAATGGTCCCATCTGTATACTAGAATGAAAAGTGTTATTATATGAAAATTAAACCAAAGAAAGATGTTGGTCACAACATCCCTGATAATCCATAGAACATGCTCGCAGCATATCCTCCAAGGTCTGAATTGTTCGTTCTGACTGCCCATCTGATTGAGGATGAAAAGCTGTACTAAAATTTAATTCAGTACCCAACGACTTCTGAAGGCCTTTCCAAAAGTTAAAAGTGAACTTGGGATCACGGTCAGGTACAATGGAGAGGGGAACTCCATGTAACCTGACTATATCCTTATGATACAAACGGGAAAGTTGATCTAGGGAAAAAGTATCTCGTATAGAAAGGAAATGAGCAGATTTAGTCAAGCGATCAACAATATCCCAGATTGCATTATTACATCGAGATGTCTTCGGTAATACCACAACAAAGTCCATGGATATATTCTCCCATTTCCACTCTGGCACTGGTAAAGGCTGAAGCATCCATTTCGGTAACTGCCTCTCTACTTTAACCTGCTGACAAGTCAAACACTTCACAGTAAAATCAGCAATATCTCTTTTCATTCCATCCCACCAGTAATACTCCCGCAAATCTCTGTACATCTTAGTACTGCTAGGATGAACTGAAAATGGAGAATTATGAGCTTCACATAACAACTCTCTCTTCAACTGTGAATCACAAGGCACACACAATCTCTTCCCAAATCTCAAAACACAATCATTATCAATGTTGAATTCAGGTAACTTACCCTTCTGAACCAGCTCTACCGTTTTCTGCAACTCACTGTCTTGCTTCTGTGCTTGCTTGATTCTATCTGATAGAGAAGATTTCACTGATACCTGAAACAAAACACAAGAACATCCTGCACCAACAACTTCTATGACAAATTTCATCAAATCCTTAATCAAAGGATCATGTTCCAAATGCAACATGGTTAATGAAGCATTACTTTTTCGACTCAAAGCATCAACCACTTTATTTGCTTTTCCCGGATGGTAATGAATTGTACAATCATAATCCTTGATTAATTATAGACATATCCTTTGTCTCATGTTCAACTCTTTCTGAGTGAATATATACTTAAAACGTTTGTGATAGGTATATATTTCACACTTTACTCCATACAAATGATGCCTCCAAATTTTTAAAGCCAAAACAATAGCAGCTAATTCCAAATCATGTGTAGGGTAATTTACCTCACGATTTTTCAACTGACGTGAAGCATAAGCAATTACCTGATCATTTTTCATTAGGACACAACCAAGTCCTTTCAATGAAGCATCACTGTATATAACAAACTCACCATTCCTGGAAGGTAGTGCCAAAACTAGAGCATTCACTAATCTTCTTTTCAATTACTGAAAACAATCATCACATTCTTTTGTCTAGATAAACTTAACACCCTTCCGAGTTAGCTTAGTCATTGGACTAGATAACCGTAAAAAATTTCTAACAAACCTTCGGTAATAGCCTACCAAACCAAGGAAACTACGAATCTCTGTTACATTTGTGGGTCTTGGCCATTCTTCAACAAACTTTGTTTTTGCAAGATCAACGGTTATCCTATCTTTAGAAACAATGTGACCAAGGAAAGAAATTTGTTTCAACCAAAACACACACTTTCGGAATTTCCCATACAATTTCTTTTCTTTCAAGGTTTTCAAAATAACCCTTAAATGTCTTTCATGATCTTCTTTACTTTTAGAAAACACCAAAATATCATCAATGAAAACAACCACAAACTTATCCAAGAACTCATGGAAAATTCTATTCATTAAGTCCCTGAATACAGCAGGTGCATTGGTTAGCCCAAAAGGCATTACTACAAATTCATAATGGCCATATCTTGTACGAAATGCAGTCTTCGGAACATCTGATTCCTTTACCTTCAGCTGATGGGATCCCGATCTCAGGTCAATTTTGAAAAATACTGAGCTCCCTGGAGCTGATCAAACAAATCATCTATATGAGGCAAAGGATATTTGTTCTTAACAGTGATGTTATTAAAGGCTCTATAATCAATGAAAAGTCTCATAGAACCATCTTTCTTTTTAACAAATAAAATAGGAGCACTCCATGGTGATGTGCTAGGTCGAATGAAACCTTTCTCTAATAAATCTTGCAATTGCTCCTTCAACTCGAAAAGTTCAATTTGAGCCATTTGATAAGGGGGTTTTGAAATTGGCTTAGCAACAGGAACTAAGTCAACAGTAAACTCAACTTCCCGATCTGGTATTATTCCAGGAAACTCATCAGGAAAAACATCAGGATACTCATTTACCACTGGCACATCATTAATCTGAACAGTTCCTTTATTTTCAACGATGTGTGCAAGGTAATATTCATTTCCATCTTTTACAAGTTTCTCAGCCTCTTGATATGTTATCAACAGTAAGGGTTCATTATTGTACACAAACTAAAAGTCTTTCTGAAAAGAAACTTCTTTAGCTCTACAGTAAATCTTAGCATGGTAAATAGAGAGCCAATCCATACCCAGGATAACATCAAACTCTAATAGAGGTAGAACAATAAGGTTTGCAAGTAGGTTCTTTCCACAGATAAAGATATGAAGATTCTTATAAATTCTTTTTGCCTTAACATTTCCCCCAGGTATTTTTACCACAAGTTTAGGAGTTATTTCTTGAGATGGTATTCCCATTTTACTAGAAAAGGTTTCAGAGATGAAAGAATGTGTAGACCCCTAATCAAACAACACACTGGAATAATCTGAAAAAACAAACAAAGTACCTAATACAACTTCATTTGACGGCCCAACATCCGCTGAAGTAGTTGCAAAGGATTTCACCACCCTTTTCTGCTTGTAGTCTAACTGCTTCACGTCACTCGAGCTCTTTGTCGGACACTCGTTTGCATAGTGACCCATCTCATTGCACTTATAACATTTTACTAACTGTAAATAAAATTTAGTCTTACCATCAACCTGATATTTTTCAGTGCAATCACAAGCCTTATGTCCCATCTTACCGCATCGGTAGCACTTTCCCGAATTCAGAAGGCATTCCCCAGCATGCCTTTTACCACATTTATCACAAAATGGAAACTTTGTTTTCTTACCATCAGACTTTTTTGAAGAATTCTTCCCTTTCTCCTGCCACCTCGGTCTCTTCTTCTGTTGGTTGTTATATAACACTTGATCATCGGAAAACTCCATTTCCACCTTCTCAGCACATCGAACAAGCTTTTCATAACTTTTAAACTCACGAGAAGCTAAATCCCTTTGATGTTTTGGCTTTAATCCTGAGTAAAAACGATTGATTTTACTATTAAGGTCCCGGATAAAATTTGGAGCATACCTTTCCAATCGAGTGAACCTCTCTTCATAGGCAGCCACTGATTCTTCCTCTTTCCTCAATTACAAGAATTGTTTTTCCATCCTAAGTCGAACAGCCTTAGGAAAATACTTCTCAAGAAACATACCTTTGAATTCATCCCAGTCGAGAGCATCAATCTCATCAGCGTCTCAGATATTTTTAACCATCGAGCACCACTGATCTGCTTCACCCTCCAAACAGTAAATAACAAGACTAACCTTTTGATTGTCTGAACACCCCATGACATTGAAAATCTTCTCCAGTGCTTTAATCCACCCTTCAGCTAGCACAGGGTCAGATGATCCTCTGAATGATGGGGGATGTTGCCTCATGAAATGTTCAACCACTGACATCTTCCTCTGCAATTGATCTGGCTTGTCTCGTGCATGGATACCACCACTATTTATCGCTTGATTCAACTGCTCCATTACTACAACAAACTGTTCAGTTCCAATTCCGACCATCTTAGGATGCTGATTCGGAAGGTTATTTCCTTCTGTTTGCCTTCCTAGCACTACTTCCCTATTTCCTCTGCGGAAAACCATTCTGAACAAACATTTCTTAGATGAAGCAACATGGTAATCTTCAAATGTTATATCATTTATATTTGACCATAAAAAAATATTTTTGGATAATCATTTAATAAAATTCTAACTCCTAAAGTTATCTAAACCAACCTCTGATACCAACTATAATGCCCCAGCCTTAAACCTTACTTAATCTTGAGTTATTACAAGATTACACATTGAGGATCTTTTCAGGTTTAGTGTTTTCGAGAATTAGATCATAAAACATGCATTACATTCCACATTTAAACAAAGTGGTTACATAAAGATAGTATTCATTTTTCCCATTAATGGAACATATTTAAAATAAAACATGGATTCTTTCTTGACACTTCCCTAACACTATCATCATATCATGTACCTTTCCCTTGACCTATGAAAAACATTTCAAAAAAATACTTGGGATGAGCATAAAAAGCTCAGTATGGGTTATATAAAAAAAATATGGAAAGGAAACATGAGTTCATATATACATAAGAATGAAATCATACTTTACCCATAAAACATAAGCACTTTAACATACTCATCAAATCATGAATAAATCATAGAAATCATAAGACATTAAGGTATCTTGAGGCATTCATAACATTCTTACGTAGGGAGTAACCTTCTTGGTTATGTTTGGAATACCCATCACAATATATTCCCTAAATCTCTTCGGAGAAACCTTAACGTTTCACTCCTTCGCATTACCCAATGCATTAGAGAGCTATATCGGTCTCACCTGCCCTTAGTTTATCACGGAACCACCCGTCTTCATAATAATGCCCAAGAACCTCAACATAATCGTATCACATAAAACATGCATAAAGGAAACATAACATTTCCACCATTCCATCACAAGATATCAATACAACACATTGATATAAAAACATTATGAAAATCATTTTCAATATCAAAATAAAAGAAAATTAAAACATTGTATTTATTTTTCTTTTAAAAATAAGGTATGGCTTGAAGAGCAAGTCGAAACTCAAATAATGGTCACGGCGGTGGAGAAGTCGTTGTAACCGCATACGTACAACAAAAAAATTCCATTTTGTCGTTTAGTAAATGATTTGTATAAAAAATATTCCTTTTGAATAGATGTTAAAGTCAAAGGGTTTTATACACCATATAAATGAAGGTTGTGTATGAATCAAAATATGCCTCAATGAAAGGAGATTGAGACGATGTCCCATACCTCAGGTCCGACTTGACTCGGTCGTTCTTTAATCTCCTGAATAATAAACTTGATTTAATTTCTACTTGTTTAAGAACCTTTTTTATGTTCATTATCCCTTTTATATCACTTATTTCCATGTCATGAACAATATTTAATTATTTAAGTTAATAACGGTCGTTTTAACGATCATTGGTACTTGAGTAAAAAATAAGCCCTTTATAATTACATGTTGTTCATGTATCCATTATATCCAGAATGGTATTCATGATGTATATATCATATATTTCATATATATCCAGTACATGCATGAATTTATAATATTACATAATCATTTATATGTAAGAAATGAAATACACCGTTCATGGAGACGGTAATCCGTACGTACGCATGAACGCTACTTTCATTTCTATTTCGTATTTTATAGAATGGAATCATAATTATATAAAGGTATATTATATTTCCAGTATAATATCATATATAATATCATAGTTACATCCTTTATACATCCCACATATGGTATTTAACGAATCAAATCACTTTGAGGGGGCGGTAGTCCGCACTTCCTTAAATGAAGATATCGCGTTTACCTATAATGGAAACCATAAAGGTATGCCCAAAATGAAAAATACAGAATATTAAGGAAAACATAAACATATTATATATCATATATAAATATAGTGACATCTTAATTACCACCTTCGAATGTGTTAAATGAATGTTGAATAATCATCGTTTCGGGAGGTATAAATTCATGATCCACGGAAACAGTATGTCCTTTAACCATTAGATGTAGGTGTGTGTAAGTGTAGCTCGAATAATTCTTATAAAAACATCCTAGTATATTTAAGATACTGTAGTTTTTACAAAAGAAATGAATAAAAAGAGTTTAGGGGGTTGGAGAAGCAAAATAAAACAAAAGGACTCAAGTGAATACATTACCTTAAAATCAGGTAACTCCCTTTGGATTGAGCTCAAAGACTTCCTTGGGAAGACTTCTGACAAAATTGAGGCTTCTAGCAGTAAGAGAGGTAAGTGTAGAGTTAAAATGGTCATGGTTTGGCAGATCCAAAGGCATTGGATGTGTGGTTAAGGAGGTAGAGGTGGGGGCCATTTATAAGAGGAGAGGAGGGTCACTATTGGAAAGTAAAGAAATGTTACTTTATTGTCAAATGGGTTTCGGATTTTAAAGGTCCCACATTGATATAATTCAAGGATAAGGTGATAAGGGTTCTAAATATACCCACCCAATAGGTTTTTTACATGTTTAGGTATTAGATTTTACATTATCTTTCCATTTTATTTAAATCGTCAAATAATGGGGTAATCGCTGCATTACCATGATGTCAGAAATAATTTAATTTATTTAAAGTCTAAAAATTATGAAAAAAATACTATGATGTAGGAACTATTTTTATATTTCCAATGAATATTTATAGTCTAAAATATCATCTATGTAGACAAAATTAAAAATGTTTTAATCAGGTGATACATTCTTGTAATATTTACTTTCTTTAAAAAAAATAAAAAGATAACAAGTCACTTTCCACAAAAGTGATTCCATGGGGTCCCCAAGTTTGGCACAAGACATCCCATGGTCGGACATGAGACAAAAAGTAGCCTTAGGACACATTTTTGTGTCATATTTTATTATTATGATATTATTTTATTATCCTTAACTACCCGATTACTCATTAATCAAGATAATTAAAGATAATTACCGTCGTTACTATACATAATGTCCAAAAACAAAAGAGTCTTAATTAAATAATTTGGACCTTATGATTACAAATATGTAATCCATTTTACCAAATTCCAAACACATAAATTGCAATAATTTATTTAAAAATAATTCCCGTCGTCAAAACAAATAGCGGGTTTTTTTGAAACAATATCTATGAAAAGTTTGGCATTAGTTTATGACCAATTTCAAAGTGAAATTAATCCTAACGACCACCATTTGATTAAATGGTAAAAATATATTCATATTACAATATAATACCAATTAAAAATATAATCTATCCATATAATTAAATTAAATTAAAAGGCAGTTTTGATGTAAAATGCAGTATTTTTCACTATTCATTAAAAAATGAACATTGTCAGAAAAATACCAAAAATTTATCCAATGTAAATTTCAATGTCCCAATCATAATGAATATGTTTATTTTGACAAATATAGATTCTAAAATTGCCAAATGTTTGATTTAAAAAGGGTTTTTCATTAAAAGGCAGTAAAACAATCTTTTATGAATATTAGTGTATTACATGCTTAAGATTGGATTTATTTTCATTTTAAGCCTCTAAAACACTGTCTAATTCATTAATATACATAGATAAAAATATATATTATTCATTACTTACTTGGGATGTTACAGAGTGGGTGATGATTTTATATGGGATGCAATCAATTTCGGATAAGTAGGCGACTAGCATTGAAATTGGTAACCATTTTTCTAGATTGGTGAATGACAACATGGATTTGGACCAAGATCGGTTTGTGCATTTGAATGAATAGGTTTCACTTCTTATGGAAACATGACATGTCAAAAAATTGAGTGGCAATGATTATTAGGGCCAATGTTCTACATCTCCATGTGTCTATTCAAAGCATTTTCAAGGGTGGGAACATAGTGATGGAGGTGTGATTTCTACATTCTATAAAGGTAATTACTTTTAAGAACTGGATAATGAGAAGAATTATCATGTAGAAAAGGGTACTCCAATGACTGAATATGGAATTACTTCTCTGGATGTGGTAGCAAAAGAAGGTGTTATGATGATGGGATACATGTTGGTCACTAGTTTTTGAAACACCCACATTGTCTTTCCATAATTGACACTAGTAGTCAATCTCAGCCGGAATGGGGGATGAATGAGTGTGACCGAGAGGTTCAAATCTCTGGAAAATTGTAATATTGCACTGATAGTGACAAGGAAAATGATGGTTTCATGGTCTGGAATTACTACAGTGATGTTGTTTAAGGTGGAAAAAATAATGTGTCTGGGAATGAAGAAGCAATTACTCTCCCACCAAGAAGAAGATCTATGAATGATTTTTCTTATCTATCAAATCCAATGTCTACCATGTATTCTATCATAGAGGATGGTTGGGATGTGCATTATTTTATGGTTTTTCTTTCTTTGGATAAGTTAAATCATTTGTGGAATTATGACAATATCATTAAGCACTATGAATGTTCAGAGTGGGAATTGGCTATTGCAGAGTAAGAAATTTGTCACAGCTATGGTGATGGGGATTATTTTTATGATGTGTAGTTGTTTTTTCCATCTTGAAGTAATTTCTAGATGTAATTTTCTTTTATTCTGATAAATGGTAAGAGGCACGACTGTGATTGATCTTTTCTAGTTGACCCCCTACTATTGTATGTATCACATTAATTTTGGTTTTATCAATACGGTGAATAAATATTGAGATTTGGTGGATTGATTTGTTACTTTTTCCCTTCCGTAAGTTTGGTCCATGTTTTCATGTATTATCTGGCTATGTTATTCGTCATTGTGTATCAGAATTTTATTTATCATTGTCATACCACATTCATTTATATGTTTCCAATGGAATATACAATTTCATTGAAGTGATTTTTTTCATAAATGACCAATTATATCTTAGTCATTTTGTGTACTATTTTATTATGTATATTTAATGGATTTAAATATGAAACATTTTGGTATTGTTGACATCATTATTTCCCTTGTTTTTTTTTATGTTTTTTATTTGTATTTTTATGTATTCATAGTATAATGGGATATTTTTTTAATATCGCAATTGATTTAAAAAGATTCTTTTAAAATATTTGAAAAAATAATTTGGTTTATATTAAACTATATCTATTTTATATTATTATATTAGTTTCTATTAGAATTGAATTTTATTTTTTAATAGCTCAAATTTCATGATTTTTTTTAAAAAATGTGGCCTTTTATGAAGTTGTAGTTTTAACCATGTTTTTATATAATTATTTTAATGTTAAAATCAAAACATATATTCCAACACCTTTTTTAAAACCCACATAATGGGTTCATATATAATATATTTTTAATAGACTCGTGGGTTAATTCTACTGTTATCATCTCAAATTCCACAAACTCATGTTGGACTTTATGTTGAATTTATGAATTTCACAGGTTTTTTAAGTATATGATTTCATGTTTCAACAAGTTAAAAATTCCTTACATGTGGATTATTGTTGCAATTATTGTCATGAGTACTGTACAATGATGAGATGGTGATCATAACTTTGGTTTGTAAAACTGTTTGTATTTACTGTATTTTGGGTTTTCGGTCTTCTGTTTAGTATCGTTTAGCATAAGTTAGAATTTTATAACTCTATATTAAGTTTGAAATATCTTTTTTTAAGGGAATACATATTTATGAAATTACATGTTTATATGTAATGTTATTTCAGCTTTATGATTCTTGAATAGTCACCAAAAGATATTCCAAAAACCATTGATGCTTTTTGTCAACCATGGTGGTTTGAAGACACTCCTAGGGGATGTCATGGGAGAGTTAAAGAACTAGTTTTGTTTGTTTCCCTTATCAATTAAATTAAAATACTCATTATAGGATCTAGGATCATGAATGTGGAATATGACATTTATACTCAACTTTATACTATTTTGGGGGTTGGTGGTCGATAAGGTATAACATTATAGAAACTATAGTGGTTGGTTTATAGAAGATCACTGAACACTATTACTTCTATGGAATAATGAGTTTCAATGTGTGGTGAAATTTGTTTTGTATTTTTTAAATTGTTTTGGCATATATTGAAAACATTTTTAATAAGAATTTATGTTTCCTTGATTAGTTGATTTTTTTCAAGAGACATCCTAGAAATTACATTATTAATTACGATAATCATTTGTTTTTAATATGTAACATTATTAAGGAACACTGTATATTTATCAATGAAAATAAAATTTATACAATCATTGATAAATATCGAGTGGAATTTAAATGGTTGACTCAATGTATGAAAAGTAATGTGACCAAACAGTGCATATTGTAGATGACTGGGTATTTTTCCCATTTTTTGTTTTATCCCATATTCTATTTTCTATTTTCTTTTGAAGTGTAAGGGATGTTTTGTCAGACTGGAAGGTTGTTAAAAATTGATTATTTATTACATTGTATTTGGATTTGTTCAAAAATAAATATTTTGGTTTCTTATTTTCATTTGGGTGAAATGGGTTTGAACAAAATAATATTTATTGGGTTGTATTTTTTCATGAAATTAATTACATAGGTTACTAGGTGATGGAATCCATGAATTTTTGGGCGTTATAAGAATTTATTATTTAAAATTTTTGGAATTATTTAAAAAATATATCATGGTTATATTAGGTATTTTTTTTGGGTTGAAATGTTTCCAATGATTCTTAAATGGCTCGTGTGACATCTATTTTGTTTCATTAAGTTTTTTTCCATTTTTTGGATGTTTTTTGGTGTTTTAATCATGTATTAGTTTGTATTCCATTTATTACTCTAAATATTCATATAAAAATTCATCTTTTCTAGTTGATAAATTTTTATTATTTTATATTGTTTTCTAAACGTTATACATGAAATAATTGGAATTTATTTTAGGGAATGATTTTATTTTTATAGTGTTAATTCATTTTTTATTTTGATATTTATTACTACCCATTTTTGGGATATAGTGTTAAACATATGATTATCCATGATCATGAATCATGTGTGATTGTTTTGGAACTGGTACCCTCAATTTTTCATGTGATCAAGTAATCCTTGGGTGTAATGAGTGATTTTCAAAGTTATATAATATTTTTGAGTTGATACATACATATGAATCATCTATGGAAATGTTCATCATTTACATTTTTCACTATTTGGGATTGGAATGTTAGATTCTATCTATTTATACCCAACCATTTGAGGACCTTTCTTTGTGATATTTTATTTAATCATTCTTATAATGTTTTAATCGTAAATAATTCATTGTCGACAGGGAAGTTGAATTGTTTTGTATCCACCAATGTTCTCTACATATAAATAGTAATGTAGATCATTTCATCAAATTATAGCCTTTACCTAATTTTTTTTCCATGATTCGAAGAAGTAATGGTTCTTTTCTAGAGGCATATTTCTATAGCTGTGGTTCTTAGTGTAAAAATCGGGAATGTAAACTTTTGAGGACGTGATTCTGAATGATTTTTTTGAAAAAGTATTCTTTATAGGGAATCCTATAATGGAAGATGGTTTGGTATCCATTTCAGATAGTAATGATTATTTCCACTAAATGGGTGTAAAATGTAATAGTGAAAAAGAAATGTAATCCTTATTCTTGACTTTCCTTCCCAGTTTTACAAAAATACAATTCTTTTTTTTTCCAAAATGTAATGTTTTGGAATGATCAATAAGGTTGTTAAAAACCTATGATAAATTCAATCTCTGTGGACTTCTATAAAAAATTAAATAGTTTTGGATTTTCTTGGAAATTATGAAATGATTTCATAGAACTAGATTACTTGTCATATACATTCTACAATGTTTCATCAATTGAAGATTCGATAGATGTTCATTATTTTGGATATTTCTTTTTTGTAATTGTTTTTTTGGACTGTCTTAGAAATAGTGTATCATGTTCTTATATTTATAATGTATGAATGGGTTTTTACCCTCTTTTTGTGACATTTTTAATTATCAAACCTTGTTTATTGAGTCTTACTCCTTCATATATGTGTGGACATTATGTTGTTGCATTTTAAAAAATTTGGTACATGGGATATACCTAGGGTGAATTATTGGATAAATGTGGTTTGGTTTTGTATCTTTTTAGACTATGAATTCAACTATTTTGAATGTATACATTAGAATCTTTATGAGATAGTGTATCAGATATTTGGATATTAACACCCTTCTATGACATGTAGTGAAATTGTTTTTTACTGGTAAATGATTTAAATATTTTTAAAAATATTTTTTAATCCAGCAGGTGATAGGAAGAGAGATTCCATTAAATAATGAGTAATGAATTGATATTATAAAATATTACATATAGATATATCAGAAACATAGTTTTTTCAAAATTGGGAATAATATTCTGAATTTTTTTTAAATAACAATTATTGGACCAATGATAAATCAATACTGTATGGTTTTCCCTAGATTCATCTTATGTTGTGTTGACTTTCGACATCATATTGAGGTAACCCTTTCTAGGATATTTATTAAAAATAAAAAAATAAATTACTTATTATTTTTAGTAGGGGGACTAATTTAATTTACTATAAATACCCACATAATATTTTTGTTGATGATTTATCCGCATATCCAATTTTATAATTTAGGGGAAGAGCATAGAGTGATTCTTTACAAGGTTGATATTTAATGTTGAATGGTTTTCATATCAAGTTGGACTCAATGAAATTAGACATATTAGATCATCCTCATCAATGGAAAATTCATTATTCCAAATTGAATGATCCATATTCCAGGTACGGATCCTAAATTATAGATACCTTCCTAGAATAAATGAATCTTATTTTATTTATTTATCAATTTTTATCGGTTACTTTTATTCCGTCACATTAATAAAATTATGGTGAATTAAATTTTTTATTTTTTATATTCATTGAACTGAAATATCTCCCCTACTCATTGATTTTATGATGACTAGGAAATTATATTAGTCAAAAAATAATACCATTTATTTTCTTTTCCATTCCCCCACTTATTCGTTATGTTTTTCATCATTGGGGCATAGGGAGAAGAATCAAATATATCTAGATGTGATTGAGAATGATCTAACACCAATATTTTTTAGTAATGAAAAAAAATGACTAGATTAGTTTCATATGTATGAATAAAATATTATAGTGGGTATTAGTGTTGGATTCAAGGATCCTTGATCTGGAGCAACAATGGATGTGGTACGTGTGGTAATGGATGAAGATATGAAGGGTTTATAAGAAAATAATGCAACCATCACTAACTGGTAATGAAAATAATGCCCTAGTTATATTACCACTAATGTGATTGTATTTGGATATACAAATAAAAATAATTGATGAGGCACATGAAGCTTTACATATATTATTTGACTCAGGTTTGTGTTGGTGTGTTGAGGGTCGCATTTAGGGTTCTGTTTTTGGTTGTAACGAGTGAATGTGTTGTTATCCTTGGTTTATTTTTGTTGTCATGTGATGAGGTTATCTCTATTGTCCAACCTATGTTATTATTCTGAGTAGATATCAACCGTTCAATGTGGGATATAATGAGAAATTTCAAGAGATGTTGAGGCATTTAATGTGATAAACACCCAAAAGTTATATGTAACACTTGTATATGGGATATATCACCAAGGGGAATTATTAGAGAGATTCAAGGGATACATGTAAGACGATTTCTCTACTAGCTATATGGTCCGCGTTATCTTGTCTTTTACGGTTGCATTAGTCCTGAAGGTGTTCCCCCAAGCTATGTATCATTAATTAGCAACATTGATTTATATGTTGGCATGCACATTATTTGTTTTTTCATTGACTTCACTCGTGAAGATCCTTTATTTCATAGTCATGTTGTTGACTAGTTTTATTCTAGTTTTAATGTCATTAATTAAGATCGTATTGGAAATGTTAACATGCTTGTTTCAGTTATTTCCTTATGTGTTTAAATTTTTTATTTCAATTATTTCATGGTAAAATTGTTAATAATATTAAAATGTAAATATGGTTTAAAAACAATATTTTAAAATATATAAAAAATGTCATTGTTTTATTTTTAAATGATTTGTTTTGATATAATTATTTTACATTCACATGTATTTATATTTCCTATAAATGGAATCAAATTCAGTAAAAACATTTAGAAATGGAATATTTTGGAAATTTATGTTTGAAACATCCCCCATCAATTATTTTATTGTCCAAATTATAACCAATTTTCCCAAACATAGTCTTTCAAATATAATAATTGTTTTATTAGATAATATTGGGGAAATGGATTCATACTAGCATCAAACTAGATTCATCTAACATCCAACATACTTATATTGGTGTGTATGTAGACATTTTGAAATGCCTATATATTTTTACATCTTGAATTACATGATTGTTCCATTTTTAGCTTTATTTTATGTATACATTTATTGATGATGAAGTGGTGACTTTAGTTTCATTAAAATATGGTGATCATAAATTTTATTTATGAAACTCTTCTTCTATGTTTTTTCCCATTTGGTATTCTTAATTTTTAATTTACCTTTTATTATAGTTTTTTATCTAGGTATTAATTTTTAAATTTCTGTTTTGGTATGTGCCTATATAATTATGTTATTCCTTGATGGGATGTTGTTTCTCACATCTTCATGATGATTAAAATCTCTCCAAATATTATTTCAAATTCCATTGAGTCTTTTCATCAACCATTGGGTTTCAATTATTATCCTAGGGAATGTGGTGGGATTTTCTTACATCGTTATGGATGGTGAGCCATGTTGTTTAATTTAAACATATAACTATAAGACATAGATTCATGGAAAAAGCCATGGATTGTGATAATGAACATTTAATTATTTGATTTTATGTGGTTTAAAAAATATATCACTCTAGAAACTCGAGTGGTGGGTCAAATGAAGTAGAAGGTCCAGATTTTTTTATTTTGGATCTCATGTTCCTATCAGCGATAATGAATTTTTAGGTTTTTTGAGTTTTTGATTCCATATTATTAATATTTTTTTTTGAAATTCTATTGTTATTAATTATATAGATTTTTTTAGAGACATAACCATAAATAAATTGATATATCTTTATAATATAAGGGGTCTCATAGGTTAGATTTTTATGGAATTAATTCCATCAATCCATGTGCAGGCCATGAAAACCTTTCAATAAAATTTTACCTTGTAGTCCTAGGGTTAACTCATATTAAAAAGAACGTTCACACTATTCAAAATGGAGATGATGGGGAATTATATGTTTTCTCACCTTTTTTGGTTTTATCCGATCTTCTTTTTTGGGATTTAAAAGTAATTTTTTCTAGGTTTTAAAAATTATTAAATTTTAGTTATTTATTTGATGGAATTTAAAATATTTATGGAAGTAAGTTTTTTAAGTTGATTTTCATAGGGTTGAATTATTTTTTGAAACTATAAAATTTTTATAGTTTTTTTGGTTATAAATGAAATAATTTCACATGTTATTAAATGATAGAATCTATGAAAAAGTTTTGGGTTATTTATGGTTTTGTTATGGAATTTTTTAAAACTATGCCAAAAAAAATTATTACAATTTATTAGTTTTCAAATTAAATAGGTTTTCCATATAACATTTTCATAAATATATTGAAATGTTTCCTTTGAATATAATTTGGATATATTGATTCTTTTGTTCCCTTATGTTTACTTGTTTTGTTATTTTACAATCATACTTTGTTTGGGAATTATTATTTTATTTTTATTATGGTGATAACATGTAATGTTTTTTTATATTTAAAATATTATATTGTCTTTTATTTTTCCTAAGGCCTCTCCCATTAATGAATTGGAATTTATGAAGGGAAATTTTATAGAAATATTTTCTATGGTTCCAGTATATTTATTATGGTTTTAACTCTACACAAAAACCAATTAGGCTTGCAGATCCTTGTTTTATTGAACACGAAGATCCTTTGTGGGATTTTTTAAATGGGTCTACTCAATTTTTATATTTTGATCAAATATATCATGAATATAATGACTGATCAAAAACTTATATGTTATTTCTATGTTAATAAATACATATGAAATATCTAGGGTGATGTGTATTCTGGTCTTGTTAGAATGTTTCGGATTGGAATGGTGGATGATCACTTTTTATAACAAACCACTTGAGTCTCCCCCTTAGTGATATATCATGGACACCATTGATCATATTAACTATATTGAATAACTAAAGTTATAATATAAAATATAGTTTTTGAGCTTCCTCAATGGAGAATAGATAGTCAAATTATATATTGGTCATTTCACTAGTTTAACACATTTCCAACCAAAATTATTTATTGATGATTGAAAGGAGTCTTAGTATTTTTTAGAGGTCTATTCCAAAAGATGTATTTTTTAGTATTGATATCAGTATTGGATACCTTTGAGGATGTGGTTATGAAGACCATTTTTGTAAACATAATATTGTAAGTTACAAATATAATGGCAGACTCATGTTATACCATTAGATCTAATAAACATGATATTCCAATAATTACATGAAATTAAATGGTTAAATAATGGGAATCCATAATCTCAACATTAAATTACAATTTCTATAATGTGAAATACTAATTTCCATTTTAAGTTTCAATTATATGGGAATGTGGAATAATCATTAAAAAAATCAATTTTCCTTACATCCATGGGGACTTCAAGTCAGTTTATTTTGTATTTTTCATACATTAGAAAAATATTTTTGGTTCATGGTTGCTTATGGGAAACAATCTATATTTTCTCATCCATGATAGTGTTGGCATAATTTCATTATTTTAGATGATATTTTTTTAATTATTTCATTTTGGTATTGGGTTTTTCTCATCATTATTTTATCAAATTTTAATTATTATATTGGATTAAAGGGATTTGGACCCCATTTTTGTAATATTTGAGAAATACACACCACATTTCTTGAGTATATATTCAAATTTAGTCTTGAAATGTAGCTATTTAATTTTCACTAATTGTGATATGGTAAATACATATGGTGAATTAATTGATAAATGTGGTGTGGTTGTATTTCCATTTATGCTACGAATTCCACCATGATATATGTATCGATTGGAATTTATGTGAGGCGGTGTTCAACATATATTGATATGAACTACCTTGTATTCCATTTATTGTACTTTTTTCTGTATAATAATTTCAAATTGATTTTTGATATAATCTTTAATCCATGAACAGAGATTGAAAACAATTCAATGGCATAGTGAAACTATAATTGATATTATATATATATATAATATAATATATTTATGTCATTGAAAAATTTGTTTCAAAAATCATTTTAAATCTTCTGAAAATAGTCATAATGGGTATATATGATTACATAGTTAATAATGAAGTTTTTAATTGACCATATATAGGACCTAAGGATGGTTGAAATCAAATTCATTTTTGATAAAGCCATCAGAGGTTGTGATTAATGAAAATAAATAATTAATAAATACTTATTTGTTTTATTAAATAAACAAATTAAATCCTCTATAATTACCCTCTTCATAAAATCTCCCAATTTTTAGATGAATGACCATTCCATTTCCTGAGAGGTGGAGGATAATTATAAGGCCCCAGCCTTAAACCTTACTTAATATTGAGTTATTACAAGATTACACATTGAGGATCATTTCAGGTTTAGAGTTTTAGAGAATTAGAACATAAAAATTTCATTACATTCCACATTTAAACAAAGTGGTTACATAAAAGATAGTATTCATTTTTCCTATCAACGGAAACATATTTAAAATAAAACATGGATTCTTTCTTAACACTTCCTTGACACTATCATCATATCATGTACCATTCCTTTGACCTGTAAAAAACATTTCAAAAACAAGGGATGAGCATAAAAATCTCAGCAAGGGTTATAAAAATTATGTAAAGGAAACATGAGTACATATATACATAAGAATGAAATCATACTTTACCCATAAAACATAAGCACTTTAACATACATAAAAAAATCATGAATAAATCATAAAAATCATAATACATAAAGGAAACTTGAGTCATTCATAACATTCTTACGTAGGGAGTAACCATCTTGGTTACATTTGGAATACCCATCACAGTATATTCCCTAAATATCTTCAGAGAAACCTTAATGTTTAACTCATTCGCCTTACCCAATGCATTGAAGATCTATATCGGGCTCACCCGCCTTTAGTTTATAACGGAACCACCCATCTTCATAACAATTCCCAAGAAACATAACATAATCATAGCACATAACTTAAGCATAAAGGAAATATAATATTCCCATATTGCAATAACAATATTACATTTTAAGATAATGAAATAATGAATCTATTCTCAAAACCATTTTCAAAACCATTTAAAAAATTTAATAAAGAGACTTTTAAATCAAACTGTCCCATACCACATTGAAGCTTTTAACATTTTGAACCATTAATATCCACATAAATAAATCCGTAAAACCATTTTGAAAACATCGATATTAATTAGAAATATTTATAAAAATAAATCATTAAAACATTTAAAATGATATTTTAGTTAAAAGGTTTTTAATAAAATGAGAGACACTTGAATAGAATAATTGAGGAATAATATTTAATAATATCATGAGAATAAAGGGATTCATGATATAATATTCCAAATTACAGTGTATACACCATATAAGAGTGAATTAGTGCATAACAACAATGAAGTCACAGTGGAAATGTAAATTGAGATGAAATCCATTATAAAGATGGTATCCTTAAATTAAGGAGAAATAAATTTCATAATTATGTATGAAAAATATTAATACACACAATAAAATTGATATTAAGTGTAAAATAATCAAATGTCATTCAAATATATTCATAGGATGACATATTCAATAACTACATGTTGAAACAAAAGAAATCAAAATTCGGTTAAGAAGTTCCTTGACAGCCTAACAGCATCACATCGAATTTTAGAAAAAGAGTTGATGAGAGAGATAAAGGGTACCTCATTACTTGGACATAAAATTTACAGCAATAAGAATATATAACAACATATCCCCACATAATAAGATGAAAATTAAAAGACATAACAAAAGAAGTCTTTTAAAAAAGAGGAGTGTGAAAGGTTCCCTTACCGATTTGGGTAAATTTTGAAACGTACACCCCATGAAAGAAGGACTATACAACATTGATGTAAATAATCATAAATGAAATTATGTTACACAAAGAGTAGAATAATGTACAGTACATACACCACTCAAAAGGAAATATTGTCAAAGTTAGCATGAATCTCACGAAAACACAAAGTGAGATGAAAATCCCCTTACGAAATTCCGGTAGCCTAACGGCGCCAATTAAAACTTCCAAAAAGGATTGATGAGAGAAAATAGGGTCTCTCATAATTTGAACATAAAAATTAAAGTAAGATTATTATAAAATAACATCCCAATAATAAGAAAGATGAGCTTAAAAGGATTGACATAAAATAGTGTACTTAAAAAGAAAGAGAGGGGTAGGATCCCTTACCTCAGGTCCGACTTGACTCGATCGATCTTTAACCTCCTGAATAATAAACTTGAGTTAATTTATACTTGCTTAAGAACCTTTTCCAAGTTCATTATTCCTTTTATATCTCTTACTACCATGCTATGAACAAAATGTAATTTTTTTAAGTTAATAATGGTCGTTTTGTAGATCATTGCTTCTTGAGTCAAAAATAAACTCTTTATAATGACATGTTGCTCATGTGGTAAAATATATATTATATCCAGAATTATATTAATTATTTATATATCATATATATCAATTATATCAATTATATACATGCATTTATAATATTTCATAACATTTAGTGGAATGAAATGAAATGCACCGTTCATGGAGACGGTAAACCGTACGTACGCATGAACGCTACTTCCATTTCTATTTATTATTTAATGGAATTAGAAAATAATGATACATAATAGTATTATATTTCTTGTATTATATAATATATAATATCATTAAATATATCCTTTATACATACCACATATGGTATTAACGAATCAAATCACTTTGAGGGGGCGGTAGTCCGCACTTCCTAAAATGAAGATATCACGTTTAACCATAATGGAAACCATAAAGGTATGCCATAAATGAAAAATACAGAATCTTAAGTAAAACATAAAAATATTATATATCATATATAAATATAGTGACATCTTAATGGACAGCTTTGAGGGTGTTCAAAGAATATTGAACAATCATCGTTTCGTGAGGCAGAAATTCACCATCCACAGAAACAGTATGTTCTTTAACCATTAGATGTAGGTGTGTGTAAGAGTAGCTAGAATAATTATTATAAAAATATCCTAGTATATTTAAGATACTGGAGTTGTTAGAAAAGAAATGAATAAAAATAGTTTAGGGGGTTGGAAAAGCAAAATGAAACAAAAGAACACAACTGAAGACATTACCTTAAAATCGGGTATCTCTCTTTGATTTGAGATCAACAGCTTACTTGAGAAGACTTATGCCCAAAGTGAGGCTTCTAAGAGTAATAGAGGGATGTGGAGAGACAAAATGAGCAGGTTTTGGCCGAGAAAAATGCTTGAGAGGTGTGGGTAAGGTGGTAGAGGTGGGGGCCTTTTATAAGAGGAGAGGAGGGGCACTCTTGGAAAGTTACAAAATTTTACTTTATTTTAAAATGAGTTTCGGATTTTAAATGTCCCACATTGATGTATTTCGAGGATAAGGTGGTAAGGGTCATCCAATAGGTCTTTGAGAAGTGTAAGTTATAGTTTTAACATTATCTTTTCATTTTAATTAACTCCTTTATTAATGAGGTAATCGCTGCATCATCATGATGTCATAAATAATTTAATTTATTTGATGTCTAAAAATTAAAAAACAAATATCATGATGTAGGAAATATTTTTAACTTTATAATGAATATTTATAGTAAAAAATATGTCTTGTATAACCTCATTTATAAATTGTTTTAGTAAAACATATCATGCTTGTGACATTTTTTTAACTTTAAATAAAAAGTTATTTATGTCCTTTTCCAACCAAAGTGGCTCCATGGGGTCCCAAAGTTGAACCATGGATTGTCTTGGTCGGACATGACACATCCAATGTGGGTAGGACATGTGTCTAGGTAATTTAATATTATTAAAACATTATTTTTACCTTAAATTACACTAATTACCTCAAATCACGATTAAAAACATAAAAGTTACTATTCACCAAAAAATTATTTTAATCCCATTGAAATAAATTTTACATCTTAATGAAAACCATTTATGTTGTATTTTTGAAATTAAAATCACAGAATTGGTAAAGTTTCATTTAAATGAAAAATCAGTTTTTAAACAACCACTTAGTGGTTTCACTATTCATCAAAAATTGATGTTTTTCAGAAAAATACCAAAAATTCACCCTAAGCTATATTTGATATTCCGAATTCAATAATGATGTCTATTTTACAAAATTAAAAACATATATGTTTCATTAATTAATTTAATAATTAATTCCCACTGTCAAAACAAATAGCGTGTTTTTAAGAAACAATATCTATTAAATGATTGACACTAGTTTAAGTCCAATTTCAATGTGAAATTAATTCCAATGACAACCATTATATTAAATGGTAAAAATATATTATAAATAAACTTTAATCTAAATTAAAAATATAATCTATCCATATAAATAAATCATATTAAATGGAGGTTTTGAATTAAAATGAAAAATTTTCAATAAAAATGATCTTTATCGGAAAAATAACAAAATTTTACACAAAGTAAATTTTGATGTACAGATTCTAAAGAAGGATTTTATTTTGGCAAACACAACATATAAAATTGTCAAAATTATATTTAAAAAGGATTCTCCATCAAAGGGCGGTTAATCGACCTCTTAAAGAATATTAGAAAATTTATGCTTAAAATAGGATTCATTTGTATTTTAAGCCTCTAACATTTATTGGATAAAAGTAGAAATATTTGAAAAACATATATAATAATTTTGTAGTTAGTTCTGTTCATTCCCGCCATTATAATGGCTAGGAGTTAACTACCTTTTAAAATAGTATTATGTTATTATTAGAGTGTAACGTAAGATTTCTAAGAAACTCGTTGTGGCGTATTGGGTACGCCCTCGAGCATAGCATTCCATTTAAAGTAATATTAATATTTTATTCAAAAATATGGTTAAATATGAAAATATCATATTCTCTATTTACCTGGGGTGTTACAATGAGTATCCAATTTTTTTTAATTTTTTTTTGTTTTTTTATTTTTTAACCATAATAGATATGAAAAGACTAACTCTGGGCAAGACAACTATTGAGTCACGATCCCCACGTTTCGGACTCCACACATATTGTCAATTCCAAGCTCTATAATAGATATATAAAGCCTAACTCTAGGCAAGACAACTATGGGGTCACGATCCCCAAGTGTCTGACACCACACATTCGAATAAAACATTTCTTTATGTGGTCATTATTTTTTCCAGTTTTTTTTGTTTTTTTTTTGTTTTTTTTTTGTTTTTTGTTTTTTTATACTAAAATTAAACAAAAAGTCACCCCATAACCCTATGTTATAATGAATGGGACCCAAGAACTCAAATTTACACCCATGATCCAGTAGACGTGCATTGTGGCATTTTTATTAAGAAGATAAAATGTAAACTTTTAAAAATCACATCGGACAACCGCACTTTCCAAAAACTACGCTCATGATCATAAACATGCATGAAAATCAGAATCAATACGTGTAAAATTATTTGATATCCAATTTCATATTTTGTAATGTGTATTATTATGTTCAATTATAATGGAATTTTTCTTTCAATGCATGTTCTTATTAAAAAATCATTTTTTATTTCATCTCCCCCCAGTAGAGAATTAAACTGTCCCCAGTGTTTAAAGAAAACTTAGAAGGGGTATGGGGGATTTTTTCAAAGAGGAAATTTAAAATGATAATAATTGAATGAAATCGCTTGGTGGTCGATAATGAAATTGCATGCCACAGTCTCTCTTCAATCCTAGATTCGAGTCTCAACGACTCGAATGGTTGTGATGGGATTTTCCCCACAACCTACGACATGTCCTTTTAATTTTTTTAACCTATAAAATAAAACAAAATAAGCTAATGATAAATTTTCTTCTTTTTAAATTTCATGGTAAGGTATTACTCCAAGATCACACCACATGACAGGGATGAATATGGTGCTCCCCTTTCTTACCCATCCATACTCATAATAGATGAACATGTCAACAGTCTATGGAAAATTTTTAGATGAAATATAAAAAATAAATTAAAAAATTATTAATAATTATTGTAAACATGAAAACCATGTGTTTCCTCCCATGCATCACTTAATTTAAAGTCGTTAGCTCGACATGGACCACCAACTTATTCAATTCCAACTTTTAGAATTCTAATAAACCATCTTTATCCTCCTCAACTTGATTGAGATTAATTTTATTTTTAGAATCTTTTCCTTGTATAAATCCATGTTTTAAAATGAATTTGAAGATATAAGGAATTCCATAAATGGTTGATCTAGATGCATTTTTTTGTCTTTCCTAAGACGTCAAGGTTCAATCTACAGTTATTGCTTTAATGAGAAGAATGAATGACTAATGTATGGTCAGGGGTATGACCTATGATTGAATTCTTGTCTGGGGAAGGATGGATAATTATTTTTAGTTCTCCTCGATTGCAATTTCCTAATGAACATTGGTAATTTGAATTAAAGTCAGTATCTTCTCCAAAAATTTTAGAAATAATTGGTTACGTTTGAAAATATGATTCATCCCTAAAAGTGTCTAGTTGAATTTTAGGAATGGGTATGGTCTCATTGTTTGGTATTTCTCCCAATTGTTCAGTGATTTGTGTTTTTGAAAATTCATCAATGGAGAAATATTCAGGACTCTCTATTCATAAATGTCAAATTCCCCTCTTGTGAATACAAAAAATCAGATTCCTCTTCATTTAAAGACCCTTCAACATTTCATTGATCTTCTTCAGTTATCCCATATCCAATGGTTTTTTCTTCTTTAAATTCATGTGTGGTTTTTTGGATAAAATATTCTTCTTTCAGTGATGAGGAAAGGACATCATGGGTGGGAATGGGTTCTTCATAAGTCTTAATTCTTTGTATTTATAATATTAGTGGTGAAACTTATGAATTCCTTTTAGCCATTTCTTCACACAAATGATCAGGAATTTTTTCAGAATTAGGATTTATAGATTTTTTTACATCATGGACTTCTTCATTATTTATATTTTCAATCATTCTTGATATGTATGGAAATTTTTCTTTTAAACATTCTTCATTACAAATATCGTTCATGTTATTAGGTGTGGGGTATTCATTCAAAGGTTGATCATAATAATTAAAAAATATTAGTGATTCCCTATGTGGATTTACAAATTGATTCCATCCTAAGTTTGTGAAAAGAAATTGTTGATTATACTCTATTGTATGCATTTAATAATTTGGAATCGTGATTTTCAGGAGCCAAAAAAAATAGAATGGGGGAAAGAGAAGAGAAATGGGATGAGAAAAGAGAAATGGAGAAGAATAGAAAAATGTTCTAAGGTAACATACTTGGTCCCCGTCAATGGCACCAAAATTTGGTTGCGCCCAAATTTACACTACTGGTAAAAGCGGCCGTTGATGTACAAGTACGGATCGAATCCATAGGGACCGAAGAAGAAACCTTGAGACAGTAAGATTGGATACGATATTGGCTATAAAGTGGACTAGAATGGTGTTGATTTATTTGAAGAAAATTGTGATTTTATTTAAAGAACCAAAGAAAAAAATTACTTAAATTAAAATGATTAATTAAGGTGATTCGATCCAAGGTTGTCTCAAGTGCTTGATTGGATGTATTTTTTTTTGTTGGATTTTCTATTCATCGGTTCAAGAGGTATCTATTAAATGAAAAAATTCCTCAATATCATTCTCTGATTTAATCCATACACAATTTCAAGGATAATCACCAATTCACATAGAGGGTCAATTGAATGAGCATTCCTAGGAAATGGATCGTACTATCACTCAAAATGTGTTTTTGTTAAATTCGGTGACAACAATGAAGATAAATCAAAGAAAAGAAGTCTTAAAATGAATAAAAAATTTATGAATTTATGAACATAAAATAACATTCAATTCACCCCATGCGACTCCCCCATATCAACACATAAAAGGTTATCTATCCATTAATTCTATTATATCAATGTAAGCAGGTAGTTTACTAAAAGAAGTGGGATTGATGAACAAGAAAAAAACATTGAAAAATGAACACTCCACTGTTGTGTGATGAATACACAAGTGCTGGTGGGATTAAATTCACACATTGATTTAACGGTATTAATGTTTGAAGAAAGGAAAAGGAAAATTGAAAAATAAGGAAAACATTTATTATGATATTTAACGTGAAAGAAAAACATACATTAGGGACATTGACGATGCAGATACAAAACGAAAGTAGGAAATTATAATTGAAATAAATAAAAACATCAATCGAAAGAAAAATAATAGATGATAATTTCCTTCACCACCATCTCCTTAAATAGGAATATTAGAAGCCTTAGGTCCACCCTCAAATAATAAATTCACCCCCAACAATTAATTTAGTTAATAGGAGGTTGAATAATCAATAGGAAATCGATGTTACAAAGTTAACCACAAAACCAGCCATATTCGTTCACTGTTTTTATGTGTGAAAATGTAATTAAAAAATGCCGAATACAAAGGGTTTGTAGTATTGAAATATTCTCTTCCTTATTTCCACTATGGGATTTACAAATTTCAGTTAATTTGGCACAACCGTTTGGATTTTATGGTCAAAATGGTGCGACGACATTATGTGTGTTTCTGTCAGGCACACCATTTCAATCTCAATTTTAGATCACTTTATCATCATGAAAAAATAAGAATTAGCTCTGGCCACAGTAGAATAAAATGATCCTCATATTTTTATCTTTATATTGTAAAAATTTTAGCTTCATTGAGCTTGGTTCGTGGTCCCCACATTTGTTTGATGGGCCTTTGGCCCATTATGCTTTTCACACAAATTTCTACATTCAGGCACAAAAATCTCCATCTTCCCTTGGGATTCATCCATCAGACCCAAAATATAAAATGATCCAAATAAATTGATGAATATTATAACAAAATATCAAATTAAAATGACGAATAATGTATTTTTCAAATGAAATTTATTGAGTGGGTCCAAATTGACACTTTAAGCATGAATTGCATAATGATGGGAAATGAAGTTCAATTTCTGAATTTCACTAAAATTGATGTTAATGCACTTTGAAACAAATTAATATTAATATATAATCAATGAATATTATACTCTTCCAGTGGATAATTAGGTATTGATATAATAATCTTGTAAAACTAACCAGAATTCAAAAGATTAACATAAATAGATAAGATAACACCATTTTGATAGCATGATAAGGCAACCCGAAAGAACAAAGAAGGTTTAGGTAGAATTTGTTACAATTTTATCAGCATCATGTGAGGTGTACCCAGGAGGGATTGATGAGAGAGAGAAAGGCTTTATCATCACATATACAGAATTAGGGAAGTATAGTGGAGGTGCAAAAACATACCACACCATTTAACATTACCCATAAGAAGGAATAGCATATTGGACAATCTTGATTAAGAGTGAAATGGAGAGAATCCCTTACCTTAAATCTATTGGTGTTCTTCAATTATTATTAAAGGCATGAATAAAAAAATTAATATCATTATTTAATAAATAAATAAACTATTATATGTGTAATTGATTTATTATAACCATTTTTAGTTCATTCAATTACTTTTTTATTAGTTACAAGGTTCAATTTCATTGTTCAAGATCGTTTGTTTACTATGTTTTAAAGCATAGATTCACTTATATTCAAGGTCAGATAAACATGAATGATGAAATTGGTTGTACAAAATAGAAGTTATATTATATAGTTCACATCCTGTATATTAAATGGTTTTAAATTTAATTAGGTTACTTAGATTGAAGTCTAATTATTATATATATAACCTTAGTGATAATCTTTTTTGTTAATAGGTGGATTTGATTACAAAGAAAATGTTTTGATTTAATATTTAATACCATTTGTACAAAAGGATTACTGAATTGAAAATAGGATATATTACATATATAATAATCTAGTTCAACCATAAAAAAATTGATTCATGACCAGAATTAATGATAATAATAGAAATTGAAAAACCATTGTCCTTGAATGTGCTAAATAATCACCTCCCAAATGGGGCTTTCATTTCAGTCAAATAAAAGGTTGGGGAAGGAGAGAAGATAATGAAATATACCATTAGCATGAAAACATTCTAGTACATGTATGTTACTAGATTATATTACTATTATGGTGAAGGGAGGTGAAAAATTAAATAAAAATTAAAGAATTTAAAAGAAAAGAAGAAAATTGGGAAGAGGAATTTTACCTCTTGAGACTTTTTCCATTGAGAACCTCTTAAGTGGAGAGGTATGGGTATTTTGAAGAGGGTATGAGCTTTTGGGAATGGTGGAAGATCTTCAAGATAAATTTTGGCATAATAATGGAATGTGTCAAGAATTTAGGGAAGTGAAGAGAAGAGGGAGTGAATGGGGGTTTTTATAGTGGAGGAGAGGAGAGATTTCATAATATTATAATCATTAATTTATTATTTCTTCACAAGAAAAGCATTAGTAAGTATTCCATGTCCAAGAATAGTAATTTTATCATGTGATCCGGAAACATGTGGGATTACATCTACAGAACATCATCAATGACTCAATAAATCTTCTATCTAGAAGTTATTGTAAATTATCGTATTTTACTATTCATCAAAAATTCAAATATTTCAGAAAAATACCAAAAATTCACCCTAACCATTTTTTAATGTGTATAAACCAAAAATTAAATCCACTTTTTAAAAATAATTTTTTAAATATTATTATTTTAATATTTCAGAAAAATAAAAATTTATTATCAAAACCAGTTTTAAAACATTCGTTAACATATTCTAAAATATAGGTATATCGTACTTCCAACTTGAAAATTGTTTTTATACTACCATAGGTGATGTTACTATTCAATAGGGTATATCACTATTAATAAGGGAATTTTAATATTCATTTGGGTAGGTTACTATTAAAAAAAATCGTTTTCCTTTTCAGACTCCAAATTACTTTCTGATTACAATAGTGTGTGCCGGATTTTCGAAATTACAAACACAGAAGTGACATGCTTATGTTTAATGGTAACATAGAACTTATTTGCTCATTATGTTGTGTTTTCATGTTATTTTCTGACATAATTATGAGAAGTAAATTTACATTGAAAAACATTGGGTCGTTACAATTTAGCTTATATTGTATTTATAATATAAATTGTTATATTTTACTATTCATTAAAAATTAATGTAATTTAAAAAAAACACAAAAAAATCACCCAAACTATTTTATATGGGTAGAACTCAAAACAATTCTCCATTTTATCAAAATATTTTTTAAAAAAATATATTTTTAGTTTTTAAATTAATTCATTATTTACATGATAAGTACATGTTTTAAATTCATAATTGATTTTAAAACACATCAAAAAATTAAATAAGGTCTCATAAAATTATCATATAATCATTAGACAACATAATAATGATGAATAAATCTTTTTTATGAAAAAAATATATTTCAAATAATTTTATTAAATATAAAATTTTATTCAAATACTTTTTACTTATAAAAATACCAACACTTATATATTAATTTTTGAAATATTCACTTACATTCATTACGATATATTTTATATAATACATTCAATAATGAGATAAATAATTTTTATTTATACTTTAATTGTTGAGGTAACTATTCATTAGGCTGAATTACTATTTATAAGGGACATATTACTATTTTTGGGGAAATTTAATTTTTCATCAATACATGTTCCTTACTGTCTAAATATACATCAAATTTCATTTATTGTTCATTTTTTAAGATTTAATTTTGTTCTCATTATAGTTATATATGATTCATAATATATAAAATTAATATATGAAGGGCAATTACAATGATTTAATTTTTCACGGTTACAAGGATAGTAATGAAGAAGGTTCTTTTATAAAGATATAACAATGGTCTCAAGGATAAAAATAATATAATCGATTCTACAGTTAATTTTTCTGAATTCAAGAATACATAGAACATCTAACATAATATTACTATCCAAAAAATAGATGATATAAATGAATGGAATTTAGACATAAATACCATGAAATGTTATAATAATAACAGAAAGAAAAATCCTAGAACCTATATCACAAGGACTTCAAATGGTGGATGTTCTTCTGAAAATTCATCATTTAATTAATTTTTATGATATAGGAAAATTTTAATTTATGATAATATAAATACACTGAATAAAATTTTTACAAAAAATTTACATTCTATTGAATCATTTTGTAATATTTATTTCAATAAAATATATCATGATAGACATATAAGTTTAATATATTTTGATGATTAATCATACTTAGTAAGAGAAAATGATTTACCGAATTATGGTGTAGTTTCATGATATTCTAAATTTTTTATAAATGAAAACATAATAGTTTGTAAATAAATGAAAATTCTAATGTAAACCATACAACATGTTATTCAAGAATAATTGTTCTACCTATTGAAATATCATATCATTTTAAATATCGTAATAAAACTAAATTTCAAAAATATAATATCTCATTGTAACTTGATAAAACTATTTGTTAGAAAAATAATTTGCAAAATAATATTGAAGAAACATGTTCCAACACAAGTACTACTGATGATAAAAATATATTTGTTAAACTAAAATATGAAATTTATAGTCTGAAGAAACTTTTAACAGATTATACGACTTGTATGAAAATATTTGATAAAATATATTACGAAATTAAACCTCATAGAGATAATACTAGAATGGGTTATAAATATAAACAATTATTTGTATATATAACTATTTTTAAAAAAAAATCACAATTTTCCCCCAAACCCATTGGAATGGACATTGTAAGAGAAAGTTTTTCTTAAAAAGATTCCAATATTTACGATTCCATAAATATTTTATTTCATGGAAATTACATTTTTGTAAAAAATAAACTATTTAATAATGTGGTTACAAAAAAAATATTTGTTTTTGATATTCTTGGACCCATGAATATTTTGGGTTCCAACAACCTATTTATTTTGTTTTCATGAAAGTTAATGTAATACAAAAATAATATCATCTACATGGATAGTGGTTTCTCTGGACACAAGAATTGGAACACTTTCATCATTAGTAATATCATCAAGATAAATGTTCGAAAAGATTCTTTTAGATATAAATATCATGGAGAACTAAATCTTATATCTACCATTGTACTTCATTAAAAATATAACGTATCATTTTATTTATTTAATTTTGGAATAAAAAACATCCTTATATGAATTAGTCAATTATTTGATAAGGGTTACCTTGTATACATACTGAAGGATAGTTTTACTATACAAAATACCAATGATGAATTTATTCATACTTCTAATAGACGTGATAATGTTTATGAACTAAAAATTGAATGCATTATGTCCCAATATTATCAAGTATTTTATCAATTGAAGACCTATAATAGTTTTGGAATAGTTGGTTGGGATGATATATCCAAAGAAGCATAGCTGAATTGACTGACATATGACTTTATATGGAACTTCCACATCCTAGGTATTATACTTCATACGTATTTTACTCTACTAAATATTGTGGTAAACATATGTTAAGTTTTAAATCAATTAGTGATGTCCAATATTCTTATTAACTAATGTTAGTTCACTTTGACTAATTTTTTAATATATAAACTAGAGGTATTGGTGGAAAATAAAATGTATTTTTATAAGATAATTATTACACTAGATACACTTTGGTCGATGTTTGAATAAATTTTTACATACCCTTTTATTATTTTAAAAATATTGTAGCTATAGTTAAAAATGTGGAAAACTCTCCCCATGATATGTATTCATTATGATCAAGGAAGAGAAATAGAAATATTTTTTTGGAATCATTTTGTAGTAAAGAAGGTTTTTGAACATTACTTTTTGGAACCTAAAACCCATAACAAAATGTTTTACATTAATGATTAAATATATTTCTTTATGATATTACTTTAACCATGCATAGATAATAAATAGTAGATGAATATTTTTGGACTAAAGTAGTTATTTCTACCAGATATCCTACAAATTGATATTTAATTTGAACTCTTCTTAATAAAATTCTTGATGAGTTGTGGAAATGTAGGATTGAATAATAATTATACATCGATGTTTTTTATTTCAAGATAATCATTCCAAATTGAAATTATAACATTAAATAAATTTCACTAAAATCTAATGGATAAGTATTTTTATGTTATACCATTATATGTATGGATAGAAATGTTTTTAATAAAAAAGACATATAATGTTGAAGAGATACTACATGTAATGATTCATGAATTTAAACAAATTATTTTCAAATGAACCCAACCAAAATCATATAATGTTATATATAAAATGGATTTTCAGCCTTTTTTATAAATTTATTATCAATATAAATTAACCCAATAATTTGACTCTAAATTTATACAGTGGGATTATTTTATAACTGATGTTGTAGACCAGAATTATTAAAACCCTTGAAGTTGGTTATTTGATATAAATTTTCATAGTTAAAGTATTATTGATGATTTTAAAAAACCATGTGGGACTATAAGTACATAGAAAAAAATTGAGCATCTATATTTCTTATACAGATTTTTTCTTCAAAAACATGATGATGCTTTTTGTGATGAGGTCTACATTAAATATATTATAAATGATCTCAATGAGTTTGAAAAAAATAATTAATGGTCTTTTTTTGAATAAACATAATAAACTTATATAATTAGAGTAAAATTGTGTTTTTAAAATAAATGTAATGGAAATTTAATTATAGTTAGATATACACAAAGACCTATTTCTAAGGATTATATCCATCAAGAGGGAATAGATTTTAAAGAAACATGTGCAATGGTAACTATAATTCAAGATAATAAAATACCTCTATTATTTATAGTATTAATTAAATATAAAATATTTCAAATTTATATGATCAGTGATTTACATAATGGATACATTAATATGAAATTCAATCTTTAATAATAAAATACTTTTTGAAAAAAAATCTAGAACATGTTATTAATATTACCATGAAAATATATAGAGATAAAAAACCCATGATCAATGTATGATAGATTATCTATAATTTCATTACAAATTTTTTTTTAAGATATCTATCAATCAAAATATTTTAATAAAAAAAATATGTTTTTAAAAATATAAATTCTAAACATTATATTTTGGGAAAATTAAAATAATAATATATTATTATGTGAATCTTATGATTTTTGAGTTTTAATTGAAAAACATGTGTGAATTTAGAAAATTTCATGGTCTTTTGATGTCTGATAAACTATAAGGTTATTTTTTATCTTAATATAAGTATAAATAATTATTATATAATAAACATAGTTATGATAATCCTATAACTATAAGTAATCTCATTAAAACCACATATACAATTGATCTTGATGATTCTAGGAAACTACTATATGAGAAATATTTTACAGGTATTATTGGTATTTTACAATACAAAATTTCTAGTTATCCAGATAAAATGGGTTTATTAGGGTTTTGTGCAAGATATAAATGAATTCTTATAGAATACAATCTTAATACAGTAAAATGAGTATTTCATTGTCATAAGTGAACTACATATTTATGCATATTCTATTCTTCTGGAAATAATGTTAAAGTAGAAAAGTATATTGCATCCAATAATATTGTATTTAAAATGAATTGGGATTGAACACTCATCACATGTTAGTTATTAATGATCTATTTATTTTCCTTCTCTTGTAAAAAACAATACTAAGTGGAAAATCATACTACCAAAGGTAAATATAAGGTATTTGGATGTTTTTGTGATCAAGTGTTGTCAATGAAACACAGAATCCCTGATTATGGAATGTGTTGTAATAAAACAAAAATTTATTGTGAAAACTTCATATCTACTTAATTAAGTAAAATTTACTCAAAACAATCACATGAAAATAATATATATATGATAAAACATTTTCATCACGATCACACACAAAACATGTGACATAATTTTACAATTAATAACTATGGATGATCAACATGGTGATATTTTTTTTAAAACCCTTATATCTTATAGATTTTGATTCTTTTTAAAGATGTTAGGAATTATCAATATTTGGTGAGCAATCTCCCTAATTATTGTTTTACAATATTATTAAATCAACATATTTTTTACATAGGTGGAGTATATATATATATATATATATATATATATATATTAAAAGAATATTTTTTATATCTAATTTTAATAACAAAGTAAAAAATTATTTATTATAATGATTTTACTAACTAAAAAATAATTAAAAACATACATAAGGAATTTTTTTATATAAATATCTTTTAATCAGTGTTTCTCTATAATATTACCATAATAAAATTCCTTCAAAAAATTAAATATGATTAGATTTTTCATCATAATGAAATTTTTAACATTAAAAGATATTCTTCGTTTATTTTAATAAAAATTGTTTGAATTTATTTATAAATCTATTTTTTATTATTTTTAATGTTTTTGTATAATTACATTGTTATGTTTTCTAATACTTTCAATAATTTTCAATTCAAAAACCCCAAAATACGATAAAATTTATAAACCCCTTTATAGTTAAAATACATAAAAATGATTATATTTCATCTTCAAAATCAGTTAAGGTTTAATCTCAACCAATTTGGAAAGAAAAAATATAATTAAAAGGAAAAACTATGGTCGATAAAAAATATGATGACCCAAATGGATATTAAATGAGTGAAAAATTATTATTATTTAAATTTCATCAGTATAACCTATATATTAGAATGTTGTTAATGAATAATGTTAAATTAATTAGAATAATATGATTTACTCATGTTTATATAATTAATTCATTTAGAATATTCACTATAAGTGAATGTATAACTCTTTTTAAAATAGAAAAAAATCTATTATAAAAATCTATTAAAAAGTAAAAAAGTATGTTTTAGACTAATAAATAATAAAACCAATATAGGTGAATTATATTACTAATATATATATATATATATTAATAATTAAAATGTTTATAATAATTATCATCTATTTTATACATAATGTATAAGAACAAATCAAATTTTAATCAAATGAAATAATTTTCTAAAAAAAAAGTTTCACCATTTAATAGAAAATTGTATTAAATATATTTATTGACACATTTTTAATAAATAACTGAAAAAGTAAACATCTTCTGAAAAATTGAAATAAAAAAAATTCTTTTTTGAAATTTTGGTAAATTTATAATACGTTTCACGTTTTGATGAATTGTGAAAAAATATTGTATTTAAATTTAAAATACATTTTTCATGAAAAAAATTATTCAGTATAATTATATCTATAATTGGATTTAATCAATAATTAGGTAAATTTTTAATAACTTTATAAAATTAATGTCTTTGTAATTAAATTCACATTGATTTTTTTTAAAAAAAAATCAATATTTTGATAGTTTTTTTAAACTTATCTTTTCATTCTATAAATCAGATTAATTTTTTTATCAATTTAAGTTATTTTTTATGATTTGATTTTTTGAAAATGGATTTAGTATTTAGAATTATATGTCGAAATTTTTTAGTTGTGATTCCTTTATTTTTATAAAAAATATGATAGTATATTTAGTAATGTTTTCCTACGGTTATTTATAAATTCGAAAATTAAGGCTATAAATAATATAATAAATATTATTAAATTTGCATAATAGTTATATAAATTTTTAAAGATGAGTAACTATTAAATATAATCATCATTAGGTGGATATTCAGAGCTCTTATTTTCTATTGGATTACTTAAAGTCACTAATATAATTATATTCAATGAAAATTAATGATTATCATACTTTTCTATTTAATAAGTGGTATATATTTAATATGGGCCTATATAAGGGTTATGTTTGACTATAAGTAGAATTACTGTAAATTAAAATGATTAAATTAATCATATTAATAAATTTTTAATACTTAATGAATAAATATGTATATTCAAGGCTTTCATAATCATGATAAAATAATATATAAATTAATTAAATGACAAATAATTTTTTTTATTAAAATTAAAATAAATAAAATATAATATAATTTAATTTATTCAAAGCATTTCTAAATAGAAAAAACATTATATTGATTATTTAAATGAGTTTTTCCTATATATTATGTATTAATGATAATTTTAAAATGTAAAGTAATTGAGATTATCAAAATTGTAATTAATGATATTTTAAAATAAATAATAATGTATTAAATGATATAATATTCATAAACAAATATAATTCAAAAAAATGAAAAAACCATCAGTGAATCATTTATTCATCTTTTTTTAATTTAAATGTAATTATATAAACAATCATTTTGTAAATTACATGATATCACTATAGGATTTCATAACCTAAATGAAGTGTTAAGACAAAGATATAGGGACTAATAAATTATAAAAACTTTTATAGTATTCATTGTAAAATTTGATAATGACCCATATATTCGTATAACCAATTGTATATAGTTTTGATATATTTGGACTATAAAAATAATTTATAATAGTTTATTAATGTGAATAATTCAAGAGATCACCTCCCCTATTTCATAAAACGGAACCCATTTCTCTATTTTATTAACATTTATAATTATTTTTTGTTAGGACAATATATACGAAATAAATTATTATAATTCATCCCCAATTCGAGAGTTCTCATTCTTCATAGAAAACAACATGTAGTGATCATAAGGATTGATGAAAAAAATCCTCCAAAGAATAAGTATTGTTTTAATCAAATATTTCTTTTTTATGTCATCTTCTTCTTCAATGAAATATTTATGATACATAATTAAATTTCAAATATGGTTTCAAAAATATAATGATAATATATCAGTTCAATACTAACACCTAAATACATCTACAATTTCATCAAATGAGAATTGAATTTTTCATTCTTATGTACGGTAGACTACTACCTCCGGAACTGATATAATTTTTTTTCAATAATCTAATCTCAAACTATTTATAATGATGTAATTAATAATTATAAATGATATTTATGAAATATACATTGTTATGAAATAATATTATATAATTATTTTCATATCATTACTTGAACATAAAAAGGATATTCCCCTTCATGTATAATTGTGGACTATCATCGCCATTCTGTTATGTGATTCGTTTATCATCACTACAAATCATTGATGATATATATAAGTATATTGTAATAATTAATATGATTTTAATGATTATATGTCAATTATTTAATTATTAAATAGTTATTTCCTTCATTCCATTATGATCATTGAAAATTGGAAGCATTACTCAGGCGTACATATGGTCTACCATTTCCTTGATTATAACATGGTTCATTTTCCATAAACAAATATAATGGTTTAATTTAAAAGTATAATTTATGTAATAATAATTATAACAATATCCTGAATAATATTTTTGAGATGATGGAATAATGACCACTTTAACTATAGACGTCATTCTAAATTCCATTTGGACTCAAGTCCCCAATACCATTAAAACGTCCGACATGAAAAAAATAATAATTAATTAATTGTTATTACATTATTGTAAATGATATAAAAAGAATAATTAAATTTGAAAAGGAAATAAATAATGTAAATATATATCTAATATATATAAATTTTAATGATACTTATTTTCTATGATGTGTCGTGCTCAAGGTAGGGACACATCACTATCCATCCAAAGTAAATTTTTATTATGAAAAGAAGAAAATACTCAAATAAGACTACAGAGGTCTAAAGTAATGCAGACCAAGGGAATCCCCTCTGATCAAATCAACACACCCCGCCTTCAAATTGTTAATCCGGAAGATATGTGCGTCTGTGGAAATGTGGTCGGCCATGGAGGCCAAAAAATCTGCAACCATGTTCCCCTCTCGATATATGTGAGAAAGATTGATGTTATGACCAAGCATATGGCGACAAATCCTGATTACGTACTCTATGGACCACGGTGTAGAGAGATTATCTTTAAGGGATTTAAGGAGGACAAGTGAGTCCACTTCCACTTCCGAAATTACAACCTCCTCCTGAATGCACAAAGAAAGTCCTGTGAGAAGAGCTCGGGGCTCTGCTAGAATGGCATTTCCCCTACCCAGAAAACAAGAGAAATCTAGGATCACATCACCCTTATTATCTATAACAACCCCCCCCCTACAGATATCACCCCCGCTTCGCAATCTCTGTCAGTATTGAGCTTGTATCCTACAACAGGGGGGTTCCATCGAACCCACTTCCCCGATCCTACTTCCTCAGGAAGGGAAGGATATATATTGTTCTTCTGCATGCATGGGAATGGGACGGGCCACTGTCGCTCTTTAAAGATCCACAACATGTCAATAAGATGAAAACGGATGCACGCAAGGATAGCTCTAGTTGAAGGTCTAACTCCTTCGTATCGGGATTGGTTTTTAGCATTCCAAATACACCAGCACCCCACATTAATTGATATTATGATGTTATGCATCTCTATTATTTTCTGAGCTGTAAATAACTATCCATTGACAAGTTATATCAAGAAATTATTTTTTATCATGACATATAATGTTTTTAATAGTATCCTTTCTTTTTTAATATGGTTCTTTTGTTATCATTTTAGTTAGTGAATTCTTAACCCATCTTCCATATTTTCGGTTAAGCTACTAATTTTGGATTATGTTGTGGTAATATAATGTGGGAAATTAATTTGGATAAATTATTATTTATTTAAAAAATTTATGTGTATTTATAGTGAATACATGTATATATTTCATTTGATTAATTCCTACATCAATAATATGGTATTTTTAATGGACGTTCTTTTAAAAAAACCATTTACTGATACTCTTTAATCTTTTTTTTACAAAAGTTAAAAGTATATTTTTAAGATATAAAACTTGAATATAATTTCACACATTCATATAAAATTAATGTTTTTATTATTACTTTCACATGATATTGATTTTATTTTAAGATTATTTTTTCCCTTCATGAGTTAGCACCATTCTAAAAATGAAAAGTTATTTCAATGAGAAACTTTTATGTTAATTGTATGCATGATTTTATATTTTGTTTGGGTTATTTGGTATTTCATTAGGATTTAGGGTGGCTTGATGATAATATAAGAAAAGATATCTCATTATAGATCACCAGTTCATTGGGTAATAAGATAGAGTTAACTGGTACAGTTTCTCCAATGGGATTTATGGAATATACTATGGTGGGTATTTTAAATGTTATAGTATTGGTTACTCCATATATAGATATGATAGATAAACTAATTATAAGAGTGATAAGGAAATGAAACCACAATTTAACATTATGATTTATGTTTTCTAGCGAGTTTTATAGGAATGTTATTATTTGGTGAGGAAGGTTATGAACTTATGTTTTATAGGTGAAATGTATATATTTTTTAAAAAAATCATGGTTTTATATGTATTCATGGACCAAGTGTTTATATTTTCATATAAGCCATAATTTTATTTTATTATAATCCAATTTTTAAAAATATATTTCATATGGTTTAAGAAATAGTAGGGACAAGGATGACATCAAAGAGAATACTATGAATATATTCTATAAAAAACTCATATTATATTTTAAAAGTAATTTGTTTTAAGAAAAAATTGATACAGAGTATACATGCCCACTTATAATGCATTGGTATAACAGGTATGAGTTTTTCCAAATTCTCTAAACAAAAAGATCAAAAACATATTAAGGTTATGAAAGTGAATTATTTTTATGTCTCTTTCCTATTATGTTCATCCAAAAAAATGTGAATTTTAACAAGTTATTAATGTTTAAAAAGAGTTTTTTCAAAGATATTTTTTTGTTATAATATTTTAAAAAAGGAAACTATTTAATTTTTCAAAGTTTAATTAGTCGTATTTTAAAATAAAAATATTTTATTAAATTTTATACAATTCATAAAAGAATATAATTCCTCTTACTTATTGGTATAAGTCTCAAAATGTCATAAATGACTCATTTATTAGTAGTCTTGATTTTTATATTAATTATAATAACCCAAAAATTGTAAATTACATGATATCATAATAGTAATTAAAAATTTTAATTATGGATTAAATCCCAAATGTCAAGACCCGCCCCCAGGGCCCATGTCATAACTACCCCAAGCCCGCCTTCCATAGGCCAGGGGCTGGCGACTATCACAAAAGGTGCATATCCCTAAACTGGGAAGGCATTGCCTTTATAACTATAAAAACACACAATAGAGTACACATTTGGAAGCAAGATAGTAGGTAAAAATTCTATAAAAAAACTGTGCTGGAAAGTAAAAGTGGATAGTAATGCAATCCCAACTGTATAGTACAAGTACAACTGAAAAAGATACAAACAGCTGAAAGGAAAAGAGTAGCTCCTAGATTGTCCTCTGGGGTTCCTACATAAAGGGTAGGTACATATGGCCACCTCAGAACTCCATGTCTGTCAGAATTCTCTGTGTATTGACTCATCGTAAGGTCCACCTATGGGTAACATCTAGTCCTGGAACTCTCTTCCACCGTTAGCATTGTCCATCTTCTGCATCCAACACAATGAGGTGCAGGCATAGCCCGTGCAGGGGTGAGTATAACAATACTCAATAGGGACCCCGAGACCGTCAAGGTCTCCCAAAATCCAACAAGGATAAACCCTAATGTATGAAATAAACGGATAACCATTACATAGGTATATGACCATACATATACCAAAGTTATCTAGTAACCAATCTCAATCATGAGGAAAACACTAATGCCACTGACTCAGCTCAAAACTAGGATTTTATTCTAGGGGTACTGTCAAGTAACAACCCCAGTCAAACTGTTGAAACCTCAGCTCCAGGTGTACTCCACCTCTATCAAGTAAATTGGGCCTTCCACGTCACACAGAGGAACATCCCACCTTCCTGGACTGTCGTGGTACTCCTCCTGTCGAGTATCATGGGTATGCATCATCACATAGAGGTGCTCCCCACATGTCGGTCTGTCGTGCTCACAACGAAGCCCTCCCCCTCATAGCCTGCTGAGGTACTCCTCCTATAAAGTACAATGGGACTATCGCATCACAAAGAGGTTCTCCCCACTACGGGTCTACAGTGTCACACATATGTGCTCCCCATTGGGCTAGTTGAAACACTCTGAGTCGAAAGGTCGGCAGTCCTCTGGTATTAGCCAGCTATTAGGTCTACATATTGTGCTCGCTCGTCTCTAGGAGGATCTGATCCACGAGATACTGGTAGATACTCCAAATTTCACAATGTACAATGTAGAAGTATCGTCAAAAGCCTACCTCATCATAGGGGTCTCAATGCAACAGACAGTGCGTCAATCGAACGCCTGGTCTGTGAGATATTGGCATTTCTGTTCCAGGGGCCCAAGCTTTCAGTTGCCGCATGTGGTTCATCGATCAGACACCCATAGCCCATGATTCGGGGAAAAAAGTTTTATTCAGGCTAATCGGGTCCAGACTGGGGTCCGACTTAGTCTACGGGTCTAACCCATCCCTGAAGGGAGTAGCCTGACCCGAAATGTGTCCCACCTCGAGACGGTGGCCCGACCCCGAGGGGGAGGCCCGACCTGAAGGTGACTCAGCCTGAGGCAGTGGCCCGTCCTGATGGCGGCCCGACAACCTGGTTGGACCGGTGGCCTGGAAGGCTCGAAACCCTGATAGGCCCGGCGGCCCAGTCGGCCTGGTGACCCGGCGGCCCGACGGGGGTCCAACTTAGCCACAGCCAGGAGGGAAAATGTGTGCCACCTAGCTCCCGAATGGAAAAGTTGTTCGGGCGGGATCCCAAACTGGCATCAGGTGGTGTCGTTCTAGGTCACTCTAGACCTAGTGGGGTCCCGCTTTTCCCGGCTGGCTGAGCGTCCAGCCGCTCCACACCACCGGTGCGGCGCGACGGCGCGCCGCCCCTCCGCCACGGTCCGCTATGGTCGCGACTCCCTTTCTCAATGTTGCACGATGGCGCGGCTCTGCTTTGTCCGACCGCCGTGGCCTGCGTGGCTGAAACCCCTTCTTCTAGTGTGGTGCGACGACACCGTGCCCCTCCATCACATCCACGGCCGGCCTAGCCGCAACCCAGTTCTATGTGCGGCATGACGGCGTCGTGCCCCGCCAGCGCCCTGGCGTCCCTTGTGCCGCCGACTTCTTCCGCAGCCGCCTCATTGCCGGTAGCCGCATGTACTGCCACAATCCTCTCTTCTGGAAGCGCCATTGCGCCACCATCATCATCAACAAGAGAGATAGATCAAAGGGGGAGGGACGGTCCATGTTCATGCTGTCCGATCCCTCCATGTTACGGTGATATCAATCAAAAGTACACAATCCTCAAATTGAACGACGATATATATAGGGAAAAATCAGACATAGAACAACCCCTACCTCGCTTGTTAATCATTGACGCTCGAAGGAGAGGAATGGTGTACATCGATTTGTTGAAGTCGTGAAGCGTTCAGGGTAGGAGACTGAGGAAGAAGCATCGTCAGTGTTCTTCGCGGTTGGCTCCTTCTCTTTTGGCTTGGTCGAAGATCGAAAAAAGAGTTCATCATTCTTAGGTGGACTATAAAGAGGCGTTCTTTGCATTCTCGTTGATATATAATTCTTCAAGGGTTCCCCATATTATCTCTCAATGCTCAACCAAAACAATTGGAAACAAAAAATAATGGGTTATGTTAACCCATTATTTATTTTGTTGGACAAAGAATTCAAAAGAATTCAAATTGGTTTTAAAATTAATTATGTGAATAAATTCAATAAATTAATTGAGAGGGTTGGGAAAATTAAATAGTGAAGTATGTAGAGACTTTTATCCCACATAAATGGGGGGTTAAAGGGGGTTTAATGCCTGTGTGGGCCCCACCAAAGATAACCTCCCAAGGGAGGTTATGTGTGGGTGGGCCCCACCCCCATTACATCTCATGGGAGGTTATTCTATGGTGGACTCCACCTCTAACCACCTCTTGGATGTTTTAACCACCACAAAATAAAATAAGTTATCACCTTATTTTTATTTAGTTTATTTAAAAAACCCCAAAAACTAACTTCAATCCCCGACCATCTATCGTCGAGGTGAAAGTATTCTTAATCAAATTCTAGCGATGCGAGTTCAACATTTCCCTCAGATATCAATTCTGAGCACCATTTCATAAGTTATAAAATCTCGCTCATACGTTTAGTTAACGCACCCAAACAAAACTTCATAAATTGAATTCGGTCACACCGGGCCTCGAAATCAAGCGCCATAAATTTTTGCGGACTCGTAAAATTCCCATGTATTTAAGAAAAAAATTCCACTTAAATTCAGTGTCTTTAAATTCTCCCCACCATAGGTCTTTACATCCCCGTATGCTATAGATCGAACTAAGGGAATAGATGGGGGTACTGAAATTGCATCTGATCCTCCCATTCCTATGTGATCTCCTAGAGGTTCGCGTACTACCAGTGAATGCACACTATAGGTATTGACCGTCAACATAGGACCCACCCATGTTGATCCTCAATCTCCACTACAACCTTCGGGAATGTCACTCAGTCATCGATGTACAGCTCCCCATGATCGATGATGTGGGATGGGTCATGCACTTATCTTCTCAGCTAATATATGTTGAAGACATCGTGCACCTGGTGCAACATAGGTGGAAGAGATAAGTGGTAATCCACCTCACCTACTCTACTGAGGACCTGTAATGGTCCGATGAATTGCGGAGATAACTTGCCGCCTCGGCCATATCTTCATAGACTATGTTGAGGTGAGACTCATAGAGAGATGTGTTCACCATCCTCGAACTCCAGAGGCCTCCATATCTTGTCAACATATGACTTTTACCTGCTCTATGCGGTCTTCATCTACTCCTGGATGATCTTCACCATCTCTATGGGCCCGTACCATCTCTGGTCCCACTAGTGCTTACTCCCCTGGGTCTGTCTAGCACAATGGTGATCTGAAAGTCGACCATATATGGCCTCAAAAGGTGTCATACCAATGGTGTATTGATAGCTGTTATTGTAGGCAAACTCTTCCAATGGTAAGTGATACTCCAAGGTGCGACCAAAGTTGAGGACACATGCACATAACATGTCATCGAGGGTCTGAATGGTCCTCTTAGTCTGACCATCTATATGAGGATGGAAGGCAGTGCTCAGACGTAGCGGTGTCCCGAAAGCCTAATGCAACCCCTTCTATAGCTGAGAAGTAATCCGTGCATCACGGTCGGAGACAATAGAATAAGATACTCGATGTAAATGCACTATCTCATTTACATATAGGCATCCCATGATCTCTACTGAACCCTGATATCAGATCGGTAGTAAGTGGGCCAACATGGTGAGTCGGTCAACGATCACCCATATCGAATAACAACTTCTGGATGTACATGGAAGACCCATCACGATGTCCATGGATATCCCATCCCACTTCCACCATGGTCATCTATGGGATGAACCAAGACTGATGATACCCGGTGCTCTGCCTTCACTTTCTGACAAGGGAGGCATCGAGTGACAAACTCTGCTATCGCCTTCTTCATACCTGTCCACTAGTGCTATTGTCAAATTTCCTTATATATCGTCACAACTAAATGATGTAATTCTAAAGGGGAAGTGTGGATCTCCCTCAACACTTCCTCCTGAAGTGAAACTGGTACCATTGTACTTCCTCTAAAGAGGATGATGTGCTCACCACCCTTAGAAAATCGATCAGGTGCCTACACTGTGGATATCTGAGCACGTTGCATCTCACAGTCAACATCCCCATTCTATGCCTCCTTGACTCGCTAAAGTAGTGGAGTATTGATTGTAAGAGACTGAAGAAAGGATGCTCCATCTCTATCCACAATGGATATATGTAAGGTTGCCAGCTTCTCTGTCGCCTCTCCTAGTAGTTTAATACCAGTCCTCCTGTTGAGCGCATCTCCAACAACGTTCCCCATCCCAAGAGTATAGTCTATCTTGATGTCATAGTACTGGTGTAACTCAATCCATAGACATTGTCTCTGGTTTAAGTCCTTCTGAGAGAAGATATACCTGACACTCTTTTGATCAGATTACACGGTAAAACGTTCACCCATCAGATAGAGTCTCCACATCATCAAGGTGAAGAATACTTCTGATAACTCCAGGTTATGGGTAGCATAGGTCTGCCCATGCTATCTCAGCTTCCAAGAACCATACTCCATCACAGCCCCCTCATGCATCAGGACACACCTGAGTCCGGTCCCTGATACGTTGGAGTAGACTACGTACCATACGCCCTCCTCTGGAAGCCTCAAGATCGGGGCACTAGTCAACCTCTGCCTCAGCTACTGGAAGCTCTGCTGACATCTCTACGACCACACGAAGGGTTTATCATTATTCTTCAACGATGATAGTGGTGTTGTAACTCTGGAGAAGTCTGGAAGGAATCTCTGGTAGTATCCAGCCAAGTCTAGGAAACATCGTACATTCATCACACTCCTGGGTGGCTCCCAAGAAAGTACTGCCTCAATCTTCACTGGATCTACAGTAACTCCATCCACCAAGATGACATGTCCCAAGAAGTGAACCTCTCGAATCCAAAACTAGCACTTCAAGAGCTTATCATAAAGTTCGTGCTCTCAGAGTGTGTCCAGTAATACATAGAAATGGTCGGCATGATCCTCCTCAGTAGTCGAGTAGATCAAAATGTCTTCGATGAAGACCTTGACAAAGAGATCGAGGTAAGGCTATAATATCATGTTCATGAGACACATGAATAATGATGGATTTTTGGTTATGCCGAAGGGAATAACCAAGAAATCATAGTGGTCGTACTGACACCTGAAGGTTGTCTTCTGCTCATCCACATCTTGAACTCTAATCTGGTGATAGCCTGATCTGGGGTCTATCTTTGAAAACAATCGTGCTCCCATTATCTGATCAAAGAGGTTGTAAATCCTCGAGAGTGGTTACCTATTCTTCATGGTCACCGGATTCAGGCGACGGTAGTTCACACAAATCCTAAAGCTCCCATCTGCTATCTTGGCGAACTGAATCATGGCTGCCCAGGGTGAATCATTGGGCCGAATGAATCCCTTCCCCTGCAAGTCGTTTAGGTGTTCCTGCAGCTCTCTAAGCTCAGCGGGAGCGATCTGATATGCTGGAGTAGATGTCGGTGACATCCTGGGGTACCAGACAATGTATAATTCCAACTATCTATGAGGAGGTAGTCCTAGAACATCATCAAGGAAAACATCTACGTACTGGTCCACCACTACAGGAAATGTCGGACTCTACACATCTACTGCTCTGAGGGTAAGACAAGACAACTGGTCAGTTATCGGCTACACCCTCCTCTTAGAAAGAATGTCATGTGCTTTAAAGGTTCCATTCTCACTGGTGAAGGTAAACCTGGTCCCATCCGGGAGGGCACACTGCACGTTTTTCCTAATATAGTCAATCTGAGCATGAACTGTATATAACCAGTCCATACCCAAAATGACGTCTTAAGGCATCGACGCTGCTAACTGAAGATCCCAGCTAAATCTCTTGCCTCTTAGAATAAGCTCGCACTTCTAGAACTAGTGCATAATCGTTTATTCTTCTCCTGTAAGGGTATTTATCCGTAAGTAACAAGCCAACGACTCCATTGGAATCTCCGAGCTCCAAATGAGAGCAGTTGCTATGAAAGATTGACTGGCACCTGTGTCCATAAGAACTAAAACTAAGGTGGAGTAGACACAAATTCGACCTTGAATCATCTCCAGAGCACCATGGTTGTATTCCTCAGTATCCTAAAGCTAATATCTCCCCTGTCCACCCACCCCCTGTGGTCCGGGTGGACCTCCAGGTGGTGGTGGTGGCAACACATCAAAACGTCGTCCACCGCCAGCTGGTCGACCAGCTTCTCTTCCACGTCTGCCTATGCCCTGCTGACCGTCTCGATCAAACCTATACCACTGCCTGGGAGGTCCCTCAGCATAATATGGCACAAATAAAATGAAATAATTCCATTTACCTAATCACATGGATATTCTACTAATCGAATAATCACATGCAATATCACTAACCACTTTCATAATGATGGAATGCATGATGTCGAACAATAATTTTTGTGCAAGGCCTCGTGCCAAGACCTAAGGGATAACTGTAACTAGAACCCAACCCAGAAAGCCTCTGTAACCGAACTCCATCCTGGAGTGCCTCTAATAACCGGACACCAACCCGGAGTGCCTGTAATAACCGGACACCAACCCGGAGGGTCTACTGTAACCGGACCCCAACTCGGAGGGCTTAATTTTACCGGTCCCCAACCCGGAACATACTAGTCCAACACATTCATCTTAAGAAGAGGATGAAATATAACATAAACATTCGTATTAAAACTAACATAAAAAATGTCAAAACTTTAATCATAAACCATTAATGGCATAAAACTAACTCATCCATAGTAAAAAATATCAGAAAACCTTAAATACAATATGGATGATTTGTATCATAATAAATCAACTTGAAACAAGTTTAAAATTTATCAAAGGATGTTTACATAGATGAAATCAATACTATTTGAGAGAAATATCTCTTTTTTTGAAATCATTAAAAAGTCGCATAATTATAGAGAAAACCATTATTTTGAAAATATCTATATAAGATTGTGAAGGAAGCTTCAAATGTGTAATAACGGCAGAGATTAACTGCACCCACCGTATAAGTTAAAAAATCATTCTTACCTTAATTTTTTCAAAAGGTTAAAAAAAAGTAACTTGTTTCAAAAATGTTGGAAAGATTCCTTTAAAAACATATAATGTCAAATAAGGGTATAAATGACTTTAACCCATTGTCTATAAAATAGTAAAATGTTTTGAACGACATTTTTAAGAAACATGGATGTGGAAGCTAAAGAGGTCCCAGAAGATAATTACGTATAAACAACCTCAGATAATGAAGAGATTGTGAAATAAACCCTTACCAATTTGGTAACTTATGAAACATACACCCCATGAAAGAGGTATCATACAATGAATATGTAAGTACACATAGATTAAAGTGTATTACACAAAGAATACAATTATAGGCAGTACATACACCACACAAATGGTAATACTGTCAATATGGCATGAATCTCACGGGAATAAGGAGTGAGATGAAAACCCCTTACCTTGCACTTTTCTTTAGTCGAGGGTATGTTTAACCTCCTCTTCTTCAGGTTCTTCCTTTTGATTTGATCAAAAGGGCTCTTTAGGATGACTTTATGACTAAAGGAAGGCCTCTATGAAGAATTTAGGGAAGTTGAGAGAGTATTTGGGCAGGTGTTGGCTGAGCCAAATGGCTTTTAAGGTGTAAATTAATGAGAAGGGGGAGTGTACTTTTATAAGAGGGGTGAGGGGCTCTTTAGGCAAAACTTAAGTATTAATTTATAATAAATTCATATTCATTTTTTAATGGCTCCAAAGTAGATTATTTAAAGTTTAAGGTGTGGATGGGTCTAAAACCACTCAACCAATAGAATTTAGACAGGTTTTGGTTATTATATTAAACTTATCATTAAGTATTAACTCGAAGTTAATTAGTTTAACTTTTACAAGGTCTCTTTGTATTTTTATATTATATGGTTAATAAACATACTATATACATCCATGCGACCCCAAAGTGGTCCATTAATGATATACCTATCATGTTATAAGTCTCTTGGCCGAACAATATATTTTTAGGAATTTAATATCAATTAATTATATAATATTTGTTTTAAAAACTCTTTTGTGTCAATTTTGACACTATTCAATAATTGATTTTTCTAAAAATCATAACAGGATGATTACTTCGTAAAAATTTAATTAAATCAATCCTAATATGTCATATTATCCTATAAATTTTTTTTAATTCATTAAAAGTCACAAATTATATTTATTTGTGTATTTATAATATCAATTATTTTAATTTTTCACTATTATGGTAATTACTGCATCACCATTATGTCATAAATAAATTCAGTTATTTAATGTCTAAAAATTATAAATAAAATACCATTATGTGGGGAGTCTTTTTAGATTTCTAATTAATATTTATAGTCTAGAATCCAACATATATAACCCTATGTAAAAATTGTTTTTCTAAAAGATATATGCTTGTGTCATTTTTGTATTCATTTAAACTTAATTAAAATAAAGTGTCCCTATCACTTAAAAGTGGAACCATGGGGTCCCAAAATCGACCCAAAGAGGACCATGGTCGGAAATGTATCAAAAAATAATGTTAGGACATGTTTTAGGGTAATTTGTTATTATTATAATATTATTGTTTAACCCTTATATATCGGATTTACCCTTTAACCATGGTAAATAAAATATTTACCGAAGTAATTATTCAAAATGTCTAAAAATAAAAGTTACCAATTTAAACAATTTAAACATCCTGATTCCAAATATGGAATCCATTTTTCAAAATTCAAAACACAGAAGTGGCAGAAATTATTTTAAAATTAATTTCCACTGTCAAAATAAAAAGCGTGTTTTTAAGATAAAATAACTATCAAAAGATTGATACTTGTTTAGGTTCAGTTTAATTGTGAAATTATGTCCAATGACCAACATTGTATTAAATGGTAAAAATATATTCTAAATATACATTAACACCCCTCACATTCATAATTTATCACAATTAATTATTTTGATTAAAAAAGTTGTTTTTAATTAAAATTTAGTAATTTTCACTATTCATCAAAATATTAAAGTTATCCGAAATGTACCAAAATTTCACCTTAGGATAAATTCGATACTCCGAATACAAAAATGATGTCCATTTTGAGAGATCAAATTTCTAAAATTTTAAAAAAGTAGGTATTACTATTCATAACGGCTACTTTGATTAGTCGTGGTGTGTGATAGAACTCGAAGTTGCGTACGACACATGCTACTGTATTATTAAAAGAGAAGCATATCATGGAAGCTCGAGGTGTTACATTCTACCCTCCTTCAATAAATTGTGTCCGCACAATTTGATATTGTTCTTTGAAAATAAAGGTTGTAAATAGAAAATATCTTTGTGGAAAAACCCACATCTGAAATTTGGTTAATAAAATTTAGTCTTAACAAGATGAAAAGAGAAATGAAAGGGTCACCAAAAAATTATTATCTCGATTAGGAGGACATTAGTGGAAATTATAGACATATAATTGGAGGGAAAACGTAAATATTTATAGGCAGTGATTGAGGTCATCAATCACAAACAATTTTAAAATTGAGGTCCTTAAATTCATCAATCTATGATGATTTAAAATACAATCGGTTCCGCAAAACATATGGAATTTGGATAACATATTTTTTTGTTTTGAGATACCTTCACTAGAGTATAAGAATTAATTTCTTCATTGAATAAGAGAAGAAGAAAAATATATACTTGACAAGTAGAGTCTCATCTTTTAACTAAGTTCTACCACAAACTGATCTTTCACTCTAAAAGATAATAGAACTAAAAAATAATATTCTATTTATCTTATTCATATAGAGTTAACAAAAATGAATTTATAATTCATCTAGAAGAACCATTAAGAAAAATGACATTATTCAATCTAAGACATCACGTGGGTCAATGGTAGGTGATACACCCTTGTCGCCCTTCAGTTGTGGGTTCGAGTCTCGCGGCCTTTCCGGACGCGATGGGTTGACGCCCGAACTCCCGGTTGTCCTTTTATGGCAATCCAAAATAATCCAAACTAGAACTGTCCAAAATACTTTAGTCCAAATTTTATAAGGAAGGTAAACACAACGAAGATCTTTTTTGTCACGTAATAACATGTGATCACCTTCATCATGTATTCTTTTTAAACACTGCAACATCCTTAATTACCATAAAACTTTATTGATTACATTCATGATACCTTATTCCTTAAAGAATAATAGATATACACCTTCAATCCAAAAATGTTGTAGACCCCAACAATGATGGAATATACAAATCATTAATCAGTTTCAAGGTAGTCAAGAATATCTAATATAATTTATCCAAATCAATCTTTTATTATTCTAAAATCACTACCTCAGTATCAGAACCATATTATGGTTTATCATTCTCTCGACAATATATTTTCCAACAATTTAACCTGCTATTGAGTCACTTCTCATTGTTCCAAACAATCTCAAGTCCTTAATGAAATAGTACTGCAGTACAATCCTTATATACTCCATAATTATTATAACAAGTACATTGTTGATACAAAACTCAAATGACATAAGAATTCTAATCATTACTCTTCATCTGTGGTAGTATCATAACTTGATTATTATCCAATATCATCATTTGCGGCATAGTCTGATGACTGGGACATAGGTTCGCATAGGGTCCAAACTCTTTGAAAATGAATCATTGTACATTTGAAACCATTTTCTTACCCTTGTTGTAATGTACTTTGTGTCCTTTTCCTCCACACTTATAACAAACTCTCATTCCTTTCAGGAAAGTTCCAGGGTGTTTCTTCCCACTGTTATCACATATGGGAAAATTAATCTTTTTCTTCTTCCCTTTATCCATATTTCTCTCTTCCATCGTTTTCTTCTCTTGCTTTTTCTTAAATCCATAGGACTCTGAAAATTCTTTACTCATCTTATCAACACATGATATTATTTCTTCATATGATGATAATACCTGGGAAACTATTTCCCTTCTAAATTATGGCTTAGGACCACGAAATATATGATCCTTCTTACTCTTTGGATCATACATATTATGGGAGTTCACATTCCTTATACTGGGTGCCATTTCTATACAATAGCATAAACTAGTTCAGTTTATGAATTGAAATGAATAATTACCAAACTTGTAAAATACCTAACACAAATTGAACAGTTTATGGATATAATCCATAATCATAAAAATGTTTTCTTTGAGTATTTATATACTCATAATCCCATCATAATGGTTTGTAAAGAAAATGAGATTATCCTAAGCATATCCCCCGCGAGTGTCGTAACCAAGAGTGCATTAAGGCCCGTTGTCGTGCACCAGTTCCTGTTTGAGTCTTGCTCAAAGCGGTGTTTTCGGGTTTTACCCCTAGGTACATATGTTCCAGAGCTGCCTCTACCTGCTCGTATCCAGACAGGGATGTATTTCGTGAAAAACTCACAAAATCGTTACAATACCAAAATTCTAGGAAGTTCTTCTATACTAATCCTCGAAGTCTATCATAGGGATATGTGCTCTAATTAGAGTTTATCTAGATCTAGTATCCTAGGTTATTGCTAAACTTCCTCTGATACCAACTGTAACGCCCCAACCCAAGTTACCCAGAGTCGGTGCATTATTTTAATACATTAGCATGATTACAAGGAATCAAGTCCCGATGAACTGATCAGTTTTGCAGTCTTGGAAAATAGATTGCATACATTAATGTTGCATTACACTTCCTAACATACAAAACAACATAAATAATCCATTATGAATGCCATTATTCCCTTATCTTAACCCTGCATATCTATCAGAATACACTTCTTGGAATCCTGGGAAAAATAAAACATAGAAAGGGGTGAGCTCAAACGCTACGTAGGGGTAATAAATACAACAGAAACTTTCAAAAATAAGATTAAACATTTAAGGGAATGTATAAAACTAAAACAAAAGCCTTTTATACTTGAACATCAGCATAATATGGTAGAAATAAAATGAAATAATGCCATTTACTTATTCACATGGATATTCTACTAATCAAATAATCACATGCAATATCACTAACCACTTTCATAATGATGGAATGCATGATGCCAAACATTAATTTCTGTGTCAAGGCCTTGTGCCAAGACCTAAGGGATAAATGTAACTGGAACCCAACCTGGAGAGCCTCTGTAACCAGATTCCATCCGAGAGTGCCTCTAATAACCGGACACTAACCCGAAGTGCCTCTAATAACCGGAAACCAACCCGGAGGGTCTGCTGTAACCGGACCCCAACCCGGAGGGCTTACTTTTACCGGTCCCCAACCCGGAACATACTATTCCAACACATTCATCTTAAGAAGAGTATGAAATATAACATAAACATTCATATTAAAACTAACATACAAAATGTCAAACTTTAATCATAAACCACTAATGGCATAAAAATAACTCATCCATAGTAAAAAATATCACAGAACTTTAAATACAATATGTATGATTTGTATCATAATAAATCAACTTGAAAAAAGTTTAAAATTTATCAAAAGATGTTGACATAGATGAAATCAATAATATTTGAGGGAAATGTCTCTTTTTTTGAAATCATTAAAAAGTCGCATAATTATAGAGAAAACCTTTATTTTGAAAATATCATTATAAGCTTGTGAAGGAAGCTTCAAAGGTGTAATAACAGCGGAGAATAACTGCACCCTCCATATAAGTTAAAAAACATTCTTACCTTAATTTTGTCATTTTTTTAAAAAAGTAACTTGTTTCGAAAACATTGGAAAGATTCCTTTAAAAACATATAAAGTCAAATAAGGGTATAAATGACTTTAAACCATTTTCTATTAAATTGTAAAATGATTTGAAAGACATTTTTAAGAAACATGGATGTGGATGATAAAGAGGTCATAGAATATAATTACATATAAACAAACTCAAATAATGATGAGATTGTGAAATAAACCTTTACCAATTTGATAACTTACGAAACATACACCCCATTAAAGAGGTATCATACAATGAATATGTAAATAAACATAAATTAAAGTGTATTACACCCAGAATACAATTATAGGCAGTACATACACCACACTAAAGTTAATAGTGGCAATATGGCATAAATCTCATGGGAATAAGGAGTGAGATGAAAACCCCTTAGCCTGCACTTTCCTTTAGTCGAGGGTATGTTCAACCTCCTCTTCTTCGGGTTCTTCCTTTTGATATTATCAAAAGGGCTCCTTATAATGGCTTTCTGACTAAAGGAAGGCCTCTAGGATGATGTGAGGGAAGTTGAGAGAGTATTTGGGCAGGGGTTGGCCGAACCAAAAGGCTTTGAAGGTGTGAATTAATGAGAAGGCGGAGTGTCCTTTTATAAGAGGGGTGATGGGATCTTTAAGAAAAACATAAAGTATTAATTTATAATAAATTCATATTCGGTTTCTAATGGCTCCAAAGTGGATTATTTAAAGGTTAAGGTGGGGATGGTTCGAAAACCACACAACCAATATAATTTAGACAAGTCTGGGTTATTATATTAACCTTATCTTTAAGTATTAACTCTAAATTAATTAGTTTCACTTTTACAATGTCTCTTTGTATTATTATATTATATGGTTAATAAACTTACTATATACATCCAAGAGACCACCAAGTGTTCCATTATTGATATACCTATCATGATATAAGTCTCTTGGCCGAACCTTAGATTTTTAGAAATTTAATATCAATTAATAATATAATATTTGTTATAAAAACTCTTTTATGTCAATTTTGAAACTATTCAATAATTGATTTTTGTAAAAATCATAATAGAATAATTAATTCGAAAAAAATTAATTAAATCAATTCTACTATGTCATATTATCCAATAAAATTAGTTTATTTCATTAAAAGTTTCAAATTGTATTTATTTGGGTATTTATGATATCAATTATTTTAATTTTATACTATTATGGTAATTACTGCATCACCATTGTGTCAGAAATAAATTAAGTTATTTAATGTCTGAAAATTATAAATAAAATACCATTATTTAGGAACTCTTTTTATATTTCAAATGAATATTTATTTTGGAAAATCAAACATATATAACTCTATGTAAATATTGAGTTTCTAAAAGATATATGCTTGTGTCATTTTGGTATTCATTTTTACTTAATTAAAATAAAGTGTCCCTATCACTTACAAAGTGGCACCATGGGGTCCCAAAATGGACCCAAAGATGCTCATGGTCAGACATGTATCAACCAATAAGGTTAGGACACATTTTAGGGTAATTTTTTATTATTAGAATATTATTTGTTAACCCACATTTATCAGATTTACCCTTTAACCATGGTAAATAAAATATTTATCAAAATAATTATTCAAAATGTCTAAAAATAAAAGTTACCTATTTACACAATTTGAACATCCTGATTCCAAATATGGAATCCATTTTTCGAAATTCAAAACACAGAAGTGGTAGAAATTAATTTAAAATTAATTCCTGCTGTCAAAACAAACAGCGTGTTTTTAAGATATAATAACTATCAAAAGATTGATACTTGTTTATGTTCGGTTTAATTGTGAAATTAACTCCAATGACCAACATTGTATTAAATGGTAAAAATATATTCTAAATATACTTTAAAACCACTCAAATTCATAATTTATCACTATTAATTATTTTGATTAAAAAAGTTGTTTTTAATTAAAATTTAGTAATTTTCACTATTCATCAAAATATTAAAGTTATCCAAAAAGTACCAAAATTTCACCTTAGGCTAAATTCGATACTCCGAATCCAGAAATTAAGTTAATTTTGAGAGATAAAATTTCTAGAATTTTAAAAAGTAGGTATTACTATTCATAACTGCTACTTTGATTGGTCGTGGTGTGTGTTAGAACTCGAAGTTGCGTACAACACACACTACTGTATTATTCAAAGAGAAGCGTACAGTGGAAGCTCGGGGTGTTAAAGATATCTACACATAGAAACACTACTATTCTTTCTTCAGTAAGTAGGAGAGATACCAACTCTAGAAGTCAAACCACCCTGCCTTACCCCTCCATAATCCCTCAAATTGCACTCTGTGATCAGCACCCGATTAACTATAGTGTTGATGGATGTCATCCTGATATGTTCACCTGAGATGGAATGTCATTCCTGAGACCATACTCAAATTTCCTTACCAAGAATAACTAATCACCTCCTTGGATGGGTATGAAATGTTGCAGATCTGTAAAGCGATAAGAATACTCCATAACAGAAAGAGTACCCTACTCTAGAATCATGAAATCTCAGGCTCTATCATCCCTCAATGTCTCTGGATTGAAGAAGTTGTAGAAGGCATGATGGAACTCATCCTAAGACATAAACTGCGGGTGTCCCACCTGTGAGATCATATCCCACCATCTCTTGGAGGAGTCCCATAGAATATACGTAACAAGATTCAACCTCCAATCTGGAGGCATCTTTAGATGCTAGAAGATTGATAGCATGGAATCCAACCATGTCTATGTAGTCTAAGTTCCTCCTTACCATGTGAATGCGGGAGGATGCTGCTGGTTAATGACATGCATCGACTCTACCATAGACGGGGCATGTTGCGGTACTGCACAGAAGGTATGCATGAAACTCATAATGCCTTCTTGAAACTGTGTGTCAGCACCAATTTTCGGAATGACGGTAGGTACCATGACTGAAACAGCATGGGGATCTGCTGGTAGTCTATGATCAACCATGTCTGACGTCTCATCATTGCCTTGAAACTGGCGTAGAACTAGAGGAAATATCGGTGGCATGACTATGCAAGGTCAAGAACTCACCTTAGATCATGATTATCAATGAATTAAAACTAAAAGTTCTTGAAGGGGACATGAGAAAGAATGAATTCAAGTATTTGAAAACATGTATACACAGAGTGTATAATCCCTACATGTAATTTTCCCTTATTCCTTCACGTCGGTGTATACTTCTGCTAAAACTGGCCTTCTGAAACACAAACACGCGATGATTTGTCAGATCACAAGGTGTGTTCTTGAATCCTCTTCCCTTTCTCAGGTCCCCTTGCATAACTAAGCCACACTCTTATCCAAGAATTAGAATACATGATTTGTTAGTGCTAGACATGACCTGTACTAGACGAACATCATAGACCCATGATGTTAGTAATACATCTCGTTACATGGATGGCTCTACATGGAATGTTCAAGCTTGAGATGGCATGTATAACATAAGTTTTCATCCATCCGTGTTGTTAGTCACACTATTGGACACATGGTCTACACAAAACTGTGTGTACATCTGGCACATGGTGTGTTCTGCCATGATTTCCCACCCCATGTCTCTTCCCACACAGCCTGTGACACGGTTAGAGATTATGTAGCATGTACGTAGAGTACACGACATGTACTTAAGAAAAACAGTTCCTCTCTGAACATAAGGACACAAAACTTGTATTCATCAATATAAACCATGTATACTAGGGTTTTCTAGACATTAAGCCTCAGAAACTACTCTAAATGTCCAGAAAACACAAAAACGATCATTAAAGTGCCAATTTTTGATCCATGAGAGCCCATACTCCCTGAAAATCAAATCTTTGCATCATATACATGTCATAAACAAGGATAAAAGTGCAATGATGTATCTTATTTCAGTCCATGAGGGACCATAACACCTCAGGAAACAAAGTTTTAAATTCATTCAAACAAAACATTACACAATCCAATACCCTATCAAAAAGTAGTTATACTATCAAGGAATCTATCACAACCACATGCATATCTAACAAAACATCTATCACAACAACATGATATTTCTAATGCACACTTAATGGCATGGAATGAATGAAGGACATGTGATTTCAAGCATGAACCTATTCGATGCATGAGATGTAATACCCTCATTTCATTGGGTTGAAACAAAAATAGAACATCAATAACATCTATGATAACAACACAATAAATGTGAATCACCAAATGGTGAAATAAAATAAACTTTAATAATTTCAAAACCAGAAAAAATTTCAATATATGAGATAATTGGATTTTCCCTATACACAGGTTAGGTACTTCTTAGCACAACATATTACTAGGTACCAATTCTTTTCTATCCCTGTCTATAGGATAAAAATAGTACGTCAATAAGAAAATAATTTTACTGATACCACATTGTAACCTCCCAGTTCAGGGTTCCACCATGTGGTGCCCAGTATCGAGTTGGTCACATGGACTCAATCACTTTTCCCCAAATTTCATAGGCTTTTGACTCGCAGCGAGGGCCTTGGGTGTGATAGTGGGGAAACTATGCTCTCATTGGTAGAGTAATACATCAAAAATAAACATATAAAAATAAAGGAAGCAATAGTGACACCATAAAATAGTAAACAATGGAAGAATAGGAGAAATAAACTTAAGTACATATATAATAATGATGCATGATACACGTTTGTAATAAAGAATCCAAACAAGTCACAATGATTGAATATAGTAACAAAACATGTTACAAAAGAAAATAGATAAACTTCATCAGCATCACAAGCCTTAGCATGGTTCCATGCTCTCCAGATTCAAAATAATCAAGTACCTGTAGTATATATGTGCTTTCCCTTATATACGCCTACAATAATATAATCTTTTTTGGCCCAAAAGAATGACCCAAACGGGGTGTGAGACTAATCGTAGTTGGAAACCACTGAATGATTTGTGCCTAATAGTCAGTGAATATATATGGCAGAATATAATGAAAATGAAGTAGTAAACCATGAAGTAATCAAAAGTAATCAATACTACAGTTTCAATGCATCAATTTCATATATCAAGTTAGATGATAATCACAAATAGGCTACCCTATGGGATGTAATCACAGCCTAACCCCTCTCATTCAACGAAACAACTCAAGCACCCCTCTGGGATGTACAGACAGTCTAACCCCTCTGGTTAAATTTTATAAAAGACACTCTAAAAAGTAGTCATCATAAATTCCACATGTAGTCTCATATCGATAACTAAAAAGCACTTTACGGAAACACTCAACGTTCAATTATCCTTGTGGATCGTATCGAGCAACTACAAACACTTTGAGGGAGCACATACGTCCATCCCCCCTATAAGGTGTCACAATGTAAAAGTAAATAGACACACTGGAGAAGCCCTCAATGTCCATTCTCCCTATGGTCTACTACACCGGGTTCCCACAACAGTTTGTAAAGCAATCGTGCACAACGTTATATGTCAGCCAATGTAAACCTCAATAACTACTTGGCTTAATAGTCTACAACATATCACAACATGTCATATAATGTCACTCCATCCTACAATACTTCTCATGGAAAACAAAGTATCATAACAGGAAATCTAGGCCAAACTATCAAAACAAGAAAACATGGGAAAAACATCTATACCATGGAAATGTTATCCCTATTCATAAATAATTATCATTTATCCAAACAAACAAGGCATAACAGGAAATAGTAGGGCTAAAAAGCACAAACACACAATACCCTGAACAAGGTTATTGGGAACTTTTGCACATATAACTCAATGAATGACTACAGAAAGGCACAAACCACCTACCTCGGCATCATAAAAATGAAATACATAAATATTAGGAATTGAATTTTCTCTAGAACACTGTTGAACTAAAAACAAATGCTAAAAACATTCAACCGAGGGTATCTCATCAAAAAATAGAAATAAAGAGATGATGTTCAAGATTAAGATAGAACTAACTAATGTGATTCCAATGAAACCGACGGAGTTCGATTCGGAGAATGGACATTGTGTAGGAGACTTGGAGATGTTATGCGGCTATAAAGATGCTCTTGGTTGAGATAGATGAAGAAGAAGTGTATTATGTCCATTATATATGACTTCGGTCCATTAAATTAGATAAAAAATGTACACATAGTGTAATTTCGAGTCACACTGCGTGTACATGCCTTTATCCCACCTCACATTTGGAAGCCTCCAGGTCACCCCACACATCCATGTACTTGGTTGTTACACGGCTAGTACACGGTCACATGCAGCAAGTGAGTACACATCATGTACATATAAGTACATGGCATGTGCTACATTAATTTTTAGAAACTCCTCTTTTCCTAAAAAACAACCAGAAAAGAAAAACATATCTTAAAAGAAGATATGGGTTCTTACAGTGTGGATTCTGCCTTCTTAAATGTTTCCTTGTTGAGAGGTTTCACTTATGGGATAGGTATTATAACTTGTCACCTAGTTATCATAGATGATGATACGTATAGATGGGATACCTCTTGTCCATATGTGGACAGTCAGACAATTTATGGTCGATGATCACAATCATTCCTACAATCTTATAGAGTAGGGATTCATAGGAATAATGGTACCTATTTATCTTTATAATATCTTCATTTAGACTGAAACATGGTAGGATCTCTTGTTTTTCAATATAGAAAAATTGATTCCCTAATTCTTTTGATAAGTAACCAATGGTGATTTTGTTGTCATTCTAGATTTTATTGTAATATCTAATCATTTTCATGGACTAGTCGAAATGGGGGTTGGTTTTTTTGCTTAAAATTTCTATAATGATGTCTTGTGATATGATGTATTGGAATAAATTGTGTCACAAGGTTCTCTATTTTATGAGAATTTTTATTTAATATTCTAGCTTCATAGGACTGATCTAATGTGTAGAATATTCATATTGGACATGTAATGGATGACCCATGGAAGCATGAGACATGTGGTCAAGTCACTTGATATTTAATAGTGATACATTTTAATATATTAAAGTAATGAGAGTTCATGTATAGACGATTAACAATGATTTAAAAAACAATCCACAATCTTATTTTTGTGAGGGTTGGAATTAAAAGAGTAGTGTCACATTGTGTTGGAGGATACATAGAGACTAAATTAGGTATCATGTGTAGATAACACATGACTAGACCTGAGGATACATTCTATGGAGAGGTTTTGTGGGGATTTTGATAAGGGTTTTGAAACCAAATTATATTTGTGTTTCTCTTAAAATTTATATAATTTGATGGAATTATAGACTACTCATTGATATATGTGATCATTTCCAATATATTTAAATCATTAAAGGTATGGAATGTGATTTTCATCTAAAAAATGAGCTTCATATGTTTCTTTTATGGATTTATTAGAGAATCATTCGATGTGTTCCCTAGGAGTGGTTTAATAATGAGAAAGATGGTTTTTAGTAAACAATTACCCAATTTTGAGAGTTGATAATTGATTCATTTTGAATATATATAAAATAATCCTGGAAATTTTTATAAGTGTCATTGAATCTATCATAGGTGATGTTTTCTTTAACACACTCGATGGGTGGGTTCTAAGTCATTCGTATTTTTATCATAGTTTTCTTTGGGGTTTTGTTAAAATATTATGATTTCATAGAGAAATATAATTTGTTTAATATTATGGTAACGGTTATATGACATAGTTGTGTTGAAATTCATAACATTATAAAAAAATCAAAAAAATTTAATATCTATAAAGAAAATATTGTGATATTTAATTTTATATTATGTTTTTAAATTATTTATTAATATATTTTTGAAGGTAATGTTATTAGTTATGAAAATGAATTTATATTTGGAGATGAATGATTATTATAAATAAAAAAATATTTTAGTAATGATTCATAATTTTCTAACCGGGTTTTTTTCTATATATCATTTAATGTTATTTGTTTTGAATCCCATGTATTCAAATGCTTTTCATAGTTTTTAACAATTATTAAGTGAATTGATGATGTCAATATAAAAATATATAGATATGTTATGAAAACAAAAAATATATATATTCTTAAAATTTATATATATTACAAATTATATACAATTTATATAATATTACACTTTGTGATGTAATATATTATTATATAAGTTTTATGAACTAGATCTCCAAAATTCATGAACAAAATCATGTCCAGGAATGGGTGAAAATGATTTTTAATCGAATAATACAATAGTTGATTTTTTTATAAGTTGTTCTATATAGTAATATGAAGATACTATTATTCATATTAAATATTGGATATTATATTAATGATAAATACATTATTTATTCCATCCCATCCACATTGAGTAACAAATGAATATCGATTTTTTTATGTGGACTACAGCCTTCACAAAGAGATATATACACAATTTCCCACTACCTCTCATTATTGGTTATAATAATGGAAATAAAAAATGAATTTTATTTTAAATATATAATAAGGGTATGTGATGAAATATTATAATACACCTCAATTCCCTTTAATTTTATGAAAAATTAAAATGATAATTATCCATTGTGTGGACTACCACCTCCACAGTATAACATTCAATCATTTTTTATCTATAGTATCACTCATCATCCAAAACTATTGAAATTTGATTCAAAATCATAAAATACATAATCATTTTGTTTAGTTAGGTCAAGAAACCTACATATAAAATGAACCAAATGTTTATCAGGGATTACCATGTGAACAAAAATAATAATATATTTTCAATATCATGTGTATGTAATGATTTTCAATGGTTATCTATATTGTATAATATGTATTTATCTTATTAATAAAATATATTATTCCATTATAAAAATTTCAAAAATTTGTTGATATTCATTCCAATTTCATGGAAAATAAAATAAATTTTGATGGAATGGGTATAAAACATTATAAATCCATATATGATATCTATTCTAGAATTTAATCTTATATAATAATTTCAAACATGATGTCAATGATGGGTTAATTATATCTAAATTATAAAACATTAACAATGTTATTAATGTTACTATCAGTATAACTGAAAAAAAAATAGTCACAATAAATGATCATATATTTTGTCTATAAAGTATAAAATTTTTTAACATCATTCTAAAATTTATTAAAATATATTGATTTTTATATACTAGCTAGTACAGTTCATTCATTTGTGCATGGAAACAATAGAATGAGATTATTTTTATTATTTTCAAATCCACGTGACATGATTTATATTATACCATATCATATATTTCATATTGTGAAATCACCACCCAATTTCCTTACTGAACATAAAAAATCATTAATTAATGATATTTTAAAGTCTATTTCACTATATAATTCTTATATTTATTGATTCATATGTCATAATTACTCTTTGGGTCTTTGTTAACTGAACTCCTTTTATTTTAATAAAATACATCATGAATATCATTCATCAAAAAATGAATTACACCTAATTGATATTTTTCTTTATACATTCACTTTCAATCAAGTTTAGTATTTCCTTTAGAATATACTATTTTACCTTCGTAAAATTTTATTCAAAAAAATATACCATTTTCAACAAAAAATTACATTCACAATGATGGTGTATTCACCTCTATATCCTTATTTTACTTATATATGAATTGTTATTTGTAATAATTAGGAACCAAATCATGTGTCACATGTTGTGACATTCATATTTTTGAACACCTTTTATCCAAATAATGTTTTGACACAATTATTTTATAAATTCATTATAAAAAAATTCAATGTAACAAAAATGTACATTTTCTTCCATCCTATTTAACGATGTAAAATACAATTTTTAGATATCCCTATTTTTTAATGGAATAATTAAAATCTATTTTTCAACTATATTAAAATTCAGGAAATTGATTTTATTATAAAATTATTTAACAAAATATTATATGTTTTTATTATGGAAAATGAACCTCTATTGGACTATCCACTTGAACATATCATTCTAAAACAAATATCATTTATTTTGAAATCATATCCCCACATTTTCATGATTTATGAAATAATTTTATTTTCAACTATTTTTTTTAATCATTTTATTTGATATGGTTTTCATATATTATTTATACATCTTAATATTTATATTATTTTTCTTTTCTGAAACTCTAAAAAGTGATTTTTAGATAATTCATTTAACCATGAAATATATTATTTCAATTTAAGTATATTCATCAAATTATTCCATTTTCTTTATTTATATGGATGTATTACATAATATTGATTTCTATAGTTGAAATGACCCATAATTGTTGTTTCTATTATTAATTAACATATATGAATAAGCATAATATTTTTTCTACTTTAGTTTCTCTCAGAGTACCTTATTTAATATCTATTGATTGTAGGGTGTTCTCCCAGTTACCTCTCCAAGTATCGATTAGGTATGTGTGGTCAAACAATATATAAAATGTGTACGAAATGTATATAACATGTGATGTCATATTTAACGCATATATATCTACCTAGTTAAAAAAAAGTCATTAAATACTTGTTCATCTAACATGTTTTTATCCTGACATGACTATTGTTGAAATTATTTTTATCAATCAAACAAGTCATCAATGTATTTTTTCTAATACCATCTGGAATTGTTAAAAAAATCATATATTATTTTTTATATATGATTGATTTCTGATAGAATAAATATGTATGGATGATAATCGATGGGCTCCTATAGTTATACCTAGATAATTGGATTCTATTGATATCACATTGAATAGTAATGTATGTAATTTTTTATTTTATTCACATTGGTGTCGGCCTTGTGAGTTTATTCGCATTCTAATGCATTAGAGTAATGTGTTTGTTCATATATTAAAAGGAAAAATTAGATTTCCCACATGGTATTTTATTATAATGGTAATGCAATTTTCATTTCTTTTTTATTTTATAATTCAATGATGGTTTTCTTATCTGAGTCATGCAACATTTTTATGTTACGCATTAATGATTTTTATTTTTTAAATGAGATATTCTCATTGATCGTTATTATTAGTACATGTTTTCAAACACATTTGACAAATATCATTAATTATTCCAGGACCTAGGCAATGACTCTTTATTTTGATCAATACAAAACTAGGTATAAATGTATTATGTGTCATTATTTTACAAATGATATAACATTATTCGAACTTTTGATCTCTTATTTTAAATTACTTTGTTAACTCTTATTTTAAAACAACATTGGTTTAGGGGTGGTTTGGGAAAGGGTGGTGACAGAAATTTCATGGATTCATGTCCCTAGGTCTACAACTCTTTTGTAGTTTTATGTTTTTTTTTGAATTTTGTAGAGGCTATTGAAAAATACTCTAGGATTACACTTATAAAGAATCTGATCTCAGCCTCTTAAAATGACATGATTTATAGAAGTCATGGATAAAATAAAAATATATATTATATTTCTAGAAAATTAAATTTTTTTGATATTTTGAGGGTTATTTTGGAGAAATAATATTCTATTATATATTTATTATATAGAGTAAAAATTTTTATCAGTTTGAAATGATATAAAATTTGATATTTATATTGATTTGTTGCATAATACTAAAACCCTAAACCATAAATAAAAATGGAATTATTTTAATAGAAATTTTTTCATTAGGTCAATTATTTATAAGATGCCTATATTTGGGGGGAGTCAAAATTCAATTGTGATGGTAGGTTTTTTGGGAGAGAGCTGAATCAGATTCTTTCATGGCCCTAATGTGGTATGACCATTACCATTTCAGATTAATATTTTGGATGTTATTTTTTTGATTTAATTTATTAGGTTCAAAAAAAATTTTATTACATTTATAAATTTTAGAAATAATATTTTGGATATTTAAAACATGGTATACTTATCCATGTTGTCCGATAGATATATCTATTTGTAAGATAATAATAACTAGGTTATTCAATTTCATCTGGTTGGGAACCATTCCTTAATTTTACTTCATTTTTACATGGTATTTTTAGATATAATATTATTATTGGGAAATGATTTATTTTTAGGTCATGTATTTCTTTTACAAAGATATGTTGTGGATTCAAATTTATGTTAACAAAGAGATGGATGATTATATAAATATTGTCTTTATTAGTAATATATATATATATATATATGATTTTACTATATATATGTCTATGGAAATGGAAGTGATGTTGTGTAACTCATATTTACATGGTGTTAAATATTTCACAGGTAATTTTAATTTAAAAATTTGAATATTTTTTCGATCATTAAATTTTTTCATAAATATGTCCTTTTGACATCACCATATAATAAGATATATTTCATGTACAGGTAATTTATATATTTCTTCATGGTGGATGTGTTGGAAAATACTGAAAATATAATTAAATTAGAACTGTAATTTTTTTCTAAATTGATAGTATATTTGAATAGATTTTTTGTACAAAATTATCACTATGACAAAATGACCAAAAATATAATACATGAAACTTATTATAAAGATAAAATGTTTAACAAATCATATTGTAAATAAAATTATATTACAAAACTATAATTTCATATATTTATGGATTAAAAAATTAATATGATCAAATAAAGAATAAGAAGATCATATCCTAAAAAATATTTTTACGGGTTATATATTTTATAAAAATCAAATTAAATTAAAATTTATAATATATTATTTTATCTAAACTAATGTATTAATATTACTCATAATATAAGTTATTATAAATTAGTTTTAAGATGAATAAATTTCTAAAAATTTTAGCTTTCAATGAAATAATAATTCCTTCGTATTTTTTACTCTTATTAAAAAGACAAATTTATAAATTTGAGAAATATAATTTTTTAAATTAATATAATATTTGAATTTACAGTTTCAATATTTTATTGAATGTTGTTTTGAAATTTTTCATAAATATTTAACATTTTAGTGAAATATAAATATTTAGTTTTTCTTAATATAATGGTGTTTAGACATTATCCAGATCATTTAATGAAAAAACAATTATAAGACATTATTCCTCTCAAAATTATTTTTTTTTGAAAATTTTAAATTAAAACAATACTATTTTCATTTTATTTTTTTATTTTGAAATAATTGTAATATTTTATTTAAATTATAAACACATTTTTCATATTTTTGTTTTAATTATTCCATCACAATGTGGAATTATTTTTATAATGACTTTAATTTGACAAAACATTTATTATATCAATATGAAATAAATTAATTTCAAAAAATGAAATATAATTAAAATTTCATCGTTATAATAATTATTAATAATAAATATAATCATTAATAAATATGGTTTGTATGTGTTTTCTGTGATAATGTTAAAATTAATATACATCATTCATAAAAATTTATTTAAAGATTTTCTTTTTCTTAATTCGAATCATTGGTTCCAAATTATGTATCGATGTCTATTTTTTTATAGGTATAAATAAAATTGATGTATTTTTTGGTCAATATATTAAAAATTAAAAAGTTTAATAATAAAAAATTCAAGAGTAAAATAGTTAAAATAAAATTTATAACGTTTTTGAAATGGAATGGAAAAGGTTTTATCGATCTTATATCAACCCCCAAATTATAATTTCACATTATTATCTTATTCCCCTATAATTACTACATAAATTTTATATTCTTTTATAAAAACTCATTTCCAACACATTTAAAACTATCTCATGTCAACCCCATTTATCAAAAAAATCTAATACAAAAAAATCCTATAATGATGTTAAACATTCTCTAATACACTATATCACTATTTATATGAATCCATTGTAGTTTAAATATTCAAATAAAAAACTATTCATTCGTAACCCAATAGAGAACATCCAAAGGGATATGTAATGTTCAAACCCTATCACATTTAATTCATTTATACTTCTACAATCTCAATCCTATTGTTCCCATTAATTATTCACAATATAAAAATTAGTAATATGAAAAAAAAACATATTATAATATTGTAATGTTACTTTTTACCTTCAACCAATACAATTTAAAAAGTATAGATATTTTCATGTGAATTTAAATGTCGTAATATCCATGAATAATGCACATTAATTTTCATTGTGAATTTAACTAGATGGATCTAATTTCCAATTTAAATGAGAAATAATTTTCTTTTAATTTTATTAAGATTTAGATATTATAAATCATTTTCTATCATCATCCTAACAGATAGAAATAAGACATGTTGCTTATGAATTTGTATGGACTAACACATCCTTGAATGTCATGTATTTCATGTATTTCATTTTTTACTAATGTCATTAATTATTTATCAAAAATAATTCACACATTATTCAAAATGACAAAAATAACAATTAAAATATTATTCTCCAATAATTATGATATTATGCTAATAAAATAACATTCCAAACCATAATAATCAATATATTTTTTTTTCTTCTTGTTTTTCTTATAATATCCCCAATATGAAAAATACTAAAACATATTATCATGGGTGACCAACAAAACATGTATATTAGTGAAAATAGAAAATAATAAGTAAACAAATGTTTTTTCGATAATGTTAGTAGTAATATCTGTCCCCTTATTAAGACATCATCGATCATTTAAGAATAATATAAAAACATGTTTTTCACTAACTGCATCTTCATTACTCATAACAAAAATAATCATTAAATTATATTAAATTAGAATAGATCTCATAAAAAATTTATTCAAGTTCTTATAAGATTATATTAATAATGAGCATTATATCTATAAAAAGTAGTTGACACCACCATTAAGAAACAAATAATTATCATTCTATCTAAACTAATAGAATCATATTAGGATATTAAAATATCACCCACTAATATATTTTAAATAAATAATTATGAAATATTTTAATAAATTTTTACAATTATATATATGGTTTTGGAATATCTAATTAATATTCATTATTTTTTATATAGCATGTTAATATATGATTCTTCTAACCAATATTCTGTGTAACATTTTTTTCATTTAAATTTTTCATCATTAATAAATTTTCATTTATATATACTAGGGATTTAATTATTTTAACATATTTTTATTAAAATAAAATTGATATACAAATTCATTATTATGTATAAAAATCATAGTTTTTTAATCATAATTAAAATAACGCTATGATTTTTTTTATCATGTCAAACACTCCTTCATTATAATTTAAAATTTCACCAATATATTAATTGTTAAATGATTTATTTATTCTTCCATATTAATTTATGTTGTTATATTTAATTCTTATATGCTAAAATAATTATTCTCATTCAATTATTATTTCTGGATTAATTTCTTCCCCAAAATAGAAAAAAACATGGAATAATAATTTTCAATCTATTTAAAGTTAAATTATCATTAATTTGAATATTTTTTCTTACAACCATGTATATCGATTTAATTTAGGTACATAAATAAGTGTTTTATTAGGTGACATTTTATTTCTATTATACACTTTTCAAAATCATGTATTATTATCTTTATTAAAGATTTCTTCTATTAGTAAATTAATTTGAAAATATTAATGTGTTTCAATTATTGTTCATTCATTTAATCATCAACTACATTTTTCAATTAGTTGGTAATTATAAATAATTCAATGCTCCATCATTTTAATTTTTTTCACTAAAATATTTTATTTTATTTAAATTCATATTAGTTTTTGAAAAAAAATGTGACAAAACAATTAAAATTTTATATATACTTATAATTTATTTTTATAAAATATTTTTTAATGTCTTTCCAGATGAACCAAATTTTTCTTGTTAATTTCTATTAATTTCAATCAATAATACATTTTAGGATTACAAAATAGATTCTCTATATAATTATTATTGGAAATTATATTCAAATGATAATGAGGTATTTCTTTATATTTTCAATGTTATATAGGGAATGATATTGAAAAGTTCCTTTTCATATATGTCATATCTATAATGAGATATATGATTCATATGGTGATTGATCTTATACAATGATCCACATTAATTATATCAATATATTATGGAATTTACTAGTATTTTTGTCCTCTATCCTCTCTCATTTAAAGGTTAAAATAATGTGATGATTTTAGAATTACTGATTTCACATTTCAGTGTAAGAACTTTTAAAATTAATATTTTGTGATAATAGGGACATATATAAACTTCTACTTCATTATGTATTTATTTACATCAAATTGGATAATTATGGGTAATAAATACTAATTCTCAATCTCCAATGATAAATTGGATGTAATTCTCATACCATATTATTAAAAAGGATTTCATAACTGATCTAATATGTTAAATACAATGTACATCAAATCCCCATATGTAAAATTGGTTATAAAGAATAATAATATAAGGGAAACATGAATTTATTCTTAATTACCTATTTTATGATTCATGTACTTATTATTATTCCTCATTTCATTTCAATTTTCATGTGATTATTATATATGAATCCTGATTATTGTCATACATGCTTTTTCAATGTTATATGATTGGTCATATAATATTACATGAAGTTATAACAAGATATATATTTCTAATATTAATCCTTATTCATTTTAACTTTATAATCCTTTAATTATCATTTATTCCAACAGTATATTGATTTAACGATAAGTGACATAATTATATGTTATCTCCTAATGAGAATTTGATATAATCCCTTTCACATTTTCCATTACCTAGATTTTGAGCATGAATATATTTTTTTAAATATAAGGGAGTCTGTTGTGTTTTAAATATAGATAAATGATTAATATTATTATCATATTAAGTTTCTTAATTTAGTAATAATCTAAAACCAAAATAAGTTTATTCTATGAATGGGGAGTTATATATATATATATATATGTTTTATAACATATGTCAATGATATAACATATGGATATGTTAAGATTTATTTATCTCACTAATATCAAATAAAATGATTAAGGAATTAATTTTTGTAGAATACCAATGTAAATATGTTTAGGGCTCCTCAGTTGTAATTGAATTATAATACAATTGTTTTTTAAGAATAGTTTATTTATTTATTTAGATTAGGATCCAATATCATTAGAAGAAATGGTAAATATAAATATATATAGTATAACATCATAATGTTTTTGTATGGTATATATTATATGGTTTATAGGAAATTATATCACTGTATAAATAGTATTACATGGACACAACTATCAAATAAATGATAGTTACTGATATCACAAAAAAAATTAAATTTATATATCAAAAAAAATATTTTAAAATGCAGGATGAGTGGTCCTATGACAACACACTGTGGAATAAATACTCTAGGGATATTCACTAGTAAATTTAATAATATTTAACAATCATTATGATAGATTTTAGAAAATCATTATGATATGGATTGAGAAGATAAATTGCGTGAGAAAATTCATAAATTATATTCATACTAATAATTATATATTTTTTGTACATATTAATTTTTTGTGTTTTCATTTTATTTTACATGTAATTTATTTTTTAATCTCATCAAATTAAGAATTCATATCATCAAATTCCATTATTTCTGTAATTTATTATACTAGAAAAATCAATGTTATCATCTGATATGATGGAGAATGTGTTGATGGTCTAAATGTGAAACAATATGAGATTTATCTTGGGTTAAAAATACATGGGATATGATTCCACAGTTATCTATAGGTATGATTAACATATTTTCCCTCAACTTAATAAAAATAAAATTGAATAATTCATGTGTAGCATTTTATAAGATCCTAGTTGATTATGATTAAAAAAGAAATAATATTCAATTTCCATCAAGTCCAAAATTTTGTATATTAATATCAACATGATTTTTATGATTAGGACGAATATATTTCATGTGTGGATGGATTAACAATCATAATCATAATTTTTTTATAGAGAAGTAGAGGGCTAATCCACTAGAATGTTATATTTTAGAGTGTTATAAAAATTATACAGAGAAAATGTAAAATATCATAGTGCTTGTTAATTTTGAATTTTGATTCAGATACCAATGTTATTACAAAGATTAATGCGTTAACTTGTTTCTCTATAATTAGAATAGGATTAGTACTATACAATTACAACTAATACAGTGGACCATGATAAGTAATGTACAATATACACAAGTATATATTTGTTGATTGCCTAATGGATTGTGGAATAATATATAACTTACTTATTATAATATAATTAAATCTCCATCGTAAATAATCAATTATTGAATGGATCGTCTTATTTTAATTTATCAAAATACAATGTTTATCAAAATATTATTAATTAAAATTCTATTATCCATCATGTAAATTAGTTTTATTAAATTTTAATAAATGGATTCCATCTCAATTCAATGATATAAAATTAATTCTATGGATAATAAATCATTTAGAATATCAAATTCGAAATTTTAAAGGATATCTTATTTCAGACTCAATATTGAAGGTTGAATCATTTTTGGGTCAAATGGTTTGAAAAAAATATAATATTAGTTATCAAAAAATTATAATTAAAAATATATATAAATATTAAATTTAAAAATGTGATATTGTAATGTAAATAATATATTAATTCTGATATATATTTTATATACGAGTATATAGTTCATGTAGTATGAGATAATAACGATTTTTTTGATAATTTTTTAATGTGGTGGAGGAAATACCATTGGATTTTGGGAAAAACATTATGCATTAATATTGTGATAGATAACATCAACAATATGAAAAACCAAACTTAAATTAATCATTATGTGTTAGATTATTCCACATATTACTATAATAATAATAATAATTCTTCTTTTAAATAAAAATAAATTTCTCATCTAATATACCATAAATATAATGGATAGATATTAAAAATTATATTATTGCATAATATACTATCAGTTAGCATATAAATAATTTTCAAATTATTTATATTTTATCCTATTTGATAAAATTTAACATATTTATAATATTTTTATATTAATTAATATAATACAATAAATATAATAAAAAATCAATGTGACATAATATTTTGAATATTTGATGACTAATTTTTTTTCAATAATAATATTATTCATGATGTATTTACAATATTTTATGTGAATAAATAAATTTTTTATATGTTATATTAATTAAAATGAACATCAATTTCAATATAATATTTTTTATTTTACTTTTGAACATTTCTTTTCATTTTACATAAATAGAATATTTTTAGGTGAAATGTTTAATATATTTTTTTATTAACACATTAGAGCATTTTATTTATCATGTTAAATGGATGAAATGAAAGTAGTATAAAAATTTAATAAGAATAGAAGTATTTTTTGAGTAAAATTATTCCATTCAAAACTGTAATTAAATTTATTAAAGGAGATGTTTATCCCTTTAAAAATTATAGTCATTTAATTTAATAAATATGTTCTATTCAATTTATTATTATATTTGTTTTCAATGTGATTAGTACTATTTTGGAGTACTAATAATTACACAATACAATTATTTATGAAACTATTAATAAATTTAATATCATATAAATTATAAACATTGATAATTTTTTCATAATAATAATATTACACATAAAAATAATTACATTTTTTAAAATGGTTTTTTATTAACAAAAAAATCATTAAAATTAATTATAATTATAATGGAAATATATATTATACCTATTACAATGAATGAACTATTGTCACGTAGGATTCTAAATGAAATCTTGTTAAATTTAGACATTATGTGTGGGAGTTAGAGATAAGAAACATAGTTGAAAAGGATTCTGTTACATGGGGATTGGAATTCAGTTTGGCGGAAATATTGATGTGGTATTGAGATGTGTATGGTGATTATAATTTCTAATATATATTTTCAATTTCATCTATAATTTGAGTTTGTACAATGGATTGTATAGAGATTATGGTTTATAGGTGACATCTCACATCAGTGTCCATAAAATAGGGGTTTTGGCTGGTATGTACAGTCTATGGAGGTGGTTCATCGAGTATTTTATTCTTTTTTTGGATAGATTTGGAATAAAGTATTTACTATTTTATAGCCCTTTAATAATTTATAGAATCATTGGAATTTGAATAGTTATAAATCATAAACACACCATTTACAAGAAATAATTTCCATGGAAAATAATCTTTTCACAATAATTATTAAAATTCTATCCACTCATTATCTAGTGGGAAAGTGGTTTTCCATTCTCATATACATTTTAGAATAACAATAAATCCTAAAAGACAATCAAAATCTATCATTCCTATTAACATTCCATCATTTCGTGGGTAACCCTAGTATAACACGAAGAACTCATTCATCCAAACTATTAGTGGATTTAAACTATAGTCTTCTGAGATCATTAAAAGGATGGTTATAATAATATTGGTGTTTTCTACCATTTTTTCACAAGTGGTTAAATTTATCTTATTACATGTGTTCTATGATGTAGAGTTTTGAATGATATTTTTGGGAGTGGTAATTGTGTTTTTTAGACCCTAACTGTTTTTTAGGGTCTCTAGCATTTTCATTCTTTGATTACACAATTTCAGAAATTACTACCTTATGAAGAGTTTATTTTTAGTAGTTTATATTTCTCAAAATATTGGCCTCAATATTGGCAATTTCATTGTTGTGTACAATCCATGTTTGTTTTAAGCGTAGTTATTTCCTTTTTATCCTTTTATGTGTAGCGTTTCATTAGTTTCAACATAACCACCTTAATATTTTATATGATCTTTTTATGTTAATATTATTTTTTAACACATCACTGATAATATATTTGTGGAATTATATATTAACTATTCTCAATAGATAATATTCTTTTATATATTCTATATCATATTTCCTAGTACATCCCCTTGTTCATATACATTTCCTTCCAAATATAAATCATAACAGACCATCAATTTTCATCATTCCCCCAAAAATTATTCCATTTTGTGGGTGGCAATTGTCATACCAACGGATATATTTAATCCCCATTTTAGAGTGTTCAAACACTATTATAAGGAGATTTATCAATATAGATTTATAATGGTGATAATTTTATTCATCTTTGTGGTCATTTTATTTTGAAATTACACATATTCTATTAATGTAATGTTAATTGTAATGATTTATTTAAGCTTGTAGAACATTTGGTTTCTCGCATAGTGTATCATGAGGAATGAATTTTTCTATTGTTTAAATTTGGTAATATAATATTTATACCAATTAATTAAGATAATATAACAATTTAATTATAATTGTAAGGTGAGTGGGATTGAAATACCATTAATTATATATTTTTATAATTATTATATTGTTATCAAGAAACCAAAAAACATAGTTTTTCGGATACTTTATATGTACTGGGAATTTTCATTCAATAAAAAATTTGGTGAGTTTTATAACAAAAAAATTCAAATTTTCTAATCACATATCTATAGATTACAAAATGGTTTCCCTAGTTATGAATTATTTACTATGTGAGCATTATTTAATAAATAAAATGAATCCGATGAAATTATTTTAAAAATATGATAAAATGGTATCTTAATGTAATATGAAATGTATTTTGATGTGTTGTGGTATTTTGAAGGGCTAGTGTGTCATTGTGTGGTGGTGAAGTTTTGTGATGTGTAGAGGATGTTGTACATGGTGTTTCTGATGGGTAGTTGTGGTATCAGGGGTGGTTTTGATGATTATTTATTCTTGATGCAGTGTGGATGTGATATAAATTGGTTATGGTAGTGTGAAGAAGGAATACATTTAATTGGAATGACGTGTTGACTGTTTGATCATATGATATTGTGATGTTCTTATTTCCCATGATGTAATGGAATGAATATATCATGATATATTTTAATTTAATGGGATTAAAAAGATTGTGAATATTAAATAAATTAATGTTACAACTATGGAATAAATATTTGTGGTCAATTTTAAAATATCCATCATGAACCATGAGAACAATGATATGTAATGAAATGATTGATCTAGAAAATTTAAGGGAATAATAATTAAAATTAGATTGTATTGTGACATATATAAAATGGAGTAAGATGGGATTTGAGGTAAAATGACAAATGTATCTTTTGGCCAGTTGTGTGGTTTAGAATTTTTTGGAAGCATTTAAAGTTGGTGGGTCTTGAGGTTTTTTGTTGATGTACTAATTTGGTTATTTTTTTTATGAACACATATTTTTTGTAATTTTTTAATGTATATATCTATATTGTATTTCCTAGTGACATCAACCCATAGGACATCCATATCCATAACATGGAATAGATAACATAATTAATTTTTGTGGTGTTCTCCCAATATCATAGTGTTGAGTATGGACAAGTGGATACTGTCACGACTCATCCCCCAGGTCTCGGGTTGTGACTACCCCCAACCCGCCTTCCATAGTCCAGGGGATGGAGACAAGCACCAAAGGAGTAGTTCCCTATATCTGGGAAGGCATTGCCTTTATAACTATATAGGCACAAAACAGAGTACATACAGAAAGCAAAACACTAAGTAAAAATGTATAACAAAAGAGTGCTGATATCTAAAATGGGACGGAAATACAAGCCCAAATATAAGTACAAGTACAACTAAAACGGGACAAGCAACTGATGGATGGTAAGAAGATCCTGGATCATCCACCACAGATCCTACCAGAATGGTACATACAGATAACCTCCTCAGCACTCCATGATCGTCAGTCTCCTCCGGGTACTGACTCGTCGTATGGTCCACCTCCAGGTACCGTCCAGTACTAGAAAACTCAGCCTCGTTAAGCGCTATCCATCGACTGCATCCAACACAACGAGGTATGGGGATAGCCCGTGCAGGGGTGAGTATAACAATACTCATTAGGGACCCTGAGACCACCAAGGTCTCTCAAAATCCACCAAGGATAAACCACATAGTATGAAATAATCAGATATCCATTACATAGGTATATGCCCATACATATTCTTAAGTTATCAAGTAACCCATATCAATCAAGAGGAAATCACAGAATTCAATGACTCTGCTCACACAGGTATACAACTTTTTTAGAGAGGTAGAGATGATCATATGTAGTCACTGAATCATCTAATTTGTCAAAACCACATAAGATCCAGGACCAACTATTAGAACTGTCAGACCCACATAAAATCTAGGAATAGTAGTCCGAACTATCTGACCTACACATGATCCAATACCAACTATTAGAACTATCAGACCCACACAGGATCCAGGAACAATAGTCCGTGTTGTCGGACCCACACAAGATCCAGGACCAGCAGTTAGATCTATCGGGCCCACACATGATCTAGGAACAGTAGTCAGTGTTGTAAGACCCACAACAGGACCTGGGAACATTAGTTTGAACTATAGGACCCACATAGGATCCAAGAACAATAGTCAGTGTTGTAGGACCCACACAGGATCCAGGAATAGTAGTTAGAACTATCAGACCCACACATGATCTAGGAATAGTAATCAGTGCGCAGCCAGATGTGGGGTTCCACTATAACAGTCTTGATTTTGGGAGGGTCTTCTCCTCAAGATAATTTCTGAAACAATAGCTTCCACTAAGTCCCACTAAGAAGTATTCCAATGTTCCGTCACTTCATAGGGGTCTCAACGCACTAGACAACATGTCTATCAAAAGCTCGGTCTATGAGTTATTATCCTTTTACTATCAGGGCCCCGGTTTTATTCGTGTACGATCCAATCTGACAATATCTCAAATATAAACTAAACTATAATGGGGTATTCTCAATGGGACTGTCACATTCCAATAATACCAGCACCGTTGATGGTTCGTCAAATAGACGTCTGGTGCCAAAAATATGGCCAATGAATGTAAAGGGTCGGTAGTGGGCCAGGGTCCGGTCAGACATACTCGACCCCACCTAGTCTTGGCCGACCCAGTCTTGGTCGACTAGATCAGACCCACTGGGTATGACCCAACCCGTTGGGAGGGTCATCCTTCTAGGTTTGGCCTCGTCCTCTAGGTCCGGACAAGGGGATTGTTTGTGGGGGGGGGGTTCGGCCTCGAGGTTTCCATGTATGTGGCTCATCCGGGAGGCGAGGGATGGTTCAGCCAGTGCCAAAAGGGGCACCGCTCCGGCTACTCGGCTCAGAAGACCAAGCTGGTTTGTCCATCGATGTCGCAAGGGAAGCCGCATGCCGATTCGGGAGGCCGGTGTGGCTCGGCTGTTTCGGCCAGGAGCCAAGGTGCGGCCCGAGTAGGCTGGCTCGGAAGTTGGGCATGCTGGGTGGTATCTTGGGCTGCTCGGCGGGTAGCTGGGAGGGTGCCAGGTAGGCCGTGAGTAGGACTTCAGGGCGTGGGCAGGCCGACAGGGTGTGGGCAGGCCAGCGGGCCGCACAGGCAGGCCTGCAGGACGCGTGGGAGAACACGGGTAGTCCTGGATGGGCGTGTGGGATACCATTGGAGAGGTCGGTGGGGCACGCAGAGAGGCTAGGTAGGGTGCACGGGAGGCTGCTGGCAGGCCGAGCGAGGTGTGCGGGTGGCAGCGGGAAGACTGGTGGGCCCGCGGGTAGGTCAGGCAATGGGTGCGGGAGGTTGCAGGTAGGCCTCTGGGGTGCGGCCAGGCAGGCCAGTGGCTACGAGGCTTTTGGGAGGTGGCCGAGAGGGAGGGTTCGACATGGCCCAGGCCAGCATGGGTTGATGGTGCTTGGTTGGGTGCACCGGTGCGCCACTGGGGCGGCACGGTTCACGGAGGGCTCAGGTAGCGCATCCTTTGTCATCGCCACATTCTTCATCTCATCGCCTCAAATCCATGTCGAAGAAAATACATAATGAGATCATTGAAGGAATCTGAGCCATGTATGTTTGGCTCACACCCTCTGCATTTAGGGGTGATAACATTTGGTTCAACAAAGAGGAAGAGAGTCAAACATCAATTATTCTTAAAATTCACAACAACAATTCCTTTCATTTTAAGAATAGAAAAAATATATAATAATTACACAAATCAACCCCCTATTTTTTATTTTTGTTTGTCGTTTATTTATGGAGTCACATAAAGTAGACGAAGAGAATCGTTTTTTGTCACGTCTGCCGCACGCTTCCATACCCGAGCTGCGTCAGCTGTTGAAGATGCTCTATGTTGTTAGGTGTCCGGGGAAGAAGTCGAAGAAGGATCGTAAACAACATTCTTTGTCAGAAGAACACATTCTTGGTTCTTCATTGGGAGAATTTTAATCCTCCCAAGATCTCCTCTTTCCCAACTTCCACCCAAATTCCATGTAAAATAAAATTAGATGGATTTTTCTAATATATCATTGTCATATAAATTCAAAAAAAAAGAACTAAATTAAAATTCTCCACCTAATTATTTCGCGAGATTTTCCATGAAATAATTAGGGGAGATTGGCATAAATTTAATAAAGGGGAGTTGAAGAGGCTCCCCTCTATTAATTGAAGCTTGAGGTTTTCTCCACTTTAATGGGGTATTTCAGGGGTTTAAAATCTTGGGTGGTCCCCACCACATTAATCCTCTCATGGGAGGTTGATTTTGGGTGGGACCCACCACCATAACCTCTCCTGAGAGGTTATGGTGTGGTGGTGCCACCTTTATCCTCCATGAGGATGTTTTTACCACCACACACCAAAAGGATTCTCAAATAAAATAATGTGTAACTCATTTTATTTTATTTTTTTCCCATGAAAACCCAAAATTTAACTTGTATTCTCGACCAAGTGCCATCAAGGTGAAGGTCTCCTTAAGCGAATACCGGAATTGTGAGTTCAACGGTGCCCGCAGAATTCAATTTCGAGCACCGGTTCAAATTTTATAAAATTCCACTCATACGTTTACTGAATTTACCTAAACAAAACATCAAAAATTTATTCCGGGCACATAGGGCCTTGAAATCACACTCCATCAATTCACACAGACATGTAAATTTCCCATGTATTTAAGAAAAAAATTTCCATAGAAATTCTGGGTCATTACATTCTCACCACATTAGGGCTTTACATATTTGTAAGATACAACTCTAACTGAGGGAACAAATGGGGGTACTGATCACGTATCTAAGCCTATCACACCCATGTGCTCTCTTGGAGGATCCCATGCTACCAATGAATGCGCACCAGAGGTATCAACCATCTACGTAGGAATCGCTCCTATCGATCCTCAATCTCCACTAGAACCTCCGTAAAAGATTCCCCATCATCGATTTCCAGCTCTCCATGGTCGATGATGTGAGAATGGTCGTGCACGTATCACCTCATATGGTATACCTGGAAGACATCGTGCACCCGGTGAAATGGAGGTGGAAGAACTAAGCAGTATGCCACCTCGCCAACCCTACTGAAGACCTAGAATGGTCTGATGAATCATGGATATAACATTCTTCCTCAGCCAAATCTACAAAAACCTCATCGAGGTGAGACCCGTAGAAATACGTGGTCCCCATCCTCGAACTCCATAGGTCTCATCTCCTATAGGCATATGAATTCACCCTAATCTATGCAGTCTTCATCCACTCCTGGATGATCTACACCATCTCTGTGGTAGCCCATACCATCTCGAGTCCCACCAGTGCTTACTCCCCTGGGTCTATCTAGCACAGTGTTGATTTCTAAGGTCGATCATACAAGGCCTCAAAATGTTTCATCCCTATGGTGGAGTGATAGTTGTTGTTGTAGGAAAACTCTATCAGAGGCATGTGATCCTCTAAGCTATGACCTAAATCAAGGAAAAAATCACGTAGCATGTCCTCAAGGGTCTAAATGGTCTGCTCAGACTGACCATCTTCCTGAGGATGGAAGGTGGTTCTTAGAAAAAGCTGCATCCCGAAAGCCCCTTGCAACCCCTTCCATAGCTGTGAAGTAAACCATGTGTTACGATTGGAGACAATAGAAGAATTTAATCCATCTATCCTCACAATATCCTGCACGTAGAGGCGTCCCATGCTCTTTACTGAACCCTGCTCTCTGATCGGTAAAAAGTGGGCCGACTTGGTGAGTTGGTCAATAATAACCCAAATCGAGTCATGTACCCTAGATGTATGTGGAAGACCCATCCCGAAGTCCATGGATATCCCATCCCAATTTTACTCTAGGACCTCTAAATGTTGTTCCAAGCCTACTATTACATGGTGCTCCGCCTTCACTTGGTGACAAGTGAGGCATCGAGAGGCAAACTCTGCTACTGCCTTCCTCAATCCTGGCCACCAGTGCCGTCGTCTGAGGTCCTGATAACTCTTCGCAACTCCTCGATGTACCTCTAGAGGGGATGTGTGGAATTCAATCAAACCTTCTTTCTGATGTGGCACTGGTACTATAGTACGTCCTGTGAAGTGGATGATGTGCTCCCCACCATCAGAAAATCCATTAGGTTCTTCCCTTGTGGATATCTGAGCACGCCATGTCTTGCAGTCACTGTCTCCACGCCGTGACTCCATGACTCACTGACGAAGTGGCGGTGTGACTATAATAGACTGTAAAAAAGCCAATCCATCTCTATCCACAAATGATATCTATAAGGCTTCCAGCTGCTCTTTCACCTTTCCTGGAAGTTGTATACCAGACCTCCTGCTGAGTGCATCTGCAACCACGTTCCCCTTCCTAGGAGTATAGAATATCTCTTAGTCGTAGTCCTGGAGGAACTGAAGCCATCAGCGCTGTCTCAGGTACAGGTTCTTCTGAGCGAAGATATACCTGAGACTCTTGTGATCAAAGTATATGCTAAAACATTCACCCATTAGATATTGTCGCCACACCTTCAAGGCGAAGAACAATGCTGCTAACTCCAGGTCAGGGGTAGCATAGTTCTTCTCGTGTTGTCTCAACTGCCATGAACCATACGCAATCACTACTCACTCCTCCATCAAGACGCACCTGAGTTCGGTCCCTAATGCATCGAAGTAGACAATGTACTATATGCCTTCCTCTAGAAGCCTCAAGATGGGGGCAATAGTCATCCTCTATATTAGCTCATGAAATATCAGATGGAATCTCTACGACCACATGAAGGGTTTCCCCTTCTTCTTCAAGGCTGATAGTGGTGCTGAAACTCTGAAAAGTCTCGCACAAACCTCCAGTAGTAACCAGACAATCCCAGGAAACTTTTTACCTCTGTTACACACCTTGGCGGCTTGCAATAAATTACTGCCTTGATCTTCGCTGGATCCACTGCAACTCCAGCCTCCGAGATGACATGTCCCATAAAGTTAACCTCTTCGATCCAAAACTAGCACTTCCAAAGCTTACCATAAAGTTGGTGGTCTCGGAGTGTGTTTAGTACTACCTGAAAATAGTAGGCATTATTCTCCTCAGAAGTCGAGTAGATATAAATTTCTTTGATGAAGAATATGACAAAGCGATCAAGGTATGGCCGGAAGATCCTGTTCATGTGCCTCATGAACACTACTGGAGCGTTGGTTATGCTGAATGACATAACCAAGAACTCATAGTGGCCATACTGATATCAAATAGTCGTCTTCTACACATCCTCATCTCGAACTCTGAGCTAGTGATAGCTTGCTCTGAGGTCTATATTTGAGAACCATCGAGCTCCCTTTAGCTTATCAAAGAGGACGTCAATCCTCAGGAGTGGGTACTTGTTCTTCACGGTTACCTGGTTCAGGAGCCGATAGTCAACAAAAATCCTCAATCTTCCATCCTCTTTCTTGGAGAACACAATTAAGGATTCCCAGTGGGAAACACAATGCTATATTAATCCCTTCCCCTGCAAGTCCTCTAGTTCTACCCAAAACTTACGATGTTCCAAGAGAGCCATCTGATACGCTGGTGTTGATATTTGTGTCATCTCGGGGTATAGGCCAGTGTAGAACTCCACCTCTCTATGAGGAGGTAAACCTAGGACATCGTCAGGGAAAACATCAGCATAATGGTTCACAACTATAGGATAGCTCGAACTCTCCACATCTAAGTCTCCAAGGGAAAGGGTAGCCAACTGATGAGTGATTGGCTGCACCCTCATCCAATTAAGTCCATCTTGTGCTGCAAAGGCTCCCTTCTCGCCAGTGAAGGTAAAATAGGTCCCATCCATGCGGACACACCATACTTTTCACCTAATACAGCCAATATGAGAATAGATTATAGATAACATGTCCATACCCAAGATGACATTGTAGGACCTCGACACCGCTACGATGAGATCCCAGCCGAAGCTCTGGCCTCCTAGAGTAAGCTCACACTGCAGGCACCATTACATAATCGTCGAGTCTGCTCCAGTAGAAGTCTCTAGCCATAAGGATTGATCCAAAAGCTCTGTCAGAATATCTAAGCTCTGAATAAGGGTGGTGGAAATGAAAGTGTGACTGAAACCTGTGTCTATATGTACTATAGTTAAGGTGGAGTAGACACAGATCATACCTTGAATCGTCTCCGGAGCACCATGATCCTAAGAATCAGCTGCCTCGAGCTGAGCTCGCCCCTGTCCACCTGCTCACTGTCGTCGGGGTGAACCTCCTGGTGGTGGTGGCAGTAACACTTTCAATCATTTTCCACCACCAACTGCACGACCAAATCCTCTTCCATGCCAACATAATACCTGCGGTCTGCCTTGATCTAATCTTTGTCACAGCCTGGGCGGTCATTTGACCATCTGCTCATCGTCAGTATGGTGGGTCGGATAGTCACAATCCATGTGACCCTGACCCCTGCAAGAGTAACATCTCCAACACCTAGCATGACTGGATCTCTCTCATGTGCCCCGCACAACTAAACCTGTATCCTGAGGTCGTCCACCAGATGTCCAGCTCCGCTTGGACCTCTGCGACATCTGTCTACTGCCAGCAACTGAAGACTCTGCTACATGCCTACTAGTGACGGGTCTCACTTTTGGTGACTTCTTAGTAAGGAAACTATCCACTATGAGGGCTCTCTCTAACACCCCTGCTTGCGTCGGGATGCTGAGTGAGATCATCAATGCTATGATCTCCCGTCTAAGCCCCTGCTTGAAGGTCCAAGCCTTGAAGAAAGGGTCATGCACCATATTGGTGGAGTAGCATGAGAGGATGGTGAACCTCACTAAGTACTGTGCCACTATCATGCTTCCCTACTGCAGATGATGTATCTCATGTGTCTTTACTACACATAGGGTGGCTGAAACAAACTCCGCCTGAAACTGGCTCTTGATGACTTCCCAGAGAAGTGTCGCCTCGTCATGCACCTAGATCATCAGGATCCACTATATGCCTTATTCTGCATGAATGAGACTCACGGAAAGGATCACCATAAGGTCTGCTAGTGTCCCTACTAGTCTGAATACTCTCACCACCACCTCTAGCCAATCCTCAGCTGCATGTGGGTCCATCTCACCTCTAAACCTGGGCAGCAACTGGTGCTGGAACTCATGAAATGCGCTCAAGAGTTGTGCATGCTCTGCTTCTGGTGATGGTGGAATCGGTGTCCCAATGGGTAGTGGTACCACTGGTGCCTCCCCTGTGATAGGGCCCGACATTAAGGCCTTGTATCTTGGTGGGTTGTCATCTCGTAAAACTCTCAAAACCCTAGTTGGCTATCTATGTACGGCCATCCTGAAAATATATAGGTGTGACACGGTCAATAAGTTATACCCGGTGAGCTGGCTCAAATAAATCATAAAAAAACTCTTGAAACACACACACAATCAGTGTTTTCGTGCACTGAGTCGGATATCAGAATTCCGGGTCCTGGGGTATGGATATGTTGGCCGCCGCCCCAACACAAGACTCTAGGGACTGAAAACCACATCCAGTAATCTTAACACTGTTGCTTCACAAAAAATAAAGATCAGAGTCCTATGTTCTATGGTATAACCTTTCTCTGATAATAATTTTTCACAACCTGTCCCCTGGGGCCCTGGCCGTTACGAGCCCATGCCCGCCTTCCATAGGCCAAGGGCTTGCGACTAGCAACAAAGGTGTAATTAGCTAAATCTGGGAAGTCATTTCCTTTAAAACAGTAAAGACACACAATATAGTACAAGCTGAAGTAAAACACTAAGTAAAACTGAATAACAAAATGGTGTTGAAATGCAAAAGGGGTCAGAACTACAAGCCCAACTGTAAAGTACAAGTACAACTGAAAAGGAAAAAACAATTGAAAGATGGTATGAAGCTCCTGGATCATCCACCATGGATCCCACCTGATGGGTGGGTATAGATAGCCTTCTCATCACTCCATGTACGTCAGTCACCTCTGGGCACCTAGTCATCATATGGTCTACCTCCAGGTACCATCCAGTCCTTGAATACTCAGCCTCGGACTTCGATGTCTGTCGTCTACATCCAACACAATGAGGTGCGGGCATAGCCCATGTAGGGGTGAGTATAACGATACTCAGTAGGGACCCCGAGACCACCAAGGCCTCTCAAAATCCACGATGAATAAACCACAGAGTATGAAATGAACATATAGCCATTACATAAGTATACTCCCATACATATACTTTAGATATTAAGTAACCCATATCAATCTTGAAGAAAACACGAAAGTCACTGACTCAACTCACACAGGTATAAACTTTTGTATAGAGTTAGAGATGATCAGCTGTAGTCAATAAATCATCTAAGTTGTTGGACCCACATAGGATCCTGGACCAGCAGTTTGAACTATCGGTCCCACACGGGATCTAGGAATAGTAGTTAGAGCTGTAGAACCCACAAAGGATCCAAGACCAGCTATTATAACTGTCGGACCCACATAAGATCCAGGAATATTAGTCAGTACTATTGGACCCACACATGATCCATGACCAGTGGTGAGAACTGCCAGACCCACATAGGATCCAGGAATAGTATTCAGTGCTGTCAGACCCACATAGGATCAAGGACCAGCAGTTAGAACTGTCAGACCAACACATGATCCATGAATAGCAGTCAGTGCTATCAGACCCACATAGGATCCAGGAAAAACAGTTAAGACTGTCAGACCCACATAGGATCAAGGAACAATAGTCAGTGCGCAGCCAGTGCAGGGTTCCCCTAGAGCACACTTGATTCCGGTAGGGTCCGCGCATCAAGCTATGTGTTGATAAAACACCATCCCTGAAGTCCCACGATGATGTATCCCAAATGTCCGCCATGTAATAGGGGTCTCAATGAAATAGATGGCATGTCGATCAAATACCTGATCTGTGATTTATTATCCTTTTATTCCTAAGGGCCCGGTTGGATTTGTGTACGATCCAACCTGACCATATCTCAAATATACCCCAAACTCAAGTGGGGTATTCTTAATGGGACTTTCACGTTCCAAGATTTCCAGCACCGCTGATGGTTTGTCAAAGGGATGTATGGAGCCAAAGATATTGCCAAAGAAATTAAAGGGTCTATAGTGGGCTTGGGTCCGGTCCGACCCAGTCGGACCGACTCGGCCCAACCCAGTCTAGGCCGATCCGGTCTGTATCAACCTGGTCAGACCCGCTGGGTCTCAGCCGGACTATTGGGTAGGTCAGCCGTCTTGGTTCGCCCGATTCTCTAGGCCTGGCCTAGCGGAGTACTATGGCGATTTTTCATGGAGGTCACCCCGTAGGCAGCTCGGCCATGAGGCTGGGCTGACTCAACCAACACCGCGAGGGGCAGAGCTTGGGCGACTTGGCCCTGGAAGGACGAGCCAGTTAGTCTAGCGACGCCATGAGGGATGCCATGGTTCGACTTGGGAGGCCAGAACGGCACAGCCGGTGTTTCCAGGAGTAGAGGTGCAGCCTGAGGAGATTGGCGGGGTGGCCGGGTTGCAGCTTGGGCCGGTCGGCAAGTGGCCGGTGGGGCACACGGCTAGGCTAGCGGGGTGCATTAGCAGGTCGTGGGTAGGACGGTGGGGTGCGCAGGAGGCCACAGGTAGGCCAGGCAGGGCGCGCGGGAGTATGTGGGCTGGCTAGCGGGGCACGCAGGCAGGCCGCACAGGGCCCGCCGGAGGCCGTTGAAAGGCCGAGCAGGGCATGCGGGAGGCCGTGGGTAGACCGAAGGGCCACACGAGCTGGTCGGGAGGGCAAGTAGGAGGGCGCGGACAGACCGGCGGGGCACGGCCAGGCTGGCCGGGGGCCAGGAGGGGGCCGAGCAGGCCAGTTCGGCATGGCTCGGAACGACATGGGTCGGTGGGGCTCGCCTTGGAGCACTGGTGCGCTGTGGGGGCGGTGCGGTTCGCAGAGGTAATGGGTATCACAGTTTTTTTCGTCGTCGCCTTCATTGTCTCATCACCTAATCACCATGCTAAATAAACATCCCAAAGAGATCGGCGTCGGGTGCTGGGACATGTTAGTTTTGCCCGCACCCTCTGCGTTAAGGGGTGATAACAATTGGTTTAACAAAGAGGAAGATAGTTTAACTTCAATTATTCTTACAATCCTTTGCAACAATTTCATTCATTTGAAGAAGAGTAATAAGAAATAATAATTAAACAAATCAAACCCTACCTCTGATTGTCATTCATCATTCATTGACGGAGTGGCGGAAAGTAAAAGAAGAGAATCATCATTCATCACATCTACAGCACTCTTCCAAACTCGAGCTGTGTCGGTTGTGGAAGACGCTCCATGTCGGTAGGTGTCCGGGGAAGTAGTCGAAGTAGGATCTTCGATGGCGTTATTCATTAGATGAACACATTCTTCGTTCTTTTTTTAGAGAATTCTAATCCTCCCAAGCTCTCCAATTTCCCAAATTCCACCCAAATAACAAGTGAAATAATATAAGATTGAGTTGTCTAATTTTTTGTTGGCACAGAAATTCAAAAAGAAGAATTAAATTAAAAGGCTCTTCCTAATTAATTCACGAGATTTGGCACGAATTAATTAGAAGAGATTGGCATAAATTAAATAAAGGGGAGTTAATGAGGCTCCCCTATATTAATTGGAGCTTGAGGGTTTCTCCACTTTAATGGGGAGTTTCAAGGGGTTCAAAGTTTGGGTGGTCCCTGCCACATTAATCCTCTCATGGGAGGTTGAGTTTAGGTGGGCCCCACCACCATAACCTCTCATGGGAGGTTAAGGTGTGGTGGTCCTACCTTCAACCTCCATGAGGAGGTTTTAACCACAACACGCCAAAAATGGCTCAAATAAAATAAAGTGTAACTCACTTTATTTGATTATTTTTCCATGAAAACACAAAATCTATCTTTTATTCTCAACCATCTACCATCGAGGTGAAATTCTCCTTAAGCGAATATCAACACTAAGAGTTCAATGGTTCCCTCAAATTTCAATTTCAAGAAATGGTTCAAAAGTTATAAAATCCCAATCATAAGTTTACTGAACGTACCCAAACAAAACATCAGAAATAGATTCCGGGCACATCGGACCACAGAATCATGTGACGTTAGTTTTCATGGACTCGTAAAATTACCATGTATTTAAGTAAAGATTTTCCACACAAATTATGGTTCTTTACATATACCTTCTTATTAATTATCTCTAATCTAGGTGAAGTTTATATTAATATGTTATGATAACTATAAGACACTAAATTACTATAATGTGAGATATGATGTGATGGATCATGTGTCTTTAGAAGAGGTTTGATGAAATGATTTGTTATAATATGGCATATTTTTGGTCCATTAATGGAAGGAAGAGGGAATAAATTTGATAACCATCATGTTCATGATGAACTAAAATTCATGATAAGGAAGTGTTGTAATGGTTTTGGTGTAACTGGGAGAGATTAACGTGATGACCATTTTCACGAGGTGTTTGTGTAATCATGTGATATAAAAAATATTTTGAATTTCTAGGGCATTTAATGTTAGGGTTTCAGAGTATAATTTCAATGGGAAGGGATTCATGATACCATGTTAACCATTATATGTTTTTACATATTTATGTGCTATTTCATAGTTCTATATTACGATCATAGTGTTTTTATAAGAATAGATGTTATTTGTTCTATTATTTTCTCATTGAATCATTAGAATACTCTTTTTCACAAACGCACAAGAGTCATTGGTATGAAACTATAAAAAATGTGTGTATGATCACGATAAATATATATATAGAAATTATTAAATGATTTCAATTGTAATTTTTGGTTATTTATAAACATTTGTATCTCAGTATTTAATGATTTATCTCTGTCAATTTATTAATTATATTTTGGTTTATATTATATAGAATATTTTTCCTATATCAGTTAAATTTATGCATTAATTATGGGAAAATTTTGGATTTCTAACTATATTATGTTATTGAGATTCTTATTTTTAAAATATCTTATTTATAAATAATATTATTATATAGGGAAATTTAATGCATTTTTTATTTTTTATACACTCAGTGATACGTAACAACATATGGATGACTGGAGGAAAGACTCAAGGATAATTATATATCATTCATTATTTTCACTAAATATGGGGTACCTTTCTAGGGAGGCATCATGAAATAGTGGTGTCAAATATGTCGAGTGATGGATATGATAATACATGGAGTTGGGAATTATGAGAAATGAATGTGTTGTTATTGTGACTATTTCATTCAGTCGTTGTGTGTAACAGAAGATATGGAATACTGGAAAGGAAATAATATTTATTAGGACACCATTTTGAAATATTAGGGAATTGTGACAATAAAAGGTCCATGTGATTTGGCATAATTATTTGGCTATAGGCCTAGTCATGTTAGATGAATAATAATTTACTAGTATTATGGTTTTACATGCATTTTTTAGGGGCTGTTATAAAGACGTTAATGATAATATAAATAAATAAAAACTAATAGGATATTGAAATTTATGTTTCCATTTCAACTCTAGTTAATATGTTTCATCTATGTGATGTTATGGATCTGGAGTTTTAGTTGGTCGATATGCTTGATCTCTAATTGAGTGACCTAATTTATAAGGATGATCAATGCAGTAAAAAAAATTTATTTCATCAGTGGGCAATAGAGATCTTATTTGAGTTAGTTTAATTTACTATAGATCAATTGAAGGGGTAGGATATTCTACCTATTCAATATATAGTTATGTATTTGTGGTAACTATTGATAATGACATAGTATCCTCTATTTTTCAATGAGTATCATTTTCTTGATTATGATTCCTAGAAAAAACATTTTGAGAAGGATCTTCGAACTACTATCCATTATTTTGTTTTATTAATTTTGTTGTTGATAAATATTGAGAATCATTGGAAGTATAAGGATATAGATATGAGGAATTTATGGGGAGGTTTATCATGGGAGGGGAACAAAAATTGTTAATCAGGGAGAATTGTTCTGAGTAAATTGTTTCAGACACGAGTCTATTCATGGTTTCTAGTAATTGGGAGTCAAACAATGTATTGTCCCTTCCATCATTCTAATGTAATTAGTGTTATCTATTCATCACTAGTGCACATCATACAATTGAATTATTTTAGGAGTGGTTTTATGTCCACCAGTATAGTCAGTGTCCATTTCATCTTTATAATTATTTTGGACGATTTATAAATATTCAACATCGGCCTCATTTTTTAGTTGTTATTGAGATAGTTTATGCTGCATGGAAATAAGTGATAATCCTTAAGGAGAATATATGATATATGAATTTATATTCCCCGTGATTTGAATTTTGTTAATTATCCCACACAAAAAAAATTTCATTTAATTGTAAATCATTTTAATTGTATAAGAGTTATGCATTGTGTGTATCATAGAGAAGGGATGGAAACATGAGAGAGGATTTAAATGGATTTAGGTTTGACAAAATTATCATAGAGAATTATTTTTTTATTTATTATTTATTATATTTTATATCAATTGTTTCACAAACTATAGAATATTTTTTAGTACTATACATAGATAGGTTTCTCATTACTATAGTGTTGACCACACTAGTTGGAGGCCATACACACATTTTTTAATGTACGAGTGTGATATCTTTTTTTTACTCTCTTGGATTTTAAAAATATAAAAAATCACAGGAATGATTCTATTAAAATTTTAAATTTCTAACCATTGGTGTTATGGGTATAATTTTCTACATATAATTTTTATTAAATTGTTAGGATAATTGATTAGTATTTATAATACTATTACCTTTAACTAGCTGATTTATAATAGACAATTTCTATAAAATTTAGTAATATTAGATTTGATATTGTCCAAAAATAAAACTGATACATTTAAAAAAATTACCATATGATTACATTTTTAGAGTTCATTTTTTAAAATTTAGAAAAATGAATATGATGAAAATAAATGAAAAATTATCTCATAGATGGGCTTAGAAAACTAGTTTTCGAAGTGAAAATGTTCAACATATTTATATGTTTAAAAAAATATAATGTAAAATTTATAGGAACGAAAAAGATTAGATCACAAGATAAAACATTTATATAATTATAGTCTAATAATGATTAAAATATTATTTAAAACTATAAATTATGTAGATTGATATTATTTTTAATTAAAATGTAATATATTTAACTAATAATCAAATCATGAATTCTAAAAATAATATATAATTAATATGAAAACATTTTAATTTTATATAATGCATTTATTGAATAATTTTAATTTCTCAAATATAATTTATAATATTTTAAAATTATATAATTATTACAAATATTCCATAAAATGTTTTTAAAAATGACATTTTGTAAAAATATTTCATTTATCATTAAAAATGTATATGTTCTTATTTTTGATCAGTAATACAAAAATGTTTAATGTTAAAGAGTATAATAAATATATTATAATTATATTTTATTAATATAACCGAAATAGGATTATTTTTCTATTCATTGGTTTAGGATTCGTTTTCGCATTTAAATAGTTAATTCATAAGATCACATCTATTTATTTTAAAAATGTTTTTACATTCATTTATTATTAATTATTCAATGAATTATATATACATTTCAAAATCATATTTCATCATTCTGTTAATCCTATTCATAGCTACCATTGAAATGAATAGGTTATAATTGTCATGATTGAATAATTATGATAATAAAATTATTTATCATGTAAAATCAATTTTGTTTGTAAGGCGGGCTTTACTGGAGTTGTGTGTAGTTCAATATTACAAAAGAATATTATGAAATGAAAGGGATAATTTATATTTTATTATAAAAATATATATTTCATAATAATATCATTTTGTTACATTCTACCCCTTATAATAAATTTTTCCCCTCAAAATTATTTTTGTTTATAAAAGGATTAACAATTGAATGTTCCCAAATCATAAAATTGAATACTATATATCGATTTAGAAATGGACTTTTTTCCACATAATGGTTTCCGAATTAACTCATAACTAGTTTTCATCATATGAGAATGTTTATTTAATGTGAAAAATGTTTATTGATTATATTCCTAACTATGATGTTCTAATGGATATTGATATTGAACATGTTCAAGAGACAGTTAACAATCAAAAATCCATAAATATGTTATGATGCAATAGATTAGTTTCTTTTACTAAAAATAAGGCAATAGGATAATTTTTCAGATCCATGAACCATTTCCTTGAGTTTAGTTATTTTAATGAGAAGAAATACTTACATGATTTCATTACATTTATCGTCACAATCACATCATATTGTTTTGTGTTGAAAATTATCCACTTTATCAATTATTCTAGAAAATAAATTTCGTTTTTCAGTCATAAATTATTACCATATCATGAGATTGTATTATAGGTCATTATATATATCTTTGTAAAAAAAAAGGGTACGACATGATATCCTGTATGCAAAAATCCACAAGTGGGGAAAAAAACTTCAATATATAAAACCTCATCCAATTATTAACATAAACTATTAAAAATATAACCCTTCCAATGGATCAATTTCCAAAAAAATTAAAATATATACAATATGTTTCATGAAAATAGATTCACGTTCATAACTCCACACATCATAAATTACCCATTGTTTGTTGTATGACAAACATGTGAATGATTAAATCATATAATATCTAGAAATAAGATAATTACCCAAATTCAAAAATCAATTATTGAAAATAATTAATAATTCCTTATTCCAAATATTTTTGGACCTGTTCCTTAAATTAAAAAAACTCCAAAACTCTATATGTTACATCATAATCCACATTTTTAAAAAAATCTTTATTTGGTATCATGGTAATCATTACCTTTGAATTGAATTATTTATATCAAACATATCGATAACCAAAATTATTATCATAATATTTTGAAACAAATTAACTGTCATATTTCATTCAAAAATGTGTTCCGCATGAATATTTTCTTTTCATTAAATCACTATTCTAAATAATTAATACCATTCAACATTTTTTTCGATCCTTAATGAAAAAATTTATATTTGAACTCCAAATCATATACAATTGAATCATTACTAATTTTTATTACACCAATATACATTCTTCATGAACATATTATTTAATATAATACAAAATATTGATCATATATAAAGGTTTACCAACATAAATAAAATCATACTTATTTTTCTTAAAGTGAAAAATATTGTTAGAACATCCATACTTTTCAAATTACATATTCGGAAACTTTTTCGTCAGAAGTATGCTAAATACTTGTAACACATTGACGAATTTCATCAGGATATTTAAACTTAGGACATCAATTTTATTAATTATCAAACTATCAACATAATAACAATGCATATTTACCATAATGTATATACTTCCCACTTTTTACTATGACCAGAATTCATAGAGTGAGAAAGACATCTCATAATAAAAAAACAAATAATCATCCATAATTGGATATACGATACCTAAATCACAGAACATACTTTTAAATATATAATACATTACACTTCTCCATAGAGTTATCCCTGTACATATATTTAGATATTATCTTTGGGATATAAATAAAGTATTATGATCTGAGATTCGAAATCATGAATAACCCCTTTAACTGATGGAAAATATAATGAACAATGCTTTACATACATAGATATTCTATAACTCCTGTTTAATACAATATTACGATCCAAATGACCATATTATTTTAGTTTCATTGAAATCTTGGAACCTATTCATCTATTATAGTGAAGGATATTAATTGTTCCCCTGAAATATCATATACTATACTACCCCTACCTTAAAGAGTTCTTCAGAAGCCATGGAAAAGAAATCATCTAGAAAAGATGAGATCAGGTTATTAGTAAGGGTAATCATGTGGGATACATAAACATAATCTTGATAATAATAGTATTAGAACATGATAACAACATTAAGAGATCACCACCAACATATAATTAACCATTTAAATGAGTTATTTAACTTATATTAGGCTCATAAGACATTAATCATATTAGAATCAATGAACATGAGCTATAATATTATATAAATTAAATTCTATAGAGAATTTGGTACATTGAAATAATCTTATAAAATAATTTGATAATAATACCAAAAAAACATCATAATATGTTATTATTGGTCTATTCACCCATGTAATTTCATTGTATATAGGATGACACTCTATCTACCATCTTGTTTTGGGATTAGTATTACCTCCCATAAATCATCTTTTTATCTTCTTTGTATGACCACCAATATAAAGATAGCATGTGGTCTTAAGATGATTTCTCATGTACCCTATTTTTTGGGACACAAGATGAAATCCAATGAAGAAACTATTTTTTGTATTATAATAACCTCCCTTTTACCCTTTTATATCATCTAACATTTATCATTACCCAATACATTGGAGGGTGACATAGGTCCTACCGATCACATAACAAAAACCACATATATGTGTTCCACAAGAACAAAAATCATTTATAATAAAAAAACTAACTATATAATGATTAAGGATAACATACATGAATATTAAATCTAATGAATAATAAGTAACATCAAATAATTTTATCATAAACTCTGAACAGTTATGAAATATCATTTGACATAATTCATTAGGAAGATATCCTTTATGAATATAATTTTTTTTCAATAAAAAACATTTAGCATATTATATTTATTGAGTCTAAAATACAAAAAAAATTATTTTATTATTTGATTCCATTTTAAATGGTATTTAAATATAAATCAATGAAAATCATAATTGAACATTTGAAACACTTTTATAAAATAAATAATTAAAATGAAAATTGATTTATGATAGGATAATGAAAATTCATTACATGAATCATTGAATATATTTATGATAAGAATAATAATGTTACATAATTTAAAAATGTAGTGTATAATACTCTTAAAGTATCATAAGTTCATAACAGAACATGTGTCTTAAAGAAAAAAAATGAGCAAAAATATATATTAAGGATTTTATAAATTGAAAACTGCATACCCCCTGAAAGAGAGATAATAAAATAGATTTGTAAATACCCATATATTTAAGGATAAATATCCTATAATATATTCCTTTGAATTATATATATGAATGTAAATATATATTTCATTGATATACTATATATCATGTAAGAAAAAAAAGAGACTAAAAATCACTTTAACTTAAATATTGACACTTTTAGCACACATACAAACATCATATATATTTAATATATGATTATACTAAATCAATTTCTGAAAAATATTATTATATCTAATACCATTTATTATTTTATTATATTTTTCTATTACTATATTATTCAAAATTCCATTTTGATGCTCTCTTTCAGGTAATAAACACTTTATATTTTATTAGTGTTTTGAATTTTAATCATTGTTTATATTAAATTGATCATGATTTAATAATATCCAAAATTATTACCATGATAAAAATATAATATATATATTCAGTATATATATATATATATTTTTTATTCATAATATTTATTGACTGATTATAAAATGCATCATTAATAGATATGTATTTCTTATGTAATCATGAAAGCTATTTTTATTTTATTGTCATATTAACAGAAATATATTTTTATGTCATATTATCATTAAATAATAATTCTTATGTTATATATCATATTAATTCATTAAATTGATAAATATTCACATCCATTAAAAATATATACGAGAGACAAATCACATCACATTTAGAGATGGTATGCAATACATACACTTGATGGATATATTCATTTTTAAAAACACCATGTGGTAATTAGGTAGATATGAAATTATCATTATAGTAATATAAATATTTAATAAATATAATATATAAAAATTAAACCTATATTAAATCTTATTCATTTTACAAGGTTATGGAGGATGATGTGGATCAATATGTGAAGGAATTTTGTCATGTGTAAGAACTAGAGACGCCTTTTGTTCTTGTTTGATGGGAAATGGGATGAGTAGAGGTTTGTTCAGAATCATAATAACATTTAAACATATTTATTATGATTATGTTATTATATTATTATGTATGTAATTGATTGAAATGCGGTATAGAGGAATATAAAAAGAACATGATCGTTTATAGCGATTACCTCTTATTCAGAAGAGGCATATTAGATCTCATCTAATGGACTTATTAGTTTGTCGCCTTGGTTGAATAATCATCAATAATATAAATATGGATGAAGAAATTTTTTTGTATATTTTTTTGATCCAAAATGATCAATATAGTGAAATGAGATGGGAGATGATGTTTCCTTTTATAATGAATTATAGGGACAATTTCAGAATTTTTCAAATATATTAAATTAAAATAAGTTAAATATAAATTGAAATATATTAAAAATGAATGGTATTAAAAAAAATATAAAATAGGTTCTAAATGACGTAATAAATTATAATTTTTAAATGTATTTTTTTAATTTTAAACATTATTATTTTCTTAACCCTTGGTACTCCTATATTAATTTTATCTATTGTAACAATAATTTCATTGTTAAAACGTGTATATTTTCTATTATAATATTTAAATTTAACCATAAATGGTAAATTGATAATATTTTATGAAATTAATTATCCCATTTTTTCAAATTTATGATTTCTATTTATTTAAATAATTTAAAAAAAAATTATTTAAGTTCAATATCACTAGTGTCAATTGTTAATGTATCAATTACATTGAAATTAAGAATTTCAATAAGAAAAATTAATATCTAAAAATTTCATTCCATACACCCAAAATATGTAATATCCATCATAAAAATACATGAAGAACCTTTTTTAATTCAAATTATATTTATTTTCATATTTCTAATATGATCTAATTTTTTTTATTAGTAGAATAAATTCTACATTATCATTGTGTAATAGTTCGTGATTATTTTTTATTCACTAAATATCAACAATATGTTTTCAGGATGTAGATAGAAATTTAATATTTTTTAAAAATATCTGTATTCCAAAATAACCTCATTTTACCCCATATTAATAATATTGTACTTATTAAAAGTAAGTGTGAGACATTTTGTCACTCTGTTTTATTTTAATAATATCCATTTTATTTTCTGTGTAATCTGAAAATTAAATTATTCAATTTTTAACCATGTGTGTTAAGGGTATATTTATTTTATCCAACTATATTCGGTCAATTTTTGTGATAGTTATCTAATATTTATACTATTATTTTTACCATTAATTACATAATTTACGATTATTTATGGTAATAAAAATATATAATGTTAATATTAGTATTTATAATAAATAAAAAGGACTATTTTAATAAATTTGAACATTATGATTCCAAATATCGAGTCTAGTGTTCAATTTTAAAAATACATAGGTGGCTAGAATTTATTAAAAAATAATCCCCTTTATAGTGAGGAAAAATAATTTTTAATGTGAGAACGTTCAGAACATTGAAATGACATTATATAAAAAAAATCAACATGAACATGATTATAATGTAATAAAATCACATAAATTAGAAAAATTAACCAAATTATTCATTAAGTAAAAATAAAAATATAATTTAAATATAATTTATTTTAATTAGAAAGATGTTTTCAATTAAAAATAAATTATGTATCACTACTTGTCAAAACATGAAAATTAATAAAAAATATTATGAAATAATAATTCGTAAATATCTATATCCCAAATTCAAATAACGTTTTTTGAAAAGATAATTTATAAATGTTTCAAAGAATTTATATTAAAAAAATTTGGCGTAAAAGGTTGAAAAACTGACTTCTTAAAAAAATTATGTGTAATATTGGATTTCTTCTGATCTCATGTCTGGAAAATATATATGACCAATTTTAAACATTATATTATTTAAATTATTGACAAATTTTATTCAAATAATCCCAAAATTTTAAATTTAAAATTTATTTGTATAACACAGTAGTGCACATTTAATATTTTTTCTCATAAAAACATTTCTTTTTATTAAAATTTCGGATCTACAATCACTTATAATTAATTTGTATAATAATTATATATAAAAATTTAAACTATATTTCATTAATCATTTAATATTATTCATAACCACCATTATATATTATATGTTGTTATTATTTTTTAAAATAACTATAATAACAAAATTATGTTTTGTAGGGACTTATTGTTTCTTATAATACAAGATAAATTGGATTTGTGATTAGGGAAAACATAAATTGATTAGTGTTTAATGATTTATAATAAACAAATTATATATTTTAAAAATACATGACATAAAAATATAATTGTGTTACATTATACCCCACATAATTTGTCATTATCCCTAAAATTTCATCTAGGTTATCAAAGGATTTATACTTGAATGTTAACACATCGTAAAAATTAATACTAAAAATCCCTTTAAATAGAAAATGATGGAAACAAAACTGTTACCCATAAAAACTCAAAATTAGGTTTATAAATATCAAAACATTCTTATAATGTTATAACATTGTCATGGAAGAGTTATATAACTATTAAGTTATGATGGAGAGTGATATAGAACATGTCCTAGAGAAAGATAAAAATCACAAATCCATAAATCTATAATGATCTAAGGGATAATTATATTCATTGAAATATAAGTTAATTGGATAATTTTTTTCCATGATCCTTTCCCTATATTTGAATAAAATTCTTGTGAAGAAATAATTACATGGTTTCATCATATTTCTGAATCACAATCAAATCATTTCACAATGTCTTTATCGATTTTAACATTATATTTTATTTCATAAAATAAAGGTGAATTTGAAATTTTGGACGTTCAGTCATGTCCTGAGATAGAATGATATCGCATTCCTTATATATCAATAATAGAAAAAGGTTATCCCAAGTTATATAATATGTATTAATCCTCATATTGATAGGTAATAATTTAATTTATTAAACCTCATCCTTAATTTTACACAAACCATTATATAAATGGTTAACCATATAACCCTTCCATAATATTAAATTCCAATCCCTAAAATTTAATGAAACCAAATTTCATAAAAACAGAATTGCAAAGATCCCCCATATATTATAATGTAGGTATTTTTTTTTAAATCAATCATTTGAATACCTCAATCATGTACAATATTTATGAATTATAATAAAATGAATTATAAAAAAAACATATTGAAAACAGCATGATTCCTTATTTTAATGATTGTTGGACATATTTTGTAAGCCATAAAATTTCTTATTCCCCATATACGATAGCATATTCCACTCTATTAAGAGATCCATATTCATTTTCTATGGAATCTATGCCATCCAATTTACATATTAATATCAAATATATATTTAACCAAACATCATTACATAAACATTTGAAATATATTAAGTGATATATATCCCTTAATATAAAGTGTCTTTTATATATCAACTTTCTATTAAATCAATTTTCTATGTATTATGCACCATTCAACATATCTGTTTGATTTCGAAATTAAAAATAATAATATGTGAATTCCAAAACATATAAACATCAATCATACAAATTTATTATTACACTTCTACTCATGATTCACAATTTCATTCTAATATATAATATTACTTATGAAAATTGTATTGGGTTCCCCAAAATCAATCTAATAATTTATCAAGATTTTAACTTAAAATTATTGTTAGAATGTCCCATTCCTTTCACATATTGTCTTATGTGTCTTCTTTCATGGTATTATAACAAATTATTAGATCATGTTCCTGATTCAATTCATTATATATACACTTATGACATTGATTTAAAAAATTCACATACCTTTCAAATCTGAAAAAATAAATGTTTACCATGTTCCTTCATATCCTTATATTTATTAAAATAAGAATGCATAGTTTGAGAAACACTTGTTATAGTAGAAAAATACATAATCATGAAAATTTAATTATTGGATGGATAAATAATTACATTTAATTTTAAATCTTCAATACTGTAAGAATATAGTCAATGAAATTCATATACGTATACATAGAAATATCCTAAGTGTTGTCAATAAAATTTTCAAATTAAATGTTCAAAATTTTTACTAAACCATCTACCTTACACCAACTATAATGACCAAGGATTTACATTCATATATATTACAACATTGTTTTAGAATACACAAAAGAACACAAAATATTTTAATGGTTTTTTGTGGGAAATGAATAAAAAGCATCTATTTTATTGATGTATAGTTTATATTTTTGACACAGATCATCCACATTAGTAAGCCTACCTAAATAATTTAATTCTAATCTGTGGAATAGAAATAATAAGACTTGTGTGATCTCAATTTCATATTAAGGGTATGGAAGGGAGATAAAAAATCACATTCATGAACATAAGTGAATAAAAACATGATAATAAAATTATACTATCATACCCCACATATAAAATATCATTTATATATTCAGGTAATATAAATTGGTAGATCTTAATATAGGAATCATAAGATATTAAAATAACATGATCCATCAGAGTATAACAACAACATAAGACATCGAATTTGTGGAATACCAAAAACAATAGGAAATAAATCTGAGCTGATACCAAAAAATACATTCATATTATTGTTGGATTGGGCTAATAAATAGTGTACATAATTCATGCATGGAATAACCAACCATGTACCATACAGTTTCTTTCATAGGATTACCTCCCATGTTTCTTCTTATTGTGCGAAGAGGTGACCTCCCATGTTATTATATCTAAGGCGATAAATTATTTTAGACTTGTTTTTTTATTTTAATACATATTTTTTTAAAACTTAAAAAATAAATTTCAATATATATGCTGATAAACACATTTTAAATAATATGTTTTTTTAAAATTTTAAAGTATATATTCAGCCATTGATGGGAAATTATTATTTTTCATACAATAATTTAACCCATTTGTCCTTATTTTTTATGATTTTACTTAATTTAATAAAATTATTTCCTTAATATAATATTAGTATAAATATGGAATTAATCATTTCAACGACATTAATAAAATCAATCTAGAAATTGAAAATATATTAAATTCTTTTAATACACACCTAACAGGTCATATCCACTAACAAAACTCACAGATCACCTTATTTAATAAAAATTATCTTTATTTAGTAATTTATAATATCATTTAATTGATTTTTTCATTAATTAAATTCACTATTATGTAATTATTTCTGATAATTAAGTTATTACTCAATGTGAATAATAATTTTTAATGATGTTGATAATCATGTTAGTTTTAATCATAATATATATATATATATATATATATATTTGATCATATAATCTATTTAATAAAATAGTAATAATATTATACTTGTTAAACTTAAAAGTGTCACATTTGGTTGCTCAAGTTATTTTTAATAATATTGAAGTCATTTTCACAGAAATTTTCCCCTAAATTATTAATTATTAAACACTATACGTAAATGGATGAACTAAATTCATAATATAATAGTCAATGAATTGTTATGATAATTTTATATTAATTTTTATATATTTTTTCTAATTAATTACCGATTTAACATTAACATTGGTAATAAAAATTAATAATGTTACTATTCAATATTTCCATAATATAAAAAGAACATATTAAAAAAAGTAAACCTCGTGAATACAAATATGTGTATAATTTTTAAAAATTTCAAAAAAATGGGTGGATTACATTAATAAGGATGTTCTTCAATATATAGGGAATGAAAATGAGTTTCTAATGTGAATCCCATTAAAATATTGAAATGTTTTTATATCCAAATACAACATGAAATTGATTATAATGACATAAAATGGGTTATAAGATAAAAACATTATATAATGATATTTTAAAACTAATTTAAATACATATTTAAAAAAATAATTTTTTGATGAAAAATTTGTTTTCAATTAAAAATGAAATATTATTCACTAATAATCAACACATGAAACCTAATATAAGAATAGAATAAATTCGATGAAAATTAAATTTTAAATGAGTTATTAAAATAATAAGAATAATTTTTAAAATATAATTTATAAAACGTAAAAAATAGATTTAAATCATTTTAAATTTCAAAATGTAGAAAATGTATTTTTAAAAAAAATATATCTTTTATGCATAAAATTGGATATTTTGATATTCCATATATATAAATCACATAATATGAAATCAAAACACTATATTTTTGGTATTTAAAATATATTTAATTAATATGTTTCTGAAAATTTATTTATTTATTTACTTTTATGACATACTTATTCAAATTGAAATAGTTTATTTTGAAAAAAATTTACTTCTATTTTTATTATTGTTATGAATTAATTTAAAATTAATTGTTAAATGACTTATATATAAATGTCTCCAATACTATTTGTCACACCGAAATTCTCAAATGATTTTATTCCTATAATTTATATTGTTGTTGGGTGTTTTTTTTCAATGTTTCAGTGAGTCCCACAACCAATTTTTAATGTTTGGAGAAGTTTCTGGGTTATATGCTGCTGTATGAACTCTGTGCATCTTATTAGAAGTCGTGCAAACAGTTTGGTTACCCATACAGTCACTACTGGAGTTAGAAGGGGCCACTGCATGACTCGCGCATGGTCGACTAAGCTGTGAGGGGTGACCGCGCAATCGCCCACCTTTAAGGTTTATAAAATTAGTTGTTTAGGTGATGATGTAATGAAACCACTAAATTTGGATATGTATATATATATATATTAGTGAATGTGTTTTAATGATTTGTTATAATTTTTATTAAATTTTTATTACAATAATTATTATAAATAATCTCTTAAAATAAATTATTAATGTTATTAATGATTTATTGTTGCCATTATTATAGTTATCAAAGTTTTATTATTGATATTAATATTTTATTCTTATTATTAATTTTTTTATTAATTTTGTTTTATTTTAATTTCACTTTGTTTTTATCATTATTAGTGTTTGTTATTTTTTAGGGTTTACCCCTTGCGTCACGTAAAGGCGCCCCATCTCCTCTCTTTCTCCCTATCACGAAAGCCTGACACCCTTTCACACAACATCTCCACTACCTAGGGATCTCAACCTTCCATTCATGTCTCCTTCGGCTAGAACCAACCTTGTTGCCTCCCCCTCATGCCACTTTCCTCCTCCCTCCTCCATCATCCCAATACGCCCCCCTGTAGTTCCCTTCGGCCGCACACTTCAGTGTGGGGAACATCTCCTCCCGCACAACTCCTTTACTGCACCGGTCACCCGCCATCCATGCTGCCCCGAACCAGTGTCTTGCCCGACCAGTCTCACCCCCCGACGTCACGTCGTGCCTCCCTTACTTGTATCTGGATTCCTCCCCATGTCCACCCTATAGACTTCCTTGCCTCCCCCACTCGGTCCATGTTACGGACCGGCTCGGGTGACTAGTTCAGGGTCGACCCAGGTTGGTTTGGGATAAAATGGTATCATAGCCATGTCAGCTCTTCAGTGGACCTTTTTTCTCAAAGTTTCCATCATTATATGGGGTTATCATGCTAGAAGGAGTAGGATTTTCGATGATCGAGGCCAAGTTACGGGAAGGAGGTCATGAACCCTTACTAGTTCCGAACCTTGGGTTACCATGGGATTTCTAGGTTGTTTGTGTCTCTTAGGTTCTTATGAATTGTATTATTTTGGGAAATGAAATGGAAGCCAGGAAACAAACCTAGGTGAGATTTCATGGTCTGTAAAGTCATGTGGATACGAAGAAATTAACCTAAAGTGCTCCTTGTCACATTGGTGTGACTAGCGTATGGCTGCCAACCATGTGCCTAAGTCACCCATTGACGCTAGTTTTTTGGAGGGACCATTTGGGGTCCTCTTTATTTCTAAGAGTTGTTTGTCAATGTTTTATTTTGGAAATTATGAATGGTTGAATTTGAAATTGTGGTGACCATGTTTTGATCTCGTTCCTTGTTTTCTTGTTCCTTAGTGTTCACCCCCATAATGGTTTGATGGATTCCCAAGGTGCAGCTTCAGGTGGTGCATCCTTAGAAAATCCTCCAGTTGATCATCCCATAGATTACATCATCAAATTTCAGAAATTGAACCCTACTCTATTTAATGGAAAAAAAGAGCCTCTTGTAGCAGAGTAGTGGTTGCGGAAGATTGAGAAAAACTTTAGTTTCATTGGATAGCCTGATTCATTGAAGGTGAATTGGGATACCATTATGCTTGAAGGTCCAACCTGGAAATGGTAGAAGTCCGTGTCTCGAAGTAAGCCTCAAGGAGATCTCACTTGTGAATTCTTAAAATCTTCTTTCATCCAACAATACATCTATGAGTCAACGAAGCTGAGGAAGAGGATGGAGTTGTGTTGTCTTGAGTAGGGTGAAAATTTAGTACTAGAATTATATTGAAGTTTTTTAGACATAGATACGTATGACCAATGGTTTGTTGAAAACAATCCCGGGATGTCTCGATATTATGAGTCAAGAGTCCAACCTGAATTTTGATCGAATGTGGAAGAGCTCAACCTAACCACCTTCTAGGATTTTGTGGGGAAATAATTTCCTACTAAAGCTAAGTTAACAGGGTTATATGAGGTGGAAAATCCTCCCCTGGCCTTGGGAAGCAGTGAAGAGGATGTCAAGAGGAATAATGAGAAGCACCCAAATGCAGGTGGGTCTACTAGAGGAATTTATAGTCCTTCATACCTGCAATAAACACCTTGTCAGTGTAATGCCATGATCTATCACTATTGTAGTAGGTAGGGTCACAAAAGGCTGACATGTATGAGTTCTCCAAGACCTTGCCACACCAATGGACTACTGGGTCACTTTCAGTGATTCTGCCGAGGTGCTTCCCAGAAGTGTGATAAATCCAGTCCTAGCTCGTTTATTGGTACCTCAACCCATCAGCATGAGTATATTGATTTTTGTGGATCAGTTTGAGTTTTTCTCTTTGTATAGTTTTTTGGATGTTGTTTTCATCTCATTTATCATTTTGTTGTGTCTTTTCCCTTCAGTTATAAGAATGGTTGTCGTGGAATCTTTTTGGATATTTTATTTCATTGGAAGTGTGTTTGGTGAAAATCTGGTTTGTGGGTTTTGTTTGGGAATTTCTTAAGCCTAAATGCAAGGCAGAATATTCTTCAATCATCAGTGCTCCAGCTATTGGCCCCTGAGTGAAGCCGATGTGTAGCCATGAGAACCCTATCGGTGAGGAACAACCTTGGTTTAACCCAGGTCTTTAGTGTGGCATGGTTGGTGTTCTCCTTAGGGAGTGACATAATTGAGGTAGTAGTGATAGTAGTTGTGATTCTCTATTGGTCGATCCCTTCGCTATGTTACCCATATGGTGGGGTTTTTGGTCCATGGAAGAAGTTTTCAAGTTCACTTAATCTTGTCAGTTATTATGGTTGGGTGTCAGTTCGGGCCTCCCCGTGTCAGTATCAGATTCATTTTTCAGGTATCATTATGTGGCGAGTATTCTTGTTTTGAACCACTTAATTTCATGTTTATCCTCTTGGGTAATCATCAGGACAAGAGTACAAACAACGGTTCTGTGGGACTATGATTATAGGGATAAGTTTCAGAGGTGATTTAAGTTTGTTTGTTCCTTGGTTCAAATTGATGGTTTGGGTTCTATTTGGTGACAGTGAAGGTGATCATGTTTTAATGATAAGATTTTTGTAATGGAATATGAGTTTCTATTGGGATCGATCAACTGGAGGCACATAAACTTTTGGGGTGAGTGACACTTGGGGAGTTTTATCTATGTGTATAGATCTCATTGTGTCTTTCCAAGGGCGGAAAGGATTATGGTGGGTAGTTTGTCACCCTCAGCTTTCTCTAATGATATGATAACTATAATTTATCTTGGTATGGGTGTACTTTTTCAAATTTATGGTGAGTCCCAGTTCAAAATTTTTATGTTTGGAGAAGATGGTTGGTTCTAGGCTGGTGCGCGAACTCTGTTCATCTTAGTGGGGTTTTCCAGACAGTTTGGTAACCCATGCGGTCACTTCTGGAGTGAGCAGGGGCCACCGCACGACCCGTGCAAGGTCGACTAATCCGTGATGGGAGACTGCGCAAACACCAACCTTTAAGGTTAATAAAATTAGTTGGCTATGGGACTTATTAATGAAATTATTAAAGGTTTCAATGAACATATATATATAAATATTATCAGTGAACATGTTATAATGATTTATTATTATTTTTATTAATGTTTGATTACAATTATTAGTATAAATAATGTCTTAAAATAAATTATTAATGTTATTAATGATTTACCATTACCATTGTTATAGTTAACAAAGTTTTATTATTATTAATAAGATTTTATTCTTAATATTATATTTATTTATTTATTTAATTTTTTTATTTAAATATTTTTGGTTTTTATCTTTATTTGTGTCTGTTATTTTTTTTGGGTTTACCCCTTGTGTCCCATATAAGTGTTTCCCCTCTCTTCTCTCTTTCACCCCATTTTCAAGGCCTCGCCCCCTACCACACCACATCTCCACCACCTGGCGATCTTGACCTCCCCTACTTATCTCCTTCAGCTAGCACCCCCTTGTTGCCTCCCACTCTATCCACTACACTCCTCCCTCCTCCATCATCCCACGACACCCCCCTGCAGCACCTTTTGGCAGCGCAAAACATTGCGGTATCCCACGCCTCTCACGCAGCTACTTTGCTGCACCTCCCTCCCGCCAGCCCTGCTTCCCTGCACCAGTGTCTTGGCTGACAGGCCTCACCCTTCTGACGTCGCGCCATGCCTCCCTACCTTATAGCATGCTTTCTCCCTAAGACCACCCTATGGACCTCCATGTATCCCCCGCTCGGACCTGGTGCACCTCTGGCTTAGCAGGCGAAGCCTAGTGACCCAACCCCCCCCCCCCCACCACCACTAGTTCGTGAGACCCCTCTTGTCGAGAAACTCCACTACATTTCTTCCCCCTTATGCACAGCGTGATCTCTAGTGTGCCACCTCTAAAACTACATCCTACCTCACTTCCGGTGGCGAATCCCCATTTTGGTATTTTTTATCTTTCCCTATCAATTTGATGTTATTATGCCACTAATGTTTCATTGTTTAGGGGTGATTCCTATGATTTGGGTTTAAAATTTCTTTTTTAGGGTTTATTTTAACAACCCTTGAGGTGGGAACGTTGTGCGCTTGATGTCCACACCTGAATTTTGAATGCTTATTTATTCATGAGGTTGGATTCCATTTCTTGTGCTTCATTAATTTTTTTTTACTTTGTTTATTTGATGTTCAAATCTCTTAGGTTGTTGGTTATGTGTTTTTCTTGTTAAATTAATTATATCATGTGGAAATTGTTGGTTCTCCATTGTTTGGTTAATTGATTCATCCGTTTAATTGAGTTGGTGTGTTTTGTGGTATATTAACATGGTGAGAATTTAGTGTTATTTTAAATAATTTTATTTGTATAATTATACTGGTGTATCATTAGTTTATAAAAATAATCGAGGTTGGGTTTGATATTGTGTGTCTGGTATATGTGAAATATGGAATTTTTTTCCGAAAAAACCAATTTTTATGATTTTTAATATGTTTTCATGGGAATGTGTATTTAGCTTTTTCACCTTTTCAGGTCATGTGTTTTCTATTCTAGTATGATGGGTGTCTGCATCTGATCAAAAGTGTTTTATTTGAATGTGTTTTGGGTGTGTATACCTCGGGTTACACTTTCGAATTTTTTTTAAAAATTTCAATGTTGTTTATTAAATAGTATAAACAATGTGAGTTATGTTTTGAAAGTAGGGCGATGTTTTTCTTTTGCATTTTCTATTTGTTTGGATTGTTTTAAACCCTTGATTATTTATTTTAGTTATCTTTGCTTTTTCATGGAGTTGGAATGGTTTTCCATGGTCCTGTAATCGTCTGCATGCATGTGCTTGTTCGCCCCCTCGAGACATGTCACGTCCTCGTGCTTAGGCTGCGAGTCGGGGTAGGTCCCCCACTGCACTTCCCTTTAAATATAGAATTTATTAATTTGTATGATATTTTATTAGTTTTAATAAATGATAAATATTATTTGATAAATAATTATGTAATAATTACTCGATGTAAAAGGAGCTGTTTATTTTATACACGTTACTTGAAATATTTTATTGTTGAATTGACGCACAATAGTGAAACAATGCATGTTTGGCCTTTGAACAATATTAATGGAATTTAAAATTTAGATATGGATTGATGATAAATGATTTATTTTTATGCGTGAAGAATTGTTTTGGTTCTATTGAGAATTGAAGTTTTTTTTAAATTTGATTAAGCCCCGTTTGATACCTAGATGAAATCAATTATTTTGGAAAACATTCTTTGTGGTGACTTCGGGGTGATCATTTTGTGGATGTTGGTTGTGTGAGTTGTGTGTGTTGTTTGTGCAACATGACTGGTTACATGGTTGACTTTGTTTAATCACCCCTATCTATTACATATATTGACATGGGAACCTAGCATAGTAAGTGAATCCTCTAAGAACTATTGTTGCACTACTTTAGATTATGTACAAGCTAGTGGCCCGGGTACAGACATTGCTCTGCTACGGGATTTGGCCCATCAGTTATGACATATATGGAAACACCAATTTTTCGGTAATTATGATGTCATTGAATAGGAAATTCCTTCAGGATGAATAACATTATATTACATCCTAGATTGTTCACGGGCCCATAGGATCGAGACGTGTTTTCTTTGGTGTTTATTTTTATGTGGAAGACAGTTGAGAGGTCTAGTTCGGTTGTTGGCCCATTAGTTTCACTTTTTACATTTCCCATTGTGTGTGTTGTGTGTGGTTTCCCTTTTGACAAACAACTAAAATTTGGATTTCTAAATTTTTTCACAAAAAAGTTTTAAAATGCAGCGCACCTATTCCTTTCAAACAGTAAACTTTTTTTTAATTAAAAGGGGAAATTGAATGTTACTTATTTTAGAAATGAAATTGTGCGTGTGGAAAATAATATTTTATATAATTTAGTTCAAACTTTGAATCAGTTAATTCTTTATTTAAAAGTAGTGAATTGGGAATAGTTTTTTGGGCACGCCAACTGAGTTTTAATACTCACTCCTATAGTGTTTTCTTGGTTTTAGTTTCAGTTGTAGGTTTGACATGAGCTTGCTCACCTTGGAAGAGAGTCAGTTGTGGACTGGTGAGGGACTCTCTATGTCACGAGTAGTTTTGTTTGTCGTCATGTTATTTGGTTGTGATTAATCATTCTTTATATTCGTTTGGTTTATTTACTTCACATTATTCTACTTTCTCTTCTACTTTATATTTTTTAAATAAGAAAAATCATTCCCAATTGCCCTCTATTTATGCCATGGAACATGTAGCCAACCCGGGAGGATCGGGAACACCTCTTAGGCCTTGCCATAGATCATCTCAGGTGACCGGTTCAGGGTCGACCTGGGTTGGTTCGTGACATATTTCATAATTAATTCAATACTATCCATACACTTCATTATGATGACTATGTTATATTTTTTTAATAAAATATATAAATTTTCATAGAAACACTAAATTTCATGTAATGTGAGCTATGTGGATGTTTCATGTAGGGAAATCATATATTCATCAGCTTTAAATGAAAACTATTAATGAAATAAAATTATGCAAAAATATATTTCTAAAATTATTTTTTAGACGATGTTTTTATCTAACCTTGATTTGAATACAATTTTATAAAACAATTTTACAACGTAGTAAAAACCACATATCATTTACCAAAACCTAAGGAGGACTATATTTATAGAAAAAAATTTCAATAAAAAAATTAAAATAATTCATATCATTCTATTTAATTTTAAAAAATATAAAATAACTTTCACTATTGAGTTCAACAAAAAATTATAGAGAAGAAGCCTCCTACCTCAAAACTCAGGTCATTTTCTCTAACAATAGGATAATCTTATAATGTAAAACATATAGAAAAAAATAGATTTGTAAATACCCATAAATTTCACAGGAATTTTTTTCTTAATTTCTTTAGAATTTTACATGTCTATGGCTTCTGACGGCACTTGATTTCGAGGCCCGGTGTGCCTGGAATAAATTTCTATATTTTAGCTCAGGTGTGTTTATTGAACAAACTAGTAGGTTTTTCTATCGTTCGAACCGATGCTCGGAATTGAAATCTGAGGGCACCGATGAACTCACATCGCCGATAATTGCTTAAGGGGATCTTTACCATAATTGCATTTTGATAGGAGAAGAGGTCAGTTTTCAGTTTGTTTTTAAAGAATAAATAAAAATATGTGTTTGATATTTTTTATTTGTGGAGGGTGGTTATTATCCTACAAAGGGGGAGTTAGAGGTGGGTCCCACACCCACCTAACCTCCCATGGGAGAGTATAGTGTGGTGGGGCCCACACAAGACCCTAACTCCTCACCTCCCTCTCAACTCCCTAAACCCCCTTTTGATTACCCCTTGAATTATGTTTTTCTCCTCTTTAATATTGTATCCTCTTTACCTTCCACTCATTCTTTAACGTTTTAAAACACAAGATAATCAATACATTCAAACTATTTAATTATTTAATTAAGGGATTTGAATTTTGAATGATTGGAATGTGTAATTAAAATAAGGGTTAGACTTATTTTAATTGGGTTGGAAATTGTTGTGTTGAGGGAAATTTTTTAGAGAGAGCTCTTGTCAATGAAAAAGAGAGTTCCTCTTTCTTTGAAGAACACCACCCTTCACGAAGAAAATTTCTCCTTCTACCGGATCTCCAACGAACGATGCTCGAGCTGAGATCAAAGGCCTTTGTAGAGGCGACGAATGCCAATGATCATCGTCACCTTCATCTCCTCCCTTGCAAAGACGTCAACGAGCCGACATCCACCCTTTTGTGATATTTTCAACGAATGATGAACCTTGAAGTAGGGGTTGTTATGTTCAAGTTTTAATACCGTTCATCATCGTTCTTCAATTCATGAGTTATGTTGGTTGCATGATAACATCTTGATGACGAAGGGATCGGACTGCATAAACACAGTCTGACCCTTCCCCTCTCATTTTTTGTTTGTAGACGATGGAGGTGGACTTCGAAGAACTGTCCGACGACGGCCCGACCACAAGTGGATCGTCAGCACATGATTTTCGGGTCATCATCGGCCACGAAGAGCTAGACATCGATGACGGGGTGACATTCACGAGGTTCCAGTAGAGGTTGAGGATCGACAGGAGTGGGTCCTACCAGGATGGTCGATTCATCTTGTGCACTTTCGCTAGAAGCACGGGAACCTCCAGGAGATCACATGGGAGCGGGAGGCTCAGATGTGTGCTTGGTACCTCCTTTAGTTTCCCTAGTTTGTGTTGTAGCTTTATGGGGACATAAATCCCTAAGGTGGGAGTAATGTAAATACTCAAAAATTTAAAGGAAATTTTTTTTTCTTAATTTATTTTGAATTTGACGAGTCTGTGGCTTCTGAAAGAACTTGATTCTGAGGCCCTATGTGCATGTAATCAATTTTCGATGTTTAGCTCGGGTGAGTTCACTAAATGAACAAGTGGGTTTTTTCTATCTTTAGAATTGGTTCTAGGAATTGAAATACAAGGGCATCGATAAACTCGCAATGCCGGTAGCTGCTTAAGGGGACCTTTACCATAATTTCTTTTTTACGGGAGAAGAGTTTAGTTTTCGGTTTGTTTTTATGGAATAAATAAAAATATGTTTTTGATATTTTTTATTTGTGTAGGGTGGTTATTATCCTACAAAGGGGGATTTAGAGGTGGGGGGAACACCCACCAAACCTCCCATGGGAGAGTATAGTGTGGTGGGGGCCACACGAGACCCTAACTCCTCACCTCCCTCTCAACTCCCTAAACCCTCATTTTATTTGTAACACCTCAGGTAAATAAAGAATATGAAATTTTCATATTTATCCATATTTGTGAATAAAATATTAATATTACTTTAAATGGGACGCTATGCACGATGGCGTACCCAATACGCAACAATGAGTTTCTTGGGAATCTTGCGTTGCACTATAATAATAAAATAATATTATTTTAAATTGTAGTTAATGCCTAACCGTTGTAATGGCAGGAATGAACAGAACTAACTAAGAAATGATTATATATGTTTTTCAAATATTTTTACTCTTTACAATAAATGTTATAGGATTAAAAATGTGAATGAATCCAATTTTAAGCTTAAACATTCCAATATTCTTTAAATGGTCGATTAACCACATTTTGATGGCGAACCTCTTTTAAATACACTTTTTGACAATTTTATGTTTTATATTTGAAGAAATAAAATTCTTCTTTAGAATCGGGATATCAAAATTTACATTGTGTAAATTTTTGGTATTTTTTTGAAAAAGTTAAATTTTTAATGAATAGTGAAAAATATTGTATTTTAATTCAAAACCTCTTTTTAATATAATTTATTTATATGATTAGATTATCTTTTGAATTGGTTTTAAAGTGAAATTATAATATATTGTTACCATTTAATCCAATAGTGTTTGTTGGAATTAATTTCACTTTGAAATCGGACTTAAACTAGTGTCAATCTTTTGATACATTTTGTTTAATAAAAACACGCTATTTGTTTTGACAGTGGGAATTAATAATTAAATTAATTAATGAAACTTATATGTTTTTAATTTTGTAAAATAGACATCATTTTTCAATTCGGAATATCAAATATATCTTCGGGTGAATTTTTGGTAATTTTCTGAAAAACATCAATTTTTGATGAATAGTGAAACCACTAAGTGGTACTTATAAAAACTGATTTTCCGTTTAAATGAAAATTTTCCATCTTTGTGTTTTGAATTTAAAAAATCCGACATACATGGTTGTCATTAAGAAGTAAAATGTGGTTCAATGGAATTAAACTAATTTTTTGGTGAATAGAAACTTTTATGTTTTTAATCGCGATTAGAGGTAATTAGTTTAGTTTAAGGTAAGAATAATGTTTTAATAAAATTAAATGACCTAGAAACATGTCCTACACACATTGGATGTGTCATGGACGACCAATAAAATCTATGGGTCATCTTGGGGACCCCATGGATCCACTTTGGTTGGGAAATGACATAAATAACATTTTATTTAATGTTAATGTAAAAATGACACAAACATGAAATGATTTACTAAAACACTTTTTACATGGGGTTATACGGGTCTGATTTTTGACTATAAATATTCATTGGAAAGATAAAACGATTTACTACATCATATTATTTTTTTATAATTTTTAGACATTAGATAAATTAAATTATTTCTGACATCATGATGATGCAGCGATGACCTCATTATTTAACGATTTAAATAAAATGGAAAGATAATGTAAAATATAATACCTACACATCTCCAAAACCTATTCAATGGGTGGATTTATAACCCTTATCACCTTTGCCTCTACACAAATCAATTTGGGACCATTAAAATCCTAAAATCATTCTAAAATAAAGTAAAATTTCATTACTTTCCAAGAGTGCCCCTCCTCTCCTCTTATAAAAGGCCCCCACCTCTACCTCCTTACCCACACTTCCAAAGCCTTTGTCTCGGCCAACCCCTGCCCATTTTGTCTCTACACATCTCTCTATAACTCTTAGAAGCCTCACTTTGTGCAGAATTCTTCCCAAGGAAGCCTTTGAGCTCAATCCAAAGGAGTTACCTGATTTTAAGGTAATGTCGTCACTTGAGTCCTTTTGTTTTATTTTCCTTCTCCAACCCCCTAAACTCTTTTTATTAATTTCTTTTGTAACAACTCCAGTATATTAAATATACTATTATGTTGTTATAATAAGTATTCGAGCTAAACTTACACACACCTACATCTAATGGTTAAAGAACATACTGTTTCTGTGGATGGCGAATTTCTGCCTCACGAAATGATGATTGTTCAATATCCTTATAACACCTTCAAAGGTGGCCATTAAGATGACAATATATTTATATATGATATATAATATGTTTATTTTTCACTTAATCTTCTGTATTTTTCATTTATGGCATGCCTTTATGGTATCCATTATGGGTAAACGCGATATCTTCATTTAAGGAAGTGCGGACTACCGCCCTCTCAAAGTGATTTGATTCGTTAATACCATATGTGGTACATATAAAGGATATGTTTAATGATATTATATATGATACCATACTGGAATTAAAATACTATTATGTATCATTATGTTTTAATTCCATTAAATATGAAATAGAAATGGATGTAGCGTTCATGCGTACGTACGGCTTACCGTCTCCATGAACAGTACATTTCATTTCTTATCTCAAAGTGTTATGTACTATTATAAGTACATATATATAATTGATATATATGTAATATATTAAATCTAAATTATGGATATAAATCTGGAATTATAACATATATATATCTCTCATTTTTTTTAATTCCATTAATATGACAAAAAAATGAAAGTAGCGTTCATGCGTACGTACGGCCTACCGTCTCCATGAACGGTGCTTTTAATTTTTATCTCCAAATTCTATGGAATAGTATAATATGAATATATAATGGATATATATGATATTTAGAACATCAATACTATTCTGGATATGATGTACCTATAACTACATGGAAAATTATTTTACAACAAGTTCTATTTTTAACTCATGTACCAAACATCGACAAAAACCTCTAATATGAACTCATATTATTAACCAATTATTATAACATTAAAATATGTGATATGAACTGAATAATAATCTTTATATGAGGTCCTTATGCAATTATAAATTGACCAAAGTTTATTATTCAGGAATATAATGAAACGAACAAGACAAGTTGGACTTGAGGTAAGAGATCCTACTCCTCTCTTTCTTTTTAAGTACACTCTTTTATGTCATTCCTTTTAAGCTCATCTTTCTTATGATTGGGATGTTATTTTATATTAATCTTACTTTACTTTTTATATTCATATGATGAGAGACCCTATTTCCCCTCATCAATCTATTTTGGAAGTTTTAAGTGGCGTCGTTTGGCTGCCGAGTTTTCCTAAGGGATTTTTCATCTCACTTTTAATCCCGTGAGATTTATGCTACATTCGCCACCATTTCCTTTGAGTGGTTTATATACGTCCCATTTTTATACTCTTTGTGTAATATAATTTCATTTATTTGTATTTACATATTCTTTGTATGACCCTTCTTCAATGGGGTGTACATTTCGAAAGTTACCCAAGTCGGTAATGGAACCTTTCACCCACCTCTTTTTAAAAGACTTATTGTGTTATGCCTTTTAGTTCACATACTATTATGTTGGGATATGTTTTTATATATCCTTATTGATGTAAATTTTATGACCAAGTGATGAGATACCCTTTTTATCTCTCATCAACTTTTTTTATGAATTTTGAAGTGACGCCATTAGGCTGTCAAATTTTTGCAAGGGAACATCTTAATCCAAATTTGATTCTTTGGGATAAACCTGTAATCCTTGAATATATCGTTCTATGAATATGTGTGAATAACCTATGATTTTTTTACACTTAATATCCACTTTTATTTCGTGTATTCATTTGTCACGCATAATTATGTAATTGATTAATCCTTAATCTAAGGATATCGTCTTTGTATGGGACTTCGTCTCAATCTCCATTCATTGAAGCATATTTTGTTTTATACAAAACTTTCATTTATACAGTGTATAAACCCCTTTGACTTTTACGTTTATTCAAAAGGAATCTTTTTATACGAAGCATTTACTAAATGACAAAAGGGAATGTTTTTGTTATATGTATGCGGCGACAACTACTTCTCCACTGCCATGACCATTATTTGAGTTTCGGCTTCCTCTACAAGCCATACCTTCTTTTTAAAAGAAACATAAATACCATGTTTTAAATTTCATTTATTTTGGTATTGAAAATGGTTTTCATAATGTTTTTATATCAATGTGTTGTATTGATATCTTGTGATTGAAAGGTGGAAATGTTATGTTTCCTTTATGCATGTTTTATGTGATACGATTATGTTATGGTTCTTGGGAATTGTTATGAAGGCGGGTTGATCCAAGATAAAATAATGGTGGGTGAGCCCGATATAGCTCTCTGATGCATTGCTTAATGAGAAGGAGTGAAACATTAAGGTTTCTCCGAAGATATTTAGGGAATATACTATGGTGGGTATTCCAAACGTAACCAAGAGGGTTACTCCCTGCGTAAGAATGTTATGAATGTCTCAAGTTCCCTTTTATGTCATATGATTTCTATGATTTATTCATGATTTGATGAGGTATGTTAAAGTGCTTATGTTTTATGGGTAAAGTATGATTTCATTCTTTTGTATATATGAACTCATGTTTCCTTTCCATATTTTTATATCCCTTACTAAGCTTTTTATGCTCATCCCAAGTTTTCTTGAAATGTTTTTCACAGGTCAATGGAAAGGTACATGATATGATGATAGTAATAAGGGAGTGTCAAGAAGGAATCCATGTTTTATTTTAAATATGTTTCCATTGATAAAAAATTAATACTATCTTTATGTAACCACTTTGTTTAAATGTGGAATTTAATGCATGTTTTATGATCTAATTCTCTAAAACTCTAAACTTGAAAAGATCATCAATGTGTAATCTTGTAAAAACTCAAGATTAAGTATGGTTTAAGGCTGGGGCCTTATTGTTGGTATCATAGGTCGGTTTAGATAACTTTAGAGGTTAGGGTATTCTTTAATCATAAGTGAAATTTCCATATTAGCTAGGATTTTAGAAAGAGTCATAGTTTTTAGATAAAGTGAATGAATAAGTATATCTTAGTGTTTATCTTCCTCATTAGTACATGATGGTTATGTTGATATACTCACACTAACATTTCTGTTTTTAGTGAATGGATGGATCTAGTAGGCACCAAAGTGACAATAGGTTTGAAGGAAACTGTGGTGGTTCTCTGATTAAGAGATTGGATGAAATGGGGTATTCAATGAGGAAACTCGTGGTTGTTCTAAACCAACTATCAAGGAGTCATGATCATCCACTTTAACCTTGCTATGTTTTGTAATGCATCATGTACGAGATGACCAATTGATGTGGAAGTTCAGGTAATAATTATAAAGGTAACCATTAGGGTTTATATGATCCATACTTTTGAGGTGATTATGGGTTATTATATGTTATGATGGAAAATGAAAGGCATGAGATAAACATGAGGTTAAAATATTTTATGATTTTTTTTGAGATTTTATCTCATTATGGGGAATGGTTTAAGAATTTTATAGGTTTGGAAAAAGGACAACACGCAGACCGTGTGACAACCCGTCGCGCCAGACAAAGCTGCGAGAATCGAACTCACAACCAAAGTGAAACTGGTATATATCGCCTACCACTGGACTACGTTAAGTCCCTGGTTAATTTGACTAATTATCTTTAGTTATATGATTTTATGAATTAAGAGTAAGCTGATTTTGGGTTATCTATGGAAATTTATTAACCTATCATGGAGGATATGTGATTAGGTTAATTACTTTTCAGTACGAGTCTTTAGGAGCAACTGATGTTGTTTGGAGATAAATGTTACGATTTAACATGGAAGACTATGTGACTAAATCCTTCAAATATTTTTGTTTCAATCTTAGTTTGGTTTACTTTGAAGTATTTTATGGAAAAATTGTTTATTTAATGGTCTTGGTTGAACTTTGGGTTTTGTTGGACAAATTTTGAAGATTAAGAATAGATTTTCTTTTTATAAAGGGTTATCCTTTTCTTGATTATCTGATCTTGTACTAACCTTTTTGGTTTTGGTTTTGGTTAAAGTATAAAGACATGGGAAGTATATAGTTCTCTTTTGTGGATTAGGTGATCTTCTAGATGTTGATTATAGTACTCTTAATGCGAACAAGTCTTCCAAAATACTCGTCTTTTAGAGAAAATATGAGTTTGGTTAAGGAATCTAATAAAAGTTTAAAGTCTACGTGACAAGTAAGTATGTTTCATTATGATTTAGCTAAGCTCAAAAATAAATTCCTCAATAAAGAGTAACTTAAAAGAAAAATTTTGTCTGTTAACTTTTCCTACTGGGGAATTGAATACCGTTTAACCCATCACAAGTTTGTGATTTTCTTATGGTTAACTTTCTTATAGACATGTTTTCTATCACTCTCCATCAAGAACATGACCCTTTTTTTCCTCCATGTCCATATTTTCATACTTGGAATCCTAGTATGGGTTAACTCGAGTGACCTTTGTACTTATCTTTCATTATTTTAAAGTGATTGTTTTACTGACTCTTGTTCTGATGTGGGATTTTCAATGATGTTTCCAAGCCTAATTTTAAAAATTGTGAGGACGCAATTCCCAAAAGGGGGGAAGGATGTAACACCCCAGGTAAATAAAGAATATGAAATTTTCATATTTATCCATATTTGTGAATAAAATATTAATATTACTTTAAAGGGGATTCTATGCACTATGGCGTACCCAATACGCAACAATGAGTTTCTTGGGAATCTTGTGTTGCACTCTAATAATAAAATAATATTATTTTAAATGGTAGCTAACGCCTAGACATTGTAATGGCGGGAATGAACAGAACTAACTAAAAAATTATTATATATGTTTGTTAAATATTTTTACTCTTTACAATAAATTTTACAGGATTAAAAATGCGAATGAATCCAATTTTAAGCGTAAACATTCCAATATTCATTAAAAGGTCGATTAACCGCCTTTTGTTGGAGAACCTCTTTTAAATCCAATTTTTGACAATTTTATGTGTTATATTTGTCAAAATAAAATTCTTCTTTAGAATCGGGACATCAAAATTTACTTTGTGTAAATTTTTGGTATTCTTCCGAAATAGTTCAAGTTTTTAATGAATAATGAAAAATGTTGTATTTTAATTCAAAACCTGTTTTTAATATAATTTATTTATATTATTAGATTATCTTATGAATTGGGTTTAAATTGAAATTAGAATATATTTTTACCATTTAATCCAATAGTGTTTGTTGGAATTAATTTCACATTGAAATCGGACTTAAACTAGTGTCAATCTTTTGATACATTTTGTTTCATAAAAACACGCTATTTGTTTTGACAACGGGAATTAATTATTAAAATAATTAATGAAACTTATATGTTTTTAATTTTGTAAAATATACATCATTTTTTAATTTGGAATATCAAATATAGCTTTGGGTGAATTTTTGGTAATTTTCTGAAAAACTTCAATTTTTGATGAATAGTGAAACCACTCAGTGGTACTTATAAAAACTGATTTTTCCGTTTAAATGAAATTTTTCCATCTTTGTGTTTTGAATATAAAAAATCCGACATACATGGTTGTCATTAAGATTTAAAATGTGGTTCAATGGAATTAAAATAATTTTTTGGTGAATAGTAACTTTTAAGTTTTTAATCGCGATTAGAGGTAATTAGTGTAGTTTAAGGTAAAAATAATGTTTTAATAAAATGAAATGACCTAGACACTTGTACTACCCTCATTGGTTGTGTCATGGCAGACCAAGAGAATCCATTGGTCAACTTGGGGACCCTAGTGAGCCACTTTGGTTGGGAAATGACATAAATAGCATTTTATTTAATGTTAAAGTAAAAATGACACAAACATGAGCTGTTTTAATAAAACAATTTTTACATGGGGTTATACAAGTCAGATTTTTGACTATAAATAGTAATTGGAGATCTAAAAATATTTCCTACATCATAGTATTTTTTTAATTTTTAGACAGTAGATAAATTATATTATTTATGACATCATGATGATGCAGCGATGACCTCATTATTTAACGATTTAAATAAAATGGAAAGATAATGTAAAATCTAAGTCCTACACATGTAAAAAACCTATTGGATGGGTGGATTTCGAACACTTATCACCTTACCCTTGAAACTAATCAATGTGGGACCATTAAAATCAGAAACGCATTCTAAAATAAAGTAACATTTCTTTACTTTCCAAGAGTTTCCCTCCTCTCCTCTTATAAAAGGCCCCCACCTCTACCTCCTTACCCACACTTCCCAAGCCTTTCGCTTGGGCAACCCCTGCTCATTTTGTCTCTCCACATCCCTCTATAACTCTTAGAAGCCTCACTTTGGGCAGATGTCTTCCCAAGGAAGCCTTTGAGCTCAAACCAAAGGGAGTTACCCGATTTTAAGGTAATGTCTTCACTTGAGTCCTTTTGTTTTATATTTCTTCTCCAACCCCCTAAACTCTTTTTATTCATTTAATTTGTAACAACTAAAGTATATTAAATATACTAGGATGTTTTTATTCTAAGGATTAAATCTAATCTTACACACACCTACATCTAATGGTTAAATAACATATTGTTTCCGTGGATGGAGAATTTTTGCCTCACGAAATGATGATTGTTCAATATCCTTCTAACACCTTCAAAGGTGACCATTAAGATGACACTATATTTATATATGATATATAATATGTTTATATTTTACTTAAGCTTCTGTATTTTTCATTTATTTCATAACTTTATGGTTTCCATTATGGGTAAACGTGATATCTTCATTTAAGGAAGTGTGGACTACCGCCCCCTCAAAGTGATTTGATTCGTTAATACCATATGTGGTACGTATAAAGGATATGTTTAATGATATTATATGTGATACCATACTAGAATTAAAATACTATTATGTATCTTTATGTTTTATTTCCATTAAATATAAAATAGAAATGGAAGTAGCGTTCATGCGTACGTACGGCTTACCGTCTCCATGAACGATACATTTCATTTCTTATCTCAAAATGTTATGTACTATTATAAGTACATATATATAATGGATATATATGTAATATATTACATCTAAATGATAGATATCATTCTTTAATTATAACATATATATATATATATCTCATTTTGTTTTAATTCCATTAATGAGACAAAAAAATGAAATTTGCGTTCATGTGTACGTACGGCCTACCGTCTCCATGAATGGTGCTTTTAATTTTTATCTCCAAATGATATGGAAGAGTATAAAATGAATATATAATAAATATATATGATATTTAAAACATCAATACTATTCTGGATATGATGTACCTATAACTACATGGAAAATTATTTTCCAACAAGTTCAATTTTTAACTCATGTACCAAACATCGACAAAAACGTCTAATATGAACTCATATTATTAACCAATTATTATAACATTAAAATATGTGATATGAAATGAATAATAATTTTTATAGGATGTCCTTAAGCAATTATAAATTTACCAAAGTTTATTATTCAGGAATATAAAGAAACGAACAAGACAAGTTGGACTTGAGGTAAGGGATCCTACTCCTCTTTTTCTTTTTAAGTACACTCTTTTATGTCAGTCCTTTTAAGCTCATCTTTCTTATGATTGCGATGTTATTTTATATTACTCTTACTGTACTTTTTATGTTCATATTATGAGATACCCTATTTCCTCTCATCAATAAATTTTGGAAGTTTTAAGTGACGTCGTTAGGCTGTCGAGTTTTCATAAGGGATTTTTCATCTCACTTTTAGTCCTGTGAGATTTATGCTACATTCGCCACCATTTGCTTTGAGTGGTGTATGTACTTCCCATTATTATACTCTTTGTGTAATATAATTTCATTTATTGGTATTTACATATTAATTGTATGACCCTTCTTCAATGGGTTGTACGTTTTGAAAGTTACCCAAGTTAGTAAGGGAACCTTTCACCCTCCTCTTTTTAAAAGACTTATTTTGTTATGTCTTTTAATTCACATACTATTATGTTGGTACATGTTCTTATATATCCTTATTGTTGTAAATTTTATGACCAAGTGATGTGATACCCTTTTTATCTCTCATCAACTCTTTTTCTGAATTTTGAAGTGACGTCGTTAGGCTATAAACTTTGCATGGGAACTTCTTAACCACAATTTGATTCTTTGGGATAAAATTGTACTCCTTGAATATGTTTTTCTATGAATATGTGTGAATAACCTCTGATTGTTTTACACTTAATATCCACTTATATTTCATGTATTCATTTGTCACATATAATTATGTAATTGATTTATCCTCAATCCAAAGATATCGTCTTTGTATGGGACTTCATCTCAATCTCCATTCATTGAGACATATTTTGTTTTATACACAACTTTCTTTTATACGGTGTATAAACCCCTTTTACTTTTACGTTTATTCAAAAGGAATCTTTTTATACGAAGTGTTTACTAAACAACAAAAGGGAATGTTTTTGTTATACGTATGCGGCGACAACGACTTCTCCGCCGTTTTGACCATTATTTGAGTTTTGGCTTCCTATACAATCCATACCTTCTTTTTAAAATAAAAATAAATACCATGTTTTACAGTTCATTTATTTTGGTATTGAAAATGGTTTTCATAATGTTTTTATATCAATGTGTTGTACTGATATCTTGTGATTGAAAGGTGGAAATGTTATGTTTCCTTTATGCATGTTTTATGTGATACGATTATGTTATGGTTCATGGGAATTGTTATGAAGGCGGGTGGTTCCGTGATAAAATAAGGGCGTGTGAGCCTGATATAGCTCTCTAATGCATTGGGTAACGCGAATGATTGAAACATTAAGGTTTCTCCGAAGAGATTTAGGGAATATACTGTGGTGGGTATTCCAAACGTAACCAAGAGGGTTAATCCCTACGTAAGAATGTTATGAATGCCTCAAGTTACCTTTTATGTCTTATGATTTCTATGATTTATTCTTGATTTGATGAGGTATGTTAAAGTGCTTATGTTTTATGGGTAATGTATGATTTCATTCTTATGTATAAATGAACTCATGTTTCCTTTCCATATTTTTATATCCCTTACTGAGATTTTTATGCTCATCCCATGTTCTTTTGAAATGTTTTTCACAGGTCAAGGGAAAGGTACATGATATGATGATAGTGTCAAGGGAGTGTCAAGAAAGAATCCATGTTTTATTTTATATATGTTTCCGTTGATGGAAAAAAAATGGATACTATCTTTATGTAACCACTTTGTTTAAATGTGGAATGTAATGCAAGTTTTATGATCTAATTCTCTAAAACTATAAACCTGAGAAGATCCTCAATGTGTAATCTTGTAATAACTCAATATTAAGTAAGTTTTAAGTCCGGGGCCTTATATTATTACCCCTTGAATTAATTTTTTCTCCCTTTTAATATTGTAGTCTTTTTAACTTCCACTCATTCATTAATGTGTGCCAACAAAAGATAATCAATACATTCAAAATCTTTAATTACTTAATTAAGGTATTTGAATTTTCAATGCATGAAAGTGTAATTAAAATAAGGGGTAGCCTTATTTTATTTAGGTTGTCACTTGTTGTTTTGATTGAAATGTATGAGAGAGAGCTCTTGTGAAAGAAGACGAGAGTTCCTCCTTCATTGAAGAACACCACCCTTCACGAAGAACAGTTCTCCATCCGTCAGATCTCCAACGAATGATGCTCGAGCCTTGATCAAAGGACTTTTGGAGGTGACGAATTCCAATGATCGTCGTCACCTTTATCTCCTCCCTTGAGACGACATCAACGATCCGACGTCCACCCTTTCATAATATCGTCAACGAACGGTGAATCAAGACGTAGGGGTTGTTAGGTTCAAGTTTTAATATCGTTCATAATCGTTCTTCAATTCTTGAGTTTCATTTGATGCATGATACCATCTTGACAAGGAATGGCTCAGACCACACGAAAACGGTCCGACCCTTCCCCTCTCGTTTGTTGTTTGTGGATGATGGAGGTAGACTGTAATGAACCGTCCGGCGATGGGCCGACCATGAGCGGATCGTCAGCGCATGATTGTCGGGTCGCCGCAAAGGCGCGCCACCAATGTACTGCATGGAGTAGAGCCGGGCTGCGGCTGGGGTGGGCTGCGGAGGAAGGCCGCGGCACTACCACGCCGTGCCAGAGCTTCAAGGGGCCGCAGCTAGCGTGGGCCGCGGAAGAGGGGCGTGGTGTCTTCGCGCCACGCCGGTTGAATAAATCTGCGGCCTAAGGCCGCGGTGGATCCGGAAGGGCAGCCGGTTGTACCGGCCACCCGTGCCATCAGGAGGCAGGACCCGAGGGGGGTCTCGCGGTTACCCAAGGGCCGGCCATCATGGCCGACCGTTTCATAAGACCGGGGGGTGTAACCCCCGGTCCGCGAAACGCTTGGCCGCGCTAGCCGAGCCGCAAACGGCCGCCGGGTCGAGCCGTCAGTGCATGGCCGCGCTGCGCCGGTCGGGCGAGGCCGCTCCCAACCGGGCTGGACCCCGATCTAGGTTGGGTCGACCCAGTTCAGGCAGACCTAGGGGGAATTGGGTAGGGTCGGACCGGGCCCAGACCCCCTATTTTCGGACCTTCTTCAGTTAAATGCCCATAACTTGAGTTTTGGACCTTTGATTGATGCACTGTCAGCTGAGTAGGATACCTTGGATCGAGACGATCGTTTTGGTATATTACACACAAGGGTTTGGTGAGGTTGTGCTATGGCCGGGTTGGTTCGATCCCGAAACCAACCGGGCCCTCAGAGCGGAAATGCTTATAACTTGAGGACCGAACATCAGATTGACATGTCGTCGACTACGTTGGATTTCCCTTGATGAGACCGTTCTTTTGGAATACTCTATGTAGTATTCGGATGATTTTGGAGTACGATCGGGTTGTTTTTAGCTTAAAAATCAACCGGGCCCATGGAACGGAAAAATGAATAACTCACAGAACAGGCATCCGATATACGCGTCGTCTATTGTGTTGAGACCCCTATGGTGAGGCGGTACTTTGAGATACTTATTCATGGAACTTTGTGACTCATGGAGTGTAAAACTGTAGGTCATGGGGAACATCCTCCTGGAGATGAGCTTACAGTGTATGGTGACCTTGTAGCTGGCTGAGACTTGATGACTGCTTGTCCGATTCATATCGGAATGACCAGACTATCCCAGAGGGGAGCACTATTGTGTTGGGGTAGAAGACCGATAGTGGGGAGCACTACTATGTTGGGGTGGCAGACCCACGGCACTCGACAGGAGGAGTAACACTGTAGGCTATTAGGGGGATCACTACTGTGTTGGGGTGGAAGACCTGCGGTACTCGATAGTGGAGGAGTAGCTTAGTAGTCTAAGGTTAGTGAGTGACACCTCGGAGTGGTGACCAGACTACTTTGTTCGAAAGAGGGGGAGTTCTCTAGTAGCTGTGTTTTCATCGTCATGAATAAAAATCTTGGTTTGAGAATAGTCAATGACCATTGTTTTTACCTCATGATTTATATGGGTTACTTTATAACTTAGGTATATGTATGGGCATGTACCTAAGTAAAGGTTATTTGTTAAGATCCTTCTTTGTGGTTTATCCTTGTTGGTTCTAGTGTGACATTGATGGTCTCGGGGTCCTTACTGAGTATCGTTATACTCACCCGTGCACGGGCTATGCCCGCACCTCGTTGTGTTGGATGCAGACGACAGACAGCACTGAAGGTGGTTGAGGCATGTAGAGCTGGATAGTACCCGGAGGTGGACTTCATGACGAGACGGTACCCAGGAGGTGGACTTCACGACGAGACGGTACCCAGAGGTGAAAGAAGGATGTGGAGAGCTGAGGAGGAAATTTGTACCGACCCTTCGAGTAGGAACCCGGATGCTGATCCAGGAGCTGCTTCACCTGTCAGTTGTTGTCTTTTCAGTTGTATATTCTTTCAGTTGTAGTTGTACCTTTCCATTGGGCTTGAATTTCCAGCCCCTTGTACTTTCAGCACACTTGTTACTGCTTTACATAGCGTTTTCTTCTGCTTGTACTCTGGTTTTGCGTGTGTGTTTACATTTATAAAGGCAATACCTTCCCAATTTTTAGGGAGTTATGCCTTTGGTGCTAGTCGCCAGCCCCTGGCCTATGGAAGGCGAGCTTGGGGTAGTCACAATACGGGCCCCGGGGGATGGGTCATGATAGGATTCACTAGAATAATCCTAAAATTATCATAATTGATTAGTTTCATAAAAAGGGGTTGTATTATAGGAATGATCATTATATACCTCAACAACACAAAACTTATGAACCACAATAAAAAATGGAATGATTTGTGGTTGATGATGTCACAAGGGATCTTGAAAAAATCAATATCAAACAACAAATAGTGTCAATAAGTGAAATAGATCAATGATATAGTATTACAAAAATGAATTTCAACCAATATGTATAATTTTTTACTCCCTTATAATGATGCAACACACAACCCTAATGATAACATTCCCAAAAAAATGATCAAGAAGTGGTAGATGATTGTGAAATATTCCTAGATAAGCTTCTGGTCTAGGGAAATGAAAACTATGAGTTATGTGAATAATCATTCAATCCTAATGCTCTCTCAAAATATGACCCCTTATAATTTCATAGAGTGTGATCTCATTAATCATTGTGTTATCTACAGGGTATATATATATTGAAAACCCCATTGCATTTTTTAAAAATTATTCTTAACATTTAAAAGTGTTTAATATTAGTAAACTATATACACAATCATGGTTTGTAACATTATCACAAAATGATAATAGATATTATTACATGTTGTGTACTCCCATTATATGTCACATAAATTTCTAAAAGACTATGAAATATCCATATTCCTTGTGGAATCCTAAAATGATGTTATCTATTATCCAAACTCATTGATAACCCCATTAAACAATTACCACATATATTCACAAAATCACTTAATTATTACAAACTTAATTCCATGATATTTATTATATTTTACCCATGAAATTATTTCTATCCAAAAGAGAGAAAATATTAACGAAATTAAATAATAAAAAATGTTAACTGATATGAATTTGTCTATGTGTGGTAACATTATTATAAATCTAACCCCCCTTTTGTGTAATTATCCCACTAGATTATAAATAGATTTAATAAATTATTAAATAATACTATGATATCTCCATAGATAGAGATATATAACCATTATATTTTCAATTAAATTCCATATATTATTCCACATCATTGAACCTCATGATCCTTCTACTACTGGATCTCAAAATTTGAACATATATACTTATAGTTTCTAAAATAAAAACCCAAACCTGAAAGATTTCATCCAAATTTTTATTTTCAGTTAAATTTTTACATTATATTTAAAATTTAATTAATATATTAATAATGATCATCAATTATCAACCATTAATGAAAATATCCACTTAAACACGTATTTAAATTTGTTAACACATTTTATTAGTATTCTTACTATGTAGGTTCCCCATTTTTGATCATTAAATTTCAATTATTTAAAACATATTGTCATTGAACATGATTTAGAAAAAAATAATCTATGTCAATAAATTGAATTATGTATTTGGAACACACATCACTATAATGTTTCTCAACAATACCCATAGTGGATATATTATAAACCACATGATTTATTTTGACATATCCTAGTGTAATCAAACTCTCTATAAAAGCATAACTTCTATGTATTAATGCATCCCCTACCAAGTCATTCAACCCATGGATCTGGTCTCTCCATTAACTATGTATCACACTATTAATAACATATAAAATATACTGTTAATGGTGATCAGGTTAATGAAATGATCATATGATTAAGGAAAATAGTTGAAATACAATTATTAAACAATTTTAAGTATGGATAATATGTATAAGATAATGTATTCTATCGTTATTTATTATCATTAATTAGTCAATCCACTATATAAAGTTTATTTTATATAACAATGATATAATTAATTTATTCTATCAAATTTAATGTTTTTATTTTTTTTATTAATGTTAAATTATAGAAATATGAAATAATTTTGTCCATATTTAGAGTATAAAAAGTTATACACAATTTTTATTTTAACTCGCAATGTCTAAAATTCATTATATATCCTTGAATGAATGATTTTTTAGAATTTTATTTTGTACAAAAACATTTTTAACTAAAAATAACATACAAAAATATGTAATTTTACCCAATTATTGTAAAGAAATATATTTAAGACCATCAATACAATGTATATAATTTTTCATCAGTCCATATATATTTTTGAGAGTCATACCACACTCTATGATCACTACATATAAATTATTAAAATATATATCATTCCCCTAAACAAAATCATTATAGTTTTTCGCAAATTTTATTACATTCAATGTGGGATGTCCCCCCATTATCAATTATGCACATAAAACTATTCTTCATATCTAATATATATATATATTAACTGATTGCCTCTACATCATATGTTTTTTATATTTCTATGGTATCTATAATTTTTCAGAGATGTATGTCAATTTCATCTAATTTATATCAGAAAAACAAATTCATTAATATTATATTATAAAATGTGGGAAAATTTATATTATCAATTGAATAAAAGTAGAATGACTCGAACCTAATTTTTTTTAATTCTAAAGTAGGAAAATAATTATATATTATTACAATTAATAAATTTATTCATACTGTCAATGAAAATTTTATAATATATTATGAATGTATTTTTATGAAAACATAAATTTTTAATTTTATTTCATTTAAAAACATTCAATATATTATTATAGGGAGTTTAAAAATCCATAAAAGATATTACATATTGGGAATATGTATCCTAATTTCATGGGTATATGAATATAATATCGACTATTTGATGGATTTTTTTTCTAGAAAACAATATCATTTAATTTGATTCACTTGTATCCGAAATTTTTTTATATTTTATTTTGGTTTAATTGGATTTAATCAGAGGACACTTTATCATAGAATATTTGTTATTTGAATACTCTATATTAGATTAAAACACATTATAAACAATTCAAGAAATTATGTAAATACATCATCTTCAATAATTTAAAAAATATTTTAATAATCAAATAACCAATTATTATATAGTATTCATGATTCATTTATTATATTAGAAAGAAATTTTTTGTTTCATATAACTTTTTTTCATTCACCACGATTGATATATTATAAAATAATGAACATTATATTTTACTAAATATTTTACTGATTTATAATTATTTCTCAGTTTTGAAATGATGATTTTCATAATCATTAAAAAAATACTATAAAAGGGATATTTTTTACCCATAATAATTAATATAAAAAATGTTTTCTTTTTAAAATTCCCAATTAATTTATTCTATTATTTATATATTACTCATATTACTATCCACATAATATTATAAAAAATAGTTGGTGTATGAAATAATGTCAAATTCAATTCAAACTATTGAATAATATTCAATAATTTATTTCTATTTCCTTACATAATCTCTTCTTGTAATCATATATATAGTTTTATCTCATGGAATATTTTTCCATCATTCGGATATTAATTTTTTTAGATTTTGATGAAAAAAACATATGACCATATAAATAATATATTTTATGAATATAAATTGTTATGATCTATGTTATTCATAATCAAATAATAACTAATGTTTTATTACACCTAAATTAATTGTTGTGTCACTAATAAATTCGTCCACAATAAATATAAAATAATAAATAACATCATCTTCGATTCATATCCATTGAATTTATTTATTCACTACCACATAAATTTCTTATACCATTAGAGGGATGTTATAAAGATAATTATAATATTTATGACATATAACATATGTATAAATTATTATATATATCATCAATAGAATTTTTTTCATGATTTTCATACTTATATGAAGAATCTATATGATTGTACATTGTTTGTTATATCAATATGATCTTATCAATAGTATAATCATATTTAATATCATGAAATTTTCCATTAATTTCTCATATAACATTTATTAATCATTTAAATTAACAATAAAATTATCAATTTTATTTATGATTAATACATAATTTATATTTTTGAAAACAAAATATTAATATTTTAAAATAATTGAAAATCCTTATATATTTAATTAATATGATAAATAAATAAGATTTTTTATTTTTTTAGAAATATCAAATCAATTTATATTATATAATGAAATATAGATGAAAATGAATTCCTATACTTTTCAGCAGGGTTAAAATATTTGGCATATGAACTGAAAAATGAAATTTTATTAGATGAAATTACTATAATTCTATGAATTAATGTGGTATAATAATAATTCCAATGAGAAAAAAACAAATATTATGCTACAATTCCACAAAAAGTATTTATATTCCTAAAATAGAGATGTGAATTCAACATTAAAAGGATGTCATGTCATAGTGTAAAAGAATAAGGTTCTTCTGCACGCGGTCAAGCGACCGGCTGAGCGACCGCATTTGTGGGCCGCGGTTCCTCCGCACGCGGTCGGCGCACAACCACCACCTTCCATCGTCGCCGCCATCCTTTCCATCACCATCAAAAAAAAAACAAGGTTCAATGGAGGGTCATCAGGTCGTGTTTGTTTGGAATGCGCCCTCCGTATTAGGCGGTATCATATGGCCAATTATGTTCACTTGTAAACAACAAGAACAAATGAATAATTTATTTAAAATAAATTAAGCAAACCACCTACCTCGAATTAAGGTTTGCGGTAGTCGGCGTCGCGGAAGACAGCGTCGCGGGGAGCGGATTCATAGACGATGTCGGTGTGCATCCAAGGAGGAAGTGGCATATCCTCACTTGTTTCATAGATGAAGAAGGAAGGCACGTCGTCGTTGGCGTTCATGTTTTCCAAATCGTAGAGCGTTCTTCGCCGAGAAATAAAACCATTCTTCATCGTAGGGTCGGTGTTCTTCAAAAACTCAACTGCTCTCCCAAATCATCTCCACACAACGAATGCCTCAAAGTAAAAATAATAGCTAAGGATATTATTTTTATTCCCCATGTAATTCAAAATTAAAACCCTTTAATTAATTAATTAAAGACTTTTAATTCATTAAATATCATGTGTTGGAAAATATTAATGATGGAGAGAGGGAGAGGAAGTGTTCTCATTTAATAAGGGGAGTTGTTAAAGAATTAAATAAAGGGGGGGTTTAAAGGAGTTTATGGAAGATGAAATGTTGGGGCTCGTCTGGGCCCCACCTCACAAATATCCACACATGAAAATTTAGGTTGTTGTGGGTCCCACCCTTAACTCTCCTTTGTAGGATATAACTGCCATAGATATAAATAAAATTTAGTACTACCAATTTTATTTATATTATTCTAAATCCCCAACTTTTAACGTTCAACCTGCATAAAACACAACTGCAGAAAAGGTCCCCATAAGCAATTACCAACACTGCGAGTTCATCGGTGTCCTCAGATTTCAATTCCGATCAATGGTTCAAATGGTAGAAAAACCTGCACATATGTTTACTGAACGTACCCGAAAAAAAATTCGAAAATTGTTTCCGGGAACACCGGGCCTCGGAATCAAGTGTCGTCAGAAGCTACAGACTCGTAAAATTTCAAAGAATTAAGAAAAAAAATATCCTTGAAACTTATAGTATTTATATTACTCCCACCTCAGGGCTTTATGTCCTTGTAAAGCTACAACACACACCATGGAAACAAAAGAGGTACTAAGCACAAAATTGAGCCTCCTGCTCCAATGTGCTCTCCTGGAGGTTCTTGTACTGCCAGAGAAAGTGAACCAGAGGAATCGATAGTCCTTGTAGGACCCCCTCCTGTAGATCCTCAATCTCTACCGGAACCTCCGTGAACGTCTCCTCGTCATCGATATCTATCTCTCCATGGTCGTTGATGTGGGATGGTTCATGCACGTATCTTCTAAACTGAGATATCTGGAAGACATCGTGCACCTGGAGCAACTGTGGTGGAAAATTCAATCGGCAAGCTACCTTGCCTATCCTGTTGAGGACTTGGAATGGTCTGATGATCCTCGGAGATAACATGTCGCCTCGGCCACATCTTCATAGACCTCATCTAGGTGAGACCCATATAAATACATGGTCGCCATCCTAGAACTCCAGTAGTCCCCATATCCTATCAGCATAGGATTTATGCCTGCTCTGTGTAGTCTTTATCCACTCCGGGATGATCTGCACCTTCTCTTGTAGACACAAAATGGGCGCACTGGTCAACCTCTACATCATCTCCTAAAAAAGCTCTGCTGGCATCTCTCTGACCACACGAAGGGTTTTCCACTTCTTTTTCAAAGCTAAAAGAAGTGAAACAACTCTGGTGAAGTATGGAACAAATCTAAGTCTGTCCGACCCATGAGTGATCGCCTGCTCCCACTTATTCATGATTCCATCCTATGTTTCCTGGGGTATCATTTTCACAAACCAAGTAAAACCCATCCTAATGTAATAGGTAAACCACAACCTTTTTTCCTAATATATTCAATCTGTGTATGAACTATGGTTGCCCAGTCCATACCCAAACTAATGCCATAAGTCCTCGACACTGCCACCAAGTGGTTCCTACCGAAACTCTCGCCTAAAGGGTTAGATCACACCATTGGCTTATGTGTGATTATTGAGTCTCCTACCAAAGGTATCTCCAGACATGAGGCTCAAGCCAATGGTTTTAACCAGAATCTCTATGTCTGGAACAAGATTCCTGGAAGGATGGAATGATTGGTACCTATGTCTATTGATACAGAAACTCGTAGTAGACAGAGACCGTACCTCGAATCATTTCTAGAGCCCATGGATCTATCTTCTTGACTGCATGCAACTATTCTCTTCCCCTGCCCTCTAGTTCCCTGAGCCTAGCGGGGACAACAAAGGCGGTTGGTTGTAACCTATCAAAATGTACACCACCTCATGCTGCTCTCCTAGCTCTGCTTCAACCTCTCCTGCTCTGCAGATTCATCTGTCCTTAACAATTCATCTTCTTAAAAAATTTCTCATGACCAAGTATCTAAGACTAGTGCCAGTTCCCTACTTTTCCACTGCTAACATTCATTGGATGTATCCACTCATCCATATAACATTCTACCACAAAGGTTCTCTCTAGCACCCTAACATAAGTAGCAATGCGTAGAGGAAGTGTGTTGGCTCAGATGTTTTTAAAACACATCTCACTTTGAGGTCTGAGATCAACAGAACTGATCGAATCGTAGTTATCATGTACCAGGAACGATCGGTATGCCTCGATGAATACTCATCTACTGACATGTCATCCTACCAAATCTGTATAAGCTCTAGACAACTCTCAGCCACCTCCTCATGCCAGTCCTCAGCTACATGTGAGTTGGGATCGCCTTAGAACCTGAGGGGTATCTGATGCTGAAACACGTGTTAGGCACCAAGCCTATATGTTTCATCTACTGGTACTGCCGATTGTAACTGCTGACCAAAAGGTAGTGATATAGCTGGCACACTACCCGAAGGTACTATCTCCGGCATCGGTCCACGTACCGAAGCCTCATCACTATGTGGACCAACCTCATGGTCACTCACTAGGAAACAGTAGTAGCTAAGATCACCATATGCTCTATTAGTGTCTAAACTAGGTGTGTAGCTCTTGCAATCGCCTCGAGCCAGTCCACTACTGCCTTGGAATCTATCTTGCCTCGTATCCTAGAAGGACTATACTGCTGGAACTCATGCAGCGCGCTCCGTTAGCGTGGACCATCCACTAGTATGACTGGTGGCATCTGCTGCCCAATGGGTGGTGGTGCTACTGGTATACCACCCAAAGGTGCCAACATAGAAAGAGGGACCTTCTCCGAAGCCTCATCACTCAGTGGGCCATCATCGTGTACTCTCCTGAAGCTTAAACTGACTGTCTATGTGGTCGCATCCTAAACAGATGCGACACAGTCAAATGATTTAAACCTGGTGAGCTGACCTGGTTGAGTTGATTTAAAGAAAATATTTGGAAACACACACAATCAGTGTTTTGTGCACCAATTCAGAAATCAGTAGTCAGGGTCCTGGTGTTTGGATACATCGGCCGCCGCACCAACACTGGACTCCCAGAACTAAAAACCACCCTCGGTACCCTTAACACTCTTGCTTCACAGTTACGAAATATCATAGTATTATGTTCTACAGTTGAACAAACTCCTCTGATACCAATTTGTCATGACCCGTCCCCCAGGGCCCGTGTCGTATCTACCCCAAGCCTGCCTTCCATTGACCAGGGGCTGGCGACTAACACCAAAGGTGTAAATCTCTATAACTGGGAAGGCATTTCATTTATAAAACGTAAACTCACACAACCAGAGAACAAACGGAAGAAAAAACTAAGTAAATCAGTATAACAAGTGTGATGAAAGTACAAAGGGGCTGGAAAACAGGACCAACAGAAATGTATAGCTACAACTAAAAGAAAAGAACAACTGAAAAGACAACAGTTGAATGGTGTAGCATCTCCTGGATCGTCCTCCGGGTTCTTACCTGAAGGGTAGCAACATATTTCCTCCTCAACACTCCGTGTCTATCGGTCCGCTCCGTGTACTGTCATGCGGAGTGTCCACCTCCGGGTACCGTCCAGACCTCATACACACTACCTTGGTCAGCGATGTCTGTCGTCTACATCCAACACAATGAGGTGCGGGCATAGCTCGTGCAAGGGTAAGTATAACGATACTCATTAGGGACCCCGAGACCCTCAAGGTCTCCCAAAATCCAACATAGATAAACCAAAAAGAAATATCTCAACACATAACCTTTACTTAGGTATATGCCCATACATATACCTAATTTTTCATGTAACCCATCTCAATCATGAGGAAAACACTAAGGTCGTTGACTCAACTCAAACCAGAATTTTTATTCACGATGTCGAAAACACGACTGCTGGAGAACTCCTCCTCAATCAAGCAAATTCATCCGGTCGCGACTCCGAGGTGCTAACCACTAACCTTAGACTACTGAGGTACTCCTCCAGTCGAGTATCACGAGTCTGTCGCCCCAACATAGTGGTGATTCTTGCCATAGGTCTGCAGACCCAACACAGTAGCGCACACCCTAAAAGCCTATAGAGGTACTCCTCCTATAGAGTACCGTGGGTCTGCCACCCCAACACTATAGTGCTCCTCCTCCATGGGTCTGTCTCCCCAAAATAGTAGTGCTCCCCACTGGGCTAGTCATGTTACTCCAAATCGAATCGGACAAGCAGTCATCAGGTCTCTTCCAGCTAAAAGGTCTTCGTACTCCGTACACTCTTCTCTGGTAGGATCCGCTCCACGAGTTACTGGTCGATAATTCCAAGTTTCATGTAATGTCACGTGGAAGTATCTCATGGGACTGCCTCATCATAGGGGTTTCAACACAACAGACGGCGCGTCAATCGGACACCCGGTTTGTGAGTTATTAACATTTCCATTCTAGGGTCCCGGTTGGATTTCAGGTACAATCCAACCCATTCATACTAAAACAACATCTGAATCTTGTGTGAAGTATGCCAAATGGTCCGTCTCATCAATACAAATCCAACGTAGTTGATGGCATGTCAATCGGACATCCAGTCCTTATGTTATAAGAATTTTCGCTCTGAGGGCCCTGTTTGTTTCAGTTTCGAACCAACCCAGTCGTTTTTCCAAAGTCATCCACAACTCACTTAGAGTATCGCAAAAAGACCACCTCATTGTGAGGGTCCCAGTACCACATATGGTGCGTTGATCGGATGACCGGTCGTGAAGATATTCGCATTTAAGCGTACGGGCCCGGCTTGTTAGGCCTAGTGGGCTGGGGGGTCTGTCCAACCGGGTTCGGAGGGTCCTACCCTGCATGGCGTGTCGGCCCAGCATAAAGAAACATGACCTCTCCCGAGGGCAGGTGCGGCCCGGGCCGATGTCAGGAATAGCACGGACTGAAAGAGTGCGGCCTGGCCCGGCCGGCCGGGGCTCAGCCCGAAGTGGACGAGCGGTCCGTGGCGGGGGCGCGACCCCCCAGCTACCCGAACCGGCAGCGCCAAGCAGCACTGCCCTCCCTAACCGGTCGGCCAAAACCAGTCGGCCATCTTGGTGCAAGAGGCCTGCATGGGCGGGCTGCGGTTCGTCCGGCACGGCACCCTCCTTGCACCGCGACACTCCTATGCCCGACCGGCCGACGAGCCGGCCGGTTCTTCCCCCGAAGTCGGCCGCGGAACGTGGGCCGCAGTCTTGTGCAGTGTGATGCCTTGGGGAGCAGCGTTTCCTCCCTTCGTCCTGACCAGTTATGGCAAGATGGTTCTTCCTCGGTCGAGCTGCCCACGGTTGCGGGCCACGGTTCCTCTGCACGCGGCCAGCGTACGACCACCGCCTTCCATCGTCGACGCCATCCTTTCCATCACCATCGAAAAATTACAAGGTTCAACAGAGGGTTGTCGGTCCGTGTTCGTTCAGCCTGCACCCACTGCATTAGTCAGTATCATATGGCCAATGATCTTCACTTTTAAACAACAAGAACGAAAAAATAATTTTTTTAAAATAAATTAAGCAAACCACCTAACTTCAATTATGGATTTCAGTAGTCGGCATCATCGAAGACGACATCGTGGGGAGAGGATTCATAGATGATGTCAGTGTGTGTCCGAGGAGGAAGATGCATCTCCTCACTTGTTGCGGAGATTAATAAGGAATGCACATCATCATTGGCATTCGTGTTCTTCAAATCGTAGAGCATTCTTCGTCGAGGAAGAAAACCGTTATTCGTTGGAGGGTCGGTGTTCTTCAAAAAATCAAGTTCTCCCCCAAATCCTCTACACACATCGAATGCCTCAAAGTAAAAATAATAAATAAGGCTATTATTTTCATTCCCCATGCAATTAAAAATTCAAACCATTTAATTAATTAATTGAAGATTTTTAATTCATTAATTATCATGTGTTGGAAAATATTCAAGAGGGAGAGAGGGAGAGGAAGATTTCTCATTCAATAAGGGGAGTTGTCAAAAAAATAAATAAAGGGGGGTTTAAGGGAGTTTAGGGAAGATGAAAGGTTGGGGCTTCTGTGGGCCCCACCTCACAAATATCCACACATGGGAAGTGAGGTGGCTGTGGTTCCCACCATTAACTACCCTTTGTAGGATATAACTACCATAGATATAAATAAAATTGTGTACTACCAATTTTATTTTATTTAATCTAAATCCCCAACTTTTAACATTCAACCCGCATAATACGCAATTACAGTAAAGGTCCCCTTAATCAATTATCAGTGATGCAAGTTCATCGATGTCCTCATATTTCAATTCTGAGCACCTGTTCAAAAGATAGAAAAACATGCACCTACGTTTACTGATTGTACCCGAAAAAAACACAGAAAATTGATTCCAAGTACACCGGGCCTCGGAATCAAGTTCCGTCAAAAGCTATGGACTCATAAAATTCCAAAGAATTAAGGAAAAAAAATTCCTTGAAAATTCCTAGTATTTACATAATTATCACATGGTTTATCAATTACTAATATCATAATGAGGTAATGCATATGCTAAACAGGATAAACATACTATCATGGCCCCATAAATTACTTATAAAAACAACTATTCAGTGATCCGCCAAAATCCATTTAATTTTGTCTAATGATACCTAACAAACCATCTAGGGGTTTTAGTGGGGCCCACCTTCCACTTACAATTTCTAATGAATTTCACATATTTATAATAAAAATATATCTTTAAATGATTTTTCCACAACACATTGCAATATTTGAATAGTAATCATATTTGAAAATTCTCTAATAAAATAATTGATTTTATATATAAATGAGAATTACATTAACTATATTCATGGAATTTGTGGATAATGATGCATATATCTCACAAATGTAATAGGGAGGTGAGTAATCACATTTTTACTATAGAAATAAATGTTCCTCTAAAAAAATTTATATTTTAATAAATAAAAATATAAAAATATATATAACATAAAATAAAACATATTTTCATTGAAATTATATTTGAAGCATAAATGAGGCCCAATTTGTGAGAAATCAAGTCCAAACAGTGTTTAGGAAACATTAGAAATGAACATCTTTAATGCGGTTTAAGGATAATATTACGAGTCATTGAAACTGAAATAGTAATAATTGTTTGTATAAAATGAAAAATTAACAAAGGGAATTATTCGTGATAAGATGAGTTACATTATTAAAACATTGTTATCTTAAAAAAATTTATTTGTGTTACTCGAAAATTGGAATGAAATTGTGATGTTCTATTTAATCGTGCATTCTAATCGAGGGGAATTGAAATGAAACATTAAAAACATTAATTTAACCGTCAAACAACATTGAAAACATCGAGATAAATTTTTTTGAAATATATACATCGAATATATAATATCTATATAAAATTGAAATTATATTACATTTGGATAATGAGAGATAAATCATTACCGGAATGAAAAATTAATGTCTCAGGTGTGTCCCTATCGTCTTTTCAAATAGTCAAACTAAATGCCCCAATAAATTAATGACCAAAAAATAAGAAATTTAATAAATTAAGATAATGATATTATTTATATGATATATCCACTACAGTATAAATACAACACAAATGAAAAATGGTGGATAATTTCTCTTATCTCATGGAAATAAAAGAAAGATTAGAAAATGAAAAACATTTTTTTCTAAACTAGTCTATACATGTAAATAAATTCATGGATAATGAAATTAGGTTCATTAATAATTTAATATAGATATTATTAAATATGTATTTGATTTAATATAATTTTATTATTTTTATTTTTGTTCTTGTTGATTAGTTATAAGATTTAATTTCATCATTCTCAAGCATTCAATTCAGTTGTTATCATGATAAGTTACCATGTATATGAATATTGAAGTAAGAGTAATATGGGAATATATATCCAAAATTAATGTTATATTTTATTAATGAAAATACATTTTATTAAATTCTTATATAAGTGATTTCTGATATTTGGGTCTCGGATTTATAAATAAATAAGATGTTAGTGGTAATTGTTGAGATTATTTTGTAGGTTTTTCGATCTTCAGAAACATGTTTTGTTTTCTTAATTATAATTATGTTCATATAGTTGTTCCAAAAATTACATAATCTATAATATATATATTATACTTTATTTAAGGATAAAAATGGTTTTATGAATTTCCCTGAATTTATTAATGTTAAATGATAATGTATCTTCCATGATGTTGGTAGATTGACACCTCATGTGTGGTGTTTTTATTTATAGAGTGAATTAGAGGGATAAAGGAGTTTGTGGTTGATATTCCGTTTACATGAGGTCATTCCATTATATAAATTAGATTATATTAATAATGTCTCAATGTATATAGGAGGATAATGAAGGATAAAAAACAAAAAAAATTAAATTGAAAATAAATTTAAATAAAGGAGATTTTAACAACATGAATTATGCTCCAAGATAAACTCATTAAGGGGATTTTTTGGTTTTTGATAAAACTAAAATCTTATGGACATGGGTTAGAGTCGTGGGATGTGGACTGGGGATAAATTTGATGTCTCTTATCATATATGGTATTAGGATAATGGGTGGTGATATATGGTATTAATAGTGGAGGTGAGGAGTGTTTTTTTAAATTTTATTCATTTGTTTATTATTTTGGGACAAGACTATTATTAGATTGATAATTATCATAAAATATTTTAAATTAGTGTAGCATATTTCATGATTATGAACATTTATTATTCATACGTCACCATTCACTCAATAATTCTCATATTTAACATTTATCATTAATTATTGTATTTAAAAATTCTTTATTCATAATCACTATTGAAATATAACAACCATGTTATAATTGTGGAGAATAATATAGTTTATTTAGAATAAATTTTATGTTTATCAAGATCTATATAATAAATTAAATTTATTTAAAATGATATATTAAAAAAATCAAGGGGTTTAAAATTATGTGTCCTTTATATTGTCAGATATTGTGTTGAACACTCTATTTATGTTCATAAGAATCGTGAATGTGATGATTTGAGAGTTTCTAGAATAGTTTGTGGTAGAGGCTATAAACAATTTCCTTTTTTTACAATTCATATATATGAGTATATCGAAGAGAATCAGTATGCCATTTTGAGTGTTATTCATTTTCATCTACTTTTATCGAAACAATTGATATCTCAGTTCTAGGATTTATGAATTCATTTATTAGGGATCACCAAGTCCCATTATGGTTACTAGTTGATACCTTGATCTTCGAAGATGTTATTTCTTAAAAATCTCCCTAAATGAAAAATAGTTACGTAGTTTACAAGACCCTACATGGATTTATTGGACTTCCAAATATGATGTCACATAGATTGTGAATCCTATTACATCAATGACCATACAAGATCAGGTATTATTGTTGATAAATTAATGTAAATATTATTTAGAGTAACTTAAGGATAATATTCTTAGTTGAATGGTTGATCATTTATATCAAATATAAATATTCTAAAATTAAACATGATTTGGATGAAAATTTCACTATACATGAGGTGTTTATGAAAAGTGTTGTTCTATTAACAAATTCCTGATTTCATTAAAAATAAGTGAATGATTTATTTCATCCACATGAATTAGAAACATGTGATTGTGATAATTGATTATATTATTGAAACACTATGACATTGTTATTCCTTATTAATTGGGAACATGTATTTTTTCTCACTTTTTCAAAAAGAATGAATTCATGTAGTGATGTTTTACATGATTTTTTAGATTCATATATTGTGACTGGGGAGCTATCATTGATGAATATATTTGTTTTCAAATTTTGATTTAGAGGATTTTTTAAAATATAATAGTGAAATATCATTTATTATACTAGGAAAAGGACTCTAACATCACTAATTAAGGGTTGATGGTTGGGTAAGATAGAGTTATCTATGAGGGATCACTTGAGGGTCGAATTTGAGATGATCAAAATTAAGAGTAATTTAATGACGTGTTTTATATTAATTTTGTGGTATGAGAGGTTGTTACACTCGTCTTCAAAATCTCAAATATTATGGAACATCATGACATAAAAATGGTGTACAATAGTCAAGGAGGTAGGTTTTCATGTCATAGGTATACGAATTTATTTATAGTGTTCTTTATTGATATTTTGTTTTAGATTTTTTAAATGATGAACACAATATTATTATTATTTCATTACAACTAGTAGACATACATGAGTGGATGTTAGAGTAAATTTCAAAGGAAATGACCATAGGTATACATCATTCATAAGGGTAATAAGCTTCATGGGTTATAGTGTTTAATTTGAAAAAATCATCCCACATGTTAATGATCAAGGTGTACATCTGAGTGGGGATTATGTCAATGACATTCCTGAAGGATGTGGTGAGACGCCATGGATTCTCGAGGTTTTTTTTCTCTAACTGAGAACCACATTTTACACCATTGGTGCGGGGAATGGAAATAATTTTTTTGTCTGTTAGATTTTCCATACCACTACATTTTATCATTAGATGGATGTACAAATGGAGTGGGTCATCCAATTTTAGGAAGATATATTATACACATATGTCTTGTATAATAAAGTTTCATAATTGAGGTTCCTACCCTTTCTAATGTATTAATTACATAATAGTTTCCACTCTATTAATATTATGACACAATATTTTTAATTTTATGGATAATGTTTCCATTATACATTATATAGTTATGGGGTAAAATATTTTAGAATTTTCATTCCAAAACTATTTAAAATCATTAAAAGTTATATATGGTAATTTATGAGGGGATGAAGGTAAAATAACATCATTAAAAATATTATGATAACCGTGTGAAGATAACACTTGTTTTCAATGATCGATATATTATGAACTTGAATATGAAAAATAATCATTGTTTGTGAATGTTTGATTATGGGAGTAATTATTCACCGCTATTTTTCGGACTATTGTTGTTTAATCTCATTTTTGAGTGACTGTGTAATATATTTCCTATCCCAAAAATAGGAGCTGAATTCAAGATATTTTTCTAGAGTAATAGATTCACCAATATCATTATGACTAACGCCCAAAACATTAATTGTGTTAATAATGGCTTTTATATGATGCGCCCTTTGAGGAGAGGCCATCAGTGACACAAGAAAGTAATTTTAAATATTTTCAGGTTGATGTTATTCCCCTAAATTGTGTATTGTGGTGACACAACTTTGTCAAGTTCATCACATTTGAACATGTGTCACAGATAAGAGATCATTATCCTTTTTTTATTCTTAGTTCATATTTTATAATGATTTTTGTGATATTTTTATTGATATATTTTTAACATACATTTCCCTTCTTTGTCATGTTATTATTGTTTTTATACTATTTTTGAGTAATTTAACCCATGATGTAGTTTCATATTAATGATCCATGATTCTCAATGTGAAATGATTTTTTTCTTATTATGGTTATATTAATGGTATCTGACACATGGGGAGTTTGTTTGAAGAAAAAAAATAATTACATTTCTAATGGATTTGGTTTAATAGATGGATGGAATATTTTGTGAGGAATAAGATATATGTGATAGGATCCATTTAGTCCATTCTGCTTTTTTGAGGTGTCATAGCATCCATGTGTAAGCCTTTAAATTAATAATGGGGTGTTATGATAAAATTTAAAATAGGAAGAACATTGATGTGTAAAGTATTATTCTATTTTGTGGAGTCCATATTTGATATAGAGATTTGTTTTGGACCAAACACTATACTGTGGAATATCATGTAGTTTTTTGGGAGGTTATTCCAATTTTTTTAAACTTTTCGAATGGGGGGGGAGATACAATTTTGAATAATATTTAGTGGGTCTTCAAAAATTGGGGCCACTATCTATTAGAAAAGTGTTATTGTGTAACATACATCACTGAGAAGAGAATATTATTTCATGATGGACCCTTTCAATGATATTAATATCCAATATTAATTTTATATATGGGATAAACCACACATCAAATCATAGATGCAATTATTTTCTAAATATATAGTGACATGATCTCTATCCCTATGTCATATATTTTTCTATGTATAAAAACTTTTTACAAGAGTGTAGGGGGATATATAATTTTATTATATTTTAATGTTTGACTACAAATGATAAAAAATCCTTCCTACATCCATTAAAAAAATATTTACTCCCGAACTAGAAGGGAAATGGAGAGTGAATTATTGAATTTAATGACCTTTATGATTAAATTCTCCACATGTCATTTAAAAATTTATTTGTTTTGATTTGATGTTATATTTACCTAATTTTATGTTTTATTTAACCAATTTTTAATGAATACACCCATTATACCTATCCACAAATTTAGAGTTCATATGATTCATTATCCTTATGTTATTATCTTGTTTTTCGAACAATACCATTGTAACATCATGGGAGAGTGGTATATTCCTTACGAGATTTTTGAATAGATATTTGAATTGTTGATAAGTTCTCATTTGAATAAGGTTTAATACATTAGAGAAGAGGATTTGTTTTATATACATGATTGTTTTTTAATTTATAATTATACAATAAAATATAACATTAGGGTAACATTGATATTAACTATAGTAATGAATAAAATGGAATAAATTAAATATGTTGTACTTGGTCATATATATTTCATGTGTTTTTATCATGTTTAATGTCAAACCTATTGAATTTAATTACAGTTTTCTACAAATGGTTATTATATGTACTAACTTGTTGGTATATTTTAATTGGGAAAAGAAAAAAGCAGTAATTATTTTTGGATAAAATAATATATGGGCATGTTTAATTGTAAATGTGTATCTTTTAAAATAAGAAACTAGATATTATTCTTGAATATTGTTCACTAAAATTTAATACATTTTTATAGATGATGTCACAACATGCCTATGTTTTTAACAATTTATAAATAAATTAGAGAAATAATTATGGTATAATGTTGATTAGTTTTTAAAAAATTATAATTTCTGGGGACTCTATGAACTCATTTTATAATAAATTTTATATTCATTAGTTCTGTGTTGTAGATTCTATTATGACTATCATTATTTTATAATACATTTTAAAATCTCTTTTATAATGATACATGTTCTATGATGTGATTCGAGCATGTAATGGATGATTTATTCCACTGAAATGGGTTATTAATTGTTGTTTTGGGACATTCTTTATTCTATGATAGGGGATTATATGACCTTTGGGATAGTAGTGTTGGGGATTCAAACGTGATTTATGGGGGTGGACTGAGGTTGGGATTAGCCATTTATTATTTATTTTACTAAAAGATGATTAGTTTTTCTGATAATGAGTCTAATTTTAATGATATTTGATTGAGATTAATATTTTTACATTCCATTCCACAATACGTGGAAAATGTAGTTATTCATTTTCTATAGACCATTTATATTGGATTATGATGAATCCTTTGATACCTGATATTATGGAATGATAATAATGGATAAATATTTTAACCCAATGGGTGTGATAATTAACAGATCTATGATGTGACGATCATTCTTGGGAATCCATTGTATATGTTTTATTATTCATAGAGTTATTGGATATTGATTTATAATTAATTTAAAAATAAATTTTAATATAAAAAAATTATTTAATAAATCATTTAATCTTTCTATGATTATAATATATATTGACCATATATTACTAGTAGGGTGTACAATTGAATATAAATGTACTTCCTGTTAATTATATGTAGTTACATATTGTGTAGTTCATGATAAATATATTCATTACTTGAGTTTTATGATTTTATAATCTTCACTAACCATTCTAGTTTGAAGTTTGACTCGGAGTGGACTCTTGGGGTTTTCTCCCTATTATCTAGATTTTCGATGAATAGATAATTTGTAACACCCCAGGTAAATAAAGAATATGACATTTTTACATTTATCCATATTTTTGAATAAAATATTAATATTACTTTAAAGGGGACACTATGCTCAATGGCGTACCCAATACGCAACAAACAAGTTTCTTGGGAATCTTATGTTGCACTCTAATAATAAAATAATATTATTTTAAATGGTAGTTAACGCCTAGTCTTTGTAATGGGGGGAATGAACAGAACTAACTAAAAAATGATTATTTATTTTTGTCAAATATTTGTACTCTTTACAATAAATTTTAGTGGATTAAAAATGCGAATGAATCCAATTTTAAGCGTAAACATTCTAATATTCTTTAAAAGGTCGATTAACAGCCTTTTGATGGAGAACCTCTTTTAAATCTACTTTTTGACAATTATATGTGTTATATTTGACAAAATAACATTCTTCTTTAGAATCGGGACATCAAAATTTACTTTGTGTAAATTTTTGGTATTTTTCCGATAAAGTTCATTTTTTTAATGAATATTGAAAAATGTTGTATTTTGATTAAAAATATCTTTTTAATATAATTTATTTATATGATTAGATTATCTTTTGAATTGAATTTAAAGTGAAATTAGAATATATTTTTACCATTTAATCCAATATTGGTCGTTGGAATTAATTTCACTTTGAAAATGCACTTAAACTAGTGTCAATCTTTTGATATATATTGTTTCATAAAAACACGCTATTTGCCATGACAGCGGGAATTAATTATTAAATTAATTAATTTAACTTATATGATTTTAATTTTGTAAAATAGACATCATTTTTTAATTCATAATATGAAATATATCTTAGGGTGAAGTTTTGGTATTTTTCTGAAAAACTTCAATTTTTGATTAGTAGTGAAACCACTAAGTGGTACTTAAAAAATTGATTTTTCATTTAAATGAAACATTACCACTTCTGTGTTTTGGATTTCAAAAATCCGACATACATGGTTGTCATTAGGAAGTAAAATTTGGTTCAATTGGACTAAAATAATTTTTTGGTGAATAGTAACTTTTATGTTTTTAATCGCGATTAGAGGTAATTAGTGTAATTTAAGGTAAAAATAATGTTTTAATAATTTGAAATGAACATGAAACATGTCCTACCCTTATTGTATGTGTCATGGACGACCAAGACAATCCATGGGTCAACTTGGGGACCCCATGGAGCCACTTTGGTTGGAAAATGATATTAATACCTTTTTATTTAAAGTTAAAATTAAAATGTCACAAACATGTGTTGTTTTACTAAAACAATTTTTACATTGGGATTTATAAGTCATATTTTTTACTATAAATATTCATTAGAAATCTAAAAATATTTCTTACATCATGATAGTTTTTTTATAATTTTGAGACATTATATAAATTAATTTATTTATGACACCGTGATGATGCAATGATTACCTCATAAATGTATGATTTAAATAAAATGAAAAGATAATGTAAAATCTAATACCTACACTTGTCAAAAACCTATTTTATGTGTGGATTTCAAAATATTATCACCTTATCCTCTAAATATATAATTTGGGGACCTTTAAAATCCGAAAATCATTTTATAATAAAGTAATATTTTATAACTTTCCAAGAGTGCCCCTCTTCTCCTCTTATAAAAGGCCCCCACCTCTACCACCTTACACACACCTCTCAAGCCTTTGGCATGGGCAAACCCTTCCCATTTCATCCCTCCACATACCTATCTTAATCATTGAAGCCTAACATTTGGCAGAATCCTTTCCAAGGAAGCCTTTGAGCTTAAATAAAAGAGAGTAACTTGTGTTAAAGGTAGTGTTTTCTCCTGTGTTCTTATGTTTTATTTTGCTTCTCCAACCCCATAAACTCTTTTTATTATTTTCTTTTGTAAAAACACCAGAATATTCAGTATACTAGGATTTTGTTATGTGAAGTATTCAAGATAATCTTACACACACCTTATTCTAATGGTTAAAGAACATACTGTTTCTGTGGTGGCGATTTTCTGCCTCATGAAACGATGATTGTTCAATATTCTTTTAACACCTTTAAAGGTGGACATTATGATGTAACTGTATTTTATATATGATATATATGGTATTTATGTTTACTATATGCTTATTTTTTTATATTTAAAACATACCTTTATTCTTTTCATGTTGTGCAAATGCGATAATTTCATATGAGGAAGTGTGGACTACCGCCCCATCAAGTGATGTGACTCGTTAATGCAATACATGTAATGTATAAAGAATGAAATTAATAAACATATGTGACCTATATAACAAATATATTATAAAATAATTAAATTATATATATATATATATATATCTCATTTATTTTTAATTCCATTAATATGACAAAAAAGAATGTAGCGTTCATGCATACGTACGACCTACCGTCTCCATGAACGGTGATTTTCAATTTTTATCTCCAAATGTTATGGAATAGTATAAAATCAATATTTAATGGATATATATGATATTTTAATCATTAATACAATTCTGTAAATGATTTAATTATAACTACATGGGAAATCATTTTCAAACAAGTTCATTTTTTTTACTCATGTACCAAACATCAGAAAAAACATCTGATATGAACTAACATTATTAAACAATTATTATAACATTATAATATGTGATATGAACTGAATAATAATATTTAAAGTAGGTCCTTAAGAAATTATAAATTGACCAAAGTTTATTATTCAGGAATATAAAGAAACAAACAAGACAAGTCGGACTTGAGGAAAGGGATCCGACCTCTCGCTTTCTTTTCAAGTACCCTCTTTTATGTCATTTAATTTCTGCTCCATGTTCTTATGTTGGAGGATGTTATTTTATATTAACCATACTGTAATTTGTATTTTTATATGACGAGATACCCCTATTACTCTCATCAATTCTTTTTTTAGAATTTTTAAGTGGCGTCGTTAGGCTATCGAGTTTTCGTAAGGGATTTTTCATCTCACTTTTATTCCGGTGATATTTATGCTACATTTTATACCATTTCCTTTGAGTGGTATATGTACTGCCCATTATTCTACTCTTTGTGTAATATACTTTCGTTTATGGGTATTTACATCAATGTTTTATTTTACTTCTTTCATGGGGTGTATGTTTTGAAAGATACCCAAGTCGGTAAGGGAACCTTTCACCCTCCTCTTTTTAAAAGACTTATTTTGTTATGTATTTTAATTCACATACTATTAAGGTGGGATATGTTCTTCTATATCCTTATTAATGTAAATTTTATGTCCAAGTGATGAGATACCCTTTTTATCTCTCATCAACCCTTTTTCTGAATTTTGAAGTGACGTCGTTAGGCTGTCGAATTTTTGCACGGGAACTTCTTAACCCAATTTTGATTCTTTGGGATAAACTTGTACTCCTTGAATATGTCATTCTATGAATATTATTGAATACCTGTGATTGTTTTAAACTTAATATCCACTTATATTTGGTGTATTCGTTTGTCACACATAATTATGTAATTGATTTATCCTTAATCAAAGGATATCGTCTTTGTAAGGGACTTCGTCTCAATCTCCATTCATTGAGGCATATTTTATTTTATACACAACATTCTTTTATACGGTGTACAATCCCCTTTGAAATTTATGCTTATTCAAAAGGAATCTTTTTTTATACAAAGTGTTTTACTAAATGACAAAAGGAATGTTTCTTTGTCATACTTATGCGGCGACAATGACTTCTCCGCCGCCATGACCATTATTTGAGTTTCAGCTTCCTCTACAAGCCATACCTTTTTTTTAAAATGAAAAATAAATACCACATTTTACTTCTCTTTTATTTTGGTATTGAAAATGGTTTTAATAATGTATTCATATCAATGGGTTGTATTGATATCTTGTGATTGAAAAGTGGAAAAGTTATGTTTCCTTTATGCATATTTTATGTGATACGATTATGTTATGTTTCTTGGGAATTATTATGAAGACGGGTGGTTCCAGGATAATCTAAGGGCGGGTGAGCCTGATATAGCTCTCCAATGCATTGGGTAATGCGATGGAGTTAAATTTTAAGGTTTCTCCGAAGAGATTTAGGGAATAAACTGTGATGGGTATTCCAAACGTAACCAAGAGGGTTACTCTCTACGTAAGAATGATATGAATGCCTCAAGTTACCTTTATGCCTTATGATTTCAATGATTTATTCATGATTTGATGAGGTATGTTAAAATGCTTATGTTTTATGAGTAATGTATGATTTCATATATGGACTGATGTTTTCTTTCCATACTTTTATATCCCTTAATGAGATTTTTATGCTCATCCCGTGTTTTTGAAATGTTTTTCACAGGTCAAGGGAAAGGTGCATGATATGATGATAGTGTCAAGGATGTGTCAATGAAGTTTCAAGAAAGAAACCATGTTTTATTTTAAATATGCTTCCATTTATGGGTAAAAACCAAAACTATCTTTTATGTAACCACTTTGTTTAAATGTGGAATGTAATTCATGATTTATAATCTAATTATCTAAAACTCTAAACCTGAAAAGATCTACAATGTGAATTATTCATTTAATTCAACATTAAGTAAGGTTTAAGGTCGGGACCTTATTGTTGGTATCAGAGGTCAGTTTATACAACTTTAGGGATTATGAGTTTTTGTTAGACACATGATTAGTCCCTATATCTATTATTTCAGTTAAATACTTTTTTATAACTTTTTTCAGGTCAAGTAATGTTGGTTACGAATGGAAGGAGAATGATATCAAACGACATTCCTATCTATTTCTGATGACATGCTTGCAATAATTATTGCAAAGTCATGTTCGGATGATTGTGAAACTTTTTCTAGCATACAAATCGCTTGCGAGCAGTTGTTTGAGATATCAAACACCTCCACTATACCTCGTTATCATCATGGATCATGGGATGTATTTAGACAAATAATATTTTCACAATATTCTCATATTTTCAAGAAAGATAAATATTAACAAGGTATTTTCAAATATTTTACCTTATCACATGAATTTAAAGCATATTATGATTTTAAAAATGGTGTTGAGGAAGGAGACCCTTGCGCAACCTATTTATATTTGCTTTTAAAGCATAGTCTCTCAGCACATACTTATGGTATTTTAAAAGGACCAATAATAGAAAGTTTCAACTCAAATTCTGTCTGACTATTTTATAAAAATCATGTTTTATCAGATGTTTTGGAATTATATGTCATACCTGATTATTTCCCAAAACTGTTTTTCTGTGAACACCCATATGAACCATGTTGTACAAGGTGTTTTTGGATGGAGGAAGCAAATGATTTTGAAGGATCTATAAATCATTGTTGTAATGCATGGGACTTCTACCTACGCGAGCAAGATGACGATGAAACCGAGTGGATGCCATGATCAGGGTATGATGTTATTCATTTTGGGAATCGTTTTCTTTTATCTTATGGTGGTGAGATAAGACTTCAAGAATTAAGATTTTGAGATCGTAATAAATTTGGATGAAAATGAGAGGTATAACTAAACTATTGAGGTTAAAACATGTAGGGTTACTTTTGAAGTTTTATAAAAAAGACAACACACAGACCGTGTGACAACCCATCATGTCGGACAAATATATGGGAATCAAACCCACAACCAAAGTGTGACTGGTATTTATCACCTACCACTGGACTATGTGAAGTCCCTGGTTAGTATGACTTATTCTTGTTAGTTAGATGATTTTATGAATTATGTGTAAGTTGATTTTGGGTTATCTATGGAAATTATTAACCTATCACATAGGATATGTGATTAGGATAATTAATTTTCAATATGAGACTTCAAGAGCAACTGATGTTATTTTGAGATAAGTGTTAATTTGTACCTTGGAAGGCTATGTGATTAAATCCTTCAAATATTTGGGTTTCAATCTTAGTTTGGTTTACATTGATTAATTTTATGGACAAATTGTTCATTGAATGGTCTTTGTTGAACTTTGGGTATTGTTTGACAAGTTTTGGAGATTGAGAATAGATTTTTTTTATAAAGGATTATCCTTTTTGGGTATTATCTGATCTCATACTAACCTTTTATGTTTTAGTTTTGGATAAGGTCTCAATACATGGGAAGTATATTGTTCTCTTTTTTGGATTAGGTGATTCTCTAGTAGTTGATTATAGCTATCTTAATGTAAACAAGTCTTCCTAAATACACATCATTTGGGGAAAGTACGAGTTTGTGTAAGAAATATAGTAAAATTTGAAAGTCAACATGACAAGTAAGTATGTTTCCTTAAGATCAAAAATAAATTACTCAATGAAAAGTAACATAAAACAAAAATGTTTTCTATTAACTTTTCCTACGGTGGAATCGAATACCGTTTAACCCACCACAAGTATGTGATTTTCTTATGGTTAACTTTCTCCTAAACATGTTTTCTATCAGTCTCCCTAAGAACATGACCCTTTGTTTTTTCCTCCATATCCACGTTTTCCTACACGAAATCCTAGTATGGGTTAACTCGGGTGACCTTTTTACTTCCATTTCATTATTTTAAAGTGATTGTTTTACTGACTCTTGTTCCGATGTGGGATTTTCAATGAAGTTTCCAAGCCCAATTTTAAAATTGCGAGGATGCAATTCCCAAAAGGGGGGAAGGATTTAACACCCAGGTAAATAAAGAATATGACATTTTCACATTTATCCATATTTGTGAATAAAATATTAATATTACTTTAAATGGGACTCTATGCTCAATGTCGTACCCAATACACAACAACGAGTTTCTTGGGAATCTTACGTTGCACTCTAATAATAAAATAAAATTATTTTAAATGGTAGTTAACGCCTAGTTGTTGTAATGGAGTGAATGAAAATAACTAACTAAAAAATGATTATATATGTTTGTCAAATATTTTTATTCTTTACAATAAATGTTAGAGGATTAAAAATGAGAATGTATCCAATTATAAGCGTAAACATTCTAATATTCTTTAAATGATCCATTAACCGCCTTTTGAGGGCGAACCTCTTTTAAATCCACTTTTTGACAATTTTATGTGTAATATTTGACAAAATAAAATTTTTCTTTAGAATCGGGACATCAAAATTTACTTTGTGTAAATTTTAGTAATTTTTCTGATAAAGTTCATTTTTTAATGAATAGTGAAAAATGTTGTATTTTAATTAAAAACATCTTTTTAATCTAACTTATTTATATGATTATTTTATCTTTTGAATTGTTTTTAAAGTGGAATTAGAATATATTTTTCCATTTAATCCAATAGTGGTCGTTGGAATTAATTTCACTTTGAAATTGGACATAAACTAGTGTCAATCTTTTGATATATATTGTTTCATAAAAACGCTTTATTTGTCATGAAAGCGGGAATTAATTATTAAATTAATTAATTTAACTTATATGATTTGAATTTTATAAAATATAAATCATTTTTTAATTCGGAATATCAAATATAGCTTAGGGTAAAGTTTTGGTATTTTTCTGAAAATCTTCAATTTTTGATTAATAGTGAAACCACTAAGTGGTACTTAAAAAACTGAATTTTCATTTAAATGAAACATTACCACTTATGTGTTTTTAATTTCAAAAAATTTGACATACATGGTTTTCATTAGGAAGTAAAATGTGGTTCAACGGGATTAGAATAATGTTTTGGTGAATAGTAACTTTTATGTTTTTAATCGCGATTAGAGGTAATTAGTGTAATTTAAGGTAAAAATAATGTTTTAATAATATGAAATGAACTTTACACATGTAATAATCTTATTGTATGTTTCATGGAAGACCAATAAAATCCATGGTTCATCTTGGGGACCCAATGGAGCCACATTGGTGGGAAAATGATATTAATACCTTTTTATTTAAAGTTAAAATTAAAATGTCAGAAACATGTGTTGTTTTACTAAAAAAATTCTTACATGGGGTTATATAAGTCATAGTTTTTACTATAAATATTAATTATAAATATAAAAATATTTCCTACATCATGATATTTTTTTTATAATTTTTAGACATTAAATAAATTAATTTATTTATGACACCGTGATGATGCAGTGATTACCTCATAAATGAACAATTTAAATAAAATGAAAAGACAATGTAAAATATAAGACCTACACTTGTCAAAAACCTATTGTATGTGTGAATTTAGAACTATTATCATCTTATCCTCGAAATATATAATTGTGAGACCTTTAAAATCCGAAAATCATTTTATAATAAAGTAATATTTTATAACTTTCCAAGAGTTCCCCTCTTCTCCTCTTATAAAAGGCCCCCACCTCTACCACCTTACACACACCTCTCAAGCCTTTGGCTCGGCCAGACCCTGCCCATTATATCTCTCCACATCCCTATATTCATCATTGAAGCCTCACTTTGGGTAGAATCCTTTCCAAGGAATCCTTTGAGCTTAAATCAAAGAGAGTTTCCCGTTTTAAAGGTAGTGTTTTCTCTTATGTTCTTATGTTTTATTTTGCTTCTCCAACCCCCTAAACTCTTTTTACTCTTTTATTTTGTAACAACACCAGTATATCCAATATACTAGGATGTTTTTATGTGAATGATTCTAGCTACACTTACACACACCTTCGTCTAATGGTTAAAGAACATACTGTTTATGTGGTTGGCAATTTTCTGCCTCACGAAACGATGATTGTTCAATATTATTTTAACACCTTTAAAGGTGGCCATTATGATGTAAATGTATTTTGTATATGATATATATGGTATTTATGTTTACTATATTCTTCTTTATTTTATATTTAAAACATACCTTTATTCTTTTCATGTTGTGCAAATGCGATAATTTCATATGAGGAAGTGTGGACTACCGCCCCCTCAAGTGATGTGACTCATTAATACAATACATGGAATGTATAAAGAATGAAATTAATGAAAATTTGTGACCTATATAACATATAAATTATAATGGAATTATAATATATATATGTATATCTCATTTATTTTTAATTCCATTAATATGACAAAAAAAATGAAAGTAGCGTTCATGCGTACGTAAGACCTACCATCTCCATGAACAGTGTTTTTCATTTTTTATCTCCAAATGTTATGGAATAGTATAAAATGAATATGTACTGGATATATATGACATTTTAATCATTAATACTATTATGTAAATTCTTTACTTATAACTACATGGGAAATCATTTTCAAACAAGTTCATTTTTTTACTCATGTACCAAACATCGGAAAAAACATCTGATATGAACTAACATTATTAAACAATTATTATAACATTATAATATGTGATATGAACTGAATAATAATCTTTAAAGGAGGTCCTTAAGCAATTATAAATTGAACAAATCTTATTATTTAGGATTATAAAGAAACGAACAGGACAAGTCAGACTTGAGGTAAGGGATCCGACCTCTCGCTTTCTTTTCAAGTACCCTATTTTATGTCATTTCATTTATGCTCCATGTACATATGTTAGAGGATGTTATTTTATATTAACCATACTGTAATTTGTATTTTTATATGATGAGATACCCCCTATAACTCTCATCAATTCTTTTTTTATAATTTTTAAGTGGTGCCATTAGGCTGCCGAGTTTTCGTAAGGGATTTTTCATCTCACTTTTATTCCCGTGTGATTTATGCTACATTTGACACCATTTGCTTTGAGTGGTATATGTACTACCCATTATTATAATCTTTGTGTAATATAATTTCGTTTATTAGTATTTACATCAATGTTGTATTTTCCTTCTTTCATGGGGTGTATGTGTTGAATGATACCCAAGTCGGTAAGGGAACCTTTCACCCTCCTCTTTTTAAAAGACTTATTTTGTTATGTCTTTTAATTGACATACTATTAAGTTGGGATATGTTCTTATATATCCTTATTAATGGAAATTTTATGTCCAAGTGATGAGATAACCTTTGTATCTCACACCAAAACTTTTTCTGAATTTTGAAGTGACGCCGTTAGGCTGTCGAATTTTTGCAAGGGAACTTCTTAACCCAATTTTGATTCTTTGGGATAAACTTGTACACGTTGAATATGTTGTTCTATGAATATGTGTGAATAAACTGTGATTTTTTTACACTTAGTATCCACTTATATTTGGTGTATTCATTTTTCACACATAATTATGTAATTGATTTATCCTTAATCCAAGGATAAGGTCTTTGTAAGGGATTTCGTCTCAATCTCCATTCATTGAGGTATATTTTGTTTTATATAGAACTTTCTTTTATACGGTGTATAAACCCCTTTGACTTTTATGCTTATTCAAAAGGAATATTTTTTTTATACGAAGCGTTTTACTATACAACAAAAGGAATGTTTCTTTGTCGTACATATGCGGGGACACCGACTTCTCCACCGCTGTGACCATTATTTAGGTTTTGGATTCCTCTACAAGCCATACTTTTTTTTAAATGAAAAATAAATACCATGTTTTACTTTTATTTTATTTTGGTATTGAAAATGGTTTTCATAATGTTTTTATATCAATTGGTTGTATTGATATCTTGTGATTGAAAAGTGGAAATGTTATGTTTCCTTTATGTATGTTTTATGTGATATGATTATGTTATGGTTCTTGAGCATTATTATGAAGACGGGTGGTTCCGTGATAAACTATGGGTGGGTGAGCCCGATATAGCTCTCTAATGCATTGAGTAATGTGAAGGAGTTAAACGTTAAGGTTTCTCCGAAGAGATTTAGGGAATATACTATGATGGGTATTCTAAACGTAACCAAGAGGGTTACTCCCTACGTAAGAATGTTATGAATGCCTCAAGTTACCTTTATGCCTTATGATTTCTAAGATTTATTCATGATTTGATGAGTTATGTTAAAATTATTTGGTTTTATTAGTAAATTATGATTTCAAACATGGACTGATGTTGTCTTTTCATACTTTTATATCCTTTACGGAGCTTTTTATGCTCATCCCATGTTTTTGAAATGTTTTTCACAGGTCAAGGGAAAGGTGCATGATATGATGATAGTGTCAAGGATGTGTCAAGAAAGAAACCATTTTTATTTTAAATATGTTTCCGTTGATTGGGAAAAACCAATACTATCTTTTATGTAACCAGTTTGTTTAAATGTGGAATGTAATTCATTATTTATGAACTGATTCTCTAAAACTATAAACTTGAAAAGATCCTCAATGTGAATTATTCATTTAATTCAACATTAAGTAAGGTTTAAGGTCGGGGCCTTATATAATTAACCACCATTGATTTTCTAATAGTTATATATTTTTATTATTAAGGATACATACTCACAATGGATACTAATTCCATATGTTTATGTAGTTGGTGGTAATGTATTCTGTTTTTGAGAAAAACTTATTACAAGATATGTTATCCAAAGGATAAATAATTATGCTTTTTGAATTATTTGTGATTTTTTAAAGTGATGTACAATACAAAATGGTTGTATTAGAACATATAAACATCTAAATTATTATATATTGATATACTTTTTGATTTTAAAATAATGTGATTAAAGGGGAGAATTTTATGTAATAGTTACCTTGTTTGTTATGGTCTTTTTTATTAAGAGATAAATATTTGAAAAGTTATAGAAGATAAAAAATAATGTGGTTATGTACTATTGGAGGATATTTATTTTATATTATTTTAGTTTTTATGCTTTTAATCATATTATATACCATTTTCAAGAACATAGTCAATATAAGAGTATATAATAATAGATTACTATGTGATAGTTCATCACAAATTTATTATAATTGATCTATTAATGATTCCTCTTAATTATCAGGAGAATATTAAGGAATTATCCTATTTATTATACCATTCATGCTCATCATATATATGATTATATATTTTATCTACTCTTTAGCACTTGGTTGGTGATTGGGCTAGACATTATTAGCATGTGGAGTTGTTATGGAGCAGCTTGGGAATAATGGACACATCAAAATATTACATTTTGTTATATGTTTAATCTTTTTATGTTTTTTATTTTAATGGAAATTACATGAATATATTCAGTTATTTTTTATTAAATGATTAGGATTTTTTGGTTTTCTTATTTTATATCTCATTCAATATTCTTCTAAGATGGTAATAACTAATATTTGGGTGTATGATATATCATATGTGCTTGTCTCCAACATATGACTACTTAATTGAAGTCTCCAATTTTTATTATAAATCTGTTACAATTTCTTACCCATGAGGGGTACAATTGGGAGAGGTAATAATTACATATATCACATGAATAATTATCTAAATTAAAATTTTGAAGAAATATAAAAAAATGGATCTTTTTGTTGGACCTTAATAGATGTTTTTAATGAAAACCTAAAAACTCATTATAAAATATATGGTTTTGGCACTTTTAACAATTTATGATGTTTTATTTAATTATATTCTCATCATCCCAATGATATTTTATAGTAATAAATCCCTTTAAAATAATCTAATACCCAATCACTGTAATTTTGACATTATTTAAAAATAACGAATAACTCATATACCTGTTTTCTATTATGAACATTTTTTTTCAATTTATAAATGAATCATCAAATATGTGATCATTTATAATATATTTTTTATAATTAAAATTTTTAAAAAGGTTAAAATAATATTAAAAATGCATATTTTTTCAATATGAAATGATTGTAAGAATAAAAAAATTTATATGATAATATTATATTTTATAAATTATATGCTAGTAGAATATAGAATTTGTTATTAGCCCCCCCCCCCACAAACTTCAATTAGTGGTAAATTGATATTTAATATATTATATATAATTTATTTAAATAATATATAAATTTAAGGACAAAAATGTACTGAATAAATTATTACTGTTTGTAGTTATAAAATATATAATATAAAATGTAATAAACTTTATGATTTTTATAATGGTTAAGATTCAACCAGTATATCGCTTTCTTATATTTATTATCACCCAATATTTGGTTCAAAATGTTTTCCATATTTTAAATTTTAAGAGAAAAATATCATATTGATAACGAATTATGCATACATTTAATAAATTAGAAGAAAAATTTAAATAAAATTACCTAAAATAGCTACATCATAAATTTATATTACACAAGATGAATATTTTTCCTTTTTTATATTACAGATAAATGTATCTCTAAAAGAATAAATCAAATACATAAATCATAGTGTAAATACTAAAATTTGATAATAATTATATTAATGAACTAATTTAATATTTAAAAATACTATTATAAATCTAATATCTGTAATTTGAAATATTTACTAATATAGTTTCAATCATCCAACAATTTATAGTTAATAATAAAAATAAAACATTCTCTTATATGATGAAAAAATTTGTAATCATCCCAACCATTAAATATATAAATAATTTCATCTATACATTCATTCCTGTATTTTAATCTCCATGTTATTTATAGTGACCCAATATAGATTATTAATATATTATAATATATTATTTTATTTTATTTTTTAAATATATATACATTTTTAATTTATAATTAGCCCTAAATATCATAAATGAACCATAGAAATTTCCAATTTCAATAGCCCTTATCATTCAGTATAATAATAAATATTTATCTAAAATATTATGAAATATAGTAATATAAAAAAATACATCAATTCCTTAATAAAATATTTAAGAATTCATAATATTTTAAACCAATAAAAATGTGGATTTTTTATATTCAATTTTAATGATTCAATTTTTATTATAATATATATTTGAAACATTATTTCGTAAATTATCATGTGTTTTCAAGAAACTAATTGAATCACTCTTACATATTATATATAATTTAATGGTTTCATCCACTAAATATCATTTTTCTCAAATAAATTCTTTTAATATGTAATCAAATTTTACATATTGGTATATTAATTTTATATGGTTCATTAATTATAATTATTGTAAAAATAAGACTATAAACATTTGATATACATAGATAAGTATTATAGTCATAAAATTTATCATGGATATTTTTTGAATTTTGATCCCATATATCTTCATATTAATAATACTTACATAATTTAGAATATAAAAAATGTTCTACATTTATAATTATGTTTACTAATGATATATGGTTACAAATATATACAATGTTTGAAAATATTAAATGTATTAAACATTATTTTTGTATAGTATAGGAAATTTATTAATTTTTTTAAAATTAATCAAGAATTGATTTTCTCAAAACATATATTTCAAATTGTATAAATTAGATTTGTAGATATTATTTTTTTTATTGGTACTAATAATATAATAGGCCCAATCCCTTTCCAATTATAATTAATAATAATTCATGACCTATTCAAATAAAATAATCTTTAAATTATATTGTTTTGATGTTGTAGTTAATATAACATATTAGTAATTTATATTCTAAAATCATATTATTTTAAATTAATAATATATATATATTATCATTAAATCATTTCATTTTCGTATAATATTGAATCCCCCACATATATGTATTTTTATGTTAAATTTTTTTAAATAAGTTTGTGGTCGAAGAATAATTAATTATAGATGAAAATTCCACAAGCCATAGTCCCAAGACCTTATAGTACATTAACATGTCTTGAAGGTCTAGTGAATTATCATGTCAGTATAATCATGCTTGCTTCATAACAAAATCATCAGCTACGTACATCTTTCTTTAATCAACTTCTTCCTGCTTCATATGTACAGAATATTTTTTAAAATTATGATATCAATAGAAATATTATATAATCCAAAATATCAAATGATAAAAATTTAGATAGTCAATGTATTCATAGAATAAAAAATGTCAAATACGGGTTACGTTTAAAATTATGATTTGATTATATTGACTAAATTTCTAAAAAATAAGAATACAAAATTCTATTAATATTGGTAAATTTTTTAATAATACCGACACAATTTATTCATTTTCACCACTTCGAAAATGACAATTTTATACAGGTATAAAACGTAAAAGTGCATATTTTAATAAATTTAATAATTCAAATTACCAATAGAAATATTAAATGGGATTAATTATTTAATTATAACTCCTTATGCACAATGAATAATGATTCATGAGATAGATACATTTATAATATAGAAAATTGTAAAAGATATGTAGTTGCAACATATTCATTTCTATTAGTAGAAAATTTATTATTTAAAATTTTAAATTTAATTTATTGTTTTATTACAGGAATATTCAAAACTACCATTATATTTCATATTACTAAACAAAAAATTATACACTTCTTGTTGTGGTATAAATATTATTTTTTAGTAATTGTCAATAAAAATAAAAATATAACTTGTTCAATGTTCATATAAATTGATGAAATAAATCAATTTAAGTTGACATGGAGAATGTTTCCATTTGAAGGTAGATACATAAACTCTAAATAAATGTTATGGAAAATAGATAGAATTTAATTGACTATGATGCCATGGGACTATATTTTGATATTTTATTTTGTTTTTTCCCATTAACTAATTATTCATTATTGGATATATGTTTAATAATTACTAAAAATCATTGGGATTAAAAAACGGGATGTTTTTTATCGGAATTATATTATATAAAACTTTTCTTATTTTGACCAAATAATATAATTTTGATAATGTAACGATCTATTAGTGGGAGAATTATATTATTCTTTGAAAAGTTTTTTCAATTTTATTTGTGTATTTATTATATTAGAAATGGAACTAATTTTCCTTGAATGCATATATATAATAATAAATATTTCAGGATAATTGCATTTATATCAAATTTTTTATAGTTTTTTGTTTGATATGTTAGAAATTAAATGTTAGCATAATTGAATTTATGCATACATGAATCATTTATAATTTTATATTTTATAAAATATATTAATATAGTATATGAAATTGGATTTGACCAAATAATGTGATTTTTAATTTGAAAATTTGTTTCTACAAATAAATATTAATATAATTTCCCTTATACTTAACATGTAAAATAATAATTAACAGTATTCTCAATTTTTGTATGCATTAATTTTATTCTTTAAATTTAATTATTATTAGAAATAAACAATATCAAAATTAAATAATCAATATAAGTTATTTAGATACATATTTAATTTTAGTGATTGTTTTTATATTATTATTTTTTTTTGATTAACTAATATAGATTTATAGGTTATGTAATATTATTAAATACTTAAAAAATAAATTTAAGAAAAACTACACCATTCTATTTTTTCCAACTTGAATAATGACTAGTAACATAATATGGTGTTTCGATATGAGATATGAATTTGACTATTTAAGACATTTTTTCTGAAATAAATTATTATATGTCAATTTTATTAATGTAGTATTTTTTTAAAAGACCCATAAAATTAATCCTGGGGAGTAATAAATTGCATAATTTTTAATAAGAATTATTATCCATATATATATATGTAAATATAAATTATTATAGGCGGATTTCTTATTAAAAACATAGAGAAAACTATCATTTTGATACATTAATAAGTGTGGAAAGTGGTGATTTATACCGGTATATTGGATTTTAATTTGAATTATACATACGGAATTAATGACTTTTAATGTAAAATTTACTTTTTTATATAGATTTATAATAAAAATAATAGATAATTAAATCCTCATGAATTTTTAAAATTATGAATTATAATTCAATATAGATATACATGATTTGAATAATTCATTACGGTAAATTATATTTGTTAAAAAATTACTATTTATTTATATAGACAATGAGATTAATGGAGAAGTTATTTTTTAAAATAACATGGTAGTTTAATTAATTAAACCAATATGATATCATATTGCATATTATTTAAGACTAAATAAAACTGATTGAATTTTATATAAATTTTCCATATTAAATGTATATAATATAATATATATGGATGTAATAAGAGAAAATTCCAATTTTTTTATCTAAATAAGAAATCTACAATATTTTCAACCTGGACAATATTTTTTGTCTCTATAATATCTTATTGTATATTAGAAATAATATATTTTATCAAAAAATGTGTGATTAAATATTGAATAATCAATATTATATTGGGTAAATATACTTATATATGGTATTTTGTGTTTCATGACTCGACGGAGTAATTTATGGATTTTATAAATATATTTTGGCTTTTTAAAAAACCTATTTAATATTTATGATCTAGGAAGGATACATTTTTAGAAAGGATAAATACAAGTGGAAGAGTGACTAATAAGACTACAATTATTTGAAGGGATGTCTATTATAAAATTAATTATTCGAACAAAAATATGTTTTTTATTAATCAGTGTTTTAGTGTCTATAAATTAATAAGGTAAATTACTCAAATATTTATCTTGGGTTTTGGGGGAGATTAATTAGTTGTTTAATCATTAGTTGATGAAATTATTGAGTAGTGGTTAACTCAAGTGTTGTTACTCTTCTTTCATTATGAGTTTCAATATAATTCAACATATTATATTTTTATACTTGAATTATATGAAATATTATAGTTAGAAAAAAAATATGATTACATTTAATTTTAAAAAAACATCAAATAGTATATTTTATTTTCATCAAATTTCATTGAAATCATATTTATAGCTCAATTATTTGGGTGTTGTTTGTGATGAAATTTTCTAGATGGTTTTTATTGTCTGAAGATTGGGGGATATTATGGATTAACTATTATAGATATGTAATGGGTTATGGATGATTTTTCATTCTCAATTTTGTGTATTCAAAATATGTGGATGCATCATATGTGAAAAGCATTGGCATAGAGTATTGAGGTGGATGGTCTGGGTGATGCTTCCTAATTTATTACCAATGTGGGTAGGAGGTATGATATATTGTGGAATATAGAGTGACATGGTTAGATGCTTCTTCCCATGTCTTGGTCACTATCCATAGAGCTAAGTTGAATAATGGGATTCTTTATTGATGATGATGACTTAATACAATAAGATTTAACTATATAAATTCTAATTATCTATAATTATAGAATATTCAATGTGGACCAAACAATGTTTCTCAGTTTGATATTTTACAAAACATGGTTTTCTATAGCCTCTTCTTTTAAATTTTTGTTTTTTAAAATTTCATCATCTAAGAATAAAGGTGCACAGTTTTAAATTATGGTCATATAATTTAATTTTTTTCAAATAAATTCTCAAATACCATTTGATGTGGGATTTCTACTTATTTTTCATAGGAGCGCTAAGTACCCAAGAGGTCTTTTTAAGGTGTTTTTATGTCTATTCAATCATATTAAACCAATGTATTCTATATATCAATAATTTGGGGCTCTGATATGAGTTATACATCTATCTCTTAGGATTGATTATTTGTTTGGTTTAGTTTTCAATAGCTCTGTAGTTCCCATATATGTTGTTTTTTCTACTATTTTATGTTATAATTTTATTTATGTTATTTGGTGTTTCTAAACTGAGGCATCCAATTTAATTTTTAATTTCTTATATTAGAGGTGATGAGAGCTCTATGATTTTTTTTATGATTCAAGGATTTATGGAATTCTATAAAGTATGGGATTTGTTAATGGGATATAATTAATCAAAAATTAGTTAATAATAATATAATATTTCAATTTTTAATGTTTAATAAACCATAATTAATATTAAACAATAGGAATAGAATGATTTTATCTTACATAGTATGGATATCAAATATTTTTTTGTGTTAATGGATTACGTCTTAATTTTTAATTTTTAATTTTTTTATTTTATTTCTCTATTCTATAAATCATTGTCATTTTTTATAATAGTTATAAAAATTGAAATATAATAATTATTGGTATATATAAAATAATGAGGATTTATTAATTGTTGTTTTCATCAATTTTAATTTTTTTGGAAATGGATTTTTCTCTTGAATAAATTTTAAATAAAATATATTTCTCATTGTATGGTTATTTAGGACACTTTTGACTATGAAATGTTATAAAAATAACAGTTATTCCAAAATTATATACTACTTTTATTTTGATATAGAAATTATTTGGGTTCATGTGATCCCAGATGATTATAGGGTCAGTATGGCATCGTTATATGGAATAGGGGACTTGTAAATTATTTTTTGTTTTATTTATATTTTATCTGTTTAATTAGGAAAGGATAATTTTATATGTGAAAATTGTTGAGGTTCTGATAGATGATGTTTTAGTGATAAATTGGTCAAGTTTCATCTTTTTTTGGTATCATTTAAAACATGTGGTTTTTGGATAGTAGATGATATGCATTTTGGTTTCATAAATAAAATCAGGATAGTGGAAATGGGTTAATTTTGGGAATGAAATTTAATTATTATCAAAAATTATAAGATTATGTCATGATAATTATTAATCCTCAAAAGACCGATGTTCAATTTTTAATTACTTCATTACTTTTCCCCCACTACATAGTATATTTGGATTTTCCTCAAAGTGTATAATTTCGAGTACATTTGGATGATTCCAAACATGACTATAATAATATAATGTTTACATTAATTTATTTAACTCATCATGTTGGATATTTAACATAATATTGAATGTTTATAATTATATATAAACCACATATGTGGTCAGAATATTGTTAGTGGGAAAATAAAAAAATGTTATTAATTTAATAATGAAATTTTTAACGTAAATAATTAATTATGAGTGTTGAGAACATTTGTGTTTCATATAGTATATTTACTCCATTAAAGTGGTTGTCAATAAGTATATAGACAATATCCACAGTATATATTATTTTTAGTTTGTTCACATCATGTGGTTATGTGTTATATAATAGTTCTAGTGTGTTTTCAATTTTTATTCTTCCAAATCCATGATAGTATGTGAAATGAAACCAATGGACTATGGAGCTCATTCCCCAAAACATCTGTTATTGAAAGGAATATATAGACGTCTAACCCTATTTTCACAATATTTCATTAGAGTAAATTTTTGAGCATGTTTTATTTATTTACACAATATTTTATATGTCAATATAGTGGTTTAATTTATTTACCAAATTTTCACACTTATCTATATCGAAATTTATTATCCATAAGATTTCAAAATGTTTACTATTTACAAGCCATGTCATATTATGGTATAGTACACGGTGTAAGATATTTTTTTGATCAAGGTAAACTACATTAAAATTATATGTAGGAAATTTTTTTTAATAATAATATATTAATGAATTGAGGGTTATAATTCATGATTTTTTAATGTGTCTCATTTAGAGAATAGTAACTCTTGAAATTTAACATCTGGGAAGTGTTTGAAACCAATGTATATGTTGTTGAAATATAAATTTAATCCATTTTAGGTTTTATATTATATTATTATATATGCAGGACACAATGTGAGATATCCATCTAGAATCTATGAACATATTATTTTTGATTAGGTGATGAATAATTTTCAATTATTTACTCATTAGCCATTAGTATGATTTGAATATATTTTATGTAGGATGATCCTAAAGAGATCCGAGTTAGTATGATTTTTATGCTCACCATACAACCAAAACATTATTTTTCATTTATATATGAGCTGGTTTCTGATGATGGTAGATTTTCATAAATCATGTAGATGTTCATATATATTTTTGGGTTTGTGATCATCTCTAATGAGTGCCTTTTAGAACTATTAACTACTATTTTAGTTTTTTAATTTTCTATGAAATTAAATGTATTTAAAATTATATTTTATTTTTTATTAGTAAGATTCATTTAGTGTTTTGAACTCATCTCTAGTTCAATATCCTTCATAAGTTGTCATTAATCCTATTAATTTGTAACTTATACCCTCAATGATAGTTACCAACACATTTCCCATCGGACGAAGGGGTTCATTTTTCATTATCTCCTTTCATTCCATTTCAAACTAAGAGGTTTTCATTTTTATAGTGGGTTATATCTATGTGGTATCAAATAATATTTTATGAGATATTTAGATCTTTGGAAGAAGTAAATAGCGAGTACATTAGGGGATGTTTTTACAAATGGTAGTTTAGGTTCAATTTTAATAAGAATCCGTGAAATGCATCATATAATATTCCATAGTTGGAGTCGGTTGTGAAAAAATTAATAAATTATTTTATAGTAGATATTCATTACTAGGTTTCTCCAAATATTTATCAAACATATATTGTGGAATATGAGATATTAGTTTCTATAGAGATGATATTGGTTAGAATCATATACTATCTATAGCTAAGTAATCAAGGTTCTTTATATTGAATGTCTCTGGAAACAAATTCCATGATACCTACAAAGAAGTGTATGTGGATAGCCAAAGGTACATCCCAAACATATCCATCCCATTTCATTGGGTTTAGTGAGTCATCGTACCTTTCCAATGGATTATATATTTTCCATCCTTATGGGCAACAATTTAATTAGGAGTGGGAACTCATGAACATTATGATAATGAAATCAGTGGATTTTTTTATTTATTTGATTTCCTATTGTTTCATTAATAACTTTGGTTATAATGTCATGGTTCAACCATATATAAACATTAGAGGGTAAATGTGATAAATTTATAAAAAACATCTAATAAACATCATCCATATTAATAATATTTGACCATGGAGATTGGTCTTCATTAATCTCATAGAGGTAGTGTATCGGGTCTTGGTCAGTGGTGTAATATAATGTTTCCAGTTCCAAATTGGATAAATATCATTTTATGCACTATATTTATTATTTTTACATTTATTCATTCCTTGTATGAAATTATAAGATACACCCTTAATAATTATCATTTCCTTTTTCTATTTACCAAGACTTGCGTTTGAGAGGATTTTAGATGCATTGGAATTGACTATTCTTGTTATTATAAAATCATGGATATGTAATGTATATAGGGTCTATGATATAGTGTTGTTATCAAAAATAACATGGTGATATATCCATTTTTTATGGATATTTCAATATGAAATCATTCTATATATATATGGGATGTATTCAATGTATTATATTAGGCATTGCTTCTAGAGGGGAATTGGTTATTATGATGGAAATATAAAATATACCATGTTTGTTAACGAGGGATAACCATGGATGGGCATGTGGTATTTTTATTCATCATCTTTAATTATTTTTGATTAAATTTTATGTTAATAATTGGATCATTATTTAAATTTATGAGGGTCATGGATGAGTCACATACTAACATTCCAATAGAGGTTATGATTTTACCCAATGTAAGTGAGATAAATTTTGGCATAGAGATCCCTAATAAAACTATGATAATATTTATATATTTATAGATGATAGTGAATTTAAATATATGTGTGAATCATATATTAGTTGATTATATCTTCTGTCTATGTTTTGTTTGGAGTAGTGTGACACATTACTGTTCTTTTATTTTGATTGATAATAAGGTTAGTATGAGTATATATCTATGTATATATTATCATACCATAAATAAGTATTTATTAAATAATATATATAAAATTCAACAATATAGATGATTTATTAATCTTAATAAATGAATATATTTCTTTATATAAAGTCAATCCATGGTTAGGATACCATCATTCAGATGTTAAGGCTGAGAATATTTCAAATACTACAATATGATATCCTTATGGGTATTATTATGTCCTTATAGTGTAACATGGTGTAATGATTTCTTCATATTTATTCATTAGATTGAAAAATACAATGTCCTAAGAGTTTCTTCAATTGTTAAATTTTATTTCAATATATGATGTCAATTAGTTCAATATGAATTATGAGATGAAAATAAAAGCATATGCAGTTCATTTTGGGATTCATCATTGTCAGTAGTTGTTTTGGAAGATAATATTGTGAGTGGTCATGTATTATAATGTTTAATATTTGGGTATTTTTATATCCCAATATTTATTTGATATGAATACTTCATTGTTAAAATGAATTGTCTATTGGAAACCCCTCCATGATTATTAGATAGGTGTTGAATTTTCTCACTCTTTTAGGCTATCGTAGGAGGTCCATACACATATAATATTACATTGATATATTTATTGTATAATTTATAACATAAAATATGTTATTCTTATCATGTTATTGTTTCTAGGTTTATTTCATGTATATATTTGAGATTTTGGTCAATTCTCTTGTTAATCAATTTCAATATAATGATGTTTGGAATGAGGTGTTTTTTACCACTTCACCTATTCGAATGGGTAATGTTATAAAATAAAATTGAATGGATATTTTTAATGGTTCTCAAAATTAATGTCCCCATTAACATACACATAAATTCAATGGTATCATGACCCAAACTATTCTATTTCCTATGATGTTGTGGTGAACTAATATTATTTTTTAATTGTTTTTTATTTTAATTGGTCGCATGATCCTATAGAATGGTTTCACACTGTGTATCCCAATTATTTGAAAAAAATGATATATAGAATTCACAGCATAATATAAAATTATTATTTTTCATAAAATATGGAAATGGAATGTTGTTTCTAATTATCTATGATGGATTTTAGGCAATGAGGTCATTCGTGAGTCTATAGACTATTGAATAGTGATCAATGATCTATCCATTTTGTTTATTGATATTTTTGATATCGATGGAATTAGATTACATATATAAATAATTTTTTATTTATATTCTATGATTAATATGTAGGATTAATATCATAGTGATTCGATATTATATTTCTTGTGAGATCATGTTGTTGTTGTGAAAGCATGATGGTCCGAATACGGATGAATAACGTTGATTTTTATTTATGAAAATATATTTTTATAAATCATTAATATTGTAGGTGGTTTTTTGTAATTTCAATTATTACATATAGAAATACATATTTGAAAAAAAATAACATATCATCGATGATAGGCCAGTTTTTCCACCATAATTACTTTAACTTGTTACTGTGGTCATTTCATGATATCAATAATGCCGAAAGGTGAAAAATGAACATTTTATTCTAATTTGATTTCCAAATCCATTAGATCTACCTCAATGGTATTATGGGTAAATATAAAGGGATTATTCATTATTTTTATTCATTCATAGATTGATTTCCATTCTATATTTTTCCATTAAATAAGATATAAAATAAATTCACCTATTAGTGATTGAGTAGTTTATCTCAGTGGATGTAAATTCAAGGTTGTATCATGGGGAATTATTGAGGGGTTATGATTTTCCCTGAATTATCTTCACTAATTATATTATGTGATTCCCCAATATGGATTGGATATGTATTTATAATTATTTTTTAAACAATATTTTCCTTGTAATAGAATTTTCTCCATGGTTGGATGGTATGATAGAAGAGACCATCATGAAATTTAATGGAATAATTTGAAATTGTGTTCTATGTTTTGTTAGTTTATAGTTGATGAAATTAGTATATTTTTAGTTTTCATAAAATTATATTTTTATCTTAATAATGGGTATAAGAACATTTTATGCTTTATATGGATGAACATTTAATTATCTATCGTACAATATTAGATTTAGAGAGTAATAAATTCGTAGGAATGAACTAGTGTAATGAAATATAGAGGAAGCTGTTGTTATTCATGATGGGATGAAAGAAACATTATATAAGTATATGTCTAGTAATGTCCATATAAATATCCCACTAAATATCAACACTGGTGATCTTGTGTTTTTTGATGTCGACACGTCATCATTTTGACAAAATATATGGTCATGAAATTTTGATTTCTCATTACTTTATTGGGGTTTTGAGGTTTTTTCCTTTTTTGTGTTTTTTCATAAATGATAAGAAAAATATCATAGGATTTTTATATTAATAAATTTTATCTCTTGTCATAGAATAATATATTTCATCATGATGATTCTAATATCATCAATTGGTGTGAGATTGATTTTGATGATTATACAACCTTCGACCAGGGGTCCATTGGGATCCACGTCATCTAGGAATATATGATTAGTAGGTGTTCTATTCTCTTATATTATGTACATTTTATTATGGAGTCATGGATGAGATAAAAATATAATGTGATTCCACAAAATGTGTTCCTTATACCACGATGTATTATGGTTATCTATTTTTAAATATTTATTTTTCGATATTACTCACCATTATAATGATTATTAGAATGATATCTATTTTTAGATTATGTGAATGATTATTTATAGTTGATGAATATGTATATCGTGTAAGTGAATTTTTTGGATATTTTCATTAGTGTTTCATAATTTTGTGGGTTGTTTTATTTTGAGAGGTTCTCGTATTCTCATGGGCATGAGATTTTTGAGAGGTTTCTTATATGATGTTTTATAGAGTAATGAATTTTCATTCCAATATAATTGGGTTTCATTATAATTATAAAGGGTTAAAATTTATTTAGAAGTATCTTATGTAATACATGAATCTATATAATTATTTAAATTGTGTTTTTTAAGAGTTATAAGTGTTGACATGATCCTCAGAATGATGGGATTTATGTGATAATCTCATATTAATATTATTTTTATGTTGTGAAATACATTTCTATGTAAAGAATCTCAGTAGAGAGATGATTCTAAATCATGGTTTTTTAGATACAATGTGGAGTCTCAAGAGGAGAGGTCTGGGTGGTTCTACTAATTTTAGTACATCTACGGTATAGTGGTTTAGATATCACATGAAATTTTATGATGCATGTAATAGTGGTACTATATTTTTTTATTCACTATGATATAGAGTTTAGTTATATTGTATCATTTTTTATGATTATACAATGTAGTTATGAATATTATTGATTTTATGATCTTCAATATTGGCCAATCCTAGGCTTTTTAATATCTATTTGACTATGAATGATTCAAAATATCCACATTATATAGAATTTTTCTAGTTTTAGAATCATTTCACTTTTGTGTACGGTTCTTCACCATGGACTAGTAATTTTAGGTTTAACTATAAATTCAAAATCCCCAATTGAACTTGTTATTTTATTATAATTTTAACATGATCCCTAAAACATTTGATATATTTTATTATTTTCATTCATCCCCATCAATGGTATTCACTCCCACCCCTAGGTAGATCAATCCTTGATGATTATATAGGATTTTTCCACTAATTTTCTTTTAATTTTTCCAATTTCATTATATTTATACTATTCAATATTTCCTTAAATTGGTGTACTATATCCTCTATTCTCATATTCAATTGATTTATGGGTAATGTTTCTTGGTAAAACGTCTATATTGATGGTCAATTATATGAGGGTGGTTATGGAGGATTTATGATCATTTCTTAAATCTCATTCAATATTTTTGAATGAATTTTGTTATGGTGTAAATTTCTTCGATATGATTATGTCATTTTTTGGATTTTATAAAAGAATATCTCTTTGGGTAATGATGTAATTTATGATAATGATGATTAAAATATGAATAATTAATGAATTTGAGGTTTCTTGTTGGAATAAAATGTGTTTATAAAGATCAGACAGTTTACTGTATAATTTTATAAATAATGTGCTATATTATATGTAATTATTTAATAATATATTGTTAAAAATTGTAAAATTGAACATAATGGTTCTTATTAATATTTGAAAAATAGTAATTCATGATGATAAATAATAATTATTATTCATTATAATTTAATGACTCTGGTTTTTAATATAAATGCATGTTAAAATATATTATTGTTGTCGATAACTTATCTCATAAGATTCATGGGGTTGAATTTGAGAGTAAAATATTAAATAATTGATGATAGTATGAAAGTTTTTTTCTAATGAAGTTAATTTTTGGATCCATGATATCCATTTTTTATAAAGGAATAATGCCTTGGTAATATGGAATATATGACACGTGAATGTATTTTTATCCATTCATAGTTGTGTTTTTTCTTTTGATGAGGATCCATATTATGAGATATGATTTATACCTGTTATTGAAGATACCATAGTAAGAAATGGTGTAAGATTAATACCATTATTAAATAAATTATTCCATGTGATATGGTAGAATCTTGAGATAATATGACTCTATTTTCAAATTAAATTAAATTTTTATCGTGATTGTGTTATGGATAACTATAAGTTTATTTGTTAGCATTGATGAAACCCAACATATATATTTTAAAAAATAAGAAATAATATTATAATTACAAAGAAATTAGGTATGTTTGTATGAATATTATTAACTTATTTATGAAACCTTCATATAAATTTAGTATTCTATATAAATATTTTTATAAATTCACGGTGAATAATAAATCATATTTTATTAAAATGAATATATTTATAAATTTTATTTTTCAAAGGTAATTTTTTAATGAATTTTTTTTGATATATTCAAAAATAAAATTTCATAAAATCTACCAAATTTTAGACATTTTCATATCAAAATACACATTTGGAGATTATTTTGGAATTTTCTGAAAATATTTTATTTTTTAATGAATATTAAATAAAATATTGAAAATATATAATATCACTTTATAAATAAATTGATTATATTTAATAATTATTTTCATGTGACATATTTATTATTAGTTTATATTTTAACTATTTAATTACATTTCAATCTACTTACTATATTAATTTAGTATAATTTTATATTATTTTTAAAAAGTTGAATCTCTGAAAAGAGTTTTAAACTGAATAAAGTTTTTACATTTTTATTAAATAATATAACCACTAATAATGAAAATTTTAATTGAATATTATATATTATATTTCAACAAATATTTATTTTTACATATATAAAATTGTTATTATTATACAAATTGTTAATATAAGTTCATTTTTTTATTGACAAAAATAAACATCATCTAATAGCATTTTTCATCCCACTGTTTGTTTCTGGATTAAATTTTATATTTTTCAGTTTTATAAAACTATTTTTAAAAAATTAGTTTTTTAAAAATATTAATATAATTATATTTTTTTAAGAAATTAACTACAAACTTTTGTAAAGATAATTTTTTTATTAATAGTTTAAGAAAATGAATTTTAACATAAAACATCCTAATTGATTAAATTATTAATAATGATAAATATTAATTGAATTTGGTATTAAAGAAAAATTAGTTCTATAATATATCTAATTATATAATTTACTTTTTATATTAACTTTTAAATAGAAATTTGATATAAAACATTGTAATGTTTTGAACATTTTCACTTTGAAAAAAAACTTTTTGATGCATCTACTGTATTAATTCTAAATTTCTTTTCTAAAATTGTCAAAACATAATTTGGGTAATTGGATTGAAATTTTTTAATTAGAACTTATTATATTTTATTATAATTGAATCAATTTTTTAAAAAAAATAACTGTAAAAATAGACAAATTTAGACATTTTACTCTCCCTATGTCTATAATATTCCAATATTTTTCCCTTTTTAAAGGAATAATATGGTTACATCATTTTATTTTTTAAAATATACATTTTACCACTCTTCTCTCATATAAATAGACACCCCCTATAAAATCTAATTCAAACATTCAATTCCACATTCATTACACAAGACCTATCCAAATCACACCAATGTCACTCATCTCAATCTAGAACCCTTAATTTTCATATAAAACCAACTTTTGAAGGATTTTGGGGAAATAAAATTGTTCTTACAAATTAAGAAGTACGTTTCTTTAACAAGGCTCATTATTTTATTTATTCATTCTCACAAACCAGCTCGGGTCGACCCTAAACAGATCACCTGAGCCAGTCCGCAACCTGTCCTGAAGGTCATTCCCGGTCGCCAAAGCCTGGAAACTATTGTCAGGAATCAATATAAAATAGGTGGAACAATTTATTCCATTAAATAAAAGAAAAATAAATAAATATTAATATAACTATAAAGATGAAAAAAAGAATTGATATAAAATAAAACACTACAGAAGTATATATGACCCTTTAGTTTTCCACCAACCGCAAACAACTGTCTCTCTATGGTGACCGAATCCATGAAATTCACAACACTCAATTCAAAAAAAATGGTATAACTATATGTGTGAGTCTTAAAACATAATAAGAATGTCCAAATAATCTATTCTAAATTTGATTTCATTTCATAAAATGATCTAACAATTTCATGTTTGAAATACAATGAATAAAAATTGGTTTCTTAAAATTTTCTTCTTTAAAAAATTTCATGGTCCATTAAACTTTTTCCATGACAACCGATATATTTTTCAATAAATAGACATTAACATATTATATAGAAAAAAAATTTGTTTTCAGTTAAAATGGAATGAAAAACGAAAAAAATTAAAATTATTTTCAATAAATAATTTGAAACCAACCCATTTCGTTCTCAAACAAGTAACACTACACAATGAACTATGAAAAACAACAACACAACAAAGGAAAAGGAAAATATGTCACATGAATAAATAGAAAATCAAGGAACCACAATCATATTCCACTAACAACTAGGTGCCAAAAACACAACGGAGAACCTAGTTTCTCGTGAATAATCTTGAACACGCTATATATGTGACTCGTCTTGAAGGCATTTCCTACCAGATGACATCATAACATCAAAATTCCCTATCATCTCTCTAACTGGACTGACTGATGGGTCCAATCCCAAATAAATAATAACAAAACATCCCCTTACTATGGGCCTCTAGATATTGTGTAATCTAAACTAATGTAGAAATCGTTAATTAAAAAATCACTCATTATGAAAAGTTACCTTATTCTGACAAAAAAGGTTGTGAGCCAGCAATGTCAAACATGTATTCAGTCAGAATAACAATAATCCAACAAAATCAACACACCCAACAAGTACAACCCCGAATCCCCTCAACGATGAGGTCCCTCCCAATTAGATCATTAATACCCAGGGTAATCCCTAGACCAGGGAAACTCACATCTTTCATCCACCAACAAGGCGAGGACCTCCCATTCCATAAAGGGTTTTCTGATGAAACCATTCCATTTAATGTTCCAACTAATCCTCACACAATTGTCATATGATACAACTTTTGTTATATAACAAAAAATTGAAACCCATTTAAAAACTACAAACTCACTTTTAAACCCATTTTAAAAAACCCAAAACATTATATAAAATCTAAATGAAATTTACAATGAAAAAGGGACATTTCCTAAAAAATATGGTGTGAGAATAACAATCAAACCATTTATTGCCACACATTATATGAAATAAAACTCTCCAATTAAATAAATACAATTTTAAAAATAGATCAATATCAATAATTATTATGAAAAATAGGAAAATATGAAATAAATAAATAAATCATAAATTCAGTGTTTAATTCATAATGATTCTACCAAAGGGTGGAACCAAAACAAACATTCGACCATAAAATCTTTTTAACTAAGAGATCTTGCTCTCCCACTGAGCATATGAATCTTTACATACATATATAGACATATAAACCCTATAAACACACTCACATGACCATGAAATGTGCAAGGGGATCCTTAAATATATTCATATAGGCATATACATGTATCAACTCACCAATATATGTATTTCTATATATATACACAGGAACACTTATCCTTATAAATTTGCATTCACTACCATGGATGAATATACACATAACATTGGAGCACACACACACACACACAGATATATATATATATATATATATATATATATATATACCAGTGCATATGCTGTTAAGTCTCATTAGACACGGAGACTCAAAAAAACAAATTATGAACCAACACTCATTAATTAATATACCAAATATCCATAAACATTGTAATACCCTAAAATAAAAATAATCCCAAAAAGGAACCGATATGAAATTTAAAAACAAAAACATAAATTAATCAAAAAAATACGACAGGAAAAAACTATATTAAAATGAGATGTTCCAAATGGAATTTCAACCATTTTGAGAAGCATATACCTTTTATCAATGTCCAACCAATACGAAAATTCCATAGATTATTGAATCCATATAATGATATTTTGAAATAAATGGAACCATTTTTCAAAACAGTGGAAAATATGTGATAAGATCTATTTATAAAATAACCACAGTTTGATAAAATAACCACTTCCAAATACCATCATTATTTCTTGGATACTCTATGTTTGAACTCTGTCCACCAATGGACGAGACCACATGCTACAACATAACACATGTTTCTTCTTCATAAATGATTTTGAAGAAACTACAGACATACATTACACTGATATAATTAACCATATCATCAAACCACCACGTTTCACAAACCCAACCAATTATACAAGACATACAAGATCAATATAATGATTCAATAAGAAAACACAACACAAAATAGAGAACAAAACCATTCTAATGAAAAACATATTTCATTAAACCTATGTTTCTAGACATATAGATGGGAATAATTTTAAAAACATCCAAAATCCTTTTTTTTAATCAAATAACCCAACAAGAAAACACTAGAATATATTTACCATAAGTATAAATAAGGTGTTAATATGGATTTAATAATTAATTAACAAGCCCCATAATTATAAGGATTGAAATCAAAAGAAAAGTGGAATGAAAGCACATTCCTCAACATGTGCGGATGGGATAAAACTCCAAAAAAAAGGAGAGTGAGACCATGAGAACCAAATGAACACCCCAAACAATTAAGGAAACACACAAATCACAAACTGAGGCATTAAGGTTTGGATAATTTGAAGAAAAACACAAAAAATAAAATAAATGAAATAAAGCTGACTAGTGGAATGGGTCTTTGGTGAGAGGTTGAGGCATGTCCAGAAAGGGAGGTGCACTAGAATTAGGCCATGCAGAAATAGGTGATGTGTCAGGAGGTGTTAGGGCCATCCAAAACAGGTCACATAACAAGGCTATTGAGCTGTTGGGAGTAGGGTGTAGGAGTAGGACAGGGGCACTGTGCACGGAGGTGGCATGAGGAAGAGGGAAGCTGGATTCGGAGATACCCACGTGGTAGGGAGGTTGAAAATGGTTTTTGTGAGAAGTATAGGTCGTGCATGCAATGCGAGGTGGGTGGAGGGTGAACAACACAAATGGAAATTGGGGGGGAGGGGTGCATGATCAAATTTTATATCATCTATTTACATAATAATAAAAATAATATTAATTATAATATAGATGATATAATTTAAAAAATAATTCATTCATTAATCATTATTATTATATTAAATAATTTTTATTCTTAAAAATCATAACACATTAGTTAAAACATTATTATTATTATTATTATTATTATGAAAATAATATTTACATAATTTTATAGAAATAATAATGTCATGGAATATTAAATAATAATATGTATAACAAGAATAACACCTTCAATAAGAGTAATATTATTATTTCCATAATAATAGTATTATTATTACAGTTCAAACATTTATCTTATTTTGTTTTTAAATTTTTTATTATTATTTTAATCATTAGTCGACTATACGGGAACTTGGGATAACTGTGCGACTACCACAAACTTTTTATAGATGATGCACTGGTCTGAAACCCACTGAACTTATCAAACATCAAAACATTTAACCAAAACACAACCTTAAACTCAATAAATATAATTAAAGCCACAAATTAATAAAATGAAATAATTTTAATTGTCAGGGTGTGATAATTCTCCCCAAAAAAAATCATTCTACCCATATAATGTTACTAAGCCAAAAGTTAATCAAAATAGTATTCATACCAATATAAAAACATAAGAAACATGAAATTTCTAAGGTGGATATTTATTCCACATGTGACACCCAATCGACCAAGATGAAGCCACCACCCACAATAAGGTGGTAACGCAAGGGGGTTCTCCCCATCACGTAAATTACACTAACACATAAACATTAATATTCGAACACACCACCTTAGGGTGGGGCTAATACATGAACTCCTTAATCTAACCTCAGCAAAAATCGGCCTCACGACAACCAAAAACAAATGAACTCTTAAAATGAACTAAAATGGTTTCTTTAACACTAAAGGGACACCATCACCTCCATTATTTATGAAATAGGTATCTTACAAGGAAACTAAGAATACTGGGACCCTAGAACAATGGATATTCCTACAATATGCAGAATCTGTCCAAATAAGGGAAAACCACAACACTAACAAACCCACAAAATGAATCCCAAACTACATATAGGACAAGGAACATCGTCCACCTATTTTACAGTACCGAAGAATCTCTAAATAAGTAGATCTAAATCCAATACCAAAACAGACATATTCACCCATAGGCTAAACACCCCTCAAGGAAAACAAACAATTTAAATATGAAAATCTTAATCAAGTACATTGGGTTGGATTTCAATGGAACGCGTCTATCACAATATTCCAAGAAAACTATAGGCATAAATCGGTGGAAAATCCTAAAAAGTTGTAATAATTAATAACAAATAATAAAATGTTTCAAACCTAGAACGAAACTTAAAATCCGGAACAAGGCTTCACACCACCAGAAACTCCTGACTATGCATGAGCTTCACCCCGAGACATGAGGTTGGGGATCTCATGGATGAAGCACCATATGTCTTAATGTCAAGAACAAGCATCCCCCTCTCACAAATTCTTCCCCGAATTGTTCTTCTAACATATCTTTTCCCTAGGACTCGAATGGCCTCAATGATGGAAAGGATTTAGAGGGATGAGACAAGATGGCTTGGAATTCCCAGAAAACACATACTAATGGAACATTAGAATGTGGTATGATGACCTAGAAGCCAATAAGGATAAAAGGGACTCTTTAGAATTTTTTTCTTATAGTACACCCCGCTCTCCAGATGGGGAACACCCAAAAATTTCGATAGTCACCATATTTTCCAACAACTTTCATTCCATATGCCCATTCCATAATGCAGTGACACCATAATTCACTAACCAATAGCTCTCAAAACTACAGAAGACATATTACCTCTTTTCTCCATCCCCTCTAAAGGTATGATCTAGTGGAGGAAGATATAATTGAACACCTCCAACATCATCCCAACTACATCTATAATGAGACATACACCTCCACCAATCCAAGTCTATACCCTCCCCTAAAACTATGACAATACTAAATATAACAAACTTGGGAGTTCTAAACAACTCAAAGACGAGATCTCCCCCTATCAAATTAATTCAATACCCCAAACATACCCAAAACTCCTTCATGGTCAATTAAAAATTTATAGAAATAGAAATTATGAATTACTCATTAACAAATTCTGGGGACATTTTAGGGTAGTATATTCAGAAACATATGAAAAAAAACTGAAATTGGCATTTATCCCAAACTCAATAAAAAACACCCTGAGCCAAGAAAACCATCTCAGAATCATGAAAAAGTTTTATGAAAACCAAAAGAAACACCACAATCCTAGGTAAATTTGCTCATAACCCAAACATATACAAAAAAAATATAAAACTACTTTTCTCAAACCCACAACATTAATAATTTTATACCATTTGAGGAAAAACTAATCAATTTGTATATCTATTTTTCAATTTGAAAATCCACATTCATTTTCAACAAACATACACCCACCTAAAACAAAATGAAATAGAACATACATAATACTAACCTATAATGATAAACTTGTGATGATTCCTAAATTGATGACATGGTAGTGGGCCATGTCCCTAATAATACATAAAAATAACAGGACCTTAAATCGAGTACATGTGCACTACAAGGGTTACTAATCCCTGTGGGGTCATATTGTGACTCCGAATCACATATATTATCAAACCTTAATAAAAAAAGACAAAAGACTACAAACTCAGACTACCACTAGTAACAAAGTCTATTTAAGAGTAGTGGTGAACAAGCACTGACATGTATCCTAAATCCTGATCCCAGACAATCCTAATATCCATCTACCATACACCCCAAATAACATGGCCTCCACTATTATAATTTTTTCATGAACCAAAATGGTGGGTCCCTGAACCGGTTAGCTGATCTAGTTTGCTGCATTTCCCAGAGTGCGTTCTCGATCCCCACATGCATGAATTTAGATTCAGCTATCAAAATTAAATAAGTGGGATTTATTTGGCCCACAAATAAAATAAAAATAAATAAATATATGCTAATATATAAATAAAAAAACTACTGAATTTGTGAATGACGCAACCCCCAAAGATAACAACAAATATAGAATTATATGTGCGAGTTTTAAAACTCATTAGGCATGCCAAAACAATATATTCTCATTTGGATTTATTTTAAATAAATGATCCATCAATTTTATCATTGAAATAATATGATTAAAACTAAGTTTTCACAAATTTTTGACTTAAAAATAAATCACATTCAATTACCTTCTTTCTATTTAAAATCGATTTATTCTTTTAAAAAGATATAGTAACATATTTTAGAGAATGAAATCTTTTTTTCACATAAAAAGTAAGAATCAATTTGAAAAACACATTTAAATAATATCCCATAATCATTTTTAATCAAACTCATCAATTTCTCAAAAGAGGATACACGACACAAGACAGGTGGAACAATAACCACACAACAAGGGAAATGAAAAAAATGGATCATGAATAACTAGCCATATAAGTCACCAAAATAATCTGTTGTTGAAAAATAGTGTCCAAGAATATATGGGCGTACTGGGGAGCTTATGAATAATCTAGAGCAATCTATAAACATGATTCATCTATTAAGAATGTCCTACCCGATGATGTTATAATTCCCAAACGTCTGATCATCGCCCTACAAGTACTGAAAGGGGGCCCCAATCCCAAAAAAAACATCACCATATTATCGAACAGTAGACATGGTGTAATCTAAACAGCTGTAGCAATTTTTCAACAAAATTCTTCTCGCTATGCCAGGTTCACATGATCATAAAAAAAGGGTGGAGCTAATAATGTCAAAACATATTCAGTCACAATTTTATCTATCACACACAATAAAAAAATGGTCACCCCATAATCACCCTAAGGAATATGTAATTCATATCTAAAAAATCGTTACACATGGGAATCCCCAAACCAAGGATACTACCATCTTTCATCAACTAATATGGTGAGGACCACCAATTCCAAGGAGTGGTTTCTATGGAACGAATTATATTTAATGTTCAAAATTGAACTCACACAACCATCACACGCCATTCCATTTCTTATTGAGACCCAAAAACACCACATTGAAAAACAAAAACACACTTCAAAACAAAATTATTAAACTCAATCTAACATTTAAAATCGAAAACACATTTACAAAATAAAAAATCGGAATTTTTTCAAGGATTTGTCGTTAAAAGCATAATAAAACAATTTAGTGAAAAACATTACATGAAATATAAAACTCCAATTCATAGAATAATTTTTTTTAATAGTTAAATATAAATATTTAATATAGAAACTATGTGATAAATGTATGAAATAAATGATTCATATATTTATTGGCTAATGCATAGAGATCATATCTCAGGGTGGAACCAAATAGAACATTCAGCCATTGGACCTTTCAAACTAATATATGATGCTCCCCCATTGAGCATATACATCTTCACATATATTTAATAACCCATAACCCCTCTAGACACAACCTCATGGTCATAAACATGTGAATGGGGATCCTTATATATATTCTTATATGCATATACCTTTCTCAAATAACCTTCATATGAATTTTACTATATATACATAGGCACCTCAAGACCCATTCAGTTATATTAACTAACATGGATGAATATAAACATAACATGGGAGCTTATATATATATATATATCTATGAATTCATAGGTGAGTGGACTTAGACCTGGCCACTCAAAACCACAATGCAATGACCAACGCACCTCAATTAAAATTATAGGAATACATAACCATCATAATACCCAAGGAAATACAAACATAAGAACTGATATTTGATTAAAACATGATAAAACACATAAAAACAATGTTAAAGAGATAAATACTTTTAAATGAGTAGTGCAAACCGAATATTGATTCATTTAATTATATAATTTCATTTTATCAAAATCCAAACAAGTAAACATTCAACACACAATTTTGAAACCACCCTAATACATTTTGGAAATGAGGGAAGCAATTATCAAAAAAGTGTAAAAGAGTAGATATGTTCTCTTTTTATAATAACCATGGTTCTTTAAAAGAACCACTTACATATGTCATCATCATTAGAAGGCTCGTCCTTGTGTGCACAATGTGCACCCATGGAACATCCTACATCCAATGTCATATCACATTTGGTTTCATCCCAAATTTTCTTGAAGAAACTAAAAACATGCCTTCCACTAAAAAATTAAACCATATCATCAAAATACTATGTTTCATAATTCCATCCCAAAACACATGAGAAACAAGTTCCATAGAATTATTCAATAAGAAAAAACTGCCCAAAATACATAACATAACCATTTGTAGTTGAAAAACATTTTATTAAACCCAATTGGCTAGAAATAAACATGAGAAGAATATAAAAAATCAATAATATTTTTTTATTCAAATCATCCAATATGGAAATACTACAATTAATTGACGATAAGTAAAAATAATTTCAAAAACGTGCTTTAAGAATTAATTAACTCACTGATGCAATATAAATATATAAATTCAATGAAAGGGGAATGAAAACACCTACCTAAACATGTTTATATGGGACAAGACTCATACAGAATAAAGATTGAGACCATACTGGCCAACTGAGGCATTAGGTTTTGGTTAAATTGAATAAAAACACCCATAAGAAATAAAATAAATACAATCGACTACTGAAGATGGTTATCAGTGAGGTTTGGGGGGCACAACCAGAAAGGGTGGTGTGCTGAAATCGGACTGCACCAGAATAGGGGAAGCACCAAGAGGAGGTAGGGCCGCGGTGAGTAGGGTGAAGTGCATGGGGGTCGGGCCTCTGAGAGTAGGGTGATAGAGAATGGACGAGACCACATGTTGCAACAGAACACATTTTTCTTCTTCATAAATTATTATGAAGAAACAACAGACATACATTCCACTGATATAATTAACCATATCATCAAAACACCATGTTTCACAAACCAACCAATTATACAAGACATACAAGATCAGTATACTGATTCAATAAGAAAACACAACCCACAATAGTGAACAAAACCATTCTAATGACAAACATATTTGATTAAACCTAGGTTTCTAGACATATAGATGTGAATAATTATAAAAACATCCAAAATCCTATTTTTAATCAAATAACCCTACAAGAAAACACTAGAATATGTTTACCATAAGTATAAATAATGTGTTAATATGGATTTAAGAATTAATTAACAATACCCATAATTATAAGGATTTAAATCAAAAGAAAAGGGGAATGAAAACACATTCATCAACATGTGCGGATGGGATAAAACTCCAAAAAAATGGAGAGTGAGACAATGAGAACCAAATGCACACCCCAAACAATGAAGGAAACACACAAATCACAAACTGATGCATTAGGGTTTGGATAATTTGAAGAAAAAAACAAAAAATAAATAAATGAAATACATATAACTAGTCGAATGGGACTTTGGTGAGGGGTTGAGGCACGTCCTGAAAGGGAGGTGCACTCGAATTAGTCCATGCCTAAATAGGTGATGTGTCAGGAGGTGTTAGGGCCATCCAAAACATGTCACATAACTAGGCTATTGAGCTGTTGGGAGTAGGGTGTAGGAGTAGGATAGGGGCACTGTGCATAGAGGTGGCATGAAGAAGAAGGAAGCCGGATTTGGAGATACCCATGTGGTAGGGCGGTTGAAAAGGGTTTTTGTTATAGGTATAGGTCGTGCAGGCAATGTGAGGTGGGTGGAGGGTGAACAACACAAATGGAAATGGGGGGGAGGGGTGCATGATAAAATTTTATATCATCTATTTACATAATAATAAAAATAATATTAATTATAATATAGATGATATAATTTAAAAAATAATACATTCATTAATCATTATTATTATATTAAATAATTTTTATTCTTAAAAATCATAACACATTAGTTAAAACATGATGATTATTATTTTTATTATGAAAATAATATTTATATAATTTTCATGAAATAATAATGTCATGGAATATTAAATAATAATATTTATAACAAGAATAACACCTTCAATAAGAGTAATATTATTATTTCCATAATAACAGTATTATTATTACAGTTCAAACATTTATCTTATTTTATTTTTAAGTTGTTTTTAATTATTTTAATCATTAGTCAACTATACGGGAACTTGGTATAACTGTGTGGTTACCACAAACTATTCATAGACGATGCACTGGTCTGAAACCCACTGAACTTATCGAACATCAAAAAATTTAACAAAAACACAACCTTAAACTCAATAAATATAATTAAAGACACAAATTAATAAAATGAAATTATTTTACTTGTCAGGGTGTGATAATTCTCCCCACAAAAAAATCATTCTACCCATATAATGTTACTGAGACAAAAGTTAATAAAAATAGTGTTTATACCAATATAAAACCATAAGAAACATGATATTTCTAAGGTGGCTATTTATTCCACATGTGACACCCAATCGACCTAGATGAAATCACCACCCACAATAAGGTTGTAACACAAGGGGGTTCTCCCCAACACAAAAATTACACTAACATAGAAACATTAATATTCGAACACACCACCTTAGGTTGGGGCTAATATATGAACTCCTTAATCTAACCTCAGAAAAAATGGCCTCATGACAACCAAAAACAAATGAACTCTTAACATGAACTCAAATGGTTTCTTTAACACTAAAGGGACACCATCACCTCCATTATTTATGGAATAGGTATCTTACAAAGAAACTAAGCATACTGGGACCCCAGAATAATGGATATTACTACAATAACCAGAATCCATCCAAATAAAGGAAAACCACAACCCTACCAAACCCACGAAATGAATCCCGAACTACATATAGGACCAGGAACATCGTCCACCTATTTTATAGTACCGAATAATCCCTAAATGAGTAGATCTAAATCCAAAACCAAAACAGACCTATTCACCCACAGGCTAAACACCCCTCGAGTAAAAAAAACAATTTAAATATGAAAATATTAATCAAGTATATTGGGTTGGATTGCAATGGAACACGTCTATCACAATATCCCAAGAAAACTATAGGCAGAAATCGGTGGAAAATTCTAAAAAGTTGTAATAATGAATAAAAAATAACAAAATGTTTCAATCCTAGAACGAAACATAAAATCTGGAATGAGGCTTCACACCACCAGAAACTCCTGACTATGCACGAGCTTCACCCTGAGACATGAGGTTGGGGATCTCATGGATGAAGCATCATATGTCTCAATGTTAGGAACAAGCACCCCCTATCACAAATTCTTTCCTGAATGGTTCTTCTAACATATATTTTCCCTATGACTAGAATGGCCTCACTGATGGAATGGATTTAAAGGGATGAGACAAGATGGATTGGAATTCCTGGACCACACATACTAATGGAACATTAGAATGTGGTATGATGACCTAGAAGCCAACAAGGATGAGAGGGACTCTTTAGAATTTTTTTCTTATAGTGCACCCCGCTCTACAGATGGGGAACACTCAAAAATTTTGATAGTCACCATATTTCCAAACAACATGCATTCCAGATGCCCATTCCATAATTCTGTGACACCATAATTCACTAACCAATAGCTTTGAAAACTACTGAAGACATATTACCTCTTCTCGCATTCCCCTCTATAGGTATGATCTAGTGGTGGAAGATATAATTGAAAACGTCAAACATCATCCCAAATAAATCTATAATGAGACATCCACCTCCACCAATCCAAGTCTATACCCTCAACTAAAACTATGACAATACTAAATATAACAAACTTGGGAGTTCTAAACAACTCAAAGATAAGATCTCCCCCCATCAAATTAATTCACTGCCCCAAACATACCCAAAATTCCTTGAGGGTAAATTAAAAATTTATAGAAATAGAAATTAGGCATTACTCATTAAAAAATTATGGGGACATTTTAGGGAAGTATATTTAGAAACAGATGAAAAAAATTCAAACTAGCATTTATCCCAAAATCAATAAAAAACACCACGAGCCAAGAAAACCATCTCAGAATCACGAAAATGTTTTATCAAAAACAAAAGAAACACCACAATCCAAGGTAAATTGGATCATAACCCAAACATATACAAACAAAATCTTAAACTACTTTTCCCAAACCCACAAAATTAATAATTTTAAACCATTTGAGGAAAAACATGTCAATTTGTATATTTATTTTTCAATTTGAAACCCAAAATTCATTTTCAACAAACATACACCCAGCTAAAAAATGAAATAGAACATACATAATAATAACCTATAATGATAAACTAGTGATGATTCATAACCTGATGACATGTTAGTGGGACATGTCCCTAATAATACATAAATATAACAGGACCTTAAATTGAGTATATGTGCACTACAAGGGTTACTAATCCCTATGGGGTCATAGTGTGACTCTGAATCACCAATATTATCAAACCTTAATAAAAAAAGACAAAATACTCCAAACTCAGACTACCACTAGTAACAAAGTCTATTCAGGAGTAGTGGTGAACAATCACTGACATGTATCCTAAATCCTGAGCCCAGACAATCATAATATCCATCTACCAAACACCCCAAATAACATGGCCTCCACTATTAGAATTTTTTCATGAACCAACATGGTGGGTCCCTAAACTGGTCAGCTGATCTAGTTTGTGGCATTTCCCATAGTGTGTTCTCGATCCCCACATGCATGAAGTTAGATTCAGGAATCAAAATTAAATAAGTGGGATTGATTTATCCCATAAATAAAATAAAAATAAATAAATATAAGCTGATATATAAAAAAACTACTGAATTTTTGAATGAAGCAACCCCCAAAGATAAAAACAAATATATAATTATATGTGTGAGTTTTAAAACTCATTAGGCCTGAAAAAACAATATATTCTCATTTGAATTTATTTTAAATAAATGATCCATCAATTTTATCATTGAAATAAAATGTTTAAAAATAGGTTTTCACACATTTTTGACTTAAAAATAAATCACATTCAATTACCCTCTTTCCATTTAAAATAGATTTATTCTTTTAAAAATAGATAATAACAAATTTTAGATAATGAAATCATTTTTTCACATAAAAAGTAAGAATGAATTTGAAAAAAAAAATTAAATAATATCCCATAATCATTTTCAATCAAACTCATCAATTTCTCAAAAGAGGATACACGACACATGGAAGGAGGAACAATAACCACACAACAAGGGAAATGAAAAAAAGGGATCATGAATAACTAGCCAAATAATTCACCAAAATAATCTGTTGTTGAAAAATATGTTCCCAGAATATATGGGCGTATTGGGGAGCTTATGAATAATCTAGATCAAACTATAAACATGATTCATATCTTAAGCATGTCCTACCTGATGATGTTATAATTCCCCAACTTCTGATCATCGCCCTACATGTACTGAAAGGGGGCCCCAATCCCATATCAAAAATAAAAAAACATCACCATATTATAGAAAAGTAGACATGGAGTAATCTAAACTACTGTAGAAATTGTTCAACAAAATTCTTCTAGCTATGCCAGGTTCCCATGATCAGACAAAAAAGGGTAGAGCTAATAAATGCAAAACATATTTAGTCGCAATCTTATCTATAACACACAATAAAAAAACAAAATGGTCACCCCAGAATCACCCTAAGGAACATGTAATTGATATTTAAAAAATCGTTACACATGGGAATCCCCAAACCAAGGATACTAACATCTTTCATCATCTAATATGGTGAGGACCACCCATTCCAAGGAGGGGTTTCTGTGGTAAGAATTATAATTAATGTTCAAAACCAAACTCACACAACCATCACACACTAATCCATTTCTTATTGAGACACAAAAACACCCCATTGAAAAAAAAATCACACTTCAGAATAAAATTATTAAACTCAAACTAACTTTTTAAATCGGAAACACATTTACAAAAGAAAAAAATCAGAATTTTTTCAAGGAGTTGTCGTTAAAACCATAATAAAACAATTTAGTTAAACACATTTCAATAAATATACCACTCCAATTCATAGAATTATTTTTTTAATAGTTCAATATAAATATTTAATATAGAAACTAGGTGATAAATGTATGAAATAAATGATTCAAAAATTTATTGGTTAATGCATAGAGATCCTATCTCAGGGTAAAACCAAATAGAACATTTATCCCTTGGACCATTCAAACAAATATATGATGCTCCCCCATTGAGCATATACATCTTCACATATATGTAATAACACATAACCCCTCTAGACACAACCGCATGGTCATAAACATGTGAATGGAGATCCTTACATATATGCTTATATGCATATACCTTTCTCAAATAACCTGCATATTCATTTTAATATATATGCATAGGCACCTTAAGACCCATTCAGTTATATTAATTAAAATGTATGAACATAAACATAACATGGGAGCTTATATATATATACCTATGCATTCATAGGTGAGTGGACTTAAACCTGGCAACTCGAAACCACAATGCAATGACCAACACACCTCAATTAAAATTATAGGAATCCATAACCATCATAATACCTATGTAAATCCAAACATAAGTACTAATATTTGATTAAAAAACGATAAAACACATAAAAAACAATGTTAAAGGAAAAAATAACTTTTAAACGACTAGTGCCAACCAAATATTGATCCGTTTAATGAAATAATTTCATTTTATCAAAATCCAGACAAGTAAACATTCAACACACAATTTTGAAACCCCCCTAATACATTATGGAAACGAGGAAACCAATTATCAAACAAGTGTAAAAGAGTATATATGTTCTCTTTTTATAATAACCATGTTTCTTTAAAATAACCACTTACATATGTTATCATCATTAGAAGGATCATCCTTGTGTGCACAATGTGAACCCATGGAACTTCCCACATCCAATGTTATATCACATTTGGTTTCATCCCAAATTTTCTTGAAGAAACTAAAAACAGGCCTTCCACTAAAAAAATAAACCATATCATCAAAATACCATGTTTCATAATGCCATCCCAAAACAGAAGAGAAACAAGTTCCATAAAATTATTCAATAAGAAAAGACTGCCCAAAATACATAACATAACCATTTGTAATTGAAAATAATTTATTAAACCCAAATGGCTAGAAATAAACATGAGAAGAATATAAAAAAATCAATAATATTTTTTATTCAAATCATCCAACATGGAAATACTACAATTAATTGACGATAAGTATAAATAATTTGAAAAACGTGCTTTAGGAATTAATTAACTTGCTAATAAAATATAAATACATAAATTGAAAGAAAGGGGAATGAAAACACCTAACTAAACATGTTTATATGGTACAAGACTCATACAGAATAAAGAGTGAGACCATACTTACCAACCGAGGCATTAGGTTTTGGATAAATTGAATAAAAACACCCATAAGAAATAAAATAAATAAAATCGACAAGTGAAGATGGTTATCAATGAGGGTTGGGGGGCACAACCAGAAAGGGTGGTATGCTGAAATCGGACTGCACCAGAATAGGGGAAGCACCAGGAGGAGGTAGGGCCACGGGGAGTAGGGAAAAGTGCATGGTGGTCGGGTCCCCGATAGTAGGGTGATAGATAATTGAGGAGGCATTTTGTAGGGAGGAGGTGTGAGGAAAAGGTAATCTAAATGAGGAGATGGTAGTAATTTTTATGGAGGGGAGGCTGAAGTAGGGCTGTAGAGTGGGGAATTGGTCGCACATGCAACATGAAAAGGGGGTGAAGGTGCACAACATGCATGGAATGTTTGGGGGTGCATGTCGAGGTTTTATATCAATTTTTTATAATTAAAATAATTATTATTATAATAAAAAAAAATATAATTAAAATGATAATACTTTATTATTACATTTTTGTTATATTAAGATGTTGGTATTCATAATTATCATGAAACATAAGTTAAGACAATCTTATTCATATGATAAACACATTAATATTAATTTAATTCTTTTTGAAATTATAATATCAATGAAAATTTTAATAAATAATAATAATAATAATAATAATAATAATAACAACACAATAAATAAATATATTATTATTATCTACACAGTAATATTATTATTAATACAACTCAAACATTTACCTTTATTATTTCTATGAAAATTTTTATTTATTTTAAACAATAGAAATCTACACGGGCAACTGGGCCGACCACACCATTTCCACCAACCATGTGGTGCCCACACACTGATCAGAAACCCACCAAACACATCAATAATCAAATATTTTAAACCAATATTCAACCAGAACCTCAGTGAGGCTAACTGATGCTATGAAATAATAAAATAAAATTAATATCAATGTCGTTGTGTGGCATTCCTCCAAGTCATTAAATTTTTATTAATACATATGATATAATATCATATGTATCTGACATATTTATATATTATTTTTAATTAAATTACCGAAATCCATATCTACATACATAATATGGGTTGCAAAAACATTATTCTACTATATATTGGATTATTGACTAATAAACCTAGGCCATATTTTCTCATATTACCAACTCTCATAGTTGGGTATCATGATGGGTGTTAATTATATATATGAATATTTGTAACATTTCCATACATATAGATTAATTAAACCATATATTATATTTTAATATCCATTGTTAAGTAAATATGATAACTCTGTTCAATGAATGACAAACTATCGCCACCTGAAGGGCTGGGATTTGTTTTCACTAACTCTTTAAATGGATGATAATATTTATAAATTTAATAAATAGGCCTGATAAAAATGAAATTATTATTATATTCATGAAATATTTATCATTATTAGATGTTATCATATTTTTTCTTACCATTATAGTAATTAAGAGAAGATAATAGCATTCACATATGTGTAGACTACCACTTCCACACAGTGTTGTGACTCTATTTTATCATCTCCACACAAAATTGATGCTATTAGTAACTATATTTATATAAATAGTAAAAAATTTAATATATTATTATAATTGTACAATTATAATATATTACCTTAATCCTTTCAATAACGATTGATAAAGTTGGAAGCATTTTTCTGGCATATGTATGTCCTTCCATCTCCCCAATCAAAACATATTTCAATAATCAAAATCTTCCATACCGATTTTTCATATGTGTATAATTGTTGAATGAAATAGATAATTAATTTATGACTATAATTATTTAGATCACTAATCATTGAAAAAATTAATAGGAACAAAAATATCTAATAAAAAAACAAAGTGTTTGTTACAATAAATTTCATTTACGATGTAATTTTTATTAAATGTAAAAATACATAAGTATGTTATATATTCATTTAAATATTTAGTTACTTTTCATTAATATACATATAGTAATATAATTTATGATATAATTTAGTTTTAAACTTGTATTAAGGTAGACTATATTTATAGTATGTAATTTTTATCTCAATATTTTCAATAGTGAGACACATTCCTTATTCACCTGCTATTTATTTTAATACTTTTATATAAATACCATGAATTCATTTTTTTGTTTTAATATTTAATTATATAGTTATTTAATTATTCATATTATTTTATCTTTGTCATGTTGTTTTTTTTAAATTTCCCATCATTGAGCCATCTGTTTTTTATGTACACATGATCGTTTACAATTTATTTATAAAAACCCATTTATAAGAAATATAATTTATTTATTAATCCTCTTGATATTTTGAGGTTAAATTAATGATATTATATCATTGGAATTAAATTTATGTTTATTAAAATTAAATTTGTTTACAACCCATTGTATTTCTAGATTATATAAGATTTTTAATGATAAAATCTTATAATAAATATTTCCAAAAAAACCTTATTTTTTAATTCTATGTTTATATAATTATAATATATTTCATCATATTATTTTCATATCGTGATTTGGGTAGGGGTAAAAATTTATTTAATTTTTAAAATTGTGGTTATTTATAATTTAATTCGAATACCCACCTTCATCAAAAATCATGCTTTCAGAAAAGTATTTGAAAATGTTAATATCCTTTGAAAAATAATTTAATATTTAAATAAACAAAATGAATTTAAAAAAAATAATTGAAATTTTATTTCATTTTCAAATAACATAACATTTGTATTTTATAGAAAATGTGAATATTTTATTTGTATTCAACATGCTTAACATGAGTATTTGTAAGATCCAAAATTTTATAAAAACGAATTGACTTGTTATACATGAAATAATTTTCCTATTTTAATTATAGTTTAATTTGGTTCTATATTATATGATTTTGGGTAAAAAATGGTTGGAATTTCAGTACTTTTCAGATGATCATATTTAAAAGGATGTTTTTTGAAAACATTAGCCCCACCCCAACAAACATTGAAACCCCATACACTGTGGGGTTCCACACATAGTGAATGGGTTTTGAAACCATTATACCTTTTTGGATTAACCATTCATCCATAGAAGAAACTCAAGGTTAATAAAAATGGTTTGGAAAACTATGAAAACCTTCTATTGAAACCATGGATGTGGGTTCAATTATTTTAAAAATTGTTATAAAATTTTCAAGACCCCTAGAATCCTCTCAAAGATGTACCAATATTACCTCACCAAATTCAAAATATTTTTTTGATGATTATGGATGAAATCAATTAGAAATTTAACACCTTTATTTATGGATCAATGGATAGGTCGATAGATCTACACCTCTATGGGTATGTTCATTCATCATAATTAGGTTTCCTTTCTATCATATTTCTATTTATAAATAATAAGGGGATGATTATAAACCAGTCTTAATTATTATTTATATATTATTGATAGTTCTTATTAATTTTCATTTTGGGTCTATATATTAGATATATATCTCATTCTTCATCAAGATAGGTATTATTCCACTACAGTTGGAGATTTTCATTTTTGAGCATTCAAGATCGATCTTGAGGTAGGTGATAAAATTTAATTCATATAGTCTTGAATTACAATTCCATGTATGTGATATCTATGTTCAATTTTAATGTAAGGAAATTGAATCCTTAATTGAATAACTTAATTGATTAATTAATATATGTGAACTTGAAATTGGGTAATGAGTTCTCCATGTTAACACATAATGTGATGATCCTAGGAATTTCTATTTTTTAATTATGAATATGAATTTTATTATTAATGGTAAAATAAATATTTTTATTAATGAGTTTTTGAAATTGGTATGTTGATGTAATTGGTAGAATTTAATTAATTAATTTGATAATAATATATTATAAATATTGTTATTGGTGAATTAATGGGAAATTGGTAATGTGTAACATGTAAATTGTTGTGATGGAAATTAACTGACTATAAAAATTTTGAGATTTTTTTCTAAAATTTAATTGGTTAATGGGATTTTGATTTAAATAATTTATTATTTTTTAATGGTGAATCTTTCAAAATATTCCATGTCATTAAATTTGAGAACTATGTTTATTGTGATAAATTGAAATGTTATTCTATAGTTTTAAATGATGATTAAAATGGGTACTATTTTCAAAAATTGTATATGTTCTAATTGTGCGTGAGATTGAGAATAATGATCCAAATACCCCTATTTTATAATTGTGTGTGGGATTGGGATTGAGTCTTTAATTACCCAAGTCTTATTAATGTTAGTTGGACATGGAATGATTCACCTAATACCCATGTGTGAAAATTGTGTATATGAAGCGACTGATGCTCAAACTAAACATTTAAGATATCAATTATAGTATAGGGACTGAGACTCCAAATAATGTTTTGATATTGAGGTGTGGGATAGATACCAAGGGTCAAAATACCCAAATGTCTCTAGAAAAGATGTTTTAAACCATAGAGAATGGAATTGGATTATACATACAATTAGTCATTATATGATTTTAAATGAGATGACAAATTATATCCCTGAAATTTTTATAATCCATATGTGATTTGGTTTGGACATGATAATAATATGGATATGTTATTGGGGGTTCCATTTTCTTGTGCACCCACGTATTCACATTTTTATTTATTGAATAATGAAATATTATAATTATTTACATTATCCAATATATATTATTCATTATACAAATTTATAAACATTTATTTAATGGATATAGTTTTATATGTCATCGGTGGTCGCATATTGAGTTTTAATCCCCCCAACTAAAGATTCCAAATTGGAACGTAAATAGAGTACATGTTTATAGGACATTATATGGGAATGTGTCCCATGTTAGATGTCTGAGTCTGAATGAACCATGGATGTTGGATCTAAACATGTTTCTAAGACCCACATAGAGTTTTTATTGTGACATTATTTTGGTTTTACATTAGAATCATGAATCATATTTTGTCTTGAAAAAACTATTGTTATAGTTTTGGATTCTATATTCTTGTTTTAAACAAAACATGATTTTTTTATAGTTATTCATTATATAATTAGGTGGTTCAAATTATATTACTGTTGTTATGGTAATTTTATAAATATAGTATAGTATCTATATGATCAATATTAGACCCACACTACTAGTCAGTATCCCCTGGCATTTGAGGAGGCATGCCTGGAGTTATGTGTCCAACATGATTGGGGAACTGGTGCATTGAACATTGGTTTGGATATCAATAATTGGTATCAATTGATATTTATTATCATTCTATTCCTTAGTATTTTGGAAATATATACATGATATTTGGATGATTTGGTCATTTTTTAGTTGATCAATTAGGGGTGTTCATAAACAATGAATGAGTGTTAAATCTATTCAGCCATGGTTTGATTCCTGTTATTGATGTTTGTTGTAACAGTTGGATGTATGTTTACCTTGGTAGATGTAGTTGTTGTATGGAATTATTGTTTTTGTGATCTTCTAAAATTTATCTCATGAAATGGAAGGGAAATATTTTTGACTATTAATGAATCAATCTAGGATTAGAAGATAATTATTGCGACATGTATGTTTTTATAGGCATGTATAAGAATAGATGTATTGGGTATGTTATTGAAATTGAATTACTTTCTCTAATTTCATAATAGAATTGAATGAAATGATTTATATAATATTGAAAATTTAAAAATGAATGAAATTGTGAATAAATTAGTACCTAATGTTAAATTAGAATAATAATTTTTTAAAAATTTTTTATTTATTAGATGGATGTTGGATAGTTAAAGTTAGTGACAACGCCTCTGCCTTTACTCTGTGGAAGGGTTTGGGCGAATGAATTATTATTAATTTTTTTATTCCCCTTATATAATGGTTTAATGTGTAGTTATTGTCTATCATGAGACATGCGAATGGAATTTTATTAATATTCATACATAGAGATTCCAGTTGAGGGGATACAGCGATGAAATGGTTGGAGTAAGCCCTATATCAGTATAACCTGAGCCATAAGTTTCTCCATGTGATGGGGCTGGAAAGATTATTCATGAGAACTTTTATCAATTAATTTATACAAATGGATATAGATCTAGAGGTGGTTTTGAATTATATGTATGAAATTGAATTAATGATTTAGTTGCATCACCCTCCAAATATCCACATATAAGGTTGACCAAAGTATGAAAAATTTAGGATTGAGTCAATAATTAATAAATATTATCATTTAGATAATCCTACTGAGAATACAGTAATGTTGGATGAGTATGTGTAAAAGTTATCATTTAAGTAATTATGGTGCTTTTCGTAACAGAATCAGTGGGAAGATAGCCCGACATGTTATGACATTTTGGATTAGTTCCACGAGCACAGTTATCCAAATAAACTAAAGTAGTATTAGGATGATGAGTTCATTTAGTTTAACAAAGAGTGTAATCCCTTGATGTACTCTTCTAGTCTCTTTACTAAATTTAATTTCATTCCTCTAGTGATGGGACAGGATGAAACAACATTGATAAGGAATTTATAGGACTGACATAATTGTGAGATTATGTACTGGGTTTACATCATTTGGTATAATTTTTTGAATTTATTGGATCAGGCTCAAATATATGTGGGGAACCATAAGTATTCTTCTAGTTTAGGAGATGTGGTATTTGTTTAATGATGTGACAGTATATCTTTTAAGAGTAGGAAGATTCATTCTAAGAATAATGACCATATATTTGGAATAAAATACATATAGGGATATGGATTTTTTATATATTATTGAACACAGGTGATTTACCACCAATGTGGTAGATTAATACTCTATCATTGAAATTTCCCCATAAAATGGCAAAGTGGAAATTTTTCTACAAGATGGGACAACTATATAGATTCTTCCATATTCAATGAATGATGGGTACTGTTGGAGATTCTCATTAGAATCACTATGTGAGAAGGGGATCTTATGAAAAATATATTCTAGTATTTAAAGTTTTACTGGACAATATGTTAGATGATGTTGTATTGGTGCTTCTGGTTAACAAAGACCATATCATCAAAGTGTTGAGTCTCACGGGTCGCAAACTGTGTTACGGGAAATAGGGTATACACAATTTCATTCCATTTGTCCTACACTATGGAATACTGAAAATTGACTTTCGAATGTTATAAGATTTATTATTGTAATTTTTATAGCTTATAGTGTCTTATTTTACAATGGTTACTCTAATAAATTTATATCTAAACATCTTGTTAATGGCTCTAGCCAGGATTTAGATTTTGTGATAGGGGTTATAATGATTGATAAACCATTAAGAGCCTGATTAAGAGACAATTTTTTATCCAAGGTATCCTATATCGATGTTTGATATTATCATTTCAATTGAGATCATTACATTATTCAAATTAAAGGGTATTAATTAATTATGGATATGGAAATGTTAGTATCATAATGATCCCATATTTACTGTAACTAAAGATAATTATTTTGACATATGATGATGGTGAAAGTATTCAATTTGGAGAATGGGATATTAATGAAGTTCATATAGGGGAAATTCCTCATTAACTGAGGGAGATAACTGCCTAGGTTTATATTTTTTTATGGATTATGGAGGTGTTAGGAATGATGTATTTCCAAAAAGAGTGGACATATTTATGGATGTTTTTCTATCTGATTTATCAAGGAAACCACCTAATAATGATTTAGAATTTTTAACCGGTCCAATTAATGGGGTTACCATGTTTTCATTAAACCATATGTAATAAAATTAACAAAATCATGTTCTAAATAATCTACTATAACTATTGAAGAATAAGGGGTTTAACCATCTGAGTACATCCCTTTATGGATCACCATTGTTTTGGAAATAATGTCTCATGAGACTAAACACATATGTCTTGATTTTTATAAGTAGAATAGGGTGACTATGAAGCACCGATATAATATTATGTCAATCGATGATGTGTTTAACCAATTGATTGGCACTTGTTTTTCACTAAGATATTATTATGATTATGGTACCAATATTTGAGTGACTGAAATTCTGATTTTTCATGTTCTTCATTCCATTGAAGCTATGTCCATTAATAGTTCATTGTAATGAAGTACGGGCTAATGAACTCACTAGTAGTTTTAATGGATTTGATGAAAAAGAAATTTCATCCACACATGGATCATTTTTTTCAATGTCTATTGATTAAATCATGGTAGACACCAAGATTAATTATGAACATTTATAATATATTGATACCATCATATTTACATTGATAGAGCATAGACTAAACAGGATGCTACATAAGTTTGAATTCAGGATTGATTAGGTACACTTCATGTGTCACATAATTAGTGATTAATGTGTGGTAGTGGAGCCATGAAATGTTAAGGGATTGTTTTCGTGAGAGAATCCGAATAATGATTTTGATATTTGGAGCTTTCTGGGAGTAGTTGAATATTTTCAGAGATTCATTTAATACTTTTTTATAATTGATAAAACTCGTTCGATGATGACCAAGAAGGTGATAACATTTTAATAGTATAAAATTGTGAAAATGACTCCTAGGTGATGAATTTGAACATGTAAATAGAACCAATCATGATCCTACCTAAGAATAGTGACAAATAAATGGTGTTTTTTTATACTTTTTAATTAGGCTTGGGGAAGAGATAATGTATATAGATCATTTTTAGCCTATAAGTATATGATATTGTGACCAGATGAAAAAATTTCACTATGAATGAATTCTAGTTGCGTGATTTTTTTATTCATTTGTTATTATAGGAAATTTCATTTTGTGTGATATGTTTACTATGTACAATTATTTGAAGATCTAAAAATATATCATCATGTATTATGACTTAAATCGCTTTTAGTGAGGATTGGTTTAGTATATATAGTCATCCAAAATTGATTCAAAATATATAATCATGGAGGGAAATAGTGTTGTTGATTGTTTAATTTGGAAAAAAATGGAATTTGGATGTTCAATATTCTATATTATACCGTAAAATGATTAAATTATGGAATGACATTAATATTGTGGTTTAAGAGGGTTAATATAATATGTATGTTATATTTTTATAAGTATATCCTAAAATATGAGCCTTATTAGTGATATGAATTATGAGGATCCATAATTTTTTTCATAGAGGGATGTCACAGAATGTTATAATTCACCATTACATTAAGCCCTATATGAGGATAAGAGAATCTGTGTGATGAATTGTGGTTTTGTTCTGAAGAGAATGCAGGAGAAAAAAAAATGTTTGAATTTGATGCCTCAAAGTGGGAGGTATATCCACTTGTGACCAAATTATATAGTGATCTATGATTAAATAATTGGTCGATGGGAAATAGAAATTATAGAGTATGGTTCGTGACACATTGTAGCACCAATCAATGTTGACCATCGATAACCAAATAGATTACTCTAGTCAGTCTCCATTTTATAATGGGTGTGGGAATACATTAAAATGGAAAATGCAGTAGGTAATCCAAGATTTTATATAGGTAATATTTTCATTCTATTTAATATATTTTATTTGGGTATTATCTTGGGTTTGTTTGGATTAAACATGGATGTTTTTGGAGGATTTTTAAGATTTTCATGGTTTGAAAATGTTTTTCCCAAACTGAGAGCCCAACCCAAACAATTTTTACAACCACATATATAATAGTATTAAGAATATGGTGTATGATACCATAATCCATGATCCCTCTTAGGGGTAACCGTCCATCCCCCTAATAAAAGGCGAACTACTAGCCCCACATTTTAGAAAATTGCACACCCCTAATCATGAAAACATTTATACTAGTTTATATATTTTAAAAATACGGGATTAAAATTCCTAAATCCCCCAAAAATCAACATAAATATGGACCCGAATCAACTCAAACACACTCCTATCATTTCATGAAGATTCTTGATTAATTCCTAGGACTTCTAACGTCATCAATGGTGAATTGATGTCTAGATCGATGCTTCTTCACCACTATGGGTCGGTGGTTTCATCCAGATTAGGTTTCCTTTCTCTCATGTCGCCTTTTATTGATAATAGGGGAGGGTTTATCTCTAATGTTGGTGATTATTGATCTAGGATTTAGGGGTTTAGATTATATTTATATATGATCTTGGTTTTGGATCTAGATCATGAAATTTTTCTTGGTATTTAATGTTCCGCATTAATTGTGGATTTCCATTAGAAAGTGTGTGTGTCATTGATCTTGAAGTTGGTGTTAAACATATAATTCACATATTATTGAAAAATAATTGTATTTATTTGTTTTGAAATACAAATAGAATCTATTGAAAATTGAATCTTCAATTGGATAATTATTTGATTAATTAATTAATTCAATTTTGGGTTTGGATAATTGAATTACAATATTAATAGTTAATGTGATGATCATTGAAAAATAGAAATGTTAATTGTGATTAATCAATATGTAAATAATGTTACAATAAATTGATTACGTAATAGGGTTATAAAAGTTTTTCAGTAGATGTAATGGGTGGAATTGGGGTAATTAATCGGTCAATTAAATAATCAAAATTGTTCTTGAGGATTGATGGGATATTGGGATTTGATAATTGGACAATAAATGTGATTTATTACTAATTGAAAATGAGAATAATGATATTTTTGGAATAAACATAATGGGATAATTCATATATGATTTAACTAATGTAATATGGTTTAATTATGAATCTCTCATATTGTTCGATATTATTAAAATGGGGGATAGTAATTTTTTTGATAAGTTGAAATGATATAACATTATGAAAAATATGGATTAAACGGGATAATATTAATTTACATTTAACATGTTATAATATTGCTTGGGGTATTACATTAACATTAAAAAAATATGTAATAATTTTCTATTGGACTAGGACTGAGGCTTCAAATACACATGTATGAAAAATAACTGTGGATGGGGGACTAAGGCTACAATTACAATTTTCAGGGAATTGTTTGTTGGATTGGGATGGAGTCTAAAAGTACCCATATTAGATAGTGAGTGTGGGAAAGGAATTGTGGTTAAAAATCCCAATGTGAAATTAATATGTAACAAAAGAGACTAAGGATCCAATTACCCATTAGGTGGTAGACATTAAATTCAACTCCGATGACTTTGGTTTTGGAGAATGTTTGAAATTATTAGATTTATGATTTGAAAAGAGATGATAAATGATTACCATGGTATTGTAACAGAAATTATTTGATATGGCTCGATCTCAATCAAGGGATAAAGTATGTATTGATTGTTTAGGTTTCCTCACAACCATGGCAGTTGACGTGGTTAATTATAGGATAATGATAAATGATGAATGATTACATTATTAACTATATATTATTCTTTACACAAATAAAGACATTGTGATTCATTGGATATCATTTTAGTTGTTGTTTGTGGTGTTACAAAGTGTTCTACACACCATACACGAGATACATAATTTTTATCCAAATTGACATCATCATTATAGGACATTATAATCGTAGATGTCATATATTAGATGTCTATGTCATGATATGGGATTAAGGAGGGAACCAGACATGGCATTAAGATCATATTGGAGTATTCATTGTGTATTTATTTTTCCTTTTCATGAAAAAGATGATAATTTTTTTATGAAATGTATAATGTTTGATTATTGATATTTTATTACTATTTTTTCATTCTTTATATTTGTGTTGTCATCATACTAGTTATATAATTCAGTGACCCTTTTTCTATTTCTATTTTCGTGACACTTGTTAATTAAGGTTGCAATGACCTGACTTTTATGATATTATTTATTGAAATAAAAAAAATTAATTGATTTTTCATTATTTTTATATATAAAAAGAAGATATTAATATTGTAAAATATAATATTTTTTTGGGAAATAATATGATTAAATATATAATTTTCTAAAATGAACTGATTTTAATATACAACTATATAAAATAATAAAATTAATTATATAACATTTAAAAATTTGATTTATAGAATAATATTCAATTTTGTTTTCATAATTTCAAAAATATCTTATGGTGGTTTTTTGGAATTTTTTGAGGAACCACATTTTCTAAATGAATAGTGAAAAATATTAAATTTTAATTTCGAACTCTATTTTCATCAAACTTATTTAAAGATTAATATTTCATTTTAAGTTTGATTTAACATCAAATTAAATCCATTATGAATTTATTAAAGTAATTTTGTTCATTTTAATGTTTTTATATTGATTTTATATATAAAAGCATAATGTAATTTTGAACATTGTCACTTTAATTAAGCACTTTCTCACTACATTAGTGTGATTAGAATTAATCAATTTTTTCTATTATGTAAACTGGATTTTGAAAAAAATGAAATTCATTCTTGAAATTAGTATTATTATTATAGTATAATATCATCATGTTAATTTTGACATAACGATTTGAGAATGTGATAATGATATATTACACCGATTAAGGTAAAATTATTCCCCTCATGAGAATAATCATTAAAAATAAGATAAAATGACCAATAACCTCTTCCAAAACAAATTTCATTCCAATATTTCATCCATAAACATTTAATGTTTTTGTTTGGTTGGTTTTTTTGACTACCGCAAATAATAATGTGGGACACCTGACTTTTTTTTAGAAATAAAATTTTTGTCCCCTACCTTCCATATTAACGACCGACACCAAACCACCTTCTTGATAAATATATATAAATTGATAAGATCCTTCCAATAAACATATTAATATCGCACACTTACTAATAAAATCCACCTTTTTAAAAAAACACATCCAACTAATCCCTTTGGTTTAAACTATATGTTGTTACCCAACAAAGAGGTCACATCCCTCCTCAAGGTCAATTATTTTATTTTTATTATCCACAACCAAAATTATTATTATTCTTTTAAAAAATAATATAATTATCATAAATATAATTATATATTTAATTTTACAGGTTCTTTCTTATCCTACATGAACTTCCATCTAATGGGTAACGAACTTACTATTCTTGTGTATGGTGAAGTATTAACACATGAAATGATGTTTTTTCCTTTATGACCTCTTATGGTTGATAATTCTGATATAAAACTTATTTATATATGATATATATATATATATTACATTGATGATTTATTTATACTTCTATATTTTTTATATAAATCCTACAATATTTCTCCCTATTTTTTAATTACGATAATTATGTATGTGGAAGTGTGGATAACCATCTCCTCAAAGTTATGTGTGTCATTCACAATATAAATTGAATGTATTATGGATGTGATTAATAAAATTATATGATATATATGACACTATAGTTAAAATTTAATGATATAATATTCATATATACATATAATCCATTTACATTCATTCTTTCAATAATCCAAGAAAAAGGAAACAATATTCATGTGTACATATGGCCTAACATCTCCATAAATAGATTATTACATTTCATATACCTATATTTTATAGATTATAATGAATTTTTAATTTCTAAATATATATGATATATATGTAATTATTTACATTTTTGTAAATATTGAAATCCTTATTTAAGTAAGAGAATAAAAAATGCCAAGTCAAAACAGATACGATAAACAAAAATGATAAAATCTGAAACATTTCCATACCATTTAATTTTTAATAAAAGAGTGAAATAATGTCATAAAAACATTTTATTATTATATATATGAATATTATACATTTATAGATTTATAATAATCTTAGGCTTATTATATTGGAAGATTGGAAGATTACGATGAAATTCAAGACTCAAGGTTTTGGAATTTCATCTCATTTTTTATATCTCTCATATATATTCCACATACAACACTCATTTCATTTTCTTTGTGTATATAAATACCATTAATGGATTATATGAATTATTTTTCATAAATTTATTTTTATTTACATATACATTCTATTATCCTTCTTTCCTGGGGTTTATGGTTCAAAACATAACAAATTGGTAAGAATGATTCATATCAATTTTCCTTATTTGAGACACATGAATTTTTATAAACTGAAATTATTTTTCAAGGTTCATTTCACAATTTATATCATAAAATACATAACATTCATTATATTTTAGGCTTCATATAACATCATTTTGTTATAGTGAGAGTATGATCACAAGATACCATGGGTAACCATTAATTGGAACAATCTCATTGTTTATCGAGATTTTTTTTTGATAATGCTTCAATTGATGTAAAAATATTATCCATTTCTAAGAAATAGTATTGAGTTTTTTTATCCTCTGTTTATTTTAAATAAATCCTCATATAATTACCATTTTCTACTCATTGTTATTTAATGTAATTAATAACATATTTTTAGCTAAAATATAATTGTATTTCACACTTTATTCCTTCCAACGGACCTAAGGAATTATTATTTTTTATTATTATAAAATAAACTTTTTAGATAATAAGGGGGAAACCAAATAGACTTGGTGGACTTAAGACAAAACACACACAACTTAAAGAACATCAAAACAAGACTGCAAAAATAGATCTACCCCTCCCCATCATATAACATGATTAAGATTTCAGTCGTTGCAATACAATACAATAAAAACAATTTCATCTGTCTATGCACATGTCTGATCTGATGAGAAATGTCATACCCTCAAAACAACCAAATAATTAGAGAGCAGAAAATATGAACAGCCAGCTCTGATTCCTCCTCTTAGGCCATTCCATGCCGTCAAATCCGGCAGCACAAACTCCCCACCTTCAGTATCGAACCATTCCACATGAAACTGCAACATTCACACATGACCTCCTCTAAAACCCCATCAAATATTTCAACACATGTAGATCCCGAAATGGGACCTTGTTCCATGGAACCTCCACCAGTCTCCAGAACACCACATGAGGATAGCCCCACTCCCATCTACAAACAACCCCACCCATTTTCCGGAAGAGGCAATGTTCAACCAAGTAGGAGTATGGAGTCACCAGTGATGTCGACGCCACACAAACCAATCATCGGTCCTAAAAAACCTCAAAACAAGAAAAAACCCTGGAAACCGGGACCTCCCCCCTCTGATCCTCTCCAGATCCATTTCTGAACCAATCTAGATGTCTGCCATAGATGTTGACTGACCATGTTAAACCGATTTAGGGAGCCAAATCCAGCCACTCCACAAGATGCCACATCCGAGTTGTGCACCACGCCGCATCGTCACCAACACACACATATGTTGGAGCAAAATCATAGGAAGCCACAGCAGGATCGTTCCTAGATGAAGGGGAAAGTAGAAATGAGCACTGGGAAGCCCTAGCCACCGTAGGGATAGGGGGAAGATTATGCTCCGAGGATTACATAATTCAAAAACCTATATGTATTTCATTGTTTATTGAAAAATATGTTTTATTTCAAAAATATTTCATTCAAAAAATAATTCTAAAAATGTTCTAAAATTATATATTAATTTAATTTTCAAGTAAAAGGATTTTCAAAATGTTTAATTGTTTTCAATGCTTCCTTTATATTCTTTAAAATCAATATTCTCATAAATATATTTTTAAAAATATCTATTGTCTTAAAAATAATTTCGAATTCCAAAATTATATTTTCCAAAATTAATTTTTTTTAAATATCATTCAAAATATCATCCCATAAAATTATACATTAGTTGGTGTTACTGATTAATTTTTAAGAAAATTATTCAGTGTTCCATCATATTAATTCTCTAAATGGTAATTTTTATTGAATGATTTCAATGAAACCCAAATATCATTCAAGGGTTATGTAATTTTGAATCCTAATTACTCTCATAACATATGATTTTGATTAAATTATTGTTTAAATATTACATATTTACAGATGTTATTTTTGGATTACATGTTCACGATACAAATTATATTTCTTTTGTCATAATATTATTTTTTGGATATTCTGGAAGATATATATATTTGTTCATTTTGAGATGGGTGGGACCTATATATCCCTCCAACTAATTGGGTAATGATTTATATATCATTAAAAATACTAATATTGTATTAGTAGTGATTATTGACAACTAAGATTTTCATGGGAGAGAACCGTGACTACAAAGATGATATAGGTAGTGATCTCATACAACTAATATAGTCGTGGGGGTGAACCAAGACAACCATGATGTTATAGAGTATTAACCCATAATACTTATATGGAATAGATAATGATTCCATTAAAAATATAAATATAATAGTATATTGTTAAGTATCTTCCATTATTCCATGCCTTATTCTTATATTATTCTTTAATATATTTTGTTTTTTATTTCATCATGATTTATGTATTCTGAACTGCCAATATTTCTTCCATAATTCTTTTTTATGAAACTGTTATATGCAGGTTATGATCATAAAATGTTACAATAATGTTTTCATTACCCTGTCTCTTTTTTATACAGACATGTATCCCATTATTACCTATATTGAGCATCTGAACTCACTCCATTTTTCATTTCTTCTACAAGTTATGAAGATATTTATTATAATTTATGTGTCTACGAAGGGTTACCATCAATACATAATTAGTTGGATATAATTCCAATGAATTATGAACCAGTGTTTATGATTCTATGTTTCCAATAGATATAGACTTATACAAACATTGTGTTTATGTTTGTATAATGTTTACTATTTTCCTCTAAAGATCTATAATGTTGATTTATGAAAAGAGACTGACTCTATATTTTTTATTATTGCACTGTATTAGTTAACCATTGAAATCATGTATCATAAAACCTTAGTTAGAACCGTTAGGGAATGTCAAATGATGAGTCTATGTTGAATGCAAAATAAAGGAAAATTTTATGAAATATTTATAGATGATAAATAGATTGGTTTCCTAGAAATACATCCATATCTGGATAATGCAAGTTGATGTGGATCAGGTATTGATTTACATTGGAGTAAATACTCAGATAATATGGATTGGCCTTAATATTTCATAACATGGTACATGACTAGGATCCCTATTTCACTCCATGTTTGAATGTGGTGGGGAAATGCTTTATGAATTCACAATCTCTTCATAGAACATCATGAAATATTTAAATAGATTTTGTTTATGAATAACATAGAATAAACTCAATGAGTCCTATATTATGTATGTTTCCATTCATTATGCATCTTATAAGTGACTTCTCATGGTTATATGGTTCCTAATTATGATAACTTGTTCTTGGTTTTTCATTTTGTATTTCTCCATTGATTAGAACCAGAAGTAACCATGTTAATAATAAATTCAATGTACAATTAAACAATTTTCCTCCAAAGAAACTAAATGAATTGGGATATTAAATAAAAAATATTATTTCTATTCCCTCACATCATTAACAGGGTATTACTCATGGTGGCCTTTCAAATGAGAAAAGAATAGAACATCATAATATTGAGTTCTTCAAGAGTAGTGGGTCTTTTAATATACATGTTATTCATGATGTATTACTTCTATTGAAATGAAATTATGTATTCTCAAGTATTTAGAACCTGACAAAGACATTTTATATGTTTTTCAATTATAAGGATATGTAGACCAGCGGTGTAAGCTTATCAAGAATATGATGAAGGGAAATGAGATTGAATCCATGGATTGTGCTGAGATTGAAAAAATATTTTTTTAGTAATTACCATCCATTAATTATTCTTGAAATTATTGAGAAATAGTTAATTCAATTTAAGAAAATTGATAAATAATAGGATGTTACATATGAGGATAATTTCACAAGACTTTGGAGTTACACTTCCAAAATTATAATCAATCCAAAATGTAATGATGATTTTTTAATGGCATAACTAAACATCCCATAACGGTGTTGGCTATTAGATACATTAGTGGATATGAGGATATTGGGCATTTTTCATTCATGTTTGAAATTGATGTTTGACTAACGTATCAATCACATAGAATTTATATGAAATGGAACATGGAGTATGAAGGAAAATTTAAAAACCATAAAGTGAATAAAATGAGAATTACTTATTCTCTTTATTTTGGAATAAGAATGTATTAAATATCCTTAAGTGGAATAATAAGTGTTATAAGTATGTAAGGTAAGTATTTCATATGATCTTATGTCTATGTGTTTGGATAAGGTATCTAATTGTTCAAATGGAGAAAAATATTCATATAATGATCATCTCACACACTAGTTCGACAAGTGTATGAGAATATAGATTGTGAAAATTTGTTCCCAAAACCAATGGTGGGTGATGATGATCGACGTCAACAACCCCTTAAGCTAATGAATATAGGATAATCTCATGCAATTTTTATTTCTGACTAGTACTAAAATAATATTGTGGTGAAAGGTACACATAACAAGAAATCTAGAATAAATAATTTAATATTTAATAATAGATCTCCTCTCAAATTCATATATAATGAATTTTATATGGGTTATTAGATTACAAAAAAATGGAAAGATGTGTAATTAATAGTGTTATACAAAAATGGTATGATTATCTCATCCAATGCCTATGAATCCTATCCATTTTAAATTTTGTGGAATTTTATTCTTGTATGTCTCTTCATTCATCTTTAGGATGAATTTGTGTCATTATAGGCACAAATAGTCTTTATCTACACAACACCCACTTCTTTTTTCAAGGAATGTAAATAATATTATATAATTAAATCACTCTTATTGGTTTTTATCAATGTGACTTTATATATAAAACAATAATGAAATTACATACTATGTTTTGATATTAATTCACATTCAACTTAGTTTTATATCTCAAATGTTGGGAAAAATCATCATTGCTGATATACCTATTATTTGAGAATTTTTGGTGTTTTTTCATAAAAGTTTTACTTTCCTTCGACCAAAGTGTGATGTTGTGTTCTCAATAGAATTCACACACTTCTACACATTAATATCCAATACTCCCTACAAAATGGTAAAACTATGTTTTAGGAATTGAAGATGAAACTACAAAAAAAACATTGATAAGGTATTCACTCAGCTAGGTTTGTCACCATGTAGTGCACATGTTCCTCTCATGAAAAATATTGGTGGATCAATGAGAATATTCAATGATTATTGACAGTTAAATAATAACAAAATCCTGAGCAAGTATCCTATTGATCATATTGACAACTTGTTGGAAAAACTGCAGAGGACTCAAAACTATTCCAAGATTTTTATTCATTCTTGATCAATTCAATTGAGGGTTAATAAAGTGGACATACCAATGTTAACAATCTATACTAGGTTTAGACATTAGGAATATATATTAAATACTTTTGGTATTACTAATTCCTTTTATATCATAATGTATTTAATGAATTGAGTATTTAGATATTACATCAATCAGTTTATGGAAGACATTATATATTATATTCTTATCTATTTATATAGTAAAAAATAGCATGAAAACCACTTGATAATTATACTAAAGTAAATATGAATGTATAAGATATATGAAAAAAAATTAGATGTTTAATATTGGGGAAAATGTTTCATTTTTGGGTCATGTGATCCCAACTGATTATGTTGAAGTAGATCTATCAATGATAATGTTTATTGAATACTAATATTGAACACCCTTGGTAATAGAGTACATTAGCACTCACAGATTAGCTGTAGATTATCAATGGTTTTTGTTTATTTTCTCATGACTATATAATCATCTCATAAAGTTTACATGAAAGGGTTCGAAGTTCCTTTGGAAAGAAGAATGTGTGAATTATTTTGAGGAACTATAGAAATATTTAGTTATTGAACTTTTGCCTACATTACACTGTAATGGATATAGGAAATGTATTTATAGTGATGCATCAGATAATGTATTGGGATATTTTGATATAATGAATAACATGGTTATAACCCATTCCTCATGGAAGTTGATGATTAAAGAATAAAATTATCGTACTCATGAATTGATGTTTAGAGAAGTAAATTTTACATTAAATATATGTAAGAATTGTCTTTATATTTAAATGTGTGATATATATATAAATATATCAATAAAAAATCATAAATATATATTTACCAAATATTAGTTTAACATGGACCAATGAATATGGTTATTATTGTTAAATGGTTATTGATTCTAAATACATTTCCAGCATGTAAAGGAGAACATGGTGGATGATGCTTTTAGTGAAAAGGATCAGGATAACATTTCCATGATGAGGATCATAAAAGATCAAATTTTTATGGATTTGAAAAGGTTATATAATAGAATACTAATTGATGTGGAAAAATATTATCCATCACAAATGAATATTCAATAGTCTAATCAAGTGATTATTAAAGAGGCATTGAAGGAATATGTATTTCTACAAAAGAAGGTTATAAATGTTCTGTAGTTTAGCGATGATAAATATGGAATGATAATAATATAGAATAGTGTTTGTGATTGTACCATAAAATATTTGAAGAAGGATATTTTAGAGAATTCTCATAGATATGCATTATCTATTCATCCATGAATTACAAATAGTATACTGATTTGAATAAATACTTCTAGAGGGAAAGTATAAAAATATATATCACAGAGTCTGTATTTTAGTTCATGTTATAGAAGTATGTTAAGGATGAGTGTCAACATTCTAGAGGGGTATTGTATCCATTCCCCATACAAGAACAATAATGGGAGAAAATCAATATGAAAATTGTTTTGGACTTTCAAAAAAACTATAAAGGGTTTAATGATAGATTGGTGGTTTTCAATCTCTGTAAAATGTTTTCAAAATTCATCTCTATCAATTAACACTTATATCTAGTTCATCTTTCCGGGATTTACATTATGGAAGTGTTAATGTTGCAAGGACTAACTCATTCCATTGTATTAGATCCAAATATGAGGTTTTCCGTTATTCTCTCATGATGTATTCAACACAAACTTAATATTTATTTGTGTATTTTCACACCATATCATCCACCGATGGATTACAATGCCCCAACCCCAGTTACCCAGAGTCGGTGCATTATTACATAACATTGGAATGATCACAAAAGATCACATCTCGAAAGATTGATTAGTTTAGTAGCCATGGAAATACTAGATACATTCATAAGGTTTATATTAATTCATAAAATGGAAAACTACAACAACATTGTTTCCATAGAGAACACTGAGATCCCATAGGCAATCCCTACAATTCAGTCATAATATACTTCTTCTTATCCTGGGAAAAATAAAACATAGAAATGGGTGATCTCAGATACTCAGTAAGGATAACAATACAATAGAAACATTCATAAATAAGCATAAACATTTAAGGGAATGTATAAGACTAAAATAAAATAATTTTAATCTTGAAATTCATCATTATATGGAAATGATAAAATCCAATAATTCCATTTACATACTCACATGGATATTATACTAGTCGAATAATCACATGAAATATCAATAGCCACTCTCATAATGATGGAATGTATAATGCCAGACATTCATAACCACATAGTCAAGGCCTTGTGCCAAGACTATAATATAAGATTTTGTCAAGGCCTTGTGCCAAGACACTAGTTTGTCTTATGAGACCTACCGATGTATCGAGGAGCTATAGCGGGCTCCACCTGTCACTTACTAAGTTCAATACATTCCTCATATGAAATGGCTTAAACATAACATAAACGTTCATATTAAAACTAGCATTCAAAATGTCAATACTTTCTCCATAAACTATTAATGGTATAAAAATAACACATCCACAGTTAAACATATCACAAAACCATTAATGCAATATGGAAGTTTTGTATCATAATAAATCAACTTTAAATAAGATTAAAATCTATTAAGAAATGTTAACATAGATGAAATCAAATCCTTTTTCTGTGAAAAATATCTTACTATTTTTAAATAATTTAAGAAAAAATTTATTTTGAAAATATTCTTATAATCTTGTAAGGGAATCTTTGACGATGTTATAATGGCATAAAATAGCCTCACCAGCAATATCTGTTAAAAAACATTCTTACCTTAGTTTTGTTTAAAAGGTCATAAAGTACTTTGTTTGGAAAATGAAGGAAAGTTTCGTTTCAAAACATATAAGGTCAAATAAGGGTGTAAATTACTTTACCCCATTGTCTAGTAAATAGTAAAAATGTTTTGAAAATATATTTTTAAGAATCATGGATGTATATGATAAATAGTTCCTATTACATAATCACGTATAAACAACCTCAAATAATAAAGAGATTGTAAAATTAACCCCTGCCTTGTACTTTTACTTGTTTGAGGGTAGGTTAACCTCATGTATAATTGTGAAATAATTTTTATTCAATTATAAAAGAATCATATACATTAATATGATATCATATATGATCTTTTAACATTTCTTTGTTAATTATATCTTAGTGTTATCATTGTTTTGGGTGTTAATGGATTCGTTTTCATTTATATTATTTGTTATGTGAGTCATATTTTTATGGATGGAATGTATCTTATTCATATCCTGAATTATATCAATTCTTTAAATATTATTTTTATTCATCCAATGAAAATTAGTCTTGAATGGATACGATGGGGAATTAATCTCATCGTGTTTATGGAGATGGTAATCTGTACGTACACACGAGCGACAATATCATTCTTTTGATATTAAAATAATATATAATTGGATGGTATATAATATATAAAGAATCTTTATAATGTTATATTTATTATTTACATCAATTATACATCATTATTATAACCATCCAAATAATAATTTATTGAATAACAATTACACCACGACATAGATATGGTAAGCCATACGTAAGCACGTATGGTGACATGTCATTCAAAGAATGGATTGAATAATAAATTTGGTTGTACCATATTTATAATAACATCATAGTATATAGATGATACTAGAGTTTTTATTTAAGAATAGAAACAACAAATAAAAATGAAGTGGAAGAATAAAGGAACATGAAATAGGTGGTGAGATATTTACCTCTTCTTCGGGTTCATCCTTTTGATTTGATCAAAAGGGCTCCTTAGGTTAGATTTCTGACAAAAGGAAGGCCTCTAGTATCATGATAGGATAGTTGAGAGGGTTTTTGGGCAGGAGTTGGCCGGGCTAAGTGTATTTGAAGGTGTCAATTAGAGAGAATGGGGTGCAGTGTCCTTTTATAAGAGGGGTGAGGGGCACCTTAGGAAAAGCTAGAAGTATTATTTCATAATAAAATCATTTTTCTATTTCTAATGGATCCAAAATGAATTATTTAAATTCTAAGGTGTGGATGGGATGAAAACAATAAACCAATAGGTTTTATATAGTTTTGGGTCACTATATTAACTTTATCATTTGGATTTAACTCTTTGTTAAATAGTTTGACATTTACCATGTCTCTTTGTATTTTTATAATATAGTGATAATAATCTTACTATATACTTAAAAAATAAACCCAAGTGGTTCATTAATGATACAACTATCATTATATAAGTCCTTTGGATGAACCATACATTTTTAGGAATATAATATAAATTAATATTATAATATATTTTTTTTAAACTCTTTCATGTCAATTTTGACGCAATTTGGTATTTTGTTTTTGAAAAATTCATAATAGCAATATTACTTCAAAAAAATTTCTTATAACCAATTTTAAAAAGTCATATTAAAATATAAAATTAGTGGAATTCATATAAAGTCTCAAATTACATTTATTTGGATATCTATAATATCAATTATTTTAATATTTCACTAATTAGGTAATTACTACATTATTGTGTCAAAAATAAATTAAATTATTTAATATCTAAAAAATACAAATAAATTACATTTATGTAGGAAATATTTTTCAATTTATGATTAATATTTATAGTTGAATTTATCTTATGTTTAACCCAATATTAAAAATGTTTTAGTTATTAAACATTGAATTTAAATCATCTAACTTTTATTTGAATTAAATAATAATAAATGTCCTAATCTAATCCAAGTGGACCAAAGAGGTTCATATTTTATTATAAAGGTTGTTTTTGGACGAATTACACTTATAACAATGAAATTATATAGGTATTATGTATATATTTTGACCTAAAATAAATTAAAATATAATAAATAATTATTTAAATAAAAATTTGGTTTTTAAACTATAACTCAGTGTTTTTCACTATTCATGAAAAACTGAATGTTTTCTAAAAATACCAAAAATTCACCCTAAGATAATTTTGATATTATGAATCCAAAAATGTAGTCCATTTTGAAAGATAAAATTTATAAAATTTCAAAATTTTGTTATTACTATTCATAATGGCTAGTTTGATTGGTTGTGGTGTGTTAGAACTCGAAATTGCATACAACACACGATATTATATTATTCAAAGAGAAGCATGCTATGGATTCTTGGGGTTTTACATGGATGTTCAGTATAAATGTAAAATTAAAAAGCTAAAATCAATGTTGATATCAAGTTCGATAGGTTTAAATTATGTATGGGATCAACACCATTCTCTAGATGTTTTTACAAACAACAATAACATTCACTCTATAATTTTTCAGGAATCTTAGGATGCCCCATCTGGGAATAAGCATTGTTCTCCATTATGATTGGATTATGATGGAGAATGAAATCTAATGGAAAATAATAATAGTAATGATATGGAAGAGATGTTTATAAACATTCAATGACGTATTAGTGATTCTCGAAGTTTGCAGAAAATCTATACTGATAACAACTGACATGATCCCGAATAAGTTATTGTTGAAAATCTAATTCAACTAATATCTCCCTAGAAGATAGTTATGATATTCATGAAGAATGGGAAACTAAACCCCTGATATATTTATCCCTTCATAATTCGTTTTCATATCATGATCCCTTCACATCACTCAACACATCCTTCAAAAATATATTTTTTCCATGATGTGTTCCAAGTATCTCTCCCCAGAATGTACATAATTCTCCCTTAACATGTAATGAACACAGATTTCATACCAATGGATCATGATCATTCCTAATTGGAACAACCATTGGAAATTATGGCTTGTATAGATAGTATCCTATGAAACATGACCACTAACCTATTTAATTTTTTGTGGATAAATAATAAGATATAGGAAGCTATGTGGGATCATAAGTATATAATATAGTATAATTATCCAAATTTTTTAACAAAAATTATGAATTTCATAGAATGAACTCATTTTAATTTGGGGAGAATGTTACACTATAATTTATTTATATATTTTTCTAATAAATTTACATTAAATTTTCTCTTTCATTTCACAAATTCAAACATTAATTTCCCAAAAAACATACATGGAGTTCAGTATATGTAACAACAACATGGAAAACATTACATACAGCATTGAGTTTCTACGAAACAACATTTTGTTATTATAATTGTTTTAATAATATTTTTATAACCTATACATTAAATATATTAAAATGAATAGTAATGACTACTTTTCAAATATTTTTTATAATTATATTATACAAATATAACATGTTAATAATTAAAAATATATTATTCAGTAATATTTTTGAATGTATAAAAATTCTATTTTTAAAATTGAAATTACATTAATGTCCTTTTGTGAAAAATTGTAAATAAAATTTTAAACACATTAATAAATTTAATTTTATAAAATAAACATCATTTTTTAATTCTTAATTATTAAATTAGATTATGGTGAAATTTTTGGATTTTTTAAGAAACATTTTATTTTTTGATAAATAGTAATAGATACTCATTTATAATTCAAAATTTCATTTTTTTTCAATTATTTTTATAATGTAAATCTATAATTATTATTTGTATATAATTTTGTTTAAACTATAGATCCATCAATCCAATTTATTTCATTTGAATAAATTTATATTAGATTTATATATTAATGAATAATGAAAATTCGAACATTGTATCTTTAAAAACCCATTTTCATGCCATGTGTGCAAGATTAGAATTAAACAAGATATATTTAATTATATGAACTAAATTTCAAAAAATAGACAAACACCATTGAAATCAGCATCATAATTATATTTTAATTGGGCCTAATTAATTTGTTATCTTAAATATTATTGAAATTGTTTAATAATAATTACAGCATTTGAGGTCAAATTAAGAATAATAAGAGAATAAACCTTAATATTAATGCACATAATGACATAAAAACATGTTAAAACCCCATTTGATATAAATATTTCTACTATAATCCTTCCATATATTATATTTATTTGTTTTCTATGAATTTTTTAAGGTAAAAACATTTGAACAGATAACATTATTTAAATAAATTCCATGTGTGTCCCCTCCCTTACCAATAAAGACCACTAACTCTCCCATTTTTTTACACCTCAAAAACCAAATCGGATAGGAAAATATCATCCTAATAAACATTCTAACATCTATATCTTACTCCATGAATCCTCCATTTTGGTCTAAATCCATCAAACTAATCCCTTGAGTGATAACTACTAGAAGTTACTAAAATAAGAGGTACAATCATTCATCATGAACCTTTATTTTATTTTAGTTATCAACCACCTAAATTACTCATTCGACATAAAAAATAATATCCTAAGTATAATTAATATACATAAATGTTGTTATTTTAAGACATAAACTGGATCATACACACACTACCATCAAATGGGTATGAAACTTACCATTCTTTTGTATGGTGAACTACTGCCTCCGAAAATGATGTTTTATGTTTTACCGTTCCACATATTATGGTTGTGAAATATGATGGATAATCTATTTATATAATACATATGATTTAAATATATATCTTTATTTATTGTATAAAACCAACTTTCAAGATTCCTATTTTTTGTAAATATGATAACTTCATTTTTTGATATGTGGACTACAACCTCTTGAAAGCGATGTGATTCGTTCACACTTCATTTGGAATACATTAAGGATGATTTTAGTATTATTATATTATATATATTACATAATAATTTTAATTTAAATATTTTATATAAATATATACCTATAATTCATTTACTTTTTTTCTTTAATACGACATTAAAGTGAAAATCATTTTCATTCGTATGTATGACCTACAGTTTTTTATGAATAGTATATTAGATTTCATATGTTTATATTTTATAAATTACTATAAACGTTTATTGAATAAAAATGTATGATAGTGAAGTCAGGTTTTAAAACCTATAAATATGTAAATTATGATTTTTGTATGATGATTTAGAATTAAAAGTGAAAACACATAGGATAAACATAGTGGATATTTCCTAGAATGATATTTTAATATAGAATTTGTTACAACCAGGTAATATTAGTTTATAAGAAGATAAAATATAATCTTTTATGTATGTAAGTATTGTTTAGTATTAAATTAATAATAAAACTATAATTATTATATTGTATTATTCTACGAGTATGATGAAAGTCAAGACAAAAGGTAAGGGAATTTAATCTAACATCTTATATTCAAGAGATAAATTCCATCTGCAACACTCTATTGTATTTCATGGTGTCTATAATACCCCCAAACGGACGTCCGATGAAAAAGTTGTAAAAAATTGCGTACAGCTCGAACGAAGGCCCGTGCGGGCCACACCTCAACTCCGAATTATGTATCCAATAATGGACTCAAAAAGACCGTCTCATTGTCGGGACTACGCAGCCATAGATGACGTGTCGAACGGACACAGTATGGGTGTTTTATCTCAGAAAAACCAATTATTAACAATAATATTATTATTATTTCTTGGGTGTTTTATTAACCCGCTCCACAATTCACTGAAAGATACCCAAAGTTGGTCTTAAACAGACCGTATCGAAAACTGAGGCACACTGCCACTGACGGCGCATGATTTGGATGACGCACGGGGAAGTTACGCCAGATTCAGCATTTTAATAATTATAACATTATTATAATTATCAAAATCAATATATATATATATATATATATATATTTGGTAGATTCTCTCTCCAATTAAGGGAGATTTCACCCACATGTTTCTTTGCTCCTTTTTTTTTTCTTTTTAATTTTTTTTTGTTTAACCTGCTTTTGCAGGTCAGCTCCAGCAGAGACCCGCAATAGCGGGTCTCCTCTTCCACCAGGGTCCCTGGTGGTCTGGCGAATCTAGCACTGGTCGGCCACCAGGCCAGCCGCTCCTCCGCAACACGCCCCCAGCCCGCCTCGCTCACCCACACGCGTCGACGCCCTCAGCACCCCACAGACCGCGAGCCACTATCGCCCCCAGCTCGCCCGCTCTCCCGCAGCCCGCTCGCCGTCTCCAGCCGGCGACCCTGCTCGCTGAGCCTCCGAAGCCTGCGGCTGCCTCCGCTGAAGGGACCCCTCTCTGCTGCGCTTATCCTCACTGCTTAGAGTCAATGCCACACGCTGCTGCCAAACCGCTGCAGGTAGCTCGGGACTCAGAAATTCAACCCGAAACAAGCGTTGGAAAGATCATAAAAAGTACTACGCAACCATTGGCATTGATTAGAAATTAAATAGAAATTAGACACATATAAACAGGTTCAAAGAAGGTTCTAGACTTTAAAATAATAAACGCACGATCCTACCTGTAGGGGCGTAGCCCGACGCTTCGCGACGATCCGTCGGAGTTGCCATGCCACGCCGGAGCTGTCGCGCCTCATCGGAGAGGTGGAGGAGAGGAAGAGTTCCTCCTGGAGAGCTCCTGCCAGGGAAGTGGAGAGGGGAGGAAGAAGGGGGGGAGATGGGTTATATAAGGGAAATTAATTAATCCCTTAATTAAAAACTCATCCCAAAATAAATCTGCGCCCGAAACCCCAAACGCACTGAAAGTTAGGTCACACATAGGTTAAACACCACCTCCCGAGCACAATGGAAGTCTCATTATTTGATTCCGAGCTTCCATTTTAAAGTTATAAAATTTAACGTCTGAAGCCACTAAATTACGAAAACACCCCTGGATCCATTTTTCACAAACGGCACGCGCCCGCGAAACTTATACTCTTCCTAGGGTAAACAGATCATTCCGAAATCAATGGTGCCCTTGGTTTTCCAATCCCTGCCACCGTTTAAGAGATACCGGAGTTTCACCCTTAAATAAATAAATTAATTAATTAATTTATCCTTTTAACGTTCCGAAAGCGAGTGAGGGGTCCAAACGTCCCACGCCAACAAGTTTTATGTCGTTCCTAGGGTAAACACCCCATTCTGGACGCATCCGTATACCCAGATCTCTGATCTGAAGCTCCGTTTAGGAGTTATCCCATTTATTTTGCGTTTCCAGTGTGAACGCACTAAAAATTTAATTCCGGCCACTCCGGGACTCGGAATCGCACGTTGTCTGAAGGCGACGCTCTAGAATATCATCAAGAATATTCCAATGCCTTTCGTAGAAAAAACCAGGTTCTTACAATAGTTCAGAAAAATTATGGATGTAAGATGATTTCACTTATATGGGGGATGATTTTTTGTTAATTATCAACATTAAATAAAAAATTTCAAGAGATGAAATGTATCCAAAATTCATTCACGTGATGTAGGTGGGAATTTCAATGATGGAAAATTATTAATGTTTCACTTTATTTTTTTTCTAAATGAAAAATTTATAAGAAGATAAGGTTGCTAGGGATATAAATTACAATAATGGGATTCTCAATGAGGCCAGGTCACATGTGATCATTTTTTTTATGTATAATTTCAAACATGATGAATTAGAATCCCATCAATGAAGGGATTTTGAAAGAAACGTCTATGAAAATACCAAACTAATTCAATTTTTAATTATTATATCTATTCATATAGTGTAATGAAGAAACAATATGATAGTTTAAATGAAGGAAAAAACTAATTATATCATCCTTGTGAGTGGTATTCCATCTATGGACCATGTTCCATTGTTTTCCAATCAGTTTAGAAAGTTGGACAGAAGAAGCCTCAATAAATGTACCCTATATTGTAGTTCCATCATTTAGGAATGTTTATCATACAACATATATTTTATTTAGGTATTTAGATGTATTGAAATCAATGGAGATCTGGTCATTTAGTAGTTTCTTGGTACATATCAACTACCCCTGAAAATAATGATAGCAGTAGTTCCATTCGATGTTTGGGGTAAGGTAGGGGGAGTGGTACCATTGTGAAAAAGTGACATTACCATATAAAAGAGGTAGAAAAAGATATTAAAACTAGATTCATATAAAAGGACAAGTTATCTACATGTTATTTTGTCTACTTTGGTTATAATTTTTGAAATAAATTTTACTATTAAAGGCAATATTGTTGAATCATCTACCCTTCATAGATTTTTTTTATAGTGTAGGAGAATCACATTCTTGGATATCATTTCTTTATGAAAATGTTTTGTCAGTTTTTTGAATGTTTAGATAGTATTTTTACAAAAAATACACATTTGGGAGGGTATTCAATGTATATCAATGGATGAATGAAATTACCTATAAATATTTTTGGTTATTGTTTATTTCGGAAATAATTTGTTCTATAAATGACATGATTAAATTTATTTCTACGTAAGGATTTCTTAGATATATACTAAAATCATATGAAATATTAGAATATTATATTATCCGTTTTATATATTCAAATTTAGTTAGCTACTATTGTTATGGAGCTTTATATTGTTAAGATGTTATTATAAGAAAATATTGTTTAATATTAGATTATATCATTGCTCAAATATCTGGATATTCATTAGACTATGGAAGAATTTATCAGAAGAATAATTCTAAAGTTCTATAGCATATTTTTTTTTTATTTCCATGTTTTATCTTTGGATACCACTCATAAAGGATATCTTGTTCATGATTGAGATGGTGTGAGGATTTGACACTGATTTCAATCCCACAATAGATTAATCCACAAATAGATCTCAAGGAATTAAATGTGCACTTAGAATATCTATAATTTATGTGATTAATGTCACACCCCGAACTAATTTAATTATTATTTTTTAATTGTTTTAATTATTTTTTTGAGTTTTGGATGACTTTCTTTGTTCTGCGGTCAGTCTGCACTACTAGAAGTAACTGTGGGTTGCCCACACGGTTACTCGAATGGGTTGGAGTTATGGCGTGTGACCTGCACATGGTTTACAAATCCGCACAACAAGAGCGAAACATAACCCTATAACCAGGCGGTACTGGGTGGCATGGTTTGGGCGTCATTTTCTCAACCACGCGTCTTACTGCAAGAAAACCGTGTGGTTAGTCAGGTTGGAATAAATAAAGTAATAGATTTTACTGGTGAATGAAAATAAATATATAAATAAATAAAGAATGATAATTTGGATGAAATGATTTTTTTGATAATGGTTAGAAATAATAATATTAATGATATTATGATTTTAATATTATTTTCATTATTGTGACTGTTATTATAATTATAATGATTACGAATATTAATAAAATTATTATTATGTTATTAAAATTTTTATTACTTTGATTTGTATTATTATTATTTTTATTATTAAGTTTCTTGGTCTTATTATTATTATCATAATTACCAATTTATTATTATTATTATTATTATTATTAAGATAATAAATAAAGAAAAAACAAAAATTAGAAAAAACCCTAAATCTACCAGAAGCACCCCCCATTCCCCTTTACTAGCCACGGGCCGCACCCCCCCCCCCCTTCCCCATCACCCTCTCCCTTCCCCGTGCCGCTCCCCTTTCACCCTCTCTCTTCTGCCGCACGATCGCTAGCAGCCCCCATCCCCCAACCTCCTCACCAACCCCACCTCCCGTCGTGCCGCCCTCCCGTATCACCCACTCCTCCCTTACACTGGTGCCCTCTGACCACACCCCCGCACGGCGGCCTCCTCCTCTCCTGCTCCGGCCAGGGGCGGTGGCTCGAGCACCGGCTAGCAGCGACGACAACCCGACCTTCCCTCCCATCCTGCTCTGGTGAACCCGACCCCCTACCTATCTAGCCGACGCAAGAAACCCCTTCCATGCGCGATTCAGGCCAACCCAGCCCCCTTCTCGACGTGCTTCAGGTGAACCCAACCCCTATCGTCTGACTATCTTCCGGTGCAAACCCGAATTCCCTTACATAGCACCTCTCTTATGCTCAGGCGCGGTCTTGATTCCCCTTGCTATCAAACCATGGTTTGCATCTCATTCATATTTTGGTGTTTCTTAACATTCACTGAACGTTGACATCTGGGTTTGTGTTTCATGTTGTTTTCATGGTTTCTAGAGTATGTGATTGACATTTCAGACCCATTGGTCAAGGTTCCAGCATCGGCCACCAAGGGCGAGGATGATGAACTCGATTTTCCTTGCCTCCAATTTGTCAAGTAAGGTTAATGCACTCGTTGTTTTGTTTTAATTCATCCAATATAGTGTCTTATTTTGTTTTTGAGGCCCTGTTATTTATTTGGTTTTGCGTTGGTTCACGCCGCACTAACCTTGGTGGTCGACTGTGTTGTTAATGTGTGGCGATAATTTTTCTAGTGTCTACGCTTTTGTGGGAGTGCATGTATGTGAGCAGGTGGTGGTGTGATTTTGAAATAATTGGCTCAGTCAATTATGTGATGTAGGTGCTTCCATGCCATTTCTTCCAATTTCGTTCCATGCGGTAATTTTATTTTAGTATTTAATTGTTACACCCTGATTCTCACTTTTATTACAAATTCACTTAGTTTATGGTAATGATTTATTGTTATTTTAACATTCAAAATATTTGTGTTGACACGTCCTTCAATTCATGCACATGTTTTTCCTATTCAGTTGAATGTGGATAAATAGTCGTGTTTTTAAATAAAAATTATTTTTGTCAAAGGCTTTGAGAGTTATCTATAATTGTTTAATAAGCTGCTTCAATGACTTATTAAATTATGGAAAAAGTGAGAAACTGGTTATGGAAAAAAATTTAGAGTGAACATGATTTAAAAGTGTATTTCAATGTGTGTGACACATTTTCATCAAGTTCCACTTATCGCATGTTTTCTTTAAATGGATCAATTGGAACTTTAAAAATGATTGGTGAATTCTTAGTTTAAAGGACCATTTGGATTTTGAAATAGATTATTTGAAAACCCTTTTTCGATTGGTATCCCTGACTAAATGTTGGCTCGTGAGATAGAAAGGTCATTATTACGGGACTTCATTGAATGATAATTATTTTGAGGCAAGGGACAAACCCTTGAGGTGTCCCAGACGGTTCCAGTTTGTGTGGTGTCTTTGATTATATATATGTGACTTTTTTTGAATGATGTGGCACACCCCATTGAGAACTGTACATGGGAACCTAGCATAGCAAAGATTTTTACTGAGAACGATTGCTGCACTAGTTTGGACTACGCACTAGCTAGTGTCCCCATAGTAGGGGAATACTAAGTTATTGCAGCTATGGGGACTGGGCCCCTTGGTTAGGCCATGTAGGGCTATGTCGAGCATTAGGGCATTATGACATCGTCGAGTTAGGGCATGCCGTCAGGATGAGTCACATGTATAGTATGTTCTGGTCTTCCTCTGCATTCCTAGTATTTCATGTGTTTCCCCATTATGAGTACTATTAGAGCCATTTCCCTCTTACTATGGACACTTTTTATTTACACATAGTTTTGGTATTTATTTATAAAACTATGACATTGTGATTACATCAAAAAGGATTTCAGTTAGATTATTTGAAATAGAATGCACAACACCCCTTTATTTCCCCTTATATTTGGTTTTAAACTTGAAGGGTAGTGGATCATGTTTTTTTGTTTTTAAAAAGAAAAGTGTGTATGAAAACCTAATTTTATAATTTATTTCAAACTAGTATTAATGGAATTTCTTGTGGACTAAATGACATGGATTATGTGGTGGTTGCCTACTGAGTGATTATCTCAAACCCTACCTATACCACTCGGTGTCGGTAGACCCGAGCTGATTTGTAGGTTCAGCCTTTGTTCAGGTTTCCCCAGAAGGTGTTTGATGTTGGAGCATAGCTGGTCTTATGGTTGGTGGTGACTAAGATGTCACAAGGAGATCAGGTTTTGGTGGTTTGGTTTGTTCATTTGAGATTTTAGTTTTGTATTTTAGTTTCCTGTCTATTGAGTTGCCCCTTGTATCTGGATTAGTTTATTTTATTTATTTTTAGATTTCCATGCTACCGCATCCTTAGATTATTTCATTTATTTATCTAGTATTGGTTGTTTATTTTTTTTTTGGGCTTAAATAATTCCTGGGTGTATGTTGTGATGCCTAGCACTGGTGTCCATCCCAGGGGGATCAGGAACGCCACTTAGGACTTGTTTCGGACCGGATTGGGTGACCGGTTCAAGGTCGACCCAGGTTAGTTCGTGAAAAAATGGTATCAGAGAAGGTTTTTGTTATTTGGGGTGTCTTGCAGATGAAGATTAGGACTGTCAGGGCTCAGGAGGTAGGTTACGGGTCGGTGCCTGATCAGCATCGCTCGTGATGAGGCCTACGTTACCGGGGTTAGTCCAGGATTTGAGTCACTGGTCCTTGGTCGTTTCGGATTGAGGGATGACAATAGAGGCGAATCGGTTCAATTTGCAGCCTCACATGGGGCGGTGACCCATGTGGATTCCAAGTTTCCGATTTAAGGTCCTCTTAGTGTTGTGCTTTACTTGGGGCATGGCTCACCACCATGTTTCTGGATCATACTTGTGAACTAGTTCCTCATTCTAGTGGGTTATTTTTGCTTATGTTTTGTTTTAATCTCATTTGGTTTGAGTGTGCGTTAAAAGTGAAACTGGTTTTTAAATTGATAGGTGTTTCTTCCAAATTGTTTTTGAAATTACTAAAGTGGGTTTTTAAAGAGAAGGTGTATTGGTTTGGAAAAACATGTTAAGTGTTTGGGTTTGGTGAGGAAAATAAGTGTTTGAAACTTGACACTCTTTATAGAGGGTCGCACATGCATGGGTATGCATGGAAGTGCGTGGGGGAACTTATTCGCAGGTGATGTGAGTGGGATTGAATGAACGCACATGTGATGGTTCATAAGGTGCAATAGGTGAGTTATAAAATTTTATAGAAATAATGGTTTTTGAAAAGTGATTTATGCTGGTATTTTTGTATGTTTGGATTATGGGCCTTTTTCCCCAGTCTTCTGTTGTTTCTTTGATTGAGTTTTGGTATGATTCTAGTTTCAATGGTGTTTTTCATGTTGTTGTGAGTATTCCACCCAGAAAGCCTCCAAAATTTTTCAATTATTTATGCCTAGTTCCCAGTTCTTTTTGTGTGTTTCCTTCTTATCGTGGTAGTCGAAGTCCGGTAGAGGCAGTTGTATGGTCCATGCAGATAGTGTGTGTCTTCGGGTTGTTGGGAACTCCCAGGATAGTCATGGTTCCTATGTCCCTATAATTATTTGAGGGTTCAGTTTTGGACTAGTAAAGATTAGATGTCTCATCGTCATTGGAGTTTTGGGTGTGATTAACGATGGTTGATTTCCGCGAAGGTTCCCCACATGGTAAGGGGTGCAGGCCAGGGGAACCTATATCCATGAAACCATCCTCGTCGGTACCGGCTCCTAGTTCATCAGAACTGTATCTTTTGCACACAAAGTATGTCATGTCCGGACATTCAAAGTCGTCATGTTGCATTCCTTTGAAAACATATGACCATCGTGATTGTTTGAATCACCGAATGTAAGAATGAATTAGAGACCAGAAGATGAAAATGCCTGACTGTGAGGCAGGAGATGCATCAACCATCAGGGCCCTAGCCATAAGTCTCGGGGCGAAGCTCGCGCATAGTCAGGAGTTTCCGAGAGTGTGTGGAACATCGGTCCGAGTAATGTTTTCTGCTTTGGGAGTGAAATACCTAAAGTTTCCTTGTTCCGTTCTTGTCACCATTGTAAGCTCATCATAGTTGCGGTGATACGATGAACTTGTTCTACTATAGTCTAAGAGGACTTATCTATTTTCAGTGTGTTTTAAAATCATTCAGATTTCATTTAAGGATGTCGGTCCTATGAATAAATGGGTCATTCTAAATTTGAGTTGGGTCTCAATTGTGTTTTTTAGGGGGATGTTTGCTTTCGTGAAATTATTGGGCAGTGTTTCGGGGTCCTTTCTGAGTTCGGGCTAGGAATTCCTTAGTCTCTGATTGCGGTGTGGATTTTATTTGGTCGGTGTGTGAGGGGTTGAGGTAATTCCTTATCCTTAGGTTTTTTGGTCATTTCTTAGTAAGATTTTCATTTAAGTCTCTGGGTGTTGTTCGGTCCATGTGGGGAAATTAACTGGGTTCTGTTTTGGAGTTTCTGGGTTGGCCCCCCTCAGGGGTGGTATGATCGGGTTTCAAGGTTTCCATATTAGTGAATTCTTGTGGTGGGGAGAACCCTCCCGTTTTCTCCCCTCAACCTTGGGCTTCAGTTTTCTCTTGAATTGGTCAGGTGTGACCTTTTGAGATTAAGGTTATCCCCGTAATCAATGTTCATCCTCGGTTTTGTATGGGCATGGACTCGAGTTGTGTCAAATTTTATCTTGGTGACTTTTTAGGGGAAGAATGTTTTTTGGTGGGGAGAATTGTCACACCCCAAACTGATTTATTTATTATCTATTTAATTGTTTTAATTATTATTTTGAGTTTTGGATGACATTCTTTGTTTGGCGGTCAGTCTTCACTGCTAGATGTAACTCCATGTCATTCACACGGTTACCCGAATGGGTCGGAGTTATGGCACGTGACTTGCACACAGTTTATAAAGCCGTGCGACAAGCGTACAACTTAACCCTATAACCAGGCGGTACTGGGTGTCACAGTTCAAGCGCAGTTTTCTCAACCGTGTGTCTTACTGTAGGAGAATCATGCAGTTAGTTGGTTCGGAATAAATAAATAAATAAATTTGGCTGGTGAAAGAAAATAAATAAATAACTAAATAAAGCAATATAATTTGGATGAAATGATTTTTTTAAAAATTTTAGAAATAATAATTTTATTAATATTATGATTTTTAATATTATTGTTATTTTTGTGATTTTTATTCTAATTATAATTGTTAAAAATATTATTATTATTGTTATTATGTTAATAAAATTTTTATTATTATGATTATTATGATTATTATTTTTATTATTAAGTTTGTTGGTATTATTATTATTATCATTATTATGAATTTAGTACTATTATTTTTATTAAGAAAAAAATAACGAAAAAAATAAGAATCCCTAAATCTACCTGGTGCACCCTCCCCCCCCCCTTTCCCCATTGCTGCCCGCAGGCCACACCCCCCTTCCCCTTCACCCTCTCCCTTCACCGTGTCGCTCCCCTTTCCCCCTCTCTCATCCGCCGCACGATAGCTCCACTCACCCTCCCTATTCGGCATGCGTGATGCCGCCACCCTATCGCCAGTGTCCCCCAGCCTCCTCACCAGCCCCCACCAACCATCGCACTTCCCTCCCGTAGCACCCTCTCATCCCTTCCACCGACACCCTCCGACAGCACCCCCACACAACGACCTCCTCCTCTCCCGCTCCAGCAATCAGCGATGGCCCGATCTCCGGCCAGCAGCGATAGCGGCCCGACCTTCCCTCCCCTCCTACTCTGGTGAACCCTACCCCCTGCCTATCCATCCAACACAAGAACCCCCTTCGTGGCGTGATTCCGGAGAACCTGGCCCCCTTCCTAGCATGCTTCTAGCATACCCGACCCCTGTCGTCTGACTATTTTTTGGTGGAAACCTGAATTTCCTTGCTCAGCACCTCCGCTATGCTCAGGCATGGTCTTGATTCCCCTCGCTATCAAACCACGGTTTTCATCTCATTCCAATTTTGGTGATTCTTCAAATTCACTGAACTTCGATATCTCAGTTTTCATTTCACTCTGTTTTCACGTTGTCTAGAGTATGCGATTGATGTATCAGACCTGTTGGTCAAGGTTCCAGCATCCTCTGCGAAGGGCGAGGCGGATGAACTCAATTTTCCTTACCGCCAATATTTCAGGTAAGGTTAATTCACCCGTTGTTTTGTTTTGCATCATCCAATTTAGTGTCTTATGTTGTTTTTGAGTCCTTGGTATTTATTTGGTTGTGAGTTGTTCTGCGCCGCACTAACCTTGGGGGTCAATTGTGTTGTTAAGGTGTGGCGATAATATTTCTAGTGCGTGCACTTTTTTGGGAGTGTGTGTACTTGAGAAGTTGGCAGTGTGATTTTGAAATCATTGGCTCAGCCAATTCTATGAGGTTGGTGCTTCCATGCCTTTTCTTCCAATTTCATTCCATGCGATACTTGTATTTTAGTATTTAATTGTTACTCCCTGATTTACACTTTTATTACAAATGCAAATAGTTTATGGTAATGATTTATTGTTAGTTTAACTTGTAAAATATATTTTTTGAAATGTCCTTCAATTCATGAAAATGTTTTGCATATGTAGTTGAACGTGGATAAATAGTACTATTTTTATAATAAATGATTTTTGTTAAAGGGTTTGAGTGTTATTTATATTTGTTTTATAAGGTTCTTCAATGGTTTATTAAATTATGGAAGAAGTGAGAAACTAGTTTTGGAAAATGATTTAGAGTTCGTACGATTTGAAATGTGGACTACAACGCATATGAATCATTTTCATCATGTTTCACATACCGCGTGTTTTCTTTAAATGGACCGATTGGAAATTTAAAAATGATTGGTGAATTCCTGGTGTAAAGGATCATTTGTCTCTTCAAATAGATTTTTGGAAAACCCTTATTGGATTGGTATCCCTACATTAATGTTGACTTGTGAGATGGAAAGTTCCTCGGTATGGGACTTCTTTGAGTGATAATTATTTTGAGGCAAGGGACAAACCCTTGAGGTGACCGGGGCAGTGCCTGTTTATGTGGTGTCTTTGATTATATATATGTGACTTCTTTTTTTGAATGATATGGCACACACCATTGAGAACTGTACATGGGAACCTAACATAAAAAAGAGGTTTACTGAGAATGATTGTTTCACTAGTTTAGACTACGCACTGGCTAGTGGCCCCATAGTAGAGGAATACTGATTTATTGCTACTATGGGGATTTGGCCCCTCAGTTACTCCATGTAGGGCTATGCCAAGCATTAGGGACTTATGACGTCATCGAGTTAGGGAATGCCTTCAGGATGATTCACATGTATATTATGGTCTCGTCTTCCTCTGTGTTTCTACAATTTTCTATGTGTAACACCCCAGGTAAATAATTAATATGACATTTTTATATTTATCCATATTTGTGAATAAGATATTAATATGACATTAAAGGGGATGCTATGCTCGATGGCGTACCCAATACGCAACAACGAGTTTCTTGGGAATCTTACGTTGCACTCTAATAATAAAATAATATTATTTTAAATGGTAGTTAACGCATAGCTGTTGTGATGGCGGGAATGAATAGAACTAACTAAAAAATTAATATATATGTTTGTCAAATATTTTTACTTTTTACAATAAATGTAAGAGGATTAAAAATGCGAATGAATCCAATTTTAAGCATAAACATTCTAATATTATTTAAAAGGTCGATTAACCGCCTTTTGATGGCGAACCTCTTTTAAATAAAAGTTTTGATAATGGTATGTGTTATATTTGACAAAATAAAATTCTTCTTTAGAATCGGGACATCAAAATTTACTTTGTGTAAATTTTTGGTATTTTTCCAAACAGTTCAATTTTTAATGAATAGTGAAAAATGTTGTATTTTAATTCAAAACCTCTTTTTAATATAATTTATTTATATGATTATATTATCTTTTGAATTGGTTTTAAAGTTAAATTAGAATATATTTTTACCATCTAATCCAATTGTGGTCTTTGGAATTAATTTCACTTTGAAATAGAACTTAAACTAGTGTCAATCTTTTGATACATTTTGTTTCATAAAAACACGCTATTTGTTTTAACAGCGGGAATTTATTATTAAATTAATTAATGCAACTTATGTGTTTTGAATTTTTTAAAACAGACATCATTTTTGAATTCGTAATATCAAATATAGCTTAGGGTGAAGTTTTGGTACTTTTCTGAAAAACATCAATTTTTGATGAATAGTGAAACCACTAAGTGGTACTTAAAAAAACTGATTTTTCGTTTAAATGAAATTTTACCACATCTGTGTTTTGAAATTTCAAAAATCTGACATACATGGTTGTCATTAAGAAGTAAAATTTGGTTCACTGAGATTAAAATAATTTTTTGGTGAATAGTAACTTATTAAGTTTTTAATCGCGATTAGAGGTAATTAGTGCAATTTAAAGCAAAAATGATATTATAATAAAATGAAAATACCTAGACACATGTCCTACTCTTATTGGATGTTTCATGGCAGACCAAGACAATCCATGGGTCAACTTTGGGACCCCATGGAGCCACTTTGGTTGGGAAATGACATAAATAACTTTTTATTTAATGTTAAAGTAAAAAATAACACAAACATGAGATGTTTTACTAAAACAATTTTTACATGGGGTTATACAAGTCAGATTTTTGATTATAAATATTCATTGGAAAGATAAAATTATTTCCTACATCATAGTATTTTGTTTATAATTTTTAGACATTAAATAAATTAAATTATTTATGACATCATGATGATGCAGCGATTACCTCATTAATAAAGGATTTAAATCAAATGAAATGATAATGTAAAATATATGACCTAAACATGTCCAAAACCTATTGTATGGGTGGGTTTAGAACCCTTATCACCTTATCCTAGAATTATATCAATGTGGGACCTCTTAAATCAGAATACCATTTTAAAATAAAGTGACTTTTCTTTACCTTCCAAGAGTGTCCCTCCTCTCCTCTTATAAAAGGCCCCCACCTCTACCTCCTTACCCACACTCCCAAAGCCTTTAAATCGTCCAACCCCTGCCCATTTTGTCTCTCCACTTCCCTCTATTACTCCTTGAAGCCTCACTTTGGGCATAAGTCTTCCCAAGGAAGCCTTTGAGCTCAAACCAAAGGGAGTTACCCTATTTTAAGGTAATGTCTTCACTTGAGTCCTTTTGTATTATTTTGCCTCTCCAACCCCCTAAACTCTTTTTATTCATTTCTTTTGTAACAAATACAGTATCTTCAATATACTAGGATGTTGTTATAATAATTATTCGAGCTACACTTACACACACCATCATCTAATGGTTAAAGAACATACTGTTTTCGTGAATGGTGAATTTCTGCCTCACGAAACGATGATTGTTCAACACTCATATAACACCTTCAGAGGTGGCCATTAAGATGTCACTATATTTATATATGATATATAATATGTTTATGTTTTACTTAAGATTCTTTATTTTTCATTTCTGTCATACCTTTATGGTTTCCATTATGGGTAAACGCGATATCTTCATTTAAGGAAGTGCGGACTACCGCCCCCTCAAAGTGATGTGATTCGTTAATTCCATATGTGGGACGTATAAAGGATGGATTTAAAGTTATTATATATGATGTTATACTGGAATTATAATATACCTCTATATAATTATTATTTCTTTCCATTAATGTATGATGTAGAAATGAAAGTAGCGTTCATGTGTATGTACGGCTTACCGTCTCCATGAACGGTGCATTTCATTTCTTATACCCAAATGTAATGTACTATTATAAGTACATATTTATAATGGATATATATCATGTATGTTACATATAAATGATGAATATAATTCTGGAATTAAAATATAAATACCTCTCATTTAGTTTTAATTCCATTAATATGACAAAGAAATGAAAGTAGCGTTTATGCGTACGTACGACTTACCGTCTCCATGAACGGTGCATTTCATTTCTTACCTCTAAATGATTATGTAATATTATAAATACATGTATATGCTGGATATATATGATATATATGATATCCAAATCATGAATATCATTCTGTATATAATGAACCTTTGACCAAACAAACAACATGTAATTGTAAGAAGTTCAATTTTCACTTAAGAACCAAATATCGAAAAAACAAACATTATTAACTTAAATGATTGCATAATGTTTATAAAATGGAAATAAGTGATATAAAAGGAATAATGAACTTGAAAAAGGTTCTTTAGAAAATTGAAATTAACTCAAGTTTATTATTCAGGACGTTAAAGAATGATTGAGTCAAGTCGAACCCGAGGTAAGGGATCCTACTCCTCTCTTCCTTTTTAAGTACGCTCTTTTATGTCACTTATTTTAATCTACTCTTTGTTATATTGGGGGATGTTCTTTTGTATTCCTCATACTTTAATTTTTATGATCATATTATGGGAGACCCTATTTGATCTCATCAATCCATTTTGGACGTTTTAAGTGGCGTCGTTAGGCTGCCGAGTTTTTGTAAGGGATTTTTCATCTCACTTTTATTCCCATGACATTTATGCTACGTTTGGCACTATTTCCTTTGAGTGGTGTATGTACTGCCCATTATTATACACTTTGTGTAGTATAATTTCATTTATGGGTATTTACATCTTCATTGTATGACCCTTCTTCCATGGGGTGTACTTTTTGAGAGTTACCCAACTCGGTAAGGGGACCTTTCACCCTCCTCTTTTTAAAAGACTTCTTTTGTTATGTATTTTAATTCACATACTATTATGTTGGGATATATTCTTGTATATCATTATTAATGTAAATTTTATTTCCATATGATTATATACCCTTTATCTCTCTGATCAACCCTTTTTGTGAAATTTTATGTGACGCCGTTAGGCTATCGAATTTTACCAAGGGAACTTCTTAACCCAATTTTGATTTCTTTGGGTTCAACATGTAGTTATTGAATATGTCATCCTTTGAATATGTGTGAATGACCTTTTATTGTTTTACACTTAATATCCACTTATATTGGGTGTATTTATATTTTTCACACATAATTATGAGATTCATTTATCCTTAATTTAAAGATACCTTCTTTATAATGGATTTCATCTCATTTTACATTTTGAGACTTCATTGTTGTTATGAACCATTTCACTCTTATATGGTGTGTATACTATCCTTTGACATATTTAATCATGAATCACTTTATTCTCATGATATTATAAAGTTCAGATTAAATGTTATTCCATAATTATTTGTATTCAAGAGTCTCCCATTTTGTTAAAAACTCTTTAACAAAAATACCGTTTTAAATGTTTTAAAGATTCATTAATCTAAATATTTATCTTTAATACCCATGCTTTCAAAATGGTTTTCATTATTTATTTAGATGGACATTAATTTATTAAAATTATAATTCCATTAAAAGCTTCAAAGTGGTATGAGACACTTTGATTCAAAAATCTCTTTTAAATGGTTTTTGAAAGTAGATTGATTAATTAAATATCTGGGAATTACTTATTGTGATTGAAAATGAAATTTTGTTATTGAAATGTTTATATTTTGAATATTTTATGTGTAATGATGGTACTTGGACATTTTACAGGTGGTTACATGATAAATCATATGACGGGTGGTGCCGTGAATACCAAGACGGGTGGTTACGTTATAACCTCCAATGCATTGGGTATGGAAGTCGGTCGTATGGCTATTCCATTAAGTATGTATGGAAGTTGGACAAATGGCTATTCCATTAAGTGATATGTGTGGAAGTCGACCTTTTGGTTATTCCAATAAAGTAATTTTTTGTCCCAAGTTACCTTTATATGTTATGTGATCTTTTTATGGGTTTTATGGTAATCTTTTGGTTACAGAAGGGTAAGTAATGAACTTATATTCAGTGAAGAGTTTTTTTTACTACTTCAAAAAGGTGGAAAGTATTACTTTGTTGAAGTATACATGGTTTACTTGTTGTTTTGAAAAACTAATAGTTTTTATTCTTTGTGTATCCCTTACAGAGTTTTTTATGCCCATCCCAAGTTTTTGAAATGTTTTTCACAGGACATAACGTGGAATAGGGTCAAGGATGGGATCAAGGGAAAGTCATGCTACCTAAAACATGGAACTAGACATGTTTCTTTTTAAGTGTTTTTATTTTATGGAAACTTAGTAGAAGTTTCTACATTGTAATATTTTGAGATGTAATAGTTATGTCCTAATTCTCTAAAACTCTAAACTTGAAACGATCCTCAATGTGAATTATTCATTTAATTCAATACTAAGTAAAGATTAAGGACGGGGCCTTATACTATGTCTCCCTATTACGAGTACTATTAGAGAAATTTCCCTCTTTGTGTGGAAACTTTTTCTTTAAACCTGGTTTTGGTATTTATATAGAAAACTGTGAAATTGTGATTACATCAAAAAGGATTTAAGTTAGTTGTTTTGAAATAAAAAGAACAACTCCCCTTTCATTCCCCTTGTATTTGGTTTTAAACTTGAAGGGAATTAGATCATGTTTATTTGTTTTTAAAAAGAAAAGTGTGTATTAAAACCTAATTTTATAATGTAGTTCAAACAAGTATTAATAGAATGCCTTGTGGAAGAAATGACATAGATTCTGTGGTGGTTTCCTACTGAGTAATTAGCTCACACCCTTACTATAACACTCGGTGTCGGTAGACCCGAGCTATTTTGCAGGTTCAATCTTTGTTCATGTTTCCCTAGAATGTGCTTGATGTTGGAGCATAGTTGGTCCTATGGTTGGTGGTGACCATGATGTCACATGGAGATCAGGTTGTAGCGGTTTGGTTTGTTCATTTGGGTTTCCCGTTTTGTATTTTAGTTTTCTGTCTGTTGAGTTTCACCTTGTATCTAGATTAGTTTATTTTATTTACTTTCAGCTGTCCATACTGCTGTGTCCATAGTTTATTGAATTTTTTTATCTGGTCCTGGTTGTTTAGTTTTATTTTGGCTTAAATCATTCCCAGGTGTATGTTGTGATGCCCGACACTGGTTTCCATCCCGGGGGGATCGAGAACCCCCCTCGGGACTTGTCGCAGAGTGGCTCGGGTGACCAGTTTCGGGTCGACCTAGGTTGGTTCGTGACAATTAAGTTGGGCATTTATTTCACCTATGGGTTCTCCCATTAATTTCATAATGAAGGATACTAGTGCATTGCTCTTATGTGTGGACTATCTCATATTAAACCATTCGATAATCATGAATCTGTATCCACATATAGGCATTGGATATCTATTTGGGAAGCTGATAGATTACATATTCTCCCTAATATTGATCTCAAATAACAATATCATATATTGAGGTTGAGTCCATAAATAATATCTTAGTATAATATTAGATTTATTTATAGGTTGTATGATTTCATCATGATATATTTTGCACTCATAAATGCACATGGAGTGATCAAGTCCTTGAGGAATCCATCCAATAAATCAATTTATGAATCATATTTTAGAAGTTATAATTGATGTATTATATGTTTTCATGAAGTCAGTATATGATCATTCACTACATATTGACAAAATCATTAATACAAAAAATGATCATCATATTTGTTACAAGAATTTGAAATGTATCTACAAGATTTATAAATTGAAATTATAATGCAATTATATTTTGTGGTCGGAGTGTCAGGGGATCTAGTTATGGTTTTTATTGTCATATCTTGGTAGTGGGATAATAATTTCCTTGATATTTTAATGTTTTTCCTTGAATAGAATTATGAGTGCATCATTGGGGAAAAATCCCATCTGTTAGTTCTGTTCTTTGGGCTGACCAAGAAAGTGGTTATCTTCTTTTGGTTTGAGGATTTATAGAGAGAATATTAGGTGTTGAAGAGTGGGATAACCTTTTTGTTTATCCTTAATTTATATGTTTCAGATAAGGTATATACCATGTACATTGATATATCTAGAGATTGACCAATATTTGTTCTGATGTAGGAGACCGAAGTTGTTTTATATGGATAAAAAAACTAAGATCATAGTATAATAACTTTGCTACAAAGGGTCATGAATTGTATTTGGTTATAACTACAGTATAATATTGTAAAAAAATTATTTTTCATTACATGATTGCGTTTTAGAAAAAAATACAAGATCCCCATGTAATAATTTTTATAATGGGACCAAACCCTTCCTCAAAGGAGTTGTGTCAAGTAACTATAATATTCTAACTATCAGTTGGTTTATAAATAAAGAAAGGAAAATGATGTTGTAGAAAAATTGATCTATAATATTAAGATGGGTAATGTTTATGACTATAGATATGATTGATGAATGGTATAACTCATTCAATACTTCCATCTAGATGTTTAATAGTTACATGGAAGAGTAGCTCTAACATCAACATCAGTTATACATGTTATTTTCTAAAGTATCAATACCAATATGTTATCCAACATAGAAGGATTAGATATAAGAGAAATAATATATTTTGGGTATCCACCTTGAGTATAGTTTCATAAATGTGTCAATTATTTTCAGTTCAATATATTATTATGGGTTCCTACCTTATTTCTCAAGAATTATATTAGAGTGTTTTATGATGTTAATTGGGTGTTATGACCATATTTAAAATAAATATATTGCGTTATTTATAGATAGTAATGGTTTATATGAATGATTATGTAGTTATAATGTTTTATAGTGATATTTTTAACATGTATGATGTAAAAACTAAGGACCAGTGTCCTATCAGTTTTTAACCAATTCATATTCCAGAATATAAATCAGATGATGTAAGAGTGGCTTTTGATAAAGGGTTACCCTATACACCTCGTAAGATTTATTTTTTATGGATGATCAATGATTGAATAAAAAGATATCAAATTTCTTTCCAATAATGATAAATTTCTTTTTGATGATCTTTATAGTATCTATATATTTGACATAGTATGACTGCATTGTGTTCAGTGGGATATCATTTCACATATATATCCTCTTTTAAGGCCTCTATTCATGTGTGGAATATACCTATGAGATAATTTATTTTTCTAATTATAACCTATCATCCCCATATAGATTTCCAATGTAAGTTAAATATAAAAATTATAGAGGATTTTTTTTATTGTGTGTGCTACATTTCAGTGGTTTGTGGGAGAATGATTTTGAATTCATAGAGACAGTATATAATAACAGCTTCATGTAATCAATCAAAATGACACATTTCATGTATTGGTTTAGAATTATATTTCACTATCCTATCTTCTAGTTAGAGGAAGGTGATTTAGTGACAGTTGGACATTGTCATATGTATGAGATATGTTAGCCCATTTTGATGATCTTGAATTAGCATGTAACCACATGGGTCATCTTAAAAACATACGTAGGCTAGTAGTGGTGACCTCTAGATTTTGAGGTGATTCGTCATGTTTTTATTTGGGTGTCACATATATTAGGGAAAAATTATATAATGAAAAAAATGAAATATGGTTCATGGAATTTTCTTTCCATTGGAGATAGTGGGGAGGGTCAATCCAACGGAATAAATATTGTCCCTTCCACTTCTCTAAAACCCCTAACTGTACATATTTTAATGTTTCAACTTTATAAAAATAATCCAAAGCCTAATATTGAGATATACATTTATGGAATAAATTTTCATGTAGAAGGGTCATATTTAGATCTTTTGATATGGATTGGGGACCATATTGAGATGTGACTTTTGGGAAAGATTATACATATAGTTTGAGTGCACAGGTTTCTTGTGGGTTTTCTAGAGGGTGCTTGGTATATGAAATTTGATTTTTTATAAATGTGGCCAATCATGTTCGATGAGAGCCTATAGTGAATCATGGAATAGATCGATGAGAAGATTTTATATGGTTGAAAGATGATTGATAATGTTTTTTATAGATAAAACTATGTATATTTTGGTATGTTTTTTTTGTTGTAAGCTATATTAAACATTTTTGGAAAAACCATTATATTATGATTTACATCATGTTATGGGGAAAATATAGCACTTTATTGTAATTTATGCATTATTTAATTAATTTATTCTAGGTATAAATGTGAAAAACATGAATAGAATGTTCAATGAGGGTCTGGGTTGATCAACATCCATTTTTAATGTTTTTTTCTAGTTTGTAACTATATTACATCCTCACATCATGAACTAGTTACATTATGTAGGAAGATTCCATGATATGGTTCAATATGTTATATTTCTACACATTGTGAAAATTATTAATGTCATGTAAAAATGAATAATTTTAATATGACCCCAATCAATGAATTTTGAGGTGTAACATGTAAATAAAAAATACACATCATAAAAAGGTGTTCTCATTATAAATATACTAGTACAATCATTTTAAAACCTATTACTCATATGATTTTCTATTAATTCTTTGTCATTCCTCCTCTCGCCAACCACAGGGAGAGTCGTGGTTATTTTGAAGGAATTGTTTCCCATTCAGGCTTCTCAGTTTATATTTTTACAATGGGTGAGTTACTTCACAACACTTTTATACATCCTTCCACAATTCTTCAATATAGAGTTTTGATATCGTTTTAGTCGTTGGGATGTTTTTTTCATATTGTGTTTGTGATATTGTTTTCTTCCATTATATCCTTCACCTTAACTCACTAGAATATATTTTGGCATTTATAAGGAAATTATAATTTCGTTTTATAAGAAAGAAATAAAAAAAATTGTAGATCATTCTTTTGAGTCGTTTTTCTCTAAAAATGATGCCAAAAAAAGATATCTTGTATTTATTGCCTATTTTTTACAAAACAAATTTTATAAAAAAATTACAAATACACTTTTTGTATTATATTAACTAATTTTTTTCAAATACTTAAAAAATAACAGGAATTAGATTATATTAAAAATAATGATAAAAATAATTTAAAAACCCATGTGTATCATGCAAACCTCGTTTATCTAATATTTCAATCCTTTTGATCTCAACACATGATGACAATGAAGGATATATAAGGATCCTAACCACTAGATTTTCATTAGTTTCCTCAGTTTTTACCATCATTTAATAATCAATAAAACACATTCATTCTATGTTTATCTTTATATGACCATTGACGTCAATAATATTTCATAGGAATTAATTTTTCCCTATTTTATTAACATATTAATTTTTATTCTTCTTTTATACAAAAATTTTTGTTAACTATTATAGTTTATATTCTTGAAATGAATTAAGAGATAATATTCAAATTTTAAATCAATTATTTTTATTGAAATCCAAATTTGGTAAGTAATTTTTTTATTTTTAAGATATGTTATTTAGCATTTATATATTATTATGATTTCATTATTCATTTTTTTGTATGAAATTTATTGTAATTAGAAATTTTATTTTTAACATTTGATTATTTATTAAATTTAATATTTTATGGAATTATCATATTCATTTTTAAAAAAATGTTATATACATGTTTATATATTTATAGATATATTTATATATATATATATATAAATTAGTTCAAATTAGTATACCTATGATATTTTACAATTTTTATTCTAAAATATTTTTTTACATTTGGATTATAATAAAAGATATCACAAAAAATAAATTCTTTTTTTATTTGTTTTTATTTTATTCTCAATAATCAAGGATATTTCCTATCAGAATACAAATAATTTTTATTATCTATATTTATGTTCAGTTTTTATCTATTTATACATATATATTTAAATATATAAATTTTTATATGTTTAAATATATTCAATTATTATATTTCCATCTCAGGTAATGAATGGATCATTATTGGTTAAATTTATGAATAACCACTAGTTAATAGAAAAATATATTAATGGTTTTTTTTGAATTTTCTTATAGAAATATTCAGAACATGAAATTGACTTTTTGTCCATGTGGGAAGACTTTCAATATACAAATGGTTAACTCTTGATAATTTTAGGATCATCACTTATTATATAGTTTTTGTCCGTAATAATAAAATATGGATATGATATTGTGAATGAAATTAAAATTCAACATCTAATATTGTTGATAGTATTTATAATGTGACATGAGACCTTATTGGAAAATTAATTTATGTTTTTTTTGAAACCGATCAAAAATATAAACATTTAAAATATTGTATTGAGGTTCATAAAAACACTTATTCCTTGGTTATAGTAAATACACAATATCACCATTAGTTTTGAGAACATTTAACAAGAAATAATGAAATAGTTGGTGTGACAAATGTTTCCCTAATATAATTGTGCTTTTAGAAGGGATACTTCCTGAAAGAAACGGGCTTCCAAATTTGAATTATGATTTCATGAAAATATTATTCCCAATAATACTAGTTTATAAAAAGATACATGATTTCCCCATTGATTGTTTGATATATAGGAGAGAAAAAAAATTATTATCAAACTTTCCTACATATTGAACATCACTCTATATGATTTATGAATAAGTTAAATCATATTTATTCTCACATACTGACATCTAACATCATTCTAAATAAAATAATCCATTCTTATTATCCATTCATATTATTCTTATAAATTAACTTTGATTCATTCTTAGGTACCAAAATCCATGATCCTACTTCAAAAATTTGGTATATTAAAATAATTCTATATTTAAAGCATCAAATTAAAAATTCAATTAAAGAATAAATGATAATATTTCAATACGATGAAAACATACGTGATGGTAAATTACATCTTGGTATTAACTCATAATCATGGATGAGTTTTGATTAAAAATCCCTATAATTGGGAAGTGACATTAGAAATATCAGAAATGGAGTGTGTAAGGATGGAATGAATAAATATTAGTTTCTAAGTAGACCACATAGTTCATGGCCTAATTTGTTAGTTGTTTACAACTTATCCCCAAATAAACTTATAAATGAAAAATATGTTATTATGAAAATTATTATTTTTGGACCAAAACAGTAAAGAAAAAATATTGATGTGCATGTTTCACTGTTTATTGATGATTTGAAACTTCTATGTGTGGTTGTTTTTAATGTTTTTGATGTATAAAAAAACATTATTTTTTTTCATGCTTTGATAATGTTTATTATGAATTAATTTAAAACAAACGGAATCTTTTTTAGATATAGTGTTATGCGACATGAATCATGCCCCATTTTGAAGAAGAGGATTGATATTATCAATTACACAATGGATGAAAGATAGTGTACATGGAAAATCAATGCATTTTGTGAATTCATCAGCCATATAATATATATAAAAATATAATTAATAGTTGAAAATAATATAATTTTAATTTTCAGTTGTATAATATTACTACAGTGTGAAAAATATTGATTCTACATTTGGAAGGAAATGATGTTTTTATCCTCAGAAAAAATATCTGGTAGAGAAAAAAAAATTTTCTGAATTACCTTATCAATTTTTCTTAGATATAAATCATAAAAATTATGTTATGCATTTTGAATAAAATATATATGAATCTATAATCGAAATTTTGTTAGATATAAATTAAAAATAAATTTTTGTATTGAATGACTGATTGGATTTTATATTAATGGGAATAGGATTGGAGTTATCTCCATCTACGAAATGAAAAAACACATCTAACTACTGCTTATCATATATTAAGAAAGAGTGAGAATGTGAATATTTTTTAGTTCTGTATATATGATATAAAAGAACCCAGTGGATATTAATCAAATGTGATGAATTTTATTTTAATGAAGGATTGATTGTTAATATGTATGAAATATCATAACTATCATGTATTGATGATACAATAACTACATGACAAACTGTGTGGTAAATTATTGTCAGTTGTTAAGAAGACTATCCTTAGGTTATATTATTTTTTAATATCAATTTTTATAAAAGTAATTGAGCCTAATTTGTTAGATGAGTAAGAGAATGAAAAATCTCTTATACATCTTCTACTATAAATTTATTTTCCACCTATATCTTTTGATTTAATGGTTTATCTTGTGATTCAACTGGTGTGTGAGATAAGAATATATTGTCCTATTTATTTATGTTGGATGAATCCTTTTTAAAGGTATAAGAAATTTTTAAAGATATATAATAAAAATCATTATCTATTAGAGGACTCTATTGTTAAAAAATATGTATTAGAAGTGATGATTGAGTTATTTACTAATTATATGTATGATGTGAAGCATACTGGTCTCCTTTTCGTCAAAATTTGACAATAGATAGTGAACCTAGAGGGATTTGGGGCTAAAAGAAAAAGTTAATTCCTTGTGATGAAGGGATGAAGGAACATTTATAAATTTTTTTAAAAACAGATGATGTTCAATCGTATATATCATTACATTTGTAGAATTAAAGATTCAATATCCTTAAATAATTGAATAATCTTTTATGATTGATCCTAAAATACATTGGATATATGGTTTAAAAATAATGATATCAAAGATATATCTGCTTCAAAAATGTTGAAATGGTTTGTTGGGTCCCCATCTCATAATGTGAATACATGGTACAATTTTGATTTTAATTGGTACATATTTTATAAAAAATGTTGGTTGATAATATTACTACTTAGAATAGCGGTTTAATTGTCATCGCTAAAGCAGTTCATATTTCGAGTGAAAAGATAAAAACCACAATTTGGAATTTGTTGGCATATTTCGAAATTCTTGATGGTATATGAAAATTTTACTATTCAAAATTTTGATTCAACATTTTTAAGTGTAATTTGGATGATATTAAAATTTGTTCGAAGAATAATGATTTTGGGATTACATTGGATGATTTGAAAAGATATGAATATAGTGAGGAACCATCAATCACGAAGACACATGAAAAGATGATATATTATTACATTGATATTTGGAATGATAATTGATCATTCAACTTTCATGAAAAACAATACTATTTGGGTGACGAGGATTGTGTTGATGATGTAATCGATTGACATGATTCTAGTTCATCTATTACATTATTTCTGAATGATTACAATGAATAAAAGTAAACTAAAGTTAATGTAGTACGTAGTGTTCATGATGAATGGATATGGTAAAACACTAAATATGAATCCTAATTTTTAAGTTTATTAGTTATATTTTCTTTATTTTTTGAATGATTCATATATAAAAATTTTATTTTTGGTAGGTTAGCTTGTATGTATTTTGGTTATGAGAATCATGAAATCAATATTATTTTTTTAACATAAAAATGCATGCCTCTTTTCTAATAATAATAATTTATTATCCTAGTTTCGATATATGTAGTTTTATAATAATACGAAGGTATAAAAAACATTATTACACATTATTGTGTTAATATCATATACAAATTGAGATGATAAAATACAATGGTATATCATTTTTTTCATAGTATTAAATATTCAGAAATATATTTATTTAATGATTAAATATATTAATTATAAAAAAATTTACAAGACTACCTATTCTTCTTCATTGGATGAGACTTATCATATTACTATAGAGAAATCATGTCTTGAGTTCATAAAAAATGGTATTATAAGTTTACCATGATTGATTACATATTCATTTTCCGGATAAAAATAATGAAATGTCCATAAATGAAATTAACATTATAAGTTATATATCAATACAGAGAATTTTTAAGATTTTTATTTTATATCATAATATAATGTTTTCTTAAATTATGGAAATATAGGATCCTTGGGTCTTCTTGATGGTAAAATATATCAATTTATTTATCATATCTCATATATTTAAATTTAAAAACTTTAAAAGTCTAAAATTTAAATTATTCAATTAGAAATGAAATTCAATTTCGAAGAAATTAAATAAATTAAGAAAACATATCTCTATTTAAAAGTGGTAAGATTGAGATATTTTAAAACAAAATTGACAAAAAATTTGGATTTTGGAATGATAAATTCTGAAGAAACATGCCAAAAATATGAATTTTTAGATGTAGATACTTAGAAAAACATTTGTTCACATCTGAAAGGAAGAAATATTTTAGGTATGATAATTATTTTATATTGTCAAATTTAATTTATATTTATCTAATTATTTATTAATATATTTAAAGATAACATTGTTTTAGGAGATATCATCATCATATCTACTGGATAATTGTATGCCCTCATACTTTATCATGTGGAGGTTATCAGTAACTGCAGAATAAAATCATTGTACAAAAAATTAAAGCATTAATATCCTGATATATTATTGGGTTATAAGAATTATATTTTAGTCATCCATATCCTACCACAAGCCATCAAAAATGAAAACAAGTGAGGAAAAGGAAAAAAATAAACGTATCATATAGAGAAAGCTATGGAATTAGAAGAACGGTTTGTATGTAGGAATATTTTTTTCATTTATTAAGGTAGTTATTTTATAAATTGAATTCATTGATATAACCATTTAATTTTATATTTTAGGATGACCATCCAGATAAAGATATGAAGGGTATTTTTATCCCTAGGGGTATGATTGATATCCTATCTATGACTTTAGGAAAGCAATAACACCCATGCAGAGTATGAGTATATCAGGCATGGGATAATATTTGGAGTGTTTTCGGTGATCAAAGTGTCAAGTCATGAAATCCAAAATTATTATTTATAAGTTTTGTTAAATGAAATGAAATAGTCCATGTGTTATTATATTCAATTAGTTATTCAAGGTAGTCATTAACAATTGAAAAGATAATCACAGTCTGCTTAGCATACCCAGCCTTCCAAGCCTAGGCAATCTTCTCAACCTCCCATGTTTGATACACAACTTTTATAGATGGTGTAACTATCCTAGTACATCTTGTCAGCCATTTCAGATCCTCCACCTCCTCATCCAAATAAAAATTATATTGTGATTTGTATACTAGAGATCCTCATGTGTGTATTATAGTGTACAATGTCGTATATATATTTGTGGATTATAGACACCACAAGCCTATGAATTTGGGTAATTCCAGAGTATCAATGCATGATATTATTTTTCATAATTTTCCACAACCATTTCTACCAAGGAGTTTAACAGATTTGGGGGTTGTATGGTTAAATTTTTATATTTTATACAAAACCTTCATCGTTATTCTTCAAATGAGTTATGAAATATTTCTAAACATTATTTAAATTAGACAATAAATTATATATATTGTTTAATGAAATTTAATTTTTATAAGATTATCTAAAATCAAAATAATTTATCCAAAGAAAATAAAAGGATCAATAACCAACAACTATATATATTTCTATTTTTGATGGGTTAAAAAGATAACCCCAGAATTATTCTTCATTTCATACATTGAATTAGTTTGGATGACTTGTGAAAAAATAAACAAGAGATTATATATTGAGAGTACTCAAAGAAGATATCATATATATGATAGTGTTTAAATAGATCATCATTCCTATACTGTAGTTCTTTTCCATAAATTTAAATTTATGTGTGATTTTACAATTTGTTTTAAATACATATAATTTTATATTACATACTATTTTTATTTTTTAATTATGTATTTGTCCATGATTATGGCACAAAATGTGACGAGTTGAGTTTACAATATTATGTATTTAGAATTCATTTCATTGGATGTGTAATATATAGTTACTTATATATATGTGAGATTATCAAACACAAAGTTTGGATGTTGGTTATTATTATTATCTGATTGTAATGAACACTAATGTAATTACGAATTAATTTTAATTATAAAGTCATTAATTTTTAAAACATTTATTATAAAGATAATTGGATGTTTCACATATTTTTTCATTTGGAATTCAAAAAATATTTGTTTTTTTCTTCATTATTTCCTATTCAAAAAAATTGCATATTGTTAGAGAATTAAATTTTCTTTTTTTATATGTTCATTAATTTTAATTTTATAAGATATAAATTCTTTATTAGTTGATATGTATGAAAATTAATGTCATAGATAATGTGTAAAAAAAGATCACTTATCAAAATAGAATCCATATCTTATCTAATATGTGAAATTACAAGATAATATTTCAATATTATATAATATTTTGATTTTTCATATGTAAATAAATATATATTTTTTTTCTTTGAATATCCTATTAATTTTTTATGACCTCACATTCATCATCAATAAGGAATAATTGAGTGTGTTTGTTATTTTTAATGATTCATTTATAAGGTAATCAAATCTTGAGCAATGATTAATTTTCAAAATGTTTACTGATAATATTAAATAGGTTCTATTTTATTTCATAATATTATATTTTTAATATTAGGAAATTTAATTTAATTTTATACATTTATTGAAACCATGTCATATACAGATGATTAAATTACCCAATATTAATATTTTCTTGAACAACATTCTAAATAGGGTTTTGATTTATGTTATCAGGTATGATTCATTTAATGATTATTTTAAATATTATAGTTTTCTAAAAAATTGTTAAAAAATTAACACTTTTGTTATAATTGGATTTTGAATTAAATCAAATCAATGAAACGATTCAACAATAACAAAATATATTTATTTTATTATTTATTTGTTATGTGTTTTTTATTAACAGTTTAATATACTTTTATGTAAATGATTTTTTTTAATAAAGTTATCAATCATTTTTATAGATTTACACTCTTCCTAATTATGAATTGTTTTTCTTTATATTTTTTTATTATAGGTACACAATTTTTGGGCAAAAAAATATGTAATTTTAATAAAATATTATTTTGGTGTCGATTTAAAATGAAATTGATGTCTACATTTTTCGGTGTCTATTTTTTTTAATTGACTCTGAAGACCAACTAAAAAAAGACCATTAATATTGGTTTTAAAAAATACTGACATAGAATAATGATTTAATAGAGGTGTTGGAGATAATGTTATTTGAAAACTGATACAAAAGATATATTTTTAAGTGTTATATGACAATGGTTTTTGTATAAACTAATGTCGAAGACACATTTTTTGGAGGTATTTAGAGTAATTTTCTTGAAAAACTGATGATGATATTATGACATTTTATTATCATTTTTAGATATTTATTATAACTTATTCCATGTATATATATTTGTTATCACTATAAATTTTTGGAAACATTTATGACATCTGTTTTTAAAAACCAGATCGTTAAAATTCTATTTACCATATCTCCTTTATAAATGTGTGTTTTTAATTGATGTTAATATAAAAAATGTCAATGCCAAAAAATTGTTTTGCATTAGTGGTTTATTGTTTGAATTCCATGATTAGTTTTTTTCATTGATTTATTGATAGTTACAAGTCACCTTGAAAAAATTAATATTATAGAATTCTATTTTTTATTTGTGTGAAATACAATTTTATTGTAATGAAACAATATGAACGTTATTATAATGAATAATGGGTGATAAAAAGTGGATTTTTGAAAAAAATCCTTAGATGACTTTATATCCAATATAATTCAGACATGAATTATTGATAACCATAGGGTGATCCTACACGTGAACAATTATTAATTGAATAGTGGATTGAAATATGTATTCAGATTATTTTAGTCATTAAGTGATTTCCTATGATAAGATCACATTGAAAAATGGAGTATTAGTTTGTGGATATGATTGGATATACTTGGATATGATATGGTGGTGTGTACTTACATTATAACAACATAAGAAATAATTTTTTAGTTAAAAATATAATATGTATATATAAATAGAAATTTGATGAAATGAAAATTACTGAATAATGGTTGGTTGTATTTGTCATGCTATTATGACTTATGTTATCCTGCATGTATTAATGTTTATATTATGGGATTTTTTCAATTATACGAAAGTTATTAGATAATGGGGTTATCCCTGTTGTGGTAAAATTATTATATATAAGTCGTGGCCTAGTTATACTAAAATTAATTTATTAAGGGTTGGGATAAGTTACGATGAAATGACTAAAAATGGATTTTCCTATATATGATGAAATAATTATATAAATTCCATGTTAAATTAATGAATAAATTTTTACATAATGGTATTGGATGTATTATATTTAAATACATATAAATATTGACTTTCCCAATTACGTTATTTTTTTGGACCTGTGTTTACAATTTGAATGGTTAGTCTACATTATCAGATATATTATTACATATAGATAATTCTGAATAATTTATCCATTGTATTAGTTGATTAATTAATACTCATTATTATTTCTTTATTTCATGCACTTACTTTCCTTATTGTTTTTTTAAATAGTTTCATGGACTGAGTAATTTAGACTCAATCCCCATGTAGGATTTCATTTGTAACCTGAGTAGATTACATTGATTTAGGTTTGTAAAAGGATAATAAAACATGATTGCTAATTATTTCATTTTTAATAGGTTGGATCATGAAGAGAGGACTCATGTGGGTTTAATAATGGAAGATTTTTTTATAATACTTTTCATATGGGAATTTTATTTTTATCAAACCTAACATGATAATTAGTTACATTTAATCATATCATTATATTATTCTACTTTAATAATTTCATTTTACTATATGAAATTTAATTTTTTAATTATTCATGTTAATATATTTGTTTCACTCTTTTGATTACCCAAATATTTATTATTTATGATTTAGTGAGTCTTTATACTATGGGGTAATTTTTACCCACATTCTTCAATATACCCCCATGTCTTGTTGGTAGCCTTTAGAATATACAGAGGCAGGCTTGCGGTCTAGTAACTGACTCGTATTACCTAATGATAGAGTGTCATGTTGATGGATGTTTTATATACAATTATCTTCCTATATAATTATACAAGACACCTGATATCCTCTAGTACAGAATATGATTTCAATCAGCACACAATGAATATGTCAAAAATTAATTACATAATTTTCCAGTACATTATATTATAAAATGATATTACATTTACAATATTAATACTTTATTATTTTATCCATTTAATTTGGGAAATATTAATTATTTTAATAATTTATTATCTATGTAATCATTTTCTATGAATACAATTAACCATAAGAAATAATTTATGAATTCATTTTTAATTTAATATCGTATAGGTACACATGGGCTCATTCATTGCAACACCAATAAGGTATTAAACTGTAATATCTTATATCAGACGACAAATGATAGTTAGAAAAAATACATTTAAATTACATTTAGTTATGTAGAATAAAAATATCATTCATGAAATAGTTTGGAAATATATATTTTTTACCCTTATTGAACACATCTCAACACCCCAAATATCAATCCAATACCATTGCACACAACATCAATCTGCCAAACCACCAGTGAAATTAGATAACTGTAAAACCCACAATGTCTCCATATTATTTTTATTTTAAAAAATAATCATTTTGTGACATTCGTTATTGATTTTGGTGTACGTATAACAAAATTAGTTTAGTTTAACTACTATGAAAATAGTTTTCTAAAACCAAGAAACACAAATCTGCATGTTGAAAATATGTTTCTAGTATCATTAAAATAGTTTCATAGATATTACAATATATTTCTATAAAACTATGAAATGAATTTAATACTAAATAATTTTTAATTTTTCTTTAATATTATTGTTATTCCATAACCCATATTATCTGATGTCTTTTAGGAATCAACCATATGATTCCAAACATCATTCGTCTTTATAATGGGACATTTTTTTGGTATTTCTCAAAATATATTAGTGTATTTTCATGGATTCATTATAAAATATTTCCTTTTCCTATTCTTTCATCATCCACTCTGGGTTTCTTAGTATCATCCCTATTTTCTTCAAAATGAAGTGTTCATTTGGTCTAGTTATTATGGTTAGGGTTGGATAGAAATGTGCCTTTTGTTTTTAATTATTTTGTCTAATCCCCGAAGTCACTTTCTTATATAATTTCTATAATTATACTTATATCATTCAATTTCTATAGGTTTTTATACTTCATTATATTATATTATTAAATTATATTTCCTCTTAGGGTTTCTAAATTTTCTTTTTCATAAAATGTCATTGTTTATACTTTTTAGGGATGTTTTTCATAATATGTCATTTATATGGATTAATAATCATGTGTAAAATTGTGGAGATTTCATGAATCAAATGGTATCTTTATGATATTTTTATTTTATATACTCTATATTTATTAAAAATGACATTGTTATTTTCATAAAAAAAATATACCTTTTCATTGATTTTTTATAAAAAGGCTTCTATTGTGGGATAACATCTTTGTTAAATGTGGGATTTCATTCTTTAAATTTTTATTTAGTGCTAAAATGTGAAATGCAGTTTCCGTAAATTTTTCTGTCTTTACATGATGATTATTGTTTTTTATTATGAATTAAGATAAAATTCAATGTTTTTTTTCAAAAAAACATTAAAATGTATGAGGTATCTGTATAAAAATAATGGCCCGATAGTTAACTATTTTTATTTTGATTTTTGATAGTCCCCATTTTAAGACCTATTTAATTTTTTAATTTTGTTCAAATTTTTTCATATGGATTCATGATTATGCTACTAATATTTGGGCTTTTGTATTGGGGATCACATTGATGGTTGTGTGGGTAGTGGGAAAAAAAGAATGTTTTGATAGACTAAGATATTTTTTATTATTGGAAAGGATGCAGTCCATGGTGGGAAAGCTAGTGGTGAGGACTCTCATTATTTGGAACCAGTGGGAGAACCTACAATATAGGATGTATAGGCATTAGGTAAATTGGTGGCCTCTGTGAAGCAAGTTGCTTTACCCGCCGTTAGCAATGTGGAAGCATGGGATATTCCTAAAATGTACTAGAAGGTATGTGAAACAATTTTTGAATGTGATGAGTGGGTGAGGATTTTATATGGGATGCAATCAATTTCGGATAAGTAGGCGACTAGCATTGAAATTGGTAACCATTTTTCTAGATTGGTGAATGACAATATGGCTTTGGACCAAGATCGGGTTGTGCCTTTGAAAGAATAGGTTTCACATCTTATGGAAACATGACATGTCAAAAAATTGAGTGGCAAAGATTATTTGGTTCAATGTTCTACATCTCCAAGTGTCTTTTCAAAGCATTTTCAATGGTGGGAACATAGTGATGGAGGTGTGATTTCCACATTCTATAATGGTAATTACTTTTAAGAACTGGATAATGAGAAGAATTATCATGTAGAAAAGGGTACTTCAATGAAAGAAGATGGAAGTACATCTCTGGATGTGGTAGCCAAAGAAGGTGTTATGATGATGGTGATACATGTTGGTCACTAGTTTTTGAAACACCCACATTGTCTTTCCATAATTGACACCAATAGTCAATCTCAACAGGAATGGTGGATAAATGAGTCTGGCCAAGAGGTTCAAATCTCTGGAAAATGGTAAGACTGCACTGATAGTGACAAAGAAAATGATGGTTTCATGGTCTGGAATTACTACAGTGATGTTGTTCAAGGTGGAAAAAATAATGTGTCTGGGAATGAAAAAGCAATTACTATCCCACCAAGAAGAAGATCTATGAATTATTTATCCGTCAAATCCAATGTCTACCAGGTATTCTATCGTAGAGGAAGGTTGGGATGTGCAATATTTTACGAAGATTTTTTCTTTGGATAAGTTAAATCATTAGTGGAATTATGACAATATCATTAAGCACTATGAATGTTCAGAGTGGGAATTGGCTATTGCAAAGTAAGAAATTTGTCACAGATGTGGTGATGGGGAAGATTTTTATTATCTGTAGTTGTTTTTTCCACCTTGAAGTAATTTCTTGATGTACTTTTCTTTTATTCTAATAAATGGTAAGAGGCTTGACCCTGATTGATCGTTTCTAGTTGACCCCCACTATTGTATGTATCACATGAATTTTTTTTTCAATACGGTGAATAAATATTAAGATTTGGTGGATTGATTTGTTAATGTTTCCCTTCCGTAAGATTGGTCCATGTTTTCATGTATTATCTAGCTATGTTATTCCTCATTGTGTATCATAATGTTATTTATCTATGTCATACCACATTCATTTATATGATTCCAATGGAATATACAATTTCATTGACTTGATTTTTTTTTCATAAATGACTAATTATATCTTAGTCATTTTGTATACAATTTTTCTATATATGTTTAATGGATTTTAATATGAAACATTTTGGTATTTTTGACATCATTATTTCCCTTGTTTCTTTTTATGTTTTTTATTGGTATTTTTAAGTATTCATAGTATAATGGGATATTTTTTTAATATCTCAATTGATTTAAAAAGCGTCTTTTAAAATATTTGAAACATTAATTTGGTTTATATTAAACTTTATCTGTTTTATATTCTTATATTAGTTTCTATTAGAATTGGATTTTATTTTTTAATTGCTCAAATTTCATGAATGTTTTTAAAAAATGTGGCCTTTTATGAAGTTCGAGTTTTAACCATGTTTTTCTATAATTATTTTAATGTTAGAATAAAAACATATTTTCCAACACCATTTTTCAAACTCACTTAATGGGTTCATATATAATATATTTGTAATAGACTCATGGGGGAATTCTACTATTATCATCTCAAATTCCAAAACCTCAAGTTGGACTTTATGTTGAATTTATGAACTTCACAGGTTTTTTAGGTATATGATTTCATGTTTCAACAAGTTAAACATTCCTTATAAGTGGATGATTGATGCAATTGTTGTTGTGAGTACTGTTCAATGATGAGATGTTGATCATAACAATGGTTTGCAAAACTGTTTGTATTTACTGTATTTTGGGTTTTCGGTCTTCTGTTTAGTATCGTTTAGCTTAAGTTAGAATTTTTTAACTCTGTATTAGGTTTGAAATATCTTTTTTTGTATGGGACTACATATTTATGAAATTACATGTTTAGATGTTCTGTTATTTCAGCTTCATGATTATAGAATATTCACCAAAAGATATTTCAAAAACCATTGATGCTTTTGGTCAACCCTGGTGGATTGAAGACACTCCTAGGTAATGTCATGGGAGAATTAAAGAACTAGTTTTGTTTCATTCCCTTATCAATTAAATTAAAATACTCATTACAGGATCTAGCATAATGAATGTGGAATAGGACGTTTATTCTCAACTTTATATTATTTTGGGGGTTGGTGGTCGATAAGGTATAACATTATAGAAACTATAGTGGTTGGTTTATATAAGATCTTGGAACACTATTACTTCTATGGAATAATGAGTTTCAATGTGTGGTGAATTTTGTTTTTGTTTTTTTTTTACTTTTTTTGGCATATTTTGAAAATATTTTTAATAATAATTTATTCTTCCTTGAGTAGTTGATTGATTTCAAGAGACATCCTAGAAATTACATTTTTAATTATGATAATTATATGTTTTTAATAGGTATTATTATTAAGGAACATTGTATTTTAATCAAGGAAAATAAAATTTATACAATCATAGATAAATATTGAGTGGAATTTACATGGTTGACTCAAGGTATGAAAATTAATGTGCCCAAACAGTGCATATTGTAGATGAATGGGTATTTTTCCCATTTTTTTATCCCATATTCTATTTTTTGTTTTCTTTTGAAGTGTAAGGGATGTTTTGTCGGTCTGGAAGGTTGTTAATAATTTATTATTTATTCCGTTGTATTTGGATTTGTTCTAAAATAAATATTTTGGTTTCTTATTTTCGTTAGGGTGAAATGGGTTTGAACAAAATAATATTTATTGGGTTGTGTTTTTCATGAAATCAATTACATAGGTTACTAGGTGATGGAATCCAAGATTTTTTTGGCATTATAAGGATTTATTATTTAAAATTTTTGTAATTATTTCAAAAAAATATCATGGTTATATTAGGTATTTTTTTGGGTTGAAATGTTTCCAATGATTCTTAAATGGCTCGTGTGACATCTATTTTGTTTCATTAAGTTTCTTTTCCATTTTTTGGATGTTTTTTTTTTGTGTTTTTAATCATGTATTAGTTTGTATTCCATTTATTACTCTACAGATTCATATAAAAATTCAACTTTTCTAGTTGATAAATTTTTATTATTTTATATTGTTTTTTAAAAGTTCTACATGAAATAATTGGAATTTATTTTAGGGAATGACTTGATTTTTATAGTGTTAATACATTTTTTATTTTGATATTTATCACTACCCATTTTTAGGATATAGTGTTAAACATATTATTATCCATGATCTTGAATCATGTGTGATTTTTTTTTAACTGGTACCCTCAATTTTTCATGTGATCAAGGAATCCTTGGGTGTAATGAGTGATTTTAAAATATATATAATACTTCTGACATGATACAGACATATGAATATTCTATGTAAAAGTTCATCATTTACATTTTTCACTATTTGGGATTGGAATGTTAGATTATATCTATTTATACCCAACCATTTGAGGACCTCTCTTTGTGATATTTAATTTAATCATTCTTATAATGTTTTTATCTTAAATAATTGATTGTCGATAGGGAAGTTGAATTGTTATGTATCCACCAATGTGCTCTACAAATAAATAGTAATGTAGATCATTTCATCAACTTATAGCCTTTACCTAATTTTTTCCCCATGATTCGAAGAAGTAATAGTTCTTTTCTAGAGACATATTTCAATAGCTATGGGTGTTAGTGTAAATATTGGGAATGTAAACTTTTGAGGACGTGATTCTGAATGATTTTGTTGAAAAATTATTCTTTATAGGGAATCCTATAATGGAAGATTATTTGGTATCCATTTTAGATAGTAATTATTATTTCAACTAAATGGGTGTAAAATGGAATAGTGAAAAAGAAAGGTAATCCTTATTCTTGACTTTCCTTCCCAGTTTTACTAAAATACAATCCTGTTTTTTTTTAAATGTGATGTGTCAGAATGATCAATCTGGTTGTTAAAAAACTATGATAAATTCAATCTCCTTGGACTTCTATAAAAAATTAAATACTATTGGATTTTCTTGGAAATTATAAAATGAATTCATAGATCTAGATTACTTATCATATACATTCTACAATGTTTCATCAATTGTATATTCGATAGATGTTCATTATTTTGGATATTTCTATTTTGTAATTGTTTATTTTTTTTGGACTGTCTTAGAAATAGTGTATCATGTTATTATATTTATAATGTATGAATGGATTTTTACCCTCTTTTTGTAACATTTTGAATTATCAAACCTTGTTTATTGAGTCTTATTCCTCCATCTATGTGTGGAAATTATGTTGTTGCATTTTAAAAAAATTGGTACATGGGATATACCTAGGGTGAATTATTGGATAAATGTGGTTCGGTTTTGTATCTGTTTAGACTATGAATGCAACTATTTTGAATGTATACATTATAATCTTTCTGAGATAGTGTATCAGATATTTGGATATTAACACCTTTCTATGACATGTAGTGAAATTGTTTTTTACTGGAAAATGATTTAAATATTTATAATAATATTTTTTAATCCAGCAGGTGAGAGTAAGAGAGATTACATTTAATAATGAGTAATGAATTGATATTATAAAAATATTACATATAGATATATCAGAAACATAGTTTTTTCAAAATTGGGAATAATATTCTAATTTATTTTTAAAATAACAATTATTGGACCAAAGATAAATCAATACTGTACGGTTTTCCCTAGATGCATCTTATGTTGTGTCGACTTTCGACATCTTATTGAGGTATCCATTTCTAGGATATTTATTAAAAATAAATAAATATATTATTTATTATTTTTAGTAGGTGGAATAATAAAATTTACTATAAATACCCACATAATATTTTTTTTGATGATTTATCCTCATATCAAATTTTATAATTTAGGAGAAGAGCATTGAGTGATTCTTTACAAGGTTGAAATTTAATTTTGAATGGTTTTCATATCAAGATGGACTGAATGAAGATAGACATATTATATCATCCTCATCAATGGAAAATTCATTATTCCAAATTTAATGATCCTTATTCTAGGTCGGGATCCTAAATTATAGATACTTTCTGAGAATAAATGAATATTATTTTATTTATTTATCAATTTTCATCGGTTACTTTTATTCCATCACATTAATAAAATTATGGTAAATTCAATTTTTTATTCTTTTATATTCATTGAACTGAAATATCTCCTCTAATCATTGATTCTATGATGATTGGGAAATAATATTAGCAAAAAATAATAATATTTATTTTATTTTCCATTCCCCCACTTATTCTTTATGTTTTTCATCATTGGATCATAGGGAGAAGAATCAACTATATCTAGATGTGATTGAGAATGATCTAACACCAATATTTTTTAGTAATGATAAAAAATGACTCGATTAGTTTTTTATGTATGAATCAAATAATATAGTGGGTATCGGTGCTGGATTCAAGGATCCATGATCTGGAGCAACAATGGATGTGGTACATGTGGTAATGGATGAAGATATGAGGGGTTTATAAGAAAATAATACAACCATCACTAACTGGTAATGAAAATATTACCCTTGTTATATTACCATTAATGTGATTGTATTTGGATATGCGAATAAAAAAAAATCATGAGGAACATGAAGCTTTACATATATTATGTGACTCATGTTTGTGATATTGTGTTGAGGGTCTCATTTACGGTTTTGTTTTTGGTTGTAACGAGTTAATGTGTTTTTATCCTTAGTGTATTTTTGTTGCCATGTGATGAGGTTATCTCTATTGTCCAACCTATGTTATTATTACAAGTAGATATTAACCGTTCTATGTGGGATATAATGAGAAATTTCAATAGATGTTGATGCATTTAATGTGATAGACACCCTAAAGTTATATGTAACACTTGTTTATGCGATATATCACCATTGAGAATTATTAGAGAGATTCGAGGGATGCATGTATGACGATTTCTCTACAAGCTATATGGTCCACGTTATCATATCTTTTATAGTTCATTAGTCCTGAAGGTGTTCCCTCATGCTATGTATCATTAATTATCCACATTGATTTATATGTTGGCATGGGTATTATTTTTTTATTTTATTAACTTCACCCACGAAGATCCTTTATTTCATAGTCATGTTGTTGACTAGTTTTATTCTAGTTTTTAATGTCATTAATTAAGATCATATTGGAAATGTTAACATGCTTGTTTCACTTATTTCCTTATGTGTTTCAATTTTTTTATTTCAACTATTTCATGGTAAAATGGTTAATAATATTAAAATGTAAATATGGTTTAAAAAAAATATTTTAAAATATATAAAACATATCATTGTTTTATTTTTAAATGATTTGTTTTGATATAATTGTTTTACATTCATATGTATTTATATTTTCTCAAAATGGAATCAAATTCAGTAAACACATTTACAACTGGAATATTTTGGAAATTTATGTTTGAAACATCCCCCATCAATTATTTTGTTGTCCAAATTAAAACGCATTTTCCCAAACATAGTCTTTAAAATATATTAATTGATTTATTAGATAATATTGGGGAAATGGATTCATACTAGCATCAAACTAGATTCATCTAACATTCGACATACTTATATTGGTGTGTATGTAGACATTTTGAATTGCCTATATATTTTTACGTCTTGAATTTTAGGATTGTTCCATTTTTAGCTTCATTTTATGTATACATTTATTGATGATGCAGTGGTGACTTTAGTTTCATTAAAAGATGGTGATCATAAATTTTATTTATGTAACTCTTCTTCTTTGTTTTGTTTTTTCCTCTTTGGTATTCTTAATTTTTAATTTACCTTTTATTATAGTTTTGTATCAGGGTATTAATTTTTAAATTTCTTTTTTGGTATGTGCCTATATAATTATGTTAGTCCCTATTTGGATGTTATTTCTTACATCTTCATGATGATTAAACTCTCTCCAAATGTTATTTCAAATACCCTTGAGTCTTTTCATCAACCATTGGGTTTCAATTATTATCCTAGGGAATGTGGTGGGATTTTCTTACATCAGTATGGATAGTGAGCCATGTTGTTTAATTTAAACTTATAATTATAAGACATAGATTCATGGAAAAATCCATGGATCGTGATAATGAACATTTAATTATTTTATTTTAGGTGGTTTAAAAAAGATATCACTCTAGAAACTCGAGTGGTGGGTCAAAGGAAGTAAAAGGTCTAGATTTATTTATTTTGGATCTCATGTTCCTATCAGCGATAATGAATTTTTAGGTTTTTTTAGTTTTTGATTCCCTATTATAAATAGGTTTTTGTGTGGACTTCTATTGTTATTAATTACATATATTTTATTATAGACATAAGGGTAAATAAATTGATATATTTTTATAATATGAAGGGTTTCATATGTTAGATTTTTATGGAACTAATTCTATCAATCCATGAGCAGGCCATGAAAACCAATCAATAAAATTTTACCTTGTTGTCATAGGGTTAAATCATATTAAAAAAACGTTCACACAATTCAAAATAGAGATGATGGGGAATTATATGTTTTCTCACTTTTTTTGGTTTTATCCCATCTTCTTTTTTGGGATTTATAAGTCTTTTTTTCTATGTTTTAAAAATTATTAAATTTTAGTTATTTATTTGATGGAATTTAAAATATTTCTGAAAGTATGTTTTTTAAGTGGATTTTCATAGGGTTGAATTATTTTTTGAAACTATAAAATTTTTTTAGAGTTTTTTGGTTATTAATGAAATAATTTCACATGTTATTAAATGATAGAATCTGTGAAAAAGATTTGGGTTATTTAAGGTTTTTTTATGGAATTTTTTAAAACTATGCCAAAAAAATATTTACAATTTATTAGTTTAAAAATTCAATAGGTTTTCCATTTCAAATTTTAATAAATATATTTAAATGTTTCCTTTGAATATAATTTGGTTAAATTGATTCTTTGGTTCCCTTATGTTTACTTGTTTTTTTATTTTACAATCATAATTTGTTTGGGAATTGTTATTTTATTTTTCTTATGGTGATAACATGTAATGTTATTATATTTAAAATATTCGATTGGATTTTATTTTTCCTAAGGCCTCTCCCATTAATGAATTATAATTTATGAAGGGAAATGTTATGGAAATATGTTCTACTATTCTAGTATATTTATTATGGTTTTAACTCTACACAAAAACCTATTAGGCTTGTAGATCCTTGTTTTATTGAACACGAAGATCCTTTGTGAGATTTTTTAAATGGGTTTACTCAATTTTTATATGTTGATCAAATATATCATGAATATAATGACTGATCAAAAACATATATGTTATTTCTATGTTCATAAATATATACGAAATATCTAGGGTGATGTGTATTCTGGTCTTGTTAGAATGTTTCAGATTGGAATGGTGGATGATCACTTTTTATAACCAACCACTGGAGTCTCTTCCTTAGTGATATATAATGGAAACTATTGACCATATTAATTATCTTGAATAACTAAAATTATAATGTGAAATATAGTTTTTTGAGCTTTCTATATGTAGAATAGATAGTCAAATTATAAGCTGGTCATTTCACTAGTTTAGCACATTTCCAACAAAAATTATTTATTTATGATTGAAAGGAGTCTCAGTATTATATTAGAGTTCTTTGCCCAAAGATGTATTTTTTTAGTATTGATATCAGTATTGGATACCTTTGAGGATGTGGTTATGAAGACCATTTTTGTAAATGTAGTATTGTAAGGTACATATATAATGGCAGACTCAAGTTATACCATTAGATCTAATAAACATGATTTTTCAATAATTACAAGAAATTGAATGGTTAAATAATGAGAATCCATATTCTCAACATTTCATTACAATTTCTATAATGTGAAATACTAATTTCCATTTTAATTTTCTATTATATGGGAATTTTGAATAATCTTTTTTTAGAAAAAATCAATTTTATTTTCATCCATGGGGACTTCAAGTCAATTTATTTTGTATTTTTTATACATTAGGAAAATAGTTTTGGACCATGGTTTCTTATGGAAAACAATCTATAATTTTTCATCCATGACAGTGTTGGGATAATTTCATTGTTTTAGACGATATTTTTTAAATTATTTCATTTGGTTATTGGGTTTTTCTCATCATTAGTTTATCAAATTTTAATTATTATATTGGATTAAATGGATTTGGACCCCATTTTTGTAATATTTGAGAAATACACACCACATTTCTTGAGTATATATTCAAATTTAGTCTAGAAACGTAGCTATTTAATTTTCACTAATTGGGATATGGTAAGGACATATGGTGAATTAATTGATAAATTTGGTGTCGTTTTATTTCCATTTATGCTATGAATGCCACCATGATATATGTATCGATTGGAATTTATGTGAGGCGGTGTTCAACATATATTGATATGAACTACCTTGTATTCCATTTATAGTACTTTTTTCTATATAATAATTTCAAATGATTTTTGAAATAATCTTTAATCCATGAACAGAGATTGAAAACAATTCAATGGCATAGTGAAACTATAATTGATATTACATATATATATATAATATAATATATTTAGGTCATTGAAAAATTTGTTTAAAAAATCATTTTAAATCTTATGAACATAGTCATAATGGGTGTATATGATTACATGGTTAATAATGATGTTTTTAATTGACCATATATAGGACCTATGTATGGTTGAAATCAAATTCCTTTTTGATAAAGCCATCAGAGGTTGTGATTAATAAAAATAAATAATTAATAAACACTTATTTGTTTTATTAAATGAACTAATTAAATCCTCTATAATTACCCTCTTGATAAAATCTCCCATTTTTTAGATGAATGACTATTTCATTACCTAAGAGGTGGAGGATAATTATAAGGCCCCAGCCTTAAAACTTACTTAATCATGAGTTATTACAAGATTACACATTGAGGATCTTTTCAAGTTTAGAGTTTTGGAGAATTAGATCATAAAACTTTGATTACATTCCACATTTAAACAAAGTGGTTACATAAAATATAGTATTCATTTTTCCCATCAACGGAAACATATTTAAAATAACACATGGATTCATTCTTGACACTTCCTTGACACTATAATCATATCATGTACCATTCCATTGACCTATGAAAAACATTTCAAAAACTTGGGATGAGCATAAAAATCTCAGTAATGGTTATAAAAAGTCTGGAAAGGAAACATGAGTACATATATACATAAGAATGAAATCATACTTTACCCATAAAACATAAGCACTTTAACATACCTCATAAAATCATGAATAAATCATAGAAATCATAAGACACAAAGGTAACTTGATGCATTCATATCATTCTTACGTAGGGAGTAACCCTCTTGGTTGCGTTTGGAATACCCATCACAGTATATTCCCTAAATCTCTTCAGAGAAACCTTAACGTTTAACTCATTCGCGTTACCCAATGCATTGGGGAGCTATATCGGGCTCACCCACCCTTAGTTTTCATGGAACCACCCGTCTTCATAATAATGCCCATGAACCATAACATAATCATAGCACATAACTTAAGCATAAATGAAAGGTAATATTCCCACATTGCAATAACAATATAAAATTTTAGGATATTGAAATAATGAATCCATTCTTAAAACCATTTTCAAAACCATTTAAAATAGTTAATAAATAGATTTTTAAAACAAAGTGTCCCATACCACATTGAAGATTTTAACATTTTAAACCATTAATATCCATATAAATAAATCCTTAAAACCATTTTGAAAACATGGATATTCATGAGAAATATTTATAAGAATGAATCATAAAAACATTTAAAACGATATTTTAGTTAAAGTGTTTTTAACAAAATGAGAGACACTTGAATACAATAATTGAGGAATAACATTTAATAATATCATGAGAATAAAGGGATTCATAATATAATATTCTAAAGGATAGTGTATACACCATATAAGAGTGAATTGGTTCATAACAACAATGAAGTCTCAATGGAAATGTAAATTGAGATGAAATCCACTATAAAGATGGTATCCTTAAATTAAGGATAAATCAATCTCATAATTATGTGTGAAAAATATAAATACACCCAATATAAGTGGATATTAAGTGTAAAATAATCAAAGGTTATTCACACATATTCAAAGGTTGACGTATTCAATAACTACATGTTGAACCCAAAGAAATCGAAATTGGGTTAAGAAGTTCCCTTGACAGCCTAACGACATCACATCAAATTTTAGAAAAAGAGTTAATGAGAGAGATAATGGGTACCTCATCACTTGGACATAAAATTTATGTAATAAGGATATATAAGAACATATCCCCACATAATAAGATCAAAATTAAAAGACATAACAAAAGAAGTCTTTTAAAAAGAGTAGGGTTAAAAGTTCCCTTACCTATTTGGGTAACTTTCGAAATGTACACCCCATGAAAGAAGGACTATAAAAAATTGATTTAAATAATCATAAACGAAATTATGTTACAGAAAGAGTAGAATAATTGACAGTAAATACACCACTCAAAAGGAAATATTGGAAAATGTAGCATGAATCTCACGAAAACATAAAGTGAGATAAAAAGCCCCTTACGAAATTCCGGCAGCCTAACGACCCAAATTAAAACTTCCAAAAAGGATTGATTAGAGAAAATAGGGTATCTCATAATACGAACATGAAAATTACAGTAAGAGTAATATAAAAGAACATCCAAATCATACGAAAGATGAGCTTAAAAGGAATGACATAAAAGTGTGTACTTAAAAAGAAAGAGAGGGGTAGGATCCCTTACCTCGGGTCCAACATGACTTGATCGTTCTTTAACCTCATGAATAATAAGCTTGATTTAATTTATACTTTCTTAATAACCTTTTCAAAGTTAATTATTACTTTTATATCTCTTACTACCATGCTATGAACACTATGTAATTTTTTTAATTTAATAATGGTCGTTTTGTAGATCATTGCTTCTTGAGTCAAAAATAAACTCTTTATAATTACAAGTTGTTCATGTGGTAAAATATATATTATATCCAGAATTATATTGATTATGTAGATATCATATATATCAAATATATCCATTATATACATGCATTTATAATATTACATAACATTTAGAGGTAAGAAATGAAATGCACCATTCATGGAGACGGTAAGCCGTACGTACGCATAAACGCTACTTCCATTTCTATTTATTATTTAATGGAATTAAAACATAATGATACATAATAGTATTATAATTCCAGTATGGTATAATATATAATATCATTAAATATATCCATTATACATACCACATATGGTATTAACGAATCAAATCAATTTGAAGGGGCGGTAGTCCGCACTTCCTAAAATTCAGATATTGCGTTTAACCATAATGGAAACCATAAAGGTATGCCATAAATGAAAAATAAATAAGCTTAAGTAAAACATAAACATATTATATATCATATATAAATATAGTTACATATTAATGGCCACCTTTGAGGGTGTTAAAAGAATATTGAACAACCATCGTTTCGTGAGGCAGAAATTCACCATCCACAGAAACAGTATGTTCTTTAACCATTAGATGTAGGTGTGTGTAATTGTAGCTCTAATACATATTATAAAAACATCCTAGTATATTGAAGATACTTTATTTGTTACAAAATAAATTAATTAAAAGATTTTATGGGGTTGGAGAAGCAAAATAAAAAAAAGAACACAAGTGAAGACATTACCTTAAAATCGGGTATCTCTCTTTAATTTGAGCTCAAAGGCTTCCTTGGAAAGACTTCTTCACATAGTGAGGCTTATAGGAGTAATAGAGGGATGTGGAGAGACAAAATGAGCAGTTTTTGTCCGAGAAAAAGTCTTGAGAGGTTTGGGTAAGGTGGTAGAGGTGGGGGTTGTTTATAATAGGAGAGGAGGGGCACTCTTCGAAAGTTACAAAATGTTACTTTATTTTCAAATCCGTTTCGGATTTTAAAGGACCCAAATTGATGTATTTCGAGGATAAAGTGGTAAGGTTTCGAAATATACTCATCCAATAGGTCTTTGACAAGTTTATGTTAGAGTTTTAACATTATCTTTTCATTTTATTTAAATCCTTTATTAATGAGGTAATCGCTGCATCATCATGATGTCATAAATAATTTAATTTATTTAATGTCTAAAAATTATAAAACAAATATCATGATTTAGGAAATTTTTTTATCTTTCTATGTAATATTAATAGTAAAAAATATGACTTGTATAACCCCATTTTAAAATTGTTTTAGTAAAACAACTAATGCTTGTGACATTTTAATTTTAACTTTAAATAATAAGTTATTTATGTCATTTTCCAACCAAAGTGGCTCCATGCGGTCCCCAAGTTGACCAATGGATTTTCTGGGTCGGCCATGACACATCCAATGAGAGTAGGATATGTGTCTAGGTCATTTCATATTATTAAAATATTATTTTTACATTAAATTACACTAATTACCTCTAATCGCGATTAAAAACTTAAAAGTTACTATTCACCAAAAAAAATATTTCAATACCATTGAACCACATTTTACAACATAATGAAAACCATGTATATTGGATATTTGAAATTCAAATCATAGAAGTGGTAAAGGTTCATTTAAATGAAAAATCATTTTTTAAACTACCACTTAGTGGTTTCACTATTCATCAAAAATAGAAGTTTTTCAGAAAAATACCAAAAATTCACCCTAAGATATATTTCATATTCCGAATTAAATAATGATTTCTATTTTAAAAAATTTAAAACATATATGTTGCATTAATTAATTTAATAATTAATTCCTGCTATCAAAACAAATAGCGTGTTTTTAAGAAACAATATCTATTAAAAGATTGACACTAGTTTAAGTCCAATTTCAAAGTGAAATTAATTCCAATGACCACCATTAGATTAAATGGTAAAAATATATTATAAATACACATTAATCTAAATTAAAAATATAATCTATCTATATAAAAAAATCATATTAAAAGGAGGTTTTGAATTAAAATGCAACATTTTCAATAAAAATGATCTTTATCGGAAAAATAACAAAATTTTACACAAAGTAAATTTTGATGTCCAGATTCTAAAGAAGGATTTTATTTTTTCAAACACAGAATATAAAATTGTCAAAATTATATTTAAAAAGGGTTCTCCATCAAAAGGCGGTTAATTGATCTTTTAAAGAATATTAGAAGATTTATGCTTAAAATTGGATTCATTTTCATTTTAAGCCTCTAACATTAATTAGATAAAAGTAAAAATATTTGACAATCATATATAATAATTTTGTATTTAGTTCCATTCATTCCCACCATTATAACGACTAGGAGTTAACTACCTTTTAAAACAGTATTATTTTATTATTAGAGTGTAACGTAAGATTTCTAAGAAACTCGTTGTTGTGTATTGGGTACGCCCTCGAGCATAGAATTCCCTTTAAAGTAATATTAATATTTTATTAAAAAATATGGATAAATATGAAAATTTCATATTATTTATTTACCTGGGATGTTACATCCTTCCCCCATTTTGGGAATTGCATCCTCGCAATTTTAAAGTTGGGTTGGAAGCATCATTGAAAATCCCACATCGGAACAAGAGTCAGTAAAACTATCACTTTAAAATAATGGGAGAGAAGTACAAATGTCACCCGAGTTAACCCATAATAGGATTCCAAGTATGAAAATATGGATATGGAGGAAAAAACAAAGGGTCATGTTATGATGGAGAGTGATAGTAAACATGTCTATGAGAAATTTAACCACAAGAAAATCACAAACTTGTGATGGGTTAAACGGTATTTGATTCCCCGGTAGAAAAAATTAATAAACAACATTTTTGTTTTACGTTACTTTTCATTGAGGAATTTATTTATGAGCTTAACTAAAACATAAGGAAGCATACTTAATTGTCATGTTGACTTTCAACTTTTACTAGATTTCTTAAACGAACTCATATTTTCTCCAAAAGACAAGTATTTAGGATGACTTGTTCACATTAAGAGATTTATAATCAACTTCTAGAGAATCACCTAATCCACAAAATAGAACCATATACTTCTCATGTCTTTAGACCTTAACCAAAACTAAAACCAAAAAGGCTATTATGAGATCAGATAATACCCAAAAAGGATAATCCTTTATATAAAAAAATCTATACTTAATCTCCAAAAATATTCAAACAAAACCCAAAGTTCAACAAAGACCATTCAATAAACATCTATCCATAAAATTCTACAAATTAAAACAAACTAAGATTGACACCCGAAATGTATTAACTAGTAATTTCCTCAAATTCAAGGATCATATAAACCCAAATGGTTCTTTATAACTATATCCACAAAAGAAAGGATAATTATTTCTTGAATAAAATTTGCGTATATCAAACATCAGGGTTACTATAAAAAGTCTTCTAATGTAACCCCATCATCAAAAGAGACTTAATACATCTAAGAATTTCACCATCCTAAAATCTACCATAACTCTTGAATCCCTTATACGATGACTTCTTACTCATTCAACATTATTCACGATCCATTAGCCATCCCTTTTCAACTTATTCTGAAATACTTCTTTCCTACAAAAAAATCATGAATCATATCCTAAGATTCCAATAATCGAAAAACATATGTTAAGAAATAATCCATACCTTTCATTCTTCATTGTCAGTTTCTTCATCCTCAATCAGAATGGCATTAGGTATTGGTAAATTAATATTTGTACGATCTTGGCGATCACATTCCCAAAACTTCTTCATAGAACATGTGTTTGCATAATGACCATGCACACCACATTTAAAACATTCAATTGATCCTTTAGAAAGAACTTCTTTCCCTTTCCTACATTCAACTAGATGCTTCCTTTTTCCATGGCATGTTATTGATTTATGACCTTCATTTCCACACCTATATCATCTTTCTATCCCTTTGAAACATTTTCCTATGTGTTTCTTTCCACATATTTGACACATAGGTTTTTTAACATACTTACCTTTATGATTATTACCTGAACTTCCATAGGGATTTTTTTCTCGCATATACGATGCCTTATAAAAATACTAAGGTTCAGGTGGTTAATCATGACTCCATATAGTTGTTTGAGGATAAACACAAGAGTTCTCATTGCAGCCCCCATATCATTCAGTTGTTCTTTCATAAAACCGTCACAATTTTCTTCAAATCCATTGTTACTTTGGTGCCTGCTAGATCCAGCCATTTACTAAAACCAAAACGGTCAGTGTGACTATATCAGTAAAATAATCAAATAAAAAAGAGGAAGATAAACCCCAAGATATAATTATCCAAGTTATCTCAAACTCATTCTAACTTTAAAAAAACAATGACTCCATCTAATATACTAACCATTTTGGTTATACACAACATGTCACTTTTTCTTGAACAACACTCTAACCTATAAAGTTATCTAAACCTCCCTCTGATACCAACTATAAGGCCCCATCCTTAAACCTTACTTAATATTGAGTTATTACAAGATTCCACATTGAGGATCTTTTCAGGTTTAGAGTTTTATAGAATTAGATCATAAAACTTCCATTACATTCCACATTTAAACAAAGTGGTTACATAAAAGATAGTATTAATTTATCCCATCAACGAAAACATATTTAAAATAAAACATGGATTCTTTCTTGACACTTCCTTGACATTATCATCATATCATGTACCATTCCCTTGACCTGTGAAAAACATTTCAAAAACATGGGATGATCATAAAAATCTCAGTAAGGGTTATAAAAAGTGTGGAAAGGAATCATGAGTACATATATACATAAGAATGAAATCATACTTTACCCATAAAACATAATTACTTTAACATACCTCATAAAATCATTAATAAATCATAGAAATCATAAGACATAAAGGTAACTTGAGGCATTAATAACATTCTTACGTAGGTTATAACCCTCTTGGTTACGTTTGGAATACCCATCAAATTATATTCCCTAAATCTCTTCGGAGAAACCTTAATGTTTAACTCCCTCGCGTTACCCAATGCATTGGAGATCTATATCGGGCTCACCCGCCCATAGTTTATCACCGAACCACCTGTCTTCATAACAATGCCCAAGAACCATAAAAAAATCATATCACATAACTTAAGCATAAATTAAAGATAATATTCCCACATTGCAATAACAATATAACATTTTAAGATATTGAAATAGTGTATCCATTCTAAAAACCATTTTCAAAACCATTTAAAACATTTAATAAAGATATTTTTAAATAAAAGTGTCCCATACCACATTGAAGCTTTTAACATTTTAATCCATTATTATCCATATAAATAAATCCTTAAAACCATTTTTAAAACATGGATATTAATGAGAAATATTTATAAGAATAAATCATTAAAACATTTAAAACGATATTTCAGTTAAAGGTTTTTCAACAAAATGAGAGACACTAGAATACAATAATTGAGTAATAACATTTAATAATATCATGAGAATAAATGGATTCATGATATAATATTCCAAAGGACAGTTTATACACCATATAAGAGTTAATTGGTGCATAACAACAATGAAGTCTCAATGGAAATTTAAATTGAGATGAAATCCATTATAAAGATGGTTCCTTAAATTAAGGATAAATCAATCACATAATTATGTGTTGCAAATATAAATATACCCAATATAAGTGGATATTAAGTGTAAAATAATCAAAGCTAATTCACACTTATTCAAAGGATGACATATTCAATAACTACATGTTGAACACAAAGAAATCAAAATTGGGTTATGAAGTTCCCTTGACAGCCTAACAGTGTCACATCAAATTTTAGAAAAAGAGTTGATGAGAGAGATAAAGGGTACCTAATCATGTGGACATAAAATTTATTACAATAAGGATATATAAGAACATATCCGCACATAATAAGATGAATATTAAAATACATAACAAAAGAAGTCTTTTAAAAAGAGGAGGGTGAAAGGTTCCCTTACTGATTTGGGTAACTTTCGAAACGTACACCCCATGAAATAAGGACTATACAAAATTGATGTAAATACTCATAAACAAAAGTATGTTACACAAATAGTAGAATAATTTACAGTACATACACCACTCAAAAGGAAATATTGGAAAATGTAGCATGAATCTCACGAAAACACAAAGTGATATAAAAAGCCCCTTATGAAATTCCGGCAACCTAATGGCGCCAATTAAAACTTCCAAAAAGGATTTATGAGATAAAATAGGGTCTCTAATCATATGAACATAAAAATTACAGTAAGAGTAATATATAATAGCATCCCAATCATAAGAAATATGAGCTTAAAAGGAATCACATAAAAGAGTGTACTGAAAAAGAAAGAGAGGGGTAGGATCTCTTACCTCGAGTCCGACTTGATTCGATCATTCCTTAACCTCCTGAATAATAAAATTTAGTTAATTTATACTTGCTTAAGAACCATTTCCAAGTTCATTATTCCTTTTATATCTCTTACTACCATGCTATGAACACTATGTAATTTTTTTAAGTTAATAATGGTTGTTTTGTAGATCATTGCTTCTTGAGTCAAAAATAAACTCTTTATAATTACATATTGATCATGTGGTAAAATATATATTATATCCAAAATTATATTCATTATATAGATATCATATATATAATATATATCCATTATATACATGCATTTATAATATTACATAACATTTAGAGATAAGGAATGAAATGCATCGTTCATGGAGACGGTAAGCCGTACGTACGCATGATTGCTAATTCCATTTCTATTTCTTATTTAATGGAATTAAAACATAATTATACATAATAGTATTATAATTCCAGTATGGTATCATATATAATATCATTAAATCTATCTTTTATATGTACCACATATGGTATTAACGAATCAAATCCCTTTGAGGGGGCGGTAGTCCACACTTCCTAAAATAAAGATATCACGTTTAACCATAATGAAAACCATAAAGGTATTCCATTAATTAAAAATAAAGATTATTAAGTAAAACTTAAAAATATTATATATCATATATAAATATAGTGACATCTTAATGGCCACCATCGAGGGTGTTAAAAGAATATTGAACAATCATCGTTTCGTGAGGCAGAAATTCACCATCCACAGAAACAGTATGTTCTTTAACCATTATATGTAGGTGTGTGTAAGTGTAACTCGAATCCTTATTATACAAACATCCTAGTATATTGAATATACTGGAGTTGTTACAAAAGAAATGAATAAAAAGAGTTTAGGGGGTTGGAGAAGAATAATAAAACAAAAGAACACAAGTGAAGACATTACCTTAAAATCGGATATCTCTCTTTGATTTGAGCTCAAAGGCTTTCTTGGGAAGACATCTACCCAAAGTGAGGCTTCTAGGAGTAATAAACGGATGTTGAGAGACAAAATGGTCAGGGGTGGCCGAGAAAAAGGCTTGAGAAGTGTGGGTAAGGTGGTAGAGGAGGGGGCCTTTTATAAGAGGAGAGGAGGGGAACCCTTGGAAAGTTACAAAATGTTACTTTATTTTCAAATGAGTTTCGGATTTTAAAGGTCCCACATTGATGTATTTCGAATATAAGGTGGTAAGGGTTAGAAATATACTCTTCCAATAGGTCTTTGACAAGTGTAAGTTATAGTTTTAAAATAATCATTTCATTTTATTTAAATCCATTATTAATGAGGTAATCGCTGCATCATCATGATGTCATAAATAATTTAATTTATTTCTTGTCTAAAAATTATAAAAGAAATATCATGCTGTAGGAAATATTTTTGTCTTTATAATTAATATTTATAGTCAAAAATATGACTTGTATAACCCCATTTAAAAATTGTTTTAGTAAAACAACTCATGCTTGTGACATTTTTATTTTAACTTTAAATAAAAAGTTATTTATGTAATTTTCCAACCAAAGTGGCTCCATGGGGTCCCCAAGTTGACCCATGGATTTTCTTGGTCGGCCATGACACATACAATGAAGGTAGTACATGTTTCTAGGTCATTTCATATTATTAAAACATTATTTTTACCTTAAATTACACTAATTACCTCTAATCGTGATTAAAAACATAAATGTTATTATTCACCAAAAAATTATTTTAATCCCATTGAACCAAATTTTACATCCTAATGACAACCATGTATGTCAGTGTTTTTGAAATTTATCTCACAAAAGTGGTAGAGTTTCATTTAAACGAAAATTCAGTTTTTAAACTACCACTTAGTGGTTTCACTATTCATCAAAAATTGAAGTTTTCCAGAAAAATACCAAAAATTCACCCTAATATATATTTGATATTCCAAATTCAATAATGATGTCTATTTTAAAAAATTCAAAACATATATGTTTCATTAATTAATTTGATAATTAATTCCCGCTGTCAAAATAAATAGCGTGTTTTTAAGAAACAATATCTTTTAAAAGATTGACACTAGTATAAGTCCAATTTCAAAGTGAAATTAATTCCAATGATCACCATTAGATTAAATGGTAAAAATATATTCTAAATACACATTAATCTAAATTAAAAATATAATCTATCCATATAAGTAAATCAGATTAAAAAGAGTTTTTGAATTAAAATGCAACATTTTCAATAAAAATGATCTTTATCGGAAAAATAACAAAATTTTACACAAAGTAAAATTTTATGTCCAGATTCTAAAGAAGGATTTTATTTTTTAAAACACAACATATAAAATTTTCAAAAGTATATTTAAAAAGGGTTCTCCATCAAAAGGCGGTTAATCGACTTTTTAAAGAATATTAGATGATTTATGCTTAAAATTGGATTCATTTTCATTTTAAGCCTCTAACTTTTATTGGATAAAAGTAAAAATATTTGACAAACATATAAAATCATTTTGTAGTTAGTTCCGTTCATTCCCACCATTATAACATCTAGGCGTTAACTACCTTTTAAAATAATATTATTTTATTATTAGAGTGTAACGTAAGATTTCTAAGAAACTCGTTGTTGCGTATTGGGTACGCCCTCGAGCATAGCATTCCCTTTAAAGTAATATTAATATTTTTTTCAAAAATATGTATAAATATGAAAATGTCATATTCTTTATTTACCCGGGGTGTTATAATAATGATATTCATTGGTATATTGACATGGAATGATGAACAATGATTAGATTAGTGTGGATTTAAAGACATCGCAGATAACCAATAATCCTCGTCGATAGAATAAAGAATATTTCAATAACGATTTAACCATAATTGAGGTAGGTATCATCAATTATATTTTTCCTCTATATTAAATGATTATAAATGGATTTTGTTAGTACACTTTCGATATGTTATTTTTCTTCAACTGACATTACCCTAAATATAGATAATTAAATAATTTATTTGTATTTGTATTTTATGAAATAAAATACCTACTTCTAATCACTAATTCTATGATGGATGTCCAATAACTATTGTACAAAAATAATATCATTTATTATAATGTGCCTTACCCAACACATTATTTTTTCCCTTATTATCACATAATTTTGTGATGGTTAAACTATTTCATGGTGGATTAAAGCATAATCAAAACACTATATTTTTTGGTGGATTGGTGCACAATGATCAAGGTAAATTGTTATCAATAATCATAAAATATTGGTGGGTTGAAGTGATGGATTCAAGGATCCATGGTCCATAATTTCAATGATAGAATTAAATGTGGTGTTGGGAGAATTTATGATGGGTTCAGATGAACAGAGTTTAGCCATGAGAAATATTTTAGGCACATGTTGCCCAAGAACTCAGACCACCAATACAATTTGAGATGGAAAAGAATCAAATGAATATTTGATTATAAATGTAAATAATTCAATATATTCATTGAAAAAACAAAATAAATGTTCACTAGTATGAACAAAAACCATGTTGTTTCCCTGGTATGACCTCATGGGGTTCAATAAGATAATTAGGATCATATACATCGTGGATGGGCATCCTGCTCTGTGAGATTCCCTGTGTATGAATTTCATTATATAGATACACACATCTAAGACCATATATTTGTTAACACACTAAGTAATTTGGTAGTACACAATAATTTTTCAGTATATAAGGATTTCCATGTACATGGAATGGTACACATAGTAGAAAAATAGACATAGAGATGAACAGAATCACATGACCTGACATTGGGTGGTCAGAACCCACTTTTTGGTCAATATAGATATTCTGTATGATATAATGGACACCAGGAAATATAAATAAAATATCTCAACCAATATTTGTCGAAGAAAAAAATGTAATGTGGACCCTTTAGTTCCATTCCACCCCATTGATAATATTCAAACATTTATATGTCATTACCTTTGAGTCGTAATATTTAAGGCATGTAGCCTCACCACAATGTTTTCACATATAGAATGTGATAATAACCAAAATTGTGGATAAATAGATATAATGTGATATGATGAATGAGTTTTGATTATTTACATGATCATTAAATATTATATTGATTTAAATGATCATAAATGTAATTCCTGGTAGAGACGATACTCCCCTATATTACCTGGGTTATTTATTTCTATCCATTCATATAGTAATCCACTGTTGAACCATTTTTAGGGTCTCCAATATTCAAAATTCTAAATAGATGTGAAGATCCCATGTCATATCATGGTGTTATTCCCCAATATATCGAGAATTTATTCCATGTCATTTTATGGTTTGGTCGCCATAATATTCTTATTAGAATAGGTGATGCTCCCCTGTTACACAAAGGAGGGGTCATATATCCATTGGTATAGTACATCCCAGTCACAATAAGGTGTGTTTTTATATTATATATATATATTTTTTGTAATAAACTATACATAGACGGTGTGGTTTCTCTAACATCTGAAGTAAAACTGTACAATATTTTTGAGATCTGGTAGAAAACATGCCCATGAAATAGATTTTGGATCTATTAGACATAAACTATAGTTATTGGGAGATGTATTTCCCACTAATTAATAATGTCAATACACATGATATATGTTTATGATAGTCTTGTTACCCATGAAAATATTTGATGATGTTTTTTGTCTTTTCTCTTAAAATAATAACTTTAAATTATGGAAATGGTTCTCCCGAATTGTACTAAGGTGAGGTTCCAAAATACTAATTATTCCAGAATAAAATTATACTCCCCTACATATGAATGGTTTTTATCTCAACTAATATGATTAAATTTATCGTTCCATGTCAATTATCCTCATTATTTTTTATACATATCTCCCTCATTTTTTTTAATATTTGGGAGGTGTGGGTTATTCCTAAGGCTTCATTAGAACGACATGCGAGATGTTAGTCATCGATATCATAAATTTGGTGTTTCAGGTAGACCCATCAGCCAAATCTAGGTTTTGAGCTATAGATCGACTTTATCTCTCATATGTGATTCTTATATTAGTATATAGATATATATATTAATTTCTTTTGCATCATGCATTTTGTTTTGATAACTACCTATAGAAATTCATATCATTCTCCTAATTATCAATTTAGATCATCCATTTGGGTATTTATATACTCATACCCAAAAGGGTTTTCAAAATAATTTCATGTACTATCATGAATAGAAATAGATCATAGCTGATTTCATAGGATCTTTGGGATATTAGGGTGCATATAACATATACAATGATCAAGAATGTATGTCTAGTTTTAGGAACCCATTATTATTATTTTTTATTAAATATTGTTATATAGGTAACTCTTTTCCGGGAGGGTGTGTATTTTTTCAAACACCTTTGGTATTGAATCCTCACACTCTTTCTAATTCCCAAGTGTTTATTCAATGATATTTTTAATCCATAGGTTTCTAATATAAATTGTTATTCTCTTTTACTTCTTCAGATATATAGGTGTGTGCGTGATGGAATGTAAATTAAGAAAGGCTCTAATTTTAGCTATACCATATCAATTAATGTAACTATACCACTACAACTGGATTTGGCCTTTAGGTGATCAAATATTGGTCTTTCATTGGCAAGGTAGCCCCTAGTGGTTCGTTTTTGAATATTATTGTTTTTACACAATCGTTAGAGACATGTTGTACATTGTTGAGGAATAATTTTTTTTCATTATCAATGATGATGTTTATTTATTTCCCATTATTGACTTTGTAGTAATATTATTCATAGTATCCTACTATTTCATCAAAACAAAATTTTAGTTATTTCGACACATTAGATTAATTTTAATTGTTGGGGAGATTGTCCTTGGTTTCACTCCCTTTGGGGTTCAATATTATTTTCTTCACATTATTTTATAATTGACTATATTTAGTGATTATCTTTTACATTGTGAAATCATAAATAATTTACCACTATTAGATAAATTATAAATAGTTGGGATATTTTTGATTTGTTTTGATGTGTTTTCATGTTTTTGGGGAGTTACCATTTGGGATACAATGGTTGATATGTTCTATAATTTATCATAATGATAATGTATATTTCATATGTAGTTTTATGTCTAGTAATATGATCCTTTTTTTGTTTTTGTTGTCTTTAATGATCATTTATTATAATCCTAATATCCTCAATCTCATATGTGGTCATTGATTGGCTATATAAACATCTTCTATGTTGTCTCTACACTCCCATTAACAAGGGTGTTCCCAAAAAATCATTTATCAATGGTTATCATAATAATTGAGTTATTCTGACTATGTTCCCTCTATTATTTTATTTTGTAAATTATTTAGATTATGATTCGACCCTAGGGATTTTCTATTCCTAGAATTCCTACTTTTATAATGTTTATAATTTCTTTTTTTATGCTAATATATTTTATGGATGGGGTTTATGATATATAAAATATCACATCATTGTGTATAACTCATAAAATATTCTTTAAGTGGATTCCCCTTATATTATCGGTGTAGTAATATTATTTTTGTGGGAAAACATTCTAGTATGATTGTATGTAAATTGTAGTCCTAAATAATACAATACAAATATGAAATTAGAAAATATGGTTCCATTAAAAATCAAATGGTTTGTTCATAGATTACAAAACCACGAAGTAAAACCAAAAGGCCCATTAAAATTGAAATAAATTATGTATAGAAATTATGATTTTTGTTATCCATCATACAATTTTCCTCCATTCTAGTTGGTATTGACCATTGGGATACCCCCCATCATTATCCTTCTTTTTTGGGTCATTTTTTGTAAATTTTTCACCAATTCTTAGTGATTCATAATTATTTCATCATGAAAGTAGTCACATTTATCTTTAATAAAATTTCCCTCTAGGTTACTAACATTCTTTCATGTTTTCCACTTATAATAATGATCATCTTTATGAGTTATATGATTAGTATTGGTTATAAATTGTGAATATAATCTGTAATATTTGTGAGGCATCTTTTTTGTCCAATACTGTGGAATTTTATCAATGGTGACATGGTTACACTAGTTTAGGTTTGGTTTTTTATATTATAATATTAAATAATTAAATTTTTTATTGGTTTTTTAAATTAATGATTTCCATATAAAATATTCATATTTACTATCTATATTTTTTTTTATAATGCTTATATTCACTGTGATTTTTTTACATAGAGTACAGTTGGAATATAAATCATAAAATGTTATCATGATACAAAATGATACTGTATTAAACGCCCCATATTTGACAAAATTCCATATTATTATTTAAATAAACTTATTATTACTTTATGTTTTATGAAAAATAAATTTCCCAATGTGGGATTAATTTTTTCTTATATTTTTTAATGATTTATAGGTTGTTTTGGGTTTAAAATGTGAAATATATGTTTCTTTGAATTGTGTGCATGAAAATGATGATGATTAATTTTTGGTTGTGTAATTTTATTGGATACCCATGTTATTTACAAATTGGTATTTTCCAAATGAATATGATATATTTATAAATGTGAATGACTTGTTGGACCCATGGGAAGTGTTTATTATTGAACATTCCCTTCTTTATCCACCATTATAATGTTGATATTGTAGTTATCTCTGTGATGAGTTCTTGATTATGTGAATCAAGTTGTGTTTGTATGTTGGTTGTCAATATTACGGTTTTTTGGGATTTGGAATGTATATGATTATAGTTTTATCCCAAAATGATTTTTACTTTCATCCGATGATGCTATCCTTAATCTCCAAATATTATTATTATTGAATGTGGAGGTTAAGAATTATTTGTGGGATGTGGTGGTACATTTCATAACATGTTTATGTTTTTCAATATATTCTCCACCCTTTATATTAACATAAAACATGGTATTATGGTTTTCCATCAAGGAGATATATTAGAGAGATTCAATCGATTGATGTGTGACCTTTACCCTTCTAGAAGTTAAGTCAATGTTTTTGTTACATGTGACGTCAGGTTAGTCATTATGGTGTTTCCTCATGTTATGTATATATTGTATCCATGATTAATATATATTTTTTAATATGAATATTTTATTTTTTGGATGGAATAATATCATGTGTTATTAATTACAGATCCTTAATATTTTTTGTTGGTTTTATTCAACCTATTTAATTGATTTCATTATTAACCTTTTTAGATATGTTTTCATCATACTTACCCATTATACATTGTGTGATTTGAGGTTTTCATTTTAAATGATTAAATGGAAAATGTAATAATGGTATTAAAATTGAAATTTTATTAGAAAAACATGATTTTGAAATTTTTAAAACATTTTTGTGGGAATATATTCCTATGTATTTTTTTCGAGATAATTTGATTCCACTTTAAATTTTCTTTTACTTCAAATATAACAAATTTTTTAAATTGATTTAAAAAGGGGATCAATGTGGAAGGAAATGTTTTAAACATACCATTATCCCGTTATTTTTATTTTTAAATTATAAACTATTACACCACACCATGTTTTCAATCTTGTATAATTTTTTTTGAAATAAAATAAGTGAAATTAATTTATGTTGTTATCTTAATTGATTCTCATCACACTGTACATAATCATGATGGTGTGTATGTATTACTATTTTTAATGTTATAGTATTTTTTATTTCCTTTATTTCTGGTTGGATTCATTTACATCTTCCATGGAAGATGATTCATTTTTTGATACTAGTGGTCACATGAGTTACCTGAGCCTATGGTAGTTGTACCTTTAGTTTATACATTTTGTTTCAAAATAAAGTTTTTAAGACATTAATCTTCTATTTCATTCTCTTTATATTTCATTATTGTTTTTAGACTCTATATTAAATGGAAATTTAACATATATATTTAATTTATATATTCAATTTTATTTACTTTAATATTTTTTAAGTTTTTTATGGCTTTATAAGGGGGAAAACATGACAAAAGTCTATTTTAAATACCTTTGATTATTTTCATTATATTATGGGGATTAATGAAGCTCTCATTTTTTGTATTTTGTGGTTTTTAGAAACCAATTAGGATGGTGACTCATTTTGTTTTGTTATAAAAATAAGGAATCTCAAAACCCATAACCATTAATATATTCAATAATACCGTGAAAGTAACATGAACTATCATACAAGAAATATCTAATTATTATCTACACATCCAAGTCCTCCATCCCAAAATTTGTTAAAGGCTCTAACCCAAAAAAATGTTATAAGTATTTGCAATAAATTATTTAAATGTTCATATCATATGAAAATATAAACTATAGAATAATTAAATATGTATAATTCACTGAGGAAATAATATCCAGATAGTTATTCCTCATAAAAATTAAAATAATATCACTCTATCTGAAACCAAAATATCATAATAAATAAAAACAATGATGAGAAAAAATAAATTCAACAATTCAACTACTATTTAATCATACCATTAGATGAATTATTTATCTTAATGGTTTTATATATCATTACATGGCCAAAAAAATACATTTATATATCAATTGATAATTAATGTAATTGGAAACATAAATAAAACTAAAAAATTAGAGAAGACAAATTTAGTAAATTAAAATTAATATTATGATACATATTTGGAGAATCTGATAAAAAATTAATATGTTATTTTATTACACTATATGCGACTATATTTTTTATCTATACATAATAATTCCAAATAAAATGTTCATCACATTTAACTACATCATGTGATATCATGGTATTCCAATATTAAAATATTTCTAGTGATAATAATTATATATTATATAGTAGATTTATAGATTCTTAGGTAAATGTTTTATCTATTACATATGATTAACAAATTTCAAATCATGAAATTATAATAAGGAATATTTCTTCAATATTTAACATCATGGTATTTCATATTTTTTTTAATTCTAAAATATTTATTGGTTATTAAATTATCCATTCACCCTTTGATCCACTTTTTAGATTATTATTTTATTGAGTTTAATCTTATATAGAAAATTGAATGGTATAATTCCAATGTTCTATAACAGCATTAGATTTTACATTGATTTCTTTTGAAATAAAAAATTACGTATTCTATAACATTCCTCAAACCCGCCACCAAATATTTTGGAATTGTGATATAATAAATATTTTTAATTTAGATTATATATTCAATGTTTTGAATTTTAATAAAAATATAAATAATTTATTTTTTTATTTTTTTATTTTTTTAATTAAATTTTTTAATTATTTAGTTTTATGTAATAAACATTCAATATAGTCCCTTTAAACTATAAAATTACATTTTCTTATAAAATGAATATTAATGAGATTTGTGTGGGTGAACAGAAAAAAGAATTTATATAATTTTATATTTTTTTAAGCGATTAATATTAATTTAAAAATATTCTTGGAAATAATATCACTGAGTTAAATTTTAGTGTTTTCCTAAAAAGTTAAAATTTACAATGAATATTAATATTCAATTTTTAAAAAATAATTTTTATTAATATTAAATTAAACAATCATTTACTTTTTTATTTTTATAATTATCATTCATGAAGTATCCTTGAATTAGATATAGTATATAATACTATATAGGAGCCATCTTTATAATTTTTTATGTTTATTTTTATTATTGATGAGAGAACATTTTTTAAAACAATTTTATATGTACCTAGTATTATATTATATATATAATTAATTTAATTTAATTTTTTATATATTTTGATATAAATTATAGATTATATTATTATGAAAATATTTTAATATTATTTTTTAATGAGTTTAGATGTCATTCAATTGAATTATATTTCATTATAAACATATAAAATATTTTTTTAAATGAATATTCATGTTGTTTCCATTAATAATTCAAGTTAGATTCAAAAAATAATTAAATTGAATCATTCAAAATATATTCTATATTTAAATTAATTATAACTAAATCATTATACAATATTCAAATAAATCATTGGTCATTCTGAATTACAAAAATATTTATATTTTGTTTCTACAGATTGTGTCAAAACCAGTTTTTCAGGGATGAACCATGAGTCGTGGGAGGTATTTCGCATAAAGATTCTTATTTTTATTGTTTCAATACATTTATACAATAAATTATAAAATTAATAAATTTATACCCTCTATTTTCTTTATTATAATGACTGTGAACATAGATCATTGAAATCTATTAGAAATTTTTGTATGTTTAACTACCCAAACATGTAAAAGGATTTCTACTATCTTTGATTTAAAACATTTTTTCCAATATTTTTCTGAAATACATGCTAAATATAATCCCCTTATAATGACCTTCTTCAAATATCGGCTTGAATTATCTTATGAAAAAATATTTACGGAGTAATGAGTAAGCTAAATGTGATATCTCAACAAATATTTTTGTAAAAAAACTATATTATATCAATTTTTCTCATATTCTGCATCATATAATTATTTTTTTTGTAAATTAATAATTAATATTTTATAATTAAATTGAACTATTTTTTATTCCAAGTATGATACATTGTCATCATGTCCCAAATTCCACTAAAATTATTGTCCCAACTTGGTTCAACACAAAACCACAAGTTCACCTCCTTATATGCAAGGTGATACTGACTAGTAGAGGGTTTCTAAAGTAGAAATGTGATGAGAATATTCACGAATATAATAATTTAACCCCACATTTATGTAACCAAACCTCATACACCCAATATAATGTATAGGAAGTTACCAATATAACCTGAATAAAGATATAATAAAATGAAATATAGTAAATGAATGAATAGACATTACATTCATAGAAATTCAATCTTTAACAAGGTAGATCATGTAAAAATATTAAATAACAAGAAAATAAGTACAACGGCCCAACTAAAACCCCAATTACACATCACATACTCAATCTCAAGTACTATTTAGATCTTCTCTAACCAGATCATCAGACTGCACATGAGGAAATTGTTCAATCCAATAATCCAGTAACTTAAACCTATTTATAAATCATCAATACATAAAAAAAGTATATATATTGTCTACATGTACATATATTTTAAAGTACATTGGGTGAGAAAATTTCTAGTAGGTCACCCAAATGGTGAACATATTACCTAATGTCATATGTTCGGTTTTATTTAACGTAGCTGAATCATAAAATAATAAAATAAATATAAAATCAACATAGATCATTAATAAAATGAATCTAATTGAATATTATATATTTTTCCAATGCTGGGGTTTATATAAGAATTTTATTATTAGTCTTCTTCCAAAAAATCATATAAGAAACCCTCAAATAGAATTACCAATAATTCAACAATAAATTAGGAGAAATATCATACTCAATACCAAAACACATTAGTCTTAGGGTTTAATACCATGTTTAATTTCATCCACACCCAAAAAAAATAGTTTATATTTTAAATAAACTATCTACAATAGTAGTTCCTAGAGAAATATATGATACTTAAACCCTGTATGTTGATTTTCAATCCTTCATTCATAACAACCAACGTAAAAATAGTGCATATATCATCTGTCCACCTAATAGCACATGGAAATAAACCGCAGTTCTAGAAGATTTTTTTGGACACCTAAAGAATATAACCTAGTTTCTAGAGGTTCATTGTTTCTCATAAAACAATAGATGAAGATAATTAGTTTTCTATATCAAAATATGTTTCTAGATCATAGGTAAGAAATATAATACATGGAAGTAGAGCATCAATACAAAAACCTCAAATATAGTTTCATAAGAATTAATCATTCCCCATGTCCTATTAGTAATACAACATTATTATGGAACATAACCTGATGGTGCTAATTACATTAGTTTGGAACTTATTATCAGGGTTCCTCTTGGGCTATTTTGGACCATAATCTCAGCTATTTATATATAGAACATTATACACACTATACTCAAAAAACTCATACAAGGTCATAGATCCAATGTATAATATATAGACCCTTGCATCCGCTATCATTTTTTCACAATCTAATATATAAACTGAACCGAATAAAAAATGGAATATGGATATGCACCAATATTTAACAAATCCTAACATAAAAATATAATTCCTGTCTAGAAACTCATTCGCATCCCAAAAATTTGGGCATCATCGAAAGTTAACAAAAATATCACGGTCTATAACTTGTCTTACATGGTAACACATCCCTAAAATCAATTCCTAGCATCCCACAACATCAAAATCCACAATGGTAGTGAGTCCTCGTAAGGGAAATAACCTCACGAACTACCATTTTCCATAAAACCCTACGTTGGTATATACTCACAAACTATCCCCTTCCTCATGATAATACCCCATCCTAAAAACCTATAAATTCTCATCCCAACACAAATCTGGGTATTTGAAAACCCATGATACAATATCCATTAATTCTCAACAACCTATGTAGGGTCACATACCATTTCTTCCACTCACGGGATATCGTAACATTCACTATAGATGGAAACATCTATATTATGAAATACTTAAACCAAATAATCTCTTTAGAGTCCTAAAATAATCCCATGGATTCCTCTATTATGTAATATGTTGAAAGACACACAAAATGGACTCCAAATCTGTCTAATTCTAACCCCAGTGTTCCAAAACATACAAAACACTCAATAGGATATCAGAATTGTTTTATATGACATGTATCCCCGAAAACACGGTGTGTGAACACACGACCTATAAAGGGAGTGTACTCTAATAAGAAATTTCATATATAACCATGTTATATAGAATCTCTGTTATGAACAAGGCACATACGCATCACGAGGAACCTGCCCATCGACCGCAAATGATCTAACCATGTATTTTTCTTAATCAGGTAACTTTATATGCGATTTAAACCAGACATGGTCTTTCTGTGTCTTATATATGCACATGTTCCCTCACATGGGTTTTATAGTGATGTACCTGGATACACATCCATGTACTAGTATATAAATTTTATACACTGACAATTTTTACTCCTTGAGGACTGATTTATTCTTAATAGTAAAATAAAAAAATGTTTTTAGAATCTATATATCATGTAGTCGGGCTTTCCAAACTAGAATCCCATGGAAACCTATTGAAACCCAATTGTTTCCCTAATTAGGTATATATATACACACTAGGTGTCCTTAGTAGTCAATATACAAAATAAAAACAATAAAAATTATTTTATCAATGTCATGGAATAAAACTAACAACCATTCTTCCTCATGGTGTAAATGTTCAATCATCAGGTTTCCATCCACAAAGGGAAGCCCCTTCACCTCAATCCTATATATATTTCATCTTGTTGGTCGGAGTGGACACTCAAGAGGGGGGGTGAATTGAGTTCCAATTAAAATTTCTGTTAAAAACAATTTCTATTAAAATCCCCCAATTTCAAAAACAAATTAAACTGTAGTGAATTTATATAGATTATAAAGGTTCAATTAGTTTCTCAAAGATTGATTAATTCTCAGTTAACTTAATCTTATGATTAAATAAACTTTTGAAACTAACTTACTGATTTATAACAAACATAAACACTTGCGAATTTAATTATCAAAGTAGCTTTGAAGATAGATTATATTTCAAAGTAATAGCAGCGGAATATGAAATAAATATGTATAGTATGGATATAGAGTATAACTATAAGCACAGAAAATTAACCAAGAGGTTCAGTCTCAAGCCGAGACTTAGTCCTCTCAAATTTTATATAAGAATGATCCACACCCTGGATCGGGGTTAACAACAGTGAACACACTGTCCAGGTCACAAGACCTCTACCACAGTTCTTCGTGGGAAAACAAACAACAGCAGCAAGCTGTCCAGGTCACAAGACCTCTACCACTATCCACAGTGGGAAATGGAGTGCAAAAAGATTTGCTGAGGATTTACAGATCCTCCAGTGAAAGTACAGGAGTCAGTGTGTGTGTTTAATACAGCAGATAACACACACTGCTCAAAATGTAGAATAAATCACAGAACAAGAGATGTAGAGTTTAGAAGTGGTTCTGGTGATCTCAGTGTAGCTTTTGTATTCGATCAGAAGAGAGTTTGAGTCCTCTTCTCGTTTCTGTTTGAGAAACAGAGTGTCGTATGCTCCAGGTTCACAGGTAGTGAGAATGTAGTCGATGAAGTTCTTCAGGGTTCTTCTTGTATGCACAGAACACTTCTCGAGTATACTTGATTGTCTATATGCTTCTCTGTGTTCTTGATGGAACTCGTTTTTATCTTCTTGTGTTTCTGGTATATTTCGTCCACCACACACTTCTCTGGTTCGCATCCGCGCTATATATCTTTTTGGGCAGCGTAGTCTTCTTGTATCTATCTCCCGACAGGGGACAGAAAATATTTCTTTTCAGCAGGTACGAGGTACGGGTTCCTGACATCCGACAACCTTTATCAGATATTTGACAAATCATCAAAATGTATGATATGACCGTTAGATAAATTAAATACATTAAATGTAGGAAATAAAGAAATTAAAACAGTGAGTCGAGAATGTATGTCACTGTTGACTTCAACTGTGGTCTTCCAACTGTGGACTTCCAACTGTGGACTTCCAACTGTGGACTTCCAACTGTGGACTTCCAACTGTGGACTTCCAACTGTGGACTTCCTTCTGACTGCTGATTTCAACAAAAGGCTTGCTGTCTGTAGGCTTGCAAAGGTAGCTTTTACTCCATGTAACTGTAGCCTTTCTAACTGTAGACTTGTAACATCAAATTTGTAGAACTGTAACCTTTGTCAACTGTAGACTTCGATCATCTGTAGACTTAGTAGACAGAAGCTGTCTAACTGTAACCTTGACTGTAGACTAGTTCGTCTGCGAACTTGTTTCAACTGTAGACTTGTTCGACTGTGAACTTGAGCAGTGAAAACTTTGAACAGAAGTCTTGTATCTGTGACCTTCGTCTGTGAGCTTTGACAATAGATAGCAGTAGACTCGTAACTGTAAGCTTGTATTAGTCATCGACTGTAACCTTGTAACTGTGAACTTATTGCAACAGTAACTTAAGGTGACAGTTAACTGTAACTGTGACTTTGAGAAGAAAAACTCTGACTGTTAGTTAACAATACTAAACTTATGTAAATACTACTGTAAGCTGTTACAGTAAAGTTATGAGAGTAAGAATATGAACTGTTTAGAATAAAATACGTTTAAGCATAGAATAATAAGATTAATGCAAAGGTTTAATACATCATAATCAATGTTTAAGCATGATTTGGGATTATCAAAACAGGTGATTCCAACAATCTCCCCCTTTTTGATAATCACAAATTATGTCAGTATGAAATATAGAAGTATCAGAGAGAAGTGTGCAAAACACATTATTAGCAATATGAGCACAAAAATGAGGTATAATCCGCAAGGATTTCTCCTCTCTGTATAGGTTCATTTCTCCCTTGAGTTTCCCTATTTCTCCCCCTATCTATTTCTCTTTATTTCTCCCCCTTTGTGATTAACAAAAAGAAAGACAGAATGAGAGAAAAGGAACATTGTATTAATAAGGAGGACAATACAGGACCCAAAACGTGAATACATGATCCCTATCAAAAAAACATAAACAGACTCAATCCTCTTCATCTGGAGGCAAGGGATCTTTTCCTTTGGAGGAAGAAGATGGAGCAGGAAGTGAAGGATCAACAGGCTGAGGAATGGCAGCAGGAATGTCTGGAGGGGCAGCAACAGAGGCTCCTGAAGGCCGGTAGTGAGTAGCTTGCCGAGGGATCAGTGGTCTAAGGCTTCTGAGGGCATCAGCAGGAGACATTAAGGAAGAACCACTGGAGTTGGAGACAGGTAGGGCAGGAGGAACTATAACAGGTGTGCAGTCCACATGAAGAAAAGGTAGGAGCAGATTCCTGAAATCCATGATAATGTTTCCTCCTCTGTCCATGGCAGATAAGAAGTCATCTTTGTTTTCCAAGAATTTATCCAAAGCCCGGGTCAACTCTCGTAGCTTGCTAACTTGTTCTTTGAAGGCTTGAGTTACAGGAGGCAGCTTCATAGTCTCTAGCATGAGCTTGAAGTGATTGTTCAACTGATGCTTGGTGAAAATCCGATCAAAGTAATAATCCACTTTACTTTTGAGGGCCTCCTGAGAAGCAGTAGCAGCCTGCAGGTGCTCACGAACAAAGCCACTGACTTCTCTTGTAGTAGCAAGGATCTGTAGGTCTGATGTGTCATTTGCACGGGCCTGAGTAAGCTCTTCTCTGAGCAGGCTTCTAAACTGCTCAAGGTCCACAGGAGAGCTAGATGAAGGAAGGGACTTGACTGAGAATGCCACTGTCTCCTTGAAAGACTGAGTCAGATTTCCAATCACTTTCTGAATGACAGCATCCTGATTGCTAAAGTGTTCTTTTACTGATTTCTTGAAAGCCTCAAATACTTCTACAAACTGCTTGACCACTTCTTTGATGTATCGAATCTCACTGGCCACTTGTGTCTGAGAACTGCTCAGGGCAGTTAAAGAAGCAACTGATTGTCGAAGGGCCACTACTGCTCCAGTCCAGCTTTCAATTTGAGTGTGGCACACTTTCATTTCATCCATCAGTTCCTTGATTGGACTTCCCACAACACATCCTAGAGATAATTCTAAGGATTGTTCTACATTCTTCAGCTCATCAAAAAGACTGGTTTTCAATTCAGCAACAGTCTGTCTGATGGTCTCCTTCATTTCATTCTTTAAGAATTCAAGGTCTTCCTTGGTGGCCAATCCTTCAGTTTCTAACACTGGAGAGCTGTTAGATAGGATGACTGGATTTCTTGGTGGTTGGTTTTCCTCATCTGAATCCTCATAATTGAGTCCTAACACCGTGTATCCTGGATCTGAGGTCCATCCTTCTATATCATACAGTACAGAGACTGAACCAACACGCTCCCCCTCACTTGGAGGTCCTTCCTGAACACTTTCTACTATCTGCTCAACTCTGGGTAACTCTAAGTTCTCTTCTGTAGCTCTAGCAGGTTCCATACTTGCTTCCTCTGTAGGTTCAGCAGTGAGGTTAGCCTCCTGCTCTGTTGGGTCATCAACCACTTCCATGACAACAGTAGTAGAGACCACTCCTGCTTCCTGGTCAGACACTGACTTGTCTGTATACCCTATCAGAGGGCTCATACTGAGTTCTTCTGCAACAGTTTCTTGATTTTCATTTAAAGCTCCAGCCTCTTCTGCTTCGACTGTATCACCCTCATCAAAGGTGTCCTTGACAAAATATTGAGATTCTTCTTCTTCTTCTGTAGTCTCAGTCTCACTGTCTCTTAGAACAGGTTCTCTACTGGGTAGTTCTTTTGGAGGGCTTGCTGCTCCAAACGTCACTGTCCTGACAGGACTGTGAGTAGTATCAGGATCACTCCCTTCATCAATTGGAGTGTTCTCTCTTGCAGAGTCACCAACTACTGCAGTATGTTCATCATCTGAGTATACAGGTTCAGGCTCATCAGGCTTTAATCCTGGATCTCTCCTATCTCTCGGTCTAGAGGGATGAGTAGAAGGGCTAAAATTCTCATAGATTCTCTCCTCATCATTCACCCATGATTTCTTCCAGGGATTCCAACTGATCTTCATGAATTTTCAGATTACTTTCGAGATACATACACTGTTCTTTGCCACTATCAACTCTTCCTGACTTCCAGCTGCACCTTTTACTTTCAACATAACCGAAATGAGTTTAGCATGAAACAAGGCACTTGATTTTGAGCTTGCCTTTATCATGTCCTCCATCTGAGCCATCAGCAACCTACAAAGGTTGATCTTCCTTCCATGTTTTAATAAGTACATCAAGTAAATATCCTGATGCTTCAGAGTTGCAAAATCTCCTCTTCTAGGACTCAGTACATGCTGGATAAACTTAAACAGAAGCCTGTCCTCTCCATTCATTTCAGTAGCAATAATCTTCCTTACAGTGCCATTGCCTGTCAATTCTTCCAGAGCTGTCTCATGATCAAAGATTCTACTATTTGGAGGAGCCGCTCCAGAATAGTAGTTGTAAATACCCTCATGAGGAACTCTTAAACAAGCAGCCCATTCAGCGGATGAAAAACTGACTTCATTGCCATTTACTCTGGATACCAGTTTATGCAGATCATCCTCTTCCTCGAACTGTAGATATTCATAGAACTCCTTCACCAGCTTCGGGTAGTATGGTCCATTATTGTTTGCGAAGCACTCGGTCCATCCTTGATCATTAAGCACTGTCAGTACTAATGATCTGCTCGATAAAATCCACTCTTCACTTAGCTCCTTCTCAGCAACTATTTCTCTCTTAGTCAGATGTGGATTAACAGGTCTTATCGAGGCGTTCCCGGTGCCACTGGATTCGACTTGAGTCCTCTTCGGCATTGGTGCATCTTCGTTGACAGTCGGGGGTCGCTTTGTTCTGGCCATTGGAACTGAATGAGGTTTCGAGGTTCGGTTGAAGGTTTAGGGTTTAGGACATGAGAGAGCAAGGGTCGAGATGAGTGGATTGAGATATGTTCGATGTTCTCAATTTTATCATTTAGGGATTCAGAAATAAAAGAATAAAGAAAAGAAACGGTTCAAATTCCCGCAAAAATAAAATAAGATTAAACAGCGAAACAGCCTACAGAGAGATGTAACAGTGAGGTATACCGGTGAGGTTTAACTGTGAGGTTTCAACTGTGAGGTTTCAACTGTGAGGTTTCAACTGTGAGGTTTCAACTATGCTATAGTTAATCATACCTAACTCATGTTTGATGTAACTTAATCTCTCAGAATTCAAAGGCTTTGTAAAAATATCAGCTAACTGATGTTCAGTGCCAATGAACTCAAGAGTGATATCACCTTTTTGATAATGATCCCTCAGAAAGTGATGTCTCACATCAATATGTTTTGTCCTAGCATGAGATACTGGATTTTTTGAAATGTTAATAGCACTTGTATTGTCACACCTTATAGAGACATGTTTGAATTGATATCCATAGTCTAGTAAAGTGTGTTTCATCCACAAGATTTGTGCACAACAGCTACCAGCAGCTATATACTCAGCTTCGGCAGTAGACAGTGCAACAGAATTCTGCTTCTTACTACACCAAGATACTAGTGACTTGCCTAAAATGTGACATGTTCCAAAGGTGCTCTTTCTATCTAACTTGCAGCCAGCAAAATCAGCATCAGAATAACTTAATAAGTCAAATGATTGTCCTTTTGGATAAAATAATCCCAAATTGGGAGTATGTTTTAGATATTTGAAAATCCTTTTAACAGCAGTCAAATGAGACTCTTTTGGATTGGCTTGAAATCGAGCACACATGCATACACTGAACATGATGTCAGGTCTACTGGAAGTAAGGTACAGTAGACTACCTATCATACCTCTGTAATTGGTTTGATCCACTGGTTCACCAGTTTCATCACTGTCCAGCTTGCAAGTGGTGCTCATAGGTGTGTCACTGCCTTTGGTGCCATCCAAAGAAAAACGTTTTAGAAGATCTTTAATATATTTACTTTGGTTCAAAATAATACCATTTTTATTTTGAAAGATCTGAAATCCAAGGAGAAATTTGAGTTCTCCCATTAAACTCATTTCAAACTCATTTTGCATTATTTTTGAAAAATCAACACATAAAGAATGTTTTGAAGATCCAAAAATAATATCATCCACATAGATTTGTACTATTAAGACATCTTTAGAAATCCATTTAATAAAAAGAGTAGGATCAGCTATCCCTTTAGTAAATCCTTTTGAAATAAGAAAAGAGCTGAGCCTATCATACCAAGCTCTTGGAGCTTGCTTTAAACCATATAAAGCTTTAGATAGTTTAAAAACATGATTAGAAAAATGGGGATTTGTAAAACCAGGAGGTTGTTCCACAAATACATCCTCAATTATATATCCATTTAGAAAAGCACTTTTAACATTCATTTGATATAGTTTGAAATTCAGATGAGCAGCATAAGCAAGTAATATCCTAATGGCCTCTAGTCTAGCCACGGGTGCAAAGGTTTCCTCATAGTCTATTCCTTCTTCCTGACTATACCCTTGTGCAACTAGCCTAGCTTTGTTTCTGATTATGTTACCAAACTCATCAACTTTGTTTCTAAACACCCATTTAGTGCCTATGGTAAGAGTGTCTTTAGGTCTTTCCACTAATTCCCAAACTTTGTTTCTTTCAAACTGATTTAGTTCTTCTTGCATAGCCATTACCCAGAATTCATCACTGATAGCATCATTGACATTTTTGGGTTCAAGCTGTGAAAGAAAATCTTGATGTTCAACCTGATTTTTTAGAGAAGCTCTAGTTTGTGTTCCTCTATCAAGATTACCAACAACAGCATCTAAAGGATGATTCTTTAGAATCCTAGTTGATTTGGTAAAGGTTGGGCTAGAGATTTCAGGTTCATCTATAGGTTCGGGTTCCACAGAGGAAGATTCTGGAAAAAGTCCAGAACTGGATGTTTTTACTACAGGTTCTTTAGATTTGTCATTTAGGTTCAGAACAGATAAGTCTTCTTCAACATCTTCAAGAGAAGTTTTAGACTCATGTGGATCAGTCTCATCAAACTTGATGTGAACAGATTCTTCCACACATTTGGTTTTCTTATTGAACACTCTATAGGCTTTACTAGACATAGAGTAACCTAGGAAAATTCCTTCATCACTTTTTGGAGCAAATTTATCAAGATTATCTTTAGTATTCAGAATAAAGACTTTGCAACCAAAAACTCTAAAGTAATTAACCTTAGGCTTCCTATTATTCCACAACTCATAAGGGGTTTTCTTTAGAACAGGTCTGATCAAGACTCTATTAATGACATAGCAAGCTGTATTAACAGCTTCAGCCCAAAAGTAAATTGGCAGGTCATATTCATTAAGCATAGTTCTAGCAATTTCTTGCAGGGTTCTGTTTCTTCTTTCTACTACACCATTCTGTTGAGGTGTCCTAGGAGCAGAAAAATTGTGAGCATAGCCATTGTGTGAGAAGTAAGATTCAAATTCTTGATTCTCAAACTCACGGCCATGATCACTCCTCAAGGTCTTAATCTTAAGTCCACTAAGATTTTCTATAGACTTAGAGTATTTAACAAAGGAAGAGCAGGCTTCACTTTTGTGAGCTAGAAAGTATACCCAAGTATATCTAGAAAAGTCATCTATAAGAACATAGACATAGTGCTTCCCATTTAGACTTGAAATTCTTGATGGTCCAAACAAATCCATGTGAACCAGTTCAAGTGGTTGAGAAGTTGAAACTTCTTTCTTTGGTTTAAAAGAAACTTTGTGTTGTTTTCCCTTTTGACAGGGATTACACACTTTGTCATTTGGGAATTCAAGCTTAGGTAAGTCTCTAACTAGGTGTTTCTTAGAGAGTTTTCTAAGTGAGTGAATGTTGCAGTGTCCTAATCTCCTATGCCACAGCCAAGACTCTTTATGAAAAGCATTTAAGCAAGTAACATTATGTTTAGCTAAAGTGTTTAAGTCAACATCATAAACATTTTCATTTCTTAAGGCAGAAAATATTAAAGCATTTTTGGAATTATAAACATCACAAGAATTGTTTTCAAACTTGACATTAAAGCCATCATCACACAATTGAGAAATGCTAAGTAGGTTGTACTTAAGTCCATCAACAAATAAAACTTTGGAAATTAATACTGAGTCAGTGTTACCAATCTGGCCTAAGCCGATGATTTTTCCTTTTGAGTTATCACCAAAAGTGACATATCCTCCATCAACCTTTATTAAGCTTTTGAAGCACGAATAGTCCCCAGACATGTGTCTTGAACATCCACTGTCTAAGTACCATACCTTCTTGTAATTTCTTTTCAAACAGATTTCCTACAAAACAGATTAGACAAGAAATGACTTTGGTACCCAGATTTTCTTGGGTCCAGATATGTTAGCAATCAAGGATTTAGGTACCCAGATTTGTTTTATGGGTCCCATACAATTAATAGATGCAACAGATTTAGAGAGATATACTTTACTTGATCGACAAATATTTAAATAACCAGTTGAGGCATACGAATTTCCAAAACTGGAACTAGCAGGATTTTTTTCAGACTTAATAAATCGGGATTTAGCAAACTGTCTTTGTCCAGGTTGGTATCCCAAGCCAGTAGCATACTTAGGTGCAACTTGCTTTCCTAGCAGTTGGGTTAGAGTATCTTTTCCATTTGTGAATGTTTCTAAGTCCTTTATAAGTTGTTCATTAGATAGTTTCAGTTCTGTATTCTCCTTTAATAATTGAGCATTTTTTTCTTTTTCTACATCAAGTGCAGACTTGACACTTGCAGTAAGAGCATGCTGTTTCTTTAAAGACTTATATTTATCCTTTAGTTCATTACACGTTTCTTCCAGCATATTACAGTATTCAGTCAATTCATCTTTAGACATATTTTCAGAATCAGAATCAGATTCTGCTTCACCTTCAGAATAATAAGAGTTTAAAGTGGGAGTGTCTAAGGTTACCTCAGATGTGTTTGTCATGAAACACATATTAGCACGATTTCTTTCAGAATCACTGGACTCTGATTCACTTGTGCTGTCTTCTGAAGCACTCCAGGTGGCCTTCATAGCTTTCTTATAATTCTTGTCCTTGTACTCATATTTCTTCTTGAATTTTAACTTAGGACAGTCAGCTTTAATGTGTCCTTTCCTTTTACATTCATAGCAAACTATGTCTTCTTCTTTATCGGTTTTCTTCCAATCTTTCTTCCACTTACCTTGTCTATCATACTTACCCTTGTAGTTTGGTTTTCTGAAGAATTTATTCTTCCTATAGAACTTCTTGAATCTCCTTGCTATTTGTGCCATCTCGGCATCACTGTCAGAATCTAAGTCTTCACTAGATGAGCTTTCAGTTGGTATATGCACTTTCTCCTTGTCTTTGCTCTTTGATGCAGTAGACTTAAAAGCTACAGATTTTCGTTTTGGTTCCTCATCTTCTTCTTTATTCACCTTTAGCTCTTCTTCGTACATCATCAGCTTACCAATTAACTCCTTGACAGGCAAAGTTCCAATATCACAGGATTCTCTAATTGAAACGGATGTGCCTCTCCATCTGTCAGGCAGACATCTCAATAATCTCATGATTTGCTCCTTTGCTGGAACAATCTTCCCGAGTGAGCTCATTGTGTTGACTATCTCATTAAACCTGAGATACATATCAGAAATAGGTTCACCAGCTTTCATCTTAAAGTTATCATATTTGATAGTATAAGTGTTTAACCGCATTTCCTTAACATTAGTTGTTCCTTCATGAGAAATAGCTAAGGTGTCCCAGATTTCAAAAGCAGTTTTACATGCAGAAATTCTATTGAACTCCTCATCTCCTAGAGCACAGTAGAGAGCATTCACAGCCTTACAATTATTATTGTAAGCTACTTTAGTAGGTTCATCCCAAGTTATTCTTTCAGTTTCTGGAATCTTGTATTGAGACTCTATAGCAGTCCAAATATCAAAACCCATACTTTCTAAATGAATTTTCATTTTGAGCTTCCATTGGGCATAATTCACACCATTAAAGAAGGGTGGCCTGTTAGTAGCAGCACCTTCTAGTCTATTATCCATAAGGAAATTCTAGAAAATGTTTTAAAGAGATAAAATTTAGAACTAACAGAAATTTAAGATCTTTTAGATAAAACTACAATCACAGTTTAAAAACAGAGAGTTAAAATAAAACTTTGAGCAAGTATAACAGAGCTAAACACAACCTCTGATACCAAATGTTGGTCGGAGTGGACACTCAAGAGGGGGGGTGAATTGAGTTCCAATTAAAATTTCTGTTAAAAACAATTTCTATTAAAATCCCCCAATTTCAAAAACAAATTAAACTGTAGTGAATTTATATAGATTATAAAGGTTCAATTAGTTTCTCAAAGATTGATTAATTCTCAGTTAACTTAATCTTATGATTAAATAAACTTTTGAAACTAACTTACTGATTTATAACAAACATAAACACTTGCGAATTTAATTATCAAAGTAGCTTTGAAGATAGATTATATTTCAAAGTAATAGCAGCGGAATATGAAATAAATATGTATAGTATGGATATAGAGTATAACTATAAGCACAGAAAATTAACCAAGAGGTTCAGTCTCAAGCCGAGACTTAGTCCTCTCAAATTTTATATAAGAATGATCCACACCCTGGATCGGGGTTAACAACAGTGAACACACTGTCCAGGTCACAAGACCTCTACCACAGTTCTTCGTGGGAAAACAAACAACAGCAGCAAGCTGTCCAGGTCACAAGACCTCTACCACTATCCACAGTGGGAAATGGAGTGCAAAAAGATTTGCTGAGGATTTACAGATCCTCCAGTGAAAGTACAGGAGTCAGTGTGTGTGTTTAATACAGCAGATAACACACACTGCTCAAAATGTAGAATAAATCACAGAACAAGAGATGTAGAGTTTAGAAGTGGTTCTGGTGATCTCAGTGTAGCTTTTGTATTCGATCAGAAGAGAGTTTGAGTCCTCTTCTCGTTTCTGTTTGAGAAACAGAGTGTCGTATGCTCCAGGTTCACAGGTAGTGAGAATGTAGTCGATGAAGTTCTTCAGGGTTCTTCTTGTATGCACAGAACACTTCTCGAGTATACTTGATTGTCTATATGCTTCTCTGTGTTCTTGATGGAACTCGTTTTTATCTTCTTGTGTTTCTGGTATATTTCGTCCACCACACACTTCTCTGGTTCGCATCCGCTCTATATATCTTTTTGGGCAGCGTAGTCTTCTTGTATCTATCTCCCGACAGGGGACAGAAAATATTTCTTTTCAGTAGGTACGAGGTACGGGTTCCTGACATCCGACAACCTTTATCAGATATTTGACAAATCATCAAAATGTATGATATGACCGTTAGATAAATTAAATACATTAAATGTAGGAAATAAAGAAATTAAAACAGTGAGTCGAGAATGTATGTCACTGTTGACTTCAACTGTGGTCTTCCAACTGTGGACTTCCAACTGTGGACTTCCAACTGTGGACTTCCAACTGTGGACTTCCAACTGTGGACTTCCAACTGTGGACTTCCTTCTGACTGCTGATTTCAACAAAAGGCTTGCTATCTGTAGGCTTGCAAAGGTAGCTTTTACTCCATGTAACTGTAGCCTTTCTAACTGTAGACTTGTAACATCAAATTTGTAGAACTGTAACCTTTGTCAACTGTAGACTTCGATCATCTGTAGACTTAGTAGACAGAAGCTGTCTAACTGTAACCTTGACTGTAGACTAGTTCGTCTGCGAACTTGTTTCAACTGTAGACTTGTTCGACTGTGAACTTGAGCAGTGAAAACTTTGAACAGAAGTCTTGTATCTGTGACCTTCGTCTGTGAGCTTTGACAATAGATAGCAGTAGACTCGTAACTGTAAGCTTGTATTAGTCATCGACTGTAACCTTGTAACTGTGAACTTATTGCAACAGTAACTTAAGGTGACAGTTAACTGTAACTGTGACTTTGAGAAGAAAAACTCTGACTGTTAGTTAACAATACTAAACTTATGTAAATACTACTGTAAGCTGTTACAGTAAAGTTATGAGAGTAAGAATATGAACTGTTTAGAATAAAATACGTTTAAGCATAGAATAATAAGATTAATGCAAAGGTTTAATACATCATAATCAATGTTTAAGCATGATTTGGGATTATCAAAACAGGTGATTCCAACACATCTATATACCTTTTTAGGTGGAATATCCTCCTCCTCATTCCCTTTTACGGTTTCATGTAAGGGACAAAACATTCCCCATTATCCTATTATGAATGGTTAAGAAAATGGGTGGGGGTGATACATTATACCTATTTTAATAAGAGAATTAATTAATCAATTAATTTTCCTATTAAAGACACGATCTTGGACATGGAATCTAATGTGGAATTATTCCTTTGTCATGAAAACCGACCCATTATGATCTAAAATAAAATATCATAATATCAATATGATTCTCTTTGGAAATCTTGTTGCCATCAATAGTCATAAAAATAATTTAATATTTATTTTTTAAATTATTAAAAATTATACATAACTCGAATGTGTCAAAATTCCAAAAAATTAATTCCAATGTAAAAATACATGTTATTGAGAAAAGGTATTGGGAAAAAATTATTCATGAAAATACTCTATGGTAAAATGACCATTTTCCCCAGAAAATCCTATAAAACAAAAAATTCAAACATTATATAAAATTTAGAATATAAGGAAACACAATTGTTTAATATCTATTAATAATAAACCTTGTCATCATCTATAACACTCAATAGCCTTCAATCCACATATCCCAAAAATCTTTTTTCTTTAATTCAGATTTTACTTACTACATTCTAATATTGGTAAAAATCCTTTTTATACTTCATAACATCAAGGATAAAGCAGGCAACCCATATAAGTCCATGCCATCTTTTTCTATAACAAGAAACCCACTATGAAAAATCCTAATTGCACCCATATGATATAATATATCAAAATGAAATTCAAAAACTATCATTTGGATCACTATCCTACCCACCATAAAACTCAACTCATAAGGTCGTCTCCTAATCTACAATGCTTCCCATCATTTTAATAACCTATAAATCACATCCTTTGTTATTTTAGTAACCAATCGATATGGATCCCACCATATCCTCACTGTATCTCCATGAGATTAATGTCTACATGTTTGATATAATAATCTCTAACATATGACTATCCTTATAGTATCCACAGAAGTAGACACCATCCTCATAGCCCATTCCCTGGTCACAAACAATCCTTTGAGTAGGACATGACTATCTCGATCCCACCAGAGTGACAACAAAAAAATAGAGAAAATCACCCAATATTGGAATATGATAACAAAACACATTTTTAAGCATCAATATATGATACATCATGACCGACTAACATGAAAATTGTCAGTGGTTTACTCCCACTATATAGATTTAGAATCACCACACCAAGATCACTACCTCAACATATTTCCGTTATCCAATCGTGTGACATATGTATCATGGAATATATGTGAAAATAACCAAATATACTATTTATGATGTAAAGTAAGTAGAAATTATCATATTTATACATGGAGTATAATAGGATGTTGTTAATAAAATTCATCCCCAAACTTCTCCAATCACGATACTGAAGGACTATAATCTTAGGGCCTCAGGACATCATTACCACAATCACCTCATAAAACCCACACTAATTCATAGTCTACTCATGACTTCCAACTCAACTCAAATATATCATGCATATTATCTAATAATTTTTGATCCACTATAAATATGATACCATGCATCATGAGTGCAGATGCCACTATGATTGAATAATAAGTTAACCATCATAATTAGTTTTAAACCCATACACAACCAACCTAAACTCTAGTGATTCAAATCCAATGAAAAATAACCTGATTATCATTATCCATGATTATATAAGATTATCAGGTTCTCATCTTGCAGCTAATATCAACTAGGAAAAACCCACATTAACAATAATTACATGGAAAGGATCTTTCAAAACCATCCCCTCTTAAAACCAACCATAAATTTAACACAATATAACACAAGTTCTCCCATACTATAATTGGCATAAATTGATCACAAACCACATACTCAGCTTCACCCCCCAGGTATGTTGGTCAAAAATATAAAATAATTCATATATATCCCATGTACCCTATTGAATGAATATAATTTTCATACACTCTCACTTGACACCCCATAAAGAAACATGACCCTAACAACCCAGTTTAGAGCCATTTTAATGAGTTCCCCTATAATCTCTCGCATATGATTAATCTAACACACATATTGTAAAAAATCAAAGGTTATCCAGCACACTGCCATAGCATTGTAGCATGACATAACTACGTTGAAACACACATCTCTATGTTCTCATATATAGGATTCATCATAAGTCAATCCAACCACCCACCAATAGGTATCACATCATATTTTTCATATGAACACTACTCCCCTCCATAAAAGCCCATCCCACACATATTTGTTCATAAATACACGAAAAACTGTCTAACGGTTACATTCGTGTACCATGATAACCAATTATGATCACTATACCAATTATACATGACAGTGAAACTAGAACCATCTATGTTGTGTGTGTCACCACAAATCCTTACAGCCTTCCATCAAATATATATCCTTAAAACCGCAAAATAGATAGCCTCTAAAATAGGGGTCATATGTTTGAACCATAATACTTGAGAAACCTATTTTATCTATAGGAATCCATTATATCAAAACATTCCCTATTGTTTTTGTGTCATTATTAAAAAATCCATCATGAATCATCCGGTCTAAAATAGTTGTTCTTCAACCAATGTGGATGTAATATACAAAAATAACATAAAATAACATCAAAATAAATCTCATTCCATTGTTACAAATCCCTCATTCCAGATAAGGTGTTCATGATGCATAATATGATATCCATCATTGGATCTGAAAAATTACTAAATATAATGTTAATGAAATCCAAAACAGTGAAATGGAAAAGAATGTAAAAAATTTTGAGACAAATTTATAATGTCACGTTCTTTGTCCCACTAAAATTGGTGCCCCAGTCCAGTTTTTGACAATACCTAAAGAACACATCCTCATACAACAGAGGTTAGTGACCAGTAACAACGATCAAATATTGAACCATGAGATGAATATAACCCAATTATAGTGTTCGTAAACAGAACTAAAAAACCAAATATCATAAAAAAATATATAATGTGTTGGTAAAAATAAACTCAATATAAAAAATTCCATAATAAAATGATATTTAACAACAACATTAATATACATTCTTCACATGAATATTATATAAATTATTGAGATGTTAACATATAAATAATAATAATAATGATTAATAATTATATGACTCCCTATTTCCAACTCAGATATATATTACACACACAGTTTCCAGTATAATGTTGAGCATCTCCAACTCGATCATTATACTCCAAATAATAAACTTTATCAATAAAGAAATCCTTGGACATATCCATATCTATATTAATTTTTTTCACAACCAGATAGGATATATAATGTCTTAAATTACGATGTGATGAATTTTATTGGGGTGATATATAAATTGTATGGTCCACTCTAATGGTGATCTTATAACCAAATTACATAAGTGTATGTATAAGAAATATAATCATTATAGACCAAAGAGAATAAAAATATAAATAATACCACTTTCGATCCCCAATTTCAGTACTCTGATCAACAACACCTTCATTGACCGATGACTAGTTTCCATAAGATCATTTAGATGATGATATATACCAAATAATATTCATGATTAACACACATAAAATACCCAACCAATCCTGAATACATTACTCATTATCTATAAAATTTTACCCTTAAATATCTATCTTCAGTTCCCATCACATGCTAAATTACCACTAAAATATAATAAATTAGTATACTATCTCCCCCATGAGTCTCAAACTGATGTTTCTAGAGAATTAGAACTATACCTAAATAGTATATATAGGTCATCAATTCACCATATGAACCCCAAATTATAAAACTAGTTCCAAGAACATCTATCTATAACACAACCCAATGTCCTTAAGGAACAATGCATTTTGCATCATCCCAACATAAAATCCAAATATCATAGTTCCTAGATCCCCATTATATCACCAAAACCCGGAGATGAAAAAATTGAATCCTCTATATCAACCAATGGGTACTAGATAATTATTAAATTAAATAATATTTGGATACTTAGTGTCAGTCTTCCACCGCATAATATAGTTCCTAGTGAATCACTTTGTACCTTATTTCATGGTTTCTTGATTTTTAAACTCTATCCAATTATCCTGGTCCCTAGATCATCAGTGTCTCATCATTTCTTTTAGTCCGAAAAGTTCCATTCTGGTAATTAATCTCATGGTGCATATTCCTTAGTATTATCTCCTAATATCATATATATATATAGACCATCATGTCTACTAATCTAAATATTATAAAACATTATCACTGATCTTCATTCAAATACACAAAAAATTACATACCCTATCTACTCTTTAGGATCCATTGAGCAACGTAATTTCATCACATAATCTCTACAGTTTTATAACAAGAGTTTAAGTAACTATGGAAAAAATATCAAGGATCTCAAAAAACCGAAACTCATAATTATCATCTCTACCTCAATTTTTAGTATTACCCAATGTCTTGATCCATCACTATAAAGTCATGGTAACACATCCTTCATCCTAAAAAGTATCCACTCATGACCTTATATTACTATATTTTAGTATGTCCTCAGAAGAGATATTTCATTATGACCAACCATTTTCCCCAAAAAAGTAGGTTATCACATAAACAAACCTATTCCCCAACTCATGATTCAACTCAGGCACATTAACCAAGGAAAATCCAATGTAAAATCTAATCATCGTCTATGAATTACACACATTTTGTCGATAAATAATTTTCATGGTCATCCCTTACGCTCACTAATTAATTCTTCCCAATATACATATAAAATAACAATCAACAATAATATATATATATCACTTAATATACAGAAAACGTCTCTGGGGAGTCATAAAAGCACCCAAATGGTTCCCCTATGGTTACATATGAATAAAAAAATAGTAATGGACTGCTGATGTTTCCAATTATGACTACGATGGGATAAATCATTAAAAAATATATGATTTTCATAATGTGGTACAACAAGTCATGTGTTCCTGAGTACATTGTGTGTAATCACATGCCCCCATGTGGGTGTGTACTCTATATTAAAATGGTTTTTATGTCCCATATACATAGTTTTTTTGTTAGTTAAATTGTTTGTACCGAACATAGGGTACCTAAAAATATACCTCAAAAGTCATGGACATTAATATTTCATTCTAATTTACTTTGACATTGATTATATCCCTTATAATGCCCATCTATGTACTCTACATGACTATGCCCCCTCACATGATCTATATGTCAATGTATTCGACTACAAGTATTTGTACTTGTACATCATGTCTATTTATTATACATGGCATGTAATCATAAAATAATCATCTATCCAATATAGAAATAATAGAAAAAATATTTATTTCAAGTATACTCCACCTGATCATGATTTTTGAACACAATCCTCTAATGAACCTACTAAGAACCATTTTCCCCAAAAATGTACATATAAACACTATAATTCTCATTATAAATATTAATAGAAATTTAAATAATAAAATATTCTACAAGGATAAATGAATAATTCGATAAAAATGGCTTTCATCGTGGTGTAAACACTGAAGATTCATGCTTAAATCGACTATGAGAAGCAACTACAGCTCACTATGATCCTAATATCCACCATCTAAAATGTATAATTGAATCTCCACCAACTTTTCAACTTTCAATGACCATATCAGGAGGTATAACCATCTCAATCTTATCATTTCATTCATGGATAACCAAATTAGTAGTGGGAAAGGTGTTTTACCTCTTTTAATTAATTAATTTTTCAATTAGACAGTCAAACAGAGTCCCAAAAGCTGTTGTTGGATTATATATATCCTTTAAAAAACACATTTCATGACATAATAACATATATATAATCCTTATCTGGTGCTCATTCCAAATTATATTTTAACCTAAACTCATTTGGGTAATTAAATATTTAATTAATTGAATAATTGATATTTCAAAAAAAAACTAAAACATCCATGATTTCAACAGGACACATTTCTAATGCTAAACACTAATTTGACCAAAGGAGGGAGTTGTTAGAAAAATTATTCAATATCATATTATAATGTGATATGACCCATTTACATACCAAAATACCAAAAAATAAAAACACAAAATTCTAGTCGAATTCAATATCCGGGGAATCACAAGACATTTCAGGTAAATCCATTTACCAAAATATTTTAATCCAATTAGAGACAAAGTTATTTATTATTCATATGTATATACTATTAAATCCATATAAATATAATGATTTTTATATCATCATTAACATGATATAGATTATTTAATTTAGACACCTAGAAATTTTATATTATACTTTTGTTGACAATTTTTTATTATTAATTAGCATTCATATAAAGAAACATTCATAAATACACGAATTATGATAAAAATTTAACTAATGTAAGTTAATAATAAATATTATAGAATATAAATTATTTTAATGAATATATATATGAATTATTTTTATTATTATCTTAATATATAAATATTTATTTTTTAATTATTTTGATATAAGTATATAAACATTAGTGTTTTTGAAGAATTTTTTCAAAAAAATGTTTTTTTTATTTTTTTATTAAGATATTACAATTAATTTATCCAATTATTATAACAAATAAGTTATATTATTTTTATTTATAAAATATGACAATAAATTTATTTTAGTGTAGGTTTTCTGACATTTTATGAAAATTAATATATTTAGTTGAATAATGAGAATACAAATTTATTATGAAATCATCATTTTGTGTTATTCTGTATTCAAAGAAGAATTTTTATTTATGTTTTTTAAGAAATTACATCCATAACTTAATGTTAAAACTAATCTTACTAAAACCATCAATGTCAAAATTGTACATCATTTCTTTATAAAAATATCTCATACAAAAAATAAATTTTTTGGAAATATTGTTTTTCATATTCCATTTATAATTATTTTAAAATTATTCTATACAAGTTATATATGTTGAATTTGGTAAAATATAATAAATATTAATAAAATTGAAAATTAATATTATTCAGTAATTCCATTACAAGTTTTCCCACAATAAATATTAAAAAATATCCATGGTTAAAGGGTACATCTGGTTATCCTATGTTAAAACTCAAACATAAGGCCACAATTATTCATAGTAGTTATTATTTGGGGATGAAATATAAAAAATTATCTTCTTAATCTCAATATATAATTTTTTGTTGTATTATTTATAATGTAAATTTAATAAACAAATAATTTATGAAATAAAAATAGTAAATGTCACTTTTATGGTTATAAATATCTATTTAACGTTTATATAGCTATAATAAAATATAAAAAAGGAATCTAAAAGTATATTTACATTATTTTAAATCTATCGATTTATTTGAAATATTTTATTTTTACTAATGATATAATTTCCTTAATGAACTACACAACATAAAAATAGTTCATATACAAAAAGAGCAAAATATATATTAAATAATGTATTAAAAATGAAACTAATTTTATATGATTATTTATAGTTACACAATAATTTTATATATTTTAGTAATTACTTATTCATTTTGAATAGGATATTATTTAAATTCTATCATTATAAACTAGATTTTAAATTCAAATTATATTAATAGAAGAACAAATAATATTAATGAATTAATATGAAAATTATAATTTTATTAATTTATATAAAAATAATAATAATAATTTCAAATGGAATGTAATTCTAGGATTATCGAAACATTTAATCTACTGTTCGTTAATGAAAAATATGTTATATTATAGAAATATATTAAACTATTATGATTGATAATAAAATATTGAAATTAAGGTTATAATTTATTAATGAAGTCATTAATAAAAAGTTTATTATTTAAAATAAAATATAATCCAATCTAGTTTTTATTATAATTGATTTGAAATATTCTATATTGAATCTTATAAATTTTATCACAATTGTTCCGCACTGAAATTAAAATAATTTAAATATAGTTATTTTTTTTCATAATTCCATGTCAATCCTTGCTATAAAAATAAACATTAAATCCAACTAATTTCTTAAATAGGCTACCTAGATTCACTTATCATTAAAAAAAAGTATCAAAACCCACTTCTCAACATAATTTTTCTCATTTTTTGGTCATTTTGATTTCAAATCTCTAACCCTTTTTTTGTAACATCCCAATTAAATAAAGAATATAACATTTTTATATTTATTAATATTTGTAAATTTATTATTAATTTTACTTTAATAGGGATTCTATGTTCGATGGCGTACCCGATACACAAAATCGATTTTCATTGAAATCTTGTGTTACACACAACGTTGGGTCATATTGAAAAATAATAATATAATATTTTTATTTCGTATGGTAGTTACTACATAGACATTGTATGATTATACATATTTTTTAAATGTTTTTACATTTATCCAATAAATGTTAGGGGCTTAAATTGTTAATAAATCTAATTTTATGAATAATTTAATTTAAAATGTTGATTTACCGCCTTTTGATGGAGATCACTCATTAAATCATGATTTGGTCACTATTATATGTTATATTTGACAAAATAAAATTCTTCCTTATATTCGGGACATCAAAATTCACTTTGGGGTAAATTTTGGTATTTTTGTGATAAAATTCATTTTTTTGATGAATAGTGAAAAATACGGTATTTTAATTCAAAAGTGCCTTTTAATCTAATTTATTTATATGGTTAGATTATATTTTAGATAGGTTTTATATATAATTATATTATGTTTTTTACCATTTAATCCAAAGTTTTTCATTGGAATTATTTTCACATTGAAATTGGACATAAACAAGTATCAATTTTTTGATAGTTATTGTTATATAAAAACACGCTATATGTTTTGTTAATGGGAATTAATTTTAAATTAATTAATACAACTTCTATGTTTTTAATCTGGTAAAATAGAAATCATTTTTAAATTCAAAATATTAAATATATCTTTGGATGAATTTTTGGTGGTTTTCTGAAAAACTTTAGTTTTTGATTAATAGTGAAACCACTAAGTAGTAGTTAAAAACTATCATTTTTATTTAAATGAAATTTTACTACTTCGGTGGATTGAATTTTGAAAATCCGATATTCAAGTGTGTTTTTAGTAAGTATAATTTGGTTCAATAAGATGAAAATATTATTTGGTGAATAGTAATTGTTGACTTTTATTTACCGCGTTTAAAGTTAAATAAGGTAATAAAGGTAAAATGAAAATTATAATAATACAAAATTACCTTAACACTAGTCCTAACCTTATTGGATGATTCATTCTCTACCATGATCATCTTTGGATTGATTTTGGAACCCCATGGAACCAGTTGGGAGTGATAATGGCATTTTAATTTTACTAACTTAAAGTAAAGGCAAAAATGACCTAAACAAATATCTTTTAGTAAATCAATTTTTTAATGGGGGGTATATAAGTTATCATTTGAACTATAAAAATTAATTATAAAGATAAAAATATTTCCTAAATTAGGTTATTTATTTTTTAATTTTTAGACATCAAATAAAATAAATTATTTATGACACAATTATGATGCGGTATTTACCTCATTAATAAATGATTTAAATATATAAATTTATAAATTTTAAAACTATATACAAAAATTGTCCAATTATTATTGGATGATTTTATTTAGAAATTGAGTCATCTTATAATAAACATTAACGTGTTTTGGATCTTTAGAAACCTAAGATAAGTTAACAATAAAATAACATTTGCAAACTTTCCTAAAGAGCCCCTCCCCCCTTATAAAAAGTCCTCACTTCTTACCCAATATTCACACCACTCATGCCCCATGGCTCGTCCAACCCCTGCCAAAATATGATGTAATGATCTCTTAACTCCTCCTAGAAACACTACCTTAGGCAGAAGGCACTTCAAGATGTCTTATTGGTTCACACCAAAGGGAGTTACCCAAATTAAAGATAATGGTTTCTCTTAACATCTTTTGTTTTATTTTACATCTAAAACCCATGAACACTTTTTATTCATTTATTTTATAAAAAAACAGTATCCAAAATTTACTAATATGTTTTTATGAGAATTATTTGAACTACACTTACACACACCTTCATTTAATGGGTCAATTGCATACCGTTTCTATGAATGGCAAACTAACACCTCACGAAACGATGATTGTTTGATTATCACCTACCCACTCTCATGGTGGACATTAAGATGGATCTAATTTTTTATATGATATATATTATGTTTATGTTTTCTTTATTATTATTTATATTTAATTTATAGATTACCTTTATGGTTTCCATTATTAGTAATCGTGATAATTTCATTTGCGGAAGTGCGGACTACCACCCCCTCAAAGTGATATGACTCATTCATACCATATATGGGACATATAATAGATGGATTTATTGAAAATATAAATTATATTATACTGGATTTATAATAAAATATGTACCATTATGTTATCATTTAATTAAAATATGAAATAGAAATTAATGTGGTGTTCATGCGTACGTACGACTTACCATCTCCATGAATGGTGAATTTCATTTCTTAACTCCAATTTTTATGCACTATTATGAATACATATATATGCTGGAAATATATGATCTATATTATATCTAAATCATTAATATCATTTCGGAGATAATGGACTCTTGACCACAAGGACAACTTGTAATTATAAGGAGTTCATTTTTTACTCAAGCACCAAATATCAACAAAACGACCATTATTAACCAAAATGATTACATATTGTATATAACATGGTAATAAGTGATATAAAAGGAATAATGATTTCCCCTATTTCCTTTGTATATAACATGATAATATATATCAAATGTCATTACATATTGTGTAATGACATTTGATATATATTATCATGATTATCATTATATTTGTGTTATTCTGTGAATCATTTAGTGGTTTTTAACATTTTTTCATACGACTTGATTGATTACAACATGGCATGGGATTTTCATCTTACTTTTTATTCCTATGAGATTCAGGCTATATTTGCCCCAATTTCCTTTTGTGTGGTTTATCTACTGCACAATATTGTATTCATTATATAATATAAAGAATTTATAAGGGTATTTACATCTTCATTTTATTATTCTTCTTTCATGGGGTGTATGTTTCGAATGTTACCAAATCGGTAAGGGAACCTTTCACCCTCTTCTTTTTAAAAGACTTTTTTTGTTAGGTCTTTTAATTTACATATTATTATATTGGGATATGTTCTTATATATCCTTAGTACTGTAAATTTTGTGTTTATGTGATGAGATAACCATTTATCCCTCATCAATTCATTTTTTGAATTTAAAAGTGACGCCTTAAGGCTGTCAAATTTCTGTAAGGGAACTTCTTAACCCAATTTCATTTCTTTAGGTTAAACTTCTACTTCTTGATTATGTCTCTCTATGAATAAGTGTGAATAAACTCATATTATTTCACACTTAATATCCACTTATATTTAGTGTATTCTTATTTTTCACACATTATTGTGTAATTGATATATCCTTAATCCAAGGATACAGTTTTTATAAGGGATTTCTTCTCAATTTACATCCCATTGAGACTTCATTATTATTATGCACCAATTCAATTTTATATGGTGTATATACTGTACTTTGACATATTATAACATGAATCTCTTCATTATCATGATATTATAATGTTTTTATTGTCTTATTTAATTTTATTCATGTGTCTACCATTTTGTTATAAACTCTTCATCTAAAATATCATTTTAATTATTTTAATGATTTATTATTATAAATATTTATTATTAATGTCCATGTTTTAAAAATGGTTTTTAGGATTTATTTATGTGGACATTAATGTTTTAAAATGATAATTTATTTTAAGTCTTCAATGTGGTATGTGACACATTGATTCAAAAATCTCTTTATTAAATGTTTTAAATGGTTTTGAAAATGATTTGATAAAGCATTGTTTATTTCAATATCTTGATATTATATATTGTGATTGGATTGTGAAAATATTATATTTCCATTATGGTTGTGTTATTTCTTATGAATATGTTATAGTTATTTGGAATGTTTTATGTATACGGGTGGTTCCATGGTAAACCTAGGGCGGGTGAGCCCGAGATAGCTCCCCAATGCATTGGGTAATGTGACGAAGTTAAATGTTAATGTTTCTACTTTGATATTTAGGGAATACAATGGGATAGGTATTCAAAATGTGACTCCATATGTATTTTTGATATCTACAAAGTTAGTATGTTATGAATTCCATAACTTACCTTTATAATTTATGATATGTGGGTGTTATTCATAAATATTATTATTTTGTAAGGTAGGTTATGTTTGAAAAATATGGTTTCATTGATTTGTATTTAATGATAGAATATCATTATTCTTTCCTTATTTTATTACACTTACTGAAATTTTTACAATCATCCCATGTTTTTTAAATGTTTTCTACAGGAATTAATTATGAATAGAATCAATGATGGGATCAAGGTAATGATATGGTATCTAAAACATGGAACTAGACATGTTTCTTTTTAAAAGTTTTTATTTTATTAAAAAAGTGGACAATGAGTAATAGTGTCTCATTGTAATATTCAAGTTGTTATGTAATTATTATGGAATAATTCTCTTAAAATCTAAACTTGAAAAGATCCTAAATGTGAATTCTTGACATAATTCAAAATTATGTAATTCTTAAGGCTGGTTCCTTATAGTTGGTATCAAAGGTCAGTTTAAATAACTTTAGAGGTTAGAGTGTTATTTAATCATAAGTGACATAACCATATTGGTTAGCATATCGGAAATATTCATAGTTTTTTAGATAAATATAATAAGTTTAAGATTACATGAAAAAGTATTTTTTTTCGTGTTTACCATCCTCATTTGATAATATATGATGATTTTACTTATATACACACACTAAAATATTTGGATTTAGTCAACGGCTTGATCTAGCAGGTATCAAATTAAAAATGGATGTGAAGAAAACTATAAAGGTTTTCTGAATGAGAAATTGAATGAAATGGTATCTACAATAATAACTATTGTGGTTATTCTCAACCATATATTTGGAGTCATGATTGATCACCTGAACCGTGGTGATTTTTTTAAGGAATCGTATATGGGAGAAACAAATCCCCATGGATGTTCATGTAATAATCATAATGGTAAGTATATTCAAAAACCAATGTGTCAAGAATGTAGAAAGAAACACATAGGAAAATGTTTCAAAGGGATGGAAGGAATCTATAGAAGTGGAAATAAAGGTCATAAAGCAAAAACCTTCCATGGAATAAGGAATCATACAGTTGACACTAGGAAAGGGAAAGAAGTTCTTTGTGTGTGTTCAATTGAATGTTTTAAATGTGGTGTGCATGGTCATTATACGAACAGATTTCATACGAAGAAGGTTCAGTAACTGGATCCCCAATATCATATAAATATATATTTACTAATACCTTACGCCATTCCAATTGAGGATGATGAAGCTGACATTGAGAAATGAAATGTATTGATTATTTCTTAACTAATGTTTAGACATTATTGAATCATACGATATGACTCATGATTTTTTATATATGAAAGAAGTATTTTAGAATAGTTTGGAATGGAATGGTTAATAAATTAGTAATAATGTTTAATGAGTAATAATTCAACATTTATGGGATTGAAGTGTTATGGTAGATTTTAGGATGGTGAAATGCTTAAAAGTGTTAAGGCTCTATTGATAATGGGATTACATTAGAATACTTTTTATAGTATGTGTAACCCTAAAGTTTGATATATGAAAATTTTATTAAAGGTATAATTGTCTTTTCTTTTTTCAATATAGTAATAAAGAACCATTTGGGTTTATATGATCCTTGAATTTGAGATAATTACAGGTTAACACATTTTGGGATGCAAAATGAAAGTTATTAGAAAACCTTTAAAATATGTCATGGTTATTTTTTATGAATTTATCTCTTTTTGGGAATGTTATAAAATTATATTTTATTCTGAAAAAAGGACAACATGAAAACTGCGTGACAACCCGTCGCGTCAGAAAAAGCTATAGATACGAACCCACAACCAAAGTGAGATTGAGATTTATCGCCCACCTCTTTAGTAAGTGAATTCCCTAGTTTGTATGACTAATTATTTTTAGTTATATGATTTTATGAATCAAAAATAAGTTATTTTTGGGTTATTTATGTAAATTATTAACCTATCATAGAGAACATGTGATTATGTTAATTACACTTGAGTATGAGACTTTTAGAGTAACTGATGTTTTTTGGAGATAAATGCTAAGATTTATCTTGGAAGACAATGTTGTTAAATACTTCAGAGATTTGGGTTTCAATATTAGTTTGGATTACATTGAATAATTTTATGGAAAACATTTTATTGAATCTTTTTTGTTTAACTTTTGGTTTTTTTTAACAAATTTTGGATATTAAGAGAAGTTTTTCTTTTTGTAAAATATTGTCATTTTCTATATTATCTGATATCGCACTAACCATTTTTGTTTTGGTTTTGGTATAAAGGCATGAGAAATAAATAGTTCATATTTTTTATATTATGTTATACTCTATAAGTTGGTTCTAGTACATCAGGTGCAACCACATTATCTTGAATACTTATCGTTTGAAAGAAAAAATGAGTTTGTGGAAAGAATTTATTAAAGGATGAAAGTATACATGACAAGTATGTATGTTTCCTTATATTTTTAGTTAATCTCATATATAAATTACTGAACTTTTTTACAAAAAACATAAAACATAAACATTGTCTATTAACATTTCCTACTGGGGAATCAAATACCATTGAACCCATCACAAGTTTTTGATTTTCTTGTGGTTAAATTTCTCTTAATCATGTTTTGTATCACGGTCCATCAGAACATGATGGATTGTTTTCTCCTCCATATACATGTTTTCATGGAATCCCAATATCTTTTGTCTCAGGTGACATTTGTATATATATATCTTTTTTTAAAGTGATAGTTTTATTTACTCTTTTTAAGATGTGGGACTTTCAATGATGTTTCCAAGCCCAATTTTAAAATTGTGAGAAAAAAATTCCCAAATGGGGTGAAGGATGTAACATCCTAGGTAAATAAATAATATTACATTTTTATATTTATTAATATTTGTAAATTAATTGTTAATTTTACTTTAAAGGGGATTCTATGTTCGATGTTGTACCTCGAACACAACAACAGGTTTCATGGAAATCTTACGTTGCACATAATGTTGGGTTATACTGAAAAATAATAATATAATATTATAATTTTAAATATTAGTTAACGCCTAGACATTGTATGATTATATATATTTGTTAAATGTTTTAACATTTATCAAAATAAAAAATTCATGCTTAAAACTTGAATAAATCTAAATTTAAGAATAATTTACTTTAAAAGGTTGATTTACTACATTTTCTTGGAAAAACCCCATAAAATAAAGTTTTGGTTACTTTTATATAGTCTATTTGACAAAATAAAATTCTTCTTTAGAAGAGGGACCTCAAAAGTTACTTTGGGTAAAAATTTTGTATTTTTCTTGATAAAATTCATTTTATGATGAATTGTGAAAAATACATTATGTTAATTCACAAGTGCCTTTTAATATAATTTATTTATATAAAAGGATTATATTTTAAATTGGTTTTAAAGTGTAGTTATATTATTTTTTTACCATTAAATGCAATTCTTGTCATTGGAATTAATTTCACTTCAAAATTGGACATAAACAAGTATCTATCTTTTGATAGTTATTGTTTCTTAAAAACACGCTATTTATTTTGATAACGGGAATTAATTTTAATTTAATTAATGAAAATTTTATGTTTTTAATTTGGTAAAATAGACTTCATTTTTTAATTTAGAATATAAAATATAGCTTAGGCTGAATTTTTGATAGTTTTCTGAAAAATGTCAATTTTTTATGAATAATGAAACCACTATGTTTAGTTAAAATCTCACATATTCATTTTTGTGAAATTTTAGCACTTATGTGGACTGAATTTAGAAAATTGGATATACATTGTTGTTATTAGTAAGTAAATTGTGGTTCAATAAGATAAAAATAATTTTTGGTGAATAGTAACTTTTGACTTTTATTTACCACGGTTAAAGGTAAATAAAGTAATTTAAGGTAAAAATAATGTATAATAAAAACAAATTTCATTAACATTTGTCCTAACAATATTTGATGAGTCATTTTAGACCATGGGCATCTTTGGAAAGATTTTGGGACCCCATGAAGCCACTTAGGAGTGATAATGTCACTTTAATTTAATTAACTAAAAGTAATGTCAAAAATGACATAAACAAATATATTTTAGTAAATCAATTTTTACATGGGGTTATATAAGTTATAATTTAGACTATAAATATTCATTAGAAATATAAAAATCTATCCTTCATTATAGTATTTATTTTATAATTTTTATCCATCAAATAAATTAAATTATTTACGACACAATATTGATGGTGTATTTACCTCATTAATAAATAATTTAAATAAATCAGATTATAAATATTAAAACAATATCCAAAACATTTAAAATTCATATTGGATGATTTTATTTTTAAAATTAGTCATGTTATATTTTAATTTAATGAGTTTTGGATCTTTTGAAACCGAAGATAAGTTTATAATAAAATAATATTTGCAATCATTCCTAAAGAGAACCTCCTCCCCTTTATAAAAAGCCCTAACTTTTAACCCATTACTCACACATCTCCAGCCACTTTTCGCATCCAAAACCAACCCAAATAATTTCTAAAGATCCCTATCCTCCTCCTATAATAACTTCCTTAGGAATAATTCCCTTCAAGAATTCTTTTTTGTTTAAACCAAAGGGAGTTACACAAATTAAATGCAACATTGTTTCTTATCTTATTTTCTTTTATTTTACATCTAAAACCAGTAATATATTTTTATTCATTTATTTAATAACAACACCAGTATTCCAAATATACTATGATGTTTTTATAAGAAGGATTGAAACTAAACTTGCAAACACCTCCATCTAATGGATGAAGAACATACTGTTTTTGTGAATTGCAATCAAATACCTCACGAAACGATGGTTGTTAGATTATCTCCTACCACCTCTCATGGTGTCCATTAAGATGGAAATAATTTAATATTATATTTATTATATTTATTTTTTCTTTCTTCTTATGTATTTATAATTTATAGCATACTTTTATGGTTTCTATTATTAGTAAACACAATAATTTCATTTGAGAAAGTGTGGACTACTGCCCCATCAATCTGATATGACTCATTCATACCATACATGGGACATATAAAAGAAAAATTTATTGAAATTCTAAATTATATTATAATGGAATTATAATAAAACTATGTATCATTATGTTTTCATTCAACTAAAATACAAAATAGAAATGAATGTAACATTCATGCATATGCACGGCTTACCGTCTCCATTAATGATGCATTTCATTTCTTATCTCCAAATGTTATGTACTCTTATAAATACATATATATACTATATATGTATATATATTATAGATATGATATCTAAATCATGAATATCATTATGTAGATAATGGAATCTTGACCACATAGACAACTTGTAATTATAAGTTGTTTATTTTTTACTCAGGTAACTAATATCGACAAAACGACCATTATTAACATAAATGATTACATATTGTTTATAACATGGTAATAAGTGATATAAAATAATTATAAAATTAAAAATGGTTCTTAATAAAGTATAAATTAACCTATGATTATTATTCAGTAATAATAAGGAACATACAAGTAAATTTAGAGACAAGGTATGTGATTTCTTATCTCACTTTTAATTACGTGAGATTTCCATTGTTCGGTACTAATTTATTTTCATGTGGTGTATTGTGTACTTATATTTGATATATATTATCATGATTATTTTTATATTCATCTTATTATATGGATCATTTCATGGTTGTTAATTTTTTGTCATACTAACTGATTGACTACAATATGGTAAGGGATTTTCATCTCACTTTTTATTCTCATGATATTAATGATTTATTTTCCAGTATTTCATTTTGTGTGGTGTATGTACAGCCCAATATTTTCTTCATTGTGTAATATAATTCAATTTATGGGTTTTTACATCTTTATTTTAGGATTCTTCTTTCATGGGGTGTATGTTTTGTATGATACTAATCATTAAGGGAACCTTTCACCATCTCCTTTTTAAAAGACATCTTTTTTATGTCTTTTAAATTACATCTTCTTATGTTGTGATATATTCTTCTATATCCTTATTGCTGTAAATTTTATTTCCATTTGATGAGATACCCATTTCTCTCTCATTAATTCATTTTTTGAATTTTAAAGTGATGTCGTTAGGCTGTCAAATTTATGTACGGGAACATTTTCACTCAATTTAAATTCTTTAGGTTAAACTTCTAGTTATTAATAATGTCATTCTATAAATATGTATGAATAACATCCTATAATTTCACACTTAATATCAACTTATATTGACTGTAATCTTATTTTTCACACATTATTATGTAATTTATTTTGCATTAATCTATGGATATAGTTTTTATAAGGGATTTCATCTCTATTTACATTCCATTGAGACTTCAATGTTGTTTTTCACCAATGCAATTTTATAAGGTGTATATACATTACATTTACATATTATATCATGAATCCCTTCATTACCATGATATTATAATGTTTTTATTATCTTAATTTCTTCTATTAATGAGTCTATCATTTTGTTAAAAACACTTTAACTAATATATAATTTTAAATGTTTTAAATATTTATTCATATAAATATTTATTATTAATGTCCATGTTCTAAAAATTGTTTTTAGGATTTATTTATATGGACAGTATTGTTTTCAAATGATAATTCATTTAAAAGAATCAATGTGGTATGGGACACTTTGATTCAAAAACCTCTTTATTAAATGTTTTTTATTATTTTGAAAGTGATTTGATAAAGCATTTTTTATTTCAATATTTCTATTTGATATATTGTGATTGGAATGTGGAAATTTTATCTTTCCTTTATTCTTGTGTTATGTGTTATGAATATTTTATTGTTATTTGTCATTGTTAACATATATGGGTGATTCTGTGATATACCTATGGAAGGTGAGCCCGAGATAGCTCTCCAATACATTGGGTAATGTGATGGAGGTAAAATTTAATGTTTATCCTAAGAGATTTAGAGAATATACTGTGATGGGTATTCCAAATGTAACTCTCTATGTAGCTATGATAGCTACAATGTAATTATGTTATGAATGCCATAATATACCTTTAATATTTATGATATGTGGATGTTATTCATAAATCTAATAATGTATTAAGGTATTTTATGATTGAAAATTATGGTTTTGTTGATTTTTAACTAATGATGGGCTATTGTTTTCCATCCTTATTTTATAACCCTTACTGATCTTTTTATGCTCATTCAAAAAATTTGAAATGTTTTATAGATGACTTAAAGATGAATAGGGTCAAGGATGGGGTCAAGGAAAATTCATGTTGTCAATGATATGGAACTAGACATGTTTTTATTTAATTGTTTTTATTTTATTAAAATATGGATACTGAGTAGTAGTTTCTACATGTAATATTCAAGTTATTATGTAATAGTTATGGCCAAATTCTCTAAAACTATAAACCTGAAAAGATCCTCAATGTGAATTCATGACATAATTCAAGATTATGTAATGTTTAAGTCCAGGTCATTATATTTGTTCCTTCAATAGAATATTTAGTTGTGTTCCTTCAATGAATATGTAATTATCTTCACCAAGCAAACAAATTTTTCTCATCATTTTAAAACCTAAAATTATGTCATATTTTTTAAAATATATCATACAACTACATCCATATAATGATTTTTTATTATGTTTATGTCATATTATTTCATCATATATTTATCTATCAAATGGGAAACAGTGTCAATTCTGTTGTGTCAGAATGAATACCAGCTATGAAACTTATGTAATATTATTCGATTAAATCCTCAAATGAAATGTCATAATTATCTATCAAAATAACATATATTATACATATGAAATAAAAATAAATTTCTTTATAACTAATAATCTACATATTTTTCCTTCCTCCACTTTAATATATATATATATATATTCATGTATATGTGTAACAAGACTCCTTAATGAAATGTTATGTTCCAGTTTTCATGTCTAATTATCATAGATTATTTTAAAAATTTATATAATAAATATTTAATATTATTCTATAATGATAGAAATTTAATTTAGTATTTAATAATAAATTTTATATAATGAAAATATATTTCAAATCACAATATACAAGTAAAAATAAGTGGTTAATAATTGAAATAAAGATAATAACAAATAAAGGTTGACAAACAAAAGATAAGATGTTTTAAATCGAACATATATGATATTATACATATGTAAATTGATTTATATTGTATATATATTAAATATAAATATAATATTTATTTATATTTTATAACATAACAGACATACCAAACATGAGGAAATGGATTTCAAATGATTTTTCACTCTATAGGGACATATTTGGTATTTTTTACCTATTTAATTTTTTTGGGTATAGAATACCATTTATATTTAATTAAAATTAATATTTACTCAGGAATATTAATTTTCATTTAATTCATTCTCGTCAAATATATTCAAATCATGAGACAAGAAAAAATGTGTAAAAGAAATTTATAAATCATAACTATTTTTATTTGATTGATTTCCCCTAAATTTCAATATTTTCTATTTTTTATAAAAATGGTAATCTGTATAATAAAATTATTTTTTAAATAAATATTTTTTATCCAAGACATTATAATTTTTTAAAGAATTCATTATAATTATTTTAGATTTATAAATTATTAATATTCTCTAGTGTAGTCAAAAGGAAAGGTATTTATGTACACATCTGGTGTTAAATAAATTTCTTGTATGATGTTTACAACTCATAAAATGTATTATACATTTTATCTTTATCTTCTTGTTTTTAATGATTATATATTATAATTCCTTTATTGAATTATTATTTTCAATGTATTTTTAAATTTAATTAATTTTCTCTATTATTAGAATTTATTAACAAAAATTAATATTTCAAATGAATTTATACTCAGTCATTATCATTGTAAATTTAATATTTATTATGTTTTTATAATTGTTTTATCAAATATATTATTATTTCATAAACCATATATCATTCCCATATACATTTTTACAATATATTTTTGTTTTTTCCTGTCGAAATCATAATTCTTTGTATTGTTTTCCCATTAATGATATATTTTTATAATTCATATTTTTTATGAATTGAATTAGTTATTATATATAAGAGGATCACAATGGGCAGGAATATCTTGGTTATTCCTTGATATAGATTTCCCCATAATTCACCGAAATTTCTTATTAGGAAATAACAAAAAATTTATATTTTTTCTGTATACCTATATATTAATTATTATCCATTAAATATGGAATTTATGTTATTTATATCATCCCGTTTGAGATAATGTAGTAAAATAATATTCATTTACATCAGTGATAATATATTCATCATTATCATTGATAAAACTCTATTGATATTATTCCAGGATTCATTTTTATGTTGTGATTCGTCAAAAATCATGTCTATTTTGTTACATAAAATTCCATATTGATTATGTGTTATTTTTAAATAATATATTTTTTTGTTCATAAAATTTAAAATTCATATTATTTAAATAATATATTCTACTTTCACTAGGATTTGATGAAGGATATTATGAAAAATAACAATGATCTGTGAATTTTTCATATGTCTTGTTATATATTTTATTTCCAATGTAATAGGGTATGCATGTTTGAATCTTGTTCTTTATACTTATTAACTACTCTATTATTGGTGATGTGATCCCTTTTATATTATTAAAAATAAATAATGTTGACACATGATATAGGGATCCAGAGATGAGGTTTCTATATATTGTATGAGATAATGGTTATTATAAACCTTGGGAATGTCATTTAAAATGATCATAGTAAACATAATAATTTATATAAATCATTATAGTATTGTTAAATATTTACTATTAGATGGATAATTATTATATTGATCAAAATTCCTAATAATTATGATCTAACATATATCATGTTAAATTTTATTGATGGGGGATAACAGAAGAAAGGGAATAAACTGATGTCGTCAATGTACTTATCTATATTTAAGAGAAGGCGTTGTTTCTATTTTCTAGACTGAGTACATCATGGGAATATTATTTCATCATACTAATATAAATATGATTTACCATTATCATACAGAATATTTTTTCAATAATGTGATAGAAAAATATTGGATAAATTCATTTTATTTCTTTCTAATAGAATTACTAATCTGGTAGAAATTTTGAGTGGAATATGTCATTTGAAATGATATTTGTATATTTTGTATGTAATAGAATATAAATGGATATTCTAATGGTATATTATTATATATGGATTCTAATCCTTGAAGATCATTGATCTATAAAATTAAAGGGGTTGAAGAAAGGGGAATACTGGAATTGAGGAAAAAAATATATAATGTGATAAAAACATTCCTCAATAACTACTATATGAAATAAAGTAGAAATTTATCACATTAAAAAAATTCAAAAATAATTTATTGAATTATATGGGGAAATAAATATATGAATTACTATGTGTGAATCAGACTACATATATATTTCATAAGTTATGATTGACCAAATCATTTATGGGTTTATGTAGAGTCATATAAAGGAACTAGAATATGATGAAAAAATCATAATATAATTATGTAGTATCAATTGAAATTATGTTAGAGACAGAATATTATGGATATTATATCATCAATGAAAATAATGATATGAAACTGTCAGTTATAAACCAGAAAAAATGAATCACTTTAATGAATAATAAGGGAATTGAGAAATCTCTATAATGTAAAAATTATCGAATTAAGCATTATAGAAATTACAAGAATGAAAACGGATTTTTGTAAAATATTAATTATAAATTTTATTTGGTTATGGGCTATTTTAAAAATAAGTAAATCACTGCTCTATAATTATGAATCTATAAAAATATGGGGTATTTTTGAAACATGTTCCCAGAGAATCAGTAGCACATATCAAAAAATAAGTGCATGGGATAAGGCATGACATATTGGATTACTAATGATGATGTTTATGTTCATAATGATGTGTTGAAATGTATTGATATTATATAATATATAATAGATAATGTATTATATGATTTAGGTAATATATATTGTCTTGTATTTGAAGAGTTTTTGAATGGTATCATGAAATCACCTCAATTATTAGATGTTCACTTTTTTTTTGAAAATTCCAAATTTTATAATGATCACATTTAATGATTTCTTTTCATATATGATATATTTTTATGAGAATTTCCCTCATCTAAATAATGTTATTTGACATATATTTGAATTTTATGTAATTTTAATCCTGTATTTTTTCAAGTATAATAAATACCATAACATTTTTAATGTAAAGGATGTAATATTTGATATACCAAATCAACATATGACACTCAATCAGTGTGAGGATTTACAATTACACCCAATTTAAATTATATATATCATATGGGTTTTAATAAATATTCCTATGGGATATTCGTCTTAGTATTATTGGGGAACTAATAATTTTTTATATATATATTTTAATTGATTTGGTGGTTGATATTCTATAATAGTTTCCTGGTTTTTTCCCCTAGTCGGTATGTAGATTTTTCAATAGACCGCACACATTTTCATAGAAATAATTAAATCACTACTTTTAGAAGGACCCAAATATATTTTAATTAATTCATGAAAATATCTAAAAGAATCTAATAAAGGATAAATTTTTCCTATTTTTTCACCATGCCGTGAAAAACGTTTATTTTTAGAGGAATGATTGGCTATTCGGTATTTATGTTAGTTATAAAGAAATTAATTATTTGTTTGAAAAATAATGAAGAGTTCAATATATTTAAGACATTAATATTCTATCATGATACCAACATCTAATGGTCAATATAGAGGATATACCCAATATAACATTTTTAATGGTGTATGGTGAATATTAATTTATAGTTATTACATTGAATAATAATAGTTGTCCCACCATTATTATTTATTTCATTAATAGAGTATTTATTGATTTCATAAATCAGTATAGGGTAATAATATTTGTTGACATTCTTAAATATTTTATGTTCCAGAAATAGAATAATGAACAATATTGATTTTTGATTACATAATTTTTGTAGAATATATATATAGATTCCCCCAAGATTAAATTATTTCATAATTAACTCTCATTCGTAGTTCAAATGATATTATGTTATTAAATATCGATAAATCATTCATAGATATAAGTAATTTTTAATTTTCATTGACCAACAATATAAATCGAGATAAAAAACATTCTTAATATGTATGAATACTAAATATGCTTTAGGATAGATTTCTCACGACTATTCAATCCACTCAACATGCTGATCTAGATGAGAGCCATGTTATTTTGAATATATGAATGTGCAAGTTGTTTTCAATAATGGAATACATTCTAATTTTATGAATTTATAATTATACTATACTATAGTGGGTAAGGTTTTGTTATAAATAATTATTCATCAATCAAGGATATAGGTTCATCATAATAAAAATTCATATGATGATAGATTACACTAATTTCCAATTAAAAATTCAATAGAAAAATTACTATTCTAATGTTTTGGAATGACAATAATTAATTTTTTCATTTATGAAATAGACCATTTATTAATATGGTTATGTTATTAATATTTTAAATTTTTAAAAATTAATGTGGTGTATATTTTTTTAAAAGGATATAAATATTTATGAGGGATGATTGTTCGATTTGATCAATGATTATGACATCTCAATACATTACCACCATGGGAAGAAAAATTAGGTGACTAATGCTCTAAGATGAAAAAACCATAAAATGTTTTACTATAATGAGTATATAAAAAGATCTTATATTTAATTATTTACATTAGTTTAATATTGAAATTATAATGAATTTGGATACATATTAACATTATCAAATGAATATTCAATAATCAATCCATTAGAAGATTAATATTGAAAACATGTTAGATGTGTACATTAAAATATTGTTTATAAATTTTTATATGTTCAATCCTGGTCATAATTGAATTATTTTGTTTACGATTAATGTATATATTCTGTGAATAATAGAAAAAATATAACTATTGATATATATTAATAAATCCACATTCTCTTTTCATCTAATAACTTTAATAATTTGTATATTTATGAATATTTATTTTGGTTTCGACAAAAATAAAATAAATATTCTGTATATCTATATCGGTAGATGGTGTGTTAGATTTTTTTGAATTAGTGATGGATTTCTGAGGGGGAATTAAGATAATTTTACATAATATAATGCAATATGGAAATTATTACCATGTATATCATCATTGGGCTCCCAAAAACACTTATAATAACTAATAATATATTTTTTTCATTTAAGTATTTTTTGAAATTAGTGTATTATATATATATTATAAATTTTTTACCACATGATCATAATTCTAGGTTAGGCATTATTGGTTTTTAAAGATTTCCTAGAGGACCACTCCAAATCAAATATGAATGGGATATGACGATTCCCTCAATGTTCAAGATAATACTTTAGTAGTATCTGGATATATAGTTGTGATTAACTATTTCATTTTATTGTAAAAAATATTGACAGTTTTAATTTGTCAGGAATTTTTTCAAATACATAATAATAAATTCCTTAGTATATTTCAAATTTTTTTATATTAATAGTCTTATATGTTATAATTTTCACCAAATAATAGATTTCATTATAGAATTTGGATGGCTCGATTTAAATCCCTACAAAAAAGAAATTTAAAAAATATAATAATTTTGGATAAATGAATATTAGAAATGATATAAATATATATATATAAAAGTAAATGAATGTTATTTTGAGGTCAATTAAAAAGAACATAAGGGATGCATAATAACGAAATAAAAATTTATGCTGACAGTCAATAATGATATATAAATTTATAAATTTTTTACAATGTTTTGTAAGAAAATATCTGTAACGCCCCAACCCCAGTTACCTAGAGTCGGTGCATTATTACATAACATTGACATGATCACAAGAAAGATCAAATCTCGAAAGACCGATTGGTTTAGTAGCCTTGGAAACACTAGATATATTCATAAGTCTTACATTACATCATAAAGTGAAAAACTACTACAACAACATATTGTCTCCATATTCCACACTCATATCCCCACATAATATCCCTGCAGGTCATTCATAATTTACTTCTTCACTTCTTGGGAAAAATAAAACATAGAAAAGGGGTGAGCTCAAATTCCCAGTAAGGATAAAAATATAGCAAAAACATTCATAAATATGAATAAACATTTAAGGCAATGTATAACTAAAACAAAAGCCTTTTAAACTTGAACTTAAACATAGTATGGCAAAAGTAAAATGAAATAATGCCATTTACTTATTCACATGGATATTCTACTAATCGAATAATCACATGCAATTTCAATAACCACTTTCATAATGATGGAATGCATAATTCCAGACTATCATAACCACATAGCCAAGGCCTCGTGCCAAGACTACAAATAAGATTTTTCCAAGGCCTTGTTCCAAGACACTAGTTTGTCTCATGAGACCTACCGATGCATCGAGGAGCTATAGCAGGCTCCACCCATCACATATTAAGTCCAATGCATTCACATATGAAAAGGTTTAAACATAACATAAACATTCGTATTAGAACTAGCATACGAAATGTCAATACTTTCACCATAAACTATGAACGGTATAAAAATAGCACATCCATAGTCAAACATACCACAAAACCTTCAATACAATATAGAAGTTTTGTATCATAATAAATCAACTCCAAATAAGCGTAAAATCCATCAAAGGATGTTGACATCGATGAAATCAAAAATCCTTTTAGATAAATATCTCTTTCTATTTTGAAATCATTTAAGAGTCTTATATTTATGAAATAAAACATTTTCTTTGAAAATATTCTTATAAAATTTTAAGGGAAGCTTCGACGATTTTGTAATGGCGGAAAATAGCTGCACCTGCCGTATAAGTTAAAAAACATTCTTACCTTAATTTTGTCGAAAAGGTTAAAAAGCACCTTGTTTGGAAAACGATGGAAATATTACTTTATAAACCTTTTATAAAAATTCAAACAAGGGTATAAATGAATTTAGCCCATATTCTAGTAAATAGTAAAAATGTTTTGAAATTCATTTTTAAGAAACATGGATATGGATGATAAATAGATCCCAGTAGATTATTACGTATAAACAACCTCGGATAATGAAGAGATTGTGAAATAACCCTTACCTTGTACTTTTCCTTGGTTGGGGTAGGTTAACCTCCTGTATAATAGTGAAATAATTGTTATTAAATTATACAAGAATCATATACATTCATATGATATCATATATGATCCTTTAACATTGCTTTGTTAATAATATCTTAGTATTATCGTCGTTTCGGTTGTTAACTTACTTATTTTCTTTTATATGTTTTGTTACATAAGCCATGTTAGTCATGGATAGGTTGTATATTATTCATATATAGAATGATATCAAGTCCTTAAACATTATTTTTAAATCATCAAATGATAATTATACTTGAATGGATACGATGGAGAATGAATCTCATCGCGTTCATGGAGACGGTAGTCCGTACGTACGCACGAGCGACAATATCATTATTTTGATAATAAAATAATATATAAATGGATGGTATATCATATATACAGAATCATTAACATGTTATATTTATTATTTACATGAGTTACACATCATTATTATACCCATCCAAATAATAATATATTGAATAACAATTACACCATGACGTGGAGACGGTAAGCCGTACGTACGCACGTATGGTGACATGTTATTCAAAGGGTGGATAGAATAATGAATATGGTTGTACCATATTTATAATAACATCACAGTATATATATGATACTGGAGTTATTATTTTAGAATGGTAATAACAATGGACGAAGAAGTGGAAGAAGAAAGGAACTTGGAAAAGGGTGGTGAAATCATTACCTCTTCTTCGGGTTGTTCCTTTTGATTTGATCAAAAGGGCTCCATAGGTTGGTTTTCGGATCAAACTAAGGCCTCTAGGTTGTAGTGAGGGAAGTTGGAAGAGTATTTGGGCAGATTTTGGCCGAACCAAAAGGCTTTGATGGTGTGAATAAATGAGAAGGAGGAGTGCCCTTTTATAAGAGGGGTGAGGGGCACCTTTGGAAAAGCTAGAAATATTAATTTATAATAAATTCATATTCGGTTTCTAATGGATAAAAAGTTTATTATTTAATGGTTAAGGTCCTGATGGGTCGAAAAACACTTAACCATTAGAATTTAGACAGGTTTGGGTTACTATATTAACCTTATCTTTATGTATTAACTCTAAGTTAATTAGTTTCACTTTTACAATGTCTCTTGGTATTTTTATATTATATTGTTAATAAACTTACCATATTCATCCAACCAACCCCCAAGTGGTCCATTAATGATAAAAATATCATGATATAAGTTTCCTGGCCGAACCATAGATTTTTAGGAATTTAATATCAAATAATAATATAATATTTGTTTTAAAAACTCTTTTATGTCAATTTTGACACTATTCAATAGTTGATTTTTGTGAAACTCATAAAAGAATGATTACTTCGAAAAAAGTTAATTAAATAAATTATAATATGTAATATTATGCTAGAAAATTAGTTTAATTCATTAAAAGTCTCAAATTATATTTATTTGGGTATTTATAATATCAAATATTTTAAACTTTCACTATTATGTTAATTAATGCATCATCATTGTGTCATAAATAAATTAACTTATGTAATCCTTAAAAATTATAAATAAAATATAATTATTTAGGAAATCTATTTATCTTTCTAATTTATATTTATAGTCTAAAATCCAACATATATAACTTTATGTAAAAAATTTTTTTCTAAATGATATATGCTTGTGTCATTTTTGTATTCATTTTAACTTAATTAAAATAAAGTGTCCCTATCACCTACAAGTGGCTCCATGGGGTCCCAAAATCGACCCAAAGATGCCTATGGTCGAACATGTATCAACCAATAAGGATAGGACACGTTTTAGGGTAATTCAGTATTATTATAATCTTATTTTGTAACCCTTAGTTACCTTATTTACCCTTAACCATGGTAAATAAAATATTTACCGAAGTAATTATTCAAAATGTCTAAAAATAAAAGTTTCCTATTTACAATATTTGAAAATCCTGATTCCAATTATGGAATCCATTTTTCTAAATTCAAAACACATAAGTGGCAGAAATTAATTTAAAATTAATTTCTGTTGTTAAAACAAAAAACGTGTTTTTAAGATATAATAACTATCAAAAGATTGACACTTGTTTATGTCCGGTTTAATTGTATAATTATGTCCAATGACCAACATTATATTAAATGGAAAAAATATATTCTAAATATACTTTAAAACCACTCAAATTCATAATTTATCACTATTAATTATTTTGATTAAAAAAGTTTTTTTTAATTAAAATTTAGTAATTTTCAGTATTCATCAAAAAATTAAAGTTATCCGAAAAGTACCAAAATTTCACCTTAGGCTAAATTTGATATTAGGAATCCAAAAATGAAGTCCATTTTAAAAAATAAAATATATATAATTTCAAAAATTAGGTATTACTATTCATAACGGCTAGTTTGATTGGATATGGTGTGTTAGAACTCGGTGTTGCGTACAACACACGCTATCACATTATTCAAAGAGAAGCGTACCGTGGAAGCTTGGGGTGTTACATTCTCCCCTCCTTCAAATAATTTCATCCTCGAAATTTCTATAATATTATCGCATGAAAAGACTTGGGTGGTTCTTCATCATAAGTTCCTCAGGTTCCCACGTTGCCTCTTCCATCTTATGGTTTCTCAACAAAACTTTTACCAGACGCGTCGTCCGGTTTCTTAGTACTTGTTCTCTTGTATCAAGAATCCTGAAGGGCTCTTCACAATAAGATAGATCGGGTTCCTGTTCTAAGTCCTCATAGGTGAGTACATGTATTGGGTCAGGCATGTATTTCCTCAACAGAGATACGTGAAACACATCATGAACTTTGCAGACACTTGGCGGCATTTCTAATCGGTAAGCTACAGCCCCAATTCGTTCTAGAATTTCGAAAGGTCCAATGTACCTGGGACTCAATTTACCTTTCCTACCAAAATTTATGACTCCCTTCCATGGAGATACCTTCAGGAAAACATGATCACCGACTTAAAATTCCAAATCCTTCCTTCGATAATCGATATAGCCCTTCTGCCTAATTTGAGCTACTTTGATGTGATTTTGAATTACCTTCACCTTTTCTATCGTTTCCTCCCCCAGTTCTAGACCTACAAGTTTTCTTTCACCAACGTCATCCCAACAGGTTGGTGTGCGACATCTCTTTCCATATAACGCTTCATATGGTGCCATCTGAATACTCGAATGGAAGCTATTGTTATAGGAAAATTCTACCAGAGGTAAATACTGATCCCACATACCCTGAAAGTCAAGTGAGTAGGATCTCAACATGTCTTCTAAGGTTTGAATAGTCCGTTCTGATTGTCCGTTTATCTAAGGGTGGTAGGCAGTGCTCAAATGAAGTTCAGTATCCAGGGATTTCTGAAGACTCTTCCAGAATCTTGAAGTAAAACGGGGATCATGATCTGAAACAATCGATAGGGGTACTCCATGAAGTCTCACAACTTCATTAATATATAGACTTCCTGGATGTTCCAGGGGTAGATCTTCTCTTATAGCCAGAAAATGTGCTGACTTGGTAAGATGATCAACAATAACCCATATTGCATCATTCTTTCTAGGAGTCTTTGGTAGCCCCATGACAAAGTCCATCGTAATATTGTCCCATTTCCACTCCGGTATGGGAAGAGGTTGCATGACTCCTCCAGGGTGTTGCCTTCTAGCTTTCACTTGTTGACAAACCATACATCTTGACACAAAATCAGAAATCTCCCTCTTCATATTGTCCCACCACAAATTTTCCTTCAAATATCTATACATTTTGGTGCTCCTAGGGTGTATAGAGAAATTGGAACTATGAGCATCATCCAACAATTCCCTTTTTATATCAGGTATATCGGGAACACAAATCCTCTTCCCGAATTTCAAAATTCCATTTTCATACACAAAATCTCTCAATCTCACATCATTAACAGATTTAATCATCTTTATAAATTCTCCATAATTAGTCTAAGAACTCTTAATCCTTTCTAGTAAAGATGGTTTGGCAACAATTTGAAAAGGCATTGATGTTTCTCCTTCCCTGGTTATTCCCATGTCCATCTTCACTAGATCCATGAAAATTGGATCCCTTTCTATTCTCATATTGTTCAAAACTCCATGATCTTTTCTTCTCAAAGCATCTTACGCCTTGTTTGCCTTCCTCGGGTGGTAGTGTATCGTGCAATCATAATCCTTGAGTAATTCAAGCCATCTCCTTTGCCTCATGTTGAGTTCTTTTTATGAGAAAATATACTTCAAACTCTTGTGATCAGTATAAATCTCACATTTTTCACCATAGAGGTAGTGCCTCCATATCTTCAAAGAAAAGATCACAGCTGATAACTCGAGATCATGAGTAGGATAGTTTTGTTCATGAATTTTCAACTATCGTGATGCATAGGCAATAACCCTATCATTCTGCATAAGGAAACAACCAAGTCCTTTCTCTGATGCATCACTATAAATAACGAATCCATAATTCCCCGATGGTAGAGTCAATATAGGAGAATTGACTAATCATCTCTTCAGTTCTTCAAAACATTCTACACAATCTTTTGTCCAAACAAATTTAACCCTTTTACGTGTGAGCTTCGTTAATGGGTTAGCCAATCGGGAAACATTCTGGACGAAACGTCAATAATAACCTGCTAAACCAATAAAACTACATACCTCAGTTATACTCGTCGGTTCTGGAAATTCTTGGATTGTCTTGGTCTCAGAAGGATCAACAGAGATTCCATCTTTAGAGACAATATGTCCAAGAAAAGAAATCTCTTGAAACCAGAATTCACACTTGCTAAACTTCCCATATAATTCATATCTTCTCAGAGTCTTCAGGATAATGCCCAAGTGATTTTCATGATCTTCATAGATTTTGGAGTATACCAAGATATCATCAATAAATACCACCACAAATTCATCGAGATACTCGTTGAAAACTCTATTCATCAGATCCATGAATACAGAGGGTGCATTAATCAATCCAAAAGGAATTACAGTAAACTCATAATGTCCGTACCTAGTTCGAAATGCTGTCTTCAGAATGTCTTCCTTCTTCACACACAACTGATGGTATCCAGATCGAAGGTCAATCTTTGAAAAGTATTGATCTCAATGCAGTTGGTCAAATAAATCATCAATGCGAGGTAGGGGATACTTGTTCTTTATTGTTATGGAAATGATCTCCCTATAGTCGATACATAACCTCATATATCCATCATTCTTTTTAACAAAAAGAACATGGGCTCCCCATGGAGAAACACTAGGGAGAATAAATCCCTTATTACTAAATTCCTCTAGTTTTTTCTTTAGTTCAACTAATTCTACAGTGGCCATTCTAGAAGGGGTCTTCGATATAGGCCTTGATCTTGGAATTAAATCAATGGAAAACTCAACTTCTCGTTCTGGAGGATGTCCAGGTAAATATTCCAAAAATACATCTACATATTCTTTCACAATAGGTACATCCTCTATTTGAACATTCCTTTCCTCACCCACAGTTATTTCATTCTCTTCCTCCCAATAATTTAATTTAGTTGAGCTACTGGGGGTGGATCTAGATAAGAATTAGGTGGTGACGATTCTTCTCTAAAGATAAGGTGTTCCTTGTCATCATCATCAAGAATTGTAACCTCTTTCTTCTTACAATATATCTCCGCATCATAGTCCGAAAGCCAGTCCATACCGAGGATTATATCAAACTCAATCATAGGTATGACGATGAGATCAGCAGATAAAGAACATTTATGTGATCTAATGGGGACTGATTCACAAAACTTTGTTACAATGATACTTCCCTTAGGAGTTTTAACTGACAAATCCCTTGTTAAATCAAATTGGAAATATCTAATTTTCTTAGAAAACTGGGAAGATATGAAACAATGCAATGATCCAGAATCAAATAATTCATTTTCTAAACTTGAGGAAACCATTAAATTACCTTCCACCACGTCTTTCGGAGCTTCTACCTCAGCAGTAGTGATAGCATAAGCTTGGCCTTGATCCCTTGGACTTTTCTGAGGTATGTTATCCTAACGCTTAGGAAATTCATTTGCATAATGCCTCATCTCCCTGCAATTGTAGCACTGAAAATTGATAGCTTCCTTCTTCCCCTTGAAATCACGATCTTGGTGGCCTTTTTCACAACACTTGTAACAGACTCATGTTCCCATAAAGCAAGTACCAGGGTGTTTCTTACCACATTTACCACAGGATGGATATTTAACATTTCCCTTCTTCCACTTATTTCTATTCCCAGATTGATCAGCATGTCTCTTCTTCTCTTTATTTGCTTTAAAGTCATAAGACTTAGAGAATTCCTTTTCGGTCTTGATAGCACATGAGACAATGTCTTCGTACGATGAGAAGGATTGTGAGACTAATGATCGACGAAGAAATGGTTTTAACCCATCAAAGAAATGATCAATCTTACTTCTTGGGTTACGTATATAATCTCCAGCATACCTTGCTAACCTTGTAAAGTTAGCCTCATACTTTGCGACATTCTCATCCTCCTTTTGTCTCAGAATCAGAAATTGCCTTTCCATATCTGCTCGATGGTCGTGAGGAAAGTATTTTTCTAAAAACAGATCTCTGAACACCATCCATTCCATTTTTGATACTTCATGATCTTCCTTCGTGTTTTGAATCAATGATCACCACTGATCAGCATCTCCAGTGAGTCGATAAACTGCCATGATAACTTTTTCCCTTTCACTACTCCCTAAAGCCTGAAATATTTTCTCTAGGGAATTTATCCATTGCTCAGCTACTAAGAGATTTTTACTCCCATTGAACGTTGGTGGTTGTTGCCTCATGAATCGATCTAACATTGATCCTCCACGCTGCAGATCAGGGTGCTCCATACGGTTAAGTTTATTATTCATAACCTGAGTGAGTTGTCCTAGTATGGTGATTAGCTGATCGGCACTAGTTGCATCACCTGCTCCAATATAATTATCTTGAGTAGGAGGGAAATCCCTACATGGAGTGCGTGCATTGATACGGTTTCCATTTCTTCCACTAGGTGCCATTTCTAGACAATGGAATAAACTAGATCAGTTTATGAATCAAAATACATAATCCCATACTTATAAAACACTTAACATAAATTGAACTATTTATAGATATAATCCATAATCATAATAATGTATTCTTTGAGGAATTATATACTCATAAACCCTTCATAATGATTTTTAAAAAAATGAGAGTTATCCTAATCATATCCCATGGGAGTGTCGTAACCAAGAGTGCAGCAAGGCCCTTTGTCGTGCACCAGTTCCTGTTCGAGTCTAGCTCAAAGCGGTGTTTTCGGGTTTTACCCCTAGGTACATCTGTGCTAGAGTCACCTCAACCTGCTCGTATCCAGATAGTGATGTATTGCTCGGAAAACTCACAAAATCTAAACAATACCAAAATTCTAAGAAGTTCTTCTATACTGATCCTCAAAGTTCATATTAGGTCAACATGCTCTAAACAGAGTTTATCTAAATCTAGCTTCCAGGGTTTGTGCTAAACCTCCCTCTGATATCAACTGTAACGCCCTGACCCCAGTTACCTAGAGTCGGTTCATTATTACATAACATTGGCATGATCACAAGAAAGATCAAATATCGAATGACCGATTGGTTTAGTAGCCTTGGAAACACTAGATATATTCATAAGTCTTACATTACATCATAAAGTGAAAAACTACTACAACAATATATTGTCTCTATATTCCACACTCATATCCCCACATAATATCCCTGTAGGTCATTCACAATTTACTTCTTCACTTCCTGGTAAAAATAAAACATAGAAAAGGGGTGAGCTCAAATGCCCAGTAAGGATAACAATATAGCGGAAACTTTCATAATTAAGAATAAACATTTAAGTCAATGTATAATTAAAACAAAAGCCTTTTAAACATGAACTTCAACATAGTATCGCAAAAGTAAAATGAAATAATCCCATTTATTTATTCACATGGATATTCTACTAATCAAATAATCACATGCAATATCAATAACCACTTTCATAATGATGGAATGAATAATGCCAGAATATCATAACCACATATCCAAGGCCTCATGCCAAGACTACAAATAAGATTTTTCCAAGGCCTTGTTCCAAGACACTAGTTTGTCTCATGAGACCTACCGATGAATCGAGGAGCTATAGCGGGCTCCACCCGTCACATATTAAGTCCAATTCATTCCCATATGAAAACGTTTAAACATAACATAAACATTCGTATTAAAACTATCATACAAAATGTCAATACTTTCACTATAAAATATGAACGGTATAAAAATATCACATCCACAGTCAAACATATCACAAAACCTTCAATACAATATATAAGTTTTGTATCATAATAATTCAACTTCAAATAATCGTAAAATCCATCAAAGGATGTTGACATAGATGAAATAAAAACTCTTTTTAGAGAAATATCTCTTTCTATTTTGAAATCATTTAAGAGTCTTATATTTATGAAATAAAACATTTTTTTTTTGAAAATATTCTTATAATATTGTAAGGTAAGGTTCGACGATTTTATAACGGTGGAAAATAGTCGCACCCACCGTATAAGTGAAAAAAAACATTCATACCTTAATTTTGTCGAAAAGGTTAAAAAGAACCTTCTTTGGAAAAAAACAAAAAGATTCCTTTATAAACCTCTTATAAAAAGACAAAAAACGGTATAAATGACTTTATCCCATATTCTAGTAAATAGTAAAAAAAATTGAAATTCATTTTTAAGAAACATTTATGTGGATGATAAAGAGATCCTAGTAGATTGTTATGTATAAACAACCTCGGATAATGAAGAGATTGTGAAATAACCATTACCTTGTACTTTTCCTTGGTTGGGTTAGGTTAACCTCATGTATAATAGTGAATTAATTGTTATTAAATTATACAATAATCATATACATTCATATGATATCATATATGATCTTTTAACATTGCTTTGTTAATAATATCTTAGTATTATCGTCGTTTCGGGTGATAACTTACTCGTTTTCTTTTATATGTTTTGTTACATAAGACATGTTTTTCATGGATAGGTAATATATTATTAATATACAGAATGATATCAAGTCCTTAAACATTATTTTTAAATCATAAAATGATAATTATACTTAAATGGATACGATGGAGAATGAATCTCATCGCGTTCGTGGAGACGGTAGTCTGTACGTACGCACGAGCGACAATATCATTATTTTGATTTTAAAATAATATATAAATGGATGTTATATCATATATAAAGAATAATTAACATGTTATATTTATTATTTAAATGAGTTACACATCATTATTATACCCATCCAAATAATAATATATTAAATAACAATTACACCACGATGTGGAGACGGTAAGCCGTACTTACACACGTATGGTGACATGTTATTCAAATGGTGGATAGAATGCTGAATATGGTTGTACCATATTTATAATAACATCACAGTATATATATGATACTGGATTTATTATTTTAGAATGGTAATAACAAAGGAAGAAGAAGTGGAAGAAGAAAGGATCTTGGAAAAGGGTGGTGAAATCATTACCTCTTCTTCGGGTTCTTCCATTTGATTTGATCAAAAGGGCTCCTTAGGTTGGCTTTCTGATCAAACTAAGGCCTTTATGTTGTAGTGAGGGAAGTTGGGAGAGTATTTGGGCATAGTTTGGCCAAACCAAAAGGCTTTTAAGGTGTGAAGAAATGAGAAGTAGGAGTGCCCTTTTATAAGAGGGGTGAGGGGCACCTTTGGAAAAGCTAGAAATATTAATTTATAATAAATTCATATTCAGTTTCTAATGGATAAAAAGTTGATTATTTAAATTTTAATTTGGGGATGGGTCTAAAAACACTTAACCAATAGAATTTAGACAGGTTTTTGTTACTATATTGACCTTATCTTTAAATATTAACTCTAAGTTAATTAGTTTCACTTTTACAATGTTTCTTTGTATTTTTATATTCTATGGTTAATAAACTTACCATATACATCCAAGCGACCCCCAAGTGGTCTATTAATGATAAAAATATCATGATATAAGTCTCTTGGACGAACCTTAGATTTTTAGGAATTTAATATCAATTAATAATATAATATTTGTTTTAAAAACTCTTTTATGTCAGTTTTGACACTATTCAATAGTTGATTTTTGTGAAACTCATAACAGAATGATTACTTAGAAAAAAGTTAATTAAATCAATCCTAATATGTAATATTATCCTAGAAAATTAGTTTAATTCATTAAAAGTCTCAAATTATATTTATATGGGTATTTATAATATCAAATATTTTAAATTTTCACTATTATGCTAATTACTGCATCATCATTGTGTCATAAATAAATTAAATTATGTAATCTGTAAAAATTATAAATAAAATATAATTATGTAGGAAACCATTTTATATTTCTAATGAATATATATAGTCGAAAATCCAACATATATAACCCTATGTAAAAATTGTTTTACTAAAATATATATGCTTGGGTCATTTTTGTATTCATTTTAACTTGATTAAAATAAAGTGTCCCTATCACCTACAAGTGGCTCCATGGGGTCCAAAAATCGACCCAAAGATGCCTATGGTCGAACATGTATCAACTAGTAATACTAGGACAAGATTTAGTGTAATTTAGTATTATTATAATATTATTTTTTAACCATTATTTACCGGATTTACCCTTAACCATGGTAAATAAAATATTTACCGAAGTAATTATTCAAAATGTATAAAAATAAAAGTTACCTATTTACACAATTTGAACATCCTGATTAAAAATATGGAATTAATTTTTCCAAATTGAAAACACAGAAGTGGTAGAAATTAATTTACAATTAATTCTCGTTGTTAAAACAAAAAGCGTGTTTTTAAGAGATAATAACTATCAAAAGATTGACACTTGTTTATGTCCAGTTTAATTGTAAAATTATGTCCAATGAACAAAATTATATTAAATGGTAAAAATATATTATAAATATAATTTAAAACCAATCAAATTCATAATTTATCACTATTAATTATGTTGATTAAAAAAGTTGTTTTTAATTAAAATTTATTAATTTTCACTATTCATCAAAATATTAAAGTTGTCCGAAAAGTACCAAAATTTCACCTTAGGCTAAATTTAATATTCCGAATCCAAAAATGAAGTCCATTTTAAAAAATAAAATATATATAATTTCAAAAAGTAGGTATTACTATTCATAACGGCTAGTTTGATTGGTTATGGTGTGTTAGAACTCGGTGTTGCGTACAACATATGCTATCACATTATTCAAAAAGAAGCGTACCATGGAAGCTTGGGGTGTTACAATATCCATTGAAAAAGGATATGATATCTTAAAGAAAGGAAATTTTAACCCTATATATAAAGGCCTCATATGAAATACATTGATATCATATGATACGTTTTTATATACAAAAATTTTATTTATTATATATATTTCATTACACGCAACACCATATTTAAATGAATTAAAATATAATATAATAATATTATTATTTACACATTACCATTTTATAATTTGAGTTAAACATGGTTGTATGATTAGAAATAAACTCATTATAATTATTTTTATTAAAAGATATAGATAAATAAATAATATTGATAATTATGTACCATGTTTTTAAAAATACATTATCTTTTTTGAAAATACATCTTCCGAAATAATTAATATTTTTATTATATTAAAGAAATAAAGTATGTATTTTTCAACCCTTATAAAAAATTCATAAGAAAAACGAACCTAATTTTTTTATTGTCATATCAATACAATCTATGTGTCAATGATTTATAATATTATAAAAAATATTTAATTTTCTATTATCCATTAAAACAAATTATTTTAGTTGAATATTTCCTTTTAATTAAAATAAAAAAATGTTCCAATTTTTAAATTTTCTTAACGAATATATTTTTATATAATATTACAAATAATTAAATATATGTTATGAATGGCTCATTTATATTTAATTTCTATATAAAATAATGTTATACCTTATATAACAATTTCCTCACAATATCGATTTCCACAAGGTTTTGATGGATTAATTTTATATTAATTATCAACAATTATATTTACTAAATTTTAAAAATTTAATTCCATATTCTATATAAATAAAATTAATATAATCTAATATTTCTAACGTAATTTTTTTATTATGATCCGTTTCCATGGTAAATTTTTTATCACATACAAATTTAGAAAAATTTTATTAAACCCATGTGGCAAAATATAAAATAAAAATCATCCACAAATTAAATTGGCTTATTGGATAAAATTTCTGAACAATGGTTTTAATATAGAGTTAGATAATGTACATTTATTTATTTATTTATAAATTGGGAACCCAATAATTACTTTTGTGACGATAGGTTTTATTATGTATGGATTAAATCATATTCCCAGACTCTGTATTTAAAGGACTATTTGAAAGATACAATATAGTTTCTTCATGTCCAAAAAATATGAATAAATTAATTCATTATTTATTTAAACCAATAATTATAAAGGAAACAAAATTTATTTCATTATGTTAATGTTAAATCATTTTATACTTAAATCATATATTTTAATAAAAATTGTTTTTTATGTGTTTGGTGAAATTATATTTAATGTAATTTCCTCCAAAAATTGATTTAAAAAATGAGAAAATATATTTCGAATATAGAATATTAATTTTATAAATGTCATATAGAATTATACTTTTATTTTCCTTAAATAAATATGTTATTATGTTAAAATGTTATCTTATAACATTATACTTTCTTTATCCATATACTAAATAATCTGATATTTATAGAATACCATAGTTTTGTTTCATAAACTATAATGAATAATGGTTGTTTTAAAATACATAGTTATAACTCCTAACAAAGTACATAATATTTTATTTTTGTATTATATCATTTAAATATATGAAATAAATTAAAAATTAAATAATATAATTATTAATATAATTCATTTTTATAGTGATAATTAATAAAATATTGTCATTATCTATTATATTATATAGAAAATGAAAACATCATTCATGGAAACTTATGAATTAATCACTCAACATATTGGTCTATTTATCTTATCATCACCATTTTAATATAATGGTTCCAAATATGTAATTATCTTATATATATGATATGAATGTAATTATCAATATATTCTAATGATAAAATATTATCTGTCATTATTTTCTACTTTTCAATAGAGAAGAAAAACATATTTGATATGTTTGTAATATTTACCATTTCCATTATCATTTTTAATCTATTTTTCCAATAGTACCATATATGGATGACTCTTTATATATATATAATAAACATATATGATAACTATATAATTTTTGAAATACTATATATTAATTAATCGTTATCTAATTACATCGACTAGAATAGTTAATCTAAATCATGAATAAACCATGATGCAGTTATGATAAGGAATATATAATTCAACTAATTTTTTTTGATAATTTGGTAATAATATAATAATATTAAATCATATATTTTTCCATAAATATTATATTAGTACAATAAGGATTAATAATAAATATATAATTATCATATAGGATGTTTGAATGTGAATGAAGAAGGATGAGACATGATGTAAGGGGTATGTTATGTCAAATTCATTTTGGTGAGACATATACAATGTTAACACATTATTTCAAAAATTATGTGAATATAAATCTCAATAGAAATGTTATAAAAATTTTATACTTAATTTAATGATGATTAATGTTTCAATGGTCATTATTCAATCTTTTTTTTATTATTAAAATATTACCAATACAGAAAGGGTTAAATATTTCAAACTTAGTATTAAGCATTATTGTCTATGATTACATTTACAATGATTATATTTTATTATATTACTATCAATAATATAAATAATTGTCCAATACAATGATAATTTTTATAGATTACATTTTTTCATTTGTTTTTTCTCTCATTGTGAACTAAATATATTGAAATTTTTTTATTATTTAACCATAACTATATTTTACTATTCAGTCTAGAATATCTTCCATCAATGTACTTATTTCCAAAAAATCATATCTTTTTTTATTCTTATTAATATTAAATGGATTTTATAATAATTTAATATAATGTTTTAAATTTGATTTAGTTGTTACAAATTTATCATTTTATTTTTTCAGAATGAATGAAATTTTAATTTATAATGAAAATGGGAAAGTAATGATTTTATTTATATTAAATTGACGAATAAAATTTCATTCCTTCATAAACAATAAATATATTGATGTTTTATGTAAAATATTCATTTTTTAATGAAATAATTTTAATTAATATTTGAGAAGCATTGGTTTTTATTTCATCAATTGCAAATTTAACTTTTTCTTCATGAAATGTTTTAATTGATTTTAATGGAATTTTCATACAAGAGGACATGTTTTGATGTTATATAATCATTATAGGATATATGAACCAATGATACCATACTTATTAATTATCTATATTTTTTATGATTTTGATTTTAATATTTTTATAAAACTAATTTATTCCTCACGAGTAATGTGTGATGAAATTGTGATTTTTTGGATTTGTGCCTTCATTTAACGTTATATGATATGATATAATGTACTCATTAAGCATATATGATTAATTTACATTACATGATTCATAGACATGGTGTTTAATGTACATTAAATGAATTGTGTATATATGGATATCTCATGAGATATTAATCACTCTAATGGGGAGTGATCCCACTTTAGTAAGACATTACATTCACTATGATAGTATTTGGAGTGAACTATGTACAAGGATATAATGGTTTGAGGATTGAACCCAATCCATTATGATATTACTTTTTATTACCCATTTATAATATGGAAATGATTAACTATGCCAATATATATACCATTAAATTATTTTCGATTGCAATTTAATTATCTCTTGGATTGGTTAGTTTGATTCCATTATGATACATTTTGTATGATATACTATACAATATGCCATTGTTCATTTTTTTACTATGATATAGTGGGTATAGATTTCAATTGGTATGATAATGTTATTATACTCATATTATTTTCTATATTGGACATATCTATTTTTGACTATTATTAATCATCTGATATAATAGTTTTATATATTTCATTTCACTAATATATGGAGAATAATTTTAATAATGAAATGTCTGTCAATGTTGTTATTTTGGATGAACTAAGCGGGAAATAATGTAGACATACGTAGTACCCCCCATTTGAGGTATGTAGCCTTCGTTTATTACACATTATGTGTTTAAAGTGCATTGTATGAGTTGATAAGAGGTTGGGAGAATTTGGAATGCTTTTGAATGAGTTTGAAGGATTTTCTTAGGGATCATGGTTTGAGCACGGTTAATGGAAACCATGTGAATTCTCCAAGAAATCGTGCAGGGGGAGATAGTAAGCTTCGCACGGCCTGCGCACGGTTCTCCAAACCATGTGAGGCAACCGTTCAGACCCTTTCTCTTGAGGCAGTATCCTGCGCACGGTTAGCGCACGGTTTGTCAAACCATGCAGACTAACCGTGCGACCACCTAATATATGGTTTTAAAACCCGAGTTCACACAGGATTGCCTCATTTCTCTCAAAACATCCTCCCACTTGAGCGTCACTTTGGATTTCAGGTTCTCAAAGTTTGAGGGTTCTCTCCCACTCGTTTTGGGAAATTTTTGAAGAGGATTCATGGTGTATTGAAGGTTGTTTCTCCCAGGTAAGTCTCTCATATTGGTTTCGTTGTGTTTTCCAATGGACCTTCATATCCATATCTCTTGGTTTTCTAGATCTACACCCTTATTCTGTAGATCTAGGGTTGTGGTTTCCTTGGATGTTGATTTACAGCTTTTGAATGCTAGGAAAAGGGATCTAGAGAGGTTTCAGTGGTGCGTTCGCCAGTTTTGAGGTGCAGCTGCCAGTGGGTCGATTTCCCGAAAATCCTAAAAGTAGTTGGATTCTCTCTCGACTCCACTTGGTTACAGATTATGGTTTTTGGTTACAATTAATTTGGATGGCTTGATATTAATTTTGTTTTTATGTTCTATGTTTGTTAGAAATCCATTTGGGGATTTTTTTTGGAAAAAGGGGTTTTATGGTTAAATGCTATTGTAGTGTATTTTTTAAAAAATATATTTTGAAATGGGATTCTATTTTTTATTTGTGAAAATGATTGATTGAAATGGTTTTCAATAAAAATGTTTTTATTGAAATGTGGTTTGGCGTGGAAAATGGTTTTTAACAAATGGGTGATTTATTGACATGGTTTGGTGTGTGATGTAATAGGTTGGTTGATTGTTCATGTGACATTGGTCGGTTATATGCTCGGTTGTGATTGATTGAAATGTTGTGTGGATATGGGCATGAAGTATCACTATAAAAGGTGATAGATAGTGTTCGTACGAACCACCATGAGGGTAGTGGTCAGGATGTACCGCTAGTTGTGAATGGGTGAATGGGTTTGGCAGAAGTCCCAACGTTTTTGTTGTTTTGTTGTGAATGGGTGAATGGGTTGGGCGAAAGACCCACCGTCTGGTTTCTGTTGTGCATTACTTTGTAATTTGGAAATTTTTGTGCTATTATGTAAATGATGAAATGACTTGTGGCTGGTTTATTTGGCATACCCATGGTTTCTTGGTTTGGGTGATATTGCTTGGTAAGGATGTGTTTTGGTTATGGTAATGGTTGTATTTGTGATTATTTTATATAAACTGTTTTATTTAAATGTGCTAACAGTTTTATCCTAGTGGCGTGTGTTTGGAAGTCATTTGGGGAAATCCTGCTGAGTTTTAGTACTCAGCCACTGCTTTGTCACATTGGTGTCTTTGTAGATGTTGTGTATCGTGACATGGGAAAAGGTAAGACATCATCCTCCTTTAGTAGTGCATCATTATGTTTGGGTGGATCTTGGAGCATGGAGCTTGGTGTGGAGATGTGGAGTGTGTCTTAGCTCATTTTGGGTCTGTTGTTCAGTCTTCCTCATAGTACTATGATACTGTGTAGGTTGTATTTGTTTGTGGGTTGTATTGTGGAATAGTGTAGTTCCATTTTGGTAATGTAATATTTGGTTGTTTGGTTGACATGCATCATGTAGTTGTTTATAGTGTATCATTGGGTTTTTTTGGTTTTGTCTTAAGGAAAAATCATTCCCCAATAATTTCATGAAGCACTCGGCATTCATTGACAGCCTTCGGCACCTTGGGAATGTCACTTATGCACATGTAGTCCTCACAAAATCCTCAAGAAAATGATGTAGGGGTGGTGTGTTACAAGTGGTATCAGTTTTTATGGTCCTTAGATTTCATGTGAGAGCAGTTGTTCGATCATTAGTATTGATCATTGGTTTTGGTGTTGACATTCATTTTGATATATTCTTTGAGTCGGGATGGTAGCAAGGCATAGCAATGTCTGAACTTGGGATGTATATCATAAAAGGACATAGCTAACCCTTTTATGCTAAAATTCATGTTACCAGGGAGTTGGGTACATAAGTGTTTTTAGGGACACTTATAGGCATTGGAAATATCATTTTCATGAGTGTAGCCAATGAGATGAGCATAACATGCATGGTAGAAATAACATCCCACTAGGATTCATATTTCATTGGGAATAATGATCTATGAGATGAATTGAGAAATGGTTTTTCCAAATGTGTGAAATTGTAATTTGAATAAATTTGGTATTTTGAAAATGGTTTGGTTTTCAAAATGTCGAAACATGGAAATGTGGAAAGGTGGAAGGCCTCATTGTGATAATATTGTGTAATGTGATTTGAAATGGGATTTTGTGATGTCTACGGAAGTGAGACTCATGGTTGTTTGTTTTCTGTTGTAGAAATGGCACTGGGTAGGCATCGTAGAGACCAACCCAAAGTGGCCAATGAGAACATGGTTTCACCAGAGCCTTAGGTGAACCAGCAGTTAGTGTTGAGTATAGTGCATTCTTTCTATGCTATGGAAAGTGGAAACAAAGTGGATGAACCATGGCATGTGGATCATGCAGTTCAATTTCAAAAGAAAAATCCACTGATCTTCAGGTGTGGTTCACAGCTGAAGAGGGCAGAATAATGGTTAAATAGAATTAAAAAGGTCTTTGAGTTCTTGAGAAAACTGGTAGAGTTGAAAGTGAATTTGTCCACATATATGTTGGAAGATATTTCCCTTTAGTAGTGGGAGTTGGTGGTTCAAGCTGGAACGAACCAGGGAATGACGTGGGAAGGCTTTGACGAATTGTTTAATAATCAATTCTACCCACATGTGTTTAGAATTCAGTGCACTACTGATTTCTTCAGTCTGAAGGAAGAGCATATGTCTATGAGTAAGTATGCAGCTAAGTTTATGAACATAGTAAGATTTTCACCTGGGGTGGTGGGTAGTACATCGTTTAAATCATGTATCATTGAAGCTGGTTTAAGGTAGGACATACATTCCAAGATAGTGGTGTTGTCTATAGGTGATTACATAGAGATGGTGAATAGAGCCTCGGTGGCTGAGCAGGATCTTTTGTGAGTTGTGGATGGAGGAAGCATGGTGATATCCGTGGGGAATAGTGGGAATTCATGTAATGCCCCAACCCCTGTTTCCCAGAGTCGGTGCATTATTACGTAACATTGTCATGTTTAAAAAATATCAATTCTCGAAAGACCGATTAGATTAGTAGCCTTGGAAACAATAGATACATTAATAAATGTCACATTTCATCATAAATTGAAAAATTACAATAACATAGTCTTCATAGTCCACACTCAAATTCCCTTCAGACTATCCCTGCAGGTCAGTCGTAAAACATTTCTTCACATCCAGGAAAAATTAAAACATTGAAAGGGGTGATATGAGATGCTTTGTAAGGATAACAATATAGCAGAATCTTTCATAAATAAACATATACATTTAAGGAAATGTATAACTAAAACAAAATCCTTTTAAACTTGAACGTCAACAAAAATATGAAAAAGTAAAATGAAATAATGACATTTACATATTCACAGGGATATTCTACTAGTCGATTAATCAAATGCAATATCAATAAACATTTTCATAATGATGGAATGCATAATTCTAGACTATCATAACCACATAGTCAAGGCCTTGTGACAAGACTAAAAATAAGCTTTTGTCAAGGCATTGTGCCAATAAACTTGTTTGACTCATGAGACCACTGATGCATCGAGAATCTATAGCTGGCTCCAGCCAAAACATACTATGTCCAATTCATTCCTTATATGAAAAGGTTTAAAAATATCATAAACCGTAACATAATCGTATCACATAAAACACGCATAAAGGAAACATAACATTTCCACATTTCAATCACAAGATATAAATACAACACATTGATATAATAAAACCACTTTCAGTTCCAAAATAAAAGAAAAGTAAAACATGGTATTTATTTTTCATTTAAAAAAAGTTATGGCTTGTAGAGGAAGCTGAAACTCAAATAATGGTCACGGCGGCGGAGAAGTCGTTGTCGCCACATATGTACGACAAAAAAACATTCATTTTTGTCGTTTAGTAAAAAGATTTTTATAAAAAATATTCCTTTTGAATACACATAAAATTCAAATGGGTTTATACACCATATAAAAGAATGTTGTGTAAAAAACAAAATATGCCTTAATGAAAGGAGATTGAGATGAAGTCCCTTACCTCATGTATGACTTGACTCGATCATTATTTAATATCCTGAATAATAAACTAGAGTTAATTTACACTTGAATAAGAACCATTTTCAAGTTCAATATTCTTTTTATAACACTTATTGCCATGTTATGTACATTATGTAATTATTTAAGTTAATAACGGTCATTTTGTCGATCTTTGGTACTTCAGTCATAAATAAACTCCTTATAATTACAAGTTGTTCATGTGGTAAAATATCCATTATATCCTGAATTATATTCATGATGTAGATATCATATATATCATATATATCCATTATATACATGCAATTTTAATATTACATAACATTTAGAGTTAATAAATGAAATGCACCGTTCTTGGAAACGGTAAGCCGTACGTACGAATAAATCCTACTTTCATTTCTATTTCATATTTAATGGAATGAAATATTAATTATATAAATTTATATTATAATTCCAATTTAATATCATATATAACATCATAAACTCCATTCTTTATACAACCCACATATGGCATTAACAAATCAAATCACTTTGAGGGGGCGGTAGTCCGCACTTCCTAAAATAAAGATATCGCGTTTACCCATATTGAAAACCATAAAGGTATGCCATAAATGAAAAATACAGAATAATAATGAAAAACAAAAACATAATATATATCATATATAAATATTGTATCATCTTAATTTCCACCATGAAAGGTGTTAAAAGAATATTGAACAATCATCGTTTCGTGAGGCAGTAATTCGCCAACCACAGAAACAATATGTTCTTTAACCATTAGACAGAGGTGTGTGTAATTTTAAATCAAATACATCTCATAAAAACATCCTGGTATATTTATGATATTGATTTTGTTACAAAATATAGGAATAAAAAGAGTTTAAAGATTTGTAGAATTAAAATAAAACAAAGAACACAAGTGAAGACATTACCTTTAAATCAAGTAACTCCTCTTGGTTTGAACCAAAAGGGTTTCTTGAAGAGCATTCTGCCTATGTTAAGGCTTTTATGATGAAGATAGGTATGTGGAGAGATAAAAGAGTAGAGTTTGGCCAAGCCAATGGCTTGATAGGTGTGGGTATGGTTGTAGAGGTGGGGGCCTTTTATAAGAGGGAGGAAGGGCACTCATGGAAAGTCAAGAAATGTTACTTTATTATATAATGAGTTTCAGATTTTAAAGATCCCAAAATTATATATTTCAGGGATAAAGTGATATGGGTTCTAAATCTACTCATCCAATAGGTTTTTTACAAGTGTAAGTCTTAGATTTTACATTATATTTTCATTTTATTTAAATTGGTAATTAATGAGGTAATCCCTACATCATCATGGTGTCATAAACAATTTAATTTATTTAATGTCTAAAAATTATAAAAAAATATCATAATGTAGGAAATATTTCTATCTTTACAATGACTATTTATAGTCAAAGATATCATTTACATAGACAAAACTAAAATTGTTTTCTTGGGTGATACATACTTTGGTTATACTTTCCCTTTAAAAAAAACAATATAATAAAATGTCACTCTCACCCAAAAGTGATTCCATGGGGTCCCAAAGATTGCCACAAGGTGTCCCATGGTCGGTCAAGACACTACCAGTAGAATTAGGACACATGTTGGGGTCATTTGTTATTATTATGATATTATTTTATTACCCTTAACTACCCGATTACTAATTAATCACGATATAAAGATAATTACTGTCATTACTATTCATAATGTCAAAAAACAAAAGTGTCTTAATTACATAATTTGGACCTTCTGATTCCAAATATGGAATCAATTTTACCAAATTACAAATACAGTAATTGTATTAATTAATTTAAAAATTATTCCAACGGTCAAAACAAATACCGTGTTTTTAAGAAACAATATATATCAAAAGATTGACAATTGTTTATGTCCAATTTCAACGTGAAATTAATTATAATGACCACCGTTGGATAAAATGTTAAAATTATATTCTAATTATATAATTTCAAACCACTAAACTGTATAATTTATCACTATTAATTATTTTCATTAAAAAAGTTGTTTTTAAGTATTTTTCACTATTCATAAAAAATTGGAGGTTCTCTGAAAAATACCAAAAATTCAACATAGGCTAATTTCGATATTCAAAATCCAAAAATGAAGTCAATTTTGAAATATAAAATTTATATAATTTTAAAAAGTGTGTATTACTATTCATATTGGCTACTTTGATTGGTCACGGTGTGTTAGAACTCGAGGTTGCGTACAACACACGTTGCTCTATTATTCAAAGAGAAGTGTACCATGGAAGCTTGGGGAGTTACATTATCCCCTCCTTCTAATAATTTCATCCTCGAAATTTCTAGAATATTAAAACATAAAAATACTTGGGTGGTTCTTCATCATATGTTCATCGGGTTCCCACATTGGCTATTCCATCTTATGGGTCCTCTATAGAACTTTTTTACCAGACGAGTCCTCCAGTTTCTCAGCACTTGTTCTCTCGTATCCATAATCCTGATAGGCTCTTCGCAATAAGATAGATCGGGTTCCAGTTCTAATTCCTCATAGGTGAGTACATGCGTTTGGTCAGGCATGTATTTTCTCAACAGTGATACATGGAACACATCGTGAACTTTAGAGAGACTTGGACGCATTTCCAAACAGTAAGCTACAACCCTAATTCGTTTTAGAATTTTGAATGGTCTGATGTACCTGTGACTTAATTTTCCCTTCTTATTGAATCATATAACTCCCTTCCAATGAGATACCTTCAAGAAAACATGATCTCCTACCTAAAATTCCAAATCCTTCCTTCAATTATCACCATATCTCTTCTACATACTTTGAGCTATTTTAATGTGGTTTTGGATTATCTTCACCTTTTCCATCATTTCCTCAACATGTTCTGGGCCTACGTGTTTTCTTTCACCAACATCATCCCAACAGGTTGGTGTGCGACATCTCTTTCCATATAACACTTCATATGGTGCCTTTTGAATACTTGAAGGGAAACTATTGTTATAGGAAAATTCTACCAGATGTAAATATTGATCCCACATACCCTGTAAGTCAAGTGAGCATGATCTCAACATGTCATATAAGGATGAATAGTCCATTTTGATTGTCAATCCGTTTGAGGGTGGTATGTAGTGCTCAAATGAAGTTCAGTATCCAGGAATTTTTGAAGACTTTTCTAGAATCTTGATGTAAAATGGGGATCAAGATCCGAAACAGTTGATAGGGGTACTCCATGAAGTCTTACAAAATCATTAATATACAGTCTTGCTAAACATTCGAGTTGTAAGTCTTCTCTTATAGCATGAAAATGTGCTGACTTGGTAAGATGATCTACAATGACCCATATTGCACTATTCCTTCTAGGAGTCTTTGGTAGTCCCATGACAAAGTCCATCGTAATGTTATCCCATTTCCACTCAGGTATGGGAAGAGGTTGCATCACTCCTCCAGGAATTTGCCTCCCAGCTTTCACTTGTTGAAAAACCATGCATCTTGACACAAAATCAGCAATCTCCCTCTTCATGTTGTCCCACCAAAAATGATCCTTCAGATTTCCATACATCTTAGTGCTACCAGGGTGTATATAGAAATTGGAACTATGTGAATAATCCAATAATTCCCTTTCTAGACCATCCATATTGGGAACACAACGTCTCTTCCCAAATTTCAAAATTCCATCTTCATACAAAAAGTCACTCAATATCCCATCATTCACAGCTTTAATATTCTTTTGAAACTCTTCATCGTCGGTATAAGAACTCTTAATCCTTTATAGTAATGATGGTTTGGCAACCATTTGAAAAAGCATTGATGTTTCACCTTCCATAGTTATTCCCATGTCCATCTTCACTAGATCCATGAAAACAGAATCTCTTTCAAATCTCATATTGTTCAGAACTCCGTGATCTTTTCTGCTCAAAGAATCTGCCACCTTATTTTCCTTCCCTGGGTGGTATTGTATCGTGTAATCATAATCCTTGAGTAATTAAATCCATCTCCTTTGCCTCATGTTTATTTATTTTTGTGAGAAAATATACTTCAAACTCTTTTGATCGGTATAAATCTCACTTTTTTCACTATAGAGGTAGTGTCTCCATATATTCAAAGCAAAGATCACAACTGATAACTCAAGATCATGAGTAGGATAGTTTTTCTCATTAATTTTCAACTGTCGTGATACATAGGCAATAACCCTATCATTCTGTATAAGGACACAACCATGTCCTTTCTTCAATGCATCACTATAAATAACGAACCAATCATTCCCCGATGGTAGAGTCAATATAAAATCATTGAATAATATTCTCTTTAGTTCATCGAAACATTTTTCACACTCTTTTGTCCAAAAAAATTTAACCCCTTTACGTGTCAGCTTTGTTAATGGGTTATCCAATCGGGAAAAATTCAGGAAAAATCTTCGATAATAACCTACTAAACCAAAAAAATTGAGTACCTCAATTATACTCGTCGGTGCTAGACATTCTTGGATCGCTATTTTCATAGAAGGATCAACAGAGATTCCATCCTTAGAGACAATATGGCCAGGAAAAAAAATCTCATTAAGTCAGAATTCACACTTACTAAACTTTCCATATAATTCGTGTCTTCTAAGAGACTTTAGAATAACGCGCAAGTGATTTTCATGATCTTCATATCTTTTGGAGTATACTAGGATATCCTCATTAAATACCACTACAAATTCATCAAGATATTCCTTGAAACCTCTATTCATTAGATCCATGAAGACACAGGGTGGATTGGTCAATTCAAAAGGCATTACTGTAAACTCGTAATGCCCGTACCTGGTTCTAAATGACGTCTTCGGAATGTCTTCTTTATTCACACACAACTAATGATATCCAGATTGAAGGTAAATCTTTTAAAATTATTGACCTCCATGTAGTTGGTTGAATAAATCATCAATGTGAGGTAGGGGATACTTGTTATTTATTGTTATAGAATTTATCTCCCTGTAGTCAATGCAAAACCTCATAGATCCATCTTTCTTATTGACAAAAATAACAGGAGATCCCCATGGAGAAACACTAGGGAGAATAAATCCTTTATAACTCAATTCCTCTAGTTATTTCATTAGTTCCACTAATTCCACAGTGGCCATTTTATATGGGGTCTTTGATATAGGCCTTGAACCAGGGATTAGGTCAATTGAAAACTCAAATTCTCGTTCTGGGGGATGGCCAGGTAAATCTTCTGGAAACACATCAACATATTCTCTCACAATAGGTACCTCCTCAATTTGAAAATTTCCTTCCTCACCCATAGTTATTTCATTATTTTCCTCCCCAATATGTAAATTTAGTTGATCTAATGGGGGTGGATCTAGATAGGAATTAGGTGGTGACGATTCTGCTCTAAATATAATGTGTTCCTTATCATCATCATAAAAAATCGTAACCTCTTTCTTCTTATAATAAATCTTTTCATCATAAACCGAAATACAATCCATACTTAGGATTATATCAAATTAAATCATGGGTATGATGATGAGATCAATAGATAAGGAACATTTATGTGCTCTAATAGAGATTGATTCACAAAACAGTGTTGCAATGATAGTTCCCTTATGAGTTCTGATTGACAACTCCCTTGTAAAATCAATTTGGAAATATCTAATTTTCATAGAGAAATGGGAAGATATGAAGCAATGTGATGATCCAGAATCAAATAATGCATTTGATAAACTTGAATAAACCATTAAATTACTTGCCACCACATCTTTCGGATCTTCTACCTCAGAAGTAGTGATATAATAAGCTTTTCCTTGATCCCATGGCCTTTTCTGAAGTATGTTCCCCTGACGCTTAGGAGATTCATTTGCATAATTTCCCATCTTTCTGCAATTGTAGCATTGAACATCGGTAGATTCTTTCTTCCCCTTGCAATCATGATCTTGGTTGCCTTTTTCACCACACTTGTAACAGACTCAAATTCCTTTCAAGCAAGTACCGGGGTGTTTCTTCCCACATTTACAACATGATAGATAATCAACTTTTCTCTTCTTCCCCTTTTTTCCATTTCCAGAGTGATCAGCAAATCTCTTCTTCTCTTGATTTACATTAAAGTTGTAAGTAATAGTGAATTCCTTTTCCATATTAATAGCACATGAGACAATGTCTTCGTATAACAAAAAGGATTGTGAGACCAATGCTCGATGGAGAAATGGTTTTAACCCATCAAAGAAACGATCAATCTTAATTATTGGGTTACGTATATAATCTGCAGGATACCTCTCTATCCTTGTAAAGTTGGTCTCATACTTTGCGACATTCTCATCCTCCTTTTGTCTCAGACTTAGAAATTTTCATTCCATATCTGCTCAATGGTCACAAGGAATGTATTTTTCTAAGAAAAGCTCTTTGAACTCCCTCCATTACATATTTGATACTTCATTATCTTCTTTTTTTTTAATCAATGACCACCATTGATCAGTATCTCTACTGAGGTGGTAAGCTGTCATGATAACCTTTTCCCTTTCACTACTCCCCAAGGCATGGAATATTTTCTCTAAGGAATTTATCCATTTCTCAGCTACTAAGGGATTTGTACTCCCATTTAATTTTGGTGGTTGTTGCATCATGAAGCAATATAACATTGATCCTCCACGTTGTAGATCAGGGTACTCTATACGAGTAAGGTTATTATTCTAATCCTGAGTGAGTTGTCCCAGTATAGTGATAAGCTGATCAGCACCAGTTGTATCACCAGCTCCATTATAATTATCTTGAACAGGAGGGAATTCCCTACATGGAGTGTTTGCATTGATACGGTTTCCAATCCTTCCACTAGGCTCTATTTCTAAACAATATCATAAACTAGATCAGTTCATGAATCAAAATACATAATTCCATACTTGTAAAACAGATAAAATAAATTGAACTATTTAGGGATATAATCCATAATCATAAAAAAAATGTTTTCTTTTAGGAATTATATACTCATAAACCCTTCATAATGGTTTGTAAAAAAAATTGTGAATTATCCTAAGCATATCTTTGGGGAGTGTCGTAACCAATAGTGCAGCAAGGCCCCTTGTCGTGCACCAGTTCCCGTTCGAGTCTAGCTCAAAGTGGTGTTTTGGGTTTTACCCCTAGGTACATCTGTGCTAGAGTCATCTCTACCTGCCTGTATCCAGATAGGGATGTATTTCTCGGAAAACTCAAAAAATATTTATAATTCCAAAATTCTATAAAGGTATTCTAAACTAATCCTCAAAGTCTATCTTAGGGCTATGTTCTCTAATCATATTTTATCTAAATCTAGCTTCCACGGTTAGTATTAAACTGCCTCTGATACCAACTATAACACCCGACCCCAGTGACCCAGAGTTGGTGCATTATTACCTAACATTGGCAAGATAAATAAAGTTCATGTCTCAAAAGACCGATTAGTTTAGTAGCCTTAGAAACACTAGATACATTCATAAATGTTACATTACATCATAAAGTGAAAAACTAAAATAGCATAGTCTTCATATTACGCACACATATCCCCTTCAGACTATCTCTGCAGGTCATTCATAAAATATTTCTTCACATCCTGGAAAAATTAGAACATTGAAAGGGGTGAGCTCAGATGCTCAGTAAAGATAACAATATAGCAGAAACTTTCATAAATAAACATATACATTTAAGGCAATGTATAACAAAAAAAATCCTTTTAAACTTGAACTTCAGCATAATATGGAAAAAATAAAATGAAATAATATCATTTATGTATTGACATGGATATTCTACTAGTTGAATAATCACATGCAATATCAATAACCACTTTCATAATGATGGAATGCATAATTCTAGACTATCAAAACCATATAGTCAAGGCCTTGTGCCATGACTACAAATAAGATTTTTTCAAGGCCTTGTGCCAAGACACCAGTTTGTCTCATGAGCCCTACCGATGCATCTAGGAGCTATAGCGGGCTCCACCCATCACATACTAAGTCCAATTCATTCCTTATATGAAAAGGTTTAAACATAACATAAACCATAACATAATCGTATCACATAAAACATGCATAAAGGAAACATAACATTTCCACATTTCAATCACAAGATATCAATACAACACATTGATATAACAAAACCATTTTCAGTAAAAAAATAAAAGAAAAGTAAAACATTGTATTTATTTTTCATTTAAAAAAAGTTATGGCTTTGAGAGGAAGCCAAAACTCAAATAATGGTCACAGCAGCGGGGAAGTCGTTGTCGCCGCATACGTACGAAAAAAAACATTCCTTTTTGTTATTTAATAAAACAATTTGTATAAAAAAGATTCATTTTGAATAAACGTAAAATTAAAATGGGTTTATACACCGTATAAAAGAATGTTGTGTATAAAACAAAATATGCCTTAATGAAAGGAGATTGAGACGAAGTCCCTTACCTCGTGTCCGACTTGACTCGATCGTTCTTTAATTTCATGAATAATAAACTAGAGTTAATTTACACTTTCTTAAAAAAATTCAAGTTCATTATTCCTTTTATATCACTTATTACCATGTTACAAACATTATGTAATTATTTAAGTAAATAACGGTCATTTTGTCGATCTTCGGTACATCAGTCAAAAATAAACTTCTTATAATTACAAGTTGTTCGTGTGGTAAAATATCCGTTATATCCAAAATTATATTTATGATGTAGATATCATATGTATCATATATATCCAGTATATACATGCATTTATAATATTACATAACATTTAGATGTAAGAAATGAAATGCACCGTTCATGGAGACGGTAAGCCGTACGTACGCTTGAACACTACTTTCTTTTCTATTTCGTATTTAATGGAATGAAATCATAATTACATAAAGGAATATTATAATTCCAGTATAATATCATATATAAAATCATAAAATACATCTCTTATATGTCCCACATATGGCATTAATGAATCAAATCACTTTGAGGGGGCGGTAGTCCGCACTTCCTAAAATGATGATATCGCGTTTACCCATAATAGAAACCATATAGGTATTCCATAAATGAAAATTACAAAATAATAATGAAAAAATAAAAATAATATATATCATATATAAATATAGTGACATATAAATGGACACCATGAAAGGTGTAAAAAGAAGATTGAACAATCATCATTTAGTGAGGCAGTAATTCGCCAACCACAGAAACAGTATGTTTTTTAACCATTAGACGGAGGTTTGTGTAACTATAAATCAAATACATCTCATAAAAACATCTTAGAATATTGAATATACTTATGTTGTTACAAAATATCAGAATAAAAATATATTACGGGTTTGTAGAATCAAAATAAAACAAAATAACTCAAGTGAAGACATTATTTTTAAAAAGGGTAACTCCTCTTAGTTTGAACTAAAAGGGTTTCTTAATGAACTTTCTGCCTAAGGTAAGGCTTCTATGATGAAGAGAGGGATGTGGAGAGATAACATGAGTAGAGTTAGGCCGACGAAATGGCTTGAGAGGTATGGGTATGGTGGTAGAGGTGGGGGCCTTTTATAAGAGGGAGGAGGGGCACTCTTGGAAAGTCAAGAAATGTTACTTTATTATATAATGAGTTTTGAATTTTAAAGGTCCCAAAATTATATATTTCTAGGATAAGGTGATAAGGGTTCTAAATATACTCATACAATAGGTTTTTTATAAGTGTAAGTTTAATATTTTACATTTTATTTTCATTTTATTTAAATCGTTAATTAATGAGTTAATCGCTGCATCATAATGGTGTCATAAACAATTTAATTTAATTAATGTCTAAAATTATAAATAACATATCATGATGTAGGAAATTTTTTATCTTTCCAATTACTATTTATAGTATAATATATCATTTACACAGACAAAAATATAATTGTTTTACTTGGGTGATACATACTTTGGTTATACTTTACCTTTAAAAAAATAATATAATAAAATGTCACTATCACCCAAAAGTGATTCCATGGGTTCCCAAAGTTTGGAAAAAATAATCGCATGGTAGGACATGACACAACAAGTAGCATTAGGACACAATTTGGGGTCATTTTTTATTATTATGATATTATTTTATTACCATTAACTACCCGATTACTAATTAATCACGATAATTAAAGATAATTATCGTCGTTACTATTCATAATGTCAAAAAACAAGTGTCTTAATTACATAATTTGGACCTTCTTATTCTAAATATGGAATCCATTTTACCAAATTATAATCACAAAAATTGTATTAATTAATTTAAAAATTATTCCCGCTGTCAAAACAAATAGCGTGTTTTTAAGAAACAATATCTATCAAATGATTGACAATTGTTTATGTCCAATTTCAATGTGAAATTAATTTTAATGACCACCATTAGATTAAATGGTAAAATTATATTCTAATTATATTATAAAACCACTCAATAGTATAATATATCAATATAAATTATTTCTATTAAGAAAGTTGTTTTTAAGTATTTTTCACTATTCATCGAAAATTGGAGGTTATCAGAAAAATACCAAAAATTAAACATAGACTAATTTCGATATTCCGAATCCAAAAATGACGACAAATTTGAAATATAAAATTTATATAATTTCAAAAAGTGGGTATAACTATTCATAGCGGCTACTTTGATTGGTCGCAGTGTGTTAGAACTCGAGGTTGCGTACAACACACGCTACTCTATTATTCAAAGAGAAGCATACCATGGAAGAATGGGGTGTTATAACTCCAATGTTTGGTTCAAGAGATGGAGGGACACTTATTCCCATCTTGGTAATATGGTATATAATCAGGTGGCAGGATCGGTGAATCGTCATCTGAAGCCCCAGAGCTAGCTGAGATGTTTTCAGTGTTGTTCTATGAACCACATCAAGCATAATTGTACAAAACAACCTCGAGCATGTCATAATTATAAGAAAATGGGGAATATGAAGTGTTATTGTCATAATGATCAATGGTCAGGTGTGCATGATAATTCTCAGGGATCACAGACGTCATATGCATTGACGGGATGGGGATAAAAACACACCCCTCGTCAGTAGAGTAATGTGTGTCATGGTGATTCTCAGAATTCCACGAAGCCTCAGCAAGGCAATAAAGAGAAGGGTGTGGAAAGAAAATATGTGTTTGGAGATGAGCAGGTTGTGGTGGATGATCAGTTGGGACCATCCACGGTGTGAGGTAATATTCTTTTAAATTCTACCTTGATGTAAGTGTTGTTTGATACGGATGCTTCAAACTCATTTATTGATGTATGTATGGATGAGATGCTGGGTTTAATGGTAGAAATAATTCCTTCGGTTTTAAAACTTCAAAATCCTCTGGTTCGAAGAGAATGGAGAGCCTTCTTGTGTAGAGCATGTAGTATTGTTGTGGTCGGGGTTGAGATAACCGGGAATTTCTCCATCCTTGAGATGGATGGGTATGATTTAATCCTAGGAATGGATTGGATGGTGGCGTTTAAGGTCCTCATCGACTGTAATGCACATCCAATGAATTTTACGACACCCGATGGTGTTAGACAACTCTCTAGAGGAGAGAGGCTTGAAAGGAAGGGTGTAATGGGTTTTTTGGCACTAGTAGTCGACACGTTATCGTATCAATTGGAGGTGTTTCCATCGGAATTGGAAGCGAGTTTTGAACAAAGTCTTCTTCCAGTAATGGTGTATCAGTTCATGGATATGTTTCCTAAAAAATTGTCTGTGTTACCTCTCATACGAGAAGTGGAGTATACGATTGATATCCTTCTAGGAAACAATTTTATCTCACTTCTGTATTATTGGATGGCCACTACTTAATTGCGGGAATTGATAGTTCAGTTGGAAGAGTTAAAAAACAAATGGTTTATCCCGCCTAGCTCATCTCCGTGGGCAGCGCCGGTGTTGTTTGTGAAAAAGGTGGATAGAACTTTGAGGCTCTATGATGATTATCAGAGACTTAACCATGTTACGATAAATATCAAATATCCACTTCCAAAAATTGATGATTAGATCGACTAGTTGAGGGCATCCCAGTGGTTCTCCAAGAGCGACCTGAGGTCGGGATATCATCAATTGTGGTTGTGGAAGGATGATATTCCTATAATAGCTTTCCGAAGTAGATATGGCCATTATGAATATGTGGTTATGGCCTTTGGTATAAAAAATATGCCAGGAATGTTTATGGAATTGATGGATCGGATATTTCAGAGATATCTAGATTCATCTATGGTGGTTTTTATAGATGATATTCTGGTGTATTCAAAGACAAGGGTGCAGCATGAGCAGCACTTGGAGACAGTGCTAGGTATCTTGATGGATCATCGGTTATATGCCAAATTGTCAATGTGTGACTTTTGGATAAAGGAAGTTCATTTTCTGGACCATGTGATTTCTGAATGATGTGTTTCAATGGATCCAGAAAATATAGAGGCTGTTATCTTGTAGAAACCGCCAAAAATGTGTTTGAGATATGGATTTTACTAGGTCTATATGGGTATTATTGGCATTTTTTCTTGATTTTTCACGTTAAGCTTCACTGATGATAGATTAGACAAAAAAGAATGTTCCATTCCAATGGAATAACCAATGTCATAAGTGTTTTGAACAGCTAAGGGGTCGCCTTTCATTAGTACAAATCTTGATTTTTCCAGTCTAGGAAATGGGTATGTGGTGGATTGCGATGGATTAGGATCAGGGTTGGGGTGTGTTCTCATGCAAGGGAATCATGTGGCTGTGTATGGCTCCTAGTAGTTGAGTGTTCATGAGAATAACTACCCATCTAATGATTTGTAATTGGCAGCATTGGTCCATTTTTTGAATGTGTAGCGTCATTATCTCTTCAGTGAGGTATTCACAGTATATACAGATCATAAGAGCTTGAAGAACATTTTCTCACAATGGGATTTGATCATGAGGAAAATGAGATTGACAGAATATCTCCAGATGTTTGATTTTGACATAATGTACACACCGGGTAAGGGAAATTTGGTGGCGGATGCATTATGTAGAAAATCATATGCTCTGATGGTTAAATAGGCATTAGACCAGTGGTAGTTGATGTCGATTATAGCTGATATGTGGTTGGACTATGAGGAACAGGGCGATAGAGTGGTCTTATTTCTGGTTTTGTGGATTCCTAACTTGGTTGGCTTTGTTAAAGAGGCACATATATCTTATTCTGAGTGTGTTTCCATGGGGTTGAGATTAAATGGTGGGGAGACCATTGAGGGTTGGAAACTGAATGGAGATTAAGTTTTGTGTTTTTTGAATCAGATTGTTGTACCAGTTTCCTGTCAAGAAGATCATCTCAGGGCCTATCATCATTCTAGGTGGGATTTGCATCCTAGAATTCAAAAAATGTATAAAGTGTTGAAAGCACAGTTCTAATGGGCTTGTATGAAAAGAGGTGTGTCTCCCAAGAACGGTCAGAAAGAACGATGCCATTTACGTGATAGTGGATTAGCTAACGAAGTCATCCCATTTCATCCCCACATGTGAATCTCATACGGTGGAGGATCTGTCCAAAATATATATCTGGGAGGTGGTAAAGAGGCATGGTGTTCATGTTGCAATCGTATCCAATAGAGATCCGAGGTTTACATCTTGTTTCTGGGAAACCTTGCACCAAGCCCTTGAGAAAAAGTTGACTATGAGCACTGTGTATCACCCTCAGACGGAAGGTAAATCTGAGAGGACTATATAAACATTTTAGAATATGTTGCAGCCTTGTGTGATGGATTTTGGTGGCTCATGGGAGGTCCACTTGTCGTTGGCTGAGTTTTCGTACAATAACAGTAATCATGCATCCATACATATGGCTCTATTTAAATCGTCTTATGGCCGGTCGTGTCATTCTCTACTATGTTGGGTGGAAATGGGTGAGTCCTTGATGGTTGGAATGAGCCTTGTCCAGGAGACTACAGAGAATATCAAGTTGATCAGGAAGAGAATGGAGAAAGCTCAGAGTCATCAGAAATCATATGTGGATCATCGTTGATGGATGCTGTCGTCCGATGTGAGTGATCATGTTTTCTATAGGATCTCTCCAAGGTTGGTACATCATCGGTTTGGGAATCAGGTAAAGCTATCTTCTAATTATATTGTACATTTTGATATTATTTAATGGGTCAGTGAGGTGGCTTATCATTTTGCTTTGCCACCTAGGTTCAGTGCAGTGCACAATGTGTTTAATGTGCCACAGTTGAAAAAGTATCAGCTATATCATGACCTTGTGATTCGATGGGATCATGTTGAAGTATAACCGGATGCTTCATTGGTGCATGTGCCAGTGCGGGTTGTGGAAAGGTATGAAAAAGTCTTGTGTGGTAAAATGGTGGGTTTACTACTTTCCGGGGATATAAAGACCAATGGTGGAGAGAATTTAGTACCCCCTTATTGAATTATGTAGCCTTTATTTATTGTTCTTTATGTGTTTAAAGCACATGGGATGAGTTTAGAAGAGGTTGGGAGAGTTTTTAATGGTTTTGAATGAGTGTTGATTCTTTTTATAGGGAGTTCTGTTTGAGCACGGTTAGTGGAAAATGTGCAGATTCTCCAGGAAACCGTGAAACAGGAGACAGTAGGCTTCGCATGTCCTGCACATGGTTTTCCAAACCGTGTGAGGAAACTGTGCAGACCCTTGCTCTCGAGGCAGTAGCATGCACATTGTTAGCGCATGGTTTTTCAAACTGTGTAGAGTAACCGTGAGGCCACATAAAATAGGGTTTTAAAAACCGAGTTCACTCTAGATTGCCACATTTCTTTCCAAACATCCTCCCACTTGAGCCTCACATGGTATTTTGGGTTCTCAGAGGTTGAGGGTTATCTCCTGCTCGTTTAGGAATCTTCTTGAAGAGGTTTCTTAGCGGAATGAAGGTGGTTTCTCCTAGGTAAGTCTCTCATCTTGGTTTCATTGAGTTTTCCTCTAGATCTACATATTTTTATCAACCAGTTTCATAGATCTACACTTGTTTTGTGCAGATCTAGGGTTTTTGGTTTCCTTGAATGTTTATTTTAAGGCTTTTTAATGCTATGTAAAGGGATATAGAGAGGTTTTGGTGGTGCGTTCACCAATTTTCAGGTGTGGTGGCTTATGGGTTGATTTCTCGAGAACCGTAATGGAAGGTGGCACCGCTCATGACTCCACTTGGTTAGATCTAATGGTTTTTGGTTAATATTAATTTTTTTGGCTTGAAATTAATTGTGATTTGATGTACGAAGTAGGTTTGAAATCTATTTGGGGATTTTTATGGAAAAAGGGGGTTTTAAGGTGAAATGATATTATTATGGATTTTAAAATGGATATTTTAAAATGGGATACTAAGGGTGATTTGTGAAAATGATTAATAGAAATGAATTTCAATAATGATTTTTTATTGAAATTTGGTTTTGTATGTAAAATAGTTTTCAATAAATGGATGACTTATTGAAGTGGATTGGTATGTGATAGAATTAGTTGATTGCATGTTTGTGTGACATTCATGGGTTATATGCTTGGTTTTTATTGATTTAAATGTTGTGTGGAAGTGGGTGGTAGGTCTCACTATATAATGTGATGGATAGTGTTCAGAAGAACCACCATGTGGGTAGTGGTCGGGAAGTACCGCTAGTTGTGAATGGGTGAACGGATTGGGCGGAAGTCTTGTCATTTGGTTGTTTTGGTGTGAATGGGTGAACAAGTTGGGCGGAAGCCCCACCAGTTAGTTGTTGTTGTGCATTGATTTGAAAGTTGGAAATTGTTGTGGTAGTACATAATTGATTAAATGGCTTGTGGAATATTTATTTGGCTTTCCCATGGTTTCTTGGTTTGGTTGATAAGGCTTGGTAAGGATGTGTGTGGATTATGGTAATGGATTCACTTGTGATTATTTTTTATAAACTGTTTTAAATAAAGGTGCTAACGGTTTTATCCTAGTGGCGTGTGCAGGGTTTTCATTTGGGAAAATCCTACTGTGTTTTAGTAATCACCCTCTGCTTTGGAAAGTTGGTGTCTTGGTAGATGTTGTGTATCGTGACATGGACAATGGTAATACATCACCCTCTTTTTTGGTGGATCATGATGTCTGGGTGGCGCATGGAGCATGGAGATTGGTGTCCAGCCGTGCAGTGTTTCTTGGATTATTTGGGTTCTGTTGTTTAGTCTTCCGCATAGTACTCTGATATTGTGTTGGATGTATTGGTATCTGGGTTGTATTGTGGAATAGTGTAGTTACCTTTTGGTAATATAAGAGATGGTTTTTTGGTTGACATGAATCATGTAGTTGTTGATAGTGGATCATTGGGTTTGTTGGTTTTGTCTTAATGGAAAATCGTTCCCCAATCATTTCATGAAGCCCTCATCATTCATTGCCAGACATTGGCGCCTTGGGAACGTCGCTTAAGGCCAAGTAGCCCTCACCGCCTCCTCAAGTCAATGATTTAGGGAAAGGGTGTTACAATATATTTTCCACATGTTCTTTGTATATGTATATTTCCAATGAAAATAAAAATTTATTATTTTGATGAGGATCTAAATGTCTATATTTTATAATCATATAATATGATGTAATCGTTATATATGAATTGTATGGGTAAATATTTTTCATATCATAGAATGGGTTTGTTACCAGTAGAAAAAACTTGTAAAATATTAATGGATACCCTAATAATAAAATTCTTGTATAATAGAACACCCAAATTAATTATAAATAATTGGATTTTTTTTCAAGAAAAAAACTCCTTAATAGATTGTTCAATTGGATGTGGTTTTGATATAGATTCTTTTTGTGGTAATAACCCTTGAAATAGATGGTTGAGTATATCTTGTATGTGTTTCCCATGTGTGGTGGGTGTTCAATTACTACTAATATGGATTGACTATCTTTGTATATATGATTGGGTAAAGTAAAAATTTTATATGAAGCAATATTAATTATTTTATTTTATGATGATTAGGAATTTCCTATGATTGAAACAAGTTTTTTATAAATTAAAATAAATTATCACAATTTAGACAACTAATGTGTGATTATACATGATTATACAATTGATAATTCTTAATAATGATGCATAATTTCCATTCTAACCACAATGGTTTTAAAAATGGATTGATGAAAGGATGAAATTTTTTTTGTGGTGATAGGTAGAAAAAAACACTTATGTACGTTTATTATATTAATGATGTTAATTCCTATATATAATGAAATATCTCGAAGATAGTAAATATATAACCTAAATGAATATATGATGAATTTGTTGTGAAAACTCTTGATTGTATGATGAACACTTGTTAGAGATTTTATTCTTCCTCGATTGATATATTTCAGAATATACTTTATGAAATTCATATTATTTTCCCTCGAGATTAAATAAATAATATTTTATGCATTAAATGAATGTTATTAAATAAATACCAGATTTATTTCTGATGACGGATAATCAATAATTGTATTATGAACCATCATGTATTATTTTATATTCGATATAATAAATATGATCCTTATATGGAAATTACAGAAATTATATAGGTCGTGAATCATTTCCATAACGGGTGTCCATAATAAATGGTTTTTGATAGAAAATATAAAAGATACTATTATTTTATATGTCTATAATGATATTTTACTATATGAGTTACATAGTATTCTAGTAAATCAATATAATTAATTTTAACTAGAAGACATACCAAGTGTTACCCATATTTCAATTAAAAATAATGAATATACCCTAATGATTTGTAGGCATTGAAAAACATATATCAAGATAATCATAATAGTGGATTTTCACATCCATGTGCGTCACTTTGGGTGTACGACTTCTTTTTTAAAAAATAGTTGATTGATGTGACCCTATAGTGATTATAAAGAATGGAATAAGATCACTATCAATATCAAATATCCCTTACCATTTAATGATGGCTTGAAATTTAAAATATGCATATCCTAATACTTTTCAATTAATTAACTATATTTTAGTTTTCATTAATGTGTTTTCAAGAAGTAAGATACACCCAAGAAATCATACTATAACAGGAATAGATTGTATGAATTTCTAGTAATACCGTTTTTCAGAAAAATACTATCATTATATTCATATATTGAATTAATATTCCCATTAAGATTAATGTCACAATTTTTTAAAAATATTTAAACAAAGTAATCTTAGAAATTCAAATTTTATTAATGAAAATGATAATCAATTGTGTATTCTACTAAATACCAAATGGAATTTGATTCTTTTTGAAATATTTAAGCATTGTTAATTTATAATAAAAATGTATTCAATTATATGACATATAATATATTATCAAGTTAAATATAATATTGCATAAAATAGGAATGTTATTGGATTTTGGCCTAGAAATACCATTATTACTATGATCTATAGATTTCATGGTTTGTATTTATATTATGAATTATTTTTTTATTAATTATCCTAATTGTGTAATCATGTATCTAATATTACTGTGATGGCATAAATGTTCCTTGGGATATAGGAATATGAAATTATTTAAAGGATACAAAGAAAATATTTCTCACTACACCTATTCATATTATACCCCATGGTGGAGAAGTGTTTGTAATCAATAGTGATCCATCGACGATGGGACTGGGAAGTGTGCTCATTCATAATGATATGATTATTTCACATGCCTCATGGAAATAGAAGGGTCATGTTCCAAATTACCCAACACATGATTTGCATATATTTGTTATGATTTATCCATTAATGATATTGTAGAATAATCTTTATAGATAATTCTACGATATATATATTGTTAAAAAATAAAATGTATATATTATCACAAAAATACTATTATTTCCAACAAAGAATGTTTTTTGAATTGGTTATATATTAATAATTATTAATGCAATACCACTATAAGAAATTTTTAAAATTCTGTTGATATAGTTATTTGAAAATATCATGCGAACTGATCTTTGATATGGATAACTAAATACATAATTTTTTATTATTTCCAATGAATTGACCTATAAATCATGAAGGATGTGGGGAAATATTACTTTTCTCACATGAGAGTTAAATTATATTTCCATGTAAAAAATTTCATAGTGCAAAATGATGTTGGGTAACATTAAAAAAAGGTAAATAATATTCTTATGTACAAACACTATTTTTAAGGAAATATATGGTTGAAGAACCATTAATGTGTTGCCTAAATTATTGATTTATATAAGGATTTACTTTATGAGGTCCATAGTTCATGATTACATATTTATCATGGATGTGAAAATGTATAGATAGATCTTAATGGGTATTTATATTTAGAAAAAATTATGATATATATTGTAGACAATGTATCATAGTTATTGGTATACTATAATCTTATGTCTAAGAGATATAATTATAAAAGAGTATAAGAATAATTATCTATAATGGAATTAAAATTTCAAAACAATAACATAGTTTTAACATTCAGACACTCTCAAAACTATAAGTACCATAATTTTATTAGGGTTGTAGTCATTCACCATATGAATTCAACACAAATCATCAGGATTAGAGAATATTATTATATGGATCATAATTATAGGATACACATTATGAAATATGTATTATATCAAAATATATCAAATTCAATTGTCTCATACTAAGATCATAGGGTTATCTCAAAGTTTTAATTATTTCTTCTATAGAATCAAGATACATATTGGAGTTTTAGAACCAATTATTTCCTTAATACATAAATCTTGGCTGAAAAAAATCATTAAAAAGATGATCTGAATATTTTGATAATGTATATAAAATATGGTTGTGATCAAAATCTTATTTTAGTCGAGTTTTCATATGAAAATATTATTCACATGATCATTAAAATTGTACCATATAGTTTCCTATATGATGATAATTTTAGAACTAAAATTTGATTTAAAAAAGATAATGATATAAATATATTGGGACATCATATATTTGTTTTAATATAAAATATATCATAGAAATGAATCAAAAGATAAAATAATACTTACTGAATAGAAATGTTATTTTGGAAATTCTCATTAAGACTTTAATATTGATGTTAGTGAAAAGGTATCACTATGAATTTCCTCACGGAACCCAGTTATGTGATTTAGAATGAAGATATATCTAAGACCTAAATATATTGTCTCATTTGATATTCATAAGAATGTAGGGGGGATTTATTATATCTTGGGTCTCCCCTCTAACCTCTATGATATCCCCTATGTGTTCAAATTTTCTCTCCTATGGAAGTAAAATATTGATTATTTACATGTTCTAAAAATAGGTTCTACAACAATACCATGATCTTTCATAAGACATAAAACCATATAAATATATGGATATATGGATAAGGATATCTGGATGAATACAAACCACTTGGTTAATGTTATATGGTGGAATAAATTATTCAGTGAATCTACCTAAGAACCTGAGTAAGTGTTGAGATTTACTTATTCGTATTTGTATAAATTGGATAAATGGATCATGGTGTAAAAAATAAATTTTATGGGTGGAAAAATAAAATAACATAACATTTTGTAATATGGTTCAATATAAATAATTTTTTTGTATCATTCATTATATGTATCAAAAACAGCAAACAAACTCTGATATACTAATAATGTATTATTATTTTTATGTTACCATTTTTAATTGATATTAAAAATATAATTATGTATATTATAAAATAAATTATAAAAATATGTATAAATATATTATTTTTATTGACCATATTGATTATTACATAATCAATTATTAGGAATGTTATTGTATTCATTGTTAATTCATTTTTCATGAAAGATAATTATAATTGTTTTTAAATCATATATGTATATTTATTCCCTTAAATTTGATAAAAATTATTTTTTTAAAAATACTCCATTTTAAAATTCATTTTGTAAAAAATATTTTCCCATCTAATTTAGGTTATTTTTAACAAATTATTATTTATATTAATTTATAAAATTACATTTTAATTTTGGAAGCACCTTTTCTTTTTAAGAATTTTGAAAGAAATATTTTTATTAAAATAGTTTTAGAATTTTATTTAGATAAATTATATTATAAAAAATATATTTTGGTATTTGGAATCTTTTTAATTTTTAATTTTGATATAATATATTTTCATTCGTAGGAATACAATTCTTTCTATTGAAATTTTATTATGTGTTTTGTAGTGTTCTATTACATTGTATATTCATATAGATATATAAATTTTATTGGATAAAATGAATTAAATAATTCTATTAATAATAATTAATATACATAAATAGGTGAAACATTGTTTTTGGTGAATATGAATAGGGACTGTGGTATAAATTTTCCACCACGGTTAAAGATATATAATTTGTTTACAACCATTAGGTAAAATATCAAATTACATAGAACCCATTAATTTTCTGATTGGGTGATACATTTTTGAATAAAATAAATTTGAAATAGTTAAATTAAGTATTATAAATCATTATTTTTAATTTCAAAACCCTAGAATAAAATCATTAAATATAAGTTACATTTTATTCAGTTTTGGTAGTACATCTAATATCATTGTTGGGTTATTGAATTACGTTATGGAAGACACAAAAATTATATTACATTTTCATTGATTATAATTTATTCAAAAAAATAATTAGCGACCAATTTAATAAATTATTGAAAGTTTAAAATATATTTAAATTTAAAAATGATATTTTCAAAATATTATATTTCATGATTTTTGTGTTCTCAAGCAAATGAAAATGTGTGAAACAAATTAAAAAGTTTTATTTCATGATTTTTTTGTGTCTATCACTTCATATGTTATAATTTTATATGACTTTATTCCGCATGAAATGATAATGTTGTTTCTATTTTTAAATCATTTTCCAAATTATAGTATCTCTTTTACCTCCTGAATCAAATAATAAAAAATATCTTCTCTTATCCATTTATATTTAGCCATATTAAATGGATATTAAAACTTTTATACATTAATTGAATAATTAAAAACAAAATATATCTTCTGGAATTTCTTAAATACGATCTTCATAAGCCATATTGTGTAAATAAAAAACAGGGTTCTCAAAAAAGTTTTACTACTTTTTACCAAGCACATCATATATTGGTTTTTCTTATACCCACTACATATAATTATTTTACACTATAAATAAAATAATTTATTACCTTCCATAAAATAAATATTTATTATTGTAATCTAACAACCATTTTCGACCTCTCTTTTATTCATTATAATATCAAATCATCATTAATGTGTATGTATAGGTTACTCTATCAACTGAGTTGTGTTATTAATTTTTACTCACCAATTATATTTTGTTGTAATAAAGATGGAAAATTAATTTTTTGTAATAGATTTAATATATTATTTTTTCCCATTATTTATATAATTCTTTTTATCAATCATTATTTTATTTAATAAATTATGATTTTATTCATGTGTATGTATGGCCTTCAGTGTCCCTAAAAATTTTAATTTTTTTAATCTATAACATTTATTTATGAATATATATGTATATATATAATATATTTTATTTATATAATTAATAATATTAATTATATAATTTATGCATAATTAGTTTACACGGAATGAGATAGTTGAATGAAAACTCGAATGAAAATATGTTATATCCAACATAATAATGATTTTATTAATGAATTGTTAAAAGATGATGATATGATCATATTAGTAAAGAATATGTTTTATTATATATATGTTTATTATTATAGTTATTGTATATATAAAAAAATTTATATAATTGATAGCTTTTATTTTATTAAACTTGATAAGACATGAGTTCAGTGGTTTTTCATCTAACATTTATTTACATGAGATATATTCCATAATAACAAATTCTTTCTTATGAGTTATATATGACACCTATTTAAAATGTTGTAACATATCATCATTATTTTAGATATATTTATTTATTTACATATTGTTATTATTACCAAGAGATTTTGGTTTAAATATTACAAAAGTGGTAATGTATTTACATCCCAATTAAAAATTTTCATATAGATATTTTATAATTATGTTATGGATGATGAAATTTCAAAAATTTACTATAATAAAATACCTAAATTTTCATTACCAATAAATATTTCCTCGACATTATATAGTTACCGTTAAATATTAACTCATTATTTTATCACTATACTTATATAATATTTTTTTTGGAATACCATCAATGTATTAAAATTTAGCATAGAAATATTATTTTCTATGTGAATGTTTTCTTAAAATATATCTATAAATTATTTACTATTTCCCAATGATCGTTTCAAAAAAATATCACCCATTATTTAAATTTTATGTTTTTATAAGAAATATATTTCCATTTTATAAATGATTTTATTTAATATGTAACTATAATTTTAATGGAATCATGTTTTAACAAACAAGAGATGAACAGAAGATCCCACTACTATTACACAAACATAAATATATTATTCCACAATAAGTATATAGGTTTCACTATTTAAACTTTTTATCATTAATAATTTTTTTATATATTAATATTCCATAAATCATTTGGAAGTGAAATTTTTATTTTTTACGCAAAATGTTGAAGCTAATATTTTAATGTTATTTTAATATAATATGTCATATATTGATATTTCATAATCAATATTATAAAAATTACAAAATAATTAAACATTCATAAAATATATGTATCCATTATAATTATAAATATTTTTTTTTGAAAACAATATCTTTTAAAATGATATTTTATAATAGAATGGTGACATGTTTATGATGAAAATTTCAATTTCATATGTTATTATATATAAAAAATATTTAATTACATATATGTATGGATTTAATTATAAGAATTGGGGGCCAATATTTATATATCCCTCGAATGCATTGATTAATTATGGAAGTATCATGAGATAAAATGACTAAAAAGGGGAGTGAACCCAATTCAATAGCAGAATCAAGACAATATGATAGACATGGGTGTTAAACATGACTATACATAGAATGGTTTGATGATTGATCCCAATCCAAAAAGATAATATATATATTGATCCTTGATAAAAAGGAATAATTTTTCTATAATAATGTTTATGCATCCAAAATATGTATTATTTCACATTTATTTTCTCTTGGGTGATGTTATTTTATTTTTATTATGATTAATTCCTTTTAAAGTACCATGATTTATGTTATGATTCAAGATTATATTTGATGATATGAAAGGTTTGTTTTTTTAATTTTAAGTTGATAATCACATGCCCTTAATCGAATATTATCCCTATGTTCAACTTGAAATTATCCTTTTCTACCCATACTAAGTAACTCAGCTCACCATATTTTATTATTTCATTCCCCAATACATGAAGAATTATTTGTTCTACGATTTTTCTAAAAAAATTCTTCTTTTGTGATCTATTTGTGAGATTATTTAGATCTCTACTAATTTATTTTATTTATACATAGTTACAATGAATATAGACCTATCTGAGTATGTCATGAATTATATTGTTATTTATTAAAAATCCAACTAATATGATATAAATTTTTGTATAAAATAATATTGTCACTAAATTATTGAAATTATTGATCATATAATGGATTTAAATTTCAAATATTCACATCCACTTAATCCCACTCAACTTAGTGAGGTGATACATTTATCTCTCATTAAAAAGTAAATAACTAAAATATCATATGCGTTGAAATAATATTTTTTTACTTCTTGAGAAATATATGCCTTATAAGAAAAAATAGATAGAGATTCTTGATGGTTGATATAATGTTAAATGAAATAATTCCCCTTATCTTGTCAATTTTTCGTGGTAAAAACAAAAATTTGATGAATCTATATAGGAACCTAAGGATGCGATAATGAAAAATAACCCTCTTCTAATTGAATCAATGGAATTTAACACCAACGTGAAATTATTCTATGTTATCAAATACATGACCAATATATTTGAAAAAATAATTCATTATAAATATATATATACTGTTTAATATATTGTTTAACATGGAACATCAATATTTAAGAATATATAGTTTTACTATAAAAATATTATGATTTAAATATGCTTATTAGAACATAACGTTGAATTGGAATGTATTATTTTCATAATTAATATATATGTATTGATTAATTCGTTAGATATATGGGACAAATATTTGGTGAACATATTTTATATCCTATAAATCTGTTTTTATTTCATTTTGTGTGTGTTTATTTTAATTTCTTCCGATAATTTCATATAATTTACTTTTATAAAAAGGTATATCATTTATTATTTATGAATTTTAAAATTTTCTTATTTTTTTTTTAATTTTCAAAAAAATTAGTTAAAGAATAAATATTGAAATTAGATATATTAAAAAATGTTAAAATTTTATTTTTAACAATTTTTAAAGAATATTTTTTATATTTTACATATAAATGATATTATATAATTTTGAATTCACTTAAATTAATGTATAAAATATATATATAATCTATGCCATATATCAGTATTATAACAATTTTAAACCAAATTATTATTGTTTCCAAAAAACTGATTCATATCATTCAATGAAGGATGGTTATATGATAAATTTATACCCCTTTTAGATATTGAATTTGGGAAAATGGATTCCTTATTTGGAATTAGAACAATTAATATTTTTAGTAAGTCCAACATAATTTTTTTAGTTATGTATACTAAACAAAATTTCATGATGATAAAATGGTAAATTTGATATTCAATGGTTAATTAAAAGTTATAGGTCTCTATTTTTCATCTGAATTCTTGAATTGGTAAATGTATCAAAATTATTAACATCATAGGAATTAAAATTTTAATGATCGTGGGTTTCTTTTCCATTTAATATATGATATAATATTATGAGTAAAGAAAAATATAAACATTATATATTATACATCTAATTATTTGTTCATTATTATGATAATTATTTTTTATGAGATTAGTTTCATTCTATAAATATAGAACCCTCATATAAGGACTGTGCAAGATGAATTAAATTGAATTTAATTAATTTTAATCAATGTAAATATTATTTATTGATGATGATATAAATTTAAAATTTAATATTATTAATAATTATTTTATTTTATTTATAGTTAAAATTATTAGATTCAAATTCAAAAAATTCAATAATGTATCTAGTAAAAAAGTTAATGATCATAGTTAAGAATTTCATTAAAGATATTTTATGTAAATATAACTTATTAAATTTAATTAATACCATAACAATATTTGTATAGTATAACTAGTATAATAAATTAAATAAAAATTATGCCTTATCTATTAATGATACAATTGTAGCCTTTTATATATAATTGTATCCCTTTAAGATTTAATATTTCAATATTTAGGATAAGGATAAAATTTATCAATGAATGGGTTATATTCAAACATTAGGTAAAAAATAAGACTCATACCTAACTAAATGTTAATAGATGAATGGGTTTTAGCCATTCCCAATATGTTCAACGAAAATCAAGTAACAATTTTCCATGTTAACTTGAATATTGATTTTTATAATTATTCTTTTTCTTAATTCCAATCACATCATGAATTTCCCTATAGAAACTCACAACATATTCCATATTCTATGATCCACCTTGAGTAATAGAACATGAATGATCATTATAAAACTATTTTAAAAATATATTTATTAATATTTTGGTTGTGTTTTTCTTTCGAAATGTAAAACCCTATGATCCTTATGAGGAGACCAAAATGATCAAATTGACAGAAGTGGTAATCATCATAATTGAGAACATTCATTTTCAATCTTATTTCACAACCGTCAATTATGTCACAACTATTCCAATATATAAAAACAAATATAAAAATTATAATGATACGCTATTATTATTATCTCATAATACTTATTCATATTATTCAGTACCAAATGGGGAACAATGTAATTGATTATATACAGAATATATAAACACCTCATGAACAAATATGATTTATCTTCCATTATCAACTCACTAGGATTTCTGTAATAATGTATGTAATCAATTTTTATTATAATTATAAAATAATTATAAATTTTTATTTAAATAAATAATCTAATTCCTTACCAATCGCCCCATTAAAAATTGGCAATTCTGTTTCCTCATTACTATGATCTATTAAATATTTTGAGGAGATGTGATTCATTTTTATGTCTATTAGTCACGGTTTGTGATAAATATATATATATGTAATGAATATGAAAGATTATTATGTCATGAATAATATTATTGATATCATATAAATGGGCCTGATAATATTTTTTGTAATTTTACATGTTGATGGTATGTATATATAATCATTATATATTTATTATAAATTATATTAATATCAGTTCTATATAATGTTGTCCTTGATATAATGTATACCATCTCAATTTCCAGTCAATTGAAATATATTCATTATTATGTACATATTCACTGTTTATGTCATTTATATATTTTCCATTTGATTTTTATTACAGTAATATTTTATAATGATGATGTTTTATTCAACTCAAATTTTTTTTTCCTGGGTTATTGTTTAAAAAGTTTATTTTGTGGTAGAAATTACATTTATAAACTAATATTTTTGGATTGATATTATTGGTCATAAAAGAATCATTTAATCAATCCTATATAACCTATATATATTCATATAATATAGATATGTAAGGGAGATTTATATATTAATCTATATTTTTTTTCTAATTGTTTTCCTGAATAATCTAATGAAATGATTAAGATAAATAATGAATGTATTCAACTTTTTATTGTATGTATTTTCTTATTATGTGAAAATATTGAAAATTGTTTAATAAATTTTTTTTGAAAGGATTTATTATAGACATTTAATGTTATACATGATTATTTAGAATGGCTTAAATTAATATTTAAAATGTATCCATCAACGATCATTTTCAACATTATTTACAAATATCAAACGAAATGTTTTTTTTTCACCTTATTCAACATTAATGGATTTTCCCTTCAGGTTTATCATTTTATTAAATTTAGAATCTTCTTGACTCTAAATGGATTTAAAAATAATACACCTTAATAATATTTTTTTAATTCTTTTCGTCAATTTTTATAATTTCACTAATGTACAATATTTTTTTAGAAATCATAAATTTTGTATGAATGTATACTAATATTTTATATAATTTCTACAATATGGAAATTATGTGTTTCCTCAATCATTCACATTCATGTAATAACTTTTCAATATATTTTACATTTATATTTAATGTCTATGTTATTTAAACTAAGGATAGGATTACATCATAAATGGTATTCCAAATCTACATATGTAATTTTAATATAAAATTTATCAAATTAATTAAAAAAATAATTATATATTTTTTACTTTATAATGATATTTATTGATATTTAATTTTATTTTTAAACTAAATATTCTATTAAATATATGTAGATTAAATTATACACAAATTAGTGGGAGGAGAATTTTATAAATAAGAACTAAGGATTTGACGTGTCTCATGATACAAACCACTTTTGAATAAATTTAAATGTGTTTATGGTGTATATATAAACATCAAATGACCTGTTTATGTTCAAGGACGCGTTGTTATGAATATGAAGATGTTCGATATCATGACCCCTTATACTAATCATTTCCATTATTTTTAATATTTTAATTATTATCTACAAAATTACTTAATTTATATTATAGTTTAATTTATTTTTTATCATTTTAGTAATTTATGGGATTGGTTATCTTTTCATTTACCAATCCATTTTGATTAATCCTTGTTTATTCATAATAAAAAAAAATTTATTTATCCATTATAATTAATATGAGCTGACTCATTATTATCACTCATGTCCCAATATAATACTAAGGATATTTTAAAGACTATAATTGATGTGTAAATTTTTCTATGCTATGTCTTAAATTTTATTACCAATGTAATATATGAAACATGTCTCTATGTATATATTCATGAAATCTAAACTATGTAATACATGGTTATGTGATAACTTGTATTTTATTCCAATTTAATGAATCATATACTTACCACATATTACATAATTTGGTATTCATATATGAACCATGGTAAATGTGGATGGACCATAACAAGAGAATATGACCATATATGAATAATGAAGAAATTTATATTTTAATTGATGATGGTGAGAAAATAATACTATTTAATGGTTGATACATTTTTATATATAAAAAATATATTATATTATAGGAATTTTTATTTATTTAAAATTTATATTTAATAAAATCAAATTTACAGTACAGGAGGGTAGAACACTTAAGATGAATGTCGTAATTTAAGAAACAATTTTAAGTTACTGTATCAAATTTTACTAGAATTGTATATTTTTAAATATTTCATACGATGAAATTATATTATATAACTATAAAATTTAATATTTATTTATTTATATCATATCTTTTCTATAGATTTCAACTTGTACTGCTATTTTTCTTTCATCATGTTCCCAAGGGAAAAAGAATGTTTATATAGAAAATAGAAAAATTTATCTTCTTTTGCGAATCATTCTATTCATGGGTCTAATATTTATAAAATATTTTCAATAATATTATTAATAATTAAAAAATATTTATTAATCCATTTTTTACCCTTGTATTAATTTATATAAATATAATTTAAGGGAATATTCTTTTTTGTTTCCAAACAAGGATCATATGAATATTTACTAACAATTTCAATGTAATATTTTAGAATTATACCACATGAACAATTATCCCCACTATCATGAGTAAACCATCAAATTAAGGTTCATTTATATTTTTACTATGAAAATTTTAAATTATATGTTTTCATTAATTTTCTGGATATTTTTAAATTCAAAATATATAACATCAAATAAGAATGGAATGTTAAAAAAATATATGTTCTAGATATCTTATAATTAATTTTTATATATAACAAGATATGTTTACTTTTTTGGCTTATTGGGAATTTGATAAAATTATACAATATTTATTCTTTATTTTAATGATTTATAAATACGATGATGAAATGGTTTATGAAAATTATGTCTATTCCATGGTTATTATTAGATGATAAGATTATGATCATCTAGCACAAATATGTATGGATTTAATTTTATTATTACTAGTATCATTATTATATATTCCTTTAATTAATTAAGTAATAATGGATATCTACTAGGATAATAATGACTATAATAGGGAGTGAGAAAAAATTAGTATATCACATTGTCTAAAGGAATAGTCTGGGGGTAAACCATGATTATTTTACTGTTGGAATGAGGATGTAACCAATACACTATGATTATATTGTATTTGACACCTGACTAAGGAAGGGATTTTATAAGTTTATGTTCATTCCACTAAATTATATATTATTTGGATGATAATTTTTCATTTTGTATATTTTATTATTAATGATTCATCTCTCTTATGTTTTTCTTATTTCTATTGATAATTTTCTCCCTTTCAAGATTATTATATTTGATTTAGTGTGTATTATTTTATAATTTTCTAATTATGTTTTCATAACAACAATATAATATATTTTTAACATATAATCATTTATTTAGATCACCTATGATTTCCATTAGTGTGAATATAAGATCACCATTTCTTATGTTTCACATCACAGAGTTAGGGATAAATGATTCAAATATGTAATCACTAAGAAGGGTTGTAGTTTCAATGAAGAAGTTTTAAAATAAATATGGATTTTAAATAATAGTTTTCATAGTATCTATGCTTTGAAATAAAAGAATCCACTATAATATTTATGAATGAGTAACTATGGAGTTTATTTACTATTATTCTTGAAATATATATATTTTAATCTATTAATACAACATTCCAATAAATATATGATAATATTTTTAGAGTAAACTAATATGTAAATAGATCACATGCTTAAATTATGGGTGCATCAGAATACATAGAAATAAATAATAGGGGCTATGTACACTGGCTCGAAACTATAACTAATTGTAAACATATTCCATGACACTAAGTTAAAAACACTAAATCTTTATTTATTGATATAAATTATTATATAAAATATAAATATATTTTTTTAAAAAATATAGATATGACATCATCAATATTTTATAGATCATAGTTTAACATATTGTAAAATTTGAAAATAGTACATTTCCAAAATAAATTGACATGGAAAGTCCCATATAAATGATTTTGAATTTTAAAAAAGAAATTATATAATTCTGTTCATTGAAATGGATAATAGGTTATCATATTAATTTATTTAAAAACATATTTATTATGGAAATTTATATTGATAATCTTCTAGGAATAGTAGTGAAAATATTTTTTTTAAAATTTATTGATATTTAATGAACAAACAGTTTTTAAAAACTGACATGACATCACAAATAATCATATGATTACATGACCAATAAAAAATTGATATCATTGAAAAAACAATGAATCATATTAACAAAAATCAACTGAACACCACAAAATATAAACTGACCACATGAGAATATTGAATTGACTTCATTGTCAAATATCAATTGATCCTAATATCATAATTTATGAAACAAATTTAACAAATAATCATTTAATGGGAATATTATTTTTCATGAATATAATAGTCAAAACACATACCTAATTAACAAATAAATTAATGATCAAATAAAAGTAACCATTTAAAAAAATATCAATACAATACATGATTATAAAATGGCATGTTGTATAGAAAATAATATAATCACCATATAAATATAAATCAACTGGATGAATGAAAATATACAACTAAATGAATGAATGAAAATTGTTTAATGAATTTCAAATAATCAATTAACAGCATGAATAAAAATTCACTTACTACATGAAAAATAAATTAACAGAACACATCAACAAATGGAATTCACGAATAAAATCAACAAATCCTATAAAAACCAATTTTTTATTTAATAAAAACAAGTAAAATTACAACCCTCTAGATAACTTCTAACAATAGTAAAAATATTATAATGGTATTGTAAATATTGTACATTACATCAAATTCCAAACAACAACTCTCATTACTAATAATTAAAATCAAATCACTCAATAACGTGAAACGGGATCTAAAATCCAACATCATGTGATAACACATAATCAAGTATATAGAAAGGAGAAAAACCATATAATAATGGTAATAGATCTTAAAAAATATATTATATGATCAAATTTGGAAAATAGGTTAACTCATATAATATAATATAATGGAATATCATCATAGCAGGAAGAGAATAATGAATATTTAACTAGATGATTATGTGTCATAAAAAATATTAATCATGAATCTATGATTCATATTAAAATGTCACCTCATATAATCCATTGTTCTAAATGAGAAATATAATAATAGTGAAATTATTTTTTATAACACACTCTCCTCTGAGACCTAAGTCTGGATAATGGATTCAACGAAATATATATTGTAATCATCCTCAATAATACCCTAATTTACGATGTGTTAAACTTTATGATGATATAATTGAATATATGATATTTGTATTTTTTTAATTAATTGTTCTCATATAGGTTAGTATATCTTGAAAATAACCCATACTTATAATAGAATAAAACACCATGAGTTCCCAATTAAATGTGATAAATATTACACCCACAACTGATCCATCATCACCCATGATGGGGGAAAACATTAAGAAGTCACAATAAATTAAATAATACTATAATGGAATCCTTTTATGAATTAAATAAGACATATACAGATCATGTACAGACTTTAATAAGTCATTGATAAACTATATTTTCTCTAGAATACTCTAAAAAAATTTTATCTGAGAAAAATGACCCTCTAAACATATTTTCATTTTAACAGAGAATTGAAATGTCACATATATTATTAATAATATTCCATAAAACAATGTTATGGAAGATACTTTTTTAATTAAATTCCAATGTGGAAGGAACTATACTAGTGAACCTCCAAACTCTAGAATAATAACTCACTATATATCCTCTTATTTCTGGTTAATTATATATTTCTGACCATCCATCTATATATAAAAATTAGTTAAAATACAGACATGAGAGACACAAGAATTTTGGAGGCAACAATACACCCATGAGTTAACTCCAAAAAATTGATCATATATAATCATCTTTTCAAAACCATCAATACTACCTATATAGTATAGATACATTCCCAAAAAATCCTACATTAACCTCAAATTATTAATCTTTTCAAAGTGAGACGAAATCACTAATGAATCCAAGATCGGCTTTGTAAAATCATAACAACCTTAACACCTAAAAAAATATGTTATTAATCCCATTAAAATTTTTTTCTACCTCCATCTAAAAATTATTAGTGGATAAAAAACCTATTTGGAAAATGTTGCTCATACATTACATTAAAGAAGATATAAAAATCATGAACTATAATCCAAAATAATGAAATTCACCATAAAGTAGAGAAACATGTCTCTTTTAAAATGGGAAGTCTTCATGAAAAAATAGAATACCTCTAGGGGGAATTTATTGAAATCGTAGAAGAACAACACATTAAATACTAATTTAAAAAATTTATACCATTGAAACAACAATTGATATTGTCCATCCTCATACCATCTATCTGGTGACCCAAAAAAACCATTGTGATCATGAAAAATCAAAATCAGAAGTTCCTAATGGTTGATTAATCTAAGTATACCTCTATGGATAACTGAATCTTTATTATAAAATGAATGATTTTAAAATCAAATTATCCCATATGAATTATAATCACACTCAACACTTACATATTCATCAAGGATATCTAGAATAAAACATCACCCAACCACCACACATTATGCTCATGAAATCCATAAATTTATTCCATTAATATTGTGTACAATATCAGGAAGTCATCTTTAATCATGATATCTATAATAAGATTAATAAAATTTAATCATTCATGGAGAAAAAATATTTTAAGAACCATTCATATGTGATGAGCACAATGTTATCAATGATGTGGTTGTACCACCTCATCATCAAAAGAACCACAATAAAAAAATTTCAATTTCATGGGATAAATAGTATCATTCATGGGGTAATTACTACAATTATCTATATGACATGACTTTATCGTAATGAAAGAACATACAACCCAATACAAGATGAAGTTCCCCACAATAATCCTCAAATCAAATAACCGACATTGTAATGAATAGGATAACATCACCAACTAGGATCTTCATCAAATTCAAGAAACAAGGTTTAAAATTAATAGTCTATAGAAATTATTATTCTATTGTTAAAACATAAATATTTTTTAAAATGAATTAATATTTATGATTTCATAAAATATATCCAATACAGAACATAAATGAACAACATAATATAATTAGTTAATTTTTACCATTATAACATAGTTGATACATTAGTGTAAATTAATAGTATAATCCTAATTATGAAATATATAAATTTCATAATAATTTTTTTATAAATAATTAATTACATTCAAATAAATATCTAATTTTTAGTAATGTCATATTATTCTGAAAATAATACATTCATTGATTTTTTTGTTCCTTTTTATCATTGATTATTATAATTAATTTTTGAGAATTTCATAAAATATTTTTGATAAAAATAATATCATTTTTGAATTCATCATTTCAAAATAATATCATATGGAATTTTATATTTTATTATTAAAATATTTATTTTTCAAGGAAATGTGAATAACATATATTTTTATTGAATTATATATATATATAATGTGTTTAGGAGGTGATATTATGATTTTGAATATTTTTTAATTTTAAATATTCTATTTTTACATATAATAATACATTTATATAATATTAAATCAATTTTATTCATGAATTTAATAAATCTATATTTTATACTAAAAATAGAATTTTTAGCAAAAAACATTTTCCTTCACATTTTTCAGGTTAATTTCAAATTTAATTTTTAATTTTATGTCTCATGATTTTTTAAAATTATATTCTACATTTTGAGCAATTTTGTAAATTTTTTTAAAATTCACCTTTAATTAATTTAATATATGAATAGTAAAAATAGTAGCTTTTTTACAATTCTAAGGTGTAAATTAGGTAATTAAATGTTAAAAATAAATTGATATAAACTATAAAATTATGATAAAACATTACTAAATCATATAGTATGAATATATATATATATACAAAAATCAACCAATTGTTCAATTAATTACTTTATGGTAACACTTTGATGAGATTGTGAAATTTTTAGTAATTTATTTCAAGAATTGTCATCCATATCACACTATTGTAATTAGTATGTGTAATATTATTAATATAATGATATGAAGATGTTAAGTCAAATTATTAACATTATTTTTATATCTAGATGATATATAATAATAATATTAATTTATTATTTATTTTTAGTGAATTAATATTTAACGTACATGATATCAGAACACCGAGGTAGTAATGATTTAATTAATGGAAAAATAAAAAATTATATTGAATATATTAATATACATATAATTTGGTAAATTTTATTTTATCCGATAATTTACTAGATTATATATCTAAATTATTAATATAATAGTTTTTTTAATTATAAGTGTCATCATAATATCATTAATGTCAAATTAATGACTAGTTTTAATGGTATCATTATTAATATATTATAAATAATAATATTTTATTAAATGATATTAAATCATAACGATTTAATATTAAGAAAATTTATAATGATGTGTTAATAATTATCAAACACGGTCAATATATTTGTATTTATTTCCTTTAATATTAAATATATTAACCCTCAACATGTGAAAATCTATGTTGTAATAGTAAGAGTACAAAGGGATTAAATAAGGGTCAAAAACAAAATTTATTGGTATAAATATAACCAAAAAAAATATTTTTTCTATATTAGAGTAGTGGGTAAAAATCATTATTTACTAAAATTGAGAAACTTTTTTCATTTTAGAAATGAAAATTAATTTATATTAATTTAATATTTTTTGAAATTCACAGATTTCCTCTCTGGCTTTATAAAAGGAAACAACTTAATCTAATTTAGTCAAACATAAAACAATTTTTTTCATCCAATAACTACCAAAATAAAATCCTATAATCACTCACATCATTATTTCCATATTGTTTAAGGAATAAATCAATATTTAGTTGTTCTAATATGTTATGAAAAAAATATTGTCAGAAAAAGTTGTATTGTTCATAACATAACATTTCTGTTTTATTATTTTTTCTAAAACCCTAAAACCTTATTCGTGAATTTTATAATAATAAATACAGTATCCTAGATATAATATTATGTTATTTTGTTAGAATAATTACCTATATCCATCTCCAATTTCATGAAATGCGACAACAGTTCATCATTTTTATATACAAGAGTCTACTTCTAATAAAAAAATGTAATTTGATTTATATTTGTAATATCCTATATAATTATAAAATAATAATTTGTTATATTTATTAATATTTATGATTTAGATATAAATTTATGTTAATTTTTTATTATATGCTTTAACATACAGGACATGGAATAATTGGTTTCTCTAAATTCTTATGTTGCACAGAAGACTAGGGTATACGAAAATATAAAATATTATTAATATTATAATAAAAGTAGTAGTTATCCCTGAAACATTTATTTGGGTATAATGTATAATACAATCAATATTTTTTTTATAAATTTTTTCCCATTAATACAATATTTTTTATATGCTAAAAACTAGAATAAATAAAATTTTAAGCATATAATATTATAATATTATTAAAAGATATTTTAACGAAATATTAATGAAGATACTATTTTCAATTTAATTATTTATGTTTATATTAATTTTATTTAAAAAATTATGGTAACCTATGTCTGATTACATACCAAACATGAAACAATGGGTTTCTCGTAAATCTTACGTTTCACAAAAGATATAGTCATACCGAAAAATAATATATTATTAACATTAGTTTTCTACACGTTATTTATCTACTAGTTATTTTATTAGTAGAAATTAGTAGAACTAACTATATTATTTTTATACATGTTTATAAAATTTTATTATATTTATCCAATAAATTGTATCGTATGAAATTGATAATAAATTATATTTTAAGGATATAGTATTCTAGTATTTTTAAAATGTACTTTTACCTCAAATTTATGGTGAAATATTTTTATTTATAAATTCTAATATTTTTATAAGTATTATATTTCAAAACAAACTACTTCTTTATATTTAGAACCTAAAATTTTACTATCGATAATTTTTTCATTTTTTTAAATAAAAATTATATTTTAATCAATATTGAATGATATTGTTTTTTAATTCAATACATCTTTTTTGCCTTATTTATTTTTATTTATATATTTTTAATTTATCTTTAATGAATATTTAGATTATTTTATTATCATTTAACCCAATTTAGTTCATTTGAATCAATTTAAAATTGGAATTAGATATATAAAAATTCAGAATTGTTGAAAAATTGTTCGATTAAAATTAATTTCCTCAATCTGTAAAAAAGATTAATTTTAAAATTAATTTAGCCACTTATTTTAATTGAATTTTAAAAAATTGAAATACATTGTGGTAATAAATATGAATATTTTAATCTAATATGTCAAAAAAATTAAAACAAAGATAAGTATTTTATTAACCACGGTTAATGTTAAATTGAGTAATTAATGGTAAAAATAATATTATAATAATATAAAACAACCCTATAACATTATTTAATCTTATTTTATGATTTATTTTCAACCAATACAATAATTGGTCTTAAATTGGGCCCTTAGTATTCCACTTGGGTGTGATTATATCATTAATGTATTTTTTTTAAGATTAAAAACAATGATGTCAATAAAAGTCTCTTATTACAAATCCATTTCGAATTCAGGGTTATAAAATTGATATCATACAATATAAATAGTCCATTAAAATATCTAATGATAAAATACATCATGATTTTTTTTAACTTTTTTCAAATTAAATAAGTAAATTTAACTATACTAAAATGATGATGTAATAATATACTTATTAAAGGAAGAATCAAATAAACAAATTCGATAAAATTGAAATTCATATAAATTGAAATTTTTTATGAAATATAGTAATTTTTAGTGTGAAATAGACGTGTTATTCATGAGTTAAAATAGTTTTTTAAAAGGAATCATGTTTTTATTATTTTTAAAAATGTCAAGTACTGAATATTATAAAATTTTAACAACTATTATATTAAAATATATAATATTTAATTCTGTGAATTAAAATTTATAAAAAAAATAAATATTTGGAAAACTATTTTTGGTAGTACTATAAATGTCATTAATGACTCATTCAGTGGTTTTTTTATGTTTTACGATATACATTTTAACTCTCAAAGTGTAAATTACATTATAAAATTATATTATTTAAAAGAGTTAATTAAAAAAGATAAGTATTTAAAAAATTTAAAAAAAAAGTATAATTGTAATTTTATAAATATGTTTAAACCCATAATAATCTCATATTTGATCAAAATCAACATGGAATACATTGTAATAAGAAATTAATTTACATTAATTTATAAATTTGAAAAATTCAATGGGTGGCCCTCCCCTCGGTTATAAAAAAACTCATGCCTCTCTATTACCCACAATTTAATAACCTTTTAGTTTTTCTATGATCTACCCAAAACCATGAAAATATTTCCTACCCACATTATTTATGCATTATTTTATTCATAAAACCCTCATTAGAGGTGTTGAGGACTTATTAAATTTGATCATCGGAAGAGAAGGAAATGTTTTTTAATGTATTTCTATTTAATTCCTTATTCAACATCCTTAAATTATAATTCATTAAGGATGAAATAATAACTCTAATACCCAAAAATATATAGATATACCATAATTTTAGTATCATTTCTTAAATCATTCTCCAATTTCATTAAATTTGAAATGAGATCTTGAATCTTTTGTACAACATATTATTGCCTCATGAAGTGATATATTATGTTTTTCATTTAAATATCTTGATAATGGAGATAATTAATCAATTAATGTTTATATATTATATGAATTAAATATTTATAATTATATATAATAATATATCAGTTATGTTCTTAAATTCAATTCACGTAATAATGATAATTTTGATTCTGCGTACGTGTGAACTATCACCTCCATGAAGCTCTGTGAATGGTTTTTTGTTCACCAGATCACATGTTGGATATATATAAGTAAATTTAAATTATTGTTATTATACTAATAGTTTTATTATTATTATGAAAATTTATTATAATAATTACTTTATTTTCATAATAATCAATGAAAAATAGAAAAGATACTCATGAATACATACAGAAATGAATCTCCATAATTGTAAGGTTGTTCATTTTTCATATCCATATATAATAAATATATTTAAAGGTTTAATTGATATATAAAAGTGATTATTATTTCATGAATTTTATATGGACATGATAGACTTATGATGAAATGGAATAATATACATCATACCAGGTTCATTTTTTAACATTATTACTGAATACTTATAAAACATTCGATGTGAACTTATATAATTAATTAGTTGTTACAAAATTATATATATGTTATATAAAGGGAATAATAAACATTAAATAGGTTCTAAAGAAATTATAAATTAAACTATTGTTATTATTTAACTATAAAATGAATGTATATAAAAATTCAGACTTGAGGTAAGGAACTCTTTATCTAAAAGATCATTTTAAATGTTTTAAAGATTTATTCTTCGAAATAATGTCATTAAAGTCCATGTTATTATATTTTTTATGGATTTATTTATAAATACAGAAATTTTTTAAATTGATCATTAATTCCTAAAGATTCTTTTTGGTTTGTGACACTATGATTAATATATATATTTTTAAAATGATGTAATTTTGTTTTAAAAAATGATTGATTTTTTCTATAACAAGGTATTTTTTATCATATACTCCATGAACTGAATTCTTATATTTTATGTTACATTAATTATAATATTTATAATTTATAGGATTATATTTTCATTTTTAAATAATTTATTATTATTTTCGAGTGTGCAACATTGTAAAAATTAAATCTTATTTCAATGTGGAAATGTTAATTTTCTACTAGAAACTTTTTATGTGTTATGATTATGTTATGGTTCTTTGGAATTGTTTATGAGTATATGTGGTTCCATGATAAAACTGGTATGGCTGAGAATTTCATATCCCTCAAATGCATTGGGTCATGATACAAAGTTTAACAATATGTATTATCCAAATGGATTTATGGATTATACTGTAATGGGTACTCAAAATGTAACAATAATGGTTATTCCCTATGTAGAAGTGAAAGAGAAAATGTGTGTGTGATATTAATGAAAGAATCTAAATAGATGTTTTATGATTATATATATGTTTTTCATTAATCATTTTTATTAAATAAGGTATGATATTGTGTTTATGGTTTATGGGTGGAATATATGTTTTTATGAAAATTTATTCATGATTTTAAAATACTCATGGACTTATTGTTTTATTCCTTATATTAGATACATAATAATATTTTTGTTCTCATATATATTTTTTGAAATGTTTCCCATGGGTAACATGGAAGGGAAAGAGAAAGTAATAAGTAAATATGAATGTTATGATTAGTTTAATAAACAAAAATAATTAATCTTATATATTAAGAAGTTTTATTTTTACAAAAAATGGATAGTGACATTAAGTGTTACATAGTAATATATTTGATATTAAGTAATAGTTATGGATTAATTATCTAAAAATATAACCCTGAAAAAATCCTTAATTTGACGTATGGTCTTCACTCAAGATTATGTAATATTTAAGGCTGAGTCAATATAATTGGTATTAAAGGAAATTATTTGACAACATTATAGATTATGAGTTTTGGTTAACATATGTTATGTTTATATATCTATTCATTTAGTCAAATATGTTGTCTATAAATTTTTCTGATCAATTATTTTCCATTAAAAATCGATGGAGGATGATTTGAAAAAATCAAATCTCTTCAATATGCCTTTCATGAATGAATTATTCCAAAATCATGTCCAAATTATTATGAAACTTTTTCTAACATAAAACACATTTTCAAAATTTCTTATGAGATAACAAACACATATTCTTTTACACAATACAATCATGGATCATGTTTTCTTTCTAATCAAATAATAATTCTCAATATTCTCAAATTTTACAAAAATGGTAAATATATTGGATAATTTCCATATATATTACATCATTATATGTTTTTGATGAATAATTGGATTTTGAAAAATATGATAAAGATGTTGAGCCTTGTACAACCTATTTATGTTTTCATTTAACATATAGCATTTCACCACATAATTATTGGATTTTAAATATAAAAATTATTGAATGTTTCAAAAACCCCAATCTAAATATTTTATAAAAATGAATTCTTATCTGATTCATTTAAATTATATGTCATTGGAGATTATTTTACATAATTATTCTTATGTGAACACACATACAACCCATGTTTAACATGTTGTTTTTGGAAATATGAAGGGAGTGATTTTGATGAATCTATAAATAATTGAGGCAATGCATGATCATTCTATCTATGAGAAAAAAATGATGATGAATATAGGTGGACGCTATGTTCAAGGTATGATGTTATTTCTATTGAGAATATTTTTATTAAATCATATGGTGGTGAAATAAAAAAAATTCAATATATATAATACTTAATGATTGAAGATGACGTGGTTATTAAGAGTTGGGAAGAACATGAGATGAATTATAGAAGCATTAACATTAATTAATTTTATGGTTATGTTTGTGTTTTATAAAAAAGGACAACCCACCTGAATGGGGTCAAATTATTGCATCTCACAAGTCCATGGGGATCAGACACAAAATCGAAGGGCGACAATGTTGAATCCCCTACCACTAGCCTATGTGAAGACCCTAGTAAATATGAATTTATCATTTTTTAGTTGTACTTGTTTTTTGAATAATCATATGTTGACTTTTTGGAACATATATTTTATTGAATGGATATGATTTTCATTGGAAAATGATTTGGGGATTAAGTTATAATTGTTAGTTTGGAAGAAGTTCTCTATTTGGGAACTTTATATGATTATCGAAGATAGAATACTATGGGATTATAACTCAAGATTAATTGTTAATTTTTTTTGGTAGAAACTATGATTTTATTGAGGACTAATTAAGATTTATGTTATTTATGGAAATTAGTAACCAATTTTTGGGAATATGTTACTTTGTAAATGAAATTTGTATTAAGATTCATAGAGAGTTGTTTATTTTATTCAAAGATAAATGATAAAATGTATAATGGAAGTATATGAAATCAGATTCCACTATGTTTTTTTTCAAACATATATTGAATTATTTTGAGGGATTTTATGAAAATTTATTTAATTAGAGGACTATGATGATATAGGAATATAATAGTTGAATTTTGAAGATTAAAAGTTCTTTTTCTCCATCCAATGGAATAATATTTTTGGAGAATTGTTTTATCTTACCCTATCCATATATATTTTAGTTATTTTCTAAATGATGGATGGATATATAGTTAATATTTGTGGAATATGTTATTCTCTAGAAGATGATTTTAGTTCATTAGGAATAAAAAAAAATTCATCATGAATACTCAGCATTATTAGGAAATAAGTGTTTCTTGATGAGAAGATAAGTGACATGTTTAATGTTTTTTCTTCTATAGAGTTAAATGATTGCATTGATCTTAATGTGTTGTTTGAGATTAACATTTTTGGAACTAAATACAATTGGTATAAAAAAGTCATAACCAAGTTTGTTTCTATTAGAATTGACATGGTGTTTTTCAATGAGGATTGTCTTGATGCTTGGGGCTCTATTTCATGCACAACCTTATATATAATCAACTTGATTAATCACCACATATTGGTTGACTTGGTGGGTTAAGATCCTAGGACTCTCTAACATATTTGGTTTAATAAATCATGTATTTCTCACTTGGAATGTAATCCCATTGTTGAGCCGATTTGGAATTCAATGGATTAAATGAAGGATGATTTTTCTTTTGTAATAAAGAATATGATTCTTAAAAGGGCTGTCAAAACATGGTGCAAGGACCGATTTAGATTTATTGATCAAGAAATCAAAACTCATGAATCTTTTATCTGGAATTAGTAGGAGCAAAGAACCCTAAATAATTTCTCCAATGGTGTTCAATGGGAATTAGAATGTTTTTATATGCTAAAAAATCTTTTTAATCTAAAGGATACTCTACAAATATATATTTTCATGGAAAAATGGTTGATGTATGGTGATAGAAATTTCATGTTCTTTAATTCACTTCCAAAAATCAGAATGGTCTTCATGCCCTTATCAATTATTAAATATGGGGATCTGATTATTGACAACCAGGGGATTTTCTAATCATGTGATTGCTTATTTCAAGGACCTTTTCAATGGACCTTAAATTATTATCCGTCCTTTAGTGTGTATCATTACACAACTAGTAAATAATGATGTAAACAATAATATAACATCAATAGTCTTGAACCATTAGATAATAGAGGCAGTCTCCAGACTAAATTATAAAGGTTCCTTAGGCCCAGATGGATTTGGTATCCTGTTTTTTAAAAATTATTGGGATATACTTCAAAATGATGTCTGTTGGATTTTCATTCGTTTTTTCAAGGGAGGTGTTCTTACTTATCATATGAATTCTCAGTACCTAGATTTGATTCCTAAAGTGGAAAATTCCAATTAAATACATCTTTTCAAGAGAGTTTCATTGTTTATTACTATTTACAAAATAATTTGTAAACTTTCAGCTACAAGGTTGTATCTGATTGCAGGTAGAAATGTTTCTCCCAATCAGGTTGGTTTCATTAATGGAAGGTCCAAAAATTATTTTCTCATTACTACATTATAATGTTTGAATAATTAAATGAAATCCACCATGGGAGGGAATATTTCTCTCAAGCTTGATTTTAGTAAATCCTTGGACATTATGCACCGGATGTTCAATTTAAATGTTCTTGATATGTTTGATTTTAATGGTACCTTAATTGCATGGATGAGAACCATTATTAGATCTTCTCAAAATTCCATCCTAATTAAAGGGTATCCATATGGGTTCTTTGATTTTTATAGAGGGGTAACATAGGGTGACAGTCTTTGTGCCATTATTTTCTCTATTTCAGTATATTATCATAGAAGGACTCTATCAATGATGGAATACAATGGAATAAAAAGGGCTATTAGTGAAGGTAGAGTACTTGTAGCTCCGGCTCACTGATTGTATGTTGATGATATTATCATTTTCACCATAGATGATAAGAGGAATATCATAAATATAAAGCAGACACTTCCTCATTTTTCCTCAGTCTTTGGTCAAGATATATGTTGGGGAAAATATTTCGCCAATATTGGCAGGAATATTTCAACTCCCAGGAAGAGTGACATTATTAGAGAGCATGGAATTCATGAGGGGACCCTTCCATTCAACTACATTAGGGTGCCATTATTTTTGGGGATTCCAAAATCTTATTATTTTGAAGAAATATCTAGCATGGTAAGAAGGAAGTTTTCTACTTGGAAAAGGAAAAATCTCTCTATGGCTAGAATAATTTTTTCTTTAAATTTGTAATTGTCTCCATGATTTTATATTCATTTATGGTATATAAATGGGATTTTTATCTCATTAAAAATATAATATTTTCTCTAAAAATTTTCATCAGGAGTGGAAACTTTTATGAAACTAAATTGGCTATGATTAAGTGGAATGCCTGCTACAATTAGTATGATATGGGTGGTTTAGGGATAAAAAACCAGTATCTCTTTAATGATCCATTTCAAGCTTCTTTCATGTGGATACTCATCAATAGAAATTATGAAGCTCTTTATTTCCTTTGGAATAAATTTATGAATAGGGTAAAGATTTTTTATTTTAACCATCTTGACTCCTCTTTGTGTCCTGTATTCAAATACATATCTATCTCTATTGATTCTCACCCACTGTGGTTAGTCTCCAATGATTAATCTCATGAATTTTTGAAATCCAACTAGACTGGTAATCATCTTGCTTATTTGATTTCAGCTGATGATTCTATATTATAATTGGATATTACTATTAAGGATCAACTTGGTTACATGGAGGGACTTCCAAAACAAATTGTTAACATTTTTTTCAATTACTTCTCAAAAGGGGGGATTTATGGTCTTATATTCCTGCTAATAATGATATTCTTTCATCCATTTTGTATTATAGGTTTTATTTTCACGTTTACATGGATTCATCGTGGATGGAGGGGTTGCACATGAATTATATCATACCCTACAAATCAATATTGTCTTGGAGAGTAGCTCATCATAAAATTACTACACAGTGTAATATTTAATCTTGTGGAATATCGCTCTGCTATATATGTGTTCATTTCTAATAACACAGGGAGGGTGCAGATCATCTTTTCCTCAACTATGTTTCTTCTGCTTTGATGTATAACGGCATGGGATATCTGATTGAATCCTCTTCACTGTAGAAGATCTTCAACCATGACTTCATGTAGAAATGGGGGTCCCTTTCCATGTCACGTCAGTTTCTTTACCTCATTATGATCCCCACTTTAGAACTGTTGGTCTATACTTGGTACACTCAAAACTAGGATCTTCATGATGCTGAGTCTTTCTCGGCCCAAACTACTTTACCTCGAGTTCTTATTGCTGTTCGTGAGGCCCCCACTAAAAAGTAAGATTTTGTTTCAACTCAATTAATGATATTATCGGTTTATCATGAAATGGAATCATTGGGGGATTCTGGCTATAGTATGGAACAATGGATGTGTTTTGGAAATAGCCTCTTTTTTAAGGACCCACCAATTCCCGTTGGCTTGAGAGTTCAATGAGTCATTACTAGGCCTTAAGTGACATATCCAAGGAACCAAAGGCTGTCAATAAATGTTGGAGGGTTTCAATGAAAGTGGGGGATGATTTACCCTTTAAGAAATAAACCCATCCATTAACCATTCACTATATAATGCATGAAAAAATGAAAGACCAATCAATAACATCATTTATGTTAAACCACATCAGAGTACACAACAGCGGTAGACCAAACCAAACATAAAAATACACAGCAGAAGAAAAACTCAAGTCTCTCAAAAGACACCACGACTCCTTGGTCCACAAGAGAGAAGCTCCACAGCATCTCCCAAACATCACCACGAGCCACTAGTAATGAGATTCTTTACCTTTATCTATGTCTCAAAATACAACATCTCCAAAAGAACCAATGTTCCAAAGCATGGTTGAGTATAAAACTCAGTAGGTTTTCAACAATGACATCCTTATTCACTCCACAAGGATAGAAGAGTTAGAAACAATTATATAAAACATTTTATATAAAACATTTTATCAAAAGTAGTTTATAACTAAATATAAACAAGTTTCCAAAACCATCCATACTCAGAAGCACCAAAGTGAAATTTAAACAGGCTTTTTCCAACACATTATTTTTCCAGAAAAATAACCTACCAATTTTCCAAACCATTTCACAAACATCCCATTTTGGAATACCCAACCACTTCACAAACCCATGAAATCAACCATGCATGATTTGTTATGACAGTTCCATACTCATGAGCTGTATCTTGTCGATCTACAAAATCGTCACAAGATAATTATTTCTCGTGTGCCATTACACCTTTGGCACCGAGCACAAGGTCATATTTCAATCAAGCCTCATCCTTAAAAGTCCTATGTTCCATTAAAAATTTGGCACCGAGCACAAGGTCCCATTTCAATCAAGCCTCATATATGCAACATTAACACACACACCACACATTCACATTAATCATGCCCAAACCATCATTTCAATAAAACCCTTTTTATTAAAAACCATTTTCATCAAAACCAAGTGTGTTCAAATAATTCAAACAATTTCAATAAAACTCCCTTTTTATTGAAAACCAATTCCATCAAAGACATTTCAATCTCAAAACATTTCAATAAAACATATTTTTATTGAAATCCCATTTCTCATCAAACCATGTACAACTTCATCAATTTCATAATATAAAATCAACATTTTTAATTCAAATAACCAGATCACTTTACACAATAATTCACCAAGATTTCATAATTTCATCATACCATAAAGCATCACTAAAGAAGATTTATTCCATGATTTTCACAATAAATACCATTCAAATAACCAATTTGAAACTAAGACAACGAATTCTAACAAGAGGAGTCGATAGTGAATCCACCTACCTCAACAAAAAGTCAAAATCAAGCAACAGACGAAGAACGCTCAAGAACATCGGGTCAAATCTCAAAAAACCCACCTTAGATATCTTCTCCTAACACAACCAAGACCAGATCTCAACATATTTGGAATCCAGATACATAGGTCTACCCCTAATATGCATAGATATAATGAACCGAGAGAATGGGAGAAGTAGATCTGCGTAGATCTAAGAAACCATTCCTGGATGACGGAGAATGATTACATACCTCTAGAATCCGGCTTCGATTCACCAAGAGAAGCATTCAAATCGCCTCCGAAATGATGGGAGAACCATTTTTTACTTTAGGAAAACCAGAATCCTATGTTAGAGATACATAGGAGTTTTAATAAAAAAAATTAGAGGCAAGATGAGTTAGATCCACAATTTAAGGATTTAATTTATGTGACCGCACGGTTAGTCCACACGGTTTGAAAAACTGTGTGCTAACCATGCATTAGCTACTGCCTCGGCCACCCTTCTCGCATGGCCTCATCACATGGCTTCCCTTAAATATGTGTCGACCGTGAAGAAGCCACTACCTCTTATGTTAGCCATGGATGGTTTGGCTGCACAGTTTAGACAAATTGTGCGCCGCTCATGCACCTTCCCCTTTGCTTCAAACATCAGTCCACAATTACCCAACTCTCCCATACGTCACCCTTATCTTTTAAAACCAATAAAAGCTTCAAGTAAGGGTTACATACCAGAAACAGGGGGTACTACATTCTCCCCAAAATTGGTCTTTCCATCCCCGGAAAGTAGAAAACCAATTCTTGTCTGAAAGTGTTCTGGCCACTGCTCTCTCATTTCTTTCTCGTGTTCTCAAGTCTCTTCCAGAATCTGACCATGTTTCCAGAAAACCCGCACTAGAAAGATGCTTTTTTCATGAAAGACTGTATCATGTCCATCCACAATCTGCACCAGGATATGTACCAACAAATCATCCAGTTCTAGGCCAACATGATCCCATCTGATCACATGGTCCAGATCGGGTTGATACATCTTTAACTGAGATACATGGAACATATTGTGCACCAAACTGAACTGTGGTGGCAATTCCAACCGATATGCCAACTCTACAACACATTCCAGTATCTCAAAAGGACTTATATAACAAGGATATAATTTTCAATATTTTCCAAAATGACGATGTCCAAGTCTTGGAGAGATCCTCAAGAAGACATGATCACCCCCAACGAACGCCAACTATCTGTGACGATGATCTGCCTAAGATTTCTGACATATTTGAACAGTCTCCATCCTCTTTCTAATCAACTAAATCTTATCTGTTGTTTCTTGGACCAGGATAGATCCAACTACTGATTTCTCACCTATTTCCACCCAACAAAGTGGAGAACAACAAGTACGCCCATACAATACTTCAAACGGAGCCATGCGTATCGAGGCATGATAGTTGTTATTGTATGAGAACTCCACTAAGGGTATATGATCCTCCCATGAGCCCCCAAAATCTATTACACAAGCATGAAACATGTCTTCCAACATTTTTATCATCTGCTCAGATTGTCCATCCGTCTGAGGTTGATACGTCGTGCTCATCATCAACCGAGTCCCAAGGGATTGCTGTAATGATTTTTAGAAACGAGATGTGAACCTTAAAACTCTGTCTGAGGCTATATACACTGGTACACCATTCCTATTTACCACTGGTCAGATATAGATTTTTGAAAGATCTTCCACCATTTGAGTTTCACGAATCGGGATGAAATGGGCCGACATGGTTAGATGATCCACTATCACCCAAATGGCATTGTGTTTCCATAACTTTCTCCTCCCATTTCCACACTGGGATAGGTAAAGACTGTAACATACTGACTAATCTCTAAGGCTCATCTTTAACCTGCTGAAAAGTTAAGCATTGCGAGATGAACTCATCCACCTTCCTTTTCATGCCGCTCCACCAAAATTGCGCCTCTAGCACCTTATACATATTATGTGTACCCATATGTACAACCCATCTTGAATGGTGGTAAGAATTAATGAGTTGTTCCTGATAAAATATATGTACAACCATCTGATCTCTGAAACACAAATCTTAATTCCCATCCAGCTTCCATCGCTCAATGGTCTCCCCACCATTGAGTTTTGAACTCATTGTAACACAATCTACATTGGATGCCTCTGCCCCCTTTATTATCTCCACCAAATCAGGAACAATTGTAGATGAAAAGAAAACAACAACATCGCCTAGGCCTTCACATTCCACATGCATGTCGGCTTATACCGATATCAACTGCCATTCATCTGAAGCTTCCCTTGCTAACTGAGCATAAGACTTCCTGCTTAATGCAGCAGCCACCGAATTGCCCTTACCTGGTGTATACATAAAGTCAAAGATGAACATTTGAAGATACTCCATCCATCTCTACTGCCTCAGATTCAAATATCACTGTGAGAAAATGTGTTTCAAGAATTTGTGACTTGTAAACACAATAAATTTCTCACCAAAGAGATATTGTCTCCATATTTTCAAAGCATGGATGATTGTAGCTAACTACAAATCATGTGTTGGGTAATTTTTCTGATGCACTCTCAACTGCCTTGAGCAATAAGAAACCACATGGTTTGCCTGCATGAGAACACAACCCAACCTTATTCCCAAAGAATCACAATACACCACGTATCCTTGCCCTGATTCTAGCAGGATTAAGATAGGTGATGATGTAAGGAAAAATTTCAACTCTTGAAAAGATATATGACATTCCTCAGTCCATTTAAATTCACTGTTCTTCATTGTCAATGCTGTCATAGTCAAAGTTAGTCATGAGAAGTCGCGGACAAAGCATCGGTAATAACCAGCTAGACCAAGTAAACTTCGTATTTCAAAGACATTCTTTGGTGGTTTCCAAGAAAGAAGATCTTCTATCTTTTCTGGATCCACTGAAACACCATTCTCAGAAACAACATGGCTCATAAAATGTACCTCTTGTTTCCAAAAATTACACTTTGATAATTTGGCATACAACTAATTGTCTCGCATGATTTCCAACACTATCACCAAGTGTTCCTCATGCTCATCCCTTTTTCTTAATTACAGCAATATATCATCCACAAACACCACAACAAAAGAATCCAGATATTTCTGAAATATTAGATTCATCAAAACCATGAAGACCACTGGTGCATTCATTAGACCGAAAGGCATGAATACATATTAGTAGTGTCCATATCTTCTTCTTGAAGGATATCTTTTAAATATACTCCTTCCAAACTCGCAATTGGTGATATCCTGATTGTAAGCCAATCTTGGAGAACCACTGAGCTCCCCTTTATTGATCGAACATATCATCAATGCATGGAAGTGGATATTTATTCTTTATTGTAACTTGGTTATGTTTACGATAATCAACACACAATCGAAGAGTTCCATCTACTTTCTTTACAAACAAAACTGGTGATGCCCACAGAGACACGCTTGGCCGAATGAAACCCTAGATTTCCATATCCTCTAGCTGCACTTTCAATTCCTTTAAATCCATTGGTGCCATCCTATAAGATGGAAGTGAGATAGGACTGGTCCCCAGAAGGAGATCAATCGTAAACTCCACTTCTCTTATTGGTGGTAATCATGAGAATTTTTCCAGAAAAACATCATGAAATTGATCCACTAGAGCTGGAAAACTATTTTCCTCACTCTCTTCCAATGATGCCAAAGTCAACACTGCCAATTGGTAAGATATCATTCCCACCTTTGGTGCCAACAAGATTTTTTATCCTTTATTTACTATCCTTTATCCTCTAAAGAGATGCTCAAAGATGTCATCAATCGTGAAACTAACTGTTCTACCATAATAGTTGATATGAGCCATAAATGTTGTCAATCAATCCATACCCATGATTACATCATAGACAACCATATCCATAATAGAGAAGTCCCATTTCAGATCAACTCCATCAACAGTTACAGCACATGCTCTACACAAGAAGGCTTGACATTCTCTTTCACCAAGAAGAGTTTGCAGTTTCAAGACAGAAGGCATCATTTCCAGTTTTATGTTCAGAAAATCAGCAATACGAAAAGCAAGAAAGGAATGAGATGCACCAGTATCTAACAACACATGCATGAGGATAGAATTTAAAAGAATCATACCTCTCACCGTAGATTGTCTAGCCTGATCATCGACCATCATCTGTTCGGCTCCATAAAATTGCTTTGTTGCTACACTTTTCTTATTATTCCCTTGTTGAGATTGCCCTACCTTAGGAGTCATGGTATTTCTGGAATCACCATAACTAGATCTATTCTACTGGTGAGGCTAATTTTATTGTCCTCACCCTTTGGAATCATATGATTCTTGCAATGCCTGAGACGTGTCCCGAACACCTGATCGTGGAGCACTGCGACAATATCGCTAAATATGCCCCATCTTGTTTCAATTGTTGAATGCTCTCAGTGGTGTTGTAGATACTCGTTTCATTTGATTGGTCGAACCACATTGAAAGCAACCTGCTTTTCTCTGTGGTCCTGGAGGAAGGTTGACTGATCCTGCTGTCTAGTTCTGATTCTCACTCCCACCTTGGAAGTTGGTTTCCCTCTTCCGCTTGTTCTCATAATTAGAGTCCCCACCTGTTCTTGTGGGTATCATCATGCCTCCTCCTATCGATCCCGAGATATCAAGTTCAGCAATTGTTGCTCTATTCACCATATTTTTATAATTCATAATACAGAGCACCGCAATGTTCGATCGAATCTCTTGCCTTTTCCCCAATTCAATGATGTGTGCCTTCAAAGAATCACTTGCCGCAACCTCTAGTAAAAAACGAACTAAATTCATGAACTTAGCTGCATACTCTATGACAGAGAGGATCTCTTGTTTCAAGCAGAAGAAGTCCATCGTTTCCTGGATATTGAACATGTGAGGATAGAATTGTTTGTTAAAAAATTCATCAAAATCCTCCCATGTAAGGCTTTCATCGAATTTAGCATGCACCACTAAACCCCACCACTGACGTGCTAGTTCCTCGAGCATATGTGTTTCCAGCTTTACTTTAAGCTCCAGTGGTGTGTCAATGAAATCGAATATACGATTCATCCTGCTTAGCCACACCTCTGCCTTCTCGGGTTCAGTAGGACCCCTAAAGTTCGGTGGATTCTGATTCATGAACTAGATGGTATGATCCACATGCCGTGGCTTATTCCTCTGGTTCCCTGTATGCACAGCTTGAAAGGCTTGGACAATACTCTGAACCAGCTCTTGGTTCACACATGGCTTAGGTGCAACAACATTCTCTGTAGCTTCATCAGGTTGGTTTGGACGACGCCTACTGAGTTCCATTTTCTAAACCAACAACAAACTCTATCAATCTCACTCTCTAACAACTGTTGGCTTATCATTTTAAATTCTATCACATCAACTATCACAACATTTTTCTCAAAAAACCTTTTTCCATGTTCAACCATTTTGAATACATTCAACATACTTTTTGAAATTCAATCCATTTTCAAAATACACAAAATACCATGTTTTCAATGTCTTTCAATTGAATATAATTTCTGCATTTTTAATAAAATGTCACCTTTCCCAAAATTCTTACTCATTCCTCACAATGAGATATGAAATCCTAGTGGGAATTCATTCCTCTACAATTCATGTCATCCTCTTCTCATTGTCTAAACCCATGACAATGAGATTTCCATAATTCTAGAAGTGTATCCAAAAAACTTATGTAACCAACACTCTGGTAACTTGAAGTTCAACATAAACATGTTATCTACGTCCTTTTATGCTATACATTTCAAGTTCTGAAAATCCTACTATTGTATAAGATGACCACTAAATGAATAGACAAGAATAAATTTCAACTCCAAGACCAAGAACATCGATGAACACTTTTTAGGAAAGGACCGAATAAGCTGATACCATTTGTAATGACCTACCAATTCGGATTGGCTTGAGAGTTCAACGAGTCATTACGAGGCTTTAAGAAAAATCCCCCAGGCACCAAAGGCTGGAAAAAAATGCTGGAGTGTTTCAATGCAAGTGGGGGATGATTTACCCTTTAAGAAATAAACCCATCCATTAACAATTCACTATAGGATGCATTATCAAATGAAAGACCAATCAACAACTTCATTTATGTTAAACCTTATCGGAGTACACAACAATGGAATACCAAACCAAACATCAAAATACACAGCGGAAGAACAACTCAAGACTCTCAAAAGACACCATGACTCTATCTTCCACAAGCTCCAAGCTCCACGACATCTCCCAAACATCACCACGAGCCACTATTAATGATATTCTTTACCTTTACCTATGTCTTGGAATACAACATTTGCAAAAGCACCAAATTTTTGAAGCAGGGGTGAGTATAAAACTCAGTAGGTTTTTCCCAATGACATCCATACTCATGCCACATGGATATAAGAGTTAACACCAATTATATAAAATATTTTATATAATACAATTTCTTAAAAGAAGCTTATAACTAAATATAAACAAGTTTTCAAAACCATCCTTGCTCAGAAGCATCAAAGTGAAATTTAAACCGGCATTTCCAACACGTTATTTTTCCAGAAAAATAACCTACCAAATTTCCAAACCATTTCACAAACATCCCGTTTTGGCATACCCAACAATTTCACAATCCCGTGAAATAATCCATGCATGCATCGTTATAACGGTTCCATACTCATGAGTGGTCTCTCGTCGATCTACCAAGTCGTCACAAGTTAATTATTTCTCGTGTGCCATTACACATTTGGCATCGAGAATAAGGTCATATTTAAACCAAGCCTCGTACTTAAAAGTCCCTTGTGCCCTTAAATGTTTGGCACCAAGCACAAGGTACTATTTCAACCAAGCCTCATATAAGAAACATGAACACACACACCACTCATTCACAAAAATCATTCCAAAACAATCCTTTCAATAAAACACCTTTTATTGAAAATCATTTTCATCAAAACCACGTGTGTTCAACCAATTCAAACCATTTCAATAAAACTCCCTTTTTATTGAAAACCAAATCCATCAAAGTCAGTTAAATATAAAACCATTTCAATAAAACATTATTTTTATTGAAATCCCATTTCTCATCAAACCATGTGCAATTTCTGAAAGTTCATAATTTAAAATCATCATTTAAAATTCAAATAGCCAAATGAATTTACACAACTATTCAGCAAGATTTCACAATTTCATCAAAAACAAAAATCATCACTAAAGTAGATTTATTCCTTGATTTTCACAATCAATACCATTAAAATATAAAATTTGAAACTAAGCCAACCAATTCAGGCAATATGAGTCAAGATTGAAGCCACCTACCTCAAAAAAAAGGTAAAACCAAGAAACAGATGAAGAACGCTCAAGAACACTGGGTCAAATTTCCAAAAACACACCTTAGATCTCATCTCCTAACACAACCAAGACCAAATCTCAACATATTTGTCATCAACATACTTATGTATACCCCAAACAGGAATAGATCTACGAAAACGAGAGAAAGGGAGAAGTAGATCTAAGTAGATCTAAGAAACCATTCAAGAATGAAGGAGAAAGATCACGTACCTCAATAATCCGGCTTCGATTTTCCAAGAGAATCCTTCAAATCGCCTCCATAATGATGGGAGAACCCTCTTCGACCGTAGGAGAACCAAAATCTTGAGTTAGGGTATAACAACCCTGCTTTTATTACAAACATAAACATGATTTTTTACATAAACCATTCACTTGATGCAACATGGATGATCGAGAGATCTAGTGTATTTGGGGCTTAGGATCATTAAATTACAACATAATACATGAAGTACAACATCTTTATTGAAAACATCCTTTACATGACCACTACAATCCCTCGTACTTAACATTGCATGGGATAACCTGAGGACATGCATAAGAAAAGGGGTGAGCTATAAAGCCCAGTAAAGGAATAAACATGGAATACATGCTGACTAAAATACATGTTATACATTAGGAATATCAATAGATCACAAGAGAAATATGAACATAAAGTCATGATAAAGCATGATAATCATAACAGGGAAATGTGGCAACCACCCTTAACAAGGAATTTGGATGAGCCAAGGCTCATTGCACATACAACATGAGTAAATCCTCATTGCACATGAAGCACGAGTAAACCCTCATTGCAGTTGAATTAGCATGAGTCAACAATAATTGCACCTAACGTATCATGATACAACACTTTACCCAATGAATTGGAGTGCTATAAGGGTGCACCCTTCTTAAACATTTCATTTCATGCATAAGTCTGCCACATGGATTATAAAACATAGATTCATAAAACATAATAATTTATTCAAAGATGAAGGAATGTGGAATTTATACATGAAACATTATAATAAATAAGTAAATTTTCACAAAGGTGAATAGCCTTGATGGAGAAATGGGCATGGTATTCACTACACAATGGCATTGGCTTAGAAAATCTATGCGATTTCAGCAGCGTAACGGCGTGACATAAGAATTCATAAAAATGGTTGATGAGAGAAAAATGGGTGCCTCATCATATTTACATGTAATTAACAGTAAGTAGGTCATATAGATACATTTCCCATCAATTTTAATGGAATTTACACTCATGATACAAAATTATTGCTTGAATATAAATGAGGAGAGAGAAGATTATTTCGGAATTTCGGCATAGTAATGGGTGTACATGGAAGGAATTTAATGAGAGAGAAAGGATTCTCCCATAATTCAGACATAAATAAGGAAGTATGAGGGAGGTGCAAAACCATACCCCAACATTAATAATTGAAATTAAAAGGGAAAACCAACTTAAAAAAATTGGACAAAAATGAGAAAGCAAGAAAAAACACTTACTTGGAAGTGTGCTTCCAAAGGCATGAGAGAGGATTCTTGGGAGCTTGGGGCGCCCTGGGAGGAATCTAGTGAAATTATGGCAGAGGTTGGATGAAATAAAAAGGCAATGAGTGAGGAGGAAGTGGGATATTTGGTGGGTTTATATAAAAAAGGTGAGGGAATTCGTTATTATTTTGGTTTGGGACCCCTTATATTAAATTAATCCAAACCACAGTCCATACATTGGTTTTTGCCCATGGTTTTTGGAAAAGGGAAGAGGAAAACAATATTTTATAAGGCCAAAGTCCGAACTTCTTAAAATAGTAGGGTTTCTTATGTGGAGGTGAGTCACAATCCCATGAAAATCAATTTAAAAAGACAAGTTGTTTAATAAGTCATGAAGGGTCCGTTAATGCTTTGAAAATTAAGTCAAACAAACCCAAAATCGCATTATATTAATGTTAAAACATATATTGGCTGAAAAAAAAGCTTTTAGTATTTTATTACATCACTATTGGCTCATTATGATGTCATAAAACACAATATATATTTAAACAGTATTTAATTTTTACCCAAAAAATTTACTATCTCAGAAAATTATGAAAAATTTACCGTTGGATAATTTCAACATCCTGATTACAGAAATAAAATTTATTTTATCTAAATAATTTTTTAAATAGTTATTTTTCTCTTTTAAAATAAAAACCGACATTTATTGAAAAGTCACTAGTTTTTACAAAAATGGTTTTCAAACCTTAATAAAAATTACTTTTGCATTCATAAAATTATATGATCATTTATATATAATAAAATTAATTTAATAATAATAATAATAATTTATTAAAATATAATTTAATTCAAAAATACCTTAATTTAATAAAATAGAATTCATAATTAAATAATTACTAAAAACACTATTTTCACCTTAAAAACTATTTACAATGTATTAATAATGACAAGAAAGTATATTCATTATTATATACAAAAAATATTGTACATGAACATAGTACTAGAAATTTGTTACATAACCCCTTAAAAAGTCGCATAAGACTTAAGGGTAAGGTGTGCGATGGTGATAGACTCTTGGGGTGGCTCGGATAACATCGCTCGAGTGGTAATTTCTATCAACTTCAACTTTTCCCATAGACGGTCACATTCGACCATGACATGATGGATCTCAGCTTAGGCTTGGTCAAGAGCAAAGCCCAAAGATGCCACCTCTTTTCTGAGCTCCAACAAATGGGCTTCGTATAGAGCAATTCTAATGGATGAGGCCATCACTTCCTTTGTCTGAGTAAATTGGATTTGTTAAAGCCTTATATTTATACTAATCATGTGATCACTATTCAATGACTATAAAATAAACGGTTGCAATTCATAAAATAAGACCAAAGAAGTTGACATTTTATATAAACATTTTACATAACGATACATTTAATTAGATCAAAAGGGATATCCATAAATGAAACTTTGGGTCATTACAATATTCCCCCCTTAAGAAATTTCTCCCTCGAATATTCCTTTTCCCACACAAAAACAAATTTCGGTAACTCAGCTTCATTATTTCCTCTGAATCCCATATCGCTTCTTCAAACTTGTGGTTTCACCATAATACCTTGACGAGGGGAATTGTCTTATTTCGTAGAACTTTTTCTATATGATCTATGATCTTCACTGGTTGCTCCTCATAAGAAAGATCATCCTCCAACTGTACGACCTCAGAAGATAGTACATGTGAAGGGTCTGGTATGTAATTCCTTATGAGGGATACATGAAAGACATCATGTACTTTGTCCATGGTAGGTGGAAGTGCTAGTCGATAGGCCACAGCCCCGACATGATCAAGAATCTCGAAGGGGTCGATGTACCTTGGACTTAACTTCCCTTTCTTTCCAAACCTCATGACCTTTTTCCATGGAGATATGCCTAGAAAAAGAATTTATCCAAATTTAAACTCAAGGTCACATCGATGATTATCTGCATAACTCTTCTGTCGACTCTGGGCTGCCTTGATATACTGCTGAATGGTTTTCACCTTCTCCACCATTTCCTCGACCATTTCTTTTCCAAGCATCTTACGTTCACCGACCTCATCCCATCATTTCGGTCTTCTGCACCTTTTCCTATACTGGGCTTCATATGGTGTCATTTGGATGCTCGAGTGGAAACTGTTATTATAAGAGAACTAAACAAGAGGAAGATGTTGATCCCATCCTCCTTTAAAGTCCATTGAGCACGCTCTCAACATATCCTCAAGTGATTGGATAGTCCTTTCAGATTGGCCATCGGTTTGATGATGATAGGCCATACTGAAGTTCAGTTCAGTATTCAGAGATTTTTGAATACTCTTCCAAAAATTAGAGGTGAATCTTGGATCTCAGTCAGACACAATAGATAGTGTCACTCCATGCAGCCTTACCACTTCTCTAATATATATTTGTGCCAGTTGATCTAAAGAGATATCCTCCCTAATAGCAATGAAGTGTGCAGTCTTTGTAAGACGATCCATAACAACCCAGATTGCATTGTTTCCTTTGTATGTCCTCGGAAGTCTGGTGACAAAGTCCATGATGATGTTCTCCCCTTTTCATTTTGGTATGGGTAATGGTTGCATCATCCCCGTAGACTTCTTCCTCTCTGCCTTCACATGCTGGCACACCAGGCACATTGATGTATATTCAGCGATCTTCTTTTTCATATTATCCCAAAAAAAAATTCTTGGAGATCTTGATACATATTTGTGCTCCCTAGGTGAATAGAGAAATTTGAACTATGTGCATAATCCAAAAGTTCCTTCTTCAGCTCCGGATGTGATAGAACACATAGACTTTTCCCTCATTGCACAATTCCTTCTTCATTTACATTAAACTCCAAGGATTTCCCCTTTTTGATATCTTCAAATTTTTCCTGAATTCCCACATCATCCTTTTGAGCATCCTTTAACCTTTCCAAAAGAGACGGTTTATAAATCATTTGTGAAATGATTGATGATGTTCCCTTCTTTATGATTCCCATGTCCATCATCATCAAGTATAAGAATATTGGATCCTTCTCAATTCTCATCATTGATAGAGTCATTGGGTACTTTCTACTTAGGGAATCTTCCACCTTGTTCTCTTTCCCAGGGTGGTATTGCATTGAATAGTCATAAACCTTGATGAGGTCTATCCATCTTCTCTGGTACATATTAAGATCTTTCTGTCTGAATATATATTTAAGACTCTTGTGGTTAGTATATATCTCATATTTCACCCTAAAGAGAAAATACTGCCAGATTTTCAAGGAAAAGATCACCACCGCCAACTCCAGATCATGCGTTGGATAGTTTCACTCATGGATTTTCAACTGCCTTGAGGCATAGGATACCACTTTATCATTTTTCATTAGCACAAATCCTTTGACCTTCTTCGAATCTTAACTGAATACTCCAAAAATTTCCCCACTTGTGGGTAAATTGAGCACGGGCACAGTGATAAGCCTCATTTTCAACTCCTTGAAGCTTTCTTCTCATTCATCACTCCAAGAAAACTTTACTCCATTTTGAGTTAGCATGGTAAGAGGGTTAGACAATCGTGAGAAATTTCTCACAAATCTTCGATAATATCCAGCTATCCCCATGAAGATACGGATATCATTTACCGATGTTTCCCTCAGCCATCCCTCAATTACATCTGTTTTGGAGGGATACACAGATATCCCATTACTTGTGATGATATTTCCCAAGAATGAGACTTCCTTCAAATGGAACTCACACTTTCTTTACTTTTCATAGAGCTTCTCCTTGCGCAATGTCTCCAGTACAGTTCTTAAATGCTCCTCATGATCCTCCTTGATTTTGGAGTATATTATAATATCATCTATAAATACTACGACAAATTTGACTAGGTAATATTTAAATACTCTATTCATAAAGTCCATGAAGATTTCCGGAGCATTGGTGAGTCCGAAAGGCATTACTATGAATTCATAGTGCCCATATCTTGTACAAAAAGTAGTCTTGGGGACATCTTCCTTCTTCACCTTTACTTGATAATATTCCGACCACAAATCTACCTTGGAAAATTATTGTGCTCCACGCAGCTAATCGAACAAGTCATCAATCCATGGTAGGGGATACATGTTCTTTATCGTGATTTTGTTATGTTCACGATAATTGATGCAAAGCCGCATTGACCCATCCTTATTATTGATGAAGAGGACTGGTGCACCCCATGGTGAAGCACTTGGGCATATAAACCCTTTATCCAGATTCTCCTGTAGTTATTTCTAAAGCTCTTCAAGTTCCACGACAGCCATTCTATATAGATTCATGGTTATTGGTAGCGCCCCTGGTATAAGTTCAATTGAGAATTCAACATCTCTTCTAGGAAGAAGACCAGACAGTTCCTTAAGAAACACTTTAACGAATTCCATCACAATAGGTATTTCTTCAAGGATAGTTTCTTCCTTGGACTCAATCATATGAGGTAGATACATGTGCTCATAGGGCAGTAATATCTATTCATGAGATGATGGAGCTGAATGAGATTCATCTTCCTCCTTACACTTGTAATTAATTGGGGGTCGGTTCTCCGTATGGAGTGTGATTTCCCACTCCCGAAAATTTATGTTGGCTCTATATAAGGAAAGCCAATCCATGCCAAGAATTGCATCAAATTCCACCAGAGGGAGTATGACGAGGTTCGCCGGGAAAATCAGTCCACAGATTATAATAGGGGAGAACTTATATTCATGGGATGCAATGATTGCCCCATTTTCCATACTCACTGACATCTTTACTTCCATGGTTTGTGGTGGTGCTGAGAATGTTCTACTAAACATTCGAGATATAAAATAATGTGTATAACCTAAATCAAAACGTACGTTCTCTATTGTTGAATGAAGAACTAGCGTACCTGTCATCACTTTGTTTTCGGGGTTCACTTCGGCAGAAGTGATGGAAAAGGCTCTTCCTTGCTGCCTTGGAGGTTGTTTGTTGCCTCTGAAAACCTTTGGATTAGGGAACTGATTTGCAAGATTCCTTGGTTCTTTTCATTTATTCCATTGAACAATGCGTTGAGGTTCGAACGGAGCATTCCACTCCTCTTTCGTAGTCGTGGGTCATTCTTGCCGATAATTAACTGCTGGGTGCACTTCTCTTCCACACCAAAAGAATTTCCTCTTCCCCTTGAGGCAATTTCTAGGGTGCTTATTTCCGCACTTTTGGCAAGTGGGGTGCTGGATCTTCATAGCACCAGTGGATTTATCCAGCGGACCGCCAACATTGAAGTCTACCTTATGCTTCATGTCCCCATGATACCCCTATGATTCCTTGATCTCCAGTTTGACCTTGAGGGAACATCAGACAAATTCCTCATAGATTTAGAAGTCACAGATCGCTAATGCTTTCCGTAGGCTAGGCTTCAGCCCACCAAAGAAGCGGTCAACCTTTTCTTTGGGTGTAACGACAAAGCCAGAAGCATATCGTGCAAGCCTTGTGAAGTTTTCCTCATACCCTCTAACAGATTCTTCTTCTTTTTTCATGAGGGAAAGGAATTCCCTTTTCCATCTTAAGACGGAGGGTGCGTGGAAATTATATATCAAAACACATATTCTAGAAATCCTTCCATTCAAACACCTCGAACTCCTCCTCAGGCTTCGTATATTTGATCAATGTCAACCATTGATCAGCTTCACCCTCCATACGATAATCCTCTAGGATAACCTTCTCTTGTTCAGAACATTGAAGGATGAAGAAGATCTTTTCAATGGAGTTGATCCATTGTTCAGTGATCGTGGGATCGGATGATCCACTAAAAGTAGGAGGCCTCTATCTCATGAAGCTCTCGATAGTGACTTGTTCCTTCTTAGGGGGGTTTGGATGTTACTCTTGACCCGTATTTCTATTCAAAGCTTGAGATATCTGAGAGAGAAGAATGACAAAGTTCACGATTCCTACTCCCATTGGATTGGGCATCTCATTAGTATAGTCATCAGACTGATCTTCACACCGGTTGTTATCCCGATTCCTCCTATTACCGACCATTGGATGGAATAAAAGGAATGTTATGGGGTAACACATAAAGGGCAATCCAAAGACAAAAGTTTATGACATAAAAATAAACTTTTATTTCCTTAACTCATGAGTCTATAGGCTTCAACCTAGGATTTTCATGATCTAATTTCTAACATATAATCTTAGGAGAATTTTTTTAAATTCCATTAATAAGGGTTCATACTAAGCTTTTGAATTTATCAAAACATATCCCTCGGGAGTGTCGTAACCAAGAATGCAGAAAGGCCCGTTTTCGTGCACCAGTTCTCGTTCGAGTCTAGCTCAATGTGGTGTTTTCGGGTTTTACCCCTAGGATACATCTATGTCAGAGCCACCTCTACCTACTCATATCCAGATAGGGATGTATTTGTTTGATAAACCACTTACTCAGTACTTAAAAAATAATAGGGATGTTTTTATTATATTTAGTCTTGTCTCTAAGGCTTTACTAGGGTTTTCTAAACCTAATCCAAAAAATAACTAAACCTATCCCCTGATACCAACTATGAAAACCCTGCTTTTATTACGAACTTAAACATGGTTTATTATATAAACCATTCACTTGATAAAACATGGATGATCGATATGTCTAGTGTCTTAGGGGATTAGGATCATTACGCAACAACTTAAAACATGAATTACAACAACTTTATTAAGAACTTCCTTTACATGACCACTGCAATCCCTCGTACTTAACATTGCATGGGATAACCTGAGGACATGCATAAGAAAAGGGGTGAGCTATAAAGCCCAGTAAGGGAATAAACATGGAATACATGAGGAGTACAATACATGTTAGAAAATAGTCATATCAATAGAGCACAAGAGAAATATGAACATAAAGGCATGATAAAGCATGATAATCATAACATGGATATGTGGCAACAACACTTAACATGGAATTAGCCTGAGCCAAGGCTCAATGCACATAGAGCATGAGTGAATCCTCCTTGCACATGAAGCATTAGTAAACCCTAGTTTCAATTTAATTAGAATGATTCAACAATCATTTCACATGATGTATCATGATACTATACTTTACCCAATGCATTGGAGCGCTATAAGGGTGCACCCTTCTTAAACATTTCATTTCATGCATAAGTCTTCCACATGGATCATAAAACATGGATTTATAGAACGTAATAATTTATTCCACGATGAAGGAATGTAGAATTAATAAATGAAACTTTATAATCAATATGTAAATGTCCATAAAGGTGAATACCCTTGATGGATAAATGGGCATGGTATTCACTACACAATGGCATTGGCTTAGAAAATCAGAGTTATTCCAGCCACGTAACGACGTGACATAAGAATTCATAAAAATGGTTGATGAAAGAGAAAGGGGTTCCTCATAATATTTACATGTAATTTAAAGTAATTAGGTCATACATATACATTTCCCGACAATTTTAATGGATTTTAGATTCATGATACAAATGTATTTCTTGAATATAAATGAGGAGAGGGAAGTTCTTTTCGGAATTTCGGCATAGAAATGGGTGTACATGGGAGGAATTTAATGAGAGAGAAAGGGTTATCCCATAATTAAAACATAAATAGGTCATTATGAGGGAGGTGTGAAACCATACCCCAAGATTCATAATTGAAATTAAAAGGGCAAAACAACTTAAAGAAAATTGGACAAAAATGAGAAAGGAAGAAAAAACCCTTACTTGGAAGTGTGCATCTAAAGGAATGAGAGAGGCTTGAGAGAGGCTTCGTGGGAGCTTGGGGCACCTTGGGAGGATTCTAGAGATAGTATGGAATAGTTTGGACGAACTCCAAAGGCTTCTATTGATAAGGAAGTGGGAGCTTTGGTGGGTTTATATAGGAAACGTGAGGGAATTCTTTATTATTTAGGTTTGGGACCCCTTACATTAAATTAATCCAAACCACAAACCATCCCATGATTTTTCCCATGTTATTTGGAAAAGGTAATAGTAAAACAATATTTTATAAGGCCAAAGTTCGAACTTCTTAAAATAATAGGGTTGCTTTTGTGGAGGTGAGTCACACTCGCATGGAAAACAATTTAAAAAGACAAGGTGTTTAATAGGTCTTGAAGGGTCCATTAATGCTTTGAAAAGTAAGTCAAACTAACCCAAAATTACATTAATTTTTTGTTAAAACATATTTTGTCCAAATTAAATATTTTAGTGTTTTATTACATAACTATTGGATCATAATGATGTCATAAAACTCATTTTATATTTAAACAGTATTTAATTTTTACCCAAAAAATTGACTGTCTCAGAAAATTATGAAAAATTCACTATTGGATAATTTCGACGTCATGATTCCAGAAATAACACTTATTTTATCTAAATAATTTTCTAAATATGTTAATTTTCACTTTTAAAATAAAAAACTATCATTTATCAAAAATTCACGGGTTTTGAAATAAATGGCTTTCAAACCTTAAAAAAATTACAATTGCATTCATAAAATTGTATGATCATTTATATATAATAAAATTAATTTAATAATAATAATAATAATATTTTATTAAAATATTATTTAATTCGAAAATACCGTAATTTAATAAAATATAATTCTTAATTAAATAATAACTAAAAACACTATTTGCACCTTAAAAACTGTTTACATTGTATCAATAATGAAAAGAAAGTATATTAATTATTATATACATAAAAAATAATGTACATGAACATAGTACTAGAAATTTGTTACATAACCCCTTAAAACAGCCGCATAAGACCTAAGGGTAAGGTGTGCGATGGTGACAGACTCTTGGGGTTGCTTGGATAACATCTCTTGAGTGGTAATTTCTATCAAATTCCACTTTTCCCGTAGATGGTCACATTCATGCTTGAATGATAGAGCTTAGATTGGTCTTGGTCAAGAGTGAAGGCCGAAGACGCCACCTCTTTTCAGAGCTCTGACAAATGGGCTTCGTATGAAGCAATTCTACTGGATGAGGTCATCACTTCCTTTGTCTGAGTAAATTGGATTTGTTAAAGCCTTATATTTATACTAATCATGTGATCACTGTTCAAAGGCTATAAAAGCAACGATCTCAAATCTTAATATAAGACCAAAGAAGTTGACATTTTATATAAACATTTTACATAACGAGGCATTTATGTAGATCAGGAGAGATTTCCATTAATGAAACTTTGGGTCATTACATAGGGCCACTTAGGAGATTTAATGAGGCAAATAGAGGCAAAACGAGTTAGATCCACAATTTAAGGATCTAATTTATGTGACAGCATGGTTAGTCCACACGGTATGACAAATCGTACGCTAACCGTGCGTTAGCCACTTCCTCGGCCACCCTTCTCGCACGACCTCATCGCACAGTTTCCCTTAACCGTGCGCCGACCGTGCCAAAGTCACTACCTCCTCAGTCAGCCATGAACAGTTTTTCTGCATGCTTTAGAAAAACCGTGTGCCGCCTGTGCACCTTCCCCTTTGCTTCAAACATCAGTCCAAAATCTCCCGACTCTCCCATCTGAAACCCTTAACTTTTAAGACCAACAAGAGCATCAAGTAAGGGTTACATACCAAAAACCAGGGGTACTAAATCTTTTCAGTTCGATTAACTCCAATTGCGATGGATCTTCTCTTGGTAATCCATGTCCCTATGGATATGGTTCCATCTTCAGAGAATATCTAGGCAATATTCTTAGATGTTTCCATGGTTATGGTGTCTTTACCTCCTCTCTTGGGGATGATATTCATGGCATTATTGTTGCGGTGGAGCAGGAAATGATACATGGGTGGAATAACATTTGTCATGGAAGTAATTATACTACAATATTTTCTGCTATCAGGTTGTGATATTCTTAGTTATCTTGTAGGCTCTCTAATCATTGGGTCAACTGCTTGAACTATATTCTTTCTTTGAATCATATCATCACTCATTCTTTTACAGAATCTAACTCGGTGGTGGATGTCCTTGAAAAGAAGGGGGGAAGTGGAGTTGATTAATTCTAGCATGACCAACTTCCATATGAGTTTATACATATTATTAAGAGGGATTCTGATAAGGCTCATACTTTTAGAATTGTTTATGTTTGTTCTTATTATTCAATAATTAAGCATTTCCTTTATGGGCATGATATCATCTCTATTTTTAAAAACATTATGGTTATATTTCTCTTCAAAATCCATGTTTTCCTTCATGAACACTTGTATTTTTAATCTCGAGGGACCTATGTACTTCACTTTATTTCATTTAATGTATATTGTTTTATTGAATCATTTATCAATGTGGGATTTAAATGAAGAAATTTTGAAAAATGATACCATTTTTACTAAGACCAAATTTAATATTATGATGATATACATTCCAAAAGGGGTGAATTATATAACATACTATATAATTATAGAATAATAAATTCTCATATTTATTAATATTTATGAATTAGTGTGTTATTTTTCCTTAAAAGGATTCTATGTCTGATAGCATACCCAACATGCAACAATGGGTTAAACAAATATTACCATGCATAGAAGACACAATTATACAGAAATATAATTGTAATGTCTCAGAAATTCCGTAATTTTTATTTTTAATTATATAGAATTATTTCGAGACCGTGAAATCTGACAGCGCATGATTCTGAGGTCCGGAGTGCCCGGAATGGTCCGTCGAAGTTTTGATAAACATCAAATAACACATGTAAGAAGTAATCCTGAAATTGTGGAATAACACATAAATTGTTACATAGATCATAAATATGAGGGAACCATTGTGTTCAAGATGGCGGGTTTACCCTAGTAGCGACTTAAGTCTAGTTAGTGAGGGCCTCCTGTGACAAAACCCAAAAATGGCATAACAATAAATAAAATAATTAAATAAAAATTTTTAATATTCAAATGCTTATTACTCACAAACGGTAGCTCAGATTGAAAATCTGACACCACTGATTAATTCATGAGGGAATTATTTATTTACGTAGATACTAACATTGATCGGTGCAGGCCACCGGTGAATGTTAGTTTTTGGTTGTAAATAAAATAATTAAGTGACAGTTATTTTATTGTAAAATCCACAACTTTTAAATGGTAACTCGAATTTAAAATCTGAGACTACCGTTCTTTTCATTGGGGCGTGTTTCACTTGGGCAGAGCCTAACCATGACCTGCGCTGGTCAAGGGTGACAGTTAATAATTTTCCAAACTTTTTTGCAGGTACGTTCAGCAAACGTGAAAGTAGGTTTTTCTAACATTTGAACAAGTTCTCAGAATTTAAATATGAAGGAATAGTTGAAATCACAACACCGGTATTCGCATAAGGATACCTTGACATCGACCGTAATAGGTTGAGGGTGGATATTATCTATTCACGTATTCATGAATGAATAAAATAAAAATAAAATTGAGTAGCTTTTAGTTTTATTTTATTTGTTAAAACCTCACACATGTGGATGTTGAAAAGTAGGGACCACCAAACCTAAAATTCCCATGAGAGGTTATGGTTGTAGGGACCACCCAAACTAACCTTCCATGAGTGGTTACAATGATGGGGACCACCCGAGGCTTGAATCCTCTTGAACTCCTCTCATAAGTTTGAGAAACATCTTGGACTCCCTCCAAACATAATTGTGTCAACCCAGATAAAATTAATTATTCCAACATATGTCATTAATTATCCCAAATTGAAATTATGCTAACATATTCTATAATGTTGGCTAATTTTTTTTGGTGGAATTGGGGGAATCTCTTTGCAAAAGAGAGAAACTTGGAGCCTTGGGAAAATCTCTCCAATGAAGAATTCCAAAGAAAAACATCAACAAAGAATGCCATTGAAGAATATTCTTCAGAAATAAATGAAGAGGATGACGTATGAGTCCGTCATCGAAGCATGGTCTTGGAAGAAATGATTGTTGGAAACACCCTCCATCTTCTTCGACTTCATTCTCCCGACCTCCATCGATGAATCAAACGAGGTAGGGGATTATTATCGAATTCTGGAATTCTATAGATTGATTTTCTCATTCTTGAATGTTATGGCGAATATGGATCAATAAAAAATAGTCAACCCATGATTTGTATTAAATTGTAGAGTTTTTTGTTCCTTACTCCGGATTTTTCTATTGAGCCGCTTGTACCACTCTAATGTGGAGGGTGTTGGACAAAAAAACACTGCTCAAACCCTCCGTCGTTCAGCTTCTTTGGTGTGTTCTTTGTAATGGACAAATGTGACGAAGGTAAAAATGCTACCGTTCACATCCTGCGGACCCCGCGGCACTCCTCGCCCCACGGCCATGCCCCGGCACCCCGACCGCACCACTGCCGTGGCCTCGTCATGCCGCCCGTGGCCCGCTGCGTCAACCGGTGGCATTGTTTCTGCTGTCCGGGCTGAGCCGCCACCCAGTCTATGCTGCTACCACTATCTGAGCCACTTTCGCCATCCGGGTAGACCTACCACCGCAGTCCGAGCTAAGCTTCCACCCGAGCCACCCCCGATCCGCTGCCACCGCCCGGGCCTCCACCGCCATCCGAACCGCCACCGTCGTACGCACTGCTACCGCCTTCTGAGCTTCCACCGCCACCGTCCAGGATGAAATGCCCGCCATCGGGGTCATGCCTCCACCTGATCCTCCACTCTATCCACCACCGCCCTTCCGACAGAACTGCCCCGGCTGAGCCGCTCTACGACCTCGTGACCTTGTGGCACCCTCCGTGACCCTACGCGGCCTCGCAACCACCTGCGGCCCTCCACGACCCTCGCGGCCTGCCGGGCCGCCCAAAGGGTTGGGCCAAACCCAACAGGTCGGGCATTTCGTAGCGAGTCAGGCTGTGTAAACCTGATCCTGGTCAGTCCGACCGGGTCAGACCGGACCCAGGACCACTACGAGACATTTATGCACTTTTGGCCATAACTTTGGCAGCAGACGTCCGTTTGACAAACTGTCAGCGGAGCTGGGTACCTTGGAGAGAGAAGCTCCCTTTAAGTATACCCCACTATATATTTTTATTATGTTGGTGTACAATCAGGTTATATTGAGCATGAATCCAACCAGGACCTCAGGACTAAAAGGCTAATAACTCACAGACCGGGCATCTGATTGATGCTCCATCTATTGCGTTGAGACCCCAATGACATAGAAGTCCTTTCAAATACTTATTCATGGGAAAATGTGGTATCTAGAGAATTGAAAATTGTCTTGGGGAGAGCACTCTCCCGGAGATGGACTAGCCGAGTACGGAAACCCAGTAGCTGGTTATGATGAGAAGAGTGCTCATAGTGATCCTATGAGGGTCAGCTTCAAGTGATCTTGTGCGGGTCAGCTCCCAGCGATCCTGTGTGTGTCAGCTCCCGGCAATCCGGTGTGGGTCTGCTCATAACGATCATGTCTGGGTCAGCACTGATGATCCTCTCTAGGTCAGCTCCTAGCGATCCTGTGTGGGTCAGCTCCTAGAGATACTGTGTGGGTCAGCTCCTAGTGATCCTGTGAGGGTCAGCTCCTATAAATCCTGCATGGGTTAGCTCCAATGATCCTGTGTGGTTCAGCTCCTAGCGATCATGTTTGGGTCAGCTCCAGCGTTCCTATGTGGGGAAGCTCCTGGAGATTCTGTGCAGGTCAGTAGCAGAGCCTCTTAATGGAGTTATATGATTTAGTAGTTATAACTAATCATCTCTACTACTGTACTACTGTTATGCCTAGTGTGAGCTGAATTCGTACATGTGTGGTACTTTCCTTTTTGATAATACCTCGGTGGTATTCTTCTGTGTGGGTACCTATGTGGTACTTTCCTTCATTATTATTCATCCTTTGTGGAACTGTTGATCTTTGGACACTGAGTTCGACTCTCTATTTTCATGATGATTGTGATGGGTTTACTTGATAACTTAGGTATATATAGGGAAATATAACTAAGTAGGGTTGAAAGATGATATTACACATTGTGGTTTATCCTTGGTGGATTTTGTGAGACCTTGATGGTCTCGGGGTCCCTACTGAGTATCGTTATACTCACCACTGCATAGGATATGATCATACCATGTTGTGTTGGATGCAAAAGACGGACAATGCCGATTGAGGATGAGGGTACCAGGACTGGACGGTGCTCGGATGTGGACCATACGACATGTAGGTACACAGAGGAGATGAGTGGATGTGGATTGATGAGGAGGAGATCTATACCTACACTTTAGGTTGGACCCTCGATGGATAATCCAATAGTTGTATTTTTATTTCTTCAGTTTTATTGCATGTCTATTATACTTTAATTTTACAGTTGGGCCTGTATTCTGACCATTTTTTTTCTTATTGTACTCACTTGTTTACTATATTGTTGACTTGCATTTGTATCTTGCTATTTGTTTAGTTGCGTGTGTTTACAGATTATAATGGCAATATATTCCTAGTTTTAGGAAATATTCCTTTGGTGATAGTCTCCAGCCCCTAGCCTAGGGAAGGCGGGCTTGGGGTAGTCACGCCATGTGCCCCGAGGGACGGGTCGTGACAAATTGGTATTAGCGGAGTCGGTTCTATCGTATAACATATGACTCTGATCTTTTTACCGACATTAATGTTATTTGTAGTGACTGTGGTTATCAGTTTAAAGAATCTAGTGTTTGTGCGGAGGCTGACGTATCCATACACCAGGACCCTGACATCTGATTTCTGATTTTGTGGATGGAAACATTGATTTCTTGTGTGTTTTGAAATGTTTTCCTAAGTTTTCTTGAGTTAGATCACCAGGTATAACTAATTGACCATGGTGCACCTATTCATTATCAGGATGTCTCTGTGTAGACAGACAGCTAGGATTCCCAAGAGAGTACACGAGGAAGGCCCACCAAGTGACGAGGTTCTGGTGGAGGGCCCTTTTCTATGATGTCAACTTTGGTTGGTGTACCAGTAGCACCACAACCTATTGGGAAGTAGATATCAGCAGCAGCACTGTAGTACGGTGCACACCGAATAAGAACGTTGCGTGATTTTCTGCAGAAGAGGCCTATGAGGTTTCGGGGTGAGAGAAGTTCCCACGCAGCTAAGGGCTGGCTGGAGGTCAATTCTAGAGTTTTCTGCTTAGTTGAGACACCATTAGAGAAGATGGTGATCTTAGATACTAGTCTTTTTCAGTGAGTGACCATGAGGATGGTCTGCATAGTGATGAAGCTTCGGTACGTGGACCATTACATGAGATAGTACCTTTTGGTTGTTTTTAAGCTATATCACTACCCGTTGGTCAGCAATTACAACCGGAAGTACTGGTAAAAGACACAAATAGGCTTAGTGTCTTACATGAGTTTTAGCATTAAATAACCCTCAGGTTCTTAGGCAATCCTGACTCATAGGCGGCTGAGGAATAGCTTGAGGAGGTAGTTGAGAGTTCTCTAGAGCTTCTACAGCTTCGGCAGGATGACATGTCGGTATCTGAGTATTCATCGAGGCGTACTCACCTTTCCTAGTACATGATTAATAGGATATGATCATTGTTTTATGGCTCAGACATCCGAGCGAGGTGTGTTTAAGGACATCTGTGCCATCACTATTACTCTATGCATTCTTACTTATGTTATGGTGCCATAGAGAACCTTCGTGGTTGAATGTTATTTGGCTAAGAGGATACAACCAGTGAATGTTAGCAGTGGGAAATTAGAAAAATGGGTGCTAGTCTCAGAGACATGGGCGTGTAAGATGTTTTGAAAAGAGGATGTGATAGGGACAAAAGAATCTGCAGGGAAATAGATGTGGAAGCAGAGCTAGGAGAGAAACATGAGGTGGTTTACATTTCTACATGTCACAACCACCCCATTATTGTGGACCCCACTAGGCTCAGGGATCTAGAGGACAGGGGAAGAGAGTAGTTACATGTGGTCAAGGAGTGCGACCAAAGGGCTATAGTAAAGATTTGGGGTACGGTTTGTGTCTACTACTATCTATTGTATCAATAGACATAGGTACCAATCATTCCTTCCTTTCAAAAATCATGTCCAAGACCTAGAGTTTCTGGTTAAACCATTTACTTGAGCCTCACGTCTAGAGATACCCTTGGGAGGTGACTCAATAATCACATTTATGCTTACGGTGTGATCTGACCCTTGAGGTGAGAGTTTCTGTTGGAATCTCTTGGTGGTATCATTGAGGAAATACGACGTTAGTTTGGGTATGGACTGGACATCCAAATTTTATTCACAGATTTACTGTATTTGGAAAAAAGTTTGCGGTTTACATAAAACATTGGAATGTGGTTTTCCTTGGTCAGAGAAAAAGGAAACCCGGGAAACATAGAATAAACTCATGCATAGGAGTTTTGAGTTTTCAGTTCCAAAAAAGAGTGCCAGAGCATGGGGACATCTTTTCAAAAGATGTTTCCAAGAATTCCTCCCTTAAGGGATAGAGACATCTATTTTGGTTAGGTACTACCAGTGATTTGTCCTCGACTTCACCAGCGTAGTGACACCTTTATCATCATTGATGAGGAAGTGGCAACCCTTCTTATGGTTGGAGAGATGACAGTAGAGTTTTCAGGAGCTGAGGCAGAGGTTGACTTGTGCCTCCATCTTGAGTCTTCCAGAAGAGGGTGTTGGGTACATATTCAACTGAGATGCATCAGGGACCAGAATAATATGTTTCATGATGTAGGAGCGATCAGTTATTGATTATGGTTCTTGATAGCTGAGAAAATAAGAGCATAACTACGCTATCCATGATGTGATGTTAGCAGCAGTGGTCTTCTCCTTGAAGATGTGGTGACATTACTTGATGGGAGAGTGTTTTATAGTGTACTCTTATCAGATGATTCTGATGTATATATTCTCTCAGAAGTACATGGACCAGATATACTGACGTTGGCTTGAGTTCCTCTAGGACTATGAATTCAGGATAGTCTATACTCCTTGGAAGGGGACCATTGTTGCAGATGCACTCTGCAGGAGATATCGAGTACATCTGCTAGGTGAGGCGACAGAGCTGCTGGGAACTCTATATATATCCATTGTGGATAGAGATAGGGAAACTTTTATTTAGTATCTTACAGTCACTCACCAACTCTACTGAGGACCTGTAAGGGTCCAAACTGAGGATATATGTGCACCACCCTTCTCACATCATCAACCACAGTGAGATTAGCATTGAAGATTGGGTGACATTTACAGAGGATTTAGTAGAGACTGAGGATCGATAGGAGTGGGTATTTCATGGACGGCCAATACCAGTGGTGCACAATTTTTGGCATCACATGAACTTCTAGGAGAGTACATGTGAGAAAGAGGCTCAGATTCATGCCAAGTACCATCCTTTAGTTGTTTTGACATTGTTTTGGCTTTTGAGGACGTAAATACCTAAGGTAGGGAGAATATAATGTATCAGAAATTCCGTATAATTTTTTTACTTATATGGGATTATTTTGAGACCGTGAAATCTGACGGCGCATGATTCTGAGGCCCAGAGATCCAAGAATGGTCCCTCAAAGTTTTGTTAAACATTAAATAGCACGCACAATCCGTTTTCCTGAAATTGTGGAAGACACTTAAATGATTAATCGGATCATAAATCTGATGGCACCATTGCATTCAGGATGTCAGTTTTACCCTAGGTGCGACTTCAGTTTAGTCAGCGCGGGCCTCCTGTGAGAAATCCAAAACATGGCATAATTGTAAATAAAATAATAAAATAATTTTTTTTTTCAAATTCTTATACCTCAAAAATGGTAGATCGGATTGAAAATCCGATACAACCGCTGAACTCGTGAGGGCATGCTTTATTTAACCAGATACTAACATTGGCTGGTGCGGGCCACCAGTGAAGGTTAGGTTTTTCCCGTAAATAAAATAATTAATTGACAATTATTTTATTTTAAAAACCATAATATATAAATTATAACTTCTATTGTAAATACGAGAGTACTTTTGGGATCTTTGGGGCGTGTTTCAATTGGGAAGAGCCTACCCTCGACCATCGTGGGCCGAGGGTGACTGCTAATAAATTTCCAAACATTTTTTCGTGTACGTTCATTAAATGTGCGAGCGGGTTTTTATAACATTTGAACCATTGCTTGGAATTGAAATTTGAGGGCTCCGTTGAACTTGAAACACCCATATTCGCTTAAGGGGATGTTCACCTCGACTGCAATATGTTGAGGGTGGATGTCAGCTTTTCATATATTCATGAAAGAATAAAATAAAAATAAATATTTGTGGCTTTTATTTTTATTTTAATTGTTTAAACCTCCAACATGTGGATGTTGAGAAGTGGGGACCACCAAACCTAAACCGCTGAAGGAAGGTTATAGTGGTGGAGGCCACCCGAACTAACCTCCCATGAGAGGTTATTATGGTGGGGACCATCCGAGGCTTGAAACCTCTTGAACTAGACTCATAAGTGTGTGAAGCCTCTTGGACTCCCACCAACCTTAATTGTACAAACCCAAAAAATAATTAATTTTTCCAACCTATGTAATTAATTATCCAAATTTGAAATTTTTCCAACATAATCTATAATGTTGGGTAATTCTTTTTTTGTTGGATTTGGGGTAAAATCTTGGAAAAAGGGAGAAACTTGGAGCATTGGGAGAAAGCTCTCCAATGTAGAATGCCAACGACGAATGCCAATGAAGAACGCCATCGATGAACGTTCTTTGGAAATCAAGGAAGATGACGAAGTACTAGAACATCATCGAAGAATGGTTTCGGAAGTAATGATCATTGAAACCCCCTCCATATTCTTTAACTTTTTCTTGCGACCTCTATCGTCGAATCAAAAGAGGTAGGGGTTATTATTGAATTATTGAATTCTCTCAATTAATTTTCTCGTTCTTGGAAAGCATGTAAAACGTGGGTCAATAAAAACAATTTGTCCCCTGATTCATATTAAAGGGAAGAGATTTTCGTTTTTGACTCTTGATTTCTCATTGAGCTACTTGCTACCACTCTAACGCAGTGGGTGAAGACCAGAAAATCATGGCCCGACCCCTCCATCATTCTACATCTTCGGTCTGTTCTTCACAATGGACAAAGGCGACGAAGTAAACGGCACTGCCGCCCATGGAATTTGTGCCCTGCCACACAGCTTGCGGCTCGCCGCGCCACCCCATGGCACCACCACCGACGTTCGGGTTGTGCCGCCGCTCGAGCCGCCGCCCGAGCTGCCGCTGCAGCCCAAGCTGCTGCCACTGTCCAAGCCGCCACTGGCATCCGAGCTGCCACTGCCATCCGAGCCGTTGTCGCTGTGCGGAACGATCCACCACTTCCCAAGCCGCAAGCTGTGCCACCGCCGCCCATCTAGTCGAACTACCCTGGCTGAGCCGCTCCGCGACCTCATGCCCTTGCGGCACCCTCCATGACCTTTTATGGCCTCATGGCCACCGACAGCCCTCTGCAACCCCTCAATGCCTTTCGGGAAACCCAGCGGGCTGGGTGAGACTCAGTGGGTCAGGCCGAGTCAACCCAAAACGGGTCAGACTAGACTTGGGCCCACTATGACCCATTTACTAACTTTTGGCCATAACTTTGGCACCGGATGTCCGTTTGATGAACCGTCAGTGGAACTGGGTACCTTGGAGTGCGATAGTCCCTTTATGTATACCCCGATGAGGATTTTTATTAAATTGGGGTATGGTCATGTTGGATCGAGGACGAATCCAACCAGGTCCCCAAGACTAAAAGGCTAATAACTCACAGACTGGATATCCGATTTACGCGCTGTCTGTTTTATTGAGACCCCTATGATGAGGTAGTCCATTGAAATACTTCTTTGTGGGACATAGTGGATGTTGGAGAATAAACCAGTGTCTTGGGGAGTAGAGTCTCTCAAATATGAGTAAGCCAATTGCAGAAACCCAGTTACTGAATGTGACGAGAAGTGTTCTCCTAGCGATCCTATGTGGGTATGCAACGAGAAATCCTGTGTGGGTCAGCTCCCTGCGATCCTGATTGGGTAAGCTTCGAGCAATCTTGTGTGGGTTATGCCCCAACGATACTGTGTGGGTCAGCTCCGAGTGATCCTATGTAGGTCAGCTCCAAGAGGTCCTGTGTGGTTAAGCTTCTAGCGGTCTTGTGCGGGTCAGCTCCAGCTATCATGTGTGTGTCAAATCCTAGAGATCCTATGTGGGTCAGAGGATAGCGATCTTGTGTGGGTCAACTCCTAGAAATCCTGTGTGGGATAGCTCTAGCGATCCTGTGTGGGTCAACTCCGAGTGATTCTGTGTAGGTCAGCAGCAGAGCCTATTGACAGAGTAAGATGATTAAGTAGTTATAACTAATCATCTCTACTACTGTACCTAAGATATACCTGGTGTGTGATTAATTCTTACCTATGTGGTACTTTAATTTATGGTAATACCTTGGTGATATTATTCTCTGTGTTGTACCTGTGTGTTTGTGGTTATCCTTCCATTGTGGAACAGTTTTGCCGTGGACGTTTAGTTGAAATCTATTTTTTCCTCATAATTGAGATGGGTTTACTAGATAACATAGTTATATGTATGGGTATATACCTATGTATGGCTGGAAGTTGATTTCATAATTTGTGTTTTATCCTTGGTGGATTTTTTGAGACCTTGAGGGTCTCGAGGTCCCTACTGAGTATCGTTATACTCACCCCTTCACAGGATATGCCAGAACCATGTTGTGTTGGATACAGATGACAGAAATTGTTGACTGAGGATTAGGGTACCAGGACTGGACGATGCTTGGATGTGGACCATATGGTGTGTCGGTACGCAGAGGAGACATGTGGACATGGAATGCTAAGGAGGTTATCTATACCTACCCTTAAGGTATGAACCTCATAGGACAATCCAGTAGTAATCTTTCTCTATCTTTAGTTGTATTTCATTTCAGGTGTACTTGTATTTTATAGTTGGGCTTGTATTTTGGCATCTTTTTACTTACAGTACTCACTTGTTTACTATACAGTTGACTTGCGTTCGTATCTTGTTCTGTTTTTGGTTCTCTATGTTTGCGGATTATAAAGGCAATGCCTTCCCAGTTTTATGAAATACTCCTTTGGTGGTAGTCTCCAGCCCCTATCATATAGAAGGCGGGATCAGTGTAGTCACAGCACGGGCCTTGGGGGATGGGTCATGGAAATAATAAATTACTAATATTAATATTTTAATTAGTAATTATATCTCAGATTTTGTATAGGAGGGATTTATGAGAAAAAACTATATTATTTTAACTCATTTTAAGGAATCTTTTTAAATTTATCCAATAAATATTAACAGCTACAATTGAGAGTAAATCCAATTTTAACCCTATAATATTCGATGCTTTTTAAAATGTATTTTAACTACCTACTGATGGAGAACCCATTTTAATTATATATTTTTAGTTTTATATATTTTATTTTTCAAATAAATTATATTCTATGTTTGATAAAATACCTTACATGCAACATTATATTTCTATGAAATATTTTATTTCACACAATACCGAGTTATACTAATAAATAATATAATAATATATTATTATTTCATGTCGTAGTTATCTCATAGTCATTATATTCTTGAGAATGAATATGACTATCTATATTATGTTTAGAAATGTTTATGAAATATTTTTTCATTGGTATAATAAATTTTTTTGGCACAAAATGAGAATTATTCAAATTCTATGAAAAAAATATCTAATATTTGTAAGATATTTTTTTACCACCATTTGGTGGAGATTATTATTTAATACCAATGTTTTAAATCATGATAAATGTAGTATAATAAATTTAAGGACATTATTTTGAATTAGTACATCAAAATTCATAGTGGTTCTATTTTGTTATTTTTTTGAAAAAATTCATATTTTAATAAATAGTGAAATTATTATTTTTAATTTAAAACATCCTTTTTTTAGAATTTAATTGTATTGATAGAAAATAATTTTAATGAGGTTTAAATTATATATATATATATATATTATGTATTTTTTCATTTAAAACAATTATGGTCATTACAATCATTTTTAAATTAAACTTTGATATAAAAACGTTTTAAACATACAAATGTTTTAAAATTTAAAACATATTTCCTCAATATATCAGTGAGATTAATTTTTAAATTAATTTTAGTCACATTTTTCATTTTAATTTGAATAAATTAACATATATGGTTGTAATTTAAATGAAAATGTTATTTAATGGGATCAATATTATTTTTGATAAATAGTAAATTTAGTATTTTATTTACCTCGGTTAAATATAAATTTAGTAAATAAAGATAAAAATAGTCTTATAATAATATAAAACTACCCTAAAACCTTTCCTCATCTTATTTAATGTGTTATTATCGACCCATATAATACTTGGGCCGAACTTATGGCTGTTTAAAGCAACATGGATATTATTATGGCATTATTAAATTTTTATTTATTGTATAAAACAATGATTTCATAAACAAGTATATTAGTTACAAAATAAATCTATTATAGGGTAAAATAAGTGAAATATTCAACTATATATAATCCTTAAAAATGTTAAAATATTACCTACATACTGAAAAATTATATAAATTTATTTGATATTAAAAAATATAATTTAATTTTGACACAATGATGATGTAGTAATAGATTTATTAAAAGAAGAAACAAATAAATGATATTAATACTATTAAGATAATTATAAATTAAAATATTTGTTTCCATTGTCAAAATTTTATTATTACATAGAAATGTTCCAGGTTAGATGAAATATATTTTTTGATAGAATCAAATTTTTATGATTTTGGTAAATATTTATGTAATGAATAGGGTCAAAAGTAACATAAATAATATTTTAAAAAATAAAATATTTAATTAAATAATTTTTTTAAAAAAAATCTAATTATCATCCAAATAGTTTTATAACGACTCCAAATTTCATTAATTATTAATTAATATTTATTTTAAAAAGTTATGGTAATCATTTGAACTCTCAATGTATAAATAACATCATAAAATAAAAAAAGTTTGAGTGGCTTAAAACATTGATAAGGATTAAAAATTGTCAAAACTAGTGTATTTATTATTATATGGATAGATTTCAACCGATACTCATCCTATTTTCAAACTAAATAATGTTGTGAATATTTTGAATAGAAAAATATTTTATATTAATTCAATAATTTTAATAATCATAATGGTTCCCCCACCTCTACTATAAAAAGGAAATCATTCATCACAATTATTCACACAAAACAGACCTTTTGGATCATCTAAGCTCTAAAAAAACCTATTTATATTTCCTCTAAAATTGTTAGATGAATTATTTTAGGTATAACCACATCTTTAGAGGTGTTAAGGTGTTCATAGAGGTTATAATCAAAAGAAATATAAAGTTCTTAATTATTTATTTTTCTTCCTATGCTTCCTTCATTTTATATTCAAGTATGATGAAATAATAAATATAGTATAAAAATGTATTGATAATTTATTAATGTAATACCAGCACCTAAATTAATCTCCAATTTACTCAAATGGGAAAACAACATTTCATTTCTCTTTATGCCAGACTACTGCCTTGCGAACCGATATAGTTATTTTTTTCGTTTTCATCTATACAGATTGGTTATAATGATATAAATAATGATTATATATTATATTAATAAAATATTTATTAGTATAAGAGAATAATATTTCAACTATTTTCTTATATTACATGAACATAAAAATGATAATTTCTTTCATTGTACTTGTGAACTATCACCTCCAGAAAGCAATGTGAATCATTTTTACTCACCACATTACATGTACGATATTTATATGTACAATTTAATCATTATTAAGATGTGTATATAATTTTTATTATTATCTAAAGTTAAAATAATTATTACTTATTTCAATATGGATCAATTAAAAATAGAAATGTTACTTATGCATACATACAAATTACCATCTCTATTATTGTAATATTGATCATTTTTCATATCCAAATATACTATAATAGTTTAATGTAAAAATTGATATATAAATTATATTATTATTTCATGAATTATATTTTTATTTTAAGTACTTATTACTATACAGACAAATTTACTTAATACCATGTTTATTTTTTACCTAAAGCATCAAATATTTAAAAAATGTCTAACATCAACATAAATGATTATGTAGTTGTTATAAAATTATAAAGAAGTGATATGAAAGGAATACTAAACTTGAAAACATTTAGTATGAAATTATATATTAACCTATGATTATTATTTAGTAATATACTGAGCTTAAAAGAAAATTCTCACTCGAGGTATGGGACTCTTTATGTAAAACTTTGTTTTGAATGTTTTAAAGGTTTATTCTTATAATTTATTCTCATAATGTCATTTTTTTTAAAAAAATTGAAGGATTTTTTATAAAGACATTAATAATTTTAAATATTAATTCATTTTAATACATTCAAAGTGGTATGTACTAATTGAATAAAAAATATCCTTTTAAAATATTTTAAATCTGTTTAAAAAATGGATTGATTATTTCAATGACATGTAATTTTATTAACGTATACTCCATGAAACAAATTTAATGAATTTGTGTCTCATTAAATTTTTAATAATTACATTATATTCTCAGATATTAATTTTAAAATAATTTTTATTCATTTATTAGTGTGTGGATTAGAAAAAATGAAATGTGATTTTAGTGGGATATATAATATTTATATTATGAACATTAAGAGTTATGATTATGTTACGTTTATTGGGTATTTTTTATTATTATGGGTTGTTCCATGAAAAATTGAGGGTATGTAAAGAAATAGTAGATCTCTAATTAATTGTATAATTATGTTGAGTTACATGATAAGGTTTCTCCTAATAGATTTAGGGAATATATTGTGATGGGTATTCAAAATGCAACCATGAAGTTTACATCATATGTAGCTAAGTAAGATAAATTGTATATATGATATGGATGCCACAAGTTACCATTATGATTTATGATAGATAATTTTTTTTCAATAATCATATTAATTCATGAGGTATGTTAAATAAATTATTCTTTATGGTTGAAAATTATGATTTTTTAAAATGTTTTCCTGAGCTTAAAATACTCATGGACTAATGGTTTTATTGCATAATTTATATCCCTTACTAAGATTTTTCTACTCATCTCAGGTTTTTTATATTATTTAAACATTTAATAAGGCTGTGTAAGATAATGGATGAAGTCAAGATGAATCTTATGAATATTTTTTTGAAGAAAAAAATTTATAGTATTTTTTTAGAAATTAATAATTTGAGAAAAAAATGGATAGGGAGTAGAAGTGAAAAAAATATAATATTTGAGTTCTTATGTAATATATAGGGTATAATTCACTAATTATCCAAACCTAAAAAGATAAAACATGTGAATTCATGACTAAATAGATGATTATGTAACATTTTTTAATGGGTCCTTATAATAGTTATTAAATAAAATGTTTAAACAACCTTAGTTATTATGAGTTTTGGATACTCATTTGTTAAGTCTCTAGGTATATAACATTAGTCAAAATATTGTTCTATAAATTTTTTAGATCAAGTAATGTTGGTTACAAATGGAATAATAAGAACCTCAAACATCATTCATATCTTATCTTTATGACTTGCCTTTAATAATTTTTCCAATGTCATGTCCAGATGATTCTGAAATAATTTATGACATAAAAATCACATGAACAAAGTAGCATGAGATATCTAATGCATCCTCCATACCAAGATACCATCATGGATCATATTATGTTTTTAATTGAATCATATTTTATCAATATTATATTATTATTAAAAATGATAAATATTATCGATGAATTTTAAAATATTTAACTTTTTAAGACGATTTTTAAGACTATTATAATTATGAAAATGATATTAATGATGGATACACATTAAATCCTATTTATATTTTCAACTAAAATATAGTCTTTCAACAAATACATATCATATTTTAAAATAACCATTGATTGAATGTTTCCAAAAAAAATTACTGTTTTATAAATATCATGTTTTATCTAATTTTATGAAATTATTTGTGATACAAGATTATTTTACAAAACCATTTTTCTGAAAACACCAATAAAACACATGTTGTACAACATGTTTTTGGAAAAATGATTAACTTGATTTTATTTAATATCTTAAATATTGTTTCAATAAATGGAACTTTTATCTATGTGAACAATATGATGATGAAACTAGGTGGACACAATGATCATGTTACAATGTAATTTATTTTATGAATAGTGTTATTAAATCATATGAAGTTGAAATAAATAAAATTAAATATATAAATAAGAAAGACTGAATTATGATGTTGAATGCATTATGAGTTAGGATGAAAATTATAAGTATGAGATAACCATTTAGGTTAAAACAAGTTATGATTATTTTTGTGTTTTATAAAAATGGACCACTAGAAATATGTGTGACAACACATCATGTCCGGTAAGGTCACGGTGACCGATTCCATAACCCAATGATGAGAGAGGAGAATTGCTTACCACTGGACTACCTGAAAGTCATTGTTTAAGATGAATTTTTTGTAATGTGAGTTTATAGATTAATTATACGTTTATTTTGGGATCTTTTTTTTGTCAAATGGATATCCATTTTATTGGAAAATGATTTGAGGATTATATAATAAATGTTATTTTGGAATACATTCAATATATGGGAATGATATATGATTAAAGTATATAGAGTAAAATGTGATTTTATATGAGCAGTTAGGGATGAATTATTTTTTTGGAAGAATATATGAATTTATTAATGAATTTAAAAGATTTGAGTAATTAATGGAAATAATTATCCAACATTGGATAATATGTGATTTTTGAAATTAATTTTTTTGTATAATACAATAAATGAGGATGATGTTATTTGGAGATAAATGGTAGAATTTATCTTGGAGGACTATGTAATTAAATCCTTATGAGATTTGTTTTCTTAACTCGGTTTGGATTAATTTGAGTGGCTTTAAAAATAATTACTATATGAATGGTCTATGTTGAACTTTTTTTATTACAGAATAATTTTTTAGATTAAATGTCAATTTTATTCATCCAATCGGTTATAGTTTTCATAGAATTGTTTTATATTATCCTAACCATATAGGGATTTGTTAATGATTAATGATATTTTAAAAAGATAGTCATCATTTATGGATTATTTTGCACTGTATTAGTTGATACTATTTCATTATGTATAAATAAATATAGTCATTAATAATCATCATTGGTGAAAAATACGAGTTTGTGGGGGAATTTTATTAATGGATGAATCTACACTTTTTATGTAAGTATATTTCATTATGCTCTAATTATAAGAAGTAAAATATTTCCTCTACTCTTTGAAAAGGATCATAAATAAAATCAATTTAATTTTACTAAAATTACATAAAAGATTGTTTAACCCATCACAAATTTTTTTTCTTGGGATTGATAACATTCTCCTAACCATGTTTTATATCACCCTCTATCAAAACCTAATGGTTAGTTCTCACTTCCATATTGATGATTCCCTATATGTAACCCAAGTATTTGTTAAATCAATGTGTCTATTTTACTTCAATTTATTTAATTTAAGGTGGAAGTTTTGTTGAATCTTTTTCTGATGTGGGATTTCAATTATGTAATTTTGAATAGTGAAAAATTAGTTACCAATACCAAATGTAAAATTACGGGATTGCAATTTACAAAAGAGTGGATCGATGTAATATCCTAGGTAATTATAGAATAATAATTTTTCATATTTATCAATTATATTGTAATATTTCCTTAATGTGATTTTATGTCAAATAGCGTACATCACATGCAAAAATTGGTTTCTCCCAAATCTCATGTTTATGTCAATACTATGTTATAAAAAATAAAAATATATTAAAAATATTTTTATATTATGTGGTAATTAGCATATATATGTTTTATCGGCAGGAATGAATATAACTATCAATATTATATTTACACATGTTTTTGAAATTTTTTACATTTATCTAATAAATTGTATGTGCATAAAATTGGAATAAATACAATTTTATGCATATAATATTTTAATATTTTTAAAATGTAGTTTAAATTACTATTGATGGATAACCATTTTTTATTCTAAATTTTTACATTTTTATATATTTTATTTGAAAAATTAATGATATAAAATTTCTGATAACAAACCTGACACATAATAATGGGATTCTCAGAAATCTTATATTGCAAAAAATATTATGTTTGCCGAATAATAATATATTATTAATATAATTATATTTAGTGGTAGTTATCGCCTCATTTTTTGGAAAGAATGAATAGATATAAATATAATATATTTATAAATTTTTATGAAATTTTTTTACAATCATCCCAAAAAATTTATAGGATTAAATTGAGAATAAATCCAATTTCAGGCATATAATGTTGTAATTTTTCTAAAAAGTAGTATTACATCCAATTGTTTGAGAACCCTTTATAATTATAAAATTTCATAGTTTTATAAATTTTAAATACAAAAATAATCTTATTATTTAGATGTAGGATATCAAAAATTACTTTTTATATTATTTTTGTATTTAGCTTATAAAATTCATATATTAAATAATACTAAAAAATTTGGCGTTTTAATTAAAAACATATTTTTCCTATAATTTATTTATATTAATAGATTATTACTTTCACCCGTTTAAAGTATATTTGTGAAAATGTTATCATATAATCTTATTTAGGTCCTTAGAGTCAATATCAAAATGCAATTGGATATTAATACATTGTGATATTTTGAACGTTTTTTATTTCAAATCCCGTTCCAAAATCCTTCAATGGGATTAATTTTTAAATTAATTTTACTCACTTATGTGAATTGGTTTTTAAAAATGTACATATATGATTTTAATTAGTATGAAAAAATTTATCCAATAAGATCAAAATATTTTTGTTAATAGTACTTATAATATTTTTTTACAACAGTATGTAGATAATCAGGTAATTAAAGGTAAAATTAATATTATATTAATATAAAACATTCATATAATTTGTTTTAATCATTTCAGATGAGTTATTTTCGAGAAATAAAATATGTGGGATGATATGTTGGACTTTGAAAGCCACTTGGGTATAATTAGGATTTTAATAACATTTTATTTAATGCATAAAGCAAGATGTCATAAACAAGACTCATATTACTAAAAAAACTATAATATTGAGATATATACACGATATCTTCAACTATAAATAATTTTTAAAATGCTACAAATATAAACTACATCATGATAATTTATTTATAAACTTTAAAAATTATATAATTTAATTTAATAATAAAACTATGATAGTGTAGTAATAGATTTAATAATGGAAGAATAAAATTAATGATATTAATAATATTAAAATAAATGTAAATTGAAATATTTAATCCCTTAAACGAATTTAATAGTTGAAATAGCATTTTTACTAATGAATTAGACTATTTTTTCTATGGAATCATGATTTTATGAATTTTTAAAATATCATGTAATGAATAGTGTCAAAATTGATAGAATTCATATTTTAATATCAAAATTATTTATTTAAATAATAGAAAAATAAAAATAAAATATTCATCCAAACAGTTGAATTGAGTCAACAAAAGTCATTAATGACTTGTTATTTGGGATTTTTAAAAGATATGCTATTTATTTTGACTATCTATTTGAAAATTACGTGATAAAATGGTATGAGTTTAATGGGATCAAACAAAAAGATAAGGATTAACAATATTTTAAAACCTATATAATTATTATTTGATGAATGGATTTAGACCCATAATAATACTATGTGCATAATAAATCAAATTGGTTAAGTTTTTAATCAAAAAAAATTTATATTAATTTAATATTATTAAAAATTCCAAGGGTGAACCTCCCATCTCATATAAAAAGGCACCAATTCTATTCTATTACTCACACATCATAAACCTTATGGACAGAAATAACTCAACCAAAAAACCTTAATAGATTCCCTAACCACATTATTATGTAGTTTTTATTATTAATCCTATTCATAGTGGTGTTATGCTTATAAAAAATGTGATCAACCAATGAAAAGTTAATGTTTTTATTTATTTGTTTTGATTTTGTTTCTTCTTCAAGTTCCCTCAATTATACTTTAATCATGATGAAATAAAAACTCATGTATCATAAATAAAATAATAGTTTATTATGTTAATATCATCACCAAAATCCATCTTCAATTTAATCAAACTGTAAATTAACATTTTGTTCTTGTGTATGGTGGACTACCATCTCGCAAACTGATATATGTTTTTTTCTATCATCTCTCATGAATGGCCATAAAAATTGATTTAATTTTTATATATTATATTAATAAAAAATATATTATAATAAGGGTATAATATGTCAATTAATTACATACATTCAATGTTCATAAAAACTATAACGCCATTTGTGCATACGTGTGAACTATCACCAGTAGAAAGTGATGTGTATAGTTTTTATTTACCACATCACATGTATGATATATATATATATATATATATATATAATTATATTGGTACTATAATTTTAATAATATTATTATAATAGAGTTATGGGAAAATACATAACTTTATTTCCATAATGATCGATGAAAAATGGAAATGTTACTCATACATACGTAGAACAAACTGTCTCCATGATGGTAACATTGTTCATTTTTCATATCAGAATTTAATGAAATGATTTAAATGCATAAATCATATATAAGTTTTATTATCAAGTAATTTTTTTATATAGATTATGAACTTATTTCCACATTGAAAATTTTACTTCACACTATGTCCTTTTTTGAACTCATGTACCGAATATTGACAAAACATCGAAAATGATCTTAATTAAAAAAATAATTCTTATAAAATTATAAATATGTGATTTAAAAAGAATAATAAAATTGAAAATGATGATTTTAATGTATAATTTAACCTATTATAATTATTAATGAATATAATTAGAGTACGGTTCAAGATAGACTCTTGGTAACGAACACATTAACTAAAACATCATTTAAAATGATTTAAATATTTATTCTTAATAATGTGTCGCCTTATTGTCCATGTTATTAAAATGATATTAATGGTATATTTATAAGTACGTTAATGTTTTAAAATGTTAATTTCTTTCAAAACAATCATAGTGGTGTAGTACACATTGATTCAATAATATTCTTTTAAAATTTGTTAATTGTGTTTTTAAAATGGATAGATTATTTCAATAACAAATAATGTTTTCATAATTTATAAATCATTAATAGAATTTATAACTCTAATGTCTCATTAGTGTTTTTATTTTCACATTATAATTTTACTGTTTTATCTTCAAGTTATTATTTTTTAATTTTTGAGTGTGTGATGTAACGCCCTGACCCTAGTTACCTAGAGTTAGTGAATTATTACATAGGATTGGCATGATCAAAAATGATTGTGCCTCGAAATAGCGATTAGTTTAGCATCCTTGGAAATACTAGATACATTCATAAGGTTTACCTTACAACATAAAATGTAAAACTACAACAACAATGTTTCCATAGTCAACACTGATATCATATAGACTATCCCTGCAGGTCAGTCATAATATACTTCTTAGCATCCTATGAAAAATAAAACATAGAAAGGGATGAGCTTAGATGCTCAGTAAGGATAAAAATAATGCGAAAAATCTCATAAATATATTCATAAACATTTAAGGCAATGTATAAGACTAAAAAATCATTTTAAAATTGAACTTCAGCATAATATGGAAACGATAAAATCAAAATAATTCCATTTATTTACTCACATGGAAATCATACTAGTAGAATAATCACATGCAATATCAATAGCCACTTTTATAATGATGGAATGCATAATTCCAGAAATTCATTACCACATAGTCAATGCCTTGTGCCAAGACTACAAATAATATTTTTTCAAGGCCTTCTTCCAAGACACAAGTTTGTCTAATAAGACCTACCGATGCATCGAGGAGCTATAGCGGGCTCCACCCGTCACATACTAAGTCAAATGAATTCCTCATATGAAAAAGATTAAATATTACATAAACATTTGTATTAAAACTAGCATATGAAATGTCAATACTTTATCCATAATCCATGAATGGTGTAAAAATAAAAAATCTATAGTCAAACATATCACAAAACCTTTAATACAATAGTGAAGTTTTATATCATAATAAATCAACTTCAAGTTAGCTTAAAATCCATCAAAGTATATTGCCTAGATGAAATCAAAACCTTTTTAGTGAAATATCTATTTATATTTTGAAATCATTTAAAAAAACATTAATTTTGAAAATATTCTTATAAGGTTGTAAGGGAAGCTTCGACGATGTTATAACGGCGGAAAATAGCCACACCCGCCGTATAAGTTAAAAAAACATTCTTACGTTAATTTTGTCGAAAAGGTCATAAAGTACATTTTTTGGAAAATGATGGAAATATTCCTTTCAAAACATATATGGTCAAATAAGGGTATAAATGACTTTACCCTATTTTCTAGTAAATATGAATTTTTTTTTGAAATTCATTTTTAAGGAACATGGATGTGGATGATAAAGGGGCCCCAGAAGATAATTACGTATAAATAACCTCAGATAATAAAGAGATTGTGAAATAAACACATACCTTGTACATTTCATTGGTCGATGGTAGGTTAACATCTTGTTTAATGGTGAAATAATTGTTATTAAATTATAAAATAATCATATACATTATTATGATATCATATATGATCGTCTAAAATTTCTTTGATTATAATATCTTAGAATTTTCCTTGTTTTGGGTGTTAACAGATTCATTTTCCTTTATATAATTTGTTATGTGAGTCATATTTGTTATGGATGGGATGTATCTTATTCATATCCAGAATTCTATCAAGTCTTTAAACATTATTTTTAATCATCCAATGAAAATTAGTCTTGAATGGATATGATGGGTAATGAATCTCATCACGTTCGTGGAGACGGTAATCCGTACGTACGTACAAGTGACAATATCATTCTTTTGATATTAAAATAATATAAAATTTGATGGTATATCATATATACAGAATCATTATCATGTTATATTTATTATTTCCATCAATTACACATCATTATTACACCAACCCAATTAATAATGTATTGAATAACAATTACACTATGACATGGAGACGGTAAGTCGTACGTACGCACATATCGTGACATGTCATTTAAAGGAAGGATAGAATAATGAATCTGGTTCTACCATGTTTATAATAACATCACAGCATACAGAAGATATTAGAGTCATTATTTTATAATGGAAATAATAAGGAAAAAGGATGTGGAAGAATAAGGGAACTTGAAATAGGTGGTGAGATATTTACCTCTTCTTCGGGTTCTTTCTTTTCATTTGATGAAAAGGGCTCCTTAGGTTGGCTTTCGGACTAAAAGAAGGCCTCTAGGATGAATACACATACTATAAAAATCCAATTGAACCCTAATTGGTTCAGTAATGTCATATATATTATTATATATGTTTTTTCCCAAACCATAGATTTTTTGGAATAGAATACTAATTAATAATATAATATTTGTTTTAAAAACTCTTTTATGTCAATTTTGACACTATTTGGTATTTAGTTTTTTTATAAATTCATAAAAGCATTATTATTTCACAAAAAATTAATTTAATGAACCATAATATGTCATATTAACCTATAAAATTAGTTTCATTCATAAAGGGTCTCAAATTAAATTTATTTGGGTATTTATAATATCAATTATTTTAATATTTATTTAATAAAGTAATTACTACATCATCATTGTGTCATAAATAAAGTAAATAATTTAAAGTATAAAATTATTAAAAAAATACCATTATATAGGAAATCCTTTTATCTTTCTAATGAATATTTATAGTCAACTTTTTCCTATGTGCAACCCTATATTAAAAATAGTTTAGTTATTAAACATTGAATTTAACTCTTTTTACATTTCTTTAAAAAAAAATAGGTGTCATAATCTAATCCATGAAGACTACATAGGATCATATTTTATTCCTAAGGTTTCTTTTGGTCGAACTATAATTATCTAATAGAATTAGTACATGTTTTAGGTTAAGAGTAATATCATTTTTAGCCTTAATTACCCTATTTTCTTTTAACCGTGTTAAATAAAAATAAAAAGTTACTATTCACCAAAAATTATTTTCATCTTATTGAAACGCATTTTACTTACTGATATCAATCATGTCTGTTGGATAATTGAAATTTCACTCACAGAAGTGGTAAAATTAATTTTTACGTGAATTTGTAAATTTTCTTAGAATGTGGGTAAAAGACGGTGAACAGTTCAATAAAATTTTTATATATCTAAATTTATTATAAACTGACTCCAATGAATTTGATTGAACATATATAGGTATTATGTATCTATTTTGACCTAAAATAAATTTAAATAAAATGAATAATTATTTAAAAAAAAATCGGTTTTTAACTATAACTCAGTGTTTTTTACAATTCATCCAAAATTGAAAGTTTTAAAAAAATATATCAAAAATTCACCCTAAGCTAATTTCGATATTCTGAATTCAAAAATGAATTCCATTTTTAAAGATAACATTTATAAAAATTCAAAAATTGGGTATTAATATTAATAACAGCTAGTTTGATTGGTTGTAGTGTGTTAGAACTTGAAGTTGCGTACAACACACGCTATTGTATTATTGAAAGGGAAGCGTACCATGGAAACTTGGGGTGTTACATTCTCCCCTACTTAAAATAATTTCATCCTTGAAATTTTTGTGTATTACTGCGTAGAAAGACTCGGGTGGTTCTTCATCATAAGTTCCTCGGGTTCCCACGTTGCCTCTTCTATCTTATGGTTTCTCTATAGAACATTTACCAGATGAGTCGTCCAGTTTCATAGAACTTGTTCTCTTGTATTAAGAACCTTGATTGGATCTTCACAATAAGATAGATCAGGTTTTAGTTCTCATTCTTCATAGGTGAGTACATGTATTGGGTCGGGCATGTATTTTCTCAACAATGATATGTGGAATACATCGTGAACTTTGGAAAGACGTGGCGGCAATGCCAAACGGTAAGCTACAACCCCAATTTTTTCTAGAATTTTGAAAGGTCAGATGTACCTAGGACTCAATTTAACTGTCTTACAAAAATGTATAACACCATTCCATAGAGATACCTTCAAGAATAAATGATCTCCTGCCTAAAATTCCAAATCTTTCCATCGGTTATCGGCAAAGCTCTTCTGCCTACATTGAGCTAATTTTATTTGGTTTTGTATTACCTTCACCTTTTCCATATTTTCCTCTACAGGTTCTAGAAATATGAGTTTTCTTTCACCAACATCATCCCAATAGGTTGTTGTCCGACATCTCTTTCCATATAATTCTTCATATGGTGCCATCTAAATACATGAATGGTTGCAATTGTTATAGGAATATTATAATATAGGTAAATATTGATCCCACATACCTTAAAAGTCAAGTGAGCAAGATCTAAACATGTCTTCTATGGTTTTCATAGTCTGTTCTAATTGTCCATAAGTTTAGGGGTGGTAGGCAGTGCTCAAATGAAGTTCAGTATCCAAGGCTTTCTGAAGACTTTTCAAGAATCATGATGTAAAACAGGGATCATGATCAGAAACAATCTATAGGGGTACTCTATGAAGTCTTACAACTTAAATAATATATAATCATTATAAAAGTTCAAGTGGTAAATCTTCTCTTATAGCAAGAAAATGGGATGACTTGGTAAGACGATCAACAATGACCCATATTACATAATTCCTTTTAGGAGTCTTTGGTAGTCCCATGAAAAAGTTCGTCCTAATATTATCCAATTTTTACTCAGGTATGGGAAGAGGTTGCATTAATCCTCCAAGTTGTTGCCTTCCAGCTTTCACTTGTTGACAAACTGTACATCTTGATGCAAAATCAGTTATATCCCACTTCATGTTGTCCCACCAAAAATCTTCCTTCAAATCTCTATACATCTTAGTGCTACCTAGTTGTATAGAGAAATTGGAACTATGATCATCATCCAAAAATTCCATTTTTAGATCAAGTATATCGGGAACAAAAATTCTCTCCCCAAATTTCAAAATTCAATCTTCATACACACAGTCACTCAATCTATCATTATTCACTGCTTTGATCTTCTTTTGAAACTCTTCATCATCGGTCTAAGAACTCTTTATCCTTTTTAGTAAAGATGGTTTGGAAAAAATTTGAAAAATTATTTTTGTTTCACCTTCCATGATTATTCCCATATCCATCTTTACTAGATCCATGTATATAGGATCCTTTTCAACTCTCATCTTATTCAAAACTCCATGATCTTTTCAACTCAAACCATCTGCCACCTTATTTGCCTTCCCCAAGTGGTAGTGTATTGTGCAATGATAATCTTTGAGTAGTTCAAGTCATCGCCTTTTCCTCATGTTGAGTTATTTTTGTGAGAAAATAAACTTCAAAATCTCTTGATCGGTATATATCTCACATTTTTCACCATAGAGATAGTGTCTCCAAATCTGCAAAGCAAATATTATAGATGCTATCTCCAGATCTTGAGTATGATTGTTTTTCTCAAGAATTATTAGCTATCATGATGCAAAGGCAATACCCCTGTCATTCTGCATAAGGACACAACCATGTCCTTTCTTTGAAGCATCACTATAAATATCAAAAACATCATTCTCAGATGGTAGAGTCAATATAGAATAATTGACTAATCTTCTCTTAAGTTTTTCAAAACATTCGTCACACTCTTTTTTCCAAACAAATTTTACCCATTTTCTTATGAGCTTTGTTATTGGTTTGGCCAACAGGGCATAATTCTGGACGAAACGTCGATAATAACCTGATAAACCAATAAAATTGCGTACCTCAGTTCTACTCCTTGGTTCTGGCCATTCTTGGATTTCCTTGGTCTTAGAAGGATAAACAGAGATTCTATCCTTGGAGACAATATGGCCATGAAAATAAATTTCCTGAAGCCAGTATTCTCACTTGCTAAACTTCCCAAATAATTCATGTCTTCTCAGAATCTTCATGATAATGTTCAAGTGATTTTCATGATCTTCGTAGATTTTGGAGTGTACCAAGATATCATAAATTAATACCACTACAAACTCATCAAGATATTCCTTGAAAACTCTATTCATTAGGTCCATGTTGACAGAGGGTTCATTAGTCAATCCAAAAGGCATTACTATAAACTTGTAATGCCCGTACCTAGTTTAAAATGTTTTTTTCGGAATGTCTTCCTTCTTTACACACATCTAATGATATCCAGATCGAAGGTGAATATTTGAAAAGTATTATGCTCCATGCTATTGGTCAAATAAATCATCAATGTGAGGTAGGGGATACTTGTTCTTTATTGTTATAGCATTGGTCCCCCTGTAGTCAATGCACAACCTCATAGATCCCTATTTCTTATTTACAAAAAGGAAAGGGGCTCCCCATGGAGAAACATTAGGGAAAATAAATCCCTTATTACTCAATTATTCTAGTTGTTTCTTTAGTTAACCTAATTTTACAGTGGACATTATATAAGGGGTATTCGATATTGGCCTTGAACTAGAAATTATTTCAATGGAAAACTCAATTTCTCATTCCGGAGGATGTCCAGGTAAATCATCTGGAAACACATGAAAATATTCTTTCACAATAGGTACATCCTCTATTTTAACATTCCTCTCCTTACCCACATTAATTTCATTCTCTTCCTCCCCAATAATTGAATTTTGTTGAGATACTGGGGGTGGATCTATATAAGAATTAGGTTGTGATGTTTTTTCTATAAAGATAAGGTTTTCTTTATCATCGTCATAAAAAATAGTAAATTCCTTCTTCTTACAAGAAATTTATCCATCGTGGTTGGAAAACCAATCCATACAAAGGATTGTATCAAATTCAACCATGGGTATGACAATGAGATCGTCAGATAGAGAACATTTATATTCCCTAATAAAAAGAGATTCACAAAACATTGTAGCAATGATACTTCCCTTAAGAGTTTTGACTAAAAACTCCCTTTTTAAATCAATTTCGAAATATCTAATTTTCATTGAAAATTGGAAGATATGAAACAATGTGATGATCCAGAATCAAATAAATCATTGGTTAAACATTAGGAAAACATTAAATTATCTTCCACTACATCATTTGGAGCTTCAACCTCAGCAGTAGTGATAGGATAAGCTAGGACTTGATCCCTTGACCTCTTTTCTGGTAAGTTCCCTTGACTATTAAGAAAGTTATTCACATAATTCCCCCTTTATCTATAATTTCAGCATTCAACATCGACATCCTTTTTATTCTCCTTGAAATCACGATCTTGGTGGCCTGTTTCACCACACTTGTAACAGACTCCCATTCCCTTCAAGATAGTACCTGGGTGTTTCTTCCTATATTTACTATAGGATGGATATTAAACATTTCCCTTCTTCCCCTTATTTCCATTTCCATAGTGTTCAGCAGATCTCTTCTTCTATTTATTTCCTTTAAAGTTGAAAGGCTTAGAGAATTCTTTTTCAGTCTTGATAGCACATAAGACAGTATCTTAATACGATGGGAAGGATTGTGAGACTAATGCTCGACGGGGAAATGGTTTCAAAGTATCAAAGAAATGATCAATCTTACTTATTTTGTTATGTATACAATCTGATGCATGCCTCGCTGACATTGTAATGTTAGCTTTATACTTTGCGACATTCTCATCCTCTTTTTCCCTCATAATCCGAAATTGTATTTCCATATTCACTCGATGGTCATGAGGGATGTATTTTTCTACGAAAATTTCTTTAAACTCCCTCCATTACATATTTGATACTTCTTCATCTTCCTTTTTTTTTGAATCAATGACCACCAATGATCAGCTTCTCCAGTGAGACGGTAAACTTCCATGACAACATTTTCCCTTTTGCTACTCCCCATGGTGTAGAATACTTTATCTAACGAATTTATCCATTGCTCAGCTACTAGTGGATTTGAACCCCCATTGAATGTTGGTGTTTGTTTCCACATGAAGCGATCTAACATTGATCCTCCACCCTGAAGATCAGGGTGCTCCATACGCATAAGGTTATTATTCATAACCTGAGCGAGTTGTCCCAATATGGTTATTATTTGATCAGCACCAGTTGCATTACCAAATCCACTATAATTATCTTTAGTATGAGGGAAATCCCTACATGGAGTGCGTGCATTGATATAGTTTCCATTCCTTCCACTAAGCGCAATTTCTAAACAATGGAATAAACTATATTTGTTTATGAATCACAATACATAAATCCTAACTTGTAAAATGCATAACATAAATTGGACAATTTATGGATATAATCTATAATCATAAAAATGTTTTCTTTGAGGATGTATATACTCATAAACCCTTCATAATGGTTTGTATGAAAATGAGAATTAGCCTAAGCATATCCCCCAGGAGTGTCGTAACCAAGTGTGTATCAAGACCCATTGTCATGCACCAGTTCCTGTTCGAGTCTAGCTCAATGTGGTGTTTACAATTTTTACCCCTAGGTACATCTGTTCGAGAGCTTCCTTTACCTGCTCGTATTCAGATAGGGATGCATTTCTTGGAAAACACACAAAATATCTACAATACCAAAATTCGTGGAAGTTCTTATATACTAATCCTCGAAGTCCATCTTAGGGATATGTGCTCTAATCAGAGTTTATCTAAATCTAGTTTTCAAGGATTTTACTAAACATCCTCTGATACCAACTGTAATTCCCACAACCCCAGTTACCTAGAGTTGGTGAATTATTAAATAACATATGCATTATCACAAAATATTAAGTCTCGAAAGACCGATTAGTTTAGTATCCTTGGAAATACTAGAAACATTCATAAGGATTATGTTACCTAAAAATGGAAATCTAAAACAAAATTGATTCCATAGACAACATTGAGATACCATAGACTATCCCTACTAGTCTGCCATAATATAATTTTCACATCCTAGGAAAAATAAAACATAGAAAGGGGTGAGCTCAGATGCTCATTAAGGATATCAATAAAGAAGAAACTTTCATAAATATTCATAAAAATTTAAGGAAATTTATAAGACTAAAACAAAATCCTTCAAAACATGAACATCAGCATAATATGGCAAATATAAAATCAAAATTATTCCATTTAATAACTCACATGGATATTCTAATAGTATAACAATCACATGCAATATGAATAGCCACATTCATAATAATGGAATGTGTAATGCCAGACTTTCTTAACCACATAGTCAAGGACTTGTTCCAAGACTACATAAATATTTTTTTCAAGGACTTGTCCCAAGACACTAGTTTGTCTCATGAGACCTACCGATGCATCTAGGAGCTATAGTGTGCTAGACCCATCACATACTAAGTCCAATACATTCCTCATATGAAAAGGATTAAACATAACATAAACATTCGTATAAAAAATTTAATAATAAATGTAAATAATTTATCCATAAACCATGAAGGGTTTAAAAATATAGTATTCCTAGTCAAACATATCACAAAACCATCTATTAAATATGGACGTTTTTTATCATAATAAATCCACATCATATAAGCTTAAAATCAATCAAAGGGTGTTGACATAGATGAAATCAAAACATTTTTTAGAGAAATATCCCTTTCTATTTTGAAATCATTTATGAAAACATTTTTTTTGAAAATATTTTTATAAGATTTTAAGGGAAGCTTTGACAATGTTATAATGGCAGAAAATAGATGTACCCACTGTATAAGATAAAAAAACATTCTTACCTTAATTTTGTCGAAAAGGTCATAAAGTACCTTATTTTGAAAATGATGGAAAGATTACATTCCAAACATATAAGGTCAAATAAGGGTATAAATGAATTTATGCTATTGTCTAGTAAATAGTATAAATGTTTTGAAAAACACTTTTAAGAAACATGGATGTGGATGATAAAGAGTTCCAAGTAGATAATTATGTATAAGAAACCTCAGATAATAAAGAGATTGTGAAATTAACCCTTACCTTGTAATTTTCCATTGTCAATGGAAAGTTAACCTCTTGTATAATGGTGAAATAATTTTTATTAAATTATAAAAGAATCATATACATTAATATGATATCATATATTATCTTTTAACATTGCTTTGTTAAAAATATCTTAGTATTATCGTTGTTTCTAGTGTTAACGGATTCGTTTTCATTTATATTCTTTGTTATATGAGTCATATTTTTTATGTATGGGATGTATCTTATTCATATCTAGAATAATATAAAGTCTGTAAACATTTTTTTAATCATCTAATAAAAATTAGTCTTTAATGGATACGATGAGGAATAAGTCTCATCGCGTTTGTCGAGACGGTAATCCATAAGTATGCACGAGCGAAAATAACATTATTTTGATATTAAAATAATATATAATTAGATGGTATATCATATATACAGAATCATTATTATGTTATATTTATTATTTAGATAAATTACACATCATTATTATACCAATACAAATAATAATGTATTGAATAAAAATTACACAATGATGTGGAGACCGTAAGTCGTACGTACGTAGGTATGGTGACATGTTATTAAAGGATGGATAGAATAATGAATTTGGTTGTACCATATATATAATAACATCCCAGTATATATAAGATACTGGTGTTATAATTTTATAATGGAAACAACAAATAAAAATTAAGTATAAGAAGAAAGGATCTCGAAAGAGGAGGTGAGATATTTACCTCTTCTCCGGGTTCTTCCTTTTGATTTGATCAAAAGGGCTCCATAGGATAGATTTATGACTAAAGGAAGGCCTCTATGATGAATGGAAGATATTTTAGAGGGTATTTGGGTAGGGTTTGGCCGAGAAATATGGATTTGGGGGTATGAAATTGAGATAAGGGGAAGTTCCCTTTTATAAGAGGGTTGAGGGGAATCTTAGAAAAACATAAAATATTATTTTATAAAAAATTCATTTTTGTTTTATAATGGCTCAAAAATAAATTATTTAAAGAATAAGGTGGTTATGGGTCTATAACCACTAAAACAATAGGTTTTAGAAAGGTTTAGGTCACCATATTAACCTTTTCTCTTAGATTTAACTCATAGTTAAATAGTTTGACATTTACCATGTCTCTTTCTAATTTTATATTATATGGATAATAAACATTCTATAAAATGACAATAGAACCCCAATTGGTTCATTAATGTAATATATATTACTATATATGTATTTTGGCCAAACTGTAGATTTTTAAGAGTAGAATACTAATTAATAATATAATATTTGTTTTAAAATCTCTTTTATTTCAATTTTGGCAGTATTTGGTATTTTGTTTTTTCTAAATTCATAACAGCATTATTATTTCGAAAAAAAATTATTTAATATACCCTAATATGTAATATTAACCTATAAAATTAGTTTCATTCATAAAAAGTTTAAATTAAGTTTATTAGTGTATTTATAATATCAATTATTTTAATATTTCATTAAAAAAGTAATTACTGCATCATCATTGTGTCATAAATAAATTAAATTATTTAATGTTTAAAAATTATGAAGAAAATACCATCATTATGAAATCATTTTATATTTATAAGGAATATTTATAGTGTAATTTATACAATGTTTAACCCTATATTAAAAATTATTTATTTATTAAACAATGAATTTAACACTTTTAACTCTTCTTTAAATAAAATAATAATATGTGTCCTAATCTAATCCATGTGGACTAAAGAGGTTAATATTTTATTCCTAAGGATTATTATGTTCTAATTATACTTATCTAATAGAATTAGGACATGTGTTAGGGTAATAATAATATCAATTTTACCCTTAATTACCCTATTTTCTCTTAACCATGTTAAATAAAAGTAAAAAGTTACTATTCACCAAAAAATATTTTCATCTTATTGAACCAAATTTTACATACTGATATCAACAGTGTGTCTCAGATTTTTTAAATTCCTTTTACAGAAGATTTAAAATTATGTTTCTTGTGAATTTGTAAATTCTCCTTGAATGTGGGTAAAAGATGGTGAAAAGTTCAATACAATTTTTATATATCTAAAATTATTATAAACTGACTCCAATGAATTAAATTGAACCTATATAGGTATTATGTATCTATTTTGGACTAAAATAAATTTAAATAAAATAAATAATTATATAAAAAAATATGTTTTATACTATAACTCAGTGTTTTTCACTATTAATAAAAAATTGAAAGATTCTATAAAAATAAAAAAAAATCACCCTAAGATAATTTCAATATTCCGAATACAAAATTGAAGTCCATTCGAAAAGATAAACGTTATAAAATTTCAAAATTTGGTTATTACTATTAATAACATCAAGTTTTATTGGTTGTAGTGTGTTAAAAGTCGAAGTTGTGTACAACACTCGCTATTCTATTATTCAAAGAGAAGCATACCATGGAAGCTTGGGGTGTAACATGTGACATTATAAAAATGAAAACTAATTTCATTGATGAAATTTTATTTTACATTTTACAATATTTATGTGTTATGATAACATTAAGTTCATGTATATTTTTTGTGAATATGTGTGTTTCCATTATAAAAAGATATTTGGCGAACCTTTGATATATCTCCAATGAATTATGAAATGGGACAGAGTTAGACAATAATGTTTCCTCAATAACATTTATGGAATATATTTGATGGGTATTCCAAATATTACAATGAATATTAATCCATATGTAACTATAAAAGATAAAATGTATCTATGATATGGATTCCGTAGATAAATTTATTATTTATGATAACTAGGATATTTAAAATTATTCTTATTCTTTCTGGAGGTATGTTAATGAACATATGTTTTATTGGTGATATAATTGTTTTTGTGAAAAAAATCACTATTTTAAAATATTCATAATTTAATGGTTTAATTCAATATATTATGTAACTTATTGAGATTTTGGTGCACATCAAAATGGAAGGAGGATGATCAAAAAAATTATGATTTCTTCCTGATGACATGCTTGCAAATATTATGAAAATTTCTTGTATTGATGATTATAAATCATTTTATAACATACAACTCACATGAAAAAAGGGGTATGAGTTATAAAACAACACCTATATACCTAGATACCTTCATGGATCATGGGTTGTTCGTAATCAAATCCAATTTTCTCAATATTCTCATATTCTAAAACTAGATAAATATTATGAAGGTGTTTTTAGATATTTTTACATTCAATAAGATTTTGATGAATACTATGACTTTAGAAAGGGTTCTAACTTAAGAGACCCTTGAATATCCAATTGATAATTTCTTTTATTATATTTTATTTTATCACATTAATTTGTAATTTTTAAACGAATCATTATTTAATGTTTCAAAACAAATTCAGATATATTGTTTTTTAAAAATCATCTTCTTCTGTAATGTTTTTTAATTATATATAACAAAAGATTATTTTCCAAAACAATTTTTTTACAAACAAAAATATAACCCAAGTTGTAAATTTTGAATATGGACAAAGGAAGAAAGTGGTTTTACGAATCTATAACTCATTTTTTTTAATCCATGGACCTTTTATCTATATGAAAAAAGTTGATGATGAAACCGGGTAAAGCACATTATCAATGTACAATGGTAAATTTTTTGGAAAATATTTATTAAATCATGTGGATGTAAAATATAAAAATATCAACATATATAAGACATAATGATTTGTAATTTTCTGAACATTATAAGGTGGGATTCAAATAGTAGGTGTATGAGAACCATTAAGGTAATATCATGTTTTGGTTGATATTTATTTTCATAAAAGGGGACAATGCATAAGATTGGTGAAAACCATCACATGGAGAAAGGGTGTGGGGATAAAACCCACAACTATAGGGAGACAAGGGTGATTTACTCTCCACTAGCCTACATGAAGTCCTTTGTTACTTTAATTTTTTGTTTTTCAGTTTAGTGAGATTATGGTATAAAAAAAGTTGATTTTCGGAAATTATGTAATATGATATGAATATCATTGGTATTGGAAAATTGTTTGAGGATTAAGTGATAAATGTTTTTTTGGAAGTCATTCACTATTTTGGGAACATTATATGATTGTGGTAAATAGAATACAATATTATTATAACTATGGAGTAATTGTAAAATTTTATTTTGGTAGAATATATTATATTATTGTGGAGTTATATTGATTTGGGTTATCTATCTAAATGACAAATCTATCTTAAAGAATACTTGATATTGGGAATAAAAATAATGATATGAGACATTAAGAGTGCACGATGTTGTTTGGATATGAATGTTAAAGTTTATCTTGGAAGACCATGTTAACATATCCGTTTGAGTATTTGTTTTCAAATATCGTTCTAAATATTTTGAGGGATTTTAAGGAAAATAATTTAATGAACTTTCTATGTTGAAATTTTGGGATTACTATTGAATTTTATAGAATAAAATATTTTTCTTCAACCAATTGATTTTTATTTTTAGAGATATGTTTAATCTTTTAATAACCATATTTGTTTTTTTATTGGTTCATGGAATGAAAAAAAAGATATTAAATCATTATAGATTACTTGATTATCTATATATTGGTTCAAGTGCTTCATGAGTAAAAAATTTTCATCTTGAATAGTCATTATTAGAATCAAGGTGAGTTTGGGGAGGAATCTGATTATAGGATGAATCAGTACATTTCGCGTATGTATACTTCTCTATGTTCTTATTCTATGTAGTAAAATATTTCCTCAACTCTATGAAAATGATCTTAAAAAAGTTATTTTAATTTTCTTACAAAAAATCAATGAATTGTTTCCCTTCAGAAATGTGGTATTTTATGCTTTTTAACAATATCCTATGCAATGATTTTTGTCACTCTCCATCTGAAAGTGATTGTTAGTTTTCTATTCCAAAAGGTGGAGTTAGGTAACATCCCAGATAATTATAAAATAAGTTTTTTCATATTTATTAATAATTATTTTTTATATTTTATTTTTACCTTAAATGGACTGTATGTTCAAAAGATTACTCAACATGCAACAATTGGTTTCTCCAAAATCTTATGTTGCACACATGACTAATTTACCTGGAAAAATGACATATTATTTCTATTAGAATTTTAAGTTATTTTTATTACCTAAAAATTTTATCAGTGCGAATGGATTGATCTAACTATATAATATTTAAGTATTTTTATGAAATGTTTTTATATTCATCAAATCAATTTCATATGCTTAAAATAGTAATAACTCCAATTTTTAGAATAAAATATTATAATATTTTTAAATGGTTGTTTTAATGCCTATTGAGGTATAACCATTTATAATTGTAAATTTTGACAGTGTTATAAATTTTATATGGCTTTTTAATGGGAAATTAGGTATGGTAGTGTACCTCACATGAAATAATTGGTTTCTCCGATATCCTACATTTCAAAAAAGACTATGTTATACTAAATTTTAATATATTATTAAAATTATTATTTAAAGTGGTAGTTATTTATGAGACTTTTTTTTGGTGGTAATGAATATAACTAATTATATGATGTTAAAATATGTTGATGAAATGTTTTTAAATTTATAAACTAATTTTAGTTTATTAAAATGAGAATAAATAAAATTTTTATGCATATGATATTATAAAATTTATAAAAGGTTGTTTTAGCACATATTGTTGGCTAACCTTTTTTAATTCAAAATTATTGATAGAATTATAATTAAAATTTGAAAAATTAAACATATTAGTTTGAAATGGGACATAAAAAAGTAAATTGGTTATTATTTTCTATTTTTATTATAAAATTAATATTTTAAGTAATAGTGAAAGTTATTATTATTTGATTAAAAAATATTATTCATCAAATTTATTTGTAATTTTAGATTTTCCTTTTAATTAACTATAATGTATATTTATATTATAATTTTTTTTAACTTAATACAATTTAGGTATTCAAAATCAATTTCAAATTGGAATTGGATATAAAAACATTGTGATCTTTTGGACATTTTTAATTTTAAACATGTTTCCTCAATCTATCAGTGAGATTACTTTTTACATTAATTTTATATAATTCTATCAATTGAATTTTAAAAAATTGACAGAAATGGTTTTAATCTGTGTAAAATATTTTATCTAATACAAACACAATATTTTTTTGGTGAATTGTTTCATTATTATTTTATTTACAACTGTTACTGTTAAATCATGAAATTAATGGTAAAACTAATATTATAAAAAAATTAAACTATAATAAAACATGTATTAATTATATTGGATGATTTTTTAGACCATGAAAATACATGGGCCAAAATTGTGTCTTTTAGAATAAACTTTCTCAAGATTATAAAATTTTAAAAAAATTATTTAATTTAAAAACATTTTTATGTTAAATAAGTATCTTATTAATAAACAAATTCTAATATGGAAATATATATGTGATTTTATCAACTATAAATAGTACATAGATAGATAAAATATTAACTATATCATAATAAAGTTTTTATAATTTATATATATTATATAATTAAATTAAATTGAGTCACAGTAATGGTGCGATAATAGATTTATTTAAAGAAGAATCCATTACATGATATTAATAATATACATATAAAAATAAATTTATATATCTGATGCCATAAAAGAATTCTATGGATGAATTAGACAGGATATTTATGAGTTTATCTAGTTTTTTTAAAGCAATGTTGTTTCTATTATTTTTGAAAAGACATGAAATTAATAGTGTCAAAATTGATATAATTCATATTTTAAAATATAAAATATTAAATTAAATGAAAAAAAATATTTGAAAAATACAATATTAGTCCAAATAGTTTTTTATCCTCAAATTTAATTAATATATTATTAATTTGTATTGTTTACATGTAATGGTTCTTATTTTAACACTCAAAATGTAAATTACATGAAAAGATTTGTAAGAGTTAAAAGAGTTAAAAAAGGAAAGTATTTAAAATTATTCAAATCATGTCAAATTTTAATTTAATGAAATTATTTCGACCCAAAATCATCATATATTATAATAAAATCAACTTTAATCAATTTTTAATTTAAAATTACTTTATAATAATTTAATAAGTTTAATATATCGAAGGGTGCACATCCCCTCTCCAAAACAATGGCCCTCATTTGTATCATTTAATTACACTTCAAACAACTATTAGTTCAACCATGATCATTCCAAAAAACATCATATATTCCCTCCCCCCATTCATGATAACTTTTTTTATCCTTAATACCTACCTTATATGTGTTAAGGTGTCCAAAAATGTTATCATTTGAAGGAATAATATTATTATTAAATATTTATTTCTAATTTATTTACTATTCCAATTTATTCATTTAGTCTTCAATCATGATAAAATAATAAATCTAGTATCCTTAACTCACTATGATTTTATAATTTTAATATCATCAATGAAATCCATATAAAATTTCATCAAATGGGAAATTAACAATATTTTCTTGATTACAGTTAACTACCACCTTAGGAACCGATATAGTGCATTTTTCATTATCTTCAGTCAATAATTTTAATAATGATAGAATTAATTTTTATATATGAAATTTTTTAAATATTTATAATTATTAGCTAATAAGATATCAATTAAATTGTTTTTTATAGGAAAATAAAAATTATAATGTTGTTCATGCGTACTTGTGAACTATCACCTCCACGAAGATATGTGAACATTTTTTATTCACTACATTTATTGTATGATATAAATAAATATACATAATTAATTATTATTATTATAAATATAAAAGGATAAATCGTGAATGATAAAATAATAATTACCATATTTCCATAATGTTCAATAAAAAAAGGGTGTGGTACGCATGTGTACGTTCAGCTTACCAACTTTATGATTATAACAATGGTCATTTTTCATAACGATATTTGATGAATGGATTTAATGTTATTATAGATATAAAAAAGTGATAATTATGATAGGAACTTTATTTTTCAGATGATGTAATTATGGACACATGGAGAAATTTTTAATATATCATGTTTGTTTTGGAACTTGTGTACCTAATATTAGAAATATGTCCAACATGAACATAAATAATTAAGTAATTGATATAAATATATAAATAATTGTTATAAAGGGAATAATAAAACTAAAAATGGATATCATGAATGTAAAAATTATCCTATATTATTCAAGAGTATAAATAAGGTGCTAGAAAATACAAACTCGTGGTACTGTACTCTTTAACTAAAACATCATTTTAAATGTTTTAAAAATTTATTTTTCTAAATAACTCTCATTTATATAAATTTTTTAAGAATAGTATTAAGGATATATTTATAAGGAAATGAATGTTTAAAAATTTTAATTTCTTTCAAGTGATTTAATATGTTATAGGACAATTTGATTCTAACAATTCATTTTAAATATTTAAAATTTCTTCCAAAAATGGATATGTTATTTTAATGAAAAGAATGTTTTTTATCATAATAATCATGAAACAATTTTAACAATTTAATGCATAATTAATGTTTTGATGTTTAATTTATATGTTTACCATTTTATTTTTAAAAAATAATATATAAAATTGTGGGTTTGTAAAAATGAAATGTCATTTCAACGTGGATATGTTATTTTTCCATTATGTGCTTTTTATATGTGATGATTATGTTTTGGTTATTTGGAATTGTTTATGTGTACAGATGGACCCCTGATAATTTGATCTCGAGTGATCCCGGGATATCAATTCTATGTATTGTGTAATTATACAGAGCTAAATAATAAGTTATATTTTAAAATATATAAAAAATATAATTTGATGATATTCCAAATATAACCATGGATGTTACTCCTTATGTAGATGTGAATTCTAAAATTAATGTAATATATGGAATACACAAGTTACCTTGGATATTTTTGATTTCCAATATTATTTTCCAAAATCTTATGATTTCATGAGGTATGTTATGTAACTTATGTTTTATGGGTGTAAATTATGATTTTGTGAATATGTTTTCATAAGTTTTAAATATTCATGGACTAAATGTTTCATTCATTTTTTTATATCATTTTCCACGGTTTTTATGGTCATAATATTTTATTGAAATATTTTTCAAATTATATAATAATGGTTACAATAATGGAATATTTCATGATTAATGTTATGCAGAATTTAATTAAGAAAAAGTATTCATATTTAATTTTAGAATGTTTTACTTTGTCAAAAAAATGGATAGTGAGTATAAGGGTGTACTTTTTAATGTTTGAGTTCATATGAAATTGTTTTATAATACTTTTGTAATGATATAAACTAGAATATATTCTCCATGTGAATTCATCACGTAACATAGGATTCTGTAAAATTTAAGGCCGGGGCCTTTTATGTGGTTTTAAATGTAAGGATTAGATAACTTTTGGGATTAAGAGTTTCGGTTAAAAGTAAGGAAAGTTGCTATTTCTATTAATTTAGTTATATCTTTATTATATATCTTTTTAAGATCAAGGAATTTTTGTTACCAATGGTAGGAGGAGGGTCATGAACAACATTCATGTCTCTTCTTAATGAATTGTGTGCAATAATTATTACAAAATTCTTATTTGGAAGACTATGAATCTTTTTATAATATACAAATCATTTTATAAAATTTGTGTAAGATATCATGAACCACCTCTATACCACAATACCATAATATAACATGGGTTTTTTAATCAAAAATAATTTTCAATATATTATCATATCTGAATAAAAGCTAATTATTATCATGATATTTTAATTTATTTTCCTTACAAAAATATTTTGATGATTATTAAGATTTCAAAAAATTTGTTGAAGCAACAGACCAAGAAAATAATAATTATATTTTCATTAAGCGTGTATTTTATCAAAACACATCTATGAAATTTTAAAAATACCCCTTATTAAATGTTTCAAAACAAAATCAGTATGATTTTTTTCTAAAAATCAAGCATAATCTGATTTTTTATATTTATTTTACATACAAGAATATTTTCCAAAACTCTTTCTCTATGAACAACCATTTTAACCATGTTATAAATTGTGTATTTTAAAAAATGATGCATGTGATTTTGACGAATCTCTAAATCATTGTTGCAAATCATGGACCTTATATCTACCTGATCAAAATGGTGATGATTCCAGCTGGGTAACATGATCAATGTATAATGGCATTTCATCTAGGAATAGTTTTATTAAATCATATAGAGGTTATATATATATATATAAGACTTCATGAATTCTGATTTTGAGGTCATTATGAATGGGGATGAGAATGATAGGTATAAGACAAATATTGAGGTTAAAACATGATGTTGTTTTTTTATGTTTTTAAACAATTGACATCCTTCATTAGAGGTGACTACCCATGACATTATGTAGGGCCATGCGGATAGAACCCACAACTGATGGAAGTCAATGGTGAATCACCTACCACTGTCTTAGGTGACATCCCTTGTACGTATGACTTTTGTTAGTCAATATAGTTTATAGAATAATCATTAGTAGAATTTGGGATGATATGTTTTATCTAATTGATATCCATGGAATTGTAAAATGATTTGCGGACTAAGTCATAAATGATATTTTGGAAGATGTTCCCTATTTTGAAAACATTAAACAATTAAGGTAAATAGAATACTATGATATTTTTAGAGATTATAATTGGATGAATTATATTTTGGGAGAATAAATGATTTTATTGTGGAATTATGGTGATTTGTGTTATTTAGGGAAATTATTAAAATATAATATTGAATTTTTAATTTTGGGAATTAATTTTTTAGTATGAGATTTTACGATTTGATGACGTTATTCCTTGATAAATGTAAAAATATATCATGGAATATTATCTAATAAATTTGTATGAGTTTTTTTTTCAAACTTGTTTGAGATTATTTTTAGGAATTTTAAATATATATATTTATTGGTCATTCTATGTTGAACTTTTATTATTACAGTCAAATGATTGATATTAAATGTAATTTTTCATTATCCATTGATTAAATATTTTTGGGAAATTGTTTTATCATATACAAAAAATATTGGTTTTGGTTAATTTTTTAAAGACAATATAAATAAATATTTAACTATTATGGATTATGTGATTTTCTAGAATTCATATCAAGTTATTCAATCGTAAAAGAACTCATCTTGAATAATTGTCAATTGAAAAAATGATGAGTTTGTGGTGGAATTTTATTAATGGATGAATCTACACTTTTCAAGTAAGTATATATCTTTATGATCAAATTTTAAGTAGTAAAATATTCCCTTACCTCTATAAAAATTCTATTAAAAAGGATAAATTTTTTATTAATAAATCAACAACCACATAACCAATCACAAATTTTTGGTTTTGAGATTTTTATGTTTTTACTAACATTGTTTTGTATCACTCTCCATCAGGACATGATAGTTAGTTTTCAATTCCATATACATGTTTTTATAAAATGAATTATATAATTTGTTATCTCAAATGTCCTTTGTATTTCACATAATTTAATTAGATGTGTAGGATATATAGATTATTTTTTCATTGTGGGATTTTAATGAAGTAATTTGGAAATGTACTTCCATTGATAACATGCACAAATTTAAAATTGTGAGGATATAATTTCCAAAATGGACGTAGGATGTAACATATCATGTAATTATAGAAAAATTTTATTTAATATTTATGAATTTTTATGAATTACATAAATATTTTACCATAATGGGATGCTATGTCTAATACATTACATAACACACAACAATTGATTTCTATGAAATAATACATTACACATAAGACTGAGTTATACCAAAAAAATATATATTAATATTTTTTTATGTGGTAGTTATCACCATGTCATATTATCAAGGGGAATGAATAGAACTAACTATATTATGTTTATATATGTTTATGAAATGTTTTTATATTAATCAAAAAAATAAGTATTGAAATTAGAATAAATCCAATTTTAAGCATTGAATATTCTAATATTTTTAAAATTTAGATTTACTCCCTATTAATGGTAACCATTTGTAATTATAAATATTAATAGTTTTGAAAATGTTATGTTATAAATTAAACATCTTCTTTGTAAGAAGGAAATAAGTCACATGGGTAAATTCGATTAACCAACATCATTATAATTATTATTTATTTTTTGAAATTAAATAATAGAATTTAATTATGGCATAATGGTGATAAAATAATAGATTTATTAATGTATGATTCAAATAAATGATATTAATAATATTAAAATAAATATAAATTGAAATATTTGAGGACAAAAAATAATTTTTTTGATTACATAGTCATTTTATTAAAGATTTAGAATAGTTTTTTCTTAGGAATAATGATTTTATTATTTTTTAAAAAGTCAAATATTATATATTGTCAATATTGAAAAAATTAATATTTTAAAATATGAAATATTAAATTAAATTAATTTATATTTATAAATGTCAGTGATATAGTCATAGAATTGTTTAATTTCTCAAAATATCAATAATGTCACATTTATTGGTCCGTTGACATGTTATGGTAAGTATTTTAAATCCAAAACTGTAAAGTACATGATAAAACAATAGGATTTAAAAGGGTTAAAAAATAAAGATAATGACAAAAAATAATAATTTTTTTTATTTAAATTGGAGGAATGGATTTAGAACCATAATCATACTGTCGTATTAATAATTAAACATTGATAAATTTGCAATCAAAAATTAATTTATATTTATTTAATAATTTTAATTATTCCAAGAGTTCACCTCCCCTATCCTATAAGATATCCCACATTCCTCTATATTAATCACACTAAATAAATATTTTTGTTCTTCCAAGATCTACCCAAACCCCTTAATATATTTTCTACCCACATTTTTTCCTTTTTATAGATGTATCATCATCCTTATTTGAGTTACAATGTAAATAAAGGTGACCATCCAATGGGATGATAATGTTGTTAATAAATTATTTATATTATATTTCTTTTCTGAATTCCTTCAATTATACTTAAATCATGATAAATTTATAAATCTAGTATCCTCAATGTAAATAAATATTATTATCTTAATATCATCACCTAAATCCATCTCTAATTTCATAATATTGGAAATGAATATTTTTTCATTTATACGGATGACTACCAACTCGTAAACCTATATAGTTTTTTTTTCTATTTTTAACTATCAAAAATTGTCTAAATAGAGGAATTGATTGTTATAGATGATATAAATTACATATTTATCTATATAATTTAATAATATATCGATTATTTTAAAACTTTCAATGAACATAAAAATTATAATTTCGTTCAAAAGTATGTGTGAACTATCTCCTCCACAAAGGGATGTTAACAGGTTTTATTACCCACATCACTTTTCTGTTATATATAAGAGTATTTAAATTATTATTATGATGTTAATAAAAATTGTATAATTATAGAAAGGTAAAATAATAATTACATTTTTTCTATAATGATCATTTAAAAATGGAATCATTAGTCATGTGTATGTATGACTTACCATATCCATGATAGTAAGGTAATTAATTTTTCATATCCATATTTAATGAATGTATTTAAACAAATAATTAATATATAAAAGTGATTTTTATTTCATTAATGTTATTATTCAGAAGAGGGGCTTATTACCACCTAGAAAAAATACATCATATCGAGTTCAATTTTGACTCATGTACTTAATATTGACAAAACATCCATCGTTATCTTAAATAAATAAGTACTTGTATAAAAATTAAAATTAGTGGTATAAATAGAATAATAAAATAAGGTTATAATTTAGGTCTAAATTAAACTTTTATTATTACTCATGATTATAAAGAATGTACGAGATATATCGAACTCGAGGTAGGGGACTCTCTAACAAAAAACATCATTTCAAATATTTAAAAGATTCATTCTTTTAAATAATTATAAAAAATTTACATATGATAAATATGGTTTTATGAATTTATTTATAAAAACATGAATGTTTTAAAATGATAAATCCATTATTAATGTAATAATATTTTGGGACACTTTGATTAAAAAATATATTTTATAAATTTTTCAATTGTTTTTTATAAATGGATAAATTATTTCAAGAATATGTAATGTTTATTAACATATACATCTTGAACCCAATATCTATATTTTATATAACATTAATTATTTGATGAATACTTTATATATTAATGATTTTATTTTCAAATATTTTTTTTTCATATTTAAGTGAGCGACTTTGTAGAAATGAAATGTGATTTCAATGTGGAAATGTAATTTTTCTATTATTCAGTTTTGGGAATATAATGCGATGGGTATTGAAAATGTAACCATAAAGGTTTGCCCCTACTTATCATTGAATGATAATTTGTATGAATGTTAGGTATGAAACAAGCTTCATTTGTGATTACAATGTTCATTGGATTATTGATGTGTCTAGAGAATGATTTTTGAAATGTAGTTGTTATTTTATTATGGATTCATTATATTACCAATAATTTGTTTTACAATCTTATCCATAATAAATTTAATATAGTTTCTTCCATGAAAAATGTTCTATATACTAATAGAACTTCCTAAATATCATTATATTGTACTGGTTTTATGGACTCTTAATACTTATGATCCATTTTATTTACAAGATACTATTATTTATTAGTAAACCTTGTAATTAATTATGGATTTTGTATTGTTCTTGTTTTATTTTTTTATTAAAAAAGTCGAAACACTATAAAAAGATATAATTTTTTTATTATATACTAATAAAAAGATGTTCTATGATTAACCCATCCTCTTCTCAGTGTAACAATAATACTAATGTTTATGTTAATGTTCTATTTGATAAAATCTTCCATTCATTAAAGATTGAAACAATTTTATAAAAAGGGATGTAGTCATGCATGATCCAAACACCTAGAATAGAATAGGGATTATTGTATTCAATTGGAGGAACTATAATATCTAGAAAGAAAACATATTTTTTTTAATAGATAAATTATTATGAAGATATTTTGGTTGATAATTCTAGTTTCCTTCCTCACATTAAAGATATTTTAATGAACATTAATGATAACATAAAATTGATGAATTTTGGGAGAGATAAAACAATTATATATTACTCTACAATTGAAAATGAATTGCTTATATTAATAATATTTTCAATTTCGAATGATTGTTTCATTATGTTAAATAAAATATATTTATGAAATATTAGAATAATTATATTTATTATAAATATTATTTTATAAATGTTTTATGATATTTTTATGATCAATAATTAATTCAGTGTAGAGTTTTCTACAATAATGAATGATATTGTGTGAATTAAAATTAGTTTTTATTATAACATAGAATATTTTTCTAATAGTGAATTCATTTTTATAATTAATATAGAGAAAAATTATACAAATTATTCATCTATATAAGATAATGGTCATGGAAACCTATATTTATAAGATTTATAAATAACCCACACCAGATATGAAATGAAAAATGAGAATACCATGAAAATTAGTTAGTAGGATAACCATGGAATCTATATCAATTCTATAATTCATAGAAAATAAATAAATAATATAGTTTAAGAAGAAAATAATTACTTTTACATGGAACATGATATTATTAAATAACAATGATAATTTATTTTAATGTATAAAAAATATTTTAAAACTCTAATATGAATTTTTAATGGTATTTTTCATTTTAAGGGATTTTTTTTTGTTGGGCATTTTTCATCATATTATCCAAATATTAAAAGGATTAATATTGTATGAAAAATATATAATTATTATATTTCATATGAAAATGATTCTAAATAAATAAAATTTTCATTAAATTGTAAATATTAAAATTTATCAAAAAACAATATGTGAAATATTTTTTATATGAGGAGTAGGGTTATAATAGATAAAAAAATAAAATAATGTGATTACATTTATTGAAAATTTATTATTAGAAATTAATATGATAAATATTTCCCATGTGTCGAAGAAATTAGCTCTAATAATGAAATATAATATACTTAATTGGTTTTCATACTAAAGAGATAGTTGAGGTTATTTCATAATACGATTATCATAAATAAGAATGGGAACATGAATTCGAATAATGAACATTTATCCCAAAATAATTAATAATAATTTCTTATATAAAAGACTTCATTAAAAACAAATGATTTATAATATGAAGAATAATATTTTTTGAGGTGTCTAAAGAATTGGTGGGAAATAAAGGGATTATCATGAAAGAAATAATTTTCATGAAATGTAGCTACCGAAGTCTATAGAGTACATATATTATAAATGAAATATTCTTTCCATGGAATATTCAGTTACTGTGGTGATCATGGGAATTCAATGAAATTTTGTTGTTATAGTCATCAAAGTGAGAGTGAATTTAAAAGATATTGAAGAATTATTATAAATTGAATTTGTCCACATAAATTAGTATTACCTGATTAAACCATTTTGAATGTTACAAAATATTCCAACACATGGATGAAAATTTTGAAATCTGGGTTCAGCTCAAAAATATTTAAAAAATAAAGATTATCAAGTTATATATACATTTTAAAAATATATATTACACCATATGATAATAAAGAAAATGTAATAGAAGAAGACATGGTTATTTAATTTATTTTCAGTACTAAAAAGGTGAACGAACTTTTAAATGGGTAGTGGTTTTTCTCCACATGTGATAAGTGATTTGTTTTTCTTTATAAATGTAATATATTATAAATAAAGAAAACCAACTTAATGGAAAGTTCTCACTCTCCAAAAAAAATTCATTTGATCGTCAGTAATTGTGAATAAAATTAAAAAATATATAATCACACCATTTTGTAATGGGGTAAAAAGGATTATTGACTATTCTAAAACATTATGTATTAGTTAATGTATTGTTTCAATATTTAATGGATTTTTTGTTAAATATAATGAAAATGGGAATGTTTTCATGAATGGAATATGAAATATGGAATGTTATTTAAATATGTATATATTAAATGATCCCTAAACTAGATCATGATTGATGAGAACAGTTAATGGAATAGTAGGATATTGAATATATGTTATATAAATAAGATCATGTTCAACAAGAGGGAATTTATTGATGTTATTATGAACATGAACTGAAAAGAGATTAGCGTTGTGTAATGTTTAATAATGATGTGATTAAAATCAATAACCTTAAGATTATTAAGATACAATCCACTCATTCATTGGTGATACTATTATATTAAATTTTCAATCCTATTAGAAAAAAGTAATATATGTACACTATTTCATTAATTGAAGAATTTACTCCCATTATATGAAATACCTTATTGAAACATGAATTGGTTAAAATACAATTATTTATGAAATTTAAAATAAATATATTAGATAATGTTGATATTCTATAATGTGTACTCCAATTTATAATTTTGGATTATTAGAACAAATGATTATTCAATATTTCTTCAAAATAATATAATTTATTATGAATCAAGTGCACTGTACACATGATATAATAATAGTATAATAGAAATAAAATTATTAATCTGGTTGTTATATAAATAAAAATAATGATGTAGATTGATATATTCTTGTTATTTTTTATACATGTAATTAAAGCATTAGTGCTTTTATAAAATAAATGTTTCGAGAAACAAAATAATAAAATGAATCTGTTTGAGATGTATTAAAAATAAAAAAAAATTGTAGAAATTCCAAATGGTGTTTGACACTCTATGCCATTTAAAAGTAAATGGTGATAATATTTAGATGGTTAATAATAGATGTGGGGATGGAATATTTTTTGGATAAAATCTTAATTGTAAAGGAAACATGTGTTATTATAAATAGACATGAATGATTAATTCTATAGATGTGGTATTTAATTAATATAACGATAATAAATTATGAAAATTATTTTTTATGGGGATGAAAGTGGTGATGAATATGTTCTTTTCGAGAAACGTGAAAATGATTCTAGTGATATTAATAATGAATTTTATACTAATGATCAAAAAATGACTCATCAATCCTAATTAATTAATAAAAATTATTTTTTTCTCATCATATTCCAAGGAATAAAGTGAATCTCAAAATGTTTTTAGAGAAATAACTAGAAGTACAAACAATTATAAAATAAATTCAGTTTCACAGACTTCCTTATATATTGAAGTTTATCAAAATTATTTTTATTAAGACTTGGATCATCAATATTGTCATGATTCAAAAAATGAATTCATATAATAAATGGATAATTATTCCACAAAACATCTTACAGTAAAAATAAATTACAATATATAACTAGTACAAATAGAGTGTAATCAAAAAAGAAAAATGAATTAAGTGGGTGACATAAAAATAGAAAAACATGTTTGTAAAGGTTAAAATCAAATTTATGGAATTAAATTTGATGAGACATTTTCATGAGTAGAATGAATTGAATTTCTAATAATCTCATTCATCAACTATACAATTTATATTTATGGTGCTAGTTATTGTTTTCAGTTCATGTTTTCATACCAAATATCTCACTGATGATGTTGTTATTGAAAGACATGTTTTATGTTGACAGTTTAAGATATAATATTTATTTTAATCTTGAATAAGGGAATGTATTGGTTCTATAAGGAAATAAGAAATTGGTATTTTTTTAATATTTATTGTTAACGAATTTGATCACCACAAATGAAGAAGTTGATATTATCCACTATTAAAACACAAATCAATAGGTTTACCACTTTAATATTTTATATGATGATGATATCATATGTAACGTCCCTGAAACTCGATATAATATTTTTTTTAATTATATATAATTGTTACGGGTCCGGGAATTTTGACGACACGTGGTTCTGAGGCCTGAAGTTCCCGTAAAGATCTGTTGAAAATTTATTAATCTTAAAATAACACGTCAGAGTCTTTTTCCCGAAAAAATTCATTAACTCTTATATAGGTGCTCAGATCCAAAATGTGACGGCACGGTTGCGTTAAGGATAGCGTGTTTAACCTAGGAATGACTTACATTTAGTCAGTGCATGACTCCAGTGAGAAAACACGAAATGGAAGTACCGAAAATAAATTAATTAAATAAAATTATTATTTTTTCAACTGATTATAACTCCTAAACGGTGACTCATATTAATAAACTGATAGCACCATTGAACTCGTGATGATACGAATTCCTTTGGAAGATCCAATCATTGGCTGACATGGGCCAATAGTTGATGTTAGTTTTTGACACAAATAAAATAATTATGTAAAAATTATTTTATTGTTAAATTCTATAACTTCTAAATGTTAACATGGTTTGAAAATCCAAGAGTATATATGAGCTCATGAGGGTGTGTTTCCATTAGGGAGTGTTAAACCTCGATAGGCATGGGTCGACGGTGAAAATTAATAATTTTTGAATTTTTTTTAAGTTCTGTTTAGTAAATGTATGGGAGACGATTTCTATCTTTTGAAACAAAGCTCAGAATCAATAGAGGAAGGCACCATTGAAATCGCAACATTGATATTCGCTTAAGGGAGGCTTAAAATTGACCATAATTTCTAGTAGAAAAATTTAGTTTTTGAGACTTATAAAGAAATAATAAAATAACCAAGTGATTGTTATTAAATTTTTTTCCCTACAACCTAATGATCTATAGTGGTGGGTCCAAGGAGGTGGTCAGATCATTAATATGTGATATTAAATGCCCAGTTACACATTCATTCAGTAACCATGCCTCGTATAATAAATACGGCACATTAATTACGTTAATTAATGAACCGAAAAAAATCCATGGTGTTTTACCCACACATTATCCCCTCTTTTTAATTGAGGCTTAGTGTAAAGTTCTGACACGACTTCACCAAGCATGGAACATCTGGCAAAGTGATGCAATGTATTTCACCGATGAGGAATGAAATATTGGATTACATTTGGGGACATGTATTCTATATCCACCTTTGTGATGTCCCAAACGAAACACGATGTAGGGGTTGTTAATTAATTCAAAATTCCCTCAATTATTTTCCTCATTCAATAATTTTGTTGGTGGTTGTTGTTGGGGATTTGATGGGGATTATAAATTATAAATTTGGTGGTTATTTATTACCCTTTTTTTTGATGCAAATATAGAGTGTGTGATCCAAACAAACAATGCATGTACCCTCATTCACTTTGGTTTAGTCTCGTTCTTCAGTGAAAAACATAAAACATGAAAAATTTCTAATCTGTGAGGTGCACAACGACATTAACATCCTAATAAGACCATAGTCATTAAATGAAGAGAAAACGGACAGCCGAAGCTCACCCAGTGGATCTATGAAGCTCTACTGGCACAATGACATTGGAGATCAGCACTTGTTGTATACAGAAGAGAGGCGGCGCCTGAAGGCACCGTCATTCTCCGAAGTGGTGGCCAGATTGGGCCGACTGTGATGAAGGTGAGGTGGCATGCCACAGGAGGAAGTTGTGGCATCCAAGCTGTGAAGGATGGTGAGGGACCCTCTTCATACGGATCTAGTAGACACCATGGTAGTGCCATGTGGTGTCACAACTAAATTGATCCAAACTGCTCCATTTAGTCATTTTAAAGGTGATCGTGCGCGCCTGGTGCAGGTCGTGCCCAGCTAGTGAGGTGGGATGGTCCGTTCCCCAGTGTTCCGGGCCACTATGGCCCACCCCAAACATGCAAGCCCATGCCGGGTTAGACCTGGACTCGGTCGTAATGATCGAAACTCTGTCAGGTCTGGTCGGGTCGGTCTGACCAGGTCGGACTGGACCCAAACCCCTATCAGGCCCCATTATGCTTAAGTGAATGTATCTTCTGAACCATACATCCATTTGATGAACCCTCAATGACAACGGGAACTATGTAGCTGGATGGTTCTTTTTCAGTATAGTTTTATTTTTTGGACAATGTTTGAGCCTATCCAATTTGGATTGAATCCAAATACAACTGAGCCCTCTTCAATAAATGTAATTAACTTATAGACCGGGATCCCAGTTAATGCGATGTATGTTTCCTTTGAACAATCATGACATGAATGATCATGGGGTACCTTCTTCATGAGACTATTTTCTAGTTGAAATACAACCAATGGATTGAGGAACATTTTATCCCAAAAACAAGCATACTATGAGCGGTAAACCTATAACTGGATGAGACATGAATAACAAAAAGATATTATGTGTGAAAAAGAACTCAACGATTCTGTGTGAATCATCTTCCCACGATTCTGTGTGAATTATATCCCTGATATTCTATATGAATCAGCACCCTGTGATTCTGTTTGAATCAGCACCCAATGATTCTGTGTGAATAAGCACCTAGAGATTCTGTGTGATCTATGCCCATCCATTCTATGTGAATCAACACCAATCAATTCTATGTTAATCAGCACCGAGATATTATGTGTGAATCAGCACCTAGTGATTCTGTGTAAATCAGGACCCATCGATCAAGTGGATGGCAGGGAGGTGGATGTTGGAGACAGATCAAATGAAGGTTATTATCAATTGATCCTTTGTGGGTCATAAAATAGAAATCTTGGGTTGATCAATAGTATGTGACCCAACTAGGACCAGTCTTAGAGCAGTCCATCATAGATTAGTGACATTCTGATACTATGTTAGTCATATATTGTGTGGTTTAGTGCATACCAATACTATGTGGGTCAGATCCTATGTGGGTCTTGCGGGGGTTAGTACCTATATACTATGAGTGGATCATATTTGTATGAGTCTGTGGGGTTTAATACTAATTGGTCATAGATAGATCAGATCATGTGAGAGTTAGAAGGGGTTTGTACCAATCGATCTTTTTGGGTCAGACTCCGTATAGTAAATAGTTATGCCTCTTGACAGAATAGGTGATCAAGATTCTTGACTAATCATCTCGTACTACTATGCATTACTTATACCTTGTTTGACATGTGTCTATTGCTTTATGATTTTAGAATGAGATTATTGTTGTTGGTTTTCCTCTATAGAAATCTGAGATACCTTTAGGGGTCTTCGGGTCCCTATTAGGTAATGTTATACTCACCCATGAATGAGAATCTCCCGCACCTTGTTGTGTCTTGTACAAAAGACGAGCATCTTGGATAAAAATTGATGGATCCTGGACTAGGAGGTACCCGTAGGATATTGGCACATGTGGGTATCATTGGAGACGAGTTGCACCGACCATTCTGGTAAGATCATAGGTGGACGATCCCAGGAGTCATTTTCTATTTTTTATTTGTAGTGAAACATTTTATTTGGGCTTGTATTCCACCCCATTTACATTCAGTACACACCTTTTCTACTACAGTTTTACTTCATGGTTACATCTTTTTGTGTTCTTGGATTGTTTGTTTTTACTGGTTTAAAGGCAATGCCTTTCTGTTTTTGAGATATGCCTTTCCGGTGCTAGTCACCAACCCCTGGCCTATGGAAGGAGGGCATAGGTTAGTAATGTAATAGGCCCCTAGGGATGGGAAGTAACATCATATTAGTAGGTAATACTGAAGAATCATTTTAATATATTACTAAAGAAAATATGATTTTATTTAAAATGTATATTCTAGGAGAAATGATATAATTTGATTGATTTTTTTCTCATTATAAGAAAAAAAATATCATTCTCAGGAGAAGTATATTGATGATTAGCTTATGATAGTTTTAATTTTAAATAAAAAGAAAATTTACACACACATTTTTTGGTAATTATGTTTGAAAATTAAGGACAAAAAATGTATGATGATCCAAAAAAGTATGAATAGATTTTTATATAATTGTTATATATAATAGCATCAAGGATATAGATTGTCTATGTTCTATTACAAGTGTTGATAATTGTCAATTCCAAGAAAATGAATCTCATATCATGGATGGGAATAGATATTTAAGATATATTAGATATAGAAATTATATTAGTTTGAAATATGAAATTGAAGTTCAAATTAACCAGTTTGGTTACACATATATAGATTGGAAATTAATTAATTACGATATAATATTCTAATTAATTGGATTGTAACTTTTTAGGATGTTATTTGTAATTATGTATATAAGGATATAATGTTATGTTATACTCAATATTGTATAATATGAGTGTGTATATGCAACATGATTTATAAAATAACTAATATTAATTTATAAATAATTTTAAAAAAATTAGGTATTATATTACCCCATATACATGGTATTTATGGCATAGGTGACATAAATTTCATATAGAATACGATGAAAATTTTTTTTAAAACAATTATTGGAATCTAATATCACATTATCAAAGAAAATATTAAAAATAATGAACAGAATGTTAATTTTCATACTACAATTAAGAATGATTATTATATTTACAAAAAATCCATTATTGTAAAAATCATTTCAAAATATATTACTGATACAGGTTATACAACCTCCCAAAATCATGTTCTTGAAATGTGATTCACATCCAAATTGTCATTGTGAATATTATATATTATATCATGTGGGAGTAAATTTTGTAATATAAATCAATTCAAATAATTTTTCTAAACTATATATGTTAGAAAATATTTTTAGGGTTTCATAAAAGGGGTAACCTATGATTTCAACATTTGATCAATAATTCAACAGTTTTTTATGTGGATATAGGGATGGTTTTTCTTATAGGTAGAATAAATTTTTTTATTAGTTATCCGAATGAATCAAAATGATATAAATTAATCCATGGAATGTTACCACGGATTAGTATGTGACATTTTTCATGTCACTGCATATGGAAAGCTTGGTATTATTTTTTAATTATAATATTTTCTAACCATGTATTCTAATATAGGATTAAATTTTTTTAATATGTTATCCATTTAATTTTACCCAATGATTCATTTATTTTTTTCATTAAATGAAAATATGAATTATAATGGGATCTTGTTTGGACTGAGATGTACTGAGGTGTTTCAATGAAAATTTATATTTTTTGAAAATTTATATTTGGAATTTTATATAAAAATGAATTATTTTATGAGAGGATATCATTTTTTATATAATAGATTTCACATTATATACAATTCTTTCAAAAAAATGACGATCAAATGGAGATTATTAGCATGTATTTATAAGAATATATCCATTGAATGAGAATTTCTAAATTGAGGTGATTATATGTAGTGTTATTATAAAACATTAACATATAATAAATATAATGTTTATCATTTAGAGTGCTAAATGATTGAAATTTGAGATGCTTCGCTACTCATAATGATTTTAACACATGAGTACATACATGTCTCATGATTCTATATTATATATAAATGGGTAGAATTATTTTAATATATAAAAGGATCATGTTATAATGTTGTTTGGAGTTCCTGAGACTATAATGTTTTGTGAGGTAAAAATGATATGATGTTTTTGGAAGAATATTTCGTTTCATGATATTTTAGATTATTTGTTGTAGTGGTAGTATAAAGGGATGTTGGTCAATAATTTATAACGATTTTTGATATAGTTAATGATCTTAATGAAGCGATAAGTACATAAAGCATCATATCATGCAGGTATAATCTAGATTATATAAATAAAGACCATCATTTGCAACACTATATACCTTAGAATTCTAGGGTGCTCCATCACGATTAGTATCATGGGTATATGGGGTCACATAAAGACGCGACCCCCACCCCCACCCTATGGGCCTACCAGGTCCCAAAGTGCTGCTTCTCACTAGCCTTGGACTATTGTGGAACTCATCCCTAATGAGTACCACGGTATGCTGGGTCACACAGAGTCACTCCCCACTATGGGAATGTCAGGTCACATAAAGAATCTACCCACATTGGTCATCAAAATGAGTTACTTCTTCTCGATGAGCACAATGGTTCATACAGGTCACACAGAGCCACTAACATGGAGGATCGACCATGAATAATACACGAGGTTTAGGGGATTGGAGATTGTTCGTGTCGGAAAATACCCTCCTAATTAGAGATTAAAACATGAGGGTTTTAAGATTATGATGCCATCAGAAAATAAAAAATCTTGGTTCCAAAACCAATGAAAAAGAACACTATCACAATAAAAATTGATCTATGAATAATCATGTTAATGATTTGTTCAATTTTTTTTGTTTTACAATGATGAATGGGGATACTCAAAGAATAACCTCTACTTGAAGAAGGTTCTTCATTGGTGTAAATCTATTCGAAACCATTGTCATTTTCCAACCTCTAGTCTTAGATCCTTCCTTCGAGGAATCATCTCCAATTTCGGATATTATATCATTCTTTGTTGGAGAGAAAATACTATTCAATTTGTTAGAGAAATTATAGCTCTGATTCTCCAACCCATTATATCATTAAAAGAGACATGTGTCGTAATGTTTATTTTATGCAACGTTGTCACATCATTATAACTTTTAATTAGTGGAACAGTTTATCTGTGACACTTCTATTAGTGAGTCATTATACTGCTCATTTAATATCCTCATTAATGGGGCTCATTTCGACCTCGTAGGTAAAACAAAGTGCTTTCATTCCACCTCTCAACGAGTTGGATAAAAATAAAATAAATTTTTAATTTTCTTTATTTCTTGTTCGTTTAGTAAAAAAATTATCTTTTTCCCTAAACCCGTTCTGGTTAACAATAGTTCAATTCTTTGGTAATTTCAACATTTTGGATGCAATGATGACTGTGGAATTTCAATCCGAGTAACACTTTATATTTTTTCAAAAATGTGCACATCCTCCATTTTATGTCACTTAAATTTTTTTCCCAATAAAATAATTCACCATAGACATGCGACCATCATGGTTAAGTTGCGCATATATAAAACATGCCCTCACACGCTCAACGGTACTCTCATATTTTAAATCTGATTTACCTTTTAGGAGTTATAAAAATTTTACTCTAAAATAATTTATAATTAATAATTTTATTTGAAACCAAAAACTAACATCAATTGTTGGACAATGTCGGCCAATGTTAGGATCTATCTAAGAAAATAATACCCTCATGTGTTCAACATTGGTCTTACATTTTCATTATGAGTCACTGTTATTGACTTATATGCATTTAAGAAATTAAATATTTATATTTAATTATTTTATTTACTGTTTTTATTATTTCGGTATTTATTACTAGAGGCATTCACCGACTACACTTAAGTCACTTATAGGGTAAACCTTTCATCCAGAATGCAACGGTGTCATTGTATTTTCAATACGGACACCCATTTTATATGTATTCCTCTTTTTCTGGAAAACCACCCACATTAGCTATTAAAAATGAATCATTTTTTGACAGCTCATTCTGAGAACTTCAGGCCTCAGAATCGCACTTCACCTCAGCACCTGGTCTCTAAATAATAAAATTTAATTTTGACTAAAATATTCTAGGATTTTCGGAGTATTAAACATAAATATATGATATCTTTAGGAGTAAATTTTGTTGTCACTAAAAACATCTTACTCTAAAGATGAAATGTCTACCATGGGCCCCATTCACATTCATATATACTAATACATGATTATTTTAGGTAAATTGAGTTTTACATAGATGATGTTTGTTGACAGAAATAGAATAAAACCACTAATAATCATTAAAAATGTGCATATGAATAATAGGAGTATTCCCTCATAATAATAAATTTTCATGTAGGAAATAGAAATCATGTGTTGAAAACTATTTCTATAACCAATAAATCAGAATTCCAAGCCATACCTACTTTTTTCAATATTAGAGGGATTTTAAATGATGTCACAAGAGATAAAGAAATATGAAAAATGAGGGAAACTAGACTATCATCATTATAAAGGCTTCGGGATGAACATGTTATTCAATATTAACATAAATATAGATTATGTACGTTAGTTGGTATCATCATTTTACTAAATTTTGGTTCCTAAAAAAAGGATACCATTATCCAATCCCATTTATAGTGTACTATCTTCATCACTGTAGGTCATTGAGACTCTCTATTTAATGTGTAATCATATAATAATAGTCCCATTATTACAAATAACCATATACAAATTGAAAAATTAATAATAACACAAATTATAAATGAATTCATAACAAGATAATTATATAAATTAATTGTTAAAAAATATTAGAAACATTTAACAATATGTGATTATCAAAATTTATGATAAAAATATATTAAACTATACTCTTGGAAATAAAGATCAATTATGAATATCAGAGGAAATACCCAAAAATATAATAAATCACATACAATCAATGAAAAAAATTATGAAAATATGACATGAATCATGGAAATATTGTATACAACGAACTCAAATGGTGACTAACATCCAAAATCAATTATTTCAATGAAAAACACATACGTCCATCTATATAATAATGAATAATGTTTCACACCCATATAATAAATTTTATTACATTAGGGCCGCTTAGAAAGGGTTCTTGTTTAACAACAATGTTATTAAATAATATACAATAGAATATTCTTTTTCAAGATAGTTTCAATTTAATTACTAATAACTCAGTTTCCAATAAATGAAATAGTTCTGAGATGTTTCAATGAAATAGACATTAATTAATAAGATTCATTTCCAATCCAAGAAAAGATATTGAATTCCTCATTTAGTATGGAATCTACACTAGTCAATAAGTATATATCCAAAAAATAATAATAAATTGAAAACATATCCAAGATAATATTATATAATAATGACATTATAAGTCAATTTATCTAACCATCCACGAGGATCAGTGAAATTATAAAAGGAATGCGATTGATACATCGAATCCATAAATAATATTGAAAAAACAAAATCTATTAATTACCTTTGTATCATAAATACACTATATATTGCTCATTTCGAATAATGATTCAAAATCACATACCCATAAAATTCATAAAATTTATGTTACTTCTGGATATAGCCAAGAGACATCATCAAAATTATTGATCAACAACTGATATATAAATAATTTTATAATTCATCAGTGAAAAATCATATAAACCAGAAATCCAACATATATCCATAAAAATATATTATTAAGGAAATATAAAAATAACATACATCTAGATAGAACAACCCATTCCCAGATTATGTGATTAATCATATGTTGTAGAACTAAGGGGAGATGAATTGGACATTTCAAGTTACAAGATTAACGGAATGAAATTTGAAACTGGTGCTTTTGGGATTGATTTTATTATTATAAATGATCGAAAAAAATATTATTTAAAATAAAATAATTTATATTTAATGATTCCTTAGGCTGAATGAATCGACCAGATTATGGGAATATCCATATTTCTAGTGGAACTATCCGATGGTTGGTCACATGACACAATGTAGGTGGTGAGCCTAAAATAACCATAAGTGTAATCATACAAATATTGGTATTCTTGTATATCCCAAAAATATATCTTCTAGAACTATAAGGACCATCCAGTGGGGTCTATAAAAATTTTGAGACGTGATGGAGCATCACTGATGATCAAGTGGGACACCCCACCACTATATTATAATTAATTACTCGTAACTCCAACCGTCGATTTCAAGACACATTTCACTAAAATCAGACCACTATAAAAACCACAACTATAAATATTGATTATGGAATAATATATAATCATTACATATTATTACATATAAATAAGTGAGGATTTTATTATATTTAATCTAACAGTTTCCCAAAAATAAGATTTCCAAATAACCCAAATAATCAATACATAGCTAATGAAAAATATAAAATGATATAATATTAATAGAAATAAATAGAAAAATACAAAAATTTGTTTGTTATTATTTTATAATGTTTAACATTATATCATGTTTTCATAATTTGACAGTAAGAAATAATTTTCAAAATTGTACTATTTTAAATGATTATATAACTTGTATGATTGGAACGTAATGAAACATGGGTTGAAAAAATGTATGATGTGTTCATATAGCTAATGTATATCACATTCGATCCTTATTTAGATCAACATTTATTTTTAAAAATATTTTATATTATTTTATAATTCAACCTAAAATTAATTTCATGCTATTAATTTGAATATTCATCTAGGTAAAATATTTGATAGTTTTTGGTGATATTTTCTCCGTGATCTTTTTAATGATTAGTAATGTGAAAATAATAATTAATAACATTTACATGTATGTAAATTTAAATTACATTGAATTAGAAGAGGTTTTGTTTACTGGTATTTAATTAATTTTTTAGATTCAAATCATTTTATGTGATTGATAGATTATTACATATAGTTACTACATGGATTATAATGAGATCAAGAGTCATTAATGTTCACTAAAATGATGTTTATGTAGTTATCCTAGTTATGTATTGGGGGAATATCCTTTAAATATTAGAATATGAGGTCATAATCCAAACATATCAATATAGTACCAGATATTGGTAAAGAGAATATATTATTCCATGATTCACTTAGAGTTAGTTACGGAGAAATTCAAATTCATTTTAGGTTAGCTTTCATTTATGTGTCTATGAATTCAAGAAATAATTATATAACAATTAGACAGATTATATAGATATTTATATAGTGTAATATATAAAATGTTTTTGGAATTTCCACCATTCCGTGGGGTTGTTTGGGGTGTATACTATCTATATGATTCTAAAATATATATTCAATTAGAATGAATTAAAACATAAATTGAAATAAATGTATTGTAAATTAAATAGTTTTATCTATTAATAGATCCTTCTAATTAAAAATTGATAATTTTGGAAATTATGATTCCAATGATAATTGCATTATAATGGGAGAAGGTGTATTACATTGATTTGAAGCTAAAGTGCCTCTTTAATGAGATTAAACTACCTTTCTATAGGTATAATTGATGACTGAAAATGATGTCACAATGTATTTCATTCTTACAAAATGAGTGCTTATTGGAGAGTTTGGTATTATAATCATAGTTTTTTATGATGAAATATAATTTATATGGTGGGGATATACCACATAACTAGTATCCAAATGATGTTGAAATCTATATTAGGGAATCACATGTTAGTCTATGAAATAATTTAAAAGGATATGATATTGGATTCACATGACATTAATATGTTTTTACACCAATTAATATCATATATGTACCTTGAAATTTTAAGGTAGTACATGTTTCCTTGAATTATGGTTGATACAGTTGTTTTGGTTTGTTGGTTCATTATATTTCCAAATGAAACATATGATAACTTTTTCATAAGATCATTTTTTTCATTACATAATCTCAATAGAATTTCATATAATTTGAGTAACGGCATAGTGAATGTAATGTTTTGATCATCTCATGGTAGTGATCTACCATGATTTATTTTATAATTGTAGAAGAATTAATAATATTTCCAACCAATATGCAAGATCAGTTCCATTGATGAGCTTGGTTAACTATGAGTGAAGAAAATTACATTAATATTAATTATTTTTATATGAGTCATTTATAATTAGGGTATCTACGGTAAGAAACACTTCTTGAATGATATAAAAAATTATTATTATTAAAAGATCCAGCTTAGAACTACCTACAATCCATAAAAAGGAATTCTATTTTTGAAGACCATTCATTTGTTGAAGGATTTGTTATAGACATGTGTTCTTGAATTTCATTATAATAGTAGTTCCTTTTAACAATATTGATATTTTTTAGAAATAATATATATATATATATAATAAATTTGAATGGAAATATTTGAGGTTTTCAATCATAGATAATTTTATTCACATTTTTTCCTTTTTTACGCCTCATCAATGATATGTAAAAGAATATTTTGAAGATTAAAAAATGATCAATGAAAATTCATTAAAAATGATATTTTTTTATTGAATATTCCTACCTATGGTGTGTATGGTTATTGTCTTCAAATTTCTACATGTCTCCGATATATTTGGGTCAAATTTTTATTCAATATTAAATGATTATCGTAAACTTTAAAATGGTTTGTTGAGATGGTTATGATGACAAGTACCATGTGATGCTGGGAAAAACATCTGGTAAAATATACCCAACTATCACCCTATCAAATTAGAAATATGATTCATTATAGGACCATAATCACTCATCCTATATGAATGAGTCTAGAAATGAATAGTTGTGGTGTTGTATGTATAGTAGATAGATGATGGTCTATATTATATATTCACAACACAGTGGAATAATCAAATAATATGAAATATTATAGTAACATATAACAATAAATAAAATATATCATAAAAGTAAGAAGATATGGAGAATCAAATAAAACAATAATAATTATTCATGTAATGATATTATGATATGAATTTAAATGTCAAACTAAATATAATTATAAAATAATCATCAAAAACAAAATTAAAATCACAAAAGACAAAGTCTTGAAGACCCTGTTATTCCATTATACAAATTCCATCCCATATAGATCTCAAAAATCTACAGTATCTTCCATTTTCCTTATCCAAAACTGGTTCCTTGTATTATACTGTACAACCAAAGAGAGGATCGAATTGGGTGTGAGTAAAACATTGTTACTCGATTCCAAAATTAAAAAACCAAAAAACTGTATAATAGGTTCATGCAATATGTGATAAATAGATCTATTAATATATCAATTAATATAAGGTAAAAATAAAACAAATTCACAACCTTGAAGAAATACATCTGAGAATATAGTACAACCATTCCAACCAATAACAATGTAACCATGGAAAATAAAAGCGTATATGAAAATTTAGAGGTAATTTCTTAGTGTTAACAACTAAACTCAAGAAAAAACTTCTTTTACGACCAAACGCACCCAATCCCATGTCAAAAAAATAGTTCACACCACTTTCATGACTTAATATGATAACCTCATAATTCAAAATTCACTAACAAAGTTCTCAGCAGAAGACACACTCTTAATATAAAATACTTAATAAAAATTTTCCAATGCCAATCCAATTTAAAAGAAGTCCAAATTCGCACTACACAAATTAATTAAATAAAATAATAAAAGAAAATTAAGCTTGAAAATAATTCATCAAATATTAATTAGATGCAGAATAACCTACCTCAGATTAAGGAACTCCCAAAACATGTACGAATCTCGAAATGCAGCCATTACGCACTATATGCGAACTGAAAAGAACCCTAACAATAATTTGAACCAAACCTAAGTGTAAAAAATAACCCCAAAATGAACCCATAACCAATGAACCACCAAGAACACCTAAAAAGAAGGGGGATAAATGGAAAGGATATTCAACTGGGGAGGAGGCAGGGTGCGATGACAGTTTGTCGGAGTTGCTTGCTGGGAGAAGGAAATGTCGTCGGTGGTCGCAGTGTGCAAGTGAGGAGGCTGGTTGTCAGACGGAGGAGTGGGGTGTGGGCCATGTGAGCTGGCTCGATGGGGATGGCCGAGAGGGAGGGAATGCGGTGCTAAGGGGGATGGTCGGGGAGCATGGAAACGGCGTGAGCGGGTTGCTGGGATGGGAGATGAGCACTACGGGAAGGGGAACAGTGGGGTCTGGTAGGATTCTGAGCCTAAAGCAGGAGAGGGCAGCGGTAACGAGCAGGGGGGAGCGCTGCTCGAGTGGGACAGCATGGGGAAAGGCAATGGTGTGACATCTTGAGGTGAGTTCAGCGGTGTGGCACGGGCTGGCTGGGCTGAAGAAAGCTAGGTTGGGTAGTAGGGGGATGGAAATTCAGTGGATGCGCTTGACAATGTAGAGGGAGCCACTAAGATGTAGTTGACATCGGGAATGAGGGGGATGGGAAAAGGGGGTGATGAGAGAGAGGGTAAGGGGTGAGATCCGCATCCCTAATGGGATGAAAAAAACAATAATCAAATAAAAACAAACAAAATAAAGGAAAGGAAAAGATAATAAATAAAAAATTAATAACATAAATAAAAAACTCAAACAAAAATAATAATAATAATATATATAATAACTCAATCATCATCACTAATATTAATATTAACAATAATATATCTCAACAACAATTAATAATATCCCCAACTATTATTATTATTCTTCCCATTAAAACAATTCATTATGTTAATTATATTTCGGTTATTTTTTTCATCTTTATTATTCACTTAATTTTATTTTGTTATTACTATTTCATTTTATTTAATTAGTTGCATGCTAGGCAGGTGTGCGGGGGAACCGAGAAGGGTCGCTCAGCATCGACATCGTCGTGACGAACACCATCAAGGATGAAACACATATTTATCAGTGAAAAAGCTCAAAACCTCAGTTGGGCTCTTCCCTCATTTCGTATAAAAAGAAAAATAATAATTAGAAGCATATAAAATTATAAGAAAAAAATAAAAATTAGAAACATGATGTAGCGCAAAGTCCGGTTGTGACATAAATGGAATTCCCTTTCTCATGTATCTTCAGATATATTTTTTTAGCCTCATATAATGTGTCTCATTTTATGTGAAAGGGTCTGATAGATCATGATATTTAACTATCCATGGAATCCCTTGCATTACATAGGGGTCCCATAAGGCATGTAATGTCGTACTACACATTTTTTAATGTAGGATTTCATAGATCAACTATTTATTCATCAGCATATTCAAAGCCACCATTCTCACCATAATCCAAGGATCTGATGTTGTTGGACCATGATGTCACCCTCTCACTAGATTATGTTAGTCGATCTACTCAAAAAATGATCTGTCAAGAATATTTTCCACCACCCCAAGGTATCTTAAAATATCCTTTATTTGAACAAATGTCCCAAAATAGAAATTCTCCTTTATCCTAAATTCATCCACCATGGTCGCTAGTCCTCAAATCATAACCACCATCAAAATATCAAAATTCGGTATTTATTATTTATTCAAAATAATATCTGTGAAATGATCAAATACTTTTTAATCATCAACCATGAGAAAATGTAAATTCCAATGATGAAGCTGTGAATAAATGGGGGAGAAAACCCTAATAAAAAATATGTGAGGAATGATGAATGACATTATTTATTTTATCTATGTTATTATTTCATGTAATTGATAAATGAATTTATATTGAGAAAGAATTAACATTAAAAAATCCACTATTTAAATCAACTGACAATGAAAAAATGAAATTTAGTTTTCAGATTTATTTAACATATGATTGGATTTTAGATTGGTGTGTAAACAAAATATGTGTATCCCCCCAAAAATAATTAATAACATGCTCACTTCATATAAAAAATAGTAATTATTTATTGTATTAATTTTTTCAAATGAAACCATATTTATTTATTCTATATACTAAAAATGGTTATGTCAAACCTTGGGTAAAACATGTCATTTGAACTAAACAGTTCCCTTGTATTTCTAATCTGGCCCCCCATTCAGAATTTGGAACCCCTTGTTTCTATTATATAACCTGTTATTTATTTGTTTTACATATATAATGTATATGAGTTATTTTTGGGAGATTTTGGATAACTTTTAAAATCTTATTGCATATTTATTAAAATTCACTATTTTGGAAATCAATTCACTATATCCAGGAAACAATTTACATTTAAACACGGGATAAAGGGAAGAAACATTTATGGAAATTGTTTTTCATAAACCATGTTTCCACTATGTATAAACTATGTACATTGAAAAATAGTTTTGGACTATTTGAGAATGTCTTATCAGGATTGTGAGCACACGATTTGGAGATGGTGTGAGATAACTAAGTGATATTTTCTTTTGGGTATTCAATACCGTATGGTTTACGTTCTGTATTCTTGACCTTGGGAATAAACTAGGCATGGAAAAAATCACAACATTAAAATTGGATCTCGATCGTTTTTTCCAATAACCAACCTTGTTTCTCATAATGTGTACCTATATTGGTATTTTCTTTACCAAGGGTCATGGAAGGTTCCCCAATAAATCTGTTCGTAAAAAAAATTCTTTCATTATGGATAAGAATCTAATTCCTTGTACTATGTGATCATTCATCATCATTCGTGTTGTTATTCTAGATCAACTTCACACTCTATTTCAGTTTCTTATAACTACACCTATTGTGCATAGATCTATGGTTATGGAGGATAAATAAGATTTTATTTTTTTCCTTTTATTGATCAGTCAGATATCTATGAAGATTCAACCTACTTCTATTAAATTTTATCATTTTTTTATCATTTTCATAAAAACACTAATGGTAAATTGAATCATTCTTGATTCTTTATTTAGAACACGAAGTGTTAGTTTTAAATTGATTAGTCCAACTGAAATAATTTTGAATTTCTTATCATAAAACCCTTATTGGTGAATGTTTATAAAAGATTTTAATTTGGGGGTTTTGTTGAAATTTCTCTAGTTTCATGATTTTAAAATGATCGTTTTGAAATATAGATTTGGGGGTATTATGTTTAATTGATTTATAAAAACATAATTTCAATAAAAGGATGTATTTATTGAAATATATTGAATTGGTATGTTTTAATGGTTTTTAATAATAGAATTGTTATATTTAAATGGCTGAACTTGAAGTATTGTCATAGTTATTTAGAATATATGGTTTTGTGTGTTCATGTGAATTATAGTTGGATAAGTGTTAGGAGTCTCTCCAATCATTACTATGATGGATAAGGTTTACGTATGTCCCCCATAAAATATTCATGTAAATTGGAGCAGAATAAGGTTATTATGTCTCCTAAATAATTTTTGTTATAGATAGGGTCATGACATTCCCCCAATTATAGGTTTCAAGCATGGTCAGATTTGGGGACATGTGAAATGGAATAGTTACACAAAAATAGAATTTTGTATGATTTAAAGAAATTTTTTATGTGATTTCCATGGAAAACTATTTTAATGTGATATTTTTATTTTTTATATTTACTTTTATAGAAATTATTTTTTATAAATTATTTATACAAATATTGCTTACATGTTTTTTACAAGTGGACAGAGTTGGGATAAATACAGTTAAAACCAACTATGTTCTAGAACACTCGACATCTTCAAAACATTTATGTTTTTTTATATATCATCTATTTAGATACAATAAAAATTAATTTATAACCCATATTTAGTAATTCTTCATGCTACATATGTAACTGGGTGGATTTGTATCTTGAATCATGCGGACCATTAGAGTTATGTGGTAGTCTATATGTTTTAATATTTTTTATTACACTGTTTGCATTAATGTTAGGTTGTCTTATTCAATGATACTATTTGGTTTTATGTAAAATAAATAATATATTTGTCTTGTATTTCATTTTATCATGAGTCTGGTATCTTTCTAATTGGTAATTATTTTTGGGTTCTTTTTTTATCATCAAATTGAAAATATTTCTCCATGTATATTGAATCCCTACAACATTTTTTACATCCACTGGCATCTTCGGGATGTCTCTAAAGTCCTAGAAATGTCTTAACACCTTTTCAAGATGATGATAAGGGGTGGTCCATTACATATGGTATTAGTGTTATTTGGAAAAAAAATTCTATTTGAGGAAAAATGAATCAAATTGATCCCTTATTCATGGAACATGATTTAATATTTTATGTCAGTATGTGATTTTAATTTCATTCTTTTCTACTCCTTGTCTATGGATCATATAATGTAGTAGAATTTTTGTTATTTAAAATGTAGAGCATAAAAAGATGTAGCTAACATCTTTATGTTGAACTACAAGTTACAACGATGTTGATTACATTATAATATTTGGGACACTTGTAATATTTATAATATCATTTTCAGGGATTTAGCCAACATGATAAGTATGGAATTTGTTAGAGTAATTAGTTCCCAATAGGAGTGCTTACATCATTTTGATTAATGATTTATGATTTTGTGCAGATGTGTTGATTTTTGAAAAGTTTGAATGATTATTGAAAACAAAATTAATGGATATCATGTTGGTGGTATTTTTGAAATTAATTTATATTCAAAAGAATTATAATGATTTTAAGAAATGGATGAATGAGAAAAAATTGTTCATTTTGGAAGGCATTGATTTCATAGAATGATATGATAGAATTTCAAAAGATAATTCTTCCAAAAATATAGAGAAATAATTATGGAATATCATTATGTTCTTGGAATATGGTACATGGTATATGTCATCATAGTGGATTGTAAGAGTCCATTAAGAATGTGGTTGCACCTGAAAAATAGATGAACCAACAGTTGGATCAAATAATAACTCATGTTTTTCAAACAATTGAGTAAAGGCTGCATTAAGATAATGTTTTTATGATATCTATCACAACTACAAATACATGTAGAGGGATTGTAGTTGTATTAATGGGAGTAGGTGGGAAAATTATTTTATCTAGAAGTGGAAGTAGAATACCAATTCTCAAAGAGGTGGAACACCTATGAATCTGACCACAAGATCATGTATCCCTCCTCCACATCCCCAGATCAAAGAACTATGTTTCTAATGTTGTTCTATTTTCCACATAATGAAAGAGTGTACCACTCCATCGAGATCATTCCAAAATTTCACAATGATGGGTAATCATCAATGCTATTATCACAGTGCTTTTAGTTTAGGTGTTCGGAACAATCATTATGGGTTGAACACAAGTTCAACAACAGAAAAATTATATGAATTTTTTATGGTGATTGTAGAAGATTAGACTTGACCATATAAAATGTGTGGTATTATTATTTTGAATTATAACCTTATAAAATAATTGTTTGATAATAGTTATTACCATTTTTTATTAAATATACTGATGCTGATTTTCAATATTTAAAATTTGAGATTATTCCCTCTATGATAAAACTGTAAACTTCACATGGGTAAAGAGAATGAAGAACCTTTCAGTGTAGATCATGTCTAGTAACTATTCATATATCTGATATGAAATTGGATTTCAATGTGTTGAAGATGAATGGTTATGATTTAATCCTATGTATCGATTAGCAGATAATGTTTATGTACCGCATTGATTGTTATAGTATAACAGTTACTTCTGAGATAGAGAATGACATCAATCATCTCTTTAGAGGATAAAATAATATGAAGACGCGTCCTCTAGGCTTTTTTGCACCATCCATATGGAAAATAACTTACAAGTAGACAGATTTGATGAGGAAATTGAATGAAGAGATATCATGTAACAGTTTTCAAGTAGCAGTGAATCACATTCCTGATGATTTTCTCAAACGTTTCCCTAGGTTACCATCGGTAAGGGAAAATGAGGTTATGATTGATATTATATAAAGAACCAGTCATATCGTGTTTCCATTTTACCAAAGGGTACCAACAGAATTATGGGATTTTAATATATATTTGGAAGTGCCATAAATAAAAGGTTTTATTCACCAAATCACATCTCTGTAGGTAGCACTAGTCTAATTTGTAAAGAATTTATATGGAACCCTAAGGATGTTTGTAGATAATTGTAAGAATAATCATGTTATGATAATGAATTTGTATTAACATCCATTCATTGAAGAAAATTCGGACCAATTTAGGGGAGTTATATGGTTCTATATTTTTTACTTATGATCATGACATCACCAATTGCAAGTATGAAAGGAGGATATTTAGAAAACAATATTAAAAAGAAGTTATATAAATTATATATTTTTGGTAATGGATTTTATTCTTCATTATTAACAACTATTCATAATAGAATCAATGAATCAGATATTTCAATGATATTTATATTCTTTTTGGGTGGTGATAGTGGATGATATATATTTGTGTTCATTTATGAGGTCTAAGAATGAAAAACACATGGCGACTGAGGTGGGAAACATAAGGGATCATTAGTTATATACACTATGTAAATATGTTGAATGAAGTATCTCCATAAGATCCACATTGAATTGATGAATTAATTGTGTAAATACAATTTTGTGGATGATTAATTTAAATATAATTCATATACACAATTGGTAAAAGATGAATAATATGAGTGGTAGTTTATATGAACCAAATTAAACATGAAATTGTAATGGGAAGAATAAAGGGGAAATTTTTATTTTAATTTTAGTTGGTGTAGTTCTTGATTTGTTAAGATGGTAATTGAGGAGCAAACATCTGATGCATAATGTCTTTCAATGACGTCAAAACAAAATGGTGGGGACACCATTAATGGATATAGGATGTTTATGAGATTATTATTATGGTTAGCATAATATGATTTTACCATTGTCATCTTAGAACAACTTCTTCATGATTACCACCATTAAAGGTGGGATGTTCAACCAAGAATACAGAATATGTATATGGTGATGAAAGCAAAATTTTGGTGGGACAAGATGAAAATGAATGTTGCAAATTTTGATTCAAGATTCTTAACATTTAAATAACATATGGAAGAACATCAGAGATCAACATGTATGTTATAGTATTTAACTATTTCTATGTGTAAATAATTCCATATTGATATATATTTCAATACATGTATCCTGAAAATATTTGGATGCTTGATGCCTTTTTGGTGATAATGTATTATCTTACTATGTTTTACCACGTCATCCCCATTCATGAAACTTATATGGTGTATGATCTTTCAAAAATCTAAATCCAAGATGTGGAAAAGAGACAATGTATACAAATTTCAATAGTGATAGATATGGATCTGATGATTCTGTCCAATTTCAATAAATCATTAAGGAAATACATTGGGACTCATTTAATAGTGATAATGGAATGTCATCTTTATATGAATGGACAATCCTAAGGTTTGATAAAAAAAAATTAGAAGGCTTTGTTGACTGCTTGTGTAATGGATAATGGAGGGTCATGGGAATAACACATGGAATTATTTAAGTTCACAAATTATAATTGTTATCAATCCTCTATACATAAGGATTAATTTGAATAATTGTATGGGAATCCTTCTCATTATTCACTTGTTGAGTAGAAACCGGCGAGGCATCACTAATTACGATGAGCCTTATCCAAAAATTTATAGAGGAGATTCAGTTGATCAGGATATAGATTGTGATATCTCAGATTCATCTGATATTGTATGCAGATCATCATCGACGACCGTTTTCATTCATTGTTTTTGATCATTTGTTCTTAATGATTTTTCTAAGACATGTTAATATTAGATTTATACTGAAAATAAATTAACATTAACGATATATATTCTCCATTGAGATACTATAATAATTCAAATTGGTGTTATATCTACTGGTATTTCCACCACATACCATTGTAGTGCATAATGTGTTCCACGTAATTCATTTGTAAAAGAATATTCTTGATCCACACCCTGTCACTATAAGAGATCATGTTGGAATTGATCTAGATGATTCGATGGTATATATCTTGTTGTAGATTTTTTATAGGAATAGGAATGTATTTTATGGAAAAATCATTGGCCTAGTGCGTGTTTTATAAGAAACATTGTATTATTTTTTATGAATCACGGGAACATTATAATGAAATGACATAGAATTGTCCAGATCTCATTCAAAGCATCATTGGTTTTGGACAATCCAACAATGCGAAGACTAATTTTTTAGAGAATTTAGAAACACCGGTACCTGGTATGTATCACATTCATTATGATTTTTATGTATATAAATTATATGGGTATTATTTGGGTGAGCTTGGAGAGATATGAATTTTTTTGGGGATTTCCTATAGGTTCAAATTTTTTTCATAATATATTAAATCCATGCACCATCTCTAGGAAACCTGGAACATTGTGATGGAGTTAAAATGAAGGAACTTGGTTGGTGTATGGTTTTCCAAAACTATGCATAAACAATTTAAAAACAAGAGAATTTAAAAATGGGTTTGGTATTTTTGAATAGAGTCATTTTCATTGTTGGAATATAGTTCAAAGACTATGTGAGATGACCATGTGAGGGATTCCTTAAGGCAATGGCTAGATAAAGGTTAACCTATGGTTTAGATAATCATGTGACAACACTAGTAATGATAAGAAACAACTTCATTAAAAATAGAATCTCACTAATTTTACCTCTAACCTAGTCTTGTATTTAATCAATTGCTTCCCTAATTCAAAAATTGTATTCCCTAAAGGCAATGAATATTTCTCAAATGGACATTTAGGATATATAAAGGCTTACTATGGTGATTAGATGTTTATCCATTACAGTATGTGGTTGTTCATCATCATTCATATGGTTTTTATTTGATCTACCTGACCCCTCCCTCAGTTTTATAGATCTATACCTATTTTAGTAGATCTAAGGTTGTGGATTCCATGTATGATTAGATTTGGACTTATTTTTTACATGGGAATATATCTAAAGAATATTTATAGGGATTCAATACTTTTGTGAGGTTTTTCATGTCATTTATCATTTTCTTGAAAACTGTCAATGTATATGGATTTACTCTCAATTTCACTAGTTATAACAAGAAGGTAATATTTCAAATTGACTTCTACCATTGATTTTTTTTGAATTTTTTGTTAATTTATTTTTGATAACCCTTATTGGTGATGGTGTAGACAATTTTTGTAAATGGTTGTTCTATGGAATGTTCTTCGGTTTCATTATTTTAAAATAGCGATTTTAACGTTTTTATTATCAAGAAATATGGAAACTGTTTTAAGAAAAATAATCATCAAAATTATGGTTTTAGTGAAATGTATTTAATTGGTTTAATTTAATGGTTTTCTATAAAATAACTATTTTTTTTAAGTGGTTGATATTGTTGTATTGTCTTGGATTTTGGGAATAACTGATTTTTTGTCTTTATATTCATTTTTGATAGATAAGGCTACATCATCTCCCAATCATTACTGGAATGGAAAAGGCTTAGGGTCATCCCATTTCAAACATTAATGATAATTTGGTTTGGATAAAGGTAATAGGTCACCCACATTATTATGGGGATGGATAAGGGTTAGGGATTCCCCATATTGCATGTTTTATTCATGGTTAGATTTATTGATATTTTGAATGAAATGGTTACACCAAAATAGAATGTTTTATGATTTAATGAATTTTTTTAAAAATATTACACGGTAAAATATTTTAATGTGAACTTCTTATAATTGATATGAACTGTTTTAAAAATTTATCTATATAAAATGATTATATAAAGGTTTCTAACATGTTCTATCTTATTGGAGTGAGTTAGGAAATCAAGGGGGAAAACTAAAATTTTCTAGTACTCACCCTTTCATTGGAACATTGGTTCTTTCACAGATATCATCAGTTTAAATATGGGGAAAATTTAAATTATCACACTTCGATAATACTTCTTCGTGTTACATAGTCTATTTGGTGGAGATGGATCTTTTATCATGTGGTGATTTACAGTCATGTAGTTGTCTATGAGTTTTAATAGTTTTTCCTACATTATTTACTTTGATATTATTTTTCCTTCTAATGTGGTACTCTTTGATTGGTTTTTATGTAAATAAAATTTCTGAGTTGTCCTTCATTTTATCCTAAATCTTGTGGTGTTTTATTTATTTATTTTTTGTTGTTTGGTTTTTTATATTATAAGGGAAAAACATTCACCTTGAGTACTGAGGCATTTAGAAATTCCTTTCTAGATATTGGAATCATGTAGATTTCTCTATAGTTATAGTATCATCTCACCCCTCCCAATCCAATGATAAGGGGAGGGATGTTACACATGAGATATTCATCTTTTTTAAGATAAATGAATGAGAGTGATATGAATATTTTTATATACTTCAATCATTTTTTGTGGATCATGGGAACATTGAATCTCTTCTAATATTAGATCCTATCTATGAAACTAATCTCTATAATATCAAAATATAATTCGTTTACAGTAAAAGTCATTTAATTGTCCACTCCTTGTGTATTTTCATCTAGAAAACATATAAAATAATCAAAATGATGGGATCTTGGAATGCATATGGTTCTCTAGCTCCAATTTGATCCCCAAATGATTCTCTTTCTTCCCACATAGACACACAATAGAAATCAATTTTCCAAAATGAATACTATCTTATTGATCCTTTATCTCAACTTTTAATTCAACAATTGTATCTCCATCAATGATGTTTAACATTCCACAGTTGATTAAATTTTAATGGTTCTGCACATACCACTTAAATTGCGACATGTGTAAGATGTTATGGACACGTTCTAACCAAGGGGGTCAATCCAATCAGTAAAATATCTACCAAACTATAAAAAATATTTTTACTAGTCCAACGAATCATGAAGATAAAATTCTACAGAGAAAAATCACAATAATGACTGTCTAGGTGAGACCCTAGAGAACACATGGTATCCCTCCATAAACTCAAGAGGGGTATTTCACAGATCCCCATAAGACATATGATGGTTCTATGTAGTCCTCATCCTCTCTTAGATTATCTTAGTCTTTATTATAGTAGCTATCACACACTGTGGACCCATGAATGTTTACTTGCTTGAATTAGTCCACAAATGTGATGACCTACATTATTTCCAAAAGATGGCCTCAAATTTTCCATACAAAAGTAGTAATGAAATATGTTCTTTTATGAAATCATGAAAATTTGTATATGATCATTGAAACTACATACGACTTCCAACATCAATATCCACAAAATTTCTTAAATATCATAAATGTCTTTCTCGTTATAGAATTAATTTTTGGGGTTAAATGTTGTGCTCCAGAAGAAATGAGTCCCAAAAGACTCACGGGGATCCTATACATAATTGTAATGATAAAAGTGTCTCACAGTCTTAAATTATCAGTTATTTAACTCAATGGTCATTGAATATATCTTTAATGTAGATGATTATCATTCTCAATATTGACCAATTCCCTAGAATGGATTGGATGTAATCAAACATGGTGAATCAATCAATGAAAACCAAGATGGATTCATGCACCAATGACATATGTGGTAACCCTATAATTAATTCCATAGATATGTCATCGCAAATCCACTATAGAACCACCGGGGGGTGAGCTATACCCATTGGAATCTATTTTCAATCCTTTACATCAAGACAAGTGAGGAATTATGTGAAAAACTCCACAATAAAACTATTCATGAATGCAAAAATAAATATTTGAGAGGTTATGGAAAATTATTTGCATAAAATGATGTACTACTAATGGGGGTGTGTAAAATACAATCATAACCATGTCCCACAATTAAAATGGTACCATCAATCATCTTTTATAACAGATAACATGATCTCCACGTTTAGAGTATCCATCAGAACCACATTCAGTGGATATCTAAGAATTTATGGTCTAACAGTCCGTATATCAACATTGAGATTCCTAGACATTCTGTAAATGAGTTGGGTTAACAACCATTGACTAATGATGTAAATCTCAAGAATTGTCCAATGTGGAAACCCTGAATAAGGATAACTACTATAATTACTCAACCAGATATTGAAGACATGATCTCCAACTGAGATAATCTGCCAACGAATCCCCCTTCTTAGGACTATAGATTATCTCAAAGTCATATTCATCTAGAACACTATCCATTTCATCATTCTCAAATTCAGATCGTTCTAAGAGATGATATACTTATGAATCATATTATCAAACTAGATGATAAATATCTCACCAATCCGGTTGTATTTCCACATATTTTTAGTGAATAATACTACATGTTAAACAATATTGTGGGTTATACAATTCTTTACATGTGGTAAAAACTGAAATTTCATAATTAATCATTGCCTTCTTATACATCAAAGAACAATAATGTCTAGTCGATAATTCTTATCATAAAACTACATTCTTGAATACCTCATTTGAAAAATTGAACACGGGTTCACTCATAAACATCTACATCATGTTCTAAAAACACATCATGAATCAATCTATCCCCAGAATAGGATTCCCATTTCAGGTCAATGATATGATGTTTTCTACCACTCTAGATAAATTGGGTGAAAACCTCTTATAATACCCAGTCCATACAAGAAACTCGGTATGTAAGTAACTCTCTTGGGTGTCTCCCAATATAACAAGTCCTCAACCATTGTTATTAAAGTATAAACTAAATCCTCTATGATGATGTTTTCATGTATGTGGACCTATCAAATCCAAAATTGACACATAAAGAAGTTTTTATACTGATTATTCTCTCGTAGTGTGACATGGACCATCCTCGATTGTCGTACATGTTACTACTGGTATTATAAACATGCTAGGATGTCGTTGATGAATAATACACTAAACCAGTATAAGAAATAGTGAATGATATTGTACATGATTCCTAAAAATATTGTAGGAGTGTTTATCACACCCAACTAAATCACCATATCCTCATAGTAACTGTAGAGTCATTTTAATTAAATCATTGGTATATCCTCATCATATATTCAAAAATAGTGATAGACTAGTCTTAGGTAATTATTTTAGAATTATGATTCCATTCTCAACTGATAAAATGGATTATTAATGCATGGTATAAGATATTTATTATTCATGTTCACTTGGATCACAAATATGTAATCTCCAAACATCTTCTAGAACCCATCTTCCTTCTGGGTGAAAAACAACAGGGTTTCCTTTGGGGAAACACTTGGTCTCATCAATTCCTTCTCCTAATAGTCTTCCAAAAAGCCTTCAACTATGAGTTTCTATGAGATACATTCAAAATTCTTGCGAATATATTAGATCTATTACATGTTGTGAATCTGTACATAATTATAACACATTAAAGGGAGGTATGCCCAAACATCCTCAGGAAATACATCCTCACACATCGCCACCACTAGCGGAAACTGGTGTACCATAACACCCATTGATCAAAGGGTCATTCTAGATATCTGTTGAGTAATTGATTTCACACTGCAATAAATGTGCCCTTTTTACTTTACCATGTTTTCCGTTTCAACCATAATATAAAACCTCATCTCTTCACAGCATAAACATCACAACATGTATCTAGAATAGTCAATCTAGGCATTTAGTGTGGATATCTAGTTAAAACCTAAGATGAATTCATATGAGATCACCACTTATACAAAAATATAACATATAATGTACTATCCTAAAAGATTTAGATCTCACTATCAGTAAAAGTGATCAATTTCTATGTCACCGCCTATCAATGTCTCTAAGATCAATGGTGAAGGAAAATTCCCATCTTCAGAATCTATATCTTGAACCAAATAATTGGCTATAATGGAATGAATTACACATATTTTTACCAATATGATAACTAATGTAAAAATGAAACATATTACACATCATATAATCTGTGGAATCTTGGGGATAAAAGTCCCAATATAAATTTATATAACAGTATATTCTTATATTTTTTTTAAGTTTTCTATATATATATATTTTCATCTTGGTGTAGAGATGGTGTGTGATTCTAATTCTTGATGTTCACTGAAATAGTTTTATAGAAATAATAATTTACATAAATGTTAATAGTTCACAATTTAGTTAAGAAAATGGAATAAAATTTAATGGAATATCATATTATAATCCTATAAATACAACTGAGTTTGGAATATGATTTCTACCTTACACATGACAAAAAAATGGTCGTCGATGGGAATTTGGTTATCATGACCATTGGCAGAGCATTACATTGATTTATTAAATATAAAATTTAATTAACTTACTAATTAACATAATTTTTTATTATATATAATTTTCACATTCATGGTAATTTTATTATATTATCCACATAATATATTGGGTAGGTGAGATATGTTCATCGTGTCATCTATTTGGAAATAAAATCAGAAAATGACAAGACTCCATATCAAGAGTGATTGTGAGATAGAAAATGTAATGATTCTAAATCATCATTACTGAAAAATTATTTTGTGAAAAGTAATTTAAAAAATGGTTATAACGTCTAAATTCATGTATATCTCACATTCAAATTAAATTCATTATGAATGGTCATCCTTTTTTTGATCTATATAAATTGCATTATCTTTCATGTGATAATCTAAATATCTATTTGGTTAATATTTTTGACCACCCATGATATCCATTATTGTTTTCATTGGCCAAAAGTATTCTCTAATGATAATATAACCTCTATTTCTTCTTAATTTCTCAATTTTTCACCTTAGTTATCATTGGACCATGTGGCTAGGATTCGACATTGATGGGTGGTACAATGCCTGATCAGACCCCTAAAATTCATAAAATATTTATGTATGAGGAATGCTTTGGGGAATAATTGTTTAAATAGAAGGATTCTAGGATTTTGGGTGATTTAGATTTTGATCTAGGTTTCAAATAAAAAAAAATTAGTAATGGTTTTGGCCTAATAAGTTGTGTAAAGAAATGCAGGTTCATTGTAGAAGATTTTGGATCCAATTTCCGGACACTAGATGTTCAAAATCACTAGCTACAGAAAGATCCAATTTGTTTGGGATCAATGTCAAGATACAATGAAAAATACATAGATATTGGATCCATATAATTTATCCAATATTCTATGAAAACCACTTTCTATATGGAATGTAGTCCAATTAACATAGAATATAAAACCCCTATTGTTTTACTGCTATGATTTTCTCCAAATTATATGTATCGAAAAACTTGTGGTAACCCAACACACTAAATGAAACATGTTCTTACAAAAAAAGAGGGTAATCATGGATTATGTGGCTTGTGGTACCACAAGGAACAAAACATGTGTTTTTCTACACAGAAAATCATTGGATACATAGACATTTCTAGGAACCATGGCTATATCCCCAAGTGGTTCAATCATTCCATGTAATCCGTCTACATTCTATGAATCCTTACATGGGATGTTATTAATATATTTGAATGGAAATAACTAGGTGATGGAGTGGTACCACATGCCATGTGGTTACCTATACATTTTTTGTACCCCACATTTCTCTTTGGGGAAACTTCAACCTCTTGTATCGTTTTCTTTTGTTCTCAGATGATAGCTAGTGAGTAACCACTCTTGAGTTTTAATTGTTATAAGAAAAAGATGGTTCCCTCTATAGTGGTCTTGTGGATTTTATATTAGATGATATCAGTGGGATGATTATTATATAATTCTATATAATGATACTGATTAAGAAGGATCTCCAATGTAATTAGTGTGGATCCATAGAGCAAGGTGAGGAATTGGTCCTCTACCAATACCCAATGTGGCACCGTCATATGGAAATCGGGTATAGGACCTCATCCATTAGATTTTAATCTTCATGTGGGGAAGGGAATGGGTCCTTAATTTCTAATCTATTAGAATCATCATGATCCATTATGTTTAGGGTTTTGGACAATTATAGTGGCAGGCACCAGATTGGTTGTGAATAGTTCTACTTCTGAATATTACAGTGGATACAACCAGTTTTTTGAAGAATGGGACCACTTCATTCGACTAGAGTGGAACCCTCTAGTTGGGAAAGGCATAATCAAATACTAATGACATAATTGGAACCCTCATGATGGGATAGGGTGTGCATCCTCTAGCTGTCTATCGAGTGGAATCACATTTGTAAAAAGGAATTTTTCATCATCCTAAAAATTCATCCCCTTGAATATAAAAGAATATTCTCAAATTTTTGCATCAAATGGATGTTGTTGTCTTGGTTAATTTTCATCATACTGTGCATCTATATATAAAATATAGAAATATTGGAACACTTTTCCTGGGAGGGGTTGTGATGTTGATATTTCTTTATCTCTCATAATGTTTTCATTGCATGAAGCATGTGTATATCTGTAACCATACTGTTGGGTTATATTTACTCTATTGATTTGTGTTGATAAGTATTTAAATCTATTAATATTGTGTCCCTTATTTCTCCACCATCAACTTTCAGGGAATTAATTTCTGTATGTAAATACCCACACCATCTTGGGAAATTCCCACATGTGTAATGTCTTATAAAGATGATGTGTATGTATGTTATGATAATAAAAGAGAAAAGGTATACATGATGTATTTGACGACGCAGGGTTGATAGATATTGGATATCAATAATTAGGATCTATTTGTACATTTACATTCAAATTTTGTAGGATGGATCGTGTTTTTGGTTGGGAATGTATTTTTCCCATCACATTTCTATTTTCAATGTTGCACATTTGTGAACCATATTGGTTTTTCATATGTTTGGTTATATTATAGATCCTGAATCATTTCACTAATTCCACATAAATTCCATACTTAGGTATTCATGTGTGTGTGTGTGTGTATACTGATAAATTTTCGAAATACCTCACTTGTCAGATGTCCCTTTTCGCACTTGTCAGTATCCCCTTTCCTATAGAGTCGGTCAAGGGGTAGTTACAGATCAAACCACATTGGGATGGGGTGGGACTTATTTTTAAGAGAGATGGGTTGATATTTGGATAGGTTATTGAGAATTCTATTTATAGGGGTCTGGATGTATTATAGAGATTTTGTGTCAATGTACCGCTAGTGCAGATATCATGCCAGTGAACCCAGTGTTGATGTGGTGACCGGCATATCTATTCACCCAATAAATAATTAGTATCTTCTAAAATATTCATATCAATAAATTTGATGTAAGAATCAAATATTTCATGGATTATATAGGATTTAGACTTCTTACTACCCTTAATGAGTTAGTTTCCCATTGTGTATATATATTATCACAAAACTATGGTTGGTCTTGATTAATCTTTTAGTAATCCTCAAAAACAATAATCAGCAATCACACTGTTTTCCTATCATGATGATGATTGGATGAGTTATGAGGCCTTTGATTTGTGTTCATCATCTGAGATCCATCCTCCGGGTGGAATAGTAGAAGCACCCATTTTTTGTAATAGATCATACAACAAGGATTAAATATGGATGTTCAGAGGATATGTGTACTCTTCAACATGAATCCGAATAGGAAAATTAGAACCTTTGATGTTCAAGATAACATGTCAACGGAAGATTATCAAGATTATATGGTATATGTATTCATTCTTATGGGGACATGGAGGGACCTTTTGTTTATGATGGATGCTAGACTTTTCGACAGAGTGTTTAGGTGTGCGTAGATTCTTGTAACCCTAAGGCAATATGAGTTGACACTATTGGTGTCTATTAAACAATATTAGATCTATGAGGACTATTACACACCATTATTTAAATCATATGAGAATCATGAAATTATGATATATAATAATGAGGTTTGATATTCCAACAACACAAGTCATTCCATTGATATGATTTGAGATAGATACTTTAGAGTAGGAATGTTTGAGTATGGACTCGATAGAGGTATCTGATCTAGTTTTTTTAATTGGGAATTCTCACCTAAATTTGGTTGTTTATGAAGGGGGTGATGGATAGAATAATATCATATGGATTCCATGTTTTTGGATCTGGAACTAGGTTGTACACATTTTTTTCATCTCTAGCAGCATGATGACTATTGTTGGAAGGATCTCGATAGAGGAGATCATCTCTTGAGAATGCTTATGTGGATGGTGAGGGGGAGAATAGATAATCAAGGAATCATAGATATGGGATATTATATGCATGATATGATAGAGGTCACATGTTGCATGACTACTCATATAGATTTATTGTGGAGTGAAATAATACAAGGGATAGACCACCACTTAAGAGGATTAACTATTATTATGGATCTCCTATGAGAGGGAAGGAGGCCACTAGGGAGGTGGAGAATGAGGAGGAGTATGTATATCTCCATGAGGAGGATATGTGGTTGGGGTATGATTCAATGAAACCCATTAAGAACAACTACTAGGCATCCCACATCATGATTATGGAGATGAAGGATGGGGTCACACACCACTATAGGCTATGGAGGAATGGTGTAACGACCCAAAAATTCATTAATGGAAATCCCTCTGGATCTTATTAGATGTCCCCATATGGAAAATGTTTATATAAAAATTCAAATTCAATGGTTTCATACTTTTTTATTTTAAAATATTGTTAAGAATTGTGACCATTGCTAATATGGTCATTGAATAGTGATCACATGATTAGTAAAAATATTGTGCTTTGACGAATCCAATTTACTCAGACAAAGGAAGCGATGGCCTCACCCAGTAGATTTTCCCAATATGAAGCCCATTTTTTAGAGCATGGAAATGAGGTGGAATCATTGGGATTCAATCTTGACCAAGCCCAAGTCGAGCTTCAACTGTTTTAGCTCGAGCGGGACAGCCTACGAGAGAAGTGGAAGTTGATAGTGATTACCACCCGAGCAATGTTATCCGAGCAACCCCAAGAGTCTGTCACCATCGCACACCTTACTCTTCGTTATTATGCAGGTGTTATAACGGGTTATGTAATAATACCTTATCACTATGATTATGTGCTTTATTTTGTATATAATAATGAATATATACTTTCATTTTATTATTGTTACCTTGTAAAAAGTTTTTAAAGCATAAATAGTGTTTTAAGTTAATATTCAACTAAGAAATCTATTTTGATATATTAATGGATTTTTTTATTTAAAAATTATTTTAATAAAATAATAATATTGTTATTAAATTTATTTTTATTATATATAAATGATCATATAATTTTATGAATTCAATTTTAATTATTATTAATGTTCGAAATACATTTTTATCGAAATCCGTAAATTTTCAATAAATGTAGGGTTTTATTTTTAAAGTGAAAATTAACGTATTTAGTAAATTATTTAGATAAAATAAATATTATTTATGGATTCAATACATCAAAATTATCCAATGGTGAATTTTTCATAATTTTATGAGACAGTCAAATTTTTGGGTAAAAATTAAATATCATTTAAACATATAATCTGTTTTATGACATCATAATGACCCAATAGTGATGTAAAAAAATACAATAAGCCTCATGTTCCACCTTTATATGTTTTACCATTAAAATTAAGTGATTTTGTGATTGTTTGACTTATTTTACAAAGCATTGATGAACCCTTCAAGACTTATTAAACATCTTGTCTTTTTAAATTATTTTCCTTGGGAGTGTGACGCGCCTCCACATAAGAAACCCCATTATTTTAAGAATATCGGACTATGTACATATAAAATACTATTTTACAAACCCCTTTTCCAATAACCATGGGAAGAAACCATGGGCAGGTTTTTGGTTTGGATTAGTTTAATGTGAGGTATCCCTAACCTAAATAATAAAGAATTCCCTCACCTTTCCTATATAAACCCACCCAAGATCACACTTCCTCCTCCCTAAAAGCCATTATAGTTCATCTAACCTCTGATATAATCTCTCTAGAATACTCCCACGGTTCTCCAAGCTCCCATTAAGATTCTCTCAAGGCCCACTGAAGCCTTTGGAAGCACACTTCAAAGTAAGGGATTTCTTCTTTTCTCATTTTTGTCCAATTTTTATTATGTTTCTATTCCAATTTAATTTTAATTATAAATATTGGGGTATGGTTTATCACCTCACCCATACTTACATATATATTTTTTAATGATGTGAGACCCCTTTATCTCTCATTAAATTTCTCCCATGTAGACACATTACTATGACGAAATTTCGAAAGGAGTTTCTCTCTCTTCATTTCCATTCAAGCAATTCTTTTGTATCATGAATCTAAATTCCATTACATTTTATGGGGTGTGTATCTATATGACCCCTTACTATAAATTTCATGTAAATATTATGATACACCCCTTTCTCTATCATCAACTATTTTTATGAATGCTTACATCCCGTCGTTACACTACCGAAATTGCACAGATTTTCCAAGCCAATTTCATTTTGTAGTGAATACCATGCCCATTTCTCTATAAAGGGTATTCACCTTTATTCACAATTACTTATTTATCATAAAGATAAATGTATTAATTACACATTAATTTATCATGGAATAAATTGTTATTTTTAATCAATCCATGTCATATGATCCATGTGGCACACTAATGCAAGAAATGAAATGTTTAAGAAGGGTGTGCCCTTATAGCGCTCCAATGCATTGGGTGAAGTATATTATCATGATACATTTGGTGCATTGTGTGTTTACTCTTGATAATTCATGTACAATGAGGTTTTACTCATTCTTCATATGAAATGAAAATTTAGTAATGTTCCATGTGCATTGAGCCTTGGCTCATGCTAATTCCATGTTAAGTGTTGTTGCCACATTTCCATGTTATGATTACCATGCTTTATCATGCCTTTATGTTTATTCTTATCTTGTGCTTGATTGATATGCCAATTTTCTAACATGTATTGTATTCTTCATTTTATTCCATGATTATTCCCTTACTAGTCTTTATAGATCAACCTTTTCTTATGCATATCCTCGGTTATCCCATGAAATGATAAGTACGAGGGAATGTAGTAGTCATGTAAAGGATGTTTTCAATAAAGAATTCATATTTAATGTTTTAAGTTGGTATGTAATGATCCTAATCCACAAATACCTTAGACCTTTTAATCTTCTATTTTGTATCAAGTGATGTTTATGTAATAAATTATGTTTAATTGTGTAATAAAAGATCAGGGTTGTCATAGTTGGTATCAGAGGGTAGGTTTAGTTATATTTGGGATTAGGATTAGAAAACTCATGTAAAGACTTAGAGACAAGAATAATTATAATAAAAAATCCCTACTTATTGGTGAGTATTGAGTAAGTGGTTTATCAAGAAAATACATCCATGTCTTGATATGAGCAGGTAGAGGTGGATCTGGCATATATGAATCCTTGGGGTAAAACCCGAAAACACCACATTGACCTAGACTAAAATGGGAACTGGTGCACGAAAATGGGCCTTAATTCACTCTTGGTTACGACACTCCTGGGGGATATGCTTTGGTAAATTCACAAGCGTAGTACGAACAATTATTAAGGAAAAAAATTCCCTAAGAATATATGTTAGAAATTAGACCATGGATAAAAGAGACTAAAGCCAATAGATTCATATGTTTAGGAAATAAGATTTATTTATAAGTTGTTAGTTTCTTCCTTGGACTACCCATTATGTGCCTAACTTTCCTTTTTTCCCTGCCAATGGATGGTAATAGGATGAATTTGGATAACAACTGATGTGCAGATCAATGTGATGACTGTACTAATGAGATGATCTATCCAATGGGAGCGGGAATCATGCTTTTTTTATGATTCTCTCTCTGAAAACTCAATATTTGAATAGAAACATTGGTCAAGATGAACGTTCAACCCCCCCCCCCCCAAGAAAGAACAAGTCGATATCAAGAGCTTCATGAGACAAAGGCATCCTACTTTTAATGGATCATCTGATCCCTCAATCACTAAACAATGGATCAACTCCATTGAAAATATCTTCTCCATCCTTAAATGTTTTGATCAAGAGAAGGTTCTCTTTGCTGCTTATCGTATGGAGGGTGATGTTGATCAATGGTGGAAATTGATAAAAAATATTATGTCTGAGAAGGAGATCTAGGAATTGGAATTGAAGGATTTCCGGAAGATGTTTTTCGATAAATATTTTATGTTCACCCTTCTGATTAATATGGATAGGGAATTCCTTTCCCTCAACCAAAAATATGACAAATATTTTGGAGAATATGATGAAAACATCCCAAGGATTGCACGATACACTTCATGTTTTGTCGTTACCCCCGAATACAAGGTTGATCACATTTTTGGTGGGCTGAAGCCCAGCCTGCCGAAAGCACAGGCGGTCGGAAACTTCGACAGCTATGAATAAATTGTCTAATGTTCCCTCAAGGTCGAAATGGAGATCATAGAATCTCAGTGGTATCATGGGGATAGGAAGCATACAGTGGACTTCAATGCTGGCAGTCCAATGGATAAATCCAATGGTGCTAAGAAGACCCAGCACCCCACTTGCAAAAGGTGAAGAATGAAGTACCATAGAAAATGCTTAAAGGGGACGAGGAAATGCTTTAGGTGTGGAAGAAAAGGGAACCTATCTGATTAATGTCAGCAAGAAAGACCCAAAACTACGACCGAGGATAGGAACGATTCGTTCGAACCTCAATGCATTGTTCATTGCTACAACTTCAATGAACCAGGGTAGCTTGAAAATAAGTTCCCAAAGACAAGGGTTTTCTGAGGCAACCAACAACCTCCAAGGTAGCAAGGGTGAGCTTTTTCCATCACTAATGATGAATTAAACACCGACAACGAAGTGGTGACAGGTATTCTAGTAATTCATTCCATAATAGAAAACATACTATTTGAGTTATGTTCTATGCATTCTTTTATATCTCAAAAGTTTAGTAGAACAATCTCATCACCACCATAAATCATGGAAGTGAAGATCTTGATGAGTACGTCAAATGGGTAAATCATTGTATCCCAAGAATATAACTCCTCCCCTATCATAATATGTGGATTTAACTTCTTGGTGAACCTTTTCATACTCCCTCTAGTAAAATTTGAGGCATTCTAGACATGGGTGGGCTTTACATATATAGATCCATCATAAATTACCATGAAATGTAAATCACTCTCCTGGTGGAGAATTGAACACTGTTTCTTTACAAGTGCAACAAGGAAGATGAATCTTCTTTAGCTCCATCATCTCAAGAGTGGATATTACTACCCTATGAGAATGCGTTTATGGATCAGATGTTTCAGTCCAAGGAGGAACCCATCCTAGAAGGCATGCCTATTGTCCGGGAATTTACTGAAGTGTTTCCAAAAGGAATTTCTTGGTCTTCCTCCTAAAAGAGATGTTGAATTCTCTTTTGAACTTATATCTGGGGAGTTTCCAATATCCATGACTCTGTATAGAATGGCTGTTGTGGAGCTTGAGGAGATGAATAAAACACTACAGGGGAATCTTGATAATGGGTTTATACAACCAAGTACTTCACCATGGGGTGCTCCAGTCCTCTTCATCAATAAGTAGGATGGTTCAATGTGCCTTTGCATAGATTATTGTGAGCTTAACAAAATCAAGATAAAGAACATGTATCCTCTACCATGAATTGATGACTTGTTCGATCAGCTGCATGGAGAACAATAATTCTGCAATGTGTATTTACGGTCAGGATATTATCATGTAAGGGTGAAGAAGGAAGACATCCCCAAGACTAATTTTCATACAAGATACAGGCACTATGAATTCATAGTAATTCCTTTTGGACTCACTAATTCTATTTAAATCTTCATGGACATGATTAATAGAATATTTAGAGATTACCTCAACAAATATTTGGTAGTTTTATAGATGATATTATGATATATTCCAAAAACAAGGAGGATCATGAGGATCATCTGAGAACTATACTAGAGACCTTGGGGAAGGAGAAGCTCTATGAATAGTATAGAAATTGTGAGTTCTGGTTGAAAGATGTCTAATTCTTGGGCCATATCATTACAAGTAATGGGATTCCTTATGGATCCTTCCAAAACATATACAATTGAGGCTTGGCTAAGGCTAACATCAGTAACATATATCTGTAGCTTCTTGGGATTAACAGGATATTATTGAAGATTTATGAGAAATTTCTCACGATTTTCCAACACTCATACCAAGCTATCTCGGAAGGTAGTAAAGTTTTCCTACAGTGATGAATGTCAAGAAAGCATCATAGAGTTGAAAAGGAATCTTATCACTATGTTCATTCTTACTTTACCAAGAAGTGCAATTTTTTTTGGTATTCTATGATGCTTCAAAGAAGCGCCTGGGATGTGTATTGATTAAAAATGACAATGCCATTTCCTATTCACCAAGGCAATTGAATGTTCATGAATAGAACTATCCAACACATGACCTCGGGTTGGCTGTAGTGATCTTCGCTTTGAAAATTTTGCATCACTATCTCATTAGGGATAAGTCTTAAATATATACAGACCAAAAAAGCCTCATGTATATATTCACACAGAAAGAATTGAACATGTTCCAATGAAGATGGATAGAGCTGATTAACGACTATGATTGCTTAATCCATTACCACCCTGGAAAAGTGAACAAGGTGGATGATGCTCTAAGTACAAAGGACCCAGAAATTCTATCATTGACAAGAACTGAAAAGGATCCAATATTTATATATTTGATGAGGATAGACATTGGAATCATAATGATGGGAAAATCATCAATCCTTCCATAATTTATATCTCAACCATCATTTTTGTAAAGGCTAAAAGATGCCCAAAAATATGATGTAGGAATTTAAGAAAATGTGGAAGCTATCGGAAAAGTTAAATCCTCGGAGTTTAATGTTAATGAAGAAGGAATTGTGAGATTTTAGAAAAGACAATGTGTTCCATCATGTTTGGAGCTGACGAAGGAACTTTTGGATTATGCACATAGTTCAAATTTTTCGATTCACCAAGGAAACACAATGATGTATGATGATCTCTAAGAGCATTATTATTGAGACAATATGAAGAAGGAGATCACTGAATATACATCAAAGTTCATGGTGTGTCAGCAAGTGAAGGCAAGGAGGTAGAAGTCTAAGGGGATGATGGACCCATTGCCAATACTAGAATGGAAATGGGAGAACATCACCATGGACTTTGTCACCAGACATACAAAGACATCCAAAGGCAATAATTCAATTTGGGTTGTTGTGGATTGTCTTAAAATGGTTTCACAATTCATTTCTATTTGGGAGGATTTCCCACTAGATCAACTAGCATGGATATATATCAGGGAAGTGGTAATGCTGCATGGAGTACCACTATCTATTATGTCCGATCGAGATCCAAGATTCACCTCTATGTTTTGGAAGAGTCTTCAACATGCTCTGAATACTGAACTGAACTTCAGTATGACCTATTATCCTCAAACTGATGGCCAATCTGAGAAGACAATACAAAAACATGAGGACATGTTGAGAGCATGATCAATGGAATTTAAAGAATGATGGGATCAACATAGTCTTCATGTTGAGTCCTCTTAAAATAATCGTTTCCATTCGAGAATCGAAATGGCACAATATGAATCCCTTTATGGGAAAAGGTGTAGAATACATACATGTTGGGATGAGGTCGGTGAGAGTAAGCTTCTTGGACCAGAAATGGTCGATGAAATGGTGGAGAAAGTTGAAAACAATTCATCAGCATATCAAGGCAGCCCAGAGTCGACAGAAGAGTTATGTAGATAACTGTCAATGAGACCATGACATTAAAGTAGGAGACATGGTATTTCTACACATATCTCTATGGAAGAAGGTCAAGTGGTTTGGAAATAAATGGAAGTTAATTCCATGGTACATCGGCCCCATCGATTTTTTTGTTCATGCCGGGGTTGTGGCTTATCGACTAGCACTTTCACCTACCATGGACAAAGTAGATAATTTATTTCATGTATCCCTATTATGGAATTACATATCGGACCCATCACTTGTACTCTCTTTAGAGGTGGTACAGTTAGAGTATGATCTTTCTTATGATGAGAAACCAGGGAAGATCTTACACCATTGAGAAAAAGTTCTATGAAATAAGACAATTCCCCTCGTCAAGGTGTTGTGGCGAAACCAAATATTTGAAAAAGCGACATGGGAATCAGAAGAAGTGATAAATCAAAGTAACCCACATTTGTTTTAGTGTGGTAAAAGGAAATTTCTAGGGAGAAATTTATTAAAGGGGGAAGATTCTAACGAACCAAACATTAATTAATGGAAATCCCTCTTGATCTAATTAAATTTCCCTTTATGTAAAATGTTTATATAAAATTTCAACGTCCATAGTTTTATGTTTTTGGGATTTAAAATACTGTTAAGAATGGTGACATTTTCTAATATGTTCATTGAATAGTTATCACATGATTAGTATAAATATAGGGCTTTAAAGAATCCAATTTACTCAGACAAAGGAAGCGATGGCCTCATCCAGTAAACGTGCCCCATACGAAGCCAATTTTTTAGAGCTCAAGAAAGATTTGGTGTCATTGGGATTCACTCTTGGACAAGCACATGTCGATCTTCCACAGGTTAAGCATGAGTGGGACCACCTACGAGAGAAGTTTAAGTTGATAGAGATTACCACCCGAGCATTGTTATCTTACCCACCCCAAAAGTCTATCACTGTCAGACAAATTAAATTTTGGACCTATGTAGGTGATACAAGGGGGTATGAAAGATTTCATTATCACTATTATTAGGTGCATTATTTTGTATAAAATAATAAATATACTTTAATTTTTTTTGTTTTTACCTTGTAAATTGTTTTTCAAGCAGAAAAATTGTTCATTGTTAATATTCAACTATGATGTATATTTTGATGAATTAATGGATTTTTATATTAAATCAATTAATAATAATATATAATTATTATTACTAAATTAATCGTTATTAAATATAAATGATCATATAATTTTATGAATTCAATTGTAATTCGTATTAAGGTTCGAAATCAATTTTTGTCAAAACCCGTGAATTTTCGATAAATGTCGGTTTTTATTTTAAAACTGAAAATTAAAATATTTAGAAAATTATTTAGATAAAAATATATTATTTCTGGAATCCGGATGTCGAAATTATCCAATGGTTAATTTTTCATAATTTTATGAGACAGTCAAATATTTGGGTAAAAATTAAATACCATTTAAATAAATAATGTGTTTTATGAAATAGTAATGACCCAATAGTGATGTAATGAAATACTATAAGATTTATTTTTGGCCAATATATGTTTTACCATAAATATAATGTGATTTTAGGTTTGTTTGACTTATTTTACAAAGCATTAATGGACCCTTCAAGACTTATTAAACATCTTGGATTTTTAAATTGTTTTCCTTGGATGTGTGACTCACCTACACATATACAACACCATTATTTAAAGAATTTCGTACATTTCCCTTATAAAATATTATTTTTTCCTTACCTTTTCCGAAAACCATGGGAAAAAACCATGGTCTGGTTTGTGTTTTGGATTAGTTTAATGTGAGGTGTCCCAAACATAAATAATAAAGAATTATCTCACATTTCCTATATAAACCAACCCAAACTCACACTTCCTCATCACTAAAATCCTTTGGAGTTCTTCCAACATTTTCCTTACGCTCTCTATAATCCTCCCAAGGTTCCCCAATATTTCAAGAAGCCTCTCTCAATCCCCTATCAAGCCTTTGAAATAACACTTCCAACTAAGGGATTTATTCCTTTCACATTTTTGTCCAATTTTCATTAAGTTGATATTACCTTTTAATTTCAATTATAAATGATCGTGTATGGTTTCAAACCTCCACCATACTTCCCTAATTATGTTAAAATTATGGGAGACCCAATTCTTTCTCATTAAATGCCTCCCATGAAAACCCGTTACTATGCCAAAATTTCGAAAGAAATTTCTCTCTCCTAATTTACATTCATGAAACTCATTTGTAGCATGAATATAAATTCCATTACATTTATTCGGAAATGTATCTATATGACCCCTATAATTTTCATATCATGTAAATATTATGAGACAACTATTTCCCTCACATCATCCATTTTTTTTAATTCTTACGTCACACCGTTATGCTACCGAGATTGCACCGATTTTCTAAGACAATGTAATTGTGTAGTGAATACCATGCCCATTTCTCTATCAAGGGTATTCACAATTATGAACATTTACATATTTATTATAATGTTCCATGTATTAATTCCACATTACTTTATCATGGATTAAATGATTATGTTTTTTGAATCCATGTCATATGATCCATGTGGCACAGTTATGCATGAAATAAAATATTTAAGAATTGTGCACCCTTATAGCGCTCCAATGCATTGGGTGAAGTATAATATCATGATAAGTCATGTGAAATGGGTTTTTAATCATGATAATTCATGTGCAACTTGGTTTTAATCATTCTTCATGTGCAATGAGAATTTACTCGTCCTCTATGTGCAATGATCATTGGCTCATGCTAATTCCATTTTAAGTGTTGTTGGCATATTTCCATGTTATGATTATCATGCTTTATCATGAATTTATGGTTATTCATCTCATGTGCTCTATTTATATTCCTATTTTATAACATGTATATTATTCCTCATTTTATTCTGTGATTATTCCCTTACTGGGCTTTATATCTCACCCTTTTCTAATGCATGTTCTCAGGTTATCCCATGCAATGCTAAGTACGAGGGAAGGTAGTGGTCATGTAAAGTATGTTTTCAATAAAGATGTAGTATTTCATGTTTTAAGTTGTTATGTAATGATCCTATGCCCCAAAGAAACTATAACTCTTGATGTTATATGTTGTATCAAGTGAACTTTATGTAATAAATTATGTTTAATTGTGTAATAAAAGATCAGGGTTGTCATTAATTGCCTAGTGGAACGCATGATGATTAGAGGAGTGATAATTGTATATTCTAATATTTCATAACTATTAGTATAAATAGGTTTAATTTATTCCTTAATCGCTGTAATCATGGTGTGATGTGTAGAGATCCCAGTTGATGTGTTATAACAACATCTTCCTCTAGAGGTTTCTATATGGAATTCGTATTCTATATCCTAAATCTTCTGGTATTGCTGGATATATTGTACTGCACAATGGCTCATATTTGACCTTTTCAATATCATGATGGAAACCAATTATTCCATAATAGGAATTTATTTTTTATCCATAGTCTGATCTTGGATTGACATTCATTGTAGATGAGTTAGATGCCAATGAATTATTCTGTTGAAGTTATCCATTATGGAAAAAAGATATCTCATAGCTGGATGAGTCGGGTTTTCAAGCTTCTTGATATATCCCATAAACCATCCATTTCTAGGTTTATCCCTTAGTGTAGTAGGCCCTTCATCAATTTTAATTTTTTAAGTTATAAATGATTTCATGGTTGTCTTCACAAGTGATGAAGCATGTATACCATTATAGAGGGACATGGTTTTCTGTATCTACAAGAATCCTAAAACCACTCATATTCTTTTTCATATTCATTATTATCCAATTTCATAATTATGAAAATTTATGTTCGATGCTGTAATGGAAATTCCATATCGAGTTTATGTGAGCAACTAAACATAATAATAATGATACTACTATAACATAACATCTAAAATAGTAGGGATTAAAAATATTAAATTAATATTTAAAATAATGTATACACATGTATATATAATAAAATATTTGGTGAAAAACTAATTATAAATGAATGTAAATGGATTTTTAATGTAAATGGAAATGTATTTATTAAAAACTATTTAAATGTAAAAATTATTGTTTCAAACCAATTAGTTAATAAGTCACACATATTATATTATTTAAATATAATATATTAATTTTAATTACACACATTCATATTGATTTTTTATAGACTTGATATATGAACATTTTAAATTTTATACATAAGAAGACAACCTTTCAAAAAAGGTAGTTTAACTTCATTTTGTTGGGGAACACATTTTAAAAATTATTTTCTCGTTTTTATAAATTCAATTTGAATTAATAAAATTCTTATATAAAAAATGATTATAAAAATTTACATTTGATTATTTATTGGTATTTATATGTGAACAACCATATTTTGTAGAATGGTGAATTATAAGGATATTAGATCAATTTTTTTTCAACAAATATATTTATATTGTTAAATTATTTTAGTCAAGGTTGTTTTAATATATTTAAATCATGTTATTATCAGATAATAAAATTAATGTTATTTGACTCAATTTTACATTGAAATTTGAAATAAAAACTTGGCCAACTTTTGAACATATTTACTAGAAAACTCATTTATTGGATATGTCAGCAGCATCAATTTTACATTAATTTCAATGAATTAATTGTTTTGAAATTTGAAAAATTGATTATATATTTGTAATAATAATTTCTTAATTATATAAAACATTATATTTTATATTTGTACTTTATTAACAGAAAATGTTGTTTAATTTTTTATTACAAAGGATAAGGCTAAATCAAGAAATAAATCTTCAATATAATATTTGTAATATTATAAATCTATCATAAGACATGTCCAAAAGCCATTGGATGGGTTTTTTGATAGAAAACATCATTTTTATGAAATTATAAACTACTTATGCTAGTTGAGTGTGAGTATTACATTAATATCATTTTATTTGTTATAAAGATAATGATTTCATACTCACGTTTCTGATAACTATATCAATATCGATATGGGGTTATATAAGTTATATAAGATAAAATAATATTTCATTTGAAATATAATATAATTATATACATAATTTCAATTTAATTTGTTTTAGGAATGATATAATTAAATAAAATGGTGACACAATGACGATGCAAAAATTTCCTCATTTATTAAAGAATAAAATAAATTAAATTAAAAATATTAAAATAAATATAATATAATATATTTATTGTCATAATCCAATTTTATGGATTAATAATACATATTAGTGATGTGTTAATTGATGTTTTGGAAGATATCATGATGTAATGATATTGTTAATATGTTAACTAATAAATATGGTAAAAATTTACATTTTTGATGTTTTAATGAATAAATATATATTGTTAAATGATATAAAGTTCATTAAAATTTTAATTTTCACAAAATGATAAGGATAAGTCTCATATTTTCATAAATTCCTTTTTTATTGGTCCTTTTACATTTTTTATAATTATATTAAAAATGAAAAAGTAAATTACATGAAATCAATGTAAGAAATAAAAGGTGTTCAATGGGTTAAAACAAAGAGATCAGGATTAATCGAATAGTAAAAATTATCAAATTTATATTCGATGAATTTTTTTCGAAACAAAGAATCATATATTTTAAATAAATCAATTTTTATCCACTAATAATTAAATATTAATTTATATTAATTTAGCATTTGTGTGAATTCCAAGAGTGCTCATCACTTCTCGTATTAATGTTAAACCATTCATCTATATTCTTCACACCAAAACAACCATTTTGGAAAATCAAATATCAACACAAATATTTTACTAGATTCTCTCCCCACATTCTAGAGGCCTTATTTTAGGTAGAACACTCACTATAGAGGTGTTATGTTGTCAATCATAGGAGGTCTTTTAAAAGATATTTCTCATTTTTAATTAAGTGTTTCTATTATATTACTTCTTCCACATCCTTAAAATATATGTTATCCATGTTAAAATAAAAAATCATATATCCTATATATATTTAGTTGTTATTATTTTATTATCATGATGAATATCCTCTTATAATTTCGCAAATTGGGAAAATAATTAGTCATTCATGCATACGTGAGAAATATCTCCTTTAAGAACTGATATAATTTATTTTAAATTTACCCCTCTCAAGATAGTTTATAATGATTAAAGTAATTTATATATATGATATTCATGACATATTTATAAATATAATAGAATAATATTTCAATAATCTACCTTCTATCTATGTACATGAAAATGATAATGTCGATTATGTGTACATGAGAACTATCACATTCACAGAGAATTGTGATTCTTTTTTTATTACCACATCACATAGATGATATAAATAATAATATGTAAATTATTTATATTATATTAATTATTTTATTATAATTATGTAAAAAATAAAAATTAATTACATTCTATATATAATTAATGTAGAAAATAAAAACATTACTCAAGCGTACATACAACTTACTATCTTCATGAATGTATTCATTTTTCATATCCATATTCAATTAATTTATTTAAAAGTATTATTGATTTATAAAATAGATTTTTATTCGATTTATATTAATTTTTACCTGATGGACTTATGTCTACTTTGATTGTTTACATCATTCCAAAATAATTTTCGACTAAAGTATTAATATCATCAATACATCTAATATGAACATAATTTATTAATTAAATTATATAACATTATATTAATTGATATAAAAATAATTATAAAAAGTATCAATATTATAAATAATGTAAATAATTAAAATAGTATTATTATTCATGAACATAAATATTTTATGTGATATGTCGAACTCAAGGTAATGTAATTTTTAACCAAATAAACATTTTAAATTTTTTTTTATAATCCAATAAATCATTCTCATTCATTTCCATGTTTTCCAAAATAGTATAATGTATTTCTATATGTGGAAATTAATATTATGAAAATATAATATCCATTATCTTTCTCATAGTGGTATGGGAGACTATGAATAAAAAATCTCTTTTTAAAATGTTTTTTAAATAATAATTGAGTATATTAATAATATTGAAATGTTTTTAAATATACAACATGAATGATATTTTATATTGTCATGCAAAATTAATTATTTTATTTTTCATTTATATGTTTTCATTTTTTTTAAATAATTTAGTTTCTTTATAATTTGAATAGTTTTTAGATTTTAAAGTGAGTTTTTTATGAAATTTATATTTTAATATCTATAAGTGTTTTACACATGGGTTTGTAACATTTTTCAATTGTTTTATTCATTATTTTCTTAATGGAGATGTTATAAGAAGGTTTTAGACCCATTATAGCTCATGGTTGATCCTGATATATCTTATACGAAGAGTTGATCCCTGTTATAGCTAATGAATGGTGGGAGAGCCGGATATAAATTATACGAAGGATGGATAACATTATAGTTCCCCAATTAATTGGGTACTCTGGAGACCAAAGTTGATTGTATGGTTATTACACTTGTAATAGTGGATGTATGAGTGTTATGGTTATGATGTAACAATGATCGTATGTGATTTTTCTATGATTTCTAATGAGGTTTTATGAAAATGTTTTTAATAAGGGTTCATGTATTTAGTGAACTTATAATTTAATTTATTTATATCCCTTATATATATTTTTTTATTTTTATCCCATGTTTAAAAAAAACAAAGGTCATATGATTTGTATGGACCAATACGATGTCATGATGAAATAATTAAAGATGATTCTTGAAAAGAACTCATGTTTTATTTCCAAAGGGATTCTTTTGATGGTGAAATTGAATAATGGGCATATAAATCCACTTATAATGTATAGTTTTAAATAGTATGAGTTTTTAATAATTATATATAGATCAAGAAGTAAATTATACTTGAATGCGAATGATAATTAATGAACTCTTGAATAACTTATTTTTATGTCTAGATCATTATAGTTGGTGTCAAAGAATTTTCTAGACACCATTAGATATTAGGATAGTTTCATAAGAGTAAGGGATATCATAATGATTTTATAGTTTTATGGTTGATAATAATTTAAATGAATTATAAACGCATTCTGGGCCATTATTATATGACATTTCAAGGTGATTAATGGTATTTTTTAGCAATTTATTTATTAGATAATTATGCGTTATTACTTTTTAGGATGCATAATGAAATATATGAGTAAAAATATGAGGTAACAATATTCTATGGTTTTATTTTATATCATTTTTATTTTTTGGAAATTTTATAAGAAGTATAAAGTTAATGAAAAAAGATAACCAATAGATTTTCTCAAAATCTATCTCATTTGGAAAGCCCACAATAATCGATCCCATGATTGAAGGTTGATAAGGAAGAATCACTGACCACTACCCTACATGACGTGATAGGAGAGTATGAATATTTAATTTTATATAAATGAGTTTATGGATTATGAATATGTATTTATTCATAACCCACATTCTAAGGAATAGAAAAAAATGGTGTTTGGATATGATTTTATGATTATATGATTAATTTTGATTCAGAAGACATTAATTATTTTATTAAAGAATATATAATAAAATTAATTCTAATAATATTTTATTTTATTCGAGGAAAAATGGTAGAGTAATATTTTTCAATAATATTGGTTTATTTTTTGTACTTGTGTTCAATCATCATATTTATGGAAATTATTATCCTATCATGGAAAATATGTGATTAGAGAAATCACATAATTGGAATGAGACATTAAGAGTTATTGATTTTAATTTTATTTATATTGTAACAATATGATATCAAATACATTTTATTTTGGGTATTAATTTTACTTTAGAATAAATTTCAAAAAATTTATAGATAGTAATTTTAGGAATTTTATTTTTTGTTCTATGGTTATTATGATTAAATTTTTTTATTAATGTACTTTTTCATCATTTAAAGGTCAATTAATTTTGGGTAATTATCTTTTATTGTACTATACATTTTTTTCTCTAATATATTAAGATGGGGAAATAGGTATTTATTTTTTTGGGAATTATTTTATTCTCTAGAAGTTGATTATAGTGCTTGAGGTATGAAAAATTAATATTGAATAATCATAAATTGGGAAAAAAATGTGCTTGTAGTGGAATTTTTTTTATGTTTCAAACTCTACATTCCTTGTATTTATATCTCAATATGTTCATAATTTGTGTAACAAACTAATTCATCACGTCTACTAAAGGTTGATGTTGGTCTTCAAGGTGTGAGTAGGGAGGTGCAGAGTAATGCAGGTTCAATGCAGGCGGCTAAACCATCTGTAGAGAAGGTGTTTGCTCGTACCAAGGATGATTTGAGGGATCAGGAAATGGGGAAATCTGTGGTAAAGTTGGTTAAGGTGTCTACTTCATAGTCACAGAATGAAATAGTGGTTTGGACTGGAGGGGTGGAGGCGCCACAACCCTCCATCGACAAGTATGATTCTTCTTCGTGGGGCACCAAGACACCAACATGGAAGAGTTTGATGCATGATGGTGTTACGACATACAACTCCTTTGGGTGATTGGATTTTGGGATTAATTTATTTAAAATTTAAATATTGAGGTGAGAGAAAATTATTAATGGAGGGATTTGGTCACCATTAATGGAGTATTTTCTCCCATTATTAATGAAGAGTTATTCCCAATATTAATTGATGGAATAACAAATGTTGATAGCATTAATGGAGATATGGGAGAGGTGTCTATATAAGAATATGCGGTAGCATATTTTGAAAGGAGTACTGGAAAAGATGTATCCTCCAAAAGATAAAAGAATAAGTGGTTTCCGCATTTGCGGTAACAGGTGCGAAGAGGAGATGATAAAGATGAATGAAGCAGAGGTGATGACCCCGACGATGATTCTGTGTCAACGTTGGCGATGATTGAAGATGAAGACGATGACAATGCCATGTATTGAAAGTCCTCTTGGTTCCAGAGATCAAGTGGCATGTTCCGGTTGCGATGATTAGTGATACATCAAAATGGTACGTTCATGAGGGTGATGTTTAAATTCCTTCGGGTGATAAAAGGCCTTCGGGTGAAATCTTCTCCTATTGTGTGTTTTTTGCAATGACGGCTTCTGCTGTGGCACCAGGCTCCGAGCCTTAACAGTGGTATCAAAGCGATTGGTTGAAGTGCTTGGTTGCAGAACACGATGATATGCATCTAGTGGAACAGCTTATCAAAGACTCAGATGTCATCAGACAATGATGGTGGTATCAGTGGTGTTGCTGGAATATAGAAAGCCTTCTTGGCCGCGTGTGTCATGCAGCATGTTCCATTCATTGGGTGTCATTCGGAGGTTGGTGGAGTCAGCAACCACATTGACCCAGATGGTGGATATGAATGTGGAATATTTGAATTTTAAATCAAGGTGGAGATTTTTGGGATTATTTGATTTAAAATTTAAATATTGAGGAAAGATTAAAATATTAATGGAGGGATTTTCACTACATTAATGGAGGATTTTCTCCAAATAATAATGAAGATTTATTCCCAATATTAATTTATGAAATAACGAATGTTGACCGTGTTAATGGAAGTATGGGTGAGGTGTCTATATAAGAAGATGTGGTAGCATATTTTGAAAGGTGGGATGGCAAAGATGTAGCCGCCAAAAGTGAAACGAAGAAGGGGTTGCTGCATTTGCGGTAACCGGTGCAAAGCGGAGATGATAAAGATGAATGAAGTAGAGGTGATGACTCCAACGATGATGTCGTTTCAACTGCGGTGATGATTTAAGATGACGATGATGAAAATGCCATGTATTGAAAGTCCTCTTGGTTACAGAGATCAAGCGGTGTGTCCCAGTTGCGATGATTATGGTACATCAAAATGGTATGTTCATGGGTGTGATGTTAAAATTCCTTCTGGTGATAAAATGCCTTTGGGTGAAATATTCTCCTCTTGTGTGTTTTATGCAACAACGGCTTTCGCTGCGGCACCGGGCTTCGAGCCTAACGGTGGTATCAAAGGGATTGGTTAAAGTGATTGGTTATAGAACACAGTGATAAGCATCTGGTGGAACAGCTTATCAAGGACTCAGATGTCATCGGACAATGACAGTGGTATCAGTAGTGTTTCTGGAATATAGAACGTCTTCTTGGCCGTAGGTGTTATGCAGCGTGTTCCATTCATTGGGTGACATTCGGAGCTTGGTGGAGTCAGTGATCAAATTGACCCAGATGGTGGAGATGAATGCGGAATATTTGAATTTTAAATCAAGGTGGAGATTTTTGGGATTATTTGATTTAAAATTTAAATATTAAGGAGAGATAAAATTATTAATGGAGGTATTTTCTCAACATTAATGGAGGATTTTCTCCCAACATTAATGAAGAGTTATTCTCAATATTAATTGATGGAATAACGAATGTTGACCACATTAATGGAAGTATGGGTGAGGTGTCTATATAAGAAGATGCAGTAGCATATTTTGAAAGGTGGGCTGGCATAGATGTAGCTGGAAAAATAGAAATGAAGAAGGGGTTTCCGCATTTGCAGTAACCGGTGCGAAGCGGAGATGATGAAGATGAATGCAGTAGAGGTGATGACGCCGACGATGATGTTGTGTCAACAGCGGTGATGATTGAAGATGACGAAGATGACAGTTCCATGTATCGAAAGTCCTCTTGGTTTCAGAGATCAATTGGCGTGTCCCGGTAGTGATAAACAGTGGTACATCAAAATGGTATGTTCATGGGTGTGATGTTAAAATTCCTTCGGGTGATAAAAGGCCTTCGGGTGAAATCTTATCCTCTTGTGTGTATTCTGCAATGACGGCATCCGCTGCGGCACCGGGCTCCGAGCCCGAACGGTTTGGACACCAATGAGTCTACTCAGGTTGGAGGGGATGGATAGATTGAGGGGGGTTCAGGAGTCAACAAGGTCCATGAGGAGGGGAAGTTACTTAAGAAGACTAAAGGGAGAGAACACAAAGACAAATCATTATTACCATAGGTGATGGAAACATGGTCAGTTAAAAAAACTAAGCCAGGTGAGAAGGAAATGTCATCTTCCATGGTTTTCATACAGAGGGATTCTTAGTTTTTTGGAAATTTAAACATTAATGAAATGGGAAGTGCTACTAAAATGGAAAATAACAAAAAAGAACCTATCATTCGCTCCAAGGAGGGCATGAAAGATGATTTTTAGTATGTTAACATCCCTTAGGAAGAGGCTAATATGATGGGAAGACCTATCAAAGTGGAGCTTAATAGTGAGAAGACTTAGTGGATTGAAAAATAGGATTTGATCCTAATGAGAGGCTTCAATGATCGAAAAAACAGCAAAGAAGAATATATCCAAACATGGGACAAAATGGCGGACCGATTTGAAGACGTTATTGGAGAAGATCCTGATGGTAAGGTATGTCTAATGTATTGGAATCTTTATAGGGAGGAAATCACTAATAGGCTAAGGTTATGCTTTGGCAACTTTTATTGTCTTATGAGGCTTCACCTCCAGAATGATTGGGTTTGTTTCTCACGTCACTTTTAAAGAGTTTTGGTGAGACTATTGGGTTATCTGCGGGCTAGGGTGCTAAGGATGTCAGGTTCTGGTCTTCTTCATTCTGTTTTTCTTTGAAGTCCTTGGGAGTGGATCCTGTGGTCCATGTCGCGTCAGGGGATGCTCAAGGTAATTCTTGGTGGATTTGGCCAGCCTTTATGATGTTCTTTCTCCCTGGTTCGTAGTTTTTTTAATCATGGTTTTTGGTTTTTGGTGTTCTTTTGTTTTGATGAATGTGGATGTTCTGGTCTCATGTAGTGGGTACCGGGAACCCTTAAACCAGCTTCTGAAAATGAAAAAATTTTATTGTCCTGAACATTATCATCACTATGTTATCTATCAATCTCAATCAAAATTGGATCATTAATTTTTTCTTCCTTATCCATGTTTTCCTAAATGGAACCATCCTATATGTAATATCAAGAGACATTTTTTACATTCATTTCATTATTTTAATGTTGAAGTTTCATTAATCATTTTTTTATTTTGGGATTTTAAAAAAGGCATTTTAAAAGTGAAACATCTAGATTTCAATCCAAATTTAAAATTTCATGGATGAAATTTATTAAAGGGGTAATGTAACATACATTGTGTTTAAAAAGGATACACTATGGTCAATAGTTTACATGATATGTCACATCATTCATAAGAGAAAATTGAAATAAAATTTAAATGATACCATTAAAAAAATCCATTAGAATAGCTGGATTGAAGAAATTTAAATGAATTATAAAAATAGGGATTATTTATGTAAATATAATTAATTTTTTTGGGGTCAATTTTTATAAATTAATGAAATCACCCTAATAAAACAAAATTAATTGTTTTTTTGAAAACCTATTTAAATGTTAAATTTGTTATTTTATTCAAATAAGTAAAAAAATAAGCATTTCTTATTATATTGATATAAAATATTTATTTTAATTTTTAACATTAATAATAATTGGTTTCATGGAATTATATAAGAAAACATTTATTTTTTGGCTTAAAAAGCGCATTTTTATGAACACATGTTTCACCACTTTTTGATGGGGATCCCATTTTAAATCCTGTTTTTCTCAAAGTAATAAAATATTTTTGAGATAACAATATCCTGTATTAAAATGAGATTATTATAATATAACATGGGTGAATATAATGTATTTTTATGATAACATTAATATTTTGATGAATAATTAACAAAGCAAATATTAGTTCAAAACAAGGTTTTCATCAAATTTATAAACATTGTTAATTTATGATTTTGGATGGTTTTAAAGTATATGTAAATCGGGTTTTTATCATTTAATCAAATTAATGTTATTGGAATCTACTTCACAATGAAATTGGACATAAAATCATCATGATCTTTTGAAACTTTTCACTATAAATCATTTTCTCTTGATCCGTCAATGGGATTTTTTTATATTTATTTTTTATTTTTTTCTGAATTTTGAAAATTGGATTAGATATTATGAATCATAAGATCCTAATTATATATATGTGTATATACCCTATTTATATTTCACCACTATAAATAGTAAATTTATTAATATTATTACTTTCCACGATTAAGGGTGACTCAAGTAATTAGAGTTAAAATAATAATATAAAAATTATAGAATTAAACTAAGACATGTGCTCAATTTACTAGATAAGTTTTTTCAACTAAAATCATCATTATAATTAAAATATTACAATTGAAATCAAAATTTTTTTAGGGCATTTATAATATTTTATTTAAAGAATGATAAAGATGTCATACTCATATTTATCAATAGCATAACAATTCTAATATGGGGTAATATAAGTAATGTGATAAACCTTAAGTAGTATTTTGAATAATAAAATAATTATCTACGTCATGGAAATTTATTTATAGTTTTTTGGAAATAAATAGATAAATTAAATAGGGAAACAATGATGATGTAGTAATGGACTAATTAATGAATAAACCAAATAGATGATATTAAAATTATAACATTATATAAAAAATATATAATTTGTATTATAAACTAATATAATGCATGAATATGATATATTATTGATGATTTAATGGTTTTTTTGAATATATCATTATTATATTATATTTTTAAATTGTAAAATAATGAGAATTTTTAAAATTAACGTTATTGATATTTTAAAATATATTGTATTTTATTAATTGATATCATATTTATAAATTAATAAATTTTATAGAGTGGTTTTTTATAAATATATAAATGTGATCTATGGCTCATTTATTCATCATTTATAATTTTATGGTAATTATTTGTACACTCAAATACAAAATTACATGATATCACCCTATGAATTAAAAGGGATAAATAAAGGCTAAAATTAAAAGGCCAGGATAAAAAAATATTCAAATCATATCTAATATCAATTAGATCAATGTTTTTTGACCACATATATTCTTATATTATAAATAAATCACTTTGTACACATTTATAAATAAAAAATTATTTAAATTAAATTAATAATTTTAAGAATTACATGATTCCCCCTCCCATATCCTATAAAAGGGAACCCATTATTCATTATTATTTACACCACAAAATTATTTTGGATCAACCATGTTTTGAATGAATCACATCCTCAAATACATACATTAATTCTAGGGGTATTATTTTAGGCATAACACTCACCTTAGAGGTGGTATGGTGTTAATGAAATGAGATAATCAATATGAGAGGTATCATTTTTAATTAACTGGTCTAATTTTATATTCGATTCCACTTAATTAAAACATACATTGATCTTAAGAAAATAATAACAAAAATTTAACAAATTTATTGAGATGTTATTATGTGTTTATCATGACCCATATCCATATCAAATTCCATTAAATTTGAAAATAATTAATTGTTTGTGCGTAGGTGTTAACTCTGATATCCACAAACCTACATGATTCATATTCCATTACCAAATAAAAAACTTTTTCTTATGATGGAATTAATGTTTATATATGATATATTAAAAATTATTATCATTATAATAGAATAAATTATTAATTATTTTCATACATTCCATGATGATGACAGTGATAATGTAGGTCATGTGTACGTTTGATCTACCTGATCCACGAAGCAATGTGATTCAATTTACCTCACGACATTACATAAGTGATATATATTATAAAATTTTAATTGATTATTATTATATTAATGATAATTTTATTATTCATAAATGATATAATATTACTTACATTTTTTCAATAATGATTGTTAAAAAAGAACAAGTTTCACATGTGTATGTAAATCTTACAATCTTCATGATTATATTGTATTTAATTTTATATATACATTTATAATTAGAAGAGTTTATATAATGAACTATTTATAAATTTTATTATTATTTCATAAAAAATAAGATGGAGATGAAGGACGTATGAAAACATTTACTATTGATAACATACCAAATTTATTTTGGAATCAATAACAGAATATCATCGAAACATATTACGTAAACCTAAATAAATATGATATTTCTATTATATAAAAAAAATTATATAAAATAAATACTAAAAATTAATATGGTTCCCATGAAATTAAATAATTAACCTGTGTTTATTATTTATCATAAATAAATATTTTATGTTACAAGTCAGAATCATGATAATAGAATCATAAACTAAAACATCAATTTATATGTTGTAATGATTTCATGTTCTACATAATTGTTGATCATTTCCATGTTTTCAATATGATTTTATGAATTTATTAATATGGACATTTTTTTTTAATTTTCTATAAATTTGAAAATTTTGAAAATGGGATGGGAACCATTGATTTAAAAATATCTTTATTAAATTTTTTTGATTGGTTTTTAAAAAAATTTAATTCAATAACATGGAATTTTTTTTAACATATAATGCATGAACATATTTTTATATTTTCATAATGCTATAATTTTTTAATTATTACTTCATATTTTATCAAAGATAATTCCAAATAATTCAATTTAATTTTTCTTGTGATAATTTTTTAGATTTATAAGTGACTTTTACATGAAAAGGTTAATTTGATATCATTAAAGGTTTAAACTTGTGTTTAAAGGATTTTTCAAGTGTTTTTTCCATGATTTGGATCTTGAAAACTGTATAAAAAGGGTTGAGCACCATTATAGCTTTGTATGAGCCTAATGTAACTTATTTGATGTGTTGATCCCCAATATTGATCATAAATGAGAGGGGATCCTGATATAGCTTATATGAAGGGTGAGACCCATTATAGATTTCTGATTAATTTGGTACACTAGAGATGGAAGTCGAACTTATGATTATTTAATTTTAGTGGTTAATATAAAAGATATATTTCAATGAATTCTCATGGAAAAAATTTCATTTTTTATAATTTATAATTGTTTTAATTGGTTTTCATTTTTTCACTAGAGTAACGATTTACATTATATGTCTCCCATAATGATATTTTTTTGTTTATCCATGGTTCTAAAATGATTCTCATAGGTCATAATTTTTATATGTAAAATAATATGACATGAGGAATGTATTGAATGACTATCTTGAATAGAAATCATGATTTATTTTAAATGGTTTTCCTTAAATAGACAAAATTTATAATGTCTATAATAATCCACTTATAATGAATGATTTTAATCGTAAGAGTTTATCCTAATTATCTAAATAAATAAACTGAAAATATTCTCTAGTTTAAATTATTTTTCAAAAACATTAGAATAATTTTTCTTAATCTCGTGTTATTACATATTTGATACCCCTAATCTATGACTGAAAGATACGACTGTAGTAGTATGACCTTTATGAGAAGGGTTTTAACAAGCCTAGTGATCCCACTATGATGCTCCAATATTGTTCAATTGATTTCATTATATTGTCTCTAAAGACACAATGAGTTAATGTTGATAGCCTTGGTGTGATTCATTCCTCTTCCAAAGTTGTTTTTTTGTTTTACTTAATCTTCCAACTGTACTTGGATAATTTCTTTCATCATCATCCATAAAATAAATATATAACATCTTTTAGTGTAAAAAATTTATATAAATTGATGATTCTAATATATTTATCACTATATTGTATGATTTATGTAATTCTCTCGAAGTGACTATTTTTGAGTCAAATGGTACACATTATGAGGAATTCAATTTATGAGAATGTTTCATCCATTCACCCAGAAAAGATCAATGATTTTTGTTCTTGAGAGACACCTTTAGTGAATTGTAGGGGTGAATATTTATTGGATATTTATGGTACTACATGAGTTTGTGGTAGTAATATCTTGTATTATAGCCACTTCGACTGCCTTGATATAGAATGGATGAAATTTTAATAGGACTTAGTTGTAAAATATGGAATTCAAGATGTTGAGGATGAGTGTCATGAGCAGCCCAATGTTGAGACTACTGAAGGAGGTAGTTGAATACATTGTGTATTTTTATTCCTCATGAGAAAGGCTCAACATAATGTTGATGTTTTAGTGAGATATTGTTTTATATGTCTCAAGCCTATTTAAAGCCCTCAATAATTATTTTTCCATTAATGACCAAGAGCAGGCAGTGGTAATCTTATTCCAGCGGATGTGTATGAACTATTTTATATGAGAGTGCTTCCTGGTTTGCTAAAACCATTAGAGTTACATTTATGTATTCATGTAGAGAGAAACATTCCTATGATATTGTCGAAATTACGAGTTATAAAAATACCATGACTTCTATATATTATATACTTCAAGAAAGAGTAATGTAAATGAAAATTCCCTATGTTGTATTTCCATGACTTTTTTGATGATCGAGGCTTATGAAAAGTTGGATGCCTTGTAGATGAACAAAGTTATTCAATGGGGTGAATATTTTCTATAGTCAACAGTTTTGGCTCCCCCACTCATAAAATTTGTTGGAGAATCCCATAAGGGATACACTAATAATGAGGTCTTTTGTGAACTAATATCCATAATATATTCACCTGATAGAGTTTTTGATAGATGGAATCACATTATCCTTTTCATTGGACGGGTACTGGTCCTAGTAACTATACATTAAGAGGTAATAAGGGAGTTTCTCATTTTTACACTCATATTATATATATATGTGGTAATATTTTCAATCCACATCAAAGGAAGTATTTGTGGGTCATTATGTGATGGTGCTTGGACGAGTACCTCTCTCGATGCCTCGTCTATTCATAAGAGATGGTTGAGAGCTAGGTTCCAATGGATTGGTTTCAGCATCTTCAAAATAGAGTGAGGAAACAGGAATGAATATAAATGGTACATGTTAAATGTATTCCATGGATAATTAATATCAATCAACCCATATGGGTGATATTTGACAGACTTATGATGTTGTAACATATATATTCTCTTTGGGAGAAGAGTTCGGTGGAGATTTTGGGGTAGATGTTTGTATGTTGTATTATTTTCATTCATGGGATCTGTCAAAATCATTCACTGAACATGTAATGTTGTTCACATCACGATTTTAGATAGCCATAAATTAGTCAATCAGGGCGCTTATGTGGATGAATATTTCATTTCACCCTAGAAAAATTCGAATATTGATCCCAAAATCATGGTGTTGGTGGATATGATGATAGATTTTTTGTTAGACACCGATATTATGTCTGAGGATCACATTACCTTAGAAGAGATTACATAAAACAATATATATAACTCTACATTCCGTATGTAACAATTTGAGTCCATATAGAGGAGTCCATGTAGGTTAACCTTTTACAAGACATGGATCATTGATTCATCTCATGTGGGTGCAAGGATGGTGTTGAAGATGATGGAGGAGGTCCAAGTCAGGTGTGAGATGATAAGTGTGGGACTTAGTAGCTATAAATCATATGAAGATTGACATCATTTTCTATCATCCATTGATTATGGAGTCCATGTTTTCCTAATAGATTACACATGATGAGGATTGTGGTGAATTGGCTGATAACGTATGATAAACTTGACATGTATATGGGTATTCAATATCTCTAATAGGGTTGGAGATAATTCTTAATGACTCTACCTTCCCCCATAATTGGTGTTGGTGAATTTGTTTTACTTTTTATCACCTCTTAGGAGATACATCCATGACCTCGTGCATGTTAATGAATGAGGGGAGATGGAAATCAAGGATGAATACACATTTTATATGAAATCAATTTTGATTTAGTATTCACATGATAGAACCCTTTAGAGAATAATTATCCCCATAATATTCATGGTGTTGAAACCATCGAGTTTGAAAGAGATATCTTAGGATGAGTAGAGAGAGATGCAGACACAATGTCTGAGTTTTTTATTATTTCTGATAAAAAAAATTATAGAGGGAATTATTTATAGAATGTTTTGTAAGTTGTAATACATTAAAATATTTGTAAATATATTTTTAGATCTAGTAACTGAGATAAAATGTGATTATGAGGCAAAATTTTCTTGAAATTACTTTAAGAAAAATATTAAATATATTTTATATCACTCGTATAGATATTTTCATAAATAATATATTATAAAACCTAATTGAATATCAGATCAGAAATATGATACCATGTCTGAGTCCATAACACAACTTTTACCATATGTGTGTCCCAAAACGTATCGGATGTGCCATTCGGATATCACCACCATTTTTGGTGCTTTTGGTGGGTTAACATAATAATTAATTTTAATTATTTATTTATTAGACAATTATTTTTATTCCTTTATATGGAATGTTATTGGAATCCTCCACGTTTATCCTCATATAACTAAGGATTATTGATATAGATTATTCCTCTCCTCCTTTAGAGATTTTAATTATATTATGATGAGACTCTAGATCAAGGTAGATCAACAAATAGTGAACAAAATGATTCCTCGTAATTTTTAGAAGTGTTTTAACTTCTTCAATGAATTATACAAACCTTTGTATGTTCTCTCAATTCATAGATTATTCCCTTATTTATTAAATATCAAGATCACGATGAATCCTTTTTTTGATCTGTGCAAGTTGAAAGGCATTACAAATTCCCGGGTACAGGTATAATATATTATAATTTTTTATATATGAAAAGTTGTCCTCAATTTTGTTTCATGTCTATGAACAATATTCTGGTAATTTTTTCACCTCCTTTTTTTTGCATTTATGAATTCATTTTTTGTGTTAGTCATTATAGGGATAGAAGGTATGAATTAAACATTTCTTGGAATTAACATGCCTTATTGGACAACCTGAATTCATGATTTATTTTCATGTGGGGAATGGATTAAAATATCCTATATGGAATGAATTGTCTCAATGGGTTTTGCTGATCTATTTTATGAATAGTTTTCCAAATAGATGGTGTGGGGATAGGTTTGTTGTTTCTTGTGATATACAAGGTGTGTCTGTTTGTGAAAGAAGAATAATTAAAAGATTTGTGGCCACCAGAAGGTTAGAATCATTGGTCATAGAAAGATCCAAAATTTTCATGTGTAGTAGAGTCATGATCATAAAAACTAACATTAGATATGGTATCAAAATATGGATCTAATAATCAATGAAAACATGAATACACATCAATTAGTTGATGAATAAACAGTATGTAGCCGAGATGGATGTGGAACAAAGTTTTTGGCATAGTAATAAGAAATAAATTCTTTGTAGTACCACCACACATCATGTGACACATGCTCTAGACACTTGGCTTTTACTTGAGGAGTACACGAGAATAAGTGTAGCGATGCACATGCCACGTGCCTACATTCATAGACCATAGTATAATCGATGGGAACAAATATGTAGCACGAGATTAACCATGAGTGGATTGATAAAATAGTGTAGACACCATATATGTCATTTATCTCTACATGGGAAGTAATCTGTGTTCGTGTGGGGTCATCTAATGGTTATGGAGTAGAACCACATACTATCAGGGCTCCCTTACATACAGTGTATACATTCATTAATTGATAGGAAACATCGACATCATGTATCAACTTCATTTGAACTCATATTTTTTTCTTATGATTTTCCTATCATAAATGGTTTTTGATATCGAACACAACAATTCCCTCTATATTGGGTTTTTAGATACAATGAATGATTTTCTCAGGGATATGATTTTGTAGGAAATGTTCTATGATAATAGTTATTCAGAAGGTCTACCATGGAAATTAGAGTGGAACCCATGTGGTGGGATAGGCATGGGTCTTCTACCCTTCTATCGAGTGTCACCCTACTATGGAATTAAAGCATTAGTACTCAATTAAGAGAGTTTAACTCTCATATAGGGTATGGAATAGGTCCTCTATCTTCTATCAAATTTCAACCCTAAATTTTCATCATGTTATTTTCCCTTGTATACTATAGTGGAACCCTTATATTGGACTTGGAATGGTACCCCTAACGACATTTATATTTTCACCCTTTAATTGGGATGAGCATGGATCCTCTATCGTTGACTTGAGTGTAACCATCCTTATGGGTAGGGGTATGGGTCTTTAGATTATCTAGAGAATGGAATACAAATGTTATACCACTTCATGGGTCCTATACATAGTTATTATTCCCATCAACTATATCACATAGTGGAAAGGTACGTATTGACATGGATGATTTCATATGGGAATATGATTGAGGTTTTGAGAATTGATGAAGGACTTATAGAACTATATGAACTCATTTTCTGGGATGTGAATTGAGAAGGATATCAAATTTTATTTTATTTAGTATTATTTATAATGATATATATATATATATATATCCATGTTTTTTGGAATTATTTTACACTCTTTGTTTGAGTTAAAGGGTATGTCTCTCTATACCTATCATGTATCTTACTTCTTTACATTATTCATTTAGGGTCTCTTACTAGTTATTTATATGATGACACTTGATTAGGGATACATGGTGAATGTTATGTCATACGTTGGTCTGTTCTTGTATATCAGGATATGGGAGCTCTTAGAAATTTCTTATTCTAGTTTTACATGGTTGGACAAAATTTTGGGTTAAGATAGTAATTGTGACCATTACATTTCAGTTTTCATTGTAATACACTTGTACACCATAGTGTTCATTCATATTTGTGGTAATATTATATATATTTCATCTTGTTTTTATTCATTTTCACATCTGTATTTATATGGCCAGTTTAGTTCATACATGTACAATAGAAAATGACATTCCATGTTAGATATTCCATTTGGAACATCGCCCTATCTCCATGATTATGGACCTGGGTGTGGGGAAGCTATAGTTCAAGCCCAATTAGGTCAAGTCTTATCAAGCATGTAGGAAGCCACATCCCTAAACACTGTCTATCTATGCCTGGAATGGATATCATGGGGAGGGCGTCATCTCATAATATTTTTCTGAGCCCCTCTTTATTATCCTCTTCTATATTGAATAACATTATCATGAATATATATCTACATCGATTCTCCCTAGGCCATCTCTCAACCAGTTGTAAAGAGGATTATACAATACCATGCTATATGTACTTGACTATTATAGGAAAAGAATTCCATGTACCTCATATAATAAAATCCATCTTGAGGGAATATAACCATTGATTCATTTTCATGGTATCCTCACTAAATGAATCTCACATTCATGGGACACTATGAATTTCATCAAATACATTCTATCAATATCTCAACTCATAGGTTCCCACAACCATCAACTATTTTTGGTGTTTTCTTATCCTAGACGTTATGCTAATTTAATGACCACTAAAGAACTGCATAATTGGTGGGAATTTGTAGGTATATCACTGAATCCATGATATTTAAGATTATTCTCTGATCAACAGTATTTAATTTGATAAACAGATATAGTATCATATCAATAGAGTGTCGCATGATAATAATACACCTCGATAAATACTCTGACAATCTCAAACATCTGTGTTGTAGATAAAGAATCTAGATTGTGGAAAATCCAAATAATACATTAACATATAACAATAGAATCTAACCATTAGATAATATATCAATATTTATAAAAGATAATGTGAAATAGATATTAATTATTTGTTTTTTAGAAATAATTTTTTATATCAAAAAACATTTACTAGAAAGTGAGAAACCACATTCTCCATCATTACAACCAAAAAACAACCATAACATAGAAAAACCAGAAAACTGGAGCTGATCATCCCTAGCAATTGCACTGTGACGATAATCCTTCACCAAATCATGTCATCTGGCTAGCTGTCCCTTTTATAAGAGCACTAGAATGGAACTGATGGCATATCCATACCATCTCAACCATCCCAATCCGAATTACATGCACTAATGAAGGCTTCCTACTCTGATCCCCATCTGATGAAGATCAAAAAAACACAAAAAATCTAACAGATTAAGAAACCAAGAGAATATTTCCCTAACAATAAAACCTCACAAAAATAACCCACCAAAAAACCATCTTAAACATGTCATTAAAAATTACCTTGAGCTTACCAGAGTCGTTTCCCTAAACAAATCATAGAAAAAAGAAGAAAACTGGTTACATAGAACCTCCATTATTCGATTTTCAAAATTAGAAGCCAGTTGATCACATGACTTAATGTATTCCTCTATTTTAATCTTACCATTATTGAAACCCCCAACAGAATTAGATCTTGTTTTTCAATCCTTGAGTAATGCTCCTCATTATGATTCACCTTTAGTGACCTCCCCATGATTTTAGTAGCCTTATATTATATTTCATTGAAACATAAATCATGCTCAATCACTTCTTCTCTGGAACATAAATTTAAATACAAAGGGTTAATTCCCTAGTCTCTGGGACTCTGATTGCTCAAAATATCAATTACCATATTTTTTCATTTGACTTTTTTGAACACCGAGTCTCCATAAGAGGTGTTAAGGAGAAGTAATTCATCCTCCCATTCCTCCTCTTTTGACTGTGATTACATTTCAAGAAAAATGATCCATCTGCTGAGTGTTCAAGCTCAATTCTATTGGTATTGATCCCATAGACCCCTTCATCATGAACTAGGAAGGATGGATACAAACTCAAACCAACATCAGAAAGACCATCAAATTTTTTACTAATGAGGATAGAGGTCTGGTTCAAATAATTGGAACCCCCCTGTATTTCTAGTTCTGGTCAAATTACGAATTTTAGGAGTAGCCTCTAGTCTCCCCTTATACACCTTACAACTGCCTAACCATAACACCTCGGTGGAATGAGTTATATATGAAATATCCTCCTCAAAAACTAACTATACCATAACCTCGGTACACCCATTCGACTGGTTTTCCATTTGAAAAAAATCATGTGGTACTAGACCACCAACCATCGGCTCACTAATGGATGGTCAATCATTGTACTATTTCAGCCCGCAGAACACATCAGACAACTATGGGTTAACCTGAGAAATGAATGACTTCTTCACCCTATCTGTACCAAAAAATCTCTTCAAGATTGCATTCCACTGGAGAACTATTGAGATGCTCTTCCTAAACTGTTCATAAAACCTGACGTCCCTGACATCCTCCCTCTATTGAAATTGTTGATTGACTTGGGCCATTGTAATGCCCTGACCCTAGTTACCCATAGTCAGTGCATTGTTACATAACATTGGCATGATCATAAGGAAATCATGTCCCAAATGACCGATAAATTTAGTATTATTGGAAAAAATATTTATACATAAGTTCAAATTTAAAACTTGAAAACACATACAACTCTAATTTATTCCTTTAGAAACATCTAACCCTACTATATTATGATTGAAAGTCACTAATAACTAAATTCTTCATATATTGGGAAAATGAAACATAAGAAAGGGGTGAGCTCAAACACTCAATAAGGGTATGAAATCAAAAGGAAGATAACATAAATATTAATCATGGTGAATAATTGAAAACACATTCTTTTAAAAATAATATATATGAAAAAATTTATGATAGGAATATGAGCTGAGTAATTAATGCCATAATAAAACATAATCATGGGTATTCTACTAGTCGAATGACCACATGAACCATAAATATTATTTTCATAATGAGGGAATGTATAAAGTCGAACATTCTGAAACATTTTGTCAGGGCCTCAGCTAAGACATCTAAAAATGATTAATGCCTCATCCAGAACCTTATATCAAATTGGGAAAGACCTCATCCAATTCCACATCTAGTTGTCTCATGAGACATACCGATGCATCGAGGAGGTATAGAGGGCACCACAAGTCACTTACTAAGTCAAATACATTCCTCACATGAAACGGTTGAAATTTAACACAAACATTCGTACTAAAAATAGCATACGAAATGTTAATATTTTAACCATAAACCATGAATGGTATAAAAAAAATCCACAGTCAAACATATCACAAAACATTCAATACAATATGTATGATTTGAATCATTATGAATCATCCTCAAACAAGTATAAAATCCATCAAATGATGTTGAAATAGATTAAATCAAAACTATTTGACAGAAATATCTCTTTATTTATTTTTGAAATCATTTAAAGTTACATAATAATAAAACAAAACATTTATTCTGAAAATATTCTTATAATATATTATGGGATTCTTTGATGATGTTATAATGTCGGAGAATAACTACACCCACAAAATAAGTTAAAGAAGTCATTCTTACTTTAATTTTATAAAAAATCTCGTAAAATAACTTGTTTGGAAAATGACTGAGAGATTCCTATAAAAGCATATAAGTTAAAAAAGTGTATAAATGACCTTAACCCAGTTTCTAGAAAATAGTAAAAAAAATTATATACATTTATATGAAACATCGATGTGGATGATAAAGAGGTCTCAGTAGATACTTACATAAAATCAACCTCATATAATAAAGAGAATGTAGAATTAACCCTTACCTTGTAATTTTCCATGGTGAAGGGTAGGAAAACCTTTTGTATAATTGTAAAATAATAGTTATTAAATTATACAAGAATCATATACATTAATATGATATCATATATGTTCTTCTAATATTGATTTGTTAATAATATATTAGTATTATCTTCATTTTGGGTGTTAACTGATTCGTATTCCTTTATATACTTTATTACAAAAGTAATGTTTTTTATGGATAGAATGTATCTTATTCATATTCAGAATGATATTAAGTGTTTAAACATTATTTTTAATAATCAATGAAAATTATTCTGGATTAGATATGATGGGGAATGAATCACATAACATTCGTGGATACGGTAATCATACGTACAGACGAGTGACAATATAATTATTTTGATATTAAAATCATATATAATTGGATGGTATATTATATTTATTATTTAAATAATTTATACTCATTATTATACCCATCAAAATGGTTAAGTGTTTGAATAATAAACATCACCAATATGTGGAGACAATAATCCGTACGTACGCACGTATGGTGACTTGGTCATTTATTAGATGGATAGAGTAATGGATATGGTTGTACCATTTTTATAATAACATAATAGTATATATATTTGATACTGGTATTATTATTATATAATGGAAACAACAAATAAAGATTAAGTGGATGAAGAAATTAACTTGAAAGAGGTGATAAAATATTTATCTATTTTTCGGGTTCTTCTTTTTGATTTAATTAAAAGAGAGCCATAGGTTGGTTTTCTGACTGAAGGATGGCCTATAAGATTAAGGGAGGACTTTTGGGAGGATATTTGGGTAGGGTATGTCCGATCCAAATGTATTTGAAGGTGTGAATTTGAGATAAGTGGAAGTGTCCTTTTATAAGAGTGGTGATAGTCACCTTAGGAATGATTGAAATATTATTTTATAATAAAATCGTTTTCGGTTTCTAATGGCTCCAAAATAAATTATTTATAGGATAAGGCAGGGATGGGTCAAAAACCACTCAACCAATAGGTTTTAGATAGGTATGGGACAATATATTAACCTTATCATTTAGATTTAACCCTTAGTTAGATAGTTTGACATTTACCACGTCTCTTTGAATTTTTATATTATATGGCCAATAAACATACTATAAACTTTGAAGAGAAACCCAGGTGGTTAATTAATGATAAAAATATCATTATATCAGTATTTTGGAAGAACTGTATATTTTTATGATTATTATATCAACAAATAATATTTATTTTTTTTGAAAAACTCATTTATTTCAATTTTGACAATATTTAATAATTAATTTTTGTTAATGTACTAAATACTTTATTACATAGAAATAAATACATTTAATTAACCCTAAAATGTCATATTAACCTATAAAATAAGTGTAATTCATTAAAAGTCTAAAATTATATTTATTTAGCAATTTATAATATCAATTATTTCAATTTTTCATTAATATAGAAATTATTTCATCATCATTGTGTCATAAATAAATTTAATTATATAGTGTCAAAAAATTATAAACAAAATAAAATTATATATGAAATCTTTTTATCATTCTAATTAATATTTATAGTCTAATTTATATAGAGTGTAACCCTATATTAGAAAATGATTTAGTTATTAATTTTCGAATTTAACTCTTTTAACTCTTCTTTAAATAAAATAATAATAAATGTCCTAATCTAATCCATGTGGACCCAAGAGGTTCATATATTATTCCCAATGTTGTTTTTGGTCGAATTATACTAATACAATAGAATTATGACATGTTTTATGGTAATAGTAATATCATTTGTAACTTTAATTACCCTATTTACTTCTAACCATGGTAAATAAAAGTAAAATGTTACTATCATCATCAATTATTTTCACCTTATTAAACCACATTTTACTTAATAATATAAATTGTTTCTCACTTATTTTTGGAATTCAACTCATAGAAGTGGTAAAATTATGTTTTATACAAATTTGGAAATGCTCCTAGGAGGTGGGTAAAAGACTGTAAAAAATCTGATAAAATTTTTATATATCTAAAGTCATTATAAAATGACTCCAATGAATTATATTGAACATATATAGGTATTATGTATGTATTTTTACCTAAAATAAATTTAAATAAAATAAAAAATTATTTAAAAAAAAGTCAGTTTTAAACAATAACTCAATGTTTTTTACTATTCATTTAAAATTGAATGTTTTCAGAAAAATACAAAAAATTCACCATAAGATAATTTTGATATTCCCAATCCAAAAATGAAATCCATTTTGAATGATAAAATTTATAAAATTTAAAAAATTAGGTATTACTATTCATAACGGGTAGTTAGATTGGTCGCGGTGTGTTAGAATCTCGAAGTTGCGTACAATGAATGCTATTGTATTATTCAAAGGGAAACATACCATGGAAGCTTTGGGTGTTAAATTCTTCCTTCCTTCAAATAATTTTGTCCTCGATATTATATAATATCACTGTATTAAAAGATTCGGGTGGTTCTTTATCATAAGTACCTCAGGTTCCCACGTCACTTCTTTCATCTTATTGTTTCTCCATAGAACTTTTACCAGACGAGTCATGTGGTTTCTCAGAACTTTTTTTATGGTATCAATAATGTTGGCAGGAACTTCACCATAAGATAAATCAGGTTCCACTTCTATATCCTTATAGGTTAGTACATGTGTTGGGTCAGACATGTATTTTCTCGACAGTTATACGTGGAACACATCTTGAACTTTAGAGAGACATGGCAACAATGCCAACCAATAAGCTACATCCACAATTCGTTCTAGAATTTCAAAAGGTCCGATCTACCAGGGAAATAGTTTACCCTTTAACTGAATTGTATAACTCCCTTCCATTGATATACCTTCAAAAAAACATGATCTCCTACCTGAAATTCCAAATCGTTCCTTTGGTTGTCGGCTTAGCTCTTCTGCCTACTTTGTGCTGTTTTGATGTGGGTTGGGATAACCTTCACATTTTCCGTATTTTCCTCTACAAGTTATGGGCCTACAAGTTTTCTTTCACCACCATCATCCCAAAAAGTTGGTGTGTGACATCTCTTTCCATATAATGATTCATATTGTGCCATCTGAATATTTTAATGGAAGCTATTTTTATAAGAAAATTCTACCAGAGATAAATATTCATCCCATATACCTTGATAGTCATGTGAGTAAGATCTCAACATGTCTTCTATGGATTTAATAGTCCGTTCTGATCGTCCATCATTTCGAGGGTGGTATGCAGTGCTCAAATGATGTTTAATATCCTTGGATTTCTAAATACATTTCTAGAATCTTGATTTAAACTGGGGATCAAGATCATAAAAAATATATAGGGGTACACCATGGAGTCTTAAAAATTCATTAATATATATTCTTGAAAATCGTTCCAGTGGTAAATATTCACTTATATCAAGAAAATGTGATGACTTGGTAAGACGATCAACAGTGACCCATATCACATCATTCCTTCTAGGTGTCTTTGGTAGCCCGATGACAAAGTCCGTCATAATATTATCCAATTTTCACTCAGGTATGGGAAGAGGTTGCATGACTCCTCCATGTTGTTACCTTACATATTTCACTTGTTGAAAAACCATACATCTTGACCCAAAATCAACAATCTCTCTCTTTATGTTGCCCCAACAAAAATGTTCCATCAAATTTTGATACATCTTAGTGCTACCAAGGTGTAAAGTGAAATTAGAGCTATGAGCATCATCTAACAACTCCCTTTTCAAATCAGGTATATTGGAAACACAAAGACTTTTCCCAAATTTCATAATCCCTTCTTCATATATGAAGTCACTCAATCTCATGTCATTCACAGCATTAATATTTTTTTGAAACTCCTCATCATCAGTCTAAGAACTCTTTATCCATTCTAGTAATGATGTTTTGGAAACCATTTGTAAAATCATTAATGTTTCACCTTCCATGGTTATTCCCATATCCATATTTACTATATCTATGTATATATGATCCTTTTCAACTCTAATCTTTTTTCAAAATTACATGATCCTTTTTACTAAAAGCATCTTCCAATATATTTGACTTCATTGGGTGGTAGTGTATAGTGAGATCATAGTCCTTGAGTTGTTAAAGCCATCGCCATTGCCACATGTTGAGTTCTTTTTGTGAGAAAATATACTTCAAACTCTTGTGATCGGTATAAAGCTTACATTTTCCACCTATAGATAGTGTCTCTATATCTTCAAAGAAATGATTACAACTGCTAACTCAAGATCATGAGTATGATAGTTTTTTTCAATAATATTGAGCTTTTATGATGCATAAGAAATAACTCTATCATTTTGCATTAGGACACAACCAATTCCTTTCTTTTAAGAATCCTATTAATATCAAACTAATCATTATATAATGGTAGATTCTATATAAAAGCATTGACTAATATTCTCTTCCGATCTTCGTAACATTCTTCACACTATTTTTCTCAAACAAATTTAACCCTATTACGTGTGAGATTAGATAATGGGTTAGCCAATTGGGAAAAATTCTGGACAAAACGTCGATAATAACCTGCTAAACTAATTAAACTTCGTACCACAGTTATACTTGTTGGTGCTGGCCATTGTTTTATTTCCTTTTTCTTAGAAGGTTTAACAATGATTCCATCCTTGTAGACAATGTGGCCATGAAAACAAATATCTTGAAGCCAAAATTCACACATTCTAAACATCGCGTATAATTCATTACTTCTAATGGATTTCAGAATGGTGCGCAAAATATTTTCATGATATTTGTAGCTTTTCAAGTATACCAAGACATCATCAATAAATACCAATACAAAGTTATCAAGATATTCCTTGAAAACTCTAGTCATTAGCACTATAAAAAAATAGGGTGCATTAGTCATCCCAAAAGGCATTACTGTATACTCGTAATACCTATACCAGGTTCGAAATGCTATTTTCAGAATGTCTTCCTTCTTCACACACAACTGAAGATATCCATATCGAAGGTCAATATTTTAAAAATATTGAGCTCCATGAAGTTGGATGAATAAATCATCATTGTGAGGTAGGAGATACTTGTTCTTTATTGTTATAGCATTGATCTCCTTGTAGTCAAGGCACAACCTCGTATATCCATCTTTCTTTTTAATAAAAAGAACATGGGATCCCCATAGAAAACCACTAGGGTGAATAAATCCCTTATTACTCAATTATTCTAGTTTTTTCTTTATTTCCACTAATTCCACAGTGGCTATTCTATAAGGTGTCTTCGATATGGGCCTTGAACTAGGAATTAAATCATTAAAAAACTCAATTTCTCATTCTGAAATATGTCCATGTAAATCCTCTAAAAACACATCAACCTATTATTTCATAATATTTACGTCCTCTATTTGAACATTCCTTTCCAAACCCATATTTATTTTGTTTTCTTCCTCCCCAATAATTGAATTTAGTTGAGCTACTTTGGGTGGATATAGATAAGAATCAAGTGGTGACGTTTCTACTCTAACTATAAGGTACTCCTTATCATCATCGAAAATTGTAACCTCATTCTTCTTACAATAAATTTTCGCATCATGGTCCCAAATCTAAACCATTCCAAAGATTACATCAAATTCAATCATGTGTATGACGATGAGTACAACAGATAAAGAACATCTATATGTCATAATGGGAACTGGTTGACAAAAATTTGTTGCAATTTTACTACCCATAAGAGTTTTCACTGACAACTCCCTTGTGAATTCAAATTGTTAATATCTAATTTTAATAAAAAACTGGGAAGATATGACATAATGTGATGATCATGAATCAAATAAAGCATTGGTTAATCTTTATAAAACTATTAAATTGCCTTCCACTACATCTTTCATTGCTTCATCCTCAGCAGTAGTGATCACATAATCTTATCTTTTATCCCTTGGTCTTTTTTGAGGTTAGTTTCTCTGATTCATAATACATTCATATGCATAATGTCCCATCTCCCTGCAATTGTAGCATTGAACATTGGTAGAATCATTCTTTCTCATACAATCTCCAGCAAGATGGCTTTTTTCCCACATTTGTAGTATACCCCTTTTCTTTTTAGACAGGCACCAAGGTGTTTCCTTCCACAATTATAACAGGGTGGAAATTCTATCCATATGTTCTTCCTTATTTCCTTATTTCCTTTTCCAGAGTGTTCACAAGATATATTCTTCTCTTTCTTTGCTTTAATGTCATATTACATAGAGAACTCATTTTCTGTTTTGATAGCACATGAGACATTATCTTCGTACGATGATAAGGATTGTGATACCAATGCTCGATGGAGAAATATTTTTAACCCATCAATAAAATGGTCAATCATACTTTTTTTATTACGTATATAATCTGTTGCATAATTTACTAATATTTTAATGTTATCCTCATACATTGCAACATTCTCATCCCCATTTTGCCTCAAACTCAGAAATTTCCTTTCCATATCCGCTCGATGGTCATGAGGAAAGTATTTTTATAAGAACATTTCTTTAAAATCCCTCCATTCCATAATGGACACTTCTTCATCTTCATTTGTGTTTTGAATCAATTACCACAATTGATCAGCATCTCTAGTGAGGTGATAAACCTCCATGACATCTTTTACCCACTCGCTACTTCCCAAAGCGTGAAATATTTTCTCTAAAGAATTTATCCATTGCTCAGCCACTAATGTATTTTTAATCCCATTGAATGATGGTGGTTTTTTCCTTAGGAAGCTGTCTAACATTGATCCTCCATGTTGTGGATCAGGGTGCTCCATACGGGTAAGGTAATTATTCATTACATGAGTGAGTTGTCCTAGTATGGTGAGAAGCTGATCAGCACCAGTTGCATCACCAGCTCCGCTATAATTATAATGAGTAAGAGGTAAATACCTACATGGATTAGGTGAATTGATATTGTTTCCATTCCTTCCAATAGACCTCATTTCTAAACAATGTCACAAACTAGATTAGTTTATGAATCGAAATACATAATTCCATACTTGTAAAACACTTAACATAAATTGAACAGTTTATGGATATAATCCATAATCATAAAAATAATTCTTTGAGGAAGTATATACTCATAAACCCATCATAATTTTTTGTAACGAAGATGAAAATTATCCTAAGCATATCCCCTGGGAGTGTCGTAACCAAGAGTGTAGCAAGGCCCATTATCGTGCGCCAGTTCCCATTTGAGTTTAGCTCAAAGCGGTGTTTTCGGGTTTTAACCCTATGTACTACTTTTCCAGAGCCACCTCTACCTTCTCGTATCCAGCAAAGGATGTATTTCATGGAAGAATCCCAAAATCTCTACAATACCGAAATTCTTGGATGTTTTTTCTATACTAAACCTCAATGTCTATCTAAGGATAATGTGCTCTAATAAGAGTTTATCTAAATCTAGTTTCCAAGGATTGTAATAAACTTTATCTGATACTAACTGTAACACCCTGACACCAGTTACCTAGAGTCATTGCATTATTACATAACATTGGTATGATAACGTGGAAATCATGTCCCAAAAGACCGATCAGCTTATTATTATTGGAAAATAGATTTATACATAAGTTCATCTTTACAACTTGAAACGAAATACAACAATAATTTATTCCATTAGAAACATTCCATCCTCATAGATTATGCATTCATGTCACTCATAACTAACTTCTTCATATCCTGGTAAAATGAAACATAAGAAAGGGTTGAGCTTAAATGCTCAGTGACGGTATGCAATACAGCAGAAGATATCATAAATATTAAGCATGGTTAATAATTGAAAACAAATGCCTTTAAAAATAATAAACATGAACGCTTTTATTGTAGGAATATGATCTGAGTAAATAGTTCCATAATAAAACATAATCATGGGTATTCTACTAGTCTAATGACAACATTAACCTTCAATTTTATTTTCATAATTAGGGAATGTATAATGTCGGACATTCTGAAATTTATTTTCAAGGCCTCGTCCAAGACATCTAAAAATTATTATGGCGTTGGCCAAAACCATATATCAAATTGGGAAAGGCCTCGTCCAATTCCACGTCACTTTTTCCAATGAGACCTACTGATATCGAGGACCTGTAGCAGGCTACACCCGTCACATACTAAGTCCAATACATTCCTCATATGAAATAGTTGAAATATAACATAAACATTGTTATTAAAACTAGCACATGAAATGTCAATACTTTAACCATTAACCATGAATGGTATAAAAATAACAAATCCACAGTCAAACATATCACAAAATCTTCAATACAATATAGAATATTTGTATCATAATTAATCGACTTAAAACAAGTTTAAAATCTTTCAAAGGATGTTGACATTGATGAAATAAAAACTATTGGAGAAAAATATCTCTTTATTTTTTTTAAAATTATTATAATGTTAGATAATTATAAAAGAAAACATTTATTTTGAAAATATTCTTAAAATATTGTAAGGGAATCTTTTACAATGTTATAACGGTGGAGAATAACAGCACCCACAATATAAGATAAAAAAATGATTCTTACCATAATTTTGTCGAAAAGGTAATAAAGTACCTTGTTTGGAAAACGACTAAAATATTCGTTTCAAAACATATAATTTAAAATAAGGGTATAAATGGAATTAAATCAATTTCTAGTAAATAGTAAAAATGTTTTGAATTAAATTTTTATGAAACATGGTTGTGGATGATAAAGAGGTCCTTTTAGATACCTACATAAAACAACTTCGGATAATAAAGAGATTATAGAGTTAACCCTTAACTTGTACCATTCTTGGTTGAGGGTTGGTTAACCTCATGTATAATTGTGAAATAATTGTTATTAATTTATACAATAACCATATACATATATATGATATCATATATGATCTTCTAATATTGCTTTGGTAATAATATTTTACTGTTATCGTCGTTTCGTGGGTTAACTGATTTGTTTTCCTTTGAATGATTTGGTACGTAAGTAATGATTTTTATGGACACAAGGTATCTTATTAATATTCATAATGATATTAAGTCTTTAAAAATTATTTTTATTCATCAATTAAAATTATTCTTGAATGGATACGATGGGGAATGAATGTCCTTGCATTCGTGGAGATGGTAATCTGTACGTACGCACGTGTGATAATATCATTTGTTTGATATTAAATTTATATATCGATCTTATATCATATATACAGAATAATTATCATATTATATTTATTATTTACTTCATTTATACTCATTATTATATACATCCAAATGTGGAAGTGTTTTAATAACAAACTATAACCCGACATGGAGACGGAAATCCGTACGTACACACTTATGGTGACTTTGTCATTTATATGATGGATATAAAAATGAATTTGGTTGTACCATTTTTATAATAACATCAATGTATATATAAGATACTGGAGGTATTATTATAGAATAGAATCAACAATAAAAGGGGAATTGGAAGAAAATAAGAACTTGAAAGAGGTGATGAAATATTTATCTTTTCATTGGCTTATTCATTTTTATTTGATCAAAATAACTCCTTAGGTTGGATTTTTGACTGAAGGAATTCCTCTAGGATTAAGGGAGAAATGTTGGGAGGATATTTTGGCAGGGGTTGGACAATCCAAATGGATTTTCTGGTGTTAATTTCAGAGAAGGGGAAGTGCCCTTTTTTAAGAGGGGTGAGGGTCACCTTAGGAATGATTGAAATATTATTTTATAATAAAATAATTTTCTATTTCTAATGGCTCCAAAATGAATTATTTAAAGGATAAGGTGGGTATGAGTCGAAATTATCTCTATTAATAGGTTTTATAAAGTTTAAGGTCACTATAATAACCATATCATTTAGATTTAACTATTTGTTAAATAGTTTGACTTTTACCATGTCTCATTGTATTTTTCTATTATATAGTTAATAATCATACTATAAACATCCATGAGAACCCCAATTGGTTCATTAATTATACACCTATCATTATATAAGCATTTTCTCCAAACCATATATTTTTAGTATTATTATATCAACAAATAATATTGTATTAGTTTTAAAAACACATTTATGTCTATTTAGACATTATTTAATAAATGATTTTTTTTGTAGTCCGATCAAATTTATTACTTCGATATAAATACATTTAATCAACCCTAACATGTAATATTAACCAAGTAAATTAGTCTAAATCATTAAAAGTATCAAATTAGATTTATTTGGATATTTATAATATCAATTATTTTAATTTTTCATTAATATGGTAATTACTACATCATCATTGTGTCATAAATAAATTAAATTAGTTAATGTTTAAAAAATATAAATAAAATACCATTATGTAGGAAATATTTTTATATTTCTAATGAATATTTATATTCAAATTCATATTGTGTGTAACCCTTAATTAAACCTAGATTAGTTATTAAACGTTGAATTTAACTCATTTATGTATTCTATAAATAAAATAATAATAAATGTCCTAATCTAATCTAAGTGGGCCAAAGAGGATCATATTTTATTCATAAGGTTGTTATTGATCGAATTATACTTATCCAATATAATTATGACAGGTGTTAGGATTATAATAATATCATTTTTACCCTTAATTAACCTATTAAATTTTAACCGTGGTAAATAAAAGTTAAAAGTTCCTATTCATAAAAAATTATTTTCATCATATTGAACCACATTTTAATTACTGATATTAACCGTGTCTCTTGGATTTTTTAAATATAACTCATAGAAGCGGTAAAATTGTAACGACCCGAATCCGGAGCCACATAACCGGTGCCCCGTACCCAGTTCACCACATGACCTCAATCGCGTTTCCCCAAATGCCAAAGGCTGCCAACTAGCAGTGAGGGCCTTGGTGAGTCTGTGGGGAAACTATGCCCTCATTTGGTAAACTATACAGCAGAAGAATAAACATAAACAATAGCGGAAGTAGTAAACATCATACAACAATTGTACTAAGATTCGACGCAATTCCTGATATAATAATGATGCAGAATGGTACATGTATCTATGGAAGGTAGTAAACAAAACAATGTGCTGAAATACAACTGAAACCAAAGTACTAAACGTAAACAACAACTCCAGCAGCATCGCGAGCCAAATCCCAATCCCATGCCCTCCAGCTCTAACCAGCTATCAAGTACCTGAGGTAGAAGGGCCACGATCCCTATCTACACCTACAACCATATAATCTGTTTAGGACGAAAGGCAGGACCCAAACAGGGTGTGAGAATAATCCCTGTAGGAATCCACCACAAGATTTGTGCCCTACTATCAGTGAGTAATATACCAAAAGTAAAGTAAAATAAGTACAGTAATAGACTAAGAGTACACCAGTAAATAATCCTACCAATTACCATTCACATTCATTTATTTATTCAACCAGGAAAAACATGAAAAGATTTCTATTCCAAGGTAAAGCAGGTAACACATCGGGTATCTCAAAAGACTACATAAACACAAGAAGTGCAAAACCCAAGATTGTTCTTTGTCTTGGTGGACTCGTCACAACCAACCATCAAAATTCACACTGACTCTCTGGGTGGATCAAACTTGCAGACCCCTATAGTCCAGTAATCAAACAAGGCACATACACTCTGGGAAGATCTCACGTCAATTCCCTTATGGTCTTGCAACGATAGCTAACGACTCTCTGAGGAAGCAATTACGTCTAATTCTTCCTGAGGTCTCAATACGTGTGTAAACTAAGAACACTCTTGGGAAGCACAAAGTCATATTACCATAGGTCCTGCTTAAGAAACTAAAACCAACAGACCCTCTAGGGAAGCACTTAATCATCTATTCCCTCTTTGATCTCCCACACCAGGTTCTCACAGCCCTGAGCAGTCTAGTTGTGTGTAATCGACTGTCAGAAACCCAAAGTATGTTCAAAAACTACTTGTCCAATAGCTACCATGCATTAAAATCATTTAAACAGTAGGCAACACATGTAAACAGTTATAACAAGTAAACTATCAATTGCAATAGGGTTTTCCTCACAGGAAAACGGTGCCGAACGACGATAAACAGCCAAACAGGGAGAAACCATCCTTGGGGTTATCCTCAAACATGAAACCAAGCATATATTAGCAGAAATTAATCATAAGATAACATGAAATCTCGGTAAAATAAACAATAGGATCAAAATCCTCAACACGGGATACCCGGTACATGGGTATCCGACACTTTTGCAACTAAAACTCAATGAACGTCAACGTAGGGCAAAAAACCACCTACCTTGATCCTCAATGATCGATATACGTGAACATCGGCCCGTGAATCGGCCTAGAATGGAGTATATCTGCAAAAAATTCTAAAACGTTCAACCTCAGATAACTCACACGAGAAGAAGAATCAGGAAACGAGGCCAAAGAAGAACCAAGAACTCACCACTGTGATTCTTCTTCAATAGACGGAGTTTGATTCGGACAACCGGTGACAGATCTATGGCTCAGAGAAGAATAGGCCTCCTCGGATGCTCTGGACAGAATTAGTCATAGAAGAAGATGTTTATGAGCATTTGGCATGACCCGGTCTGATTATTGAAATAAAAATAAAGTACACAGCGTGTACTTTTAAAGTACATGGAGTGTGGTGGGTTTTTCCGTACTCCGCTAAAATCAGCCTCCACGTCACCTCTAGACACCGTGTGTGTGGCCCGAACACGGCCATCACACAACTTCGAGCAGGAGGAGAGTACACGGAGTGTACTTCATAAATTTCCAGAAACACCATTTTCTCTAAAAATCCAGAAAAAGGAAAAAAATACCTGAAACGAAGATCCGAGTTCTTACAAACATCCCCCATTAAAGAAATTCTTCCCCTAATTTCCCTAACGAGGAGTAAATAAAGAAACGTCGAACAACTATGGCCATTGTGATCACATATCAGCCTCCCTCTCCTAAGTCTCATCCTATATATGGTCGTGCTGCCATAGCACCCGTACTATAGGAACAGACCGGCCACAGAGTACCTTTGCACTACGATCAACAATCCTGATTGGATGCTCCTCAAAAGATTCATCCTTCTCCAACTCAACCTCCTCAGGTTGAAAAACATGAGATGGGTCTGAGAAATACCTTCGAAGCTAAGAAACATGAATGACGTCATGCATATCCTAGTACCTCTAAGGTCACTGCAACCTATACGTAGCCAACCTGACTTTCTCCAGAATCTCAAACGGCCCGACGTATCTCAGTGAGAGTTTCCCCTGTCTCCTAATCCTCTTATATCCCAACCTCGGGGTAACACGCTGGAAAACCTGGCCTCCAACCTTGAACTCTAAAGGTCGTCTCTGCTGATTAGCATAAGACTGCTGCCGAGATTTTATAGTCGCCATTCTCTTCCGAATAAACTTTATCTGCTCTGAGGTCACCTGAACAAGACGAGGTCCCAGCAAAGATGCCTCTCCTGCCTCCATCCAATATAAGAGAGATTGGCATGGCCTACCGTACAAAGCCTCGTAAGTTTCCATCTGAATAGACGCCTGAAAACTGTTGTTGTAGGAAAACTCCACCATAGTGATATGCTTCTCCCAAGTACCTCTAAAGTCTAGAATGCAAGCTCGAAGAATATCCTCAAGAACCTGGATTGTACGCTCGGACTGGCTATCTATCTGGGGATAGTATGCTATACTCAAAAGTACTTGTGTACCCAAATCCCTCTATAGACCCTGCCAGAAGTGCGAAGTAAAACGTGTATCCTAGTCAGAAACAATGGAGTGTGGAACTCCTTGTAGACGTACAATCTCTCGGATGTACAAATTTCACGGCTCATCAATTCTGAAGGTCTCCCTGATCGGAAAGAAGTGTGAAACCTTCGTGAGCCTGTCCACTACAACCCAAACCGCATCATTTCCATGAGGCAATCTCGGTATCCATGTCACGATGTCCATCGCGACATCATTCCATTTCCACTCAGGAATGGGTAACTGCTGTAAAATCTTTGATGGTCGCTGATGCTCTCCTTTCATCTGCTTACAAATCGAACATCTCATGAAAAAACTAGACACATCTTTCTTCATACCTAGCCACCAATATTGACAGTGTAAGTCTCGATACCTCTTGGTGACACCAGGATGAAATGTCCAAGAAGAAGCATGAAACTCCCGCATCAGCTCCTCACGTATGTACGCTGAAACCCATACGCAGCCAGGAAAATGTAGAACCTCATCATTTCCCACTATCCACCCCGGAGTAGGGTCTCTATATAACACACCCTCCCATAGGACTAGGCCTTATGGGTCTGAGAACTGCCTCATTCGAACTCGATCTAAAAGAGTAGAGGTAATAGCTATAGAAGAAAGAACCGTCTGTCCCTGTCTTTCATGCACCTCCAAATGTATCTCAAAGAATAGATCCATAAGCTTCCACTCGTTGCTGGCCTCCTAAACTGCCTGCAAATGAGTCATCATGCTCAGTGCATCAGCCACAACATTACCTTTACCAGGCGTATAAGTATGATCGAAGTCAAAATATTGTAGGTACTCAACCCACCTCCGCTATCTCAGATTCAAGTCATGCTCTGTGATGATATACCTGAGGATATTGTGGTTAGTATATACCACAAAATTCTCTCCCATGAGATAGTTCCTCCAACAACGCAAAGCATGAGCAACTGCAGCCAACTCCATGTCATGCGTAGGATAGTTCTTCTCATGGGGCCTCAACTGCCGAGATCCATATGAAACAACACGATCATCCTGCATAAGCAATGCTCCACGCCCGATTCCGGATGCGTCCCAGAAAACTGTATACCTCTTGCCCGACTCTGGTAGAACTAGAATCGGTGCTGAAGTAAATCTCCCGTTTAGCTCCTGGAAGGCTGAATCGAAAGCTTCTCACCAAATATATTTCACACCCTTCATAGTCAAGCTCGTCAACAGTGCTTCTAAGCATTAGAAGTTTTGTATAAATCGCCTGTAATAACTATCCAGTCGCAAGAAACTTCATACCTCGAAGACATTTTTCGGCTGCTCCCAGGTAACTACTACTCTCACCTTTTCTAGGTCTACTGATACTCCGGTCTCTAAGATGACATGGCCCAGGAAGTGAATCTTGTCCATCCAGAAGTGGAACTTTGAGATCTTAGCATATAACTGATGCTCTCTCAGTGTACTCAATACGATCTCAATATGGGTAGCATGGTCGTGTAAAGTGTGAGAGTACACCAAGATATCGTCCACAAAGACAATGACAAAAGAGCCCAAGTAAGGATGGAAAAATATGTTCATCAGCACCATGAAAATTATCGGCACGTTCATGAGCCCGAAAGGCATAACCAGATATTCATACCGACCATACCTACATTGGAATGTTGTGAGATGTATATTAGATGGTCTGACCCGCAACTGATGATAGTCGGATCTGAAGTCGATCTTCAAGAATACCTTGGTTCCTTGAAGCTGATCAAAAAGATCATCAATCCTCAGAAATGGATATTTTTTCTTGATCGTCAACTGGTTCAACTTTCTACAGTCCACACAAATCCATAAGGTACCATCCACCTTCTTCGCAAACAACAGAGGAAAACCCCAAGGGGAAGTACAGGGTTGGATAAAACACTTCGCCTGCAACTCCTCCAACTGCTTCTTGAGTTCTTGCAATTCAAGTGTGGACATCACTACTACAAAAACGGCCTATATCAGCGCTAAAAAGGGCTTTAACAGTGCTAAAAAAGTGCTGTAAAGCTCAGCACTAATATAGGGTGTCCCTTTTATCAGCGCTTTTAAAAAGCACTGATAAAGGTCAAAAAAAATTAAAAAAAATTACAAATAATACGGGGGAGTGCTTTTATCAGCGCTTCACACCCCTTTTATCAGCACTAGGAGGTCTCCCGCATGCTGCCCTTCCCGCGAATCCCCCATACGCACACACTCCCTTCCCGTGCATCCCCCATATGCGGGCACCCCCTTCGCTTCCACCCAAACTCGAACCTGGTACCTTCCCCCTTTCGTGGCCGCACCATTACCACTATTCCATCTCATTTTGTTCTATATTTAATGAGATATCTATATATATATATATAGTTATATTTATTCATATTTTGATATAGATTCATATTAATATAAATATATTTATTCATATATTATTGTATATATATATTAATTATTTTATTAATATATAAATAAATATATATATATATAGTTATAATTTATTATACGTATATTTATTTGTATATTAATATATACTTATAAGATTATTTTTAAATACATTTATGAAAAAATATGTTTTTTAATTGTATTTATAAATAAATAAATACATACATACATACATACATAGATATAAACAACACACAGACACACACAGAGACACACACACACACAAACACATATATATTTATAAATAAACACATATATATATGTGTATTTGAATAGCCATAGAATGTAATTATAAGATTAGTTTTAAATACATTTAAGAAAAAATATGTTTTTGATGTGTGTTTATAAGTAAGTAAATAAATAAATACATACATATATACATATATACTACACACAGACACACACATAGACACCCACACACACACAAACAGATATATATTTACGAATAAATACATATATATGTGTATTTGAAAAGCCATAGAAAGTTAAAACGACCACAAATTATAATATAGAATTTCGTTTCAATGCCACAACCAGTCAAATCGAAGAAATGAAACAATATTCGATATGATATGTGGTACATTCCTAACAGATATCCGGAACAGAAGTTATACTTGTTTGAATGTTAACAAATATGGGTATCCCGACTAAAAACTTAGTTTTGAAGGCCTTCTAGGCCTTTTTTGGGGTTGAAAATTGTGACAGAGGATTTTCTTAAGTCACTAACTCGTGGAGCTTGTCGCAGCCTTCGATTTGATATGCTGTAGAGCTCAAACAGACATTCGGATCAAAATTTATGGCCGTTTGAAGTTTGAGTTACATTTTCAACATATTTTAGATCTTTTATTAATTGTTTTTATTTTTTGTGTCCTCAAATTGTAATTAAATGATTTTTAATCGATAATAATTAGAAAATTATTAATTAATAATATTTTCTTAAAATATATTGAATCCATTTTCACTAAATTTCTTATATATTATATTTAATAGTCTATTTATACGTATCTATAACATATTTAAAAAAATATATATTGTATTTATATCAATATAAATATACTTATATAAAAAAATATTTTTTTTCATGAAATTTTTTTTTTTGAAACTCAACATTTTTCATCACTCGGTAAAAGCGATGATTAATCCCCCCTGTATCGGGGCCACTTAAGGAAGCGCTGATAAAGGGGTCCCCTTTATCAGCGCTTTTTTTAGCGCTGATAAAGGCCCCCTTTATCAGTGATTTTTTTGAGTGTTTATAAAGGGGTAGCGCTTCCCTTTCCAGTATTTGGAGCAGTGCATCATATAAGGAGGTATGGATACTGGTGATTCTCCAGGAACAAGCTCAAAAGAGAAGTCTACATCAGGCTCTGGAGGCAACCCTGAAAAGTCTTCTGGAAAGACATCCGTAAAACGGTCAACTACCAGAGGGAAGTCTATCTGAGAAGTTCCCTGATCATCCAGATATAAACTAGCAATCTGGGCTATAACACTGCCCATCCCATGATGCTTGGGTCCACCTATGCTTTCCTGGACATCCCATTCGCCCTTGTGATGAAAGGACCCACTCTCTGGTGACGTGAAACTCACCCTGCGGTGATAACAGTCGACAAAGGCCTGAAAAGAAACTAGCCTATCCATTCCAAGAATGAAATCATAACCCATCATCTCAAGGACATAAAGATACACCAAGAAGTGACACCCACCAACCTCAAGGGGGCACTCCTTGCACTGATGCACACAAGTAGTTCTACGTCCCAAAGGATTGTCTAGTGCTAAATTATCCTCAGATGTAAAGACATTAAGTCTAACGCTCTCCACAGTGTGCATAGAAATAAAGATATAAGAAGCTTTGGTATCATGCAGAGGATAAAAATTAGGCTACTAAGATCATACCTAGAATTGTAGAAGGTCTAGGATCCTACTCCCGATGAATCTGCTCTACCACAAAACGTCTGGCCAGTACCGCAGCACTGTGTAGCAGCTTGATATCTCTGAGCTGATCCTGCCTGAGCCTGACCACCGCATCTGCGACCTCTACCCTGTCCTGAACAACCTGAAGAACTCCAGCCCCCAGTCTTGTGTGGAACTAGTAATCCTGCCCCTGTATGAGGAGTAGATGATGATTCTCCTTCAATAGCTGCTGGAAGAATAACCCTGCAAAAACACTGCAGATGGCCCATCTTGCTGCAAGTTCGGCACTCCACTGGATCTCTCGGGCACTGAGGCATCTTATACCCGCTCTTCCCACACTGATAGCACACCACCTGGTTTTCAGAAGGAAGATCCCGTTTTAAAGAATAAATACCTCACTTCTTCATGTCACCTCGAGTAGACTCTCGGTGGCACTTCCTGCTATCAGTATAAAATAAATCAGCCTTGGGTGATGAACCACCCTGGTCAACGAATCCAGCCACCCTCAGATTCCGTTTGGTGATCAGCGCCTAGTTGACTATTAGGGTAATAGAAGTCAATTGGAAGGCATTGACCTGCAATCTGATATCTTGCTTGAGGCCTTCCTCAAACTTCCTTTCCAAAAACAGCTCGTCATTTCCTAGAACGAGAGTGAAACACTGTAAATTAGTGAAACGGGAGGAATACTCCATAACCGAAAGAGTACCCTACTGCAGGTTCATGAACTCTCTAGCTATTTCAGCCCTCAGTGTCGCCGGATAGAAGTAGTCATAGAACGTACGCTGAAATTCGTCCAAAGCCAAAGTCCACTGGCACCCTGCCTGCAAGACTACATCCCACGACCTCTTGGAAGAATCTCGCAGCATGTAGGTTGCGATCTTCACCCTTCTGCCTGGGGGTGTCTTCAGATTCTCGAAGATGGAGAGCATGGTTTCTAGAAATGACTCTGCAGCGTGAGGTCCTCCATACCCAGTGAAAGTGGGAGGATGCTGCTGCTGGAAGACTCGCATCAGCTCTGCCATAGACGGGGCAGGATGCTAAGCTCCCTGGAAGGTCAGCATGAATCTCATGAAACCATCTCTGAACTAAGATTCAGCACTAGTGTATGGAATCACTACAGGTGCCATGTCCGGAATGATCGGCAGAACTATTGGTAGTCCCTGGTCTGTCGTATCAGGTGTACGGTCACTACCTGGTTCCTGACGTGCAATGGGAGGACGTCTTGGTACCATATCCCTGAAAGGTCAAAATCACAACTTGGTTTTAGGATTAACAAGGACAGAAAACACAAGAGTACAAAACAAGAACAAGAGAGAGAAACACTTAAGATTGCAAGACAAGACTACGTGGTGTGTATTTAAACTACATGACATGTTTTCTATGCCTTCCACAAGGGCATATAACTCTTCCCCCACTTGTCGTGTAACATCCCTAACTACATGGCCTGTTGTCCCAAAAGACGACGTGTACTTGAACTCCACTACCCTGCCCGAGTCTCTTTACACGGCTAACCCACACAGTACTCCTAATTCTAAACTACATGGCATGTTCACTAAAGACACGACATGTACCAGACAAGTTTCGGCGACCTGTGTAGTGGTTACATGACCGGCTACATGGCTGACCCCTACACGGCGTGTATAAGAATAGATAACACTGACCCATGTTGTTTGTGACACAGCTGGGTACCTAGAAAAAACTACAAGGTGTGTTCATACAAAACACGACATGTAATACCTGAGTTTCCCCGACCCGTGTTGTTAGTGACACAGTCGGGTACACATTTGACCACTACACAGCGTGTACTTTTAGTACACGTCGTGTTCCCCAGAGACTTTCCGACACCCCGTGTCTCTGTTCACAAAGTTAGTAACACAGTTTAAAGACTACACGGCATGTATTAATAATGTACAAGCCATGTATTTTGGTTTTTTCTGGGCAGTAGCTCATAAACTTCACTGAATGCCAGAAACACTAAAAACAACATCTATGTGCGAATTTCCGACCCGTGGGGGCCCATACTCCCCGCGAATCAAAGCATGGCATCATAACAATGCATATAACAAGTAAAACAGAAAAACAAGTATGTCCATCACAACAACTATCAGAACAACATGCATAATTTATCATGACATCTATCACAACAGCATGAGATTCTAATGCACCCTAGATGACATGGTAAGATGCATGACATGTGATTTCCTATCTAGTGCCTATATGATGCATGAGATGGAACACCCTCATCTCATCCGGATGCAACAAAATAGAACCACAATCATATAAACTGTAACAGCACAAAACATCTACATCACCCAATGGTGAAATATAATAAACTGTAATGCTTTCAAAAACTGAAAATTGCAATTATTAGGTAATATAGATTTTCCTTATACAAAGGTTAATTACTCCCAGGAACATTTAATTACTAACTACCCATTTCTCCTTATCCCTATCTATTATCGCAATATATTAAGGCAACAAGAAAGAAATAAAACCTCCTTTGATACAACTTTGTAATGACCTGAATCTAGACCCACATAACTGGTGCCCCGTACCCAGTTCGCCACATGACCTCAAGTGTGTTTCCCCAAATTCCAGAGGCTTCCAACTAGCAATGAGGGCATTGGTGAGGCTGTGGGGGAATAATATCCTCATTTGGTAAAGTATACAGCAGAAGAATAAACAAAAACAATAGTGGAAGTAGTAAACAACATACAACAAATGAACTAAGAGTCAAACCAATGCCTGAAATAATAATGATGCAGAACGGTACATGTATCTATAGAAGATAGTAAACAAAAAAACCTGCTAAAATACAATTGAAACCGAATTACTAAACGTAAACAACAACTACAGTAGCATCGCGAGCCAAAGCCGGGTCCCATGCTCTCCAGCTCTAACCAGCTATCAAGTACCTGAGGTAGAAGGGCCACAATCCTTATCTACACCTGCAACCATATAATATGTTTGGGCTGAAAGGCCGGACCCAAACAGGTTGTGAAAATAATCCCAGTAGGCAACCACCATAAGATTTGTGCCCTACTGTCAGTGAGTATTATAGCAATATTAAATGAAAATAAGTACAGTAATAGACTAAGAGTACAACATTATATAATCCTACCAATTACCAATCACATTTTTTTAATTAAACAACCAGGAAAAACTAGCAAATCTTTGTATTCCAAGGTAAAGAAAGTAACATAGCAGGTATCTCCAAAGACTACCTAAACACAAGCAGTGCAAAACCCAAGCTTGTTCTTTGGCATGGTGGACTCGTCACAACCAACCATCAAAATCCACTCTGACTCTCTGAGTGGATCAAACTAGCAGACCCCTATATTTTATTAATCAAACAAGGCACATACACTATGGGAATCTCTCAAGTCAATTCTCATATGGTCTTACAACGATAGCTACATACTCTCTAAAGAAGCACTTCTGTCTAATTCAACCTACGGTTTCGATGTGTGTGTAAACTAAGAACACTCATGGGAAGCACAAAGTCCTTTTTTCGTAGGTCCTGTGTATGAAACTAAAAACAACAGACCCTATAGTTAAGCACTTAATCATCTATTCCCTCTTTGATCTCCCGCACCAGGTTCTCACAGCCCTCAGTAGTCCAGTCGTGCGTAATCGACTGTCAGCAGCCCTATGTACATTCAACAACTACTTGTCCAATAGCTACCATGCATCAAAAGAATTTAAACAATAGGAAACACATGAAAAAAGTTATAACAAGTAAACTAGCAATTGAAATAAGGTTTGCCTCATAGGAAAATGGAGCAGAACGGCGATAAACAGTCAAATAGGGAGAAACCTCTCATGGGGTGATCCTAAAACATGTAACCAATCATATATTAGCAGAAATTAATCAGAATCTAACAAGAAATCTTGGGAAAATAAACAATATGGTCAAAATACTCAACCCGGGATACCCGATACATGGGTATCCGACACTTTTTCAACAAAAACTCAAAGAACGTCAACATAGGGCAACAAACCTCCTAAATTGATGCTTGAATATCGATATACTTGAACCTCGACCTGTGAATCGGCCTAGAACGGAGTAGATCTGCAAAAATGTCTAAAACATTCAACCTCAGATAACTCACACGAGAGGAAGAATCAGGAAACGAGTCCAAAGATGAACAAAGAACTCACCGCTGCAATTCTTCTGCAATCGATGAAGTTTGATTCGGACAACCAGTGATGGATCGGTGTCTTAGAGATGAATCTGCCTCCTCGGATGCTCTAGACGGAATTAGGCGGAGAAGAAGATGTTTATGAGCATTAGGAGCCACCCCGTTTCGATTAATAAAATAAAAAGAAAGTACAAGGTGTGCACTTTTAATGTACACGACATGTAGTGGGTTTTTCTGTACTCCACCAAATTCGGCATCCATGTCACCCCTACACACCGTGTGTGTGGCCCAGACATGGCCAACACACGGCTTTGAGCAGGAGGAGAGTACACGACATGTACTCAGAAAGTACACTGCGTGTACTTCAAAAATTTCCAAAAACTCCATTTTTCTCTAAAACTTCTGAAAAAGAAAAAACATACCTGAAACGAAGATTCGGGTTCTTAAAAAAAATAGGTTTTATACATATTTGGAAATGCTCTTAGGAGGTGGGTAAAAGATGGTAAAAACTTCGCTAAAATTTTTAAATATCTAAACTCATTATAAAATGACTCGAATGAGTTACATTGAACTTATATAGGTATTATGTTTCTATTTTGACCTAAAATAAATTTAGATAAAATAAATAACTATTTAAATAAACAGTCAGTTTAAAAGAATAACTTAGTGTTTTTCACTATTTATTAAAAATTGAATGTTATCAGAAAAATACCCAAAATTCAGCCTATGCTAATTTCGATATTCTGAATCCCGAAATGATGTCCATTTTGAAAGATACAATTTATAAAATGTCAAAAAGTGTGTATTATGATTCCTAAGGGCTAGTTTGATTGGTCGTGGTGTGTTAGAATCTTAAAATTGCGTACAATGACAGCTATTAAATTATTCAAAGGGAAACATTAAGTGGAATCTTGGGGTGTTATAACCATCCTCCTTACAATCTATTGGTAAATTACCCCTACCACAAATCGTTGTCCTACCCCTTTATAGGACTCCCACGACGACAAACCTTTATAGAGTGGCCCAATCCCTTGCACACCTAGAAAACATCTATGCCAATTTCTATTCTCCTCTGTATAACAATCCCCCAACGACAAACATATGAGGAGTGCCCCTAATGATTGCAGCCAGATCAAAAATCAATCTAGTTTTCATATATTCTCCTCACCGATTGAAATCCAGACATAATCAAAGGGAGTTCGGGATGGGTCAACTTCCACACAAACTTGTGGGTTGACAAGGTGAAAAACTACCGGAATACAACTACTAGAAAATAGGAATATTCCAACCAGATTACTGATCATAAAATTAACAGATGAGTTTGGAAATGGTATAAGAGTATTCTGAAAACACAACCAAACCACAGCCAAAGGAAGATCCAGCTTCATGTGGAAGTCTAAAGTCCAATGAAAAAGAAATAATATAAAACAATCAACTATACGGGGGCGCTCGACCATGCTCTGATGAGGTCCTCCTCGGTAGAAAATCAGATCATGATATTCTGGAGGCTGAAAATTCCCAATATCGTCCTATAATAAAGATTCCATGAGGTGAAGATGATACTGTCAAAGGAATCAACAGAAGGTCTCCTCAGTCTATACTAAGCCAATAGTGTGAGGATCAAGAGCGCAGTGGTTTCCGAAAATTCTAAAGGTGAAATATGGAGATTGGGAAGACCATCAATTAGATCCGCAACCATGGGACTTATCAAAGATTTCAGGAAGGGAGGAAGATATTTAGGTCAAGAAAAGGTGTGGAAAGAAGACCCTATTGTCCTGTTTGGATCCAGAGGTACCTCCTCCGCTAGGGGAGGATGGACTGGCGCTATTGCTGATGTCATCACTAAGGAGAAGCTGAGATCATTAGCCTAGGGTTCAAACATAATCTCTACTTCGGTTATAATTTTTAATTATTGTTGTAATTATTATTAATTAGCAACAATTTTTTAACAATTGATATATCTATGGAAATTGATTTCTCAATTCCATAAAATATTTTACCAGATCAAAATCTATTGTTATATCATATTAATTGCAACATTTTATAATTAATAATTTAATAATATATTAACAATAAATACTAATATAAATATTTTATCATCAATATTTATTCTTCTAATAAACGAATTAATAAAATTAATAACCTTTTCAATTAAAAAAAAATTAGTTTTTTAGTTTTTTAGTTTTACAGAAAAGTCAATATGTGCTATTTAGATTTTAAAAAAATATCCCATTAATTGAGTTTAATTTTTTATTTTAGTGAATATAAAAATTTGATCAACTCAAATTTCATTCATCTATTAAATAGTGAAATATTAAAAATAAAAAATATAATCATTACTATATTTGATATATTTGAATATATTTTTAAATAGATTCTCTACAAATGTAAATTTATTTATTTATATTTATATTTTAAAAAACTTATTAAATATAATGAAAATAAATTCAATAAATTAATTATTAAAATTTAATTTGGTTTTATTTTTTCTCTCTAATCGTGGACCCCTTGATCCAGGATGTCTTCACCCCTAACCCCTAATTTATCTCCATAAGAGAAGCTTCATTATAATGGCTGGATGAATCTCATATCTCATAGGATATACCTTAAAGGAATCATTTATATGATTGGTTTAAGAAAATTTGATATAAATAAATCATTGGTTCATGGTGGCTATTCAACCTCTAGTTTCCACCCCTTATGATATTGACGATAATGGTTGTGAGAGAATTTTTTTTGGATTCAATGTTGTATATTGAGGTTAAATTTTTTTTCATGAGGGTCTTATGTGTAATGGTTTTTATAGTGGTCAATCCTAGAGATGTGTCTTGGGGACAAGGTATTTCTCAAAAGTGTCTCTACTACTCAAAAATAATTAATCCTAGTGAAATGAAGGGTTTAGTTCCATGGGTTTAATTGATGATATATAGTTATCATTGGTTCATTTTCTTATTAATGATCTTTAAATTGTTCCTATTTTTAAACTCAACATGCCATTGGTCTTACTAGTTTATTGTTGTCTGTGTCAAATTAGAGGTCGTCTCTATCTAGTGGTTCTGAGATAGTTTCCAACATGACCTTTTTCTATTAATTTACTAGGAAAAAAATCAATTAATATAATTAATGATTATAAATTATTCCAGTAGAACTAGTATCTAAACAAATTCAATACATTGATTTATGATGTACAATGATGGAAATATTTCAGTAAATGTGGATAATTGGGGTTGCTAGTGGTCTGGTGGACTAAAACTTTCACTACTATTTTTTTGAACCAGGTAGAGTTATGTTTGAATGTTTGGTATCATATTTAATGAGGAACTAAAATTCCTTCTATAATTTATTTTTGGTTCCCACATAATAAGAAAAATTCAATTTTTTTACAAAAATGAAGAGAAGGCCTTTCGTGGATCTCTATCATTGGGATTTACTATACAATATTATGTCATTGATAAATTAGTAACTTATTTTTTTTTTAATCTTTATCCTATAGAGTGAATATTCAATATGAATGTCAATGATTTTTCATTTTGTCAACATCTCATAGTGGGTGGTGTAATTAAGTCAAATTTTTCTTATTTTTTCTTCATTAAATTGAATTTCGTCACATTATTTGTATTTTCTTAAAACATTCTATTTCTTTTTCTTTTGGAATATGTTCACCTTTCTCATGAATCAATACACCATTACTAAAATAGTTAGTCGGTGGAAACCTGGTCTCTGTCTTTCATTTCAAAACCACATAAGGATATGACTCTTAGTTAATCCTTTTTTGAAACTATTTATAATTATATTTATAATCCCTACAAGAAACATGCACAGTTTTAGGAAAATGTGAATAAATAAATATTGAGTCTTTACCTACATTGGTTTTTTTATGCATTTTATTTATTTTATATTAGTTCAATGATATGAAAAATACATTATTTCATATTAATTTTTTCGATGATAGATGGAAATCACACATAAAAGTCTATAAATATAGTGAATTACTAAAGTTTGAAATTTTTATTTCATTGTATTGGAATATCACATTCTAAAAAAATAATATTTATTTTTTCTCAATTTGGTTTTTTCTAATGCCTTATTAAAATGTTATCTCAATATCCGTTTTCTGATTTATAATTGATTATTAATACTATATTTGATTTTGATTTTTAGTTCCATTGATGTTTCATATTGTGTTTTATCATGTTTTCATTTTGTGACATCATTGATAATACTACCATGTTTAATAGTGAATTTATATATTTAAATAACCATTTATTATTTATTTTATGTCTTTTTAAAAGTCTTATCATTTTTTATGAATTTTTGTTTATGTGAATAATTGATATTGACAGTACAAAAAAATAGGATGTGAATGTGGGTTTCACTCTTATGCGGGTTTTATTATTATTATTGTGCATGTTAATGTTATATGAGATTATAATGATCCATTATTATTGGGAATTTTCAATATATTCTATAACTAAATTCCCATGTAACAAATCATAAAACATCCATTTTATTCATAGTGAATTTATCGTTAATTATACATTTAATGGGTTTTAATATGTTCCATTTAAATTTTAAAATTCTTGCATTATTATTATTATCTTAATATTTCAAGTCTTTCATTTTAATTTCTATCAAAATTTCTTTAATGTTTTTACTAAAAATTTATTATTATAATTTATTCTTTGAAACTATCATTTCTGTTTAAAATAATCATTTTTTACTTTTTGTAGTTAAATATTTTATTGTTTGACCCGTTTTAGTTTCTAGGAATGAAATAAAAATATTCATCATGTCTCACGTAAAAAATTGAATTATATATTTTACTATTATATTTTATTTATAATGTTATTCATTATTACTATTAAGGTGTTATTTAAATATAATCCCTATCAATTTTTAGTGATGTTGAATCATATAGGGAACTCAATGATATTGAATTAGTATAAAAATTTATATCCTATTATAGGTATAAAACGTTTAGTATTTTAATGATAATTCGAAGAATAATCCACAGATTAATCCATTGATGTACTAAATTCATTGGTTCATTACGTTAATTATTCATTTGAGCATATGTTTTATTATTTATTCTTGATTCATAGTCTTCTTCCCACTACCATATTCATGATTCTATTTAAATATAAATTATTGGTTACTGCTATAATGTCCACAAAATTTTACATTTTTTGAATCTATTACATTAACCATCGAATTTTATCAATAAATTTATTAAAAAAATCATGTATTATGACACATCACACATACTTCATTGATAGTATATTCCTTGATAAGTAAATTCTTATTGTTATTGATCATTATGGTTAGTAATCTACTTAACAGTGTCAAAATAAATAGAATAAATTTATAGGAATGTTAAAAAATCATAATGTTTCTATTTTAAAGAAGAATAATGACAACATTAATAGTAGAATGTTAATGATAATTATAGAGGGGATGATTTAGAATAGAACTCATATCCAACAACTCATATGCATAGATTATAACCCTCCTAAGGATGACTCCCTTGGTGATACAAGGAAGAATTCCATTGAATGAATAATTTCTAATTCCACTAACCTCACTCCAAATTATTACCCATCCAAACAAAACCCATAACATCCCCAAAATTCTAATTACATCAATTTTTAAAACCACCTATGGTAATGATTGACATAATAATTTGTCCTTCAAACACACACACTGACCTCAAACAAACAATAACCTCACAATCCTTTACTTATTTATATATCTTTCAGCACAGAAACAACAAATACCTTCAATTTAACTATACATTAAAACTAAAATATCCATAATTTTGAAAAATAATGATGTCCTATTATTTATCAATTTCTTAATATCCCATGGTTTTGGTTTTTGTAGTGTTCTTAGAAGTATTATAACATTTTCAATGCATTTTATTTGAAAATATTTTTGAATTGTAAGTACAAAAGTTTACTATTACATACCTTTAGTTTTAGAAATAAAAAACACTTCCCTAAATAAAATTTTATAAAATTTTATGTTCTATGTCTTTAGTATGTTTTTTATAAAATATTATCTTTTACCACATAGAAATAACCTAAATGTATTTCAAATTTCAAAATACAATTCCTCATTAAGATCATTAGATTATGTATTAATCTGATACCTCAGAATAATTTTTAATCAGATGCGATGTTAGGTATCAGTATTTTCTATCGCACTGGCAAAATTCATGACCATTAGATTGATTTTGGTTATAAAATAGGTAGACTAACAATCACAAGGATTATCCTATTGACAATTGATACCAGAGTCCAATGAACTAACCTATGTTTATAATTGTAATGCATATCCCCAATTCGATAATAAATAATAACTCAAGAACTGTAACGGTGTTAAAAAATGAAATTAGACATTATGTTATGAAAAACATGTTATAGTTATAAATATCCATTTTTTGGGGATGTTACTACAAACTAAGGAATATTACTCTTGGATTTTGGCATATTAATAAATGGTCATTTTTATAGTTTGGAGTATATTTCATTCAAAAATCAAGTAGTATAATTATTTATATACAAGAAATTAATGTTCCCCATCATTGTAATATGTTATGAAGTTTGAATTTACATTTAATACTTTTCTAGATTCCTGTATAATATTTTTTTATATTCTCATATAATCATTATTATTATCAATTTATTTTGTGGATAAGAATATAGGGAATCTCATCCATTAGAGCATAGGCTTCTAGTAATAGTAATATAAGGACCTATCCATAAATATTATAAATTCCTGAGTATTAGTAAATTAATTAATTTCATTAACATTGAGAATATTTTGGGGTTTAATTTTTAGTGATATTGGATATCATTCAAACACATCATGTAAAATTAATATAAGTTGATTCTTCTAAAATAACATCCATTTATTCAAGGATATAAAACTTTAAAATAAACTTGGGATTGTTTTTCATAATAAAAAATCAAAAAATTCAACTGTTTAACTTTATTTATCATACCTAGCCCTATACGATTTGAAAAACATTTTCAAACATTGGATTATCACAAAAATACTAGTAATGGAAAAAATGAAGATTTCACTATTCTAGTAAAAACATGAAAACAATTAGAAGACCTTTTAATAAAAACTCATCAGAATATATAGAAAAATAATGCATGTACCTCGGGACATCATTAACTGACTGAAAGTTAACATTTTTATTTCTTTTGGGAGATCACCATACACAGAAAAGGAAAAGCATCACGGAGGTCTAAAGTAATGCAACCCCAACGAATCATTGACAACAAACTACATCCCCTCACTAGGAAATGATCCCAAGTTAAAAAAGGAAACTGCACCGCTATTAGAAGTATCCATTGACGCCAGAAAATCCGCTACTATGTTTCCCTCCCGACATGTATGCGATATCACCGTGTGAACCCCCATTAGCACTTTGCATCTCCTGACAGCATAAACAATACTCCAAGGAATTCTTCCCATGTCCATCAGCGCTCAATACAGAAGAAGGGAATCGGTCTCCACCGACGAAATGCAAAGCTGCCTACTGGAGCACATGTCCAGACCCTTGGCCAAAGCCAGGGCCTCCACCGGAAGTGAGTCGCCCTCCCCGAACGAAGCAGTGAAAGCCGCCCACACTAACCCAGATTTATCTCTCATGACACCGCCCCCATGCATCTCCCCCCCGCGCAGCGACCCATCCGAGTTTAACTTTATCCCTTCATTCGGAGGGCTCCACCGAATCCATCGACCCTGCCCGACACCACTCGACTAATGTTCTGTAGATAGAGGCAGTACCAGAGCACTTACCGAAGGCGCCGAGTGACAGTCAGGAGATACCCGAAGCAGATCCCTAACATTGTTTTTCATTTTGAGTAGAATGCAGGTCAAGGATCCCGAAGTGTTTTTATGCCTACCATCATTCCAGGCCTTCCAGATTTTCCAACACCCAACACTTAGGATGATCGATCTGGCCTTTCTCTCCGCCCCTTGGTTTCCAGCTCCGCTAAACCACGCCTGCAGAAAATTGTCAGGAGAGCCGTCATACCCATTCCAACCGAAGAAGGCCCCATAAGTCTTCCAAATCCCTCTGGCACATTCACTATCATAGAAAAGATGCTCAACTGATTCTCGGTTGAAAGCCCGACAACACCAACACCTTGAGGCCATGTTCACACTCATTCTCTGCAAATTATCATCTGTAGGCAGGGCCCTATTCCGCACACACCACACCAGAATGTTAAATTTCAAAGGGATATATTTTCACCACAAGGACTCCCCCCATGGATCTGCAGTCCCAACGCTCCTCGTCACATGATCAAAATCCTTGATGGAGAAGGCACCTGACGAAGAGCCCGTGAAAACCAGTCGGTCATCCTCATCTTTAACAACAATAGAATTGAACATTTGCAATTTACTGGCATCAAGAATGGTTTGTAAGAACCTTGGGTGAGTACTCGCCTCTTTAAAAGATAAATCTGGGGTAGGACACCCCAGGAACCACAGCCTACCCACCCCCCAGTCCTGCTGCCAAAAGTAGATATTCCCACTACCCACAATCCATCGGGTGTTATGCTGAAGAATTTCCAGATATGGGAGAGTCAGGTTCCATATCCTCGATGATTGCCTTCTTTGAATATTCACATTCCGACCATAAACATCCTGCATGATTCTGCCCCATAAAGATCGACCTTCCATTGGCTCACAAGCTAACTTATCATGGTGCCCCTGCATGGTATTTGATACACTTCTCATATTGATACCCCCTTCAGATAGCGGTCTTGTTAACCGTTTCCCCGAAGCCCAATGATGCATACCGTCCATCTGACCATCCCAAATGAATGCCACCATAATCCTTTCCAACTTGGAAATTACACTTTTTGGGACCTTTAGAGTAGAAAGAATATGCATAGTGATGGAAACAAGAACACTGTTGACTAGAGTGATGCGGCCTCCAAAAGAGATAAATCTGTTCTTCCAGTTGTGGATACGCCCTGTAATTTTGCTTATAAGATTTTTAAAGTGATGCACCCTCAAGGAAGAGGGACTAATCGGAGCTCTAAGGTATTCCAAGGGAAAATATCCCCTTCCCATGCTCAAGCTGGCTCTCAATAACCTCTCCCTCCTCAAAGGGATCCACCTTGATGTTAAGAAGAGACTGTTTTCCTTGTTCACCAACTGCCCACTCCACTTGCAATATTCATTTAAAATCTCGTTAAGGCCCCTCGCTAATCATTTACTTCCATTGATAAAAATTATGGTGTCATCTGCGAACATCAGGTGGGCAATACCCCTAGTGGAATACCTATTGTGATAAGGAAGGATTTTACCTCAACTGAGCCCCTTATTAATGTAACAACGGAAAGCATTTTGCCCACGAATGAAGAGAGTAGAGGATAAAGGATCCCCTTGCCTGAGACCACGACATGTCTTGAAAAATCCAAAATGCTTGCCCATGAAGGAAGTGGAAATCCAGGCTGAGCTAAAGCAACGAAAAAGGAGGTCTATAGTCCAGTTGGAGAACCCCATACAAGCCAGGACTCTGAGAACAAAACCCCATTCCATCCTATCATACGCCTTGCTAATGTCCAATTTAACCACCAAATTGACCCCAAAAGACTTGTTGTTGATGCCACTGATCATTTCTTGGACCAGACTGATCGCACCCTGAATTGACCGCCTTTTAATGAAACAATGTTGTTCTGGATTCATCCACTCATCCAGGTGAATGGCCAATCTCTTATTAAGGATACTGGCTAGGATCCTGTATGGTAAGTTACATATACTGATGGGTCTATATTTATCAATGGACTGAGGATTATTCACCTTCGGGATAAGAATCATTTTAGTAGCACAGGCAATACGCGGTAAATCCCCCCCTAGGAAGAAATCCTGAACAGCCTGAACTAGATCCACTTTGATAATCTCCCACGAAGCCCTGTAGAAAGACCCAGAAAACCCATCGGGCCTTGGGGAACTACCTGGGATCAAGGTCCATGTCGCTTCATACACTTCATCCTCATCAAGAATTTTCCTTAATTCAGCATCAACGCCCTCTGAAACACTGTTGGAGAGACCCTCAAAAATCTCAGCATCCCCACTTGGATACCCCCCCTTCCATGGTAGGATTAGGAGCAGCCATTAGAGATTGAATAGCTGCATTAATCATAACCCCAACTTCCTCCCGGTCTGTGGAGAAGGATCCATCCTCCCTGCGGATATTGGGCCTCTGGACACGCTGGCGTTCCTTGATGCAAGCATGAAAATACCCTGTATTCTGGTCCCCCTCCTGAAGCCATCTCACCCGAGATTTCTCTCTAGCCACCCTTTCCTGTTTAAGCAGATTATCAGATAAAGAGTCCTTCCTTCTCATGTCACGACCCGACCCTACCCAGGCTCGAGCCGCAACTACCCCAAGCCCGCCTCCATAGGCCAGGGGCTGGCGACTAGCGCCGAAGGCACAACGTCTCAGGGAGACCTTTGTCTAAGTACCTGTACACACACACGCAGCAAACTCAATGCAACAGTGCAGAATAAAATTAAAGACAAGAAAAGTAAAGGAAAACTGCTATATATAAACCACAGTGTGCATCGACCTCTACAAGTACAAAGAAAGCTGAAAGTACACTGAAAAGAAAAGGGGAAAAACACGCGCCCAACCAACAAGTGCCACAACCCGACAACATGTAAACAAAAGGAAACAGCTGGCGGATCTCCCACCTGGAACCCGGCCACGACCACCGCACGCGGTCCACGCTCCCGAGCTCCTACGCTCCACTGAAGTCACGCTCCACCTGTCCGTCGTCTGCAAGGGCACACCAAGTGCGGGCAAAGCCCAAGCAGGGGTGAGTATAAAAATACTTCGTAGGATACCCCGAAGGCTCGAGGGGGCATCAAAGGAGGTACCGAAGGGTGAGCAGTAGAGCGAACGTAGAGGAGTATAAAAAGGAGTGCAGTAGAGTAACAGTAAAGAGTACAGCTCAACCCAACAAGAGGAAAGAAGGTAGACTCGTCCAAACACAAGGGGCTGGAAACGGTGAGAAGATGGACTTCCTGTCGAGTCTTCACTACCTATAATAAGAGAGAAGACTCATCCAACCACGAGAAGCTAGACACAGAAAGCACGTGGCATACCCCGTGCGTCTTCGCATCTCCTGGAAGGAGAGTAACCAAACCCAAGAAGTGGGTACTAGAACAAGGTATATACAAACCCATATGCTCAACAAGAAGCCCGGACAAGTTCGTAAGGGGATCTCCGTCCCATAGGTTAGCCCAAGAAAACGAGTAGCCAACAGTCCCAGAAGTAACACCATCGATGCCCAGCATCTCGCACGTCTGCCCCGAACCGCAAGCCAAGGGCTCAATCACCACACCTCGACACTGTCCGCTTTGGGCGGCACTGTCTCGCCCGCACGGTTTTAGGTCGCGTCACAAGGACGCGTCTCGGTGGGGGAAAGCGCTCCTCGTACTTGAGAGTTCTGGGGGAACGTCAACCACAACTCGTCACTGCCTCGTAGTCGAGAGGTATGCTCAAAGTCGACAGGCGACCCCCTGCCCAGCCCCGTTGGAGGATCCATGGAAGTCAACGGGTTCCCACTACAGGGAGACCCAGAAAATCGATGGGTACCACACTGCCCAGTCCCGTAACAGGGTAATCCACTGGAGGGCGACCCGGCTAAAGTTGGCGACGGGACAACTGCCCAACCCAGTTGGAGGTAACCCGGCATCGGGGACCACTGCCCAGCCCCGCTGGAGGTAAGCCTGGCATCGGGGACCACTGCCCAGCCCAGCTGGAGGTAAGCTCAGCATCGGGAACCACTGCCCAGCCCAGCTGGAGGTAAGCCCGGCATCGGGGACCATTGCCCATCCCCGCTGGAGGTAAGCCCAGAACTCCTCTGGCCATCCCTGCTGGATAGTAACTGCTCGGTGAACACCGCTGTACTGGTCATCCCTGCTGGATGGTAACCCACTGGCGAGCCCTGCTCGAACCAACCTCAGCCCTGCTGGCAACAACCTCAGCCCTACTGGAACAACCTCAGCCCTGCTGGAACAACCTCAGCCCTGCTAGTACAACCTCAGCCCTACTAGAAACAACCTCAGCCCTGCTGGGACAACATCAGCCCTGCTGGAAACAACCTCAGCCCTGCTGGAAACAACCTCCTGGGTAGAGGATCGGTGCCCGCTTGAATTGTTGGTCACACAGAAACCACAAGCTCAACCAGGGAACACGGAGCAATGGGAGAAACTCCCCAGGCCTCACAAGGCGATCCCGCTCCAATCCGCTGAGTCACTGTCGAAGCGGACCGCGACATCTCATCCCAGAAAGTGGTGAAAAACACCCACGCTGTACGAACACTCGTAGTCGCATACGGTGTCGCAGTCCGGCGAAAGGGCACCGTACTGAAACCCCTCACAGCCGAAGAAGCAAAGGAACCAAACCATCTCTTCCGGCCAAACCATCGAGAATAAGACCAGGGGGAGACCACTCAACCATGCTGGTCAGACAAAAGAGCACCAGGCCAGGGAAAACTCCACCCTACTAGTCAAACAAATGAGCACAGAGGGACCCTCAACGTCACGAGAGGTCAAAGTACGTAAAGAAGATCACGGCACGCACGTGGGGCCCACACGACGTGTGGCCCCAAGTCAACCCCAACTGAGCGCACAAACATCCTCAGGTACAAACAACCTCACGTACCTCCAAGCGCTCCCGTATACTCCCAGAGTATACCTCATTCCAGCCCAAAGGCTATCGTGCACACGACACCCAGCGTCAACGCGAAGGCATGACGTAACAACTCCACCTCAAAGGCTCATGCACGACCAAACACATCTTGTGGACCAATTACATCACTCTCCCAAGAGTGAGCGATCACACGCTAAGGGTCCGCTACAAACAAGGTAGGGCGAACCACCACTGAAGCACCTTCCATGCTTCCGCTATTAATAAGATCGTGCAAGAGGCTCTGCACAACCAATCGGATCACACCGTTGTAATCCTCACGAAAAAACACACGAGATCGACTTCTTACTCACATCCTACGGATATCCGACGGAAAAGTCACCAACACCGCCTCACGGCCGAACAGCGTCCCATGATCCCGAGCCTCTGCCCCAAAAACAGTCGGGCGCATCGCACCATTGTGATCCCCTCGGGAAAACACGTAAAAAGCACTACTCACTTGAGTGCAACAGATATCCAGAGAAAAAGATACGTTCCAGTGCCCCGCGCACTAGCGGTAACACGCGGGACCCGCATCTCGGTCCCAAAACTCAACGAACAGATCGCACCGCTGCGATCCTCTCGAAAAAGCACACAAGATGGACAATTCACTTGTCCAAAACGGTCGCCTGGTGATAAAGCTGGAAATCACCGTCAACTCCCGAAACGGCCCTCGCGGGGCCCGCACCATCGTGTGAAATTACAGCGGACAGACTGAGCCAACGCGATGCCCTCAGAAAAACACCCAACATCGACTGCTCGCACGCCCCGAACGGACGTCCGAGGAAAAAGTCGTGAAATGCTGCACGTAGCTCAAAAGACGGGTCGTGGGGCCCGCGCCTCAACTTCGACCTCTATGCCCGAAACTGCCCTGGAAACATCCGCCTCAGTGCCAGGGTCACAATGCCGCTGACGGCGCTCAAAACGGACGTCAGATGCGTCTGTGCCGCTCAAAACAAGATTCTCGGAAAAACGACAATCCACTTTAAGACGTGTCACGCCTCCGAGGCCCATCGTTTCGTGAATTAAAAATTCCCGAAACCATCTCAAAATATTCTCTTCGTCCCAAGGAACGCGTCGCCGCTGACGGCGCGCGAATCCGACACCCGGGCTGACATTTACAACTATTTAAAAAAAAGAATGGAAATTAGTGGGCTAGGCCGGTTCGGCCGGCCCACTATCCTGAACCGGTCCGTGGTCGCGGGCTGTCCTCCCACGCCCGGACCGGCAGCGAGTCGGTCCGGCTCGCTTTTCTCCCTTAAAGACCCGCCGAGTGCAGGTATTGCCTGCCGCGGGGTCCCGAGGACCCCGCCCCCCGTCGTCGCCGCGTCAACCCAGCCAGGAGGGCCGGCCGCGCTCGTCGCCCGCGTGCCGCGTCTCGCCGGCGCCCGCTGGAGACCCCCAGCCTCATTCGGACGCCGCCCCTCTCGCCCTGGCCAGCCGTCGTGGCACCTGCCTGAGGCCGCCCATGCGCCGCGACACCCTGCTGAAGCCGCCCGCGTGCCACCGCCTGCCACCGCCCTCAAAACCGGCCGAAAAAAAAACAAAACCCGCAACTTTAACCGGACGCCCCCCCCCCCCCCCGAACTCCGATTTCAAAACCGAAACAAGCCACGAAAAGAGAATAAAATCTACTAACAGATTATGGGCTTTGTTTGAGGGTCGATCAACGAATTGATGCATAGAATCGAACTCAAAGTAGGTGCGGGAATAAAATTGAAACCGCAACAAATCCTACCTCGTGGGCGTTGCCCGAAGCTTCACAGACGATCCGCCGGAGCTGCGCCTTGCCGGAGAGGAGGAGGAGAGGAGAACTCCCTTTGGTTGGTGCCTTCCACCAGAGAACGAACAAGGGAGGAAGATGGGAGGGGGTTAGGGCTTTAAGTAGGAAAAATAATTAATTAAAACATTAATTTATTAAAACTCCCAAAATAACCCGCATCCGAAACACCCGACGGGGTCGAGGTTAAGCCTCCCCTAGAGTAAAAACCACCTCCTGAGCACAACGGTGGTCTCAGAATTTTAATCTGAGACCCCGTTCAAAAGTTATAAAATTTAACTTCCGAAGCCGCTAAATTACGAAAACGCCCCTGGGGCCATTTTTCACAAACGGTCCGCGCCCGCGAAACTTACACCCCTCCTAGGGTAAACGGCACGCTCCGAAATCAACGATGCCCTCGGTTTTCCAATCCGAGCCACCGTTTAAGAGATACTAGTGTTTCTCCATTAAACGAATTAAATAAATCTATTTAATCCGTTTAACGTTCCAGAAGCGGGCGAGGGGTCCAAACGTCCCGCGCCGACAAGTTTTATGTCATTCCTAGGGTAAACACCTCATTCCGGACTCATCCGTACACTTGGATCTCTGATCTGAAACACCGTTTAGGAGTTATCCCATTTATTTGGCGTTTCCAGTGTGAACGCACTGAAAATTTAATTTCGGCCACTCTGGGGCTCGGAATCGCACGCCGTCTGAAGGCGCTGCTCTAGAATATCATCAATAATATTCCAAAGTCTTTCTCAGCAAAAACCGGGTTCTTACATAATTCCCTCCTTCAAGCTTTTCGTCCCCGAAAAGCAAAACTAGGGAGCAACACAGGGTACTAAGCCCACACCTGGCTTTCCCATACCCAGAAGAACCCACGGACAGCTCTGCGTCACCGCACACAGACCAAAGGATTGATCTGTTCACGCTAGGTCGGCCCTTACCGACGTCATGCACCCACTCCAGACTTTGGGGTTAGGGCAAGGCGGTAGGGTACCTCGCCATCCCTTTGCACGGTCTCAAACGGCCCGAATGCCCTCGGGGGTAGCTCACCTCCCCAGTCAAACCTCTATGTCGCACGCCGCGACTGGAATCACCGTTTGGGCATATGACAAGGCCCGGTGATTCCCTCCTTCAGAATATCCATATGGTGAAGCACCCAAGGATATCTGCTCACACAAGATTTCACAGTCGATGTCTCGCAACCAAGACTCTCTTACATGCTCGGAGAGCGAAGGAGTCAACACCATCGACTAAAGAGAAAAGGTCCTACACCTTTTACCTTACCAACACATGGTTACACCCGACGCCCCGCGTCACCCTGGTAACACATCAAACAAGGAGCAGGGAGGAATGCAGATCACACACAGAGTCTAACAATTCTACTATAAAAAAGGTAGAAGAGCTGTAGAGCGTACCTCTTATCACCTCATGCTCTGCAGGATAATAGACATCCAAAGCTCGCGGCTGTCCTCGGTCCCAACTGTCAGCTCCCAGAGCCTGACGTGGACCACCTAGTGGTGATGGGAAGACCTCGTAACGTCGTCCCCCACTACCAACTCCTCCCGCTCCTCTGCTAGCACCACCTCTCTGGGTACTACTCCGATCACGGCGCTGCCTCTGTCGTGGTGGTGCACCTGCTGCCTGCCCGAAGCTCTCAGCAACTCGGGTCGGGCAGTCTCGTGCCAAGTGACCTCGCCCGTCACAAGCATAGCACCGACTCTCTCTGGGCTGCACTGGTGCCCTCCGGCGCCCCTGTGGTGTACGACCACGCCCCTGAGTCCGATTGTCAGAAAGCCACCTGCGTCGAGGTCCTGCTTGCCGACACCCACTAGTCGTGACAGACGTCTCAGCTCCAACGTGCCTGCTGCCACTACCAACTCCAAAATGTGACAGGAAGCCCTCTGTCACCAGCGCCTGCTCTAGCACACCGACATATGTGGAAATTCCCAAGGGTACTATGACAACATGAATCTCTCGGCGGAGACCCTGCTAAAACTTTCGTGCTCGGATGTTGTCGTCATGGACCAAGTCCGGGTAAAAGCGTGCACGGTCTGCAAAACTAGCCGCGTACTCGGCCACCGTCATCCCTCCCTGCTGAAACTGCAGGAGCTCCTGAATCCGAACGGAGCACAAGCAGGAGGGCCAAAACTCCTCACAAAACAACAACTGAAAGTCGTCCCATGAAAGTGATGACTCGTCAAGAAACTGAGTCACCAGACTCCACCAACGCCGAGCTGCTCCACGTAAAAGGGTTGCTGCCAAAGCCACTCTCTGATCTGTCGGCGTCTGCACAAGCCTGAAAAGGCGAACCACTGCCTCGAGACAAACCTCTACTGCCTGAGGGTCTGGCTCACCACTGAACCTCAGCGGTCTCTGCCGCTGGAACTCACGGAGCGCGTTCAACCTACGCTCAAGCTCAACCTGCTCTGCTGAAACTGTCTGCTGCTCAACAGGTGGGGGTGCTGCTACCGGCCCACCCAGAGAAAGGAGCCCACATGATGGGTCCTGGACTGTGGCCTCGTAGCTCACAGGGTCGTCGTCATGAACCAAAGCTGGTATCCTGGCTGGATGTCCTCGCGGAGACATCCTAAAAATTATCAAGGAGTACCACGGTCAGATGAGCATATGTGTATATACCAATAACAACATCAATGGGGAGCTGACTCAAGAAGGACAGTCAAAGACTCAATCATATGTGATGGACAAACAAATTTTCCCTACAACAAGTGTCTCAGCATGCCGAGTCGACAAGCAGGTTATCAAGGTCCTAGTGAATGGATACGTCGGACGCCGCACCATCACTGGACTCCCTGGCCTGAGAGCCGCTCTCAAGACACGTTAACACTGTTGCCCTATATCCCAACCAATTCCTCTTTTAGGGACATCCGCACAACGTCCCAAGGAGCGAAACAGCTCTGATACCACTTTTTCACGACCCAACCCTACCCGAGATTGAGCCGCAACTACCCCAAGCCCGCCTCCATAGGCCAGGGGCTGGCGACTAGCGCCGAAGGCACAACGACTCGGGGATGCCTTTGCCTAAGTACCTGTACACACACATGCAGCAAACTCAATGCAATAGTTCAGAGCAAAATTAAATACAAGCAAAGTAAAGGGAAACTGCTATATATAAACCACAGTGTGCATCGACCTCTAAAAGTACAAAGAAAGTTGAAAGTACACAGAAAAGAAAAGGGGCAAAACACGCGCCCAACCAATAAGTGCCACAACCCGGCAACAGGTAAACAAAAAGAAACAGCTGACGGATCTCCCACCTGGAACCCAACCACGACCACCGCACGCGGTCCAAGCTCCCAAGCTCCTATGCTCCACTAAAGTCACGCTCCATCTGTCAGTCGTCTGCAAGGGCACACCAAGTGCGGGCAAAGCCCAAGCAGGGGTGAGTAAAAATACTCAGTAGGATACCCCGAAGGCTCGAGGGAGCAACAAAGCAGGTACCAAATGGTGAGCAGTAGAGCGAACGTAGAGGAGTACAACAAGGAGTGCAGTAGAGTAACAGTAAAGAGTCCAGCTCAACCCAATAAGAGAAAAGAATGTAGACTCGTCCAAACACAAGGGGCTGGAAACGGTGAGAAGATGGACTTCCCGTCGAGTATTCGCTACCGATAGTAGGAGAGCAGACTCGTCCAACCACGAGAAGCTAGACATGGAAAGCACGTGGTATACCCCGCGCGTCTTCGCCTCTCCTGGAAGGAGAGTAACCAAACCCAAGAAGTGCGTACTAGAACAAGGTATATACAAACCCATATGCTCAACAAGAAGCCCGAACAAGGTCGTAAGAGGATCTATGTTCCGTAGCTCAGCCCAAGAAAACGAGTAGCCAACAGTGCCAGAAGTAACACCATCGATGCCCAGCATCTCGCACGTCTGCCCCAAACCGCAAGACAAGGGATCAATCACCACACCTCGACACTGTCCGCTTTGGGCAGCACTAACTCACCTGCACGGTTTTAGGTCGCGTCACAAGGACGTGTCTCAGTGGGGGAAAACACTCCTCGTACTTGAGAGTTCTGGGGGAACGTCAACCACAACTCGTCACTGCCCCGTAGTCGAGAGGTCTGCTCAAAGTCGACAGGCGACCTCTGCCCAGCCCCACTGGAGGATCCCTGGAAGTCAACGGGTTCCCACTACAGGGAGACCCGGAAAGTCGACGGGTGCCACACTGCCCAGTCCCGTAACAGGGCAATCCACTAGAGGGTGACCCGGCTAAAGTCGGCGACGGGACCACTGCCCAGCCCAGCTGGAGGTATCCCGGCATCGGGGACCACTGCCCAGCCCAGCTGGAGGTAAGTCCGGCATCGGGGACCACTGCCCAGGCCCGATGAAGCTAAGCCCGGCATCGGGGACCACTGCCCAGCCCAGCTGGAGGTAAGCCCGGCATCAGAGACCACTGCCCAGCCCAGCTGGAGGTAAGCCCGGCATCGGGGACCACTGCCCAGCCCTGCTGGAGGTAAGCCCGAAACTGCTCTGGCTATCCCTGCTGGATGGTAACTGCTCGGTGAACACCGCTGTACTGGCCATCCCTGCTGGATGGTAACCCACTGGCGAGCCCTGCTCGAACCAACCTCAGCCCTGCTGGCAACAACCTCAGCCCTGCTGGAACAACCTCAGCCCTGCTGGAACAACCTCAGCCCTACTGGGACAACCTCAGCCCTGCTGGAAACAACCTCACCCCTGCTGGAACAACCTCAGCCCTGCTGGAAACAACCTCAGCCCTGCTGGAAACAACCTCCTGGTTAGAGGATCGGTGCCCGCGTAAATTGTTGGTCACACCGAAACCACAAGCTCTACCAGGGAACACAGAGCAATGAGAGAAACTCCACAGGCCTCACAAGGCGATCCCGCTCCAATCCGCTGAGTCACTGTCGAAGCAGACCCATACATCTCATCCCAGAAAGTGGGGAAAAACACCCACGTTGTACGAACACCCATAGTCGCAGACGGTGTCGCAGTCCGGCGAAAGAGCACCGTACTGAAACCCCTCACAGCCAAAGAAGCAGAGGAACCAATCCATCTCTGCCGGCCAAACCATCGAGAACAAGATCAGGGGGAGACCACTCAACCCTACTGGTCAGACAAAAGAGCACCAAGCCAGGGGAAACTCCACCCTGCTGGTCAAACAAACGAGCGTAGAGGGACCATCTACGTCACGAGAGGTCAAAGTACGTAAAGAAGATCACGACACACACGTGGGGCCCACGCGACATGTGGCCTCAAGTCAACCCCAACTGAGCGCACAAACATCCTCAGGTACAAACAACCACACGTACCTCCAAGCGCTCCTGTATACTCCCAGAGTATACCTCATTCCAGCCCAAAGGCTATCGTGCACACGGCACCCAGCGTCAACGTGAAGGCATGACGTAACAACTTCACCTCAAAGGCCTAGGCCCGGCCAACCACATCTCGTGGACCAATTACATCACTCTCCCAGGAGTGAGCGATCACACGTCAAGGGTCCGCTACAAACAAGGTAGGGAGAACCACCACTGAAGCAACTTCCATGCTTCCGCTGTTAATAAGATCATGCAAGAGGCTCTGCACAACCAAAGGGATCGCACCGTTGTAATCCTCGCGAAAAAACACACGAGATCGACTACTTACTCACCTCCTACGGATATCCGACGGAAAAGTCGCAAACATCGCCTCACGCCCGAACGACGTCCCGTGATCCCGAGCCTCTGCCCCGAAAACAGTCGGGCGCATCGCACCATTGCGATCCCCTCGGGAAAACACGTCAAAAGCACTACTCACTTGAGTACAACGGATATCCGGAGAAAAAGATACATTCCGGCGCCCCGCGCACTAGCGGTACCACGCGGGACCCGCATCCCGGTCCCAAAACTCAACGAACGGATCACACCACTGCGATCCCCTCGAAAAAACACACAAGATGGACTATTCACTTGTCCAAAACGGTCGCCCGGTGATAAAGCTGGAAATCACTGTCAACTCCCGAAACGGCCCTCACGGGGCCCGCACCATCGTGCGAAATTACAGCGAGCAAACTACGCCAACGCAATGCCCTCGGAAAAACACCCAACATCGACTGCCCGCACGCCCTGAAAGGACGTCCGAGGAAAAAGTCGTGAAATGTTGCATGCAGCTCAAAAGACGGGTCGTGGGGCCCGCGCCTCAACTTCGGCCTCTATGCCCGAAACTGCCCTGGAAACCTTCGTCTCAGTTCCAGGGTCACAACGCCGCTGACGGCGCTCAAAACGGACGTCGGATGCGTCTGCGCCGCTCAAAACAAGATTCCCGGAAAAACGACATTCCACTTTAAGACGCGTCGCGCCTCTGAGGCCCATCGTTTCGGGAATTAAAAAATCCCGAAACCATCTCAAAATATTCTCTTCGTCCCAAGGAACGCGTCGTCGGTGACGACGCGCGAATCCGACACCCGGGCTGACATTTACAACCGTTTAAAAAAAAGAACGGACATTAGTGGGCCAGGCAGGTTCGGCCGGCCCACTATCCTGAACCGACCCGCAGCCGCGGGCTGGCCTCCCACGCCCGGACCGGCAGCGAGCTGTTCGGACTCGCTTTTCTCCTACAAAGACCTGCCGAGTGCGGGTCTTGCCTGCCGCGGGGTCCCGAGGACCCCGCTCCCCGTCGTCGCCGCGTCAACCCGGCCAGGAGGGCCGGCCGAGCTCGTCGCTCGCGTGCCGCATCTCGCCGGCGCCCGCTGGAGACCCCCGACCTCATCCGGACGTCGCCCCTCTTGCCCTGCCCAACCGCCGTGGCACCTGCCTGAGGCCGCCCGCGCGCCGCGACACCCTGCTGAAGCCGCCCGCGCGCCACCGCCTGCCACCGCCCTCAAAACCGGCCGGAAAAAAAAAACAAAACCCGCAACTTTCTCCGGACGCCTCCGGCCTCCGCTGAACTCCGATTTCAAAACCGAAACAAGCCACAGAAAGAGAATAAAATCTACTACCATATTATGGGCTTTGTTCGAGGGTCGATCAACGAATTGATGCATAGAATCGAACTCAAATTAGGTGAGTGGTAAAAATTGAAACCGCAACAAATCCTACCTTGTGGGCGTTGCCCGAAGCTTCACGGGTGATCCGTTGGAGCCGCGCCTTGCCGGAGAAGAGGAGGAGAGGAGAACTCCCTTTGGTTGCTGCCTTCTGCCAGAGAACGAACAAGGGAGGAAGATGGGAGGGGGTTAGGGCTTTAAGTAGGAAAAATAATTAATTAAAACATTAATTAATTAAAACTCCCAAAAGAACCCGCATCCGAAACACCCGACGGGGTCGAGGTTAAGCCTCCCTAGGGTAAAAACCACCTCCTGAGCACAACGGTAGTCTCGTAATTTTAATCCGAGACCCCGTTCAAAAGTTATAAAATTTAACGTCTGAAGCCGCTAAATTACGAAAACGCCCCTAGGGCCATTTTTCACAAACAGCCCGCGCCCGCGAAACTTACACCCCTCTTAGGGTAAACGGCACGCTCCGAACTCAACGGTGCCCTCGGTTTTCCAATCCGAGCCACCGTTTAAGAGATACTAGCGTTTCTCCATTAAATGAATTAAATAAATTTATTTAATCCGTTTAACGTTCCAGAAGCAGGCGAGGGGTCCAAACGTCTCGCGCTGACAAGTTTTATGTCGTTCCTAGTGTAAACACCCCATTCTGGACTCATTCGTACACTTGGATCTCTGATATGAAGCATCGTTTAGCAGTTATCCCATTTATTTGGCGTTTCCGGTGTGAACGCACTGAAAATTTAATTCCGGTCACTCTGGGGCTCGGAATCGCACGCCGTCTGAAGGCGCTGTTCTGGAATATCATCAAGAATATTCCAAAGTCTTTCTCAGCAAAAACCGATATCTTACATCTCAACTCATAAAAAATGGAGTCATCCCATTCTTGTTCAAATCTTTTCTCCAGACAATCCACCTCCTCACTGATCTTAGAGACATCATGGTCGCGGGTTGGGATGGTTCTCCTCTAGCAGTGAAGAAGATTCTTAACCCGCCTAAGTTTATTGTGAAAAGTAGTCCATGGATTACCATGATATTGAGAGTCCCAAGCTACCGGGACCACTTCTAAGAAACCCGGTTCCTGCACCCAAGATGTGGAAAACATATCATGTTCCTCCCGTGGCACCCCTGCCCCCCAGGGAAATGCAAAGCGGGGAATGATCGGACAAACTCTAAGTCAAGTGAGTGACTCGGGAGTCAGGGAACATAGATATTGCAGCATTGTTCATCAAACATCGATCAAGCCGACAGTATGAACGCCTCCCCCCAGGTTGGTTGTTGCACCAGGTGAAGATACTTCCCTTAAAACCCGCATCCAACAAGCCGCTCCGAGCCATAAAATAAACGAAAGATTGACTGGCATTCCTGGGGAAAACTCCACCCCCTTTTTTCTCCTCTATACAAGCCATAATGTTGAAATCTCCACCAACAATCCAGAGATCCGCAACAGGATTGAAGCCCTCAAGATCACTCCATAAAGATTCCATGTCCTTAGCATTGCACTTGGCATATATGAATGAGAAGAAAAACTCTGTGAGCCCCACTTTTATCTTTGTGTTAAGGGATTGCTCCGTTGTATTCAATAAATCAACACTGACATGGTCTTTCCAGAAAAGCCATATGTGAGAATTAGGAGGGTCCCCATGTAAAAAGCCACAAACTTTAAGCCTCTGAGAAAACTCAGAGATGTTGCTGGATGCATTTTTAGGTTCCAAGAAGGTAACCAGATAGACTTGATTATTACTTAACTCACTAAGAAGAAAATCTGATTTGACCCTAGCCCCAAAGCCACGACTGTTCCATATTATGGCTTTAAACATTGACACGCACCCGTCTGGCTTTGGCCCCAGACTCCTGGCCCTTTCCCTTAAGAGAAGAGATAACACATTCACCCTCATCAGCTCTTGATTTTGACCTGGTTTTAACACCCATTTGCACCTGCGAGGAGGAGGACATAGGCGAAAATCCACTGCTGGACAACACCCTGCAAGGGACCTCGGGAGAATCGAAACACAGGCCCTGACCGTGACTCTGATCCACAGGAGGGGAGGAAGTAGCTGAACGGAGTGAAGCTATAAGCACTGCTGGTGAGGAAGGAGGAGAAGAGACCACTGGGCTGGTCGAAGAGACCACTGGGCTGGTCGAAGAGGGAGACACCGCTGGGCATGGATCCAATAAAAGGAGGGGCAACCCCTTAGAATTCTGCAACTCTTTCTGCTCACACATACCCGAATCTACCACAGAGATGACAGTGATGCAACTACTCGAGGGAACCCAGTTGTCCAGCTTTGGATCCCGAGGTCGGAGGAAACCCCTGATGCCCATCACTGAGGAAAAAAGCTCTGCCACTGACCGATGAACACACGTCCCTTTGCACAGAGAACTTCTTACTGGAACCAAAGCACGACAGGGAGAAGCAGTCCCCTCCCCTGCCTGATTTGAAGAAGATGCCACCAATGACAGTACAGAGGGATTCAAGACCTTACCACATTTGCAACCACTGCCCTCGAGGCCTAGAGAAGGGCCCCGGTCAGAAGACTGAGAATTCACCTGAACTTCAGCACCCTTCAAATGCGCTTTTCGGCAGACCTGCAAAGAGTGGCCAGAGAGATGACAAAAAGAACAGAACCTGGGGTAAACAGGGTAGACCAGGGTTGAAGCCTATCCGGCATCCCTTCAATCTGCAACACCAGATGATCCTGCAACAGACGAGAGAGATCCATCTCAACGCACATCCGAGCTACTGACGCCTCCGCCAAACAAAGAGTGAGAGGATCCACGCACAGGAAGCAACCCAAAGAATCTCCGATGACCTTAAGAAAGGCTTCACTCATGAGAGGCATAGGTAACCCATGTAGAGAGATCCAGACTGCCGCACGAGAGCATTCTCTTCCTAGATGTACATCCATCGACCAACGCGAGAGGGAGAACCTCCAACGCCCCACAAACCAAGGCCTCATACACCAAGCAGTGACAAAGTCTTCCCTGGACGCCATTACGATGCAGAAGGATTTGCGATCCAGAATCGACACCGAACCCGGCCGATCCAGATTCCAACGCCTCACGCAGTCTTGGAAAATCGCCAGAGAAGGCTTATCTGCACCGAACCTAGCAACCAACGTCCACTGGAGATTCAAATCCGCCTCCGCAAACGATGTCGCTGAAACCTCGAGCACCGGCGAACCTTTTTCGAAGAAAGCAGACGCAACATCCCGGCCGGCCGGAGCATCACTCTGAGGCAGATCGACACTCGAAGACTGCTGCTGAAGAAGGGCATCCTTGAAAGAGAGACCTGGAGGGCGAGGCAAACCCTCGCCGGACGTCGAGGAGCCTGGCGCAGACCCAATTGCCAAGAAACCAGATCGGACCTCCGGGCCCGCCGACGCAGCGCTCCGAGGAAAATCGACACCCGGTGGATGCTGCTGAAGGAGGACTTCCTTGAAAGATAGACCCGGGAGGCGATGCAAGCCCGCGCCGGTCGCCGGAGGGCCAGGCACCGAGAAGGACGCAGTCCTAGGGAGCGGCGGAGCATCGGGCCGGAGAGCGTTTGAAAAGGCCATTTCCCACGACATCCTCAACGGGACATCATTAAGGTTTAACTATTAAATTCACCCTAACTAATAAAATAACATTACTCTCAACATCCAAATATGGAGTACCCAATGCATTAAATAGCCATAATTTGTCTCACCCATCATATCATGAGCTATAATGGGGATCAACCAGTCATACTATAATGTATAATGGTGATCAACCATTCATATACTGATATATAATTGTATGAAAAAATAATAAAAACTTTCCAATAAACATTTACTCAATATAACCCTTGAATATACTTTTATTTTCATTACAAAAATAAATTGACATATAAAATAAAATTTCTCTAGTATAAAAAAATTAAAACATATTAAAAACGTTCATATAATAATGAATCTATTTTTAGAAGAACTATGAAAACATTTAAAGAATCTAATAAGGTATTAAAGCATGACGAATATAAGAGACTCCTTTTAAAGAGTATAATATAAAAAATATTCCCTTATATATTTCTATAAAATGTTAAAATGAGGGGTTTGTAAATGAAAATCACTTTCCATGAGTCGAACTCATCATGAAAAATATTTATCTTTCGGAATGGAATACCTATTTTAATTATTTACATGCATCAAATACACAATATTGTTTATTATGACTTATTTTCTTGTTATAATAATTACATTATTATGTTAGTTTTTTTGATCATTTTGATGATATTCATTACTCAAGTCCAACATGAACTGGGTTTGAAGTTAGTTATCAATGTTGTCAGAAATCCATCATTTATAGAATAATATTCTTTAAATAATGATATATTTTTTACATCAAATATAATTTTTAATGAAACCATTTATGTATGGTTACAAATAATGATAAATTCTATAAACATAGGGATGTTAGGTCCCACATATGCATGAGTAATAATTCCATTTTTCAATGATCATTATTTAGAGAAGGTATTAAAATATTATTTTCCAAGAATTATAATAATATAATTAATATAATATTAATAATTTATTTATTCTTATATATATCATTCCTGTGATTTGTTGAAGAAAATAGAATCGCATCGCTTCGTGGAGATGATAGTTCACATGTACACACGAAAAACATTATAATTTTTATGTGTATATAATGTAAAAAAATGAAATATTACTTTTTTAATAACAATAAATATGTAATTAAAATCCTAAAAAATTACTTACTTTATTATAACTTTTATTTATAGATGGTTATGTATGAAAAATTATAACAGTTGATGGAGTGGTAGTCATCCCTACACAAAAACACATAATTCATTTCCCATTTGATGAAATTGGAAAAATATACTGAGGATGATGAGATTAAAATAATAAAATATTTGTATATTTAGGATAATGGGATTATTATGTCATCATGGTAGAATAGTATATGATGTAACAAAAAGAATAAATAAAATAGAAACACTTAATCAAAAATTATACATCTCCATCAGACTACCTCAATTGATTAACACCTTAACACCTCTATAGTGAGAGTTCTGCCTAATCTAAACCCCTTTGAATGTTGGGATGGATATAAGAATTTATTTGGAATTATAATGGCTAAAAAAGATAGTTTGTAGTGGTATATAATGAAAAAAATGGGTTCCCTTTTATAGGAGATGTATGTGGCACTATTAGAAGTTTTAAAATTATTCAATTAATATAATGTTAATTTTAATTAAAAATTACTCAATAAAAATTGATTTAAAAAATATAGTGTTTATGGGTCTAAATGAATTTTTCCAATAAAAATTATTCATGTTTTTATTATTTTATAATTGATATCAATTTATTTTAACCCATTTTTCTCCCTTTTAATTCATACAATGAAATTATGTAATTTAAATTTTGAGGATCAATATAATTACAATGTAATAAAAATAACCAATAAATGAGGAATTAATGTCACATTTTTTAATTATCTATTTATTTTTGAAAATATATATTTTTTAAATTTTTATATCATTTAACCAAATATTCATTATTTTAAAATTTAAAATAATTATAATTTTGACTATTCAAAAATTGCATTTTTAAAAATATAATAACATCATGATATCTTCTAAAAAATATTGAATATTCCATACCATGATCAATAAAATCAATAACATTCTTGTATGTAAATTTTTTTACAAATTTTGTTTACTTAAATTATTAGGTATATTTAGTAAATTCACCCATTAATGAAGCAACTACTACATCATCATTATGTATTTATTAAATTTAATTATAACATTCCTAAAATTATAAATAAATTACCCATGATGATTTAAATGATTAAATATTTAATAATAATACATATTGTTAAACATATCACTTACGTAACCTAATATTAAAATTCATTACTTCATAAAAACAAGAGTGTGAAAAAATTGAGTTTTCATTGTATATAATAAAATTAATGGAATATATTCACCCCAAATGATTAAAAAAGTTTTAACATCAGTAGAAGGATGATTTTTTTTGCTAAAATTTCATACAAATAAATTAGGACATGTTTTTGTGTATTTTTATATTTGGTATAATATTATTTTTACATTTAATTACCAGATTTACCCTTAACTATGAACATTTAAATGTTACTGATGTTAATATTAAAAATTTAATAAAATAAAAGGTCCCTATTTATATTTTTGGAATTTATGTTTCAAATTAATAAATACATTTTATCAAATTGAAAAAAAATAATACTTAGAAATTTATTTAAAATTAATCCCCTTGATTCAAATAGGAAATAGGGTTAAATACACTATAAGGATCGAATGATTTTATATCCATTTTTATTTTGAAATTCCTTCCAAAAACCTTAATTAGATTATGTGATAAAAACATAGTATAAATATACATTAAACAGTTAATATTAATAATTTATCACTATATATAAATATAATTAAAAGGTTATTTTCCAATAAAATTCATTTTATTTTCATTATTCTTAAAAATATGAAACAAATCTAAAAAATACAAAAAATTCTAAATGTGTAAATTTTGATATTTAAATTTGAATAAAGAATTTTAATTTTTCTTTTATTTCATATTAAGTATTAAGAAACTAGATTTAAAAGAAATGATCCATTAAAATCTGAGAAAAATGTATTTTTTAAAAATTATTCTTCTATTAGTAATATTTGATTTTTTATTTTATCATGGATATAAAACATAATTAATGATTTTAAAAAATATGATGGAATATTATATATACCATTAGAATAACTCTATATTTTTATTTTATAATTTTATAACCACACTTATATTATTTTAAATTGTTTTTAATAAAACAATTACATAAAATTAAACAATATCGTTTTCATTTGTTTATAATTAATTGGTAACAAAATAATATATTATATTTACCTTATTAAACCATATTTCAAAAAAATTTGTTGATATGGTTCATTCCCTCTACTATAATTCCTAGATTAAAAGTATAATTTCTAAATAATAATATATAGTTCTTTATTAATAATTGATATGGCATATCATGTACACCATCGAAAATAGTGTATCCTTTTAAAAACCATAGATGTTACATTCTCCAATATTAATAAATTTAGTCATTATAATTTGATATCAATATCTAATACTAGTGGTATGGATTTTTAAATTTACAGTATTGAAATACAACTTTGTAAGGAGAATAAAATAAGATTCTGCAATAAAATAATGAATTGTAAGTTTGAAGTTTACCTATGATAGCACAAACATGTGTTCCATTGATGAAAAAATGGTTAGTGAAGTTAAAACAACCAATCATGTTCGGATGGGTAATGATTGAATAAATGTTCTGGAAAAAGTTAAAAATCAAAAAACCATAAATCTGTGATGGGTTAAAAGGATATTAATTTCTCAGAAAAAAAGTAAACAGATAATGTTTTTGTTATAAGATGATTTTAATAGATTTGAGGAACTAAATTACTATATTTGAATATAAGGAAATATAATTTATAATTTTTGAATTCAAAAAAACCATTTCACCTTCTCAAGATCAAAAACCCATAAAACGACATTAATCACTGATGATTATATGAACCATATTGTTTATTAATACCTTATAAGTTGTTTCCAAAAGTAAATTCATTCATACCATTAAAATAAATTATTATATAACATAAAAAAATGTAAAAATATTCAAAAATTTCTTTAAAGGTATTATGATCACATAACTAAAAAGATCCTAAGGGGTGTCTAAAACCTTCAATATATCTCAAACCATCACAAAATACCAACCTCACTGGAGAATCCATCACTTTACCTGATGTCTCAAATAAATTGAATTAGTTAAAAATAATTTTCCACACATTTTTATTTAAGAAAATTATTATTTCATTGTTGATTATGTAAATTTATACACACATTTGCATAATTTCATAATTTTTTACTACTAAAACATATTAACATTTAACACTTTTTTTCATTTTAAATCATCTCCATGGATTTATGAGCCATATGAATAAAAAATCACATTATATGAAAACTCTCAACATTGAAAGCATTCTATTAGATTCTATTTACAACACTTCTCACAAGATGTGAATTTGGTTTTCATACCTTAAATACTCTTTGATGAATACTTCAACATTTCATTCAATCTAGAAATCTAATTTTTCTTATTTAAATGTGATACATAATCATCAAAACAGACCCTTTCTAACTTCTCATCACACTGAACAAGTTTCTCATATCTTTTTAACTCCTGATAAGCTAATTCGCTTCTACTAATGAGTTTCAATTTGGAAAAAAACTATTTTTCTTACAATCAAGATGTAAGATAAAATTTGGGACATACTATACTAAATAAATTATGTTTCCCTCAAATTTAGCAATAAAATATTTACCCTTTTTCTCAATTCCATGTAAATTTTTTCAATCCTTAGTCGAAAAACCTTAAGATAAAATTTCAAATTTTATATATCCTTAAATTCATGTCCTTCCATGGAATCAATCTCGTCACATTTTATTATATTTTTAATTTTTGACCACCATTTCTCAGTTTCACATTCAAAATTATTAATGGAAATACATAACTTCTGTTGATCCAAACATCCTGTGACATTAAATATCTTTACAAGGGATGTAATCCATCCTTCAGCTAGCATTAGGTGAAATTATCCTCTGAATGGTGGGGTATGTTTCCTCATGAAATTTTCCTTTATAAACATATTCCATCATGGTATACAGGGTTCCTCTCTAACTGGAATACCAAAATCATATATAACTTGTTAAAATCAATCCATCAATATAACCAACTATATGGTTTTGATTCCAACCATATCGAGATGTAAATTTGGAAGGTTTTTCACTTAATGATGTGTTCCCACCACATATACCTTTTTTCCGTTGTGGAAAAACTATTCCAAAAAGAAAAAATAATAGATAAATAAAAAAGATAATCCTAAAAAAACTACATCATTTCAACTTAACCAAAAAGTTTTATATTACATGGTAATGTTATTAACACAATGCTAACCTCTAATGTTTTCTAATCATTTCTTGTAATAAAAAAAAATAATGTACCAACTTTAAACATTACATAATATTGAGTTTTATTCATGTATTCAAATTATTTCACATTAAATATCCAATCTAGAGTATATTTTTATTTAATTGGGTCATCATTCATTCATGATATCATATAATAATACAAGTGGTCGCTAATAAAAAGATATCTATTTTTTACTAAATAAAAAACATTTAAGTAAAACATGTATTATTTTTTTATAAAAAATATTCTTAAAATCCATCTTTAATATCTTCTTTTTCATACTCATCCATATAACATATAATTTTTTTTAAAACTCTGGATGAACACAAAAGGCTCAGTAAGGGACAAAATAAAAAATATCATTAGTTTAGGGAACACATGAAAACTATTAAAAACCATTTTCCTAAAAAAAATTATTTATGCATTGGAAAATAATGTCGGTCCCTTGGAACATCATTACCATATCAATAATACATCCAATCTAAAAAAATGAATATCCTACATTAAACATCCATAACTAGGATACCCAATGCATTGTAGATCTATAACACATAATATCATGAACTATACTGGTGCTCAATCCCTTATATATTCCACTATAATAGTTAAGAACCCATCATAACAAGAGATATAATGGTCTCATATCATAATAATCTGATTTAATTGAACATGTGTTAAATAAAACCATAGAAAACTCATTTACACGCATGAGAAAAAAATATTCCAAATAAAAAAAATATTCTTCCAGTAAAAATATATTTTATCAAATAAAAACAATGAACATAAAAACGAGACCATTTTATTTAAAATGAACTATTAATATTTTAGAGGAAAAAGTTAAATTAATAAAACATCATTAAGGTAGGAGGAACTACTCATGATGTATAATTTAAAAAACACTCCCATTAACATTTGTAAAAAAGGTGTTAAAATAAGAGGACTTATAAGAATGTCCCTTACCATGTCTTCTACTAATCATATTTAATCGCTATATTCATGAACAATAAACTAAGTGAAACCAATTACATTCTTTAAAATATTTATAGATTTTATAATCAAATAGTAACTTGTACAACAATTACATAATTATTCATGTTCATGATAGTTTTTTTGATGATATTCGTGACTTGAGTCCAAAATTTACATGTTATGTATTCAATAGTCACGAGTGGTAAAGAAACATGCGGTATGCCTTGTGATTTCTGTGCCTAGAATCTTAAGGATGTATGAGTTTACTCACAAACCCAATTCGATGGTACCATTTAGTGATCAATGACATCCTTAATATAATTTTTATTATGTATAGGTCGAGGTGATTAAGACACTATAAATTGTACTAAATGGATCACTAACTAGTGGGGTCATTTTTATTATTCACATTGATAATTTTGAGACACTGGCATTCAATATAGTGCTTTGTGGGGTTTTCAGACCACCATAGTTCTATGTACATCTACACGAAGAGAGATATCATCCTAAGGCTGTGACAGTAGATGAACTTCTTATAGGTTTACAACTATGAGAGAATAAATAAGACATAAAATGTCAATGTTGTAGAAGATTCCTTTAGAAAGAAGTCCTGGGATCACCAAGTGCATGATTTTTTAGAGTTTTTAGCTTCCCTACAGATGACCCTGGTAGTGCATAATGGTACAATTTTTGTTCAGTTGATGATGTTTACTATTTTTCTTTTTTAAGTGTGTAATAGATTCTCTATTGTGATGAATAGACTATGAAATATTGATTGACCAGATATCCTTATGTGATTCTCTATATGGATATTCAAATTGAGGGAATCACAAGACCTTGTTCGATGGAAAAATTGTTATTCCAGTCATGATGCATGGTTTAGAAGTTTGGCATCAGATTCAATATATCCCCTAATTTCATTGGGCCCTTCAAGATCATTTAGAGGGTTGGCGAGGTTTCCTACCAGATTTCCCTACCCCTATAGCTAGTGTGGGTTAAATGCATTTTCCAGATTTCGTACCTGAGGAGATACGTGCCTGACCCTGCGTAGGTCATCGACAGGATTGTACCATAATTGGATATACCATCCCCTTGGTTGTCATGATCTTGAAGAACAAAAATGTGCAAGAGAGTTCTTGGGAGGAGGAGATCCTCTTGTGAGCTCAGTATCCCGAGTTGTTTCAGCTGTTTTTCTTTTTGGGGACGAAGATATTAAAGGATGGAATAATATAGAGACTGGATTTTTTCTTAATTATATATTATAATATTTCAACATATAATTTCATATCCATGTGATGATTTGGCATGAAATTAAAAGTACTAGTTATCCTAGAAAAAATTTTATAATGATTGTAATAATATTTTACACTATTAAATCAAAGAAAATAAGATATCTCTCAAAAGGAAACTCAGATAAAAAATATGAGGGCTCAATTCAGTCTGAATCATAATGTTTACCCAAGGATGAAAATATAATTTTTTGGTGCGGGCCTTCTATAGAATACACTATAGAAAACAAAACAATAAACAACATAATTAAAGAAGATTATTTTTCTTAGGATTTTATTTCGAATTAATTTTTAAAAAGGACTCAGAATGGAAATTTGAGACAGACAGTGAGTTCATAATTAGGTGTTTTACTAAAGTGCATCATAATATGAGACTCCATGATATGTTTTGATGTTGTGACCATTAGAGGGAGAATTATAAATTTATAATAATAATATTTTTTAGATTTGAATTAGGTTTGACCCCTTTCTTTGATGGAAAGAAGAAGCTCTCATCATATACATCCGATAAAAAATGGACGTCGGGTATTTGGTGGATCACAACGAAACATCAGATCTGAGAATATCAGAATGTAATGACAATAAAAAATGATCCAAAATCTATATAGTATTCCTCAATAGGATTATGTATCTACCAGTATTATTTTTTGTAGTTAAATATGATTTCATGTCACCAGCATTGCAATGCAATCCTATTTATATTTTTATAATAACATGACCATCATCTGTTTTATGTCGGGATTATTTTTTCTTCATGTTCATTGCCTATTATTTTCACTTCTCATCGATAATCAGTTTGAAAAGATGAAATTACATACAATTTCATGAAAATAATATATCTCTGAAGGACGTGATCGAAGTATTCTAGATCTATGATGGTTTATAGTTTTGGGCACCGGAAGAGGTGAGACAATGAGAAGAAGTAATTCCTTATTATTGTCCTATAAAAAATTTGATATATATTTGAGTGGAGCAAGTGTCAGTGTAGGTAATGACCCAACTAATAGATATATATACTCACTTATTCATTTCATATTTGATCGATGGTGGTACGATGTGTGGAAGAAGGTGGCGACAGATCTCGTCAGACGGTGCATATCCAGTGGATGTGCCATCTGGTGGTAAGACGAGAAGCAGTGGTGGCCACATAATCTTTTTTGGATGGTATAGGGCTACAATTCATGTGACCAATGGGATCCATGACAATAGTCGGTGGTCCATGAGGAGTTTTATAGATGGGATCTGGCAGGGGTGGCTGGGTGACATAGGGCGTGCAACCCATGGAGGAAGCCAGAGCATGATAGTGGTGGTGGAAGACAGTCGGTCAAGAGACCCCCCTAAACCGACATTGTAAAATTAATAATATAAAAATAAATATAAAAATAATAATAATACATGTTATTTTGATTATTATTATTGTTTAAATGGTTAATAGGTTGTGACATCCCCATGCGATATCCAGTTCAATGCCATTAGCAGCAATGTGTCCCTATCTTATATTTTGTATTTTTATCACATTTTTTGGGTACCTTTTATTGACTCGTGGAGTTGGTCAACAGACCTCAATAAATATAATAATAATATTATTATTTTCACAGACAGATTCCAGCATAAGTTTTATATGAAGCATTTGATTGAAATGCCTTTTATGGATTCCAGACCCATTATGTAATACATAAATTTTGGTTCCAATGTTGTATTCTTTTATCATCATTTTGGGTGAGGTCCAAAAATGGAAAATTAATAATAATATATTTTTATTTATAAAACTATGACCATATAAAACTTTGTTATGGGAAATCAGATTGATAAGTCGTCAGTGGCGTCACAACCCTACAATTGAGGCAGATGTTTCCAGACTAATTTTGTGTGATAAAATCAAAATGGAGATGTGGTCCCCATGAATCTTGGTTTTTACGTTTGAGTTGAAATGCAATTGTTTTACTAGGTTCATATTGTGGACAAATGAACAGCCAACCAAGTCGGTTTCTTCATCAGGATCAAAATGGTTTGACCTGTATGATGAGTTTTGTGATCAAATTTTCCACAATGATCGCAACAATGTCATCCATTTTGTTATATGGGGTTTTTTGAGGAGGCATTACAGTAAATGTTTATTTATTCCCTTCATACCAACGATGATAATCATCTTCTCGTCATCATTTGGGTCTATCCAACCATGTATCCATTATATACACAAGCACGACTAGGGGTACAAGTACACAGTTAAGTACCCAATTATGGATGGGTACAAAGCCAAGCAACGATACGGGGTCACATGTGATGTGGGCTCCATATACACCATATACCACCTTATGAATCTCTTACCTCTCTTATCTACATCTTTTGTATTGGGATTTTGGCATGTGAGTGGCCTATCCTAAGTGTCTTTCTACATTTACTACGATAGTGCCCACCGTAGTGCCTTTTGAGATGTGATGCATGATGTTCTAAGTGTGATGGCTGTTTTTTTGACACCAAATTATGTCATAAATATTAATATATAATAATATTAGATTAGGATTACCATCTAGTAAAGATGCCCAAGGTAGTTCATCAATGCTTTCCAAGAGTAACCATCTATCATGTATAGATAGAGTAGTTCTTGGCATACCCTATAGTTGTGGTGGGTAGTAGGGTTCCCGAAGGTAGTTTTAGAATTACCCTCTAGGTAGACTCGGTATTGGTTTCCCTGATTGTTGCTCATAGAACCCTCAAATATACTACCCTTCAGCCACTCTGGGCAGTGGGACATATTGATGACACATGTCATGCAGTACCCTCCAGAAGATAACCCTTTTTCATGACTAGTCATTGGGTCACATTGACTTTTTGGTGATGATCCCCCATTAAATACTAGTGTGATGATACATGATAACTATAGTGGAACACAACACTCAGGCTATCATGGGTCTATGACCTTGACACATAACATATTAATTGTGAAACACAATGATGAGATGTGATTTTATGTACCCTTGTACACTCATTAAATAGGGACACAATCCCCACTGAGACACATCCATGTGGCATTACCTAAATCCATGAGGGTGAGATTGTGCTACTAAAGGTGGATGGTATCAAGTCGTAGTGACTGAGTCCCATTTACATACATGCTAAAGGAGTATGTGTGGGATGCTGGGAATATTTGGTGGTTAATTATATAACTATTTGTGACTCATTTCTTGGTATGATAAATGAGATTGAGATCTCCTTTATATCTCATTTTTGATTCTTAGACAAAGCATATATATATATATATTTATAGTTTCAGTTCCCACTCATTGGGTTTGGTTTAATATACTTCTAGGATAGGCAAAGACATGAGGGGAATGCCATGTTTTTTCCATGTCTAATGTATCATGGTTGGACAATTCTACTCTCTTAATATAGAGATTGAAGTCACGAAGTGAACTTTATATTATAATATTGTCTAGCTCTTTGTGTATGGATGACTTTTCATTCACTACCTTGTTTGGTTGAGTTGTACAATTAATGGGACCTTGTTCTCTATAATGATTTCTTATGCAATGTATCTCTTACTCCACCCTCCTTCATTTCAGGGAATCCCATTGAGTACATTTATACTCACCCCTAAATGGGCTTTTTCCAGCATGTATCATGCCATGTGCATAAACAAAAATGGGTTGATAATTACATTAGATGATCTTATGAATATAGAGATCTTAGACTGCATACAGTGGTAATAGCTTGGGATCCAAGAGAGGGTCTTTCTTAACTGATATACATTCTACTTACTACTATGTTCTACAACTTTTCTTGTTGTACAATTATTTCCCCCCATTTTCCATATCAATTTACTTTTTGGCTCATGTGCTAATTGTAGTTCGATGCATGTTTGGTTATCTTTTATAGAAGTATTTTATATTTTGTTGCATCTCCTCTGCACTATTGTGCTGATTTGGTTGCTTGTGTGTATAGGTTCATAGGGAAATGAATCCCCAAGTTTCCTGTGCCTCTGGTTCTTATCGCCCCCTAGCCTATGGTGATGGTCTAGGGCTAGTTGCAGCTTGAGCATTGACATGGTTCAGGTGATTCCATATAAAATGTTATAATCCTGGAGTTGGTAGATCGCACATATAATGGATAATGCTTTTATTTTTAAATGAAAATTAGGGAACAAAGGAAATTATAATTTCGTCTTTCATTATTGATCATAAAATCATTAATATAATATTAATAAATAATATATACTTATATAGTTTATCCAGTGATGTGCTGAAGAAAAAATGTTTTTGTCCCTTCATTGAGGTGATAATTCATGTGTACACATGAATGACATTATCATTTTTATGTGTATGGAAATGTATGAACATAATTGAAATATTAGTATTAAAAAATGATACATATTATATTAATATTTTATTTAAACATTAATTTAATATTTATTACCACTCTTGAGAGATGGCGATGTAAAACTGTTTATATCGGTTCACAAGGTAGTTGTCTACAATACAAACCAATAAATAACTAATTTCACATTTGATTGAATCAAAGATAAATATAAATAATTATATTAACATAATAAAATCTATGTATAATTAAGAAACTAGGGTTATTGTTTTATAATGGTTGAATAATTTTTTAAATAATTGGAAGAGGAAATAAAATAGAAACACATAATTAAAAATGATGCATCTTTTTCAGACTGTGACCTCATTTTATTAACACCTAAACACCTCAATGGATTTTGATGTTCCTAAAATAAGGTATCTATAATGATATAGGGGTTCTAAGAATATAATTTTTTACGATATTTTTTGAACCGAAATGGTTATGAGGATTAAATAGAATAGAAAAATCGGTTCACTTTTATAATAGATGGGGGTCTCTCTTGTAATCATATAAATTTATAAATTAAAATGAAATTATTTTTTATTCAAAATGGCTATAGAATAAATTATTTTTTATAAAGGTTATTAATGTGTAAAAATCCATTGATCCAATAAAAATTATAAATGTTTTGAATAATTATTATTCCTTATATTTTTAAAACAATATTTTTCCCTTTTAATACTTACTATTATATTAGGTAATTTAAAGATTAAGGGATTCTATAATTACTATAATATTAAAAATGACAAAGAAATAAGTCATGGATAAAATTTTTAGACTTTTATAAAATAACTATCTATAATTGAGAGTTCTTAAATGATATATCATTTAACAAAAATAATTTATTTTAAAAAAGTTATAATGTTAGTTTTGGTTATATTTATTTTTTACTTTTAAAGAAATATCCCAAAAACACGATATATTCGAACAAAGTCTTCTAAATCATACATGAAATATAAAATAATTCCATAAAATTAATGGATGACATCAGTAATATTAAATTATATTTATTTTAATATCTTAAATATCATTTATTTGATTCATCTATTAATTAAAGATATACTCCATCATTTTGTGTGTATTAAAATAATCTATTTATTTCGAAAAAAATTGAAAATAAATTACATTATTCTATCTAATCATATTATCTTTATATTTTATTTTTTAGTCAACCATATCACTTATATGATCCCATATTAAATTTTTTTACCTGATAAAATCAAGAGTACGATGAATTGATTTTTCTTTTAATATAATAGTATAACTTCCATACACTCATGCAAGTGGATTTGAATGATTATAATGTAGTTCCAATTATTCATTTGGTTGAATCATAGTCTTAATAAGAAATTAATAAATGATTTAGTGTAATTTTATATTAGTTATCATATTATTTTTACTATTAATTAACAGATTTCACAACGAATTTTGTAATGAAAAAATTACAAATAATAATATTAAAAATTTAATAAAATAAAAGATGGAAATTTCATAATTCTGATCTTCTAATTATACATATGGAATCTATTTTTCAAAATTCATAACAATTTTTAGGATTAAATTTATTAAAATTTAACTACATTGATGTAATGAGAAAATTAGTTTTTGACGATAAAAGGATTAGAAGTTCATAATTTTGTTATTTTTAATTTAAATGTGACATTGAAGATAATGAAATTAATTGGATTAAATTATAAATAATGATCTAATTATAATTTAAAATAAATTAACTAATTTATTTAACAACATAAATAAATTTTATGAAAAATAGTTTTCAATTAAAAAGCATAATTTTTTCAATATTCATAAAATAATGGAACATTTTATAGAAATACATAAAATTTTACCAATGTAAATGTTGATATTAGACATTCAAGGAAGAAGTTTATTTTTTTAAATGGAACATATAAAAGTATCCAAAACTATATTTAAATCAATTTTGGCATCAAAAGGTCTCAAAATTTCCTTTTTAAAAAATAATTCTTTAATGAGTTAAATTAGAATTTTTCTTATATCAGGTCTATAAAAAGATATGTTTAATTTTAATCAATATATAAAATATATTATATAATTATTTCATTTATATAATCCAACAAGAGTGATTTTACTAATTTATTATCCCACTAATTAAAGTTTAAAGAGTTTTATAAAAAAATCCTTTTATTCTAAAAATGGTAATGCATTCTTCTATAATTAATTATGAAATATATATATATATATATATATTTGTAACAAATATATTGAAAATTTATTTAATATTAATCGTTTCCACCCTCTTAATGGCTATGTTATAAATAAAACATTTAAATAATTATATATAGTTGTTCATTTAAGCTGGATGCGGCATATTATGTATGCTATGGAACATAGTGTTTCCATTAAGAAAACTAATATGTTTAAATTAATAAAGAAGTTTATCATCACCTATAGTTCTTCTAAAGATACTAATATTGAGAAATTACGATCATCTTATTCTGGGATTTCATAGTATGTAATTATGTACTATATAGTAAGGATCTAGAGGTTCATGTGGAAGATGGTCTAAAATAGATGGATCCCGGTGAAGGTAGAGGTAGGGAATATCAGTTGCTACATCCTGTGGAGGATGACCATCATAATGGTGTTTTTAATATGCCAGTTGAGGGGTTTCAGGGGTCTCAATCAGATAGGAAGGCAACAATTCCACATTATGAAGTATATCGTAGGTAAAGAGTAGGGATCAGAGGATTCAAACGGCCTTAGTGTGCAAGAAGATGCTGATTTTGTACTGCAAAAGGATGGACAAATAGACTGTAATATGAATGGGGGTAATGAGGTTTAGGATCAGATGGTGGGGGAGAGGGAGATTCTACTGAAATGGATGTGGCTGAAACATCCAAATATGTGGAAGGCTCATTCCATCCGGATTTGGTTCGAGTAGAAATAAATGTAATAGAGAGTAAATATACTATGGAGAAGAAGTCGTACAATGAATAAGATATATCTCTTGAGTTATTTGGTTCAGGTAGTGATGGCGTGAGGAAGGGAATGGGCCCTACTATAAAGGATACCAATATATGTTATTGGAATCTTGTATATATTATACCTGCTATGAGTGACGGTAGACAAGAAGTGGGTGTTGTCACCATGACCCAAGTAGAAGGTGTGGAAGAATATTTTGGAGGTGCATCTTGTGTAGAGGTGGTCAGGAGTAGTGGTGCCCTATACATGTTAAATCAGGGGTCTCGATAAGATGTGGATGACCATAACTTATTTTTCAAGATATGGGATTTTTATTCAGGGAACCAAAACTCTATTCAGGTGAGGAATATATTTGATGGCCTTATTATGAAAGGTCTGAACTCATTCCAAGAAACCCCAGAATATACAAATGGGGATCATGTGAAGAATTCCATTGAAGCCAGTAAGAGAATTTATGCCGAGGAAACCAGTAAATAGTGTAAAAGGTGTAATAATAGGAGGAATGAATACAAGGGATCATTCTCTTTTCCACCTCCTTTGACGACTCATTCAACAGAAATGAAAATTGTTGAAAAGATGGGAAACTAGGCCTTGTGTTAACTAAAATCACCTGGTCAACCTTAACTATCCTTATATTTTATTCTGGGTTTGTATAATGAGGTGATAGAGAAGGTGATGTTTCTCAATTCTTCTAAAGAGGAGTAGGTCAAGATCAGAGCTATTGAACTGAATCTAAATGTTGATCAATATTCTTGGGTTTTCATACAAAACACAATTCTTGTTATGGGATTCAATATGTGGATGATCAGGCTGAAGGATTATATAAAGGTCTTGGATAAAATGTATTTTTCATTTGGATTCCTGATATGTGATGAGCTTCACACTCAGGTAACCGCTATATCTTGAATTTTTTCATGGTTATGGATTCTGGAAGAATGATTTTTTTCTTCAATGATTTTTCTCTATTATTTTCTAGATAATTCTTGGTTTCACACTTCTTCATAAATTGTTTGAAAATTAGGATTTAATTATCTTTTAGTGTGACTCGAGGTAAATTTTTGTGTTCCCATACAATAATTTTACCTCGTTCTTCTTCATATGGGGTTCAGAGTCAGAGGTCATCACATCAGCATGGAACATGGAGTGGAAGACTGAAATGGTATGGATTGGACATCGGTTGCGTTCTTGTTCATCATTGGATGACACTATTTATAGACTCATCTAGCTTTAGTGGATGGCCTAAACATGATGTAGTTGTAGAGGAGAGGCAAAACCAGTAATTTTATTGGGGTTCCCTATGCTGCTGAATGTAGTTGTTTTGTTGGATTTGGTGGTTACTCACTTTTACTTTAAAAGTGATTTGATAATAAAATAAAAAAATAATTTCAGACAATAAAATCGAATCTTGTATAATGATATATATGATAAAATAATTTTTTATTTTTCATTTAACTCTCGATGTGTTTTGTAAAATATTGGATATTTTTTATGAGTTAATTTTCTTCCAATTCTATTATTCTTTAATGTTTTCCAATTCAAGATTTTTAACATATTAATTCATATATTTCATGATGAATAGTCAGTCCAGTATTTTTTATGTTTCTTTCTAATATTTTTGGAAACATCAGATTACTTACAATTTAATTTATAAAAATAAAAAAGGTGGATAATTCATTATATTGTATGAATTAAATATTAATGGTATAATATTTCCTTAATTCATAAATACTATGAGTGGGGGGTATATTTTATAAAGGGAACTGTATTTATTCTTCACATATGTTTTATTTCAATAGTCATCATCATATTCTGGTGAGCTAAAAACTCAGGTAAAGTTATGTTGTAAATTATAACATCATATTTCCTAAAAAATTGTTATATATAATTTTTATATTATATTTAATTTAATAATTTTGGTTTACATATTCTATAAAGGGGGTAATTTTTGAGTTTGAAGTATTAAATTTCTTATTTCCACTGATATAGTTTTGGAAATCACAAAAACTTCCATAAAAAAATTTTACTTTATTTTTTTATTCCTTGTATTTCATTATTTTTTCTTAGATTACAATATCATATACCAAACTAAGAAATAATTTAAATGTATTATAAAAATATTATTCATATTTATAATTATTATCATCAGATTGAGTATGAATCCAATACACTACACATTCCTTTTATCATATAAGGAGTCATACATTCCCCTTGTGTATCATATTGACAAAAGTTATTTCCATTGGAATGATTCAAGTGCTGAAATAAAAGGAATGACTCTCATACGTATTATCATTTAGTAAATTTATATTGATTTCCATCATACTTGCATATTTTTAAAATATAAATACATAGAATTGTCTCCATAATAAGGAATACATTTTTCTCTATAATGTTGTTAATCAAAAAAGAAATTATACATATATTTATTCTAGATCATTGGGAGTTGTCAATAGACCATTACACTTGGAAATTGTAAGAAACTCATAAATATAACAATATGATAATCACCTATAAATAATAGTATATTTTAAGTGTTTGGATCACATATCAATCACAACTCATGACATATAATGTTTTATATACATTAACATCTCATATGTTTTTATTTTAATACATTATAGAGTATTTAGTTATATCGAATGGTTCACAAGGCATTTACTTTAGATATTTTTCTTTTGTAATCATGTCTGATAATTTTTAAGAATGTCGGATTACTATCATTGGATGATAGTGAAATTTATCTATTGCATCAAATCATTATGTGGATGGAAATAAATGTGATGATTATCTTATCCAGGGCTTCTATGGATACCAACGTAGAGCTATTCCAATAATCATATCAAGGAATTTCTTGTTACTGAAATGAAAACATTATAGTAAGTATAATAGTATGGAATCTATTATTCACATTTACTCAATACGTTACTATTATGGTCAGTATTTTTTAACATTTTTATATATAATTTATATCATTATTTATTTTAGTAGATATTTATTTATTTTACATGTTTTATTACACTATGAAAGTAATTTATTGTTTTTCAGCATATTCTTTTATATTAATTTTTTATTGGTATTACACTTATTATGATTAATGAAAATTTTATATTAATAATATCTATTATTATTATGTAATTTACTGTTATAATTTGACTATGTTTAAGAACAATATATTTACATTTAGAGGCTTTTTGTTTATATTATATTAATGTTTTTAAAACAATAATCCCCCCTCATGTATGTTTACCCATGCATTACACTATAATGATTGTATAATTTTATACATTTATTTTACACAAACCTAGCAGACAATACAGGGAATCCAATTAATCTAGATTTAACAGTACCATCCTTGTAACCTTTATCCACCTTTTCTACCAATAATTATTGAAATGCATATAGGTTTCTAATAGTTGTGATTAAATACCACGTGGCATAAAAAAGATGATTTCTCCCTAAAATAACTTTGATCTAGCATGAAAATGTACTGCTTGGAAGTTTTTTCACGAATGGAAATCCAAAAATTATTAGCAATTATTACTAAAATATAACATTTCTCATATCCTCACCAAACATCATCAGTAATAAGTCCAAAATTCATATCTAGAAAACTATATTAATATAAAACCCACCTCTTTAGATCCTACATAACTCATTATGAACATCAATTTTGTCTCTTTGTTTTTTAGTCGAATAAAGAAGTATTTGAGATGAATTTATCAACACTAAAAACCCTAATACTCGAATCAAAACATTAGTATTTTTATTTATCATATTAGTATAAAGTATAGTGTAATTTTTCATTCCATTAAAACATGTGAAACCAATAGTTCTCAAAGGGTTTATTATCCTCTAGGAGAAGGATTCAATGTTCGAAAAGGAACAGAATTCTTCTACCTCATATTACCGTCTTATCTTTATGTAAAATAATATATAATAGAAACAAACCCCTAAAGTATTTCCAATAATGGGTTCCAACTTCTACTCTAATTCATGACTAATGTATCCATCCGTCGTAATTAAATTTTCTACATAATTTTTTGATCATGATCTGAACCAAAATCAGACAATTTCTCACTTATCAGATAAGTCAAACTGTACTTCTCTAGGATAAAATATCTCGCATATAAAACATGCACTAGATGAACCTCAGTGTAATTTCCACCCATGACATTCCAAATAGGCTCTTAGAAATAGAATTTCATTTTCATACAATGCCAAATTGTAATCATTATACAACATACCTTCCCTCTATCGTGGTAAAATAGCATAATCATTTCTACCTCTTGATCCCTATAATAACTTCTTACACATCAACTGATCATATTGATCCTCACACTACTGCGTCACATACTTAGTATTTATAATTTTAAATGAGTCAATCAAATATTTTTCCGTAGTATAATATTTTTCTAATTATAGGATGTTTCAAATTTATGAAAACATTTTAAATGACACATTCATAAAAAAATCTTCAACAAATAAATCATTTTACCTCTAGTTAGTTGATTTCATCCCCACATATGTGTTCTTCCAAAAATTGTGCGAGTATTGTCTCTATCAATGATAGTACCAAATATTGTTAGGAAACTCCCTATTAATAAATGAATAATATAATAGAAGTATATGAAATAAAAATAAAACTGTATATTTCCATTGGACATATGATAAATTATAGAAAAAATATTATAATGAGAATGAAATTTATTGAAGAGTTTAGGTTTAAGAAAACTCCCATGGAAAAACACTTTATTATTTCCATGTAAAACATCCCAAGGTAGACACAATTTCTAATGGAAGATGAATTATCCATAATGTATAATATCACTTCCAATCAACCACATTAAATATTATTACATAAAAAATCACATAACCAATAAATCTTTATACGATTCATTACAAACAAGTATAATACTGCCCTTTCTACATTATAGAACACTAATCCTTCCATGTCACACAGACACAAAACTACCTCAATCATACACCCCAATGTGCCCAAATTTATTCCTATATCTTCCAGAACACACCCACATATACATATAATATATAGATTATGACATATATAGAATAATTTAAATTTTTAATGTAAACTAATTCATGAATACGAAAATAAAATAAGGAAAAATAAACAGAATAATTCATTACTTGTTTTGGTTGATCAGGTTCTAAATGATTAAATGGAGCCATTGTTTTAATTTCATAATAATGGGAAACAGAGGGTTATTTTTTATTTTCCATGAGTGTGAATAATAATGGTTATTCCAAGCAATTGAATAGTTTTAAATTTATTAAGTATAAATTTCTAAATACTTTTTGAAATCATTTAGATCATCTTAGATTATTAGAATTTTATTATTCTAGTTCCATGGTTATTGAACAAATATTTATATATGTGTTTCAAATAAATACATTTTCACATTATAGTTCTATGTTTAGTAAATAAATTTTAATATAGGTCTTTTAGGTAATATCTCTTACAGTTTTGGGGGAATATTTAGATATTTCTTAACATTTTTACATACTAAGCTGTTTATGGTTTTGGAATTATATTCATTTCATTTGTCCTAAACATTTTAAATTATAAAATTAAATTAAAATTAATAATTATATGTGTTCATAGTAAAAACATTTATTTAAAATATGTTTTTATAAGGGTTTGTTATTTGTTTTTTCTGCATAATATATTTGACTTCTCTTATGAGTAAATAAGAAATAATTTTTAGAGTTCATATTGATAGTTTTTGGGATGAAATTTATTTGTTGTTTCATAAAATTTGTTTTGAATTAATAATAAATTCATTTTTTTATAATGGATAAATTTTTTCTTTTTGAAATATTTTTTTATTTTGGTGGTCCCAAGCATGTTTTGGTCTAGATACATGATTCCTAGGTGATAAAATTTTCAATCATCCCTTTAATGATCTTATTATAGGGAAATGTTTCATTAAATCAATGTACATTTAATATTATGATGACATTCATCTATTGCATAATGTATTATCAAATTATTGTTTCATTTATTATATTACTCACTAACATTAATAATGTTGTGTGTCAATTTTATTGATTATATTTTTTAATGAGAGATTGAATTCTTGTATTTGTATTCAATTTTTTATGAACTTATGCAATAGTTTCATAACCACTTCACCCCATCCATAATCGTTTGGGGTGGGTTGATATTTTCTCCAGTTATTACAAAATGTAACCCCAACCATTATTTTTTAATCATGTTGACTGAAAAATCCCCCAAAACATGACACTACCTAACACATGAACACATTTAATCGGAAGAGACCTAGTCATTTGGTACATTAAATAATTATTAAGATATTTTTTTTCATATGATGAACCACATGATCTCTCATTTTATTTACAATATTATCATTTTCAAGGATCTATTCACATTGGTATGTTGTGATATTAATAATTAGACTACTTACAATATCAAAAATTACTAATGTTGTGTATATATTGGTTTGGAATTGTTACATAATAGCTTATACACATTTATATTATGAAATATTTCATGTTTTTTTCATTGTGGTAATCATTCTCATCTTGTTATACATCATACCAACATCGGTATATATGATTTATATGTTTTGTTTCTCCCTCATGTTCTTTGTATTGTTTTTACTCTAAATTTTACAATAGATAGTGTAATTTTGCAGATGTTATGTTTGTTCTATTGCCCGAAAAAATCTAACCATTATTGCTGAATATTTTTTTTGTTAACTGATGTTTTCTAAATTTATATTCTTATATTAATGATAAAAAATTAAACCTTTATAATTTGTTATATCACTAGTCAATCTGATTAAAACCTGATTTTCCTTATATCTAAACCAACACTATTTTACTCATTTATTGTCATATTAGTTTATAATGCCCTGTTAAAACACGTCATGATGTACATAATCAATCATATCTCAATTTATCCACATTCCTAGCACTTCTTTAATGTTTTTGGACCTGATAATATGAAAATTAGACATCTTAAAGGATTTTTCATCAAATATAAATTAGTGGAACCCATTTCTATATAAACCAAAATTTCATCTCTATCCTTTAGATATTATTTCATTTCCATATAATAATGTAAGCATTTTTTTAGTCTAAACATTATTTCAATGAGTCCAACATTACTAGTAAATTATTAATGCAGGTACTTTTAGGCTCCACATTCGGATACCTTCCAAAATTAGTTTTCTCATAATATTCATTTGTACGATGAAAATAAATGGTTTATCTAGCTATAGATAGAATTTTGAAACATATTTACAATGTTTTAGATCCTTTAATATATTTATTATTTCATTTTTTATATTGAAATTTTTATAATATGACTTCCTACAATGTCCAAACAAGTCATAAACATACATTACTACAGTACAAAACAGTGAGAGGACCGCATTATTTAAACTATTTATGTAATTTTATCACTACATTGTTAATTTGAAAATAATAATTTGGAATAATATAGGGATTTATTTCTAGTTGGAATGTTTTCAGAAATATAATGCCACAAATTGGGTCAATTTTGCTACTATTCCATGAGATAATGACATTTATGATCATTAATACTAATTTTTGAAAGATAATTTGTTAGAAAATAATTTTTTTTTTCAATTCATGTAAACATTTCACAATGTATATGTTGTTATGATCATTGATGGTGATTGTTGAAGATCATTGAGATAAAAGATGTACCATTGTGATGAATTAATGTTTCTAAATAATACCAAATATGGAACAATGCTTTTCTCCATTTGAAATAATTTTGGTTCAGGAATGAGATATTTGGCATTCCGGAGTAACTATTATAATAGTTAAAATATATTGGTGTTATAGGATTCTAGTAAATAGATATATTAGACTATTTTGACATATGTTGTTTCCATATAAGATCAAGGAGGAATTATTGGATAATTAGTTTTTATTGTGATGTTTCTAGGAATATAGAAACAACAAATATGAATTGGTTAATTTCTTATTAAACATCAATATTATATAATTAATCTTTTTTGTGATTATTAACTTGTTTGAAAAGAGTCATTTGTATGAAAATTAAAACATGATTATTATAAATATTTATAATTAATATTTCAATTTAATTTATAAATTGATAATATATATTGATAATATCATTCCCAATATAACTTTTTATTAATATATTTATAAATACATTATTCAACATATATATTATATGTTGATATTTTTATAATTGTACGAAACTATTTTATCTATTCAAATATAATTTAGGGAATGTGTTTTTATCGACTGTTTGGTGACATTGAAGTATATGTTGGTAAAAGTATATTACCAAAAAAAATAAACATTTCCAAATAGTTTTGAGGCAATTATAAAAAATTATATATTTTTTAGTGACTGATAAAAATGCGGTTGAATAATACTCCCCAAGAAACAAAAACTACATTTCTGACTAAGATAGAGATTCCAAGTTATGTGAAAGACTCACTAAACTCCACCATCGACCTTTATAGCCTTCATGATGTCATTCCACATGTACATCCATGTTATATGTAGGAATCCCCAATGAAAAGAAAACAAATATAACTATATCTATTCAGTCATCAGTCGCTTTGGGGTTTTAATCGGCCTGAAAACTGGGTATTCTCTACTTTTAAAACATTTGTAATAAATATAGGCTATAGTCGTACTCATCTATTACTAGAATCTAAAAATTTTATCAATGAGTTGTATAATTTCAGGTAAACTACCTAGAGGTTATATCTTTAGTACAATATGATATACTAAAGAAACATCACACAAGGGATCTTCATCGTAACCATGTAGTGGAATCCTAGATTGTTGTCTTCATAGATGAATCTTAAATAAAAAGGATGTGTGATGGTAAAATTATATATCTACTGAGCTAATTCAAGAATGATATAGAATCCAAAACCAATTACAATATTATTTATTTACCATTATTTTTTGAGTACTATCATTGGACTAACTAATTGAAAATTTATTACATGTATATTCAATGTATTGAATATTAATTTCATGTATTTCTATAAAATTTTAATTTATTTTACATGTATTTATGTAATACATTCATAATGTGTCTGTTCAATTAATGAGTTTATAGAAGTTCCCCCCTATGATGATAATCTTAAAGTGTTATGAAAATATTATTAATATAGTTATATAGTTGTAAATTTACTATAAGTGGTCACATAGGATTTAGAAAATCCTGTGTGACTTCTTGTAATTAGATGAGGCTTCATTTCAGGAATATTGCAATTGGTAATCTCCATGATGATAGATTATCATAATTGAACCGCCATTTGAAATTAATTATATTTTTTTTTTCATTTGATATTACGATATGTGATCATGTGTAATGTTCCTTAGTATTTAATAATATCATTAATATATGTCATAAATAGAAAACATATATTTATTAAACAAAAATATTATGCCATTTGTTAGTGGGAGGATTGGTGTATTAGGTGTTTCATGATTGAAATGTCATTAATGGAAAATTCGATGAAGGATTAATCCCCTCCATCATTATACAATTTTATATCTCAACTATTTGATTTGAATTGGACCATCACATTAAATTTTGTCGAAAGGGTGTATTGTCATGTTCATTTTAGATAGATAATAAAAGAAGCATCACTTAAATAGGTTGAGGAGATTTTCTTGAAACATTCTTGATGAGATATTTTAATTTAATAAAAAGGGATTATATTATAAATTGATCATTTATATGTGTTTTTTAACATTGATATGTCATGTTATTTCTTTTAAGATCCTTGACCCATTTCACTACTTTAATCACGGTATTTAGGAATGTGCAGATAAATCCATTGAGAAATAGTTATATAGGGTCATAAACAATGTGATTCTATTGATCTCGATTATATTCTATTTTCTATTAATTAATCGAATTAATATTATCCACAAGTCTAAGGGATAATTTAATTATTTTAAGGTTGATTAATGAAATTATGTAAATATTTTTGGGCAACAAGTGAATTAAAATGTATTCAATTATTTCATTAAATATTTAATTAAAATGTATTCCCTGGTTTGTGAATGAAATATATATATTTATGGGAGTTCAATACATGTGCATAGATTTATAATTGAAAAATATTGTATCTATTGATAAATAATAATCAACAAACCAAAAGAATAATATACGTTGTTGGACAATTTGGAAGATACGACAAAATAATAAAAATAATAATATAATTATGTAACATGTGGATTATTAATTTTAATAAATGTTAATTAATTTAAACAATGTATTAAAATATTATTTTATATAAATACTAACTCTATAAATATATGATATTTTCAATTGTGTTGTGTAAGAAAAATTGGAAAAAGAGAATTGTTGAAAAAAAAAATTCTCTTCAAAAAAACCTTCTAACTAAATAATTAGATGAACAACATGGATTTTTTCAAGGGAATAGATTCAAATATCAAAAATGTTAAATGTAGAAAATTCGACTTGCCGCACAATTACATGGAGATTGAGTGGTGTTACTCTTATATCATAAGAACTGTCATGAACTAACCCTAGTACCAGTGTATCCTAATAATTGATTTGGTTCTAACATGGCCCAAAGTGTGTTACATGCCCCACAGGTTGGTGACTAGAAAATATAATCATACAACATGCAATTAGAAATAAATATTTAACAAAACATTACGAGAACAAGACATGCATGTCTATATGCATATAAAATAAAATCCATTGTGTGTATGGTACTAGAAAACAATAGTGAATAAATTCCAGATGTACTACAACTAAAATACCAAATAGGTGAAAATATCTAAAGGTCCATAAGGACACAAATCCCCACCACAAAGGATCAATAGCTAGATCCTTCTATAAGAGATAATTTTCCCTTGCTCAAACCTAGAAGAAGAAAATCTACAAACACCCAAAATGATATATTAGGGTGAGAGTCTAAGCCCGTTATGATAAATTATAATATCCCATAAGAGATTCCAAATATATATTATCAAAAGAACAAATTTAAATTTTCAAAATAAACTATTTTTGCAATTCAGGAGCATATTTTCCAACGAGCATGTACCCAAGTGGTATTGGAACCTACTTGGAATCCAAATGACCCATGATCCAACTTGTGCAGGGATGAATTTATGGGTTACTATAGAGGAACTATAGTAGGGTACTGTAGTAGTACATTAGAAGTGGTGGCTATGTAGCGGCAGATGCATTGTAGCATGTACTATAGCGACAGCAGTACTGTAGCTGGAAATGTAACAACATGGGTACTGTAGCATTACTATTTACCAAATTTCCCTTTTGGCCCAAAAAAGGACTTTTAAGCCTTGTGTTTCGAAAAAATGGAATTGGGCCTTTGGGCTATGTAATGAGTCTCCCTCTACCCAATTAAAAGTGGTCTTTGATTTAGTAATAAAATGAGGCTTCAAACCCTAAAAAAATTGAAGAACATATTTAAACAAAACATGATTTATAGTTTCAAAATAATGTAAAATAATTTTTAGGAATAGCTAATACATTACAAGAGATATAATTCTCTAAATCCAAGGATTAAATAAAATAGTTTTTTTAAATCACACAAAGGAATGTATATCATTTTTACAAAATTGGCTTACATTAATTTATCATATATAAATAAACAAGTGATTAATATTTTCTTCTACCAAAAGGAACAATTGTATTAATCATATATATGATTAGCAATACTACAAGTGTTATTAGAAAAATGAGTATACTCATGTCCCCCTGACACTGGAAAAAGATGACTCGTCGCCCTTCCATCTGAGATGTGACACATAGAATATATGTTTTAGAATTTAGTATCTGCATAGAGTGTATCCAAATAACACACCAACTACATAAAACTACCATGAGGTCTTAAATAATGGGAAATTTATTTTAATACAATATAAAATAAAATAAATCTCATTCCTATATTACAAAAATTCCAATTTTTATCATTTTAAATCAAAAACTGGTTTTAATAAAAAAACAAAACCTTTTCATAAGATAAAGCCACTGTGTTTATATATGATAATTTTTTATCTATTTTCAAAACATTGAAATCCATTTTAGTACATTTTAATCTTTTTCAAAAATTATTTCTTCACATAAATTCTACAATTTAATTGAAAATATTGGAAATCATAAGAAGGAGAATCCCTTCCAAAGAGTTGAGTCCACTAATATCTTATTATTGCCCAGTGTTCCCATGTCTCATGACTATCAGAACCATGATTTCATAGCACAAAATCCAAATGTATCATCCTCCCATTTAGTACATTGTTCTCAGAACCAAAAACTCTGACTGTTTGTTCAGTCAAATATAAATCATGCTAAATCTCAAGATCGTTCCAAATCAGGATGTGAGATGGATCAGAATGATATTCTCTCAGTTACGATATATGGAACATGTTATGTATTGAAAATACCTATGGTGGAAATGATAAACAGTTAGAAATATTCCCAAACTATTCAAAAACATCGAACGGTCCCATAACATATGGAGAAATATTCCCATAAATCTGAAGCTATCGATGACCCAACGTGGTGAAAATATCAATAAAACCTAATCACTAACTAAAAACTCTAACAGATTCCATCTTCCATCAGCACAAGACATATATATAATTTGATCTATCAAAATTACATGAAGAATCAGATGAATCATAGAAATAATCTCCAAGACTAATCACAGAAGAACTAAAAAATTTCACCAATGTCTGACTAACCAAATAGAGATTTACAATGTCATCCATACGAGGCCTCAAAAGGATAAATTTTTTTCATGCAATGATATTAATTATTATAATATAAATCAACCAGTCCAATTTGATAATCCCAATCATCTCTATAGATGAGAATACAAGAGTAAATCCTATCCTCAATAATCTATATAGCTTTCTTTATCTTGCTAAATGACTGCTACGGGTAGTAATTGCTCAAATAAACATGAGGACCCTATAGCTCTTCCCAAAATTAGAATTAAAATGAGTATATATGTAAGAGAATACAAAATACATAACTCGATACAATACCACAATCTATTTCACTTAGATATTCCCCAACTCCTCAATATAGGATATATCTAGAATGTGTAAAAGTGATCTGACATGGCTATCCTATCTATATCAACTCATTACACATTATTACTTCTCTTGGTTCATAAAAACCTATAAAAAATTTCCATAATGATATCATCCCACTTCCAATAAGGGACTAGAATTGGATTAAGTAATCCGAAAGTATTATCGTTCTAAACATCCACTAGTTGGCATGCATAGCAATTAGAGACAAACTCAGCAATGTCTCTCCACATACATGGTCAAAAGAACAACCATGACATATCATAGAACCTTTTTTTGTGTTTTTATGGTCCCATTCCACTAGGAATTAGGAAAATACCCCATCATAGACTTCCTTGTTTCTAATGGAACATCAAAGCAATTATGGTAGCATTGAACTTATTCTTTGGAGAATGACAATTGTGAAACTGTCTCCCCATACCAACGAGAATCTATAATGATATGAAATTCATCAAATAGGTCACGGTCCTAAAGAATCAACTTAATAAGAGTGGATTTCGAGTGAACATAGGTAAAATAAACATAATCTCCTTTCTCATGTAATCCAATACACAACATTGCAATGATAGACATAAAATTTCACTCCTCTAAAGCTTCCATGACACGTAGTTTGGAACTATCCTTCTCAACACAATTACATCGACATACACTTTCGTTATGGTATATGTGATTTAAATTTTAAAATACATCAGGTACTATACCCAAAGAAGTTTTCTGAAGGATCAAATATTTTTGAGGGATGATATAACATATAAATTTTTCCTTTGAATACACATTATTTTTTTCTCCATAAAGGAAGTGCTTCCACCTTTTAACAGTGTGAATCACATATAAGAGTTCATGTTAATGGGCTTGATAATTCTTCTAGTTTTTCCAAATATGATGTTATCCACATGCAAAAACATGATTACCTTGCATAAGAACACAATCCAATCCTGAAGCCGATGCATTAAAAAACCCTATTGCTTTTCCCAGCCACTAAAAGATTCTACAATATTGTAGTAGTAAAATGTTATTTCAGCTCAATAATAGAGAACTAAATTTTATCATCCGAAACTATCATTATCCCCTTTTGACTTAGAGAAGTCAACAGAGAAGACAACTATGAGAATCCCTTCATGATCATGTAGTAGTATCTATCTATGCACAAGAAGATTGAAATTTTGAAGACATAATCTTATTTCTAAAACCTAATAATAAAATTTACCTTCTCATAATCAACTATCATACCCTATTAAGGCACCACATGTCCTAATAATTTCACATCTCAAATCCAGAAATCACACATTGAAAGGTTGGTTAAAACCTGGTGATTTCTCATAAAATTCAAAAATTTTCTCAAGTATTACACATGGTCATGCCTAGATTTATATTATATAGGGATTTAATCAATAATGACTACAACAAATGCATCAGATGTTCATAAAAAATTATCTTCATTAAATATATAAATATTTTAAGAGAATTTTCAAGCAAAAAGTCATTAACAGGTACAAAAAATGGTTGTACCTACTCTAAAATGATGTTTTTAGAATATCAGATTCTTTTATCCTCAACAAATGGTAAGCAGAATAAAATTTGATATTTGATAACCACCTAATAACTTCCAACTAACAAAACAAATTATTAATCCATGGAAAGAGATAATTTTTCTATATTATAACTCAAATGAGCTTATGATAATCATTACATAGGATAATAGAACCATGAGACCTCATGTAAAATGGAAATGAAACCACCCTGGGAGACACACTATTGTGTATAAATCAATTCTCAAGAAGATCATCCAATAGGGACATAAGATCATGTTGGTTAGTAAGATCCATTTTGTGGGTGGGAATAGAAATAGGTTTACTACCATGAATTAAGTCAATGGAGAAATCCACTTCAATTACCAGTGGAATAATAGATAAATCAAAAGAAAAAATGATGGGAAACCCGACGATGAGTGGGGTAAGATCACCACTAACTGAATCCTTCTCCAGATAAAAGGAAAACACTGACATCAGTTTCCTCATCTTTAGATAAATTTTTTGGGATCTTCTTAACCTTGGGTCCCAATCTCCATGAATGACGAGATACACACCACTTGGTGAAGAAAAATTGACTCTTCAATGATAATAATCAATCAATGATTTATTGGAAATGAGACAATACATACTGAATATGATGTCAACATATTTTATGTAGATAACTAGAAAAGTCAAGGAAATATCTACACCTAAAAAGAGAGTCACAAGTGGGACTATGGAGACTATGTTATCACTTCCTACTAAGGGGGTGTAGAAATATACGTTGAACAATATAGTTTATCCATGGTATGAGTATTCATATTAACAATAATTTTTTTTTAAAAATGAATGAGAAAGACCAATATAAAATCAATAAGTCACTAATAACATTGATATATTAATATTACCTCTCAAATTTGTTGGACCCATGTCTTCCCCCTTTGGAGACATTTCTACTAGTTGAAGAATAATCGTTCTGGATTCCATTAGTTGGAACCCATTTGTAACTGAATATTTTGATTTACCCAACATATTAGGGGGATATAATGATCTTGTTCTTATATAAAGATTGGAGAAATGATGGCAGAATTTTTGTAACGTACAAGAACATCGACATGTGCTACAGTTTGTATGTGTCTCAGTGAATACCCTCATAGAATGTATTGGATTTCCACACTGATAGCAACTCAAAGAACATCATCCTTGAACTGTAGGTGGTCTTTAATGCCTCAATCACTGAGAAATACCTTGAGAATAATCCCACATCGGTGTAAATTTGAAGGAACCAATGTTGCCACAAGGAAAAAATGGAACCCCCATTAACCATTACTATCCAAACAAGTCCATCCCCACCATCATTTTTGAATCCATCACATTATCATAAGTGGGATGATTCAGCATGAATTGAGGGAACATATATATGATTGATTCCCCAACTCCAAACGTCAAGGCTTAATCATTTCATTAGATACCTTCTTTGGTGGAAACTACACTATCTCTGTAAGGAAGTTTGAAAGCTTGTTCAAAATTATTTCTGATTTCTCAAGACAGAAAAACTCCATAACCTTGTCCGATGGCATTGACTTCGAATAGAACAACATTATAAAATAATAATTGGGGTCTATGCACTCTAATACCTATTTCTTCATTGCCATCACCATTGTGTACCACTATATTTTACATGGTCCCTCCAGCAAGAAGGTGCCACACTTCACCTTCATCGCGAATGATGTATTCATGAACTAAAAAATTCCTTCCGTCTTTCTCAGCCATTCCTCTCCATGTTGAGGATCTATGGAGCCATTGAAAATACATGGAATCTAGAAAAGGAACTCTTGAGAATGATTATGATGATAAACCCAATGTGGGTCCATATCAAGAGACTAAACCGGGCCTGGAGGTTTTTCTTGTTCTAGATCAGGGACAGTGTTCCTGATCACCTCATGCATATTTGAGTCCACATGAGGATTCCCTTGTTTCTTTCTGGTAATAGCTTCCTCCTGGATCTAATTTGAATGAATTCATAGTAGCATGATGTTGCACACATCATCATATAACTTTTAGAAATTTCTAAAACATATAGACAAGGAAATCATAAATCGATATAGATAGGATAAATGATTTTTATTTCACTCCATCCAAATCAAATATATGCATATGTCTAGAACTAATAGGCAATAAATTTTTACCTAACTACACGTAGCGAACTAATGTTCATTGCAGTTAGAGCTGTCTGAGGACTCAATCACAACTACCTCATCAGTCCTGATAAGATTTCATAAATGTATACTGACATCAAGAAAAAGTAAGAATGACCTATCTATGATACGACATTGTCATGATCCAGCCTTCATACCTTGGTAACCAAAAAACTGAGCCAATCCAAACTTGGACTGAAGGGCATTCATAATCCCCATGGGATTGTGACTACCAGGTGGCATAATAAATCCTGAAAGTGGAAAATAACATCTCACAAAAAAATATAGACAGGAATGACCATATGTATATAAAAGAAACTCTACTGGGAGTAAGGCCCTAGAATACAACATGAAATAAATTACAATGTACTAAAATAATGTACCAAATGGGGATAACAAACCATGGTCCTAGAGGAAAAAACTCACATTACCAATGTTCAACAGTTGGATCCTCCACCAAGAGATTATTTCCCCATTCTCAAACCAATAATAAGAAAATATAAAACAACCAAAATGAAAAATTATTGTGTGAGGGTAATTCTCCAAGTATAGCTACAAACATTCAATAAGAGATTCCAAATATAGATAATCCATAGATAATAATTCAATTTTAAAATATAATTGTTTTCAAAATTCAAATTCATATTTATAAAATTCTTGGTATATAGTATCAAAATGATGGAAAATAATTTCAAGGCACCTACATAACTTTACAATAAAAGGAATGATACAAAATAAATAGGTTAAACAAAACAGTTTCGTCCAAAAATTTATGTAAATCTAAGGAAGGCATGAAAATCTGTTTTACAACATTGGTATACATTTTTATCTCATATATAAATGAACTAGAATGAAACGTGTTCATCTATTAAAAGGTATAATAATATTAAAAATAATTAGGATTACCCACTCTTTAAGATATCTCAATAAAATGAATATACTCAGATCAACCTAACACTAGAAAGAGGTGACTCACCACCCTCCCATTGGCGATGTGACCCCCACATGTATGTTTTCATATGTTGTAAAATTATAGTGTAAAGAAAAAACTCACCAATAACCTATGCCTAACATGTTCTATAACATGATGGGAAATACCTTTTAAGACTAATAAATATATTATTAATTCCATTCATCCATTTCTCAAATTCAAATTACATTCCATTTAAAACAAAAATTGGTTTTAATAAAAAGCATGATATTTTCACTATACAAAACAACATATTTCCATCAAATCATTTTATGACATTTCTACTAGATCAAAATCCATTCAAATCCAATTAAATAATGTTCATAATTCACTAACACAATTAAATTCAATAATTTAATTGAATAAATTTCTATCAAATCGATAGTTTATGTTAAAAAAAATTATAATATTCATTTTCAATAATCGCACCCCCATTCATTGGAATTTGGGGTTTTCCAAATTTTCATACCAAAACCATTTCAAAACTCTCAATTCAATTGAATTGGGGTTTTATCAGTTATGTTGAAATAAAATATGATAAATTAATTTTAAATCGGAAATTGAAATAAATAAATCAATTTATAAATAATCAATTTGGCAATTCAGTGTGGAACCATGAATCTTTTTCTCGAAACTAGACACTTGTAAAAACTCCCACCAATGATAATGAAGGTATAGAATACATCGAAACTAAACCTAGAAGAAAGATACAACACCACATTGTATATATCCATAAATTATTATATGATCAATTGAAAACCAATTTATAGTATAAGAGAAACATGACATACAATGAATAACACTTTCTGGATATCACATGTAAAATCAGAGATGATAGACTCCAAATTATTAAATCTGGAAGAGTTTGAAGGCTCCAAAAATTACTAAGGAAGGCCTTTGGTCAATGGATGTGAAATTGGATAGGAGTGAAAAAAGTAATAAAAACTGCACAAATTCTTATATATAATGCTTTTAGGGGGTCAAATGGAGTGTAATACAGTTACACATCATGACAGACAAAATTTCTATAATGGTGAAACAAATAAAAAATATAAGGACACTCCAAATATTGGATATTAAACGAAGTGTATAAATGATTAAGGAAAGGTAATATAAGTTATTTTTACCACCCATACAAATACCATATTTAACTAAAACCTGATGCTCTATGGTAAAAATTTTTCATTAACATCATTGTGACGTGGAGTGACCACTCAAGACATGAAACAATCATAGCGTGAAGCTATTAACAACTATAATAAAGAAACATTTCATGAATGGTAATGATATTATGTGGTTTGTAATGATTTCTATGTATATAAAAAATATTTTTTATGTCTTAAAACCAACAAAACTCTGACTTCACCATTAATGGTATCATCCCAATTCAAACCGAACTATTTCCTAAAAAATACAAAGGTAAACCATGAAAAGATTTAATTAGTACCTATTATAATGGTAACCAAATTCTATAATAACACAAGTGGATCATCCCTAGAGGGATTATTTTTTTGTATAATCACATTACAATTAAGGTAATCTGAAAGGCTCTTTTTGGATGATTAATATTCATCAATGAATATAGTTTGTATGACTAGATATTCATTTCATATAAAATTTAATAATTTAATTTTCAATCTAATGTGAATGATCAACACACATGATTTAGGGAATTGATTATTAAATGTTATTTTAATGTATCAACCACCACCATATGCTTTTGTGGACCCCATATCCATCAAGTGGAATCAGAGTGGTCACATTTAAGGTTTTAATTATTTATTTTATTTTTTACCTATAACTAATTATAATTATATTTTAATTTCATTTAATATTATATATATTATAGCGTTAATATAAATGTTATGGAATTATTAATATTGTTCATTATGAATTAAAATTTTTAATGGTTTAAGTGTATATGAATATTTAATGAAGATTTTATTGGGATGTGAAAAATACATGGCCTTTAAAGCATGGTTTCATATCTTATTGTCATAGAAGACACTATACACCCAAGCACATTGTACATCAATCCACCGATTTGTTAATTTCACATGAAGCATTTATTTCAGATCAGGTGTATATTAGTGTAATATGGTACATGAAAAGTATATACATAATTTTTTTTGTCTTGCACGTTTTGTGTAGTCTTTCCAAGATATCATCTGAAATTCCTAGGTGTGTGACACTATTCATGAAAAATGTTGTACAAAACATGTAACTACACTATAAATGGTTTGTACTTTACCATTAAATTATGGAATTTAAAACTACATTAATGTTAAATTTCAATAATAAAAACCTTATTTTATTAATTTTCAAAACTATGTGTTTTTTGAAAATATAATATTGTGTTTAATGAAATATGAATTTTGAATTATATTTTTTAATAAATATTCCATTATTTGTTTATCCATTTATTATTAATGAATTACATATATGATGGGTATCTTTAGTAATGTTTGGATGTTTAATAAGGTGAAAATGATTTAAATAAATATTAACTCATTCATTCAGTATTGTTCAATATTATAATATAGTAAGAATGGTGAAATTAAGGATATTCATTAAATTTTTTTAATCATTGAATTAATGACCCAAATTGAACATGGTAACATTTGTATGAATTTAATGATTTAATGTTACTCTTTTTCTTGGTTTGTAGTTTTTTTAAAATAAATGAAATATATTGATTCAACCCTCTCTTCGTTATTATATATGTCATGTGTGTCGATGTATTTTAATGAAATTCCCTTTAATAAAGCCTTTGGTTCCTTGAAGTTGTGTGTGAGTAATATATAATTTTAATTGGTGGATCATCTCACGGAATGTGGAGGTCATTCAGGAATGATCCAAGATCATTACAACTCATTGATACTCATCTGAATAGTTTAAATGTTTTAACTTATTCTGTGGACAATAAAAGTAGTTATTTCCCATACGTAATTGGTTGATTCAATGTACGGTCATTAATTAAACCATCAAATAATCCTCCTAAATTAATCATATACATATTTATATATTTATATATATGTAATTATTTATTTTATTTAGAAATTTTGTGATCACATAAATAATTGAAATAATTTTAAAAATGAACAACTCATTCAATGGTTTCTGTGTTAATGATTTTTCAAAAATTCAAAATAAATTAAGTAGTATCCCCTAAATATTGAAATGAAATGTAATGGATAAAACGAGATAAAATTTATTAATAATAAATTATAATACCTCTATGAAATATTATGCTAGGATTGGACTTCTATTTCACTATTGATAATGCATCTCAATAGAACAGTGTGTTTTTCCAACACCTTTTGGGAAACATATTTTTATAATGGGATTTTTTATGAATATTACTATATGACATAACCATTTTACATAAAGAGGAGTATCCCCTTATACACATTGTGTTATTTTTAGGTATTAAATATATAAATCTATCTCTATATTTTATGAATGGGTAATCAACTCAATTGATCAATGAGATGTAAGGGTGATGTTAGAAAACCCTCTCTTAAATACATACCATAAATTATCATGACCCTTACATTTTTGGGTTATGTGAAGGGGTATGTGGAACATTTCTATAAGAATGTTAAAGAATATTGAGATATTATCTCCAATGGAGATTTCTATTTAGAATATATAAGTTAGTGTGATCATTATTAAAATCAAATAGTTTTTCATTTCTCAATCAAATTTATAATTGTGAAAAGTAATAATAATATATATTTTTTAATTTTAAAATAAAATGGTAAGGAATTAATTCAAATTATCACTATGATAAATGATATAGAAAGAAGATGGTACAATTGGTTGTAACCCTATGGGCGGGGTATATTTCTTTAGGTTGATATCTTTTTTGAATGAAAAAATACATTTTATTTTCCTTACTTTTGGATCCTCTGAATAAGGTGGTGCATGTTGTAGAGTTCCTTTTTAATGAAAAACATTTCTGTTATCTTGTTGATTTTTATTGTTTCTTTATTTAGTCAATGTCTACTAAAATCTTAAAGTCTCAAAAAATTATGGATGTGTATAGCATGATCAATAACATTAATGGAATTCTCCAATATATAGGTAGGGGTAAATGTTTCTAGAAGTCCCAAGAATATTTTTCAGAGCATGTTTGGAGATAGTTCACCAGATGGACCTCATATAGTCAAAATCCAACAAAACATTAATCACTATATTATTCTAGGGTTAATGATCTATATTGAACTTGGTAGTAATCTCAATATGGAATCATTGGCTCATATCATCACTAGTTTATTTTTTAATTTAAATAAGAAAAAATGAAAAGTTTCTTCCAGATCATCTCAATATTCTTCTTCATATAGATAAAGATATGTTACACGAATACTCATCCATTATTACGGTGATAAAATGTAAATGGAAAGATAATTTATTCAATCCCAACACACCATGATGCCCTTCAAATAATATAATAATCATGGGTAATGAAATAGAATTTTTTTTACTCACTATCATGTGCAAAGATGAGCCACTAGAAGAAAAAATATACTCATTCAATGAAGCATGGGGACTCTTTAGGTTCCAATATTATCAAATAAAATTTATATGATTCTACAAATTTGTTATTAGAGACAACATATAATGATCACAAATGTATTGAAATACTTGAACTTGGTAGATTCAGAATGATTATTTGAGGGGATGAAGATCTATGAGAACATATCTAAGATAAAATATCATGTATAGCTACCAGGTATTACCAACTTACACTTCCATCCAGATTGATTGGTATTTTGAAGGGTTGTTAATATGTGACATATGATACTAAAAGAATTACATGTATATCCAATCATGATATAAATACATTTTTATGAAATATGGAATATATTTTTACTATATTATAATGATATAATAATTTCTAGGTTGATATATTTAAATAAGGTTCTTTGTGTATTTAATTAAATGATTTATGTAATAAGAATCAATGATTGTGTTAAATAACATAAATCATACAACACCAAAATCACGAATTACTGACTAACGAATTTAAATGAAAAATTAATGAATAATGTGGATCATGGTGGATATATAAATTATTTTAACCAAAAACATCTCGGAGTAAGTCACACATCAATACAAGAAAAAAATAACAAATTCCAATTTAGTCGGAATGGTGAAAGGTTTACAGATATTCTAGAGTTAGATCAAACCAATATGAGTGTAATATTTCCATTTAATGTAGGTGTTGGTTAATTGAATATCATAGTGTTTACTGATTATTATCATATATATGGACATGTGAAAATGGGGATATAAAAGTTGTATTGGTTTTTAAATTCTTGGAATAAAAGAAAAAATTCAAGAACCAACATGGTATCAATATTATGATAATACACTCAGAATAAGACGGAGAGCATCTTAATCACGAATTAAGAGACTATATGTATGATTTTGGGATCTTATTTGAAGTCACTCCTCCTAATACACATCATGGAAATAGTGTAATAGTAAGAAGGAAACACACCATGTTTGAAATAGTGATATCTATGATGAATCATCTGAGTATTGCATCATCAATTTAGGGTTTATCATTGTAAATATATATAAAATTACTTAATCATGTTGAAAATAAATTAGTAAATGGTATTTTATATGAATTTTTTTATTGAGGGAAAACAATGTTATATAATTTACATTTTTTGGGAAGAAAGGCATTTGTCAAAACCTCTGCATGTTACAAACATTCACCCTAAGACGCATATTGTACAATTATTGGATACCCATTAAAACAAGCTTATATTTTCAACACATCACCTCAGAAAAAAATAAGTGAATAAAACTCCATATTCAATAATTTGTGTGACATTTTAAATAGTAAAATTGAGATTTAGAGATATTTTTACAAATATTATGCTCAAGGAACAAGATATTTGCTATAGGAAATGATTTGACAATGCCAAATGGGAGATGAAATTATTTCAATGTCACTAATACTATGTAGGCGTAGAATATATGTTATAGATCCATTATAGTATTATTTTATAGTATCTAATAATGGTGATTAATTATTAGATTATAATAAATACCCTCTAACCATTAAAGAATTAATTAGAGGCATAGAAGTTACCAAGTGGAATAAATACTTGAATTTTGAAATAGAGGAAAATGTACCATTTTTTTTCTAGATCCAAATTTATAAATAAATTACATTTATTGAAAATGTGTATTCTAGAATAAAATGGACATGAAAAACAAATCAAAAACAATAGGGAACAAATGATGTACAAATATTTGGGAAATCAATAAGGGATTGACTACGATGAATCATTTTCAACCATTAGAATGGTGAAATCATTATGAATTCTTCATATTTTTCCAAATTTTCATGACTATGATATTTAGTAAATTAATTTAAAAATAGACATATTTAAAGGTAACTTATATTTATGTGTGTGTGTCTATGTGACACAAAATTAATGGTTTGTAACTCAAAATTATTCAAAAATATATAAAAATTTAAATAATCTAATTATGATTTAATGAAATAATCTATGTCAGGGAATATTTATTTTTATGAAAATATAATTTAATTTTAATCCATAAATAATTAATAAAAATATTTTTTATATAAATGCTTTAGTGTGATTGCGATCATTTTATTAATAGTATATATTAATGAAATATTTCTCATAGGAAATCAAATGGTTGTATTATAATATGTTAATGAAATGTTTAATAAATGATTCTCTATTATAGAATTGGGGGATACATTATATAATATTGGAATTAATACCATAATGAAATAGCCAAAAGACTATTCATACTATGATAATGTACACACAGTGACAACATAATGAAGATAATCTGTTTGGAACCACCCAAATGGATTTGTTTAAACTATAACATGGAGTTTATCATTCTGTGAAATTTTTTCCTCAAACACGCAAATAAATAAAATATTTTTCAAGGATTCCATAAAAATAAACTATTGGGTCACTCATATCTTCTAATATATGTACTGGACTAGATTTTTCCTATTCACTTAGTGTGGTAGGAAGATATGAATAAAAAAAAGGTACCACTTTCAAATGGTGGCCGTGATTGTCCATATCAATATGAGGTTACAAAATATATGTTTGCAGTCTAGGGAGTATATGAGTAAATAGTCATTAGTGGACATGCAGATGTTATTTTACAAACCTTTCAAAGAAAAATGGAGTCACAAACAAGATACATATTCACATTGAAATGAGAAGTGGTGAGTTGTATGTGGTAAATGTTACATGAGGTGACACATTCTACAGTTGATTTTGTGAATACTATGTCTAATATTTTAGTTAAGTAAGAAAGATGGATTAACAACTTTGTTCAAGATCATGATGTCATTCCAAATAGTAAATAAGATGTCCCAATTTATTACGATAATACAATAGTGGTGTCTCTCACAATTGATCTAAGGAAACTTCAAAAGATGTAAAACATAGTTCAGGAGTATCATATCAAGCGAGATTTTTCTAATATAGGCTTGTTTATTGGGATCCCCAATACTAAAATCATGACACATTATAAACAATATTATCATGTTAGGTCTGATGGGATAAAAGTAACAGGTAGTTTGATTCTCTATATATAGGTGTTTGTTAATGTTTTTTACGTGAAAAAATTGATTTTACTTTGAATACATGAATATTCGATGTATTGAGAATTAATTTAACATATCATTAAATATTTTTCATTTTTTCTATATGGAATAATTATGATAACGGATAAAAATATTACTCGCATTTCTAATGTCATATATGTTCACTAATAGGATGAGAACCATAATGTTATATGACAATATTCTTAATATTTGTTTTGTGGGATGTCATACTATGGTTGGACCCATTGTATTTATACTATATGTTGAGACTTCTCTTAAGATGAATGAGAATCATCTCATGAAGTTCACACATGGTAATCTCCAATTAAAGATATTATGGGAACATACCTTCCAATAAGAATTTCTCATGTTTTCAACTTATAAGAAATTATTATTTTTGAACGTTCTTAATTTTAAAAAAGCTGTAATATTATGCCTAAACTATTTTATGGATTGTGCACTAAGATTCACTGACCAAAACTATCATACCACCTATTATCTAGAATTAGTGTACGTAGGACATGTCATGATTGACATGATATTATTGTATATACCATTGAAATATTTTTTTTCCTTCCATGTATTTGTATGTTTATATTTTTTTCTTTTTTAATGTAATTAAACATTCACGTTAAATTTCTTGGTCATAGTGTAATGATATGTTTGTTATAGATAGTCAATGAAATAAGCACCATATAAATTGGATTATGACATTATCATCTAAAAATATTAATTATATTTTCTGAGAATGTATTTATATTATTTATTGAATATTCATATGATATTGTAGACAATTCATCATTATTCTATATCTTTTGGGTTTTTTGAACTTTTTTTAGTCAGTATTCATGGAATTAGGAAGACCTGACTATATCCAATGAGAAAGAATCATAGAGGGTAACATTGTAAATGTTTCCAATGATCTCAATTGATTTAAATTTGAGTTTATTTAATTGAATAAATATTATTATATTGTCATTGGTAGAACTTCATTCGGTTATATTGATCGCATAAATAAAAAAATATTTTCTAATCGGCTTGTGAATAAAAATATATTTATTTATTTTATTGATTATTTAATAAAAATTAGTTTTCTAGTATTCTAATTAAATATTAATTTATAATGATAATTTTCATTTAAGTTTAGTAAATTCAAGAGGTGTTCAAACAAAACAAGACTCTGTCTCGTGATAAATATTAATTTAAAATCTGGAGAAATAATATTTTCATTGTGAAACTTTGGATGCCCAAAAAAAAATAATATTTTAATTATTATGTTTCATGGGGTTTATTAAAGTTAATAAATGTTATTTAATAGCTGGAAAAAATTAAATAATATTTCAAGTTAAATCATAACTGTTTAAATAAATGACTATGTATATTATGTTGTGTATCCAAAACTGAGAAAAGACCATTTCATTGAAAACTGAGTTCTCTAACAATTCCCCCTTCTCTCCACCTCAATATAAAATGAAGTTAAAGATATATTTATTTAATAATGAATAATTATAGATCAATAATGAACAATGATATAAATTCAAATCACATGCTAGAACCCCGAGATCATGTGGTGTTAGGTAGAAATCATAGGAACTTGTGTGGATCACCACTAGAGAGATTTTATCATCAGATCCACACCACTAAAAAAATGTAACCCAATAGGGCCATTTCAGATGATCTACATTCATCGATGAATAAATTCAACAATCTCATGTTTTAAATTCTTAAAATAAAATTTAAATATATTATAAATTTGATGTTAATGAACCCCAATCATGGTTTTAGGACATGATAATTATAGTAGATATGAATATATATCATAGCACTGTATTCTTCCATTGTGATGAAAGCCATTATTTTTCCAAAAAAACAATATCATAATAAAACATATAGAATAAAATGTTATCAGATCCCTAGTGGATGGATATGTCAATCTCTAAAGAAATACATTAGTCATTGGCCTGATATCCAACTCAAAACAGATAACAATGTTTCCCCAAACCAATCTCACAAATTGTGATCCTATGGTAGAATAGATTAGAACTCTTAATATAACATTATAACCCAAACTAAATTTCTCTAAAATAAATAAAAAAACAACCACCTAAAACAATCTGTGATCTAGTTACCTATATCGATATGATATATCCTAAAAAATTGATGAATTTTCTAAATGTACATTTACAAAAGCATGCATGGTTGTGAAGTGTAGGTCACTAGCCCAAAGACTATTCCTAAAAAGAATGTAAAAACTAAAAGACACGTGATTATTCTCAAATATACGATAATTCTAGGAGAATACACTCTCTGAGATATTCCACCAAATGAGACTCTCATCCAATAGGTAATGATAATTGGGCCCCTGCCATGAAAGATAGCTGGTCTATGAATAAAATGATACTCAAATAGGGTGTCGTGCCATGGACCAAAAGTGGAAACAATGAACTCATTATAGTTTAAAACACTATTTTTTAAATCATATTCCAATGATAGCATGATCCCTAATGATATTTCATTCTACATGGAAAATCAACACATATCTCAATGTGGTCACCCACACTCTAAAATCACAATCAAGTGTATAAAAATGATATTGGATCACACTACAGTTTCAAAGAGTGACTATACAATATCAATCCATGTATCATCATATATAGGAGGATAGATTCCTCAAAAGATGATGTAATGACACATTATAACCTATAGTGAATTTATCAAGGGGTGAATATCAATCTATAAAAGAAAATACAAAAACAAATGTTCTATAAAAACCATCAAATGGGGTACATGGTTTCTATTAAGGTGGTACATGGTTATCACAACTCACCACTAGTATACACCTTTAGTGGCACCCCACAAGACATATTAATATCTATATAAATTAAATTAAGGTATAATAAAAACATATAAAATGATCTCCTAGAACATTTCATGGTCCATATACCCTTGCTCGTATTCAATTAGTAGTGACTGTGTACCAATCTGTGTAAATTGGAAAATTCCTATTATCACTGGGTCATGTACACTAGATATTTTTATATATATCATACCAATTAAAAATTATCCTCCGCCATATATTTTTTCAAAATAGTAACATGTCACAAGGCATGTGATAGAGTCACAAATCATGTTATATTTAATTATACAGGGAAAACCAAGCGCTATATAGAGGGCATCAACATCGCATGTAATGTTGGATTTCATGGTCATTAATGTGGGAATTTAATGATCCACAACATCTCCATTTACATTAGTTGAGACAACATTCTGGATGGAATATGTATATTTGAGGATGCACACTCACTAGATTTGGGACATCGATCTGTTTTAAAAATGGGTCATTAAGAGGATTTTACAACACCAAGAGACGTCATCGTGTATACATTTTGAGAATAGATATCTTCGTATAATCACACCTCATTCATCCTCAAATCATCCAATAAATTTTGTGATCATAAAATCACATCATCCATCTAAAGACGGACCTACTGTATAGACATGTTGTGATAATTAATGATCGTGCAATGATAAAATATAGGGAAATCCTAAAACATTGGGCCAAAGAATATAAAAACAATGATGGAATGAATATATTAGGTAAAAAACCATAAGGAAAAATATGTGAGGAACAAATAATATCCCTTGATCATTCAACCTCAATTAATTTTCTTGGAATTTATGAATGAAAGGGGATATGTAAACAATGAATAATAAATAAATTCATCAATTTAAATATACTGTTAAAACATGTATAAATTAATCTTCACGGAATAAATAATCAATCAACAAATATTGAATAATGTTATTGATATCCCATTCCAACATCCCAACTCCATTTATATCAATCATTATTGATGAACAATTGTACATCTCTGTCATTGGTGAGATACAAATTTTTTTAATCATTTTGGTCCCCAGTCATGATTTGATCTAGTGTAATCTTCCAATAAGAAACTTAGATGATCCTATAGGACTATAAGAGTTTCAATCCAATACTGATAGATATCTATAATAGTATTCATAACATTTATAACATTTGTTGGATAAAAATTAATATAATTTATTTATTCATTATATTCATTTTCACATATATCCAAATTTTAAAAAATATCCAATGATGATAAATTATATGTTTTTTTGGTAGAACAACATTTGGAACTCAATAGTGTCCTTGAATTTACAATGCTATCTCCCAGTTGTGTGAAAATCCACTTTTTGTGGAAAATTGTTTACACATGATATTAATATGTTTTATATATTATTATTTCATTATAGGATAAAAATGTTTTAGAATAATGTTTCATTTCAATTACTTACTCTAATAATAAACCATAGTGTATCCAAAAATAATAAATGTAATATTAAGGTAGTTACCATAAAGGATTCTAAAATGATGGTTTCTCAGTGAGTTTTAATAAATATCAAAACATTAAAAAATATATAACTAAGTATAATAATTTGTAATTAATGATATAATTTTATGAATAATGTAATGATATCATGTGTCTTAACAAGAATAGTCTATTTATGGATGATATTTGGAAGTGATATTTCATGATACGAATAAAATGGGAAACAATCATAATTTGGTAGGTTGTGCTTGTACTAGAACTAAGGCCATATTTATGGCATTTAATTTCATGTGGTTGCATGGCCTTCTGATTAATGATATGAACCAGCCATGTATAGAATTATTTAATTTTATTTATATTGTTTAATGTAATTTAAAATAATAAATTACATGAGGAACCTAAAACAACATGACAATGTGTAATTTTAACAAAATAAGCTAGTGTCCGATTTGATAGCTTATACATTGATGGTCAATTACTGAACTAAAACATTAACACAACCATAAGAAACCTCTAGAAGGGGTTGTAATGTGGCAAGAGATAAGAAACCACGGTCAGTAAAGTGATAAACCTTGGTATTTCTGTAACCCATGTGAATAGTTTGTCGGTTATTTTGAGTTGGGTTGGGGAGATATGAAAAATCATGTTTCTCTATAGATATATAGTATGATATTGATCCATCTCGTGGAATTATTTGCTGTCTAGCATACCACTAAAGTATGTGAGGGCATGTTATGAAATTGGAGAAAATGAGTAACATTATTCCATATAAAAATAAATAACATCTAAGATAAGTGAGATGTTATTTATGATCATGAATGATTATATATTCTATAGTAATTTCCAATTATTCCCTCTTGTCACAAATTTTAGTAATTATTTTGACATGGTGACTATGAATATGTGTTTATAAAATAGATGGATTCACCAAGAACCCATACCGAACATGTGAGCCAAAGGGGTGATGGAAGATATGTAATTCGTTGAAATTAAATATTCCAAATATTTTTATTTTAATTATTTTGTTATGATATGATATTTCCCAAGACACATCTGAATCATTTATTGGACCCTATAATATGGTGATTTGTGGGATAACATGGAATCATCTGATGAGATTTTTTAGGGTTTGTGATAATCAGTGGTATTGTGAGCTAGCCACATGGTATATTAGAACATGATTTCTTTCCAAAATAAAAACCATTTATTTGGTTGAGGTTAGTGTGGATTCATAGAGGTGGAAACTGGTATCTTGTAATAGAATATTTGTATTTTTTTGAAATATAATTCCTAGTTTTGCATAAATTCCATTGGTATTGAGATTGTTTTCATATTATAGGAATTGGTGCTTGATCGTATATACTAGTTGAATATTTGAAATTCATAGAATTACAGTAATTATGTTGGTTTTATTTTATACTAAGTGGATGTACAACCCTGATAATGGGATTTCTAGAATCCAATGGGTTACTATTGGATACCTAAAATTAATTCCTAAGATATCATATTGGTATTTGGTAGACATAGTAGTTATGGTTCCTCTTATGTGTCATAAAATATTGCATCCTTGGAATATTTTACATTGGATCTTGGGGGTATATATATATATATATCCTATTAAATATTGACCTCAGTCACACAATGATATATCTATTTTCCCATGCCATCTCTATCATTTAAAACAATATATTTCATGAATCTCAGACATACAAAGAAATATTTTGGTGTTCATCTTTAGGGATTTATTATAGAAGATGTATAGTGACTCCATGTGGTCATATACTCATTATAAAGGACGCATATGCCTGGGATCCCCACATTAACATACTAACACAAATTACTCTATAATGTTAATGGAATGGACCCCACTTAAATACTATATTCAAATTTTGGATTCATATGGGGTCTCATTATGTACTTGAGAATCATACAAAGAAAATATGGAAATAGTATAACATAAATGAACTTATGAAATAATAATACAATATAAGTATAGTAATGTTTTTTGAAAATACACCATAAGTCAAAAACCAAAATAAATATGTAACATTTAACATCTGGGGAATAGGATCGTTAAAATTAGACTGAATAACCATTAACATGGAAGAAAAATAAAACCATGTTTGTATCTCATCTTTAAGAATATCAAAGTTATCTAAACCCACTATAAAGAAACATGATGAAATAGATCCATTATATTTGTAAATAATTTCCCATTACATTTTACCTAAAAAATAATGTTTACAAAACTCAAATGCAATTGTATCATATAATGCCTTATGGTTAGTAAGATAAAATAAAAAATATATTATAGTTATATTGAAATGAAACCATTAGTTATTTTTCCAATTATACCTCCAAAACATTAACATAGGTAATTATATTCCCATATAATATCATCCACTAGTTTTCTATTCAATAACCTTACATATTCAAATAATATAAGAATTTTTAAAAAAATTATGTGTTGTCAAATAAGAAAACATTAATTCAACAATATGACAATAAGGATGGTAAATCTATTTTTTGAGTGTGAACATAATTAATACATAGAATAATTAATAGATCTCCTAAGTGAATACTTGATAAATGAGCCTCAACTACACGAGGAGGATACCCACTAGATCCTTGGTACCATGTGAACCTACCTATATAATACCATACTCAATATCTTATATTATATATTTATATTTATATTCCCATAGATAAAGATTTTTCTGAAATCCTATTACATTTTGAAAAATAAATAAAATTTAATTCATATTTTAGAATAAAATTCCATTGTCAATCAATTATACATTCCTTATTAAATATCATAAAAAAAATTTATATCTCAATGACACAAATAATTAGTGATTTAAGAACAAAATCATATTTCTAACCATCGATGAGATATTTTAGTTCATCAATTTCTTCAATTTCATTCAATTGATTTCAAGATTCTAATCTATAAAGAATACATGGCTATGAGAAGTGGGCGATAATAAAATTATTCAAAAAATAAAGAAAAGGGAAATGGAAATTCTATCAATGTTATGAATGTCATATTAGTTGTGGAATTTTATAATTACTATTAATTGTATTATATTTTCCCTTGAAGAAATACATTCCACAAGGAATCATGGATTATTCATTGGTAAAACACTCCCCGAACAATGTTTATGCATCATATGGTAGTTGAATACAATTAGATAGATTAAAATTAATGATCGTCCATAGGGATGGATGGTGGAAATCAAATTTCTTGTCCTTGGTACATTATTAAAAGTTGGAGTTCATAAAACATGAAATAGATATCACATCTCCCTAACTATAAATATAGTGTCCTCCTACATTAACAAACTACCAACTTCACTTTTCATATCCGATAAATAACCCCGAAATATAAATTAGAAAAAATAGATATTTTCCATAAATGATTTTTTGTATCATTGTGGGTTAATTACCACATTATTAAAATACTTCCTCACAAATAAATCCACATGTAAATGGAACCATGAATATATGAATCTATATAATAATCCTTGTGGCATGATGACCGAATGTACATTGGATATCACTTCAACACTACTATCTCAAATGAACCATTGTAATGACAATTCGATCATGAATATTATCATATCATTATACAATTTGAACATCACATTCAACAAAAATGTTGTCAGGGTAAATTTATAAATCTCCCAACATGATCATCAATTATGTATCTAAATGATACATATTAACTTATATAACATGTAACAAATCATGGGTTCTAGTCAAATGAATAAGTGTCACTAATTAAAATACCATCATCCCATGTCTCTCAATAATATCATACAGGTTGATAAAATAAATATATATCTCAACATACAACTGTGAATCTATATTCCCCAATCATGGTGAATCTAGTAGGGAATACTATTAATGTAACTAAATTTTCAAAAGATAATATGTATAATTGGAATGTGTGTAATATTAACTCTCACCTATTAGTGTCATATTGCTTATCATTTTCATGTAATTCATTATCTGTTGGGGGATTAATTTACCATCAAAGAACAATTCATGATCCACTGAAAAACTGAGAGGTGATATCACTAGCATCTAATAAAACACATAAAATATCTCTATTCTAATTTGTTCTTGATTAATATTTTAATTGTAAAATTGAACCTAGGGAAATTTTCATCTAACAGTTTCTTCTAAATTCATGAACGCTTTCCTGTTTAATGTCATGATGAAAATACATGATCTCAGTTCGTTTATCCTTATAGTGGTCATAATCCCTACATATTGTCAATTGAAAACCCATAGAGTCCCAAAATCACCAACAAAATAATATTGTTATGTCATGTTCCTTATTAATATATATATATATAATGAGACACCATTGAGTCTCAAATCTTCCATCATATACAATATCTCATTATCCAATACCATTTTGAATCATTTATATGATTGATATTAAAGATTTTATATGTAAATCAATTATCCAGCATATTGAATGCTTACCCCTATGATTAATAATTATCCAAATGAAGATAAATTTCTTTATAATACCTTATTTATAATTTCATAGTTAATGATTCTATTAACGGGGAATTATAGTGACATTAATCCTTAATTCATTGAAATTTAAGGCATTGATACAAAAAATCTTCATTCGGTCACCTCATTACAGGACTCCAAAAATTATGTCTCAAGTTATTGTCAATCATGGTTGATAATTGGTTCATATAGAAATTAGTTTAGTTTCTATTATCCATAAATTTATATATCAGTACATTAGATCATCTATCATTCCTCAAAAGTGAAAACCACTTCTAGAGTCTCGAACCACTCATTAATTGTCTTCCGACCATAACTTATCATTATGCAGCCCTAACAGACTATATAATTTTAAAATACATGATTAATTTCATCATAAAAATATTATCATATTAAGTAAAATATTTTAATACCAATCTCCAAAATCACTATTCATCCAACCCAATCATAATAGAATAGAAAATGTTTCACCAAAATTATAATTTTTGAATTAATTATTTAACCAAAAACATACTAATGAAATAATCTAGGACTAAATATACATTTTTAGTGGTGAATGAAATATGAAAATTCAATTTCTTAAGGTAATCATGTGACACTATCTATATGAATATCAAATCCATCATAGTGAATATATATGCCAAAATATTATGTTTAGAATATGTTGTTAACTAATCCATGATGAGGAATTAATGTTAATTATCTAATGAGTTTATAACATTCATAATATCAATCACATGAATGGGGTAGTTTATCACCTATAATATAAATTATTTTGTTCTATAAGCATCCACCTATATTCCATGAATCAAAAAATTTAAAAAAAATGAAAGATAATCACAGAAGAAGTAATGTAAAATACATATGAATAATGAATACTAGGGAACTAGTTTATCTAAAGCATAATTCATTTAATGATAAATGGAAGTGAATAATAAAAAAATAATCACACCCATATGAGTTAAATCATTCATATGAAATGTGATTATAGAGAATCCAAAAATCAAGATAATATAACCATAAAATCCAGTGAATCACTAGTTCTAAAATATATTTTTAGTATTCTCTCAAGTAATCACATTTTCAATAATTTTAAAATCCATTTTGTAAAAATTCATATAAATATCATCGTTGGGAAATTTGAATTTTTTAAACAATTTGTATAACACAGATAACTTTCAAATATGACGCAATTTAGATATCTCAAGTATGATATTAAAAAGGCCAGTTTGACCTTGCTCATTTTTATATAAAAATTTTATATCACCCTAAAATAACAATTATAGATTATTTTATCATATAGATAATCTAATTTATAAACAAAAACAATACTGATGTCATAATTCTAATGTCAAACAGATTGACTACATACTTACAATTCCCACACAAACCCTAAAAACATCATCTTATATTGTTTTCTATAAAATCATTTTATGGTCACCCAAATTCATGTATTTTTTTCAAACATACTACCTCCACTGAGGTTGTCAATAAGATCATAATTACGTGAATGGGATATTATATCATTTATTTCATCTAGTTATTCATTATATAATCAACCCAATTTCATTATCTACAATCTTATATATTTAAAAAGAGTAATTATGATTCCCATCATCATATTAAATAAAGCAGAAAATTTTTTTTAGCCACTTGATTGTCATGAAGAACCATTTATTCAATATTATAGTGAGTTCTATACAATATGAATAAAAATAAAATTTCTTATTTACTAAAAGATATTATAGAGGAAAACTGATTTCAATATGTGGTGTTAACCCAAACAAAATATTTTTTTAAAAAATAAACATACTCAATCTCCCCCATTAAAATATGGAAATTAACATGTTCTTAATTAAAATAAAGAAACAACTCAGGAAAATACAATAGGATCATATCAGCACCATGGGTATGAGGACTTACTCTCCTTGATCATTAATCCCACTCAAAATTAACTACATGTTTTACTCCTTCAAAATACAAAAAGATTATCATATATTGAGATTATTAATTAAATAAATTATTATTAATCATTGATAAATTATAATCATGAGATAATATTCATCATAACCCAAAAAATATATCCTATTATAATTTTTGGAATGTTATCATCACCTGAAACATATAACTTCAATAGTACTAAAATAAATTCCTTCCAAATGGAGTAGAATTATTCATATTGGAGGCCATCATTTAAAATCCAATGGCATAAAAAATATATATTAAATGATGTAAAATTATGATTTAGACAACAATCATAGAAAAACACAACTATAGATAATGTAATAAACATTTTTCCTTTTATTTTTTAAGCCTCTAACTCCTTTTGTTCACACAGAATTGTATATGTTCTTGAATTATAGGATACCTAAATTTTTTAGAGGATTCCCAAGGTGGATTAATAGTATTATTTCTCAATGTTTTGGTTATTTGTTTCCTTCAATGATTGGTTAGTTTGGGTGAAATTTGGTAAATTTTAGAAGTATGAGGGGTTGTACATAGTTATCACATAGTTTTCACCAAATGTGTACCCATCCAAAATAACAATTCATACAGATAGAGAGGGTATTCACATGGATGTCACACACTTTTTCAAACTAATAAAACATTTTATAGTAATAATGAACCACCTTAAATATTTGAATATATTAGGATCACAATTTTGAAAATCATGCCACCTACCCATGAAAGAATGTATTCAATTTTAGTTACACAAATAATTGTTTTTTAAATACTCAAATGCCATGTATAAAACAAACCAACAGTAGATCAGTCCTAATTGTATTATCTCATTTTTAGGCTCCCGACTTGATTTGAAGCCTTTCCTACCTCCATTATCGGTGATTTAAATCCTAGATTCAAGATATTCAACATTATCAGTAAGAGTTCCTCACCATAGATTCATTAATCTGTCTATATCTCAAGTGTTTGTATAATCCTTATATGGGATTTATCCTCTGATATGATTCATATGGATAATGGTTTTAATAGTTCTAATTTGATAGATATTAGATATAGTTGTTGGATCTAGATTGTGTTCTGCCTCCATTTCTCAATCATTCCAGATGTATTGGGGATTTCTATTAGCATTTTCTCATCATGAATCTTGAGGTAGGTGGTATCAATTCCATTCACATTAATTTAACATTAATTAATTAATCAAAATAATTTCCAATGAATTCCAAAATATCAATATCTCATTAGTTCCCCAATAAGGCATTCCATTAATTAGTTCAAAAATTAATGAATCCAATTTATTTAATAATATTAATATATCATTAATTCACCTATAACACATTCAATTATTTAATTGAATTTGTAATTAATCAAATTACATGTCTCTACAAATTATTTAATCAGTTTATTAAATCAAATCAGGATTAAATTAAATTGATAATGAAATATCTTATGTTATACTCAGTTTTGAATTGTAGAATTTGGTATGTTTTAGTGTCTGTCATGGTATGAAATAGGTAGTGATGATTATAGTTTCCTCAAAAAACTTTTAGTGTATATATAATGATTAATGAATAAATGAAAACTATTTACTTTATTTCATGTATCATATCTTTTATACAACTACATAAAATTTTATTGATTGGAAATTGTTTTAGATGTCGTTTGTGGTGGAATGGTGATTTTTCTCAGACCTTACTCAAGCTGTCAGATTGGTACCTGAATAGACATCATTATTTAATGACAGGATAATGGAAAAGGAATTTTTATAGGTGTGTGAGTTGGGATTGAACATGGATGCAAGAATCAGATGCTATCCTGGACCCACTTGGGATTTTTTACATCTTAATTTATTTTGGTTTTTATATATTGACACATGAAACAGAAATTAGACTGTAATATCTACTTTTTAGTTATAATATTGTATGTTATGTTGTGGTGATCATGTGATACTAGATTTTCTGGTTTTGTTATATCATTTTTTATAATTATTTATTCAAAATATTATCATTTTCCGAATCCTTATTATAATTGTTATATGATGTTCTTTCATCATGATTATCGTCATTGTCAGCACAATTTTTTTAGTATATACCACATATTATTCAATATCATTCAAATCGATAGAATCATATATTATTATTGGTTTTCTATTGAAACATAAATATAATATTCCTTCTACATAATTGATATGAAAAATCACAACTTCCCCTCTCTTCTCAAATATTTCCTCATTTCCACAGTTATTATATATGATTCATTGAATCCCAAAAAGTCATAAGTGATTTTTATATTGTATTTTCATGAAAAAATTATATTGAGTCATTTATGATATTTTCATATAGAAACCATGATATAAATATAATCATTAGTGTTTATGGATTCTCTCAAAATGTTATGACAGTGAACATGCTATAGTTTCATAGTTCACGCTTTTCTGACCAAAATTATAATCATCCATTAAAACCCATTTTATAAGGAGTTTTTTGTGTTCTGAACTCATTCTAAATTCATTGATTCAGAAGATAAAATTAAAAAAATTCATACTCACCACTATTTTCAGCTCTGATCTTATTCTCTAAATAATCACATTCCATCCCAACTTTTCTATTGAAAAATTTATAAATTTTCAGATCATTAACCTTCTGTACCATATATATAACATATGAATTGCATATAAATTAATAAATTAACTTAATTAAGTAATAATCATCATGATTTGTGTGTTTTCTCATTGGCCTAAAGATATAAATATGAATATTTTCTTTGTGTCCTATTAGGAAAAATAAAAATTTCATATTAAATTTTTATGTTATATTTTACTCGTGAAAAAGAATAAAACAATAAACAATTATTCATAATATATCATAGATACCCCAGTGGGTGTCTCACATGGATACCATGGTCATGTTTCTCTAACTCATGTGTCCCAAAATTTAATTTAGTGCCATTGAAATGTAATAAGACATTTGATCCTCACAAACATGCATGATGTTTTGTTTTGTATATAGGACCCTTGTAAATATTACCATATTCATCGATTTAAAAAGATGTCTAAAAAACTACATTTCATTCATCGTAATAGTAGGAAAAACATATCATTTTCTGATTCATCAATTCAATAAATAATAATTTTCCAGATTTCAACTATTCTTCCCCAATAATGGATGATCATGCACCATTGATTCTACGAAATTCATCATTTCCAAAGTTAATGGATCGTTCATTGAAATATTTTATTTTATTCATCAATTTAAAATGTATTTTACTATGATAATAACACCCATTATCAATAATACACATTCATTCTCCATTGGTAGCTTTTAGTGATGTTTCTATGACATGATATTTTTATTTTAAATTTTCCATATGACATACAACTTATGATAAATGATATATACATTTTAATGATCTAAAAATTAATTGAAATATTTTTAAATGATTATTGGTTTTACAAATATTTCACAAATAGTCCCCAACAGTTGTATCATATTTCATGTTTTCACACTAATAAATTGACTTATATAATTCATGGAATAATTTTAATGTTTTTTTATTAAAAAAAATAATATTTTCAATGTTCTCTAAACCACAACAATATTACCAGTATCAATATAAACTATATTTAACTTTGTAACAACCATACTGACCGATGTTATGAGATTGTTTCTCAAAAACGTTCTCATATTTATTATTAGGAAATTTTTGATCACATACCATTATACTATTAATAATAATATCCATTTTAGCAAAATTTTCTATTAGTCCTTTTCTAAACCAGAAGTTATGGAACCTTTTCTACACATAGAATTTTTAATTACTTCTTAATTCTATACCATTTTTCTAAAATACCTAATTTTTTTAGTATAATTCTTCTATGAAAAATTTCATCTTTATTATCAATATAAGAATGTAACTTTTTATTATTCACAACTTTATCATTTCTAGAACATTCACCCACATTACAGATACAATTTTTAATCATGAAACACATTTCTCATCTTTAGAATTTTGTTATTAGACATTTCCTCACTCTATATCTTCTTTCTTAATCATGAATTCTATATTCCCATTACAAATAATTTATTTCACCAGGTATTTATTAATATTATCAAACTCTTCTAGTATCTTAATGTTCTAATCAGGAATAAAATATTGAATTTTTATTTAAAGATTTTCAATATTCAGAATCAAGATTATCATTTAAATTGTTTTAATATTTCTCATAAATTTTTTAAATTCATATTTTATATGAAATTATAATTTAGATTCCTTTTTTATAAACTACGTCATCTAATCATTAAATTATTAATGGTTTCTCTAAATGTACTCTCTCTAGATTTCTCTATAGATTTTTCCAGAGGTTCAATTTCATGTTCTTCATTATATTTACTCTAAGATCATATCATTTGGTATTTGGATAACTTATTATACATACATTGGTAATCATATTTATCCTAATAACCTTAATTATTCATTGATAAAATTTTCCAAATAACATCATCATCACTATCCTCTTCATTATTTCATCAATGTAAATTAGATGTAATGTAACCAATATATTTATATAAAAAACTTTAAATGGAATATTACTATAATATTTACCTTTAACTTATTAAAATATTTTTTAAAAAATTATTTGTATTAAACATGTTTTTTAGACATGTCATTTTTAGTATAAGAGTCACTAACTTATCCATCCTCAAGAATCTTCTTAAGATTTCATGTCTAGAATACATGAATGTAGTTTTTTTAAAAAGATTTTTTACTTTCATAAAATCACCTTTATCATTTCATAATTAATGAGTATTATATTTAAATCATCTATAGATGTTATTTTGAAATTTATGTATTCCAATGAAGAAACATTGGAATCCTACATTTGAGAAATAATAACTAATATCTACTAGAAAATTATAGAATCTTTTATCTTTTCACCAAGACATATGATAGTTCAAAGAATGTCATTCACTCTAGAAATGAAATATCCAGTGGATTTATATTCACACATATTGAGATATTCATAAATAAATATCCATATTTATAACTTTTCATTTTTTACTTTTATATTTCCTTCTTAAATGTTCTTCTACTTATCACAGAACCCATTAGATATTGCAACAAATTTTACACATAAAAACTAACATTTTGTATGGGATGATATTAAATAATTATTATATCTACCATAATTATGTATATTATTCATTTCAATTCACATAAATGGAAAATTTTACTCATAAGGATAAAATGAAGCGGTATTAGCTTCCTGAACATATTTGCATAGGTGTCAAAATAAATGATCAAGTGTTGTAATTAATTTTTTTTATTACAATTTTAAAAAACAACATTATTGTTCTCAAAATATGTATTCTTCATAAAAAAATTATATTTACAATCATACGAAAAGATCAAATGAATGCATGGTTTTTTTGTATAACATGAATGTTCCCCTCCAGGATCTAAGTATCCCTGAGAGTGGAGGGGGGTGAATCAGAGATGTCAATTTCTTTTATGATTCCATTATTTTGATAAAAATATTCACCTATTTTAAAATATGTGTTACCATTATAAAAAATAATAAATCATAACTCAACATGTATAGAATAATTTACAAGTTCCACTACTAAAAATGTGTAGATATATTCTTAGTATATTTGGGAAATAATAAAATACCACATAATAAACTATAGAATTTTTTTTGGATATAATAATAAGTATATATCCATTCAATTTTGTATAATTTTCACAAACTAAATCTGGTTTCCAATAATACCAACACCAATTCCATCCCATGAAATGGCCCAAAGGTCATTCCCTATCACCACGGGCTGGAAAAAGTTCCTGATTATCAATGGATTTGTTTTGGAAACAATTTACCTCAGTATAAAACCATAAAACATTAAAAACAATGAATAACATGAATATAAAATTTTCATTCCAAACAAGACATAAAACAAAATAGAACTGAATACATGGTTTTAAATAAACTACATGATGTCCCTCAATAAATTAAAACATCATCAAATTATCCACAAAGAATTTACATGTCATGGGGTCATCACCCCTGAGCCCTCTCCACATCACAACACCATAGGATGTGACTTGTAACGTCCCAAACTAGCTCACCACTAATCTGGTGGCCGGACCGTTTACCACATGACCTAATGTGTGTCTCCCATTATGCTAGAGGTTGTCGACTAGTAGTTAGGGTCTATAGATAGTCAGTGGGGAGACTATACCCTCATATAAAATTTAAATAATTGAAAATGGAAATAAATATCGGAAATAATCTAATAAATGATATATTATTGGAATGAATATTTTATAAATATTTTACTAAACAAATGGCCAACACCAATTATACAATATATGCATGCAAGACATGATAATGATACAAAAATAGAAATAGTGAACAAAACATCATCCTTTACATTCTAATATAGAAATAAATAAAAATTGACCCAAAGACCTGAGGGAGGTATCCTCAAGTATCCCGAGCATCCACTCAGTCCTCTTCTCCTATCTCCCATGTAAACACAAACATCACAATCCTGCAACCAAATAGTATCTACTCGGGTACCCCAGTGCAATGGCGGCCTTAGTAGGGTGTGATATATAAATATTAGTAGGTCGAGATCTCTTGTGACCACCCCAAATCCAAAATTTTAATAAATAAATTAAACCATGTCAATGCATGCATAAATAATGTAAGTAGTACAATGTAACAATATACCCATGTACCTGCTTCAGCCCTCATTTGGTCTCTGAAACTGCATTATACATTTGTCATGCATACTCAACAATCATTACATAATCATTTTCATTTAACAATGATTGAAATCTAATTAAATTATGAATTTCTTGAGATTCTATCAATGCCTCACATCCCCCGAATAAGTTACTCACCACAAATGTCTCTAAAGACCATCTATGCAATCAAAGTAAAGACCGAATCCAAACTTGTGCTTTTTCTTATATAACACATTATAATACATTCAATTTAATCATTCATATACTATATCTGAGCCCATCCACTAAAATAGTGATTTTCTCATGGGTGCATTCACTAACAGTGATTCACCCAATTCATTAATAAGTCAGAACCCTTTCACATATTAAATTCAAAAATTATTATGTCACAACAGTTTTCATTAATCGTTAATTCCATTTATGTATGACCAATTGGTCCCATAGTCCAATGTCAATTAATTGGTGTAGAACATCATATCTAACACCCTCTTGAGAATTTGGAGCGTCGTCCTTGCCTCACAACCCATGGGTATTTGGAGCAAAAGTCCATGTCCTATAAAATCACATTTTCATGCAAACTGGGTGTAGAATGCCATGTCTAGTACCCTTTGAGTGTTTGGAGCATCAGTCCTTATCTAACAACCCATTTATTAATCATGCACATATATCTATCAATGGTGTATAAATCCATGTCTAACACCCCAAAACCTACCATTAATTAATTTATAAATTAATTAATCTAGTCTGTTAAATAATTCAACATATAACTAACAACATAAATTGCTCATCAAATAATTAAACAATTAATTAACCATTCCTCATCACATTAGTTAATACATAATTGAAAATTAATTATTTTTATAAATACAACTAAATTATTAAATCAAAATTTAATTATCCAAATGATTTATCAAGTCAGAACCTGTCCACTAAACTATTGATTTGTCCAGGACATTAACTATTTTCATGCACGTCATAATCATTTCAAAACATGCTGAACAAAACCAAGATATTCAAAAACCATCTCTCACAACTTATCATATTTTTAAATAACTCCTTCAATGACAACATAAGTCACGAAAAAATAATACATATAAAAAGGTACACTTGGCCAACTGTTGTAACCAACAATCATGTCATGACTCGAACCTACCCGAGCTTGAGCCGCAACTACCCCAAGCCCGCCTCAATAGGCCAGGGGCTGGAGACCAGTGCCGAAGGCTTAACAACTCAGGGAGTCCTTTTCCTAAGTACCTATACACACACATGTAGCCCACTCAATGCAGAGGTGCAGAGTAAAAACAAAAGCAAAGTACTAACTTATATAAATAAACCACAAAGTGCATCGACCTTTAAACAGTACAAAGAAAGTGCTGAAGGTAAACTGAGAAAAGGGAAAAAACACGCTCCCATCCCAAAAATTTCCACAACCCAGCAAAAGGTTCACAAAAGTAAAACAACTTGAGAGTCCCACACCTGGAACCCATCTACGACCACCGCACACTGTCCAAGATCCCAAAATATTAAGCTCCTCTGACGTCATGACCAACCAGTCAGTCGTTTAAAATGGAAAACCATGTGCGGGAAAAGCCCAGGTTGGGGTGAGTATAAAAATACATAGTAGGATGCCCTGAAGGCTCGAGGGAGAAACAAATGAGGTACTGAAGAGGTGAGCAGTAGATCGAACAGGGAAAATTAAAGGAGTAAAACTGAGAGTTGAGTAAAGATTACAACTCAACCCAACAAGAGGGAGGATGTAGACTCATCCAAATGCAAGGAGGTATAAACGGTGATAAGTTTAACTTCTAGTTAATTCTTTACTATCTATAGTAGGAGAGTATACTCATCAACTATGAGAATATAGACATGGAAAGCACGTGGCATACCCCACGCTTCTTCGCCTCTCCTGGAAGGAGAGTAACCAAAACCCAATAAGCGGGTACTAGATTATGGTATACATATATCCATATGCTCAAACAAGAATCCCAAACAAGGTCGTAAGGGGATCTCAATCCCGTTGCTCCTGCAAATAAAGTGAGTAGCCACAAATCATAGAAGTAAACACCATCGATTCCTTGTATCCGAATGTCTTCACCAAACTGCAAGTCAAGGGGCTCAAATCACCGCGTCTTTACACTATCCGCTTTGGGTGGCACTGACTCGCCTGCACGGTTATAGGTCACGTCATGAGGACACATCTCGTTGGGGAAAGCGCCCCTTGTACTTGAGAGTTCTAGGGGAGCGTCAAGCCATACCTCATCGCTATCACACAGTGGAGAGGTCTTCTCAAAGTCAAAGTTGTCACATCACTGACCCGTACGACCAAGGGTCCCTCTCCGGTAGTCATGGAGACAAACCATAGACTATCCTAGTAGAAAATACCGAGTTTGAAAGAAGTCATTGGGTAACCCACTACCCAGTCTCTACTGGAGGGTAAACCCTAAGAGATCTTCTGGTGACCCACTGCCCAGTCTATGTTGGAGGGTAAACCCTAAGAAGTCATCGGGTGACCCACTGCTCAGTCTTTGCTGGAGGGTAAATCCTAAGAGTTTTTCGGGTGACCCACTACCTAGTATCTGCTTGAGGGTAAGCCCTAAGAAGCCAATGAGCAACCCACTGCCCAGTCTCTATTAGAGGGTAAACTCAAAAAAATCGATGAGCAGCCCACTGCCCAGTCTCTAATGGAGGGTAAACCAGAAGAAGTCGATGAGCAACCCAATGCCCAGTCTCTACTGGAGGGTAAAACTGAAGAAGTCGATGAGCAACCCACTGCCGAGTCTCTACTGGAGGGTAAACCCTAAGAAGTCAATAAGCAACCCAATGCCTAGTCTCTGCTGGAGGGTAAACCTGAAGAAGTCGACAAGCAAACCACTGCCCAATCTCTACTGGAGGGTAAACCCGAAGAAGTCGATGAGAAACCGACTGCCTAGTCTCTACAAAAGGGTAAACCCAGAACTGCATTGGCCATCTCTTCTGGAAACAATCTCTTGAGTAGAGGATCAGTGCCCACGTGATGTATTGGTCACACCGAATCCTCAAAATTCTATAAGGGATCATGTAGGGATGTGATACTGAAAGCCCACATTTCTAAAGGGAAAAGGGAAACCCAAAAAACTCTACCGATAACACTGTTGAGAAAAGAACCAGGGGAAACCACTCAAACCTGATGGTCTAAACCATCGTGAACAAGAGGACCCTCTATCTCGCGGGAGGTCAGAGGTACGTAAAGTAGAACACGACACGCACAAGGGGCCCACACGATGTGTGGACCCAACTCATCTCCAAACCCATCAAAAATGTTCTCAGGTACAAACTACAACATGTACCTACAGGAATTCCCGTATAATCCCATAGTATTCCACATTGTCTTCCCAAGGGATATCGTGCACACGGCACCCAAAGTCAGTGCGAAGGGAAAAAATGTAATTTCCACAACATTATTCCCCCAAGCACGGACAACCATACATCTTTAAACATAGGATTTAGTCTCACAGGAGGGAACACAATCACACGCCATGGGTTCTCTATAGACACAACAGGAAGAACCACCATCGGTACACCTTTCATGATTCCACATTTAATGAGATCTCAAAAGAGACTCTGCACATTGAAACAGATCGTACCGTTGTAATCCACATGGAAAAAAAACCAAGATAGACTCTTTACTCACCTCCAACCGACATCCGATGTAAAAGTCATTCAACAATACTTTACGCCCAAATGACGTCCCGTGGTCCCAAGCCTCAGCCCCAATTACAGTCAGGCGTATCGCACCATTGAGATATCCTCGGAATGACATGAAAAAAAGCCTACTTGCGTGGAACAGATATTCGGAGAAAAAGATTCATTTCTCCATACGGAAAATGATTGGTGATTCATGGGACCCACATCCCGGTCTCAAAGCACAACAAAAAGATCGCACCATTATGATCCACTCCAAAAAGTACACAAGATTGACTAACCACTTGTCCGAATCGGACACTCGATGAAGAAGATGGAAACCACTGCCAACACCCAAATTGGTCCCAATGGGGCCCACACCATCATGCAGAATTAAAGCAGGCGGATTGCGCCATTGAAACTCCCTTAGAAAAAACCAAAAAATGACTGCTTGCACGCCCCGAACGGACGTCCGATGAACAAGTTACAAAACCCTGATCATAGCTTAACATACAAGACGTGGGGCCCACACCTCAACTCTAGATTCAATGCCTGAAAACTCCTTCAAAATCTTATTCTTGATGACAGGGTCACAACGCCGCTAACGGCGCTCAAAACGGACATCAGATGTGTCTGCGCCGCTCAAAACAAGAATCTCGGGAAAATTGCTAAGCCACTTAACGTACGTGTTGCTCAACCGAGGCCCCCATCTTGGGAGTTAAAACCCACAAAACCATTTCATATTCTCTACCTAGATCCAAGGTTTGCACTTCCACAGACGGCATGCAAAACGGACACCCATAGTGGGAGATACGGGTGTCCGAAATCAGAGGGGATGAACCCCTTGGGCTGGACTGGCCTGGTCTGCCATGTCCGCCCTGTCGGGGCCGGCCCTCGCCGGTCGGCCCGGTTCGCAGCGCCGGCTCACAGCTCAGCTGCGCGGGCCGGACGTGGACCCATGGTGTACCTGTAGACCGGACCTCGTGGCAGGTCGTCCTACCGCATGAAGACCAGCGGGACGCGGGTCGTGTTTCCATCATAGGGTCACGTGCCGTGACCCCAGTCCACCCGTGCTGTCGCCTAGAACCCACCACACAGAGGATTTACCACCGCCTCACCCTACTGCCGAAGCCCGACTGCCCTGTCTCCGAACCACCAAGGACCACTCAGCCAACCGCGCCTCTGCCTGGACCCGCGCCGCCGCCGCTTTAGCCCGCTCCGCCATCACCTCAGACTGCCGGAACCTCGACAGAAAACCCAAAAACCAACCGAAACTTTGTTGGAGAGCTGCAGACACCTCAGAGCTCAGAATTCAAATCCGAAATATGTGTCGGAAAGCTCACAACCATTTCTACTTGATTATGGGCTTCTCTCGTCAAAATAATTGCAAATTCAAACATATATATGGATTCAAAGAAGGATCATAAGTTTAAAATGAAAAACGTATGATCCTACCTTAATGGGCGTTTCCCGACGCTTCACCGATGATCCTCCGAAGCTACCGTGCCTCGCCAGAGAGGTGGAGGAGAGGAGTTGTTCCTATTTCCTTGGGAGGGATTGTTCCAGGGGGAAACAAACAAGGGGGGAGAGAAAAGTGTTTAAATATAAAACACATAAACCACCCCCCATAGGCCCCGTACCTGAACCCTCTACGGGGTCGAGGTTAAGCCTCTCCTAGGGTAAACTCAACGTTCTGAGCCCAACAGTTGTCTCGACATTTTTATCTGAGGCCCCATTCAAATTTTATAAAATTTAACGACTGAGGCCGGTATATTATGAAAACGCCCCTGGTTCTATTTACCATAGAAGGCCCGCGCTCGCGAAACTCATACCCCACCTAGTGTAAAAGGCATGCTCCGGACTCAATGGTGCTCTCAGTTTTCCCATCTGAACAACCGTTTAAGAGATACTTGTGTTTAACCATTAAATGAATAAATTAATTATTTAATTTTTCCATTTCACGTTCTGATAGCGAGCGAGGGGTCCAAACGCCCCGCGCCAACCTGATTTAAGTCGTTCCTTGGGTAAAAAACCAATTTCGGACCCATCTGTACACTCATATTTCTGATATGTAGCACAGTTTAGGAGTTATCCCATTTATTAGGCATGCCCAGTGTGAACACACCGAAAATTTAATTCTGGCCACACCGAGGCTCAGAATCGCACGCCGTCTGAAGGCGCTGATCTAGAATAACATCAAGAATATTCCAAAATATTTTATAGAAAAAACAAAGTTCTTAAATCATTCCATAGTTCAATAATTTCGTCCCCAAAAAGAAAAATCAGGGAACAACTTAGGGTACTAAGCCCACATCTGGCTCTCCCATACCCAGAAGAACTCTTGCTCAGTTCTGCATCACCACGCATGGACAAAAAGATTTGGTCTATTCGCGCGAGGTCTAACCTTGCTGATGACGTGCATAGGGGCATGCACACTCTTTCTCGGGTGAGTCATATGAGAGACCTCATGCAACCAAACCAGACATTGGGGTTAGGGAAAGGAAGTAGGGAACCTTTCCATCCCTTCACACGGTCTCAAACAGCCCGAAGGATCTTAGGGGTAGCTCACCTCCCTGACTGAACCCCTACGTTGCATGCCACGACTGGAATTACCGTTTGGACCTGGGATAAATCCTAGTGACTCTCTCCTACAGAATATCCATATGGTGAATCAACCAAGGATATCTGGTCACGCAAGATTTCATAGTCTATGTATCATGACCCAGACTATATTACACGCTCGAAGAGTGATGGAGTCGACACCATCAACTAAAGAAAAGGTTCCACAACTTTACTCTTCCAACACTGGGTTACACCATCGCCCCGCGCCACCCTGGTAACAACTAAAATAAGGAGCATGGAGAAAGGAATTTCATAAACAGAGCCTAAAAATTCTACTGCAAAAAGTAAAAGGGTTGTACTGCATACCTCTTATCACCACATGCTCTGTATGATCGTAGAAAACCAAAAATCGTGGTTGTTCATGGTCCCAACTGTCAACTCCCAGAGCCTGATGTGGACAGCCTGGTGGTGATGGGAAGACCTCATAAAGTCATCCCCACTACCAGTTTCCCTCACTTAACTTCTAGCATCACCTCTCTGGGCGCTACTCTGATCACGACGCTGCCTCTGTCATGGTTGTGCACCTGATGCCTACCCGATATTCTCATCATTCTTGGCCAGGCAGTCCCGTAAAAAGTGACCTCGACCATCGCAGACATAGCACTGGCGCTCTCTGGGATAACCTACTAACCTAGGGAACCAATGTGGTGTACGAACACGGCCTGGAGTCCACTCACAGAAGGGTCTCCTTGGTTGAGGCCCGACACTTTGCTGCCGCAGTGGTGCACGACCACGTCTCCAAAACTGGCAGGTGGAAGGGTGCCTGTATCGAGGTTTTTTCTACTGACACCTGCTAGCTATGACAGAAATCTCATCTCTATTGTGCCTAATGTCACCATCAATTATAAAGAATGACTGGAAGCTCTCTGTCACCATCCCCTGCACTAGCACCCAGAAATAAGTGGAAATGCACAAGGGTAGTATGACAAAACAAATCTCCCTACGGAGACCCTGCTTGAACTTCCGCGCATGGAAGTTTCCATCATGGACCAAGTATGGGTGAAAGCCTACACAGTCTGCGAAACTAGTCGCATACTCACTCACCATCATCCCTCCCTGCTGAAGCTGAAGGAGCTCCTAGATCCGAAAAGAGTGTAAGCATGAGGGGTGAAACTCCTCACAGAATAGCAGCTGAAAGTAGACCCACAAATGTGACGACTCATCAAAAAACTGAGTCACTAGACTCCACCAAATCCCTGCTCCTCCATGGAAAATGCTGGCGGCCAAATCCACCATCAGATTTTCCGGCATCTGCACAAGCCTGAAGAGGTGATCCACTGCCTCTAACCAAACCTCTGCTGCCTGAGGGTTTGTCTCACCGTTGAACTTTAGCGGTCTCTGTTGCTGGAACCCACAGAGTGCGCTCAACCTACGCTCAAACTCAGCCTTCTTTGCTGAAGCTGTCTGCTGCTCACCAGCTAGGGGTGCTACTACTGGCCCACCTGGAGAAAGGGACTCGCATGGTGGGTTCTGGAATGAGGCCTCGTTGCTCACATGGTCATCTTCACGATCGAAAGTTGGTATCCTGGATGGCTTTCTTCATGGAATCATCCTGAATATTATCAAGGAGCGCCACACTCAGATGATCATATGTGTATATAACAACAATGACAATGGGGAGCTGACTCAAGAAGGAAAGTCAAAGACTCAATCCTATGTAATGAGAAAATTAATTTTCCCTGCAACGAGTGTCTCAGCATGCCGAGTCGACATGCAGGTTTTGAGGGTCCTGGTGAATGGATACATCGGCAACCGCACCATCACTAGACTCCCTGGCCTGAGAGCCGCTCTCGAGACACGTTGACACCGTTTCCCTAAATCCCAACCAATTCCTTTTTAGGTAAGTCCGTACAACATCCCACGGAATGAACCACCTTTGATACCACTTTGTCAAGACCTGACCCAACCTGGGCTGAAGCCGCAACTACCCTAAGGCCACCTCTATAGGCCAGGGGCTGGCGACCAGTGCCGAAGTCTTAACAAATCGGGGAGGCCTTTGCCTAACTACCAGTACACACACACGTAGCCCACTCAATGCAGAAGTGCAGAGTAAAAAATAAAAGTAAAGTACAAACTACTATAAATAAACCACAAAGTACATCGACCTCTAAACAGTACAATGAAAGTGCTGATGGTAAACTGAAAAGAAAAGGAGAAAAAACGCACCCAAACAGAAATGTGCCACAACCAAGAAACTGGTAAACAAAAGCAAAAAAACTAGAGAGTCCCACACCTGGAACCCATCTACGTCCTCTGCATACGGTCCAAGATCTCGAACTCCTAAGCTCATCTGACGTCCCGACCAACCTGTCCGTCGTCTGTAAGATCACACCATGTGCGGGCAAAGCCCATCAGGGGTGTGTATAAAAATACTCATTAGGATTCCCCAAAGGCTCGGGGGAACAAAAAAAGAGGTAATGAAGATTTGAGAAGTAGATCGAACAGGGAAAGGTAAAGGAGAACAACCAAGAGTGCAGAAAAGTGTACGGATCAACCCAACAAGAGGAATAAAGTAGACTCGTCCAAAATCAAGGAGCTATAATCAGTGAGAATATGAACTTTTCATTGAGGATTAGTTGTCTCTTGGAAGGAGAGTAACCAAAAACCAAGAAGCGGGTACTGGAACAAGGTACACATATATCCATATGCTCAAACAAGAAGCCAAAATAAGGTTGTAAGGGGATATCCATCTCGTAGCTCAGCCCAAGAAAGTGAGTAGCCAATAGTCCTAGAAGTAAACACCATTGATGCCCAGTATCTTCATTTCTTCCCAAAACTGCAAGTCATGGGGATCAAATCACCACACCTTGACACTATCCTCTTTGAGCAGCACTGACTCACCCACAAGATTTTAGGTCACGTAACAAGGATGTGTCTCAGTGGGAAATGTGTCCCTCGTACTTGAGAGTTCTGGGGGAGCATCAAGCCAAACCTCATCACTGTTACACAGTAGATATGTCTTCTCAATGTCAAAATTGTCACATCACTAACCCATACAACCAATGGTCCCGCTCTGAAGTCATGGAAACAAACCACATAGTAGCCTAGTAGAAAAGACTAAGTTTGAAAGAACTTATCTCGTAACCCACTGACCAGTCTCTGCTGGAGGGTAAACCCTAAGTGGTCATAGGGTGACCCACTGCCAAGTCTCTATGGTAGGGTAAACCCTAAGAGGTCGTAGGGTGACCCCCTACCCAGTCTCTGCTGAAGGGTAAACCCTAAGAGGTCATCGGGTGACCCACTGTCTAGACTTTTCTAGAGTGTAAACCCTATGAAGTCAATGAGAAACCCACTGCACAGTCTCTACTAGAGGGTAAAATCATAGGAGTCGAGGAGAAACCCACTGCCCAGTCTCTACTAGAGGGTAAACGCGAAGAAGTCGATGAGAAACCCAGTGTCCAGTCTCTACTGGAGGGTAAACCCGAAGAAGTCGATGAGCAACCCACTACCCAGTCTCTGCTAGAGGGTAAACCCGAAGAAGTCGATGAGCAACCCACTGCCCAGTCTCTGATGGAGGGTAAACCCGAAGAAGTCGATAAGCAAACCACTGCCTAGTCTCTACTGGAGGGTAAACCCAAAGAAGTCAATGAGAAACCCACTGTCCAGTCTCTGATAGAGGGTAAACCCAGAACTGATCTGGCCATCCCTACTAGAAACAACTTCCTCAGTAGAGGATCGATGCCCACGTGATGTATTGGTCACGCCGAATCCTCAGAATTTTACCAGGGAACACAAAGGGATGTGATACTGAAAGACCACATGGATAAAGGAAATGGAAACCCAAACAACTCCGCTGATCACACCATCGAGAACATAACAATGGGAAACCACTAAACCCTACTGGTCTTAACCATCATGAACATGAGGACCCTCTACGTCATGAGACGTCAAAGGTACTTAAAGCAGAACACGACGCGCACAAGGGGCCCACACGACCTGTGGACCCAACTCATCTCTAAACCAAACACAAATGTTCTCAGGTAAAAACTACAACATGTACCTCCATGAATTCTTGTATAATCTCAGATTATGCCACATTTCTAGCCCATGGGCTATCGTGCAGATGATAGCCTAAGTCAGCGCAAAGGGAGAAAATGTAATTTCACCAACCTACTTCTTCCACGACCCTAGCATGACCATCCATAACTCTTTAAACACTAACTTCACTCTCACAGGAGTGAAGGTGATCACACCCCAATGGTTTTCTACAAACACCGCAGGGAGAACCACCACCGGTACACCTTTCATGCTTCCACATTTAATGAGATCTCAAAAGAGACCCAGCACTCCGAAATGGATTGTACTGTTGTAATCCTCGTGAAAAGACATGCGAGATAGACTATTTACTCACCTCCAATGGACATCTGATGTAAATTTCGATCAACATTGCTTTACGCCCAAACGTCATCCCGTGGTCCCGAGCCTCAGCCCCGAAAACAATTGGGCACATTGAGCCATTGCGATCTCCTTGGAAAGACACGTCAAAATGAATAATTATTTTCATGGAAGATATATTTGGGGAAAAAACTGCATTTCGCCGTACCGCACACGAGCGGTGCTTTGTGGGACCCACATCCCGGTCCTGAAGCACATCGAATGGATCACACTGTTGTGATCCTCAATAAAAAGTACACAAGATTGACTAACCACTTGTCTGAGTCGGACACCCAGTGAAGAAGATGGAAATCACTACCAACTCCCAAAACAGCCCCCATGGGGACCGCACCATCATGCAAATTTAATGCGGGAAGATTGCACAACATTGCAATGCTGTCGGAAAAACACCAAAAAAAGACTGCTCGCACGCCCTAAACAGACGTCCAATGAACAAGTTACAAAATGATGCTCACAGCTTAAGAGACGGGCCATGGGACCCACGCCTCAACACTAGTTTCAACCCCAAAAAAATCATTGGCCTTCTTAGTCTTGATTCTAGGGTCACAATGCCACTTACGGCCCTCAAAACGGATATCAGATGTGTATGCGCCGCTCAAAACAAGAATATAAGGAAAAGCGCTAAGCCACTTAACATACGTGTCACTCCACAAAGGTTCCCATATCGGGAGTTAAAACCCCTAAAACCATCTTGTATTCTCTGCCTCGAGCCGAGGTTCTCACTGCCGAAGACGGAAAGCAAAACGGAGACCCTTAGTGGGAGATACATGTGTCTGAAATGAAAGGGGATGAACCCCTTGGGCTGGACCGGCCTGGTCCGTCCGATCTGCCCAGTCTGGACCGGCCCACGCCGGTCGGCCCAGTTCGCACCACCGGCCTGTGACTTAGCCACGCAAGCCGGCCAGGGACCCGCGGTCCACCAATAGACCGGCCCTCATGGACGGTCGTCATGCGTCATGAAGAGCCGCGGGACGCGGGTCATGTTTCCCCCGCGGGGTCGCGCGCTGCGACCCCGGTCCACCAGTGTCATCGCCTGGAGCCCGCCGCACGGAGGAATATCTGCCCCCTCACCGTGATGCTGAAGCCTGACTGCCCTACTTCCGAACTACTGAGGACCACCTGTCCTACTGTGCCTCCTCCTGGACCCGCGCCGCCACCTCCTTTGCCAGTGCCGCCGCCTCCTTGGACCACCAGAACCTCGCTGGAAAACCCCAAAACCACCTGAAAAATTCGCCAGACAACTACAAATGCCTCAGAGCTCATAATTCAAATCCGAAATATGCATTGGAAAGCTTAGAAGAATTTATAAATGATTATGGAATTTTCATGAAATAATCATGGAAAATCGACACATATATATGGATTCAAAGAAGGTTAAGAAGTTTAAAACGAAAAACACACGATCCTATCTTAATGGGCGTTGCCCGACGCTTCACCGATGATCCGCCGAAGCTGCTGCGCCACGCCGGATAGGTAGAGGAGGGGAGGATTTCATCCTTCCTTGGGAGGGTTTGCACCAGGGGGAAACAAACAGGGGGGTGAAGAGAAGTGTTTAAATAGAAAACACTTAAACCCCCCGCCCGTAGGCCCCATACCCAAACCCTTAGTGGGGTCGAGGATAAGCCTCCCCTAGGGTAAAATTAAATTCTGAGCCCAAAAGTGGTCTAAGAATTTTAATCTGAGGCCCCATTAAAAAGTTATAACATTTAACAACAAAGGCCGCAAAATTAAGGAAACACCCCTGGTCCATTTTCCACCAAAGGCCCGCGCCCGCGAAACTCATACCCCTCATAGGGTAAAAGGCACACTTTGGAATCAACGGAGCCCTCAGTTTTCCCATCCAAACAACCATTTTTGAGATACTTGTTTTTAACCATTAAATGAATTAATTAATTATTTAATTTATCCATTTCACATTTCGATAGCGATCAAGGGTTCCAAACTCCCTACGTCGACATGTTTTTTTATCATTCCTAGGGTAAACACCCCATTTAGGACCAATCTGTACACTCATATTTCTGATCTAAAGCATAGTTTAGGAGTTATCCCATTTATTTGAAGTTACTAGTCTAAACGCACTGAAAATTTAATTTAGGGAACACCGGGGCTCAGAATCGTACGACGTCTGAAGGCACTGCTCTGGAATAAAATCAAGAATATTCCAAAGTCTTTTAGAGCAAAATCAGAGTTCTTACAAATCAATTAAAAATATTAATTTAATCTTTTCAAATAAATTAATTGATAAATTAATTTATTAATTACTTATTATCTATTTAACCAATAACAATTAATTAAAAATTTACCATTTAACAAGTAATAATTAATCCATCCATTAATTATTACCGGTTTTCAATTTATATTCTGAACATGTCAAATATTCAATATTCTCCATAATCAGTAAAAGATATAATTTTATTCCAACTCATGACTTTATAATTAATTCTACAATTAATTATCCTATTACCCATTCTGATTCATGAAAATAATTTAACTATTTAATCATATCACATTAACCAACTTAACAAAACATACTTAAAATCATCACATATTCAAATCGTCATTTATCTCATGTGGGCGACATCATTTAATAACATCAAAAGTGGAATGCATCGACATATCATAATCAAGGAAACTCACATTAACAATTTATTTAAATAAGTTGTAATTCATAAATAAATTGTTAAGGATTTAGGACCCTACCTCGGGGTGGAACCATTTTTTATCAGAAGGGCTTGAATAAAATTGGAGGAAACTATTTTACAACTGGTCCACAATCGCATGCGTGCACACCTTATATATACATATATATCTTACATATACACACACCCAGAATATATATATATATATATATCTGTGTATGTGTGTGTGTGTTTGTGTGTCTGTGTGTGTGTGTGTATTCATGCCTGTGCCCTGTAACAATATAAATAAAATTCAAAATATTAAAACATGTACTCAGAATCAAAGCAGTAAGGAACAACTCACCACTAACTAGGTACCATGGACTCATATAAATTACCAATACCTTGATTGAATGATGCGAAACAATACCATGTTTAAATAACATTATAAGAAACATAAAGGAAAAATGAGAAAAAACTCATCTTCCTTTCCTTTGTCGGCAGATGCCGAAATATAGACCAAATGGTCTATAAGAGCCCCTTCCACATCCCTAGAACCGAAGAAATAAGGTAACCCAATAAAACCTAAACCAAAGCATTTTGGCCAATAAAAGAGGGTGAGGTAGGTGCCAAATGGCCGATGTGAATCACAAAACAAATATAGATGGACTGATCTCACCGAGACGAACAAGATTCAAGAAGACAACAAGAGGATATGATATCACTAAGTAGAGCCGAAGAGTGTTGTATAGAGCACATCAAAAGAGGGTACTGGTGCGTTTTTGTTGTTCCACCAATATAGTGGTGAACCACCCTCATTTTCTGTCCCCCAATTATCAATTACACCCATGATAAATGACAGTCTTAATATAATAACAATAACATTTATTATTCTCATTTAATATAATGTTACATCATTAACTATAATTTAAATAAATGTTTCCCAATTAATTCTAAAACCCCCCTTAATAAACCCATCAAATTAATACAATAATAATAATAATAATATCTATATAATTATTATAATTAAATATTTTTTTATTTAAAATAAAATAAAAATAAATCATTTTAAAAACATGGTAACTGCACAACCGATCCACACCATTTGACTAACCGTGTAGAACCTGGTATCTATATTTGAAATGTTTTAATTAAATAAAACCAAACTCAACATTTATTTTTATTTAATATTAACATTTAAAATTAACCTTCTTCTATAACACCCAACTCCTCATTTAGATGTTATTTAATTAAATTTAATGGAAAAATTTAGTAAAATAATTCCCCACATCATGTTTTTAATTAAATTCTCTCAACACAATTTAATTAAATATATAAACTCCAACTCATCATCATTTAATTAATTATCTCAAAAAAATAATGAAATAAAAACCTCTACTTCGTAGAGATGAATTAAATTCTTATTGATGGTTAATTTTATAAAATGTAACCCCAAAAAATCCATTATTATTAGTATTCATAATAATAATAACACCCACTCAAAAACCATAATAACAATAATCACATTATTATTATTATTATTATTCTACCTTAGATAAAACCCAACACCTCTTATTAAATAATAACACTTCTTTATTAATTACGAAACTCCTTATTTAATTATAAGTTAACTTGAGATACCAAAAAGCCTCATTAATTTCACATAACTAATAAACCTCATTAAACATCCAATTAATATATTTTAAAATAAATGTTACACCCATTTAATTAAATATACTTATCCATTAATTATTCTCTTAATAACATTTAATTAATAATTATAAAACTCCCAATTTATTACAATATCATTTATATAATAAAAAATCCAAACCATGACCCTTAATATAATTTCAATAATAATAAAAACTATTGCATTCATAGAACTCAAATTATAATAATAATAATATTATTATTTTTCAATCTTTTGATAAATAGAAGAACAATATTTTATAACAACACTTCATTAAATCTGAAACTATGCATTTTATTAAAAGTTTCTTTGAGAAGCTCAAAATCCATATTACGTTTTCAAATATGATACACTCCTTTAACACACAATTAAAATAAAAAAGCATCAAAATAATTTTTAACACCATAATAATATTAAAAACATTAATATTTCTAGTAAATCCCTCCATTTAATAATAAATTATCCTTTAATATTTCTTAAACTATTAATTTAATTAAAACGATTCTTCGATAAACCCATATAACAAAATAATTTCTTCAACCATCATTTAATTAATTATTTACCATCTATTTAATTAAAAACCTTCAATAATAATAAAAATAACTTCATTATTATTATTAATAAGAATTTATTGTAATTAATCACAAACTATCATATAATATTATTTAATTAAATTTAATAATTTATTAAATTGTGTAAACTGCACGAGTTGGACTACAAGCATGCGCTGCCTATGTAGATCCATTGAAGTGAACTTTTCTGAAATAGGTGTTCCCGAGACTCATAATGACAGCTATTGAAATTATTGAGTAATTACGCAAGTACAAAAAACAACAATTCTAGGTGTTCCAACACTTATAATACAATTCCGGAGATTGGTTTAAAAAAAATTCCATTTATAAACTGAAAAACATTCAAAAAAAATTCGTATTTTATCCCAGTTTAAAAACACAGGACTTTACAATATACATGCCATAAAAACATCTTGACCTTGAGAAGCCATCGAGAACCACTACTTAAAAAACCGACCTACCATGGTCATTTAATCTTGTTAGATGTGATGAGTTGTGTTCCAAATGCCAAACACACCTTAAACCCTTCACTAGCCTAATGGATAAGCCTTTAAACCCAGAGCCATATCTCACCTTATAGATTAATCATCAAAATATGTCTTATATTTTAGGCCATTAGAGGGATTTTATCAATGAAAATCAGTTGAATCTCGATCAATCAACAGAACAAGTTGTGCATGATTCCCTTGAATGATGTCATGGACACAAAACTATTCCCAAACCATTTTCATGTATAACGAAGTCCTTACTTGATCTCTTGTGAAATTTCAATGTCAATCCATAACATGGATATTTAAAAAACCACCATGCCCGAACACAAATAATTGAGTACCCAAAGAAATCACGCATCTAGCGTACTACCTAGATAACAACCACTACTCAGTCCAATGAAATTTAAACTGTATCATGGAGTAAGACCAAAGTTATCTTAGTGTCTCCATGATGATAGAAAGATATGTTAAATGCTATTCGTATTCAGAAGTGATCACTAAGACAAAAACCAAGGTCATTAATTAGATCAATCAATCTATTACTGGACAACTATGTTCAAATAGCTTGTTATCACCTGTCGACATGTTTATCAAAATCAAAGCAACAGTACCCACCTTAGAATTTTCCATTACTTCTTTAGAAAAGATCATCTGCTCACCAACATGTGTTTGTAGAACACATTAACGCATGTGTGTGACATTCCTCAAACCATGATCACCACATCAATAATTGATCATAAATGTCATAGCATAAACCTATCGACGTTCCATAACACTCGAGAACCAAGATATCCTTTTGATAAGAGGGACGAAAATACATTAAGGGCCCTGAACATTATAAGGGTACTACCTACCATGGGTTAGCCACTTATGAAACATAATCATTGGCCCTATCTCATGGTCATGAAAAACTAAAATCACAAGGTTCAAAACCCACTTTTTATTTTTAGGAAATCTAATTAATTCATTTCAACCTTTTATAATTTTAATAAATTTCCACATATACATAAGTACATCTACACAACATGTCACCGGGTTTTCAGAACAACTCCCTACGAAAATAAAAGGAATGCTATCACAGACATCCTATTTAATCATTTTACATTCAGTGATTTTCAAATTTAAATAAACAATTTAGTATCTAAATTCATTTTTACCAACAAGACGACCTATGAGGGTCCCATTTTTTTCATTCTGGGTTCTTCAAAAAGCAACCCAACAACACTTCATTTCAATCAAAACTAAGCAATTTTACATTTATGTCCATTTTCAAACATACTATGGGTATATAAAGAACAAACACATAGGTGTCCATCTACTAATATATAATGCACCCACACACCATAACGAAGGCATTTGGATCCCCATTATCACAATCAACATTAATTTAACATTTTATCCTTAATTGTCCTTTCACACAACAAAACATATCAAGAATGTTATCATAAGAAGTAACACAACATCATGTTATAACATAGAATCATGGCACAACAACAAAACATTATAGAAATTTAGGAAGTATGGAATATAATCATGCAAGTATGTTAAATCTATCACTGCAACATACTATCTATAGAGGCATTCTAATGCAGATCAAAACATGGAATTGCACCTAAGGAACACAATCAATATTAGAAGGCATCCTTGTAATAAAAATACATGGCATGTTATATGCATGACATGTGAATATCTAAATGCCTAAGATGATGCATGTATGAAACTTCCTTTCCATATCAGCCCAAGACAATTATTTTTCAAAATTTTGAAAATCAATAAATATCCGAAAATACACAAGTCACTGAAGGTGAAATAATATCAACTATATCCTCAAATAGTAAAAACATCAATTCCTCTCCCTATCCACGTGGTCATTTCACATACATGAGGTGATCATTCCCATGAATAGATATTAACCCAAGGGCTAACACATTCCTAGTCTCCTGTCTCCAAACCACAAAATAGTAAGACAAAAGAAAAAAACTCTTTGATAACACTTTGTAACATCCTGAACTAGCTCACAACTAAAATGGTGGTTGGACCAGTCACCAAATGATCTGAAGCGTGTCTCCCCATATGCCCGAGGGTGCCGACTAGTATTGAGGGTCTATAGATAGTATGTGGAGAGACTATACCCTCATATTAGCGTTCTTTATAATTCATTGGAAATAAATAGCTGAAACAATCTAATAAAGGATAAATCCATGGAATTAATATTTTATAAATATTGTACAAAAAAAATGGCCAATACCAATTATACAACAGATGCATGCTTGACATGCCAATGATACAAAATGGAAATAGTGAAAAACCAACATGCTTTACATTCCAATATAGATAAAAATAAAAATGATTCAAATCCCTGAGGGCGGTCTCCTCAAGCATCCTGAGATTTCGCTGAGTCCTCTACTCCTGTCTCCTAATTGAAGAAAAACAACACAATCCAGGAACAAAATAGAATCTACACGGGTTCCCCAGTGCAATGGTGGCCTGAGTATGGTGTGAGAAAAAAATCTCAGTAGGCTGGGACCACCGATGTCTACCCTGAATCTAAAAATTTAGTAAATAAATTAAACCCTATGAAGGCATGCATAAATAAAGTAAGCAGTAAAATGTTACAATATACCCATTTACCTCTTTCAACCTTAAGCTGGTGACTAAACCTGCATTATACATTTTTCATGCATACTCAACAATCATTAAAAAATCATTTTCATTTATAAATTATTCAAATATTAATAAATTAGGAATGTATTGATATTCGACTTATAACTGACATCCCCTAAATAAGTCACTCACAAAAAATGTCCATAAAAAATCTAAGTAATCAGAGTATAGATTGAATCCAAGCTTGTGCTTTGGCTTGGATAACACATTATAAGATATTACCTTTAATCAGTCATATACAATGTCTGAGCTAGTCCACTAAAATAGTGCTTCACTCCTAGGTCGGTCCACTAACAGTGATTCAACCAATTCATTAATAAGCATGAACCCATTCACATATTCAATTCACAAATCATTATTTCAAAAAAAATTTCATTAACCGTTAATTCCTTTTATGTATGAATAATTGGACCCATAGAATAATGTCAATTAATGGGTGTATAATAGCATAACAAGCACACTCATGAGTATTTGGTGTGCTCGTCCTTGTTTCAAAACCCATGGGTATTTGGAGCATTAGTAATTGTCCCATATAAGAATAGTTGCATGCAAACTGGGTGTAGAACGCCATGTCTAGCACCCAGTGAGTATTTGGAGCATCAGTCCCTGTCTAAAAACCCATTTATCAATCATACATATACATATATATATATATTTGTATATTATTGGTGTAGAAATCCATGTCTAATACCCCAAAACTATCCATTAATTAATTTATAAATAAATTAATCCAATCCGTTAAATAGTTCAACAATTAACTAACAATATAAATCACTCGTAAAATAAGTAAACAATTAATTAACAATTAAACATCTCATTAGTTAATAATTAATTAAAAATTAATTATTCTTAGAAGAACAACTAATTAATTAAATGAACATTTAATTATCCAAATTCTTTATCATGTCTGAACCCGTCCACTCGAACATTGATTCATCCCGGACATTAACAATTTACATGCATGACATAATCATCTCAAAACATGCTGAACAAATTCATGATATTCCCCAACCATCTCACAAAACATATTATATTTTGAAATAACTCCATCCAAGAAAAATTAAGTCATTAAAAACTAATATGAATCAATAGGTACCCTTTTCCAGCAGTTGTGACAAACAATCAATTCACAATATTTATATAATGAATGAAAAATAAGTAATTCCACAATAAATTATTTAGTTATTATATATTTAATAAATAATCAATTAATTTAACATTTACCATTTATCACCTAATAATTAATCCATCAATTAATTATTACTAGTTTCAATTTATATTTCGAACACCTCAAATATTCAATATTCTCAATAATCAGAAAAAGACATACTTTTATTCCAACTCATTACTTCATAATTAATTCCACAATTAATTATCCTATTACCCTTTATGAACATCCAAATCATTTTACTATTTAATCATATAACTTTAACCAAATTAGAAAAACATGCTTAAAATCATCACATGTTCAAGTCCCCATTTATCTTTTGTGGGCAACATCATTTAATAACATCAATAGTGTCATGAATTGACATATCATAATCAAGAAAACTCACATTATCAATTTATTTAAAGAATCTATAATTATTAAATTCTTTTTTAAGTATTTGGGACCCTACCTTAGGGTGGAACCATTTTTAATAAGAATGGATTTAATTTACATGGCAGCAACCATTTTACAACTGGTATGCAATCGCACACACATGAAATGTATATATATATATTATTTACACACACAAACACACACACAAACACACACACACACACACACACATATATATATATATGTGTGTGTGTGTGTGTGTATTCACATTCCTTCCCTGCATCAAAATAAATAATATTCAAAATATTAAAACTGGTATTCAGGGTCAATGCATTAAGGATCAATGAACTTCTAACTACGAACTAGGGACTCATATAAATTATCAAAACCGTAATTGAATGATGTGAAACAATACCATGGTTGAATAGCCTTACATAGAACATGATGGAAAAACAAAAAAAACTCATCTTTCTCTCCTTTGACGATAGATACCGGAATAAAGACTAAGGGTGTAGGGGAGCCCCTATCACATCCCTAGAACCGAAGAAACAAGGAAAGCCAATAAAACATTAACCATAGGATTTTGGCTGAGAATGAAGGGTGAGGGAGGAGCCAAATGGATGATGCTAATCACAAAACAAATATAAACGAGCTCACCTCACCAAGACAGACATGATTCAAGAAGACTCAGGGAGTATTTGATTGCGCGAAGAGGAGACTCCGAGGGGGTGTAGGGTGCCTCAAAGAGGGGCTTGGTGTGTTTTTTATTCCTCCTATATGGTGGTGCACCACCCACATGTTCAATCCCCCAATTATAAATTAAACCAAAGATAAAATAATAGTATTAATATAAAAATAATAAAATTTAGTATTCTCATTTAATAAAATGTTACGTCATTAATAATCCTTTAAATAAATGATTAACAATTAATTCTGAAACCCCTGTTAATAAACCAATCAAATTATTAAAATAATAAGAATATCATTTTTATTATTATTAAATATTTCTTTTTATTTAAAATAAAAAATAAATAAATCATTTTACTAGACTAGGTAACCGCACAGCTGACCCACACCATTTGACAAACCATCACAACCTAATATATATATTTAAAATGTTTTAGTTCAATTAAACCCAACTCCAGATTTATTCCTTATTTAATATTACCATTTTAAATTAATCTTCTTTGATAACACCCAACAACTCATTTACACATTATTTAATTAAATGCATTCACAAAATTTATTTAAATATTTTCCCCACTTAATTTATTTTAATAATATCCTCTCTAGACAATATAAGTAAATTTAATAACCCAAGTCATCATTATTTAATTAATTATCTCAACACAAATTAGTTAAATAACTACCTCCACTTTGTAGTTATTAATTAAATTCTTATTGATTGTTAATTAAATTAAATGAATCCCCCAAAAAATACATTAATTATATTATTAATAATAATAATTACAACCACACATAAAAACAGCATAATAATAATCGCTTTATTATTAATATAATTATTATTCAACCTTAGATAAAATCCAAAACCAATAATAAAATAAAAACACTTGTTTATTAATTAAGTAACTCCTTATTTAATTGGATGATTCGTTGAGATACCCAAAAGACTCATTAATTAGAATTAACTATTAATCCTCATGAAACATCCAATTTAAATCTTTTAACATAAATTTTACACCCCATTTAATTAAAAACACTTTTTCATTCATTATTCTATTAATAAACATTTTATAATTAATTTTGATACTCCCAATTTTTTACAATATCATTAATATGATAAAAACTCTAACCCGTGACACCTAATTTAATTTCCATAATAATTATTATTATTACATTCATAAAACTAAAATAATAATAATCTTATTATTAATATTTTTCAAACTTTTAAAAAACCCAACACCACTATTTAATAAAAACACTTCATTAAATCTGAAACACATCATATTGTTAAATGTTTCTTTGAGAAGCTTGAAAGCCACATTTAATTCTCTTAAATGATACACTCTTTTAACATGAAATTAAAATAACAAAGAATAAACATTATTTAGGATAGTATAATAATAATAATAACATTATTATTATTAGAACATTCCTTCATTTAATAATAAATGTTCTTTTAATAATTCCTAAACCTTTCATTTAATTAATACAGTTCTTTGATGAACCCATAATCCACATTAATTTCTTCAACCATCATTTAATTAATTCATTAACATTCATTTAATTAAACAACAATAATAATTATAATAAAAAAATTATTATTATTATTAAAAATTTATTTTAATTAATCATAAAATCTCATTTAATTTTATTTAATTAAATTAAATAATTTATAAAATAGGTTAAACTACATGGGCTGGACCAAAAATATGAAATTCCCATACAGATCCATTAATGTGGACATTTCGGAAATCCGTTTCCCTAATACTCATTAAGACACATGCAATAATATTTGGGTAATTATGCAAGTCAAAAAATGTCACACTTAGGTGTTCCAACCCTTGTAATAATATTCCAGAGCTTGGTTAAAAATAAAGAACAATTGATAAACTGAAAAAAAAATTATAAAACATTGGCATTTTAACCCGGTTCAGAAACACGAGACATTACATGACTAACAACTTGAGCCGCCTTCACCTAAGGATTTACATTTACCTATCTCAAACATAATATTTTATAATAACACCCCAGGAACATAACTACTGTGTGAGCCTATGCCCAATAAGATACCACCCATGTATTCCCAAGGGTATGCAATATAAGTTTAAAGGGTGAGGATTTTTAATATGTAATAAAAAGCAGTTGTAAATTCCACAAAATGAAACATTCAATTGTAGGCTGTTATAACAATAAAACATTCAGAACATTAAATTTTTTGAATAAGACATGTTATGTACATTAATGTAAATCCAAAAGATCCCTAAGACAAGGTTAAATACCAAAAATGTAATGAGTACTGAAACTGGGAACACCCCTATGCAATAACTATTCTCGGGCCCTATGTACCTCGTACCTCAGTATAATGTAAAAATAGAAAAATTTATTCTAATGTACAATCCACAAGTAAGGAATATACCCATTACCTAATGGTCCCCAAACATCATCCAGATTCTTTATTTATAGTTTTCATTTTCCAAAATTCTAACCGAAACAAGAACAAAACCCATCCGGATCACTAGTCGTACCAGTATATTTTGGCCCACCTAGTTACCCGGGATTCCCCCTTTGTGATCAAATAATTCCATCCTTACACATACATACATTTTTATATAAAAATAACACTATAGGTCACATAAAAAAAATACTTTTTCTATACTTACTTTATACCTCTTAAAACACACAACAAAACATTTTGATTTTCAATGACACAACTTCTCAAAATCTCACATTATTTTCCCCCGTAAATTTCTTGAAATCCCTACATTGCACACCATGTGCACACTTACATGTCATAAAAATAGAAATGGAATCGAAAAACAATTCAGTAAAACCAACAAATCAGTTATAGGGCAGACACATATGAACCAAGAAGTGACAACATTGTAAAAACAAAAATTTTAATAAAAACATGGTACTTAAAAATTTATAAGCTTCACAAACACCATTAAAATAGATTTTCACAGCAACAAAAAAGGGTGTAAACATTCGAAACAAAACATAAAAACCTAATACATTTCAATTAAATGAACAAATTATTTATAGTGCATCCCCAAATTAATTAATAACTGATTTCTATAAAAAAACTCACAACTTCACATAAAAATAGCACTTAAACTTATTTATATTTAAAAATACCACTAATTTTTTTTTCTCACCAATAAAAAAATGAAATAAACATGAATATATCATAAACACATCATGATAAGTAAGAAATATTTCATACATAATGGAATAACCTACCACAATAATGAAAACCCTCGAATCATTGTGTGTAAATCAAATTGAACCACTATAGCACCAAAAGGGACTTATATCAAGCCTAAATCCAAAAGAATAGAACACCAAATCATGAATAAAAACCTATGATTGGAACCCTAGTTTGGGGACAATTGGAACCTCATGGATATAGGATTAAACCCTAAGAAAATTGTATTAGACCATATGAATATTGAAATAAGAATGAAGGAGACCCACTTACTTGAGGGATCTTGATGAAATGGCCCCAAATACATAGGAGGTGATTTTTCAAACATCCAAAAATGAAATCGAGGTTTGAATAATGAATAAAAGGATTATTGAGAACTAAAATGGAGGAAAATAGTGAATAATTATGGAGTTTTAAATTATTCAAATAACCTTTTTAACTTTAGAAAAATTGTTAATGCTTAAGATATTTTGACCTAATTTGTGATGAAAATGAGCTCTAAAGAGGGGGAGAAGAGAATGGGTGAGAGCCTAGGTTCTGTGGATTGGGGTGAGATGTCGAATCACTAATAAATCATTAAAATTGAATAATATATTAAATAAACAATTTTTTAATGGGAAATAGGATTCTGGGTTGGCCCAATACCTCATATAAAAACACAAATACACCATGATTTTAGATTCATGAAGAGTCAAAAATTGACATGGAGGTGTTAATAGTTCAAGGGAGGATATGTATGAATTGGAATGGATGAACATTTTTGGAAATTTGTGGAGTTATAAATGAATAAAATTATATTTTTAAATATGGAATTGGGATCACGGTTTGGCCCAAATTTTTAAAACCGACCAATTCCACTAAAATGCTTGGGAAACACCAAAAAATAAAATAAAAATAAAATGAATAATACCATTAAAATATATATTTTTTGTTACAATATATATGTTTAATAAAAGATTTAAAGTGAATCATGAATGGTAAATTGATGTAAAATTTTTATTATAAAATGTAAAGAAACATTCACCAGATCATTCATAACAAGTTACTAAGGTCCCTTACCAACATCATCAAATATAATCTTAAAAAACATTCAACACATTCCTACCCAATAATATTTATTAAATTTCCTTGAAAAATAAATTATACTTAGTTACATCCCATTCCAAATTAATAGTATTATTTCTTTGGATGATAATATTACACTTTCATAATACTATTGAATCATCTCTGAAGTGCTTTAACAAATTATTTGAAATTCCAATATAACTACTCTACCAGATCTGGAAACTCTGAAAATGATTCTCCTTCTTCTTCTTTTGACCAAAAAACATCCTCATGAAATAAAAATCTAGAAATTATATCTCATTATAAAATTTTAGCACTCATCCTTCTCTCCTATTCACCATTTAATAGTATTTGTGTTATAAATATAAAACGTTATTCTATCAAATTATTGGAGTTCGAAATGTATGTTTGGAGATATTTTATAAAAACATTCCTTATTCAAAAAATTTCTTGAATCATTAATTTACCACAAGTTTTGGATACATCATTTAAAACATCATTTCTTAAGAAATCTTTACATTTATTCTAGAACCCTCAAAAATTGTATCATAACATTAGATAAAATTATAAATTTCTCACAATATTCAATTTGATTCCAATTACAATTAAGAAAATATATATTATTTTGATGATAGAATGTTAATCATTTTTTACATCAAAATAGTTGTGCGATATGTTATGAAAATGAATTCTCAATTTGATTCTTATAAAAAACTATAAATATACTACCCAATCTAATGCTCTATATGAACTAAAAAATATATATTGCTCTCGATTCATCATACCAATTGATATATATATCACATAAAAAATTTTATATCAATATAAATAGTTTATACATATTTAAAATTTAATTTCATTTTATTTTTACACTAATATTTTGGAAATATCTAGAGATTCAACTCTTGTCAATGAAATTAAATCATATGTATTAAAATATCATAAACAATAAATTATGCTAAAAGTTTACATAAAAACATTCAAGACCCCCTAGGAAAAAACTTTTTGATGAGTCTCCATGTAATTATCCATTTCTTTTTCTATTCAAACTAATGATTGATTATCCAATGAGGTCTAGTATCCCATGACATTTATTTGTGACATCATACACCTAATGAATTTTTATCTTCTTTAATATGACAATCAATATCAGCACAGGTTAGATGAATCAAGAGCCAATTGTTATGGTAGTATCAATTCATTTTTAAATGATCATATTGAAAAGATAACATATTATTCCTCTCCGATTAAAAATTTTACAATGAAATTAAAATTGATAAAATTGTTGTTTATATTATTGAATGAACTCTGACTCCATTATTCATTGGTCTCAGCAACATATTCATTCACATCTGTCGCAATAAATTTTATTGTGTTTGATTTCTTTTCCAACCTTTACAATTCATGGTGATCTATGTCAGGATAAATATAATGATTGGTTGCACACCTCTATTAGTGGAAAGATATAAAAACCATCGAATTTTTAATGTTCTTATGTTTTCTAATTTTGAATGGAATCATTTTATTTCTCTAATGATTTGTATCTTGTGTTTCATTGGTTTGAAAAGAAAAACTACATATGCTTCTTGTCTCATTCCAAAGAAAATGTTCATAGACTTCAAACAAATATGTTTTTTGTGATCTAACAATGATGAGCTAAGATAAGAATGCATCAGATACAACAATATCCTTCTCATAATAAAATAACCATATCTCTTGAATTTTAGGAATTTGAGAATGTTAAAGAATGGTATAGAATCAACAGACTAACACTGGGATGTATTATGTCTTCCCATCATTCCAAATAGATATTTCATTCAAATATTATCCCCAACGGGAATGGGATCACTTGATATCCCTATTTCTATTTAATAAAAAACATCACATGTTTTCATACATAATATGATTTTTAAGAAATCCATGATCACAAAAGAATCTCAAAATTTTCATCGAAACATAAAAAATTTGATATATCAACTCACTATGATGTACTTCTCAGGATGGAATCAAGATGGTTCTAATAAACAGCTTTTTTCTCAAACCATATTCACAGGATAATGTACATTAAAAAACATTATGATTCTGAACCTCAAAATATGATGGTGATTCTGATCATCAAAAACATTACAATGTGAGGATACATCAAACCATTGATAATATCGATAATAAATTCTGAAAAAACATCATAAAAACATAGTCCTGACAACCTAAACCGTGTATGTATATCCTTATTCATCCATCCATTCCTCTTAATATATATTCCAATCCTATTGAATCAGTCTAGCACTCAATCTGTGCATGTATAAAATTATTCCAGCATTCATACCAGAGAGAATACAATAATTTTTTTTGATAATTAGTCAAAAACTTAAACCATTCATCACCATTCATCACGCAATAGACTGAAAAATAAATTGAGGGATATAGTGCTTCATCCCAACATCGAAGTCCAAATATTAAATATATCCCTAGTAGTTCTTGTATCTTAAATATGACAAATAATCCAAAGATAATGATTTTCAATCCACCATCCTATAATGTTGTGTTTAAGGAATCAGTATTTCTCCTGACATCAGGGATCCAGGTGCATCAATATAACACCTAATATTCTGGTGCCTAGTGTATTTGACTGGATACTACTATTGTGGTTCAAAGATCACCTTTCCGGCATCAATTCCCATAGTTCCTTGGGAGATATTATGGTACCTAATATCAGGTATATATATACATACATACATAAAAACAATGATACTAAAAATAAAAGGTGAGTCGAGTCTCTTTCAAGAACTCCATCCGTAAACCACTTTTGTTACAACTAGAAAAATTCATTTCAATTGTACCAAATAATTGATATCTAAAACCAATCGTTGATATAACCATGTACTAATCCACTGACCATCATTTCAAATAATAGTAAACTAGATTCCAAATGTGGAATTCAAACCACATATTAACATCCTAGATGGTGTAATTTAAAACAACTCATAATTTGAAAACTATTGGGACACATCCACTCTCAAAAGGTATAACATCCATTGAGCCATGTCTCTAAAAAATAACAGAACCATATGACTACATTTAAATATTTTCAAATTAGGTTGAAAGATTAATGTCCCACTATTTCCAATCATTTCCTTGGCTTCCAAATATAACCTATGAATCTACAACTTCTTATCACGACTCAATCATTCTGACAGAGGAAGTCCTCTTCATTGTATACAAACATGGTATTCAATGAACTAATTCCATGTGCTCCAATCATACTTATGACCCTCTATTGGGTCTCATCCCATGCCTCATTCTCTGGAGCCATATAAATCACATTTGATAGGGAAATAAATTTTTCATAACATAGTCATCCAAAATCACCTCAATTAAGTCACAAAAACAATCCAATGTTTTCGGCATAATTATATACTTGACAAAATAATTATGGACTATCCAAATGTATAATTATGACCCTAGTTCAATAAAAACTAGAATCACCATTTTTGAAAATAGTAAATGACATGTAATTCTTGGTACAAGATGTGTACTATAAACATTACAATAGGTCATGTACATGTCTAGAATAACATGGGATCCCCCTATGTAAGACTAAAAATTAGGGGCTTACATGTTTTCCACCTTGGTACTAATACATGGATTTGAACACCCCATACAATGTGTCTTCCAATATATAGGGCGTTGTTAAACTATAAGGTGTAAACCTATTCTACACAGTTTGTATGTTTCAAATCCATATATTCCTATGTCATTGACCATAATTCGATATTCATGGAATTGTTTTACAATATAAAATTTAAATCTAAATGTACTGTATTTATTGATGGGGAATAAAAATATCATGTGTTTTTAAAATGAAATATTGTGTTGTAAAGGTTTCTTAAAAGGAGACCCCTATGAACCTACTAAAACCCACATTTTTACAAAATTAAGCAGATTTCAACCCAACAGGGTAATTAATAGTTATAAATGAGAAAAATAAATAAAATTAACCAATCAACTTATTTCAGGTCACAAAACTAAAAAACAATCCTACTTTATGGCATAAAAGTTAGTACTTCCATTCACAATCTCCACGGTATAAAAATTATGGTAGCATCTCCTCCAAAATATCCTCCTAGTATGGGACCTATATATGACAGGGCTCTCTTTCCATCCATATTGTTCATGATCAAACCCAAAATATGGTAGGGTTTGTATTATTACCATAAATAATTATTTAATATCCAATTTAAATAATTGACTCATTTCTTGGAACCATAACTGGGATTATTCCTCTCTAATGAGGACCCCATATTCTGGACTAAACCAAAAAAAAATTATATCATTATGAACTACTATTACAAAGAAATCTATACCCATAATCATAAAGATAATATATAATTTAATTTATTAAATATAAAATATTGATCTAAAACATTAAATATTCATAATTACACAAAAATCCAATTCGAACATTAATAACATATTCTTGAACAATTTTATTGTCATTAAAATAAATTGAAATCATTTTATGTTGTAAAATTAAATTTGTAACACTCATTATTTTATGTAGTAAAATTAAATTTTTAACAGTCATAATTTTATGTAGAAAAATTAAATTTTCAATGATTCCATGGTCATGTCACCATATTCATCTAAATAAACATTACTAGGGTAGTCCATAACCACAATCTACCTTCCCAATATGTAACAAAATAATTTATACTCTTTATTCAACCCATTGTGCTCCTTGAAACATATCATATCAAATAACTACTATATTTTTCCAATATTATTCAGATCATTAGATTGAACATTCAATGAACATCATCAATAGTCCATCTAAAAAATTGTTATTGTCTTCACTTCATCCTCTACCATAAGCACATATGGTTTTCATCACCATGAATTAACTTATTTTTTCCACAATAAGAATATCCCAAATTTCACCTCAAAAACAATAACCATCACAATGACACATAACACTATAACAACCATCCATTTGAATAGGAAATGTTAATCTCACTCTCACTAGACTGAAAAAAGAAATCATATAGTATCACCTATTCATAGAGTCTATAAATATAATTTATTGGTATGATTGAATATCTAATACGTCATAGGGGACTCACGAAATGAATATTCATGCTTTAATCCCAACCACATAAATTCACAAACATAAATCCTTGATTGAAGTCTCTCAGAAGTACCAACATCATCCCATGGAAACATCAATATTGCATGGAGTATTGATTATTATTTCCCAGCATACTCAACATGATGTCATCATATTGGGCATGATTGTCAATATACTTGAAGTACACTATGTTTCATCAATGGTTACATCCACAACACATACATTACTTATATTGGAACTATCTATATGGTCATGTGAAACCCATTTAAAAACCCTAAGAATCACTTCCTGAAAGTGAATTATGACAACGTTACTTTATCTCATCTTAATCATGATTGTCTCTATATTTCAAAAATATATGAATAAACATATATATAAAAAAATTTAACTACCAAATTACAAATTGAGTAGCAATTAATTCCTTATTATCATGTATCATAATGTTTTTATAGTAACATGCATATGAGTAACCCAACAACAAAACTTGATTGTTTCCTCAACGATTCATAATTCCAGAAATCTCAAATCACATGATCTATCTCTCCATCATAGATATCCAAATTGAATCAAGATTCCACTCATAAATATTAAGTATAATCCAATTAGACAACCATTACATTTATAGAACATAAAATGAGTGTTTCCCTCCTAAAACCAATCATAATCATAAGGCACTAACAAAAAAATGCCCCTCCATAAAACTAATCGAATCATATGATTATAAAAACCAACTAAGTAACATACCTTATGCACCACTATAAATAGTCCAAAGAATAATCCCCTTCCATAAACAAAATAACACCATGAATATTCATACTCTCAAAGGTTAAATTACACTAACTCCCTAATAATAATAACATCATTAATGGTCACTAGTTTCTCCATTCTCAACCCCTAGTCATGTATCATCTAATGTCATTAGATAAATCTTTTTTGGTCTATAAAAACTCACATAAAGACATTTAATATGGGTATTAAAACATTGTATCATACAAATCACACACAAAATCATCATACTAAAACTCCCACATAATGAAATCACATTGGAATAATGTCATTTTCCCAGTCAATTGACAAAAACCACGGTGAACGTACTATCCGAGAAACTAAAAATCTATAATTCCATAGCCTTAAAAAATACATAATCATGAGATAATTCATTAATTAGACATTAATTCACATATATTATCTTATTAGTATAGAGGTTTAGATAATTAATCTATAAATCATACAATATAACATTAATTTTACTTATATTCGATTCTACTCACTATCTATTTTTTTTCATAAAACAAAAACTCATTTAAAAAAATCATTGTATCGTTTCCTGTTTTAACAGCATAACATATCCATTATACCACACATGACTCTATTATTCATTATCTCCAATGAAAAACATTTCAAACCATTGTATGATCATAAAATTATCAACAAGGAAAAACAAGGATAATAGTTTACATGTGATATTGAGAGATAAAAATTTGAACACAAGTACTTTCATAAAGGCTTGAGAAAGAGGAATATCATAACAATATGAACATGGATTATAATTTAAAAATGTTAATAGAAAATATAATTTTTACATTCCTAAGAATATCACCATCATTAATCATTATGGTTTGATATCGACAAGGTTCATCCCCTTGGTTTCATAATAAATACCTAGGTTATTCCCCATGGTATCATAAAAATTACCATACTTGTTCACTGAGGTATTATAAATAATGTCATCTCTAGAGATTAATTTCATTAATAAATTCTTTGTAGCTCTATCCGAGATAACCTTTAATATGTATTTATTTTCATTTTAGGAAAATAGGTCATAATAAAACATTTTTTAAATAACCTAAAGTGAAAAAGCAATGTGTTTCATGACAAAATCGTTATGTTAATTTTTTTTTTAAAAACATGATAATTGTTTCATGTATAAACCATGAAAAAGGAATTATGGTTATATATATATAAATTCAGGTATAAAATACACCATTTATATGTCTTAATTGATAGCCTATAAATGAAATAGTTTTTGGTATTGACATAAATAAAATATGATAATTTCTTGAGAAAAATAGATCGAATTTGTGATGAAAATTCAACAGCATAACGACTATGAAACATGGTTTTAGAAAACTTTATAAATAGAGGGGAAATGGGTCACCAATTCATAAATGAAAAGTAATATAGTAGTGAGATAGAATAATTTGTAAATAAGAACATTATATGGATACATGAGAGACATACCACATAATAGTGAACTTGAAAGGAAAAGTGATGTTCCAGAATTCCATTACCATATATGAAACAGTTGAATACATATCATTACTGAATTTCATTCTAAATAACATTAAATATCCTAATAATATACTAATTCAGGATAAAATGATTCCAAGGATTATATATACACATTACATGAATATAATGGTTCATAACGTAATGATATTCCCCAAAGAAAAGAGATTGAGAAGAAGTCCATAACAACTTGAGAAATATTTGAATAAAAATATTTAAATAATACCACTAAAAAAACATATAATATCATTAGAATTAATATTTTCAGGATATATAATGTCAAATGGTAGTATTTACACTATATAAAAGTGAATTGGTGCATAAAAACAAATTAGTCTCAATGGAATATAAATTGAGATGAAATCTCTTACAAAGATCATAACATTATATTAAAGAAAAATCAATGAAATAATTATTTCTGAAAAAATATAAATACACCCAATATAAGTGGGTATCCAGAGTAAAAAAATAAGAGTTCATTCATATATACTATAGGAATAACAAAACAAATGAAACAGATATTTAACTTAATGAATTGATATTGAGGTAAGATTTACCTTACTATCATTATTTTGATAATAAAATAGATTGATAATGTGTGTTCACTATAAATACCCAATAATAAATTATAAATACAATATTACATATGAAAATTAATTTCTCACATTGTCATATCCCAAAATTGTCAATATGTATAAGATTAACCCAAATAATGGAAATTAATTTAAGATGTTCCCCTATAATATTTGTATAAATGATGTAAGAAAATGTCAAATGAGTGATTACATGTAGAAAAAGAATATCTACACAAATGGAAGTGGAATCTAAAACCTAAAAAAATTAAAAGTGATCCCATACATAATCATGGAATAATAATATCGATGAAGTATGTGTAAATCCCAATGATTGGGAATTGAGTTTAAAAATTCCCTTGTGACATTTTGGAAGCCTAACAACATCACATAAAAATTTAAAAACAGATTTTATGAGAGAAAAATGGTTCTATCAACACTTTAAAATAAAAAATTCAAAAATAAGGATATATAAGAAAAAAATTGAACATAATAAAATAGAAATAAAAAGACCTAACAAAAATAAGACTTCGACTAAAAGAAGAGGCAGAATGGTTCCTTTACCTTGATTCCAAATAATCACATATATTACATTTTATTCCTCTAAATTGGGTAAATCTTTTGATATAGCCCAAATATATTTCTTCAATTTCCTTCATCCCAAGGTAAGGCTTCTAGGTAGAGAGGAGTGATGTAGGGATATTATATGAGTAGAAGATGGACGATCCTAGGGGATTGAGAGGTGTGAGTAAGTCGGTAGAGGTGGTAGAAGTTTATAAGAGGGATGATGGGAACATTAGGAATGTATTGAAATATTATTTTCTTATAAATTTATTTTCTTTTGTAAGTGGTCCCACACTCATTTATTTGAATCTTTCAATAATAAGAGAACCTTTTGATCATCATTGTGTCATAAATACATTTATTTATTGAAAATCAAAAAATTATAAGTAAAATACCATGATATATTAAATCTTATTTTATTTATAATGACTATATATAGTCGAATATATCATTTATATGAGACAAATTAAAATTGAATCAGTAATACATAACATATTAATGTCATATTTCCCTTTTAATTAAATTAATATTTATAAAAGGACACCATCACACCACTGTTGATCCATGTGGTCCTAAAATCGTACAATGGAGGCCCATGGTTGGCCATATGTCCTCCAATAGGATTAGGATATGTGTTAGGGTAGTTTTATATTATTATAATATTATTTTTAACTTTATTTACATGATTTAAACTTTAACCATTGTAATTAAAAAATTTATTGGAGTTACTATTCATAACACCGGCTAATAAAAGTTTTCTATTTAAAAAATTTCTATCTTTCTATTGAAGACATGGAATCCATTTTTACAAATTCAAAATAAATAATTTGTAGAAATTAATTTAACATTAAATATGGTTGTAAAAAACTATATTTAAATAGGTTTCACCATCAAAATGTTGTAGAATGGACTTTTAAAAATATTAGAATATTTTATGCTTAAAATTAGATTAATTATAACTTTAAGCTTCTAAAATTTATTTTATAAATGTAAAAACATTTAATAAGAATGTAAAAACATAATATAGTTAATTATTTTCATTCCCTCTAATACAATAATAATTCATTAGATGACATTTGAAATAATAATAATATTATTGTATTATTTTTCAGTATAACTAAATGTTCTGTGCAACATAAGATTTTAAATAAACCTATTTTTATGTGTTGGGTACACTATAGAAAAAGAATCATCTTTAACCTAAATTCAATATCTTATTCATAAATATTAATAAATATGAAAATTTATTATTCAATAAATACATAAGTCATTGTATCATTCCCCCTTTTGGAAATTGTATCCTCACATTTTTAAAATTGACCTCAAAAATAACATTGAAAATCCAACATTGCAAAAATATTCAATAAAACTATCACATTAAAATAAAGACAGATAAGAAATAATGGTGACCCAAGATTTCACATACTAGTATATAACATAGTATAAATTAGATATGGAAGTAAAACTAAAAATCTTTTTCTGATGGAGAGAGATAGAAAACATGATCAGGGGAATGTTAACAATCTAAAAACCATAGGATTGTGATGAGTAAAATGATCATTGATTTCCCCAGTTGGAAAATTAAATTGAAAACAATTTTAAAGTTATTTTTAAAAAGTTGAGGAATTTAATTATGATCTTGACTAATAACATAAGGAAACATAACTAGTTATCAAGTAGGGTTTCATCCTTTAATAAAAATAAATAGTACTATTAATCTCCAAAATTCAAAAAATAATAACCAAGTATTCAACAAAGATGATTCAATAAAAAATATTCCTTTATATTTTTCATGAATAATCAAAACTATTAATGAAACGAAAAATTAAAATGGATTTGATCGCATTTTCATCCAAATTATATCATCAAATTTATCTCTAAATAACATTGAATACTCATAAAGTCTCATATTTAAAAGTAACTATGCTAATCATAGGTTCTCCAAGATAGGTTAATCATTTACATTAATGTCATGAATATCCATTACTCCAATAAAACATATTTTCATTAAAAATAAAATTCATCCATTACACCTTAAATAAATTACCATAGTATTCTATTTTTCTTTAGGGATACGGGGTTCCAAAAAGAGCTAAAGTCTGCCAAAATATCTTTTATCACTTAATAACCCAATAAGTATACAATAATAAGGATAACCATAGGTTCCAAAAATCAAATTTTTATGATCCCATAAACTCTTTAAACATAATATTAAAAAGTATAATAACCAGAGACATCACGTAGGATAATGGTAGGTGAAAAATCCTTATCGCACTTCGATTGTGGCTTTGATTCCCATGGCTTTGTCCGACGCAATGGGGTGTCACCCTTCCTGTGGGTAGTCCCTTTTAGAAAATTATATAATATATAAACCATTCCAAAAATTAGATAGCATATTTAAAAATAACCGTACAATATTTTAACCTTAAAGGTTATCACATACATCACATATTTCATCCTAAAAATAATAACCTATAAAATCCTCAATGGTAAATATCACCAAAAATACAATTATTAACCTTAATATTTCTGATCATAAATACTCAAATAGGTTTTTAAGAAATTTATGTTGTGATATAACTTTAAATTATTAACCCATGATGATATCCCTAACCCTTATGAAAACATCATAATCCGTAATGTTGTCTAATACTTTCCTTTGATTCCAAATTTGAGGCCCCATCATTAAACAGTACATATTCTTGAGATAAGACCTTAATTCGACATTAATTTACATAGTGGATCTTTTTAGGATTAGATTATTAAAGAATTAATTCATAACACACACAATGAAAATTAAATATTACAAGTAGAATCATATAATGAGTAACCATTTTTCTAATAACAAGAAATCTTTAAAAAGAATCATGGTATCATTTCATATTTAATAGAATAAAATTTCCTTGACCCCATCCATGAATCTATTATTCCTTAATTATTGTGAAATAGTTTCAAAACATTGGATTACCATAAAATTTTCATCAATGGAAATATTGGAAAACATTTTTAATGTGATCAATAGAGATATAAATAAGAACATGAGGACTTTTATAAAGTCATGAGAAAGAGTAATATCTAACTATAAGAACATGGATGACAACATGAAAATGCGGCTTCCAAATTTAATATACATATTCATAAGAATATCACCAAGGTCGATCCCCAATATTTCAGATCACCATGATCTAATACCATTGTTTTATAAAATTTACCAAGTTTATTCAAAAATTTATCATAAAAATTACCAAGGTTATTCAACAATGTATCATATAAATTGTCATCTATTGAGATTAATATCATTACCCAATGCATTCGTGCGATCTAAATGTGAAACCATATTATGCCTTTATATTATTGTGATCAACATATATTATAATTAAAAATTTCATAAATAACCCAAAGAAAATAAAATAAATGGGGTTCATGTCAAAAATGAAACATTTTAAAATGTTCTTAAAAATATGATAATTTTGAAATTTATAAACCAAGAAAAGGAAATGAGGGATAAAAGTATGTCATGTACATAATCACATGTATCATTTTTATGTCTTGATAAATATCCCTATAAATTAAATAAGTTTGGGTATTCACAGATATAAAATAATATCATATCATGAAAAAATGAAAGATATTTTGAGATGAAAAATTCTATGGAATAATGGTTTTGCAACATGGATTTATAAAAATAATAAAAATATATTGGACATTGGTCACACATTCATAAATAACTGATAATATGTTATAGGTAATTAATAAAATTTACATATTAATTTATTATGTAAACATTATAGGGAGACCAAATTAAAGAGAAAAAGAAAGGAAAAGAGAATTTTGAGAATTCCCATACCCATTAATAAAAACATAAAGACATATCATTATGGAATTACATTATAATTTTTTTTAGATATTCTGATAATATATTAATTCATGATATAATGGTTCAAAATATTTTATATTCACATTATAGAAAAATAAATGTGCATTACATCAAAAGATTCCCCCAAGAAAGGAGATTGAGATGAAGTCTCTTACCACTTGAGAAATACCAAAATAAATATAATTAATGAATATAATTAATCAAAACTAATAATATCATGTGAATCAAGATATTCATGATATAATATGTCATAGGTCTATATATACCCCATATAAAAGTAAATTGGTGAATGAAAAAAATATGTATCAATGGAATGTAAATTGAGATGAAATCTTTTACAAAGATCGTATCATTAGATTAAGGATAAATAAAAGGCAAAATATTGTGTGAAAAATATATATACTCCCAATATATGTGGGTATTTGGTGATAAAAAGTCATAGGACAATAAAATATACTCATAGAATAACAAATACAATGATATGGATATTTAACTGAATGAATAGAGATTGATTTATGATTTCCAATACAAAGATTAATTTGTTAAAAAAAATTATTGATTATGTTTATTCACTATAAATAAACCTAAATAAATTATAAATTTAATTCAAGATGTCAAAATTCATTTCTCACATAATCATAGCACGACATAGTCTGGATGTAAAAGGTTAACCTAATGAATGGAAATTGGGTTATGATGTTCCGTTACAAATTTTTTATAAATGATTTATGAATTTTTCAATGTGCTGATTTTGTATAGAATAGTATATCCACATGAATGAAAGTGGATAATAAAACATAAATAAATAAACAGTGTTTACTTACATAATCTTGGAACAATATAACCAACAAAGTATTCATATAACCTAATGACTGGAAATTGAGTTTACAAATTCCCTTATAAAATTTCGATAGTCGAACGACATCACATAGAAATTCATAAAATGAGTTAAGGAGAGAAAAAAGGGATTCACATCACATGGAAATAAAATGGGTTAAAATAAGGATATATAAGAACATACCCCAACATATGAAAATATATTTTCAAATACATAACATAAAAGAAGTATTTTACTAATAGAAGAGGGTGAAGTGTTCCCTTACATTGAGTCCAAATCGTCATGTATGTATATTTTTATTATAGTAAATCATGTAAATTATTTTTAATTTGCTACAAAAGGCTTTATTCAATTTCCTTCTTTCCATGGTAAGGCTTCTAAAAGTAATGGACGGATATTGGGAGCTTATTTTAGCAGAAACAAAATGAGCCAAGGGGTATGAGAGGTGTGTGCAAGTGGGTAAAGGTGGTGAACTTTTATAATAGGGAGGAGGTGAAAATTAGGAATTTATTAAAATATTATTTTGTTATGAATATATTTTTAGTGTCTAAAGGTCCCATACTCATTTAATTTAATCTTTTATTAATAAGTAAATCATAAAATAATTATTGTGCCATAAATAAAATTATTTATTTAATATATAAAAATGATAAATAAAATAGGTTTATAAAGTAAATAATTGTATCATAATAATGACTATTTATAGTCAATGAGAGAATATATAGGAACAAAATTAAATTTTTTTAGATAAGAGACACATGTTTATTTAATATTTCACTTTTTGTTAAATTAAATATTGTTAAAGGTCACTATCACAACCTAGTGAATCCATGGTTTTGTAAAATTTACCCAAATATTTCCATGGTCTTCTATATGTCATCCAATTGAATCAGGACACATTTTAGGGTAGTTTTATTATATTATAATAATATTTTTCCCTTATTTATCTGATTTAGCATTTAACTATATTAAATATAATAATTAATGAAGTTATATTAATAATGTCCAAAAATAAAAGTTACTTATTTACAAAATGCTGACCATCAGATTCCATATATGGAACCATATTTATAAATTCAAAAAATAAATTTGGAAAATTTTTTTTTATAATTAATTCTTATTCTCAAAACCAAAAAAACGGGGTTTTAAGAAGTAACAAATAACATAATATTAACATGTGTTTATATCTAATTTCAATGTGATATTAATTACAATTAATTACATTGGATTAAAATATAAACAAATAATCTAATTTAACATTGAAAACTATTAAAATGACATGCTAATGATATAAATAAATTACATGAAAAGATAATATTGAATAAAAATGTAGTATGTGTCACTATTCATAAAAAATGAACATCCTCAAAAATTTCACCAAACTTAATATTGAAGTCCCACATTTATAGAATAAGTTTATTTTATCAAATAGAAAATATAGAATCAAAAAAATAGATTTTTAAAGTCTTTTCTTTCAAAAGGTAGTAAAATGACCTTTTAAAATTATTAATGTATTGTATTCATAAAATTGGATTTATTCTCCTTTTAATCCTCTAAAATTTAATGGATAAATTTAAAAACTTTTAACAAGTATGTAAAATATTAATATATTTAATTATATTTATTCCTACCATTACAACGGATAGGTTCTTACTACCAATAAAAATTATAAATATATTATTGTATTATTTTTCTGTATAACTCAATGTCGTGTGCAATGAAATATTTCATAGAAACCCATTTATGTTTGTCGGGTGCACGGTTATGAAAATTTACATCATGAAGGTATAATTAATGTCTTATTCAAAAATATTAATATATGTGATAATGAATTATTCTATAAATACTTGGTTAATTATAAAATCTGATATCTCACTAGTTGAATAGTCTACAAAACCAACATAGAACATAAACCACAATAAAAATTCCAGTTGATCATTTAAATTCATAATTTTCAATTTATATGGTAATTTCACCTATTGTGAAGAAGGATCAAAATAAAATCATCAATAAGGATAACCTCAACGTAGATCTATATGGAAGGAGATTAGAATGAAATCAATAAAATATGACACTAGAAAACCTTAAACATGTAGATTATATATTTCTAACTTGATGTTACAGATTCCAGTTAACACTACATGACAACAGTTAAGTAAAACACTATCCTATTTCCTATGGTACAAGTGTAAAATTAAAATCCATCATGAATCATTTAATATTGGGGAAAGATTCATTTCTTAATAAATAAATCATGCACTTCTATAATATCATAAGTATATAACATTCATCTTATGCTTGGTAACCTGATATTCCAAGAATGAAATGGGTTTCTGGTCCACCAGTTGATATCCATAAAAATAATTGTCACATTCCAATATTTTCAGTTAACCATAGCCATATAAGGAAATTATTAGATTGTAATTTCCTCTGATAAAGAATTATAATTTCATGTTCAGTGTGCTAGTAAATATGAAACTCTAATACAATGCATCCCAAAAACTAAAACACACCTCCTCTAATGAAAGATTTTTTTTTGTAGTGGTTTTGTATGATAGAACGATGGGAAGAGTATACCCCCATATCATAGTATACAACTAGAAATAAATAAGCAAATATCATATAAATTTGAAAAGGATTAATAATAAAAAAACAAACAAACATGAAAAAAATTATATATATAAAAGGCCATGACAACCATTCTATACAGAAAAAATCAACCATCCACTAGGAAGATCACATATACAAATAGAAAACTACAAACTAAATACATTAGTTTGATGAATATTATATTCATTTCAGTTATACACTATTGAGATTCTCCAGACTAGTCATCAACTTTCACATCACTCTTCCTATCAACAAAAACTTCATGGCCATCATCCCTATATATCATGTATTTGTGATCATACTAAATCCATTCATACATTGGTACCTCAAGGGAGGTGCAATTATAGGTGGTGGGAAATAAATATCAGTAGGACACTCTTAAAATTGCACCTATAATTTTCTTCCATATGTCTGTGCTCAATAAAAATGTTTATGTTAGAAAAAAAACCAAACATACAAATAAAACCATTTTTGATCCTTGATTCCATGACTCGGACCAACCATACATACATTAGAGAAATCCAGTATAATGTCTATATCCTTTCCAACTTATTATAATATGAAATTAAACATAATTATCTAACAAACAAAACCATGGACAGTAAAGTCCTTTGTTTTTTTATGATTATGTATTTTTTTGAATTTTTTAAGTAAAATAATAAAATATTTTATTTATTCATCATAATGTGTAACTGACTTAATTTGAGAATGCACACTGGGATAAGATAACATAAAGAATATATGAACAATAGGGATGAGATAAAACAATATAATAACCTGACATAGACATGAGTCAAGTCTAGATTCCACGACTATATAATAATGGAATTATTGTAATAATGGAATTATTGTAATGGAATTATTGTAATGTGGTAACAATATATAACCTGACATAGACATGAGTCAAGTCTAGATTCCACGACTATATCAAATAGTGGACAAATCCCCATAAAAGAATCTTGTTCATTTCTCTATCCCAACATGACTTCCAATAAGACTACATATGTAATATTAAAATGGAGTTATATCTTGGTGTACCCATCATAACATGTCCATTTATATGTTTCTATATGAAGAATCAGACATTAACATTTTGTTTAACCATATAGTGGAATGTAAATTTTAATATTTTTAGAGGGGATAATAAATTAACATATCATATAGTATTCCTTGGAATAATGTATTTAAGACATTAATACACATTAATAATTGATATCATTAATATATTATTATTGATAATGTAAAAATACTATGTAAACATGTACAAAAAAATTATTTAACATAAAAATGAGAAACATTAATCGAATTGAAGGAGAAATATTAAGTATTATTTAAAGATGAAGTAGGAATACTTGTTTTTTATATCCATTAATGAACCATGATAGTTTATAATGATAAAATTATTTACAGAAAAAATGGAGTATTAAAAATTAACATGTATGGTGCTTAAAAAATGGATATGAAATTGGGATGTTCCCATTATTTGTGTTCTCATTTGGTGAGGAATTAAAAAAGGGAACCTTATAAAAAATGAAATTCACTATCCATGAATGATTAATTGGGATATTAATACATTGTTATAACATAAATACATATCATATGTTGAAGAAATAATAATAATAATTATTAATTACATTATGGAAAGGAATAGTATGCTAAACCCAATGGATAAATGGCAATTTAATGAGTATCCCTCACGTTTTGTTTGAACAGTTCTTCACTGGTAATTAATATATAAGATAATAATATTAGATTAATTAATTATTATTTATGAACATATTCTATATTTTAATGGTTTATTCTTGTGTATTTAGTTTAGTTTTTTTCTTTTTTGATGTGTAATAGTGTTGAATTTCATCAATCCAGAGTGTCAGTTTTCATTGTTTTCATTATCAATTCACTTGTATATGAGTATAGATGTTTGTGTAAAATTGTGATAGTTATAAAAATTATATGTTATTTGTTATTAATTAATATATAAAAGTCTAATTGTTTATACATATCAATTATTTATATATTATTTAATGATTCATTAGATAAAACATTGATGATAATAGTTACCATTGTATTGGTGTTTCAATGGTCATCACAAACTAGTTTTAGATTATTGTTTAATATTATCTAAATCTATATTTTCAATGAAATAAAAAAGGTATAAACTAATTTTGATAGTTTATTCATCAATTATAATTGTTTTATGAATAGTATTAAAGAATGTAATGGAAAACTAGTACATTACATTGATGAAGGTGGTGAATCAACACCACATTGAGGATGTTATAATTCTTGATAATAAAATGGAGATGATTAGATTTTAATGATTAATTATTCAATTCACATTATTAAATTACATTAAATATAAGTTAATAAAGTTGTAATTGCACTTTGATAAGGGGATATGTGGACAAAATATGAAAATAAAAGAAACTAAAACGAAATTAAATTGAAATTATAGTGGACTTTATCTCTTTAATTTCCCCTTCTTGAGAACCTCCTTATAAAAAGGGGTATTCTATTTTTTTAGATCAATAAATCCTAGACCCGGGGAAGAATATTGGGAAGAGGATATAGCCGAATTGGGACATGATATGTGGCTGGGATGGTTGGAGGATATGAGGAGGTGATGGGTGGTATTTATAGTGGAGGATAGATTTGTTTATAATTTATATTATTCATTAATTAATTTATATTGAGAATAAATTTGAATAGAATGAAAATTATAACTAAATAGATTAAAAAACTAGATATAATGTTTTATATTTTGGTATTACATTGTCTATACATCATCCATGTCTAAATAATTCATGTATTTAGATAACATCATAAATTAATATATTTAACAAGTCCGCAAAAATTTAAATATTTCCAAAAATTTCACAAATTAACCCTTACAATATTTCAAATAATAGAATTAAAAATTTTACCAATTTATTGTAGAATATTTTTTTATATATGTGAAATTATAATTTAAATTAAAATCATTAGTTTTTAGAGAATATAAATTTAGAATTATAACAAAATTTTTTGAAAAATTGAAACATAAATTAAGGTATAATAATATTATTTTTTAATCATAGGAAAAAATAATATTAATTAATTAATATATTATATGAAAATAATGTTTATTTTAAATCGGTATAATGATTATTAAATTGTGAATAAACATTTATATTTAACAAAAATTACAACATTTAATTTATCATTTGTAACAAACTTAATTACATAATACATGATATAAATATATCATATTATCTTTTATATGATACAATAATTTTATTTATACTATCATAGATGATTCTCTTATTATATTAGTAATATTAATATTCATAATGGTAACATTACTATTCCACTGGTGAGGTTACTATAATATTGGTATGTGTTCTGTAATTTTATTGAATGTCTATTATTTCCTTCATAATTTTTTGTAATATTGTTTTTTTTGGGATTTAAATTATATGTACATGTTATATAACATAATTATAAGAATATAAATTTATATTGAAATTTTTTTGGGTAATAAAATTCTTAACCCTTTATGAAATTTTTCCCTCAAAATTTTATTCTTCATAATATTGTGAAAATAGGTGAGTGTATTTCTTGTTCACTAATTACTTTAGTTCTCATGTCACTTATTTTTACATATATCTACTCTATAGTATATTGACCATGGGAGTATTCTAGTTTCATAGATATTTTTCAAAACTGTCAAAGATCTCCACTAGTTTCCCTTCTTGTGAGAGGCCATTTTTATGTTGTACCATCATCAGATTTAGTACATGTGATAGATCTGGATTGTACAACCTCATGTGGGATTTGTGTAATGAATCATGTACAAGAGTCATGATGGGTGGATGTTAAAATTAATATTAAAAAACTATGACATTATCATTAATATTGAGAGGGGTAATGTACATGGGACACATCATTCTATTCTTACCAAATCTCATTATCAAATTCCATAAAGAATTTTGAATGAATATTTTGTCGCTAAAATTTAAATCCCAGTCACATTGATGATTATATGAATATCTCTTTGGTCAAATTTGGGTATCCTTTGATACACTATTTAATGGTTTTCAACATTTGAGGTCCTAATAGTTTATGTTGACTGACATCATCACATCATGCTAATGTTCTACATCATTTCCCATAAATTTCTTCATATGGATCCAATTGTATGATTGAGTGGAACCTATTTTTATAAGAGAACTATACCAGGTGTAGATGTTTCAACAATCATCCTTTTATGTCGATAGAAAAACAATTCTATATTTCTTATACTTTATTAATATTCAACCTATATTGGCCATTATACAAGGTATGATGGGAAGTAAAAAAAGTTGAAATCAGAGTTTACAACATGTTGTAGTAATTTCTAAAACATTGAGCTACTTTTAAGATCCTGATATTATAAAATAAACAATGGTTCTCCATGAATCCTTAAAACTTATTTAATGTATATCTGTGAAATTTGATTCCACGTCATGTCTTTCTGAATTTTTATAATGTTAGTTACATTAGTATGTTCATAAAAAATGACCCATATAACATTATTCCCCCTTGAGGACATTGAAAGAACAATGAAAATTACCATGGTAATATCCACCCACTTTAATGTTTGAATGGATACTGGATTCATCATCCAACCTAACTATTTCATTTCACATGTCAAAGTATGGCATACCAATGTCGTTTAATTATATTTAGAAATCTCCATCTTTATATTGTCCCATAAATTTTTCACTTGGATATCTCGATAAATCATTGCACTCTATGGGTGAGTAACAAACATGATCTATGTGCATCATTCGAAATAATTTTTTTATCATTGGATTAAATGGTACAAAAAGTCATGACCCAACTATTATGGGTTCATAATCATCAATTTTTTTCAATGAGGATTTTCAATTTTTGTTAGCTTGCAACCTTTTTTGGGTGTCTTGATCATTTCATAGGGCATACATAATTTTCTCTTCAAGGGATGTTTGAGAAATCATTTGAGAAATGATTGATTATTTTCCTTAATTAGTGATTCCTATGTGTATCCTTTGATTTTATATTATTATTGAATCATTATTAATTATCATCATTGATAGATAATAATGATACTTTATACATTGGGAATCCACCACCTTATTTTCATTATTCTTATGGTAGTGGATTAAGGGGTCATAATCCTTGATGAGATCTAACCAACTTAAATAGGTCATTTTATTATCTATCTATGAGAATATATATTTGAGAATTTTATGATAATTATATATCACACTCATATACCCATAGATATGACTCATCACTATTTTAAGAAAAAATATCACATTTTCTAACTCCAGGTCAAGTGTAGGACTATTTTTCTCTTTATTTTTAAACTACCTTGAGTCGTATGCTATAAATTTCTCATTATTCATTATTACACAACCTACTATATCATTTGAATCATCACTGTATACAACAATGTGTTCCCCTTATTTTTTAGTGTGAGTATTTTTGTAGTGATAACCCTTTTTTCAACTCTTTAAAGCAGTCATTACATTCCCTAATCAAGAAAAACATTACATAATTATAATTCACCATGGCTAGTAGGTTTGAAAAGAGAAAGTTATCCTAATTAAATTATAAATAGTTTTTTGCTAGACTATGGAATCTACGATTCCTTATTAATGATGTTTCTCTAAGAAACATTTCAATTACCCTTATCTTATAATGGTCTACAGATATTCCTCTGATGGTGATCACATGCCCCATGAATACAACATAATCAATCCAGAACTGAAATTTAATTTACATTGTATATAGTTAATCCATTCTCAATGTCCAATGTATATTATTTTAATACTCTTCTTCATCATCCATTATTTTTTAGAATATCATAACATCATTTAAAAATAATTTTTTAAGGATAATCAATAATGAATATATTCATTAAATTCATCAAAATTTATAGAGAATTAGTGAGTCCAAAAGGAATCACTATAAACTGAAGGAGTCTGTATATTGTTTGAAATTAATTCTTGGGAATTTCATTTTTATTTAACATTATTTTGAGATATCATGACCGAAGATCCACCTTAGATAAATAAATGGACACATATAGTTTATTTATCATGTCATTTATCCATGGAAATCGATACTTTTTATTTATAAGGATTTTTTGAACATCAAATGATAAATGTATGGTTTAATTGATCAATCCATATTCTTGACAATAAGGTATGAAAAACCATCTAGGAGAAGAACACGAGTGTATAAAACCCTTCTATATATTCCCTTGTAAATTCTTCTTAATTTCCTCCAACTCATTGTTGTAAATTCTATATGTTGTTAAAGATATAGTTATAGATAATTGAATATGTTTAATGGGTAAATTAACCTCTCAGATATGAGTAAGACTCATAAATTATTCAGAGAACATAACTATGAAGTCCCTGTTAATGGAAATGTTTTTACCATGATTATATAAATTTTCTCAATCATTTAAGATAGATATTCCTGATAATAAATAAATATGATAAAAAACTATGATAATGATTTTGATGAAGATTTATCATCCTCTTTAAACATGTAAAAAATTGGAGGATTCCATGTGATATGGAGTTAGATACCCCTTTCTCGATATTTGACATTGGTTTTATCCAATTATATCCAATAACATCCACAATATAGTATCCAACTCCACTAAAGGATGTAATACAATACTGTATAAGAGTTTCATGTAAAAAAAATTAATTGGGGAGGAGTTATAAATGTTAGATGCAATAATTTCCCCATTCGATGTTCCCACACATATCTCAAACATTATATTTTGACGTATGGTTTGAATTGTTCTACTAAATGATAGTGATAGAAAATAATAATTATAAAAAAAATTGTATGGTCTATTCTCTTGAATTCATATGAAGGGTACCTATTACTAAATGATTATTTGGATCCACCTCGGTATTAGTTATTTCATATTCCCTTCCTAGTTTCCATGGAGGTTATTGTTATTGATTTTCTCTCCTAAATCATGGAATAAGGAAATATATTATATATATCACATGACCCATATAGTTGAATCAATATAGTATAAGCTAAGTGATTATTTGAGCTTTTATTTATTCTTCCTCGTATGTGATATTTCTCAGGTCCATTCAATAAATACTATCTATATTATCTATGTTCTTCATTTGAAGTATATATTGGTTCCCCTAAGTCAAATTCTGTGACTCTGCTTCTCATTCTCTTGACACGTAGGATTTTGGGTTTTATTTCCATCATGGGGTTTATCTACCGAACCTCCCATATTAGCATATATTTTTCGGTTTTTAATTATGGGTCCATGATACCATTCATAGTCTCTATTATAAATTTGAATTGTAATAGAAGAACCCAAAATCTCTTCATATATTTTGATGTCTTGATCCACAAACACATTTCAGAGACAGGTATTTATCCCGCTAAAAATTGATCCACTATTATTTTAGTGTTCATGAAAAAGAAAGAGGTTTATCTTGAATGTTTTGTAAATTATTCTTCATACAACCTAATAAACACGTCTTCCTTTTTCATATGTCCATGGAACTCTACTTTAATTGTAATATATAGTGTTTGGGGAATATATTTATTAAAAAATATTTTTATGAAATAAACTCTTTTAATGGAATCAATATCCTTAATGGAATTGATGTTTCTGATCGGTTTACAAAACATATCAGCATCCCCATCAATATAATATACCTTCAACACAACATTAAACTTTTTTTAGAACTATAGGAAAGGGAATGTAATTTCAGTTTAGATAATCCATTTTTCAGTAAGGAAGGGATCAGAAGAATCCCTACACTTTAGAGTACTTTGTTAGATGAAATATTAAAATAAAAATTTATCAATATTTAGAGAAAGTGGTTGTTCCACATTACTATAGTTATTATTCATAACATGATACACAAGAGAATGTATTTCATGATGTTTTGGGAACCTCACTACATCATGTTTTCATATAATTAGGTGAATCATTACATTGAAAATCACATTGATTTTTGGAATGGTTATCCTCTTTCCATACATTATCTAGGAAAAAAGTACAATTAGGTTTATTGAATACATAAATAATAAGTATAATAAAAGGAAATAATATACATATATGGATATAAAAAAATAATGTATATACTATATTTTAATTCCATGTTATTCAATATATATAATAAATGGTCGTATAATTATCCATAGCATTGTAATTATTTTTTTCAAATAATAATATCCCGAAAATAACTATAATATTCTATGTTACCATCTATAGTAGTTTAGAATTATTACGAGATAAATATGATTTATTCTTATAAAAACACTCCAATAAAGGCTACAAATCCTATGTAGGACACATTACAGTCCTAGTGGCATCCCCTTCATCATGAATCCCATTGGAGGGGAGCCATGATTCATCAAATGATCACATGTGGGAGTTCCCTAGGATTGGATTACTTAAATTTTCTATGATAACAACTATACCATCCCTATATTTTTACAAATATAATTACATGTTTTTAAACATAATTATTGATAAATTCAACCATGGATTTCTAATTTATAGTTTATTTGTGAGATTAGCTACATAATAAAAAAATGTGAAAAAATTAGAACTTTATTATTTTCATCATTAAAATGAACCCATAAATTCATCAATCCATTGAACTGTAATAGGATAGCCTGTATAATAAAAGTAAAAAGAGATGAAATAAAAAGACGGTAAGGTAAATAACATAGGATTAAAACATAAAACATTGGATAGAAGGGTTAACATGATTCCATAAATGGAATTGAACATGAATAAACATAAGAAATAAAAAAATTCATAACATAGAAACATATAAAAATTGAATAATTGTATTGTGTATACAATATATAAAACGACATAAACATGACCCAATTCTTTCTATTAAGACTATATCACATGGTTGAAAAAGACCCATAAAGGAATTAGGTTCACACTCTATCCTAATATGACATATAATGAAACTAAATGTTATGAAATGTATTTATGTTCTATCATTGTTCACCCATCATATCATGACCATAAAAGTTTCATTCACATGAAGAAGAAATCATAAACCTATTGGATACCCATGGAATGAAATGGTTATCGTAATCATGTTTAATGGAATAACAAATGATCATCTCATAAAAGTGTCCATGAATGAATGGATTTAAATTTCACATGAACATTCATAATGAAATATAGGTATCGATCTTGATATGAGATGTCAAATTGAAGTATATAAATGTTAAAAAAAATTAGCAAACATTTGATGTGACCCATTTTAATGAGGGTTACAGATAAATATTAATGTGTTATTAATGAAGATAAAAGGAAAAAAATTTTGTACAAAACTACAAATAAATCAATATAGTTTTTCTTGATAAAATTAGTGATATTAGAAAAAAATTCATAAAATTGTTTATTTATGATCTTGAATATGAGTAATAAATTATGATGTTACTATTAATAAGAATTTCTTATCAAGAGAAATTAAAATATGAACCACATAAAACATATATTTACCCATAAATTAAATAATATTTGTTATAATTAAATAATTTTAATACATACATATATAAAATTTTATGACTTAATAATAATAATTTTGAATTATAGTAAGGTATAGGGAGATTAATAATAACCATATGTTCAAATTGATGTTCAGTGAGAATCCCTCACCTTATATCCGAAATGGGACTACAATTGTTCTTGGTTTAAAAAATAATAAAATATATTTCACTAAATAAAACTTTATGAACATATTATAATAGTACATGATTTATAATAGTTTATCATGTTCAATTATGGCCATTTTTTGTTATAATTTAAAATTTAATCATTTGAGAGAGTTTTTTTTCATGGATTTCATGATCATTGAGCTTTAAAAAAGTATGGAAGATCATTTATAATGGGTGTAGTTATCCAGAATTGAAGTTATATGTTATTAATGAAAAAATAGGATATTTATTGATGTTATAATTAATTTGGTTAAATGGTATGAGGATGATTAATTATATAAGAATTTTTCATATACATTTAGTTAATTTTGGTGAATCCTTGATCATTAGAAACTAGTTTCATTTTTTTATATTGTATTATCGGAATCTGTTAGTTCTAGATCATAAAATATTTCATAAAATATATTTTAATGTATATTTCAACCATTATAATTTCAATCTATCTGTAACTTAATTTTTAAATTAAAAATCAAGACACGTTATGTCGGAAGGTGGTGAAATGATTCATTATAGACGATGTTTTTCATTTTTTTTGATTTAATGTTTGAGGAGAAGAGGCTTGATGAGAAATTATACCATTAAAATTATAAAAACAGAATATATAATATAATTTGTTTTATTTACACATGGATGAGTGTAGTAGAAGAGATAATAATTATAGAAAATAAATTAAAAAAAATTAAATAAAATGAATGCTGATTTTACATCTTGATTTTATCCTCCTAGGGAACCTCCATATAGAAAATGGTTTTATGTTTTATTTACACTAAGGGTTCATGGATGTGGGGGAGAAGTTATGGAAAATTATTTATAATAATTTTCAAAGTATTTATTCATTGAAATGTGTAATGATATGAATAGATGATGGGTAGAATTTATAGTGGAGGAGAGGGGTGTTCTTTGATTATTTTATTCATTTGTTTTTTATACTTGATAGAGACTATATATAGGTTTTAAATTAAAAGTAAATATATTAAATAAAATTATTACAGTTCAATATGTATTGAAAATATAATCTATATATCTTCAATGAATAAATAATTCATATATTAATATAATAATTTAAATTATCGTATTTCACTAGTGGAAAAAAATACATCAAGTTTTGAAATGTCCCAGAAAATCATTCTACACAATTTTCATTAATTGGAATTAATATTTTGACTTCATTATTAGAGAATAATGTCTAAAATATGGGAAATTTAATTTTTATTTAAAAATATTATTTATTAGAAAATACTTATTTTAGAATTATAATCGATATCAAAACACATTGAACAAATAATTAAGCTCTAATATTATTTTATTATAATCATAACTCATAAATATGTTAATTTTTTATTATATTTTTTACCAATTATTTTTCAAATAAATCATTCTTTTGATTATAAAACTATACATAATAATTACAGATTTAGAAAAATACAAAAAATTAATTTAGAATTTTTAAAAAAAATGTATTTACATATTTAAATATTTAAATATATCATATAATCATTTCTGAGATATGCAATTCTTATTTATAATTTCACAGATGAGGTTATTATTCTATTGGTAATGTTACTATTCCTAATAGTAAAATTACTTTTCCAATGATCATGATACTATTATAATGGTATATGATCATTAATTTCACTAAATATATATTATTTCATTATTAATTTATACGAATGATTTTTTATTGGTATTTATATGCTATGTACATATTATATAACTTAGTTATAAAGATGGAATTATCCATTGATTACATTTCATGTCATTACATCTAGGATGTCACTAAGAACATCTGAATGACTAGGAATCCAAAAGAACATGCATGTCCCACTGCCATAGAATCCCCCACAAAACTTCACAACAATACATGTAATTTATCACACGATGCATAAAATTATCATATTCATGTACTCATAAAATGATGAAGAATGAAAATAAATAGAGCATCAGTCTAGGTTCATAATCCCGTCACTAAAATAGTAGTCTATGGAACATTAGACTGATTCATAATACCTAGATAAAGAGCATCAGTCAATATTCCATACCACCCAATATTCGGTTATCTCCTATAACATTAGTATTGATAACAAAAAATGGATGTATAATGTATTTCCACTATCCAAATCACCCATTATACAACACGTACCTAGATAATCAGACTGAAATAAAAAACAAACCTCATTTTGTACGGATAATTAATATAGAACCTAAACCAAGTGATGTAGTGTGTCGTAACAATATCCATATCCATAAAAAATATATATCATTATTTATTCATTATTAATTTTTCTGGAAGCCAATCAATATATTCCTTACCATTGTCGTTCATCTGATAATATGGTCACTATAGCACCAGTATTCCTCCCAATTCGATGGTTCTTGGCCAGTAAATCCATTAAATAATCACATGGTTCCTAGTGTATCAATATATAATGTATATCATTGTTCCTATATAATCATTCTGAAAACTAATTTCATGGTTCCTATAAATATTTAGTCTATAACGTAATATTAGATATATATACTAACATTTATATGAAAATACAAAAAAAATGTGTTTAGATCCTCATTCTAGCACTCATATAATAAATATCTATCGGTATCACAACAAAATGTAATGTAGAACATCTAAAATAAATGATATACCGAACCAACCGTGCATACCATCATTTATAACTCTCCTAACCATCGTATCCAATATCATAAATTTAGGAAGAAAATGTGATATCCAAACTGCATCAAAACATACCTTTGGGAATAAACCAAGTCTCATCATATCAGGAAAACTGTTGCACCATCACCCATCTATCAAGATACGAAATATTTTCGATAAATTATATATTAACTCATGAACTCACATAACTCAACAATAATATTAATTTATAATGGTAAATGCCTCATGTCTATCCCATTGCGATTATACACGAGGATGGAAGACACTCCCAAAATATCCACCACCTTATGTCCAGACTAGATCCCTCTAACTAATTAGATTCTAATGGAAACAAAATATTAGGTATTTAATTAACTCAAATTACAACATCCACTTATTTTTCATGAACCCTGCTAGGGTATAACCCCTTTAATCACTCTCTTGTTAAAAAAAACTCACCTTCAAGAGGAAATAATTTATGTTTTTATTTACTCACCTGAAATTAACTATTATAAGTCCTCAAAATAGTCCAAATTTTTATCCATTGTGATCTAATATAAATAACTCATAGAATAGGCTAATCACAAGTCCAATTATAGAATCGAGGTTCAAGACACTTGAAAAATACTTTTTTCAATAATTAAATGATGTTTATATTCAAGTATAAGATGTTTAATTATGATTACAAGACATTTTCTATCATCTTTAATTTTGGACATCTACTTATACATGGAAAGGGAAACATCGGGTATGCCAATTTCCCACTACATGGACATGGTGTATATGGTTCTTTCCCCATTTAATCTACATGGTTAAATACTAGAAAATAATCTATAGTAACGGTTTTAAACCATGGATATAGACCCAAAAACCATTGATATAGGTTATAGGCACGGTTTACTCAACCATGGATGGTTTTGGCATGGCCATAGGCTTGTATCCACTGTTAAAACCATAGAATATGTTAAAATTACTCACCAACTATAGCCACAGTTCACAAACGTTGCTATATGTATTCACATTTCCTAAAAAACCATCACAGTTCAGCTTGTGTTGGCCCCTTGCACCCCCTAATAACCATTCCCCCTTACACCTCCACCCTTCACAACCCCCTTGAACGACCCTCCCCTCCACTACAACCCCTATCAACCCCCTTGTACAACCCATTCACCCTTGCACATACCCCCTATCACACCTTCAAACCCCTTGTGGGACACCCCCACTACTCCCCACCCCTTCTTGGACACCCCTAGTTAGGCACCCCCTAGAAAGACACCCTCCTCCCCCATGGATAGACGCTCCTCCCCCCCCATCGACAACCCCCCCCCCCTTTGACACCCATTGGATAGAACCCCTTCTTCCCAAGACATACACCACCCTAGACATCACCGCCAGACAAAAACCCCCTTCAAATATTGTCTTCCCCATAGATAGCCCATAGACAGACCCCCTTGGATAGAATCCCCCCCAACCTCTGGAGAATAACCCCCACTACACCCACCACCCTCCTAGAAACCACCATGAATATCCCCTTAGATAGGAGGCTCCCCCCTATAAAAACACCCCCTCCTAGACTCCCCCTGGACAGACCCCCCCCGGAGAAACACACCCATGGAAAAACCCAACCTCCCCCCCACTGGGAAGACACCCCCCTCTTGAAAAAACCCCCATCTTAGATAGACCCCCTACCCTAATGCATAGACCCCCATAGAAAGCATCCCCCACCCCCTAGACACACACCCCCACCTCACATACCCCTTGTGTAACACCCCAGGTAAATAAAGAATATGACATTTTCATATTTATCCATATTTTTGAATAAAATATTAATATTACTTTAAAAGGAATGCTATGCTCGAGGGCGTAACCAATACACAACAACAAGTTTCTTAGAAATCTTACGTTACTCTCTAATAATAATAAAATATTATTTTAAATGGTAGTAAATGCCTAGCAGTTATAATAGCGGGAATGAACGGAACTAACTACAAAATGATTATATATGTATGTCGAATATTGTTACTTTTATCCAATAAATGTTAGAGGCTTGAAATGCAAATGAATCAAATTTTAAGCATAAATTATCTAATATTCTTTAAAAGGTCGATTAACCACCTTTTGATGGAGAAACCTTTTTAAATATACATTTTACAATTTTATATGTTGTGTTTGACAAAATAAAATCCTTGTTTATAATCTGTACATCAATATTTACTTTGTGTAAATTTTTTTTATATTTCCGATAAAGATCATTTTTATTGAAAATGTTGCATTTTAATTCAAAACCTCCTTTTAATATGATTTATTTATATGGATAGATTATATATTTAATTTATATTAAAGTGTATTTAGAATATATTTTTACCATTTAATCTAATGGTGGTCATTGGAATTAATTTCACTTTGAAATTGGACTTAAACTAGTGTCAATCTTTTAATAGATATTTTTTCTTAAAAACACGCTATTTGTTTTGACAGCGAAAAATAATTATTAAAATAATTAATGCAACATATATGATCTGAATTTTGTAAAATAGAAATCATTATTGAATTCAGAATATCTAATATAGCTTAGGGTGAATTTTTGGTATTTTTCTGAAAAACTTCAATTTTTGATGAATAGTGAAACCACTAAGTGGTAGTTTAAAAACTGATTTTTCGTTTAAATGAAACTTTACCACTTCTGTGATTTGAATTTCAAAAATCCGACATACATGGTTGTCATTAGGTTGTAAAATGTGGTTCAATGGGATTAAAATAATTTTTTGGTGAATAGTAACATTTAAGTTTTTAATCGCAATTAGAGGTAATTAGTGTAATTTAAGGTAAAAATAATATTTTAGTAATATGAAATGACCTAGAAACATGTCCTACCCTAATTGGATGTGTCATAGAAGACCAAGACAATCCATGGGTCAACTTGGGGGACCCATGGAGCTACTTGGGCTGGAAAATGACATTAATAACTTTTTATTTAAAGTTAAAATAAAAATGTCACAAGCATGAGTTGTTTTACTAAAACCATTTTTAAATACGGTTATAAAAGTCAAATTTTTTACTATAATTATTCATTAGAAAGATAAAAATATTTCCTACATCATTATATTTGTTTTATAATTTTTATACATTATATAAATTAAATTATTTATTACATCATGATGATGCAGCGATTACCTAATTAATAACAGATTTAAATAAAATGAAAAGATAATGTTAAAACTATAACTTAAACATGTCAAAGACGAATTTTATGAGTTTATTTGGAACCCTTACCACCTTATCCTCAAAATACGTCAATGCGGGACCTTTAAAATCCGAAACTCATTTGAAAATAAAGAAACAATTTGTAACTTTCCAAGAGTGCCCCTCCTCTCCTCTTATAAAAGGCCCCCACCTCTACCACCTTACCCACACCTCTCAAGCCATTGGCTCGTCCAACCCCTGCTCATTTTGTCTCTCCAAATCCCTATCTTACTCCTAGAAGCCTCACTTTGGGCAGAAGTCTTCCCAAGGAAGACTTTGAACTCAAATCAAAGAGAGATACCCAATTTTAAGGTAATGTATTCACTTGTGTTATTTTGTTTATTTTGCTTCTCCAACCCCCTAAACTCTTTTTATTCTTTTCATTTGTAACAAAACCAGTATATTCAATATAATATTATGTTTTTATAATAAGGATTCGGGCTACAATTACACACACCTTCATCTAATTGTTAAAGAGCATACTGTTTCCGTGGATAGCAAATTTCTGCCTCACGAAATGATGATTGTTCAATATTCTTCTAACACCTTCAAAGGATGCCATTAAGATGACACTATATTTATATATGATATATAATATGTTTATGTTTTACTTAATCTTCTATATTTTTCATTTATGGCATACCTTTATGGTTTCCATTATGGGTAAATGCGATATCTTCATTTTAGGAAGTGCGGACTACCGCTCCCTCAAAGTGATTTGATTCGGTAAAACCATATGTGGTACGTATAAAGGATAAATTTAATGATATTATATATTATACCTACTGGAATTATAATACTATTATGTATCATTATGTTTTAATTCCATTAAATAATAAATAGAAATGGAAGTAGCGTTAATGCGTACGTACGACTTACCGTCTCCATAAACGGTGCGTTTAATTTTTTACCTCTAAATGTTATGTAACATTATAAATGCATGTATATAATGTATATATATATGATATATATGATATATAAATAATTAATATAATTCTGGAAATAATATATATTTTACCACATTAACAAATTGTAATTATAAAGAGATTATTTTTTGACTCAAGTAGTAATGATCTACAAAACGACCATTATTAACTTAAATAATTTCATAGTGTTCATAGCATGGTAGTAAGTGATATAAAAGGAATAATGAACTTGAAAAAGGTTCTTATGAAAGTAGAAATTAACTCAAGTTTATTATTCAGGATGTTAAAGAATGTCCGAGTCAAGTCGGACCCGAGGTAAGGGATCCTACCCCTCTATTTCTTTTTACGTACACTCATTTATGTCATTCCTTTTAAGATCATATTTCTTATGATTGGGATGTTATTTTATATTAATATTACTGTAATTTTTATATTCATATGATGAGAGACCATATTTTCTCTCATCAATCCATTTTGGAAGTTTTAATTGGCAACGTTAGGCTACTGAAATTTTGTAAGGGGCTTATATCTCACTTTGTGTTTTCATGAGATTCATGCTACATTTGCCAATATTTCCTTTTGAGTGGTGTATGTACTGTCCATTACTCTACTTATTGTGTAACATACTTTCGTTTATGAGTATTTACATCAATGTTGTATAGTCCTTCATTCATGGGGTGTACGTTTCGAAAGTTACCCAAATCGGTAAGGGAACCTTTCACCCTCCTCTTTTTAAAAGACTTATTTGGTTATGTATTTTAATTTTCATCTTATTATGTGGAGATATGTTCTTATATATCCTTATTTCCATAAATTTTATGTCCAAGTGATGAGATACCCTTTATCTCTATCTTCAAATCTTTTTCTAAAATTTGATGTGACGCCGTTAGGCTGTCAAAGGAACTTCTTAACCCAATTTCGATTTCTTTGGGTTCAACATGTAGTTATTGAATATGTCATCCTTTGAATATGTGTGAATGACCTTTGATTATTGTAAACTTAATATACACTTATATTGGGTGTATTTATATTTGTCGTACATAATTATGAGATTGATTTATCCTTAATTTAAGGATACCAGCTTTATAATGCATTTCATCTCAATTTACATTTCCATTGAGACTTTATTGTTGTTATGAACCAATTCACTCTTATATGTTGTATATACTGTCCTTTGGAATATTATATCATGAATCCCTTTATTCTCATGATATTATAAAGTTTTGATTAAATGTTATTCCTCAATTATTGTATTCAAGTGTCTCTCATTTTGTTAAAAACCCTTTAACTAAAATATAGTTTTAAATGTTTTAATGATTTAATCTTATAAATATTTATTATTAATATCCATGTTTTCAAAATAGTTTTAAGGATTTATTTTTATGGATATTAATGGTTTAAAATGTTAAAATCTTCAATGTGGTATGGGACACTTTGATTTAGAAATCTCTTTATTAAATGTTTTAAATGGTTTTGTAAATAGTTTTTAGAATGGATTCATTATTTCAATATCTTAAAATGTTATATTGTTTTTCAATGTGGGAATGTTATCTTTCCTTTATACTTAAGTTATGTGCTATGATTTTGTTATTGTTCTTAGGCATTGTTATGAAGATGGGTGGTTCCATGATAAACTAAGGGAGGGTGAGCCCGATATAGCTCTCTAATGAATTGGGTAACACGAAGGAGTTAAACGTTAAGGTTTCTCCGAAGCGATTTAGGGAATATACTATGATGGTTTTTCCAAACGTAACCAAGAGGGTTACTCCCTACGTAAGAATGTTATGAATGACTCAAGTTACCTTTATGTATTATGATTTCTATGATTTCTTCATGATTTTATGAGGTATGTTAAAGTGCTTATTTTTTATGGGTAATGTATGATTCCATTATTATGTATATATGTACTCATGTTTCCTTTACATACTTTTTATAACTCTTACTGAGCTTTTTATGATCATCCCAAGTTTTTGAAATGTTTTCATAGGTCAATGGATTGGTACATGATATGATGATAGTGTCAACGAAGTGTCAAGAAAGAATCCATGTTTTATTTTAAATATCTTTCCATTGATGAGAAAATGAATTCTATCTTTTATGTAACCACATTGTTTAAATGTGGAATGTAATGCAATTTTTATGATCTAATTCTCTAAAACACTAAACCTGAAAAGATATTCAATGTGTAATATTGCAATAACTCAAGATCATGTAAGGTTTAAGGCTGGGGCCTTATAGTTGGTATCATAGGTCGGTTTAGATAACTTTTGAGGTTAGATTGTTGTTTAAGAAAATGTGACAAGTTTTGTATAACCACAATGGTTAGTATATTAGATGGATTCATCATTTTTTTTGAAAGTTAGAATGAGTTTGAGATAACTTGGATAAGTATATCTTGGTGTTTATCTTCCTCTTTTTTATTTGATGATTTTAATGATATACTCACACTGACCTTTTTGGTTTTAGTAAATGGCTGGATCTAGCAGGCACCAAAGTAACAATGGATTTGAAGAAAACTATGACGGTTTTATGAAAGAACAACTGAATGATATGAGAGATGCAATGAGAACTCTTGTGGTTATCCTCAACCAACTATCTGGAGTCATGATTGACCACCTGAACCTTAGTGATTTTTATAAGGCATCGAATATGCGAGAAACAAATCCCTACAGATGTTCAGGTAATAATCATAAAGGAAAGTATTTTCAAAAACCTGTGTGTCAAATATGTGGAAAGAAACACATAGGAAAATATTTCAAAGGGACATAAAGATTCTATAGGTGTGGAAATGAAGGTCATAAAGCAAGAACCTGCCATGGAAAAAGGAATCATCTAGTTGACTCTAGGAAAGGGAAATATGTTCTTTTTTAAGAATCAATTGATTGTTTTAAATGTGGTGTTCATCGTCATTATGAAAACACATGTCCTACGAATAAGTTTCAGGAATGGGGTCACCAAGATCGTACAAATATTCATTTACCAATACCTAATGCCATTCCGATTGAGGATGAAGAAACTGAGAATGAATAATGATAGGTGTGGATTATTTCTTAACATATGTTATCCTATTATTGTAATATTAGGATATGATTCATGATTTTGTTTTTAGGAATGAAGTATTTCAGAATAAGTTGAAAAGGAACGGCTAATTTATCATGAAGAATGCTGAATCAGTGATAAGTCATCATATAAGGTATTCAAGTGTTATGTAAGATTTTAGGATGGAGAAATTCTTAGATGTATTAAGTCTCTTTTGATGATGGGGTTACATTAGAAGTCTTTTTATAGTAACCCTGATGTTTGATATACGAAAATTTTATTCAAAGAATAATTATCGTTTCTTTTTTAGATATAGTTATAAAGAACCATTTGGGTTTATATGATCCTTGAATTTGAGGAAATTACTAGTTAATACATTTTTAGTTTCAATCTTAGTTTGTTTTAATTTGTAGAATTTAATGGATAGATGTTTATTGAATGGTCTTTGTTGAACTTTGGGTTTTGTTTGGAAAATTTTGGAGATTAAGAATAGATTTTTTTTATATAAAGGATTATCCTTTTTGGGTATTATCTGATCTCATACTAGCCTTTTTGGTTTTAGTTTTGGTTAAGGTCTAAATACATGAGAAGTATATAGTTCTCTTTTGTAGATTAGGTGATTCTCTATGAAGTTGATTATATATCTCTTAATGTGAACAAGTCATCCTAAATAATCATCTTTTGGAGAAAATATGAGTTCGTGTAAGAAATCTAGTAAAAGTTGAAATTCAACATGACAATTAAGTATGCTTCCTTATGTTTTAGTTAAGCTCATAAATAAATTCCTCAATGAAAAGTAACTTAAAACAAAAATGTTGTTTGTTAATTTTTCCTACTGGGGAATCAAATACCGTTTAACCCATCACAAGTTTGTGATTTTCTTGTTGTTAACTTTCTCCTAGACATGTTTAATATCACTCTCCATCAGAACATGACCCTTTGTTTTTTCCTCCATATCCATATTTTCATTCTTGGAATCCTTGTATGGGTTAGCTCAGATGCCATTTGTACTTCTCTCCCATTCTTTTAAAGTGATAGTTTTATTGACTCTTGTTCCGATGTGGGATTTTCAATGAAGCTTCCAAGCCCAACTTTAAAATTGCGAGGACGCAATTCCCAAAAGGTGGGAAGGATGTAACACCCCAGGTAAATAAATAATATGACATTTTCATATTTATCCATATTTTTGAATAAAATATTAATATTACTTTAAAGGTAATTCTATGCTTGAGTGCGTACCCAATACGCAACAACGATTTTTTTAGAAATCTTACGTTACACTCTAATAATAAAATAATATTTTTTTAAAAGGTAGTTAACACCTAGCCGTTATAATGGCAGGAATGTATAGAACTTACTAAAAATGATTATATATGTTTGTCAAATATTTTTACTTTTATCCAATAAATGTTAGAGGCTTAAAATGCAAATGAATCCAATTTTAAGCGTAAATCTTCTAATATTCTTTAAAAGGTCGATTAACCACCTTTTGATAGAGAACCATTTTTAAATATACTTTTTACAATTTTATATGTTGTGTGTGACTAAATAAAATCCTTCTTTAGAATCTGGACATCAAATTTTACTTCGTGTAAAATTTTGTTATTTTTCCGATAAAGATCATTTTTATTGAAAATGTTGCATTTTAATTCAAAACCGCATTTTAATCTGATTTATTTATATTGATAGATTATATTTTTAATTTAGATTAAATTGTATTTAGAATATATTGTTACCATTTAATCTAATGGTGGTCATTGGAATTAATTTCACTTTGAAATTGGACTTAAACTAGTGTCAATATTTTAATAGATATTATTTCTTAAAAACACGCTATTTGTTTTGACAACAGGAATTAATTATTAAATTAATTTATGCAACATATATGTTTTTAATTTTTTAAAATAGACATCATTATTGATTTCGGAATATCAAATATAGCTTAGGGTGTATTTTTGGTATTTTTCTGAAAAACTTCAATTTTTGATGAATAGTGAAACCACTAAGTGGTAGTTTAAAAACTGATTTTTCATTTAAATGAAACATTACCACTTCTGTGATTTTAATTTCAAAAATCAGACATACATGGTTGTCATTAGGATGTAAAATGTGGTTCAATGAGATTAAAATAATTTTTTGGTGAATAGTAACTTTTAAGTTTTTAATCGCGATTAAAGGTAATTAGTGTAATTTAAGGTAAAAATAATGTTTTAATAATATGAAATGACCTAGACACATGTTCTACCCTCATTTTATGTGTCATGGACGACCAAGAAAATCCATGGGTCAACTTGGGGACCCCATGGAGCCACTTTGGTTGGAAAATGACTTAAATAACGTTTTATTTAAAGTTAAAATAAAAATGTCACAAGCATGAGTTGTTTTACGAAAACAATTTTTAAATGGGGTTATACAAGTATTATTTTTGACTATAAATATTAATTATAAATCCAAATATATTTCCTAAATCATGATATTTGTTTTATAATTTTTAGACATTAAATAAATTAAATTATTTATGACATCATGTTGATGCAGCGATTACCTCATTAATAAAGGATTTAAATAAAATTATAAGATAATGTTCAAACTATAACTTAATCTTGTCAAAGACATATTGTATGAGTATATTTAGAACCATTACCACCTTATCCTTGAAATACATTAATTTGGCACCTTTAAAATCCAAAAGTCATTTGAAAATAAATTAACATTTTGTAACTTTCCAAGAGTGCCCCTCCTATCCTCTTATAAAAGGCCCCCACCTCTACCACCTTACCCACATCTCTCAAGAATTTTTCTTGGCCAACCCATGCTCCTATTGTCTCTCCAAATCCCTATATTACTCTTAGAAGCCTCACTTTGGGCAGAAGTCTTTCCAAGGATGCCTTCGAGCTCAAATCAAAGAGAGATACCTGATTTTAAGGTAATGTCTTCACTTGTGTTCTTTTGTTTTATTTTGCTTATCCAACCCCTAAAATCTTTTTATTCTTTTAATTTGTAACAACAACAGTATCCTAAATATACTAGGATGTTGTTATAAGAAGTAATCGAGCTACAATTACACACAACTTCATCTAATGGTTAAAGAGCATACAGTTTCTGTGGATGGCGAATTTCTGCCTCACAAAACGATGATTGTTCAATATTCTTCTAACACCTTCAAAGGTGGCCATTAAGATGACAGTATATTTATATATGATATTTAATATGTTTATATATTACTTAATATTCTGTATTTTTCATTTATGGTATACCTTTATGTTTTCCATTATGGGTAAATGCGATATCTTCATTTTAGGAAGTGCGGACTACCGCCCCCTCAAAGTGATTTGATTCATTAACACCATATGTGGTACGTATAAAGGATAAATTTAAAGATATTATATATGATACCATACTGGAATTATAATATTATTATGTATCATTATGTTTTAATTACATTAAATAATAAATAGAAATGGAAGTAGCATTCATGCGTACGTACGACTTACCGTCTCCATGAACAATGCATTTCATTTCTTACCTCTAAATTTTATGTAACATTATAAATGCATGTATATAATGGATATATATGATATATATGATATCTAAATAATGAATATAATTCTGTATATAATATATATTTTAACACATGAACAACTTGTAATTATAAAGAGTTTATTTTTTGACTCTAGTAGCAATGATCTACAAAACGACCATTATTAAGTAAAATAATTACATAGTGTTCATAGCATGGTAGTAAGTGATATAAAAGGAATAATGAACTTTAAAAAGGTTCTTATGCAAGTATAAATTAACTCAAGTTTATTATTCAGGAGTTTAAAGAACGATTGAGTCAAGTCGGACCCGAGGTAAGGGATCCTACCCCTCTCTTTCTTTTTATGTGCACTCTTTTATGTCATTCCTTTTAAAGTAATCTTTATTATGATTGGGATGTTATTTTATAATACTATTACTGTAATTTTTATGTTAATATGATGAGAGACCCTATTTTCTCTCATCAATCCATTTTGGATGTTTTAATTGGCACTGTTAGGCTGCTGAAATTTCGTAAGGGGCTTATATCTCACTTTGTGTTTTCGTGAGATTCATGCTACATTTTCCAATATTTCCTTTTCAGTGGTGTATGTAATTTCCATTATTATAATCTTTGTGTAAAATACTTTCGTTTATGATTATTTACATTAATTTTGTATAGTCATTCTTTCGGGGGGTGTACGTTTCGAAAGTTACCCAAATCGGTAAGGGAACCTTTCACCCTCCTCTTTTTAAAAGACTTATTTTGTTATGTATATTAATTTTCATCTTATTATGTGGAGATATGTTATTATATATCCTTATTGCCATAAATTTTATGTCCATGTTATGAGATACCCTTTTTCTCTCCCATCAACTCTTTTTCTAAAATTTGATGTGACGTCGTTAGGCTGTCAAGGGAACTTCTTAACCCAATTTCGATTTCTTTGGGTTCAACATGTAGTTATTGAATATGTCATCATTTGAATATGTTTGAATGGAATTTTATTATTTTAAACTTAATATCCACTTATATTGGGTGTATTTATATTTTTCTCACATAATTATGAGATTTATTTATCCTTAATTTAAGTATACCAACTTTATAATGGATTTTATCTCAATTTACATTTCCATTGATATTTTATTGTTGTTATGCACCAATTCACTCTTATATGGTGTATATACTGTCCTTTGGAATATTATATCATGAATACCTTTATTCTCATGATATTATAATGTTTTGATTAAATTTTATTCCTCAATTATTTTATTCAAGTGTCTCTCATTTTGTTAAAAACCCTTTAACTAAAATATTGTTTTAAATGTTTTAATGATTTAATCTTATAAATATTTCTCATTAATATCCATGTTTTCAAAATGGTTTTAAGGATCTATTTATATGGATATTAATGGTTTCAAATGTTAAAATCTTCAATGTGGTATGGGACTCTTTCATTTAGAAATAGTTTTATTAAATGTTTTAAATGGTTTTGAAAATGGCTTTTAGAATGGATTCATTATTTCAATATCTTAAAATGTTATATTGTTTTTCCAATGTGGGAATGTTATCTTTCTTTTATGCTTAAGTTATGTTCTATGATTATGTTATGGTTCTTGGTCATTGTAATGAGGACGGATGGTTCCGTGATAAACTAAGGACAGGTGAGCCCGATATAGCTCTCCAATGCATTGGGTAACACGAAGGAGTTAAACGTTAAGGTTTATCCGAAGCGATTTTGGGAATATACTGTGATGGGTATTCCTAATATAGCCAAGAGGGTTACTACCTATGTAAGAATGTTATGAATTCCTCAAGTTACCTTTATGTCTTATGATTTCTATGATTTATTCATGATTTTATGAGGTATGTTAAAGTTCTTATGTTTTATGGGTAAAGTATGATTTCATTCTTATGTATATATGTACTCATGTTTCCTTTCCATACTTATTATAACCCTTACTGAGCTTTTTATGCTCATTCCATGTTTTTGAAATGTTTTCAAAGGTCAAGGGATTGGTACATGATGTGATTATAGTGTCAAGGAAGTGTTAAGAAAGAATCCATTTTTTATTTTAAATATGTTTCCTTTGATGGGAAATGAATACGATCTTTTATGTAACCACTTTGTTTAAATGTGGAATGTAAGGAAAGTTTTATGATCTAATTCTCTAAAACTCTAAACCTGAAATGATCCTCAATGTGTAATCTTGTAATAACTCAAGATTAAGTATGGTTTAAGGTTGGGGCCTTATACCTTGCACCCCTTATATACTACTTGCAACTCCTGACCCCCACCTTGAACCCCTGGTACCCCTGCACACACCCCTTTCACCCCCTTGAAAACCCCCTTGCACACCCCTATCCCCCAATAGAAACCCCTTTTACCACCCTTTCTCAACACCCCCACCTCTTTGAGGCCCCCTTTAACCACCCCTTCTAGACCCCCCACCCCTACACTACCATTCCCCCTTGCACCCCACCCCCCCACCTAGTCAAACACCCCAGGACAACAGCCTTCCGTGGACAGACTCCCCTGAATAGAACCCCCACCCCCTAGACAGGCAACCCCAAGAGAGGAGCCCCCCAGATAGGCCCCCAACCTGATAGACAGACACCCCCCCAGGCCACAACCACCCCACCCACCCCCAGAACAAACACCCACCATGGACATCAGCCCCCCAACCAATGAGACAGACAATGTCTCACCCCCTTGTACCCTCCAGCAAACCCATGCCACAATGAACACCCCCCCTTCACAACCCCTCGTTCACCCTCCCACCCTGTCCCCTTGCACACACACCCCCTTCACACCTTCACACTCATGCTGCACCCCCTCCCCCCCCTCGAACACCCATCACCCCATGAACAACCCCCTTGCACCCCCCATGTACCCTTTCACCCCCTTTCCCCTTTCACCCCCTGCACACAAGCATACCCCTTTCTAGACACTCGCCTTCACACACATTCCCTCTTGAATAGACCCCATTGTACAACCTGCACAACCCCCTCATGCACGATCCCCCCCTGCACTACCTTGTCCCCTTTCACACATCCCCTACAGACCCCCTTGCACCACCCATACTAGACCCCCTTTCACAGACACCGCTGCACACCTCCACACCACAACTGGACACCCCTGCTGAAAACCCCCTTATACCCCCTCGTATGCATCCCTCGCACCCCCAACCCCCACACAGACATGACCACTTGCACACACACCCCTGCACTCTCACCTTACACCACTCCTTTTAGACCCCCATTGCACACCTGCACACCCCCTGGGTGGACACCCCTTTCCACACCCCACCTAGAAACCCCCTGCACACACATACCTCTTACACATCCCCCTTTAACCCCCTTCACCCCATGTTCCCTTATACACACCCCTTCACACCTACACACCCCTTCTAGACACCTCAACTATACCCCCTCCCCCCTAAACATCTGTTGCACCCCCCCATTCCGATGCACCACCCCTTCAATACCCCCTTGAACCGCCCCTACTAGACACCCCCACTGCACACCCCCTCCCCCTAGGATAGACCCCCTCCCCCTGGAGATACCCCCCCACCCCCCGTATAGAGGGTTAGGTTTTTGCCTATTTGAGTGGCATTGGTGGAGTCATTATGTTCATTCTTTATATAAATTATCCTCCATAGTTATATCATATTATGTAATTCATGTACATAGTAATTGATGTATATAAATATATCCATTGTTTCTCAGTCTATATCCTTTATATACATATAATATTATTCATTAAATGAGTGGTTTTAGATAGAGAGGGGGGATCTTGATTGAATAATGATAACTCAAAAAATTACCAACCCTATGGATAATATTGTAGATTCAAGTCTCATTCATATAGTTTTGGATGCGAATTTATAGTGGAATAATGGACACAATATTTATTTTAGTTATCTACTCAGACAACATATGAAATCAACACAAAAACAATCCATTCAAAACTGGTGTCTGGTGTGTGGATACACTTGAGAGGATAAACAATGGAAAATTTCTCAAATCAAAAAATATAGTAAATGATGAAGTTAGTGATGGAAGAATTAATTATGTTTGGAATGAAATGGGTTTGTTATTTCTCTTTTGAATTGAAAATGAGTGGGCCTACCTAGATTCACTTAAAAGTACTATCGATTAAGACATTTGGAGGTGTGGTGATGGAATAATTAGATGATATAACTACTCGAACAAAAAAACATAAAACTATAGAGGAAACATAAACTATGCAGTATATGGGAAATTTAGAGCATGTAAAGATATAGTTACAGCAGTAGAAGGATGTGTCTGAACTATCACATAATCTTGCTGAACTGACATGTCAGCAAGATCTATCTTTTTCATTAACACTACAGTTTGAAATGACAAATGGGGAGTAAGAGTTAATGAATATATCTATATTAATAAAATTTACAGCCAGTGTTTCTTATAATCACACACATATTGGATTACTTATATCATTTGTGTGGCAAAAAAGGATTTCATTTTAAGTAAGACAATGAAATAGGCTTCCGTGGAGTTTCCATTACAGTGACCAACATCTAAATTTATGAAACCTATTTGGTTGAAGGGAAAAACTATGGAAAATATATATTTATATAAATATCTCAACATGGTGCAATTATATAGGGAGAGACATGAATGTATAAAAGTTATAATAATATTCTTTTAATTTTTTTTTGTTGAGAATTAAAAGGCTTGGGACCGAAGGGAATGTATAGAGGATCCATACCAATGCACTGAAAATAGTTTCATCATATTTAAAAATTATTTTATATGGAAAAATGATATTTTCATTGTACTATAGTTTTTAGTAGGTTACAATAACATTTTAGTATATACAAAAATAGGTATAAATTCTTATCTATTGGTTCTAGTAGCATTTAGAGACTAATTACATATTTCATGTCTAGTATGACTAGTTTAGAGGTTTAGTGGGGCAGTATTAACTTCTCTGAGAATTTAGATATAAATTTATTTAATTGTAGTGGTGATTTCAATAATAAATACAATAATGTGAATATTCATTCTAAACATATGGATATTAAGGGATTGGTGTTGCGCTGGGGGTAGGTTAGTGTCTAAAAACATCATGGAAATTATTATAAATGGTATTTGAATGTCAATTTCCTACTTCATGAGAGTGTGTTGGGGATGATGAAGTGTCTCTATCGGAACTGCTGACATCCATATTCTTTAGTATCCACTATTTGAATAGGTCTTAACATACATATATTTGACACATCCTATCATTAAATGAACACATCAATGTTGATAAAACTGCAGGTAAAAAAATATTTTCCAAAACAATTTTTATTCCAATTGTTACAGTCATGTATTCGATTTCATGATTTATGTTTGAGATACCTATTCAAAATTACTAAAAAAGATATTCATAAGAAAAAAATAGGGAGATTATAGAAGAATAATACAACTCTCTTGGTCATATATCATAAGCCTTATCAACTTCAACTAGCATTGAGTGGTGACTGAAGAACAAAACCCAGTACAAAGTGGTTCGTTGATGGGGAAATATGAACCTATTGAGAGGTGGATCCAAGTAGTATTCATGAAATTGTGGTTTTGGTATAGGTTAAAACAAAAAGACTTCAACAGTGTTATATTTATCATATTTAGTGATGAAATAGGTGATGTATTCACTATAGTGTAATGTGGGACTCAGAAATGTAGTGTCAAAAATGAGTGGAAGACCACCCCATGGAGGGTATAGACCATGATAATTTTGGATATAAAATGGACTTTATTTTTTCACCATGTCATGTTAAAACTCATGGATGTAATATTTAATTTAGATGATTTATAAAATAGTGGAAACATGATCATTTTGGAGTCCAAATTAGAAATAATAAAAATGAATATAAGATTCATAAATCATTTGGAAGGCCTAAAAATGCCAAAATGAGCACCTCGAGGAGACCCTTCTATGGTGAATACCATACTACATTTCTAAATTACCTACGAGAAATAGGGAGGCCAAATATGGGAATGCTTTTCATAATGGTATAATCTAGTAAGTTGTGTTAAAGATAGATGATGGAGGACACATGAATCATATAGCATCCCTCATTTTTGTCACATAAACTTTCATTACATTATACAAAACTGAGGATCTTTAAGGTTTAGTGTCTTGGAAACCAGGAATTTAATACATGAAAAAAACATTCTTCTTAAACACTTGAAAGGATTCTCCTTATGTTCATCCTAGGTTCATTACTGCATCTCATAACCTGGGTACATAAATCAAAAGAAAGGCTGAGCATAAGGCCCAGTAAGAGAAACAAGGGAAACATTTAACATGTGAACTTCAGATACATCAATAAAGTATTGAAAAGAACATTAAGGCATGATAATGAAATCATGAGGCATATCATAATAAAAATAACGTATTTCATAACTTGAAGATGTGGCTACAAAATTTTACAAAGGAAATCATTTACATTTCACCAAGGTCCATCCCCAAGGTGTCAATAAAAATTACCAAGGTTATTCACCAAGGTATCAGTCTAAATGGTCATCTATAGAGATTAAGTCTCTACCAAATGCATTGGAGTGCTATCAGGGTGCACCCTTAAATTTTTCTTTATCATCATGTGATCCACATATATCATCATCAATAATTTCATAAACAGCCCATATAGCATAAAATAAATGGGTTTCATTTCATAATGATAACGTTTTAAAAACCTCTTTAAAGACATGATCTTTATGTCACTTAAAATCCACAGAAAAGGAAAGCGGGTCTCATGTTTGTAAATACCAGAATTTAAAATATAAAATTTTGGTATATATGTGAATACCACTTTAGAAGTATGTTCTTTGAGTATTCAGTTAATAAAATTAAATAATTTGAGAAAAAGAGAGAGACATTTGAGATGGAAATTCTTCAGCATAACGGCTATACTTCGGGGTTTTAGAAAACATTGAAAAGAGAGGGGACATAGGTAACCCACTCATAAATTATCCAAAGAACAGTAGAGGGACAGAATATAATGAATATAAGAACATGGTAATGAGATTTTAAAGACATACCATATGAAATGAAAAACATGGAGGGAAGGCAAAAATAAGATTTCTCTTATGAAAATCCGGCAGCCTAACGACGTCACTTAAACATCAACAAAATGAATTGAAGAGATAAAATAGGGTCTCTCATCATATGAAAATATAAGTTCAGTATGATAGATATAGAGATAATACCCCAACATATTAAAAAGGAACTTGAAAGACTTGACATCAAATTATAACTTTGAAAAATGAGAAAGGTTAAAGAATCCCATAAAAATTCGGCAGCCTAACGGCGTCACCTAAACTTCATCAAAAAATGATTTGCGAGATAAAATAGGGTATCTAATCATATGAACAAAAAATATCAGTATGATAGATATAGAGATCATAAATCAACATAATAAAAAGGAAGATTAAAGACTTGACATGAAAATAGATCTTGAAAACGATAAAGGTGAAAGAATCCCTTAAAAATTCTGCAGTCTAACGATGCCACTTTATCATTCTTAAAATGAAATGATGAGAGAAAGAGGGAGTCTCTAATAATATGAACATGAAAAGGGTAGTAAGATGAATATAAAAGAACATCCTTCAACATAAGATCATGGAGCATAAAAGAAATGACATGAAAAAGATTACTTGAAAAGAAAGAGAGAGGTCAGATCCCTTACCTTAAAACGCAACTCTTAAAACTCAAAAGTTTTGACCTTGAGGGATTGGGGGCACCTTTGGAGGACTCCTTGGGAGGTAATGAGACCAGAGATTCATTGGGGAAGAGTTGGGAGTGAAATATAAACGAGGAAAGGGTGGTTATTTATAGGGAAGGTGAGGTGATACTTTAATAATTTCAAGGGACACCTCACAAGTGGTTTTCTCAAAACCATGGGCTCTCCCATGGTATTTCCCATGGATTTAGATCACATGGGCCCCCCAATACAATAATTAATCACCTTTGGTCTTCCAAAACTTAAAATATCTCATGAAATCATCATGACACAGTTATGATGTCATTAAACATACCGAAACCCTAAAACTGTATTTTCTCTATTCATCGAAAATTCAACTTTCCCAGAAAAATCCCAAAATTTCAGCATAACCAAATATTGATGCTCTGATTTAAAAAACAAACTCTATTTTATAAAAATAATTTTCTAAATATTTTTAATTTAATTTTCAAATAAATACACTATTCACCAAAAATTCATTTTTTTCAGAAAAAACCCCCAAAATTACCATAACATAATATTGATTATCTAAGTTCAAAAATAAATCCCATTTTATAGAAATAATTTTCTAAATATTTTTAATTTAATTATTAATTAAAAAAAACACTATTCACCCGAAAAAATAATACTTGACTAAATATTTATGAAACCGTTATTTACCCATTTTATTGAATCACATTACTTAATCAAGGTGTCTATATTATATTAATACTTTCTTTAAGTGAGATTACTAATCCATTTGGTCACATTACTAATCCTAAGCATAAAATCACTATTCATAATTTACTATTCATCAAAAATCAATTTGATCTTATTAGACTCTAAATTTCATACTGAAAATTATTGTAGAAGACCATTTTTTGAAAATCATTACACATTTTTAATTATTTAAGGTTTACATAAACATTTCTAAAATATCCTTTTTCTAAAATTCATCAAAAATATGTATACTATATTTATCCGGTCATTTGAAAATTCATAAACTTCATCATAAGAAGAAAAAAAAATTTTATTTAAAAAAAGGATTACACAAGGCAGTTACGGTCTCCTTACATAGCCCCTTATCACACCAGTATAGGACCTAAGTGTAAGGTGTGCTAAGGTGAGAGAATCTGAGGGAGGCTCAACCAACATTACACGAGTAGTAATTTCTATCAGTTTGAACTTCATCGCGAAGGCGATTACGTTCTAGCTTCACATGATGAAGTTCAGCTTGGGTTTGGTCCAGAGTAAAGCCCAGTGGTGCTACCTCATTCCAAAGTTCCATTAGATGGGCTTCGATTGGCCCGAGAATACTAGATGAGGCCATCAAATATCTTTTTTATATTAATTAACCAAGGTCACTTTTATTTAGAGTCAAAAGTCGCAACATTCTGTTTTCAACGGTCATACTGACTAACGGTCATATAATAGTCAAAACCCAATAGTCTAATTTTAATTATACTCATGTTATCAAATGAAACAGTTTTGTTGAGTATGAAAAATAAAATAACACAAAATTAGGAAACAAGAGTTATTCAAAATTCCGGGTCGTTACAATCTTCCCCCCTTAAGAAATTGCGTCCTCGCAATTTTTAAAAGTGGGTTTTGAAATTTCATTGAAAGTCCCACATCGTAAAAAGTGTCAGTAACACTATTACTTTAAAAGATAGAAAAGGAAGTACAAAGGTCACCCGAGTTAACCCATACTAGGATTCCATGTAGGAAAACATGGATGTGGAAGAAAAAATAAAGGGAAATGTTCTGAGGGAGAGTGATAGAAAACATGATTAGGAGAAAGTTAACAATAAGAAAATCACAAACTTCTGATGTGTGTAAACGGTCTTTGATTACCCAGTAGGAAACGTGAACAGAAAACATTTTTGTTTTACGTTCCTTTTCATAGTTTTGAGGAATTCATTTACTACATAGAATAAAAACATAATGAAATATACCTACCTTCAAATAGAGTTTCATCCTTTAATAAGTTTCTACCAAAACTAATCTTTTCTCCAAGTGATGAGCATTCATAAATACTTGGTCTCATCAATGCACAAGAATCGTATTATAGAGAATTACATAATACACCAAAGATTAACTATCTATTTCTTTTATCTTTAAACATTTTCCCAAAAACAGAAAGGGTAAGATAAAACAACTCTTCCAAAATAAAGAACCCCATAGGAAGGGAAACTACTTTAAATCTTCAAAGTTCAGCGGTATTACCCAAAGTTCATCATAGACCATTCCATAAATAATTTTCCTTAAAATTCCTCAAAATAAACCAAACTAAGATTGAAACCCAAAAACAAGAAGGATTTGATAACGTAGTTTTCCAAGACAAATTTAGTCGCTTATCTCCAAACAACATCAACCACTCCTAACATCTTATAACAAAAGTAGCTAACCTAAACATATTTTACCCAAGATAGGTTAATCATTTCCATATGTAACCTAAATTACTATAAGTCCACCTTAAATTCATCGATTCTTCAAAATATAAGTCAAACTTTACTCCTCAAAGAAAATACCGTAGTAATCTATTTACCTCAATCAAATAGGGTTCCCAAACTAGTTAACGTCTTCCAAAATAATAATCATCTTTTAATCCCCTGATCACCTTTTTTTAGAAGAACGGATTTACTACATCAACATGTGGTACATAAAAATAGATGTTTTCCTTAATGATATAAAATCATCTTAGGTAGTGACTCGATGATCTTATAAATCATAAAATATATGCTCATAGAGAACGAACTAAAATACAACATGACATAGACAATTATTGCAAAGAAGTTACATGTCTTTCTGTCATCATGATCCATCTCAGCATAGGACTTGCATTGTTCCCTTGTCCTCTAAGATTGTTGATGCTCATCATTCTTCTCACCCATTCCAAGAGATCATTTCCTTGGATAATGTCTAACTTCTCCACATTTACGAAATTGAAATGTATAATCCACATTAGATCGAACCTTATCTCCATTCATCACATTATCCATTTTTTAAAGCAATTGGCTACATTATGCCCTATCTTCCCACACTTAAAACATCTCTCGTTTACTTTGTTACATTCTCCTTGGTGCCCCTTTCCACACTATTTGCACATAGGAAATTGGGTCTTCTTTCACATATCAACTTTATTAGATGAACATCCTTGAGAATTTGTCTTCTTCTTCCTTGATGAATTTGGGCATTCAACTATGTATGAATTATTAATTGTGATTTTTTGATAGCTGGTTTGGCATAATCAGAATATGTCCAACTTGATCTTTTGTCATATCTATCACATCAATAGGGAATCATCACATTTCCTATCACATTGGTTATTGGGACATGTTCTTCCATTTCCCGCCATTAACTAAGAAAAGAAAGTATACTTAGGGGCTTGAATAATTTTCCAGTAATAATTAAAAGGAAACTTTTAGCCTAGAAGGATAATCATGTAGAAGGAAAGTATACCCTACCTTGTGATCCCCTAGGGTTCAATCTTGGTTATCCATGATCATATATTCTTATGTGAAACTTTATTTTATTTTATCTTTGTTCCTTTAATAATGGTGCATACTAAGCTTATGAATTTACCAAAGTATATCCCCCAGGAGTGTCATAACCAAGAGTGCAGCAAGGCCTATTGTCATGTACCAGTTCACGTTCGAGTCTAGATAAAAGCAGTGTTTTCGGATTTTACCCCTATGTACATTTGTGTCATAGCCACCTATACCTGCTCGTATCTAGACAGGGATGTATTTCCTTGGCAACCCCTTACTCAATACTGACCAAAATACCAGGAAGATTTCCTATATTTAAACATTTCTATTGGTTTCTTCCTAAAGTTTTCATATCGTAATTTCCAAAAATAACTAAACTATCCTTTGATACCAACTATAGCATCCCGCCTTTTTGTCACATAAACTTTCATTACATTATACAAAACTGAGGATCTTTAAGGTTTACTGTCTTGGAAACCAGGAACTTAATACATGAAACAAAAAAAACATTCTTCTTAAACATTTGAAAGGATTCTCCTTATCTTCATCCTAGGTTCATTACTACATATTATAACCTAGGTACACACATCAAAATAAAGGGTTAGTTGAAGGCCCAGTAAGGGAAACTAGGGAAACATTTAACATGTGAACTTAAGATACATCAAAAATCTCATGAAAAGAACGTTATGGCATGAGAATGAAATCATGAGGCATATCATAATAAAAATAGTGTATTTCATAACATGAAGATTTAGCTACAACATTTTACAAAGAAAATCATATCTATTTCACCAATGTCCATCCCCAAGGTGTCAGTAAAAATTACCATGGTTATTCACCAAGGTATCAGTCTAAATGGTCATCTCTAGAGATTAAGTCTTTACCCAATGCATTAGAGCGCTATGAGGTCTCACCCTTAAATTTGTATCTATCATCATGTGAGACACATATATCATCATAAATCATTTCATAAACAACCCATATAGCATAAAAGAAATTGGTTTCATTTCATAATCATAACGATTTAAAAACTTTTTTAAAGACATGATCTTTATGTCACTTAAAACCCACAGAAAAGGAAAGAGGGTCTCATGTTTGTAAATACCAGAATTTAAAATAGAACATTTTGGTATATATGCGAATACCCATTTAGAAGTAAGAGCTTTTAGTATTCACTTAAAAAAATAAAATAATTTGAGAAAAAGAGAGAGACATTTGAGACCGAAATTCTGCAGCATAACGACTATGCTTCGGGGTTTTAGAAAACATCGAAAAGAGAGGGGACATAGGTCAACCACTCATAAATGATTCAAAGAACAGTGGAGGGAAAGAATAAAATGGATATAATAAAATGGAAATGACATTTTAAAGACATACCATACGAAATGAAAAATAGGAGGGAAGACAAAAATAAGATTTCTCTTATTAAAATTCGGCAGCCTAACGACGTCACTTAAACTTCAACAAAATGAACTGAAGAGATCAAAGAGGGTCTTTCATCATATGAAAATAGAAGTTCAGTATGATAGATATAGAGATCATAACCCAACATAATAAAAATGAACTTGAAAGACTTGACATTAAAGTAGAACTTTGAAAAATGAGAAAGGTGAAAGAATCCCTTAAAAATTCGACAGCCTAACGGTGTCACCTAAACTTCTACCAAAAATTATTTGACGAGATAAAATAGGGTCTCTAGTCATATGAACATAAAATATCAGTATGATAGATTTAGAGATAATACCTCAAAATAATAAAAAGAAACATGAAAGACTTGACATGAAAATAGATCTTGAAAACGAGAAGGGTGAAAGAATCCCTTAAAAATTTGGTAGCCTAACGACGCCACTTTATCAATATTAAAATTAAATGATGAGAGAAAGAGGGGGTATCTCATAATATTAACATGAAAAGGGCAGTAAGATGAATATAAAAGAACATCCTTCAACATAAGAGCATGGATCATAAAAGAAATTACATGAAAGAGATTACTTGAAAAGAAAGAGAGAGGTCAGATCCCTTGCCTTAAAATGTAACTCTTAAAACTCAAAGGTTTGGACCTTGAGGGCTTGGGGGCTCCTTGGGAGGACTCCTTGGGAGGTAATGAGACTAGATCTTCGTTGTGTAAGAGTTGGGAGTGAAAAATAATGGAGTAAAGGGTGGGTATTTATATGTAAGGTGAGGTGATACTTTAATAATTTCAAGGGACACCTCACAAGTGGTTTTCTCAAAACCATGCGCTCTCCCATGGTATTTCCCATGGAGTTAAGCCACATGGGGCCCCCAATACAATAATTCATCACCTTTGGTCGGCCAACACTTAATATATCTCATGAAATCATCCTGAAATAGTTATGATGTCATTAAACATACCGAAACCCTAAAACTGTATTTTCACTATTCATCGAAAATTCAACTTTCTCGGAAAAATCCCAAAATTTTACCTTAAACAAATATCAATGCTCTGATTTCAAAAATGAACTCTATTTTATAAAAATAATTTTTTAAATATTTTAATTTAATATTTATGTAAATACACTATTCACCAAAAATTAATTTTTTTCAGAAAAAACCCCAAAAATCACCATAACGTAATATCGATGCTCTGTGTTAAAAAATAAAGCCCATTTTATAAAAATAATTTTCTAAATATTTTTAATTTAATTTTTAATTTTAAAAACACTATTCACCAGAAAAACTAATACTTGACTAAATATTTATGAAACTGTTATTTACCCATTTTATTGAATCACATTACTTAATCAAGGTGTCTAAATTATATTAATACTTTTTAAGTGAGATTAATAATCTGTTTGGTCACATTACTAATCCTAGGAATAAAATCACTATTCATAATTTACTATTCATCAGAAATCAAGTTGGTCTTATTAGACTCTAAATTTCGTACTGAACATAATTGTAGAAGACCATTTTTTGAAAATAATTACACATTTATAATTATTTAAGGTTTACATAAATAGTTTTAAAATATCATTTTTCTAAAATTCATCAAAAATATGCATACTATATTTATCCGGTCATTTGAAAATTCATAAACTTCATCATAAGAAGAAATAAAAATCATTATTTAAAACAAAGGATTACACAAGGTAGTTATAGTATCCTTACATAGCCCCTTATCACACCATCATTGGACCTAAGTGTAAGGTGTGCTAAGGTGAGAGAATCTGAGGGAGGCTCGGCCAACATTACACGAGTAGTAATTTCTATCAGTTTGAACTTCTCGCGAAGGCGATTCCGTTCTAGCTTCACACGATGATGTTCGGATTGGGTTTGGTCCAGAGGAAATCCCAGTGGTGCTACCTCCTTCCCAAGTTCCGTTAGATGGGATTCGATTGGCCCGAGACAACTGGATGAGGCCATCAAATATACTTTCTATATTAATTAACCAAGGTCACTTTTATTTAGAGACAAAAGTCACAACATTGAGTTTTCAATGGTCATACTGACTAACACTCATATAATAGTCAAAAAACAACCATATCATTTTAATTATACTCATGTTATCAAATGAAACAGTTTTGTTGTGTATGAAAAAGAAAATAACCCACAAAATTAAGAAACAAGATTTATTCAAAATTTCGGGTCATTACAAATCCTGGCATTGAGTGTGTTGGGTGTTATATGTTTTGGATGTACAACCAAAAAAAACTAATGAGTGTGGTGATGGGAATGTCAATAGTAATATTTCTAGAAATAGTGGTGTGTTTTGATAACAGAACAATTGTTTCATGTTCATCTATTAGAGTAACAATGCTGAACATTCAATGATAATTCAATATAATTATAAACCATATTTTATGGATCACGTTATTGATTAAAATAACTTCCATGGATAGTTAATATATTTTAAATATTATAGTTATGGTTATGTTTTGAATTAAAGATAAATGGAATGATCAATGTTTTGAACTAAACATTTTTTGTATGACCACACAAGAAATAAAATCAAAATGTAGAGGTAAAAAGTATCTCTTTGTGTAGATATATTTAGAGAATTTATATGAATTAATGGAATATGATTGACCATACTAAAAACCAGTGTAATGGTGAGATATATTTAGAAAAAATATAGTGATGTTGAATTGATTCCATCTCTCATATAAAAGGGGTTGGTATCTTGGATCTATATAACATGATAGAATAGTTAGAGAGATTATATACGAGACAGATCAAGTTATCTATCTTAATCAGAAGTAGTAAAGAGACCAAATAATTTCATTACATGATATTGTTTAATTCTATAAGTGGTTGTTTGAGATAAAAAGTCTTGCACTAACACATTCCCACTATGACACTATTGGATTTCCCTCACTACTCTTGCATTAATGATTATTGTATCATTATTTATTTCATAGGTATTAACTAGGGTGCATTAATAAAATTCAAGGTAATATGTATTATTTTTCACAGAAAATACATATAGATATAGGAAACCAAAAATCACAAAATTCATATTTAAAATTAGGCCAATGAATAAAAACCTATGATACCTTACTTGAATCCAATGTTAAACTCACTGCCTTTGATGGTGGTGGATAGAACCAACCTCATCAAAAGAAAACCCTATTACAGAAATAATGGGAATAGAGGTGAGATATAAAGACTTCATAATTATATGTGATCATTGTGTCAACTGCACATGATAAATGATTCATGACTCCAATTCGAACATGATCAAAAGGTAATATTAAGGATTTCACAAACATAATAGAATTCAAATTATCAAGAGAATTTTTAATATAAATGAATCCATCCTCAAACAATAATCGATAAATATATATCAAGATTCTACCAACAACCAATGATCCCTTTATCCCCTATATCATCCATGAATACTTATGAATCAAACAACAAAACATTTTTAAATTAGAACTTCAATGTGTATAATTGATGATAAACTCACCATGTAATATACTTCACTAAGGCAACAAGCCATGTGTGGGATCCATTCTAGACACCCACCCAGTCTAATGAAACAAAAAAAATCAAATTTATCATCCCAAAATAACATAAAATTTCATCAAACATCCTGAAAAACATAAATATATCAACTGAGTAGTACACCTAAACTCAAATGACATATAATAATGATATTTAAAGATTTATAATTCTTATATATATATGCCACAGCTGAAATCCAAATCATATATAAGTGATCTCACTATGGGATTAAACAATAATACATCCACTATTTTAATTAAACATGTGGTTATAAACTATTCTATATCATCAAATGTATATTTGGTTTGGATTTTCTAGTGATATATAGAGAAATGAGTTGTCTTTCTTTGATTAAAGAGGTGAGTTTTCATTCATGATGAAAATGATACCTATGGGATCATGGGTGATTAGGTATTTTTTAGTAAACACCTAACAAATCATCTAAAATAATGGTAGTATCTATTTTAGTTTAAAGGATGTAATGTGGAAACAATATAAGGCTCACACCCTCCCCCACCTACACCCCACCTCCACCCCCACCCCCACCTACACCCCACTACCCATTCCACTCACCACCTGAAACGCCACTGCACACTGCACCCCCCAACCTTAACCCCCACTAAACCCCCCCTACTCCCCACACCCCCACTTACACCCCCCACTACCCACCTGCAATCTCACTCCCCCTAGCACCACCTCCCCCAGTTGCAACCCCACTCCCCACTGCACCCCAACCTATACCCCCACTCCCCCACCTGCACCACCACTCCCCCAACCCCAACCACCACTACCCCCTAGCACCCCCACCCACATACACCCCAACTGCCCCTTCACCCCTATATACACCCTCGTTACCCAGGACACCCCCTTCCCTACCCCAGCACACCCCATTCCCCATGCACACTGCATACACCATGAACAACCCTACCCCTACCCCCTTCCCCCCATCTACAATGCAACTTCCCACTTCACAGCCCCACCCTCCTTCACCCCTACTCTCACCACCTACACCCCCACTCCCCTACACCCAGCACCCCCCCCCCACATTCACACCCACTGCCTCTTCACCCCCTGCCCCTAGCACGCCCTCTGCCCTGCCCCAAACACACCTAGTGCCCCCGGGACACCCATCCTCCCAGCCCCCTACCCCTCCTACCCCTAGCACACCCTTTCCCTAGGACCATACCTTGCACACCCCATACACCCCCTTCACACACCCCATTCCCCTTGCACACCCACTACACCCTCCCCCTGCCCCTATAAAAAGGTAATTATTTTTATTTATAATGAATATGTTGGCATTCCTTGTCATATTTTATTGGATGGGTAACAATTTCAATGTTAGTATGGGGTGTTTATGAATTCGACCAATGAAATATTCAAATTCCAGATAAATATAATAATTCCTTTTATAAATTCAATAAAATAAGATGTATTTGAAATATTAGACCACCTCATGCTTTCCAATTACTGGTAAATAATGTTCAAATAATTGTATGGTCTAAAATAAATATTGAATAAGCGAAGATGGGTTGTTTCTAATGATGATCATTCAATTAATGAATAATTTAATTTTTAAAAAATTCCAATGTGGAAGATCAAGAAGAGGGAAACCATGCAATTGGATACTCCTATCAAGTTAAAAAATGATTCATTGTGAATATTTGTTTATAACCATATATAATATGCCTCAAGAAAAAACTAAAAATATAGATTATATATCACTTCAATATGTTAAAGATAAAGAAACCCCATATTGTGGTAAATATATAAATTGTTGGTACAACCCACAAGAGAAAATTAATTCCTTTTAGAATGAATTTAATATTTTTGAAAGATGATGAATAAATGAATTTTTATCTCATGGATGAATTTAGGTAAACTATAAAAATAATGTGAAATAAAATGTATGGAAAAGTGACATTATTGCATCACATTTTCATGATGTAAAGCCTATGAATGAGTAGAAATGAAGATATATCCAATATCATATCTGTGTAATGATGTGAATAAAAAATTGAGATAACTCGAAGTAAATGGATTTCTCAAATTCATAATTTAAGAGGAAAACTAGAGGAAGAGATATGGATTATGAATCTATAATATGATATTCATATCAGAAGAAGGATGCGAAAAATAGAAGAAACTCATTTGAAAACTATTACTAGTATAATGATGAACAATAAATGTGTTTCTATATAAATGTAGTATATATCTAGTATAAATCATGTAAGAGGAACTCAAATAAGTATGGTGATGAAGTGAAAATACTATATGAGTGTGTATAATGAACCAAGATAATTCAACAGTAAGGAACGTTCTATTAAAACACGAGGATAATATCATGTCGTTCATTGATCAACATCAGTTATTTTGTAAAGAAATTCCCATCATAAATTTCTAGGTATAACATGTAAATAATGTGAATCGGGTAGTTCACGTACCTACTTAGTTGTAACACATGGAAGAGATCACGAACATGGTCTAACATTGCTGGAAATTCCATGTGGATAGAATACTCACATCCCCACCATAAGATATTGAATGTACAGATGACCATTGGGGATAGCATGATACACCATTCAAGCCTCCATAATACTCATCAAAGGGAGAAATTCAAGAAAAAATGGTCCCCATGGTCAAAATACAAAGGTCAAAGATGTCAATCTATGTAAGATATATATCTCCCCTAAGATGTCCCCATATCATCAATATTCACTAGTTCTTTCATTTCCATACCTTTCACAATCTTCATTCCATTATGTGATGTCTCACCAATCAAATTCCAACAAAAATTTGACATGATGGGTCTCTCATATATATATATATATCATATAAAGGTTCAATAATAAATTTAGAGTTATTGATTTTATTATAATAAGACATTACCTATAGAAATTGATGACCACATTTATGAAATTTCAAAAAAACGATCTCAACATATCCTATAATTAAAACATAGTGACATAATTCTACCAATCTATTTGGGATTTTATTTATGTTCTCTTCATAAAATGGGTTCCAAAATCATCATGTAAGGATTTCAAAAAACTAGATAGAAATTGAGAATTTTAATCATAGAAAACCAATGAGGGTACCACTTGATGTCTATTGAGAACCCCTATATAAAACTTCCAAAGATATCAACTAAAAATTTCTACCAAAATTAATGAATTTTTTCCAACATATTACGTTGGTAAAAATAACTAATATATCATCACATCCTATCCCTCTCTATGTATTTTCCATCACAATATTAATAGATATTTAATTCCACTTTCACTCTATATTATCAAGAGGCTATATCAATCCTGCTGACACATGACGATCAATATTAACATGATCATGTTTGATACATCAATACACAAACTCAATGAAATACCACTTTATAGAATCCCCCAAAAACATGTTCAGATATTGCATTCTTTGTTAGAAACCTCACAGTCCAGAAACATTAACATTGAGTGGTTACCATAAAATAGTTCTCAAGTAAGATATAAAGGAACATTCTTAAATAAATCCTACCAGTGAAAAACTGAGAGTTCAAAGATCGAAAATAAAATATTCCCTATGGAAATAATTAGATGGAGGTGGGGTGTCCACCTTGAAAGAGAAGCATATTCGGGAGGTACGATGGGCACATCAGAGGAGGACTACGAAAGGTGGTGTTGACACTACAAAGTAGCATTTAGCGGGGTCAATCCATGAAATATGAGGAGGATAGTGGTAGGATGGGGGGTCTTCAGAGCTATGTAGAAAGTGAGGTATTGAGGCCACATAGGCGGGGAGGTGGCCTGGGTGATTCAGAGCCATGTCGTTAGGGATGTGGGGAGGATGCATCAGATTAGCGGAGGAGTATGAGGAGCAATCCTGGGTGATGACTCATGGGGGAAGGAAGAAATGTGATTTTTGAGGAATCATAAGAGAGGTAGGGGGATGGGGAGGAGTAAGGGTATAGATGAGGGGCATACTGCATGAGGGATGGAGAAATCATGAATTGAGAAGCTAATACTTGATTGGATAATCTATGTCATGAATGAAGGAACCACAATGAGGAATGGGGGACCCAAAGCCTGAGAGGATAAATGAGATAGGATAAAAGTGATGGCAAGATGTGAAATATGTGAGGGGATAAAGGAGGTCATGGTGATAGAAAATCATCAGGGAGGATTAGAGGTAGTCGGGGGAGGTGGGATATGCAGTGAGAGGGTCGAGTATTGGGGAAATTAGTGGAGTCTAGAGGGAATCAAAAAAAGAGATGAAAATTTATAGCCACTGATCAATATATAACCATTTCTATAAACACTATATATCCCAAAACCTATAAAACCAAGGTGAGAGGTCTGTGGCTATAGATTATATTTCCATTATTGGTTGTGTACCCATCATATGGGTTGTCATTCCAAGCGTATTTCTATGTATAAAAACATGAATTTCCAAAAATTACATGATGTTTACATCTAAAAAATCTCTCATCCCATATAACTGACTACCCAGCTAGTTACATTACTATGTACTAATTACCACAATTTACTCAATGTACAAAAATTATAGTTATAAAATATCATTCTTTATAAAATGTGAGGAACTCAAAGCATGTGTTCAAAAAACAACATTTCATTTAGTTGGTTTTTTCAAATGGGAAACCCCTAGCATCCTCTTAAAATCAAAGTTATTCCCCAAGAAATAATAAATGAACTTTCATGGAGTCCCCACCAGTTATAATAGGATTATATATCATAATAAAACTAATATATAGACATAATGGAAGAAATATGAAAAATTACTACATCATGGAATATATGCAAAATAAATGGTTTTAAATATTCTCTAGGATACTGCTAGAGCTCGATCTGGTCCGAATCTATACAAAGGAAAAAGTATGATAGAATCATTATACACTTCTCCATTAATTATTATCACACCACAAGGAATTACACTCTCCATTTTCCTTATTTTTTGTGAGAAATCACAAAATGGGGTAGGGGTAACAGTTCTACCTTAATTAGTTAATTAATTATTTATAATTGTTAAATTAGTTATATAACTATACCCTCAACTAGATTCCAAATTTATGATGTGGGTTAATAACTTTCTTAAAGAAAATTCCCCTTTACAAACACAATAGTTTTATTAGATTATCAATCACACAAAATATTCAAATGATATCTATACAATAAATCATGAAGAAAAATTAATAATCAAATTATTAAATTTTAAATAATCCACAAGAACATAATATATTCTGAATTTTTACAAACTTTCATCCATGCATAAACACCATATTCATAAACCAACATATTGTTTAACATAATTATTATATATTCATTTCTATTAAAAAGTATCCATTTTAGTCCTCAATATATTATGATACAAAATATTTAAACTTATTCTTTATTTATGAAACCATATGAAATAATCGTATATGGCATGGTTCATGGACATTTCAAATCCTCTCTTTCTTTTAATTTTCATTATATATTTATGGGATGGTTAAAGTATGTGATAATTTGTGTATATGATCAATAATATATTTTATTTATATAGAATTTCATATATATAGAGCTGAGGTATATATCTGTTGTTTATATAATATATGTAATATTCAAATAAGACGAATTAACTATGGATTATTAATGATTTAGATTATAGTAAACCTATATAGCTGGTACAATTGTTACTAGATTTTTTGTTGATATTTAATTTATTTTATAGAATGTGGAAACATTTGTGTTTACTTTTTATTCCCAAAAAAATAATAATGTTTGGTTCATTAAATTATTATGGTATTCCTATTACCCAATAAGATTTAATGGGTGAATATTTTTTGGGTATTGAATTTTTTTTGAACATGGGACTATTTAATCTATGGTATTAAATAGAAAACCTTAATGTTGTCATTCTGATGGGAAGAAATGATTGAAGGTTGACTCTATGAGCATTTTATTTTGAGGTATTATATATGTTCATTAGTTTTTCATAACAATTATTAGGATATTGGTCAACTAAATAAGTTTGATGACATTGGAAATTGTTATTTTAATCTTACAAAACAATTTATTATTTTACTAATTACTAGAAATTTAAATATTATAGATATTAACTCATCAATAGAATATTGGTTATTTTTATTCATTTTCCTTTTCCATACTCATCAAATTGGTCAGGTATTTAGAACTATATTTATATTGAGGTTATCTCAGTATACCTTAATATGGACAGTCATCAATCAATCAATCATAATAGATGGAATATTAAAACTTCATGAACATATGGATGTTTTAGGGGTGCAATGTCATTAACTATATGTTTTTTTATAATAATTCAATCTCACACTTCTATGATACATTCTTAGATTTCCTAATCCTATTTCGGGAATAATCTAATGCATTAGAGTAAAACATAATGATGATAAATGGGATCAAATCATTCACCTATGAATGATTTGATGATAGATTATCATCCACCCATGGGCATTGTAATCATGGAGAAATTTATTTGATAAGTGTTTCTATTGTAGTATCATCTACATGGATAAAATAATTGGTTTCTTTTAATCCAAAATTAATATAGAATCAGCGGAATATCATAAACATGGTGGATAGATTATAGTGGTGTATCATATTGAACAACTATGGAATTATGATGTTTCATCCACACTAATATTTATATTAGTGGTGTATTATCTTCTAGGGGTGAATGAAACCTCATTCCATATTTATAACAAGTTTTTTGATCATATAATATTAATGATGGATGATTCATGATAATATATATTTCAAAGTTTATTGTATTTGATCTATCAAATATTGAATATAATAACTCATTATCCTTGATAATATTTTAAGAAGTGATTTATATTATATCCTAATACGTATGATCATAACGTAGTTATATCATCACATTTATGTGGTGAAAACCATTTATTTGGTCACCTATAATTTTTAATGAGATATTCACTGGGTGAAATGTTATAAATTAATTATTATCTAAAATATTGAAAATTAAAATTGATCATGGGATGTATTTATTGAATAATTTGTGCACAATATTGGAAGAGGACATGATTGTATACTTGAACACTACTCGGGAACATTGTTACCCATGTATACTATATGGTTCATGGACCATATAAAAAGAATCCCTATAAATTTAATTAATGATATGATATATCCTAGTTGGTATCATGAGATAAATACTCCAATAATATGGGACATATTATGGCTAACTGAATTAATTATTATTCCCTTATTGTAAAATATATAATCCACCACATATTAACAAGTTAATAATGTATGAAATTCATGAGATTAACCAGTATTCATTTTCAATTATCAATTTAAAGATACCTTATAAAAAATATAGTATCTTTTAATTTTTTCTTATATTTGTTGGGTGTAATTATTTTTATCTTTTTTTGTTTTTGTTAAGGATATCCTTAATGTTGTTTAATGTATACCCACATTTAAATATTGAATCTTTATACTAATAAATATCCTTAATATTACATGAAATTGTTCATAAGCTGTGTGGTATGAAAATCATTCAAATCATAGATGTAATTGTTTTTTGACATATTAATATAGTTGGAAAGGGATGTTTTATAATATTATTGGAATTTATTCATTACTCCTCTTGAAATATCAATGTCATATATAATATAAGTGTCTTATGTGTCATGTTTTTCTTTTAAAAATTCATTATTATGTAATAGTTAATGTATTGAAGGAATTAATAATTATTTTATACAAACACTCGATATGATTTTTTAGGATATATAATATAATTGATCATTAAAAAAGGTCACATACCTTTAACCTAGTAGTGAGGCCCAATATGATGATTATATTGGAAAACTACATATTTATTTGAATATTCCCCATTTTTTCAGAAACACCAGACCCCAAACCCATAATAAAACTTAAAAAACATACAACAAAATATTTTAAATTAATCAAATGTTAGAATATATTTCTAAAAAATAAAATATGTATATCTTAAAGATAAGTGTTTTCTAGAAACATAATAAATCATAATCTAATAAATCAAAAACATATTTTAAAAAAACAATTTTTACCAACTATATAATATGATAATAAATTTATATTTATTCATTAATGTGTCTCATAAATTTTAAACCAATGTAATTTTCTAGGAATATCATTTTGAATAATATCATTATAATCATAGGGGATAAGAATCATATAAAAGAGACAGTAAATACTCTATTTAAGGTTAATCAAAATAGTAGGGCATAAAAAATGATATTTGAGGTTTAATCACTATTTTATTCATGAATAATTTTAATAAATGGTATTGATTATATTTTATACCATTACTAAATATGACATGTTATTTCAAGGCTCGTTGTGCATGAAATATTTTTTTTTAAATATATAAAATAAAATAAGTGAATTTTTTTCAAAAAAAGACAAATCACACACAATTATTTTTATAGATCATTAATTTTAGGGAACAATTGATTTCAATAATTTGGGATTCACACTAAGAGATACATAAATCTTGTTTGTGATGGGAGTTTGTAGGAAAGTCGTTATGACTTATGAATTATTTAAATAAGTTAATGAATATACTTATTTATAAAAAACTGATTTTGATTATAAATAAGAAGTTATATATTTTTACAATAGTTCATTTCTAATCAATAGAGACCAAGAGACGTTTAAGTGAAGTATTCATGGAAATCGACATTGAAAAAAAAACAGGATCAAGGAACATTGATCCAAAAATGTTTATGGATTTTTTCCAATGGAAAGTACAAATCATTATTCATCAATAAACCATAAAACTCCACATTTGATTTTTTATCATGTTTTTCATCCCTTTTGTTAACACCATTTTATTATGGATGAATTACATAAATATAATTGATAATCTCATCAATAATAGATTTAAATTGATTGAATTTTAATCTTCTTTATTATTATTTACTCCACTTAATTCATATTTTTAAATCATAATGAATTGAGTCTGATTGAGCAATGGTCAAATTTCATTACTCATGTGCTACGGATATGGGTTTTCTACCCCATTCATATTCATGTTCATCTTAGGAATTTCTTATGAACCACATGGGGATTAATATATGGTATACTATCATTGATTGACAATTATTTGGACCTACATATGAATATCACATGTGATGTACATGAATGATGTTATTATAATGTTGTGATGAAGTCGATGGACTATCATAAGTAGATAATATCGATTTTGTTTCCTATTAATGATATTATTTATATGAGATAAACGACTGGAAGGAAATATTGTTTGATGAGAAAATATGTTCATGGTTTCTTATGAGTGACGAAATAAAGGCTCAACCTACCCATCATATACATGTTTCTATGGGGTTGTTGGATCCATATATATGCATGATTATGTAGAGGAAGATCCCATAGTATATAGAAAATCCAAGGTTACATGATTTAAAATATGGTGTTACATGACATGTGGGACCTAATGGTTGTGTTTCTATGGTTTCATCTTGATTTATATATCACTTGTTAGGTGACATAGTCACACATCATGTGACCCATCCATGAAGGATTGTGGTATTCTATGTAATATTAATGGATAAATAATTAACTAGATTAAAAGTAGAAAAACATGTTATTGGACATTGACATGTCTATGTGTACATAGGCAGGTACACGGGCATGCTAGATTTAATTTTTTTTCAATAAATAAAAGTATTATGTCAAGAAACCTCTACACGCAGTGTGATTCACTCACAATCCATATATTTTGAGGTATAAAATCAATATGAGTATTAACCACATGTGAGTGAATTTTAATAGAGGGACAATCCATGTAATCCTAGTACATGATATATACCCCCATTTATGTATGTTTGTAGCTTTTCATTTATATAGTCTAGAATAGCCCTTGATGAGTGTGTAACCTTGGAATAATTTTTAAGGATACAATGTTGTGTTACATCCACATCATATGATTTTTATCCCCTCTATACATCAGTATTATATTTATTCCATGGTGTCCTGTTATGAGATTGTATTGTGATCATTTTTCATCATTATATCATTGTTTTCTTGGAAACAGTGTGACCTCCTTGATCAGGGTTTTAATGCTCCATCTAATAGGATGTATTGGTGGGGTTCATGGAGTCAATGATATTTGACTCACCATGTAGCATGATTATCCATATTTGGATCATGGTGTCCCATAGTAGATCAAATTTTTATTTCCTACTAGAGTATAAAAGTCTTCTGAGACATGTTATATTTATTTTTTGTGGCCCAACCATGTTGAAATATTGATTTAGTGTCTTAGGTAATTTCATTAATCATGGTGTTGCCTCTCTCCGAACAAGAATTTCTTGTTTCTAAATCCTGTTAGTAGAAGATGTCTGGGAATGCCTACTGGAATGGTGTCCTTAATTAGTATATCTAGGTGTTTTTTGTTATGCATTTTTTACGTATTATATTTAACCAAATATACTTTATACATCATTTTTGGTGTTTTCAGTGAGTCCTAGTGGATATCATTTGAAATATCCTTGAATGGGATCTTCCCATATGTATCATGTCTCATAAAGACGTAGTCCCGCATGATAGTGTATCGTAGGATATGAAAAAGTTTTAGCATATGTTTATATGGATAGATTTATTTATTAATATGGAGTTATATTTTTATTATAGTCCACATATTGGAGTATTTTGGGAATTTTATTTTTTTTCTCTATGATTTTATTCACTTTCTATCACTTTTATTACATTAAAATCATATAGTGGTGGTGGGATGATATATTTATGCTTGAATTGTTTCAATTTGTTTTACATATCATCATTGTGTGGTAATGGATATGTGTGAATGTGTACTAGTAAATACAGAAAATTCCTCCCATTTGTGGGATATGACTACTCGTCAACTGTCAATGTCCCCTAACGTATTGGAGACCGTATTGTGGAATATTTTTTGGAACATGATGGGTTATGTTGTAATGGAGTGGTATTGAATTATTCACTATAAACATAGTAAACATTTCTATGATATTTATTTTTGGAAACATTTTTTAGTATTTCAAGTTTTCATTTCATGTTAAGGGAACAATTGTTGTTATGAGATCTAAAATATCCATAAAAAGGGACTTTGACTCCCTCCCATTTAATTTGATTATGATAGAAATTGGTTTCATTGAAAAACATTTGTACAATAATTATATATGAATTGGTTGTGTTGTACATTTCTTTCTTGAGTCAAATAAAAATATATATTATTTTATAGTGTTGGAACATGTCGTATATCTAGATATATAGATTTACAATTCCATCCATGGTTCCACTGGGTGGCCATGTGAATGATATACAAAGTGGTTGGGCATTAGTGAAGGATCTCCTAGCTAATATCACACATATAGGGGGTAATAAACCATACAATAATCCAATGAGTAGAAAATTGAATTAGATGTCCTTATAGAGGATAGATGCCAACAAAGTGCAATTCACCCACTTTATTTCTAGTGACCTCCATGGATTCTAGGAAAGAAAAACCTCTATTTGGATAGGAATTGGCAATATGCAGTCACTCATATGACCACCTTGTGAGGAAATATGAATATAATGTGGGGGTCCTCGTGGTGATTTTCTGTTTGGGATCATCTGGTCAATGTCTTAGCATAGTAATCCACTATTGTGATGAGACAACACTCTCATTGTATGAATTTGAACATCCCATTATGGAGTATTTCATTTACAACATGTTGTGATCAGTGTGATTATAAGGGTTTAGGTATCTGTAGTAGGGTAGTTTTATTATGGAGGAGTAAATAGTTATGTTGATTGAAGTATCATTATAATAGGTGGATATTCATTGGGGAATTTTATTAGATAACAAACATTTGATAATGTATTACACTAGTGTATTAATGATCCATGGTCTACCATCACATTCCAACCAATGTTGGGGTGATTCAGTGGGACATGGTTGTGTGTATATTCATGGATGATAGGGGATCAATAGTGGGTGATGGTAGTATGTACCCAATAGATGAGACCTTGGTATCACATTAATGATAGTAATCAAAATTATCAAAGAATGTTAGATGATTAAGTGGGCGATCCTAGGACACAGGGTCAGTGGGTCCAAGGCCATCTTGATGGATTGAATCTTATGTGGGAGAGGTGGTGTTTCTCATATAATATTCAGGGAAATCTTGATCAGGATTTTCTGATATGCCAAACAAATGATTGATATACGTTCCTCATTCCATTGATTTAAATGCATATGTCGTAGAAGGGTTATTTTTCGGTAGAAGATATGAAAGATGGTCCACTAGAGAAGCATAAGTTGGTCAGAGGTTCGACCAATTACAACCCCCTCCTCTAGGTGGTCCACTCCAGGATCACGAAGTTAGATATTGTGGATGTGTTTGGATTTTTTCTATGGTGTCCCATGACACTAAGAGTTCATTTGTAACACCCCAAGATTTTATAAGATATATTCTTCTTAATTTCTTCCATATATTATATTGTACACTACACCAATATTATCTTGGGCTACATGAAACATCATATTAACTTGCAGTATACGCAAGACTAATCTTGGATCATGTTACATACAATTTCAAGTTTGTTTGATAGTAGTTATTCTACCCAACATTGATTATATATATATATATATTCAATGAATAAATTAAATATTTTTGGAATTTGTTTTACATAATAACAAACAAGTCTTGCACTACATGCAACCCTAACTTGGATTGCATTACACGCAATCACAATCTTCCTCGATAGTGTGTGTTGTACGCAATACCAGGTTTCAAAAAACAACAATATATGGTTATAACATTATTATAAACTAGCCGTTATGAATAGTATTTACCACATTTTAAATTTTATATTATTATTAATCATAAAACACATTTTATAGAACATGGTATGAGAACAAAATAAATTTTTCGGTTAAAATAAGTATTTTTCAAAAAAATGTAGTTTTGTCGCCTTTTAATTGCGCACACATTTTAAATATAAATATTGAAAATTTTATAAGATCATTTTTACAAAATAAAATTTTTCTTTTGATTCAGGATATAAAAATTTACTTTGGATAAATTTTTGATATTTTTCTGATAAGTTTCTTATTTTTATGAATAGTAAAAATACGCTAAATATTAATTAAAAAAATATTTTTTAATCACAATACTTTATGTGGTTAAATTATAATATTTAATGGTTTTAAGGTATAAATAGAATATATTTTTACCATTTAATATAATTAATTTCATTACTATAAATTTTACATTGAATTCATAGGTAAAAACAATTCAATCTTTGGCAATGTCTTATCTTTTAAAACCCGTTTTTTGAACAATGCGATTAATTTTAAATTAATTAATGAAACTTCCATGTTTTGAATTTTAAAAAATGGATTCCATATTTTAATTTCGTGGGTCCAAATTATGTTAATATGTTACTTTTATTTTTTTGATTTTATGAATAGTAACTACGATAATTTTTATTTACTATAGTTAGATGTAAATCGGGTAATTAAGGGTAAAAATAAGATTATAAAATTGCCCTAAAACCTTCTAAAATTCTAGTGGATGACTAAAATTAGACCCATATCACCTAATGGTTGGAATATATTAATATTAATGGACTTTTAACCATGAAAATAATTTAATTATTCTTAAAACCAAAGAAAGAGACAACTTGTCACTCTTAATTTTTATATGTATAATAATTTTAATTGAGTGATAAATATCATGAAACTTCACCCATGAATAATATCTAGAAAGATAATTAAATTATCTACATAATTTGAATTTATTTATATTTTTTATGGATTAAATAATTATCATTAAAGGTGACATAATAGTGTTGTTGAATTTATTTTATTGATTGAAATATCAAATAAATGGTTTTAAAAATATTAAAATATATATTGTATGAACTATTTAATATGAACCATGAATTTTCTAGATAAATATGACGTGTTATAAATCTATTAAATATTTTATTTCAAACATATCTTCTCTATGGATTTTATTTAAATTCAAATAAATGAATAGTATCAAAATTGACAATATTGTTATTTTATAAAAATAACATAATATAAAATTGTTTCAAAATCACAAAAATATTTTAAAATTATAAATTAAAATTTATATGATCTAAAATATAATACATTATCCAATTATAGAAACTCAAAACACTTATGTAATTATTTATAACACTTTAAAATTTAGAATCTTATTATCACAAATAAAATTAAATAGATTAAATAAGGATAAATCATGTTGATAAGGTTTAAAATAAATTTAAAACATGTCTAAATTTTATTTGTTGATGATATGTAAACCCTATATCATCTAATCTTTGAATATGAGTCATTTTTGGAGGTTTTTATGTGGGTTTTGATTTATTAGAATTTAATATTGTTGAGGTTTCCAACGGTGCCCCTCTCTTCCCTTATAAAAGGGAAACTCCACCCTCTCCTATTCACAACACCTTGAGCATTCAATCTTGGCCATACCCTGACCATTTATCATCTCCCCTTCCATAGAAACATTCTGGTGGTCCTGGTATTCTTCCAAGACCATCTTTAGTTCCCTAAGTGATGATTATGAGGAGGCGCGTCGAAGAAGAGGTAATCTCTTTTACCGATTCATTCATGTTTCTTTCTTGATCAACTTCCTCTTATTTAGTTGTTTCATTTTAAAGCAATAAAATCAGTATCACTAATATAATTATAAGATATTATATATATTAAACAACCCCATTTCACCTTCTATCCATCCTACGGAAAATGAAATCACCGCGTGTGCGTATGTACAGAATACCGTCTCCACACCGTGGTGTAATTAGTTTTTCCACCACCACCTTAAATGGATGGGTATAATGGTGTAAAGAATAAATTTTTTTGGTTATTATAACATCATACTGATTCTGATATATTATATCATCCACTCCAATTCTATTCAATAATTATGGGAACGATATCATCGCTCGTCCGTACGTACGGACTACCGTCTCCACGAATGTGATGAGATACATTTTCCATGATTAACCATTCAAGTATGATTATAAAGTATATATATAATAAATAATCATAAAATATGTTACATAATAATGATATTGGATTTATGTTCAAATATGTTTTATTTACTTAATTCAAGTCAATTCAATAAGGAAACGAAAACAATGTTAATGCGTACGTACGACCTACCGTCTCCATGAATGGTGTATTTCAATACATTTATCAATATATCATATATATTTATATGCTGAATATATATTATATATAAATCATGTTTTACATTCTGGAGTTATGTAACTAAGGATATAAATAATAATATTAATAACAACAAGTCGAAACACATACGATAAATGAAACGATTTTATCCAAAACACTACTTTAACATAGAATTTACAAAAGAATGGGTAATATAAAGTCATAAGTGAACCATATATGATATAATAAAAATGAATATGATTTTGTATTAATTCAATGAAATTATTTAAATCATTATACAAGAGGTTTAGATACTACAAATCATATCATACATAAGGTAAGGGATAATTTTTCAATCTCATTTTTATCCGAGATTGCTTATACGTAAGTATTTACTGGGGTTATATTTTTCATCCAAGTCCATAAAATGTTTTTAATAATGTGTTTAATATTCTTCCATGTATGTTTAAAGTCATTATTACCCCTCTATTATATTTACATTGTGTTATGGAAGGAATCATTCTTTTTTTAACATATAAGGAACTTTTTGACTTTTCCGGAAAAAGTATGAGAATAATGTTCTTTTAACTTTTACGGCATGAATGTAATTTTATAGTTTTATATATCCTTATTTTCATTAATATTAATCTAAAATATTTCATTATTATTTTCAACAAAATATTTTTCCTTTAAAATTGAATGGCATTTTGTGAAAATAAAATGATTTTGAAGAAAGAAGAATATTTTCCTCAAGAATTCATTTCAAGTGTTTTATCAAAACCATTTTCCATATAAGATGACATTATCTTATATGTGTATGTTTCATGTATAATATCTCTATGATTTAAATGATTTCAATTTTCATATGTTGAAATGATATCCATTTGTTTTATTTGGATTATGTTATGATGGGATGATGTTTATGAAACCCATTTTATTCTTTGGATTATGATTAATGATTTATGTTTATGTTGTGGAACATGTATGAATAATTTCAATTTGAGATGGGTGGGACTTATATCTCCCCCCAATACATTGGTTATAGATTTATATCTTATGATATAGACATGGCTAGAATGACATGTTAATTCGGTTCAGTGATACAGGACTGGAATGGGGAGTGAACTCGATTCAGTAAGGGACTTTGTCCACTACGATGATTGTGGAAGCAATGCCTTTGCTACTATAGAAATAATATCAAGTAGAAAATGGTTTTCCATAATTACATGTTTTATTCCCATGCTATTTTTTCTTGATTTATGTTCTATTATGATATATGCCTTACGTACTGATATGTTTTGTGTCATTGTTCAAGATTTGTATGTTTAAATATTATGTTCATGTTTTCAAGTTCAAATTTATATGGTTAGTTTTATTTTCTCCATGATTACCCTTACTGAGCATTTTTTCTCACCCTTTATATATTTTATTTTCCCCAGGATATAACGAAAGTTTTTAGGTAGGAAAATAAAAGGGGATGATCTTTATGGGAGATGTTGAATATCTTTCTCCATGATTAGAAGATTATGTTCTGAGTTTCCAAAGACACTAAAATATTACGGTCCTTGTGTGTTTGTTTTTGTTATGTATTAAGTATTCTTTAAAAGTAATGTAATGCCCATGTACGTCAAGTTTTGGGTCTCTATAGTTTATATCAGAGGAAAAGTTTAGTTAACCTTTAGAAACTAGGATGCGAGAACTTTAGTTAGATCCCTAGAGATATTTCTAATGTATGTTTAGGGATGTCCCTAAGGTTAAGTATAAGTATAGTTTATAATCCTAGAATTACGGTAACGATATTATAATAATACCTATGATGTTATATATTGATGGTACTCCACCTTTATTATGTTGTTTTCCCTAGCATGATTTTTTCCTCTAAAACCATTCTTTTTGGGTTTTAGACGATGGTTGGAACCCGAAGGAACCATGTTGATCAATTTAATGGACAATGCAATGATTTTACTCTTGAACAAACCAATGTTATGGGAGATAGAGTGAAAAATCTTATTGCTATACTTGCACAAGCTATGAATCATTCTGGACTTACAAATGAGCAGATAAGTGACCATGTTCTATTGAGTCCTTTATGAGGCACCATCCACCTTCTTTCATTGGGTCTTCCAATCCACTTGTTGCTGAACAATGGATCAATTCCATTGAAAAGTTATTTTCCATACTTCGCTGTTCGGATCATGAAAAATCCATTCTAGATATTTACCATTTAGAAGGTGAAGCAGATCAATGGTGGACTCTAATTAAGAATACGAGGTCCTGAGATAAAATTTAATCCATTAAATGGTATGAGTTAAAGAACTTATTTTTCAATAAGTACATCCCTCACATTCTTCGAAAGAAGATGAAAAATGAGTTCCTTGTTCTTAATCAAAAGGATGATGAATTTGTTGGAATATACGAAGCGAATTTTTAAAGGCTTAAAAGGTATGCATCTGGCTTTATCATCCAACCTGAAAGTAAAGTTGATCGATTCTTCAGTGGCATAAAACTAAGTCTTCAAAGGGAATTAACTATAAGAGACTTCAATAGCTATGAAGAAATTGTGCGTTGTACTATCAAGGTAGAACTGGATGTTGGTGTTACATATCCATCTCATGGTATTGACAAGAAATGAAATATGGAGTTCATGGAAAAATCTCAGAACAATGGTGAAAAGAAGATGAATGTTAATTTATGATCAAAGTGTGCAAAGAATCATGGAGGAGATTGCCTAAAAGGTACTAGAAAATTTTTTATGTGATGAAATGAAGGTCATCGAATAATTGAGTGTTGATGTAATGAGAAAAAGGTATATAATGATGTGAATAGAGAAAAGACTGTAGAGAACGCTCCACCAACACTTAAATGCTTCAAGTGCAAGGAAATGGGGCATTATGCTAATCAATGCCCTTATCTAAGGGTTAATGAAGATTGATGTGAGCAACCTCTTAAGTAAAAGGATAAATGGAAGTCACATGAAATTACTATTTGTGATTTTGAGTATGAAAATGATGTTGTGGAATGATTAACCGTTTATGTAATTGGATTTCAAAATATTATCATGGAATTTCATTTGTGGTATCGTGGAATTTTGGAATATCAATGTATTAGTTGTCAATAATTATATGGTACCTATAACCATGAAAAGTGATTGAAATATTTTAGGAAAGAAGATTATATGAACATAATAAAGGGTTAAAGAGAAAATGAAATGAGCTCATGACTGATATCATGGTTTCAGTATATAGAAATTTTGGGATTTTGGTATGTGGAACGAGTTAACTTTTGACAGCATTCATGTTTTCTCTAAGGTTAAATGGGTATTCATTTATCAAGAGAATACATGATTAAGGTAGTCACATGTTTGGAATGTGACCAACAAGACATATCATATGATATATGGGGGATAAATGATGGTATTCACATGCTCGGTAGATGATATTTCTAGTAATTGTTTTCTTTATACTATGAGATTGGAAAAATGTATTTTAGATAAGCCTAAAGATTGGAATGGATTATGTTGGACATAATTTAGTATTGTTTAGGGATATAATTTTTTTTGATATTATTAATGGGATGTTATAAAAATGTAGTTTTAGAAAAAGGAAAACCCATAGGATGGGTGACAACCCGTCGTGTCGGACAAGGCTGTGTGAATCAAACCCACAACTGAAGTGCGACAAGCCTTTATCACCAACCACTAGCATACAGGAAGTCCCTAGTTAGTAGAAACTAGTTTTATTTTATTAAGAGGTATGATAGATGAATTATAATTCCATTTTTGGAATCATACACGATTAACCACACCATAGAAGGACTGATGTATATTTGATAACGTTTTATAGCCTTTTGTTTCAGACAGATGGAATGACCCATCATTCTACCAAATGATCTTCTAACACTTCAAGAATTACAAATTCAACTTCATTTCATTATGAGATGAACTTGAAATTGTTCATGGAACAAACAATAGTGAGATTGTATCAAAATAAAGCAAGTATTTCTTCTTATTAAAATTATTCAACTTTAGGGAAATGATCTTGAAAATAATTTTTTTTCCTAGTGTCTTCATTTCCGATGATTCAGATGGTACCATAGATCATCACAAATTTATGGCTTTGTGATTGTTGTCTTTTTTGTATCCATTTTCTCTACCACTTTCTATCAGAATGTGATGGTTATATTTCTATTTCATATCCATATTTTCAAATATGATATCCTATGTGGAAACCCAGTGATTAGTAAATTTGGGTAACCATTATGTTTCATACTTTAGTTTTTAAAGATAAGTTTTAGTATTCCTTTTTATGATGTGGTTTTCTATGAAAGAATCCCTCATGTAATAAACCATTTATAACCTCAACGAATTTTGAGGGAGAAATTCATTTTAAGGGGGGTAGAATGTAACACCAGAGATTTTATAAGATATATTATTTTTAATATCTTTCATATCTTATATTGTACGCTACACTAAGATTATCTTTCAATATAAGCAACATCATATTTTCCTGTAGTATACGCAACACTAATCTTGGATCGTGTTACACAAAATTTCATGTTTATTTGATAGTAGTTGTTCTACGCAACATTGAGTGTATATATATATATATATATATTCAATGTATAAATGAAATATGGTTGGATTTTGTTATACACGACAATAAAGGAGTCTTTCACTACACACAACCCTGACTTGGCTTGCATTACATGCAATCACGATCTTCCACGACAGCGTGTGTTGTACGCAATACCAGGTTTCACTAAACAAATATATATGGTTTTAATATTATTATAAACTAGATGTTATGAATAATATTAACTAAATTTTTAGTTTTATTAAATAATTATTCATCTTACACAATTTCTAGAACATGGTATGAGAACAGAATAAATGTTTCGTGTAAAATACATATTTTTCAAAAAATGTAGTTTTACCGCCTTTTAATTGTGCACCCATTTTAAATATATTTTTTTTGACAAGATTATAAGTTATTTTTTACAAAATAAAAATTTTCTTTTGAATCAGGATATAAAAATTTAGTTTGGATAAATTTTAGATATTTTTCAGAAAAGATTCATATTTTTATGAATAGTAAAAATAATCTAAATTTTAATTAAAAAAACATTTTTAAGCACTATAATTTATATGGTTATATTATAATATGGAATGGTTTTAATGTATAAATAGAATATATTTCTACCATTTAATATAATGTATGTCCTTACCATTAATTTTACATTGAAGTCATAGGTAAAAACATTTCAATCTTTGGAAATATTTTATCTTTTAAAACTCGTTTTTATAACAATGGGATTAATTTTTAATTAATTACTACAACTTATATGTTTTTAATTTTTACAAATGGATTCCATATTTGAATTCCCTGGGTCCAAATTATGTTAATAGATTACTTTTATTTTTTTGATATTATGAATAGTAACTAAGGTAATTTTTATTTACTGTAGTTAAAGATAAATCTAGTAATTAAGGGTAAACATAAGATTATAAAATTACCATAACACCTACCAAAATTGTATTGGATGAAAACAAGTTGACCCATATCACCTAAGGGTCGGAATAGATTCATTTTATGGACTTTTTAACATGAAAATAATTTATTTATTATTACAACAAAAAAAGTGACAACATGTCACTCTCTTAAATTTTATAAGTATAATAATTTTAATTGGGTGATAAACATCATGAAACTTTGAAAATGAATAGTCTCCATAAATCTAATAAAATTATCAACATCATGTGAATTTATTTAGAATTTATGGGGATTAAATAATTATCATTAATGGTGACACAATAGTGACGTTGAAATTATTTTATTGATTGAAATATCAAATAAAAGGTTTAAAAAATATTAAAATAAATATTTTATAAACTATATAATATTCTCCATGAATTTTTTAGATAAATATGAAATGTTATGAATCTATTAAATATTTTATTTCTAACATATCTTCTGTTTTTATTTTATTTAAATTCAAATAAATGAATAGTGGCATAATTTACACTATTGTTAATTTATAAACATGACATAATATAAAATTGTTTAAAAATCACAATAATATTTAAAAATTATAAATTAAAATTTATATGGTCTAAAATCTCATAACGTATCCAATTATAGATAATTCAAATCACATAAGTAAATATTTATAACAATTTAATGTTTAGAATCTTATTATAACAAATAAAATTAAATAGATTAAATATGGATAAATCACATTGAAAAGGTTTAAAATAAATTTTAAAAGTGTCTAAATTTTATTGGTTGATTATATAAAAACCATATCTCATATAATCGTTGAATATGAGTCATTTTTAGAGGTTTTTATGTTGTGTTTGATTTATTATAATATAATATTTTTGAGTTTTCCAAAGGTGCCCCTCTCCCCCCTTTTAAAAGGGAACCTGTTCCCTCTCCTATTCACAACACCTTGAGCCTTCAAGCTCGGAAAACCCCTTTAAATTTATATTCTCTACTTCACTAGAAACATTTGTTAGGTCCTAGTCTTCCTCCAAGACTATCTTTAGTGCCCTATGTGGAGATTAAGAGCAGGCACGTCGAAGAAGAGGTAATCTCTTTTACTGATTATTTCAAGTTTTATTCATCTTCAACGTCTTGTTCATTAGTTTTTTCATTATAAAGGAATACAATAAGTATCACTAATATACTGATATTATATTATAAATATAAAACAACCAAATTTTTCCTTCTATCAATCCTACAAAAAACGAAATCACCGTGTGTGCGTACGTACGGAATACCGTCTCCACACTGTGGTGTAATTAGTTTTTCCACCACCACCTTACTTGGATGGGTATAATGATGTAAATAAGAACTATATATGGTTATTATAACATCATACTGATTCTGAGATATTATATCATCCACTCAAATTCTATTAAATAATTATAGAAGCGATATCATCACTCGTGTGTACGTACAGACTACCGTCTCCATGAACGCGATGAGATTAATTTTCCATGATTTACCAGTCAAGTATGATTATAAAGTATATATATAATAAATAATAATGAATTATATTACATAATAATTATACTGTATTTATGTACATATATGTTTCATTTACTTAATTCCATTCAATTCAATAAGGAAATGAAAATGACGTTCATGCGTACGTATGGCCTACCGTCTCCATGAACGGTGTATTTCATTCCATTTATCGTTATGTAATATATATTTATATGATGAATATATATTATATATAAATCATTTCTTACATTCTTGAATTAATTAAATCAGGATATAAGTAATAATATCAAGAACAACAAGTCGAAACACATACAATAAATGAAATGATTTTACCCATAACGCTGCTTTAACATAGAATTTACAAAAGAACGGGTAATATGAAGTCATAAGTGAACCATATATGATATAATAACAAATAATATGATTATATAATAAGTAAATTACATTATTTAAATCATTATACATGACGTTCAGATACATACAAATCATATCAGACATAAGGTAAGGGATACTTTTTCAATCTCATTTTTATCCGAGAATTCTTATACGTAAGTATTTACTAGGGTTATATTTTTCATACATGTCCATAAAATTTTTTTCGTAAAGTTTTTAGTATTTTTCCATGTATTTATAAAGTAATTTTTACCCCTATTTTACTCTTACATTGTGTTATAGAAGGAATCTTTCTTTTGTTTACCATAAGAGGAACTTTTTGTCTTTTCCAGCAAAAGTACGAGGAGAATGTTTTTTAACTTATACGACATGAACATATTTTTACGGTTTCATAAAGCCTTATTTATAAGAATCTTACTATACAATATATCATGATTATTTTAATCAAAATATTTTTCTTTCGAAATTGAATGGAATTTTGTGAAAAGATAATTATTTTGAAGAAGAAAGAATATTTTCCTCAAGAATTCATTTCTTATGTTTTATCAAAACTATTTTCCATCTAAGATGTCATTATTTCATATGTGTATGTTTCAAGTATAATATATCCATGATTTACATGGTGTAGATATTCTTATGATGAAATGATATCCATTTGTTTTATTTGGATTATGTTATGATGGGATGACGTTTATGAAACCCATTTTATTCTTTGGGTTTTGAAGAATGATTTATGTTTATGTTGTGTCACACGTAAGAATGATTTCATTATGAGATGGTTGGGACCTATATCTCCCTAAAATGCACTGGGTAATGATTTATATATCATGAGATAGACATTGATGGAACGAAAAGTTAATCCAGTTCAGTGATGCAGGACTGGAACGAGGAGTGAACTCGATTCAGTAAGGGACTTTGTCCACTATAATAGTCATGGAAGCAATGCCTTGTCTAATATAGAAATCATATCAACTGCTTAATGGTTTTCCATAATTACATGTTTTATTCCCATGCTATTTTATAATGATTTGTATTTCATTATGATCTATGCTTTATGTACTTCCATGTTTTATGTCATTTCTCAAGATTTTGATTTTTAAATATTATGTTCATGTTTCCAAGTTCAAATGTATATAGTTTGTTATATTTTCTCCATGCTTACCCTTTATGATCATTTGAGATCACCCTTTATATGTTTTCATTTTCCCAGGATATAATGAAATGTTTTAGGAAAGAAAACAAAAGGGGAAGATTGTTATGAGAGAAGTTGAAGATCTTTTAAGATGATTAGAATATTATGTTCCGAGTTTCCAAAGACAATAAAATATTACGGTCCTTGTGTGTTTCTTTTTGTTATTTATTAATTATTCCAAAAAAGTAATGTAATGTCCATGTACTTCATGTTTTGGGTCTCTACATCATTGGTGAAAAATGGTTCAATCTGTTTAATTTCAACAGTTGCTTCAGTATTGATGGGAAAAGTTGAATTTCTGTCAATCTATTCTACATGTATTATTTAATATTTAGATATTTTTTTATGTATTTGATAAAAACTTTATATGGGCGACATTGATAATTAGCACTCACCAATTATGATGTTTTTTCAATTGTACGTACTAATTCTTGGAGGTATGAGTTTTTTATGGGATCATATTATATTAGTGATTAGGCATTGTGATCTCTTATTTTGTATGACCTTGTAATCCATAGTTTATAACAAGATAAATTTATTTTTGATGTTAATTCGCTGTTTCTACCATTTTGGGATGATGTATTCATTTATTACAAAATAATAACCCATGGTTTAGATGGATGATTCTTGGAATAGAATAGATTTCAAATTACTCACCATATGAATATAATGAATCTTTGATAACTAGATTATATGAGTTTTCAGTTTTGTAATGTTGCGGCAGCGTATGATGAAGTCATTCCAGAGTATGTTGAATACATACTTCTTTTCCAAGGTAGAGTATTATACATAGAAATTCATCATAGTAAAACACAAATATATTCACTAGCATATCAGATGTCTGCTATAGTGATTCATGAGATGAATGTTATATTGGGGGACATGATTGTGATGGGAATTGTGAGACATAGTGAACCCCTAGTTAACCCCTATGTCTATTACCAATGGGGATTAAGGGATATTATGGTTTTGTGTGGTTAGTTGAAAATTAAACACGTGATCCTGGAGAATGAGTATCCAATATTGACATCGAAGATCCCATTAAATAATTGGGAGGGAATGAATGTTCTCGAATATTGGCCTAAGATCAATCATACACCATCTGTGAGAACATGATGATGATCTTCATAAGATGGAATTAGGATTTACCAATAGTTATGATTAGTACAAGGTGAGTACATTCGGCATGATGAATTTTCCATTACTATTCATTAGACTCTTGAACCATATATTTTATCCTTTCTTATACAATTTCATGGTTGGTTTCATTGAAAACATCATAGTGTAATCAGTGTTCGAGGAGGATCCCAAAAGACATTTGCAGATGGTCCTTGACACACACCGATGGCACCAACAACATTTGTATCTCTCAATGTTTCATTTTATCATTCAGGAGATGAAATAACTATGGAACATCATCACAATGGTAGGATTAACAATGTAACTAGTAAATTTTGAGGTAGTTCATCCATGGATCCACCAAAGTGTATTGCCATTGTGAAGAGTTTCTTTATGTTATAAGGGTATTAATGATGGTTTGTGCCCAGTTTCTATATACTGGACACACCATTTACAAAATTAACCTTGTAGTGGCATCCTTATTGTGTATTAAATGGTGAAACTAGTTCATTTAGATGATTTGGGAATGTCTAAAGAGTGTTTTAATACAGAGGCATGTGATTATTTCCAATGGTTTACAACTGTAGATACCACATGTGAAAAACATCACAATAATTGGTTTTGAGCTTGTGGTGGTAGTCTTTTAAATGAATAGGTGGACGAAATACCAGATGTACAAGTGGTTTATCTTTTACTCTGATCACATGTGTATCAAGTAGATAATATCTCATAATGATCTGAACATGGGGAAAAGGTGATTGTATGAGTTCATCTAGGGCTATGGGATCAATATTTTAGATATCCATATTAATGGGATTGTGGTTGTAGATGCTCTTAGAAGGATATATTATTCTCGGTTGTTTGTTAGATGTTGGATTAGATAGCCCCAATATATATACATTATAAAAAATGAAGCTGCTATATGTATATAGTCAATGGTAGTTACCCACACCACATTTACATCATGTCATGAATTTACAACAAGAATATATTGATTGGGAGACCATGTATAGACTGATATCCACAATACATGGTCCAAATTTATGTTATAAATAATGGGTCAATGCTTCCCATTTTAGAGGGTTGATGAAGAAAACATATAAATTTCATGGGGAGGTGATGAGGTAGTTTCATACATTTCCATTGGTGGAACATGCAGATGTGGAAAATATGTACCAGGAACTCTGAAGTCAGTTTTGGTTTCTATAATTGAAGAACAAAATTTAAAATTTTGTCTCTTGATGGGTTTCTTGATAGCAAGTTAATTATGTTTCAAAGTTATAAAAGAGTTTATCACAAAACCAAGAGTTCCCAAAGTGGATGTGTAAAGGTATATCTATAGAATTCGTGGTTTTTGTATACATATATCCATGTGATATGATTGTATTAGGTCGATTATAGAATAAATCATCAATTTATCCCACATTATATGTATATGAGAGAAGAAATCCATAGAGATCCAAATAAACCTCTACAATTAGGAGTCCATCTCATTTCATGGAGTTACTTCTATGCTAATATCAAACTGTGGGGTTTTCTTGACATCACGATTATGAATAGGATTGTGGGAGGCCTTTGGGAATCAGTTAATATTGAGTATATTTTTCACATCTATGATAGATATCCAAACTGAGAAGATCATTATGGTTATGGAAGGCACATTGTGGGGTTTCATTTTGGACATTGTAATTAGTCAGATTTAACATATAACTTATTTGGGGTTTTCAAAAATAGAGAGGAACTATTCCACCATTATTATGGAACAATTATACTATCTATATAGAAGGCCCTTCTAGTAACCAGTATGATGGTTTGATCTAGGAAATTCATAAATATGGGGATCATAGATTATGAGACTATAAATAAAGAATGTTTATATCATCCAATAATGGGCAAGGCCAACATAGATCTTTCATATTTATTATATAGAATGATGGAGGAGACATGAGGTGTTAGTTTAGGGACACCATGAGTTTTTAAGGGTCTAATCATGATGTAGATTGAGGTGACATGGCCTAGGAAAAAAATTATCAATGAGATTCATAGGTCATTTCTAGACACAGTATAGAGTTTGTGAGTTAGCATACAACTTAAATCTACCACCATTTGTGTATCAGGAAAATGACCTTGATTATGTGTCACAATTGAGAAGATATTTTCATAAACTATAGTATGTTATCATCTACAAAAATATGTACATTAACAAAGTAGATTCCTTTCCTATGTACATAATTATTATCAAAGAGTGTGAGGAGATGATATTTTTTGCCTAATCGATTACCCTAGTGCATGTTCTATAGTAGAATATGAATCATTATGAGAGAATATTGTAGTGGGAGACACAAAATTGAGGATAATACCCTCTTATTATTGAATATATTTTTCCTTTTTTTAGGATGAAAATAAATAATATTGGGAAAATATAATGACATGGATTTTAAATGTATTATTTTATTTAATAATATTTTGATTAATTTTTATAATAGGTACTAAGACGACATAAAATATCAAGGACCATTATTCCCAAAATAAATTTTATAAAAATATTAAAGAACAAAAATGCATAAAATTTATTAATAATTGGAATAAATACTGAACTAGGATCTAGATCCAACATTTGAGGGCATCATTGAGTTTAGATATGGGTTTGATTGTGGACATGACATACCTATTTTTGTGTGTAGATAATGTGTGGAAAAGTCATCGTAGACGTGGAATTAATAAAATAAAACATTAAAATTAATTAATTTAATTTATTCAATGTGGTTATTGATTTAAATTATTAATACATAGTTATAGGTTCTATCCAAGGGATTACTTCTAAGCCCTAGAGACATAGAGACCAGTGGGTTTGAGCATTGGTGGAACTAAATGTTAGATCAAGACCTGATAAAGCTTTGTTTGGACAACTAATTTCATGGTGTGTTTCAATGATAAAAATAAATTAATTATTTTTCAATGAACAATCCATACTCAATGTAGGATTTTTTATTTCTTTATATTAATCCCATTCCATTATCCTTGATGGACATAGATTAACTTTGTAAACAAATTTGATAATTTATTCGTTGGTAGATTTAAATTGAAGTAATTTTGTTTTTGTTATAGGGTTATTTCATCTTCAGTCATCATCTTCTATCATAACGTGACATGGAAATGGGAGCAATTGATCAGAAGAAAATATGAATTATTTGAGGTATTATAAATAGTGGTTTTGATTTTTAATGGTGTATTGGATTGATATATCATTTTACAAGAAGAAATGATCCTATCTTTCTTTTATAGATGATGTAAATTATTATCTAAAGCCTTATATATTTAATCTAATAAGGGAAGAAAATCTAGTGATGTGAATTATTATTCACATGAATATAACAAGGGATATATAAATTCTTTGGTTATATGACATGGAATCCATCATTACATTTTTTTCAGAACCCCTTGATGTAGTTCTACAGTTTATGATTGAGTTATATATCACATGCTATGTGCAATGAAAACACTCCATGTGAAGAATATTTGTATACATTAAAAAGTAAAAGGACACAACTAGAAGAACATGACTAGTGGAATATCATGTACCTAGACAAAGACACTATCAAATGTACATGTACTAGTACACATGATCCAAAAGATATGAAAAAACATTGGAAAATGAGACATGAAGCATCCATGAGATGTCTACATGTTTGATTGATTCATACACATTCTATAACTATTGTTGTATACATGTCTTAGGAAGATTTAATATATCGGTAGATCTGTGGTTAGTTGTACAAACCGTGTACCCATAGAACATGATGTGTACCCCATTTATGGTTTTATTTTCACTTCATTTCTTTATTAGGGGAGAATATTTCTATAATTTGTTCTGTTGCTGTATTTTATCATGGGTATTTTTACACATTACATCCACATCACATGATTTTTATCTCTTATAAAGGATGAGACTAATACTGAGTTTTTGGTGTCCCTATAGGATTCTTAGGTGTGATCCTTTATCATATTCATATCAAAGTTGGGGTACATGGATTTGGATTGATCTATATGAACTTATATTTCAAACACCTTTAAGAATGTTGTGTCAGTAGGTGTAATGTTATCATTACCACAAGAGCCCCTTCGTAGTTGATCAATTGAAATTGGGTTTGTGGTGTCCCCCATTAGATCTAGGCATGACCCCATGTCTTATTATCAAGATAATATGATAGTAGTGAGATTTTATAGATGGTTCCCAAAGACCTAATACTCTTTATTGAGTGTATTCATTGACTGGATGGATAATGTGGATGAATCTACAAGAATGATCATTACACTGAGATGAATAATATGTCTGTCAGTTGGGTGTGACGTCCTAGTGTTCTGGTCTCCTTCATGATTATATCAACGTGTTTTGAATAATACATTGAATATTATTCCTTTTATAGAGATGACTATATTTTATTAATTGTTTTTAGTTTTTTTGGGTGTTATACATTAAATTGTTATATTGCAATATCTATGGGAACTACCCACATGCGTCGTGTCATATATTGAGAAATTCCCATTGGATGGTGTCCCCAGAGGATATAGAGTTGTTGGAGTTTATATTGAGATTTATAGATAGATATATTCTTTTTACATTTAAATTGATCTAATTTATCTCCCTTATAATTGTATGGACCACTATATGTTTTGGTTGGGATTTTTTTTATACCCTAATTCAATTTTAGTACATTACTATCATAATGATGTAATGGGATTACCACCGTATGCATGCATTGGTTTTATTTTTTTTATTTTTTTTATTCATGGCATGGAGATGAGTGCGTGTACAAATACAATTTAAGATAATTACACTCACTTGTGGGATATGCCTTTTCAATGGTGTTCTCCAACCACTAGCCTATTGTAAGAAGGCATGGGAGTAATGGGCCATACCCAGGTGGGTTAGGTCATGTTATATTGGAATCAAAGGAGTTAGTTTCACATAGGAACTAGAGTTTGTGAGATTGGTTTGGGAGAACAATGTTTTTTCTTTCGCTTGAATTTCATTATAGGGACTCTATAGATGGTGTGGTAGCCAGTGCATCCTTACACTAGAAAAAGGATAGACATCATTTCAACTCGATTCATGTTGAAATTGGAGAATTAAAAATCATTGGTACATGTATCATATATTAATGATTTGTATTTACTATTTTGGTCATCAATCATCACCCAATATATACTCCTTGATTATGGTAAACCTTTTTTATTTCAAGATTTCACATTGAAAATACATACCTAGGTTTACACTGTGTGGTCATAAAAATGATCAAAAGAGTAAAAAAAGATTTTGAACATGGAAATATATAGTATATGGAACCAGAAAATGGTTTTAGATCCAAACCACAAACCATTGGGTAACACCTAGAACTAGAAACTCCAGTAAATATTTCTTGCTATTTATGTTTTCTACATGGTTTCAGAGGCAGGTACCTCCAATGTATCGAATTAATGTAAACCCCAATGTTTCATAAGACTGTATAGAGTATTTTACCTGAGTTTTATGAATTGTGAGGACCCCTACATATTATATATTTCTACTCATGAAGATTCTTCTTCAAGACTCATATAGTATAATGTGGATCTTAGTGACCAAATAACTTGATTATAAAACCATTTAAAATCATATAGTGAGAAAATAATTAGGGAGGAGTTGTATTTTGACATGTTTTTACCAGTATGCATTTTGGAGAATATAAATTTCCATCATCGAACTTTGACTGTGGAAATTTAGTCAGCAATGATTTATAATCTGTCTCATTACTACATTCGAATGGTTTGATATAATTTATTTAGACCATGGACCATTGAATATGTATTACATTAGGACATTAGGGAATCAATGGTATCCATTTTCATTCCCAAAAATGATGTGGTTATTGAGTGGAAATTTTAGTGGACAAAATCCTATATGTTCCATAAGAGATTGTTGGTGTTGGAAGTGGGTACCCTAGAGTAGAGACCTCAACAACATGTTTCTCATGATAGTCAAAGGGATCCATGAATTTCAAATACATTAGACAAGGATTTTATGACACAAGATCCATAGTGGAATGGTCCCATGATGGATCAAATTAGTAATGGGAGAGGTGGTGTTCCTCCTACGATGGTTCAGGACATCAATCTTGGGATTTTACAAATAGTTGTACTTCGATGAATGTGACAGTCAAGGGATCATTCAGAAAGGAGAATAGGTAGGATAATGGTTGTATTTAAGGAAACATACATGGATTTGGGGACAACCGAATTTTAGTAGGTGTTCATGGGTTCAACTAATTACCACCACCATGAAATTGGTTTGTCACCACGATCAGGGAGCTAGTGGTCATAATGAATCTCAAATGATTTCTATGGAGTCCTATAATCCAACTGCACATTAAATGATATGATCTATGATCTGTTACATTTTAAATATAGATGTAGTATTGATAAACATACACTGATGTCATCACATTCGCACCTCTTCTCTCTGTCAAGATGTATAAATTTGAGTAGTGCCATTTGATCAACATGTACAACTAAATAATCATATATATGGTGAATCAGTGATTACACACATAATCTTTCATTATGTCCTAGTGATAAATGGATATAGTTTTTTTGTGAGATTAATTTATTATAGTGATGAGGCTTTACGATTTCATAATTTTTATGGACATGTTATAAACATTTTAGGCCCAGATCGACAAATTTCGGTGGATGATACGGTGTTTCTACAATAATGTAATGTAGTTTTCTATTTTTTGTGAAAATGAATCCTATAAAGAAAATGATGGGCAAAATGATATGATAGTTTATCATATTAGTCTCTAGATGGATAAAATGTATCATGGGGGATTAAATTCTATGAGATTTTAGTTTTTGGTAATGGTGGTGGGGTATGAGGGTGACCTTACATAGGATGTGCCATGAATACACCACTTCATAGATCTTGAATTATAAATTGAATTAAATCCCATTATGGAAACCATATATACAACATCATATCATATGGATCATGTAGATCATTATATGATTTCTGTGTCATAGGAGGACATTCTAATGAAAGGATTTAGGATAACATGTGTCTCAAACTGGGTAGCCCCAGTGTCATTCTCCATGAAGAAGGATGATCACATGATTTTATATGTGGAAAATGTGTTCATTATCTATGAGACCATGAACAAGTTTAACAAAATATTGATGATCAATGATATATTTGATTATTTGAGGAGACATTATAGTTCTTGATGATTGATGCTATAATTTTCTATCAAAAGCTATGAGTACAAAATGGACAATTATCAAAGATCAAGTTATGATGTCACCATAGTCCATATGATTACATGTTGGTGTCATTCAACATGAAAAATTTCCTACGAGAAATCATGGACCTTGTGAATCATGTCATTCTACAAATCATTGACTAGTTTTTTTATTTCATCGATGATATCCTAGTGTGTGTTGTATCTTTGGAGGGGCACTAAAGACATTTGGGGATGTTTGAGGAAACACTTTAAGAGAACCATCACTATGAGATTATTTCAATTTATATGTTTTCTACTCAATATAATCACTCTTTATAATACATCATCATAGAAGAATGTCTAGTAGTGTAAGTTGGAAAATTTGATGAAATTTTTTCATAGAATCTAATTTAGTGTATTACCTATTCTTTGGAGTAACCATGGGTTGGATGGGTACTATTAGAGGTATATACATAATTTATCTAGTGTGGTGTCACCCTTCATTATTTTACACAGATGGTGATAAATATCTTGTAGAATTAAAGGTACTATAATTTCTTTCAGTAGTTTAGGATGATATTGATTAGTGCTACAATTTTCAAATATTTAGATGAGGGTATAGAGTATATATTTTCTGGATATGAATCAAGGTATGTACATGGATTCATTTATATGTAGTGTAATATGGTGATTACCAATTGTATTCTTCTACTGAAACAATGTGAGGAGGAAAATGTGACCCAAATTTTTTATTTAGAAGTGGTAGTGCTCTCATTAAAGATGTTTTAGAATGTTTTGATTAGTGAGAGGTTTGTATTTTACAAATTCCAAAATAGATTCATGTATATCTTTTCACATAATGACATAATATGTAATAATTGGATGTCCCTAATGTTCTACAAGGACTATATAAATGAGATTGTATATACTTTTAAGAAGTAGATCATGGTGATAGATAAGATTAGTTGAGGATCTTGTTGAATATTGTTTTTTAAGGCATCCGAGTGATTTAACAAATTTCTATAGTCCTTTAATGATAAGGATAGTGTTTTGTCTCTTTGGTATATGGTTTTTATCCCACCACTTTTACATATTGTAAGTGATACTTATCATTGGGATACTGACTATGAGATCATACACAATAAGATATCTAAAATATATGCTCTTGATGAATATTATGATGGTTTGTATAATGTAATCCTTTTTAGATGTTGATATTTAGTAACGTTGATTATATTATGAGAGGTAATGGTATAGTTCTACATGTCTCATTTAAGGGTTGTAACCTATTTTGAAATTATGTTCTCGGACCTCTAACATTAGCTTTGTGGCTGGAAATGATGAATGGAGTTTCATTGTTTGTCTATCGATGCCTTTCATTTTTAGATAGATAAGTCTATGTACCATGTTCCTATGTGTTTAAATTAACCCCGTGAATATATAGAGTAGATGTGGGATGGGATATCCCTGTAATTTATTCTGGTTTTTACATGTATGTCTAGTGTAAAATATACCATATAGGTGATAATAGAATGAATTTATAAGTTAGAAAAATTATTAGATATTAGAAAGAAATATCCAATGGAGATATTGGGATGCCACTATGTGAATGAGATATTACTAATCCATGTAGTTTTCATGACATCAATTTCTGGATGTAATGATTTATTCACTTATTTAGACGATTGTGTGAGGAATTTTGGACACAGTTTCTCTTAATAACATCATTTTACCCCGAAAATGTTGGCCAATGTGAGGAATCATTCATGTTTTAGAGGAAATGTTATAATCAGAACTGTTGGACATAAGAAATACTTGTGAAAATCAATACCCATTTTTAAGATTAAATAAAAAAATATTCAATGACCCTATTTTTATAAAACCATTTGAGGATTTTTTTGGATGACCGTGTAGTTTAGAACTCTACTGGACTCATCCCAGTGAGTCCGCACTCATTGGCTTAGAGTTGGTATGAAATAATACAAAGTAGGTGCAGATTATCTAGGACATGATGAAGTATAAATGGAATCTTCATAAGTATAATAAATATTGTTTATAGAGACCTATAGTGATTGAAGAGGGATACCATGTGATCATGAGTGTCTTGAGAAAATTTATATTGATGATAATAAGATGTGGTGGAAAAATGTATCCAATTATAAATGTTCCTTTACCATTTTTTCATAGAGTTTGGAAAGTGGTGCACCACTTACCTCTACCATTGCAATTAAACTGGGAACCCAATGTCTTCCACATGACAAAATTGTAATGGTAAATTCATGGCTCATCACATATAATTGTCCGTGGAGATATGGAAATTCAATTAGGAGATACCATTAATAACTACCTGATTGAGATCAAGGATTAGCATTAATAGATCAATTATTGGAAATTTATTCTCCTAGAGCATGTCTAGTGGATGCACATGAATCTACATAAGTGAATATAAAAGTGGGAGATGCATATGTGATCCCTACACCCTCACCTTTTTGATTATGATTTTCTAATTTTTGTACTGAAATCCCTAATGTGGGAGAATGTATTGACTATGGATTTTCCATGTATTGTTTTTTATATTATTTGGTTCATTTTCATGTAAATGCACAGAGAAAACATGTGATTCTGATGTGGGGTGTAACATTAATAAATGATTAAAATTTATTAATTATATGAAATAATACACATGTGAGTTTTCACTAAATGAATGGAAAAACTACTGAATGGGGGCCTAGATTAGAAATATGATGGTACCATTGATTTTATAATGCGTATTTTACACCAGTTACGACATAACCATTATCAGAGTGTGGATTTTATAGAAATGACATAATATGAGGGGAATTAAAAAAATAAAATAATTTATTTTTTCAATGAAATCATTGATTTTATTTACAAATATGAAGTTATATTTTTTTTTCATATGGTCTATCCTTATACCCTAGAGACATAAAGACATTCTGAGAAGTGATTTCATGGAAATTGACATTGGATAGAGACCAAAAAGATGATATTTTTTCTAAATGAGTTTATGGATTTAATGAACATTGGAAACAAAACCATTATTTATCAAATAAATATAAAAAATATATTAACGGATGATTGATTTTGTGCTTCCTATCCCATTCCTTATTGTTAGATTAATATATTTAAACTCCATAAATAGAATCAATCTGATCATCATCAATAGATTTAAATTGATGGAATTTTATTTTGATATTTTTTTTCCAATTAATTTATCATATTCAATGAAAATGAATCAATGTTGAAAGAGCAATGGTCGAGGGTTATTGGTCACGTATTATCGATTCTGGGTTTCTCCACCATTTATTTTCAAATTCATCATACGAATTTCTATTGGAATGTGTTTTGATGAATACACAGTATTCAATCATCAAGTGACTATTCTTCATTGAAATAGATCGATTCAAAAGGTTCAGTTCATGATTGACAATGAGATCATGTTTTTATGATGGTGATGGATGATCAGAAGAATATTAGATTGATTTTCAATCTTAGTTATTCCCTATTTTTATGCATGATGATGGATTTTATATGATGATCATTTTCAGTAAATGCTTTCTCAGACTTATACAGGTTATGATGGAATGAATCATTTGACCCCATGACCATTAGGTTCCAGCATGAGCAGCTGCTCCAACTATGTGTATGATGATGTTGAGAAATATAATTTGTCGTCATGAAAACATCATGATACACTGTGTGTAATACATTAATAAATATTGTCTTGGATCCCCAGGTTGCAGTATTATGGTTTCATTTGGAGTTAAATATAAAACTCATTGTTACATGTTCACACACCATGTGTCCCCTTTGTATTGGATCTGTGTGTAATTTGAAAATTACTAGGACATGTCCAAAAGTACATGGGTAATGGCACAACATGTACATTTATATGAAAATGGATCATTTTACACTAGGATTTACACAGGGAAGGCCGGAGGAACATAGAAATGGCCAGATAGAATGAGCTTGTGCATGGAGACCTCTATATGTCATGTTCCCCACTCAAATGTTTGTTATGTTGTGTTTCACATATAGTTGGAGAAATTTAACCCGAAACCAAGCCAAGGGATAGCTGCACATGCTGTGTGGTACTTGTACAATTTTTGAACCCAATTTAAGGGTTTTTGGATTATTTCTATTCTTTATTTTGGAGTATCATTGGTTGAGTATATTGAATTGTTTATTCCTTTGAGTAAATAGTATGGATGTACATATATATCAAATCATTTAATCACCACTAGAGTATATGTATCATATAGTGTTAGTTATGTCCTTTTGTGATATTAGAGTGTGATACTCTATTATCAATATACCATATCTGGGGATAATTGAATCAGAATGATCTATTTGGGCATGGAGACGATTCTTTATCTGGATGGTTCTATTCGTAAGGTTCATAGTATCATTATCATATAATTATTTTTTTAACTGGTTGATATAGATTTGGTTTTTGGGGTCCCCCATCAGTTATATAATTGAACCCCTATCTGAATATCCGGATATTTTTAGGCCATTTAAGATTCTTGTGTAGTGGCCAAGGATCATTAAATCTTGATTGAGTGTCTCCAGTGATATCATGGCTCATAGAGTCGATTCACATTGAGTGTGAATTGGATCAAGAAGAATCCTATGACTAATAATAAAGTGTTACGATATAGTTTCAAAGTGTATTTCCAGAGTATATATATATTCTTATACAATTAATGATATATCTTATATTGAGATGACTATACGTGATGACGTTGGATTACTTTATTTTGGTCTTACTACCATAAATTGTTATAATCACCCTGATAGGGGATCTTCCACACATTTAATGTCTTCTGAAGTAGAAAACCCTTTTGGTGGGGTCCTAAGAGGATGCTTGACATGTGGTTCATATTGTGATATAGATTAAATAATGTGTTGTCCATAAGTTTTCAATATATTTTAATCCTAACCCTTGAGTAGGTCAGACTATTTATATTTTTTAGGGGCTTCTGTTTGGGCCATTTTTTTATTTCAATACCTTATTGTTGGACTCGATTTGTGGGATTGTAGAAATATTCTTTCAATTATTTAGTTATTTTACTTTTCAAAATTATGTGGGATCAATGATCTGGATGTATTTTGATATGTTATTTTCTATAATGCCCCCCTTTTTAGGGAAATACATAGGAATCTCTAGTCACCATTCCCTGTCCTATTGGAGGATGCCAATAGGAGAAATTTGTCAAACCCTAGTGCAATGTGTCATGACCCAAGGCATAAAAAAATATAATAATATGTATGATCTCATTATTACAAGAGTTTTATAATAACATTATATCCTATGTATATGGATTGAATTATTACTACGACTTTATAGTAATTCATCATAGAAATGTATTGAAAGAATAAGTATCACACCATAAAAATAAGTCAATGATACCTACCTTTTTATCATGATATATTTGTATAGACAAATTTCCTATATTCTTATTTGGTTTGGATCACAACCCATACATAATGGAATTTGTGTAGATAGAAACATTACACAAGTTATTAGAGGTACATATAATTTAAATCTCATCCTTCGCATTTTGGAAATCACACACATGTGTGTAACATTATATCAATAAATGAATAATATACAGAAAAAGAAAAAAAGTAGGTTTTTCACCCTTGATATTTTTTTTTCAAATTTTATTATTCATTATTCAATCAATGATCATTCCATAATAATCCCATAGAATAAATATTGATATCAAATGACATTAAGAACCATTTTTTGTAATTAACACATAAAAATATTTTTCTCATGTTATTCAATTGATTTTAGAAAAATATAAAATATTTAAATAATAATTTATCATACTAATCAATATATTTTACATCTTGGTGATCAATATTCACGAATGTAATAGAATAATGCTAATTCGTTGAGAAAATTCATCATATGGGAATAATGTCTGTTCAAATGGATTATAATTAATAAAAAGACAAAATATATATTATAAAATAGATTTAAAAGAAAATTTCATGATCTATATAAATATATAAGATTGATATTTTCTTATTAATAATATCGTAAATCATGCTTAAAATATAGATTATGAACACTATTAGAAGAATTAGTAAAATCTGTTCTAAAATTAGAATTTCCCTATTATATTCAATACATCTAAAAAGTGGTATTTTATAAATACATGGTAATATAAATATTATTTAAATAATGAAAAAATAAAATAAAAAATTAAAGAAAACATCAATGAATGTTGAATGGAATGTTCATAAGAAAAATTACAAAATAATATCTTTTTTTCAATAACAACACACAATGAATCTCATAAAATATTTCTATTTAAACCATACATTATAAAATTTATGCCATTTGGATATTCACATAAAAACATATAAATAATGAAATTATGATGATTTAAGAATATTAAATTATAAAATTTAAAAATAAAAAATTAATCATTTGCAATATTTTTAAAGTCCATTACTACAAATTAATTAAAATAAACCAAAATAAGTTGATTTTAAATGAATTTATTTATAATATATGGGGTCATATGTGGAGGTAAATTTAATTATTTTATAATGTTTTTATATGTAAACATTGATATTGATAAAAATTACCTATTTTAATGTTCTGTAAGAGTTATTATTATCAATATTATTCATTTATTTGTGATGGAATTTAATGAAAATAACATATATTAATTATTATATTTAATATTCCAATAGAAAAATAAAATATATAAATTAATATTTTAATAGTTTCAAAAATATAATTGGATGTAAAAAAATCAGGATGATATATCATGACTGATTTAAAAAAGACATGAGTTGAAAATCAATTTTGACATTACTAATATTTTATTAAAAAACCTTATAACAGAAAGATGAGTAATATAATCCTAAAACACTTAGTTGATCCCACCATAACATTTTTTATACAAACATAACTATAATAATGATATATTTAAGAAACATTATCATTTATATAAAACCCCAATATAAATAAAAATTATTGATATACTATGAAAATGTTGGCTCCTTGAACTTCTTTTTAAAACAAGTTTTACCACATTTAGTAATATTATATATGATTGTAATGTTACAATAAATACATAATAACTGATAAAATTTCCATCATTACTATATTAATTATGATACTAAAATATATATCATGTGAATTTTATAAGGTTCCACTATCATACCATGATAGATTTAATTACAGCTCATAATAATGATGATAAGGATAAATTTTTTTCATAAGATTCTTTAACAAATGAGATATGGTATATTAAACATGTTTACATAAGTTTCTTGATTTATTACATTAATAAAATCTTATTTATGTAATAAATTTCATATATCTCCATATATTCAACTATTCTATCCATTCATTTTGGGTGCAATTGAAAAATTAAATTCATCATTCATGGTTGTGGTAATACACATATACATATGATTAATGATATCATTCGTCATTGAGTGGATGAAATGATGGTAAATGTTAAAGGTTATAATTTAAAATATTTATAAGTTACATTTAATATTTAATATTCATCAAATAAGTCATTGTTACAATCCTAAAAAATTATTTGTGAAAAAACAAACTACATATTTTCATGGATGTGGTTGTCTTTACAATTGCCTCCTCATTTTGATTGTTTTTACTTTAAGGTGGTGTTGGGTGAATGAATAATTTGGGTTTCTAAAATATAATGAAATTTTTATAGGCATGACTTTGTAAATTTATAATATGAAAAAATATGTTGATTATATGAGGAGTGAAATTAAAAAAAATTACTCATCGAGGAATAATACACATGTTATAATCATTAATATTCATTGGGATTGTATATTGAAATGAAATGATTGTTCTAATCAATGGTGCAAAATGGATATGGTTTGTTGGATTAACATATGATATAAGAAATTGTAGATATTCCCCAACTAATTTTATGTTATTTGTGTATATAAAATGGTTTTTTTTGTAATTTTAAATTAGAGTGGATGTAAATTTTCCAAGAAAATGAATTTTATGTAATGGGAAATATTTGAACCACCTAAATGTTATTGGAATTTTTAGAAAAATGTATGGTATGAAATATATGTAAGAAAATAATTCCTAATTTTTTTAATTTATTTATAATGTATATTTTAATTTTGAATATTCTATACCGCATGTATTTAACATTTAAACAAGTATTACACTTTAATGAATACTATTCACATACATTATTATATTATATTATTAGAGGTTGACCTGTAATAGAATATTTCACAATTTGATTCAAAAAATGTCCTCTATTTAACTTAAGTCATTTTGTTAATAGGTTATTTTTGTATTTAAATTTAATCACACATAAATCATTTTTGATATAAATGAATAATTTTTATACATTACACAGATGTGAAATATTTATTAATTATGGTAACCATTTTTCTTGATAATAATAATTATTTTATAGAAAAGAATTTATGGAATTAATATAATCCAAGGAAAAATTTAAAATTTAGATTGTTTAATTAAAACCAAAGATTTTTTAAAAAAAAAATTAAATTTTTTAATATGCTTTAAAATATAAAATTTATAAGCTCAATTCTATATATCTGAATGAAATAAAATGAAATCATTAATTTCGTCAAATATAATTTTTTGATTTTTTTCATTCAAAAATACTAATAATCTTAAAAAATTATCTCTTTTTATAAAATATTAAATTTTAATTATCCCACTAAAAATCGATTATTTGGTAAAAATATTAAAAATATTACCTACTATAATTTTTTATATAGAAATAAAAAAATATATTAATGTTTTAATTTAAATATTTTAAATTTTTAATCATATTATTTAAAAAAAATATATATAATATAATCAAAACAAAAAATATTGAAAATATTCTTTTCAATATGAACTCATATTAACTATTTAACATCTGAATTGAAAAAATATTAATTGTTTACCATTTTAGAGATAATTATATTTTCATTAATATTTTTTGATTAATTTTGTTGGATTTTAATGATTGGTTTATAGAATAAAATAATTTAATGGACATAATATCAATTGTAAAATATCCCAAATATCTAGTCATTGCATTCAACCCCCTTAAATAAATCACATCTTAAAAATATTTTTATAAATCCATTAATTAATGACTTATAAAATATTTTTAGTAAATTTTTTAATACTTTAAAATGATATTTTTTATAATAAAATAATATGTAAAATAAATATTTAAGTTCATTCCCCTATTGAGTTCACTAAAACATCATTATTACCTCATTATATAGATTAATTATTTTCCACTTTTCTATAGAAAAATCATTTATAGTTCTATTATGATATTCCCTACTGTGAATCATTCCAAATGTTTTAGATAATATAAATTAAACATATTTCAGTTGTAATATTCATAACATGACTGTTCATGATACAACATCATTCATGTGCTTTTATTTTTATTTAATTTTTATATTAAATTGGTTTAATTATTATTAATTATGGAATTTTTAAAATTAAATTTTTTAATACCATGTCTATTCCAAAAGGATTATAGGTATGTTATTCACCATGTAATACATTACATCTTTTATTATAGTGGTTTATTATTTCTTTATCCATTTTATAATTTTAAGTTTAATGGATGGTAAAATTTAGCTTGTTCAGTGTAATAAAGGAAAACTACAAGATTAGATGAAATAACTCATAGGTTTTTAAATATAATAAAATATGATTCTTTATATTCAATTTATATTTTCTGTGTTCATTTTAATATTAGTTTATTTTATTTATTTAGCTTCCATAAATTAATTTAGATAAAAAATTTACTAGTTTGAAATTTTAATGTTAATTGACCAAATATTTTAACATATTAGTGTCAAGAAAGGTGCACAATCATAGTCAATGCACAATGTTCCCACATGATCAATGATAAATAACTGACTAACACTTTAATGGTATGTTACCCATAGATGAAAAATAGTTAATAACTTATTATATTTAATGTATTCATACATGGATGTAATTATTGTGAAATTGATAATATCCGTAAGTATGAAAATATTAATGATTTTCCCCAATTAAGATAAACCCCTTTGTGTTAATCATTTTTCATCATGTTAAAATCCCCAATCATCATATGCTATTCAATTATCCTATAGTGGGGTTTTAAAATATATTATTAACTATGATCACCCCCAATGCATCAATCCTAGATATTATTCTTAAATCAAAATACATAACCAAAAAATTTTACCTTTTACTACTATCATTAAATTTATACAATAATAAATATAGTTCACCTAGTCCCACACAATCAAATTTTCTTCAAAAAAAAAAAACTTAACAAAAATCCATGAATTTATACAAATTTATTATTAAAAATTAATTCCCACTTATAAAATACAAGGTCCTTTTACTATAATATCTTAGATAAATAATACAAACAATAATATAATATATAAGAATATTTATCTATAATTTTGAGTATTTTAATCAAATATATATAAAGCTACATTATTCATATTTATACTAATATGATACTCGTTAATTCTTCATAGATTATACTCTTATAGGAATATTGTATATAATCTTATATTAATAACATGGTGAAAGAGAAACAACAAATGTGGTGGTATGAAATAATTAGTAAGGGTAAACATAATAATAATGAATAACAGATAGTAATGAGGCACAACCTGATATCATTATAATCTTATCATATGGATATAATAGTGGTTTAAATATATGATATCATATATTTATGGATTATATAGTTATAGAATGATAATATCATGTTAACAAATGAATTTTGTTCCAACATGAACTTGAAATCTTAATAATAAGTAATGTTTCCTATAATTTTTAATATAGTATTTATGACTAATCTAACATCACATCACATATTGTTTTTGGGATTCAATTCCAATGCACTATAAAATATCATGATATTAAAAAATTACACAATTCATTTAGATGATATATGATTGAAGACCCACATGTCACAAAATAAAATTAACATACATGTGTTTCATAGGGCATCAATAAATATTTTATTTAAACTAATAGTAATAAAATATATATATATTTTTCATGTTGATCACTATAGACGAATTAATGATTTCATTAGTAAAATGTAAATTATAGACCTGTGAAAAATTTATGGTTATCCCTTGATATAAATAATCATTATTGTAAAATAATGCATAAAAAATCTTATTACATATATTGGTTTGTACATCATATAGGAAATTGACACATAGGTCAAAGAAAAATTTCCCCAGTTTTTTGATGTATTTTCATCAAGCTGGATAAATATCAATCCTAGAATTTAATATTTGGAATTCATAGAGGAATGGAATTATATGTAAATAATCATATAAAATTTCATGATTATTAAATAAAAAATTAGTGAATGATAGTACCATGCATTTAGAATAGAATCATTATGGAAATCTAGAAAAAACGTAATGTGGATTAATCTAAAAAAAATTATTTTAATAAAAAAATATTAAATATGGCCTCATAGATATTTTTTAAAAAAATATATCGATAATATTATATTCAATTTTCCTTTAAATAACATTAAAATTGGGTATTTGGTTTAACCATAACAATGTAAATTTCATTTTATTGAAAACATAAAATAAAATCTATGAAGAAACCTATAAAATTAATGACTTCTTATAATAATATGTTCACACGAAAATTTGTGATACCAAATCCTATTGGTAATTAAATTTAAACTAAGTAACAATAAAAATTATTTTCATCTAAAATATAAAATTTATGAAAATAAATACACTTGATAAATTCATTTCTAAAATAATTTAAAATGAATAAATATTTGAACATCATGAAACTACAATATATGAGTACAATTTTAAGTAAAATAATCATTTATAAAATGTCCCAATCAATTTAAGAAAATATTTTGAATCATAAATCCTAAAAAATTATTTCAAAACATTCACTGTTAAGAGGTGAGGGGACGTATTCATGCTACATTAAATATTATAGAAAATATAGATGATTTATAAAAAATGATAGAAGCGGAAAAATGAGAATTTTGATGTGGAGGTGTTATTTTTACACATATAATTTATTAATTTTTTGAATAATTTCTTCAATTGAAATGATATTAATGTGCAAAATTAATATTCATAGAAAAAATTACTATTAACCATTTTTAGGAATTATTGATACAAAAAAGGGTATTGAAATATCATAATAAGAAATAAATTAAATAACTCAAGGAAACATGGACTTGGGGTTGGAAAACAATTATTAATTGACTAATATATCAATATATTATGTCAAATTATTATTCTTATGATATTTAACATAAAATACGATTAATATATGATAATAAATTATTAATTATAAATTGGTTAAAATATATATCATATAAATTTATATAGTCGCGTAATGTAAAATGTTTCTAGAAAATGGTGTTTTGGTAAAGTAAACCCCTACAATATTACTTTTACTAGTTAGTCATGTTATAAAATCCCATAAAACTATAATAATTATATTAAAAAAATAGTTCACAATGTTATTGAAATCTATATTTTTTTTTCAAAATTCCTGATCAATTATTTGAAATGTATATGGAGGTTCATTATAGCCCATTTTGAACATTGTTTATCAAAACATTTAATTTACTAAAACATTAATTATATTGTTGGTGTTGATAAATAATAATTCAAAATAATTTAATAATTCCTAAATTTAATAGAAAATGTTAATCTATATCCAATTAATTGTTATAATATTTTACATTCATCGCATGGGTCTTCTATTTAAAAATCATGAAGATGATGTTAGAGTTCATCTTCTTTTTGAATTTCATAGTGGATTGTGTTGTTATGATATTAACATGATTAAATATTAATATTACCTATTATATCCTTTAAAATATATATATTTTTTATTTAATATCATTTTTATTGTATAATATTCCTTATTAATAGTATATAGAATTAATTAAAAATAACACTGTTAGAAAGTAAACTACCCAAATGAAATGAATGGGGTAATATTCGAATGAGTAAAAATGTGACATCAGATGTTATTTATATAATAATTGTAGAGTTTTTTATAGTTAATATATAACATAAATTCTCATTTAATAAATTTCTAGAACAAATAAATAGGGTGGTTTCTATAAATTTATATTCAAAATTTATGTAGGTGACAGTCCGCATGTATGTATGACTGATAATTTCATTCAATATTTTATTTTCATAATGAATGTACATGTAAAAATCATCTCATACCTTCTTTATATCCATGAATAATAAGAATATGTCAATTTAAAATTCCTTGAGAATATTCCTTTTATGATTACAGTTCTGTTTATATCACATAGTATCATCTTGTAAAAAAATTCTTAATTAATTATTTTCACATGAGATGTGTTGATGATATTCAATATATGAGCCCAGTAATACTTTGGAAATTCGAATATAGAAAATGATTTAATTACCATATCAAACTAGAATATTATTAATTACTTGGTAATAATTATTTTAAAAAAATACTTCATTTTAATCCGTTCATTAAGTATTGTTATGAAAAATGATCTATATTACAATCATTGAGATGGTATACCGCACAAACAAATGGGTATCATTTTTATTTTTAGTGATGATTATGGAAAAAAAATTTTATTAGTTTTTCCTTCCATAATTATCATAATATTCTTAATATGATATTCATAAGATGAATATTATCATCAATATTTTTCATGTGATGTTGTGTTGAAAAAGTAATCACATCGTATCATTGATTGGATAATTCACACGTACATCTAAATGACATTATCATTTTCAAGATCACGAAATGAAAAAAATATAAATGATTTATTATTATTCCATAATGATAAATATCTAATTAATATAATATGTTAACATTAATTGTATAATTATAATCCAACATGGGAAACAGTTATGGAAAAATAATTATATTAGTTCTTGAGGAGGTAGTCGATTGTACAAACAGACCATTAATTTATTAAAAATTCTATAAAAATAGAGATAGATTTTGGTGATTATATAAAGATAATAACATATCATTTTATTTATGATACTTGAGTTATTATTTCATCATGGATGAAAGATATTTTAATGATGTCATATAATAAATAAAATAGAAACACTTATTTAAAAATAATACATTATCTATAGAAAATCTCTTTTGATTGACACCATAACACAAATATCAAGGGTGTTTTTCCTAAAATAATAACGATATAATGTGTGGATGGATTATATGATGGGATTTTGGAATAGTTTTTTGAAACAAAATAGGTTTTTATGTCTGAGGAATATAGAAGAACGAGTTCCTTCATATATGAGAGGGGAATGGTCATCTTGTGAAATTAAATTATTATAATTTAATTTTAATATCTAAATGGATCCAAATCAATTAATTTAGAATATTGGATGATGTTATGTCTAAATATGTCGATAAAATAAAAATTATATAAGATTTTCCATTTTTTAATTCTTATCTTTTAGCTCAAAACATTATTTATAATTTTTAATTGTTATCATTATATCATATAATATACATATTAATGGTTATTATAAATACAATAAAATTAAAATTGATAAACAAAAGAGTCATTGATGATATTTTGAGTCTTATTTAAATAATTTCATCCAAATTTATAGTTTTATAAATTTTCTAACTTTTACGAAAATTGTACATATTTTCAAATACCAAAATTTTCAATTTTGAAACTATTAATCAGATGAGATTTCATAAATATAATAACAACAAGAAATATTCAAACCGACTATATTAAAGAGTCACTAGAAATTTGAATTCATTAAAAAATCTTTTTATGTCAATAATAATATTGAATTATAGTTACTTTACAATTTTAAATTTAATTTAACTTATTTTGATTTTCTAAATAATTATTGAATCTTAATAGTGTCACAATATACCTAATTTTTATTATAAAATAAAATTAATAATATAATAACACGATGAATATAATAATTTTAAATTCCTAAATACACCATATAGTTGAATTTATAACTTATATAACAACATATTATAAATATCATACATGTTAAAAACTAGAGTGTGGAATAACTGACTTATCAATGAATATATTTTCAAAAAATTTGTACTCCATACACATTCTTTATTTAAGTGTACAAATAAATTATCACATTCTTTATTTAAGTGTACAAATAAATTTGATAAAGATGTTATTTTCAATTAAAATATACAATTTTTTTAATTTATCAAAAAATGAAAATTATCATATTAATATAGAAAATTAATAAAAAATTAATTTTATTCTCCAATTTCAAACAATATATTAAATTTGTGAAACATTATTTTTAAATGTTTCAAAAACATGATTTAAAATAGGTGCACCGTCGAAAGGTAGAAAAAATATATTTTTTAAAAAATATATCTATTATAAATATAATTGTATTAGATATTCTGTAATGTATATAAAATTAATAAGATAAATTGTTAACATCATATTGGATATACTATTTATATTTCAATAATATGATACAAAATTAGTGATAATTTTTTTATTCTTTGATGTAAAATGCGGTTGTGTATAGTTGAATTGTTTTTCATAAAAATAGTTCCATTTATTTGAAAATCATCCATAGATTAATTTATAATTAATGAGTTTAGAATTCATTATATATATATATATTTATTTATTTAAACCATATTATCTTAATTTATTTAATAATATTTATTACCTCTATTCTAATAGATATGTTAAAATTGTAACATTTATATAATAATATTTAGTTATTTGGTTATGCTTCATGTGGTGTATCATCTATGCTATAGATGTAGTTTCTTTTTGAAAATGGGATTTCATGTTTTTCCCCATTTTGGAAATCACATCCATTCTATTTTGAATTCATTCTTATTAATTAATGGTTTTATTTTTTAAATTACCTTTTTGAAATAAAACATCGGAAATACAATTAACGAAAAATCCCATTTAAAAAAGATATGCATTTTTTATACCCACCAAATAAAATACATACTAGGTTTATATGATGTATAACATAGACATGGATGATAAATTCAACTATGTTTTTTCAATGGAATGTGAGAGAGATCATTTTCAAGAGAATGTTAACAATCAAAAAACCATAAATATATAATGAGATAAATGATAAATAGTATATTAGATAGAAAATAAAAAAATAATGTTTTAAGATACATTTCATAGATACTAAAAATTCCATATTTCATAGAATAAGATCACAGATAAATATATTTACATGTAAACATTTGTTTTATCTTTTAATAAATATCCACATAAATCTCATATTTTTTTACAAATGATGAGTATTTACAATGAATTTCTTTTACAAGAATAACTAAGATAATTTTATATAGAATCACACAATAGATAGAATATTAACTATATATTTATTATATATTTATAATTTATCAAAAAACAAAATGGTTTTTATAAGATAAAACAATTATACAAAAAAACCATTATATGATAAAAAACAAATATTATTCTAAAAAATTAATTAATAATTACACAATTTTCAATATAAAACATTCAACAGAGTATTGTCTATAATATTAGTAAATATAATACAAACATATATTGAAACCCAAATGTCAAATATAATTGATACCATTGTCTTCTGTGATATTTTTTGACATCTATCTCATTAAAACATAAATCTCTCTTAAAGTCCCTTTCCCAAAATAAAATTTTCTATGTAACATAATATCTTTCATATTTTATTAATTTCCATTATTATCCATAATAACCATAAGTACATAAAAAAATATTATATCATTCAAATGTAATATTCACCCATTTTAAATAAAATTATAACCCATAGTATTTTGTTTACCTTGGTCATATAGGATTCCCAAAATAGAGATCATCTTCTGATGTAACAAACATCACTTAATACCCACATAATATTCCTAATAAGGTAATGTTAATAAAAAATAAACTTGATATTAATACATCTAATCTACTAAAAAAACTAAAAGTTATTCTAACAATGACTTCATGCATGCATGTGGTAGGTAATTCACAAATGTAACCCTTCTGTCTTGAGTTTGAATCACATGGCAATACTATACAATATTGTTTATGCCACATCCCGTGGTTTAACATTTTTCCAAAACAACATAACTTATATAGCATTCTCAAAATAAGATAAATTTATTTAAAATAAACATAACTTGCCTTAACCCCAATGTTTTCCTATACCAATCATTTTTCTTTCCATAAATTAATAACTAATAATTACAGCAAAAATAAATGTCTCCAAAGTAATATTAATCACCATAGAGTTACATAACATAAATAGGTAAAATGGGTTTCATTGAAATTGATCATGCAAATACCCTTAAAATTATAAAAAAATGATGATATCTCTATTTCTTATGATATAAAACATATACTCTAACATTGTCTAAAATTTTCTCTGATACCATCTATAAGGACCTAGAATTAAACATTACACATTCTATTTATTTTAAAACAATTAATAACATACTATTACAAATTATATTATAGTATTATATTTTTATATAATTATTATAAAACATAAAAAGTAAACTCAAAAATTACAAGTAGAATTTTATACTCATTATCCACTTTACCCAAAAAAGGAATACTTTATTTATTAAGGTGTTTCTTTCCAGGATGAATAATCAAAATTTTCTTCAATCAATCAATGTTAAACCTACACATCCTTAATCTTTTTTAGAAATTTTTTAAAAAAATTTATAAGAAAAAAATAATAGTAATGTACTTACAATAAATGAGAAAATTAGTCTCAGTAATACTAAAAAAACATTTCCTAAAAAAGATTACTTTTTCACAGAAAAATGAATAATTATTTCACAAAATATCATTATCTTACATTTTGAAACAAAATTATTTAAATTAAAACTCAAAATCAGTAATATATATGTTATGTATATAATTTGGGACATAATTATACAGAAATGAAATAACCATGCATTCTTATTCAATACAAGTCACTATTATAAATAGAAAATCCATACGAACGACTTCCATATCAAATGAATTGGAGATCATAATTTAACCATTTGACCATGGATTTCCATTGAACCATCATTCATTGATTTATAATGTAACATTACTTAATATTTCCACGAACCATTATATTAAGGATTGTATATTAATCTAAATATCAAATAATGGTAATAGTGGTTGTGAATCCATAGTCATCGTATATATTAAGAACACTCCTATATCATTTTTATGGAATGAAAAATACTCCATATAGAATTCATAAGAATATATTTTTTAAATTTTTTTTATGGAATTATAATTCAAAGGGGTTGTTTATAAAACTCATTTGTGTATTTGGTTGTATATCATCAAAATATTTATCAATGAAAGGGGATAAACATGTATACACTTACTATGAGTTTGACTCAACCCGTACAATATTTATATGCCTAAATAATAAACATAAGATGATTTCAAAATCGTTGAGATAATTATTTTAAAGATTATTATTCATATTGTACCCAAGAATACCATGTATAAAAAATTACTTAATTATTTATGTGAACATTTTATGTTTTTAAAACATTTGGTAATTGGGAGAATAATTACATCAGTAAGTCGTATATCATCCAGATGAACATTATTTCATCTTCTATAGAATAATATTTCTAATTAAAAATAATTAACAATAAAAATAGATAATTTACAATTCACTAATTAAATATGGTTATGAAAGCTGAATTCTGTTATAATCATGAAGACATAATTTTATACATATGAATGAATAACATTTTCATTTTTCAATGATAATTAATAAAACAAATTATGTATTTTTTCCGGTAAATAATTATAATAATGTCATTAATATGATATTAATAATTAATGTATACTTAAATATATTATTTCTGTGTGGTGGTAAGGAAAAACGATTCAAATCACTTTGTGAAGGTGATAGTTCACATGAAAGAATGAACTACATTATCATTTTTATGTGAAAAAAATTGTAACAACCAAAAATATATCTTATTATTAAATAACTATTAATATATAATGAATATAATATATACCAATTTTTTATGTTAGTCTAATATATCTTTAATGAATGTTATGAAATAAAAATTATATCAATTCAAGATGTGGTAGACCACCTTACACACAAACAATTAATTAATTTCCAATTTCCTGAAAATTGAAATAAATTTATGTGATAATATTTACACAATAAAATCATAGTGTTTTGAAGATATTTTAGTTGTTATTTCTTCATAATCAAATAATATCTATACAGTGTGGATGAAAAAATAAATTATAATCATTTAATTAAAAAGGATACATCTTCTTCAGAATATCAATTTTTCATAAAACTATAAAAACACAATAGAATGTGTTATGCCTAAATAAAGATATCAATAATTTGTTTTGGGATTATAGGATGGTATTTTGGTATATATTGGCCAAAAAATATTGGTATTGAGGTGGTATAAATAGAGATGAATTTTTTCCCATTTTTATTATATTGGTGGGGTATAATGATGAATTAAATTATTATAAATTGAATTTAAAATAAAAATGGATCCAAACATATTAATTTATAATATATGATTATTTTACTGTTAAATACCTTAATCAAATTAATATTATATAATTTCTACTAATTTTTAAAGCCTCATATTTTATCATTATTAATTATTGATATTTTTTCAATAAAAAATATTATATCATATAATTGATATTTTGAGTGATAATATAATTAATATTACATTACAAATTAATAATAAAATAATAGTTCAGTAAATTTTTTATACTTATACAAATTATTTGATAAAAATTTATATATTTATAAAATTTATATCATTTAATAAAATATTACCTATTTTCAAATATCAATATTTTTAATTTTGAAACTATCCATCACATTGATTTTAATAAATATCATAAAAAATGATTCCCTCGAATAAAATATTATAAAACATCACTAATAGATGAAATTCATCCATTAAATTAATTTATGACATTAATTACATTATATTTTTTTAAATTTTTAAATTTTTATTTCATTAATTTGATTCTTCAATTTATTTAAAATTACTCATTCATCATTGTGTAATAATTTAAGGTTATTATCTTTAAATATAATATTTTAAATACATTAAAATCATGTATTTAAAAATATTTGATATTTAAATTAATTTTTACTCTCATACATATATCTTATATAACTCAATATTAATAATATTTTACATGTTAAAAACAAGAGTGTGAAAAAAATTCATGTTTTATAATAAAATTTTACAAATGTCATAAAATAAAATTAGTGGAATCAAAAGGTTATTACATCAACTAATGTTTTATTTTTGGTTATGGAAAACTATTCCAATCATATTAGGAATAGTTTTAGGGTAATATGATAATATTTATAAAAGTATTTTTTCCATTAATTAAATTATTTAACCATTACCATCGTAATAAAAAATATTTCTAAATATATTATTCCCAATTAAAAAAATATAAAATAGATGTAAATAAAACATTTGAAAAATATGATTACAAATAAATAATAAATTTTTATTAATTTTTAAAACATAGATAATATATATTAATGAAAAATAGTCCCATTTTAGGATTGGGAAAAGATTTTTTAACGTAAAAACATCCAAATGTTTTAAATAAATTTAAACCCAACTTCAATTTGAAATTGATTGAAATGTAATAAATTGTATTAAATGATAAAAAATTATAAAATATATATTTAATACATAGATATATATTATTTAATAATATAAATAATTTTTTTGTAAAATCATTTTTGAATTAAAATTTACTATTTTTTTCTATTCATCAAAAAATATAACTTATCAGAAATCTATAAAAAACTATTGAAATTTAATTTATGAATATTATATTCTAAAAACGTGTTTATTTTTCCAAAAAGAGTTTATAGATTTGTTAAATCTATATATACAATAGTTGTTCCAATAAAATTCTATAAAACTACCTTTTCAGAAAATACTAATTTAATGCTAAAAATAGGATTTGTTCTTATGTTAAGTATAGAAAACAAATATTATTGAGTTAAAATATTTGATTGAATATATAATTTATTAATATATATATTTCATTAGTATAAAAAATCATGAGTGAGTTCATTTATTTATTGGTATAAAACATACTTGTACATATTTAAATAGTTGTATAGAGAAAATTATTTTATTTTAAAAAGGGTTTTACATTCATTTGAAATTAATTTATAAAGAATTATATATATATATGTGTGTGTGTGTGATACTATTTTTTAGAATTTATTTAATATTATTCATTCCATTTTTTATAACAACTATATTATAACAGTGACATTTAAAATAATATATTCAAAATTTTTTTTAAGCCTGACATGGTGTATTATATCTGTTATTGAGAATTGTATTTTTTTAAAAAAAAATATGATGCTATAACCTTATTATATGAGATACAGTGGTTATATTATTAATTTATTACTAAAAATTTCAAAATACATATCAATGAAACAAATAGTTTAGTATTATTAGTAAAATATATACATACAAGAAATATAACATATATTAGAAAAAATAAAATACAATAATGAATTTAAATTTAGAATACCGTTTTTATTATTTGATTAACTATTCATTTCAATCATAATAATTATAATGTAATCATAGAAAAATAAAAAATAATAATGGGTCGAGATCTAATGTTATATAAGTCTATATGTACAACCGATGCTAAAAATGCATGTATATTATGGTAAAAACAAATGATGACCAAATAGTGCCCTACATACAATCATATCTGCGAGAAACATAACCATGTATATTTTAACTATTAAAATAATATCTTGGTGATTATTTAGTAATAACATAATGATAAAATTTATAACACCATACTTTTGGAACTTATTATAATGACACTGTTGAACAAATAATTGAGTACTTTTAAAAAGATATCATAGATAAATGGGAAATTCCTCTATCAGACACCAATATTGTTTTCCTAATGATAAATATCAATTCATTAAGGGAATATGTAATTCTGGGACACACCTTTCACATTATATTTATAATTCAATTATCATAAGAATAAAGATAACATCTTAATCCATGCACATTAAAAAATATATTAACTAGCAAAAAAAGACGAACAGACGTTAGGAATATCAATAAATTACAATGTGATCTTTGTCATAAACCATTCCAAAAATATAATTTATTGTTTTATTATACTATATACTAAAAAATCACATTTCTTATAAAAATAAGCTTACATATAAACAAATACCTACATACTATTATTTGGAATTAAATAATCGTATTGAAAATAAAATCAATTTTTAAAAGCCTAAATATTTCCTAGTATTTGTGGTAATATTTTAAATGTTATTTTACTTGAAAATATAAATGTTATGAATCAATTTAATGATCATCTATGATTCTTAAAATTCATTTCATGATCTATAAGATAAAAATTCACTCATCTCACAGTTTTATAAAATGAAAAAATGTACGTCATTCAAAAATTGACATGAAGATTCATATTTAATGAATTTAGAATGTAAACAAAAATTGCTAATATTGATTTTTTAAAATAATTTTATAAAACTGAAATGATGTTTTCAGAAATATAAAGGATATTTTTAGTGGATGTTAATGAATCCTGGCAGAGTAGAAACAATAAAGAAGTATTTTTGTAAAAATAATAATTTCTCAGTATATAATACGAGGATAATAAAAATAAAACATCTAAATTATATAATTAAACATATGAGAATAAAATATATTTTGATTAAAATCATACAACATGTACAAATTCGTTTTTATGGATTTAAACCTCCTTGATAATAACAATTTATTTATAACAAAATATTATAAAATATTAATAATATATTTATCATTTAATATATATTTTATTTATATTATTTTATCTTCTTTTAATTAAAAATTAATTGTTTAATTAAATGTTTTTAGAGAGAAAGCTTAATTTTCATTATATGTTTCGGTTTAGTGCTTTCAGTAAGTGGACATTAATTTTGTAAAAATATTATATAAAATGTAAATTAGGACTAAGAGATCATTTAAATTAATAAAATATTTATCTAGAAATATCAATAAATGATTTATTGGAATAATGTGTAACATTGTTCATGGAAATAGTAATTTATATGTACACATGAATTATATTTTCACATATTGGTAAATAGAATTAAAGAATGTTTCATAATAATTTAATATTCTGAAATCATTATTATATTTTATATATTTTTCAAATATATCCTTATAACCATACATGTTAATAGAAAATAGAAAATGGATCACATTGAATCATTGTGTTGGTATTCCACCTTTACAAATTCATGAAATTATCATTTACAATTTTTTTAAATACTAAAGCATAAGGGAGGGTTATTAATCATTATAAAAAATATTTATATTTTATATACCTAAATAAAATATTATAAGATGAGGTTAAATATCATGTAATATGAAAGTGATCTCTTAATTTGATTACCTGTACTTTTATAAAACATATTTAGATATCTTAATAATGACCCCATGGTTGTTCTACTAGGAAGAACAACCCATCTAGATGATGTATAACTATATTACGAAGAGAAATTTTCATGAATGGGATTATCTATATGAATCACTCTGCTATGAAGTATTGAGATAACATTGTGTTTATTTATATGGAAAATAAATGACACACATATATTTTTTAAACATATCACAATATAATTACATCATTATCATGAATAAACATCTAAAATAACTATAAATCATTGAGAAATTCAGAAATAGAATTATATAATAATTAATAATATTTCCATCACATTTTTGTCATCACTAATAGTAACATTTAAATTAATCCAACGGCTAAAAAAGTATTCTTTATCTTATTACTAATATTTTCATTATGAAATAATATAATTTTACATATATGGTGTAATTGTACACATAAAAGGCCATAGGAAAACAATTACAGCCACATCATATCTCACTTCAACTCATTCGTATTTTTTAATTTTTTATGAAATATATTATAATATTTTAGTTTCATAAAATATCACAAATTTCATTTTTAGACATTTTTTTAAAATTTTAGATCAAATATTAAATTTTAATATTTATATTAAAACATTACTATGAAAATATTGTGATATATATAATTCATGTGGTAGTGTAATTCCATATAATTATATGACATTCTAATATATTTAAATTCATTTATTTTGTTTTCCTATTATTATAATAAATAATACATAGGCATCGTTTATACATATATTTTATGTATATAATCAATAAAAATAATAAAAAAATTAAAATAAATAATATAATTTTACTATTCAAAAATTTACAATTAATATATATTCATAAGTTTATTTTATACCTATTTTAACAGATATGAGATATTTAAAAGTAAGAGAGTGTGATTTTGTATTTGAATTTTCATTAAATTTTAATTTATTTATTTTTAAGGAAACGAGTCAAATTAATAACAAAATATATGTCCAAATAATCTATATATATGATCACAACCAATAATTTGTAATTATAATGAAATGTTGTGACCATAAAACATAGTTTTAGATATGGTTATCATGCTTTTTCATTTATCATAGAGATAAATGTTTTCAATACTTACAATGGATAGTGAAAAAAAATAAATGGGAACTAAATTATAAATTTTAATAGCCAAATTCCAATCATGTTATCCAATGTTCATGATTCAAATTTATGGATTGGATAAAATTACTTGTCAAATATCTGTAAAAAAAATGAAAAAAGCACATTAGAGAAATACATTTTTTAATCACAGATGAGGATTTTTTCATATAACATTCCTAAATAAACTAGTTGACCCTTAAAGAAATTATTTGAATATATGATATATAAATATACTAAAACAATTCTCATGTAGCGATAAAATGAAATTATTATTATATAATATTCTTTCATTTCTAATAGCATAATTTTCCAAAATAATCCTCTGTTTCATTTGAAATTTTAATATATCAATTCTAATAAATTATTTATAACTGAATTACATTAATAAATCTATTAATTATTAATTTTCTTTAAATAAGTTACTATAATTAATATCTATAATATTTAATCAATATATTGTTACCATAACATTTAAATAATATTATATTATTAGAATGTGGTATGTTTAAGATTCAACATGTTGATTTTATTATATATATAGGAAAAATATCCCAACAATGTTATTATTGTCATAAAAATCCAAAAAAAAAAATATTAATTAAAATTAGATTGGTTTTAATATATAGTTTCTTAATAACATCCTTCATTGAATGATCTAATGAAATACCATCACATAAAACTATATGTCCCATAAATGAATATATATGAACATAATATTCACAATTTATAAATATATAAAATAACTTTAAATTCCATAGGTTTTTTATTTTATTTATTAATTTTTTGTAATTCCCATTCTTATGATTTTATTGATTAATAATAACATAAAAGTCTATCATAAATTGATCAAGGTGATCTGTAATGAAATTCATCATTAAACCAATGAATAATTCCACATCATTGGTGAAAAAAAATTCCATCACTGTTATTTTCTAATCACTATAGCCCATATATAAGTTTTCCCTAAACATATGACCCTTCATGTTTAATTGTTGATGATAACGAATTCAATGATAAATCATGGAATATATATATCGTCATTTAATTTAATGATCATATCTATGATATGGGGTTGAGTATACTAATTCTCGTTTAAGACCATTAAAAGTTACTTATAATGAATTAAAATATTCATTGACATAAATTTTATCTAAAAAAGTACATTTTCACACCGTATTGATGCACAATGATGAATGAATCCTTTATATTACTTCTCTTATTGTTTTTTAATCTTATAACAATAATTGCATCTTTTCTATAGATACTGTGAAATAATAATTGAACAAGGTAGTATCTCTACAAAAAATAAACATCATTATTCCAGGAAAGACCAGTCATATCATAAAGAAATACATAAAAATATTCATAAATAATAAGATCATTATAATGTAATTTTTTCTGTGTCACCTTAAGATAAATACCCATCATTAAAATTTACATAACCAAATATAATGAAATAAATTTCCATTGTGAATTCTGTTACTTTCTAAAACTAATAATGAATTCATATTTGATTAGGAATATCTAATAAAAAACCCATTAATAAAAAATTAATCTCGGATATGGGGTGAGAGAGGAAATCCCTACCAAAAATAATATGAAATTAAACAATTAGATGAATGAAAAAAATTTCAGGATGCATATTCTGATAAACATCTAAATAAAAGGATCCATATAATTGAGATTCTATAATCACACCATTATTTGCATTCATCAGTAAAAACTTTAATCAATTATGTTGTTATGAAATATAATCATATAATTATATATACTAAAAAGAGTGGAATGAAATATAGTCAAATAAAATGTTTTCAATTCTTGTCAAGATGGTATGTGTACATTCCACAACATCGCTAGGAAATTCATCATTATTTGGAGTAATTCCATGAATATATCATTATCCCATTGAATTATTTTGACGTATGTTGCCATTATTATCCAAAAAATTTATTTAATATCCCCCTTTTCCATTGATAGATTTTATGATATATTTTTGGGTACTCTTATTCCATTACTATAATGATCTTGATGGGATTTTTTTGAAAACAATCCACATAATCATTGTCTATTTAAACATGTAGTAGTTTGTTTCCTTAATTAAGTATAATTTTTTTAAAAAATATCACATTATCTAATCCAATATAAATATATTTCGTTCATAACCTCTTCTTATCATGTTTTCCTTCAATGAAAGAAGGCTTGGAAAATTTTATTTGATTTTCTAACAACACATGATACTATGGAAACATGTGATTAAAAAGATTTTTTTGATTACATGCAATTGATTTAATTTGTTAATCCCAATAGTGAAACTGTATGTATCAACCTTTTAATTAATTATGTATTCTTTTACATGACTAGTTTCCTTTGAAATTTTATTTTAATAACATTCAATATTTTACCCTTCCTTTTTGAAATAGATTCTTTAATTTGTTCCACAAATCCTCTTATTTTTTCATGAAAAATACTAGTCTAATAAAGAACAATAAAATTAATCCATTCCCAGATTTATAGTCTCTTATTACACATAGTTTTCTGAATCAATGACCATAATTGAACATCATACCCAATTTCAAAATTAACAATCATGATAAAATTATCATTTTCAATAATTCTTAATATGAGATTCAAATTCATTGAGGATGTTATCCATTATTCTTATAAAAATGGATTTTTAGTCCCATTAAATGTTAGAGGATTATGGTGCATAAATTAGTATAACATTGTTAAACTATTTTATGAATCAGTATCCTAGTACACATTTTTGAAGTTACTTTACACAGCCATGTATATCTACCCCATTATATATTTAATTTTAAAATTTACATATACAACACCAACTCCATTTCAATTATTATCCCTTGACATGATAAACATATATAGATTGTGAGAATTGATATTATTTACATTAATTCATCTTCAAACCATTTATAAACATTGGTATACATTATATCATATCATATCATTATGTGTCATTATTTATATTTTTTAAACAAGAAAAATAGTTAATATATATTGTAATTTATATATATTTCTAAACATTAAATCATAAATGTGTGTTAATTAGGAATATTAAATAATAATAAAAATAATATTAAATATTACATATGGTTTAAAGCTAAGATATTTATTAACCAAATAACATCCCATGATAGAGTCAAATAAGGTGTTTAGAAATGGCATAGTCAATATGAACTAAAAAGATTACTAGAATTTACATGACCAACTCTTATTGGGGTAATTTATTTTAGAATTATATTTTCAAAAATGACATCAATATATAGTGTATGGAAATATTTTTATTTATATGAAATCATAAAATATATAACATAACAAAATAATTTGATTACATCATATATATATATACAGAACCTCAAGGTCAATCATATGGTTATATTTCATAGTATTAAATTTCCAAATATACATGGATGGGTTTCTAATAAGACAAATATGATACCATCTATAAATACAAATAGTTCTTTTCCCATAAGTAGTTGTTATTCTTTATATAGTTAACACATAAAATCTATTACATTCTAATTGAATTAATGGTTTTGATGTTTTTTTAAACTAGATACTTGAAATCTCTCATGCATGTGAAATTATAAAATATATAAAAGTATTATCCTTGAGAATACAATTATAAAAATTATAAAATTCCTAAATATTAACCATAATAAGAATACTAGAATCATGTGTGAATGGAATCAATTGAAAGGGTTGAGATCAGATGATCAATATTGGTACATATACAACAAAATTAAGTTATGAATAAATATTATTATAAAAATAAAAATTGATTATATAATAAATCCAAAATAATCAAATGAGATAGAAACATTTAAATTAATATAACAACATATTTATAAATTATTGATATACTAATGGGGAAATGATCAATGTCTGACTTATGAGACATTCATTTCATTCCTTGTGATAATATATCTAAAAATTTTATTAGGACATAATCCCCTGAAAATAGACATCATTTTATAAGGCCTCATCCAAATAACCAATATTGTATGAATCATGATAAATATAAATTAATCAAGGGTATATGTAATTAAAGGTCACACTATTTATCTATTTAGTCTAATTATTTCATTGTATTAATAAAATACATAACATAATCATTATTCCTTTAATAATATAATAACTCTCAATATTAGAAGAACTGACATATATAATTTATATACTTTACCCCATCAAACTAACAATAAAATAAGCATTCAAATAAGTTTAGTGGTAACCATTTATAATAGAATTCATTTGATTATCAATTTTTTGGGAACAATATGTTTGACACGTATGATAACGTTGTTATATTATTATCACATGATTTCCCGTTATGTTCATCATTTTGTTTAGAAAATATTCATTTTCGTCAATGGAGGATTATGAGTGGCTTGGTAGTGTTTTAAAATCATTAATGATTCCATTTATTATATATGGGATATCCTGATGGATCCCATATCTATATCTAATTAAATTATTTATTTCCTATGGCATGTGGTCATTGGGGTTTCATGCCCAGTGTCATATAGGAAATCACATTTGTTGAGAGGTTTGGGGGTCAGAACCATCACTACATTTCTAGTGTTATTATGTAATACAATGATACTCTTTTATATATTTAAAACAGTTTTTTATTCCTTCAAATATCCTATGATGTTATAGGTTAATCCAACAATAATTAAAGGATGAAAAATATGTTTTGATGAGAAAAAATGTGTGTATCTCACTATCCCTATTATATAATTTTATATTTATGATTATATAGGATATTGTAATATTTCGACGCTGTGGGGTTTATTTTTTTTATCCATGGATGTGGCTGAGTTCTTGTAATAATGATTTAACATCTAGTTAGAGTCCAATTAATCATATGAGTTATGGAACCAAAACCTATGGAATTATTTTACATTGTTTATGGTTATAAAAAGTATCTATAATTTGTAGATTAATGTCATTAATCTATGATGTATATGTGGTTATATTTTATAAAAACTTATAAGGATCAAGACTTAGAGAGTCATCCTAAATATTATTTTAAAAAATAAATCAAAATATATCTAGGTCATATTTGGGGAATCTACATCATAAAATGAGAAACAATATACCTTTTGAGATGGACAAATGTATATATTGATTCACCAAGTTTCCTCATTATGATTATAGCTATTTAAGTGATCTGAACACCTAATTAGAAAAATATCTCAATGCATTCCTTGATTTTTGTAATCAAAATCTTGTAATTGGTTCATCTATGATCGTGTGAATCATATCTAGTTTGGAAATCACTATATATTGGAATATTGGACACATCACATTAGAATTATCTATTTATTTTAATACACACTATGGATTCATTCATATCATATTCAATGTGTCATTTATAATATGTAATAATACAAGAGACTTACAAAGAAATCCTATATATCATTCATATAATTGGAATCAATGTCATTTTAGTTTAGTTCTCTCCTTACCGAATGAAGAATTTTAAGAGCTTGAGGGTCTAATTGGAAGTTATTGATAAATTTATTGTCTTGTAAAAAACCACACCTTATAAGTATAAATAAGAGGTCAAATAATAGGTTCAAAGATATTTTGTGTCATAAGTGAAAAAATAATGATTGAATATTTAGTAACATATATAAAGTTGTATTCCCAAAGAGCATGGTCATTCCTTTTACATAGATGGTCACACAAACATTTGTTCGTTATTAATATTATTACATGATAAGATAGTTATTGAACACTAATGGGATATAAAATATGATTATATTGAATAAATTCCCTTCACTTATAACGAAATAAATAGGGATATATGTATACATATACCCATTCCATTATGGACACTCCTTAAGAATATGGGTTACCCTACTAAAGGATAATGATTAGGGGATCAAATAGTAAAAATAATACTATGCCTCCTAAAAAACATCAACATGATAAATATTTCTTTTCTAACAATGTTGACATATCTATTGATGTCATCATCACAAGTATTACTTGTCAGAGGTTATTCTAATGATAAAGGATGACTTTTCTAATTTTGGAAGATGATAAAAGATGGTATGATAAAGGGTTTACTCATAATACAGATTTCATGAATAAGTGATGATCCTTTTAAAGTGTGAAATTATTTAGGGTCATTGAATGATGAATGGAAAAAGTATATGGGTTTCATATGATCATATATGACATGTCTGAGTGATTCCACATAATAACATATGAAATATGTGTGGTTCGATATGTGATCTTAGATGACACATAATAGGTCTCCTACATGATCATCATGATATGTAAATAGTGATTCAAATGTAAAATGAATACATGTATAATGGATTAAAATTGATAAATTTGACATATTTAAGGGCCATTACATAACCATATTACACGAATGGTGATGATTCATGTGATAATATATTCTTACTATAGTCTCCTGATAGGTAATTATCATAATCATTTATTAAACAATTCATCTTTCAAGGGGTACATGTCAGGGGGTTTAGTAATTCTATCTAACATTGAATAAGTAAATTAAGAGATTAATTAGGAATCATGATATCATTTGACAGGAAGCGATTCCCTAGATAGGGTCCCACATTCTTGTCCAATGGTATCCTTCCATGGTCTCATTAAAAATAGTTTTAATGATAGGAGTAGTTTATTACAAATGATTCATGTAATGTTCACATGATATATTCATTTATATTATAATTTTTTTATAGTAACTTAAGTTCATTTAGTAAATATAATTATTAAATAATTATTTCATGTATAATTATTTTCTCATACTCTTCGATATACAAATATTTATGGAAGATACAACTACTGGGAGAATACATAATAATATTTCCATAAAACATGATTTCCTGTGAGGTTAGATAATAATGGAAGTCTTTTGGGATTTTAATGTGAGGATAATTGTTGAAAAAAACCCAATGATATAAGATTTCAAATCGCAACCTGATAAAATTAAACAATATTATGAAATTACAATATTTTATCCAATGATAAGATGTAAAGTGAGGAAAACTATAAAAAATACGGTGCCACAGATTTCATGGTGTGAAACCAAAATTAATATGGTAACAGATTCAATGAAGGCCCAATAATTATAATTTTTATGGTATTTGGATAGTGAATCCCAAAATAATGGCCAAAAATAGCCATATTATATTGGGAAACACATGTGGCTCAGTTATAAGGGAAATTATTCAATAACCATATAAACAATAATCTACTACGAGTTCTTTACAGAGTTAACAACACTACTTCAAATAATTTTGGATTTTAGAGACCATGGTTCAGAGCAAGAACATGTGTTGTGAAGGGTCCTACAATGACTTCCAATCATCAATTTAATAATACTTCTTTCTCATTACTCCTTCCACCTTAATCTATAAAAAACAGAATGATGAAATATTCCCTCCTATTTATAGTGTTGTTTTTTGATGGAGGACAGTTTTATTAGATTCTATTTATTTATTTTTATTCATTTATGTTAATTACTTTAATTTTTAATAGAATAATGAATCCAGATTTATTAATCAATAAGGTTGTGATTTTAATCTAAATGAAAATATAAATTAATAGAATTATTATCATATTTGAGTCACAACCTTTGTTTAATTTATAGCTATCATGTTTAAAATTTTTAATTAGACAAACTCGATTCGACGAAATCCAAAATTTATTAATAATTGGATAAAAATAATTTCCACCTTGATGATGGATTTCCACATCCATAGAACCTATCGTATCCTAATCATAATACTAATAATGAACAATCAATGATGTTATAAACCTAATTCCACAGGAAACCCAAATCTGAGAATTGTATCAATTCATTCCAATATAATTTTTTATACAGAATATTATTCCATTATTCCTAAAATTATTCCAAAATATTTTTAATCAAAATATTATTTATATTTATCGTTCATTAAAAAAATAAATAAATAATTTTTTATAAAAAACTATATGGACTGCATAAATGTCTCATGGGTTAGAAATATATGTTTTCAAATTATAATTTTTAGTTAATTTTACTCAATTTATGATGGTTTGTGAGGTTTGTTAGGACCAAACAAGGAATATATACCTTGAGATATGGGTGAGTCAAGGTATGGATATTCGATTTCAAAATACTTCGTACCCTCCTGGATCATGACCTCTATATTATAAGGGTCAGTTTGTTTTTATCTTATTTTGTAAATTTTTATCTTGTTCTTTCCTTATTTATCTGATAATGATTCTTTGGATTCAGTGCATGTATCAAGCTAACAGACACATTGTTTTTACATGGTTCACCCTAACTGTTCTATGTCCAAGGAGCATACAACGACGATTTTCCGAAGTACAAAATCCACTAATGCTCACTGTCAATTTACAATGTTTGGGCCAGATAACCTCTATGCCAAGGATCACTTCCTATACAATGTTTAGGCTTAGCTCACTGCTTTCCCAAGGGTACCTCTTTGTTCCTTTCTCTCTGGATCACTGCCGGTAGAAAGGATCAACTTCTTCTTCTTCCTTTGCTCACTACTCTGGAAAGGATCCACACATAGTTTAATGACATGTAAGCACCTTAATTATCACAAATGAATACATCATCATCTATATTTATATTCTCTATTGATGTTCCACATTAATTCACTGATGAATACAAATTTATGACAGATGTACCGGGAAATCATCCAACTTTGGTGCAACCCAAGAATACCATGCACTTATTTATGCTTGGAATACTTCTCTAATACCTTGTATGCTTCTCTAATATCTAGTGCGCTTCTCCAAGCCTAGCACGCAAATGTCATATAACCACTTGTATGACACTCCCTTATTTATCTCTGAAATTTGGCGACTCACAGCCTTTTACACCTAAACCATGATTGGTGTGCAAATGTCAACTGGATCACAACTTCTGAGTATTTTTATACTTGCATGACCAAACCAAATTTTCAACTGGAGAACTAATTTTCTCTAAATGTTGAACTCCGTTCAAAATCAGTAGTGGTGGGCCTCTATTTATACACTTTTTAGAAACCTCGAGTGTCAGCACTCAAGTCTCCTGTCGGAGTTTAAGTCCATCCAACATAGTCTTTGTCACTCAAGTCACTTGTGGGCCCAAACTAAAACATGGGCGCCCCTCTTTCCTTTGCAATATTTTGATTTTTTGATGTTGAAAAACATATGGCGCGCAGGTTTCCACGCTTGATAGACACTGTCCCCCATGTCACTTTGTAGCACCTCTAGATCATTCATTCCTTTGTTGAGGTTCTTCAATCAATTATGGATTGTTAACAACATCCCTTGAACATGAAAACTCACCATTTAAACCCCCTTTGTCAATAAAATTATACATCGTGGTCTTCTTTTTCAACAAACACAACATGAATGTCCACTTTTTCAACAATAAAATCACTTCAAAAATGCATCAATGATTCCTTGAGAGACATTTTCACAACACTCTCACCCTTTGGGTTTGTTGACAACTCTTTCTCATAAAAGGTCTCTGCACTTTAATTCCACATTAAAGCTTTGTCCAACTACTACCACCATTCGAGTCTTTCAATCATGGTAGTATTCAAGGATTCACATAACACAAACTCTAAGCCTTCATGAGCAATGATCTCCATGAGAAACAAGAGTAAATGAAAAAGGTTTTCAATGAATCAATTCTTTTTCGACACCATTTTTTGATACCAAACTGACACGAATTGCAAGACCGATACAAGTGGTTGATACCACACTGATACAAATTGGTGATTAGCTGGAAACATTCTGACACCATTCCAACACCACTCTTATGATTTTATCATGATCCTCACCTATTGTGATATCTACAATTTTATAGATAACTTCTAGAATCATAAGATTTGAATAAACCCACCCTCTATCTCATTGCTCTCCCGCTATCTAGTTTCTCCACCTGTTATCTTCTCCCCATGCCATTGACTAAGAAATATTCTCCTTTCCTTTTCCATAGTTTCTACTCCTTAGGGATTCAATATTTATCACACATTGTCAATGAACCCAAAGGTCACTCCTCAGTGGTCTGACACATTGGAATGAACACATATTACCAGAATAGAGAAAACAAACACCGAACCACCATGATAGGGGGGATCCCAGAACCACATTTTATCAAGTGAGGGGAGTTGACAAAACTCCCAAAGCTAGTCGATACCTCTCAAAATCATCAATGGGTAATGCCTTTGTCAGGATGACTGTAACCTGTAGATTTGTAGAAACATACCACAAATTCATGATTCCCTGCACAACCTTCTCCTAGATAAAATGATACTTTATATCAATATTATTTGTCCTTGAGTGATGGAGAGAATTATGTTGAGATTTATAGAACTTGAGTTATTGCACTGGATTCAGATCAGAGACTTCACTTCTACTCCCATATCATAAATATTCTTATTCATCCACAATAACTATGAGAATGCTTGAGTGACATAAATATACTCATCTTATGTGGTGTTCAAGAAAACGAAATCTTGCTTCTTGCATAGCCAATAAATACACAATGCAACATGATATAAAGAAACTCCTGACATTGATTTCCGGTTATCCGCTGAACCGGCCCAATCTACATCAGTATATCCCAACATCTCTTGCTAATATTTTTCATTATACATCACACGTAAATCCACAATTCCTTTAATATATCGAAGTATTATATTCACTATAAGCATGTGGATTTCCTTGTGAGTACTTTGATATCTCACTGCATGACATTTGGTGAAAACAATATCAGGTCTCATCTCTATCTAGTATAGAAAAATCCCAATTACATTCCTATATTTTATGATATTATAGACCATGACTTTATCATCCATTGACACTTTCATCCAGGAAGCAACCAGAGTCTTCATGTCCTTTGAATTTTTAATCCCAAATCTCCTCAGAACCATCATTCCATATTTCTAAAAACAACATTCACCATTCTTCATCTGAAATTAAGCTTCTTCATATAATGATCCAACATTGAATACAATGATCTTATAGTTTCTCATTATTAAAATCCTCTTCCAGAACCACATGCAAAAATATGGAGTTAACATGCATCTGGAACACTCTGAACATCTGTTTCCCAGTAATGGCTAGGAATAATCTGATTGTCTCCATCCTTGCAATCAGTGCAAATGACTCGTCAACATTTATTACCTCTTTCTGTGAAAATCTTTTTTCACACTAGTCATGATTTGTTTCGAATAACCGTGCCATAATTATTCATCTTTTTGTGATAGGCCCACTTATCCCCACTGACATTTTTATTTGTTTTCCTCGAAACAATCTTCCATGTTTGATTCTTCTTAAACTGGTCAAGCTATTCCCATTTCTTGACCCCAAATTTCATCACAAGTTTCTTCATTAATTCATTTAGGCTATAACTTTGATAATTATCATGCTTTTTATAGAAATCCAATCATTGTTTTCTCGACTCACACCATCAGATCACTAATATAACTCTACCTATCAATTCCAACTTGACTTTCTAGAATATTTTGAGATATAGATTTAACATACTCATGTTCATTATCTGTATTTTATTGGGAATCACCATTTTCCACTCATTCTCCCCCTATTTCTCTTAACACTTCATTACATTCAAAAAGAATCTTTCAACTATGTCATTTCATTTCATTCAACTTCATCTCTCATCTTCTTATTAAATTGTAGTTAATATTCTCTCTCTGCTTCATGGTATTCTGAAAATAGTCAACTAATTTCATCAACAATCATATCCCTTTGATATATTTTATCTGATTAAGAGGTATAATGCTCCCCCTATGATGTCCAAATCCTCTCATTATAATGCGTTTTTTTAGACCCATACTCATTATTATTATCCTATATCATTTGATCACATGTGATTGCATGATTGAGAAACTTCATAGTCTCAATTATATCAATGATATTATCATTGGGAGAATTAACCACATAGTAAAGATCCATAAAAACCTTTATTCCTACTAATTTGAATCTCTGTTTAGGAAACAAGAGATAATGTTAATAACATAATAACTTTCAGATGTGCTCAATTACTTTAACCTGTCTCATGCATCCATATAAAATTTAATCAATTCATAGAATTCATCCAAATTATTTCATTAACTCTGGGAACTGATTTAAATCATTTGAAATTATGAAGCATACCACATCTCCACTTTGAATCCTTAAGTTCCACTTCCCCTTAGATTGTATCTCACTAAAATATGAAACACGTGAATCATCAATTAATAAAATTTATAAACATAGGAAGATGGGATCTTCTAGAATCCTCAAATTGATGATTGTGTATTATCTTTATGGATCAACCCTTTGATTATTTCATGCAGATCACCACTATCCTTCCTTTCTTCGTCTAGTTGCTTAGCCAACTTCAACTGCTCTGGCCAAATCACTAAGCATTCATTACCCACGTGAGGAGTCTTTTTCTAATTTGTAGATTCTACATCCTTGGCCTTTCTCACAATTTTGGGTTTAATCCCACTACTACACATTTCCATGTTTGATGTTCCACCAATATGACACTTCCCCTGATTCCTTCTCTGAGTAGGAATCTGGCTACTTGTCTTCTTCCCTTGCTTCGTCAACCATTGTAGGGGTATACCACATTCATAAAATTTTCTTTGTGGGACACGAAATGCAAATTTCTCAATGCATTCATTATTTATCATATATTTTTTAGATATATGAGTCTCCAAACTATTTAGAATTGGAGGTGAGTCCCCCTCAAAATGTGCATTCTTTTTACTCACATATCTATTAAATCTCCCCAAAATCATCTTGGTTTGTTCAAATTCTCTCCACGAGAGCTGTTTTGAGTGTGACATAGAAGGTGATTGATACACCATTTGTTTGTCTCCATGTGATTCCACTGAGGTTTTTGTCTTATTTTTCAATTTACCACTTTTTCTTCTAATGTAGGATTTTTCATTATACACCATTGGAGTTGAGAATCACTTTTTGGGTTCCTTATCCATTACTTCAAACTTCTAGCTACAATTTCTTTCCAAATGAAAATAATCAGAACATATAACACAATTTCCATCAATGTAATACCTCATTTCATCATTTCTCAACTCAGATATTGATGTATCTTGAGTTCTCGTAATGACATTGAGCTCCGGAGCTTCCTGACACTTCTTTAATTCTCACTCTTATCCCCCATTTCAGTACCCACACGACCTACAAAAATATATTAGAACCTCCCTAGAAGTTTTGGAATCTTCAAGATTCATCTATTACTGGATTTTGGCAGATTTCTTCATGATCCCTCAAGTAAGTGGGTTTTCTTGCATCCTCCTCCCATTTTATTGTGGTTTCGTCCTTTTCCATTGGTTTTAATACTTGTTTTGTTATTGTTTCTAATTCCAATCTTCTAGGGTTCATACCTAGGGGTTAACTATGTGTCATTTTTGTAAAATCTGGTGGATTGGGGCTTGATTCCAATCTCTTGTGGTGCGGTAGCAGTGTGGTTAAGGCTTCGCAAAACAATTAGTGGTTTTTAGCACTAATGAAAGGTGATTGAATGTGTAATAATTATTGGATGAGTTATATATTCCTTATTTGTAGTTTTTGCGTGATTATATTCCATTTTGTTTGGTGGGAAAATTATATTCGTTATAATTTTTTAAGCGGTTGGTTTTTATGTGGCATTTTTGTGCAAAAATGAATATTTTTGGTGTGTATTCAATGTTTTGTTCATTGATATTGTTTTTTATTTAATGAATAGTTTTTATTAAATGATGTCATGGATTCCAATTTAGTATTTTTGTAATATTGGTATGCTTTTGGTCTTCATATAGTTTTTTGGATGGATTTTATGTGTAAAACATGGTTAAAATCCTTGTAATTATTTTGTGAAGGTTTTAAATTGTTTCATGATATATGTAACAGGTAAAAGATTGTTGCAAAACTAATTTGTGAGGAGTGTACTTTATAAATTTTATATTTTAATGTGAAATGTGTTTCATGTGAGGTTTTCTATCTTGAACAGGTTTTAAAAAAATTATAAAGGATTTTTTGAAGTGTGAAAGAGATTTGAAATGTGTTGTGGGATTTTTTGGTGTGAGTATGTTATCTAAAATAAATTTTAATGAAAAAAGTTAACCATGTGACATGTATGTGGGATTTTCAATGTGTGTTACTTGGAACTAGTATTTTCATTGGAAAATTTAATTTTATGGCTTTTGGAACTTGTTTGGGAAAAAGAGGGAACACCTGAGTATCTAGGTGGGAGGACGTGTACTAGTATGCCAGTGATCTCGTGGGGTTTGGGCCCTATTTCATGTAGCAAGTTTGACAATGAAAACACTAAATAAACTATGATTATGATGATGATGTTTCGTAACTTCTATGTGATTTTTATGATTCCTACTAGTTTCTCGTCTGCATGATAATGGATATTTGTATGGTCACATTCACCGAGTACTAGGAACCTGGAACCCACATCGAGCTAGGGCCTACGGTTGTTTCTTATTGATATTGTTCAGTAGATTTTTAATTCTTACAATTGTCATGTGGTTTATTTTGATAGATAAATTTAGTATCTTTGTCATTATTTTTAAAAGTATTCATTTTTTAAATTATCCCACTTGATATCAATTTTTATTTAATGTTGAACATTTTCGATGTTTTTTTAGCATTTAATGTTTACAAAACATGAAAACATTTGGTCTTTTAATGATTATAAAATTGTATATTTTGAGGAGGAATTATACTTGGATTTAGATCAAACCTTACTTACACCTTTGGTGTAAGTATACATGGCTATTTTGTTACATGTTTGGGTAATAATAGTAGTGCCAATGGTATAGTTTCTAGCGGTCCGGATTGGTGAAGTTTCGTGGGGATGGGTTGAGTGTGGTGCCTCTTTCCATGATGAGGTTCATGGGATATCCTTTTCGATTTGATCCCATTTTATTGTCTTTTAGTATTATTTTTAATTATTTATCTCAATTATTAAATTTTTTAAAAGATAATTTGTTTTGAGAAGGTGTCTCCTTGAGTTGCATGAAGGTGTGGAGTGATGTGTTTGTTTTATTTTTTTATTGTGTTCTTCTTGGAATTTTGTGTTGATTTGTAACCTTTTATTTGGTCTAATATTAACGGCTTGTGTGGTTCAATTTTCCATCTTCTGTTTATTTACCTTGTTAGTTGTTTTTTGTCCCTTGTTTCTGGTAAATCATTGTCACATATTATTTTGATACTCGGGAACTTATTCCAGCCTGTGGGATTGAGAACACCCTCCAGGCAATGCACGGACTAGGTCGAGTGACGGTTCATATGGAAACCTGGAATGGTTCATGAAAAAATGGTGTTAGAGTGGTCATGTTGACTCTCTATGTCATGTTATTTGGGGAAGAGTCGGGATAATCTAGAGTTAGGATTTTAGGGGCATGACATTCTGATTATGAGAAGGGTTCCTAGATTGTACACCTCATTACATGATCCTAGTCTCCAAGGGAAGTCCGATTTAATCAGAGTCCATTGGTTTTATTTGTATTATGTTGATTAGGTGGAATTAAAAGAAAACTGGGTTAATGGTCTTAGTGAGCACAGAGGGCCTAGTGATAATTTAAAATGTTTTATGAATTATTGTGACCTTATTTTACATAAGAATATATGTGTTTTCAATGAATGAGTGTTGATCAAATGAATTTTTTCGTAATACTAGAAGTGTTTTGAAAGGGGATGAGATATTTTGAACTTTATGTGAATATATTGAAAGTGAATTTTAATTTGATTGATATTGAATTTCTAAAATGTTTTTTAAGATGTATATTGTGTTTGATTGTGTGGTTAGAGGGATTGAGAAAATTGATGTTTGGGTTAAATGTTTTGGTTCTGAAAAGTAGAAAAAAATTTGTTTTATCTTTTAGTATTTCTATGAGTATCCACATGCATGTGGTTATATTGGATGATGGATAATTAATTGAATTGATAAATGAGTGTGGGGATGGATATGAAGAGGGTACCTAGTGTGGCACAGAAACATGCATGTGTGAGGCCCATGGGAAAACATTATGGGATTCTTTAACCACAGACCCATTTATTTTCAATGAAGTTATTTCTTTTAAGGGAATACCTAAGGTCTTGATGGACGTTTTGGGTGGTGTGTTTTATGTGTTTTTGTAATTTTTTTTATTGTGGGATGTTTTGAGTCTAGGAAACCCTCTTGTTTGAACAATGTTTTTGTTTTGGGATTAATAGGTAAGTTGGGTTGAATGGCTAGTTAGTGGTCTCTTTTTTGATAAGTTCAAGAATCATTTATGGTGGTTCCACTCATGTATTCGTTTCTAGTTTGTGGAACATTTTGAACAATGGACTAGCTTGGTTGGGTCCTTGGATTATCTTGTTGTCTAAGTTGCGCCACCATTAATAGTTAACACATGAATGAAGTGAAACCCATATTGTTTCAACATTGTATGATCCTCTATTTGATCACAATAAAGAATCATTTTCTTAAGATGAGGAGATTTAATCAACACAATTTACACTATTGGTTATGTAGATCCTCTTTTATAGGGAGAGTTCTCCAAAAATGTAGAATGAGACATTCGTTTCTAATGAAACCTGATTCTTTGAAGTTGAAATTAGTCTGGAGTTGTTAGTGTGGACAATGTCTAAGAGGGTCTTTGGGTCCTTCATAGCCTCTTAAAAGCAGGGGTTCATGTTAAACCATCAGCGTAGAAAATCTGTTCCTGAGAGGCTATTATGGACACATGCTAAAATTGTGTGTTGTATGAGGACTTGGAATTATGTCTCCTTCCATGTATTGTTTCTTTTAGTTGCAATGGTCATTTTCAGTGACACCATGTGATGACATGTGCTCGTTTGACTTTAAAGGTGAAGTTGTACAATCCTCTATGAGTGTTTTTTTGTCATAAGTGTGTATACTTTCAGTAAATCTCAACAACCATTGTTTAGAGGAAGGTGTTTCCATATATCCTTTATTCTTTTTGTTTCTTAGCCGAAGATACAAGGGTTATGCGTGTCTGTATTCTATGCACTTGTTTCAGTGAAATGTCACGTTAGGGAAAAGTGAGTTTGGAATGTGTTATGTCTTAGGGAACCCATATGTGATGAGGATATAGTTTTCATGGATCTGAATTGAAAATTTATATTTGGGGGGGGGGGTTCCAAATCTTATCTATGAGGCCATAGATGTTCCAAACATTTGACCTCCATCCATTGGTCTGGGAGTGATGTTGGTGAATAGTCATTAGAAATAATTTGGCCATTCAATCCCGTGTACGAAATTCTTATTCTTAGTATGAATGATGGGAATATTTTAAACCACTAGTGTTGTCATCTTGCAACTGTTGTTCTTGTTCGGTGGAAATAGTTTGGAGGACCTCATGTCCGTGTTATCACCCAATGTCAATTCCCCCCCACTTCGATTTCCATTGAGTTTTTGGATAAAATATTGAAATTAGGTTAGATAGGTTGAGCACATGGTATGAACATGGTTATTAGAAACCATTCCCTAGAAAAGAATGCAGATAAAAGGATCGACATAGTTAGCTCACAGTTTCCCTAACCATGTGGAATAACCATGTGGTCGTCTTGACTATTTAAATATTGGTATTTTTTTGTGCCGGTATGTGTTGGTCGGTTAAGATGGTTTATTATTATTACAGAGAGACCCACTATGAGTCTCATGTATGTTATTTTGGAAAAGTATTATTTAAGTCTACCACTTGTATAGGGGAGTCCGTTCAGTCCTCCCCATATTATTGTGTTGATCCTGTCTTAGGAAAATTTAAGTTATCTCTTTTGGTGGGGAGTCCATTTAAGTCTCCCCACACTACTAACTCCAATTTGTCTGTGGTTTGTAATTTGAGATATGTAGACTTGTTGTAACATCCTTTGTAAATAATTGATAATATATTTAACTATTTATTAATATTATTGAATTAAATATTAATTTTACATTAAATGGGATTCTATGTTCGATGGTGTTCTTGATACGCGACAACAGGTTTCATTGAATTCTTACATTGCACACAACGTTGAGTTATACTGAAAAATAATAATATAATATTATTTTAAATGGTAGCTAATGCCAAGCCATTGTATTGGTGGGAATGAACAGAACTAAATACAATGAGATTATACATGACTGTTAATTGTTTTTACATTCATCCAACAGATGTTAGAGGCTTTAAATATGAATGAATCTAATTTTATGTATAATATACTTCAAAAGGTTGACTTACCTTCTTTTGATGGAGAAACCTCATTAAATATAATTTTGGTCACTTTTATATGTTCTATTTGAAAAAATATAAATCTTCTTTAGAATTGTTACTTAGAAATTTACTTTGGGTAAGATTTTTGTATTTTTCTAATAAAATTTATTTTTTATGAATAATGAAAATACTATATTTTATTTCAATACTGTCTTTTAATCTAATTAATTTATATGGTAAGATTATATTTTTAATATTTTTTAAAGTGTAATTATATAATGTTTTTACCATTTAATCCAATATTGGTCAGGGGAAGTAATTTCACTTTGAAATTGGACATAAATAATTGTCAATATTTTGATAGTTATTATTTTTTGAAAATATGTTTTTTGTTTTGACAACAGGTGTAACACCTGAAGCTTCTACGGTACGCTTCTCTTTGAATAATGTGATAGCGTGTGTTGTACGCAACACCGAGTTCTAACACACCATAACTAATCAAACTAGCCGTTATGAATAGTAATACCTAATTTTTGAAATTATATATATTTTATATGTCAAAATGGAATTCATTTTTGGATTCAGAATATCGAATTTAGCCTAGGGTGAAATTTTGGAACTTTTCGGATAACACTTATATTTTGATGAATAGTGAAAATTACTAAATTTTAATTAAAAACAACTTTTCTAATCAAAATAATTAATAGTGATAAATTATGAATTTGATTGGTTTTAAAGTATATTTAGAATAAATTTTTACCATTTAATACAATGTTGGTCATTGGAAATAATTTTACAATTAAACCGGACATAAACAAGTGTCAATCTTTTGATAGTTATTATCTCTTAAAAACACGGTTTTTGTTTTAACAACGGGAATTAATTTTAAATTAATTTCTGACACTTATGTGTTTTGAATTTGGAAAAATGGATTCCATATTTTGAATCAGTATGTTCATATTGTGTGAATAGGTAACTTTTATTTTTATACATTTTGAATAATTACTGCGGTAAATATTTTATTTACCATGGTTAAAGGGTAAATCTGGTAAAAAAGGGTTAAAAAATAATGTTATAATATTATTAAATTACACTAAAACGTGTCCTAGACTTATTGGTTGATACATGTTCGACCATAGGCATCTTTGGGTCGATTTTGGGACCCCATGGAGCTACTTGTAGGTGATAGGGACACTTTATTTTAATTAAGTTAAAATAAGTACCAAAATGACATAAGCATATATCTTATAGAAAAACAATTTTTTACATAGGGTTATCTATGTTGTATTTTCGACTATAAATATTTATTAGAAAGCTAAAACGATTTCCTACATAATTAATTTTATATATAATTTTTAGACATTAAATAATTTAATTTATATATGACACAATGATGATGCAGTAATTACCATAATAGTGAAAAAATAAAATAATTGATATTATAAATACCCAAATAAATATAATTTTAGACTTTTATTGAATTGAACTAATTTTTTAGGTTAATATGACATATTAGGAGTGATTTAATTAAATTTTATCGAAGTAATAATTCTTTTATGAGTTTCACTAAAATCAACTATTGAATAGTGTCAAAATTAACATAAAAGAGTTTTTAAAACAAATATTATATTATTAATTGATATTAAATTCCTAAAAATCTAAGGTTCAGACAATAGACTTATATCATGATAGGTGTATCATTAATTGACCACTTGGGGGTCGCTTAGATGTATATAGTAGGTTTATTAACTATATAATATAAAAATACAAAGTGACATGGTAAATGTCAAACTAATTAACTAAGAGTTAAAAAAAATGATAAGGTTAATATAGTAACCCAAAGCTGTATAAATTATATTTGTTGAGTGGTTTTTGACCCATACCCACCTTAAACTTTAAATAATCAACTTTGGAGATATTAGAAACCGAATATGAATTTATTATAAATTAATATTTCTAGCTTTTCCAAAGGTGCCCCTCACCCCTCTTATAAAAAGGCACTTCTCCTTCTCATTTCTTCACACCTTAAAAGCCTTTTGGTTCGGCCAAAATCTGCCCAAATACTCTCCCAACTTCCCTCAATACAACCTAAAGGCCTTAGTTTGATCAGAAAGCCAACCTAAGGAGCCCTTTTGATCAAAATCAAAAGGAAGAACCCGAAGAAGAGGTAATGATTTCACCACCATTTTCCAAGTTCATTTCTTCTTCCACTTCTTCTTCCCTTTTTATTACAATTCTAAAATAATAACTCCAGTATCATATATATACTGTGATGTTATTATAAATATGGTACAACCATATTCAGTATTCTATCCATCCTTTGAATAACATGTCACCATACGTGCGTACGTACGACTTACCGTCTCCACGTCGTGGTGTAATTGTTATTCAATAAATTATTATTTGGATGAGTATAATAATGATGTGTAATTCATGTAAATAATAAATATAACATGATAATGATTATGTATATATGATATACCATCCAATTATATATTATTTTAATATCAAAAGAATGATATTGTCGCTCGTGCGTACGTACGGACTACCGTCTCCACGAACGCGATGAGATTCATTCTCCATCGTATCCATTCAAGTATAATTATCATTTGATGATTAATAATAGTATCTAAGGACTTGATATCATTCTGGATATGATTAATACACAACCTATCCATTACAAACATGGCTTACGTAACAAAACATATAAAATAAAATGAGTAAGTTAACACCCAAAACAACGATAATACTAAGATATTATTATCTAATCAATGTTAAAAGATCATATATGATATCATATTAATGTATATGATTCTTGTATAATTTAATAACAATTATTTCACCATTATACAGGAGTTTAACCTACCCCAACCAAGGAAAAGTACAAGGTAAGGGTTATTTCACAATCACTTCATTATCCAAGGTTATTTATACGTAATAATCTATTAGGATCTCTTTATCATCTACATCCATGTTTCTTCAAAATATATTTCAAAACATTTTTATTATTTAAAAGAATATGGGTTAAAGTAATTTATACCCTTTTTTGACATTTTATAAGAGTTTTGTAAATGAATCTTTCTGTCATTTTCCAAACAAGGTGCTTTTAACCTTTTTGACAAAATTAAGGTAAGAATGTTTTTTAACTTATACGAAAGGTGCGACTATTTTCAGCCATTATAAAATCTTCGAAGCTTCACCTATAATCTCATAAGAATATTTTCAAAGAAAATGTTATATTTCATAAATATAAGATTCTTAAATTATTTCAAAATAGAAAGAGATATTTCTCTAAAAAGAGTTTTTATTTCATCTATGTCAACATACTTTGATGGATTTTACTCTTATTTGAAGTTGATTGATTATGATACAAAACTTCTATATTGTATTGAAGGTTTTGTGATATGTTTGACTGTGGATGTGCTATTTTTATACCGTTCATATTTTATGGTGAAAGTATTGACATTCCGTATGCTAGTTTTAATACGAATGTTTATGTTATGTTTAAACCTTTTCATATGGGAATGCATTGGACTTAATATGTGACGGCTTGAGCCTGCTATAGCTCCTCGATGCATCGATAGGTCTCATGAGACAAACTAGTGTCTTGTCACAAGGCTTTGGAAAAATCTTATTTGTAGTCTTGGCACGAGGCCTTGGCTATTTGGTTATGATAGTCTGACATTATGCATTCCATCATTATAAAAGTTGTTATTGATATTGCATGTGATTATTCGATTAGTATAATATCCAAGTGAATAATTAAATGGCATTATTACATTTTACTTTTTCCATACTATGTTTAAGTTCAAGTTTAAAAGGATTTTGTTTTAGTTATACATTGCCTTAAATGTTTATTCTTATTTATGAAAGTTTCCTCTATATTGTTATCCTTATTGGGCATTTGAGCTCACACCTTTTCTATGTTTTATTTTTCCCAGGAAGTGAAGAAGTAAATTATGAATGACCTGCAGGGATATTATGTGGGGATATGAGTGTGGAATATGGAGACAATATGTTGGTGTAGTAGTTTTTCACATTATGATGTAATGTAAGACTTATAAATATATCTAGTGTTTCCAAGGATACTAAACCAATCGGTATTTCGAGATTTGATCTTTCTTGTGATCATGCCAATGTTATGTAATAACGCACCGAATCTAGGTAACTGGGGTCGGGGAGTTACAGTTGGAATCAGAGGAAGTTTAGTACAAACCATGGAAGCTAGATTTAGATAAATTCTGATTAGAGAACATAGATTTAAGATGGACTTTGAGGATTAGTATAGAAGAACTTCCTAGAATTTTGGTATTATAGAGATTTTGTGAGTTTTCCAAGAAATACTTCTCTGTCTGGATACGAGCAGTTAGAGGCGGCTCTGGCACATATGTACCTAGGGGTAAAACCCAGAAACCCTAATTTGAGCTAGAATCGAACGGGAACAGGTGCACGACAACGGGCCTTGCTGCACTCTTGGTCACGACACTCCTGGGGGATATGATTAAGACAACTGTCATTTTCTTTAGAAATAATTATGAAGGGTTTATGAGTATATACTTCCTCAAAGAAAACATTTTTATGATTATGGATCATATCCATAAATAGTTCAATTTGTGATAAGTGTTTTATAAGTATGGGATTATGTATTTTGATTCATAAACTGATCTAGATTATGCCATTGTTTAGAAATGGCGCCTAGTGGAAGAAATGGAAACCATATCAATGCACGCACGCCATGTAGGGATTTCCCTCCGACTCAAGATAATCACAGTGGAGTTGGTGATGCAACTGGTGTCGATCAGCTAATCACCATACTGGGACAACTCACTCAGGTTATGAAGAATAACCTTACCCGTATGGAGCACCCTGATCCACAACGTGGAGGATCAATGTTAGATCGATTCATGAGGAAAAAACCACCAACGTTCAATGGGAGTACAAATCCCTTAGTAGCTAAGAAATGGATATTTTCCCTAGAGAAAATATTTCAGGCTTTGGGGAGTAGTGAAAGGGAAAAAGTTATCATGGCAGGTTACCGCCTCACTGGAGATGCTGATCAATGGTGGTCATTGATTCAAAATACGAAAGAAGATGATGAAGTATCAAATATGGAATGGAGGGAGTTCAAATATCTGTTTTTAGAAAAATACTTTTCTCGCGACCACCGAGCAGATATGGAAAGGCAGTTTCTGATTCTGATACAAAAGGAGGATGAGAATGTCACAATGTATGAGGATAACTTTACAAGGTTATCAAGGTATGCTGGAGATTATATACGTAACCCAAGAAGTAAGATTGATCGTTTATTTGATGGGTTAAAACCATTTCTCCATCGATCATTAGTCTCACAATCCTTCTCACCATATGAAGACATTGTCTCATGTGCTATCAAGACCGAAAAGGAATTCTCTAAGTCTTATGACTTTAAAGCAAAGAAAGATAAGAAGAGACCTGCTGATCAATCTGGGAATGGAAATAAGGGGAAGAAGGGAAAGGTTGAATATCCATCCTGTGGTAAATGTGAGATGAAACACCCCGATACTTTCTTGAAGGGAACATGAGTCTGTTATAAGTGTGGTGAAAAGGGAAACCAAGCTCGTGATTGCAAAGGGAATAAGGAAGATACCAATGTTCAGTGCTACAATTGCAGGGAGATGGGACATTATGCAAATGAATGTCCTAAGCGTCAGGAGAACTTACCTCAGAAAAGGCCAAGAGATCAAGGCCAAGCTTATACTATCACTACTGCTAAGGTAGAAGCTCCGAAAGACATGGTGGAAGGTAATTTAATGGTTTCCTCAAGTTTAGAAAATGCATTATTTGATTCTGCATCATCACATTGTTTCATATCTTCCCAGTTTTCTAAGAAAATTAGATAATTCCAATTTGATTTAACAAGGTAGTTGTTAGTTAAAACTCCAAAGGGAAGTATCATTGCAACAAAGTTTTGTGAATCAGTCCCCATTAGAGAAAATAAATGTTCTTTATCTGCTAATCTCATCGTCATACCTATGATTGAGTTTGATATAATCCTCGGTATGGACTGGCTTTCAGACTATGATGCGAAGATTTATTGTAAGAAGAAATAGGTTACGATTCTTGATGATGATGATAAGGAACACCATATCTTTAGAGCAGAATCGTCACCACCTAATTCTTAACTAGATCCACCCCCAGTTGCTCAACTAAATTCAATTATTGGGGAGGAAGAAAATAAAATAACTGTGGGTGAGGAAAGGAATGTTCAAATAGAGGATGTACCTATTGTGAAAGAATATGTAGATATATTTCCGGAAGATTTACCTGGACATCCTCCAGAACGAGAAGTTGAGTTTTCCATTGATTTAATTCATAGATCAAGGCCTATATTGAAGACCCCTTATAGAATGGCCACTGTAGAATTAGTTGAAATAAAGAAACAACTAGAGGAATTGAGTAATAAGGGATTTATTAGCCCTAGTGTTTCCCCATGGGGAGCCCTTGTTCTTTTTGTTAAAAAGAAAGATGGATCCATGAGGTTATGTATTGACTATAGGGAGATCAATGCTATAACGATAAAGAACATGTATCCCCTACCTCGAATTGATTATTTATTTGACCTACTGCATTGAGCTCAATACTGTTCAAAGATTGAACTTCAATCTGGATACCATCAGTTGTGTGTGAAGAAGGAAGACATTCTGAAGACAACATTTCGAACCAGGTACGGGTATTACAAGTTTACTATAATGCCTTTTGGATTGACTAATGCACCCTCTATATTCATGGATCTGATTAATAGATTTTTCAAGGAGTATCTCGATGAATTTTTGGTGGTATTTATTGATGATATCTTGGTATACTCCAAAAGTTACGAAGATTATGAAAATCACTTGCGCATTATCTTGAAGACTCTGAGAAGGCATGAATTATATGGGAAGTTTAGCAAGTGTGAATTCTGGCTTCAGGAGATTTCGTTTCTTGGCCATATTGTCTCTAAAGATGGAATCTCTGTTGATCCTTCTAAGTCCAAGGCTATCCAAGAATGGCCAGCACCTACGAGTATAACTGAGGTACGTAGTTTTATTGGTTTGGCAGATTATTATCGACGTTTCGTCCAGAATTTTTCCCGATTGGCTAACCCATTAACGAAGCTCACACGTAAAGGGGCTAAATTTGTTTGGACAAAATAGTGTGAAGAATGTTTCGAAGAACTGAAGAGAATATTAGTCAATTCTTTTATATGGAATCTACCATCAGGGAATGATGGATTCGTTATTTATAGTGATGCATCGAAGAAAGGACTTAGTTGTGTCCTTATGCAGAATGATAGAGTTATTGCATATGCATCACGACAATTGAAAATTCATGAACAAAACTATCCTAATCATGATATTGAGTTAGCAGCTGTGATCGTTTCTTTGACGATATAGAGGCACTACCTCTATGGTGAAAAATGTGAGATTTATACTGATCACAAGAGTTTGAAGTATATTTTCTCACAAAAAGAACTCAATATGAGGCAAAGTAGATTGCATGAATTACTTAAGGATTATGATTTCACGATACACTACTACCCGGGGAAGGAAAACAAGGTGAATGATGCTTTGAGCAGAAAAGATCATGGAGTTTTGAACAATATGATAATTGAAAGGGATCCAATTTTCATGGATCTAGTAAAGATGGATATGGGAATAACTAGGGGAGGTGAAAGATCAATGCTTTTTCAAATGGTTTCCAAACCATCTTCACTAGAAAGGATTAAGAGTTCTCAGACCGATGATGAAAAATTCCAAAAGAAGATTAAAGCTGTGAAGGATGGGAGATTGAGAGACTTTGTGTATGAAGATGGAATTTTGAAATTTGGGAAGAGACTTTGTGTTCCCAATATACCTGATCTAAAAAGGGAATTGCTGGATGATGCTCATAGTTCCAATTTCTCTATACACCCTGGGAGCACCAAAATGTATAGATATTTGAAGGAACATTTTTGGTGGGACAACATGAAGAGGGAGATTGCAGATTTTGTGTCAAGATGTATGGTTTGTCAACAAGTGAAAGCTAGAAGGCAACAGCCTGGAGGAGTCATGCAACCTCTTCCCATACCGGAGTGGAAATGGGACAATATTACGATGGACTTTGTCATGGGGCTACCAAAGACTCCTAGAAAGAATGATTAAATAATGGTTATTGTTGATCGTCTCACCAAGTCAGCACATTTTCTTGCTATAAGAGAATATCTACCCCTGGAACATCTAGCAAGACTATATATTTGTAACACCCCGAAATTTTATGAAAAATATTATTTTTAATTTCATTAATGTCTCGTGTTATACGCTACACCAAAAGAATCTTTCACAACACGCATCCTTGACTTGCCTTCCATTACACGCAATCACGACCTTCCTCGATAGCGTGTCTAGTACGCAATAACGAGTTTCACTAAATAACAATATGCTATTAAAATATTATTAAAACTAGCCGTTATGAATAGTAATAACCACTTTTTTAAATTTTTTAAATTTTATCTTTCAAAATGGACTTTATTTTTGGATTCGTAATATCGAAATTAGCTTAGGGTGAAATTTTGGTACTTTTCGGATAACTTTCATTTTCTGATGAATAGTGGAAATTACTAAATTTTAATTAAAAAACAACTTTTTTAATCGAAATAATTAATAGTGATAAATTATTAATTTGAGTGGTTTTAGAGTATATTTAGAATATATTTTTACAATTCAATACAATGTTGGTCATTGGATGTAATTTCACATTTACACCAGACAAAAACAAGTGTTAATCTTTTGATAATTATTATCTCTTAAAAACACGCTATTTGTTGTGACAGTGGAAATTAATTATAAAATTAATTAATTCAACTTATATGTTGGGAATTTTGTAAAATAGAAATCAGTTTTGAATTCGGAATATCAATTATAGCTTAGGGTGAAATTTTGGCATTTTTCTGAAAAACTTCAATTTTTGATGAATAGTGAAACTACTATGTGGTAGTTAAAAAAATTAATTTTTTCATAAATCTTAATTTTACCACTTCTGTGAATGGAATTTCAAAAATCCGAGAGACAAGATTGATGTCATTAAGTAAAATGTGGTTCAATGAGATGAAAATAATTTTTGGTGAATAGTAAGTTTTTACTTTTATTTACCACTGTTAAAAGTAAATAGGTTAATTAAGGGTAAAAATGATATTAATATTACCCTAACACATGTCCCAATCCTATTGGACAAGTGTATATCGACCAAAAACAACCTTAAGTGTAAAATATTATCATTTAGACCCACTTGGATTAGATTAGGACATTTATTATTATTTAATTCAAAGAAGAGTTAAAAGAGTTAAAATCAAAGTTTATTTACTAAAACATTTTTAATATAGGGTTATACATAATATAATTTCGACTATAAATATTAATTAGAAAGCTAAAAATATTTCCTACATAATGTTATTTTATTTGTAATTTTTATACTTTAAATAATTTAATTTATTTATGACACAACGATGATACAGTAATTACCTTTTTAAGACAATATTAATATAATTGATGTTATAAATGCCCAAATAAATCTAATTTGAGACTTTTTATGACATACACTAATTTTCTAGGTTAATATGACATTTTATTGTTGATTTAAGTAACTTGGTTCGAACTTATCATTCTGTTAGAAATTTCATAAAAATCATGTACCAAATAGTGTCAAAATTGACATAAATTAGTTTTTAAAACAAATATTATATTATTAATTGTTATTTAATTCCTAAAAATCTATGGTTCTGAAAAATGACTTAGATAAGGATATATATATTAATAATAAACAACTTGGGGTTCTTTTGGCTTGATATAGTATGTTTATTAACCATGTAGTGTAAGAAAACAAAAAGACACGGTAAAAGTTAAATTATTTAACTTAGAGTTAAATCTAATTGACAAGGTTAACATTATAACCTAAACTTGTCTAAATACTATTGGATGGGAGGCTTTCGACCCATACCCACTTTAGCTTCGAAATAAGACCATTTGGAACCATTATAAACCGAATTTGACCTTAATATAAAATAATATTTTGAGATTTTCCTAAGATGCCCCTCTCCTCCCTTATAAAAGGGAACCTCCTCCCTCTCCTCCTCACACCAATTTGAGCATTCAAGCTCATCCAACCCCTGAAAAAATCTCCTCTCCACTTCCCTAGTATCATCCTAGAGGTCCTGGTCTTCTTCAATGACCATCCTTAGTTCTTTAAGTGGAGGATAAGTGAAGGCACGTCAAAAAGAGGTAATATCCATTACCAATCTTTTTCAATTTCTTTCTTCTTCAACTTCTTCTTCTTTAGTTGTTTCATGATAAAGTAACAACATCAGTATTTCTTATATACTGATATTTTATTATAAATATGAAACAACTCTAATTAACCTTCTATCCATCCTACGGAAAAAGGAAATCACCGCGCGTGCGTACGTACGGAATACCGTCTCCATGCCGTGGTGTAATCTATTTTCCATCACCACATTAATTGGATGGGTATAATGGTGTAATGAGTAACTATATATGATTATTATAAAGTGATATTGATACTGAAATAGTATACATACACTTCAAAACAATTCCACGACCATGGGAACGATATCATCGCTCGTGCGTACGTACGGACTACCGTCTCCACGACGCGATGAGATTCATTTTCAATGATTAACCATACATGAATGATTATAAAGTATATATAATAAGTAGTAATGAAATATATGACCTAATAATGATACTGTAATTATTTATGTTTATATGTATGTCATCTACTTAATTCCATTCAATTCAATAAGGAAACGAAAACATCGTTCATGCGTACGTACATACTACCGTCTCCATGAACGGTGTATTTCTTTCCATTTACTGATTTATTATACATGTATATTCTAAATATATATATATAAATCATGTTTTATATTATGGAATTAAGTAATCATATGAATAATTACAAGTTAAAAACACGAACGACAAATGAGACGATTTTACCCAAAATGCTACTTTAACATGAATTTACAAAAGAAAGGGTAATATAAAGTCATAAGTGGACCATATATGATATAATAACAATGAATATGATTCTGGAATAAGTCAATAACATGATTTAAATCATTATACAGGAGGTTCAGACACTTACAAAGCAAGTCGGACCTAAGGTAAGGGAAATATCACAATCTCATTTTTATCCGAGATTGTTTATACTTTAGTATTTACTGGGGTGTATTTTATCATTCACATCCATGTTTCCTCAATATGTAATATTATTTCCATCCACCTACAATTTTTTAAATCCTATTTTAGCCTTCGGTGAGTTTCTAGTAAAAGATATGAAAGGAATCTTTTGTCGTTTTTCGTACGAGGTACTTTTTTTACTTTTCCGACAAAAGTACGAGAAGAATGTTTTTTTAACTTATACGGCATGAATGGATTTTTAAAACAATATTTCCATGAATATTCCTTTACAAGTTTTCAGGTTTATTTTCAATCAAATTCTTTTAGTTTAAAATTGTATGACATGTTAAGAAAGGAAAAGTGTTTTTGAAGTAGAAAAGATATTTTCCTCAAGAATGGAGTTCAAGTGTTTTATCAAAATTATTTTCTATCTAAGATAATAAAGGGTTATGTTTTTATCCCTATTATTAAATTCATTTGATTATGTTGTGATGGAATTATTTTTATGAATTCCTTTATCGTATATGAATTGTTTTATGATTTCATGAAGTTTAAGATTACCATTTTTATTACATGGATTATGAAATGATGTATGATTTATAATTTTGTGGCACACATAAGAATGGTATCATTATGAGATGGGTGGGACCTATATGTCCCTCCAATGAATTGGGTAAAGATTTTATATCTCATGAGATAGACATGGCTGAAATGGTAGGTTATACCGGTTCAGTGAAACAGGACTGAAACGAGGGTGACTCGGTTCAGAAAGGGACTTTGTCCACTAAGATAGTCTTGGCAATGAGTCTTGACTAACAAGAAATGATTCTCTATGATTATGTGTGTATGCCACAAAGTTTAATGTTTTAAGTCATGATTATTGTGATTACATTTCCCTACCATGAGTTATCCCAGGTTATGAAATTATGATCTCTTTCACAGGTTAAGATTTCTAAAAGTTATGTGCTTATGTATATGATGTGATTGATATTTCTTTTGTTTACCCTTACTGAGCATTTGAGCTCACCCTTTTATGTTTTCTTTTACCCAGGATATAAAGAATGGTTTTAGGTATAAAAAAAGAAGATCTTTATGAGAGATGTTGAAGATCTTTCACCAGGATTAGAAGATTATATTCCGAGTTTCCAAAGACACTAAACTATTATGATCCTTGTGTGTGTGTTTTTGTTATGTACTAAGTATTCCAAAAATGTAATGTAATGTCAATGTACATCAAGATTTGGGTCTCTACAGTTGGTATTAGAGGAAAGGTTTAGTCAACCTTTGGAAACTAGGATGTGAGAACGTTAGTGAGATCCCTAGAGATATTTCAATGGTATGTCTAGGGATGTCCCTAAGGATAAGTATACGTATATGTTATAGTCATAGAATTGCGCTAAGGATATTATAATTTAACCAAAGATGTTAGATATTGAAGTTACTCCCCCTTTATTATGATTTTTTCATCTCACACTATTCTTTTTGGGTTTTAGAAAATGGCTGGAAACAAGATGATTCACGATAATGGAGGATATGATGGACAATGGAATGATATTCTTCATGAGCAACCAAATGAAATGGGATTTGGAGGTCCAAACATCATTATTATGCCGAATCAGCAATCTCATAATATGATCAATAAAGTAAAATTTGGTAAGTTTCCTAACTCGGCTAATAAGAGAAAGATGGAGTTTCATGATGATCATAGAGGAAAGAAAGTTCAATTTCCCCTATGTAAATCATGTGGGAATAGGAATCAAGGAGAATGTTTCAAAGGAACTAGAAGATGCTTTGGGTGTGGAAGAGAAGGACACAAAGCCAGTAAGTGCAAAGGAAAAGTTTCAGTTAACACCAGGGATGAGGATAATGGTATTGCTATGACATCAACAATGGTTAAATGTTTTAAATGTGGAATATACGGGCATTATGCAAACTAATGCCCTAAGGGAAAGTCTCATGAAGAGAATCAGTATGGTAGTATGGGTAGTATTTATGTGGATGATGATGAAGAGACTACAAATGATATGTGAGATGAAAGAATTGTTGAAGCTCGGTCAATGGTTTAAGAATGTAGTGGAATGATTACATGTTTATCATGTGTAATGTTGTATAAGTAATCTCATGGTACTATGGAATAAAGAGACATCTAAGGATTGTTACACTGTTGACTTTCCTTGACTTTTGAAAGTGTATGATTAATGTTATCAGTATCCATGAAAGGTTATTCAGTTATTTTTGGAATGTAGATGATATGCGCATAATGAAGGGATAAAGAGAAAATTAAATGTTTGATAGTATTCATGAGCTCATGACTTATATAAGGAGAAGGTTATATCATGGTTTGAGTATATAGAATTTTTGGATTTTGGTATGTGGAAAGAGTTAACTTTTGACAGCATTCAAGTTTTCACTATGGTTCAATGGGTATTCAAGAGAATACATGATTAAGGACTTTGAATGTTTGGAATGTAACCAACAAAACATATCTTATGATATATGAGGATCAACGATGGTATTAAATCTCTGGTAATCGTTTTCACTATGTTATGAGAGTGGACTACAATATTATGGATAAGCCTAAAGATTGGAATGGATTATGTTGGAAATAAGTTAGTATTGTTTAAGGATAGAAGTTTTTTTCGATATTATTGATGGGATGTTATAGTAATATAGTTTTAGAAAAAGGACAACCTGCAGGACGTGCGACATCCCATCACGTCGGACAAGGCTATGGGAATCGAACCCACAACCAAAGTGTGACTGGCATTTATCACCTACCACTAGCCTACAGGAAGTCCCTAGTTAGTAGAAACTAGTTTTATTTTATTAAGAAATATGATATATGAAGTATAAGTTATTTTTTTTGAAACCATATACGATTAATCTAACCATAAGATGGACTTATAACTTTTGATAACCTTTTGTTTGAAAGATATGGAATGACCCATCATTCTATCACATGATCTGCTAACACATCATGAATAACAAATTCAACTTCATTTCTTTAAGGGATGAAGTGGAAATTGTTCAATTCACGAACAACAGTGAGATTGTACCAAAATCATGCAAGTATTTCTTTTAATTCATCAACTTTAGGGAAATGATCTTGAAAACCAAAAATGTTGTCCTAGTTCCCTTATATCCGATTAATCAGATGGTACCTTAGATCATCACAAATCAATAGCTTTGTGATTGTTGGCTTTTTCATAGCCATGTTCTCTACCACTCTCCATCAGAACATGATGGTTAGATTTCTCTTCCATATCTATATTTTCACCTATGTGGAAACCTAGTGATTAGTTTATTTGGGTAACCGTTACGTTTCATACTTTTGTTTTTAAAGATTGGTTTTGGTATTCCTTTTTATGATCTGGGTTTCTATTAAAGAAACTTTCTAATAGTAAACCATTTATAACCCCGACGAATTTCGAGGGCGAAATTCATTTTAAGGGGGGCAGAATGTAACACCCCGAAATTTTATGAAAAATATTCTTTTTAATTTCATTAATGTCTTGTGTTATACACTACACCAAAAGAAGATTTCACAACATGCATCCTTGACTTGCCTTCCATTACACGCAATCACGACCTTCCTCAATAGCGTGTGTAGTACGCAATAACGAGTTTCACTAAACAGCAATATGCTATTAAAATATTATTAAAACTAGCCATTATGAATAGTAATAACCACTTTTTGAAATTTTGTAAATTTTATTTTTCAAAATGGACTTTATTTTTGGATTTGTAATATCGAAATTAGCTTAGGGTGAAATTTTGGTACTTTTCGGATAACTTTCATTTTTTGATGAATAGTGAAAATTACTAAATTTTAATTAAAAAAAAACTTTTTTAATCGAAATAATTAATAGTGATAAATTATTAATTTGAGTTGTTTTAAAGTATATTTAGAATATATTTTTACAATTCAATACAATTTTGTTCATTGGATGTAATTTCACATTTACACCAGACATAAACAAGTGTTAATCATTTGATAGTTATTATCTCTTAAAAACACGCTATTTGTTGTGACAGTGGAAATTAATTCTAAAATTAATTAATGCAACTTATATGTTGGGAATTTTGTAAAATAGAAATCATATTTGAATTCAGAATATCAATTATAGCTTAGGGTGAAATTTTGGCATTTTTCTGAAAAACTTCAATTTTGATGAATAGTGAAACTACTAGGTGGTAGTTAAAAAAATTAATTTTTTCATAAATCTTAATTTTACCGCTTATGTGAATGGAATTTCAAAAATCCGAGAGACACGGTTGATGTCATTAAGTAAAATGTGGTTCAATGAGATGAAAATAATTTTTGGTGAATTGTAACTTTTTACTTTTATTTACCATGGTTAAAAGTAAATAGGTTAATTAAGGGTAAAAATGATATTTATATTACCCTAACACATGTAATAATCCTACTGGACAAGTGTATATCGACCAAAAACAACCTTAAGTGTAAAATATTATCATTTAAGCCCACTTGGATTAGATTAGGACATTTATTATTATTTAATTCAAAGAAGAGTTAAAAGAGTTAAAATCAAAGTTTATTTACTAAAACATTTTTAATATAGGGTTATACATAATATAATTTCGACTATAAAAATTCATTAGAAATCTAAAAATATTTCCTACATAATGGTATTTTATTTGTAATTTTTATACTTTAAATAATTTAATTTATTTATGACACAACGATGATGCAGTAATTACCTTTTTAAGAAAATATTAACATAATTGATGTTATAAATGCCCAAATAAATGTAATTTGAGACTTTTTATGACATACAATAATTTTCTAGGTTAATATGACATGTTATTGTTGATTTAAGTAACTTGGTTCGAACTTATCATTCTGTTAGAAATTTCGTAAAAATCATGTACCAAATAGTGTCAAAATTGACATAAATTAGTTTTTAAAACAAATATTATATTATTAATTGTTATTTAATTCCTAAAAATCTAAGGTTCGGCCAAATGACTTAGGTAAGGATAGATATATTAATAATAAACAACTTGGGGTTCGTTTGGCTTGATATAGTAAGTTTATTAACCATATAGTGTAAGAAAGCAAAAAGACACGGTAAAAGTTAAATTATTTAACTTAGAGTTAAATCTAATTGATAAGGTTAAATTAATAACCTAAACTTGTCTAAATCCTATTGGATGAGAGGATTTCGACCCATCCCCACTTTATCTTCGAAATAATCCCATTTGGAACCATTATAAACCGAATTTGACCTTAATATAAAATAATATTTTGAGATTTTCCTAAGATGCCCCTCTCCTCCCTTATAAAAGGGACCTCCTCCCTCTCCTCCTCACACCAATTTGAGCATTAAAGCTCGGAAAAACCCTGCCAAAATCTCCTCTCCCCTTCCCTAGTATCATCATAGAGGTCCTGGTCTTCTTTAAAGACCATCCTTAGTTCTTTAAGTGGAGGATAAGTGAAGGCGCGTCAAAAAGAGGTAATATCCATTACCGATCTTTTTCAATTTTTTTCTTCTTCAACTTCTTCTTCTTTATTTGTTTCATGATAAAGTAATAACATCAGTATTTATTATATACTGATCTGTTATTATAAATATGAAATAACTCTAATTAACCTTCTATCCATCCTACGGAAAAAGGAAATCACCGCACGTGCGTACGTACGGAATACCGTCTCCACGCCGTGGCGTAATCTATTTTCCGTCACCACCTTAATTGTATGGGTATAATGGTGTCATGAGAAACTATATATGATTATTATAAAGTGATATTGATACTGAAATAGTATACATACACTTCAAAACAATTCCACGACCATGGTAATGATATCATCGCTCGTGCGTACGTACGGACTACCATCTCCACGACGCGATGAGATTCATTCTCAATGATTAACCATTCATGAATGATTATAAAGTATATATAATGAGTAATAATGAAATATATGACCTAATAATGATACTGGAATTATTTATATTTATATGTATGTCAGCTACTTAATTCCATTCAATTCAATAAGGAAACAAAAACAGCGTTCATGCGTACGTATCGACTACCGTCTCCATGAACGGTGTATTTCTTTCCATTTACTGATTTATTATATATGTATATTCTGAATATATATATATAAATCATTTTTTATATTATGGAATTAATTAATCATGATCTAAGTAATCATATGAATAATTACAGGTTAAAAACACGAACGACAAATGAGACGATTTTACCCAAAATGCTACTTTAACATGAATTTACAAAAGAAAGGGTAATATAAAGTCATAAGTGGACCATATATGATATAATAACAATGTATATGATTCTGGAATAAGTCAATAACATGATTTAAATAATTATATAGGAGGTTCAGACACTTACAAAGCAAGTCGGACCTAAGGTAAGAGAAATTTCACAATCTCATTTTTATCCGAGATTGTTTATACTTTAGTATTTACTGGGGTGTATTTTATCATCAACATACATGTTTCCTCAATATGTAATATTATTTCCATCCACCTACAATTTTTTAAATCCTATTTTACCCTTTGGTGAGTTTTTAGTAAATGATATGAAAGGAATCTTTTGTCGTTTTTCGTACGAGGTACTTTTTTTACTTTTCCGAAAAAAGTACGAGAAGAATGTTTTTTTAACTTATAAGACATGAATGGATTTTTAAAACAATATTTCCAAGAATATTCCTTTACAAGTTTTCAAGTTTATTTTTAATCAACTTCTTTTAGTTTAAAATTGTATGACATGTTAAGAAAGGAAAAGTGTTTTTGAAGTAGAAAGGATATTTTCCTCAAGAATGGAGTTCAAGTGTTTTATCAAAATTATTTTCCATCTAAGATAATAAAGGGTTATGTTTTTATCCCTATTATTACATTAATTTGATTATGTTGTGATGGAATTATTTTTATGAATTCCTTTATCGTATATGAATTGTTTTATGATTTCATGAAGTTTAAGATTCCCATTTTTATTACATGGGTTATGAAATGATGTATCATTTATAATTTTGTTGCACACATAAGAATGGTATCATTATGAGATGGGTGGGACCTATATCTCCCTCCAATGCATTGGGTACAAATTTTATATCTCATGAGATAGACATGGCTAAAATGGTAGGTTATACCGGTTCAGTGAAACGGGACTGAAACGAGGGTGACTTGGTTCAGAAAGGGACTTTGTCCACTAAGATAGTCTTGGCAATGAGTCTTGACTAACAAGAAATGATTCTCTATGATTATGTGTGTATGCAAAAAAGTTTAATGTTTTATGTTATGATTATTGTGATTACATCTCACTGCCATGAGTTATCCCAGGTTATGAAATTATGATCTCTTTCATAGGTTAAGATTTCCAAAAAGTTATGTGCTTATGTATATGATGTGATTGATATTTCTTTTGTTTACCCTTACTGAGCATTTGAGCTCACCCTTTTATGTTTTCTTTTCCCCAGGATATAAAGAATGGTTTTAGGTATAAAAAAGGAAGATCTTTATGGGAGATGTTGAAGATATTTCATCAGGATTAGAAGATTATATTCCGAGTTTCCAAAGACACTAAACTATTACGATCCTTGTGTGTGTGTTTTTGTTATGTACTAAGTATTCTGCAAATGTAATGTAATGTCAATGTACGTCAAGCTTCGGGTCTCTACAATATTAATGAAGTTGTGAGACTTCATGGAGTACCTCTATCGATTGTTTCAGATCGTGATCCCCGTTTTACTTCAAGATTCTGGAAGAGTCTTCAGAAATCCCTGGATACTGAACTTCATTTGAGCACTGCTTACCACCCTCAGACAGATGGACAATAAGAAAGAACTATTCAAACCTTAGAAGACATGTTGAGATCATGCTCACTTGACTTTCAGGGTATGTGGGATCAATATTTACCTCTGGTAGAATTTTACTATAACAATAGCTTCCATTCAAGTATTCTGATGGCACCATATGAAGCGTTATACGGAAAGAGATGTCGTACACCAACCTGTTGGGATGAAATTGGTGAAAGAAAACTTGTAGGACCATAACTGGTGGAGGAAACGATGGAAAAGGTGAAGGTAATCCAAAGTCACATCAAAGCAGCTCAAAGTAGGCAGAAGAGCTATGCCGATAATCGAAGGAAGGATTTGGAATTTCAAGTCGGTGATCATGTTTTCCTAAAGGTATCTCCATGGAAGGGAGTCATACGTTTTGGTAAGAAAGGTAAATTGAGTCCCAGGTACATCAGACCTTTCAAAATTCTAGAACGAATTGGGGCTGTAGCTTGCCGATTGGCAATGCCGCCAAGTCTCTCCAAAGTTCACGATGTGTTCCACGTATCTCTGTTGAGGAAATACATGCCTGACCCAACGCATGTACTAACCTATAAATAATTAGAACTGGAACTGAACTGTCTTATTGTGAAGAGCCCGTCATGATTCTTGATACGAGAGAACAAGTACTGAGAAACCAGAAAACTTGTCTGGTAAAAGTCTTGTGGAGAAACCATAAGATGGAAGAGGCAACGTGGGAACCCGAGGAACTTATGATAAAGAACCACCCGAGTCTTTTCATGCGATAATATTCTAGAAATTTCGAGGATGAAATTATTTTAAGGAGGGGAGAATGTAACACCCCAAGCTTCTACGGTACACTTTTCTTTGAATAATGTGATACCGTGTGTCGTACGCAACACCGAGTTCTAACACACCATAACCAAATAAAGTAGCCATTATGAATATTAATACCTACTTTTTGAAATTATATATATTTTATATTTAAAAATGGACTTAATTTTTGGATTTGTAATATCGAATTTATCCTAGGGTGAAATTTTGGAACTTTTCAGATAACACTTATATTTTGATGAATAGTGAAATTACTAAATTTTAATTAAAAACAACTTTTTTAATCAAAATAATTAGTAGTGATAAATTATGAATTTTAGTGGTTTTAAAGTATATTTAGAATATATTTTTACCATTTAATACAATGTTGGTCATTGGACATAATTTTACAATTAAACCGGACATAAACAAGTGTCAATCTTTTGATAGTTATTATCTCTTAAAAACAGGCTTTTTGTTTTAACAACGGGAATTAATTTTAAATTAATTTCTTCCACTTCTGTGTTTTGAATTTGGAAAAAGGTATTCCATATTTGGAATCATAATGTTCATATTGTGTGAATAGGTATCTTTTATTTTTAGACATTTTGAATAATTACTGCGGTAAATATTTTATTTACCATGGTTAAAGGGTAAATCTGGTAAATAAGGGTTAAAAATAATATTATAATAATACTAAATTACCCTAAAACGTGTCCTAGCCTTATTGGTTGATACATGTTCGACCATAGTCATCTTTGGGTCGATTTTGGGACCCCATGGAGCCACTTGTAGGTGATAGGGACACTTTATTTTAATTAAGTTAAAATAAGTACAAAAATGACATATGCATATATCTTTTAGAAAAACAATTTTTACATAGGGTTATCTATGTTAGATTTTCGACTATAAATATTCATTAGAAGGATAAAACAATTTACTAATTAATGATATTTTATTTATAATTTTTAGACATTATATAATATAATTTATTTATGACACAATGATGATGCAATAATTACCATAATAGTGAAAAATTAAAATAATTGATATTATAAATACCAAAATAAATATAATTTGAGACTTTTATTTAATTACACTAATTTTATAGGTTAATATGACATATTAGGATTGGTTTAATTAACTTTTTTCGATGTAATCATTCTGTTATGAGTTTCGCAAAAATCAACTATTGAATATTGTCAAAATTGACATAAAAGAGTTTTTAAAACAAATATTATATTATTAATTGATATTAAATTACTAAAAATATAAGGTTAGTACAAGAGACTTATATCATGATAGGTGTATCATTTATGGATCACTTGGGGGTCTCTTGGATGAATATAGTATGTTTATTAACTATATAATATAAAAATACAAAGTGACATGGTAAATGTCAAACTAATTAACTAAGTGTTAAAACTAAAAGATAAGGTTAATATAGTAACCCAAACCTGTCTAAATTCTATTGATTGAGTGGTTTTCGACCCATACCCACCTTAAAATTTAAATAATCAACTTTGGAGCTATTATAAACCGAATATAAAATTATTATAAAATAATATTTCTAGCTTTTCCAAAGGTGCCCCTCACCCCTCTTATAAAAAGGAACTCCTACTTCTCATTTATTCACACATTCAAAGCCTTTTGGTTCGGCCAAAATCTGTGAAAATACTCTCCCAACTTCCCTAAATACAACCTAGAGGCCTTAGTTTGATCAGAAAGCCATCCTAAGGAGCACGTTTGATCAAAATCATAAGAAAGAACCCGAAGAAGAGGTAATGATTTCACCACCCTTTTCCAAGTTCTTTTCTTCTTCCACTTCTTCTTCCTTTGTTATTACCATTCTAAAATAATAACTCCAATATAATATATATAATGTGATGTTATTATAACTATGTTACAACCATATTCATTATTCTATCCATCCTTTGAATAACATGTCACCATACGTGCGTACGTACGGCTTACCGCCTCCACGTCGTGGTGTAATTGTTATTCAATAAATTATTTTTTGGATGGGTAAAATAATGATGTGTAATTCATGTAAATAATAAATATTACCTAATAATGATTCTGTATATATGATATAACATCCAATTATATATTATTTTATTATCAAAAGAATAATATTGTCACTCGTGCGTACGTACGGACTACCGTCTCCACGAACAAGATGAGATTCATTCTCCATCGTATCCATTCAAGTATAATTCTCATTTGATGATTAATAATAGTATCTAAGGACTTGATATCATTCTGGATATGATTAAGATACAACATATCAATTACAAACATGTCCTATGTAACCAAACATATAAAATAAAACGAGTAAGTTAATACCTGAAACAACGATAATACTAAGATATTATTAACAAATCAATGTTAAAAGATCATATATGATATCATATTAATGTATATGATTCTTGTATAATTTAATAACAATTATTTCTCCAATATATAGGATGTTTACCTACCCAAACCAAGTAAAAGTACAAGGTATGGGTTATTTCACAATCTCTTCATTATCCGAGGTTGTTTATACGTAATAATCTACTAGGATCTCTTTATAATCCACAACCATGTTTAATAAAAATGTATTTAATTTTTTTTTTACTATTTAAAAGAATATGTAATAAAGTCATTTATACCCTTGATTGACTTTTTATAAGAGTTTTGTAACGGAATCTTTCCGTCGTTTTCCAAACAAGGTGCTTTTAACATTTTTGACAAAATTAAGGTAAGAATGTTTTTTAACTTATACGGCAGGTGCAGCTATTTTTCGGCGTTATAAAATCGTCGAAGCTTCCCTTACAAGCTTATAAGAATATTTTTCAAAGAAAATGTTTTATTTCATAAATATAAGACTCTTAAATGATTTCAAAATAGAAAGAGATATTTCTCTAAAAAGAGTTTTGATTTCATCTATGTCAACATCCTTTGATGGATTTTATGCTTATTTGAAGTTGATTTATTATGATACAAAACTTTTATATTGTTTTGAAGGTTTTGTGATATGTTTGACTGTGGATGTGATATTTTTATACCATTCATAGTTTATGGTGAAATTATTGACATTTCGTATGCTAGTTTTAATACGAATGTTTATGTTATGTTTAAACCTTTTCATATGGGAATGCATTGGACTTAATATGTGACGGGTGGAGCCTGCTATAGCTCCTCGATGCATCGGTAGGTCTCATGAGACAAACTAGTGTCCTGGCACAAGGATTTGGAAAAATATTATTTGTATTCTTGGAACGAGGCCTTGGCTATGTGGTTATGATAGTCTGGAATTATGTATTCCATCATTATGAAAGTGGTTATTAATATTGCATGTGATTATTCTATTAGTAGAATATCCATGTGAATAAGTAGATGGAATTATTTCATTTTACTTTTTCCATACTATGTTGAAGTTCAAGTTTAAAAGTCTTTTGTTTTAGTTATACATTTCCATAAATGTTTATTCTTATTTATGAAAGTTTCTGCTATATTGTTATCCTTACTGGGCATTTAAGCTCACCACTTTTCTATGTTTTATTTTTCCCAAGAAGTGATGAAGTAAATTATGAATGACGTGTAGGGATATTATGTGGGGATATGAGTGTGGAATATCAAGACAATATATTGTTGTATTAGTTTTTCACATTATGATGTAATGTAAGACTTATGAATATATCTAGTGTTTCCAAGGCTACTAAACCAATCGGTATTTCGAGATTTGATCTTTCTTGTGATCATGCCAATATTATGTAATAATGCACTGAATCTAGGTAACTGGGGTCAGGGAGTTACAACAAGAATAAATTTTAATTTATTTTCTGCCACTTATGTGTTTAGAAATTTGAAAAATGTATTCCATTTTAGGAATAAGGAGGTCCAAATTTTAAAATATGAAACTTTAAAATTTACACATTTTAAATATTTTCTTCAGTATATATATTTTTTTACCATGGTTAAAGGGTAAATCATGTAAATATTGGTAAAAATAATATTATACAATATTAAATTATCCTAACATGTGTTATAATTATATTTTTTGATACATTTCCGACCATGTGAATCCTTGTGTCGATTTTGGGACCCCATGGAGCCACATGGGAGTGATAATGACACGTTATGATAATTAATTTAATGTAAAGACAATAATGGTACAAACATATATCATTTAATAAAAAAATATTATCATGGGGTTATATAAGTTTTCTATCCAACAATAAATATTAATTTGAAAGATAAAACAACTTCCTACATCATGGTAGTTTTTTTATAATTTTTAAATTTGAAATATATATAATTATCTTTGACATAATAATGATGTGATGTTTACCTCATTAGTGGATGATTTTAACAAATATGATTATAATTATTAAAAAAATATCTAAAACTTATCAAATTATTATGGGATGATTTTACTTCTAACATGAGTCATCTTATCTTTTTCTTTAATGAGTTTTGGGCCTTTTTAAATACAATATATGTTTATAATAAAATAATATTTTCAAACATTCTTAAAGAGCCCCGCCTCCCCGTATAAATGGACATAACTTATAACCCATTCCTCACACATATCAAGCCATTTGGCTCATCCATACTCTAACAAAATAATAACCCTAAATCCCTCTCTCTGTCTTAAAATCTTTACATTAGGCAGAAGCAACTTCATGAAATCCTTCTGTTTCCCACCAAAGATAGTTACACGATTTAAAGGTAATGTATTCTCATAAGATATTTTTTTTCTTTTAATTTTCCAACCACCTAAACATTCTTTGTATATTTCCTTTATACCAACACCTCAGTCCTCATTATAATTGGTTGTTGTTATGATATTTATTCTAAGTACACTACCACACACCAACATATAATGGCCAATGAACATATTTTTTCTGTGGATGGTGAAATACTGCCTCACGAAACGATGATTGTTAAATATTTTACTACAACCTATAATGGTGGAAATTAAGATGAAAATATATTTATATGTGATATATATTATATTTATATTGTCTCTATAATTCTTTATTTTTAATTTATAGAACATCTTTATGATTTCCATAATAGGTAAAAGTGAAAATTTCATTTGAGGAAGTGCAGACTACCACCCCTCAAAGTGATATGACTTGTTCATGGCATACATGGGGATTAAAAAGGATGTATTTAATGAAAGTTTACATTCTATTATATTGTATTTATAATATACCAATTAATAATTATTTTTTTTATTCCATTAAAATATTAAATAGAATTGAATGTAGTATTCATGTGTACGTATGGTTTACCGTCTAAGTGAACGGTGCATTTCATGTGTAATCTATAAATGTTATGTACTTATATATATATATATATATGATATCCAAATAATGAATATTATTTTGTACATAATATATGTTTGACCACATGGAGAATTTATAATTGTAACAAGTTCATTTTAAACTCATGTTTTGAACATCGACGAAATGTTCTATATGAACTCAAAGTATTAACATATTGTTATAAAAAGATGATAAGTTATATAAAAGGAATCATAAACTTGAAAAGGTTTTTAAGAAACTATAAATTATCTTATATTTGATTATTCAGTAAATTAAATAATGAATGGGTCATGTCAGACAGGAGGCAAGGGATTCGTCTCAATCTCCTTTCATTGAAGCATATTTTGATTTATAAACAACATTATTTTATACAGTGTATAAACCCCGTTGAATTTTCGTTTCATTCAAAGGGAATATTATTTTTTCATGAAGTATTTTACTAAATGACAAAATGAATATTTGTAATGATTGTAGCGACAATGACCTCTATGCCTCCATAATATTTATTTGGCTTCCCTTTTTAAGCCTTAATGTTTTTTTAATAGAGGAAACCCCCTTATTCTATTTTTTGGTGTTTTGGGATTGAACAATTTTTTTTGAAAATGATTGATTATTTCAATATCTTGAAATTATTTCTTATGATTTCAAATTAAATGTAATTATTGAAATGATTATATTTGAAATATTTTGTGTGTTATGATATTATAATTGTACTTGGACATTTGATGGGTGGTTATGTGAGAAAACAAATGATGGGTGGCACCGTGATATACCAGGACATTTGGATACATTATAACCTCCAATTTATTGGTTATAGATGTCATCCGTATAGATATTCCATTTAGTGATACATGAGGTAGTCGACCGTTTGGATATTCCATTTCAGTATGTTTATATCCCATGATACCTTTAAAGATATGTGTTCTTTCTATGGGTATTATGGTAATATTTTGGTTTCAAAATGGTAAGAAATGATATTCTTTTTCCGTGAAGAGTATTTACAACTTTATAAAGGATAAAAAAATTACATATGATTAGGTATTCTTGGTTTACTTGTTGTTTTGAAAAAATAACAGTTTCCTTTATTTGTGTATCCCTTAATTAGGTTTTTATGCTTATCCCATATTTTTTTAATTGTTTTCAAATGAATTAAATTGATATTGGGTCAAGGATTGGATCAAGGAAAATTCATGCTCTCTAAACCATGAAACTGGAGATGACCCTTTTTTTCAAAGAGTATTTATTTTATCAAAAAAATGGATACAGAGTAGAAGTGTCAACATGTAATATTCATGATTTTATTGTTATGTTATGACATAATTATCTAAAGCTCAATACCTAAATATATATTCAATGTGAATTATTAACATAATTCAATATTATGTAATATTTAGGGTTGGGGTATTATAGTTGGTATCCGAGGTCAGTTTAGACAACTTTATGAGTTAGAATATTGTTAAATTAATTCCATAATTTAATTTATGGTGTGTTGAAATGATATAGCATCTACATATTAGCATATTTCTTTGCCTATGATCTTTCTATGTTCAGAATGGTTTTCTATTGAGGATACATGGCAACTATGATGTGATGACATCAAGAGGAAGACAAAATTCCAAATAAGAAACCTCAGACGGTCGGAATTGGAACTGATCAGTTAGTTGCAGTGATGCAACATTTGACTTATTCTATAAATGGTGGTGGTATCCATGCACAAGATCAGTCAGATCAACCATATAGTAACATGTTAGAAGTGAAGCAATTCATGAGGTATCTTCCCCATTATTTAGAGGAGCATCTAAACCCGTGCTAGATGAAGGGTGGATTAAATCACTAGAGAAGATTTTGGATGTCATGGGGAGTTCCGAACATCAAAATCTTTGTCTCTCTATTTACCATTTTGAATGTGAAGTTGATCAGTGGGGTTAGATGGTGAAAACTATCAAGGATAGTGAGGATATTGATTCTCTTGATTGGGATGAATTGGAAGATATGTTTCATGAGTAATATTTTCCATCATCTGTTCATCTTAGGATGAAAAAATATTCTTGTAATTGAGGTAGGAGGATGACTCAGTGTATGAAAACCCTGATCTTTTTATTACAAAATTAAACTTAATTTATTACATGAACATCACTTGATACAACATAGAATATCGAGAGGTCTAGTGTATTTTGGGTTTAGGATCATTACATAAAAACATAAAACATGTAACATGCAATATCTTTATCAAAAACTTCTTTTACATGACCACTACATTCCCTCGTACATAGCATTAAATGGGATAACCAGAATACATGCATACGAACAGGGTGAGCTACAAAGCACACCAATGGAATAAATATATAATAACATGAGGAATACAATACATGTTAGACAATAGGAATATCAATATATCACAAGAGAATCATAAACATAAACGCATGAAATGGCATGATAATCATAACATGGAAATGTGGCAACAACTAATAACATGGAATTAGCATGAGCCAAGGCTCATTGCACATAGAGCATGAGTAAAACCTCATTGAACATGAAGCACGAGTAAACCCTCATTTCACTTGTATTATCATGAGTAAAAACCCATTGCACATAACGTATCATGATACAATACATTACCTAATTCATTGGAGCGTTATCAGGGCGCACCATTCTTAAACAACTCATTTAAAACATAAGTGTGCGACAAGGATCATAAAACAATGAATCATTCTACATAATAATTTATTACACGATAAAAGAATGTAGAATACATACATGAAACTCTTTAAATAATATGTAAATTTTCGTAAAGGTGAATACATTTGATAAATAAATGGGCATGTTATTCACTACATAATGACTTTGGCATGGAAAAGCGTGGTGCAATTTCGGTAGCATAACGACGTGACATAAGAATTAATAATAATGGTTGATGAGAGAGAAAGGGCTGTTTCATAATTTTTAATTGAAATGTAATGTAATGGGGAAATATAGACACATTTCCCTACAATTCTAATGGAATGTTGAATCTAGATACAAATTAATTTTTTGAATGTAAATGAGGAGAGGGAAATTCCTTTCATAATTTTGGCATAGTAACCGGTGTAAATGGGAGGCATTTAATGAGAGAGAAAGGTGTCAACCATCATCCAAAAATAATGAGGGCTGTATGGGGGAGGCGAAAAACCATACCCCAGCATTTATAATAGAAATTAACAGGGCATAACAATTTAAAGAATATTGGACGAAAATGAGAATGGAAGGAAAACCCTTACATGGATGTGTGCTTCCAACGGCTTGAGAGAGGCTTGAGAGAGGCTTCATGGGAGCTTGAGGAACCTTTAGAGGATTATATAGAGAATAGGGAAGAGTTTAGATGAACTAAAAATGATTTGAGTGAGGATTAAGTGGGATATTGGGTGGGTTTATATAGTAAAGGTGAGGGAATTATTTATTATTTAGGTTTGGGACCCCTCACAATAAACAAATCCAAACCAAAGCCATCCCATGGTTATTTACCATGTTTTTTGGAAAAGGGAAGTGGAATACAATATTTTATAAGGCCAAAGTCCGAACTTCTTAAAATAATGGAGTTGCTTATGTGGAGGTGAGTCACACTTCCAAGGAAAACAATTTAAAAAGATAAATTTGTTAAATAATCCTTGAAGGGTCCATTAATGCATTGTAAAATAAGTCAAACAAACCCAAAATCACATTATATTATTGATAAAACATATATTTGCCGAACATAAAGATTATTTTATTTTATTACATCACTATTGGGTCAGTATGATGTCATAAAACACATTATATATTTAAACAATATTTAATTTTTACCCAGAAATTTGAGTCTCAGATAATTATGAGAAATTCACCATTGGATAATTTTGACATCCAGATTGTATATATAATATTTATTTTATCTAAATAATTTTATAAATATGTTAATTTCCACTTTTAAAATAAAAAACCACATTTATCGAAAATTCACGGTTTTTGACAAAAATGGCTTTTAAACCTTAATAAAAATTACAATAATATTATACGATCATTTTTATTTAATAAAAATTAATTTAATTATAATAATAATAATTTATTAAAATATTTTTTAATTTAAAAATTCATTAATTCATCAAAATAGATTTCATAGTTGAACCTTATCTAGAAATACTATTTGTTCTTTAAAAACTATTTACAAGGTAACAATATTAAAATAAATATACATTATTATATACAAAAATAAAGTACCAAACCATAGTACTAGGGTCTTGTTAAATAAACTATTAAAACACCTTCATAAGACCGAAGGGTGAGGTGTGATATGGGGATATACTCATGGGGTGGCTCAGATAACATTGCTCGTGTGGTGATCTCCTTCAACTTCCACTTCTCCTATAGACGGTTCCGTTCGAGCTGATCTTATTGAAGCTCGACATGGTATTGGTCAAGAGAAAAGCCCAATTATGCCACCACTTTTCTGAGTTTTGACAAATGGGCTTGGTATGGAGCAATTCTACTGTATGAGTCCATTGCTTCCTTTGTCTGAGTAAATTGGATTGTTACGGCCCAATATTTATACAAATCATGTGATCACTATTCAATGGCTACATAATAAAGGGTCACAATTCTGAATGGTATTTTTAAATCCATAAACATAAATCAAAATAATTGAATATGTTGTATAACCATTTCACATAATAAGACAATTAATTAGATCAAGAGGTATTTTCATTAACAAAGGTTTGGGTCATTACAATCTTCTTCCCTTAAGAAATTTTTCCCTTGAAATTTCATTTTACATTCTAGGAAACAAACAGATGTGTGTACATTTCCTTCATTTCTTCCTCCAGTTCCCATGTTGCCTCTTAGTACTTATGGTTTCTCCATAGTACCTTGACCAGATGAGTAATCTAGTTGCATAATACTTTGTCTCTACAATCCTAGATCATCAATGGCTGCTCCTCATAGGAAATATCATCCTCCAATTGTACCACCTCAGAAGAGAGTACATATGAAGGGTCTGGTATGTACTTCCTTAAGAGTGATACATGAAAGAAATCATGTACTTTGGCCATGGTAGGTGGAAGTTCTAGTCGATAGTCCACAGCCCCAAAATGATCAAGAATCTCTAAGGGGACAATGTACCTTGGACTTAACTTCCCTTTCTTTGAAAACCTCATGACCTTCATCCATGGATATATGCGTAGAAATAACATGTCTCCAACTTTAAACTCATGGTCTCATCAACAGTTATCTACATAACTCTTCTGTAGACTCTGGTATTCCTTGATATACTGTAGAAAGGGATTCAACTTCTCCACTATTTCTTTGATCATTTTAGGTCCTAGCAGCTTATGCTCACCAAATTCATCCCAACATGCTAGTGTTCTGGTCCTCTTCCCATATAGGGCTTCATAAGGTTCCATTTGGATGCTTGAGTGGAAACTGTTATTATTAGAGAACTCAACCAGAGAAATATGATGATCCCACCCTCCTTTTAAGTCCATTGAGAACACTCTCAACATGCCCTCAAGTGTTTGGAAAGTATTCTCAGATTAGACATCAGTTTGAGGATTATAAGCCCTATTAAAGTTCTGCTTAGTATCCATACCATATTGAAGACTCTTACAAAACTTAGAGGTGAATATAGGATCACGGTCTGATACAAAAGATAGTGGCACTCCATGTAGCCTTACCACTTCCTTGATGTAAAACCACGCACATTGATGTAGTGAGAAGTCCTATCGAATCGTGATTAAGTGAGTTGTTATTGTAAGACGATCCACAACGACCCATATAGAATTATTTCCTCCAGATGTCCTTGGATGTCAAGTGACAGATTCATGGTAATTTTCTCCACATTCGTGCTGGTATGGGTAGTGGTTGCGTCATCCACTTAGAATTTTGTCTCCCAGTCTTCACGTGTTGATATACCATGCACTTTGATGTATATTCGGAAATCTCCCTTTTCATATTGTACCACCCAAAGTTTTTATGGAGATATGGATAAATCATTGTGCTCTCTGGGTGGATAGAGAAGGTCTAGCTATGACATAAATCAATATCTCCACTTTATCTCTGGATCGGATGGTACAAATATTCAGATCACTAATCTTACAAATCCTTCCTCATCAACTTTGAAATCATTGGATTTCCCATTTCTAACAGCTTCCACCCCTTTCGGAATTTCCACATCATTTCTTTGAGCATACTTTATTCTCTCCAAGAGGGATGGTTGAGAAATATTTTCATAAAGGATTGATTATGTTCCTCTCATAATGATTCCCATGACTATCCTTTTCAAATCTAAGAAGATCAGATCCTTTTCAATTCCCATCATTGATAAAGATGCAGGATCCTTTCTACATAGTGCATCTGCCACCTTGTTTTCCTTACCAGGATGGTAGTGGATTTAGCATTCTTAATCCTTGATGACCTCTATCAATCTTCTCTAGATCTTATTAAGCTCATTCTGTGTGAATATATATTTGAGACTGCTGTAGTCAGTATATATATCCAATTTCTTCCCATAGAGATAATGCCGCTAGATTCTCAATTTTGAGATCACAACCGCCAACTCAAGATCATGTGATGTATTATTTTGCACATATATTTTCAATTGACTTGAGGAATAGGCTGTCAATTTATCATTTTTCATCAGAATGCATCCTAAGCCCTTCTTAGAAGCATAAATATACACAATAAAGAGTTATCCACTTGTATGGAGTGTGGGTACTGGCACAATGATAAGCCTCTTTCTTCAACTCCTTGAAACAATCATTACATTCTCTTGTCCATACAAACTTTACTCCCATCCATGTCATAATATTCATTGGGTTTTTCCATTGTGAAATGTTCTTCAAAAGTCATTGAAAATACCCAGATAGACCTAAAAAGATGCGGATCTATATTACAGATGTTGTCCTGGGCCACTCTTCAATTACCTTCGTCTTGGTAGGGCCCACAGATATCCCTCTTCTAGTGATAACATGCCCCAAGAATGATATTTCCTCCACCCAGAACTCACATTTTCTGAACATTTCATAAAACCTCACCCTTTACAATGTCTTTAACACAGTTTTCAAATGCACCTCATGTTCCTCCATGCTCTTGGAGTATATCATAATATCATCAATAAAGAATACCACAAATTTGTCGAGGTAATCTCTAAAGACTCTATTCATTAAATCAATGAAAATTTCCAGAGCATTAGTGAGTCTGAAGGGAATCACTATGAACTCATAGTGTCCATACTTCGTTTGAAAGGCAGTCTTGGGAATATCATCCTTCCTCACATATAATTGGCGATAAATCGACCGAAGTTATAATTTAGAGAAATAACTGGCCCCATGAAGCTGATCAAACAAGTCATTTATCCATGGTAGGGGATTCTAGTTCTTTATCATGATTTTGTTAACCTCATGATAATCGATGGAAAGCTTCATTGACCCATATTTCTTTTGAAGAAGAGGACCGGTGCACCCCATGGTGAAGCACTAAAGCATATAAAAACCTTCTCCATATTATTCGGTAACTTCTTCTTTAACTCTTCCAGCTCTACTGTGTCCATTCTATATGTTGTCTTTGAGATTGGTAGAGATCCAGGGATAAGTTCCATTGAGAACTCAACCTATCGGTCCATAGGAATACCAGGAAACTCTTCAGGGTATACAATAGTGTAATCCTTCATGATGGGAATGTCTTCAAGAATTATTCTCTCCTTTATCTGAAGTATTTGATCGAGATATTCTTTCTCATAAGGCATCAATATCCACATATGAGACGAAGATTCAAAAGGAGATTCATCTCCCACCTTGAACTATTAAAGAATTGGAGGATTGTTCGAGATGTGAAGAGTGATCTCCCTTTCCCCGCAGTTGATAGTGGCTTGGTATAAAGACAGCCAATCCATGCCCAAGATAGTGTCAAACTCCAATAAAGGAAGTATTACGAGATATTTTGGTAGGTTCAGTCCAAAAACATTAACATAGGAGGAGTTATAAACCATGAAGGCAATGATTTCCCCATTTTATGTTCTCACAGATAACTTTTCTTCTAAATTTTGAGGTGGTGTTTGAATTGTTCTACTAAACATGCAAGATATCAAATAATGCATAGAACCCGAATCAAATAGTATGTTCACTATTTGTGAATGAATAACTAGCATACATGTAACCACATTGTTGTTTCTCTCCACCTTAGCACTAGTGATAGCAAAGGCCTTTCCTTGTTGCCTCAGAAGTTGTTGTTGATTTCCTCCGACAAACCTCGGCTTAGATAAATGGTTTGCATAATGCCCAAGATCCTTATAGTTGTATCACAATATAGTTGGCTGAGTGTTGATCTTAACCTTCTTTTCTTATTTAACATTAGTGGGATTTTTCATATCCCCTCGTCAGTTCTTGGCCAGATGAGCAAACTATCTGCATTTGAAGCAATTCTGGGTTCCATTGAGACATTTACCAGGATGTTTCTTCCCAAAAATTTTTTCAAGGGGAAAATTCAGGATTCTTTCCATCATGGGATTTGTTCGATGGACTACCCATGTTGTTCTCCATTTTCCGTTTCTTTTCACTGGGCCCAAGTGACCACTGAGAGTCCTCAAACTCCATTTCAACCTTGAGGGCACAATAGACAATATCCTCATAACTTTTGAAGTCTCGAATCACAAAATATTTTCATAGACTTGACTTTATTCTGCTAAAGAAGTGATCTACCATGCATTTGGTGTTCCTGAAAAATCCAGAGGCATACCTAGCAAGGCTTGTATAGTTTGCTTCATATGCGACGATGGACTCATCTTCCGTCTTCTTCAGTCCGTGGAACTATCTTACCATCTTGAGATGGAGGGTTCGAGGAAAATAATTGTTGAAAAACATTCTCTTGAATTCCTCCCAATTCATGGAATCAATTTCATTTTAGGACTTTGTATTCTTGATCAGTTTCATCCACGGATCAGATTTCCCATCAAAATGATGGACCTCCAGTACAACTTTTTCTTCTTCCGAGCACTAAAGGATGGAGAATATCTTTTCAATAGAGTTAATCTATTGTTCCATGAGGAGGGGATCATATGATCTGCTAATCATGGGAGGCCTTTTCCACATGAATGATTATACAACAACATGCTCTTTTTGTGGAGGAGGGGGGTGTTCCTATGGATTCTAGTTATATTCATAACTCAAGCCATCTGAGCAAGTACTATAATGAAGGTTTGAGCGCACACTCCCGTCATATCAAGTATATCATTAGGGAAATCTTCACATTTACTATCACATTGATTTTTGGAACATGTTCTTCTATTTACCACCAATAACTATGAAAAATAACATATAATTATTGGTCTTAAATACATTTCCATGGAGTCTGAAAAGGTAAATTTGAATATAAAATTATAAACATATAAAGAAGAAGTATATCCTAACTTGTGATTTATTAGGTTTAAATATAGGTTATCCTCAATTTATTCCTTAACATATATTCTTATGGGATTTTTTGTCCCTTAATAAAGTTTTTTACTAATCTCGTGAATATACCAAAGCATATCCCCTGGGAGTGTCATAGCCAAGAGTGCAGCAAGACCCATTTTCGTGCAAAAATTTTCGTTAGAATCTAGCTCAAAGTGGTTTTTTTGGGTTTACCCCTAGGATATATCTGTGCCTGAGTCACCTCTACATGATCGTATCCAGAAAGGGATGTATTTTCTCAATAAACCACTTACTCAAAACTGAAACAAATATAGGGATGTTTTTATTATATATAGTCTTGTCACAAAGGCTTTACTAGGGTTTCATAATCCTAATCCCAAAAATAACTAAACCTATCCTTTGATACCAACTATGACGACCCTGATCTTTTTATTACATAATTAATAATAATTTATTACATGAACATAACTTGATACAACATAGAATATCAAGAGGTCTAGTGTATTTGGGTATTATGATCATTACATAACAACATAAAACATGAAACAAGAAACATATTTATTTTAAACTTCCTTTACATGACCACTATATTCTCTCGTACTTATCATTGCAATGGATATCCTGAGGACATGCATAAGAAAAGGGTGAGCTACGAATCCTAGTATGGGATTAAATAAGGAATAAAATGAGTAATAAAATACATGTTAGACAATTGGAAAATCAATAGATCACAAGAGAAATATAAACATAAAGTTATGATAAAGCATGATAATCATAACATGGAAATGTGGCAACTGCTCTTAACATGGAATTAGCATGAGCCAAGGCACATTGCACATAGAGAATGAGTAAACCCTCACATCACATGAAGCACGAGTAAAACCTTGTTACACTTTTATTATCATGAGTAAACACCCATTGCACAAAGCGTATCGTGCTACTATACTATACCCAATGCATTAGAGAGCTATCTGTGCGCACCGTTCTTAAACATTTCATTTCATGCAAAAGTGTTCCACATAAATCATAAAACGTTGAATCGTTCAACATATTCATTTATTAAATGATAAAAGAATGTAGAATACATACATGAATCTCATTATAAAATAATTAAATGAGTATTATGGTGAATACTCTTGATAAATAAATCGGCATGTTATTCACTACACAATGACTTTGGCTTGGAAAAGCGTTGTGCAATTTCGACAGCATAATGGTGTGACATAAGAAATCATAAAAATGATTGATGAAAGAAAAAGGGGTGTATCATAATATTTAAATGAAACGGAAAGTAAGGGGTTTAGATAAATACATGTCCCAACAATTTTAATGGAATTTTTATTAATGATTCAAAAGAATTGCTTGAATGTAAATGAAGAGAGGGAAATTGCTTTCTGAATTTCAGCATAGTAATGGGTGTACATGGAATGCATTTAATAAGAGATAAAGGGGTATCACATCATTAAAACATATAGAGGTTAGTGTATGGGAGGTTAGAAACCATACTATAACAATTACAATTAAAATTACAAGGGAATTATAATTTAAAGAATATTGGTCAAAAATTAGAAAGGAAGAAAAACCCTTGGAAGTGTAGTTCCAAATGAATGAGAGAGGATTGAGAGAGGCATATTGGGATCTTGGGGAACCTTGTGAGGATACAAAAGATATTATGGAAGAGTTTGGACAAACTAAAAAGGCTTTGAGTGAGGAGTAAGTGGGATCTTGTATTGTTTTATATAGGAAAAGTGTGGGAATTGTTTATTATTTAGGTTTGGGACACCTCACATTAAACTAATCCAAAACACAAACCATCCCATGGTTTTTGAAAAAGGAAGTGGAAAACAATATTTTATAAGGCCAGAGTCTTAACATATTACAATAATGGGGTTTCTTATATGGAGGTGAGTCACACTTCCAAGGAAAACAATTTAAAAACACCAGATGTTTAATAATCCTTGAAGAGTCAATTAATGCTTTGTAAAATAAGTCAAAAAAACCCAAAATCTCATTATTTTATTGGTAAAACATATACTAGCCTAAAAAAGCTTATTTTATCTCATTATAATAGTATTGGGTCATTATGATGTCATTAAACACATTAGATATTTAAACGGTATTTACTTTTTACCCAAAAAATTTTCTGTCACAAAAAATCATGAAAAATTCACCATTGGATAATTTCAATGTCTTGATTCCAGAAATAATATTTATTTTATCTAAATAAATTTATAAATATGTTAATTTTCACAACTAAAATAAAAATCGACATTTATATAAAATTCACGAGTTTAAAAAAAATGGCTTTCGAACATTAATAAAAATTACAATAAAATTATACAATCACTTATATTTAACATAAATTCATTTAATAATAATAATAAATATTTTTTTAAATATAATCTAATTAAAAAATTAATTGATTCATAAAATATATTTCTTAGTTGAACAATAACTAAAAATACTATTTCTGCTTTAAGAACTATTTACAAGGTAACAATATTAAAATGAAAGTATATTATTATATACAAAAATAAAGTACATAACCATAGTACTAGGTTATTGTAAAATAACTCCTTAAAAAACCTTCATAAGACTAAAGGGTGAGGTGTGGGATGGTGATAGACACTTGGGGTGGGTCAGATAACATTGCTCACGTGGTGATCTCTATCAACTTCCACTTCTCCCGTAGATGGTTCCGTTCGAGCTTAACCTATTGAAGCTCAGCTCGAGATTGGTTAATAGAGAAGCCTAATGATGCCACATCTTTTACGAGTTCTGACAAATGGGATTCGTATGGAGCAATTATACTGGATGACGCCATCTCTTCCTTTGTCTGAGTAAATTGGATTTTTAAAGCCCTATATTTATAATAATAACGTGATCACTATTCAATGGCTACAAAAGAAACTGTCATAATTATTATTGTTATTTTAAAATCCAAAAACATAAAACAAAATAAGTGCATATGTTGTATTACCATTTCACGTATTATGACATTTAATTAGATCAACAGGTATTTTCATTAACAAATGTTTGGGTCGTTACACAGTGGCTGATTAGGAAGAAAAAGTCACTAAAAAGGAAAGTAATGTTCCACTTTTCATCCAAGATCATGATAGTAATATAAATCGATTTTAATCCAGACTAAATATGTGATACCGAATAGAATTAACCACTCATGAATTCAAATTCTATGAAAACCTTGTCAGATATACCGAGAATGTTGATATAGAGTTTTCTGATAATCCAGAGTTCAAAGAGAGTAAATAAAAGGAGAGGTCTAGTTGGCAGGCATATGGAAAGAATTCATCAAAGAACCATAGAGGTAAGAAAATTAAATATACATATTGTAATAATTGTTGTAAAATTAATCCTATAGAATGATTATAAATATATGAAAAGTACTTCTGGTGTGGTATGTATGGTCATATTGCTCGTAACTATAAGGAAGATGATCAAGCACGCAATGAGAAGCCAACAATAAGATGTTTTAAGTTCATTGAAATGGGTCATTCTAAAAATGGGTAGCCAAAGAAGAACTTAACTGATAGAAAGAAACAAGAATACAAGCAGAAAGTGGAGGTGAAATCCTTTGTAACTACTTCAGCAGATGTTGGGCCATCGAATGATGTAGTATTATGTACACTATTTATTTTTTCATATTATGATAATGTGTAGTTTGATTCAGGGTCTACACATTCATTCATTTCAAAGATGTTTTCTAGTAAATTGTAAATTCCATATCAGGATATGAATCCTTAAATTATGATAAAATACATGGGGGAAATGTTGAGACAAGACAAAAATAGAAGAAACTTCCTATCCCAGTGCACAGAAAGAATCTACCTGAAGTCCATATAGTTTTTCCTCTAGTAGAGTTTGATGTTATTTTGGGTATGGATTGAATTTTTTTTATCTTTATATTATTGTATGCATCTCTATATAGGTTTTGTTTCAGAAATATTTTATGTTTTTGTAAAAGAATGAACCCTTACTTTTGATAACATATCAGGAAGCTGTGATAATAGTAAAAGATGGAAATGAATGTTATCATTCACATTTTGGTGAAAAAATAAACTATTCATATTATTAATGTGCCAGGGGTAAATGAGTACATTTATGATTTCCTTGATGAGTTACCGGGTATAATACCTAACCGGGAAGTTGGATTTACTGTTGACTTTAGTTCGTGATGCTAAGCCAATTTCAAAACCCCCATATCAAATGGCTCAAATTGAACTTTTTGTGTTAAAGAAGTAATTGCATGAGTTATTAGATAAAAATTTCATTCGACCTACCACATCATCGTGGGGAGCTCTTATCTTGTTCATTAAAAATAAATATGGTTCGATGAGACTTTTCATTGATTATAGAGCATTGAATAACATCACAGTTTAGAACAAGTATCATTTTCAACATATAGATGATTTGTTTGATCAGATCAAGGTATCACAATATTTTTTGAAGATTTAATTGAGTTCGGGTTAACATTAGTTGAATGTAAAAGAAGCATACATTTTAAAGACCACATTTCATACAAGATATGGCCATGATGAATCTATAGTTATGCCTTTTCAGTTAACCAATACACCTGCTGTATTCATGGATCATATGAATAGAATTATTTGAGAGTTCGTGGATATGTTTGTGGTTGTGTTCATTGATGATATTTTATAATATTATAAAATTATAGATGAGAATGAATGTTATTTAAGTGTTTTCTTGGAAACCATAAAATAAAATAAAATGTTAGAGGAATTCATAAAGGGTGAGTTCTGTTTACATGAATTTTCATTCTGTGGTCACATTGCTTCTAAAAATGGCATAACTGTTGATACTACAAAAACAAAAGTTGTTGAAGAATGGCCAAGACCCATAATTATAACTGAGATCCATTGTTTTTTTTGTTTTATAAGGTTATTACTGGAGGTTTGTTGAGAATTTTTCTAGGATATCTAGTCCAATGAATAAGTTAACTCGAAAATGTGTTAAATTAATTTGGAGAAAAGAATGTGATGATTGTTTTCTGGAAATGAAAACAAGATTTGTGAATTCTATTGTATTGGAATAACCTTAAAGAGATTGGGAATTAGTTGTCTATAGTGACGATTAGTTAAAAGGACTTGGTTGTGTCCTAATGCAAAATGATTAGGTAATATCTTATGCTTCACGTCAGTTGAAACCTCATTAGTTTATTAACCCTACACAAGATACTGAATTTGCTTCAGTTTTTTAGATTTAAACATTTTTAGACATCATCTATACGGAGTAAAATGAGAAATATATATTGACCAAATAAGTTTAAAGAATATTTTTACAGAGAAGGAATTAAAAATTAGATATAGGATATGTCTATAATTAATCATGCATTATGATTTCACTATCCATTACCATTCGTTAAAGGCAAATAAAGTGGCTCCTAATTTTAGTTGAAAAGTTAATAGATCATTATCAATGCTATGTCATGAACATGATCCTTTGGTTTTTTATTTGATGAAAATTGGAATAGAAGTTGTTGGTGTAGGAAATTACAATTATTTATTTTAGGTGTTAGTGAAATCATCTCTCTTAGATAGAATTAAGCATGCACAGAAAAAAGATAGTGAGTTGCAGAAAAAGGAAGAGTTGATTTAGAAGGGTAAGTTTATGGAATTTAACATTGATAATAATTATATTTTGATATTTGGAAAGAGATTATGTGTGCCTTATGATTCACAGTTGAAGAATGAGTTTTTATGTGAAGCTCATAGTTCTCCGTTTTCAGTTCATCATGGCGGTACAAAGATGTACAAATATCATTGTGAGTATTAATAGTGGGATTGAATGAAAAGAGATATTTCTGAAATTACTGTGATGTGTTTGACATGTCAACAAGTTTAAGTAGAGTGGAAGTTACCAGATGGTATGCTTCATTTTTTACCGGTGCTAGTGTGTAAATGGGAAAATATTTCCATGGGCTACATTGGGGGATTACCCAATACATCTCAAGGTAATAATGCAATCTGGGTTATTGTTTATATGTTGTTTAAATATGCCCATTTCCTTTATATTCTAGATACATTTTCTATAGATTAACTTTCTATATTGTATGTTAAATATATAGATAGGTTGTATTGTGGTCCTCTCCTTATTGTATCTGATCGTGATATGAGGATCACTTCTAACTTTTGGAAAATCCTTCAAAAGTCGTTGGGTACTGAATTAAATTTTAGTAAAACTTTTCATGCTCAATAATATGGGTAGTCAAAATGTACAATTCAGTCCTTAGAGGATATGATATGTGCATGTTCAAAGGACTACCCGAGAACTTGGGACCAACAACATTCTTTGGTTGAATTTTCTTATAATAACAGTTTTTATTCATGTATACAGATGGATGCATTTGAGGAATTATATGGAAAGCATTTACAAACCCCATAATTTGTGAATGAAGTAGGTGAAAGAAAGTTTATTTGACCAGAATTGGTATAAGAGATGGTAGAAAAATTCTGTTGATTTAAGAGAACACGAGAAAAGCTCATAGTAGACAGAAAAGTTAAGCGGATAATTGTAGAAGGATCATTATTTTGAGGTAGGTGATCCGGTCTTTTGAAATGTTTCCCCATGGAAAATTTTGACGCGTTTTGGTAAGAAGGGAATGTTGAGTCCAAGGTTCATTGGACCCTACAAAATAATGTAGATGGTTGGATCAGTTCCCTATAGAGTGGATTTACCTCCATTTTTATACCAGGTACACAATATTTTTCATGATTCAATATTAAGGAAGTATATGCCAGATCCATCTCATGTTTTGAGCACATAGGTAGTTCAGATGGAAGACAATCACTCTTATGAGGAACCATGAGTCCATATTATTGACCGAAGAGTGAAAGTTTTTCATAATAAGATAATTAATCAGGAAAATGTTTTGTGTAAAAACCATATGTTTGAAGAGGGAATGTGGTAATCAAAAAATCGTATGAGGGATAAATACACACAATTATTTGATAAGTGATTAAAATTGTGAGGATGAAATTTCCAAAAGGGGAGAAGGATGTAACATCCCAGGTAAATAAATAACAATACATTTTCATATTTATTAATTTTTGTGAATTAAATATTAATTTTACTTTGAAGGGGATACTATTTTCGATGGTGTACCCGATACACGATAACAAATTTCATTGAAATCATACATCGCACACATCATTGAGTTACAGTAAAAAGTAATAATATATTATTATTTTAAAAGGTATATAATGTCTAGACATTGTATTGAAAGGAATGAATAAAACTAACTGAAATATGATTATAAATTTCTATTAAATGTTTTTACATTCATCCAATAAAAGTTAGAGGCTTAAAATTTCAATGAATCTAATTTCAAGTACAAATAACTTTAAATGGTTGATTTAATTATTTCTGATGGAGAAACCTCTTTAAATATTGTTTTGGTCATTTTTATATTTTTAATTTTTCAAAAATATATTCTTTTTTAGAATCAGGAAATCATAATTTAGTTTGGGTAATGTTTCGGTATTTTTCAAATAGAATTCATTTTTAATGAATAGTGAAAAATATTTTATTTTAATTAAAAAATGCATTTTAATCTAATTTATTTATATGGTTAGATATTTTTTAATTGATTTCAAAGTGGAATTATATTATGTTTTTACCATTTAATATAATTTTGGTAATTAGATTTAAATTCACTTTGAAATAGTAGAGAAATAAGTTTCAATCATTTGATAGTTATTATTTCTTAAAAACACACTTTTTGTTTTGACAACAAGAATTAATTTTAAATTATATTCTGACATGTCTGTGTTTAGAATTTTTGAAAATGTATATAGAGGTAAAAATTGTGTAAATATGTATCTTCTATTTTTAGACATTTTAAATATTTACTTCAGTAAATATTTTATTTACAATGGTTAAATGGTAAATCTGGTAAAAAAGGCTAAAAAATAATATTATAATAATATAATATTACCCTAACATATGTCTTAATCTTATTGGATGATACATGTCTGACCATGGGAATCCTTGGGTCGATTTAGGGACCCCGTGGAGCCACATGAGAGTTATAATGACACTTCATGTTAATTAATTTTAAGTAAAGACAAAAATTTCATAAACATAATTTTTTTTGTAAAACAATGTTTACATGGTGTTATATATGTTATCTATTCAACTATAAATATTAATTTGTATGATAAAAATATTTCTTACATCATGGTATTTGTTTTATAATTTTTAGACATCAAATAATAAAAATTATTTCTGACACAATATTGATACAGTGTTTACATAATTAATGGATGATTTAAATAAATAAGATAATGAATATTAAAAAAATCAAAATGATGTTCAATTATTATTATATGATTTTATTTAGAACATGAGTCATCTAATATTCTACTTTAATGTGTTTATCACTTTTTTAAACCAAAGAAATGTTTATAATAAATAATATTTTCAAACATTCTTAAAGAGCACCTCCACCCCTTATAAAAGGACACAACTTGTAACCCATTACTCACATCTCTCATGAACCTCATCACATCCAAACTCTAACTAAATAATCTTACTACATCCCACTATTTCTCCTAGAATCCTTAGCTTAGGCATAATGCACTTCAAGAAATCCTTTTGGTTCCAACCAAAGGGAATGTCTCGATTTAAAGGTAATGACTTCTCTTATGTTTTTTTATATTATTTTACTTCTCCGACCCCTAAACTCTATTTATTACTTTATTTTATAACAAAAATAGTATCATCAATATAGTAGGATTTTTTATGAGAAGTATTCTAACTTCACTTCCACAGACCTCCATATAATGGGTAAGGAACATACTATTTCTTTGGACGGCGAACTACTGCCTCACAAAACACTGATTGTTCAATATTCTTCTACCAACTATTATGGTGGATATTAAAATGGAACTTTATTTATATGTGATATATATTATATTTATATTGTATTTATGATTCTATACTTTTCATTTATAAAACAACTTTATGGTTTCCATAATGGGTAAAATCGATAATTTCATTAGAGGATGTTTGTTCTACCGCCTCCTCAAAGTGATATGACTCGTTAATTCCATATGTGGGATGTATAAAGAAATAATTTAATGATATTATATATGATATTATACTGGAATTATAATTTTACATTGTATAATTATGTTTCATTACATTAAAATGACAAATAGAAATGAAAGTAGCGTTCACGCATACGTACAACTTATCGTATCCATGAACTGTGAAATTCATTTCATATATCAAAATTTTATATACTGTTATAAATAAATATAGATGATATATATGATATATATGATATATATTATATCTAAACTATGAATATCATTCAGGAGAAAATTTAATTTTGACCACATGGGCAATTTATAATTATAACATGTTTATATTTAACTAATGTTTCGAACATTGAAAAAATGTCCGATATGAACTCAAATAATTAACTAATAGTAATATAAAGATTATATAAAAGGAATAATTAGCTTAAAAAATATTCTTAATCAAGTAAAAAATAACCTAAGTCTATTATTAAGAAATTATAGAATGAAAGGGTCATGTCGGACAAGAGGTAAGGGACTTCGTCTCAATCTCCTTTCATTGAAAAATATTTTGATTTATACATGACATTATTTTATTTAGTGTATAAACCCCTTTGTATTTTTATTTCCTTCCAAGGAAATATTTTTTTCCTTGTATCATTTTACTAAATGAAAAAAGGAACATCTTTAATGATTACAGTGACAATGTCCTCTCCATTGTCATAATATTTATTTGGCTTCCTCTATAACCCTTAAGGTTTCTTTAAGAAAATAAAAAATAGAAAAACCATATTCTGTTTTTGTTTGCTTTGGTATTGGAAATCATTTTTGAAATGGATTTATTATTTCAATATATTAAAATGATTTATTAAGATTGAAAATTATAGGATATTAGTGAAATTTTTATATTTACAATATTTTATGTGTTATGATTTTATAATGGTATATGGACATTTGACTGGTGGTGACGTGATAAACCAATTGATGGGTGGTGACGTGATAATCTAGGATCAGTGGTAACATTATAACTTCAAATTAATTGGGTATGGAAGTCGGTTGTATGGATATTCAATTTAGTGATATGTGTGGATGTCCACCGTATGGTATTTCCATTTAAGTATTTTTATATCCCAATATACCTTTACATGTTACGTATTTGTTCTAAGGGTTTTATGACAATATTTTTGTTACAAAATGGGAAGCAAGTATCTTTTATTCAGTGATGAGTATTTACTACATCATAAAGGTTTAATGTATTACTTATGATAATGTATTCATAGTGTAATTGTTTTTTTGAAAAACTAATAGTTTTCCTTCATTGTGTATCCCTTACAAAGATTTCAATGATCATCCCATGTTTTTGAAATGTTTTTATAAGAAATAATGTGGAATAGGGTCAAGGATGGGATAAAAGAAATGTCATTATGTCTAAAACATTGAACTAGACATGAATCTTTTTTCAAATAGTTTTTTCTGAAAAACTTGTACAATAAGAAGATGTGCCTACATATAATATTCAAGTTGTTATGTTTATGTTAAGAACTAATTCTCTAAATCACTAAACCTGAAATGATCCTCAATGTGAATTATTAACATAATTCAAGATTATGTAATGTTTAAGGATGGGTCCTTGTACTCATTTTTGGCTATCTATCTACCAACTTCATAATTTGGTAAACATTGGGATTAGAGAGTGCCCAATAATTTAATTAATGTAAGGTAGTTGTAACCATGTGAAATGTTGTTGCCTGTTCGGGTATGTTTATTGTGTTTAGTTCGAATAGTGATTGAGGTGTTTTGCTTTGAGATTTTTTTGAATATACATGATCGTATTAGTATGTGATGTATGTTTTGGTTTGTAAAAGTATTCCATCCTTGATTGATCAATTGGAGGTGGTGTGGGATTTTGGGGTTGGGCGAATCTTCGTAAGGGAGTCCATTTTAGGCTTTTTCATTGGTTTGGTTTTATTATATTTTTACTTGTTGTGGATTTCCGATGGTGGATTGTTTTATGGTGGGGGAAATTGTCAAATCCATGAATTATTTTAAAGGTATTATATATTTAAATTTATTTTTTACATTTTATGGAATTTTCCAATGAATTTTGGTTGAAATTGTGGGTATTCAATATTTGGACCAAATAGTGTGCTCATTTCCATATTTAAAAATAAAAATTATTTTTTTATGAATCCTTCATTTTTAAATTTTTTTCACTCTTTCCACTACCCCATTGGAATCCTTTGAAATATTAAGACCACCATATCAATTCTGAACAGATTATAATCTATAATAATGCTGTATTTTCAGTTTTTATTAATGTATTGTGCCAACCCATAAGCCCATTTCTTGGTTTAAATTAGTATTCTGATTTTTCAATATTTCATTCATTTTTCACTATATTTGTGAGATTCTACCAACCACTAGATACCAAAAACCTAAGGATCTCCCCCATTGGCCATTATGCCTCTTTGGATCTCATCTAACCTTAGGATTAGTAAAATATATCTTTGTGTTTCTTAAATCTCCCAAATATTAGAAGGTAAAAGGGTTATTTCATAACTCCTTAAAATTTCACTATCATTCCTTCATTTAGCTCCCCACTTGTCCTATATCGATTTATTAGAACCTCACTAGCTATTTTGGTTGCTTCATGAATCATATATTGTATTATTTGGATATATTTCTTCAACATACCTCATGTATGGGAGTTTACTTCCTTCCTCTTCCCATTTTCATAGGGTTTCATCTTTTTCTTAGGGTTTCATCAATGTTTTCATGATGATCCTAATTTACAGCTGCTAGGATTCATACATGATGTTTATCAGTGTCTTTTTTTGGTGAAATATTGTGGATTGGGTATCAATTTCACATCTTTGTAGTGTGGTGGTTGTGTGGTTGAAGTTTCACATAGCAGTATGTGGTTGTTTGCAAAAATGAAATAAGATTCCATGTGTAATCATTAGTAGCTGAGTTAGTTTTTCTTAATTTATATTTTTATAATCATTATCTTACATTTTTTGGTTCAAAAATTATATTTCGTATCATTTGTTAAGAAGTTTGTTTTTATGTTTCTTTTTTATGCAAAAAAGAATATTTTTGGTGTGTATTTCATGATGTGTTCATTGGGGTTGTTTTGTGATTCATGTAATAGTTTTTGTTAAATTATGTTATGCATTAAAATTCAGGTTTCAGGTTATATTTTAATGATTTTTCTCTAAAAATGTGGTTCTTATATGTATTTTATGTGCAATACATGGTTACACTGCTTGGATTTGTTTCTTGATTTTTTTAAATGGTCTTTTTATGTATGTAAGAGGTGAAACAATAATTCCAAAATATTTCGGAAGGAGTGTAATTATTAAATGGTTTATTTTAATGTGAAATTTCTTTATTTGATTTTAACTATCATGGAATGGTTTTATAATTTTTTTGAAGGATTTGTTGAAGTGTGATAAATATGTGAAATGTATTGTGGGATGTTTTGGTGTGAGTATCCTTCACAAAAATTATTTTGAATGAAAAAAGGGGGATTATGAAACATGTTTGTGGGGATGTTTTCTTTGTGTGACATAGAAGTGGTATTTTCATGTGAAAATTGTATTTCAGGGCATGTGGAAGTTGTTTGAGTACAAGAGGGATCACCCAAGTATCTAGGTGGGTGGACTTGTACTAGTCTGCTAGTGATCCTATGGGGTTTGGACCATGTGTCATGGAGAAAGATCGATGATGAAAACACTAACTAAACTATGATGATGATAATGATGATGGGGAACCACTAGGTTATAGGTATGATCCCGACTGGTGTCTCATTCCATGATAATGTATATTTGTAAGGTTACTTTCCCCAAGTACGAGGTACATGTGACCCACAATGAGCTAGTTCCTATGTATGATTCACATGGTTAGTTCTAATTATATGTTTTATTATCATAGTCGTCATATGGTATTTATGGATGGAGAAATTTAGTAAATTTTTCATTATATTTTAATGTGTTGATTGTTTTAATATAGCCCACTCGAAAGCTGTTTTTATTTAATGTTGAATCTTTCAGTAATTGTTAGTAGCAGTTATTGTTTACAAAACCTGAAATATTTTTTTTATAATGATTATCAAATAGAATATATTTTTTTTGATTCCTACTGGGCTTTGGCTCACCCCCTTACTTACACATTGGGTGTATGTATACTTGGTTATTTTGTCACAGGTTTTGGAAATGATTTCAGTGCCAGGTAAGTGTTTTTAGCGATCCTACATGGTGCGGCGTCATGGAGATTGGTTGAGGGAGTGGCCTCTTTCCATAAGGTGGTTCATGGGTTGTAATTTTGGGTTTGTTCCATTTTGATAGTATTTGAGTATTATTTAAAAAAATGTAGCTCAATTATGAAATTTTGACACATATTAATTTAGTAGAATTATTCATTCTATTTAAGCATTGATTTCATTTAAAGTAGGTCAATTGAATGCAGTTTTTATTTAATGTTGCATAATTTATAAATTTTTATTATAACATCATGATTAAAAAACATGAAATATTTTTCTCTTATATAGATTATCATAATGTATATTTTTGTGGTGGCATCATACTAGGCTCTTGCTCACAGCCTACATACACCTTGGGTGTTACAAGACATGGTTATTTTCTCACAGGGTTAGGTAACGATTTTAGTTCCAATGGTATTAGTTTCTAGAGGTCCTTGTTAGTGTGGTGTCATTAACATGTCTTGAATGTTGTGTCTCTTATCATGAAGAGTATCTTGGTATATCCTTTTGGGTTTTTCCATTTTTTAGTCTTTGAATATAATTTTAAATTGGGTAGCTCAATTATGGAATTTTGCAAAAGATAATTTAGTTTTAGGAGGTGGTTCCTCTTGTTGCTTAATGTTAGGGATAAATGTATCAGTTTTCTTTTTATTGTCATCTTTTTGAGTTTTGTGTTGATTTGTAAACATTGTGCTTGGTACAATGTTAAGGCTTGTTTAAATCTATTTTCCAGATTTTGATTATTTATCTTGTTAGTTTTTTTTTCGTCTCTCTTGTTTAGGTTAAATCATTACCATGTATTATATTGATAATTGGTAAATTGTGCTAGCCCATGGTGAATGGTAATTCCCTTTGTGCTCTGTCACATAGTTGGTCGTATGGAGACCCAGCCTGGATCATCATAAAATGTTATCATAGGGGTCAGGTTCACTCTTTGGGTCATGTTATTTACTGAAGAGTCGGGATATTCCAGATTTATGATTATAGGGGACTGATATTCCGGTTATGTGTAGGGTTCCAATTAGGACCACCTAATTAAATGATTAAATTCTCTAAGATGTGTTGGGTTTTATTGGAGTCCTTTGGTTTTTGTTGGTTTGATGATGATTAGTGGAAAAGAAAAGAGAGTAGGGTTAATGGTCTCAATGAGCTCACAGGGCCTAGAAATCTATGTGAATTCGGTGATATTTCCCTAGAACACTCTATGTGATGGTGAAGTGATTGGAATATGTCTTCCAACCATATGTCCATATCACCCACTGAAAAATGTTTCCTCTCGCATTGTCTTGTATCATTTCATTTTGGAATTGTAGATATATGTTTTTAAAGAACAAATGACTTGGTTTTAAGAAGTGTAATTTTTTTGTGAAATGATTTTTTAATAAAGAGGGAATGATATGATTTTTGAACTGGTGGAACTGAATTTTTAGAATTGATTTGAAATAGTAAATGGTGTATTTAAACTTATTTGAATGTATAAATTTGGTCACAATGTAGGTTGAAAATCTATTTCAAATGTATCTTTTTTAATTATTGAAAATGAGTTTTGAATGGAATCATGTTTTTTTAATTTGTGTGTGGAGTTTAGAAATGGATTTTTGATTTGGTAACTAAGGATAATCTGAAATGTTTTACAATTTATTGAAACCTAGATTTAAATAAGAAGAGAGGAGTTATTCAATGAATGGGTGTGTATAAAATGATATTTGTCATAAAACTGGTTGTGTTTAGAAATGTTAAGATATTTTTTGGAATTTATGTGAATAAATTTAAAGTGAGATTAAATTTTAACGATTGTGACTTTCTGAAATGTTTAGTCAGATGTAATTTGGGTTTCATTTTGTGGTTAGTGGGTATGAGAAAACAAGAAGTGTCGGTTGAATGTTTCGGTTCTTAAATGAGGAAAGAAATGTTTTTTAGCATTTGGTATTTCTATGATCAACCACATGCAAGGATTTATATGGGATGATGGATGGTTAATTGAACGAATGGATGAGTGGCAAGATGAATTTGTGAATTATACCCAGTATGGCATAGAAACATGCATGTGTGAGGTCCAAGGGATAACATTGGGTGATTCAATAACTATTGACCCCTTTTTTTTCTATGAAGTGATTTATTTTAATGGAAAACATGTTGTCTTGGTGACCATTTTGTGTGGTGTGTCTTATGTGTTTTTTGAAATTTTTTTGTTGTGGGTTATTTTGATTCTAGGAACCCCACTTGTTTAAACGGTGTTATATGTTTGTTTTTCTTTGGTAGGTTGGGTTAAAGAGATGGATAGTGCTCTATTATGAGAAATTTTTGAAGAATCCTTTACTATGGTTCTACTCATGAGTTAGGTTCTAGATCGTGGCATGTTTTCACCAATGGGAAATCTTGGTCGGGTCCTTGGGTTCTCTCGTTGGAAAAGTTACCCCCATTCAGAGTTAATGAACTACTTAACTGAATCCCAGATTGTATCTCCATTAGAATATTCTACAGGTGAACTATATAAGGAATATTTTTTCTCTTGCTTTGGAGATTGAGTCTACACCATTTTCTTTATTCATTTTGGAGATCCACTTGTTGTGGGAATGTTCTTGTGGAAGGTTGAAGGAGATGTTAGTTTTGTAGGTTACCTGATTCGTCGAAGGTGAAAGTAATCTGGGGTTGTTAGTGTGGATGATGAATAAGAGGGCCTTTGGTTCCTTCTAAGTCTCTTCATAGTAGTGGTTCATGTTAAATTACTAGTATAGAAAATTGGGTCATGAGAGGATGTTATGTCCAATTTTTGGAATTGTGTGTTGTTTAGGGACTTGGAATAAGGTCCCATACCATGTATTGTATCTATCAGTTATAGTGGTTATCTTTGGTGACAAATTGTGATATCCTGTGCTCGTTTGAATATAAAAGTGATGATTTAATATCTCTTATGAGTCTATGTTTTATCAGATGTGTGTATCGATTCAATAAATCTCAACATTCTTTTTTAGAGGAAAGTGATTCCATATATCTGTTCCTCATTCAGTTTCTCATATAAAGAAACATGGGATGATGTGTGTGCCTATTCTACACACTTCTTTCAATGAAATTTCAGGTTAGGGTAATGTGGGTTTGGAATGTGTTATGTCTTGGTGATCCCATATGGGATTAGGGTATTGTTTTGATGGGTCTAAAAAGAAATTTTACCTTTAGGGGGTTTCCAAAGCCTAACTGTAAGGCCAAATATGATTCAATCATTTATGCACTAGTCATAGGTCCGGGAGTGAAGCTGGCGCGTCATCCAGGGAAATAAATGGGTCATTAAATCCCAAGTACAAATTTTTGTTCTTAGAATGAATGAAAGGAATAGTATAAACCTTTAGTGTCGTCATCTTGCAACTGTTTTTCTCGTTCGGTGGAATGATGAGTGATGACCTCATGTCCATATTATCGTCAAATGTCATTTTCCCCCCATCAGTTTCCATTTAATTTTTTAGAAAATTTTGAAATTTGGTCAAATAGGTTGAGAAAATAGTTTGATCATGCATAGTAGTAATTGTACTTAAAAATAACACACATATATAGATCAACATAATTATTGCACAGTTTCAAAAACCGTGTGAACTAACCATGCAATCATCTCAACTCTTTATATTTTGTGTTCTTTTAGTGCCGATATGTGTTGGTCTATTAATATGGTTTATTCGTATGGTGGGGAGACCCACAAATAGTCTCAGGTATGTTCATTTGAAAATGAGTAGTTGAAGCCAAGTCCATGTATTGAGGAGACTATTTGGGTGTCCCCCTATTAGTGTAATGATCCTGTCTTGGGAAAATTTATGATGTCTCTTATTGTGGGTAGCCCATTTGTGTCTCCCCATACTAGTTACTCAAATTTTTATGTGTTTTTGGATTGTGATATATAGACTTGATTGGAGATATCTTTATACAGACATCATTCTTTGGTAAACTTTGGCATTACCGAGTGCCCAACGGTTTAATTAACGTAAATTAGTGGTAACCCAGTTCAATATTGTTTGTTGTTTGGGTAAGTTACTTGACTGTTGTTCGAATAGTGTTTCAGGTGTTTATTGGATGTAGTTTGAATATACCTAATCATTTTAGGAAGTGATCTATGATTTTCCTAATGATATAATACCTTCCTTGATTGATGAATAGGAGGTGTTTTGGGCCTTTTGGGGGTTGGTGAAACATGGCAATGTAGTTCATCTCGGCCTTTCTGTTGGGTTTGGTTTTTTACTTTTGACATTTATGTGCCTTTCTGATGGAGGAATGTTATATGTTGGGGAGAATTTTTACATCAATGAATTCTTTTAAAGTCATTTTCATTTAATTTTTTTATTTAATTGTTTTGGGGGTTTCCCATGGATTTTGGGGGAAATGGCAGGTTTTTGAAATTTGGGCCTAACCGGGAGCCAATTTTCAGATTTATAAATAAATTATGTTTCGTTTATGAATCCTTAATTTTTAAACACTTTACACATATTTGAATTCCCAATTTGAAGCCCTTGAAATATTGAAACCACTATATCAATTTTGACCACTTATAAATCCATAATATTGACAGATTTGTGTTTTTTTATTAAGTTATTTGGCCACCTGTAAGCCCATTTCCTACTTAAATTATATTTTAATTTTTTTAATATATAATTAATTTTTTACTTTTTTGTAGTGTTTCGACCTCCTAATAGAATCCATAAACCTAAGGATCTCCCCCAGTAGCGATTCTACCACTTTGGAGGTCATGTACCAATGGATTTGGGAATTATTTTTTATACATTCTCAAATATACCAAATTTTAATGGGTAAAATGTTTCATTCATAACTCCTTCAATTTTTAATCTATATTCCTCATTTCAGTACACACTTGACCAAATAAGACTTATTAGAACCTTTCTAGTAGTTTTGCCTACTTTAAAATTCAACTAATTGTGGATTTGGACTGATTCCTTAAAAATCCATCGAGTAAGTGGGGTTTCATCCTTCCTCATTACATTTTCATATGGTTTCTTCCTTTTGACTAAGCTTTCATCCATGTTTTCTTGATGTTCATAATTTCTAGAATCTATGTTTCGTAACTAGGGTTTAAAATTATTTCTTTTTGGTTGAATATTGAGGATTATGGCTCAATTTCACTCTCTTGTGGTGTGACGATGGTGCTGTTGATGTTTTGTAAAACAATATGGGTTTTTTGGAACTAATGGGAGGTGATTCCATGTGTATGAATTATTGGATGAGTTAGTTTTTTATGATTTATAATTTTACCATGATTATCTTACATTTTTTTGTCAAATTTATATTTAGTTGAATTTGTTATGCGATTGGTTTTTATTTGGATTTTTTTTGAAAAATGAATATCTTTGTTGTGTATTCCATGTTGTGTTCATTAGGGTTGTAATGTGATTCATGGAATGGTTTTATTAAATGATGTTATGGACGAAAATTCTAGTTTTATGTTAAAATGTTATGCTTTTGGTCTTCAAAGTGGGTTTTTAGATGTATTTTATGTGCACAACATGGTTACACTCCTTGTAATTATTTTGTGATTTGTTAAATGGTTTCTTGATGTAAGCTAGAGGTGAAACTATGTTTCCAAACTATTTTGGTAGAAGTGTAATTTTGAAATGTTATATTATAGTGTGAAATATATTTTATGTGATGTGTACTATCTTTGAATTATTTTATAAAATTGTTTAATAGGTTTTATGAATTGTGAAAGAGTGGAGAAATGTGTTTCAGGCTGTTTTAGTGTGAGTATGTTTTCTAATAATAAATTTGAATGAAAAAAGGGATCATGTGACATGTGTGTGGGTAGGTTGGCATGTGTGACATGGAAGTAGTATTTTCATGTGCTTGTTGAATTTCTTGGGTTGTGGAAATTATATGATCAAAAGAGGGAACACTTGGGTATCTAGGTGGGTGGACGTGTACCTGTATGCTACTGATCTTGTGAGGTTTGGCCCATATTTCACATAGAAGGTTTGATTATGAAAAAACTAAATAAATTGTGATAATGATGTTGATGTTGGGGAACAACTAGGTTATTGGTATGATCACAACTAGTGGCTCATGTGCATCAGAACAAATACATGTATGGTTACATTCACTAATTTCAAGGTACCTAGGACCCATAGGGAGCTAGTGACTCAGGTTGTTTCCAATTTCTAGTGCTCATTAGATGTTTTATGGTCATAGTTTGAATATGATATATTTGGATTGATAAATTCATTAGTTTTTCATTCTATTTAAAAGTGTTTATGTCATGGAATGTATCTTACATGAATTCTGTGTTTATTTAATGCTTTATCTTTTAGAAATTTTTATTAGAATTTATTATTTACAAAACATTAATGATTATTGTCTTATAAATATTATCACATGGAATATTTTGTGGTTGAATCTGACTGGGCTTTAGGTTACAAACTACATGCAACATGGTTGTAATTAGGATTGTTTATTTTGATATAGGACTAGATTAATTGTTTAGTTCCAATAGTATGGGTTTCGAGCAGTCCTTCAAGATGTTGTCTTGTGGAGATGGATTGAGGGTGGTGCCTCTTGCTGTGATGAGGTTCTTGGGATATCATTGTGGTTTTAATAGTTTTATGAGTATTGGAGTATTATTTTAAATAGTATATCTCAATTATGAGATTCTATAAAAGATTTTTTTTTGTTTTGAGGAGGTGTCTCATCATGTTGCATTAAGGTGCAGATAAATGAATTAGTTTTATTTTTATTATCATCTTTTAGAGTTTTGGGATCAATTTTAAATGTTGTGTTTGGTCCAATGTTAAAGGATTGATTGGTTTTGTTTTCCATCATCTATTTATTTATGTTTTTAGTTGTTTTTTTTTCTATATTTTGTTTCAGGTAAACCATTCACACATGTTATTTTGATACCTGGGAATTTCTTATAGCCCGTGGCAATCAGGAATGCCTTTTTGGCCATGTCGCAGACAGAGTAGGCCACCAGACCAGATGGTGACCAGGCCTATTTCATGAAAATTTTAGTAGAAAAATCGATTAACTTCATACCATGTTACTATTTGATAAAGGTTATATTTTTTATATTTTTTTTCTAAAAGAGATATTCACTGTATTCAGGATGAATCATGTTAGTTCACTATTACCTCTCATTATTGTCATCTATCTATATCATTATCCATTAGTTACCTCATGATATCCTCATGTAATTTACATATCATTTTTTTGGTAGTTAGATGTTTCTAACAACCATTGCATAAAATAATAGGTGAATGAATAATTTTAGTAAATTTTAAATGTGTTTATTACATTATTTTTATCAATTTAGAATGTTGAAAACTCTATATTTTAGGATCTAATTTATTCTGATTGATTTAAAATTATAATAGGACATCAATTGTGGAATATTATGTCGAACATATGGTGTTAGAGAGAATTTGGGATAAGTGGATGTTAAAAATAATCATATGATTAATTTATATGGTTAATAATGATTCAATTGGATGGTAGTGTTATACAAGTATTTTTCAAGGAAGAGTAATATTACTGCTCCAAAACCCATAACCCCTATCGATTCTATTGATAATCAGGTTAAATTTAATAATAATATCTATGTTATTCTTCCCTCGAGTCAGCGGTAAGATCAATACATACAGTAACACACACATTGTTCAATATTTATTTTAAAAGGATGGGCTTGAAGCCTCATTTTATTATTTAATGAAATGGCCTCTTTAGACTGGGTATAGGGAGACTCATTACATATACCAAAGTCCCATGGACAAGTGACCTGAATAATACGCTTGAAAGCCCATTTTTTCCCCAAAGGGCCCCTCGGTGAATTGTACTACTATAATACCCGGTCTGATACTAATGTGAAATGAAATACTAATACTTTTATTCATTTAGTTTTACATGACTATGAACTACATGAAAACAATATCTATATATTTTCATGGGGATCACTCATCAAAACTATTTACGTGAAATTCAATTACACCCACTTGTGGTTTGAAAAAAATCCAAAAAAATAAAATTAGTTTAATTGGGATGAAAATGAATTCAATTATAAGGTAAATATATATAAATTTCTAATAAAATTTCTCATCAAATTGGATATGATACCGAAACATATTAGATAATTCATCAAGAATAATTTGTTGATTGTGCAATCTTGAGCACCGTAAATGGTATAATCTTGAATTAATATATATTGTATTATAAAATGGATGACCACATGATTTAATGGATAAGTAACCAACTCATGGAACAAGGTTTAATAAATGAATGAGATCATCTTGAGGCATAACAATCATATGATAGAGAATATGTAAAGAGTTCCATTTTGGAAAAGGGATTACTATGTAATGAAATTTTACATTGGATATCAGATGAGAAAAATGGATATTAGTACATATCATAATGGAAATGTATTAAACATATACATAGTTATGATAAATGAATCAAATATATATCAAGACCATAAATTGCATGAAAAGGATCATGGATGAGGAAATCTATAATGAAAATCATTTATAGATCATGATCAAAAAAATTGATTGAAATCTCATCACATTGGATATGAATAATGGGACGTGAACCATGATTCTCTGGGAATAAGGAACATATCTATCAATCAATAAATATTTCAGGACACAAATTTTATGCATATTTATGATGTTTAAGGATAACATGGATAGATTTAGGCTTTTCATTTATGATGGTATGATTGGACTTGGTACTAATAGATGGGTTCTAAGGAATATAGAAGCACAATACTGTTATAATATGTTTACCTATAAAGTATATATATATATATATACATTATTTGAGGGTTATATGATGATCTAAACATGAATGAAATCTCATATTCCATTTAACATCAATTTTTTCTTAATAATATTGTAAAATAATTATCATGAATAGACTCAAGAACTTCTTAGACATAAATTTATCAGTTTTTAGCCTGATAATTTTTGTAAAATAGTTGTTTCTAATGTGATTAATGCATCTTAGATCACAAAATTTTCATTTCTAGTTAGATTATAGTTGACATCATTATTGGGGGTTCACATTTTTTGTTTTCAACCAGGTGAGAAATATATCTCATTAATTTGATGGTTTATTTTTTTCCATCCAACAATTAATATAGGTTATAGTACTTAATCTCATACATCTTTTAGTTCTTTAGAGTCTTCTAGAGTAGGCATGTCGTTGTTTAATTTTGGGTTTCATTTCTCATACTTCATTATTCAATAGTATATGGTCTACTTGATTAGACATAATATTGTTTTAGTTTATAGTTACCGTGAAAGGACCTTCTATTTTTTACGATTAGAGTATACTAGCATAGAACATCCATATATATAGATTAGGGAATTCAGGATCTGACATATTATTACTATATATTATGGTATTATATATTGTAAAATCATTTTAGGGTTACAAATGGTAGATAATAATGAATGGTTTGATCTACCTACATCAATTGAAGGATGAATATTAATGAACGGAATGTTCACCAAAAGTCCATTAAAGGATTTATATTCTCATAGTATTTGTACACCATGAATCCTATTAAATAATAATATCATCTAAATATGTACACCCCATCTAGGAATTGATGGTTGTTTTTTTAAAGTGTTTAAAAACACTATGATGTTTGAAGGATTGATATATTTTAACATGAAAAAATTCAAGGGACAATAATAATATGTGGATATTTAGAATAAGGGTTGTGTAAATTGAATCTTATAAAATTCATATTTAATATGATGACATGTGACACACATGTTATAGATAACCACAAAATACTCTACGGTGAAAAATTCATAATTTATATTTATACGAAATATATTGATAAATGTTATTCGAATGATAATCCATTATATATATTGATTATGTTTTAATGAACCATACATATATCCTCCATAAACATGTTTAAATACAGGGGGAATTTTTTCTTCCCTATGGGATTGTAATATTTTAAAAAAATGAGTTAGTTGGGATGTGATTTATGGTTTGGAGAAAATACTTATACATGGAGGTTTTAAGAACATTTTTTATAAATATTTGATTTATTTGTAAAAATGAATCCCAGTAGAACTTGATTTTATTTTATTTAATGAGGTCCACAAAATATTTTCCCAATGAATTACCATATCCCTTCTTTGAGAATGGTTAAGATAAATGGGGAAACAAAAGTTTCAATATTGAATCTACATGAATAGTCTGATCATTCAAATTTTAAATCATGATCCTGGAATAAGAATTTCTTTTGGAAATGGTGTTTAGTGTGTAAAAGTAAACAATATTCAAAGGGGGAAACTAGAATGGAAAATATTTATAGAAATAACTTATTGATTTGATTAATGAATTTTATATATGAAAAAAATAAAATTTCTATAAGATCATATGAATTATTATATTGGACACTAAATAATAGTGGTGTTCCATTAGATTATCCAAACTATATTTCTAATACACCACATTGATTATGTAATAAAAAGGGTGGTTGAGTGGGTTATCTCTTATGGGGGAGCTATGACCTGCCCTTAAGGATTGTGTGTGTGTGGTGTGTGTTTGTGTGTTTTATATAGTTATTCCCCCACCAACATAATATATTATTATGATTATTGAAGAGGTAAAAATCCATAACTATTTTTTTACAGCTCATTGAACACATTATCACGGTTTAGGGATTTAATAAATTATTTCCCTAATATTTGACATGTCTAGATGGGTCCAAAAAGAGTTTCTTTTGTTTTAATATGGTCATAAGTTGAGTCCTATTAGCATTCAAATATTTATTTACAAATAATTATTTTTCATAAACTATATAGAGGATTATTTTCTTAGGTGGTTACTAGAAATTAGATCTGACCTCCCATTATCTGATATGGGGTTATATGTTTTATTTCACACATTAACTATTTGTTTATGGTCATTCAATTTTAGTCTTTATGTTCCAATTTTTATGTTAATACATGATTGATCTAGGTGAAAATTTTAATGTTGGGATGTACATGGACATAATTTTAGGTTTTTTACGAAACAACATTCTTAGGATTGTCGGGTTCAAGAGTAATCGAACACATTTTTGAGGAGGGTATGGGAATTTTAAAAATCAATGATCATGGTATTGAAAATCATGAGAAAAACTGTGATATTTTCATGTGAATAATGATTAATAATCAAATTATGGATATGAGCTCCACATGGATAATCTTGTTTCTCATAGGGATCAGAAGGCCATTATTATAAGGCCAAATTACCTCTTCATGGTGTCTATCCCGAGGATATGAAGACATGAAATGTACATAGTCACCTAGGGGTTATTTTATAATTTCTGTGGTACATTTAATATATACAAGAACATGAGATAATTAATAAATATTGTTTGATTTAATATTTTAGTTCTTATAATTATGATCGAAACACCTAAAATTTTCATTGACCAAGACATATGGTCCATTAATAATTAGTGTAGAGGGATGATTGTATTCATATATAGATATTGTATATATTTTAATATCATTTGAAGGATTCCTTTGTGTTTAGTTCTAGTTTTGAAGAATCATAAGAGTCACTATGTCTTAGGTGATAATATGAAGCATGAAACACATCGATATCTTAAGGCTCCAATTATTTATTGAACATGTATGCATAGAGTGTGTATTTTTTGTTATATAAAATAATTTCTATGTGACCCTATGAATGCATCCATACAATAATAAGCCAATGAGAATTAATATCTTCTCTACCATAGATCAATCAAGGAAATGAGTTATCACATAAAATGTTGAACAAAAAAGTATGAGTGACATTTTTCAAAATTCCTGGTTTTGAGAAATGATATGTGGTTCAAGTGTCCTTATGTATTATATAGGTATATTAATAATTTTTGAAATATTTCTAGATAATGTAACACTCCTATAACCTATATCTGACTCATATTTTTGGAGATAGTCCTGTTTACCTTAAAAATGCCGTGAGACACTATATCCCAATATAAGGAACTCATACGTTTTGAGATATCATCAGGCTAATGAGAAAATGTATTAAGAAAACAATTTACAATTGGGGGTCTCTTTAAAATCATATGACCATAAAATATTGAAAATATTCAAAATTGATCAAGAAATAGGGATGGTTTTGAAAATGGGACACATATTTTTTGGAATATAAAAAATATTCCCAGTGTCACTACTTATAAAAAATATCCATGAATTAAGAAAACTATTTTTGTTATGGGAAGGTTATTTTCACATATCAGCCTCATGCACAATGAATGAGGAATTACAATTTTGAAAGTTTCAATAGGGCCTGAGATTAGTGAACCAATGAATTACTATATATCTTATGAAAACATATATAATAGGACATGTTGTTCTCATAAGAAAGAATCCCTCCATTGATATAGTTAATATGTATGGATGGGTTGTTTTTTTCTTTCCTTCGTGACACTTGAAATCATAGGTAGTTAAGTGAAAATATTTTGATTTATATAATACGTCATGAATATGAACATATATATCATATCATGACATTGTGGGGATGTATTAAAACTTATCCAATATTTTGTTATTGGATTGTTTGGACAACCCAAAATATAGTTTTATGCCATTTCAAGAAGAATGATAAGTCATATAGTTTAACATAATTCTAACAGGATCATTCGTAGAGGATTATTTATATCTTTAAAGACGTAGAAGGATAGAAATTACAAGAATATTTATTATATCATGTTGATTGTGTTTTCCTATGATATTATTTCCAAAAAATTAATGGGATCAAGAATATGTCGATATAAGTATGCGTTCACAATGGGCACTTTTCACTAATAGGTATCATTGAGAGTTTTGAAATCTATAGTAATAATTGGGTTATATGAATTATAAATCACATCACACACACACACACACACATATATATATGACTCAATGGGAAGTGAATGAAATATTATTTTCCATGGACATTGGATAAAGATTTCACACATTTATTATCCCCTATATAATTATTAATGATTTTCAAGTTATTATATATTTCATAAATACCCCAAAAAATAATTAATGTAATTTTAAAAATAATAAATAAATTTGATTACAAATACATCACAAATATTTTATATTAATATATTACATTAATGAACTCCATAACTATCTCAAATTAATATAATTATCTTATTTATATATTTTTTATTTATTTTCCCCTAGTATAAAAAATATGACATCGTTGTGTGTAAGGATTTATGTTATTTATCGTACAACAAAAATGTTGAAAAAAATACTGTCATGAATATAATTTTATTTTTATATCCATATCAATTAATATTCATTAAAAACAACCCATTATCTCTATCTGAATTCATAATATATATTTAAAAGTTTGAAATTGACATTTTATCAATTTTATTTAAAGATTATATGTATAATTTTATTCTAATATTATCTATTAAATAAATATATGTAGAGACTAAGGTGAGAAGGGATGAATTTTCTTCCACCGATAAGATTTTGTCTGAATGATGGTGACCTTAAAATATAAATTTATCCATTTTATTCTTGTTTATCCTTTCCTATGTTGTTAATTTTTTTATATATTCAGCATTCAAAATTTCCAAAAATAAATGGTTAAGATTTACCAAATTTGATCGACATGATTCATAATATGGTATCTTTAAATCATAATAAATATATATATGTAAAATAAATTAATTTTAAAATCACTGTTACAAACATGATGAAAATGGATTATTAGAAATATACACTTTGAAGCATAATATTTGATATATTTTTATATAATAAAAAGAAATAAATATAAATAAATTCTAAATCATTTAATAATATATATAATATATATATTTATTAAAAAAATTAAAAAATATTTATCAAATTAATTAAATTAAATAATAATAACATTGATATATATGACTATTTTTTAGAAAAAATATCAATTTTTTCTTTCATAAGATTCATATTTTAAATTCTGATAAGTTGATTAATACTAAATAACTTTTATTAAAATATAAACAAATATATTTCATTTTCCAGAAATTCCTATTTTTATAATAATTATCTAATGTTAGTTATGTATCAGCTACATTTAAATAATATTTTAAAATTAGTTCATATTTTCTCTAAACTCAAGATTGTGTATACTACATGCTATTAAAGAAATATAAAAAACATGGATGAGTTAAAATAACACATTAAACATTATAAAAATTATATGGAATATTCTTCAATTGAAATTTATTGATGAAAAAATTATTGTACAATTCAATATGAATGAATCAATTATAAACAAATATTGCATGAAAAATAAAAAAAGTATAAGCTAATGTATTTCCCGAATAGATAAATGTACATTCCTTACATCATGAAAATTATTTTTCAATATGGAATTTATCTTTTTCTTGGACTCTATATAATATCCACGATATCATGTACTAATTAATAGTATTTTAGTAATGGAATAAGGTAAACGAATAATGATTATATGGATTTATACAACCTCTATTATCATATTATGGTGAATTAGTGAACTCTAATAATGTGAACGATATGTCAATGATGATTATCTTCTATTATAAATTATCATTATATTGATAGTTTTGAATGATTATAAATTAAAATAAATTATTCTCAAGGTTGACCAGACATGCGGTACATTGTGTTTTCAGAATATTATATTTTTTTACAAATCTGTATACTATAGTAAAAATGTATTATGTAAATAATTAAATCCACCTATAATATATGAACACTATAAATCATTCCAATACTATGTGATTAAATAATATCACATAATGGATTATAGAAAATATGAATAGAGATTTTATAGAGTAAGTCACTAAATCATCCATACAATTAATTACTGGTATAGAAATATACATCAAAAGAAAATAAGAACATTAAAAAATATTATACATTATTTAAGACATTTTATATTCAAAATATACATAATTTTTTCTCAAATAATTACTTGTACATAAAAAGAATCAATTAGTTATGGAATGGGAAATTTTTCAATGAATATTGCTGAATCCTTCAATAAAATAGTAATTTAAAAATAATTTTTAGGCCAAATTCATTCATAATTATTTATCTCATTCTGTGATATGTATATACCAACTATCATGTACCAATCTCCCAATATAGTACCCGACCAAAATGATAATGACTAATTCAGGTAAAATACAACCTCAATACCTTTCCAAATATATCAAAGGCTGGTAATAGGCACATGGTCTATTATAAACATATAAATGAGAGTTATTACCCTATAATATAACAAGTAAAAGAATGATATTATTAATATAAACTAATAAAAAACTTCACATAAATTAAAAATATATTCAATTTACTTTTATATATTAACAAAAATGACTGAAACAACTAGAAATTAAAACAATAAGTACACAAAGATAAACTCAATAGTGACAATGATGCCAAAGAAGCTCCCATAATATTACGAGATAGTAGTTTCTAGGATTATATTGATATCTATTATAATAAATAGAATATTTATATATATTTATTAATCATAAAAGGTATATAATTTTGAATCCTCTATTGATACAATAATCAAAATCATATAGAAATCACACAAATGACCGAAAAAAACATATGAAACAAAACATTCACCTAAATATGCATTCTAGGTTCATTTACACGCCATGTATATCACTCACGTAGTGTTATGTATATGAGATTGTATAACATAATAAAAAATGATGTTACCCCAATAACAATTACCTATGTGTTTGTTACGTTTTGACAATATATTTGGTCATCAAACTTCACATTCTGAAAGAAGACCCCATTAAGTGACTGTTACTTTTTTTTATATTGCATATCATTATCCCATCAACATTCCTATATAATAACAGACTAGTTTATCAGAGCCCCCAAAACTAATATTCCATGCATTGCACATTTGGAATTATTCCTTAATATATTACTTCTCATAAACCAATAATGATTGTCTATTCATGAAATCTCATACATATCTTAACTATAACAATCCAAAAGACACATCATCCATTCTTATATTTGTTTTAAATTTAAACTATCCAATACTACCATCAATACACATATAATATGAAACCAAACACTATAATAATAGGAAAAATATAGTACTAGGAGAAGAGTGTGGGAAAAAATGAGGTAGTTACCCATCCATCCCTCTTTAACATAGACTTTGGTCCGAACAACCTCTAAAAGTCCATTATGGTTTATTCACCCTACCATTGTTAATAGTGATGGGTAAATAAATAAAAATAAAAAAAATTATATCTCACACTGATAATATTGGTATAATTTAGCCCAAGGTTCATATATAAAAATATTATTATTGGGACATAATGATCATAGATTGAGGTTACATATCATATAATAACACATATACCCAATAATTCTATATTAAAAAAATAATCCAATTTTTTATAATTTATTGTTATATAATAAATTCTTTTAACAAAAATTAACTACCATTTTTAATCAATGTTACATTACATTTTTAATAATGTTATACCAATTCCCATAATTAGTAATCTATCTGAGACCACTATTTCACAATATTGTCAATATTTTTAATCCTGTAAAAAATAATATAATTGGTTAAACATTCCTTATACCATATTATCATTCCATTATTCATGTTAATCTTTAAAAATATCATAAGATTCAATAAATAGATTCATAATGTTGAACAAGTTACTACCTCAATCATTTTGGTTATGAATGAAGATAAATACTGACTGATCCACCCATCATTAAATAGATTTATTAATAAAATTAAATATGAAATTACAAAACAAAAATGAGTAATCCCAAAATCAAATAATTCAATCATCATGGTTTAATCATTAACATCCCCATCCGCATCTACATGCTCACTACCATCATAAGAGTCAACTATGATAAAAATCTCAAGATTACTTCTCCATATCATATTATCCATTTCATTATTATATCTATTACCATAGTAAATATAATATCACGATCAATATTGAATTATGTAATGAATAACATTGTCCTAAATGTAATAGATCCAAAAAATAAATCATTTAGAATTTACTTTAAAACAAGCTCACTGTACCCAAAACAAATGGAATTCACAATGTATAAAAAACAATATCATTCAATAGAAACCATTTGTATTTATATAAAACAAGTTTTATATTTCATCTTGAATTAATAAATTAATTTATCCTAGTTTCTAATATTTATCATAAGGCATCCATTATAAAAATATATAAATTTATATATTAATTATTTATATAATTTTCCATATTTTATAAGATTAAAGTATAAGAATTTTTATTTAAAATGAATTTTTATCTACTAATCATTAGAAATAATTCCTGATTTATTTCCCTTAATTAATTTCATAATCTTATTGTTTAGAAAACATTGAACTTGTATTTAGGATCAATTATAATCACAATATATTATAGAAATCAATTGATTCATTAAAAATTCATCTTACTTAATTATTTTCCTAAGAAAAAAATTACCAAATTATTTTTCGTTTCCAATTTCCAACAATAAAAACATGATAATCCAAGAATAACATTCCATCTACATGTAATGACCTCGATATCACACTATATAAAAAATATGAGGAATGATGATATCATGGTGGATGAATATGTGATATATAGGAATAAACAATGTTAATTATGTAATATAGATTAATATAAATTTGGTCAATTCCATAATAATCTTGAAGGATAAAACCAATTATAATTATAATTTCATGGAATATATAGATTTATTGAATCCCCTACTTAAAAAATTATATGTTACGTAAATGGAAATATAAAACCAACATGAATCTATGATAACCTCTACTACATGAGAAATAAATCCATACAAGTAATCTATGCCAAAACTATGAAAAATATATAAACATAAACTATATTTTTTAAATGGATAACAATTAGCACAGTATGGTGATGGAAATGTATTGAATACTAGACCAAATGGAGGTTAATTTCATGAAAATGAGGCATTACAGACATTAGATAACAATATTTTTTCCATGTAATGATATGAATTAATCCCTTTGAAAATATCATTAAATGAACCTCTAAACCACTATTTATTTCCAATGCATTGAAAGGAAATGGTGGTTGAAATTTAAGTTCTTCCTGGGTGTTTCAGTATTTATAGACACCAAATACATCATTGAAACATTATACCACACATTAACCATCTCGTAGTATGGGAATCCACAAGATAGAATATGGAACAATATAATGTATCATGCCAAGTTATACAAGGTAAATGTTCTATATACGTTACATGATGAGTTACTTGGTAGAGATATTATAAATCAATGGATGGGTTATAGTGAAACTTGATCCACCGTGCCATAGAACCTGACAATTATTCTTGATATTTCTTTGCTATTGGACCCTACTCTGTAAAATATCCCAAATATTATAAAATGAAAAAATTCACCCTTCAGGCTCAATTAACATTTCCAAACCTCTAATCTATTTACGCATGAACATAGAAGAAAGTCCTATGAAATAAACTCTATGTTCAAAAAATCCATTCACAAAATTTTAGTGGCTTCAAAATGAATCTTGTTAGTTATTATAAAACTATATTCCACACAATACAAGTGTAACAATTATTATTTTTTATCTATGGGATTTAAAATTAAGAAACCCCTAATACTCACCATTTATCTCTTTAACTTCTTAGATCTCAGTTCAAAAACCTATAACTATCAAAATTAACAACATCATGTGATATTAGTTTCTATGTAATTATATCAGATGCCTCTAATAAAATTTAAAACCTTAAAAATTCAATTATAAACATGATGTGAATTATGAAAAGGGTACACTTGAAAAGAAAAATAAAGGGTGGATGATATTTATGTTCTTTGGGGGTGTTTTAGTATTTATAGACACCATATAAATCATAGAACCATTATGCCACCCCTTCACCATCTCATAGTATGGGATGCCACAATATAGAATATTGAACAATATAATTTACCATGCCAGGGTCTACATGGTAAATTTTGTATCTACATAACATGATGAGTTACATGGTGGCGAAATAATAAAATAATGGATGGGTTATGTTGAAACATGATCCACCATGCCATAAATCTTGACAAAGCATGTCGATATATATTTTCTATTGGACACTACTATGCATGGGATCCCAAATATTGTGAAATTAAAAAATTCACCCTTTAGACCCAATTTCCATTTCCAATCCTCCAAAATAATAACACATGACCATAGAGGAAAGGCCTATGAAATAAACACTATAGACCAAAAATCCATTTCAAAAATGTAGTTTCTTAAAAAATTATCATATTAGGACATATAAATCTATAAGACACACTATTAACTACTGAATATTTATATAGTTTATCTGAAGGATTAATATTTAAAAAATCCCTAATAATCACCATTTATCTCTTTACCTCCATAGATCTTAGTTCCAAAACCTCTAACTATCAAAATTAACAATTTAGTGTGATATTAGATTATATAAAATTATACCATATGCCTTGCATACCATTAAAACCCTAAAAAATTAAAATCTAAACATGAAGTTAACTATTAAAAAGGTACTTCTGAAAAACTACCCCACAAGATAGCTTTAAACAATCTCACTAAAATAGGTGCTAAACTACACCAGACATAATAATCTACCACAATAACATTAACAGTGGAAAAAATCTACTAAAGTCTCTTTACGAGGATATCTCTAAAATGTGTAAAAAGTATCCAATAAATATGAAAAAATTATAAAATCATTACATCAACCATATAATAGTAAAAAATTTTGAATATGGAATTAAAATGGGGGAAGAGATAAACCAAATTTTTTTTACTGTACTAATCATGTATCTATTATTAATTTTCCTATGTGCTATCATCCATATATTTTTTCTACCATATAACATGGATAATGATAATAGAACACTTTCACAACTATTTCTCCTGACATTCTTGAATATCTATATTTTGATCATCAAATGTCACATCATCATTATCATTGATGCCATTCTAATTGATGATGTGGGGGACATCAGGAATATAAAAAAAAATATGAAAAACGATGGAATCATGTTTTTAACATATCTATATAGGATTAGATATATGATATGAAAATTCCACCAATGAGGTAACACCTTATACGTCCCTAAAACTAGTGTAAATGCTTCCAAATGACGACGATAACTATTATTAGCACATAATAGAGTGACCATAAAAAATGAACCTCATAGAATATATCATAGGACTTATCCTTTAATAAATATATGAATTTTGATGACTCTATGATGTATTAATAATTATGAAAATTATCTGAAAATTCATTGTAAAGTCATTTAGTAGCTAATTCTAGATAATTGCATGTTATTTGGCCCCCATCAAGAAAAATGAATAATAAAATTAATAATATGGATATTATTAAATATGTTTCATACATATGTTGGATTAAAATTTTTATAAGATAACATGATAAAGTGTAGGTTCCTTCTCCATGAGCCTAAAAAATGATTGAAATAATGGGGAATCATGTCTCTAAGACTCTCAGTGGAACACTATTTCAAACATTCCACTGAGGGAAGAAATGTTGTTCTAAGTAATTACTGAGAACCATGATAATTACAAATATTTATTAACATCATAGAGGTAAAACATGAATCAAGATTATAGATGATTGACCTTGAGACCACATAGATTCCCAACACCTCTTATAGATATATATTTGATACAACCATCCCTAGGAAATACTCGTTGAAAAATATAATGTGGGAATATTTAATTAATTAGACCACTATATCCATTCTATAGTCAATGCCATAATGGGATCATTGTAAAATTGTAGAAAACCACATAGATAGTTCTTCTCACTTCCAATGTGAAACATCTAATTGTTATTGGAGTCCATTAGGGACAACATACTCATTCATCAGTATCTAGATAAACAAATATATATTAACATACTACTCAAATACATGATCCAACCATAAATAAAAAAAATATAGCACAAAACATGATAAAATCTTTTTAGGCATTAAATTATTTAAATTATTGGTATATGGATGTTAAGTATAATTTTTTCAGGATATTATATTTCGAGGAAAATCCTAATCTGAAATATCATCTAGTGATGTATGTCTTTATAATAACCTTGAGTAGCCTCACCAAAGGCATCTACATCTCTTCATACCTCCAACAAAAAATCAAATAACATGAACCCCTCCACCTATTTTTGTTAATAAGGAAAAACTCCAAGCTAAAAAATAAAATCTATGACTCCATCCACCTCCATACATACAAACATCATATATATTACTATTATCAAACTCCATGAATATATATATTCATTAATGAAATCTCTATGTGAATTATGATGTAGTTAGTTATCCAAAGAAATTAAATATCAATGTTTATAGTAAACATCAAAGTCATAATCAAATCATATTTCAGTCCGACATTACTGAAACATCTTCAAATCACCCTGATATAAAAACCTACCACAATTTATTATAATCACTAAAAAAAAATTCACCAAACATTTTTGTAATGTTACTCAATCATCGAGTGAAACCCAACTTCCTTTAACATGAAATCATGGATTGCATAATTATTAAAATTTGTAGATACCATGTAAGAACCAAAATAAATTTATGTTATCTACTACATCAAAACCCTTTCTTTTCCATTGTTTTATATTTCATAGAAAACAACACAATAAGATAACATTTCTGGAAAACAACTAATTACAATGATGACTTACTTTGATTTCATTTCCTCAAAAGAAAAATTAGATTGCATAGTGAACAATACAACACATCCCTTTTGGTCAACGAAATCATATGGTTCCAAAAAAATAAGAAACCATCCCTGAATTATTACAAATGTGGCCCTAAAACATGGGTGAATGCATACAAATAGTGATGATAACTATTATTATAAAAAAATGGAGTGACCATAAAAATTTATCCTCATTGAATATATCACATGACTTTTCCATTAATCAAAATAGTAATTTTTATCACTCTATGATGTGTTCATAATTATAAAAATTTGTTGAACAATCATTATAATGTCATCTAGTATCTAATTCTGGATAACGACTATCTCTTAGGCCCCCATCCAGCAAAATGTATAATAAAATGACTAATACGAATATTATTCAATATGTTCCATATAAAGTTTGGATTCAAATTTCAATAAGAAAAACCTGATGAAGTGCAGGTTCCTTCTCCATGAATATCCAAAATCCATGAAATAATGGTGAATCATGTCTCGACGACTCTATGTGGTACACTATTTCAATCATTCCTCTAAGGGAAGAAATGTTGATATAAGGAATAGCTGATATCCAAGATAATTATGAATATTTATTAACATCGTAGTGGTAAAACATGAATCAATATTATAGATGATTGACCTCAACGCCATATGGATTCCCAACACCTATTCTAAATATTTATTTGATACATCCTTCCCTAGGAAAAACTCTTTGAAAAATATAATGTGGGAATATTTAATTAAGTAGTCCACTATATCCCTTCTATAATAAATTCCATAATGGGATCATTGTAAAATTGAAAAAAATTACATAGATAAGACTTGTCACTTCCAATGTGAAACATCTAATTGTTATTGAAGTCCATTAGGAACACCATACTCATTCATCACTATCTATATAAATAAACATATATTAACATACTATTCAAATACATGATGGAACCATAACTAAAAAAATCTAGCACAAAAGTTGATATATACCTTTTAAACATTAAATTATTTAAATTATTGATATATGGATGTTAAGTATAATATTATTAGGATATTATATTGTATGAAAAAATCATATCCTAAAATATCATCCAGGGATGTATGTCCTTACACCGTCCTTGAGTAGCCTCCCCAAAGACATCTTAGTCTCTTCATTCCTCCAACCAATAATCAAATAACATGAACCCCTCAACCTATTTCTATAAATAAGAAAACACTCTCATCTAAAAAATAAAATCCATGAATCCATCTACCTCCATACGTACAAACATCATATAGATTGCTATTATCAATGTCTATGAATATATATATTCCTTAATGTAATCTCTATGAGACTTATGACGGAGTTAGTTTTCCAAAGAAATTAACTATCAATTTTTATCATAAATATCGAAGTCTTAATAACATAATAATTAATCCCACAATCACTACAACATCTTTAATTCACTCTAATAAGAAAATGTACCACAATCTATTATAATCACTAAAAAATAATATTCACCCAAAATTTTTGTAATGTTACCCTATCATCGAGTGAAACTAAACTTCCTATAACATGATATCATGGGTTGCATAATTATTCTTATGTGTATATACCATATAAGAACCCAAATAAATTTAGGTTCTCTACTACAAAAAACCAATTCCTCTTCCATTGTTTTATGTGTAATATGAATCAATAAACTGATATAACATTGCTTGAAAACAACGGATTATAGTGATGACTAACTTCTATTTCATCATCTCAAAAGAATAATTAGACATCTTAGTCAACAAGACACCAAATTCCTTTTGGTTAATGAAATATTATGGTTCTAAAACAATGATAAATCATCCTTGAACAACATATAATATAATGAAATAACAAGGAAACACATTTCCTATAAAACAATCTATGGGGATTACTAGTAAATGACTGGTCAGATCATTGAAGGATCCAAAACTACTTCATTCTGTTAGATGACATTATCCATGATAAAAATATATTACCCCAAAAATATCTTCATAAGATGATCATAAAAACATATAAATTAAAACTCCCATAATAACAAAAATATTGACTTATTTCACACCTTAAAAAAATGAGTATATAATAACTTTTTTGATTAAAACCACTAGAAAATGATCTAGAAAATTTTAGAACAACACACCCCTCAATCCATGAACATGAATATAGAATTTTTGATAATGAATTTAATAAAAAACCCATTTTTCTTATGAATACATTATAATGGGTTCTTACAAAAAAACTAATCAATACCCCACATTTTCTTGTATTTAAAAAAAGATATATGTTTAAGACAAAAGGAATCCTTTCATGTCACAAAATAAACAATCAAACTATAGAATATGATAATATCTCTTTATGCTCACAATGTTTATTTGATGATTATCATCCCAATGGTATAAAAATCCATATTATTCCATTAGTATTAATACTGGTTCATCTGAAGGTCATGCACTTGGTTGAACAATACCTCAGTAAAATATTTCATTGGTCATTACCCTTATGTTTTAAAACTCAAAGGGACCCCTTTTATATATATATATCAAGATAATGTATGTTAATTAGAATAGAACTTTCCAAATTATGACAACCGTTTATTGGGGTAAGTCCACAATTACCTCAATAATAACATCAAGGTATTGATCAGAAACACATGGAAACATCATCAGATAAACAAATAATGAATGAAATATTAGGTTGTAAATCATGGAGGGTGAGTACATAATTTGTTTCACTCACATAAGAGAATTCTCACAATAATGAAAATGGAACACTATCTATCAGCATCATAAAAAATATATTTACTCCTAATGAATTAAATGATAGGCTATACTAAATACATCTAGTAAATGATTAGGAAACGTCTATACTATCATGTGCACAAACATTGGATGTCTCAGAAATATTATTATTACCTAATATATTGATCAGATTCATTATATACACCATATGGATATATTCAATCATTAAATGGATTATTTAATCACAATGGAACTAGATGTCTACCAGCATTAATCCACAAAGCTATTACTATGGAATGTGATATGAATGTGCCTATATCTCCTGATTCAATCATGTAATGAATCCAAATATAAAACTAGAATACAATGTAACAAATGAGGAATATATCTTTTAGATATTATAATTATAAATCATGAAACAAAACGTGCTATTATCAATAGGCTCTTCAAACCAAATAAATACAACCTCTATAGATGATCACTACACCCTATGGATAGGTAATATCTAATGGTTGATCTATACCTTCCACATTTTCATTATATGGATTCTAGGATTGAGGAACCATCAATGTATTCCATGAATAATCTATATCAATGGATTAAATTGAGTTGGTATATATTTTTTGTATTTAATTCCATGAAATTCATAAAAAAATAAAGACTGATGAAATTTTTTTCCTGAATAAAATAATATAATCCCATTGAAATATGTTGTGTATAAACACCCCCTTGAGAAAAGAATATGAAGAGGGCTATGAACTAACATTGAGTACCCAAAATATCCTATATCCTAGAAACTAGAAACCATAGAAAATGGATCATTATCATGATAAATAATATTGATTCCCCTGTCATGTTAACACTCCCCATTATTCATCCTCTTTATGTTCTATTTTATATATTGAAACAAGTGGTTTGTTAACAACACATACAATATAGAATGTTGATGGAATCATGAAAATAAATCATATTGTAAATACCTCATCATAACCCCCCTCTCTAGAATTTTTTCTATATGATATGAAATTAGGGTCCTATGATGGTTAATTAACCCCATATATTGTGGAACTCCCTTTATAAATGGTTTGTTTCTCTTGGAGACAAGTATCATTCATAGATAAAGAATGAAGTTTAAAATAATAACTACACCAATAAAATATTTCTAATAAATATAAAATTTATTACATTTTTATAAATATAATTTCATATAATAATAAAAAAGCATTTTAAAAATACAATTAGCAAATATATGAACTCAACAGTCACCATAAATCCCAAAAATACTCTTTAAAATTTTGAATTTAGTATTATAATCCCCAATATCATTCTTACTATTTCTAACCAACAAAATTTATTATATATACTTAGGGGATCATAGTTGTTATACTGAGTATGATCTTCCAAGGACCATGTACATAAATAAAATTGAAATCATATAATATCACATTAATCATCAATTGAAAAAACTATTCACGTAAGAAAGTACATTATATTACTAGCATCTCCCTGGTATTCTCTAGCCATGCATCAAATACAATATACCATATAATTTAATATCAATTGAATATATCATACTAAAACATCCCAATGGGTTTACTAACCACCCACAAAATCATGCATCATGATCTATTTCCATCTAAATGAATCCATTAGGAAGATACCTTTTCCTCATATAACATGAACAACATGTATAACAACATCTCATATTCACAGATAAATTTCAATAGACTATCAAATTAGGGTTCAAGATCTTCCATTTCATGTATCCCTTATATCACATAATATGAATTTAACATAAATCCACAATATACCATCAAATGAGTATGTAACCATGTCTATCAATGTATATACACATCAAACAAATCATAATCCTTAGGATACTATATTTGTTTTTCAAGTGTTGGAAATTTCCACATATCATTATTTCTCATACATTCATATATGCTTAAACTATATACAATGTGTAAATATGTATAATGATACTTGGAGAAGATATTGGAATAGGGGGGTAATCATCCATATATCTATAGCGAACATAGATGATTTAGAAAACAGCCTCCCAGAGTCCACTTGGTTTCAGTCACCCGAAAGTCATTGTTGGGGTTGTATATTCTAACCAAAAACATATAGGATATATAATATAAAACAACCATAGTAATATTATAACCTATTCATGGTCATAATTATAGGTATTTTCTCTTAGAAACTTTATTGCAACAAATACGAACATGTTATCTTATAATAATGAAATAATTTAATAATCCTACATTAAATTTCTTATTTTCATATTAAGAATTTATAAATACATTAGTTAATTCATTATAAAATAATTATTAATTAATATTAATCCATTATATAATTCACTAACAATCATCATGATTTCTATGGCCTCCAAATAAAATGAAAAATTGTCCATGGTTTTGTAAGATTAACAGTGGTTTTCCTACCATCACTAGCATGGGTGTCAATCATTAATTAATCTACATCATTATTCAATTATTACAGGTAATAATTTTAATGATATTAAGAAATATTCATGTTATACATAACAATTCACATAAAGAAGCCTCAAATTCTATGGAATTAATGTAGATTAACAACCATTCCAATCATCAACCCATAATCAGATTTATTAATAATCATGAATCTCATAATTCATAAAAAACCATAAGTCAAAAAATTACCCAACTCAATAATTCTAAACCCATTCCCAACACCATCATAAAAATCACCATATATCCCTCTATTAGTTTGGTCAAATGCATTTATAAGTAATTTTACTTTTCATTGTGATATTTTTCAGTCATTCCTATACTCATGTATTTCATCATTCGGAAAAATATGGTCTCTCTAAGACCCAAATATTTATAATTATTATAAAACCAGTTTTATTTAATGTTGAGTTATCGAATTATATTATCAATGTCTCCAACTATCTGTGAAACATATAATCTCCAATCACTTGCTACCATATTATTTAAACATACATTTTATCATTTTACATCAATAACTATCTCTGAAGAATAAATATTCACATTTAACATTCAATAATATCTTATCAACATTAAAATGAATTATTGACTCATGTTTTTATGATTTAAATAACTAATAAATGAACCAAAATGTTTATAATTTTATTATCATATATTTTTCTTTCATTAAAATTATAAGAATACATGGATTCATTAATAATTCCTCCTCTCTAATTCTTCATAAAAGTAAAAATTTATATTCTCTACATTATTTTACACATTCAATACATGAAAATCATGCTAATAAAATCATAATAAACATTATACATGTAATTGTTTAGGTATAAAAATAATGAGAAAATTAAGAATGAAATAATTACCACAGAAAAAGAGCATACACCCAATATCAATAAACATATTTCTTTATTTAATTATATGTAATATTTATTATATAAATTCCTTCACCATCTAATAGAATAAAACATGATCTATTTTCAAACACATAAATAAATTGTACACGTAATGAATCCTACAACAATAAATATAACTTTATTGAAATGGAAATGGACCATAAACATGGATGTCCAATCACCACTCCCATATGAAAACTTTACCACTCAATGAGAATCAGTAGACAATTGAAAAAAATTACTATCAGAATTACCATTAGAATGATGGAGAAAATATAAAAAGAAACAAAAATATAACAAAAGTAAAAAAAATAAAAAAATAAGAATAAACATCCGAAAAAAAGATATAACTCAACATGTAGTACAATGGATTGATCAATAGAAGGCTAGCGTTAATCCATATATAATGGGAATTTAAGACATTCAAGAAAATCTATAGGTATATTAGGGATCAAAGAGAATTTTTTCAAAAAAACAATCCTCAGATGGATGTAAAGGTATTTACAAAACCATGAAGAAAACCAAAACACAATGTTTCCCACAACACTATATTGTAGTTTTGTATAATATTGGGCATAATATGATGTAACAATAATAAATAACATGGGTGTATTCTATATCAATGGTTTTTTTTAGAATCAAAATGTATTACATGATATAGATCTTATAAAATTGGGATATGAGATGTCATATCATAAATTGAATAACATTGAACACGATAATTCTAATTGAATTCTATATCATAGCCAGACTACATGCCTCATGGGTGAAAAAAACACATTTCCAAACAAATTAACCCATCAAAACCCTATGCTGTGGCTGAAAACTGCACACAATATTCACTCTATTTCCAATAATTTTCTTATTCCATTGCCTACCAATACACTCCAACAATTCCTAAAAATATATAGGAATCAAACATGATTCTTTCTATATCTCCATAAGAACTAGACCGAAGACATTGATGCAACCAAAATTATAGTGCAATTGTAAGGCTCCATAGAATAAACATCCCAATAACACTGAATTTTCCTCATTAAAACCACATATCACCATATGAGTGACTAAAAAACATAAAATTCATAATCAGATAATATATTAGAATTTAATCCCTTATGACACATATTCTTTTGTGATATCTCTCATTTTATTTTTATTTCATTAAGATACGCGTTTCTAATGATGGGTTAATATAAAAGTTGTTCCAATTATTTATCTTTCAATAATATTAATGTTATCATATAGAATACAACACATCCAATATGAGAAATTATATCCATATATGTTGGAGATATTAATTAATTGATAATACTACAGAATGAACAATAGGGAATATTTTAAAATGTTTATATGATTTTTATGTGAAATAATTCCAATGATCATGTATATTTTTATAATTATTATCAGAAATTCTACAAATATTTTATAAACCCGTAAAAAATAATAGTGGAATTTTTTCAACTAGTTTTACATGTTATCAATATTCCAGTATTTTAATAACATAATTAGCTTATTGAAGATATATATAATGAAATTTCAATATAAATGTAATGTATTAAATGTTGTATTAAAGAATTTGTATCAATTTAAGTCATTTAGTGGATAGATAATTTCATTTGAAAATGTATTTAAATAAATATTTAATTACAAAAATTGATCTCAAGTGGGTTTTAATTTCATTATTAATTATCATGGAATGAGTAATGGTGGTTTGATGATACCCTATAGTGTTTTCAGTAAATTTAATGAATTTGAGTTTATCTATTCTTATTGAGAGACATAATTAAAATATTATAAATTAACTCTGTAGTTATGTATATGTAATCTTGTATTTATACTATATATGTATTATTAATAAATATATGATAAATTTAGCACAATATTAAAATCAACATTTAAATTGATTCAGAAGGTTAAACACTGTGAATCATATGACCAACATTAAAAAAATACTATTTATTATGGTATTTTAATTTCATTAAATGTTCGATTGGTAATTTCAAAATGTAGAGATGGATATTAAATTGGTGACTATTTTTCTCAATTATTTAGTATAATAATTGTAGTTAATATTCATCAAATGAATTGATAAACTATATTTCAAGAAATAAATAATTGATGTTTCAAATGTTAATGTATGAGTAATATGTTTAGCTATATGAGTAATATATTTTCATATAAGATTAATATATTTTCTATAAATAAATATTTATTTAATAGAGATGCTTAATAATAAATTATTTAGTAATTATGAGGAATTATTTTGTTCAAAATATATTTTTTAATATGTATTTAATAATAATAATAAACAATATAATGGATTTTTTTTCTGGAATATCTAATATTTTGAAGGAATTAAAAAATTAAAATTTTGGATGATTATAATTATATTATCCATTAATTATAATGAATAATATTTATTTTTTATATACATTAGATATTTAATTTACAAATATTATTGATGTCATGTATATAATATTCATATAGTTTTGGTCTATTATAGTAGACTTCCACATTCCATATGGGATTTTCAATTTTAATATTTGTAAAAAATATAAGATATTAAATTATGTATATAAACTTCAATATAAGATAATGAATAAATTTTATTATAATCTGAGAATAAAAGTATTTATAAATATAATAATGTTTTAAATCTTGATTTTTGTTGTTAACCCTCATTAGACACATGTTGAAGATAGTGTAACCCATATCTAGTTTCCACTATAATTTATTTAATAGTGGATGATATTTTGATGGGAGTATGAAATAATAACAGGATATTAATGTCCATATTGAATCATTCATAATTTACATTAATGGGATATGTTGTTTACAAGGTTTTTAATATCAATTATAGCTTGATGTGGATGATGTTGAGGTGAACATATCGGATACAATAGCATTTATGTTAATGATTATACCTTCCCATTCATTAAACATATTATATCTTTAATAGATCCCCAGTATATCCTATTTCAAAAAACATATGTATGTATTTATCCACATAAATAGAAAATCATATAAAGATAACATAAAATTATCTATTTTTATAAAAAAATTACATGTGAGGTGAATATTATAGGTAAAAACATTATATATTCTTGTCATAATATGTTATGTGGATAAAAATAGATATAAAATAAATATACAACAAAAAAATATCCATACTAAAAACCCCATCATTGAATAGATAAATGATTTTAGATGTAACTAGAATTAATTACTAGATAGTAGAGTTATGCATGTATAGAAAAATTAATATAATGATATCAATAATGTTCTCAAGAAGGCTATATATTGTTCACTAATACTATATCTACACATTAGAGTAGTATTTTTTCTTGATATATATTTATATAAAACTCTATAAAAAATAAATTAGATTGTATCCACATGATATATTATAAATTTATATCATATTTTCCATTAAAATATATCATCCGACAATATAATTTCTCGATGAATAATTTTTTATTTTCAAATGTGATGTTTTTATTAATAAATTATATGAATTTCCTATATATATATATAAATCAGTGATATGAATACTATTCAATATAGCTATATATATTTCACATCCCTTGTAATCCATCAATTAACTGAATCATATGTTTTATAATCATTAAATTTTCTGAAATCATATTAATCATTGCCTTTTTATTTATTTTACATAATTATTCAATTCACTATTGATTAGTTTTATTTCACTATGTTGTTTTTCCTTGCACACATTAATTTTATTTTAAACAAAAATAAAATTTTTTTTGAATATGGATCTTGTAAATTGTACAATAATTTTATATTTATCATAACTCAATTCTCTTAGAGTAAATATGGTAGATTAACATGAAAGATTTGTTTTTTTACTAATGAAAAATAATTATTTATATTAAAAATATCATTTATATTCAATTTTTAAACTTTAATATTTTATACTGGGATTATTTTAAATTGATATTATCCTATATTTAATAAAAATATTGGAATTTATTCCAGATTATATTGTATTGTATATCATACTGTTATAATGAAATATTTATATATACAGAGGGTTTCATTTAAAATTATTTTGTTTCTATTTATGAATATACATTAATATTCAATTTTAAGGAATTGTAATATGTTATATGGTATAATGGATTTAAATTTATTTAGTAGTTGGACAAATATTGATGTAATATAAATTACATTTTCTTATTATTAAAATTAAGAAAGTAAAGATTTTTTCAAAACATTATTGGTCGAAATAATTATAAAAGTTATTAAAACACTCATATAAGGTTTAAAATATTTTCATCGATTTTTAGTTTATTGTATTAGTGGATTTCAACTCATCCTTCCACAAGGTAAAAAATATTTCAATTTTGTGATACTTAGGTTTTAGATGGTCATATATAATATTGAAATTTTATAAACATGTTAATGTGTGTCACTCCCCTAACATATAAATGGGAACCTCATATCAAAACCAATTGGAACATTTTGAGACATTTGGATTGAAAAATAGTATAAATTGGTTTTTCTATGAACTATCACAACATCCCAGAAAAAACAATCATAAGAATAGTTAAACCTATAATGAAATAAGGTGTTACCAAATTGTGGGTTTTAAAATGTGTGGGATAACTCATAACATAGGATTTAATTATTTTTTCTTTTAAATCCTCTTAAAATATACATTTAATGTGATTACATAATTTATTCAATATATCTTATATGATTATATTTTATTATGTTTATAAAATATATATTTTTTATATCCATTTCATACCATTGGGAAATGAATCCTTTTGTGATGAACCCCTCACATAAACCCTATTAAAAAAGTTCCAATCTGAACTATCCCATACCTAAAGGGAGTTCATGACACAATGGGATGGTGACTAGAACTATGTAATCAACAATAATAATATTGATTATTTTTTAAAATATAATTTAAAAAAATGAAATATACATATTAACATGTGGAGAAGATACAACAGAAGTGAAAAAACCATGTCTATATCAAATAAATAATGTAACCATGTGAGGGGATATAATAAAAATGTTGCAAAATTATATCTAAGATACAAGTCAAATATAAATGAAAAAATAAAAACGAAATTAGTCATTCAATGTGATATCACAGAAAAAATACCACCATATAATCCCCAGTTATGGGGAAAAAATTGAAAGAATCACCACATTCTCATTAGAGGAAATCATATTTCCCTGTGATATATGATGCTAGTGATTAGAATGGTTTTTATACTGACTCCATAAAATAAAAAACTATTGTTGTATATTCTAAAAAATTTTCAATGTGACCAAAAATATACATAAAAATGAAATTTATTTCTTCTTAATAAAATGTAAACTTTATTACATATCCTCTAGAAGGTGAATATCATTATGTATATAGTAATCTCTCTGTAGATTGTTTGTTATACAAAACTTGTCCAAATACTCTATATACATATTGAGACTCTTGTAGAACCATTATGCAAAAAGAAGATCCATTTTTGAAATATAAGAATAAATCATGATAGAATTCAATACATATTAAACATAATTTGTTAATTAGATTTCATAATTTATGGTGTCACTGATTGAATGAAGTTATTTTACATTTTCAATTTTCCAATCACCACAATGAAATAATTCCCCCACATGTATTTCCATAGTAATTCAATAAAAAATCCATGAAAATTTCATTAAATTTTTATATCAAAATTGTAATATAATAGAGAAATTATTATTTTTTGTTTCTCTATGATAATAAAATGGAAGGTGTAATAATAAGACACATAATCTACTATTCCATGATGTAGATTCAACCACCAAAAAAATATTATCATGGAATAATATGTATTTGATTTTCTATACTAATGTACCATGAAAAACTATAAATTAAATTATATATTTATATCCTTAAAAAAGTTGGTAGGAAAAAAAATCCCCAAATCAGAGAATTCAATTATATGATATATAATAAATAGGAATTTTCTACCCAAATTATTGTGTTTCGATATTTCTAGGAAATTTTTCATACTACTACTAACACTACACAATTTACACGATGATAGCTAAAATTAATTGAACATTATCTATCATAAAACCTAAAACATCGTCATGATAATTTATGAGGAAATGATGGCCGAGTCCTATAAGGATCCACTCATAATTTGATTCAATAGTATCTTATGACATTATATAATTACATAGAGATTCAATAATAAAATTACAAATATCTAGGGTATAGATGTTGTCAATGTCAAAACATTTAATGTATTATACCCACTTTCTATGACTGATATTCAAGAATTTTTTATAAATTATATAACTCATAATCATATTGTTAGAATAGACTATGAACCTCTTAAGAAAAAATAATGTCAACCAAATCTAATCACACGAATAACTACATCATTCTCTAAATAATGAGTCAAGTAATTCATGAAATATTTGAAAAGATTCATAGGACTATAAGGAACCACATGGTAGTCCTGAACAAAAACAAATCCTATAACATCAACATATGCATAACATAAAACCACATACCACTTACCATGATCATATAAAATTAGAATTAAAGATGACATCAAAATTTATTTCCCCTCATTCGAAGAAGAGAAACACTTCTTATCCCATATAAAATTTACCTCTTTACATGAAAGATAATTCAAAGGTGGAACTAACATTTACAAATATTTGGAGAACCATCTCTATTATCCAGAATGAAAAAATAAGCTCAAAATCTATAGGATTAATGGAAAATATTACCATGAAAAGAAAATATTAACCTTCTAACAATAAAATGATAATACATACATAGAAATCACGTATCACATTAATGAAACATCTAGATTATAGAAACTACATTTTGGATTCATTCGATGAAAATAGTAATGTCTCTCGATTTACATAATAAACCCATTTGGTTTTTCTTCTAGTTATTAAATGTCAATTAAACCTTAATATGATCCATGATAATTATAAATAAAGTTTTATGAAACTCATGGAAAATATTATTTTTCAATTATATAAATAATATATGAGAATAATACAGACCAAATTACCTCACAATATATTGATTTTTTAATATTAACTACCCAAATCTATCTTCTATATATTGGACTCTTTAACTTTAATATGATGATAATTAAACTAATGAGTAATAATTTAAGAAAATTACTCCTTTAATTGGTAAAATATATCATCCAAAATGGTATAATATTTTAATCATCACCTACTTCCACTTATCATAGTCAATAGACAATCATAGAGAATAAAATTCCTTCTTGGAAATGATCACTGGGATTAGATATTGGAAAAAAGTATGGGGAACAAAAATATTTAGCATAAGAACATTCCTCTAAATATTAAAATATCATAGATTTTAATGATCCATTATGTTATAGTGTATTCAATTTTTTTGTGTACCCAAAACAAAGGAAATCATAGACTCTACAACCATCTCAAGATAATTAATTGAGAAAAAATTATGAAAATTTCTAGATTTTACTAAAAAATCCCACAAAGATACGAATTGTATAATAAACTTCCAATCAAATACATTGGAATACAATATACCCTTGTGCCTGAAATACAAGAAATTTTTTAATGAATGGAATTCATATTGATGTTGTGTATGAAATAAAGGTACTTTTTATGGAATTTTTGGATTTTGAGAATTAATTGGAACTTTTTTAGGGAAGGTTAACCTCTGATAATTATGGGATGAAGGTTCATACATCCAATATATGTAGAAGGAAATTAGATATGAATAATGTGTGACTCTCACAACCCATTGAACAAAATGGATTTGTTCTCACTATGCCATCTTCCAATATGGATGATGTGTTTCCTTCTAATGAATTCCACTAGCTTACTTCGAAAGGGATGGACTGATGGTGGATACGTCACCGTTAATAGTTAACAGTTTCCCCTCAAATATGGAGGTAAACTCTGCATCCCTGATGAGGGGTCCCTACACTTCTCATGATTATTTTTACTAGGATATTACTCCCAATGATGGTTATGCAGTTATTCCCACTAGATTAGTTATGACTGTAAATAATGAAAAATTCACTGTTGTTATATCCCTGTTTCTTATACTGACTCCTCCAGGAGAATTTTTTCTACATGATATGATTGTTGAGATTCACAACAATGTGGACCTTTTAAATGTTGATTTTAATCATGAGATCATGAATCTCGTAAATTCTTATAGGATATCTGGAAAGTGGCTGACATCTTTGAGGGGGATGGGACTGAAACATGTGGTGGTGGTCTTACTACTTTTAAAACATCACACATTTACGGAAAAGGGAATGGTGATTATGGTTTCGATTGCACTCCTACTACCTTAAAGAAAAGGATGAGTAAGTACAATTCTAATAAACCTCACTATATGTGTATCAAATATTCTAATCTATCGTGAAAGTTAAATTCTAATATTCTTATGATCCTCAATCAGGGGAAATAATATTCTGAATGAGAAACTACTAATGGTTCTGATTATGACAATGATATGTCTTATTATGATCTATAACATTATGATTTGAAGGATGAGGGAAAGTCATTTTGATGGACCCCCATCATATACTTTATAAAATTTTATTTTATTTAATAAATATTCTGAAGAATTAATTTTGGATGGACTTGTTGTTATGTTTTTTATGTGTGGTATAAATATTTATTACGAAACTCAATTTTCCAAGGAGAATGATCCTGATGGCAATCATCTTGCTGGTATGATCAATGGATAGATTGAATATGGTGACGATACTATAGATGAAATATGAATGGAAATATTTATTGTTTATTAGGATTAGGTATCCTTATCAATGGATTAAGGATGCAGTAATCAATGTTTTCAGGTATCTGGATTCAAGAATTATGAATGGTGAAATATATAAGGGTTGTAGAGTAAATGGTTTTTTTCTAATGTTTTTAAATAATTATTTGAATGGATATAATATAATAGAAATGTGATTTAATGGAATTATTGTGTTCATAAATAAAACATGGTTATGGGGAAGTTAATCATTAATATGTTTCTTATGATATGATAATGTTGTTTGGAAAAAGATATGATGGATGTAAGATAATTGAATGGTATTATTTACCATAGAACTAATTATGGACATATTGACACATAGTTTCTACTATCATGGATAGATATTAAAACAATTATTATTATTGCAATATATCTACTAATCAATGGAGTAAGAAATTATGAATTTTTTCCAAATGTATTTATTGTAATTCGGGTTCTCACTACGTATAAAGAGAATATATGACGAGTTTATAGTAATGTCTGAAATTTGACAACCAATAGATACTTTTTCATATATAGGGGAATACATGTTTAGGTGATTTTGTGAAATAATTTCTAATGTTGTAAATTTTAATACTAAATAAGAGTTATATGGTTTACCATTCATTGAAAGTATTATTTTTATCATTGAAGGTAGTATTTATGTACATATTTTTCCTTAAAATCCATTTTTAAAAGGTTATATAGTGATTATCATTATTTCAAGGATGGATATCTTATATATTTTTAAATTATATTAGTGTTTTTATAGAAATGGATGTCATGTACGCTAGGTGAAATCCAATGTATTTGGCAAGGCTAAGGGATTTAAACCCTAAACCAATGGACAATCAGAGTTTTATTCCTAACACTAACCTACATGATTTTATGTTTAAGGTGTATTCACATTTGTCTAATAATTATTAGTGATGCCCCATTATAGATTATTTTTTTATTTACAAAGTAGGGTATAATTTTTTATATTTTTTATGAATTGTTACTGAAAAACTATTGTAGATTTTTTTATTTTGTTGCTCTTAAGATATTTTTAAATTGTATTGTAAGACTTCAAACATGATTGTTAATTTATTTGCATAAATTTCAGTAATTAATTAAATGATTATATAGATATAAAAGAATAACTAAAAATAAAAATTTTAATATAGAAATATATCAAATATGGATATTTTGTTATATTCATGGGAAATAAAATAATTTATCAATGATAGGAAACTTATATAAAAAAATAGTGTCATTCTAAAAAAATATTTTTTTTAAATGATTGTCTTTTAAATAATTATAGATTCATTATTTTTGACACCCAATACATTGATCTGATCATTTATTTTTTTTGATTGGTGACCTCAATCACACCCAATAAATATTTACATATTTCCACCACTTCCAATCTTCACTACTAACCTACATTCGCATATGTGGAAATCTAGATATGTGTAACATTGGAAAACTGTTATGGTTCCAACATTCTATTTTTAAAATATTTATTAGTATTTAATTTAGGATAAGTTAATATATAAAATGATCATTAATGTGTTAAATCCTTGATTACATAGATTAATTTTGAGGGTGAAATTCATCTTATTGGGGGTACATTCGGGCATCCCTTTATTTTTTGAATTATTTTATTAATTAATTTAGGGAATTGATACATTTCATTTTGTGGGGAACTAATTTTTTTTCTTAAATTGATATTTAAAAAATTAATTTCACATGAAAATAGCTTGTCTTGTGATAAATGAAATACAAAATTGGTATATGTTACATGTTACACCAAGTTTCTACAATGCCTCATTTCATTGTTGTAATTTTTTAAGTTATAAAATAGTAACCGTGTTTATAAACATTGAAATATGAATAATAATAAAAAAATTTTAAATAATTTTTTATAGTTTTATATAAATAAAAAATATTTATTAATAAAGATATAATTTTTGATAATGTATTTATGTATCAAATAATATTGTTTTCTTTGATGAATTTCTTTAAATGTACATCTCTGAAAAATAATGAAATTAAATTTACAAAATTTGATAACTTATTTCTACTAAGTAAAAATAATAATTGAATTTATAATTTCTATATTATCATATGTTAAATTTTTGGTATTTTTTCGGAAACATTATTTTGAGATGAATAAATAAAAATATCAGATTTCAATTTGAAACTTCTCTATTACCTATTTTCACTATCAAGATAGAATATATTTTAATTTTTTTATGAAAAAATTTGGTAATAGTTATATCATTTAATACAATTTATGACATTGAGATTAACTTCACAATAAACATGGGAATAAAAAAATAGAATTGATTTCAGTGTTTTTAATTTAAAAACTCCAGTGTAATCCTATCAACGAGATAAATTTTAAATTAATTTAGACCACCAAAATGTTTATAAATTTTTAAAATTTATTGAATAATATTAATAATTTTAATTTATAAATTATAATAATTTTAACTTAATTTTGAGAAGAAATATTAGTGAAAATTATTAAAATTAATTACAATGTTAAAGAGAAAAATGAGGTCAATAAATTACTAAAAAAATTTAAGACATAAAACAATATAGAAACTAGTCCAAAAATAATATTAAGAAAATTATTTATCCAATAACCATTAATTACTATATTTGGGGTTATTAATATAACTTTTATGAAAAACATTGGTACACCTAACTTGTTACAAAAAATACAAAAGTGTGTTCTTCTCCCATCCCAATGAAATGCCATCAGCTCTCCCACTTCTTCACACCTCTCTAATAATATAGTATCATCCATTATATAGATAATACACTTTAAATAATCCCATAAATTAACATTTAATATTACATTTACTCACAAATAAATCTATAGAAGCCTTTTGGTACGAATAAAAACGAATTACCTTATTTAGACGAAATGTCTTGTAACATCCCAAGTAAGTAATGAATAATAGATATTTTTATCTATGTCTATTAATGATTAAGATAGTATTATAGAGGCTTAAAATGAAAATAAATACAATCTTATGCATGGAATACACTAATATTCTTAAAAGATTGTTTTACTGCCTTTTGATGGAAAACCATTTTTGAATCTATATTTTGAAAATTTTATAAACTATGTTTGTCAAAATAAACTTATCCTTTATTATTGGGACATCAAAATTTAGTTTGTGTGAATTTTTGGTATTTTTCTGACAATGTTCATTTTTTAATGAATAGTGAAAAATACTGCATTTTACATCAAAACTGCTTTTTAATCAAATTTATTTATATGATTAGATTATCTTTTGAATTGGTATTAATGTGTAATATGAATATATTTTTACCATTTAATCCAATGGTGGTCATTGGAATCAATTTCACTTTGAAATTGGACTTAAACTAGTATCAATCTTTTGATACTTATTGTTTTGTAAAAACACGCTATTTGCTCTGGCAGTGGGAATTAATTATTAAATTAATTAATGTGACTTATATGATTTGAATTTTGTAAAATAGACTTCATTTTTGAATTCGGAATATCAAATATAGCTTAGGGTGAATTTTTGGTAATTTTTTGAAAAACATCAATTTTTGATGAATAGTGAAACCACTAAGTTGTAATCAAGCAAACTGATTTTTCAGTTAAATGAAAGTTTACCACTAATGTGTATTGAATTTTGAAAATCCGACATACATGGTTGTCATTAAGAAGTAAAATGTGGTTCAATGGGATAAAAATAATTTTTTTGGTGAATAGTAACTTATTAAGTTTTTAATCGCGATTAGTGGTAATTAGTATAGTTTAAGGTAAAAATGATATTATAAGAATGTGAAAACACCATGACACTTGTCCTACACCTATTGGGTGAGTCATGGCCGACCAAGACAAGACATGGGCCAACTTGGGGACCCCATGGATCCACTTTTGTTGGGAAATGACATAAATTACTTTTTATTTAATGTTAAAGTGAAAATGACACAAACATAATATGTTTTACGAAAACAATTTATTAAGTGGGGTTATACAGGTCCAAAGATTGATTATAAATATTCATTGGAAAGCTAAAAAGATTTCCTACATCATAGTAATTTTTTTATAATTTTTAGACATTAAATAAATTAAATTACTTATGACATCATAATGATGCAGTGATGACATCATTATTTAACGATTAAAATAAAATGGAACTATAATGTAAAATCTATGAACTACACATGTCCAAAACCAATTGGATGAGTGGATTTCGAACCCTTATCACCTTATCCACGAATTCCATCAATGTGGGACCTTTTAAAACCGAAACACATTTTCAAATAAAGTAATATTTCTTTAGTTTCCAAAAGTGCCCCTCCTCTCCTCTTATAAAAGGCCCCCACCTCTACCTCATTTCACACACTCCTCAAGCCTTTGGCTCGGCCAACCCCTGCCCATTTGCTCTCTCCACATCCCTCTCCTCATCCTAGAGGATTCCCTTTGGGTAGAATCCTTTCAAAGGAATCCTTTAGGCTCAACTCAAAAGGAGTTACACTTTTAGAGGTAATTCATTCTCTCATGTTCATTTGTTTTATTTTGCTTCTCCAACCCCCTAAACTCTTTTTATTTACTTATTTTGTAACAACACCAGTATCTTCAATATACTAGGATGTTGTTATAATATTTATTTGAGCTACACTCTCACACAACTACATCAAATGGTTAAAGAACATAAGGTTTCCGTGGATGGCGAAATTCTGCCTCCCGAAACGATGATTGTTCAACACTCATTTAACACCTTCAAAGGTGGACATTATGATGTAACTATTTTTATATATGATATATAATATGTTTATGTTTTCCTTAAGCTTCTGTGTTTTTCATTTTGGGCATACCTTTATGGTTTCCATTATGGGTAAAACACGATATCTTCATTTTAGGAAGTGCGGACTACCGCCCCCTAAAAGTGATTTGATTCGTTAATACCATATGTGGGATGTGTAAAGGATAAAGTTAATAATATTATATATGTTATTATACTGGAATTATAATATACTCTTATATCATTATGATTCCATTCTATAAAATACGAAATAGAAATGAAAGTAGCGTTCATGCGTACGTACGGCTTACCGTCTCCATGAAGGGTGCATTTCATTTCTTACCTCTAAATGATTATGTAATATTATAAATGCATGTATGTACTGGATATATATGACATATATGATATATAAATCATGAATACCATTCTGGATATAATGAACTTTGACCAAATTAACAACATGTAAGTGTAAGAAGTCTATTTTTGACTTAAGAACCAAATACCGACAAAATGAACATTATTAACTTAACTGATTACATGATGTTCATAACATGGTATAAAAGGAATAATGAACTTGAAAAAGGTTCATAAGCAAGTAGATATTAACTCAAGTTTATTATTTAGGAGATTAAAGAATGGTCGGGTCAAGTCGGATACGAGGTATGGGACTTCGTCTCAATCTCCTTTCGTTGAGGCATATTTTATTTTATACACAACTTTCTTTTATATGGTGTATAAACTCCTTTGACTTTTACGTTTATTCAAAAGGAATCTTTTTTATACGAAGCATTTACTAAACGAAAAAAGGGAATGTTTTTGTCGTACGTATGCGGCGACAACGACTTCTCCGCCGTCGTGACCGTTATTTGAGTTTCAGCTTCCTCTACAAGCCATACCTTCTTTTTAAAAGAAAAATAAATACCATGTTTTACTTTTCTTTTTTTTTTGGTATGGAAAATGGTTTTCACAATGTTTTTGTGTTGTATTGATATCTTGTGATTGAAATGTGGAAATGTTATGTTTCCTTTATGCATGTTTTATGTGATATGATTACGTTATGGTTCTTGGGCATTATTATGAAGACGGGTGGTTCCGTGATAAACTAAGGGCGGGTGAGCCCGTTATAGCTCTCCAATGCATTGGGTAACGTGAAGGAGTGAAACATTAAGGTTTCTACGAAGAGATTTTTAGGGAATATACTGTGATGGGTATTCCAAATGTAACCAAGAGGGTTACTCCCTACGTAAGAATGTTATGAATGCCTCAAGTTACCTTTATGTCTTATAATTTCTATGATTTATTCATGATTTTATGAGGTATGTTAAAGTGCCTATGTTTTATGGGTAAAGTATGATTTCACTCTTATGTATGCATGTACCCATGTTTCCTTTCCATGTTTTTATAACCCATACTGAGTTTTTATACTCATCCAAAGTTTTTGAAATGTTTTTCACAGGTCAAGAGAAAGGTACATGATAAGATGATAGAGTCAAGGATGTGTCAAGAAATAATCCATGTTTTATTTTAAATGTGTTTCCATTTATGGGAATGAAGAATACTATCTTTATGTAACCACTTTGTTTATATGTGGAATGTAATGCAAGTTTCATGATCTAATTCTCTAAAACTCTAAACCTGAAAAGATCCTCAATGTGTAATCTTGTAATAACTCAAGATTAAGTAAGGTTTAAGGCTGGGGCCTTATAGTTGGTATCAAAGGGAGGTTTAGATAACTTTAGGAGTTATAATTCTATTGAATGATTATCCAATTTTTTTTTTCGAAATGATATAGCATTTAAAGATTACCATGTTGCTTCATCTAAGACATGTTTGTTCAGAATGGTTTTCCGCAGAGGAAACAGGGAAGCAGTGCTAGGAAGGCATACAGAAGGAAATAACATTCCGAATCAGCATCCAGAAATGGTCGGAATTGGAACTGAACAGTTTGTTGCAGTAATGGCACAGTTGACTCAAGCGATAAATGGCGGTGGTATCCATGCACAAGATCAGCCAAAACAACCGCAGAGGAACATGTCAGTGGTGGAACATTTCATGAGGCAACATCCACCATCATTCAGAGGATCATCTGACCCTGTGCCAGCTGAAGGGTGGATTAAATAACTGGAGAAGATTTTTGATGTCATGGGGTGTTCATACAATCAAAAGGTTAGTCTTACTATTTACCGTTTGGAGGGTGAAGCAGATCAGTGGTGGTCTATGGTTAAGAATATCAGGGACGCCGATGAGATTGATGCTCTTGACTAGGATGAATTCAAAGGTATGTTTCTTGAGAAGTATTTTCCTAAGGTTGTTCGACTTTGGATGGAAAAGAAATTCTTGGAATTGAGGCAAGAAGAAGACTCAGTGGCTGCCTATGAAGAAAGGTTCACTCGTTTGGCAAGGTATGCCCCAAATTTTATCCGAGACCTTGATAGTAAAATCAATCGTTTTTACTCATGATTAAAGCCAAAGTATCGAAGGGAATTAGCTTCTCGTGAGTTTAAAAGTTATGAAAAGCTTGTTCGATGTGATGAGAAGGTGGAAATGGAGTTTGCCGATGACCAAGTGTTCTATAACAACCAGCAGAAGAAGAGACCGAGGTGGCAGGAGAAAGGTAAGAATTCTTCAAAAAAGTCTGATTGTAAGAGAACTAAGTTTCCAGTTTGTGATAAATGTGGCAAAAGGCATGCTGGGGAATGTCTTCTGAATTCTGGGAAGTGCTACCGATGTGGTAAGATGGGACATAAGGCTTGTGATTGCACTAAAAAGGATCAAGGTGAAGGTAAGAACAAATTTGATTTACAGTTAGTGAAATGTTATAAGTGCAATGAGATGGGTCACTATGCAAACGAGTGTCCGACAAGGAGCTTGAGTGATGGGAAGCAGTTAGACTACAAGAAGAAAGGGGTGGTGAAATCCTTTGCAACTACTTCAGCAGATGTCGGGCCATCAAATGAAGTTATATCAGGTACTTTGTTTGTTTTTTCAGATTATGCCAGTGTGTTGTTTGATTCGGGGTCTACACATTCTTTCATCTCTGAAACCTTTTCTAGTAAAATGGGAATACCATCTCAAGAAATGACTCCTGAACTTTTGGTAAAAACACCTGGGGGAAGTTTCGAGGCAAAAAGAATTTATAAGAATCTTCCTATCATTATCTGTGGAAAGAACCTACTTGCAAACCTTATTGTTCTACCTCTAGTAGAGTTTGATGTTATCCTGGGTATGGATTGGCTCTCTATTTACCATGCTAAGATTGACTGTAGAGCTAAAGAAGTTTCTTTTCAGAAAGACTTTCAGTTTGTTTACAAGAATGAACCCTTACTTTTGATAACATATCAAGAGGCCGAGAAACTTGTAAAAGATGGAAATGAATGTTACCTTGCACACGTTGTTGAAAATAAAGGAACTGTTCAGATTAATGATGTGCCAGTGGTAAATGAGTATCCTGATGTTTTTCCTGATGAGATGCCTGGAATAATACCAGATCGGGAAGTTGAGTTTACTGTTGACTTAGTTCCTGATGCTAAGACAATTTAAAAACCCCCTTATCGAATGGCACAAATTGAACTTTTAGAGTTGAAGGAGAAATTGCAAGATTTATTAGAGAAAGGTTTCATTAGACCTAGAACATCACCATCGGGTGCTCCTGTTTTATTTGTTAAAAAGAAAGATGGTTCTATGAGACTTTGCATTGATTATAGAGCCTTGAATAATATCACTGTTAAGAACAAATATCCTTTTCCTCATATCGATGATTTGTTTGATCAGCTCCAGGGAGCTCAGTTTTTTTCAAAGACTGACTTGAGATCGGGGTACCATCAGCTGAAGGTAAAGGAGGAAGATATTCTGAAGACCGCGTTCCGTACGAGATATGGCCATTATGAATTTGTAGTAATGCCTTTTGGGCTAACCAATGCACCTGCTGTATTCATGGACTTAATTAATAGAATTTCCATGAGTTCTTGGATAAGTTTGTGGTGGTTTTCATTGATGATATTTGGGTGTTTTCTAAAAGTAAAGAGGAGCATGAAAAACATTTAAGGGTTATCTTGCAAACCTTAAAAGAAAATAAAATGTATGGGAAATTTAGCAAGTGTGAGTTTTGGTTGCAACAAATTTCTTTCCTTGGTCACATTGTTTGTAAATATGGAATAACTGTTGATCCTGCAAAAACAAAAGTTGTGGAAGAATGGCCAAGACCCACAAATGTAACCGAGATTCGTAGCTTCCTTGGTTTGGCGGGCTATTACCGAAGGTTTGTTAGAATTTTTTCATGGTTATCTAGTTCAATGACTAAGCTAACTCGGAAGGGTGTTAAGTTTATCTGGACAAAAGAATGTGATGATTGTTTTCAGGAATTGAAAAGAAGATTGGTGAATGATCCAGTTTTGGCACTACCTTCCAGGAATGGTGAGTTTGTTATATATAGTGATGCTTCATTGAAGGGACTTGGTTGCGTCCTAAAGCAGAATGATCAGGTAATTGCTTATGCTTAACGACAGTTGAAAACTCATGAGGTAAATTACCCTACACATGATTTGGAACTAGCTGCTGTTGTTTTTGCTTTAAAAATTTGGAGGCATCATTTTTATGGAGTAAAGTGTGAAATATATACCGATCACAAAAGTTTAAAGTATATATTCACTCAAAAAGAGTTAAACATGAGACAAAGGAGATGGCTGGAATTAATCAAAGATTATGATTGTACAATTCATTACCATCCGGGAAAAGTAAATAAAGTGGATGATGCTTTGAGTCGAAAAAGTAATTCTTCATTAACAATGTTGCGTTTGGAACGTGATCCTTTGGTTAACGATTTGATGAAATTTGGCATAGAAGTTGTTGGTGCAGGAAGTCCTTCTGTTTTGTTTCAGGTATCAGTGAGATCATCTCTATCAGATAGAATCAAGCAAGCACAGAAGCAAGACAGTGAGTTGCAGAAAAAGGTAGAGCTGGTTCAGAAAGGTAAGTTGCCTGAATTCAACATTGATAATGATTGTGTTTTGAGATTTGGGAAGAGATTGTGTGTGCCTTGTGATTCACAGTTGAAGAGAGAGTTGTTATGTGAAGCTCATAGTTCTCCGTTTTCAGTTTATCCATGCAGTACTAAGATGTATAGAGATCTGCGGGAGTATTACTGGTGGGATGGAATGAAAAGAGATATTGCTGATTTTACTGTGAAGTGTTTGACTTGTCAGCAGGATAAAGCAGAGTGGCAGTTACCGAAAGGGATGCTTCAGCCTTTACCAGTGCCAGAGTGGAAATGGGAGAATATATCCATGGACTTTGTTGTTGGATTACCGAAGACATCTCGAGGTAATAATGCAATCTGGGTTATTGTTGATCGCTTGACCAAATCTGCTCATTTCCTTGCTATACGAGATACTTTCTCTCTTGATCAACTTTCCCGTTTGTATGTTAAAGAGATAGTCAGGTTACATGGAGTTCCTCTCTCCATTGTATCAGATCGTGATCCCAGGTTTACTTCTAACTTTTGGAAAGGCCTTCAGAAGTCGTTGGGTACTGAATTAAATTTTAGTACAGCTTTTCATCCTCAATCAGATGGACAGTCAGAACGAACAATTCATACATTGGAGGATATTCTACGAGCTTGTTCTATGGATTATCAGGGAAGTTGGGACCAACATCTTTCTTTGGTTGAGTTTTCATATAATAATAGTTTTCATTCCAGTATAAAGATGGCACCATTTTAGGCATTATATAGGAAGCGGTGTCGAACTCCATCTTTCTAGGATGAAGTGGGTGAAAGGAAGTTGATGGGACCAGAATTGGTAGAATAGATGGCAGAAAAAGTTCAGCTGATTCAGAAACACATGAGAACAACTCAGAGCAGGCAGAAGAGTTATGCAGATAACCGGAGGAAGGATCTATCTTTCGAGGTAGGTGATCATGTTTTTCTCAAGGTTTCTCCTTGGAAAAGTGTGATGAGATTTGGTAAGAAAGGAAAGTTGAGTCCAAGGTTCATTGGACCATACGAAATTCTGGAGAGAGTTGGATCAGTTGCATACCGAGTGGCTTTACCTCCGAGTTTATCTCAGGTACACAATGTTATTCACGTTTCGATGTTGAGAAAGTATATGCCAGATCCATCTCATGTTTTGAGTCCAGAGGTAGTTCAGCTGGAAGAGAACCTATCTTATGAGGAACAACCGGTCCAGATTCTTGACCACAGGGAGCAAGTATTACGGAATAAAGTGATTCACCAGGTAAAGGTTTTGTGGAAAAACCACATGATTGAAGAGGCAACATGGGAATCTGAAAATGCAATGAGGGATAAGTACCCCCATTTATTCGATAAGTAAATAAATTGCGGGGATGCAATTTTCTAAAGGGGGGAAGGATGTAACATCCCAAGTAAGTAATGAATAATAGATATTTTTATCTATGTCTATTAATGATTAAGACAGTATTATAGAGGCTTAAAATGAAAATAAATACAATCTTATGCATGGAATACACTAATATTCTTAAAAGATTGTTTTACTGCCTTTTGATGGCAAACCATTTTTGAATCTATATTTTGACAATTTTATAAACTATGTTTGTCAAAATAAACTTATCCTTTATGATTGGGACATCAAAATTTAGTTTGTGTGAATTTTTGGTATTTTTCTGACAATGTTCATTTTTTAATGAATAGTGAAAAATACTGCATTTTACATCAAAACTGCTTTTTAATCTAATTTATTTATATGATTAGATTATATTTTGAATTGGTATTAATGTGTAATATGAATATATTTTTACCATTTAATCCAATGGTGGTCATTGGAATCAATTTCACTTTGAAATTGGACTTAAACTAGTATCAATCTTTTGATACTTATTGTTTTGTAAAAACACGCTATTTTCTCTGGCAGCGGGAATTAATTATTAAATTAATTAATGTGACATATATGATTTGAATTTTGTAAAATAGACTTCATTTTTTAATTCGGAATATCAAATATAGCTTATGGTGAATTTTTTGTAATTTTCTGAAAAACTTCAATTTTTGATGAATAGTGAAACCACTAAGTGGTAATCAAGCAAACTGATTTTTCAATTAAATGAATGTTTACCACTAATGTGTATTGAATTTTGAAAAGCCTACATACATGGTTGTCATTAAGAAGTAAAATGTGGTTCAATGGGATAAAAATAATTTTTTTGGTGAATAGTAACTTATTAAGTTTTTAATCGCGATTAGTGGTAATTAGTGTAGTTTAAGGTAAAAATGATATTATAAGAATGTGAAAACACCATGACACTTGTCCTACACCTATTGGGTGAGTCATGGCCGACCAAGACAAGCCATGTGCCAAATTGGGGACCCCATGGATCCACTTTTGTTGGGAAATGACATAAATTACTTTTTATTTAATGTTAAAGTGAAAATGACACAAACATAATATGTTTTATGAAAACAATTTTTAAGTGGGGTTATACAGGTCCAAATTTTGATTATAAATAGTAATTGGAAAGCTAAAACGATTTCCTACATCATAGTAATTGTTTTATAATTTTTAGATATTAAATAAATATAATTATTTATGACATCATAATGATGCAGTGATGACATCATTATTTAACGATTAAAATAAAATGGAACTATAATGTAAAATCCATGAACTACACATGTCCAAAACCAATTGTATGAGTGGATTTCGAACCCTTATCACCTTATCCACGAATTCCATAAATGTGGGACCTTTTAAAACAGAAACACATTTTCAAATAAAGTAATATTTCTTTAGTTTCCAAAAGTGCCCCTCCTCTCCTCTTATAAAAGGCCCCCACCTCTACCTCATTTCACACACTCTTCAGGCCTTTGGCTCGGCCAAACCCTGCCCATTTGCTCTCTCCACATCCCTCTCCTCATCCTAGAGGATTACTTTTGGGCATAAGCCTTTCAAAGGAAGCCTTTAGGCTCAACTCAAAAGGAGTTACACTTTTAAAGGCAATTCATTCTCTCATGTTCATTTGTTTTATTTTGCTTCTCCAACCCCCTAAACTCTTTTTATTTACTTCTTTTGTAACAACACCAGTATCTTCAATATACTAGGATGTTTTTATAAGATTTATTTGAGCTACACTCTCACACAACTACATCAAATGGTTAAATAACATAAGGTTTCCGTGGATGGCGAAATTCTGCCTCCTGAAATGATGATTGTTCAACACTCATTTAACACCTTCAAAGGTGGCCATTATGATGTCACTATTTTTATATATGATATATAATATGTTTATGTTTTCCTTAAGCTTATGTGTTTTTCATTTTGGGCATACCTTTATGGTTTCCATTATGGGTAAAACACGATATCTTCATTTTAGGAAGTGCGGACTACCGCCCCCTAAAAGTGATTTGATTCGTTAATACCATATGTGGGATGTGTAAAGGATAAAGTTAATAATATTATATATGTTATTATACTGGAATTATAATATACTCTTATATCATTATGATTCCATTCTATAAAATATGAAATAGAAATGAAAGTAGCGTTCGTGCGTACGTACGGCTTACCGTCTCCATGAACGATGCATTTCATTTCTTACCTCTAAATGATTATGTAATATTATAAATGCATGTATGTACTGGATATATATGAAATATATGATATATACATCATGAATACCATTCTGGATATAATTAACTTTGACCAAATTAACAACATGTAAGTGTAAGAAGTCTATTTTTGACTTAAGAACCAAATACCGACAAAATGAACATTATTAACATAACTGATTACATGATGTTCATAACATGGTATAAAAGGAATAATGAACTTGAAAAAGGTTCATAAGCAAGTAGATATTAACTCAAGTTTATTATTCAGGAGATTAAAGAACGGTCGGGTCAAGTCGGATACGAGGTATGGGACTTCGTCTCAATCTCCTTTCGTTGAGGCATATTTTATTTTATACACAACTTTTTTTATAAGGTGTATAAACACCTTTGACTTTTACGTTTATTCAAAAGGAATATTTTTTATACGAAGCATTTAATAAACGACAAAAGGGAATGTTTTTGTCGTACGTATGCGGCGACAATGACTTCTCCGCCGTTGTGACCGTTATTTGAGTTTCGGCTTCCTCTACAAGCCATACCTTCTTTTTAAAAGAAAAATAAATACCATGTTTTACTTTTCTTTTTTTTTTGGTATGGAAAATGGTTTTCACAATGTGTTTGTGTTGTATTGATATCTTGTGATTGAAATGTGGAAATTTTATGTTTCCTTTATGCATGTTTTATGTGATATGATTATGTTATGGTTCTTGGGCATTATTATGAAGACGGGTGGTTCCGTGATAAACTAAGGGCGGGTGAGCCCGTTATAGCTCTCCAATGCATTGGGTAACGCGAAGGAGTGAAACATTAAGGTTTCTCCGAAGAGATTTTTAGGGAATATACTATGATGGGTATTCCAAATGTAACCAAGAGGGTTACTCCCTACGTAAGAATGTTATGAATGCCTCAAGTTACCTTTATGTCTTATAATTTCTATGATTTATTCATGATTTTATGAGGTATGTTAAAGTGCCTATGTTTTATGGGTAAAGTATGATTTCACTCTTATGTATGCATGTACCCATGTTTCCTTTCCATGTTTTTATAACCCATACTGAGTTTTTATGCTCATCCCAAGTTTTTGAAATGTTTTTCACAGGTCAAGGGAAAGGTACATGATAAGATGATAGAGTCAAGGATGTGTCAAGAAATAATCCATGTTTTATTTTAAATGTGTTTCCATTGATGGGAATGAAGAATACTATCTTTATGTAACCACTTTGTTTATATGTGGAATGTAATGCAAGTTTTATGATCTAATTCTCTAAAATTCTAAACCCGAAAATATCCTCAATGTGTAATCTTGTAATAACTCAAGATTAAGTAAGGTTTAAGGCTGGGGCCTTATATGTCTTATCTCAAACTCAATTCTTCAGTTTTCAATATCCCCCCTCCTCACTCTTAATTACATTAATTTATAAAAACATAGTATCCAAAATATACTATAATTTTTTATGCTAGGGTTTGACTTACATTGAAGCACACCTCCATCTAATGGGTAACAAAGATTCTATATATGTGACTGGCGAACTACTGCCCCACGAAACAATGATTTTTTATTATTCCTTACCACTTATCATGATAGAAATAATGATTGAAACTATATATATATATATACATTATATATTATATTTTTTATTTTTGAACTCTTCATTAAAAATTTTATTGAAAATGTCATCATCAATTACACATGGTGAAAATATGAAATTTTTTGTTGAGGATGTGTGGACTACCACCCACATTAAGAGATGAGATGTGTTCACACTCAATATGTATGTATTAAAGATGATATTAGTGAAATTATATGATATTTATGAAATAATAATGATACTGTAATTTTAATTTATATTTATAAATATATTTCATTTTATTTTATTAATTTTAATACCACAATAAAAATGGAAACAATGTTCATGCGCATGTATAACTAACTCTGTCAATAAATGGTGTCTTCCATTTTATTCATATATATTGTATATATTCTTATAATAAAATTTTAAGGAGTATAAATTATATTTATATAATGTTGTAAATTATTTAAATCATCATATGTGTATAAGGATAAATGATATAACAAATTTATCCACATCATAAGAAAAATGCAACTATTACGCGATGTAAAACCTTAACATAATATTGTTAAAATGTGGGGTATATATTATCATTATAAAAACATATATGGTTATATATATATAAATATATTTATTTAATTAATTTATATTGAATTTATATATTTAATTATTGGTTGGTTTTACAAGTGTGAATAGAGTCAAGACACATCGTCTGGGGATTTCCTCTCCCATTTAATTTCTATGATATTAAGTCTTTACTCACCACACAATCCATTTATGTGGTGTCAATACTGACCATGTATGTATTCAATGATTATAATACATAATATTATGTGTAATTACACATCTATTTTATTAAATTTATTTAATTGTTTTTTTCTTCAAATGTCACCAAATTTGAAAATTATTTTTTTCACAATGTTTCTTTCTTTGAAACACATGACATGTTATACACCTATATTTTTATATAAATTGTATAAACTTCAAATGAAAAGTTAGATAATTTATATAAATATTTTTATTATATTTTAATCTATGTGTAATCTCATTATCCTGCATATGTATTATGATTCAATATTACAATGTGGCAAGAATTTGTTATAATAATGACATCATTAATCAAAATTAATTATGTTAATGCTTCCAGATATAGAATATTATTCTACATATTTCATGAAAACTCATTACATATCTTCTTAATCTAGTTATTCTTAATGTATTCTTGTATTAGTTCCATTGATTTCACTGTTTAAAACATAATGTTTTTTTAAATATGGCTTTACCTCTATCGTTGCTCATAGTTATGTATTCATTGAAAACGTTGTTTTCTAATAAAAGGTATATGATAATATTATATGAATACCCTAGAATTATTAAAATACATTTTACCCTTTTCACATTTTTACAATTATTTCAAAGGAATGTACTTTTCTCTTTGTTAATGAGGTATATCTCTAACCCATTTACCATAACAAAGGAATGTACATTTTACCTATTACGACATGAATATATTTACCCACTATCAAATATTTGAGGATTTATTTTTTATGTTTAATGGTTGACTTTGAAGAATTTATTTTCAAATTATTTAGAAATAAAGGATTTTCAAAACATTTTGAGGATCTATTTATAGGTTTTCAATTTTATTTTTAATAAAATATTTTTCAAAACATTTTAAAATATTATTTATGAGGTTTCAAAATGTTTTCTATAAAATGGTTTTAAAAACGTTTTCAATATTTGAATGTACATTATATATATTTTCTCAAATAAAAATTGTTTAAAAATTATTTAATTCTTATTTTATATTTTTTCATGGAATAATAGATTCCATGTTATTTTAATCTGCATTTATATGTTTTCTGGGAACTCTCTGTTAAAAATATTTTCATTTTTTATATATTAGATTTCAATGTATTTTATATGTAAAATATTTTCAAATGGATTTTTCACTTAAAATAATTTTTTATAAAATAATATATATTAAACTAAATAAACATTTTGAATGAAATTTCTAAATTATTTTTCATCATTTAAGATATAATTATATTTTTAGGATACCCATTTCATTTTATGGGTTATTATTTGATTTTTAAGGATCATTTTTAACATTAATTAATGAGTTAATTATGAGATATGTGGAACCTATATTTACCACTAATGAATTGGTTATAGATTTATATCTCATGAGATCAACTCGAATTGTTTTGGGAATGAACTATAGCTACTATAATATCCATGAGACTGAACCATGTCTACCAAGAGGTATTATGAGTGAACCCATTCTACTTATATGTCCTTGGGAGTGATCCATGAATATTAATATGGTATAGATAGTTAATCCATACACCAATATGGTCAAGGAAGTGATTAATTGGCTACTAAGAAATAATATTATATACTTATATGTATTCCAAAATTATAATTTTTATTTGTTTAATATAAATTTATGGATTATTTTTAAAATTATCTTATAATTAATTTTTTATTAACTACCATAAAATATTCCATGATTAATTTTTTTTATTTTATGATATAAGGGATCTTATCTTCCAACCTTATGATATCATTCTAATACCATTATCTACGGCTTGTAATTTCTTGTCTCTCTTTTATACCCTTGCTGAGAATATGATATCAACACTTTTTATGTACATTTACATAGGTAAAAAAGATATTTAATATATATTATGGGAATAATTAAGGTTATTGTCATGAATAACATTATGGCAGACAATGCATCTCAATTATGTACATGTCTCTTATATTTTAATATTTCTAAAGGCACTAGGCTAATTAGATATATATTAATATACTTATATAATATATTAATTATTAATAACATTTAATGAAATGTTAATCGATGAAAATTTAGTTTCAATATTTATATATACCATTCATGTGATGTGGTGATTAAAAATGAATCACATCACTTCATGGAGGTGACAGTTCACACATAGAGACCAAAAACGATATCAATTTTATGTGCATGGAAATGAATGAATTTAATTGATATAGTATTTTCATATAATGATTAATATTTCATAAATATCATATCTAAAAATTAATTCAATCATTAAAACTAATCATGGGAGATGGAAATGGAAAACACATTATATTGTTTCGTGGAGGTGATAGTTCACATGTACACTTGAATGGTTAATTTATTTCCTATTACATGGAAGGGGTATGGATTTAGAAAGTGATATTTATATAATAATGTCTCAGTATATTTTTTATATAGATTTTATAATTTCATAATTATTGAAGAATATTTGATATAATTGTATGAAGAAATAAAGTATAAATACTTAATTAAACATGATACCTCCTCTTCCGATGATCATCTATTGATTAACACATTAACACTATTAATGAAATTTTTATAACAAAAATATGGAATATAGAATGTGTGGATGGATTTTGAGAATGGATATAATTATATCTTGTGTAAAAGAAATATTTTTTGTGTGTGTATAATGTAGAATAATTGGATCCCTTTTATATAAGATGGGTGGATCACACTTTTAATTAATCATAATGTCACATTAATATAAATAAATTTTATAATAAAAATAGATCCAAAATAATTTATATAGAATATATTAATGTTTTGGATTAGAAATGATTCATAAAAATAATATTAGAAATGTTTCTAATAATATTTAGTCATTATTATTTTTTTAACACTTATTAAATCACACCATGACATGATGTAATATTTATTTTGAGGGTTAATATAATTACTACATAATAAAAAACTATCAGTAAAAGATACATTTATGAAATTAAAATAATAACTATTTTGATGAATCATATAATTTTATAAATTCTATATCAATTATTTAAATATTCAATATAATAAAATATTATTATTTCCAATTCTAGCACTATTTAAAAAATGACTAATTAAAAACACCATAACTATTTTATTTCTAATAAAACCAAATTAACACATCCATAGCATTTAATATCCATCCAAAAATTCATGTATTGAATTCATTATATTAAATTATATATATTTTTACATTGTTAATATAGTTTATATCAATATTCCATAAATGAAGTAATTTTGGCGTATCCTTACGTCCCCATTTGATATAATCATTTATTTTATAAAAATAATCAATAAAATACTATGATATAAGTAATAGTTATATATTTTCATATACTACGTATATTCAAACATATCAAATATATTCCCCTATATTAAAATTATTGTACATGGTAAGAATGTGTGACAAAATTGTCTTATCTTTTAATAAAATAATATAAATGTATTAGTCATGCATTTGGATCCAAGAGAAAATAAAATCAAAACAAGGAATATTTCGGTGATAATAAGTCATTCAATGAAATTAGGATAAGTATTAGGATAATTTTATGATATTTTTATTGTTATATTAACCCTTATTTACATAATTTACCCTTAACTATAGAAATAACAACAATTAATAATGTTAATATTCATAAATTCCAAAGCATATGTTTATACTATTAGATCATATATATGATATATATTATATACATGTAGGTATGTTTTTTAATATATAAAAAACATAAGTGGCTAATGATAAATTCAAATTTTTCTCATTGACGGATCAAGGAAACTATTTTTTAATGTAAAAATGATCAAAAGGTAATAATGTTTTTAAATTATATTAGAATGTTATATTGATTCTAATGAACTAGATTGGATAAAATAATAAAATATTTGTTTAATTAAATGAAAATTCCATTCAAATATATAACTTATCTCTATAAATTAATTTTATGATAAATTTGTTCTCAATTAAAATGCGGTATTTTATCAATATTCGTGAAAAAATGAATCTTGTATGAAAAATAATAAAAATTGATCCAATGAAAACTAGGATACGATTACTCAAATGAAGAATTTTAATTTATCAGATTTATCTTATTAATGTGTCAAAAACAAATATTTAAAATTATTTTTCCTTAAAAAGTTAGCAATACTGCCTTTCTTGAAAATTTCATCATTACGTGATAAATTGAATATGTTCATATATAATTTCCAGAAATTATATAACATGAATGATAATAATTGGATTGAATATTACATATATATATATCATTAATATAATCCATCAAGATTTATTTGTTTAATTATTCATATAAAAAATAATGTTTCACATTTGAATTGTTTTTTAGAAAAGAATTTTCATTTAATTTACAAAATGTATTACTTTAATTTTTAATTAATTGGTAAAATAATTATTTATATATAAATGTGTAAAAAGTATTTTCATAATTCATGTAATACTATTAATTCATTCCATTTGAATGACTATGATTTAAAGGTCACATTTAAATAATAATATTCAATTATTCATTTAAACATGATGTGTCATATCATGTAGGTTTTCAAACATAGTCGTAGTTTTTAAGAAACATCGAATGTTATAAATAAGAATAATGAAAATTTTATGATCTGGATAATATTTCATAATAAATTAATATTATAAAATAATTTCATGATGTATTTTTTATATAATGTATTTATATTGATGAGACTAAATGGAAGAGACTTTCAACAAATATTCATGTTTTATTATTTTTCTAAATACTATTTTTATTCTAAAATTTTGTTATTTTATATAATTCTATAGATATTTTATTTAAGTACCAAAGGATTCCAATGGATACTTATATAAATATTTTTGAATATCTAAATTGTTTAAAATTTTAATCACCTATAAAACTTCTATAGGAGTCATTTTTAAAAATTAACAATCGAGAAAAGTAAATATTGTTTAAAAATATTTTTTTTGAACAACAATCACATGAATATATATGTTAATAAGTATCCAAAATCAATAAAAAAATTAACATAACTTTTTCTTATTATAATATATTACCCTTCATCTTGAAATATTCCCCTATTACGGTGTTTCAAATAAAAAGAAAAATTATTCTGATAATTTTTGAACATGAAATTTGATTTTATTATCGGAAAAAACTTTTGATCTAATGAATTTGTGATGAAAAGGGGAATCCAAGAAAATTTTAAATTTTTTATATGGTGAATCATCATTATAAATGATTACATTTGACTCCGATATATCTTATGATGAATGTGGATCATGATATAACACTCCCTCAAAATTTCGACTGATTTATATATAAATAAAAAATAATGGAGATAACCATTTTGGTAACTCATTTAAAATTATCAGTTCCTCATCAATTCTAATTTGGTATAAGCCCAGTTGAAAAAGGGTTATGAATTTGATTCAACCACTAATTAATAATTTTATTTAAAAATTTATAATTCAATTTATTTTAAATAGGTTTTATATAAAAAAATGTAATTTGTGATCTATTTGGGTATAAAAACCCACACATTAGAAATCATTTATTAGTTTATAAAAATTATTATCAATGTTATGTGTTGGTTTATGTTTATTTATTACTACATATTGAATTGAATTCGATAATATGATTCCAAGCTTAAAAAATTAATATATAAAATATGATAATAAAATAATGTCAATATTCATAATGAATTCAATAAATTAGAAATCACTATTACCATGGATATTTAGGAAAAAGAAAACATGTTTGATAAAATATTACATAATTGTCAATTATGACATTAAAAATGTATAAATATATTTAGATGGATATATATTTTAAAAATATAATCACAACAATAAATATATTTTCATTTGAAAAGAGTTTTTCATTAATATTCCATTATAATATTTTAATGGTCCATGAAATCATAAGTGCATACTCTACAACAATAATAAAAGAATAGTCACCATTTTTCATATTTTCCCCCAAACATTCCATATTTCTCAAACAATCCCAATCCAATTCTATTTCAATCATATTTATAATTGATGTTCTTGTTCTATTCATTCTAATTGATCATTCAGTTGTACGCTAATAATTATTTTACCGGATCTCTATAGAAGAATATATATATATCCATCATTATCATATCCAATTCATTAATTATTATAATTCCACAAATTCGGTGATATTAATTATAAAATATAATATTTAGTATTATAAATATTCTAAAACTTTTAAACTAATATATATCCTCTATTATTGACTTACTTATCCATCTGATGGAAATAAAATTTATCACTCTTTCGTACGTGTGGGATCCACCTTCATATATAGATACAATTCATTTTCGCAAACCATAATTAATGGATGTTCATTATTATTATTTTAAGAGTGTATCTTATATTTATGAAACTAAAATTCATTATAATTATAATTTCAGATGTAATTTTTTACCCTTCAATATGATGCATAATGATAATGTCGCTCAAGTGTACCTGAAGACTACCACCTCCACGATACGATGCCATTCATTTCCTATTCCCAGATTACGTGATTTATATTATGGATATATTTAATTTTTATATAATATAATATATATATATAATAATAATTATTTTATGTGGAGTTATTTAGTACAATTAATTTTATTCATCCTTGAAAACCTTTAAATGTAAATCACGTGAATATATGATATTCTATTTCAATGATATGTGTAATTAATTTTTATATCTTTAAATTTTTTTAGTTCAATATAAATATATATATTATAATTATATATAATATTTATGTCATTATAAAAATTTCATAGTATATTTATTCACTAAAAATTTATAAGGATATGAATATCTAAACTTAAAATCATAAGAAAAACAAATCAGTTATAACCCATAAATGATGAATTTAGTATGTAATTGTCAATAAAGTATTGTTAAAATGTTATAAGTTCATCATATATGATATTAAATTAATGTATGTTTAGGTATTATATAAATATAATATATAAAAATTTATTTTAAAAAATCTAATATGACTATCAAATCTTGTAATAAATGAGGTATGAGATTCACATCTCACTTTTATTATTGTGAGTCACTTTCTAAATTTAATTTTTTTTAAAATTTTGTGGTGCATGTAATATATATTAATAAATTTTATGATGAATATGATGAATATAATGGGGTATCAAATATCGATTTTATGTTATGTATTTAATTTTATTTTGACTCAAATGTTATCAAATTCGTAAGTGATTTATATTGCATTCTCAATATTTATAACAATTACATATGATTAAGTTTTTGATGATGAAATATTATAAATTATAAATCACGAACCAAATTATTGTTATTCATATTTAGATATTTTTTATATTACATTTTATATTTTATTTTCCACCATCTATGACATCAAATCACATAATGAATGCATTGAATGCAATCTAAAATTGTTTCTCACTAGAATATATAAAATGGTTTCTTTCATAATTATACTTTTTGAAAATTGTTTCAAAAAATAAATTTTATATTAATATTTTATTTGGTGAAATTATTTGATCCTTTCATTAAAATTTTAGAATATGATTACAAATTAATCTTTATTTTGTTTCCCATATTAGGTGATACTGACTTTTTACTTATAAAGTGAAATGAATCATTGTTTTTACATACGTGGTATGAATACAATATAACACTATCATGAAAAATCATTTATATAATGCTTATATTTGATTATTTTTGAATTTTATTATGTTAAAATATTTTCCTCAATTTTTTTGAAGTCATTATATTATAAATTTGACTCTTCATGTTGAATGTCATATTTTCCATATAAATTTACAATTGAGCATTGAAAGAAAACAATAATCTACCACCACAAAATTTAATATTAATTATAATTTTGTGGGTTTATGTTCTATAATACCATCCTTATTCTTTAAAATATTTTTTTAATAAGGATAAGAATCTAATAATACATTTTATTTTTTTATTATATTGTACTAAAATGGACATATTTCAATCTACAGGTTATTATATATAGTGAAACATTTATGATCATTTAAAATAATTATGAATATATTTTTATAAATTTATTTTTGTAAAAATAAAAATATATCCCTTAATAAATTGATTATATGTTTATATGTCATATCAAAATATGGACTTGAATTAGGAGTTATCCTTATTCAATAGGATAATTTTTCTACTATGAATTTTTGAAGAGTAAAAATTCCCTAATTTTATAACGAGATGTGGAATAAACCAAATAAAAATTATTATTAATGTAAGGGAAACATGACATTGTAATTTATTTTCCCTGATATTTTCCCACTAACATAGGTATGTAAATACTTTTATACTCTCATTTACCATGATCATTGATTACTTTATTATTAATGACTTATGAACTACCACAATTTATTCCATAACTCAAAATTAATTTATATAATATACCCTGAATGGTTTTTCAATTTTAATAGCATGTTCTCATAACCTCATTATGAATATTGTTTCACTGGTTATCATTGATAACCCCAAAAATTACCTATAATGAGCACCTATGATTATCAATTATTATGTGTTCAATATACGAGTTAGTAAGAATAGATTATAGTATGATATGCCTTTGAAGGATGATTGTTATGAAGAATATAATAAGAGATTATGATTATGATTTAAAAAAAATATTATATAGGAATGATTATGAATACACTAAACCTAAAAGATTTTGGAAGGGATCATAATGTTATTTATTTGAATATTATAATAATAAAAATATATTTTAATATATATTTTGTGTGAGTGTTTGAAAATTATGGGTATCTATAATAATACATATTTGCTTTAAATTATAATATAATTATTTGGACATATGAAATATAAAATATGGACCATAGAAAAATTATTTTTCACAATGGTAACCATTAAATACCGTATGGTGAAAATATAACTGTAACTCCATGATATTTTAATAGATTAAAAGTATGTTCGATAGAGTATGTGACACAAAAAAAATGATTCATTGAAAATATATCACCCAGATACTCTATAATATATTTATTTTTAAATAAATTCACCATATTTAAAAGATTTAATTAAAAACAACCCTATGTTTATATTGTCTTACACATAGCACTTTGTTTATATTTCATCACACACAACACTGATTTTAAAAGTATTTTAAAATGTTATTAAAATGTTATTATTTAATATAATAGTTATAAATAACCATTAAATTTGATTATAAGATTAGTACTCAATAAATAATGAAAAATATGGTCATAAAATAATTATTAATAAAATAAAAATCAATTATAAGTTTAAGAAGTATTTAATGAAAAAATATATTTTTTTCAATTTGATATATTTGTCACCCATATCAAACATAATTAAAAAATAATTTAAATAAGTTTTATAATATTTTATTGGAAAAATAAAATTCATTTTTGAAATATTAATACCATAATTGTATGAAGGATAATTTTTTAGAATTTTTTAATTGGTTTATTTTTAATTAATTTTAACAAATAATTAATTTTCAAAAAAAATTGTGTTTTTAATTAAATATTATATAATTTTATTAATATATCATATTAGTTTCTAAGATAAATAAGTTGAATTATATAATTTTATTAATACAATTTAGTTTATTGGATTATTTTTCATATTTAATATTTATATGAAAAATTGTTATATTTTCCTCATTTTTTCATTAACACTCTGCTTTCTCATCACAATGGCATGATTAATGAAAAATTAAAAATTCACAAAAATTTTAATTAAATTATACCAAATTTAATTTGTATTTATTATTAAAATAATGTATAGGATATAAATAATTATAATTTATTTATAACAAAAATGATAATTTATTTTGGTAAAAATTGATTAATGTGACAATGATAAAAATTAGTTTACCATGAGTTTAAAATATAAATATAAGTTTAAATAACTATAAAACTGAATAAAATAAATTTTTATTAAATATATAGACTATTGCGCCTATAATTTTCTATAATTATATAGATTATAGCTATGTGAAATATGAAAAATGTTGGAGAAGTTAATTTTTTTTCAAAATTACCTTATTTTTTCCTCTCAAACAGATACAAAAAGGCTATACATCTCCTCTCTTATTCACCCCATAAACCCCCTATTTAATACTATATATAAAAAATTAATTCCAAAAAATCCTTCTTCACAAACTATAATAATTATTTATTTACACAAAACAATATTATATGGCCTTTAGAGGAATAGTAATGATAATACTTTAACAATATGTAATGTTCTTCATGGAAAATATTTATTTTATTTCATTCCCCACCTCATTAAAATATTATTAAAACATTATTATATAATATAATAATTACTTAAAATACTATTACAAGTTATTTTTTTAATTATGTAACATTTATCATTTCTTCATTCATCAAATAGTTTATGAAATAATTATTTGTTGATTGGTGGACTACAACCTCACAAAAACAATATCAGTAGTTTTTTCTTTTCTAGCTCTTAAAATTGGATATATTGATGAATATGAAGTGCATATATTATATATATAACAAAACTATAAATATTTAGTCATTATATTATATATTCCTTTATTATATTCTATACCACAATCGATATAATGATGTCACTCGTGTGTACGGTAGGCTACTAGCTCATGAAGCAATGTGATTCGTATTTCAATAACAAATTAAAAGGAAGTAAATAATGTTATAATTAATGGATATATGAGAAATAAATAATATAATTATTACAATAGTGTAATAATAATCATTATTTAAATATAATATATAATTTTAATTTCATCCATTTTCACTCATTGAAAAAAATGATAATGTCATTCATTAACATGTGCACTACCACCTCATTAGAGTGATGTGATTATATTTCACATTTACATATCACAATAACAATATATATTATTTTATATAATTAAATAATTCTGTATTTATGATATTATGATAATTATTAAATTATTTATATTACTTACCCAATAGCTGTAATGATGATTGAAAATTTGAAATGATACACACACACACACACACGTAGATATAGCCTACTGTCTCCATAATTAACATGACAGTTCATTTTTCATATACATATTTTGAGATTTTATATAAATGAATAATTTATTTTTATATATTATAAGAATTTCATTATTATAATTTAGGAGGTGTTCAAATAATGACAACGGTGACTACAGTGAAACAATAAAATGTGATTTGTAAACATAATCCCAGTATGGAAAAAATATGAAGTAGAAAATAGTTGATTATTTAATTTTTCACAATATCATAATATGTAAAATAAATATAATAATAAACATGAAATTGTTTTCATATATTTCTATAAGTAACATATTTTTATAATTTTTGTAAATATATGCAGATCTGGAAATTCAGACTCAACGTAAGGGACTTCAACTCAATATCCATTTTTTTATGGAAAATATCGACGTGATGATCATTTATTAAATGAATATATTATATAGATCCCCATTCAAATTAAGACTGTAATTTATCTATAAAAATTTTATTTAATATTTTTTAATCATGTTAATTAATTTCGACAAAGAGTCATGTATTTTAAAATTAATATTGAATATTTCTTTAAATTTAATCACCATTAAAAGTATTCCTTGTGTATATGTTTCTATTATTTTAACATGTTATTAATATATATTTTAAGATGTTCTTATATGAATATAAAATATTTTTAATGTAAATTATATAATATTTTAAATTTATCAATTTTTTTGAAAATGAATAATTTTACGTGTCTTAAATGGTATGATTTGACAAATGAAAAAAAATTCATTTTATATTGTTAACATATATAGAGGAAAATTTTTATCTTTCATGAACATAATTTGATTTTTGGATTTCATTACATGTTTTAATTATTTATCTAATGAAACCAATTATAACTCTCTTTTTATTAGAATTTCATTATTGGAATTTTTTTAATTAAATTGTAATTTTTAAATGAAATTATTTTTTTTATATGGATTTAAAATATTTTTTCAAAGGGTTTTATGATGAAACTATTTTATTCATGATATGTTACAAGATAATTATATAAAAATTCATCCCAAATAATGATTATATAAGGATTTGATCATAATTACATATCATGCTTTTTTCAAATATAGATTATACTTTGGGTGGATCCCAATTAAAGATCATGAAAAATTGGTGATATTGATATATTTTATACTAAGGGTAATATTCATGATATAAGTACAATGTATTGTGAAATGATTTTATTAGTGGTTTGTGAAATGTATATTCAAATTAAAATGGTTTAAAAGGGTTTTATTAATATAACAAACTATGTTACTAAAAAGAGTTTTGATATAATATTATGGGGTTTAAATTAATAATTTGATAAAACATGTGTGTTCTTTTTTATATAAAAATAATCTAATTTATAAAATCAATGAAATGTAAAGTTAATGGTTTGCATTATACATACTTTTTTAATTCTCACTTGACTAATGGTGGTTTTAATTTTTGTCCCATATTGTAGTTTTTGTGAAGATTAAAAAATTTTAAAAAATAATTCAAATATTTTAAAGTTTGGTATGGGAAAGGAATATGTCATGATTAATGTTATGGATATTTTCAATGAAAATAAATATTATTTTATATTAATGATTTTATATTTTGTGAAGAATGATAAATATTCATATTTTTCAATTTATTATTTAATGAATTTATTATGAATGATTTAGGGAATAATTAAATAACTATAAGCCTAAAAAGTTGTATAAATGGTTGTGAATTAATTATTGATTTAGTACTCAATACATTGTAATTTTTATGTCTGTGTATTTATATTTGTTATCAAATTATGGTTTAGAAAACATAATAGGATATAATTATGTTAATAACATTTTTTGACAATTAAAATTTATGGAAAAGTTGAAATAGTAAAAAATTTTACAATTATAATATTTATTATTCTATATTGTTTCATTGTAGAATAATTATCTATAGAGAAAACATGACATATGTAGTAAGAAAAAACCAATAAAAAATAATCTTCATGATTAGCATCCCTTGATTGTTTGAATTGGAAGAGAATATTATGTTTTACTATTATATTATTTTGAAAAGGGTTTGAGGGGGGAGAAACCCCCCTGATGGGGATTCCCCTTCTATCAGGATGGAAATTGATATAAGGTAAATCCTTCCCCCCTAATGGGTGAGGGAACAATCCCATCCAACATGGGATCTATGTCTATTTCCTTTTCCCCATTTTCAACCTTGACAATCTTCCCCATTTACCTCTGATTTCTTCTTTCAATGTTGTTATAAATCTATATAAAATAATACCCTATCATTCTTTTTCCAACATTAGTTGTCAATGATTCTTGTTCTTTTTTTAATCGATCATTGATTTATTTTTTCAAACAGTATCACTTCAGTGGATTCATTCAGCAGAAATATCTTTAGATTATAGGGATTACCACATAAATAAGTAGGGGGTATTCATAAAAACATGAATATCATAGTTTAGATCCCATCATAGAACTACATGGTTATGGTTTTAACCCCCCACCCCAAATAAAATTAATTATGTTTGTACTTTATTAGGAGGGATTACAACATTCAAATAGAGAATGATAACCCAACAATGTAGATCTGGGTCAGTTTCAAATAATTTTATCACCATTTCAAAATCCATTTAAATTTTATATTCTAGGGAATATTTTGGGACAATATCTGTGTTCTAACTGAGGGAGTTAATTTATTTTCAACCGTATCCTCACCGAAATCTGTATGGATTTTAATTTTTTCAAGATGGCTGGTCGAATATGAATATATTATAGTTATGTATGATCTCCACTAAAAAAACATTTGGTTTTTGAGTCGTTGAAATATTTTTTTCTTTTAATATAATATATTGTGATAGTAAATAATATTATCATGGTATTGGATGATTAATTTACCTTAGAAAATTTTGATAAATTTTTTAGACAGTAGTAAAGGCATGTGGTATAGTTCTACTGAAGTTCTAATGAAAAAACTTCTAGTTGTTCAAATGTATCAAAAAAGGGAATAATCTAATCAAAATTGGTCATATAAGGGAATCCTAATGGTGGTTAACATTTTGAGTAGTTTAGGAATGATATTTATTATCTAAATTCAGATTTGATGATTCCTTCAGCTATAGTTGGTACTGGGGTGGTCAATGGTGCTTGGAAATTGATTTACCTTCATTATAATTCATATTCGGGCTCTTATATAGTGTTTTTTAGAAATGGTTCTAGACTAAACCCTAATTTGGTGTGGGATTAGTTGAAATTATTTAGATTTTCTATGATATATTAGACCTAGAAGAAAATATTTCAATGTGCTGAGATATGAGTGGATGGTAAGAAGTTGTCAAACCCAAGAAAGACCATGTCTTGTTTAAACCTGTTCAATATAATTTAATTCATTAGGGAATAATTTTGGTAAAATATATCAAATATTTCATGGGATTATTCGAGAGGTAGAGTGATATTAATGCAAAAAATGATATAAAAATGAAGGTCATGGAAGAGGACTTTGCAGCCTATAGAGGAAGAAGGATCATAAAGGAAACAAGGATCCTAAGACTTGCATCATGATAACTATTATGAGATATAAGGGGTGTATAAATTATTCACACGTACCTAAAAAATGGATTCTACATAATCCAAAAAATTGGGGTCTAATGATATGGAATGTGATATTTTTTGTAAATATCATGAGATATAGAGCGGATTGAACCTACTGAGTGGTAATGAAAACACTGAAGGCAGCATTTTGACAGAACACACAACTATGTAGATGGGATTATTCATAGATAATATATCCTTGTGAGACTCTGTGTCAACAGATATTTGTTTAATGTCCCTCTAACTTCCATTAGAAAACGAGGATACAAAATATTTTCCCTCTGATAAAGATTATGGATGAAACATGACATAAAAAATCTGAAGAGGTAGGGGAATAGTCTGTGGATAATATACTTTACTAGATGAGGAAATGATGGAGGAGTAATTGACTACATAGGTAGATTAATTGATATTGGTTCATTGATTCATTATATTACATAGGTAGATTAATTGAAATAAGTATATAGTGTAGAACTAATGAAGAATCATCCCAAATTGATTCCTGGATTATCAGTCCCTATTATAGCTGAAATATTGATCAATGATATAGAAACGATATTTGAATTCTTTGAATTTTCAAAAAATATAAAATTTAAGAGTTCATATTTATCATATTAAAGGTGATAATAACTGATGGTGGTATTTGGTTGTTAATATATTCTAGAAACAATATAATGAAGATTCGGACTGGGGAATATTTATTAATATATTCGATGATAAATATTTCCCTATGGCTTTGAGAAATAGGATGTAGAATATATTAACAGGATTAAGGATTTAGGTATGATATACTAGTCTCTTCCTCTGAAAGGAATTTCACGTGGTTGGCTGGGTGAATATATATATTTTTGCATGAAATTGATTGTAAAATTGATTGTTTTTAATCTTAGTTAAATCCATTCTTTTGAAGAATTTATTCCAAATGACTAATTGAAATATGTGATAAATATTTTCTTGACACACATAATGTTTTGATGTATATTTTCGACAATTATGTAACATGAGATTTCTAATGAACCCATTTTTATCAATGAAATTAACATCTTATAGTTATTTTTTATTTTCTAATCATATAAGATTATATATAGTACACAATTCAAACTTTAAAATTTATAATGGGTGATATAAATGTTGTGTCTAGATTTAATAGAACATATAACAATGAAATAACAACTTGACATTTGGAATAGTAATTTGACCATTATGAATAAAAAAACCAATAGAATAGTAACCTCAATAATTAATTTATAAATAATATTTAATTATGTTATATGTGACAATATGATATAATAATATCATAGTATAAATAAGTAAATATTTTATATATTATCGATTTACTAATTCTATTTTTGTATGTACTGTATATATAATTACAATATAATACTTAATTTAATAATATAAAAAATATTTTTTCATAAAATGTATTAATAAATATGTTTTTTGATTAATTATAATTATAAGATAATTTTAAGATATATTAATTACTATTCCAATGCGTTATAAAATGAGTGTAAAATTTTAATTTATATTATTTATTTAAATGAGGATTTTAATTAAATATTATTTTTCTCATAATTGAAAAGTAATTTCATAAAGTTGTGTTTATTTTTGAATTCTACACATTAAATATCTATTTAGATGAATTTTTGGGATTTTCCTTAAATACATGAATTCCTAGTGAATATTAAAATACAAAAATATATGATAAATGCTAAATAAATGAAATTATGCATCATGCTTGAGTCATAGATGATGTAGATATCATTTTTCAAAATTAACATGCTCTGTTTAATATTATTTTCAAATTAATAATGAATATTCAGAGTCTTGTGCAATAATATTAAAATGTTGATTAAAATAATAGGACACCCCTCCTCTCCTCCACTATAGAACCACCCCTATTTACCACCTATACTCATTCTTATCAGGACTAATTCTAGGACCAAATAATAATAAAATTTCTCTCTATGACCCTATCCTATGTTTATGATCGATTTATATCATAAAAATACCATAAACTCCCCCTATTAAGATTCTCTAAAAATTGTTATATTATAGAGGTCAATTCATATTTTAATTTCTTTTATTTTCATCAATGTTCCTTTCTTAGATTTTCATTCCTCATCTACATTCATCTAATTCCTAGGATATTTCTAGTACCATAATAGTAATATAATTTTTTTGATAACAAAATAGTTCATCATCATCACAACTTTCAACATCTTTTTTCTATAAATGAGACACTCTCTACGATGTGTTATTTTATAACTTTCAAGGATGAAGAGTATTCAATTTATATTAGGAAAAAATGATTATTAATGATCCAGTCTATAATATATGAACTATATCTAATGGAAGGTTCTGTAAACATTGGTACACATGAAATTTTTTTGAAATGAAAAATGTGTTTTTTGTGATTAAAAACCCCCAATTATGAAAAAAATTAATCATTAATGTTTTATATAATGATTCATATTCAGTACAAATAACCAAATAAAATTTATAACCACATAATCCTATTCATGATCAATAGTAATATATTAGTCCAATTATGGAAATTCATTTTCAATATATATGATTATCCTTACATGCATATAAATAATCCAATCATTAAAAATAGGTAAACAAATGCTCCAAAATAATGAAATTGACCCTCTTAACCCATGAAAATGTCACAAAATATCATTATAAGGTTATAATAAATCAAATAATTTAAGTAGTGGTTCTATATATATTTATTAATTTGTGTAATTTTGATAACCATTACATTAAGATCATGTGATGGACACCATCTTACAAAAGGTAATTGATTCTATCATATCCCCCATATACTTTTGGGTTATTCATAATTTATTTCTACCAAAATTATAATCCATATTTAATTATATACATCTTCTAAATGTATTTTATTTTTTCCATACTCATCTATAAATATCCATTAATACTTATATTTAAAGGATTTATGTAACGCCCCGACCGCAGCTACCCAGAGTCGGTGCATTACTTCGTAACATTGGCATGATCACAAAAGATCAAGTCTCGAAAGACCGATTAGTTTAGTATCCTTGGAAACACTAGATACATTCTTAAACGTTACATTACATCAAAAAGTAAAAAAAACTACAATAACATGGTCTTCATAGTCCACACTCATATCCTCTTCTGGCTATCCCTACAGGTCATTCATAAAATACTTCTTCACATCCTAGAAAATATTAAAACATTGAAAGGGGTGAGCTCAGATGCTCAGTAAGGATAACAATAATGCGGAAGCTTTCATAAATAAACATTAACATTTAAGGCAATGTATAACTAAAACAAAAGCCTTTTAAACATGAACTTCAACATAATATGGAAAAAGTAAAATGAGATAATGCCATTTACTTATTCACATGGATATTCTACTGGTCTAATAATCACATGCAATATCAATAACCACTTTCATAATGTTGGAATGCATAATGCCAGACTATCATAACCACGTAGTCAAGGCCTCTTGCCAAGACCACAAATAAGATTTTGTCAAGGCCTCGTGCCAAGACACTAGTTTGTCTAATGAGACCTGCCGATGCATCGAGGAGCTGTAGCGGGCTCCACCCGTCACTTATTAAGTCCAATGCATTCCTCATATGAATAGGTTTAAGCATATCATAAACCATAACATAATCGTATCACATAAAACATGCATACAGTAAACATAACATTTCCACATTTCAATCACAATATATCAATACAACACATTGATATAATAAAAACGCTTTCAAAACCATTTTCAATACCAAAATAAAAGAAAGTTAAAACTTTGTATTTATTTTTCATTAAAAAAATGATGGCTTGTAGAGGAAGACGAAACTCAAATAATGGTCACGGCGGCAGAGAAGTCACTATCGCCGCATAAGTACGGAAAGAAAAACATTCCCTTTTTGTCGTTTAGTAAAACACTTCGTATAAAAAATATTCCTTTTGAATAAACGTAAAAGTCAAAGGGTTTTATACACCGTATAAAAGAAAGTTGTGTATAAAACCAAATATGCCTCAATGAAAGGAGATTGAGACGAAGTCTCTTAAAAAGATACTTTTTAAATAAAATATATCTATTATGTGTATTCACTATATTTACACATAAATAAAGTATAAATAAAAGATAGGACATAATAATATCATGACATAATTTGAAAGTAGGTGATTAACCCAATGAATGGAAATTGGGTTAAGAAGTTCCCTTACCTCGTGTCTGACTTGACTCGACCGTTCTTTAACCACCTGAATAATAAACTAGAGTTAATTTCTATTTACTTAAGAACCTTTTTAATGTTAATTATTCCATTTATATCACTTATTACAATGTTATGAACATTATTTAATTATTTAATTTAATAACGGTCGTTTTGTCGATCTTTGGTACTTGAGTCAAAAATAAACTTCTTATAATTACAAGTTGTTCATGTGGTGAAATATACATTATATCCAGAATTATATTCATGATGTAGATATCATATATATCATATATATACAGTATATACATTCATTCATAATGTCACGTAACATTTAGGGGTAAGAAATGAAATGCACCGTTCATGGAGACGGTAAGCCGTACGTACGCATGAACGCTACTTTCATTTCTATTTCATATTTAATGGAATGAAATCATAATTATATAAAGTTATAATATATTTCCAGTATAATATAGTGTATAATACCATTTAATCCATCCTTTATACATCCCACATATGGCATTAACGATTCATATCACTTTGAGGGGGCAGTAGTCCGCACTTCCTAAAATGAAATTATCACGTTTTACCCATAATGGAAATCATAATGTATGCCATAAATGAGAAATACAGAAGCATAAGTAAAACATAAACATATTATAAATCATATATAAAAATAGTGACATCTTAATAGCCACCTTTGAAGGTGTTATATGAGTGTTGAACAATCATCGTTTCGTGAGGCAGAAATTCGCCATCCACAGAAACCGTATGTTCTTTAACCATTAGATGTAGGTGTGTTAAGTGTAGCTTGAATCCTTCTTATAACAACATCCTAGTATATTTAGGATATTGGTGTTGTTACAAAATAAATGAATAAAAAGAGTTTAGGGGGTTGGAGAAGAAAAATAAAACAAAACAACATTAGAAAAGACAATACCTCAAAATCGGGTAACTCTTTTTGATTTGAGCCAAAGGCTTCCTTGGGAAGAGTTCTGCCCAAAGTAAGGCTTATAGGAGTAATAGGGGGAAGTTGGGAGAGTATTTGGGCAGAGGTTGGCCAAGACAAATGGCTTGAAGGTGTGAATAAGGTGGGAGAGGTGGGGGACTTTTATAAGTGGAGAGGAGGGGCTCTTTTGGAAAGATTGAAATGTTACATTATTTCACAATGATTTTCGGATTATAAAGGTCCCACACTTATATAATTCGAGGATAAGTTGATAAGGTTTCGAAATCTCCTCATCCAATAGGCTTTGGACAAATGTAAGCCTTGGATTTTGCATTATCTTCTCATTTTATTTAAATCATTAAATAATGAGGTCATCAAAGCATCATAATGATGTCATAAATAATATTATTTATTTAATGTATAAAAATTATAAAAAAAATACTATGATGTAGGAAATATTTTTAGATTTCTAATGAATATTTATAGTCAAAATTTGGACTTGTGTAACCCCACTTAAAAACCGTTTTAGTAAAACAACTCATGTTTGTGTCAATTTAATTTTAACATTAAATAAATATATATTAATGTCATTTTCCAACTAAAGTGGCTCCATGGGGTCCCCAAGTTGACCCATGGGTTGTATTGGTCGGCCATGACTCATCCAATAGGAGTAGGACAAGTGTCAAGCTCATCTCATATTTTTAAAACATTATTTTTACCTTAAACTACACTAATTACCTCTAATCGCGATTAAGAACTTAAAAGTTACTATTCACCAAAAAATTATTTTGATCTCATTAAACCACATTTTACTTCTTAATGACAACCATGTATGTCTGATTTTTGAAAATCAAATCACAGAAGTGGTAATATTTTATTTAAACGAAAAATCAGTTATTTAACTACCACTTAGTGGTTTCACTATTCATCAAAAATTAAAGTTTTTCAGAACAATGCCAAAATTTCACCCTAAGATATAATTGATATTCCGAATTCAAAAATGATGTATATTTTACAAAATTCCCAACATATAAGTTGCATTAATTAATTTTATAATTAATTCCCGCTGTCACAACAAATAGCGTGTTTTTAAGAAACAATTTATATCAAAAGATTGGCAATTGTTTATGTCCAATTTCAATGTTAAATTAATTCTAATGACACCATTGGATAAAATGGTAAAAATATATTCTAATTATACTTTAAAACCACTAAATAGTATAATTTATCACTATAAATTATTTTGATTAAAAAAGTTGTTTTTAAGTATTTTTCACTACTCATAAAAAATTAGAAGTTCTCAGAAAAATACCAAAAATTCAACATAGGCTATTTTCGATATTCCGAATCCAAAAATGAAGTCCATTTTGAAATATAAAATTTCTATAATTTTAAAAAGTGGTTATTACTATTCATAACGGCTACTTTGATTAATCGTTGTGTTTTAGAACTCGAAGTTGCGTACAATGCAAGCTATTGCATTATTGAATGAGAAGCGTATAATGGAAGCTCGGGGTGTTACATTCTCCCCTCCTTCAATAAATTGCATCCTCGCAATTTGAAATTTTTCATTGAAAATAAAAGGTTGAAAATAGAAAATACCTTTGTGGAAAACCCACATCGGAAATAAGGTTAATAAAATTTAGCCTTAATAAGAGGGAAATGGAAATAAGAAAGTCACCACCAAATTATGATCTCGATAATGAGAACATTGGTGGCAATTAGAGACATATAATTGGAGGAAAAACGTAAATATTTGTAGGGAGTGATTGAGGTCATCAATCACAATCAACTGTCAAATTGAGGGCCTCAAAGCCATCAATCTATGTTGATTTAAAATATCATCAGTTCAACAAGACATAAGGTATTAGGGTAACACATTTTTTTGTTTTAATATCCCTTTACTAAAGTTTAGGAATTAATTTATTCATTGAATAACAGATAGGTATATATATATTTATGCTTGGCAATTAGAGTTTCAACCTTCAACTCACCTTTCACTCAAAAAGACAATAGAACCCAAAAATATTATACTTATCCTAATTGTATAAGGTTCCAAATGTTAACACATACCATTTAGATTAGTAAAATTATTTTGTAATAACCAGGGACTTCCTGTAGGCTAGTGGTAGGAAATAAAGGCCTATCGCACTATGGTTGTGGGTTCGATTCCTGCAACTTTATCCGACGCGATGGGTTATTCCCCACCCTGCAGGTTGTCCTTTTCCTAAAACTATAGTATTATAATATTCCAAAATTAATCTTCAGAAATGCTTTAACATTAAACAATACTATCCATGGTTCAACTTAATCCATTCCAACCTTAATAGTTATCCAAAATACCTCCGTCCAGAATTTCACTAAAAGGTCTCTAAATTCCCAAATGAATTGTAACATCAAATTCCCCAAACAAAGAAAAGTTTCTCTTATTGTCACATACTAAAAATATGATTACCTTAATCATATTTAAACCTTACTGAAATCAACAAGTACTACAATACAATCCATATATATATATATCACATTATTCTTATAACTAGAATATAATCCTTGAGTCCAAAAGCACCAATACATTAATTATTCCGCTTCAACTGTAGTCACAACATAAGATTGGCCTTAATCCCTTGGCCTTTTCTGAGGTAAGTTTCCTTGACGCTTAGGACATTCATTTCCATAATGCCCTGTTTCCCTACAATTGTAGCATTCAACTTTGATAGCCTCTTTCTTTCCCTTGCAATCACGAGCCTAGTGACCCTTTTCTCCACATTTATAACAAACTCCCATTCCTTTTAGGAAAGTACTAGGGTGATTCTTCCTACAATTATCACATAATGGAAAATCCTTCTTTCCCTTTTTCCCTTTATCAATCTCTTGTTCCACCGTTCTCTTCTTCTCTTGCTTTACTTTGTTGTCATAAGACTTAGAGAATTTCTTTTCTGTCTTGATAGCACACGAGACAATATCTTCGTATGATGAGAAGGATTGTGATACTAAAGCTCGACGGAGAAATGGTTTTAACCCATCAAAGAAATGATCAATCTTACTCCTTGGGTTACGTATATAATCGGGAGCATGCCTCGCTATCCTTGTAAAGTTAGCCTCATACTTTGCGACATTCTCATCCTCCTTCTGCCGCAAACTCAGAAATTGCCTTTCCATATCTGCTCGATGGTCACGAGGAAAGTATTTTTCTAAGAAAAGCTCTTTGAACTCCCTCCATTCCATATTCGATACATCATCATCTTCCTTTGTGTTTTGAATCAGCGACCACCACTGATCGGCATCTCCAGTGAGGCAGTAAACTGCCATGACAACCTTCTCCCTTTCACTACTCCCCAAGGCATGTAATATTTTCTCTAAAGAATTTATCCATTGCTCAGCTACTGTAGGATTTGTACTCCCATTGAAGGTTGGTGGTTGTTGCCTCATGAAACGGTCTAGCATTGATCCTCCACGTTGCGGATCAGGGTGCTCCATACGAGTAAGGTTATTATTCATAACCTGAGTGAGTTGTCCCAGTATGGTAATAAGTTGATCAGCACCAGTTGTATCTCTAGATCCACAATAATTATCTTGAGCAGGAGGGCAATCCCTACACGGAGTTCGTGCATTGATACGGTTTCCATTCCTTCCACTAGGTGCCATTTCTAAACAATGGCATAAACTAGATTAGTTTATGAATCAAAATACATAATTCCATACTTGTTAAACACTTTACATAAATTGAACTATTTATGGATATAATCCATAATCATAAAAAGAAAATGTTTTCTTTGAGGAAGTATGTACTCATAACCCTTCATAGTGGTTTGTAAATAAAATGAGAATTATCCTAAGCATATCCCCCGGGAGTGTCGTAACCAAGAGTGCAGCAAGGCCCGTTGTCATGCACCAGTTCCCGTTCGAGTCTAACTCAAAGCGGTGTTTTCGGGTTTTACCCCTAGGTACATCTGTGCCAGAGCCGCCTCTACCTGCTCGTATCCAGACAGGGATGTATTGCTCGGAAAACTCATAACATCTCTATAATACCAAAATTCTAGGAAGTTCTTCTATACTAATCCTCAAAGTATATCATTGGGCTATGTGCTCTAATCAGAGTTTATCTAAATCTAGCTTCCAAGGTTAGTACTAAACTGCCTCTGATACCAACTGTAACGCCCCGACCCCAGCTACCCAGAGTCGGTGCATTACTTCGTAACATTGGCATGATCACAAAAGATCAAGTCTCGAAAGACCGATTAGTTTAGTAGCCTTGGAAACACTAGATACATTCTTAAACGTTACATTACATCAAAAAGTAAAAAAAACTACAATAACATGGTATTCATAGTCCACACTCATATCCTCTTCTGACTATCCCTGCAGGTCATTCATAAAATACTTCTTCACATCCTAGAAAATATTAAAACATTGAAAGGGGTGAGCTCAGATGCTCAGTAAGGATAACAATAATGCAGAAGCTTTCATAAATAAACATTAACATTTAAGGCAATGTATAACTAAAACAAAAGCCTTTTAAACATGAACTTCAACATAATATGGCAAAATTAAAATGAGATAATGCCATTTACTTATTCACATGGATATTCTACTGGTCGAATAATCACATGCAATATCAATAACCACTTTCATAATGTTGGAATGCATAATGCCAGACTATCATAACCACGTAGTCAAGGCCTCGTGCCAAGACCACAAATAAGATTTTGTCAAGGCCTCGTGCCAAGACACTAGTTTGTCTCATGAGACCTGCCGATGCATCGAGGAGCTGTAGCGGGCTCCACCCGTCACTTATTAAGTCCAATGCATTCCTCATATGAATAGGTTTAAGCATATCATAAACCATAACATAATCGTATCACATAAAACATGCATACAATAAACATAACATTTCCACATTTCAATCACATGATATCAATAAAACACATTGATATAATAAAAACGCTTTCAAAACCATTTTCAATACCAAAATAAAAGAAAGTTAAAACTTTGTATTTATTTTTCATTAAAAAAATGATGGCTTGTAGAGGAAGACGAAACTCAAATAATGGTCACGGCGGCGGAGAAGTCATTGTCGCCGCATAAGTACGGAACGAAAAACATTCCCTTTTTGTCATTTAGTAAAACACTTCGTATAAAAAAGATTCGTTTGAATAAATGTAAAAGTCAAAGGGGTTTATACACCGTATAAAAGAAAGTTGTGTATAAAACCAAATATGCCTCAATGAAAGGAGATTGAGACGAAGTCTCTTAAAAAGATAATTTTTAAATAAAATATATCTATTATATGTATTCACTATATGTACACATAAATAAAGTATAAATACAAGATAGGACATAATAATATCATGACATAATTTGAAAGTAGGAGATTAACCCAAAGAATGGAAATTGGGTTAAGAAGTTCCCTTACCTCGTGTCTGACTTGACTCGACCATTCTTTAACCACCTGAATAATAAACTAGAGTTAATTTCTATTTACTTAAGAACCTTTTTAATGTTAATTATTCCATTTATATCACTTATTACCATGTTATGAACATTATTTAATTATTTAAGTTAATAACGGTCGTTTTGTCGATCTTTGGTACTTGAGTCAAAAATAAACTTCTTATAATTACAAGTTGTTCATGTGGTGAAATATACATTATACCCAGAATTATATTCATGATGTAGATATCATATATATCATATATATACAGTATATACATTCATTCATAATGTCACGTAACATTTAGGGGTAAGAAATGAAATGCACCGTTCATGGAGACGGTAAGCCGTACGTACGCATGAACGCTACTTTCATTTCTATTTCATATTTAATGGAATGAAATCATAATTATATAAAGGTATAATATATTTCCAGTATAATATAGTGTATAATACCATTTACTCCATCCTTTATACATCCCACATATGGCATTAACGATTCAAATCACTTTGAGGGGGCGGTAGTCCGCACTTCCTAAAATGAAATTATCGCGTTTTACCCATAATGGAAATCATAAAGTATGCCATAAATGAGAAATACAGAAGCATAATTAAAACATAAACATATTATAAATCATATATAAAAATAGTGACATCTTAATGGCCACCTTTGAAGGTGTTATATGAGTGTTGAACAGTCATCGTTTCGTGAGGCAGAAATTCGCCATCCACAGAAACCGTATGTTCTTTAACCATTAGATGTAGGTGTGTGTAAGTGTAGCTCTAATAATTCTTATAACAACATCCTAGTATATTGAGGATACTGGTGTTGTTACAAAATAAATGAATAAAAAGAGTTTAGGGGGTTGGAGAAGAAAAATAAAACAAAACAACATTAGAAAAGACATTACCTCAAAATCGGGTAACTCTTTTTGATTTGAGCCAAAGGCTTCCTTGGGAAGAGTTATGCCCAAAGTAAGGCTTCTAGGAGTAATAGGGGGAAGTTGGGAGAGTATTTGGTCAGAGTTTGGCCGAGACAAATGGCTTGAAAGTGTGAATAAGGTGGGAGAGGTGGGGGCCTTTTATTAGTGGAGAGGAGGGGCTCTTTTGGAAAGATTGAAATGTTACATTATTTCACAATGCTTTTCGGATTCTAAAGGTCCCACACTTATATAATTCGAGGCTAAGTTGATAAGGTTTCGAAATCTCCTCATCCAATAGGCTTTGGACAAGTGTAAGCCTTGGATTTTTCATTATCTTCTCATTTTATTTAAATCATTAAATAATGAGGTCATCGCTGCATCATAATCATGTCATAAATAATATAATTTATTTAATGTCTAAAAATTATAAAAAAACTACTATGATGTAGGAAATCGTTTTAGCTTTCTAATGAATATTTATAGTCAAAATTTGGACTTGTGTAACCCCACTTAAAAACTGTTTTAGTAAAACAACTCATGTTTGTGTCAATTTAATTTTAACATTAAATAAATATATATTAATGTCATTTTCCAACTAAAGTGGCTCCATGGGGTCCCCAAGCTGACCCATGGGTTGTCTTGGTCGGCCATGACTCATCCAATAGGATTAGGACAAGTGTCAAGCTCATCTCATATTATTAAAACATTATTTTTACCTTAAACTACACTAATTACCTCTAATCGCGATTAAGAACTTAAAAGTTACTATTCACCAAAAAATTATTTTGATCTCATTGAACCACATTTTACTTCTTAATGACAACCATGTATGTTGGATTTTTGAAAATCAAATCACAGAAGTGGTAATATTTTATTTAAACGAAAAATCAGTTATTTAACTACCACTTAGTGGTTTCACTATTCATCAAAAATTGAAGTTTTTCAGAACAATGCCAAAATTTCACCCTAAGATATAATTGATATTCCGAATTCAAAAATGATGTCTATTTTACAAAATTCCCAAAATATAAGTTGCATTAATTAATTTTATAATTAATTCCCGCTGTCACAACAAATAGCGTGTTTTTAAGAAACAATTTATATCAAAAGATTGGCAATTGTTTATGTTCAATTTCAATGTTAAATTAATTCTAATGACCACCATTGGATAAAATGGTAAAAATATATTCTAATTATACTTTAAAACCACTAAATAGTATTATTTATCACTATAAATTATTTTTATTAAAAAAGTTGTTTTTAAGTATTTTTCACTACTCATAAAAAATTAGAAGTTCTCAGAAAAATACCAAAAATTCAACATAGGCTAATTTCGATATTCCGAATCCAAAAATGAAGTCCATTTTGAAATATAAAATTTATATAATTTTAAAAAGTGGTTATTAATATTCATAACGGCTACTTTGATCAATCGTTGTGTTTTAGAACTCGAAGTTGCGTACAATGCAAGCTATTGCATTATTGAATGAGAAGCGTATAATGGAAGCTCGGGGTGTTACATTCTCCCCTCCTTCAATAAATTGCGTCCTCGCAATTTGAAATTTTTCATTGAAAATAAAAGGTTGAAAATAGAAAATACCTTTGTGGAAAACCCACATCAGAAATAAGGTTAATAAAATTTAGCCTTAATAAGAGGGAAATGGAAATAAGAAAGTCACCACCAAACTATGATCTCGATAAGGAGAACATTGGTGGCATTTAGAGACATATAATTGGAGGAAAAACGTAAATATTTGTAGGGAGTGATTGAGGCCATCAATCACAATCAACTGTCAAATTGAGGGCCTCAAAGCCTTCAATCTATTTTGATTTAAAATATCATCAGTTCAACAAGACATAAGGTATTAGGGTAACACATTTTTTTGTTTTAATATCCCTTTAATAAAGTTTAAGAATTAATTTATTCATTGAATAACAGATAGGTATATATATATTTAGGCTTGACAATTAGAGTTTCAACCTTCAACTCACCTTTCACTCAAAAAGATAATAGAACCCAAAAATATTATACTTATCCTAATTGTTTAAGGTTCCAAATGTTAACACATACCATTTAGATTAGTAAAATTATTTTGTAATAACCAGGGACTTCCTGTAGGCTAGTGGTAGGAAATAAAGGCCTATCGCACTATGGTTGTGGGTTCGATTCCTGCAGCTTTATCCGACGCGATGGGTTATTCCCCACCCTGCAGGTTGTCCTTTTCCAAAAACTATAGTATTATAATATTCCAAAAATAATCTTCAGAAATGCTTTAACCTTAAACAATACTATCCATGGTTCAACTTAATCCATTCCAACCTTAATAGTTATCCAAAATACCTCCGTCCAGACTTTCTCTAAAAGGTCTCTAAATTCCAAAATCAATTGTAACATCAGATTCCCCAAACAAAGAAAAGTTTCTCTTATTGTCACATACTAAAAATATGATTACCTTAATCATATTAAAACCTTACTGAAATCAACAAGTACTGCAGTACAATCCATATATATATATCACATTATTCTTATAACCAGAATATAATCCTTGAGTCCAAAAGCACCAATACATTAATTATTCCACTTCAACTGTAGTCACAGCATAATATTGGCCTTAATCCCTTGGCCTTTTCTGAGGTAAGTTTCCTTGACGCTTAGGACATTCATTTGAATAATGCCCCGTTTCCCTACAATTGTAGCATTCAACTTTGACAACCTCTTTCATTCCCTTGCAATCACGAGCCTCGTGACCCTTTTCTCCACATTTATAACAAACTCCCATTTCTTTTAGGCAAGTACCAGGGTGATTCTTCCTACAATTATCACATAATGGAAAATCCTTCTTTCCCTTTTTCCCTTTATCTATCTCTTGTTCCACCGTTCTCTTCTTCTCTTGCTTTACTTTGTTGTCATAAGACTTAGAGAATTCCTTTTCTGTCTTGATAGCACATGAGACAATATCTTCGTATGATGAGAAGGATTGTGATACTAAAGCTCGACGGAGAAATGGTTTTAACCCATCAAAGAAACGATCAATCTTACTCCTTGGGTTACGTATATAATCGGCAGCATTCCTCGCTAACCTTGTAAAGTTAGCCTCATACTTTGCGACATTCTCATCCTCCTTCTGCCGCAAACTCAGAAATTGCCTTTCCATATCTGCTCGATGGTCACGAGGAAAGTATTTTTCTAAGAAAAGCTCTTTGAACTCCCTCCATTCCATATTCGATACGTCATCATCTTCCTTTGTGTTTTGAATCAGCGACCACCACTAATCGGCATCTCCAGTGAGGCGGTAAACTGCCATGACAACCTTCTCCCTTTCACTACTCCCCAAGGCATGGAATATTTTCTCTAAGGAATTTATCCATTGCTCAGCTACTGTAGGATTTGTACTCCCATTGAAGGTTGGTGGTTGTTGCCTCATGAAACGGTCTAGCATTGATCCTCCACGTTGCAGATCAGGGTGCTCCATATGAGTAAGGTTATTATTCATAACCTGAGTGAGTTGTCCCAGTATGGTAATAAGTTGATCAGCACCAGTTGTATCTCCAGATCCACAATAATTATCTTGAGCAGGAGGGAAATCCCTACACGGAGTTTGTGCATTGATACAGTTTCCATTCCTTCCACTAGGCGCCATTTCTAAACAATGGCATAAACTAGATTAGTTTATGAATCAAAATACATAATTCCATACTTGTTAAACACTTTACATAAATTGAACTATTTATGGATATAATCCATAATCATAAAAAGAAAATGTTTTCTTTAAGGATGTATGTACTCATAACCCTTCATAGTGGTTTGTAAATAAAATGAGAATTATCCTAAGCATATCCCCCAGGAGTGTCGTAACCAAGAGTGCAGCAAGGCCCGTTGTCGTGCACCAGTTCCCATTCAAGTCTAGATCAAAGAGGTGTTTTCAGGTTTTACCCCTAGGTACATCTGTGCCAGAGCCGCCTCTACCTGCTCGTATCCAGACAGGGATGTATTGCTCGGAAAACTCATAACATCTCTATAATACCAAAATTCTAGGAAGTTATTCTATACTAATCCTCAAAGTCTATCTTTGGGCTATTTGCTCTAATCAGAGTTTATCTAAATCTATCTTCCATGGTTAGTACTAAACTGCCTCTGATACCAACTGTAACACTCCGACCCCAGCTACCCAGAGTCGGTGCATTACTTCGTAACATTGGCATGATCACAAAAGATCAAGTCTCGAAAGACCGATTAGTTTAGTAGCCTTGGAAACACTAGATACATTCTTAAACGTTACGTTACATCAAAAAGTAAAAAAAACTACAATAACATGGTCTTCATAGTCCACACTCATATCCTCTTCTGACTATACCTGCAGGTCATTCATAAAATACTTCTTCACATCCTAGAAAATATTAAAACATTGAAAGGGGTGAGCTCAGATGCTCAGTAAGGATAACAATAATGCGGACGATTTCATAAATAAACATTAACATTTAAGGCAATGTATAACTAAAACAAAAGCCTTTTAAACATGAACTTCAACATAATATGGCAAAAGTAAAATGAGATAATGCCATTTACTTATTCACATGGATATTCTACTGGTCGAATAATCACATGCAATATCAATAACCACTTTCATAATGTTGGAATGCATAATGCCAGACTATCATAACCACGTAGTCAAGGCCTCGTGCCAAGACCACAAATAAGATTTTGTCAAGGCCTCGTGCCAAGACACTAGTTTGTCTCATGAGACCTGCCGATGCATCGAGGAGCTGTAGCGGGCTCCACCCGTCACTTATTAAGTCCAATGCATTCCTCATATGAATATGTTTAAGCATATCATAAACCATAACATAATCGTATCACATAAAACATGCATACAGTAAACATAACATTTCCACATTTCAATCACAAGATATCAATACAAGACATTGATATAAAAAAAACGCTTTCAAAACCATTTTCAATACCAAAATAAAAAAAGTTAAAACTTTGTATTTATTTTTCATTAAAAAAAATGATGGCTTGTAGAGGAAGACAAAACTCAAATAATGGTCACGGCGGCGGAGAAGTCATTGTCGCCGCATAAGTACGGAAAGAAAAACATTCCCTTTTTGTCGTTTAGTAAAACACTTCGTATAAAAAAGATTCCTTTTGAATAAACGTAAAAGTCCAAGGGGTTTATACACCGTATAAAAGAAAGTTGTGTATAAAACCAAATATGCCTCAATGAAAGGAGATTGAGACGAAGTCTCTTAAAAAGATAATTTTTAAATAAAATATATCTATTATGTGTATTTACTATATGTACACATAAATAAAGTATAAATACAAGATGGGACATAATAATATCATGACATAATTTGAAAGTAGGAGATTAACCCAAAAAATGGAAATTGGGTTAAGAAGTTCCCTTACCTCCTGTTTGACTTGACTCGACCGTTCTTTAACCACCTGAATAATAAACTAGAGTTAATTTCTATTTACTTAAGAACCTTTTTAATGTTAATTATTCCATTTATATCACTTATTACCATGTTATGAAAATTATTTAATTATTTAAGTTAATAACGGTCGTTTTGTCGATCTTTGGTACTTGAGTCAAAAATAAACTTCTTATAATTACAAGTTGTTCATGTGGTGAAATATACATTATATCCAGAATTATATTCATGATGTAGATATCATATATATCATATATATACAGTATATACATTCATTCATAATGTCACGTAACATTTAGGGGTATGAAATGAAATGCACCGTTCATCGAGACGGTAAGCCGTACGTACGCATGAATGCTACTTTCATTTCTATTTCATATTTAATGGAATGAAATCATAAATATATAAAGGTATAATATATTTCCAGTATAATATAGTGTATAATACCATTTACTCCATCCTTTATACATCCCACATATGGCATTAACGATTCAAATCACTTTGAGGGGGCGGTAGTCCGCACTTCCTAAAATGAAATTATCGCGTTTTACCCATAATGGAAATCATAAAGTATGCCATAAATGAGAAATACAGAAGAATAAGTAAAACATAAACATATTATAAATCATATATAAAAATAGTGACATCTTAATGGCCACCTTTGAAGGTGTTATATGAGTGTTGAACAATCATCGTTTCGTGAGGCAGAAATTCGTCATCCACAGAAACCGTATGTTCTTTAACCATTAGATGTAGGTGTGTGTAAGTGTAGCTCGAATCCTTCTTATAACAAAATCCTAGTATATTGATGATACTGGTGTTGTTACAAAATAAATTAATAAAAAGAGTTTAGGGGGTTGGAGAAGAAAAATAAAACAAAACAACATTATAAATGACATTACCTCAAAATCGGGTAACTCTTTTTGATTTGAGCCAAAGGCTTACTTGGGAAGAGTTCTGCCTAAAGTAAGGCTTTTAGGAGTAATAGGGGGAAGTTGGGAGAGTATTTGGGCAGAGGTTGGCCGAGACAAATGGCTTGAAGGTGTGAATAAGGTGGGAGAGGTGGGGGCCTTTTATAAGTGGAGAGGAGGGGCTCTTTTGGAAAGATTGAAATGTTACATTATTTCACAATGCTTTTCGGATTCTAAAGGTCCCACACTTATATAATTCGAGGATAAGTTGATAAGGTTTCGAAATCTCCTCATCCAATAGGCTTTGTACAAGTGTAAGCCTTGGATTTTGCATTATCTTCTCATTTTATTTAAATCGTTAAATAATGAGGTCATCGCTGCATCATAATGATGTCATAAATAATATAATTTATTTAATGTCTAAAAATTATAAAAAAATACTATGATGTAGGAAATTTTTTTAGCTTTCTAATGAATATTTATAGTAAAAATTTGGACTTATGTAACCCCACTTAAATACTGTTTTAGTAAAACAACTCATGTTTGTGTCAATTTAATTTTAACATTAAATAAATATATATTAATGTCATTTTCCTACTAAAGTGGCTCCATGGGGTCCCCAAGTTGACCCATGGGTTGTCTTGGTCGGCCATGACTCATCCAATAGTACTAGGACAAGTGTCAAGCTCATCTCATATTATTAAAACATTATTTTTACTTTAAACTACACTAATTACCTCTAATCGCGATTAAGAACTTAAAAGTTACTATTCACCAAAAAATTATTTTGATCTCATTGAACCACATTTTACTTCTTAATGACAACCATGTATGTCGGATTTTTGAAAATCAAATCACAGAAGTGGTAATATTTTATTTAAATGAAAAATCAGTTATTTAACTACCACTTAGTGGTTTCACTATTCATCAAAAATTGAAGTTTTTCAGAACAATGCCAAAATTTCCCCCTAAGATATAATTGATATTCCGAATTCAAAAATGATGTCTATTTTACAAAATTCCCAACATATAAGTTGCATTAATTAATTTTATAATTAATTCCCGCTGTCACAACAAATAGCGTGTTTTTAAGAAACAATTTATATCAAAAGATTGGCAATTGTTTATGTCCAATTTCAATGTTAAATTAATCCTAATGACCACCATTGGATAAAATGGTAAAAATATATTATAATTATAATTTAAAACCACTAAATAGTATAATTTATCACTATAAATTATTTTGATTAAAAAAGTTGTTTTTAAGTATTTTTCACTACTCATAAAAAATTAGAAGTTCTCAGAAAAATACCAAAAATTCAACATAGGCTAATTTCGATATTCCGAATCCAAAAATGAAGTCCATTTTGAAATATAAAATTTCTATAATTTTAAAAAGTGGTTATTACTATTCATAACGCTTACTTTGATTAATCGTTGTGTTTTAGAACTCGAAGTTGCGTACAATGCAAGCTATTGCATTATTGAATGAGAAGCGTATAATGGAAGCTCGGGGTGTTACATTCTCCCCTCCTTCAATAAATTGCGTCCTCGCAATTTGAAATTTTTCATTGAAAAGAAAAGGTTGAAAATAGAAAATACCTTTGTGGAAAACCCACATCGGAAATAAGGTTAATAAAATTTAGCCTTAATAAGAGGGAAATGGAAATAAGAAAGTCACCACCAAATTATGATCTCGATAAGGAGAACATTGGTGGCAATTAGAGACATATAATTGGAGGAAAAACGTAAATATTTGTAGGGAGTGATTGAGGTCATCAATCACAATCAACTGTCAAATTGAGGGCCTCAAAGCCTTCAATCTATGTTGATTTAAAATATCATCAGTTAAACAAGACATAAGGTATTAGGGTAACACATTTTTTTGTTTTAATATCCCTTTACTAAAGTTTAAGAATTAATTTATTCATTGAATAACAGATAGGTATATATATATTTAGGCTTGACAATTAGAGTTTCAACATTCAACTCACCTTTCACTCAAAAAGATAATAGAACCCAAAAATATTATACTTATCCTAATTGTATAAGGTTCCAAATGTTAACACATACCATTTAGATTAGTAAAATTATTTTGTGATAACCATGGACTTCCTGTAGGCTAGTGGAAGGAAATAAAGGCCTATCGCACTATGGTTGTGGGTTCGATTCCTGCAGCTTTATCCGACACGACGGGTTATTCCCCACCCTGCAGGTTGTCCTTTTCCTAAAACTATAGTATTATAATATTCCAAAAATAATCTTCAGAAATGCTTTATCCTTAAACAATACTATCCATGGTTCAACTTAATCCATTCCAACCTTAATAGTTATCCCAAATACCTCCATCCGGACTTTCTCTAAAAGGTCTCTAAATTCCAAAATCAATTGTAACATCAGATTCCCCAAACAAAGAAAAGTTTCTCTTATTGTCACATACTAAAAATATGATTACCTTAATCATATTAAAACCTTACTGAAATCAACAAGTACTACAGTACAATCCATATATATATATCACATTATTCTTATAACCAGAATATAATCCTTGAGTCCAAAAGCACCAATACATTAATTATTCCGCTTCAACTGTAGTCACTGCATAAGATTGGACTTAATCCCTTGGCCTTTTCTGAGGTAAGTTTCCTTGACTCTTAGGACATTCATTTGCATAATGCCCTGTTTCCCTACAATTGTAGCATTCAACTTTGACAGCCTCTTTCTTTCCCATGCAATCACGAGCCTGGTGACCCTTTTCTCCACATTTATAACAAACTCCCATTCCTTTTAGGCAAGTACCAGGGTGATTCTTCCTACAATTATCACATAATGGAAAATCCTTCTTTCCCTTTTTCCCTTTATCGGTCTATTGTTCTACCGTTCTCTTCTTCTCTTGCTTTACTTTGTTGTCATAAGACTTAGAGAATTACTTTTCTGTCTTGATAGCACACAAGAAAATATCTTCGTATGATGAGAAGGATTGTGATACTAAAGCTCGACGGAGAAATGGTTTTAACCCATCAAAGAAATGATCAATCTTACTCCTTGGGTTACGTATATAATCGGCAGCATGCCTCACTAACCTTGTAATGTTAGCCTCATACTTTGCGACATTCTCATCCTCCTTCTGCCGCAAACTCAGAAATTGCCTTTCCATATCTGCTCGATGGTCACGAGGAAAGTATTTTTCTAAGAAAAGCTCTTTGAACTCCCTCCATTCCATATTCGATACGTTATCATCTTCCTTTGTGTTTTGAATCAGCGACCACCACTGATCGGCATCTCCAGTGTGGCGGTAAACTACCATGACAACCTTCTCCCTTTCACTACTCCCCAAGGCATGGAATATTTTCTCTAAGGAATTTATCCATTGCTCAGCTACTATAGGATTTGTACTCCCATTGAAGGTTGGTGGTTGTTGCCTCATGAAACGGTCTAGCATTGATCCTCCACGTTGCGGATCAGGGTGCTCCATACGAGTAAGGTTATTATTCATAACCTGAGTGAGTTTTCCCAGTATGGTAATAAGTTGATCATCACCAGTTGTATCTCCAGATCCACAATAATTATCTTGAGCAGGAGGGCAATCCCTACACGGAGTTCGTGCATTGATACAGTTTCCATTCCTTCCACTAGGCGCCATTTCTAAACAATGGCATAAACTAGATTAGTTTATGAATCAAAATACATAATTCCATACTTGTTAAACACTTTACATAAATTGAACTATTTATGGATATAATCCATAATCATAAAAAGAAAATGTTTTCTTTGAGGAATTATGTACTCATAACCCTTCATAGTGGTTTGTAAATAAAATGAGAATTATCCTAAGCATATCCCCCGGGAGTGTCGTAACCAAGAGTGCAGCAAGGCCCGTTGTCGTGCACCAGTTCCCGTTTGAGTCTAGCTCAAAGCGGTGTTTTCGGGTTTTACCCCTAGGTACATCTGTGCCAGAGCCGCCTCTACCAGCTCGTATCCAGACATGGATGTATTGCTCGGAAAACTCATAACATCTCTATAATACCAAAATTCTAGGAAGTTCTTCTATACTAATCCTCAAAGTCTATCTTTGGGCTATGTGCTCTAATCAGAGTTTATCTAAATCTAGCTTCCAAGGTTAGTACTAAACTGCCACTGATACCAACTGTAACGCCCCGACCCCAGCTACCCAGAGTCGGTGCATTACTTCGTAACATTGGCATGATCACAAAAGATCAAGTCTCGAAAGATCGATTAGTTTAGTAGCCTTGGAAACACTAGATACATTCTTAAACGTTACATTACATCAAAAAGTAAAAAAAACTACAATAACATGGTCTTCATAGTCCACACTCATATCCTCTTCTGACTATCCCTGCAGGTCATTCATAAAATACTTCTTCACATCCTAGAAAATATTAAAACATTGAATGGGGTGAGCTCAGATGCTCAGTAAGGATAACAATAATGCGGAAGCTTTCATAAATAAACATTAACATTTAAGGCAATGCTTAACTAAAACAAAAGCCTTTTAAACATGAACTTCAACATAATATGGCAAAAGTAAAATGAGATAATGCCATTTACTTATTCACATGGATATTCTACTGGTCGAATAATCACATGCAATATCAATAACCACTTTCATAATGTTGGAATGCATAATGCCAGACTATCATAACCACGTAGTCAAGGCCTCGTGCCAAGACCACAAATAATTTTTTGTCAAGGCCTCATGCCAAGACACTAGTTTGTCTCATGAGACCTGCCGATGCATCGAGGAGCTGTAGCGGGCTCCACCCGTCACTTATTAAGTCCAATGCATTCCTCATATGAATAGGTTTAAGCATATCATAAACCATAACATAATCGTATCACATAAAACATGCATATAGTAAACGTAACATTTCCACATTTCAATCACAAGATATCAATACAACACATTGATATAATAAAAACGCTTTCAAAACCATTTTCAATACCAAAATAAAAGAAAGTTAAAACTTTGTATTTATTTTTCATTAAAAAAAATGATGGCTTGTAGAGGAAGACGAAACTCAAATAATGGTCACGGCGGCGGAGAAGTCATTGTCGCCGCATAAGTACGGAAAGAAAAACATTCCCTTTTTTTCGTTTAGTAAAACACTTCGTATAAAAAAGATTCCTTTTGAATAAACGTAAAAGTCAAAGGGGTTTATACACCGTATAAAAGAAAGTTGTGTATAAAACCAAATATGCCTCAATGAAAGGAGATTGAGACGAAGTCTCTTAAAAAGATAATTTTTAAATAAAATATATCTATTATGTGTATTCACTATATGTACACATAAATAAAGTATACATACAAGATAGGACATAATAATATCATGACATAATTTGAAAGTAGGAGATTAACCCAAAGAATGGAAATTGGGTTAAGAAGTTCCCTTACCTCGTGTCTGACTTGACTCGACCGTTCTTTAACCACCTGAATAATAAACTAGAGTTAATTTCTATTTACTTAAGAACCTTTTTAATGTTAATTATTCCATTTATATCACTTATTACCATGTTATGAACATTATTTAATTATTTAAGTTAATAACGGTCGTTTTGTCGATCTTTGGTACTTGAGTCAAAAATAAACTTCTTATAATTACAAGTTGTTCATGTGGTGAAATAAACATTATATCCAGAATTATATTCATGATGTAGATATCATATATATCATATATATACAGTATATACATTCATTCATAATGTCACGTAACATTTAGGGGTAAGAAATGAAATGCACCGTTCATGGAGACGGTAAGCCGTACGTACGCATGGACGCTAATTTCATTTCTATTTCATATTTAATGGAATGAAATCATAATTATATAAAGGTATAATATATTTCCAGTATAATATAGTGTATAATACCATTTACTCCATCCTTTATACATCCCACATATGACATTAACGATTCAAATCACTTTGAGGGGGCGGTAGTCCGCACTTCCTAAAATGAAATTATCGCGTTTTACCCATAATGGAAATCATAAAGTATGCCATAAATGAGAAATACAGAAGAATAAGTAAAACATAAACATATTATAAATCATATATAAAAATAGTGACATCTTAATGACCACCTTTGAAGGTGTTATATGAGTGTTGAACAATCATCGTTTCTTGAGGAAGAAATTCGCCATCCACAGAAACCGTATGTTCTTTAACCATTAGATGTAGGTGTGTGTAAGTGTAGCTAGAATACTTCTTATAACAACATCCTAGTATATTTAGGATACTGTTTTTGTTACAAAATAAATGAATAAAAAGTGTTTAGGGGGTTGGAGAAGAAAAATAAAACAAAACAACATTAGAAAAGACATTACCTCAAAATCGGGTAACTCTTTTTGATTTGAGCCAAAGGCTTCCTTGGGAAGAGTTCTGCCCAAAGTAAGGCTTCTAGGAGTAATAGGGGGAAGTTGGGAGAGTATTTGGGCAGAGGTTGGCCGAGAAAAATGGCTTGAAGGTGTGAATAAGGTGGGAGAGGTGGGGGCCTTTTATAAGTGGAGAGGAGGGGCTCTTTTGGAAAGATTGAAATGTTACATTATTTCACAATGCTTTTCGGATTCTAAAGGTCCCAAACTTATATAATTCGAGGCTAAGTTGATAAGGTTTCTAAATCTCCTCATCCAATAGGCTTTGGACAAGTGTAAGCCTTGGATTTTGCATTATCTTCTCATTTTATTTAAATCGTTAAATAATGAGGTCATCGCTGCATCATAATGATGTCATAAATAATATAATTTATTTAATGTCTAAAAATTATAAAAAAAATACTATGATGTAGGAAATCTTTTTAGATTTCTAATGAATATTTATATCCAAAATTTTTACTTGTGTAACCCCACTTAAAAACTGTTTTAGTAAAACAACTCATGTTTGTGTCAATTTAATTTTAACATTAAATAAATATATATTAATGTCATTTTCCAACTAAAGTGGCTCCATGGGGTCCCCAAGTTGACCCATGGGTTTTATTGGTCGTCCATGACTCATCCAATAGGAGTAGGACAAGTTTCAAGCTCATCTCATATTATTAAAACATTATTTTTACCTTAAACTACACTAATTACCTCTAATCGCGATTAAGAACTTAAAAGTTACTATTCACCAAAAAATTATTTTGATCTCATTGAACCACATTTTACTTCTTAATGAAAACCATGTATGTCGGATTTTTGAAAATCAAATCACAGAAGTGGTAATATTTTATTTAAACGAAAAATCAGTTATTTAACTACCACTTAGTGGTTTCACTATTCATCAAAAATTGATGTTTTTCAGAACAATGCCAAAATTTCACCCTAATCTATAATTGATATTCCGAATTAAAAAATGATGTCTATTTTACAAAATTCCCAACATATATGTTTCATTAATTAATTTTATAATTAATTCCCGCTGTCACAACAAATAGCGTGTTTTTAAGAAATAATTTATATCAAAAGATTGGCAATTGTTTATGTCCAATTTCAATGTTAAATTAATTCTAATGACCACCATTGGATAAAATGGTAAAAATATATTCTAATTATACTTTAAAACCACTAAATAGTATAATTTATCACTATAAATTATTTTGATTAAAAAAGTTGTTTTTAAGTATTTTTCACTACTCATAAAAAATTAGAAGTTCTCAGAAAAATATCAAAAATTCAACATAGGCTAATTTCGATATTCCGAATCCAAAAATGAAGTACATTTTGAAATATAAAATTTCTATAATTTTAAAAAGTGGTTATTACTATTCATAACGGCTACTTTGATTAATCGTTGTGTTTTAGAACTCGAAGTTGCGTACAATGCAAGCTATTGCATTATTGAATGATAAGCGTATAATGGAAGCTCGAGGTGTTACAATTTACATATTTTTATATGATTCAAATCTAAAATCGTTTTCACTAGAAATATTGATTTATTGGATCATTTCTAACTCTTAACCATTTTAAATTTGACTTTATAATCTATCTAAATAAATGACTATTTCTTAAAAAATCATATTTTATTTATAAAACATTCTTGATTCACTTGTAGTTGTTTCTAAATTATTATTCAATTTTCTATTTTAAACGATCCTTGAATTTTTTGTAAATTGTACCAACAAGATTTATTCATAAAGATTATAAACACCAATTATTACATGTATTAAAATTAATTTTTCATCAGCTATAATGATATATGATGATTTTATTAGATGATTTTCTATGTATTATATAAATACTTTATTTTATAGACACCATTTTGATAATACCTCGTGTTATACCTTTTGAAAAAATTATGATTCCCAATACATACCATTTTTTACCATAATATTTATGTATGTTTGATTAAGTATGATTATTATGTGGAAATAATATTTATTAACATGTTAAGATGGGTTATACCATATATAACTCTAATTTATTCGGTAAGGTTGAGACTCATGAGATGTTTTGTGAAATGGTGTGGGTAGTTATCCTTGACTCATGCTACTATGTGAAATCTTCATGGTGCATATCCATGACATTTGGTCCTCAATGTTCAAAAATCCTTGACTCTTGTTAATTTAATTTTTTATATTTCTACAAAATTACTAATAATCCGTAATTTATTTTCCCATGATTATATGTTAAGATTCATTATAATCCATGTTATATTAATCATTATTTTAGGCCTTCTAACCTATGTGTTGAATATTTATTATAACATTTATTCCCTTATTTTTAAGTTTTTCTTATCCTTTTAGTCATGTTATCCCCATGTTATACAATGTAGATGTATGAGAACAATCAATTATAGTAGCTCATTTTGGAGTCTATATAAAAGTTATTTTTATGATGTTTAATTATGTTCATAATCTTCCCAGACAGTAGACATTTTGTTCCATAGATTGTAATGTGATAATTTATTTTTCTTAAAATCATGTAATTATATTTGTAAATGGAACAATAACTTTAGTTTTTATCATATCTCTTTTTAGTTTTTTTGGAGACCACAAATAAATAACTTTAGTAAGATCCACAAGGATGAGAATAAGCATAGGAAAAAACGCCGAAATTTTGTTATGTGTACAATAATTGGTTTATCAAGAAAATACATCACTAAGAAATTAACTAATGTATATAGCTCTATAAAATATGTATGTAATTGTAAAAATGATAAAAATCTCTTTTAGTTGGCTATAATGGGAACTAGTACACAAAAATTAGAACTAATTCACTCATTTTTGTCACTCCAATGGGAAATTAATTGGTAAATTCAATGTCTTCTAACGTTCCATAATATAGGGAATAAAAAACAACCCATTAAAATATAATTTATTAAACATATCAAGGATAACATTGATTTAAACTATGGTCATCACTTGTTACGATATAATTTTCTTTTAAAAGATTATCTTTTTATGTTCTATGTTTCCTTTAATGCTTGTTAGATAAGTCTTCAAGAAAACTAATTTTACTTTCTTTTCTTATTTTTTGAAGAGAAATAGAATGAAACATTACAAAAATAAATTTGATATGGAATTTTAATATTTCTCTAATAATATTCCAAATAGGATCGGAAAGGGTGCACAAAATTTCTTGATTGTAGTTGATCAGCTCGCCCATGATTTGAATCATATTATGATTATTGGGGAACTCCAGCCTCCTTCAAGGAAAGAGAATGTTTCCATATAATATTTTATATAGAAAAGACCTCCACTGTTTATTGGATCATCCGATCCCCTCCTTCAAGAATAATATATATACTACATTGAATAGATATTATCTATCATCTAGTGTTGTGAAGAATAGAAAGTCCTACTATCCATCTATTTGATTGATGGGGAAGCTGATCAGTGGTGGAAACAGATTAAAAATAAAATTACTTAGTGTAAATTTATTCCATGGATTGGGAGGAATTCATGAAAATGATGTTCAATAAATATATTCCCCAAACTCTCTATCTCAAGTTTGAAAGAGACTTCCTTGGAATTATGCAGATGGAAGATTATTCCAACAAGGAGTGTGTAGAAAACATCAAAAGGGTTTCATGATACATATCTAGAAATTTCATGAAAACAAAAATCAAGGTGGATCACTTTTGGAGAGGACTAATGATGACTGTACAAAAATTTATTGAGATTTAATAAATCGATAGTTAGGATGATATTGTTCATTTTTTCCTCTAAGATGAAATGGAGGTTTAAGACTCTCAATGTTCCCATGGGACCATTGACAATAACTGTAAAATAGGGTCTTATAAGGTTATCTAGGAAAATAAATTTCTTGATAAAATGAAGACTAAAAATCTCACATATCAAAATTGTAAGAATGACCATCTTGGGAAATATTTTAAAGGAATAAAGAATAGTTTTCAAATGTGAGTTAATGGGACATATACCTGAAAACTGTCGAATAGATATGAAGAATCAAACTAATGTGTAAGAAGAAATGAATGTTCAGATCAAGACTCTTTAAGTAGTATAGTGTTTCAATTTCAAGGAACATGGTCATTATGAAAAAAATCTCTATGACATGCGATGATAGAGGAAATCAATGAAAACATCCATGGTAGTAAATAAGGGATTAATTTAACACTACAAGTGAGGTGGAGTATGAAATTGATGTGAAGATAAGTATACAACTTATTCATTAAAAAATAGTGAATATAATATTTGATTTCAGTTATACATTATTTATATCATGATGGTTTAGTATAACTAATTATACACCACAAAAAAATGTGGATATTCGGTTATCTATTATTATAAAAAATGATAAAATTATTTAATCAAATATATATAACACCTACTGAGATTACATTTGAGGATTGAAACTCCCAGAAAATCTTTGGATAATTTATTCAGTGGAGTTCGATGTTATCTTGTGCATCGATTGGATATATTTATACCAAGGAAAAATTAACTAATGGGAATGGTATATCACTTTTAACATCCCGAAATATACTCCAATTCATTATAAGTATAAGTAGTAATATTAATTTCCATTATAATCATTGTCTTTAGTGTGGATATTACTACGTTATGGGAAAGAATGTGTTGCTCAAATGATTATGATACCAGATAGAATCATTTTCAAAGACATAACCATTGTAATGGACTATAGAGATGTTTTTCTAGAAGAATTGTATGGTAATACTCCTAAACAAGATGTCGAGTTTTTAATTGGTATTATTCTATTATATCTACATATTAAAATGTCACATTATAAAATGGACACAATAGAGTTTTAAGAAATGATGAAGATGTTATAGGAGAATCTTGACTTGGGTTTTATATGACCGAGTGCTTCAGCTTAGGGAGAAGCAAAAGTCAGTGTTTAGAAGAAAGAAATACCTATGTACCTCAAAAATTCTTATTGTGATCTTTCTAAAATCTTGATAAAGATAAAGTATCCCTAACCTGTTATAGATTAATTGATCCATTAGATAAATGGGGTTAGTTAATTCTCTAAAGAAAATCGTCGCTTATGAAATCACCAGCTAATGGTGTGGAAGGATGATATTCCAAAAAACTGACATTTGAAAGAGATATAGAGACTATGATTTTACTGTGATATCCTTTAGATTCACTATTTCTCCAGAAATGTTTATGGATTAAATTAATAAAGACTTTAGATATCACCTTGAAAAATTAATGGTATTTTTTTGTCGAAGATATTATGAAATATTCATAGAGAAAGGATGAACAAAATTAGATTTTTAATACTATTCTAATGAAATTGTAAAGGGAGAAATTGAATTAAAAGTATAATAAATGTTTCTTTTAGAAGGAGGAAGTATCAATGTTTATGAGTGTTATCAATATTAATGGAATATGGACCCTTCCAAGACTATGGTAATTAAAGACTTTCCCCTGACAATATTTGTAATAGAGATCTACATCTTCCGTGGTATAAATGCGCAGTGTAGACATTTTTGGAATAAATTTTAAAAATTTTCCAACCCAATAAATAAGATTAAAAGGAAGGGGGCTCTGTTTTTCCAAACTCAAGTATGTGAGGAAATATTTATGGAGTTTAAAAAGAGTTTTATCATTATGCCATTAATCACACTCCCAATAAGTGGATAACTCATTATGGTGTAATGTGATGCTTTAAATAACTTATTAAAATGTTTAAAATTGAAAAATGATAGTGTGATACCCTAATCTTTAAGGAAGTTGAAAATCCAATACCAAAACAATCCCACACATGATATGGAGTTAGTGACTTTTATCTTTGCATTGAAAATTTGGGTGCATTATCTCGTTGTGGAGATGTGTGAGATATATAATTACCACAAAAGTCTCTAATATATATTAAAAAAAATTAATATGCGATAATGAATATAGTTAAATCTCATCAATGATTATTATTATTCAATCCACTATCATTCCAGTGTGGAAAACAATTCAGATAATGATCTATGTAGAAAGGATCCTGCTTCTTAATCAATAATGATAATTGAAAAAGATCCAATATTATTATATTTGTAGACGATATAATACAAAATCATTAAGGGGTAATATTATAAATAATTTCCCAAATGATTTCACAACCATCCCTAATAGAGAAATTAAAAAATTATAAAACAAATGATGTGGAAATTCAGAAATCGGTGGAAGCTATTAGAAATGGGAAATCAACTGAGTTCAAGATTCATGAAGAATATGTTGTATGATTGGGGTCACAATTCTGTGTACCATCTGATACAATTTTAAAGATATATCTTTTGAGTAACACACATATCTCAACCATATCTATTCACCTTGGGAGAATAATAATATATCGAGATATCGAAGAGAATATTTGGTGAGACAATATAATGAAGGAGATCATATAGTATAAATCAAAGTACATGGTATGTCACCACGTAATGCTTGAAAGAAAATAGTCTTAGGGTAATAATATACCACTAATCATAACAACATGGAAGTGGGGGAACATTACCATGGAAATTTTCACTGGACATCCAATGACATCCTTTGGAAACATTGTTATATGGTTCATTGTGGGTCTTCTTACAAATACATCTTAGTATATACAATTTTGATAAGAATTATCATTAGATCAACATTCATGGATATATTTCAAAGATATGATAAGAATTCATGTCGTGCACTATCTACTATATTAGTTTGGGATCCAGGATTCACCACAATGTTCTGGAAAAGTCTCCAATATGAACTAAGCACTGAGTTGAACATTAGCACGACATATCATCCTCAAACTAATATCTAATCTGAGAAAACTATTCATAAAATTGAAAAAACATTGAGATGATGTTATTTGGACTTTAAATTAATAAGGGAATAACATCTTCCCCTCATTTATTTCTTCCAAAACAATTGTATACACCATATAATCTAATGATCCCCATATAAAGCCTTTTGTGGTAAATAGTGCAAAAAAATGGCATGTTGGGATGTTGTCGACGAGCATAATCTATTAGAACATGAAATGGTCTATGAAATGGTGTATAATGTCATAAAAAATCGATAACACACCAAGGAAGCCAAATGATTAAAAAATAGCTATCAATAAAATCTTCGATGAGACATTGACTTCAAATATGGATATATAGTATTCCTACACATATCTCTAAGGAAGAAGGTCATGACGTTTTCAAAGAATGGAATGAGAATTCCTAGGTACATTAGACCCCTTCATGATAATTCTTTATGTTGGAGAAATGTCCTATCGACTATAACATTGAAATAACATGTCTAAAATGAACGATGTCTTCCTTGAATCCCTATAAAGGAAGTACGTACTATATCCCCCACAAGTACTATCTTCACAGGTGGTATAATAGGATAATGATATTTCTTATGAGAAGAATCTGGTGGAGATCTTAGATCATAGACATAATGTTATATGTATCAAGACCATTGACCTAGTCAAAGTACAATGGTGGAAACATATGTACAAATATGAGACATGGTAACTAGATGACGAAATATAGAAAAAGTTCCCACACCTATTTACATCTTAGAGTGATAAATGACATTTTGAGGGAGGAATTTCATAATGTGGGGGGGGGGGGATGTAACGAACCAAGGATTTATCAGTGAAATTACCTAATTATAATTTTGTATTATAATATATTATTATAATATTACATATTGAACACAATAAAAACTGTGTAAATTAAGAATTAGTGAAATAAAAACTCTCTCTAGATGTGAATGAATGTATACTGATGAAATAGTAAGTTGACATTCTGAATAGTAATATTACCCTTATAAAAAGTAAATCAGCCAATTAAAAATTAAATATTTATATAAAATTATTTGTAAAATTTATCCATATTATAAGTTGATATATTATATAATTATATAATCTTATAACAATGTAAAAATTTAAAAATTATTTAATTAATTATTAGTATTTTTCTAAATCACATATATTTGATTTAAATTTTATAACTAATTTAGTAATGTAAAAGAAAATTTAAATAAATAAAATATATTAAAAAATATTTATTATGGTGACTTATGATTATAAGTTAATTAGAAGATATTTTCAATAGATTTCCAATATGTCAGAATTTTATTTTAAATATAAAATTATTTATTTTTCAATTAAAATATGATTTTAAATTATAATTAAATTTATCATATTTTTAAAACTATTTTAATAAAATGAAGTTAATTATTGAAATTAAAATGTCAAAAAAATGTTTGGGGTGAATTTTTGGGATTTTATGTGAAATACTGGAATTCATGGTGAACCATAAAAATTAATAATTTATGACTAATGCTTAATAAATGAAATTTTCCATTATACATGGTTCATGGATGATGTAATTGGTCACTATAACATACTCATATTCACTCTTTACTATTTTGGTCAAAATTATCATTACTATTAAATTTCTTGAGAAAAAATATTAAAATAATGATTAAAATAATTGGAAACCATCTTCTCCACCACTATAAATACTTCTCCACTATACATCCTCTCTTCACAACTATCAAGCTATTTTTGCTTGTCGAAATTATATTCAAATATCTTCAAAATCCCCTCTACCATGTCCATGAGGTATTGGTATTATAAAATAAAATAACATCTCCCTTAAATAACCACATCAAGAAGATATACTCTAGATGAAAATTTGTTTTTCATTTATTTTATTTTCTTTCATGAACCTTTTTTTCCATTCCTTTAATCCATTCATTCAAATTTTTTTGATAAATAAATTAACATACATGTAATTTAATATTTTTATTATAATGGAATAATTCACCATCATCTCTCATATCCACCCCTTTTATAATAGAAATTAAAACACAATCTGAGACTTTTTAATTTATCACATTCACGGTTGATGAGTTTACAATTTTAATAATAGTCATCAATTCTGGTAATGAAACCATGTTTATGGATAATGTAGACTATAATGTATGTATTATATCTTTTTAAGGCTCTAAAATATATTTTACATATGATATTAATTAATGATGAAAAATGTGGTTATTTTTATAAAAAACCGCCAATTAACCAAAATTGTTAATCATTAATGTATTATATAATGATTCTTCTTCAATCCAAATATCCAAATAAATATTATAACCATGTAATACATTTTTTCACTAATAAAATATATATCCAATTTTGGACTACCATTTACATCATAATTTTTAATCCGTGCATTTATTATAGTAATCAAATCCTGAAAACCATTGAAACAAACGCTCCAAAACAATGAAATCGAACATCACCCATAAAAAGGGTCATTATTGAACAAAATAAGCTTATTATAAATAAATTACATGAATATAGGTTCTGCATAAATTAATTAATCAATGAAATTTGGTTATCCCGAACATTATGATCATGTGAATGACATAATCAGACATAAGGTATGAGATTCTTCCCGAACCCCCAGTATTCTTTCATGGAATTGTTACTATATTTTTCCTCAAATGTAATTCTCTATTATTTTTATTTAAGTATTCTAAATATTTTTTATTTATTCAAAACAAATTTATCATTATCCTTTCATCCTTATATTTTGGGGATTTACCTATTTCTAAATGATTCCCTTCTAAATTCTCCATGATAAGTAAACCCAATTTAAGGGAACTTCCCAAACTCATAAATATTTTCAAGTGCTCAGTATAACCTATTATAAACAACCATTATTATTTTAATGTAAATAATTTAATGATTAAAACATACTTGGTTTAATTCTTGTTTTAAATAAATGTTTATGTGCTCTCCTGTTTTAAATGATCTTCGATATTTTAATTAACTAAAACCAAAATATTTTATTTCTAAAGATTCATAAACACGTTTTTTAGATGTATTCACTTCAATTTTTAATATATTATCATGAAAAATTCCAACTTGATAATATGAATGTCCATGTATGATTTAAATCCATCCTTTCAAGGACACCTTTGAGATAATCCCTTATGTTATTCCTTTTGAAATTATTCTACTACACAATATCTACCACATGAAACCCTTGTGGTTATGTATAATGTTTTATGTATGAATATTTATGTAAAATGAATATTCATGAACATTTTATGATTGTTGAACCTAGATTTCAATGCAATTTATTGGGAAATAATGAGTCTCATGTGATGTTATATGCAACGGTGTTGGCGGTTATTCTTTACTTGTACAACCATGAGAATCATTATTAGTGGTTAACTGTGAATTATTCTCCTCAATGTGAAATGATACTTATCTCATGATAATTTCATTTTTTATGTAGCTTCTACATTACTAGGACTCCATATTTATAGGATCCCTTGTTTATATGTTTGATTCAATATGATCCATTTTTTATATCATTATTTCATACTTTCTAACCCATGTTATAAAGCGTTATTCTTATATTTATTCCCTTACAAGGATTTTTATCTCACACCATTTCTAATGTTATCCCTAGGTTATCCTATTCCTATGAATGAATGTAATATAATTTAAGAGCTCATTATGGAGACTAAATGAATTTTGTTTTAGTGAGTTTTAATTAACTACACATTCATCCATGACACTAGGATTTACCATCCAAGGGTTGTAATGTGATATTTTATAATGATTAATATCATTTAATGATATATGTAAAAGTAATGGGATCATATAAAAATAATAAAGTAATAAATTGTTAATGAGGTACGAAATAGGGAAAAAATCAACAAAAAATAATGCAGGTATTCTGTAACACCCCGAGCTTCCACGGTATGCTTCCCTTTGAATAATACAGTAGCGTGTGTTGTACGCAACCTTGAGTTCTAACACACACCACGACCAATCAAAGTAGCAGTTATGAATAGTTATACCTAATTTTAAAATTTACGAAATTATATCTCTCAAAATGGACTTCATTTTTGGATTTGGAATATCAAAATTATCCTAAGTTGAATTTTTGGTATTTTTTTGAGAACGTCCAATATTTATGAATCGTGAAAAATACTTAAAAACAAATTTTTTAATCAAAATAATTTATAGTGATAAATTATATAATTTAGTGGTTTTAATGTATAATTAGAATATATTTTTACCATTTTATCCAATGGTGTTCAATAAAATTAATTTCACTTTGAAATTGGACATAAACAATTGTCAGTCTTTTGATATATACTGTTTCTTAAAAACACGCTATTTGTTGTAATAACGAGAATTATTTATAAAATTAATTAATTCAACTTATTTGATTGTAATTTTGTAAAATATATATCATTTTTTAATTCATAATATCAATTATAGATTAGGGTGAAATTTTTGCATTGTTCTGAAAAACTTAAATTTTTGATTAATAGTGAAACCACTAAGTGGTAGTTAAAAAATAGAATTTTTCATAAAACTTTATTTTACTACTTCTATGAATGAAATTTCTAAAATCCGAGAGATATGGTTAATATCAATTAGTAAAATGTGGTTTAATGAGATGAAAATAATTTTTGGTGAATAGTAACTTTTTACTTTTATTTACCACGGTTAAAAGTAAATAGGTTAATTAAGGGTAAATATGATATTAATATTACCCTAACACATGTCCTAATTCTATTGGACAAGTTTATCTAGACCAAAAACAACCTTAGTAATAAAATATTATCATTTAGGCCCACTTGAATTAGATTAGGAAATTTATTATTATTTAATTCAAAGAAGAGTTAAAAGAGTTAAAATCAAATATTATTTACTAAAACATTTTTAATATAGTGTTATACATAAGATAAATTCGATTGTAAATATTAATTATAAAGATAAAAATATTTCCTACCTAATTATATTTTATTTATAATTTTTAAACATTAAATAATTTAATTTATTTATGACACAATGATGATGCAGTAATTACCTAATTAATGAAAAATTAGAATAATTGATTTTATAAATACCTAAATAAATATAATTTGAGACTTTTTATTAATTAAACTAATTTTATAGGTTAATATTACATGTTATTATTGATTTAATTAACTTTTTTCGAAGTAATAATTCTGTTATAAATTTTTAAAAAATCAATTATTGAATAGTGTCAAATTTGACATAGACTTTTTAAAACCAATATTATATTATTAATTGATATTAAATTCCTAAAAATCTACGGTTCAGCCAAGAGACTTATATAATAATAGTTGTATCATTAATGGACCACTTGGGTGTCTCTTGGATGTATATAGTATGTTTATTAACCATATAATATAAAAATACAAAGAGACATTGTAAAAGTTAAACTAATTAACTAAGAGTTAATACTTAAAGACAAGGTTAATATAGTAACCCAAACCTGTCTAAATTCTATTGGTTGAGTGATTTTTTACCCATACCTATCTTGAAATTTAAATAATCTACTTTGGAGCCATTAGAAACCGAATATGAGTTTATTATAAAATAATATTTCTAGCATTTCCAAAGGTGCCCCTCACCCCTATTATAAAAGGGAACTCTCCCTTATCAATAACTCACACCATCAAAGACTTTTGGTTCGGTAAAACTCTGCCCAAATAATCTCTCAAGTTCCCTCAATTCATCCTAGAGGCCTTCCTTTAGTCATAAAGCCAACCTAAGGATCCATTTTGATCAAATCAAAAGGTAGAACCCGAAGAAGAGGTAATGATTTCACCACCCCTTTTCATGTTCTTTCTTCCTCCACTCCTTCATTTATTGTTATTAACATTATAAAATAATAAATCCAGTATATTATATATAATTTGATGTTATTATAAACATTTTACAACCATATTTAAGTATTTTATCCATCCTTTGAATAACATGTTACAATACGTCCGTACGTACGGCATACCGTCTCCACGTTGTGGTGTAATTGTTATTCATTAAATTATTATTTGTATGGGTATAATAATGATGTGTAATTCATGTAAATAATAAATATAACAAGATAATTATTATTTATATATGATATACCAACCAATTATATATTATTTTAATATCAAAAGAATGATATTTTAGCTCGTGCGTACGTACAGATTACCGTCTCCACGACGCGATGAGATTCATTTCCAAGTTCACCATTCATCGACGATTATAAAAATATATATTACTAATAAGTATGTAATATATGACATAATAATTCTACTGGAGAAATATATATTTATATATATAATGATTTATGTACTTACATATATCTTATTCACTTACTTCTGTTCAATACTATATGAAAACAAAAACATCATTTATGCGTACGTACTGACTACCGTCTCAATAAACGGTGTTTTCCATGTCATATATATGTATATTTGTTGAAGATCCTTTCATCACAGAATCTAAAGATTGGAAAAGGGGAATATCTGAGCTCAAAATGATGCCACCTTTTAAGAAAATATCAAAAATCGACAAAGGCATGAACAAGGGATCAAAAGCAACTATGCAGCGCAAGTTATATCAGTGTCGCACAAGTTCACTTGCGCGACACCTTATGGTCACGCAAGTGACTTGCACGACCTAAGTGATAACCTCACAGGGTCTTCTCCTGCCTATAAATAGACCCTGTGGGCCACCCATTCTAGAGAGGATCTTTTTCCAGAAACTTGGATTGAAGCTCCCAACGCCCAAGTCTCTTCTCAAAGCTTCCGGAACATTTCTAAGGTAATTTATTACCTAGAACGGAAGATCTAAAGAGAGGGAGGAAGGCCTAAGTGTTGAAACTCATCAACACTTGCGCGCATGAGTGGCCAGCCCATAAGGGATGTGGTCAGACTTGCGCGCCGTCTTACTCCTCGATAGAACTTGCACGTCCCTTTTCTGGAAGAACCTGAAGAGGAATATAAAGGATTTAATAAAGAGTCGCTCAAGTATTTCAATGCTGGTTGACCATCGCGCAAGTACACCATGTTTCGCGCAGGTATACCTGCGTGACCAATACTTGCACGCCCACACAGTACTTGCGCGTCTTCCAAGACTTGCGCGCCCCTTCCTTTTTGGGTGCCCATCTTGCCCATTTTACCCCTCTTAAGCCATTACTCCTTTTCTATTTAAGATTCAGTTTTCAAGACACTTTTCAAAGCCATTTATGGCATGATTTCTTGATTTGAATTCCTAATCTGAAAGGAATTCGGTGGAATATCTCCCAAAACATAGTGATTTACATATCTTTATTTCACTAAAGATTGAGAGTTCATTCATTCAACCTTATACTTTAAATCCTTAACCTGGGTCTCCTTTTTAAGGAATAATCCCCAGTCCTAAGTCCTCCAAACTTGGGCATCCTCCTCATGAGTAAGCCCCAAACCCGAATCCTTAACATGGGCCTCCTTTTTTAGGAATAAGTCCCAGTCATAATCCCTTAACCTGGTTCTCCTTTTCGGGAATAAGTCCCAGTTATAATTTTGGGCTTCCTTTTCAGGAGTAAGCCCCAAGTCCCCAAACCTGGACCTCCTTTTTAGGAATATGTCCCAGTCATAAATTTTGGGCTTCCTTTTCAGGAGTAAGCCCAAAGTCCCTTAATTTCTCTTTAACCAGTCCTAATTTACGTTTGATCTGGGATTCCTTCTCAGGAGTAAAACCCAGTTATCAATCCTCTCCTAATTTGGGTTTCCTTTTCAGGAATAAATCCCAAGTTAGAGTATTCAAATCTCAATGAAGCACATATACCTTTATAGACCCTGTTCTTGGATTTTATCCCTAAAGTAAATCCTAACCTTCATTTATCTAGGTAGTCATACATACATAAGCCCCAAAACATTTCTTATGATTACATCATTCATGGACCAATTGTCTATTTTATTACCAATACCTCTTGTTTCTCACACCGAGCATGACTCACGTGAGCTTAGAGGGTAAAAGTAATTATGACATCCTTCTTTGAGCCATCAATCATAAACATAATACTCCCTTATTCAAACTACATGGGTTCTGATTCCTTTTCCAAAACAAAGGATATGTAGTTAGCCCATCTACGGGTTCGATCCCAACTCTGAAATAATTCACGTCCTTCTGAATGACAATAAACTTCATGTGCCCCGCTGAGTGGCTTTAAAACCAGCCTGGTCATCATAATGACCAAGAGTCTTTTATATAAATGTTTTGAAGGATACCATTGACCAAGAATCTCTAAATAGATATAGATGATTCTCTATTGATGAAGAACCTCAAATACATATAAAAGATTCTCTAAATTTCTTACATATTTAATCATTGATTGTCAAAACTGAAGGAAAGCTCATTTTATACTTGGTAATGTAGTAAATATTCACGAACATAACTTAAATCTATAAAGAGAGTTCCAGAATAGACAATAATTCCCCTCAAAAAGGTGTGATGAGTCCGACCTCCCATCCTCTCGACCAATGCATATTCCTAAGCCTCATCATTTCACAAGCTAATGAGCGCCTACCTTTGGAAAGTAGGTCCAAATGGATGTGGAATCATTGGATGTTTCCGGTTCTACGAACAAACCCGTTAGAAACCGATCAGAACGTTTGAATCTCCCATCTAGGAGGTCATCCCTGAATTCTGAGGGAAACAAAAAATGGTGAACCTGATGTGAATCCTTAACCAAGTTAAAATGATATTTTACCTATTTGTTAAGACCCTATTTTAAACTCAATAATAGGGCTAACAAAAACAATCATTGACATTTGTACTCATCCAAAGGATGAAGTAGCTGAATTTATCTTGATTACGTCTATTATATCAAATAGGCACTCTTTTCCAAGATCTTATATATTTCCATAATGGCTGCTCTCAAAATCAAACCTGTGAATACTACTGCTGCAAATACCACTGCTGCTATTCCTACTAGATCGTCATCCACTCTGAGGATGACATCACCTACTCAGCGTCTTCAATGCTGGGTATCAAATGCACCAGTTAAGTAGTACCGTCAGCACGGTACCATCCCAACTCTGGAGGCAACCCGACATGCCCTCCAAGTGAACAACTCACACAGGTCATCCAGACAATGACGACCAGTGATCAAGAGGCAGGCGGTGCTAACTACCGTCTCCAACCGTTTCGGGTCGTTATCCCCAGAATGCAATTTCCATTCACTCCCTTACTATGAGGAAGTGAATGAGCAGGTCCCTCAGGGACTTAATTCAAAAAGACAGGAGTCCTTCCTGAGGGCTCCCATCAACAATCGCCGCCAGACTCGTGCGGCAGTGCGCCCTCAACATGATGAGGGTACCGACTCCAGGCATTCGGCTCAGGTTCCTCGAACCCGAGCAGGCAAGACGAACCACCAGAGACGGAATCCGGTTAACAATGGGCAGGTTTTCATCCCTCCTATCTCCGGAGAAGTCCACCAATCTAACTTGGTGGTGAAAACGACCAGGCACACACACATGTCCGTTTTAATTCCGCTGTCCAGCAGACTCATCTGGCAGCATCACGCCAATCCCACCAGGCAATTCCGATGGAGTACTATAGGCAGGAACATACACCTGCTTATACATCATCAGTTAGTCAGCAGGCTCACCTGACTACATATAATGGATCTCTCAACCGCATTTGGCGAAGTGTAATCAGCAGGCACATACACCTGCTAGTACTAATCAAGCCTACCAACAGTCTCTCTTGGTAGCGCACAGAGAAGTCAGTCGGAAAGCTCCAACAACAAACAGGAGGCAGAATCAACTCTCTGCCTCCACACTTGAGTACTGTCAGGATTCACTGACAGGAAAAGGAGGATAGGAGCAGACACATACACCTACTCCAAGCCCGGAATGGACGTATATCCCCGTTCCGGCAGCTAATGTCACCACGCATATTTTGTCAATGGTGAAAGAGCAGAAGAAAATTCCTACTCATATTGTAGATGCTTACCAGGATATCATAACAGATTCAGCATCATCTCAGGGAAAGACACATAAATCTATCCCTAACAGTGGAGTGACACATCAACTATTCACTCCAGAACAGACACACACATCTATTCCAGTCCAAGATGGTTATTAGGCATACTCCCCCATATCATACAGACAACCAAGTCAGGCACATACACCTGATTTGAGTGGAGACCGTCAGCCTAACCTGACCATCTTTCATGATTAGGCACATACACCTGCTCAGAGCAACCACTTTCGTCAACAAGTGGTTTCCAAAGCGAGTAAGAAGGCATCTAATAAAAAGATCCACCCAACAAAGTCAGGAGATCAAAGGACAATCTGTAACAAGGCCTTGCTTGATACTGGTGTTCTTGAAGCCCTCAGACATTTATCTGTTGGAATTCAAGATTCTACTCCCTCAGTTCCCAATAACGGGAACATTAATTCCAAATGTCTTCAATAGAAACTTCTTCATGAAGGTTTTCTTCGTGACAATTCAGTCAATCTTGAAGTTTCGTCTTCAGATGAGAGCCACAGGAACCCTCTGTGTGGTCAGAAGACCAAGGAGCAAGAGATCTCATCTTTTGCTGTAACCCATTATGGTGGTCCTCCCCATGATGATGAATTTCGCTGCGAAAGTACTCTCCGCAGTAGTGATTCACATTTCCTGGAAAATAATCCAGTGGACAATGTAGTGCAGAGAAAGCCCTCTTATCTTGAGGCACTTGCAAATGCGAAACCAGTCATGTCTGATGCTTTATCGCTAGCAAGTGAAATACTTTCTCAATCAGAAGATAGCCCAGGGTGTAGGTCATTCTCCGAACCACCCCTAAGTCATGCATCTTCTATTTTAATCAATGATCTCTCTACCAATCTTGTTGAATTCGATGAAGCAACACGGAAACACCATCTCTAGTCAAAATAGGTAGAAGAATATTCATTTAATGATGAAGAGGAAATGCTGAACATGAGGAAAAAACTGGAAAAAAATGAGGTACCAGTCATGTTTTGGCCTTTGGATGACTCCTAGTATGACGTTCCAAAGATGTTGATGGAAGATGGAATCCATGATCTTCGTCTCAACATATGAAAAATTCTTTTTCAATTGAAGAAGAAGGTATTATCTTATGATGAATATGAAAATCATCTTAAGATAATAGAAGGGCTACAACGTCAGATTGACTTGGCATCTCTATCAGTCTCTCGGTATCCGAAGGCTGAAAAGCAACATAGAACCCGTCAACGTTCATGCCTTGGCGCACTAAGAAAATTGCGTCAGTTAATTTCCAACGCTCCATCTGGTGTTCATATCAGAGGATGGGGTGTTCACAGAGCACTACATTTCAAAGTTCTTTCCAGTCAGCAAAGCCCACCAAAAATAGTCTCATGCAATGTTATTGCCCATGGCCTGCCACAGTCAATGGGCTTTGTTCATAATCAAAAGCTTGCTCAAGAACAGGCTTCAACTAGTTCCTCTCAAAATCAAGCATATATAGAACAAGTTTTTGAATTTCTCCTACATCAAGCAGGCGAGAATATTTCACAAGCCTCTCGTATGGAGCAAACACATCATCAAATGACAGAAGTTTTGGAAATCATCCAACGGTCTGTTAAACCAGGTGATAAAAGTGGATACAGGTTAATGCATCCAGCAAATTTCTGAACTATGATTTGCAAGATCAAGAGATATTTTAAGAAGGTCTCAGACATAGCATGTCAAGAGCCACCCCAACTTGTCAGACTAGGGACTTCTTTAACCCAACCCTCAGAGTCAACAAATGGGATTCGAGGAGTTGAGCGGAAGCAGCAAGAACATCTCCAGTTTACAAGACTAGGGACTCTTTCAAATCATCAATCCCCTTCTCAGAGAATATCGGTCTTTTATCGATTGGGGACGAAGCCCCAAGAGGAACGAAGAGCCAAATTATCAGGAGATTCCCTCCAAATTATAGCTCGTCAAGAAGTTCCTAAAGGATTAAATCAACAAAAGGCAATGTCTCATCAAAGACATGAAAGAAGACAATATCACAGAAATGTTGATAGAAGGGATGTGATGCATTATGCATCAATCAATGGAATCAATGCCCTTGTTGCTAATCCACCAGGGGAGACTCACTCAGGGGACTCAGATGAAGAGCGTCCTGCTCAAGTAAATGTACACGCCGATACAAATGAAGAAGGTGTGCGTACACGAAGTCAAAGGATTACTCAGAACCTAGGTAATCCACTTCCTTCTCTCCAAAAAGTATCCAAAAAAGGGAGGGGAAATAATTAGGTTACATATCCTTCCTCTGGAGAAGGTCAATCGCTCTCATTAGAGAAAAGGTTTTCACAACAGGAGGAAGAAATGAAAGAATTAAGAAGGTTGAATACAGAACTACTTCAGAGTAGTCTTCTTCTTAAGAATGATGAAGTCCGACAACCGAAGGAATTTGTTGCAGCTACTAAGATGGATCAGGAATATCCTCCTTTATCAGTACACCCTCAGAGGTCTCATCCTACGGTTCAAACGCAACAACTGTTGGCAGTGCTACCATTAGTTGCAACACCAATCACCACATCTGTCCAAGCTCCATTCATTGCACCTACCCAAGACCAAATTCAACCTGATGTTTCTCAAAAGTTAATAACTACTATTGAGTCATTAATAGCTCGGTTAGAAACTATGGAAGGGAAACAGGCGCAAGTTCAACCAGAAAAGAAAGTTTATCCTGAATGGGTAGATTCAATTTCTCCTCCATCCAGTTTTGGAAACCCTATTTTCCCTACTTTCAATGGATCAGGCGACCCTGAACAACACTTGATACATTATGTGTCTTGTTGTGATCCTATGATGGGAACTCCAGAGCAGCAAGAAGCAGTGAAACTAAGATGCTTCGTGTGAACCTTGCATGGACCAGCTTCTGTCTGGTATACAAGCTTGCAATCCTGGTCAATCATCGGATGAGAGGATCTTCGCCAAAAATTCCTTCTTCAGTTTAGCTCAACTTTGCCAAAAACCATAGTTTTTGATCTTACAAACTGCAAGCAAAGGGAGAATGAAAGAGTCTCTGATTTCATTGCTCACTGGAAGGCATTAACATATTCCCTGAGTTTAGCACTCCCTCAGGAAGAGCTATTGCCAATCTGTGTGGCAACTTTTCATGACGAATTACGTACGCCATTGATCCCTGTGAAATACAAAGGAGGTTTTCGAGACCTTACTTCAATTGCTCAGCAGATTGAAGATTCTCTTATACAGGCTAAGGCTAAATCTCGTGTAATTCCATCAGCTCCAGGAAGGAGAATGGGTAAAGCGGAAACTGCTACAGTTATGCTTAAACAAGTGCCTGTACCTATTTCTACTTCAAAACCTTCATCTTCTCAAAGGGATCCGCCTCCTGGATGCCAACAACAAAGGTCATTTTGTCCAATTAATCAAAGAGATCAACGACGAAAACAATTTGAGGATTTGAAGAGTAAAAAATACTCTTTCCAAAATGAGCAAGTTCCTGGTTACTTCATTTCAGCTCTAGAAAGTAATTTGGTTCAATTACCAGTTCCCAAGAGGCCAAACAAGGAAGGAGATGAAGACCGTCCCAATTATTGTCCCTTTCATCAAATGTTGGGGAATCCCATCCAGGAGTGTTTTGTCTTTAAAGACCTCCTGCAAAAGATGGTCGACTTAGGACAAGTCAAGTTGAAAGGTTCTTCGAATTAGGTAGCATGTGTTACTGCTACAGTTCCAGAGGAGGAAGGTGAATGGAAAGAAGTCAAAAGCAGAAATGCACAGAAGTATGATGATTGGATGGTCAAAAAGACAATCAATTGGACTCATGCCATTTTGCGAACACAATTAAAGAAACCAATTGTGTCTTCTGCCATGCATATTGTGGTAAAACCCTCTTCGTCAGAGGGAAAGTCCTCAAAGAAACGGTTTGATTCAAAGAAGGAAAAATAATCAGAAGAAGATGAGTATGTGTCAAAGCCTAAATTGTCTTTGACTATGGCAGACTGTATGCCATCTACTTCAAAGCCACGGGCACCGCCCCATCAAATGGAACAACCTAAACAGGCTAGTCAGGAAGAGTCTTTATTAGACGAAGAGTTAATCTTCGGTTCTGTTAATATGATTCAATTAACAGATCCGTATTCCAGTCTTAATTTCAATTTTGATGAGCCTGAATTCCCTATATTAAATAAGGGAATCCAAGGAAGTTCTAGAGGTTCAAGTTATAGGGGAAGACATGGATCTTTTCAAAGCCACTACTCCAATTCTACCCCTGCTAGCACTGTGTATGCAGCAGAAACTCATGGTAGAGCCCTTCAGTGAGCTCAAAAAGAACAAGCAAGTTCTTCTGCCAATAGTCAACTCAGTCTTGGCACAGTTATTTTGGAAGACCGATTAAAGATTCCATATTCTTTATCTCAGCAAGTAAATGGATCTAATCAGTATAATCTTCCAAAACCAAGGATGTTTCCAACTTCTATCCCAATACAACATGCATCAGCTTCCAAAGCATCTGCTTCCAAGGTACCTGCTAAACCGCATATTCCTGTTGGGAAACGAAGACCTCTTGATCAAAAGTATTATATATTGAAACACTTGGCCCAAGTACCAGCCAAGTTATCAATTTTGGTTGATTTGAATCTATCAAAAGATCTTTGTGAAGCACTCATCGAAGCTTTGTCAAGTCCTCACGAATTTGAAGCTGAAATAGCTGCAGCGGAAGTCTATCACATAGAGAATAATCCTGCAGAATTCCATGCAGTGATATCTTTTACTAATAAAGATTAAGATGATGTTGTGCATGGTCACATAAAACCTCTTTACTTATCTAGAAAAGTTAATGGTGTAGATATCCGAAGAGTTTTCATTGATAAGGGTTCAGGAGTCAACCTTATGCCCATTCGTACACTTCGCCGATTAGCCCTCACAGAATCTGATTTATCTCCTTCTACCATGATGTTACAAGGATACGATAAAAATGATCAAGAACCACTGGGCGAAGTTACACTCAGAACTCAGTTTGGAGATCTTGTATCCAATTCGGATTTCATGATTGTTGATCAAGACTTAGCTTTCAACGTCTTCCTTGGAAGACCCTGGCTACATCAGCATGTGGCTATCCCTTTATCATACCATCAATGTCTCAAATACTATTTCAATGGTCAAGTTGTAACATTATATGGTGACAAGGCCCCGTTCAAGACATGTGAGTCTCAATACATTGAGGTAGAATTTTATCACATGAAGGGAAGAGAGAAATCTACAATAAAGGAAATTACCAAAGTTAATGCTCCATATGGTTTGGAGAAGATTCCAATAAATCCATTTACACATGTGAGTACAGATTATGTGTTACCTATCAGTCAAATTGACAAAATAGGCCCAAATCAAAATACTCTTATGGAAAGATCCATAATGTCAATTATAGAAATTGAGAGAGACAACATTGGAGAAATTGGTAACCTACCAAATAGTGATGAAAACACAAGTAGTGACGTTTTCATTTCATCTGCTGAAATCCAACAGGTCTATACTCCTCCAATCAGGCTAGAAGAAGTTATAGAAACATCAAAGGTGAATAATTATGTCAATTCTCATTCCATCATCTCCTCTTTATTTCCCAAAGAAGGCCCTTTATCATCAATAGGGTCAGAAATGGAAGCTTCTTCTTCAAAATGTGCAAATTTTGACATCTCTTCTGATCATGAAAATTTCATTTTGTCATCTACTATGCAAGTAGAAATGGACGAAATAGCACATGATGAAGAGGAAGAGGAAGAGCTTAGAGATGCTCCTCCAGCATTTGAAGAGGGTATCTCTACCACTGTGGATGAACTCAGAGAAATAAATTTGGGTACAGAGAAAGATCCACACCCCACTTTAATTAGTGGGGCCATGGCCATTGAAGAGAAAGAGATGTATATTTCTTTTCTAAAGCAAAATAAAGATATTTTTGCTTGGAACTATAAAGAAATTCCTGGGCTTGATCCTGATGTTGCTACTCATCATTTGGGTTTACCAAAAGAACATCGAGGATTTAAGCAAGCCGCGAGAAGAACACTCCCAACTTATGATTCCAAAATTGAAGCTGAAGTGGATAAGCTGATCAAATCTAACTTCGTAAGAGAAGTTCAATATCCCAAGTGGTTGGATAATATTGTCCCTGTAAAGAAGAAGAACGGACAAATTAGGGTTTGCATCGATTTCAGAGATCTTAATCGGTATTGTCCAAAAGATGATTTCCCAGTTCCGATTACAGAACTCTTAATTGATGCGACAACTAGCTATGAAGTACTTTCCTTCATGGATGGATATTCTGGATATAATCAGATCTGAATGGCCCCAAAATATGAGGAATCTATAGCCTTCAGAGCCCCTCAAATAGTGTTTTGTTACCGGGTGATGCCCTTTGGTTTAAAGAATGCAGGTGGAACATATCAACATGCCATGCATCGTATCTTCAAACCTTTCTTAGGGAAGTTTGTTGAATACTATGTAGACGATTTGGTTGTTAAATACAAACAAATCTCTAATCACTTGGATGATTTGGAAGTTATATTCCACAAGCTTCGACAACATAATTTGAAGATGAACCCCTTAAAATGTGCTTTTGGGGTAACCTTAGGAAAATTCCTCGGCTTTGTTGTACGCCATCGTGGTATTGAAGTCGATCCTTAGAAGACCAAGTCAATCCTTGGTATGTCACCTCCTCAGAATTTGAATGAATTAAAAGGACTTCAAGGACATTTATCCTATATTCAGCGTTTCATCGCCAATTTTGTAGGCAAAAGTTTAGCCTTTACCAAATTATTGAAAAAAGGAGTCACTTACCAGTGGACTGAAGAATGTCAAGAAGCGTTTAATGTTCTCAAGAAATACCTCTTGAGTCCACTGGTACTCATGCCACCTGTTGAAGGTAGACCACTTATCCTCTATGTGACAGCTCTAGAGCTATCATTGGGTGCCTTTCTTGCTCAAAAGAATGATGATGGGACTGAAAATAGCCTCTACTATCTCAGTAGAACTATGCTTGAAGCAGAAACCCTATATTCAAGTATTGAGAAGTGTTTCCTGGAATTAATCTTTGCAGTTCAGAAACTAAGACACTAACTGAAACATCACGAGTTCCAATTGGTATCTCGCAATAATCCGCTCAAATTCATCCTTAGTCGTCCAATGCTTACAGGACATCTAGCAAGGTGGGCAGTTATTTGGCAGTAGTTCGACATTCAGTATGAATCTCAAAAGGCAATAAAAGGCCAAGCTCGGGCTGATTTCCTGGCTGAACATCCTTCAGTGGAAGACACGTCTTCAGATATTGAACTCCCTGATGAGGAAGTTTTCTCTATTCAAGAGAGTCCTCAAACATGGGAAATGTATTTTGATGGTGCTTCCAGAAGTCCAACATGGAAGAAAATGGAAAATCCTAAATTCAACAAAGTTGGTTTAGAAATTGTGCTCATTTTTCTAGATAAGGCAGTGTTACCTTATTCCTTTTTATTGTGGGAAGGTGGTACCAATAATGAAGCCGAATACCAAGCTCTTATCATAGGCTTGGAGTTAGCGCTTCAAGCACAAGTGAATCACTTAAAGGTGATAGGTGATTCAGACCTGGTAATCAAACAAGTCAATGGGGATTATGCCATCAGAAAAGAAGAATTAATCCCTTTGTATGATTACGTCAGAGAGTTAAAGGCTGAATTCCCTTCAGAACCAACATTTTCTTATGTCCCAAGATCACAAAATGCTCAAAATGATGCGCTGGCTAATATAGCCACAGCTCTAGCAGATCCAAATCGGGATGAGACAACCATCAGTATTGCCCACCGTCGTGCAATTTCACCTTATGTTCAAGCCATAATAGAGGAAATTAATGAAATTAGTCCCATTCATGAACTGTATGGTCATACCATAGGATGGATGTCACCTATCAGGGAATACCTTCAAAATGGAACACTTCCACCTGATAGAGCCAAGAAAGAACAAATCCGATGACATGTGGTCAATTTTACTCTTTATGATAGCCCAAACCACCTAGAGAAAATTCTCTACAAACGTGGTTTTGATGGAGTTCCCTTCAGATGAATTGATGGTGAAGAGACAATGGCTGTCATGATAGAAGTGTATGTAGGAGTCTGTGGTGCCCACCAGTCTGGACAGAGATTGTCTGATCAAATTCGAAGGCTTGGATACTTTTGGCCTTCAATGATACAAGATTGTGTTAATTTTACAAAGAAGCGTCATTCATGTCAATTACATGCCAACTTCATTCATCAACCTTGAGAGTTGCTTCATACAGCTAAATACTCATGGCCATTTTCCACATGGGGAATGGATGTGGTGGGACCTTACCCTTCAGCTACGACCAAGCAGTTTAAGTACATTCTTACTGCTACTGATTTCTTTTCCAAATGGGCAGAGGTAGTACCTCTGAAAGAAGTCAGTTCTAAATGAATTGTTAGCTTCAACAAGTCTAACATAATTACTATATTTGGTGTCCCTCATACCATATTGATGGACAACGACACCAACTTCTGTTCTTCTGAGGTGAAGAAATTGATCAAGAATACAACATTAAATCCAACCATTCATCTCGGTATCATGCGGCGGCCAATGGACAAATAGAAGCCTTTAACAAGACTCTTTCAAATATACTGCAAAAGATGGTGGATAAGGATAAGAGGTCATGGCCTGATAAACTCTTTCATTCTTTATGGGCTTATCGGACTACCACCCGCAATGTAATGTGGTCAACTCCATATTTGTTGGTATATGGAACAGAAGCAGTCTTGCCAATTGAATTTCAATTTCCCTCACTCAGAGTAGCCATTTGTGATCAGTTATCTACATATGAGCAATCCCAAAAGCGATTGAATGAATTGGAATGGTTAGCTGAGAAAATATTGTGCACTTTGCACCACTTGGAAATCTATCAGAATCGAATAGCACGAGCTTTTAACAAAAAAGTTCATCTTCGTTCATTCATTCAGGGAGAATTGGTATTAGTTCTCAGAACTCCAATGATACCAGGAAAGAAACCTCCCAAGCTTGAGCCAAAATGGGAAGGACCTTATTCAATACATAGGGTCTACTCCAATGGAGCTTATTCATTAATCTCGATGGATGGAGAACTCATTAATACTCCAACTAATGCCATATTTTTGAAGAAATATTTTGTATAAAATACAAAATATTCACAAGATGTCCCCGCAACATGACACTAAACTGTGCAATACCAGTTCGTCCTTGCTATATGACGTTAAACTATACAGCAATGGTCCAGTATGACCTTAAACTACAACTTCGTCCCTCACGACGTTAAACTATGAAAAGAGTTCCCTAAATGGTCCAGTATGACCTTAAACTGCAACTAGGTCCTGTATGACCTTAAACTACATCTTCAATGGTCCATGCATATGACCCTAAACTGTATAAAAGTCCCTTACGTCTGGAAAGACATTAAACTACATAAGAATCAATGGTCCAGTATGACCTTAAACTATTCACAAGATGTCCCCGCAACATGACACTAAACTGTGCAGCACCAGTTCATCCTTGCTATATGACGTTAAACTATATAGCAATGGTCCAGTATGACATTAAACTACAACTTCATCCCACACGACGTTAAACTATGAAAAAAGTTCCCTAAATGGTCCAATATGATCCTAAACTGCAACTAGGTCCTGTATGACCTTAAACTGCATCTTCAACGGTCCATGCATATGACCCTAAACTGTATAAAAGTCCCTTACGTCCGGAAAGACGTTAAACTATATAAGCATCAAAGGTCCATCATGACATTAAACTGCACCATCCACTGTCCATATATATGACCTTAAACTATTCACATTTTTGTCCAACATGACACTAAACTGTAGAAAAAATCCCCAATGCATCCAACATGACGTAAATGGTGTGTTATTTTGTCCTTACTTCATGACATTAAACTGCGCAGTCCCCCTTTTTTTTCCAACATGACGTTAAACTCTATTGTCCCCATCGTCCTAACTACATGATGCTAAACTGTATAGAAAGTTCATGATATGTCCTGCATGACATTAAACTGTACTTTTTCCCTGTTACATGACACTAAACTGTGCAGCACCAATAGTCCTAACTGCAAGACGTTAAACTGCATAGTCCCTTCATATTGGCCCTGCTACATGACATTAAACTGTGCATTGTTAAGGTTGTTGCTACCTCTTTTTTCTCAAAATGAGTATGACTCACGTGAGCTTAGAGAAAACCTTAACCATAACACTCTCTTCGGGCCGCTAACCACCTGTAAGTCCCAACAAAACTTTTTAGGTCATTGTCCCAAAGAAAAACTTGATCATTAATTCATTATTTAATTGAACTACACGGACTTTGATCCTTTCCTTCTAGGCTGGGTATGTAGGCAACCTCCCAAAGTTCAAGCCCAAAACCAATCTCTTCACATCGGTTCACTGCCATCTCATATGATGTTGATTCGTGAAACCACCCCTAGAATCAATATCTTTACATTGGTTCACATTCGTCCTTGTTATACGACGTTAAACTATACAACACTTTTTTATGGTACGACAATAAACTACAATACTCTTTGATTTCCTCATTTGAGAGGGAACAATTATTTACATTGATTTTTCAATCATGTTTCATTTCAAAAGACTACATGCATACAAGGTAATGCCTAAACTTTTTATCTCGGGTTAAACCATCATTGCACTAATGTCCCCTTTCAACCTTCACATGTACGAACCAAATCTGTAAAAAGGGTAGTTCTAGAAATACGTGGGATTGATTCCCATCCTTATGGGATACGTAGGAACGTTTGAGTATCCCTCGAATCCAGCCCCAAGTCTTTTGGGCCTAACCCCAAATTTCACTTTCAGTCCCTTGGCTAAAAAGTCCTCATGAAAACACACACTATGTATTCATTTTTATGGTCCGAACTCTATGACCCTAAACTAAGATCTCTCATACTTTCGTCCTGCACGATGTTAAACTGAATTTCAAGAACTACGTATGTCTTGATTCTCATTCTTATGAGATACGTAGTGAAGTCCAAAATTTCAATTCAGGACCCAACCACAACATGATTATGGTTATCATTGACCTATGTATCTTTATATACATTGGAAAATACCCATCTTTATGTGTTATAATCCTAACCTTAAATATTTTCAGATCTTCATAACCCTTTTCATGACTTTTAGTCACAAAAATGTTAAACTTCTGAGAATTATTTTGCCTGACTATGCAGTACGTGCCCATAGGTGGCCTTGAATAAACAGTCCACATAACAGACTTGTTATCCAAAAGATACTATTTTATTTAACTATGCATCCAATGCCCTTAGGTGGCCCTGCATAATTCAACCCCCTAACGAGTTTGTTAAATGATGGTAACTTCATTCTTGGGAAGAATGCCTCTTTTGTCCTTATTTGTCTTAAACGACAGTATGTAGGGATCCGCAAAAAAAAAGCCATCCTTAACATATTTGTCCCATATCCTTTTTCATGATCTGAAAGTATTCAAGTCTATGGTTTATTCTTCTTCCCTACGTTTGGGTTAGACCTTTATAGGAGTGATATTCATCCAGTTCTTCGATAATCTTGTTTGGAAATATCTTCTCCATATTCAAGTACCTCTTTCCATACAACAAACTCTATACTTTAGAAAATTTTAATCTCCATAAACTTTCACTGGCTTTTAACACTAGGAAAGTAAATTTCTGAGAATTCTTTTTGCCTGACTATGCAGCACGTGCCCATAGGTGGCCTTGCATAAACAGTCTACATAACAGACTTGTTAGCCAAAAGATAATATTTTATTTAACTATGTTGCCAATGCCCTTAGGTGGCCCTGCATAATTCAACCCCCTAACGGGTTTGTTAAATAATGGTAACTTCATTCTTGGAAACTACTTATTCTAATGCCTTTTAGCTCTTTTTCATATCATTCCTCAGATTCAAATATTCTTAAGTTATAGATTACATATTTTCCCTCATACTTGAGTATGGTAGTATGTTTTCAGATGAATATTCATGGAATTGTATCAATTCTAATCCATTTCGTTCAAAGCTATTTCGACCTTAAACATTAGCCCCTTTATGTCCGGCATGTAGGACTTTAAACTACCCAAAAAAGGCAAAGGAACTCTGAATAAAAGTCAAGTTCCAGCTCACTAAACATACATTTTGTATGATTTAGGTAATATTGAGGAATTAAAAAGGTTCGAAGTTTGAAGGGTTATTTACATCAATCCTAGTAAAAATAAAACTATGCTTACTAGGCCCATTTGCTTAGGTAAAATCTAAAGAATATAGAAAAAGAGGATGCAGGTACAAATAAGTGAAGGTGAAAGTGTTTTTCATTGATTCACAAGAGTTAGAAGGACATCCATAGGATGGAGTCTCTTCTCTTTTTCAAGAATTACAAAAGGCTTTCAACATAACTCTTCATTTGATTTACAGCACCCCGAGCTTCATCAGCAACCACCTGGAGTTCATTCATTCAACTGGATACAATAAGAGATGTAGTGATACCAGCTCTTCTTGGAACAATTGAAAAAGAATGTTCTTGAGTGCGGTTTGAGAAAATTTTTTTCTGATCAAATATTGACTCTGTTTCTGTCCAAGAGACTTGGAATATGGATACATGGATTTGAGAATGTAGCATTGGAAGTAAAAATCCATTTGGAGAGAGTACTCTTTTCAGATATTTCTCTAATGCCATGTTTGTCTTCTCTCCACCAACCGACAGCGGAAAACATTTTAGCCCATGGGTTTTCCATTTTCATATCTGCAAGGAAATGACATGGAAGGAGAACTTGAATGTTCACACCATTGTTGTTGCTCTTAATGCACATCATAACCGAAATAGAGGAGTAGCAGTGCAGCTGCATTTCAAGTGTATAGTTCTTTGCATTTGGAACATTGACTCCTTGCAGATGACCATGACCACACAGAGGTAGATAGATGCTCTGTGGAAAATTAGGATGATATTTCTTCAAGTAATTATCCAAATATGGGAGAGTGCTGTCATAGATATCGTAGTAATCATGGACAATGATGTTCATCATGTCATCAATCCACTTGCTAGCCAGTTCATCAGCCATTCCAATTACCTTGAAAATCACTGAATATGCACAAAAGATGAATAAACTAAATCTTAAATGGGTTTATGTTTTCATAAAATTTGTGAAGAAATTTGGAAAAATGGATAAGGCCTTAAGGTGTGCAAGTCTAAAAATTGGCATGAAAGTGTTCGAGTGATGCTCTAGTGTTTGACGCGCAAGTATAAACCGCGCAAATCCAGATACCTTGACAGCAGGACGCCATCAAGGAAATATTGGAAAACAGAGCAACTTGCATGGCTAAGATGACCTGCGCGACGAGAGCTCGAGAGGTTTGAAGTCCGGAAATCCAGATGCTTTGTACGGAGGTGAGGCCATGTATTTATAGGCCAGGAAGCCTATCTGCACGCCGTACCCAGTGCGCTTAAGGCCTGCGCGACTCGCACTTGCGCGCCACCCTTTACGCATTGGAACACTTGCACGCTATTATTCCTTTGGATATATTCGATTTCCTCAGAGTCAAATACTCTTTTTCTCTCCAGATCCAACTCTGAGGGGGGACTTTTGTTGACGCTCCTTTGGTCAAAGAATCTAAATATTGGAAAAGGGGAATATCTGAGCTCAAAATGATTCAACCTTTGAAGAAAATATCAAAAATCGACAAAGGCATGAACAAGGGATCAAAAGCAACTATGGCGCGCAAGTTATATCACTGTCACGCAAGTTCACTTACGCGACACCTTATGGTCACGCAAGTGACTTGCGCGACCTAAGTGATAACCACCCGAGGTCTTCTCCTGCCTATAAATAGACCTTGTGGGCCCCCCATTCTAGAGAGTATCTTTTTCCAGAAACTCGGATTGAAGCTCCCGATGCCCAAGTCTCTTCTCAAAGCTTCTAGAACACTTCTAAGGTAATTTCTTACCTAGAATGGAAGATCTAAAGAGAGTGAGGAAGGCCTAAGTGTTGAAACTCATCAACACTTGCACGCCTGAGTGGCCAGCCCTTAAGGGAAGTGGTCAGACTTGCGCGCCGTCTTACTCCTTTGATAGAACTTGCGCGTCCCTTTTCTGGAAGAACCTCAAGAGGATTCTAAAGGCTTTAATAAAGAGTCGCTCAATTATTTCAATTCTGGTTAACCATCGCGCAAGTACACCATGTGTCGCGCAGGTATACCTGCGCGACCAATACTTACGCGCCCACGCAGTACTTGCGCGTCTTCCAAGACTTGCGCGCCCCTTCTTTTTTGGGTGCCCATTTTCCCCATTTTACCCTTATTAAGCCATTACTCCTTTCCTATTTAAGATTCAGTCTTCAAGACACTCTTCAAAGCCATTTATGGCATGATTTATTGATTTGACTTCCTTATCTGAAAAGAATTCGGTGGAATATCTCCCAAAACCTAGTGATTTACATATCTTTATGTCACTAAATATTGAGAGATCATTCATTCAACCTTATCCTTTAAATACTTAACATGGGTCTCCTTTTTCAGGAATAATCCCCAGTCCTAAGTCCTCAAAACATGGGCATCCTCCTCAGGAGTAAGCCCCAAACCTGAATCCATAACATGGGCCTCCTTTTTTAGGAATAAGTCCCAGTCATAATCCCTTAACCTGGGTCTCCTTTTCAGGAATAAGTCCGAGTTATAATTTTGGGATTCCTTTTCAGGAGTAAGCCCCATGTCCCCTAACTTGGGCCTCATTTTTAGGAATAAGTCCCAGTCATAAATTATGGGCTTCTTTTTCAGGAGTAAGCCCCAAGTCCCTCAATTTCTCTTTAACCAGTCCTAATTTACGTTTGATCTGGGATTCCTTCTCAGGAGTAAAACCCATTTATCAATCCTCTCCAAATTTGGTTTTCCTTTTCAGGAATAAATCCCAAGTTAGAGTATTAAAATCTCCATGAAGCAAATATACTTTTATGGACCCTGTTCCTAGATTTTCTCCCTAAAGTAAATCCTAACCTTCATTTATCTGGGCAGTCATACATACATAATCCCCAAACCATTTCTTATGATTACATCTTTCATGGCCCAATTGTCTATTTTATTACCAATACCTCTTGTTTCTCACACCAAGCATGACTCACATGAGCTTAGAGGGTAAAAGTAATAATGACATCCTGCTTTGATCCATCAATCATAAACATCATACGCCCTTATTCGAACTACGTGGGTTCTGATTCCTTTTCCAAAACAAAGGATATGTAGGTAGCCCATCTACGGGTTCGATCCCAACTCTTAAATCATTCATGTCCTTCTGAATGACAATAAAATTCAAGTGCCCCACTGAGTGGCTTTTAAACCAGCCTCATCATCGTAATGACCAAGAGACGTTTATATAAATGTTTTGAAGGATACCATTGACCAAGAATCTCTAAATAGATATAGATGATTCTATATTGATGAAGAACCTCAAATACAAATAAAAAATTCTCTAAATTTCTTACATATTTAATCATTGATTGTAAAAACTGAAGGAAATATCATTTTATACTTGGTAATGTAATAAGGATTCACGAACATAACTTAAATCTATTAAGAGAGTCCTGGAATAGACAATAATTCCCCTCAAAAAGGTGTGATGAGTCCGACCTCCCATCCACTCGACCAATGAAAATTCCCAAGCCTCATCAGTTCACAAGCTAATGAGCGCCTAACTTTGGAATGTAGGTCCAAATGGATGTGGAATCATTGGATGTTTCTGGTTCTACGAACAAACCTGTTAGAAACCGATCGAAATGTTTGAATCTCCCATCCAGGAGGTCATCCCCGAATTCCGAGGGAAACAATATTATACATATTTATATTCTAAATATATATTATATATTTATCATGTTTTATATTCTAGAAGTATTTAAATCATGTTCTATATGATACAACAAAGAGTAACAAGTTAAAACACGTACGATAAAGAAAGTGATTATTACCCGAAATGTTAACTCAACAAGGAAATTATTATTAAATGGGTAATATAAAGTCATAAATGAATCATGTATGATATCATAAATATTAATATGGTTCTAGAATAATTTAAAAACATACTACGATCTTCGTACAGGATGTTAAACGTACCCTCGACTAAAGGAAAGTGCAAGGTAAGGGGGTTTCATGTCACTCCTTATTCCCATGAGATTCATGCCATATGGCCACTATTACCTTTTGTGTGGTGTATGTACTGCCCATAATTGTATTCTTTATGTAATACACTTTAATTTATGTGTACTTACATATTCATTTTATGATACCTCTTTCTTGGGTTATATGTTCCGTATGTTACCAAATTGGTAAGGGCTTATTTCGCAATCTCTTCATAACCTGAGGTTGTTTCTACGTAATAATCAACTAGGATTTCTTTATCATCCACATCCATGTTCCCTAAAAATGTACTAAAAACATTTTTACTATTCACTAGACAATGGGTTAAAGTCATTTATACCCTTATGTGTTTTGAAAGGAATCTTTCCATCATTTTTCAAACAAGTTACTTTTTAACATTTTCGACAAATTTAAGGTAAGAATGTTGTAGACGCCAGAAAAGTCCGTTGTTCCCAAACGGAGCTCCAGATGCGGAAAGCGAGGTCATATTCGGAGTCGGAAGAATGTTTCGGAGGGCCCGGAGGCCTTGCGCGGAATTTCAGAGGTCTGCGCACAAAGATGATGATCCGCGCGCAAAACCCCCGGGATGCGCGCAACTCCCTTGCGCGCCGTGCCCGATTCCGCGCCCGCGAGGAGAATTCCGCGCTCGCGCCTTGGATTCCGCGCCCGGGGTTGCCTATAAATACTAGGCGACCCCCAACGTTTCAAAGGTTGCTGGAAGTCGAACGGTCTCCCGCGCGCGCAATTCAACCCCTTCCGCGCGCAATGCCGATCTTCAGGTAACCTCCTTTCTTTCGCGCAATAGAGCCTTGGGGTCCACCTTCGCGCGCAATCCCCTTGGCTCATTTCCTTTGAATAAATTTCAACCCGAAGGCCTTTGCGCGCAAAAGAAGCCTCTTGCGCGCAATTGTCCCCCGGGTGCGCGCAATCCAACCCGATTGCGCGCACCCCCCATCTTCAAAGTGGCCATTCGTTAGAGAATGAGCCGTTGCCCCCGCGCGCTACCCGAAGCCCGGTGCGCGCAATCCCAATCATCCGCGCGCAAAGCGCTGGCCCAATTGCGCGCCAGCCCGCCATTTTGCGCGCCGACCCGCGGTTTTGCGCGCAAAGCTCCTCTTTTGCGCGCAATCCGCCAGGGTCGCCTCCCTTGACCCCCTTTGGGTACCCGCCTGCGTGGCGCCCGATGGTCTTCATCGCAGGTGCCCGCGTTGTGCGTCGTCTTTCCGTGCGGCCCCCCCTAGGCTCGCACGAAGTGACACGGACCTACCGGCGGCTTTATCATCCAGCATGACGCTAAACTGCACTACGTCCGAGCTACAAGACGTTAAACTGTTCAGCATTCGTCCAGCATGACGCTAAACTGCACTACGTCCGAGCTACAAGACGTTAAACTGTTCAGCATTCGTCCTGCATGACGCTAAACTGCACCACGTCCTGCACGACGTTAAACTGTATACGTCCAGGCTGCACGACGTTAAACTGCCTAGCCCCCATCGTCCGCGCTGCAAGACGTTAAACTGCCAAGTGTTTCGTCCTCAACACACGACGTTAAACTGTACTTCGTCCGGCAAGACGTTAAACCGTCCGCTTCGTCCTCAACACACGACGTTAAACTGTACTTCGTCCGGCAAGACGTTAAACCGTCCGCATCATTCGATCCTGTGCTTCGCACGCAGGGTCTCCCCCGGTTTGGACGTGGCCCCCACCCGCTCGTCTCTGCAGGTATGTCGGGATTGTTCCCCTTTTGGGACGATTTAATGGGAGTGGCTTTTCCCTATGGGGGCAGGGTATTACAAACCCCTAGTTTCTCGTGGGAGGCTGCACATGTGTATCTCCATTGCGCCTCCCCACTGCCAAAGCCAGTAGAGGGTGTGACTGGGATCGAGGTGTCTTCTGCTTTCGGTCCATGTCCCTTCCAACTGAGTTTTGCCGCATCCGGGCTGCTCCAAGTGCGTAAGTCCTGACAGAATGAACTACATGGACTTTGATCCCTGTCTTCTATACAGGGTACGTAGGAAGCCTCCCTGAGGTCCAAGCCCGCCACCTGGTCGTCCTGGTCGTATTTACGTCGGTTCGTCCATCAGTGGACCCCTCCAGGGTTCACGCTTGCGTCGATTCACCTATGAATCCGCCCCTGTGGGAGACTGCCCGTGTGTATCTCCACTGTGCCTCCCCACAGCCCCTTTTCCCATTTCTCCTTTTATCGTCCAGCATGACGTGAAACTGTGATCCACCCGGCCGTTCCACCCCCCTCTGTGCGAGGTGGTCCGGTTCAATCCTCCGCCCGGCGGCCTAGACCTCTTCGTGAGTCGGCTTGCCGACGTCCAGCATGACGTTAAACTGTATACCCGAACTACGTCGACTTTGATCCGTGCTAACGCGCGGTACGTAGGAAGCCTCTACGGGGTCCAAGCTCTTCACTCCATCATCCATCCTGATCCTTACCCGGGCCACCACATCCCGGTGGGGTCATGCCACTTCACTCCACTCCACATCATTTGGGAAGCCGCCCATGTGCTGGCCCCAGCGTCGGAGGTTCCCCGCAAGGGGTTCTGTCATCCGATCCACTTCTCGTGTTGATCGGTCCGATGCCGTCCCCGCTGGACGTTAAACTCGCGGCATACCCCGTGTTAAACTTGGGAAGCTGAGGAAAACCTCAGGTGACACAGTTCCCCGCACCTAGTATGGGATTCCTCAGGCCATCATGCCTTCGAGAAGCCCTATTAGGGACGGAAGACAGACGTGCAGAGCCGCAGTGCTACGACACGCCCCCAGCACCCCGAGCCACCCGGCCTTCTCACCGCAGGTTGCTGCCCCGACCAGACTCCTTGGAGCGTCCGGGCGGAAGCAGCGTAATTAACCGGTGTCCATGAAGATATGGCGCCGGGAACGAGATTCACGAACATTCTTAAGTCTATGAGGGATACCCGGATTAGGCGACGAGTTCCAAGGAGACGTCCAAGGAAGGAGGAGCCGACATCCCATAATCCCGGTTTCGATCAAGGAGCAGACGCCCCTGAATAAGGGACGAATGCCGCCCGCCCTTGGAAAGCGGGACTGCGGGACCACAAGCCGCGCGCCCATCCCCTCGGGTTGACGGGTGCACGCGCGAACGCGTCCTGGCGGAACAGCGTAACCCGACGCACATCCGCACCGAAACAGAAAAATGGTGAACCCGACGTGAATCTCTTCTCCTCGATACGAAGACCGATGGCTTTCAGAGGTGTTGGAAGACCGGCGTGTTGCCCGGCCAAGCATTCAGTCTTACCCGCCAGGGGCTGGGGAAGGGACATCGGGCACTCCGTCTCGCAACGTCGAGGGCCTGGGTTCCCCCCACGGAAGGCGTCGTGGCGCTAATGGTTGGTTGTCGATTCCTATTTCCTGTCAGTGTTAATGGGTCATTCTCCCTGCTTTCAGAAATCAGGTTGCCCGATCCAGTGCCCGATCGCCACCCGCCCACTGGCGCAGGGACATGGGAAACACCGACGCGGCTACTCCGCGCGGTCCCGCCCGTTCCACAGCCGTCCCAGCAGCCGCAATTGCGGGACGACCACGCCCTCTCTCCCCCTCGGAGGTCATCCAGAGAAGGGTGATCAACACCCTGGTGCGGAGATACGAGGAAGAGGGAGTCATCCCCACTAGGGAAATGGCTCGCCTAGACCTTGAGGAGGCTGTGCCTCGCCACCACCGCCGCCCCCGAGGGCCGCGCAAGGAGGCACCGCTGCCTACCTCAACGTCCAACCGCTTCGGGAGCTTATCCCCGGAGCGCTCTGACAGTTCCCTTCCCTACGCGGATGAGGTGGAAGAGGCCCGGGATCATCCTATCCGGGATTCGCTCCAGGGATCTACGGTAAGGACTCCCGCCAGGCCACGGCGACACCGCCGCCAGGCCTCTCCAGTCGAAGAGCGGGCTCTCCACCTGCCCGCGCCGCTCATCCCGACTCGTCTGTCTCGACGCCAATGTCGGGCACGAGCAGAAGAGGATGCCAACCTTGGGGCTCTAGCAACAGCGGCCGCATTGGCCCAAGCCACTGCTGGCTCCAGTCGCCAGGCCTCTGCGCATCCTGAGCAGGGGAACTCCTATGCCCGACCTGGATCGAGGCCCCGACCGCCCCAAAGGCAGGTTGGGTCGACTCTCCCGGTTGCTGGCACTGGCAGTAGCCACCGCGGACCACCTCGCGGTAGCGCTATTCACCGGCAGGATCTACTCTGTGTGGCCGATCCAGGAGGCATGGGTCATCCCACCTTCCGATCCCGGCCCGGAGCCCTGCCCGGAATCATCTCTCCCCGCGTCCCCTTTGATATCTGTCCCGGTGCCCCTCGCACCTTGGTTCCCAGTCCTCTTGGCCCCAGCACCAGTGCGGCCGGAGGACGCCAGGACAGAGATCAGCCCTGCCCCGAAGAACCACCCAGGGGCAGGAAGGCAAGGCGTCGACGCCGAGGGAAGAATGTTACGGAATTCCGGACGGAGATCCGACCGGTTTGCTTCTCTGACTCAGAGGCGGAGTACGATTCGGCGACAGAGCCCCTTCCCCAATCCCGCCAGTCAAGGGCAGGGGTAGGAATGCGGCACGTCAGCCTCGTGCTCCCCGAGAGCGAGATCGATGTGATCCCCGCTTCTCTCCGAAGGTATATCCGGAGTAACGAGGGCCTGGTAGACCCCCAAGGATCAAGCTTGCGGTTGGTACCGGCCCCTCCGGAAGTGCCTTCCGCCTCGATCGGAGAAGCCGGAGACTTTTTCTGGGGATCGACAGTCGAACCACGATCTGGTGCACCCTCGGCGAGCACCGATGCTACGGCAGGATGTTCGCTCGCCGGCCCGTCCTATCGTGATGTGGTAGCCAGGGCACCGCCACCCTCAGAGGGCGGCCCGGGATATGGAGGCCAATCGGCCTGTTCGCCGTATTCACCGTCGGCCAGCCCGTCGGCCCGGCGGCCCGCCTCGGCACCACTACCAGTTCCCCGTCCGTTCCCAGCCATGGAAGAGGACCAAGGAGATCTGGGTCCCGAGTTTGAGTCGTGGAGCTTCTGGACCGTCCTTGCAGAGGGCCACTTCCCTGAGAAGTTTTGGCCAGTCGCAGGACCGGGCTTTGATGCACCCGAATCGCTCACCCCGGATGAGTTCGAATGCTTCCTCCGAACTCTCCGGGAGACTCACTCCCGTCTTCACTGCCTAAAAATGCCATACCCCGGGAGTCAAGCGCACCTGGAGGATATTGGTGAGCAGTGCCGTCAAATTGACCTGGCCATGCTCCCCGCGGTTCGGCACCCCGGGTCATTTGAGCGCCACGAGGCCCTCCAACAACGATGCGTTGAGTGCTTTCAAGTACTCCGCAAAGTTATCGAGGAAGCCACTCCCCACGTGTATATCCGTGGATGGGGGCAGTACGCTGCCCTACGCTTCAGTGTGATTCGCCGACAGCCCGATTCGCTGGGTGGCCCTGAGGGTATATCCCCAGGGACAGGAACGGTCAATATGGCTGACCTGTCGGGAGAGGGGAACGACTTGGAACTTCTCGACGGGGGCTTCCCCCCCAAAGACAAGCCGTCGTCAGATCCATCAGTGAGAGTTACTCGTCATCAGAGAAACCTCCTGGGGCTCCCCGCACCCACTGAAGCACTGACGTTAAGCCGAAACGTCAGCAAAGGAAAAGAGCACAGCGAGGCTATAAAGCCCGCTGACCCATCTGCCTCCATGCAGAGGGCAGAGGAGGATCCCGAGAAGGCTACGCTACGTCAGCAGCTCGCCGAATAGAAGAAGCTGGTTGACCAGCTCCTCGCCGAGCGCGCTGCAGAACGGCGGCCTGACTACGGTGATCCTAGGCCAGGACAGCAGGGACCGGAACAACCGCTCCTCGACGAGACTCTCCCGGGCAACCGTGATTACGCCGTGTTCGCCGACAGGAGAGAGGCCATTGCCTATGGAAAGAGGGCGCGGTATGTTTCGCCACACCCTCCCGAGCGGCGTGACTACCTGAGAGATCCCGCTCAGATTCCTCCCGCTGCCCCAAGGGACGCTCCGCCCGCCATCCCACGAGCTGCCGAGTTCGACGACCCGGTCGACGACCCGATTGAAGGGCCATGCAATGCGCTCGTGGTTAGAGATCCTCGCCAGGACTGGAACCCATGTCCGGACGATCCGATGGCGGCACTCATTGCCCGCTTGGAAGCCTTGGAGACTCGGCAGGTGGCGATCCCACCGGACGGCAAGCCCTACCCAGCATGGGTGGATGACATGCCGGCGCCTCCGGGATTCGGGAATCCCACTTTCGCCCCCTTCAACGGGACTGGAGATCCGCCACATCATTTAGCCCACTTCAACTCGAGGTGCGGGCCTATGTTGGGGACTCCGGCGCAGCAGGAGGCCGCTAAGCTTCGCTGCTTTGTTCAGACACTGGAAGGGCCAGCATTTGTCTGGTACAGCCAGCTCCCCGTCGGGTCGGTAACCAGCTGGGAGGACCTCCGTAGACAGTTCCTCTACCAGTTCAGTTCCACGACCCGGAAGACAAGTATCGCAGACCTCTTCAAGTGCAAGCAGAGGCCTGATGAGCGAGTCGCGGACTTCGTCGCCCGATGGAAGGGTCTCACGTATTCCCTTGACATGCCATTGACTCAAGAGCAGTTGCTGACAATGTGCGTCGGGAACGTCAAGACCGAGCTGGTCCCTTCCCTGATTACTCAGAATTACCCCGGAGGGTTCAGGGACTTCTCAGACAAAGCTCAACGTCTTGAGGAAGCCCTGCAACAGGCCAGCCAGGCACACCCGCTGCCTCCTATGATTCCTGCAAGGAGAGTCAGTAGGGCTGAGCCCGCTGCTGTTGCCCAGATAGAGGCCCCCAGGCCGTTGGAGCTGCTGCCGGTGAGGCCAGCTCCACAGCCTCACAGGAATCCGCCTCGACGGGCTCAGTTCCCGGCCCAGCAGCGGCAGCCTCAGAACCGGCCGGCCCCTCCGCGTAATGTACCGCCGCAACCCAGGCGAGATAATCAGGGTCCACCTCCTCGGCAGGCCCCTCCAGCCCCTCGTCAAGACCACGCTCCCAGGGGCCCGCGACACCTGACTTACTCATTCCATGAGGATCAGGTCCCCGGTTATTTCCGGAGCGCCCTGGAGCAGAGGATTGTGCGACTGCCTGAGTGTTGGAAGCCAGAGGAGGCACATCTTACGAATAACCCCCGCTACTGCCCCTACCATCGGGCCCTAGGGCACACCATCCAGCGGTGCTATGTGTTTAAGGATTGGCTCCAAGACCAGATTAACAACAATGTAATCAGGTTGGGCCCAGCTCCAGCACAAGTGGCGGGCGTGTTCGTGGGATCAGATGACGATAGTGGCAACGAGGACGAATGGCAGCTGGTCTCCAACCGCGGATCCCAGAAGTATAATAACTGGATGGCCCGCAAGACGACCATTCGCGCCCATGGAATCATCCGTGCGCGCTTGAATCAGCCTGAGCCCCCAGAATCCGCGGGTGCTGCTTCGGCATCGTCGTCCCAGCCTGCCTCTTCCAAGAGGAGCAAACGGCGGCAGCGCAAGAAGGAAGAGCGCGCCCCGCCAGTTCCGCCACTATCCCGCACTCTCGGCGATTTCATGCCCCCGGAGATGGGGGTCCCTCCTCGGATCCGCCCGGTGATGGATGATTCGTCCGATGACGGTATTGGGTACGCTTCGGTTAACACCGTCGAGCTGGTAAATCCCTTTTCGGTTCCCGACGTTGAAGAACACCAGGTGGACCTCCCTAGTGTCCCCGGTCGTCGCCACCGTCGGAAGAACCGCAGCAACAGGAGTCGCCGGGGCACAGCCGTTGGTACCTCCAGCCAGGCCGTGCACGCCACTGAGACTAGGAAGCAGGCTCAAAACCGAGCTCAGCGCGCGCAGCCCCCCCATCCGGGGATGACGGATTCGCCTCCGCCACTGTTTGTGGTGTGGGACCAGGCAGAACCGCCTCAGCTGCGTCGCGACCAGCTCCGCCCTGCCACGAGTCCATCCCGGCCTCCTGACTCCAGTACGGTGACCATTTCCCGGACTGCGACCAGTGAACAGCGAGATGCGCCAAGTACCAGTCGGCCGCCGATCCAACCGGCAAGGCCCGTCATGCCACCAACCGCAGAGCAACCTCCTGCAACCAGGGGCTCGCGCTTGGCCAAAAAGTATGATGTCCTGAAGCACTTGGCCGACATCCCAGCAAGGCTCTCCATCCTTGAGGCTCTGCGCATGTCATCTGAGATGCGCGAGGCACTCGCTGAAGCCCTGAAAAGCCCCCTCCAGTTTGAGACAGAGGTTGCGGCTGCAGAGGCCTTTCACGCCGAAACGATCGAGGACGCCGAATGTCAGGCAGTTATCTCGTTCTCTGGTAAGGATGAAGACCCTCCTATACAGGGACACATTCGTCCGCTGTATGTCACTGGCCAGTTCAATGGCCTTGAAGTCTGGCGCTGTCTTGTCGACACGGGGTCCGGGATTAACCTGATTCCAACTCGGACGCTCCGGAGATTGGGGTTGTCTGAGGATGACTTGATTCCCTCCGACCTCAGGATCCAGGGGTACGATCGCACCGAGCAAACCCCGGTCGGCAAGATATGTTTGAAGACCCAGTTCGGTGACTTGGTTGCCAACACCGAATTCATGGTAGTCTCTCAGGACACTGCGTACAACGCATTGATGGGCAGGCCATGGTTCCATCTTCACGCGGCGGTTCCCTCGTCACACCACCAGTGCCTCAAATACTCCCTTAATGGTCGAGTAGGTGTGCTTCAAGGAGATGCCTCTCCTTTTACCTCATGTGAAGCCCGCTATCTGGACGCGGACTATTACAAGAGCAAGGATAAGCAGATCCTGGCAGGTGAGGTTGAGCCTGTCGCTGTTGCAAGTGATCCCTGGGCAAGTCTGGATGACGCTTACGTCCTCCCGATTCAACGGTTGGACGTCGCCATGGTCTTGACGGTCCGCGAGTCTCCTGATGAGATGGCCGTGACCGCCCGCGCCAGCACCAGTGGCCCAGCAGGATCTGGTAGCCCCAATGCAGTTGCCAACGCAGTCTCTCCCGTGGACGATCCCTCCCCGAGTGGAGAGGATATGGAAGACGCACCCCCAGCCTTCGAGGAGGGCGTCCCAGCCACGTTCGATGAGTTAATACAGGTGAACCTTGGAACCGAGGCCGATCCAAGACCCACATTGGTTAGTGCCGCCATGCCCTCTGAGGAGCGGCAGCAGTACGTGGACTTTCTCCGGCAGCACCGTGATGTATTCGCTTGGGGCTATGACGAGATGCCGGGGCTGGATCCTCAGGTAGCCGTCCACCGCCTTGGTCTCCCGGCGAACCATCGCGGGTTCAAGCAGCCTCCCAGGAAGATGCACCCATCCCACGGTGCCATGGTTGAGGCCGAAGTTGACAAGCTTATCAAATCCAACTTCGTGAGGGAAGTTCAGTACCCCAAATGGCTGGCCAACATTGTGCCGGTCAGGAAGAAGAACGGGCAGATCAGAGTCTGCATCGACTTCCGCGATCTCAACCGCCACTGCCCGAAGGATGATTTTCCCCTTCCAGTGACAGAGCTGTTGATTGATGCCACGGCAGGGTTCCAAGCCCTCTCCTTCATGGATGGATACTCCGGATACAACCAAATTCGGATGGCCCCTGAGGATGAGGAGTTCACTGCCTTCAGGGCCCCCCAAGATACCTTTTGCTACCGGGTCATGCCCTTCGGCCTGAAGAATGCAGGTTCCACCTATCAACGGGCGATGCACCGCATATTCAAGACAATCCTCGGCACACTGGTGGAATGCTACGTCGACGACTTGGTTGTCAAATCGCGCCAGCGTCAGGACCATCTCAAAGATCTTGAGAAAGTGTTCAGCTTCCTCCGGTCTCGCTGCCTGAAGATGAACCCGTTGAAGTGTGCCTTTGGGGTCACCTCCGGAAAGTTCCTTGGATTTGTGGTAAGATACCGGGGTATTGAGATCGACCCAGAGAAAATCAGGGCGATTAGCCAGATGCCTCCCCCAGGTACCGTCCGGGAACTGCAAGGGTTCCAAGGCCACTTAGCCTATATACGCCGATTCATCGCGAATCTGGCCGGCAAGTGTAAGCCCTTTTCTCAGCTCATGAAGAAAGGTGCCACCTATGTATGGGATAATGAGTGTCAGACCGCTTTCGAGGAGATCAAGCAGTACCTGCTTCAACCTCCGGTCCTGATGCCGCCCGTATCCGGAAAGCCGCTGGTCCTTTATGTGACCGCCCTGGAACGGTCCCTGGGTGCCCTTCTCGCCCAGAAGAACAACGAGGGAACAGAGAATAGCCTCTATTACCTCAGTCGCATGCTCCTCGATGTGGAAGTTAGGTATTCCCCCATCGAGAAGAGCTTCCTGGCGCTCGTATTTGCCGTACAGAAATTACGACACTACTTGCAGCACCATGAGGTACAGTTGGTTTCTCGGGTAGACCCGTTGAAATATATCCTGAGCCGACCTATGTTGACTGGCCGTCTAGCGCGGTGGGCTGTGATTCTCCAGCAGTTCTACATCAGGTATGTGTCTCAGAAGGCCATCAAAGGGCAAGCATTGGCAGACTTTCTGGCAGCTCACCCGACCTCCGCGGATCAGCCGCTGGATCTAGGCTTTCCTGATGAGACCATTCTCTCGGTTGATCGAGCCGATCCATGCTGGCAGATGCACTTTGACGGTGCCTCCCGGAGCCCCACCGGTAGAAGACTCGATAATCCTAAGCTCAACAGAGTAGGCTTGGGTATCGTCTTCATTACCCCGGAGCGAGCTGTGCTGCCATACTCTTTCCTGTTGTCAGAGGGCTGTACCAACAATGAGGCGGAATACCATGCCCTCATCACCGGCCTCGAGTTGGCTCTCGAGATCGACGTGCCCCGTCTGTGCGTGAAAGGGGACTCCGAGCTGGTCGTTAAGCAGATCAATGGCGACTACGTTGTCAGGAAGCCGGAACTTGTGCCATTGTTGGAGTGCACCCTCCTTCTGATGGCCCGGTTCCCTTCTCGGCCGGAAATTGTCCATGTTCCCCGGTCGCAGAACGGTCGAGCAGATGCCTTGGCCAGCCTCGCTGCGTCACCTGCGGAGCCTGAACAGGACAACCTGATCGTCCGCGTGACGCGCCGCAGGCTCATCGCTCCCGTTATCCCGGAAGAAGATCGCGGCCCGTTGGTAAGTAACCTCACCACGGTTGCCCCTATGCCCGGAGCCCCGAGTACCCCAGATATGACAGTCGGATCAGCCCCTGATTGGAGGACGCCTTTGGTTGAGTACCTCCAACATGGCATTCTTCCATCGGATCGGGCCGAGCACGAGCGAGTTCGACGCCGCGCATCGCAGTTCGTCCTCCAGAGCAGTCCCGGCCTGGAGCAGATCCTCTACAAACGCGGATTTGATGGTGTTCTCCTCCGTTGCCTTCAGGGAGTTGAGATCCCACGAGTCATGCAAGAGGTTCATGCTGGTTCATGCGGCGCCCACCAGACTGGGCCGAAGCTGTCCCACCAGATTCGGAGGTTAGGATACTTCTGGCCCTCCATGATCCATGACTGCATCGAGTATGCCAGGAGGTGCCATGCGTGCCAGGTTCATGCGAACTTTGTGCATCGGCCGCCAGAGCCTCTCCATACCACAAGGTATTCCTGGCCCTTTGCAGTCTGGGGACTGGACGTTGTGGGACCTTACCCACCGGTGACAGCTCGCCAGTGCCGGTTCATTCTGACCGCTACGGACTTCTTCTCCAAATGGGCAGAGGCGATTCCGCTCAGAGAGGTCAAATCCTGTTCGATCGCTGACTTCGTGACCTCCAACATCGTCCATCGATTTGGAGTGCCTCACGCTATCCTCACGGATAACGGAAGCAATTTCCGAGCAGCCGAGTTGAAGAAGTTGTACGCCAAGTATAACATTCGCTCGAACCATACATCTCGCTATCATGCGCAGGTGAATGGACAGATCGAGGCGTTTAACAAAACCCTCTCTAACATTCTGCAAAAGATGGTTGGTCAGAACAAGAAGAGTTGGCCGGACAAGCTCCCCAACGCCCTCTGGGCTTATCGGACGACGACTCGCAATTCCACCCAGATGACCCCTTATTCCCTGGTGTATGGAGCTGAGGCCGTCCTGCCCATCGAGATCCAGTTGCCGTCCTTGCGCACTGCGGTCTACGACCAGCAAGCGCCGGACGGAGTTGCTGAAGCCCGTCTAGTCGAGTTGGAAGCACTGGATGAGAATAGACTTCGCGCTTTGCACAACTTGGAGAGGCATCAAAGCAGAATGGCTCGAGCTTTCAATAAGAAGGTTCGCCTCCGCTCCTTCCTGCAGGGTGATCTAGTGCTAGCCCTAAGAGCACCGATGATCCCCGGCAGGAAGCCACCCAAGTTGGAGCCCAAGTGGGAGGGACCGTTTGTTGTCCACAAGGTCTATCCCAATGGCGCATACTCCCTAGCGACTATGGATGGTGAGCGTGTCACTCCTCCCACCAACGCTAGGTTCCTCAAGCAATACTTTGCCTGAGTGTTCATTCGTCCCGCATGACGCTAAACTGCACTTCATCCTGCATGACGTTAAACTGCACCACGTCCTGCACGACGTTAAACTGCATTCGTCCAGGCTACAAGACGTTAAACTGTTCAGCATTCGTCCGCGCTGCAAGACGTTAAACTTCCAAGTGCTTCGTCCCGCATGACGCTAAACTGCACTACGTCCGAGCTACAAGACGTTAAACTGTTCAGCATTCGTCCTGCATGACGTAAAACTGCCCCTCAAGAACTACGTGCGGCTTGATTCCCATCCTTATGGGAAACGTAGGACCGCCTCAACCTTCATGTTTCAGGCCCAGCCCCATCCTTCGGGAATTTCCATCCCATCTCGGGCCCTTGGCCCAGTTGCCCCCGGGTGTGCGGCGTATGGTGTGAGTGCGGGGCTATGCCCTCATTCACGTCGGTTTGCTCGTCACGCTGTACGCCCCCCCACGTTTGGGGATGCCTTCTGCTCCCCCCTTCTTTTCCCCTCATCGTCCTGCATGACGTTAAACTGGACTTCAAGAACTACGTATGGCTTGATTCCCATCCTTATGGGATACGTAGGACCGCATGAACATTCATGTTTCAGGCCCAGCCCCATTTCCCGGGAATCTCTATCCCGCGTTGGGCCTCTGGCCCCAGTTCCCCTCCTTTTTTGTGCGAGGCGTATCGCGTGAGCGGGGGATTATGTCCTCATTCACGTCGGTCTACTGGCCGCGCCGTACGCCTCCCCCCGTGTGTGGGACTACCTCACACCCCTCATCGTCCTGCATGACGTTAAACTGCCTCTCAAGAACTACGTATGGCTTGATTCCCATCCTTATGGGATACGTAGGACCGCCTGGACGCTTGTGTTTCAGGTCCAGCCCCGTCTCTTGGTTGATCACGGGGATCTGCCCTCTTTTGGTTGCTCTCAGGGTGAGTCCTCCGACCCTTTCCGGAGATCTGTTAACATGTTTTGGGTACTTCGGTCTATGACTCGTAGTGTCAGATTCAATCCCGACAAGTCCTGTGTTGCTTGTCAGGCCTCGCGCTTCCTCTTATTCGAGCCTTCACTCAAAGGGATCCTCGTTAGCGGTTTGGGTACGATGCCTCAGTGCTCTCCCACCGCTCCGGGTCGATTTACCGGCGGGTCTTGGGCCGCAAATCGATATGAATCCTGCGATTGAGCGGTTGATGCTCGTTTGCTTGCCCCGTCTTAGGCTGACGCGATCGGATGTTGTGTTGCGAATGCGTCAGCAACATCCTTGATCGCCATGTCGGCTCTTTCAGGCTCTGAACATTGGTTGCGCAGTCCTCATCACACTCCGCCTTTATGCGTTGTAGTGGAATCTGGACACTCTTTTCATACTGACCTTCAGTACACCTTTACACGTTAGGCAGACCAACCAAGGTAATGATGTCGTTCGAGGCTCCCATGATCTGAGCACCAAGGATATATGCGGATGTTCTCCCCAAGGGCCATGCGTAGCTGGACCCTCGTCCCCATAAGGAGGGAGGAGTCACTCGAACAATCGCGTTCTGAGCCCAGTATGTCTGGAGGCTAGCATCTCTGCCCCTCGGGTGATGGACATACGCAGACCCCCATCCCAAGACTCTTCTCCTGGAATCGTGCGTGACCGCAGGGCTGGGTATGCTCCCACCTCCGCCGTGTCCGCCGTACCGCGGTAAGCGGATTCCTCCATGGTCCGAACCACACGACCTTAAACTGTGTTGTCTGGTCCTACCACACGACCGTAAACTGTGATCGTCTTGGCCGCCCGACGAGAAAACGGCACTGCATCGTGATGTTCCCCTCAGGGGACACTCATGTTGGGCGCTGGTTAATAACCACGCCATTCATCAATGCCTTCCGTGGCTTGATTATTATGGCGACGCCAGAGATTTCTCAATCACAGGCATGTCGCCGCACAAAGAAAAACAATTCATCTTTAAGGACAAACAAGAAATATCAAATGCCGCTCCTTTTGTGTGCGAGGGTCAGACCCGCACTCTTCCCCGCGCTGGTGCCCGATTGTGTTGCGCCGCGCTTCAAGAACTACGTGCGGCTTGATTCCCATCCTTATGGGATACGTAGGAACGCCCGGATGTTTGAAACTTCGGGTCCAGCCCCCCACCTCTTAGAGATTCCCCCTTCTCTGGGGAATCCGCCGCCTTCAGGTCACCCTCAAGGCGTGTTCCCCGACCCCTTGCAGTGGTCCACCGGTGTCAAGAGTACTCTGGTTTATTGCCAGGAGGGTCAGGATCCGCTTGGTCAGGTTTCCTCCGCTTTTCAGTCTTCGTGCTCCCTTTCATTCGGACCCATCGTCTACGCCCTGGGTGGAGCCCCCGTGAACGGTTCGGACACAATGCCTCAGTGCTCTCCCACCGACTCGGGCCGGTACCCCCAATGGCCTCGGGCAGCAAATCGATATGAATCCTGCGATTGAGCGGTCGATGCTCGTTTGCTGCCTCATTCCACCAACGGTTAGTGCGATGTTGATGCTGCTTTTCCGCCACGGTCGGCAGTACTCTCATATCGTCACGCCGGTGCTCCCGGTCCTCGAGTGAATGGCCGCATGATTCACATTTCCCACCTCCCATTCTGACCAAGCGAAAACTCGACACTCTCGACACTATCCCTCAGTGCATCTTCGCATATCCAGGGGATATGACCAGATGCGGCGTACTTTGAGGTCTTTATGGTCCGAGCTCTAAGACCTTAAACTAAGATCTCTCTTTATGGTCCGAGCTCTAAGACCTTAAACTAAGATCTCTCCTTATGGTCCGAGCTCTAAGACCTTAAACTAAGATCTCCCCTTATGGTCCGAGCTCTAAGACCTTAAACTAAGATCTCCCCTTATGGTCCGAGCTCTAAGACCTTAAACTAAGATCTCTCCTTATGGTCCGAGCTCTAAGACCTTAAACTAAGATCTCTCCTTATGGTCCGAGCTCTAAGACCTTAAACTAAGATCTCCCCTTATGGTCCGAGCTCTAAGACCTTAAACTAAGATCTCTCCTTATGGTCCGAGCTCTAAGACCTTAAACTAAGATCTAGCCCTTATGGTCCGAGCTCTAAGACCTTAAACTAAGATCTCCCCTTATGGTCCGAGCTCTAAGACCTTAAACTAAGATCTACCCTTATGGTCCGAGCTCTAAGACCAAGATCTAACCCTTATGGTCCGAGCTCTACGACCTTAAACTAAGATCTCCCATAAACGGGATTCTACGTCCTGCATGACGTTAAACTGCACTCTCAGAACTACGTGTGGCTTGATTCCCATCCTTATGGGATACGTAGGAACGCCCGGGCATTCCGACTCGGGTCCAGCCTCAGGGATCGTTAAGTCCCGCCCCTCCTCGTCGCCGGCCGTCTGGCCTGACTTCGGGTAGAGTGGTGCAGTTGTGATATTCTCCCCGATTCAGCTCGGGATGCCCCACTGCAATGGTGGGAAGAGACGGTTTCCTCGTCAGAGAGGTGCTGTCTGAGAATTGAGGAGACTCACGGCCAGATTAGTGCATCCGCATCATATATTATGTACATATTTTTTGAAAACATACTATAATACATCATACACATACCCATAATAAGTATCTAATATCACTCATTTATTTTTGTTTTTATATACATATATTCAAGGATGTACATTTATGATTGATGTTTTGGTATTTTTTTAAGGCCCTTTCCATAGAGATTACATAATTATGAATTATGTTAAAAATTCTAGTCGAGGATCTTTTCAAGTTTAGATATTTTGAAAAACAGTCCATAAGAATTAAATTAAATCTCAAAAAGTACAGTTTAGTCACGTCTATTCAGTTTATATTATTTTTATAAAATAAAAACTCTTTAAAAAACCAATAAGTCTAGTTCCATCTTTTAGAAAACCTGAATTTTCCTTGATCCCATCCATGACCATATTATTTTTTATATACTTTGAAAAAAATGTCAAAAAATGGGATGAGAATAAAAAGCACAGTAATGGTTATAAAATGAGGATATAAAACATTATCCCGTAAATAAATAAAAATCAATGGAACCTTACTTTTTAATCATAACATACCTTATGAAATCAAATGATTTATGAACAACGCATAGAAATCTTTTATCATAATGTTAAATTATGGAATACATAACATACATACATTGTAGGTTTCATAGCTATGAGTGTAGTTATTTTTTTAATACCCATCACATTATATTCCCTAAATCTCTTAGGAGAAACATTAATGTTTACCTCTGTCACATAACCCAATATATTGGAGAGATGTCTCGATCTCACACTCCATAGGTTTATCATGAAACCAGCCGTATATTTAAAAATTTCCCAAGAACCAGAACATAATAAAAACACAAAACAAAAGTATAAAGGAAAGATAAAATTTCCACATCACAATATAAAATTTCAAGATATTGACATAATCAATTCGTTGTCAAAACCATATAAAATATTTAATAAAGATATTTTTTATCAATGTTTCTCATATGAAATTGAAACATTAAATGGAATTTACATTTTAAAACATTAATTCACATATAAATAAATCCTAAAAACTATTTTGAAAACATGGACATAAATGACAAATATTTAGAATAATAATTCGTTTAAACTTTTAAAACAATTTTTTAGTTAAAGAGTCCCTTTCCACTTGATAATATACATTAATAAAATAATTACATAATAAAATTAATAAAAGCATATAATATCACTGGAATAATTATATTCAAGATATAATATGTAAATGGATAGTATATACACCCTATATGATAATAAAGGTGCACAAGATCAAGATATTCCTCAAATGAAAGGACATGGTGACATAGTACCTTATGAAAATTTGGCAGCCTAATGGCGTAACGTTAAAATTTAGAAAATGATATGATGAGTAGGAAATTGGATCCTTTTCGACTCATAATATTTATAAACATGCAAGATATATTCTATTTATAGCATCAGCCACATTATTTTCCTTATTGTGATGGTATTGGATTTAGTAGGCATAATCCATGATGATATTTAACAATATTTTATGATTCATAATAAGATCTTTATGTGTTAATATACATTTGAGACTCTTTTGATCACTGTATACCTCATAATTCTCCCAATTGAGATAAAGCCACCATATTTTCAATGAAAATATCACAACCACCGACTCTAGATTTTCTGTGGGATAGTATTTCTCATGAGTTGTTATCATTCATGAGGCTTAATATATAACTTTATCATTTTACACCATAAAAAAAACTAATCTTTTCTTCTAAGAATCACTATATACCAATATTATCTCTCTACATATCACGGGTGTGGGTAATGGTTTTGTGATAAGCCCATTTTTAGCTCTTTAAATCATTCATTGCATTAATTAATCTAGAAAAACATGAGTCACTTCCATTTCATCTTGGTCGTTGGTTTTTAAAATCATGAAAGGTTCTTCAAAAATTGTTGATAATACCAGACTACAAATAAAATGATGTGGATCTCCATTACAGATATAGGACTAGGTGACTCTTCAATTGATTTTTTAAAGGGTCCAAAGATATTCATTTTAACGTGAAAACATTACCATAGAATAATATTTTATCCATAGAGAAATAACATTTACTATAAAATTTTTAATTTTTATCCCTTCATAATGTCATCATCATAGTATTCAAATGATCATTGTGCTCCTCATTTCTATTGGTGTAAATATACAAATAATTGATAATGAAAACAAAAAATTTGTAGAGATAATATTTAAAGACATTATTCATTAAATACATGAATATTGTGGAATACATAATGAGTTTTATGGTCAACAATATGAAATTATAGTGTCCATACCTCATTCCAAATGGTGTTTTTGGAATATCCTCATTCCTCCCATTAATTGGTTATATACTTACCAAAGGACCACATTAGAGTATTAACAATACCCACATAGCTAATCAAATAACTCATCAATCAATGGTAGGGGATAATTGTTCTTTATTAGGATTTTATTAATATCATGGTATTAAATGTAGAGTCACATTGATCAATCATTATTTGTAACAAAGGGGACCAGTGAACCCTATGGTGAAGCACTCAGTTGTATATAACTCGTTTCTAGATTTTCTTGTATTTTATTCTTCATCTCTTCCAACTCAACAGTGGAAATTCAATATGGTTTAATTAAAATAGGTCGTGATATCTGAATAAGATTATTTGATATCCCAAATTATGGATCTGAAGGAAGACTAGGAAATTCATTAGTGAATACATCAGTTTAATTCTTCTCTATTGGCATATCATTAATAAGTATTATCTCCTACCTCAATTATTTGAGTAAGATATGCATGATCTAATAGAAACATTATCCAATCATGAGATGATTATTATAAAGGAGATTAATCTTCCTCCTTAAACTTGTATAGTATTGGAGGATAATCTTGGATGTGATAAGTTGTAACCCTTTCCAAATAGTTAAAGTAGGATTTGAATAAAGATAGCCAATACATGCTGAAAATAGCATTGAAATCCACCAAAGGATGAATAAAAATATTTTATGGTAGGTTTATTCCATAAAACGTTTCTTGGGGAAGAGTTATAATCTTTTGATTCAATAATTTACCAATTTTTTATTCTCTCATATTACTCAATATCTAAATTTTTAAGTGTTGATTGAATATTTCTACTAATATTGAATGATTTGAATGAATGTGTCTAAAGATCACAAAACAGTATATTATATATTAATGAATGAATAACTATTGTACCAGTCACCATGTCATTGTCTGGTTCCACCTCAGCATTATTGATATCATAAGACTGTCATTATCTTCATAGAGGTTGTTGTTGATTTCTCTGAAAACCCATGCCTTATGGAAATTGTTCGCATAATGCATGTGTCCATTACAGTTATAAAACTAATCATATGGATGAGTGTTGATATAAACCATTATTTGTTCTTCCATGTTATTGGGATTCTTCATATCCATATTTCAGTTTTTAGCCAGGTTTCACATTAATCCACTTTTGATGCAACTATTGGTTCCATTTAAATGATTTAAAAGTTTATTCTTTCCACAATTTTGAAATGTTGGATGTTTGATCCTCATTCTATTAAGGTATTTTTATTCTGAAATACCCATATTAGACAACTTTTTCTTCCTTTTGTCATTATTCCCATGATTCCAATGACAATCTATGATCCCTATTTCTACATTAAGGGATTAATGGACCATCTTCTCATGATTATCGAAGTCTTTAATCCCCAAAACTTTTCGTAGATTCCAATTTAGTCCACAAAAGAAGTGATCCATATTGCTCTTGGTGTTCATGACAAGGTCAAAGTCATATCATTCCAGCCTTGTGATGTTTTGTCTATACACTCTGATTGAATCATTTTCAAGCTACTAAGGATTGAGGAACACTCTTTCCATCATGAGACTTATGGTTAAGGGAAAATATTTACTGAATTTTTTTTCTTGAATTCTTTGGAATCTATGGAATCAGTATCCTACATGGAAAATGTATTCATGGTTAGTTTCCACCACTGATTATCTTCCCCATCAAAATGATAGACCTCTATTACACCATCCACTACTTATAATCACTAGAGGACAAATAGTATCGTATCAAATTAATTAATCAATTTTTTCGTGAAGAGGGGATGAAAAAATACACATAACATGGGAGGGCTTTTCAACATGAATGATTCAATGAAATATTGTTATTTCCTTGTAAGAAGCGGGTGTTGAATATGGTTCATGTTATTTTGCATAACATGAACTAGATCAAAAAGTAATGTCATAATGTATTTAGCACTCAGTCCCATCATATTAGGCATATTATTTGGGTAATCATCACATTGCCAATCACATTTATTGTTGGACATGTTCTTCTATTTCCAAACATTAATAAAGAAATATAACATATAATCAGTAAGATTCAATAAATTGATAATAAGCATAAAAAATCTAACATTAAAAATAAAAGGATAAACTATTAAAATAAAATTATAATCTATATTTTGATTCCTTAGGTTTCAATATACTTTATCCAGGATCTATTTCCTAACTTATATTCTTATGTGATTACTTTATTTCTTTCCATAACATGGTATATTCAATGCTTATGTATTTACCAAATAATAACACCTAGGAGTGTCAAACCCGGAATGCATCAAGGCATATCGTTATGCACCTTTTCCAATTTATGTCTATCTCAAATTTTTGTTTTTGGGTTTTAACACTAGATACATCTATTCTAAATCCACATCTACTTGATCATATCTCGATAGAGATGTATTTGAATGGTAAAACCCTTACTCTACAGTTACCAAAATTTAGGACTTTTTTCTTATACTTAATTTCATCCCTATGAATCTTACTAATTTTATATATTCATAATGACTATAAAAATAATTATACCACCCTACGATACCAACTATAGAGACCCTATCCCTTCACACAAATCATTACATAATTTTATGAACAATAATAAATCATATTATAAGCCATTAATTATAATGTCTAGTGTCTTTGAAGACTAGGAACATAAATCTAAAAATATATAAAATTAAAAAAATTATTTAATCTTCAATAGATCTCATAATATCCATTTTTGTAATAGATCTTCATAGGATAACATAGGGATAACATGAACAAAGGGATGATCTAAGAATCCATCTATGGTAATTTAAAAAAGAAAAAAAGATAAGAACATTAGTTAGAAGGCATGACCTAATGATATAAGAATCCATGGAATATATATAATCCTTAGATAAAAACATGGGATCATATAAACATGTATTCATGATAATGTTTTATAAACATAAAACATGATGGTAGCATGAGTCAATGATTGTTTCATATAGTGCAGCATAAGACAAGGATAACCACTGAGACAATTGAACATGGTAACTTGAGATAAGGGTACCACCACGACCATTGAACATAACCTCTCATGAGACTCAACTTTACCCATTGCATTGAAGAACTATCTGGGAGAACCAATCATAACAAGTTCATTAATATGTTTTCCTCATAAAGAATCATACAGAATTATTCATTCATAAACACAAGGGTTCTAATTAAAATTAATGGGTATAATAATCATGTCATAATGCATAATAAATTGGCGTATCATTAATGTGTTTATTAAATAATGGAATTAGAACATTCCAAAACATTTATAAGGGAAAATAGCCACGTATCATGGTAAGAATTCTAGTTGTTACTTAAAAAGGTTTTTCTTATCCGGAATATTTGAGGTGGGAACCACTTAAAAACATTTATAACCATGAATGACAATAATTTATGATAATTGATACATAACATTGATGAATGTACACATATTTTAAATTATGTACATAAAAATAAAAGGTAACTTCATTTCAGAAAAAAAATGATATTGCCTAAAAATTGAATAATTGTAGTTTGGGAAGAACCCTTACCATAAGTCTAATACTGCCAGTTAGTTGATACTATTTTCAATGATAACCAATTTAAATTCATAAATTGATATTATAAAAACCTCTTCTTCATGAAATAGATATAGTTTAACCTTATTAATTTAATTTATTACCGTTTTGATGGGTTATGAGGTTCCATTTCATAATTTCAGAGAGTTTATTTCCTTGGTTTTCATGATTGATTTACTTATATATATCTAAGGATAAACACGTAATATGATACTGGTTTCCCATAATTGAAGTTGTATGTTATATTTGAACATATATAATATTATATTGTTATTAAAACCATTTTCCATTTTTTGTGAAGATTAATCATTATATAAAGAATCATTTATAATTGTTTTTTATATTTGATATTATTAATAACAAAAAAGACATTTTTCTTTATAAATTATTACTATATGATCAAAATATTATAGAAACATAAATTTTAAAAAATAAATATATTATAGTCTTGGTCACCCCTAAAATGGTTTCATGAACATACTTTAATTTGGTAATATAAATTGAATACAAGTCGTCGTTGAATGTTATAAATTAACACTTCTCATTTGGTGGTTTCATTTCTAGTAGAAAACTATGTGAAATTAGATATGATGATGAATTATTACATTATCATAACAAAATTAAATTATATATATGGTAATGATGTTATCAAAACATCAGGATGAAAGGAGGTGAAGAAAGGAAAAAAAATGAACTAAAAAAAGAATAAAAGAACTGAAAAGTTTAATTTTCCTTATGAATATAACTTACAAGAAAATCACATTAGGGAAAGGATTATGTATTTTGATGAGACCAAGTGTTTCTAGATGTGGAAGAGTGTATTAGAGTGATATTTTAGAATATATTTGAACCAGAATAAGGCTTGATATGGGTGAGGGGAAGAGATATGGAGGGGTGGTATTCATATTGTAGGATAAAAGAGATTTCCCATTATTTCAATCGTTAATTTCTTTTTCATTCTCATGACAATGGACATTCATGATTATTATGACAAAAAAGTAAATACTTCATGTGAATTCGAACCAATGGAAATTTACAACATCCAGTACCAAATCATGATGTCGAAATTATTTTGTTTAGCTTTTATCATAAATAATTGTATACTACTGTTCAAAAAATTGATGTATTTTAGAAAAATCCATAAAATTGACCAATTTTTTTTCCACATGTGGAATTAAAAAATGAGCGAAATTTTATGAAAATAATATTATAGATATTAAATAATAATTTTTAATTAACATCCTGTATTACAAGATAATTAAAAATATTCATATTCATACTTCTTCTCTAACACTTTGAAAAAATAATTAAGGAGCCATAAAATTATCATATTATCATAAGAAAACAAATAATTAATTATGATTTCATTTTATGAAAATTAAATTTCATTTAATTTATTAAATAATTAATAGAAGTGCAATTAAATATACACAACATACAAAAAATAACATTTTATTCATTATTTATAAAAGAATACATACTTATACTATGATAGAATTTTATCAAAATATATCATAGTATAAGATGGATAAATTTTTTTTATACATTCATAAGTGATTGATAATGATTATATAAGAAAACTATTTTTATATTTAGAAATCAACTTTACCAAAAGAAAATTAAATTAATTACAATTAGTGAATGATATAAATGTCATATATATATATATATTATTCAATTAATGATTTTTTATATTTATCCAATCCGTTTTGTATTCATGAGATTTTAAAAAACCTAATATTATATATAAAAGCATTTATTTTTTTATAAAGGGACTTTTTATTCCTTTTAATATAGAGATAATTATAAATAATTTTTTAACACTTTTATAAATTTTATAAATAAAAATATATTTCATATTGGTTTGAGTAAGATAAAAATTATGTGGGGATATGTTTTTTAATATTACTATGAAGTTTCATTTTTTTATTTAACGTTAAAATAATGACGTTTAATTAAAAAATGTTTTTTTTAAATTTATTTAGAATGTAAAATAAAATTTTTAACTGTATATAATGTATAATTAGTTTAAAGTTCTATCTTATAATCAAATTTATGTCATTTGAATTATTATTACATTGAATTTGGGAATAAAATTATATAAAATGATTTACTTTTTTCACTTTACGAACATGAATTGCCATCCCATTTATGGGGCAACTTTTAAATTAATTTCTTCCACTTATATAATTATAATTTGGAAAAATGTAATCCATATTTTGAATGAAAATAATTAATAATTAATAATATGGATAATATAAATTTTTATCTAAAATACAATTGAATTTAATTAAAATAAATTAAAATAATTATGTTTTAATTAATATTAACAAGTGACTAAGCCTTAAATATTAGGTAATGAAGGATCTAGAAACATCTCAAAAAGAAATTTGAGGATATATTTTAATCCTAACCTTAATTTTATATAATTTTTACCATTATTTTATCCTCATTAAATGGGATGAACATTTCTACATTTCCATTCTCCAAAATTAAAAAGGGTGTCCCTCATCCTCGACTATAAAAAGGACTCATGTCTTCCCACCTCCATAATCCTTTCAAGACACATTAGCTCAACAATGATCTTGAAAAATATCTTCTCAAAATACCTACAATAAACATAAAATAATAACATTGATAATAAGTCTATCTAAATAATATTATTGTCAAAAACCAATAGTTACCCTAAATAGTGGTAAAATATTTCTTTATCCTCTTTATATTCACTTGTACTCTCTAATCCCTATAATATATTAGCACAAAAATAAATATCCACACAATTATGATAAATATACATTTATTTTGTTAGGTATAGGGTTAAAACTACTGTTACACACACATACATCTAATGGGAAATGAACCTACCTGTTATGTGTGTGGCGAACTAAAAACGCACAAAATGCTGATTCTTTCATTTTCCTTTTATGGCATCTCAGAGTGAAAATTTAGATTGATAAGGTTATTAAATATGAATAAATAACATGTTACATATATTTTAATTACAATTCTATAGATATATATTGTTACTTACCTTAATTCCATAATGATATTTGAAAAAATAAATCATTACTCATATGTATAGTTGACCAACCGTCTCCCTCAATTTACCATTGCATAAATTTCTGTTTCCATATTTAGTGATTTTTATAAAAATTATAAATTATGTATAAATATAATAATTATTTTAATATTATTATCTGTATTTGTTTTATAATATCATATTTGACTATAGTTGACTTATAGAAGTAGTTTTTGACACAAACTGAATTTTTTCAAAACACAGGATGTAACTTTAATTAATTTATTTTTAAAAATCATGGTATCTAGTGACATAACTTTTATAATAAATATAAAAAAAGTTATCAAGAAAGTGAAAATTTAATTTAATTTTATAAAAAATTAATATATAAACACCAATAAAATATCTTACTCAAGGTAATGGATTCTTATCTCACTTTTCCGATCTATGAGATCAATGCGAGGGTCAAAACATACATAAATTTCCCTTGTATATATTAATAGTCTTGATATTTCATATCATTAATCAATTTAACTTTCATTCATTTGAAAACATGATTTAATATTATTTATTCATTAATATAATGTTTTAGAATGATTCAATGTGGAATGGCAGACTTTGTATTTTTTAGTGGGTATTTTCCTCAAGAATAATTTTAATGATATTTTTTTTCCATTTGAGGATATTATATTAAACATTTTTGATAATACTTTTATTTTTCCACTCCTCTGATTATTCATTATCTATTAAAATTATTCGTACAATTTTTCATAGTTTTTTAGTCAATATGTTCTATAATATTTTTTTATAAAAACCCATCTTAAATCTGAATTTTATAAGAGAAAACATTTGTTTCATCTAAAAACCTGGTTTTCTAAAAAAAATTCAAAAAAAAGGGTTTTATACATTTCGTATTTTTATATGAAATTATTTTTTTACATTTTGTACCAAGTTTTTATATTTAATATTATTTTAGATATCCAAAAAATGAATTTTTCTAAACATTAACAATGAAAATAGAATATTAATTTTACCTCGTATGATATGTTTATTTATTTGCATTAATAAATTAATTTTTTAATATATAATTTTTTAAGAACAAATTTTAAATTTTATATTTAAAATATAACTGATTTCAATATGTATTTCAATTTGAAAAAGGTATTTTCTTGATGTTTTTTTACAAGTTATTTCAATTTAATTCAACAACACCCCCAACCATACATTTTTAATGAACACATGATACATTGCATTAATATCATACACATTTTTCATCTGAATAGTTTATGATTTATAGGTAAAAATATATTTTTCATATTTACTTCCTTGATTCATCTGTTAGTCCCCTTGAAATATTAATTTTTATATGACCATTTCACATTGATCTTCCATTATAAGTCCATATAATTTTTAATTGATATGATTATTGAAGAAACCGTTTACCATTTCTCAAATAGTGTATACATTGAATGTAATTTTATTATTTGGGGAATTTTTGTTAAATAAGTATGTATTATTCAATATAGATATTAAATAAGGCATATATTTTATTTTTTCTGAGGAATTATTAGTACACTAGTGACAATAGTTGGAAACCATTTAAAGAATTCCATATGTGTTTTAGACAGGTTAAAGTAACCCCCTTGATGAATAAATAGTATCATGAGACAAAATTATATATTAAAAATACCTTGGAGTTTGTTTCCTTTAATAATTCATGGGTTTCTGCCAATATTTTTAAACTATAATGATGATAGATGATGATAGGGGATGTTTTAATGTTCCAAATATGTGAAGTACATTAATTAAAAATTTGTTTCATATTGATTCTATTATTATTTGTCCAAGAAATTTTTCATTGACGTATCTATGAATGAATTTCATTTTCATTTTATTTATTAAATAGAATTTTTTTTGGTTTCTTACATTTCTATGTGGATTCTTCATTACATATATATATTAATGTAATGTGTTTCGAGTTATTAACTTGATAAATTTTTTAGGCACTTATTTCTCATGTTGTTTATTTTATATTTTGTGTGTTCAGTTATTTAAAATTCTATATTTTTTTTATTCTAGTTGATTAGTTATTCTCCTATCTATAAATAACACTTACCGGGAGTTTGATATATTTTTTATGATGAATCATTTTCCTAGTATTCTAGGAAGTGTACTAATTATGATATGAAAGGATATACTATATGAAATAATTTTATCCTCAAAAGATGAAAATATATATTCTATTTAGTGAATTTATTTTTAGTACAAGAATCATGTATGTATTTTTTTTACCATGAATGTGATACTATTTGGTCTTTGGAGATTTGATTACTTGTAATTATCAATATGTAATGGTAGTAGACACCAGCTCTAGGTTATTTGTTGTCGGGTACATACAAAAAATATTGAGCTATGTGTTGGACACATTTTTAGATTAACATTGTTTGAATTATTTTTGGGGGATGTGAAGAAAGTATTACTCCATTTTTATGTACAAATCTAATGTCAGTTATATAAGTAGATCAGTCTATTTTATTGTTAGTATCCTCTATTATAGAATGTATTTTTAAAATATTTAGATATTTTAGAATGGATGTTATATCTGTATTCATGTCCTCAACAACCAATTTTAAATTAAATTAGTCAATATTGTGGTCATTCCCTCGTGGATAAACCCTTTAATCCCCTTTGATATTTATTAAGGCATACAATTATTAACTATTTAATATAACCAATTTTAAAAAAAATAAATAAAAACATGTTATATAATTTAGGTCTAATAATTCATAATTTTTGATAAATTTTATTATATTAGTTTTTTTGCAATCAAATAATTAATTTTATAACATTAAATATATAATTTATTAATTTTTATTGGGAAATTTAACATGTGTTAAAAAATATGAAATATGGGTTTCTAAATGAATTAATTTTTTTTAAATAATAATATCACATATAAAATTTATATTTATAATTGAAAAACTAATTTCATTAATTTATTATTATTTTATATATATAATTAATGTCATAAAAGTCTTATTATTTTTAAAAACATAATTTGTCCCAATTAGACTAAAAATACATCCTTTTAGAAAATTCCTGAAATATTATCTTAATTAAAAAATTCCATTATAATAAACAAATTATCTTCATTTTGTCTATTTTTAACTCTAATGTTTATATTTGAATTTGAATTTTATAATATAATATATAATCAAAACAACATTTATTTATAATATAATATTTTTAACATTTCATTATTATAAATCATATTTAAAATTGACTTTGAAATTATTTTTAAAATATAACTAATAATAATATTATAAACAAATAATATAAGGGCATAGTGTAATGAATTAAAAATTGGACAGATTTAATACTATAACATTCTTTATTACATGCCCAAGGATCATTTCATTTTACTATTTCTGAGAATTAGTTCTATCTCATACATAATAAAACCATACATTATTATTGTACACATATACTCTTATTAATTTAATCTATGAATGAAAAGCCTTTAAAACATGGTTTCTTTTTGTGAAAGATGTTTTCAATTATACCCTTCATCCCATACCTCTCCATACACATCAATATACCATATGGAATATATTTTAAAAAGTGGGATGATCTAAAAAACACATCATTGAACATATAAAAATGTAAACCAATATTTAAATTAAACCCCCAATAAAGAAATATCATAAAAATATACCTTTTATCAATGAAGAAGGGATCATCTTTTTTAATGAATATATTTATAATATTTTATAAAAATAAATTGGTATTCTAGAAAACACATAGGAAATAATTTAAAAGTTTTATAGGTGAGTTGATGAATAAATTTAAATATCTATCTAAAAAAATTGTTAAGCCATTGTGGTCAACATATAATTCTAGTGTACCAAGGCAATGGATTTTTTTAACAACACCACATGTCCTTGGCTCAAAAATGAACCACCAATTTTTGGTTCATAACATTACCACACATAATTATTTTATCATTTAAAACCCCATAATTTGTTTATAATGGAACCACCCTTCATAATAATCAATTTACAATAACCTTAAAACAAACACAAATTACTCAATATTACATCATACAATAGTATATGATGAAAATATGCATTCTATTTTCAATCCACTTTTCTTGAAAAATAGTTATTTCACAATAAAAAACATTTTTCATTGAATGTTATCAGATAAACAGAAAATGTAAACTTCATAATATTATAGAGACTTGGTGGAGTGTAATCCTGTTCATTCTATATAAATAAAAAGAATTTACTATTGTAAAAATAAATATAAAAGTGACTACATTACATAAACCATAAAAGTTCCATTTTGAAAGCAGTTTTATAACTCCATTTAAATATAATTATATTAATAATAAATTGGAATAATTTTAAATTAAGGATAAATATATTTAAAATAAATCATTAGTATGTTTAAAATGTGGGTTTTATCTAACTAGTCACTTAAAAAAATCATAACATTATAGTGAGAGTTAATAAATTTAACTGATCATGTGTATATACTATAAATAAACATTAATAAATATAAAAAAATAAATACAAAATAAAAATTTATTATATATATAATCATATCATCAAATTATCAATGAATATGATGTTTAGAAAAAAATAATGGTAATGGTTTAAATAATTCCACTACACATTGTTATGAGTCATATCGTATAACCCGTAAAAGAGAAAATATTAGAATTCAATATATAAAATAATTATGATAATTATATTTATGATATTATATACGAATGGATATAATATAAATTCACTAAAAAATTATTTTTTATTTAAATATTGAAGTTAGAGAGGTCTAAAGAGATAAAGCCCATTAGGCTCAATAATGAAAGTTAAATTACATTCAATTGGAAGTGAACCAATTTTATAAAAAATAACAAGTTTGTCACTCCATTCTAACTCACATACATATATTTAAATTTTCCAATATAACAATTTTATTTTTTACATAAGGACAATTCATTTCATAAAATGTTAATGATAACTGTTTAGTTTATTTTGGATGTTTTTCAGAAACATTAGTAACTAATTTCATTTTATATTATTAATTGATTATATATTTGTTCAAGAAAAATAAATATGTTATAAAATAACAATTTAAATATTATTTTTCAATAATAATACTTGTACTACTATTATTTATGGTGATAATGGAAAACAATAAAAATATATTATTCAAAAAGATAATTAAGCACTACAATATGGATAATGGTTTCATTTCATTGAATTAAAGATGGATAAAAATGTATAAATATAATTTGTTTTTTTGAAATATAAAATTAAATTATATAAATGGTACTAGTGTTTTTTTACATTATGAATAAATGTGGTGCACCAATGGTATAAGTAGAAATGAAATTTTTATAGGTTGTTTGAGAATGTTATCTTCTGAATATCATCTCCTTTATAAATCCATTAAAAATAGAATTAGTATTCTTTTTGATAAGAGGAACAAAATAATTGGGGGGACTATAATAGATTTTACACATGATATTTTTATAACTTCACATCTATTGAGGAGAAATGTGTTTGCTATGAGTGATGTTTATACTTGAGGAGGGTTGGTTTTATGTTATTAATAATCGATTATGTTTATTTGAAGAAAAAAGAATAATAGTGGAACTAATTCCATTGAGTTAGATTTATAATTTATTTCTTAAAGGACTTATATGTTATAGAAACACATCATCCACCAAATTATTTTTAATTTTATTCTTCTTTTAATAATTTATTTTTTAACATTATCATTATTATTTATTAAACCTTTAGAACAATAAATAATTTTTTATGATGGAAACTTTTTAGAGAGTTGAAATAAATATATAATGACTATACCTAATTTTGAACATATTTTGGAGAATATGTAATGATTTTTAAAAAATATAGTTCACAAAATTCATAAAATTAAATATAAAAGTAATCTTAAAGAGATGATAAAAAGATTCTTTTCAAGAAATATATATTTCAAGAAGTAATGATTTTATAATGAGTCAATGATTAACATTAATTATAGTATAAAAAATAATTAATATTTTATAATATACAATATATTAACATCATTTAATTTATTCCTAATTATTGGATATTTTATTCAATTAACTTGTAGAAAAATTATGTACATTAAAACATTTACCCAAATAATATAAATTTTAAAAACAAAAATGAAAATATTAAAAATGAAAATATATAATTTATTGAAAATAACGTAAATGGATCATTTATAAGAATAAAATAATTATAAAACATGAAATAAAATTAATAACATAATAGAGGTTTTACATTAATTAATATGTTCAAATGAAATGATATTTAAAAATCATAATTTTTCTCCATCCTTTGAAAATTAAACATTTCATAAAATAAATAAAATTTGAGCATAGGACAATTTATATATTATAATTTGAAAAATTATTATCATACTCTTTAACATATTTTATAAAATATTAATTCATTTATTTTATTTTTGTGTATAAAAATAAATAAAAATAATTTATTATGAAAATATATCTCTGATAAATTATATGACTTCAATAAAAATAATAGAATGTAATTTCAAAAAAACATAATTTTTTTAAAAATAGATTCATTATTTTATATAATTATATTATATCCATTATATATTTTATAATTTAATTTAAAATTTTCATTCCCTGCAATTTAATCTATATGTTATGACGATCACATTTAAATAACAAATTGTATTTCTTATTTTACACAAGGAATAATGTATCTTATACCCTATTACACATAGTATTTACATTAAAAATATCAAGAACCTAAATTATATAAACTTTAATGAATTCAATTATCTCAAATTGATACTTGGATATAAAAGAAGGAATTGACATTTCAAAATAGCATTCCTGAAATTAAAAATTCCTAAAATAATCATAAATTTATACAATTAAATAGATATAAAGAGAAGTTTGAATGTCATATGAAAAGAAACATACTAATATTCAATAAAAGAAAATATGTACCTGGGTTGTAAAATATAACACCCACGGTTATATATATGGTGACAGAGAACAATTTCATGATATATGTAACCACCACCGAATCATAAGACGTTATTGAGTTAAAATGTCATTGATGTTTCTAAATGAAAACTAAATAATAACATTTGTTTTCAAAAAACAAGTTTACTAGACCTGATGAATTTATATACTACCTATAATATTATTATAATTAGTAATAATAAATTGAAAATTATAATTTCATGTTCATGTTTCTAAAATATGAGTATTCAAAATGAATGTTATACACTTAAAGCATCAAATCCCACTTATGTGGATCAAAAAATCCTCCACCATATCATTATATCATAGTCATGGCTATAGTAATTAACAAAAAAAATTAATAGAAGATAATACATTCCATTACAATGAGTCAACATTCAAACTATAAAATATTATATTAATCTCCAATCATCAAATATAACACCCAATGTTCAATAATTATCAATCAAAAAATCAGTACCCATAAAATTGGTGGAAAATATTTTAGAATATTATTAAAATCAAAGAAATTATATGGATTTTATCTCATATTACACTAGGATAAATTTAAAATTTATCTTCAAAAAAATCATTTACTGTTGAAGTCTCATAAAAAAAATTTAATTTCAATAGTCAAATAATATTCGAGATATATTAATAATTTATATTAATAACATTAAATACCAGAAATTCTATATTTTATTAAAAAGATAATTCATGCACTCTATCCTAAATAAAATCAAATAGAATTACACTTATGTAAATTATATATTCTTCCTAATATGTTTTAACTTATTCCAAAAGAACAATGATCAAATAATCCAAAAATAATATTCCAAACAAATGAATATTAATACGATAAAATATATGATACCATAATAAAAAAATATAAAATTTCCATAATTTTTTACTTGAAAATATATTTTCTTACTAACCAATAAATCAAATATTCCAATGGTAGGAAATATACCCTTATCCACATTAGTTATGTGTTCAATGGTCAAAACAATGCTTGATGTGATGGGTTGTCACATATTATATGAGATGAAATTATCTAGATCAATATTATTAAAATACATAAATTTATTTAAATTTCAATAGAATCCAAAAATTAACTGTAATACAAATATCCTCAATGGCTATCTTATATATTTTATTTTCTTCACCATAAAAACTATGGACCCCTAATTAACAAAAATTCTAAAATCCTAGAAACCATAATATGCTTCAAATTTGTTTAGAAATATTTCCAAACAATGGAAAATAATTTTTATTCAAATAACATTTTGATATAATAAAATTAATATTACCTCCCACTTAATATGTATTACATTTTTACCACATTGAAAATTTATAAATTCAATCTAATATATGTTCCCAAATTTATGAAAATAAATCCTTCAATAGAAAAATCCTATGGTGTTATATCCTTACAAAAAAATTATTCATATACAAAAATATCAATAATTTCAATTCTCAAAACATTATCACTTCCTTTATTCAATTTCATTAGTTAACTATTAACTATTATTTATCATCCTATTCAGAAAAACATTTCTATAACAATAAATGATATGTATTATATCATAATGATTTACAAACATCACCCAAAAAATGATTAGTTCATATAAAATAACAAATTAGTACATTCATTAAATACAAACAAATTGATTTCCTTGAAAACCCCTTTACATTAAAAATTATTCCCATAGTCAAGAAAATTATTTTTCAAATCCTTTGTATAATTTTCTTTTTTTATAAATATGGTAATTTTTTCATTTTAGAAAAAAATGAAGAATGAAAATATGACCCATTTAATTTTTTTCTGATAATAATAGGTGTTAGATATTCCAAAATATTTATGAATGTGATTTGATTACTGATAATTAATCCAAAACCATTTGAACATGTTTAATAGTAATTTTCCATTGAAATATTCTAAATGGGTTAAGAATGATTTGGATGATCTAGTTCCTTCCATATTGATAAAGGATCCATAATATTTTTAAAATAACATCATAAAACATGAAATGAATTATTTCATGTTAAAATGAAAATGGTTCTTTTTATAGATAATACCTATATATATTAAATAATAATGTAACATTCAAATATATGATACCAAAAGCAATTAAATTTATAAATATAAAAACCATGATTTCATTACTATCCGAGAAATCTGTCACATTAATCCATAAAACATTATATCTGAATTTGTATATATAATCATACTCAATCATGTAAACCCATGATGATTTAAGAAAGTAGTATGAAAACCACACAAGAATACATCTTGATATCCATTGTTTTCTAAATACTAATCTAATACCATCTATATGAAATTTTCCTTAACATTATATATTCTAATGATTTTAAACTATAATTTACATGATCACAATAATGAGGATCCGTTATTTAATATCCAAACCATTATTTTAGATGTCATGAGGGTTTTTTAGTTTAATCAATTTCTTAGTTTTGATTTTATTTTGTTTCTGTTATACCATTTGTTGCATTTGGTATAAAAATGGAAATTTTGGAAGGAGGGAAAGTGCATGGTTGGCACATGGCTTTCCAAAAATGTACCCCCTTACATAGAAATCTGAGAAATCCCTCACGGAGAGGGATCTGTATAGATGGTGCATAGTTTATGAAATAATAAACTCCCTATAGAGAAAACAAGAATCCCTTAGAGGTCTCATACAGTTATGGTGCAGGATTTTCCATCTTGTTCCCCCAACCAACAAATTATCCACAGCTTTATTACTAACCATAAAATTAACTATTATATTACTAATACACCCATTTAAAACAATAATAGGCCACAATATAGACATATGATATTAAAATAATTTTTGGAGATTCCTATATATATTCATGGGGATCCCAAACTCTATTCATGAAGAATCGAAGGGAATATTGATGATCCTAACTACACCTGATAACAGGTTCTAATCCCACGTTGCTTCCATCTTCTCTCTAGTCATTCCCTAATCACATTTAGGGATGTTATCCTATCACTTTTCCAACTCGATCTATAAATACTGGTTCTATATAAAAAATTACGGGATCATGAATCTTTTATACTGAATTGAAGATTCAGATCCAGATCGCATTATACGTCATTTTTTGACAAAAATTAGGGATTTCCATTGATAAGAATGTATGTTTAATCTTGAGGAAAGTGGTGTATTATTCAAATAAAAATTATTTTTTTTCAAATATATTTATGTAATTATATCATTTCTTTTTTATGATTATCAATTTAATTTTTTAAATTAAATTTATTAATTAATAATGAATTGTGAAATTTGGAATATTATGATTCTGAATTGAACAGTTATTTGTTGAATTGGTTATGGGATAATGAGAATGTGAATAAAATAATTAGTTATATAATTAATTATGAGATATTGATACATTGAATTCATGAGTTAATTATGGAATTAATTATGGAACATTGAAATTGTAAATTGTATAATTAATTGATGAATTAATAATTGGTTGTTGTGAATATGAATCGAATAATTAAGTTTTGATTTATTTATGAGATATTTGGGATTTGAATAAGTTAATAAATTTATGAATTAATTATTTTAATTAATATGAAGAATTAATTTGTGGAATAATATAAGATATTAATTTGAGCAATTAATTAATTAACTAACTAATTAATGTAGTTATTTGATTATGCATTTGCGTAATTGTAATAGGTAATTATTAAATTTATTAATGATAATTGTTGTGAATTTGAAATTTATTGAAATGGGTAAATTATTTTTTGAATTAAATAATACATTCCATGATAATTAAATGTGATTAGAAGGATAATGTTGATTTACATTGATTGATGTGATATATGTTTAATTGTAAAACATGTGATTATTGTGATATTCTTGTGTCCTACATATCTTACTACATCAAAATCCCATAGTGATAAATTAATATTCATGATTGGGGCATGACGGATTTTATCAAAATCCTATAGTTATAATTTTTTTTGTTATTGGATGGCTGGACCTACTAGTTCAAAATCATATAGTGATAAATTTATTTAAAAATAATGGATAGGGTTTGCTATATGACAATACCATGAGGTCATAAGCGTGGTGATGTAGACCCAAACAGTTATGATTGAACCAATGATCCAATTAGTCGTATAATAAATATAAATGAAATATATAATGGAAGAAATTGATTTATAATTATTTTTGAAATTATTTTTCGATACAATTCTGACTCTAACACATTTCAGAGTATATATTGACTATTCGAGTGTCCTCGAGAAACACAATTGTTAGATGGTTAAAAATGTGTAATTAAATAAATTTTAAATATTAATGTTATTCTAGTTATATTTTTTTATACAATTTTATACAATGTTTTGATTGGATATATCTTTATCCAATATTTGTGGCTAACTACTATGTTTTACACACACCGTACTTGGGCTTCCTAATCAGTACTAGAATAGGCCTCATGTTTCATGTTCATGACAAGGGATAAGACAATGTGATATATGGACGATTTAGATAGATCATGGATGGGGGAATAAGAATCTTTTTGGGACTAGCTTGGAATATTTCAATGTCTTCCATTTTGGGTTTAGAATTATGAAAAGTGGCTAGTACTATGGAATATATACTATTCAGATTTTATGTTGTATTTCAGTTTTTTTCCATCTTGTGATAATGTTATTATTCTGGCTCTGTATATATCATTGGGATATTGTTTTTTATTTCTTTTTATTTATTTCTCTGATTAGTAGTGTCTATTATGTACATGATTTATAATAAAAACTAACAATTAGTCTATAGACTATGACATAAAAGGATTCTTCCTTATAGTCTAGTGGTTTTATAGATCATGTAATAGTATGTGGAACCTAGTTTGGGATGTTACAAAATGGCATTAGATACCAGTTTTATTTTTCAATTAATTTCTCATAATATTTTGAAAATATAGGCCTCATAATAGTAATAGTTCTTCCTTGGTTATGTGCTCATTCATGTGATTAGGTAACCCATGTATGGGTGAGAACCTGAATACCCAGGGTTAAATGCATGTTATTGATGTGTTCTCTTAATGATTATGATATTTATCCTTGGGTGGTGTACTTGTCTTTGAATTTGATTATTGGTTACTATTTTTGCTGAGATTTGACTCACGGCCTGGTATAGCATGAGAGTTGAGTATGCATTCATTATAATATTAAATTAAGATTATTTTTGGAAATGCATAATTTTTTGAATCAATGAAAATGGTGTTTTCAGTATAATTTTGAACTTATACTAATTTCTCATGATAAAGTAATTGAATTGAAATGGGATCCTAATATGAATTTGAAAATTTATAATAACTAATATTTTGAATAATTGGATATATAAATAGAAACATGATTAATGAGAATATGTTTACCCTTGTTAAGAATGAACTAGAAATTCGTTATATACTAGTACTGATAGTGCCTATGTTTTGACCACGTGGTGGTGTTTTGGGAAATGAATTGATTTTTCATATTTCATTCTTAAATTATTTGAATGTGATAATTTTTTTTATATGACCTAAAACATGTCTTTGGAATTGTTGAGATTTGACTCAATGATAGTGCATGTTGAGATGATGGTATCAGGACATGGCTAGAGATGATCCTCTATTAGTTTATCCTATGGAAACAGTATTGGTGGGTAATAATATTTTGATATTTGTTCTTGAGATAAATATTTTGAGGTTATGAAATTCATGGAATGTTGACCAATGAAAATTTTGAAAATAATGTATGATCATATGAATGATTTCTTATTGTATCACCCTACCACTTTCACGGATGAGGGGGAACATGAAGAAAATGATTTCCAGATTGATTCCATCAATACTATACATTACCACTTGGAGACTCACACTAAGAATAGTGTAATTTTGGTTAATATATGTTACATGTACAATTGATGAATTGGTATGTTTTATAAACTCATGATGTATATAAATGTAAAATTGAGTTAAAGGTCATTCATGTTCTATTCATAGACCCCATTTCTCATGAGTAACCAGGACATGATAAAATAGACGACTCCATGAAACTAACATTGGGGAAAATTTACATGATGGACTATTATATACCATTTATAGATGTATAGTTCCTTTTTCCAACATTGTAAGGGGATGAGCTTACTATGGATATGTGGTTTTTGGATGACATTATATGTGAAATTATTTCCTTATTGAATATCATCAGGCTAAATAAATTTTCAAATGTGGTGAACTAAGACATCATATATGAGGAGAACATAAAATATGATTCTAGATGATGATTGGTAGATCCATAAGGTCATTAAGTATGTATTAATTCATTGATATGTAAGCATATATACAATAATGTTATACATAATAGTGTTTTATAGAGTTCATAGATAGAGGGATCAGTTGATCAGGATCTTACATTAGTGATCTTCCACATATGAGGTAGTTTGGAACACATATAGAAATATTGACCGAGGACAATAGTAGAGAGCTTATTCGTTGGAAGGGTGATATATCAAATAAATTTGAACAAGAACCTATGATAGAATTTTAGCAATAGAGTACATATATAGATCAATTTTTTAATGTGGATATTTAAAATATAATCCATGTAGACATTTTAGTTACACTAGACAAGGGAGTTGAGCCCATAGACATCGTATTTTTGGGAATTAGTTCCCATATTAGTAGAGTAGTGAAGCTCATGAAGTTCATCTTGCATCATAGGGAAGAGGGATCAAATAGTTACAATCTATTTGGTCAGACACATATAGATAGTGAGGATGGTCCATCAATTGTAAAAAAATTCATTCTTCTACCATTTAAAAAAATAGTTCATTTTTTGATATGGGTTCGTCTAAATGAATTATTAACATACAACATGTGGAATGTCTATATTTTTGAGAGTTCATGATTAGGGTTCTTAGGGTAGATACACCATTTTGAGTATGTTTTAAATACATATCATTGTTAATAGGATGTTATCTAGAGGTTGGAGATTATCGCTTTTTGTGTTAATGTTAAATAATTTAAATTACAGGATTTGCCAAAAAATTTGGTATGGAGTGGATAGTAGATTAATACGCCCACATAGATTTTCAGCTCATGATTGTAAAGATTATATATCATGAGATTGAAATGTAAACTCACCTCATTGTGTGGTATATCAAGGAGGGATATGTAGGGATATTTCACTAGAAAATGGGGGATCATACCACGCAGGATTCTTGTTCTATTCTAGATGACAGATGTTTAAAGGTGGATGTATTTACACTTTTATTGGGAATATTTTTGGATATATTTCATAAAGACTTCTCATCGATTCCACTTGATAGAGATATAGAATTTACAATTATTCTTAGTTTGGGGCTCAAATGGTATTTATTAGAGTATATTGAATTTAAATAGAAGACATTCAGTTTATTTAGAGTCAAATATAGGTGTTTCAGATAAGGGATTTATCCATATAAGTTAATTTTGATGGGGTTATATTGTATTTTTTCCTAATAAGGTTTATGGGACACTATGCTTATGTGTTTATTAATTGGTGATGAACCTGGTGGATGTGAATAACTTATATCCTCTTACATGAATCAATGGACTCTTTTAACATTTGAGGGGGTATTGTATATTATCCATCTTTTACAATCATTCATGGTATCATTAGTTGTATGTTCAAAAATATGGTATACTTTAGACTTCATTTAGAGGAAGGTATGGCCTATATAGGTTCATCATAATATAGTTTGGGTTTAATAATTAAAATAAATGTTATTCTTCTTCATGAATTTAATCTTATATATTTTTGTAGATCAGTTTGTGGTTGTATTTTTTGAAGACATATTTGTGTACTCCAATATCCATGAAGATCATAAAAAATATCTTGAAATCATCTTGCATATTGTGAGAGATCATATGATATACTCCATGTTACCTTTTTTTTTGGATTGATTGGATAATATTTGTGGGTCACATTGTCTCGGAGGAAGGATTGTCAAAGGACCTTGGGAAGCTTCTTGTAGTTTTCTCTTGGGAGAGTACAAATTTTTTTATATCTATAGATTTATTGGATTATCTGGACATTATGAGAGATTCATCCTAGGTTTTTCCCAATTGGAATCACATCATTAAAGATTTACCAAAAAGGTATTAATTTTTGAATGATCTAAAATATGTAAAAATGCATTCTTGGAGGTCATGTTGTTTTTTACTATAACACCAATATTTATCATACATGAACTAAGTGAGGACAATATGGTGTTTTCTGATGATTCCATAATCAGTCTTAGAGTAATATTATTGCAGGGTGAATGAGTTGTGTTATATGGTTCTCGGTAGTTAAGGCCACAAAAATTTAACTACCCTAATAATGGTATTGTATTGGTCTTAATAGTTTATGCTTTCAGGTGTCACTGAAATTATCCATTATGTGAAAATTTTAATCTTTACATAGATCAATTTATTTTATGGTGTATCATATTCCAAGAATATTTATATACTTAGTATTAGAGGATGCTTGACTATATGCAATAATTTTATATTGAGTTAGGATATTTTCGGGATATGAAAAATATATATTTTGAAGATTTATAATTGAATATATAGACATATGACGTTCATGAGTCTAGTGATAATTGGATGATGTTCACCATGCTAGCAGATATTTATGTCATCATTTAGGGGAGTTAAGAGAATATGGCTATCATATCATCTTTCATGAAATCTATGGTTTAGATATAGATATGTAAATAACTGTATCATGATCTGTATTTTCTTACCTTGAGTATGATCCTTGATGGTGTGGATTCAACTATGGACTAGACTATGTACAAGGATGAGATCATCTATTTAAGGAATTATGTTGTAGTGCCTATGATTATTCTAGAGAAGGTGATGCATGATTTAGGTGACTCCAATTGAGCAGTGAAACCAGGGGTGTCCAAAATGTATCATGACCTATCATGATAGTTTTTGAGGTTGGCCATGAAAAATGATATTTCAGGGATAGTGACATGATGATGAATAGGTCAACAGGTGAAGGCTTAGAATAAATGACCTAGTGGTTTGTTGTATTTGATTCCAATTCCGAAATGGATGTGCAACGACATTACAATGAACTGTATTATGGTGGGTCTCCTGAGTATTCTTCAAAATAATGGTTCTGTATATTTTTTTATGGAATGTTTGATAAGTATAACACGTTTATTAGTGGTATGAGATACATTGTCATTGGAGTTGTTGTGAGATTATTATGTTGAGAAATAGTCTGTCTACATAGGGTTTTACATACTATTGTTTCAGATCGTGACCCATTTATACTTATTCTTATGGAATTTCTGGATGATGGGTCATATGGCATAGGTTTTCCATATTATAACATTTCCACCACAGACTGATGGGTGAGTGTCCAATATATGTGCAAGATAATATTTTTCAGGTATGTTTCTTAGACTTAGGTGGGTCTTGGGACAACCATCATACATTATATGAGTTTTCGTATTAAAATAGTTATCATGAAACAATAAAAATGGAACCATACAAAGATCTGTATTGTGTCCCATTTTTATCTCCAATATATTGGATTGAGAAAGGTGAGTCAGGACAGTTGGGAATGAGTCTCCTATAGTCAATTTTGGAGAAGCTTCTGCTGATTCAAAAGCAATGGTAATAGCTAAAAGTGTATAGAATTCTTATTCTTATTTACATCAACAAGCAATATATTTTTCATTGTTTGATCATGTAATCCTTCGAGTTCTCCAAGATTTGGTCATCACGGGATACAGATACATGGATATTTTTCACATTTATATTTTTTCAATATATTAGGTTGTGTAACATATTTGTGTTGGGTGTACATATTGACCCTTCACATGGAAAGAGTGAAATACATGATGTTTTTCATGCGATGTAACTCATGTAGTGTCTACCTGACCGTTCTCAAGTGATCTATGTGGATGAATATTTCATTGATATTAATGCATTCTTCGACGACCAGTTGATACATTTTTCCTATTAGAGATATTAATCATTGTAAGGGAAGAAATTTTCCAGTACTTATTGTATTTTGGACTCATGGTCAAAATCAGGAGTAATTTGGGGATACAAAAGATGAAATACAGATTTAGGGCCTAGATATTTTTTATCATAATCTATTAGATTCTTAGTAGTATAGCTTGATGATGTGGTGTTATAATATTGAAATATTTGATGATAGAAACCATTTCTGGAGAAATATCAGTCTTGTTTTCAAGAATATTATTGCCCATTTTTGAGGAATTAAAATTTGGGGGTTCCATTGTGGAACAATCAGGTGAAAATTGACAATTTTGGAAAGAGGGTGGAAGTGCATGGTTTGCGTTTAGTTTTCCAAAAATGTGAACCATGGCCCCAGAGACAATAAAACCCATCAAACAAAGTAATTTCATGGATTTGATAAGGTTTTTCAAACCATTCATACAAATTGGAAAAATCAACGACCCACTAGAAGAGGCCAATCATGATCTCATAATGAATAGAAAAATGTGAACCCATACTAGTAAACCCATCACGACTTTTAAATTATCCTAAAAATTAGTTTTTAAAACAGAAGATCCAAAATTTTATCGAAAAATCAATCCCATGTATGATAAAATCTAGTAATCTCATTTTTTAGGTTATCGAATCGTACTAAGGGGCCTGACCTATATTATTTGTGAATTTAATAGTGGAATAATGATATTAACCAACCTTGTAAAATGATACATTCATGTTTGGTTTCCTTCATCCCTCTAATCTCTCCATCATATTATGATGTATTTTAGGAGAATTTTTATCAAGAAACTAAATTAAGAGTGGTGGAGAGAGAATGTTACCTATAGAATATCAATTTCATGATATATCCATCAATCAATATGGAATTTGTATTTATTTTAGAAAAAACACATGGACATGTGTATATATTATGTTATAGGTTTTTGTAGAAATTTAATGGATTAATGTATTTTAGTGGAATATAGGTTTTGGGGAGTAGAATTTATACGTGTTGAGGGTTGCTATTATGTGGTTAAAAATTATTATTTTATATGCCTATCCAACCTCAATTGGGTGGAATTTATTCTATAGAATTATATATATAATTAACGATGAATATATTTTAATAGTTGATAATAACAAGATCTATACATTTATTTTTTTTATTTTTATATCAATATCAAATTTCACCTATAATCAATAACTAGTTTCATTATTTCACACATATATTGGTGAATATGTTATCTACCATGGTTTCATTTAAATCCATAAAAATGGAAATTATCATACTGCATAAAGTTTATATTGTTATAATAAATATGTAGTCCATTTTAACAAATATAATATATAAATTTAATTAATTCCATTACCCATTATAGATTATATAAATTAATAAATTATGTGAAATAGTATGTTCATTATAACATTTTTATGAAAATCACATTTTACTACACAAAAAATATAATTAAAAAAATATATAAATATTAATAAAATACATTTTTACAGATTAAATAAAATGAAATAATTTTTATCACACTTCAAATCACTTGGAAAATAATATTTCTATATTATATATTTTCATTTATTTTAAAAAAAATCAAATTTTAAAAAAAATATGTTTTCCACTCTTCAATGAAAAACTATAATGTTCAAAAAATAATAAAACATTCACCATTAGATAATTTTAATATGATAATTTATTTATAATTTAAGAGATTTTAACAATTAAAATTTCTAAAATTTTCATTAATTAATTATATTTTTTAAACAAAAAAAATTATTTAAGAACGTTTTTAATGAAATATATTTCTAATTTGTAATATAAAAATACTATGATCCTATTTGAATGACTTTACTAATAATATACTATATATTTATATTTAATTAATTAATAACTTTTTAATGAGTATGAAAATTATATATTATGAAATTACCTTGATATTTTTCAATCCATAAAAATTAATTGTCATGTTACAAGATTCAAATTTAAATAATTAGATTATATTTTTGTTTCATGGTCATTTTTATGAAATTTTATATGATAAACCAAATAGTCTATACTATTAAAATATTAGGATGTTACTCTAAAATATTATTAGTTTTTTAATAATGTAACATACAATACCACTTTTAATTATATTTTTTTTGAGACTTATACTGTTTAATATATTGATAATAAATATATATAACTATTTAAATTTCTTAACACATTTATTATCAACTAAGTATTATATTATACATTTAAATGTAATATGTTGTTTTTATTTTTAAACAAGAGTTAAATTAAAATGGTTTTTTACGTTACATAATGTATTGAACATAATATTAATTTAATGGTTCCAAAATTTTGGGTTTTTACATTATGATATGACTATTGGTGTTTTAGCGTGTAAAAATCAAATAAAGAGTTCACCAGGTATTGTTTAGTTTACTATTTAGATGGATAAGCACTATATTATGATTGGATTTCATCATCTGATTGGTTTACCAAATAATATGGGGGATGGAATCTCAAATGACTCTGTAATTGGTTTTCCTTGACAATTTGGTGGCTTTGATGTGGTATTTTTAATCAAATATTACCTGACGATGAAAGATAAAATCATTTAAATAGTGTATTTCTGTTAATAGTGGGTTTTAAAACATTACTTATGAGAGGTACGGATCCATAATGGGGTTATATAGATAAATAAATCTAAACCTAATCATATCTTTCCATATGGTGTTTGGATATTAATCTATCCAAATATTTGCGATAAGTTAGTACATAACACTAATATTCATACATATATAGTGTCTTACATGTAGGGGATTATTAGGAACACAGAGGATATTTTTTATTTTTTAAATCTAGATTTTTTATTCTCATGTTTTATGTTCTAAGAAAATCTTTATTTTTCATAAAATAATATCTATCAATCAATATTTTTTATTTCCAACATAGATAAAATATATTGTTGATCAATATAATGACTTTTAAACTATATCATAGCATGATAGTGTAAGTGTAACACCCTAGTTAAATAAAGAATATGACATTTTCATATTTATCCATATTTGTGAGTAAAATATTAATATTACTTTAAAGGGGATGCTATGCTCGATGGCGTACCCAATACGTAACAACATGTTTCTTGGGATTCTTACGTTGCACTCTAATAAAAAAATAATATTATTTAAAATGGTAGTTAACGCCTTGCCATTGTAATGGCAGGAATGAACTAAACTAACTAAAAAAAATATTATATATGTTTGTCAAATATTTTTACTTTTTACAATAAATTTTAGAGGTTTAAAAATGCGATTGAATCCAATTTTAAGCGTAAACATTCTAATATTCATTAAAAGGTCGATTAACCACCTTTTGATGGAAAACCTCTTTTAAATCCACTTTTTGACAATTTTATGTGTTATATTTGACAAAATAAAATTCTTCTTTGGAATCGGGACCTCAAATGTTACTTTGTGTAAATTTTTGGTATTTTTCCGATAAAGTTCATTTTTTAATGAATAGTGAAAATGTTATATTTTAATTCAAAACATCTTTTAAAAAAAATTTATTTATATGATTAGATTTTCTTTTGAAATGTTTTTAAAGTGAAATTAGAATATCTTTTTATAATTTAATCCATTAGTGGTCATTGGAATTATTTTCACTTTGAATTTGGACTTAAAATTGTGTCAATCTTTTAATATATATTGTTTCTTAAAAACACTTTATCTGTTTTGATAGCAGGAACTAATTATTAAATTAATTAATGAAAATTATATTTTTTGAATTTTTTAAAATAGACATCATTTTTGAATTCGGAATATCAAATATAGCTTTGGGTGAATTTTTGGTATTTTTCTGAAAAACTTCAATTTTTGATGAATAGTGAAACCACAAAGTGGTAGTTTAAAAACTGATTTTTCGTTTAAATGAAACTTCACCAGTTCTGTGATTTGAATTTCAAAAATTCGACATACATGGTTTTCATTAGGATGTAAAATGTGGTTCAACAGGACTAAAATAATTTTTTGGTGAATTGCAACTTTTAAGTTTTTAATCGCGATTAGAGGTAATTAGTGTAATTGAAGGTAAAAATAATGTTTTAATAATATGAAATGACCTAGACACATGTTCTACCCTCATTGGATGTGTCATGGACGACCAAGCCAATCCATGGTTCAACTTGGGGACCCCATGGAGCCACTTTGGTTGGAAAATGACAGAAATAACTTTTTATTTAAAGGTATAACAAAAATGTCACAAACATCAGTTCTTTTACTAAAACAATTTTTAAATGGGGTTATACAAGTCATAATTTTGACTACATGTATTAATTATAAAGATAAAACGATTTCCTACATCATGATATTTGTTTTATAATTTTTATACATTAAATAAATTAAATTATTTATGACACCATAATGATGCAGCGATGACCTCATTATTTAACGATTTAAAAAATATGAAAAGATAATGTATAATATAAGACCTACACATGTAAAAAACCTATTTTGTTGGTGTATTTCGAACCCTTATCACCTTATACTTGAAATTTAAAATTATGGGCCCATTTAAATGCGAAAATAAATTTATAATAAAGTAACATTTTATAACTTTCCAAGAGTGCCCCTCCTCTCCTCTTATAAAAGGCCCCCACCTCTACCACCTTACCCACACTTCCAAATCCATTGGATCGGCCAACTCCTTTCCATTTTGTCTATAAACATCCCTATCTTACTCTTATAAGCCTCACATTGGGCAGAAGACTTCCCAAGGAAGCCTTTGAGCTCAAACCAGAGAGAGATACCCGATTTTAAGGTAATGCCTTCACTTGTGTTCTTTTGATTTATTTTTATTCTCCAACCCCCTAAACTCTTTTTATTAATTTCTTTTGTAACAAATACAGTACCTTCAATATACTAGGATGTTTTTATAAAAAGGTTTCGAGCTACACTTACACACACCTACATCTAATGGTTAAAGAACATACTATTTCTGTGGATGGTGAATTTCTGCCTCACGAAAGGATGATTGTTCAATATTCTTTTAACACCCTCAAAGGTGGCCATTAAGATGTTAGTATAATTATATATGATATATAATATGTTTATGTTTTACTTAATATTCTGTATTTTTCATTTATGGCATACCTTTATGGTTTCCATTATTGTTAAATGCGATATCTTCATTAGAGGAAGTGCGGACTACCGCCCCCTCAAAGTGATTTGATTCGTTAATACCATATGTGGTACGTATAAAAGATAGATTTAATGATATTATATATGATACCATACTGTAATTATAATACTATTATGTATCATTATATTTTAATTCCATTAAATAAGAAATATAAATGGAAGTAGCGTTCATGTGTACGTACGGCTTATCGTCTCTATGAACGGAGCATTTCATTTCTTACCTCTAAATGTTCTGTAACATTATAAATGCATGTATATAATGGATTTATATGATATATATGATATCTAAATAATTAATATAATTCTGTATATAATATATATTTTACCACATGAACAACTTGTAATTATAAAGAGTTTATTTTTGACTCAAGTAGCAATGATCTACAAAATGACCATTATTAACTTAAATAATTACATAGTGGTCATAGAATGGTAGTAAGTGATATAAAAGGAATAATGAAATTGAAAAATGTTCTTAATAAAGTAGAAATTAACTCACGTTTATTATTCAGGAGGTTAAAGAATGATCGAGTCATGTCAGACCCGAGGTATGGGATCCTACCCCTCTCTCTCTTTTTATGTACACTCTTTTATGTCATTCCTTTTTAAGCTCATATTTATTATGAATGGGATGTTATTTTATATTAATCTTACCTTAATTTTTATTTTCATATGATGAGAGACCCTATTTTCTCTCATCAATCGATTTTGGATGTTTTAATTGGCGCTGATAGGCTGCCGAAATTTCGTAAGGGGCTTTTATCTCACTTTGGGTTTTCGTGAGATTCATGCTACATTTTCCAATATTTCATTTTGAGTAGAGTATGTGCTGTACATTATTATAATCATTGTGTAACTTACTTTCATTTATGAGTATTTTTCATCAATGTTGTATATTCCTTCTTTCATGGGGTTTAGGTTTCGATAGTTACCCAAATCGGTAAGGGAACCTTTCACCCTCCTCTTTTTAAAAGACTTCTTTTGTTATGTCCATTAATTTTCATCTTATTATGTTGAGATAGGTTATAATATATCATTATTTCCGTAAATTTTATGTCCAAGTGATGAGAAACCATTTATCTCTCTCATCAACTATTTTTCTGAAATTTGATGTGACGCCATTAGGCTGTCAAGAGAACTTCATAACCCAATTTCGATTTCTTTGGGTTCAACATGTAGTTATTGAATATGTCATCCTTTTAATATTTGTGAATGATCTTTGATTATTTTACACCTAATATCCACTTATATTGGTTGTATTTATATTTTTCGCACATAATTATGAGATTGATTTATCCTTAATTTAAGGATACCATCTTTATTATGGATTTCATCTCAATTTACATTTCCATTGAGACTTTATTGTTGTTATTCACCAATTCACTCTTATATGGTGTATATACTGTCCTTTGGAATATTAAATCATTAATCCCTTTATTATCATGGTATTATAATGTTTTTATTAAATGTTATTTCTCAATTATTATATTCAACTGTCTCTCATTTTGTTAAAAACCCTTTATCTAAAATATCATTTTAAATGTTTTAATGATTTAATATTATAAATATTTCTCATTCATATCCATGTTTTCAAAATGGTTTTAAGGATTTATTTATATGGATATTAATGGTTTAAAATGGTAAAATATGGTATGGGACACATTTATTTATAAATCTCTTTATTAAATGTTTTAAATGGTTTTGAAAATGGTTTTTAGAATGGATTCATTATTTCAATATCTTAAAATGTTATATTGTTTTTGCAATGTGGGAATGTTATCTTTCCATTATGCTTAAGTTATGTGTTATGATTATGTTATGGTTATTGGGAATTGTTATGAAGAAGGGTGGTTCTGTGATAAACTAAGGGCGGGTGAGGCCGAAATAGCTCTCCAATTCATTGGGTAACGCGAAGGAGTTAAACGTTAAGGTTTTTCCGAAGAGATACAGGGAATATACTGTGATGGGTATTCCAAACGTAACAAAGAGGGTTACTCCCAATGTAAGAATGTTATGAATGCCTCAAGTTAACTTTATTTCTTATGATTTCTATGATTTATTCATGATTTGATGAGGTATGTTAAAGTTCCTATGTTTTATGGGTAATGTATGATTTCATTCTTATGTATATTTGAACTCATGTTTCCTTTACATATTTTTATAACCCATACTGAGATTTTTATTCTCATCCCATGTTTTTGAAATGATTTTTACAGGTCAAGGGAAAGGTACATGATGTGATGATAGTGTCAAAGAAGTGTCAAGAAAGAATCCATGTTTTATTTTAAATAAGTTTCCATTGATGGGAAAAATGAATACTATCTTTTATGTAACCACTTTGCTTAAATGTGGAATGTAATTCAGGTTTTATGATCTGATTCTATAAAACTCTAAACCTAAAAATATCCTCGATGTGTAATATTGTAATAACTCAAGATTAAGTAAGGTTTAAGGAATGGGCCATATAGTTGGAATCATAGGTCGATTTAGATAACTTTAAGGGTTAGAGTGTTGTTTAAGAAAAAGTGAAAAGTTGTGTATAACCACAATGGTTAGTATATTAGATGGAGTCATCGTTTTTTTAGAATGAGTTTGAGATAAATTTGATAAGTATATCTTGGTGTTTATCTTTTTCTTTTTTATTTGATGATTTTACTGATATACTCACACTGACCTTTTTGTTTTTAGTGATTTTTATAAGGCATCGTATATGAGGGAAACAAATCCCTACCGATGTTCAGGTAATAATCATAAAGGTAAGTATGTTCGAAAACCTTTGTGTCAAATATGTGGAAATAAACACATAGTAAAATATTTCAAAGGGATAGGAAGATGCTATAGATGTGGAAATGTATGTCATAAAGCAAGACCCTTCCATGGAAAAAGGAAGCATCCAGTTGACTCTAGGAAATGGAAAGAAGTTCTTTCTGAAGGATAAATTGAATGTTTCAAATGTGGTATGCATGATCATTATAAAAACACATGTCCTATGAAGAAGTTTCAGGAATGGGGTCACCATGTTCATACAAATATTTATTTACCAATACCTAATGCCATTCCGATTGAGGATGATGAAACTGACAATGAAGAATGAAAAATATGGATTATTTCTTAACATATGTTTTCCTATTATTGGAATCATAGGATATGATTCATGATTTTGTTTGTATGAAAGAAGTATTTCAAAATAAGTTGAAAAGGAACGGTTAATGGATCATGAAGAATATTGAATGAGTAAGAAGTCATCATATAAGGGATTCAAGAGTTATGGTAGATTTTAGGATGGTGAAATTATTAGATGTATTCAGTCTCTTTTGATGATGGGGTTACATTAGAAGACTTTTTATAGTAACCCTGATGTTCTATATACAAAAATTTTATTCGAGGAATAATTATCCTTTCTTTTTTGGATATAGTTATAAAGAACCATTTGGGTTTATAAGATCCGTGAATTTGAGGCAATTACCAATTAATACATTTTTGGTTTCAAATGAAATTTATCAGATAACCTTTGTGGTTAATATATGTTATGGTTATTTTTGATGAATTTATCTCTTTTTGAGGAATGTTATAAAATTATATAGTTTTTAAAAAGGGACAACATGTAGACTGTGTGACAACTCGTTGCATCGGATGAAGCTACGGGAATCGAACCCACAACCAAATTGCAACTGGTATTTATCGCCTACCACCAGACTACGTGAAGTCCCTGGTTAGTTTGAATGATTCTTTTTAGTTAGATGATTTTTTGAATTAAGAGTAAGTTTATTTTGGGTTATCAATGGAAATGATTAGCCTATCATGGAGGATATGTGATTAGGTTAATTACTTTTCAGTATGACACAGTAAGAGTAATTGATGATATTTTGGAGAAAAATATTAAAATTTATCATAGGAGACTATGTGATTAAATCCTTCAGAGAATTGGGTTTCAATCGTAGTTTGGTTTACTTTGTAGAATTTTATGGATAGATGTTTATTGAATGGACTTTGCTGAACTTTGGGTTTTTTATGAAAAAAATTGGCAATTAAGAATATATTTTTTTATAAAGCATTATCCTTTTTGGGTATTATCTGATCCCATACTAACCTTTTTTGTTTTAGTTTTGGATGAGGTCTAAAGACATGGGATGTATATAGTTCTCTTTTGTGGATTAGGTGATTCTCTAGATGTTGATTATAGCTCTCTTAATGTGAACAAGTCATCCTAAATGCTCGTCTTTTGGAGAAAATATGAGTTCGTGTAAGAAATATAGTAAAAGTTAAAAGTCAATATGAAAATTAAGTATGCTTCCTTATGTTTTAGTTAAGCTCATAAATAAATTCCTCAATGACAAGTAACTTAAAACAAAAATGTTGTCTGTTAATTTTTACTACTGAGGAATCAAATACCGTTTAACCCATAACAAGTTTTTGATTTTCTTGTTGTTAACTTTTTCCTACACATGTTTATTATCAGTCTCTATCAGAACATGACCCTTTGTTTTCTCCTCCATATCCATATTTTCATACTTGGAATCCTAGTATGGGTTAACTCGGGTGACATTTATACTTCTGTACCATTCTTTTAAAGTGATAGTTTTACTGACTTTTGTTCCGATGTGGGATTTTCAATGAAGCATCCAAGCCCAATTTTTAAAACTGCGAGGACGCAATTCCCAAAAGGGGGAAGGATGTAACACCCCAGGTAAATAAAGAATATGAAATTTTTATATTTATCCATATTTGTGAATAATTTATTAATATTACTTTAATGGGGATTCTATGCTCGATGGCATACCCAATACGCAACAACGAGTTTCTTGGGAATCATAAGTTGCACTCTAATAACAAAATAATATTATTTCAAATGGTAGTTATCGCCTAGCCGTTGTAATGGCGGGAATGAAGAGAACTAACTACAAAATTATAATATATGGTTTTTAAATATTTTTACTTTTTACAATAAATTTTAGAGGATTAAAAATGATAATGAATCCAATTTTAAGCGTAAACATTCTAATATTCTTTAAAAGGTCGATTAACCGCATTTTGATGGCGAACCTCTTTTAAAATGAACTTTTTGAAAATTTTATGTGTTATATTTGACAAAATAAAATTCTTCTTTATAATCGGGACCTCAAAATTTACTTTGTGTAATTTTTTGGTATTTTTCCGATAAAGTTTATATTTTAATGAATAGTGAAAAATGTTGTATTTTAATTCCAAACCTGTTTTTAATATAATTTATTTATATGATTAGAATATCTTTTGAATTGTTTTTAAAGTGAAATTAGAATATATATTTACCATTTAATTCAATAGTGGTAATTGGAATTAATTTCACTTTGAATTTGGACTTAAATTAGTGTCAATCTTTTAGTAGATATTGTTTCCTAAAAACACGCTATTTGTTTTGACAGCGGGAATTAATTGTTAAATTAATTAATGCAACATATATGTTTTGAATTTTGTAAAATAGACATAATTTTTGAATTTGTAATAAAAAATATATCTTAGGGTGAATTTTTGGTATTTTTCAGAAAAACTTCAATTTTTGATGAAAAGTGAAACCACTAAGTGGTAGTTTAAAAACTGATTTTTCGTTTAAATGAAACACCACCACTTTTGTGATTTGAATTTCAAAAATCCAACATACATGGTTGTCATTAGGATTTAAAATGTGGTACAATGGGATTAAAATAATTTTTTGGTGAATAGTAACTTTTATGTTTTTAATCGTGATTAGAGATAATTAGTGTAATTTAAGGTAAAAATAATGATTTAATAATATGAAATGACCTAGACACATGTTCTACCCACATTGGGTGTGTTATTCCAGACCAAGCCACTCCATTGGTCAACTTTGGGACCCAAAGGAGCCACTTTGGTTGGAAAATGAAATAAAGAAATTTTTATTTAAAGTTAAAAAAAATGTCACAAAAATGAGTTGTTTTACTAAAATAATTTTTAAATGTGGTTATAAAAGTCATATTTTTGATTATAAATATTCATTAGAAAGCTAAAAATATTTCCTAAATCATGATATTTGTTTTATAATTTTTATACATTAAATAAATTAAATAATTTATGACACCATGATGATGCAACGATGACCTCATTATTTAATGATTTAAAATAAATGAAAAGATAATGTAAAATATAAGACCTACACAAGTAAAAAACTTATTGAATGAGTGTATTTAAAACCCTTATCACCTTATCCTTGAAATTTATAATTTTTGTTCCTTTTAAATTAGAAAATCAATCTATAATAATGTAACCTTTTATAACTTTCCAAGAGTGCCCATCCTCTGCTCTTATAAAAGGCCCCCACCTCTACCACCTTACCAACACATCCAAAGCCTTTGGCTCGGCCCTCCACTATCCATAGTGCCTCTCCACATCCCTCTATTACTCCTAGAAGCCTCACATTGGGTATAAGTCTTCTAAAGGAAGCCTTTGATCTCAAATCAAAGAGAGATACACGTTTTTAAGGTAATGTCTTCACTTGTGTTCTTTTGTTTTATTTTGCTTCTCCAACCCCCTAAACTCTTTTTATTAATTTCTTTTGTAACAACTAAAGTATCTTAAATATAATAGGATGTTTTTATATGAATTATTCGAGCTAAACTTACACACACCTACATATAATGGTTAAATAACATACTGTTTTTTGTGGATGGTGAATTTCTGCCTCACAAAATAATGATTGTACAATATTCTTTTAACACCCTCAAAGGTGGACATTAAGATGTCACTATATTTATATATGATATATAATATGTTTATGTTTTACTTAATCTTCTGTATTTTTAATTTATGGCATACCTTTATGGTTTCCATTACGGTTAAACGCGATATCTTCATTTTAGGAAGTGCGGACTACCGCCCCCTCAAAGTGATTTGATTCGTTAATACCATATGTGGTACATATAAAGGATAGATTTAATGATATTATATATTATAAAATACTTGAATTATAATACTATTTTTTATCATTATGTTTTAATTCCATTAAACAATAAATAGAAATTGAAGTAGCGTTCATGCGTACGTACGACTTATTATCTCCATGAACGGTGCATTTCATTTCTTACCTCTAAATGTTTTGTAACATTATAAATGAATGTATATAATGGATATATATGATATATATGATATATAAATAATGAATATAATTCTGTATATAATATATATTTTACCACATGAACAACTTGTAATTATAAAGAGTTTATTTTTGACTCAAGTAGCAATGATCTACAAAACGACCACTATTAACTTAAATATTTACATAGTGTTCATAGAATGGTATTAAGTGATATAAAATTAATATTGAACCTAAAAGAGGTTCTTAAGAAAGTAGAAATTAACTCAAGTTTATTATTCAGGAGGTTAAAGAAAGATTGAGTCATGTCAGACTCGAGGTAAGGGATCCTACCCCTCTCTTTCTTTTTAAGTACACTCTTTTATGTCATTCCTTTTAAGCTCAAATTTCTTATGATTGGGATGTTATTTTTTATTACTCTTACTGTACGTTTTATTTTCATATGATGAGAGACCCTATTTTCTCTCATCAATCCATTTGGATGTTTTAATTGGTGCCGTTATGCTGCCAAAATTTCGTAAGGGGCTTTTATCTCACATTGTGTTTTCGTGAGATTCATGCTACATTTGCAAATATTTACTTTTAAGTGGAGTATGTACTGTCCATTATTATCCTCTCTGTGTAACATAATTTCTTTTATGAGTATTTACATCAATTTTTTATAGTTCTTCTTTCATGGGGTGTACATTTCGAAAGTTACCCAAATCGGTAAGGGAACCTTTCACCCTCCTCTTTTTAAAAGACATCTTTTGTTATATCATTTAATTTTCATCTTATTATGTGGAGATATGTTCTTATATATCCTTATTTCCGTAAATTGTATGTACAAGTGATGGGATACCCTTTATCTTTCTCATAAACTCTTTTTCTAAAATTTGATGTGACACTGTTAGTCTGTCAAGGGAACTTCTTAACCCAATTTCTATTTCTTTGGGTTCAACATGTTGTTGTTGAATATGTCATCCATTGAATATTTTTGAGTGACCTTTGATTATTTTACACATAATATCCACTTATATTGGGTGTATTTATATTTTTCTCACATAATTATGAGATTGATTTAACCTTAATTTAAGGATACCATCTTTATAATAGATTTCATCTCAATTTACATTTCCAATGAGACTTTATTGTTATTATGAACCAATTAACTTTTATATGGTGTATATACTGTCATCTGGAATATTATATCATGAATCCCTTTATTCTCATGATATTATAATGTTTTGATTATATTTTATTTCTCCATTATTGTATTCAAGTGTATCTCATTTTGTTAAAGACCCTTTAACTAAAATATCGTTTTAAATGTTTTAATGATTTAATCTTATAAATATTTCTCATTAATATCCATGTTTTCAAAATGGATTTAAGGATTTATTTATATGGATATTAATGGTTTAAAATCTTAATATCTTCAATGTGGTATGGGACGCTTTGATTTATAAATCTCTTTATTAAAGGTTTTAAATGGTTTTGAAAATGATTTTTAGAATGGATTCATTATTTCAATATCTTAAAATGTTATATTGTTTTTGCAATTTGGGAATGTTATCTTTCCTTTATGATTATGTTATGTACTATGATTATGTTATGGTTCTGGGGCATTGTTATGAATACGGGTGGTTCCGTGATAAACTAAGGGCGGGTGAGCCCGATATAGCTCTCCAATGCATTGGGTAATGCGAAGAAGTTAAACGTTAAGGTTTCTCTGAAGAGATTTAGGGAATATACTATGATGGGTATTCCAAACGTAACCTAGAGGGTTACTCCCTACGTAAGAATTTCATGAATGCCTCAAGGTACCTTTATGTGTTATTATTTCTATGATTTATTCATGATTTGATGAGGTATATTAAAGTGCGTATGTTTTATGGGTAAAGTATGATTTCATTCTTATGTATATATGAACTCATGTTTGTTTTCCATATTTTTATCACCCTTACTAAGATTTTTATTCTCATCCCATGTTTTTGAAATGATTTTCACAGGTCATGGGAAAGGTACATGATGTGATGATAGTGTATTGGAAGTGTCAAGAAAGAATCCATGTTTTATTTTAAATATTTTTCCATTAATGGGAAAAATGAATACTATCTTTTATGTAACCAATTTGTTTAATAGTGTAATGTAATGCATGTTTTATGATCTAATTCTATAAAACTCAAAACCTAAAAAGATCCTTAATGTGTAATCTTGTAATAACTCATGATTAAGTATGGTTTAAGGCTGGGGCATTATAATTAGGTTACTGAATTGGAATCACTACAGATCTTGAAAAGGTACATGTTATTCCTGAGAAATTTAATATATTTATAAACAATAGTGTGATATTATATGGGGTCTTGTATAGTTTATTGATGATGATTATGTGTTCTTGAAGACATTTTTTAATCATAATAATTAAATCATTGTTCATCAGATTAATTGTTCTCTAAATTTGGATTCAAATTCAATGAATTTTGTTCAATTTCACATCGGAATGTTTTTTCAACTCATGTCATATATTATACTTACTCACGAGGTCTTGCATGGGTCTCTAATTAAACAATATCATAATGATTATTCACATGTTATTGATTGGGATAATCTAGATTGTGAATATGATGTTTCATTTTATGAATAACATACCATTATACTAGAAAATGATTAGTTAGTTTTTAATATGTGTGTAAATATTATAGGTTATCTATTATTAAAAATATATTTTTACTTGACCGAAAACTATATGTGTAGTGGTATATATGAGATAAATTTTATGAGATACCAGATATTTGATCATTGAAGATTTTTATTATTCCATTTGAGATGTAATTGATCACTATGGATAATGTTTGATAATTATTTCTTCCTCAATGAGGATATTCAATATGTAATTTTACATCGTTGAGAGGTTTCTCCAATTCAAGATATGATGAAAAGTATAATTTTTATCATTTTTTCATCCATGACACATGTTGCGATGTTAGTGTTATTGTAGAAGAGATATACATATGGTGTGTCTTTTGGAATGGATTCATATGTCATTATGTAGACTTCACCATCTTATTTGATTACAAATCATGATGAATTAATTTTTTTAGAGGTAAATTTTTAAAAGGGAATGCATTTCAAAATTAATGATTTTTTATTTAATTGAGGAATAAATGTATCTTGAGGGTGTTAATAGAATATTTTTTTATTATAAATAAATTAATTTAATTGAAATATAATTATTAGTATGTTTTGAAATCATTTACTAGGAAATAATCCACATTTTAATGAAATCATATATAAATTTACGTAGTCATAATTTCCAATAACTCTAGGAAGTAACCAGACCTGTGTCTCTGTAGATGATATCATGGACATGGTATGAAAGTATAGTGCAAAGATAACCATCCTCAATTTAAATTATTTATGATTGACATTATGTAAATTATATGTTTACAAAAATACATAAATGTATAAAATCATTCATATTTTTTATATAAACATCATGTAAATTGAAGTGTGACCATCATGTCATTGTTTTGTATAGATGTAGTTCATTTAAATTTCACATAATGGTAAACACAAGTTCATATAATAGTATATGATTCCAACATAATGTGTTTATGAGATTTCTGAAGATGGTGTAATGGTAAAAAACATTTTATAATGGTTATTTAATTATATACAAGAGTATGTTACCCCTTATTCTTATAAGGGAAAATTTCATGTCCACAATATTAAATATTTTCCTAATCATATTTCGTCAAAATATTTTGCAAAAACTACATGGAACGTAAATAACAATATGTTTATTTAAAATATATTATGAAGAAGACAAATGTGATAATATTCATTCATAATTTTAAATGTTTCAAAATTAATCATTATTAAATATTAGTTTATAAAATAATTATTTTTATATATAAATTCATAAATCACTATTAAAAATAAGGATATTCCACTGAAATGACATTTTATAGTAAAAAACTATATAGTATTTCTTATGAAGATAAATTTTTTCCCAAAAATTATGATTTATCAAATAATATGCACAAAATTTTACTGAATCTAAAATGGATGATTTGAGAAATATAGGAAATCCTCAAGCAATTGTTTTCTTCTTTACCATCATTATAGTATTGAGAACCAAGTCACTATAGAATTATTAAGGTTGATGGTCATTCTTCACTATTGTATTCTATATTAATATAATTTAATCATTCTTTAATGTTAATTTATTATTCTTATATAATTAAATATAAATATTAAATAAAATTTTTAATTAACATTTAGATTTGAAATTTCATTATATATATATATATCTTAAATACAGAAGAAGAATTTGACATCACATGAAAATTAAAAATATTACCAAAACAAGATATATAAAATAATATCACAAGAGACATATCAATTGAATAAATTCTATAAAATCCACGATATTTTCTAGATTTTGTTGTATTATAATTATAAGCATTCTGTTCAAACATCATGGAAGTGTCACATGCATTTTTACATGAGTAAAAAAACTAAATTCATAATTTGTTTCCATGGAGGGAGTCGTATAGAATAACAAATATTCATCAAGGTTACTAAATTAATAATATTATTATGATTGATATATATTTTATTGGTGGATTACATTCAATAATTATATTTTTGTTACTAAAATTATATTTTTTTAAAAATACACTTTTTAATATATTAATTAGTAATCTCAATGAGAATTATATTTTATTAATAAAATTATATGATTCTACGATTGCTCAACCTTGTTATAGGTTAAATACTTGAATTAATTAGTGATATTTCATTCCTTTCCAAAATAAATGGTCTGTTGAAAATAATTTTCCTCCAAAAATGAATTCACTAGTATGATATATAGTTAATATGTTTTTTAGGTAACTATGTATTGTTGTAAAATTTAATAAAATGGGGTTTTTTCCGTATGATCAATTTTGGGATCAATGCTACTGATTTCAAGAATGATAATGTTATTTCAAATTCTACCATGGAGGAAAAAATGTGTAAAAATTATGATTTTAGATAATTATATTTTTTCATATGATATTTTTAATATGTAATGTTATTAAGTTTATGAATTTTCTTGTTATACAACTTCTTTTTTTTATATCATTACATTTTTGTGTCTTTCATGATTCCCATAGTTAAAAAACATATTTTAATATTAATTAAATTATTAAAAAAACATTGTATTGGATGTTTTTTATGGATGTTTTGTTATGAATTCTTATATTAATTTGAAACACATGACAAATATATTGAAATTTTCTATTAGTAGAGTCATTTAAATTGTTAATGTTATATTTTATTGGAATCATGTTCTCATGTGTTAAGATGAATGGATTATATAATTATTTATATTTTTAAATATATGTTTCATAAGGAATCAATTATTAAATTAATGAATAATTTTTTTTATAAATACAAAGTCAAGATTTCTAAATATGTTATCTTTGAAGAGTCTCAACATTCATTACAAAAAGTTTCCAATGACATGGTGTTTGATGATTGGTGTACTGAGAAAAATTATATATAGTTGTTCCTATGTATATGTAGTTAATATATTGTAAAATGTGTTTATGCCAATTAATATCATTATTTTTCACATAATATTTTTTTAAATTACAATTTATGACTTTAAGGACTTGTGTATTTATAATATTAGAAACACAATTAAATCATCATAAACATAAAAACACCATATTTATCCAAAATTAATCACAATTATATTAACATACGTGGATCATGCAAGTATTCATAGGATACATTCAAGAAAATACTTAACAAAATTTTTGTTCTATAAAGTTCTCTATGTGAATAAACATAGAAATAAATTATAAAATGGGAGTCAATATGCACAATATGATATCCTATTTTCAATATTAATATACATGGAGTTAGGAAATATTTATATATATTAAAAATATCATAAAATTAAATAATTTTTTGCAATTAAATAATTAAATTATTTATAAACATCACTCACAGGACACTCTCAATACCATATTGGTAATGTAGAAGATCTCACATGATTGATATAGGTCAATCTGTCTTCTATTAAATACAATTTCGTGATATATAATGATTTTTCTAACACTTGGATGGGATTAATAATTTAATTCATATATCTCAAAATATTAAGATAATACATTTTCAAGAAACAATAGTAATATAAAACATATATAAATAATATGTATGACCAACACATTAATAGAGAAGTGGGATTCTTCATTAATAACTATGGCATAACCAATTCAACCATCATTGGGATTCAGAAAAGTATATGTCATTAAATTATTATTATATTCAAAATTAAAATTGGATATACTATATGAAAACAAGTTCAAATTATATATAAATCATAATAATGGTATAAGAAATTAAAAATAAAAAACTAATATTTGGATATGTTTTGAAATTACTGAACCATCATTCAAATAATAAAATAACAAATAAAATTATAAACTATAATTTTACCAATGGTATTCATTATAAAATAATAATAATTTCTAAGATCAATTAGTCACTAAAAAATAACTTGTTTTATTGTTGACATAAGATAGAAAATACAAATTTTATATTATATCAGATTTCCATTAATTTCTTTATTTCCCTGGGAACTAAATTAATATATAACCCAAACAATAAAAAATATATTTTACTATTAGTAATTTTGGAAGGACAAAATAAAAAATATTAGATATTATGAATGAGATTACAATTATTAAAAAGAGAGCAAAGAATATGTATAATGTAATAGATAGTTAATGAATGTTGTACATGAGATCCCATGTACCATTTCTAATTTCTCTATTCATAATAATTAATAATAATAAATAATAACATTATGTTAATTAAAAGAATAATCATTATAATTTTTCTAATATATTTACCTGTATGTGGTATATTAATTAACATATGTTATATATTTTAATTGTTGGTTCCACATATTTATGATTACTCATGGTTGTCTTGTTAATCTTATAAATAAAAAACTCTGATAGTTGAATATGGCCCCCAATTTTTTAAAATTACACCATGATATCCATAATTATGTATGATTGTGTAATATATTATTATATTTTAACAATATTAATATATATTAAAATATTATCTGTAGATACAACAAAAATAATAATGGATCATTTCTTTTTAATTTTTAGGTGGTTAAAGCCAAAGGAATCATTATTGATAATCACACAAATATAATTCCCAATACTTTTCTTTCTAAATAATAATATAGTGGAAAATAAAATTATTAATAAAATATGAAGTTTCCATATAGAAAATTATATGATTTCAAGGAATAAAAATATAAAATATTCAAGGATGTAGTAGTATAAATTTACTTAGAAATGACATAATCATGATCAACAGTGAACTTTCCAAAAGTTATAAATGTGAATTAAATTATTATAATAAATATTCAACATAGTATTAATTATAATATTGTGATTCTATAATGGATATATTGTACATGTTGATTATATAAGAATAAAAAATATAGGAATGGATTTGATTTTATTACCCAATAATAAGATTTTCTCTATTCATTAACTCATAGGGATTTATAGAAATCTATTATACTCAGTATAAGGAATAATGTGTTAACAGATATTTTTCTAGTTATACTCATGAAAAATTTCTATTAGAGCAAAAGGTTTTTAGTTATTGTATATATGTGGAGGAGTTTTTCACCTATTAATTTCTAAGGGGGTTACATTTTTTTAAAATCACATTACATTTTAAATATATCATAACATTACACATGTATGAAGGATCATAAAATAATCAATAATTGTCTGGGTAAATAGATAAGTTAAACCCTTCCTCTAATATTTAATATAACACATTTTTTGTTATTTTTTATCATTTAATTTTTTATAAAAAACATTCACACAAAATTTAAATTATAATAGTAATTAAACTTTTAAAATTGATAAATAGTTATGTTGTTGATAACAGAAATTGAAATAATTTTACATTTTTTAAATTATGTAAATAATTTTTTTAGGTATTGAAATTTATTTTAGTACTTCATCACATAACCTATAAACGTTATTTCAATGTAAAAGATAATTTAAATCAGAAGATATATATTTGGGATCATATTAAAATAAAATATAATTTTTGTAAAAAAAATTCATTATTATAAAAAAAATACTGGCTATGTGGACTTAAAATCAATCAAAATTAATATATTAATTTTTTTAATTTAATTAATTTTAGATAACAAATTATTGTTATAATTCTAGTATTATTTTTTAAGATTAATAATATATATATATATATATAATTTAAAGATAATATCCTTAAAATTATTAATATATTTTATTTTAAATACATCTTTTATCGATAAATTGTTTCTATAATAATAATATTTTCTCGTATATACACATTATGTAATAATACACCAATTTATGAAAAAAAAATTAATTGTCAATATTCTTATAAATATCATGTTATTAACATAATTACAAAAAATTAATAATAAATTCAAATTAAATTTCTAAATCCCAAAAAGTACGTAATATTATTCAAAAAATCATATATTTTTTATAATAAATTATTTTTTATTATAGAAACTAAAATAAGGAAACATTTTTAGTATGAATTATAAATCATGATATATATCCATTAAAAAATTTTGCTCCAAATTTTTTATAAGGAAATAGTAACTATTTCTACATAGATTACCTTATCTGACACACATGTATATTCGTAATAGATATATTTATATATAACATAAATGTTGTAACATTATTCCCCTTCATAAGTTTGAGCATGAAAATTTCATATCGTGATTTTTTTAAAAAAAAGTGATTTTGTTTATATTTAATTATATATTCATCATCCCGTGAAACCTTATAATTATTTTTATTATTTAAATGTACCCTGAATTATTTAGTATTCTTTTGGTTTTGAATATTAATATATGGTTTGATATCTATAAATACTTTACAACATTTGATATATAATATTCAATATGTTCCTCCAATAAATTCAGAATTGTGTCGATCAGGTATATGAATCCTTGCGACAGATACATGAAATAAAAAAATTTAATTTTGATCAAATTTTGGAAGAGATAGTTGATATATCACTTCGTAATGCAATTAAAAATATGAAATGGTTCAATGTGTCTAGTATTTATCTCCCACTCATCTCAAAATCAATGACATTATCCCATGCTGATATTAAATGAAATAATTTCATCATTCGCAAACATTATTTCTTATCAAAAGTTATCATGAAAACATTTTTATCGACATGGTGATATCATATTTCATTAATGAATTTTTTTGATATTCACTTCCACTTAATCAAAAATATCATATACTAGAATGATTTGTTCACTAATTCCATCTAGTCAGTAATTGTTTTACATCCCTATACATATATAGATCCAGATTAGAATATTTAATCCATGAATAGAAAATATTGTTTTAAGATAGCTTGACAAAATGATGATTCTTATCCTAGAATACTTTCAAATACATTTACTGTGTTCTCAAAATATTCTCATGTGTTTAGATATTTTTTTATGATAATATATTTTAATGGTTATACTAGATCATACTAATTCTTGAATTTATATTTTGAGAAATCTGAATAATCCTTTATAATTTTATGGTAATCATCAAATATATAATAAATTAATTTGATAGTAGTAATCCATGAAGTCTGAAAAAATATATAATATATAACATTGTATTTTTACAATGTAAATTCTATTTCAGTTAAAATTGAAATTAATATTTTATCTTTGTGATCCACTACAACAAAAATTTTATTTTTCTATTTAGATTTCCTTGGTTGACCCCAAGTAAACAATGTAGTGATTTTATCACAAATCTATATTTTTATGTGTAATAGATAAATCATTAATTTTTTTCCTGATAAAAAACTCACTTAATGACAAATAAGTAATCATTATTTTAATTATCAAATCACTTTATTTTTATTTCCCATTAATAGTGTTCTCATATGTCTCTATACATAATCATGTTTCTAGGGATGATGGGGATATGCAATGTATTATAATCACTCCATAGCTCCATCATTGTCCCATAAACCGCTGAAATTAAAATTTTATTCTCTAATATATCAATACCTTTATCATATATATTTTCTTATATTGATCTTCATTTTATTATTTGAATCGGATTATAATTTTTTAAATCAACAGTACATTGAACATTCATATTTTTCACTTGTTGTGTTTGTAAATTTATATACTATGAATTATAGAATTTTATTCCTTCCATTTTTAAAATCATGTTCAACATTTGCATTTTCAAGGATAATATATCCTTATAATTCTACATAATAGATAAGGATGTAGGTTATTTTTTATTAAATTAATCCACTACATTATTGGAAATCATTGGATGGTATTTGATTGATGAGTCATAATTATTTTTTATAAATATATTTATTCATGGGTGAATATAAATCTCTTTCTAGTTGAATATTTATTGTATCCTTTTTTGTTCAAGACACAAACAAATATTTGATTGTAGATAATCAATCCATATCATCAACTGGAAGGTTAATACAACCAGATATAAATCAATTTTTAGATAATTAGGAACATATAACTTTATTTTTCATTAGTCACAGGTTATTACATCATTTTAATAAATTTTTATATATCATAAAACATTTTATGATAATTCACAATATATCCCAAATAAATCCCAAGTTGTGGGTACTCTACGTATAAGTGAAAAAAATATTATCATCCTCAACACTGAGAAGCACTATTTAGATTAACTTGTATAGTCACAATTCATCCAATATTGAGTCCGTTTGTGTAATGGGGTAGTAAATTTTGATATTATTCTAACAAATCACAAATTTGACAACGATATTCTGAGGGAAAAACATATTTCCAAAATATTTTTTTATTTATACCCTTCAGACACATTAGAATTTTATAGGTATATACATAGGTCCCATTACATATGATAATATTTCACAATAATTATCATTTCTATATCCATAACTAAAAATTAAGAAAATTTCCAAATGAATTATCTTCTGATAATTCTTTCATAACATAATTTTACTTATTTTCATGTCCCTTATTTATTATATAGTATAAGAATAATTTATATAATCTATATGAAACATTTCACAATGTTATATTTATAGAATATAAAAAATAATTCCATGATGACAGTTCGAGCATTAATGATCCCAAATATAATTATTATCATCTAATTATTCATATAACCTTTACGAATGTAATTATTATGAATATCCTTCTACATCAACTATAATTAAATATATCCTAATCAATTACCCACATTATATAAGTATTTAAATATTCATAAATGATGAAAAATGTCATGAAACGGTGTTATGTGATGCTATTTACATATTGTGATATTCTATTGTTAATTTTAATTAACACATAGAAACATTAACCATTTATTCTTACAGTAAAATATTATCTATGGAACCCCATAGTAGAGAGATTGGTTGAATGTATCCCATTTAAAGATTGTATTACAATTGTTTCATCAGTTATTTTAATTAATTGATGGGTATTATACAATGAGTCAGGGATATTAGAATATATCTAGTTATAATATAAATGTAAATATCATTCTATCAATATGGAGGAATAATAGGAATTTTTTTTGGGAATAAATATTCATATTATATTATAATGGGAAAGTTTGCAATAATTTTTCTCTAAATTGTTTTAAAAATTTATGGTAGATATTCATTATCATAATGATTAAATATAGATATTTGTAAATATACATCCAATTTAAATTCACCCTCTTATATTCTATTTTATATTAATATATATAAATTCAAATATTGAATCTGACTCCTTAATCAGATTTTTTGATATGAATTTTATGTGTTGAAATATATTTTATTTTTACAATAACATCAACATATTCATTAGGGAGTAGAAAATAAATAAATGGATGATTAATCATATATTTAATAACAATGTAGGAAATATATTTAATGGATGAATGGTGGTACCATTTAATATTATTACATATAAATAGTCCACCATTATCTGAGGTACTGTTTGAATTATTTTATAATACTCTCATGATGTGAATAAATTCATAGAAATTTGATCTTTTTGAAGCTTTTATGAAATGAAAGGACAATGATAAAACAATTTACTACCTCTTCTAAGTCTAATCATTTATTATATAAATTATAATCTTTTTGATGAAAATACTAAAAAAATATTCATATAAAATGGAAAATGACATCTTATAAGGAACAAAATATAAATGACATATATATACAAATCTCTATGTTTCTATATTTTAGTAAAGGTTATACTTGGTGTTTTTCATATCAGGTTTTATAAACAAATAATTTATTCAAATTTAAAATAATGGATTAAAATAATATTTTGAATTCCCTGGATAATATCTCATCAAATTCCCAATTTAGTTTTGTAGTTAGATATCATTGTATTACAACAGGTTAAAATCTATTTAACAAAAAATTAATCAATTTCGATGTTATTACTCCTTGGTATATATGATATATAAAAGGTATTAACATATAATACATAGATATTGATTTCATATTAGTAAAAGCACATATTACAATCAATAACATAATTTCATGATGTAATCTTATACATAAATTTTTCAAAACTTTATTTGACACAAAATATTTCATTCAAATATCCAAAAAGAGATATTGCTTCATCAAATATGAATGATAGTGACAAAAAACATTTATACATTTTATTCCATAGATTTTGGATATTGGTTTTCAACAAATAATTTATTGAGGATCTAGTTTCCTAATGTATATGAGTTATTAGATACCTAAATACATCATAATAACAATATTAACATCATCTAAATGTAAAATTATTCCTAGTTCTATAATGTTCAATATATCATCTAAAATATGATAGAATACACAAGGTAACGTACATAATGTATATATGGATAAATGAAGACCAGTAAAAAAACATAGACATAAAAAATAACATTCAAGTTAAAAGGAATAACAAGATATCAGAAATAAAGTGATCATAATTATATAAATATGGAATATAAAAATGAAATCATATGATACAAACCATGAAATATATGGAAATAATATCAGTAATGAAATAATTATCATTTGTGAATGACCACTCTAAATAACAAATTCGTCATGTGGATAATTACTTATTCATAGATTAGGACCACTCTCTAATCCATTACATAATATACCATGCCATATAAATCATTAAAAAATTAATTATAGGTATATGTAATAAATTTTCAAATTATAAACTATTAATTAACATGCATATTTAATCCACATATGTAAAAAGTATGACACATATATCAAAAGGATTATTAATCTAGTTATTGTTATTCATGTTTCAGAATTTTTATTCAAATAATTACAAATGGAGAAATAATAAGGATCCTATAAAAAATATGTTATTTTTGGCCATAATTATTGAAAAATGGACATATATCAAAAAATTATTGTTATATTATAAAAAATAATGAGAATGATATCAGGGTGATATAATTAAAATCACCCACATTAGAGGATCCATTATAACACCCCAATACATTACTATATTTTCACTTCAGAATAATTTTTTCCCTTGATTTCTTTATACAAAACAGAAAGATGAAATTATATTACCCAAAACATTGTTTTTATCTTTCTCAACATAGATCACCAAAGGTTGGCATGGTTTACATGCAATACTGACTGTCCTTTAAGGCATTCGTTACATGCAAATACTGAGTTTTACCAAAAAATAATATATTATTTAATAGATTATTATTCAACATAAATATATATAACCAATATTTTAAATTTGTTTTTAAATATTATTAAATAAACTATAAAAATATATGGATTTAAAAAATATAACATGAATTCATTTGTTTAAAATTAATCAAAAATGGAAATTCAATCCAATTGAATATAATGGAAATATTTATATTTTATAAACACAAGGGTGTTTTATACTAATAAATTAAATTAATTACTATTATTCAATGATAGTAATTAAATACAAATGATTTATATTAAATAAAATATTTTTGATATTTTTGAATTTTTTTTATACGATGAAAATAAGAACATGACCTATTGTAACTATAAAATACTATGTTACTATTAATAAACTTTTACTGCTTTTTAATAATTAAAATATTTTAAATATAATTTTTAATTTTTTTTAATATTATATATAGAAAACTATTTGTTAAATAAGAAACAAGAAATATGATATGTTTAATCTTTTTTAATTTTTAGCAGTGTATAATATTTTTTATGAACTGGAAAAATACACTGAATTTTAATTCAAAACATATATTCATGTCTAATTTTTTTATAAGGAAAAAATATAATTTTAATTGGATTTAAATTAAAATTAGATTAAATTTTCATCAATTAATTTAGTTTAAGTAATTGGAATAAATTTCACTTTGATGTTGAATTAATTAATATATAAAAATTTTAAACAATTGACTACTAATAACCCGCATTGTCATCCTTTTTGGGTGATTATTTTTAAATAACATATACAGCTTATGTGATTTTAATTTGTAAAATTGATTCCATTTTTTGGTATTATAATAATATATAATTTCTTATTATGTTAAATTGGGTTTTTATGAACATATAAGTGAATTTAATTAATATAATTTATTATGATTATGAAGAAATTTATCTTTTTTAAGGTACTAAACGTTCATATTAACATTCAAAATGACCTACAACCATGTCTAAAATAACTTTTAGGGAAATATTTAGACCATATACTAACATTAATTGAATCCGGACTTCTATTAGATATATGTTCCAGGGGAAACACGTCGGTAGAATTGAATTTAAAAAAAATTTCAACAGTACCAATCATCCTCCAATATATAAAGGCATCATCTCCCCTAACAACCTCACTGAACTGATTCCACGTTGAATCTTCTAGAATCATACTTGATATCTCTTCAAATGATATCCCATTAAACTAAAATCCCCACCCTGATCATAAATTCATCCATGGAATCCCATTGTTGCAATGAAAAAAAATACCATAATAAGAGGTAACATTTATCCTAAATACCGTTTATTTTATTTACATTCAACACGTATCAAACATCCATACTCTATACATATATGACAGAAAAATTTACCTTAATAAATTGAAAAGTTTCAATGTTATTCTTTATACATTAAATTATTCAAAATTTCCTTTATTTTTTCTAAAATATTCCATTTATGTGTACAACGAACAACTATTACACAAAATAATGTTGTTGATTTTTATTTTACCACTTATCTGTGTTGATAATTTAATTAGTATCATTATTTATATAAACTATATTTGATATTTAAAATTCATTCATACTTATATAATTATTTTTTAACAAATACCTACACTCAATTTAATGTAAATATGATTACATTGCTTGTGGATGTGTCGACTACTACCCCTCAAAGCGATTTGATTTGTTCATGCATTACATGGAATATATAAATGATGGTATTAATATACCTATGTAACATATATGAAATATATATTATACTATATTTATAAAATAAATATTCATATACATGATTTTCATTTTATTATTTTATTAAAATAATTTGATATTACCAATCTTGCATACGGATGGCCTACCATCTCCAAAAACTGTGCATTTCACATCATATCATCAATAATTATATATTATAATAAATAAATATATTCCAAATTTTTATATCATTTTAAATCATTAATTACATCCTAGAGCTAATGAAATCATGACTTATACAATAAGAACAAAAAAAAACATGTTAAACCATATTAAAAAAACAAGGCCACTAACATATAGAATAGTTAAAATAATGAAATATTGTTATTAAATTGGTATTAATAAATTATGAAACGAAAATATATGATATTATAGAAATTAATATATCATTTTAACAAGTTTTTACCACTCATAAAACCATTATATAGTAGGTTAATAGTCGTTCAGGAAAAAGTAAATACATGATAATTGATTTCATCTCAATTTACATTCCCTTGAAATGTATTTGTTCATTTGTATTCCTTCACATTTAAATTGTAGATATATTTCCAATAAACATGATATATCATTAATATAATTATTCTTGTGATATTATAAATTTCATTTAATGTTATTCATTCATGGATATTATGATTCAAATATTACAATATGGAATGAGACACGTTAGAATGTACGAAAAAATTTCCCCACAAGAACATTTTTAATGATCATTTTTGAAATATAACATTAATTGTTATTCAAAATTTTATATTTAAACAATAACCATACTATAGTAATTGAAATATTAACATTCTTAGTTGAGGTATATTATTATTTCCTAAATCATATACCATTTTTACAAATGGTGTTTACATTGATAATAATTTGTTTAACAGTTGAATTAATGATAAATATGAATAATTTATTCAATATAGAAATTTTATATAGCTTATTAATTATTTATTAAATTTATTATTCAATATGAGAAATAATTTGGAAATGAAATTATGGGTGTTAAATGATATGTAAATAGCCATGTGATGCATTGAACGACTCTCATTATAAAATTATGTTTTCCAAAATAAATATATTCTTATATATATTTTAAATCTACAATGAGGAAGGATCATGATAATATAGGTTATATTTTTCAGTAGAAATTCTATACAAAAATTAATCCTTTCCATCATAGATATTTTATTTATCATAGTTAACATCACCTATATTTTCATAGGATATTATCTATGGATTAATTTCATTATCAATTTATTGGTTAAATTGAATTTTTTTATAGTGTATTAACTTTCCATATTGATTAATTAAAATGTAGTTAAATGAATTGAATTAAATATTAGTAATTTACCAGGAAAATGTTGAGTTTTTATCATCTATTCATTATTTACTACTCTTATTTTAACCTTTATTAGCGTTTGAGGCTACAATTATTATGTTTATTTTTACTAGGTTATGTTGCGGAATCTATTGAATAAGATTCAAGGATGTTGTTAATTTCACATATTTTTGTTTATCATATTTGAATTTTATATTTCCAACTGTATTATGGGTATCACGTTTTTAATATATCTTGGCTAAAAATGAAAAACTGGTTGGTACATTGGAATTTTATTCCATATATTCATGTCAATGTAATATAATAATGCACATGATCTGGTATTCTATGGTTAGAGTGTTAGAGTAGGAATGAAAGGATGGATAATAAAAAACACGGATACTAGAATAGAAAACATAGATTACTAATGACAACCATTTTATATACATTGATGATAAATATATAATAACAACTAATAATTTTGGAATGTTATAGATTATGAAGGTATTACTAGAAATTTATCTATGTCTAAATACTACAAGTGGATGTAGATATGGTTGAAGTGTACATAGGTGTTACAACTCTAAAAACTTTTTTCGGGCCTCACTCAGAAGAACCTAAAACACTAAAACATTCCTTACTATACATTCTCTTGGCACTACTAGGGGATATTCATAGGTTAATTCTAATTTTAGTTAAAAAACATTATGAAGGATTGGAAATTATGGATATCATTTAAAAACCCATGATTATTATATTGAGATTAGTAATGGAAATCATTTTTAGATTATAATTTTTGTTTCCCTATTGTTGGGATTAAAAATTATTTTGATTAATGTTATGACATAATCTAGTATAATAAATGGGTTAGAAATGGAACCAATAAATAAGAATAGTATCATTACTTGTGAAAATGTATAAATTTCTCAGCCAAGAACCCCGTCATATCTATTATTAGAATGGATTTTTTTTTAAAAAAATATGTAAATTTAATTAGGCCATGTTTTATAAGAATTGTCGAGAAATTAAACTTTTCAACAGTGATATTCTTCCATGATGGATCACATTATGAGACATTGGCCACCAATTTTTTAAAAGGGACTACTAACACATGGGTTGTTGAGAAATGTATTAGGTTTTTTTATAATATATTAATGACATTGGGATATTGAGAAAAGGAAAAGGACACACTTACAATATATTTTCTAAAAAGAGATTTTGATCAGTGATAGTTCTCGATCCTGAATACATAAGATAAATAATAAATAAATCTCATTTAATGGAGGTCATTTGAGGAAGAATTCTTTGATAAATACATCCCATGTTTGAAATAATCTATAATAAAGATAATGTTTTTATATTTATTGAAAAATGGGGAATAATGTGATATAGATTATAAATATACGTTTAACGATATAAGATGGTATTATATAGATTTTATACACAATATAGAATGTAATAATTTTAATTTAATTGATAGACTTTATCTATTTCATATAAGGGTAATGGTCCCTCAAATATTTTCATCCTTTGATTAAATAGATTATGTGATATCAATAATGTACAAATAATTTCCATATACTGTGACATCAAATGGAAGAATGAGAAGAAAAATATGAAGATAAAATAATAGATAAAGGGAATAAGAGAAAGAATAATTTTCCATCATGTGATAACTATGGAATAAATCACCATTGAAAAATCTTGACAATATTGGGAGTTTTTATAAGTGTAGAGAAAATGGTCATAAGGGAAATGAATTCAATAAAAATAAGGTAATTTCATATATTTAATGTAACAACTAGATGAATAAGGGGAACTTTTAACACAAATTCACCAAGAGTTAGGGGAATCAACAATAGAAGAGAGAAATGAGATATATCCATGATTATGCAATTGATATAGAAAATTTTGATTTTTTATTCTATCATTTATATGATTCCTTGAATAATGATGAAAATGATTATTTTTGATAATTTCCTACATAGTATTACTATTTAATGTATGATTATTTTACAAAAATACATTTTTATTAAGGATTTGAGATCATATTTTGAATGGTACCATACAAAGTGTTTCGTTATAATGTATTTTTTGTAAAAAATAAGTATATTTGAATGATAACCCTCAATATGTTCTTAATGTATTGGTAATTATGTTTTGAAGATGAATCTATTATTTTTGATAATTTAAATCTAATAAGTGTAGACTAACATGGAAATCATTAATGATTCACTGACTGTGTTTTTTATTCTATATTTAAGGAAGATTAAATTATATTTTAATTTAACAAATATTTCCACTAATCTATATTCTATTTAAGGAATAAAAAGAAATACAATTTTCAAAAAGGATTAATAGATATTTATGTAAATAACATATTTAAATGTATGGTATGTGAAAATTAAAAACTAATTTATGTTATTTGATAACATCATTTTTGGAATTTAATGGCCTCCTTTAAAAATAGTTGGATCATGATATTTTGGAAATTTTTTACATTTATGTAGTGGTTTATGTCGAGTTGTGAATCTGGATTTAGATATTGATGTGTTGATTCACTATAATATTCACTATGTGTTTCACGACCCCCTCCCAACAATGTGTACCCCTCCTGGGCTGGCAATGTGAGAATAGTGGTAATGACCTCCGAGTCCCGCCTCCAGTAGGCCCCGGTTTGGCCACTAGCACCGAGGGTATAATAAACACACAAATGGGAGGCACTACCCTCTAAGAGAACACATGCAGAAGAGAGAGATAAGATAGACACCAACCAACTCCAACCCAGAACTGAAATATAAAAGAAACCCAAGTACATATATGAAATTCCATGAAAAAGTACTACAACTGAAAGGGAAAACTAAAAGTACCCAAAAGAAAGTAAAACAGTAGCGACCACAAGCTCGTAGCTCCTCCAACAACAAACTAGTAGTAACCATCTTGATCTCCAACCTCGTCCAAGTGACCTGAAGAATAGTTTTTATATACAACGGGTGAGTATAACAGTATGCTCAGTAGGATCCTCCCCAAGCCTCTCGTGCAAAAGTAAAGAAAGCATGCTAAAGCCCAGTGAACAACAAGTGAAACAAACTCGTCACCTAAATAGGAATACTATGTTCCCAACCTCACCATGGACACTCTCACCAAGTAACGCATACAAGAATATAGAATATAATGATAAAATATCAAGGGTAACCCACTATACTTCCCCACTAGTTTGCCTCTTTTACCCAACGACATATGTCCTGTGCATCTCTTTCCAAAGTCTTGCCCACAGACACATTATCTAAGCTCCACAATCTGCACTTCATGCACTATAATGGCTTTCCCTCAGACACCTGGGAGAATCACCACACCATCCACCCAACCAAAAGTAACCAGTAAAGTTCCGGGAGAAACCACATCCCGCATAACGTGTATCATACATCAGGTATTATACCTCAATCCATTATAGCCCATACACTGAGTCGGGATCCTCAAGCCATCAAAACCTATACATGTTACATCTATAGCAGTCCATAGGATACTATATCCAGAATATATGTGTGAAAAATAATCACAAGACATTATAACCCTATACACACATATATGGGGAAACTAACTGTTGTGCATGTTGGCACATGTATCTACCAAGAGAAGAGAGCGGGGCCAAAGGGGGTAGTCGGCCATTCGACCTCCCATCATAATGTTGGGGAAAACACCCCATAGGGCTCAGAATCCCCGGGGTGTCAGTTTCCCTTACCGACAGGGTGGAGTAGCATATAGAGACACAAAAAGTATAGAATATATATATAACTCAAATCCACACTATGGGCATTACCTAGTCTTAGATACAACTACTTCTAACGTCTCTCAGACTCCAGGCTGCTACTTCTAGGACTAGGTATCATATAAGTACACAAACATTTGAAGAGATTTATTAGATTACTCCTTTCTCATTTTATCATTTCCACTGTATGTTAATTAATTATTTAAACATTAATTAACCATGAATAATTTTACAATAAACTTCATTAGCATCACCCCCAAAATCAACTACTCCTTTTAAGATTCACATCACCTTTAAATTCCAGTATCTCCCTCCCCGTGGATTATCACCATTTTATCAAACATTCATTACAAAATTACTTTCCCATATTCCCAAGCATTCTAGAAAGGAATCCTATGCTACTAAACACAAAGGGGGCTCAACAAGCAGATTAGATATTCTACCCGTCGTGTTTTTTCCTCCAATAGCAAGAGCATAGACCCATTCTCCCTCGAGAGGCTAAACACGGAAAGCACGTGGCATACCCCACGTGTCTTCGCCTCCTTCAAATAGAGGGTAATAAAGACCAGCTGCCTTGAGAATTAGGGAAAATTAAAGCATATAAACCACCAAACAAAACCCCCAACATCCAGCCATCACAATCACCCCATACCATCATCCTTGGTGTCCTCCCCGACACCCACATGCATAAGCTGATGCATCTCGCCACCCTAGGCGTCATCCACTGCCACAACCACAAGTCCCCATGCCTCCACATATAACAACAGCCATCCAGGCTCACATCACAACAACCAGCAAGAAAACACAACATCTCATCAATGGGCTCTTGACCCTTTAATAATCAAGAGGGTAACTCAGAACCCTTTAAGAAATTCTCACACAATCTGTTCTTTAATCCATATTGAATTATCATATTTGTTATTCGTAGGTTCCAATTTAAGGATACCTAATCTATAATCTATCGCAATTAAATAACCATGATTATTTCCCTAATTTGATTAAACTCAAATTATAACAACTACAACAACGACAACAACCAGATTCATTTACGTGCCTCTTTATCTTTAGCCAATTAATTAACAATTAATTCCAGATTTACGTTCTTTATCAATAACTATCATAAGTGAACAAGTTATCAATGAAAACATAGATATCACTCTATCTAGAAAAACATGAGGAAAACCGTTTTCACTGTACAAAGAAACAACATTCAATCAACCAATTCTTTTAATCCGGTTCAAGTATTTAATTAGGTCAATTTCATTGTGATCCAAAGACTATATCATGATAATTCTACTATTGTACATATACAATTTGAGAAGCCATGAATACCCTTCCACGAAGAGTTCTTGATGTCTTTTATCTACACAATTGGTCACAATCCTCCTCTCATGACAACTACATCAACCAGAGGATGCCACTGTACGACAGTACCAACCAACCCCAAGAAAAACCCATTAGAATCGTGGAAATTACATGTCATAATATGTAAGGGAGAAAAATTATAAGATATCCACAAAGGAATGATGATAAAACATACCTTATAGGGAAGATTGACTGACATAGCTCGGTTTCATCCAAAATAGAGAGGAACCAATAGGAGGATTAGGGTTTGATTGTGAAACTCCTACGAGAATGATCGAAAGGTTATAGTGTCTCTTAGCAGAGAAAAAGGGAAAGAACAAGGAAGAATGATATCTAGTTCATTTTTGAAGATTTAACGAGGTGACAGCTTAGGATCCGATTAATTCTCCATTAAAAGTAGATCGCATTATCCCATGCCGTTTGACCAAGTAAAACATTCCAATCCATAAGAATAATTAATATAGGATTTATTGAATTTGAATAGGACTTAAGATTCATTAAGATGACGCTTTAAATTTATTTTATGTCAAAGGAAATGTCAAAGGGGAGAAACTGTAGGAACCCGGAAACACAGTTCACATACTCAAAATTTGGAAAAGGAATGAAAAGGTCACCGTTAGACCTCACCATTCTGGAAACACTGTTCAAGTCTACCGTTATACGGTCACTGTTTGAAGGTTACCATTATGGAAACACTGTTGAAGTCTACTAGTATAAGGTCACCATTAGAAGGTTACCATTCTAGAAACAATGTTCACGTCTAACATTATAAGGTCACTGTTAGAAGGTTACCATTCTGGAAACACTATTCAAGTCTAACGTTATAAGGTCACTATTGGAAGGTTACCATTCTGGAAACAATGTTCATGTCTACAATTATAAGGTCACCGTTAGATGGTTACTGTTCTAGAAACACTGTTCATGTCAACCATTATAAGTTCACCATTAGAAAGTTACCATTCTGGAAACACTGTTCAAGTCTACCATTAAAAGTCCACCGATAGAACCTCACTGATAGAAACACAGTTCAAGTCTACCGATAGAAGTCAACCGATAGAAACTCACCGATTGAAACACTGTTCACTGATCCTCACCAATAGAAACACCGTTCACCTACCGAAACTGTTCATAAAACTAGAAACACTATCACAGAACTATAAATTTGGCAAAGTGTTGGGGATAAGTCACCTTGACCACCCGGAACACCTCCAACACCACATTTTCACAATGTAATGGACCAGAGAGGTCCAAGACATTACATCAGATACCTCTCAAAACATTCTCATCCTCAAGAATTAAAAACTAGCCTGAAGAGAAAAAAAGAAACGGGGCCCGAACAACCACCCATCGAGATACCTCTCAAAAGAAAGAAAGGCACAAAAAGGAACACAAGAAGATCATAAATAAAACATGAAAGGTCTAACCACAAAGGAAACATCATTACATGAAATGAGTTAAACATTAAACAACTCTGGGTACTGAGAATTTACTTGTGACTCATGATTCTAGGTAATCTCCTCCATACCACCGTGTCGCAATAAGACACAAACTAAGGGGACAGAATGCCCACACAACACCATCTCCTTGAGGTCTTGGATCTCCACAGGTCGCTCCTCAAAGGTTGCATCATCATCAATATTGATCTCTCCCCAATAGATAACATGATATTCATCATGATGATAACGACAGAGCTGTGATACATGGAAAACATCATGTATCTGACTCATCTGAGGGGGAAGTGCTACTCGATACGCCACAACTCCAACACGAGCTAACACCTCAAAAGGCCCAACAAACCAGGGAGAATGCTTACTTCCACGACCAAACCTTTGCTGCCCGCGACAGGGAGACTCCTTTAGAAATACATGATCCCCAACATTAAACACTAAGGGTCTCCTTCTTTGATCAACATATGATTTCTGACGATCGTGTGTTGTCTTCATCCTCTCACGAATCACCTGAACCATCTCTGTTGTATTCTGCACTAGTTCTGATCTGAGAATTGCTGACTCTCCAACCGCAGTCCATCACAACGGAAAATGGCATGGCCGACTATACAAGGCTTCAAACGGAGCCATACCAATGGTAGAGTAAAAATTATTATTGTAAGTGAACTCTACCAAGGGTAAGTGCTTCATCCATGAACCTACAAAATCAAGAACACAAGAGCGCAACATGTCTTCAAGAGTCTGGATGGTTCACTCTGTCTGACCATCCATCTAAGGATGAAAAGCAGTGCTAAGGCACAGTTGAGAGCCAAAATCATGTTGGAGACCTCTCCACACCCTGGAGGTAAAATGAGGATCTCGATCATAAATGATCGTCCTAGGTACTCCATGATGTCTCATCACCTCCTCTAGATAATGCCTTGACAAAACTTCCACTGAGATCGACTCCTTGATCGCTATGAAGTGGGACGATTATGTTAAACGATCCACTACCACCCATATAGCATCATGTCCTCCCAAAGCTCGAGGTAAAACTGTAACAAAGTCCATTGAGATGTCCTCCCACTCCCACTGAGTAATCTCTAATTGCTGGAGAATACCACCAGGAACACGGTGTTCAGCCTACACCTTCTGGTGGACTAAACATCGAGACACACACTCTGAAACCGCATGCTTCAGCCCAGGCCACCAAAACTGACTCCTTAAGGATCAGTACATCTTTGTCACACTAGGATGTACTGCCAAGGGTGATCTATGGAACTATCGGAGAACCATCTCGCGCATCGCCAAGGTTACAAAAATCCTGCCATGATACAACACTCAGTGTTTTTCATCCTCCAACCAACCATTAGGGGCCTCACCACAAACAACTCTGTCTCTCTAAACATCCACCTCTAGATCACCCAAATGAGACTCTTCCACCGTCTGCATCAGGGATGAATGCACTGTCATCTGTAAAATACAACATCTACAGCCAACATCTCCAATTTCAAGATGCAAATATAATATCTCTTCCATAACTCTCCAGGAATCATCAGATTCATGCACCACATCATTACGTGACTTTAGGCTCAGTGCATCAGCTACAACATTTCTTTTTCCAGGTGTATATGAATTTTCAAAGTCGTATTCTTGCAAGAACTCCATCCACCGACACTGCCGCAAGTTCAAGTCTCATTGGGAGAAAACATACCACAAACTCTTATGATCGGTGAAAACCCCAAAGTTCTCACCAATGAGGTAATGTATCCACAACATCAGTGAAAACACTATATATGCAAACTCAATATCATGGGAGGCATAATTGCATTCATGGGGACACACCTGCTGAGACCCATATGAAACAACTGACCTCTGCTTCATGAGAACACAGCCTAGCCCCAAATGTAAAGAATCACAGAAAACATCAAACTGGACTCCCTCTGCTGGAAGACAAAGGACTGAAGCACTTACCAAATTATCCTATAGATACTTGAAAGCTTCCTGACATTGATCAGTCCATATGAACACTTGATCCTTCCTGGTGAATGATGTCAAAGGAGTCGCAACTCGGGGGAAATTGGTTAAAAACTTCCTATAATAGACTGCAATACCAAGGAAACATAGAACCTCTAAAACAGTCTTGGGGGATTCCCAAGACACCACTGCTTCTATCTTCAACAGATCCACAACTACTCCCTGTTGGGACACAACTGCCCAAGGAAACGAACTTCTCGAGCCCAAAACTCACACTTTGACAACTTCCCAAACAACTGATGTTGGCGATGAACTCCCAAAACGGCTCATAGATGCTCTGCATGCTCCTCTTCAGATGTGGAGTACACAAGGACGTTGTTGATGAAAACCACAATAAAATTGTCCAAGAATTCACGGAACACAACATTCATCAACCCCATGAAAACAACTAGAGCATTCATCACACCGAATGTAATTACATCAAACTCATAATGCCCATGATGACAACAGAAAGCAGTCTTCAGGATATCCTCATGTTTTACACGGATCTGATGATATCCTGACTGCAAGTCGATCTTTGAAAACCAACATGCACCGTTCAATTGAACGAATAAGTCATAAATCTGTGGGAGAGGATATAGGTTCTTTATTTTCACTTTGCCTAATCGAAGATAATCGATGCACAACGACAAATTGTCATCAGCCTTTTTTTAAAAAAAACTAGTGCACCCCATGGTGACACACTTGGCCGAACAAAACCGCACAACAACAGACGATCAAGCTGTATATGTAGTGCTCGTAACTCAGAAAGGGCCATCCTATACAGAGACAGAGATAGAAGATGCTCTTGGTTGTAGCTCGATCCCAAACTCAATCACTCGTCGAGGTGGTAATGCTACAACCTCTTTTGGAAAGACATCAGGGTATTCCTCTACGACCCTAGGAAACGCCAACTGCTGAACTGCTGAAGAACATAGCATCATCTCAGACATCATGGATGATAAGGATGGAACTCATCTATGACCCATCTGAGGATCTCGCTCACCAACAAACACCACTTACTCTCCATCTGCATCAATGAAAATGACCTTCTTCCTGTAGCAATCCCCAATAGCCTGCACCGAATACAACCAATACATGCTGAGGATGACATCTTATGGTTGTATTCATAAACATAGGAAATCTCCCCAAGAGCGGTGTTGCCCCGACACTAGCTCACAGTTTCTACATACTTCAAACAATTCGGCTCGACCTCCAACTGGCGTAGTCAACGCCAAGGGCACTGGAAGCCTATCTACCTCATGTCCCAAAGCATGGACAAGGGTAGGTGATATGAAGGATTGTGTTTCTCTTGAATCAAAAAAGGCATACAACAAGGTAGAAAACAAGAAAAGGGTACCTCGAACAACATCTGGTTCACTTGGGGCTGGCAATGCTAGAGCATGAAGCTGACCACGATCTACTCCATGACCTATCTGACCCTGATGACGACCACCACCATGGCCGTACTCTACTCTCTAAGGACGGGGAGCATCATGGGGATGTCCTCTGCCTACCCCATCTACCCTCTGGTGATCTAATGCTGGTGCAACCTGCTACTGTTGCCTCGGCTGGAACTGCCTCAATAGAGGAACCTGGAGCAGAGTGCCCGGTGCATGATGACTGCTCTGATAAGTCGGGCACTCCCACTATTGATGACCATGACCACCACAAGAAAAAAAGCACCTGATCGCTTGGTATAGGCCTGAGTGTTGCTGACTCCGGAGAAATGAGATGGGAAGGGTTGGGACCTACCCCCCGGTGAACGAAAACTCTTCTGCCCTGAAAATCGGGAACCCCAGACCACAGCTCTACTTTGTGAGGAATCCTGAAAATTCCCCTCTCGTGTTGATCCGGTCCTGGACAAAGTCCTCTCAACAGCCTCTGACCTCGCTAGAACCTCAAGATATGTCTTCAACATAAATGTTGTGCCCTGGCGCTGGATCTATGGATGCAAAGACTCCTCGAAATGCCTCACCCTGTCCTCCTCATTCGGTAACAGGTCGGAAGAATATCATAAAAGGTTCCTGAAATGAATTCCAAACTCTCGAACACTGGAGGTCCCCTGTCGAAGGGTAAGAAGCTCACAGTGACTGGACGCCTTCGAAGTTGATCAAAGAAACTCAACACTAAACCTGTCACGAAACTCCTCTAATGAGATCGCTGACTCCTCACGATCCCCGAGGAACAAGAACCACCACTGACTTACTACTCCACGTAGCATAATCACAACCAAGGACACCTAGTGTTCCTTCCGAGCATGAATCGAAGTGAATAATATCTCAACCTCATCCAACCAGTCTTCTGTGACTGCATCTAAAACGTATCCCTCGTACTTCTGTAGAATCTTGTGCTGAAACTCCCGAAGTGTCTTCCTCCAAGTGTCATCGTCATCAACCTCTACCAGGCGGCGATCTACTAGAATAGCCTGCTCGACATATTCTGTGCAAAACTGACGAGGACATCGACCTAGATCCATACCTATAAAATATCAACTGTTAGATCCCCTAATCCATGAATATGGAAGACTCAACATTAATAAAATAATTTTTTTCTATTATTAATTTTAGGTTAACCTATCCCAAGGTATACCCTATCAAACACAGGCACAGGGAAGAATAACGCATGAACTTTTCCTAGGTCTCTACCCTGCAACTAGTATCACTTTGTTTAGTAGACATTGTAAACATAATGGTCTGTATGTCAAATCATAGGGGGCCCTAAACGCCTATGTCTCAGCCGGTCTCCAGTGTTTATCTCACTTTCTAAACATGAATGACATAGTTTCCCTACCAACCCATGCAATCTCACGTGTGCCTAACTCCAAACTCCATCCTATCCCTCAACCAGAACTCTAATACCACTCTGTCATGACCCCCTCCCCACAAAGTGTTCCCCTCATGTGCCGGCAATGTGAGAAGAGAGATAATGACCCTTGAGTCTCACCTCCAGTAGGCCCCGGGATGGCGACTTGCACCGTGGGTATAATAAAGACACAAATGGGAGGCATTAACCTCTAAGAGAACACATGTAGAAGAGAGAGATAAGATAGACACCAACTAACTCCAAATCAGAACAGAAATATAAAAGGAAACCATGTAAATATATTAAATACCATGTAAATGTACTACTACTGAAAGGGAAAACTAAATCTACCCAAAATAAAGTAATACAGAAGCGACCACAAGCTTGAACTGCTCGTCTAACCATAAGCTAGTAGTAACCAGCTTGATCTCCAACCTGCTCCAAGTGACCTAAAAAATAGTTTATATATACATAGAGTGAGTATAATAGTATACTCAATAGGATCCTCCCCAATCCTCTCGTGAAAAATGAAAATAAAGCATGCTAAAGTACAGTGAACAACAAGTGAAACTAACTCATCACCTAAATAGGTATACTAAGTTCCCAACCTCACCATGGCCACTCTCAACAAGTAACGCATACAAGAATATAGAATATAATGATAAAATATCAAGGGTACCCCGCTACTACTTTCCAACTAGTTTGTCCCTTTTCCCCAATGAAATGTGTCATTTGCATCTCTTTCCAAAGGCTTGCCTACAGACACCTGGGCTAAGGTCCACAATATGCACCTCGTGCACCACAAAGGCTTGTCCGCAGACACCTGGGCGAAGCACCACACCATCCTACCAACCAAAAGTAACCAGGTAAGTTCAGGGAGCCACCACAACCCACATAACAAGTATCATACATCGGGTATTATATCTCAAACCATTATAGACCATACACCGAGTAGGGATCCTCAAACCATCACAGCCTATACACGTTACACCTATAGTAGTCTATAAGATAATATATCTAGAATATATGTGTGTGAAATAACCACAAGACATTACTGCCCGCTACACACATATATGGGGAAAATAACTGTTGTTCATGTTGGCACATGTATCTACAAAGAGAAGAGAGCAGGGCCAAAGGGGGTAGTCAGCCATTCAACCTCCCATCAGTTTGTTGGGGAAACCCCCCCCCCCAGGGCTCAGAATCCCCGGGGTGCCAGTTGCCCTTACCGACAGGGTGGAGTAGCGTATAGAAACACAAAGAGTATAGAATATATATATAACTCACATCCACACTATAGGCATTACCAGGTCTTAGATACAACTGCAGCTAACGTCTCTCAGACTCCAAACTGCTACTTCAAAGACTAGGTATCCTATAAGCACACAAACATTTGAATGGATTTATTAGATTTCCCCATTAAAATTTTATCAGTTCCACATTATGTTAATTAATTATTTAAACATTCATTAACCATGAATAATTTAAAATTAATCTTCATTAGCATCGCACCCAAAATCAACTGCTCCTTTTAAGATTCACATCACCTTTAAATTCCAGTATCTCCCTCCCTATGGATTATCACCGTTTAATCAAACTTTTATTACATAATTACATTCCCATATTCCTAGGCATTTAAAAGAGGAATCCTATGCTACTAAACACAAAGGGGGATCAACACGGTGAGTAGATATACTACCCATCGAGTCTTTGCCTCCTATAGCAAGAGTATAGACCCATTCTCCCTCGAGAGGCTAAACACGGAATGCACGTGGCATAACCCACGTGTCTGCGCCTCATTCGGAAGGAGGGTAATTAAGACCATCTACCTTGAGAAGTGTGGAAAAGTAAATCAGATAAACAACCAAACAAAACCGCCAACATCCATCCATCATATTCATCCCATACCATCATCCTTGGTGTCATGTCCGACACCCACATGCATATGCTAATGCATGTTTCCATCCTTGGCATCATCCACTACCACAACCACATTTCCCCATGCCTCCACATATCACAACAGCCATCCAGGCTCACATCATAGCAAGCAGAAAGAAAAAAAACATCACATCAAAGGGCTCTTGACCATTTAACAATCAAGAGGGTAACTCAGAACCCTTTAAGAAATTCTCCAACAATCTGTTCTTTAATCCATATTGAATTAGCATATTTGTTATTCGTAGGTTCCAATTTTGGGATACCTAATTAGTAAGCTATCACAATTAAATAACCATGATTATTTCCCTAATTTGATTAACCTTTAATTAGAACAACTACAACAATGACAACAACAAGATTCATTTACATGCCTTTTTATTTTTAGCCAATTAATTAACAATTAATTACGGCTTTACATTCATTATCAATTTCCATCAATAACTAACAACTAATAAAAGAAAACATAGATATCATTATATCTAGAAAAACATGCGGCAAACTGTTATCACGATACAAAGTAACAACATGCGATCAACCAATTCTTTTAATCCGGTTCATGTATTTAATTAGGTCAATTTCATTGTGATCCAAAGGACATAATCAGGCTAATTATACGATTGCACATATACAATTAGGGAAGCCATGAATCCCCTACCTCGAAGAGTTATTAACATCCTTTATCCACACAACAGGCCACAATCCTCCTCTCAAGACAACTGCATCCACGAGAGGATGCCACAGTACGACAGTACTAACCAACCCTAAGATAAACCCATTAGAATCTTGGAAATTACATGGTATAATATGGAAGGGAGAAGCATTATAAGATGATAACTAAAGGAACGATGATAAAATATACCTTATAGGGATGATTGACTGACATAACTCGGTTGCATCCAAAATAGAGCGGAACCAATAGGAGGATTAGGGATTTATTGTGAAACTCCTATAAGAATGATTGAAAAGTTTTAGTGTCTCTTAGTTGAGAACAAAGGGAAGGAACAAGGGAGAATGATATCTGGTTCTTTTTTGAAGATTTAATGAGCTGACAGTATAAGATCCGGTTAATTCTCCATTAAAAACGGATCGCATTAACCCACATAGTTTGACTATGTAAAACATTCCGAGCCATAGTAATAATTAATATTGGATTTATTGAATTTGAATCTACCTTAAGAGTCCTTAATAGGAGGCGTTAAATGTATTTTATGTCAAAAGAAACATCAAAGGGGAGAAACTGTAGGAACCTAGAAACAATTTTCATAGACTAAAAAATTGGAAAAGGAAAGAAAAGGTCACCCTTAGACCTCACCATTTTGGAAACACAGTTCAAGTCTACCGTTATTAGGTCACTGTTAAAAGGATACCATTCTGGAAAAACTATTCAAGTCTACCGTTATAATGTCACCTTTAGAAGGTTACCTTTTTGGAAACACTGTTCATGTCTATCGTTATAAGGTCACTATTAGAAGGTTACCATTCTGGAAACACTGTTCAATTCTACCGTTATAAGGTCACTATTAAAAGGATACTATTCTAGAAACACTGTTCAAGTCTTCCGTTATAAGGTCACCATAAAGAGTTTACCGTTCTAGAAACACGGTTCAAGTCTACCGTTATAAGGTTACCGTTAGAAGGTTTCCGTTCTGGAAACACTGTTCAAGTGTACTGTTAGAAGTCCACCGATAAAACCCCACCGATAGAAACACTGTCCAAATCTACCGATAGAAGTCCACCGATAGAACATCACCGATAAAAACACTATTCACTGAACCTCAAAGATAGAAACACAGTTACGCTACTGAAACTGTTCATAAAATGGGAAACACTGTTCACTGAACTTGAAATTTGGCAACGTGTTGCGGATAAGTCACCTTGACCTCCCGGAACACCACCAACATGACATTTTCACAAAGTAATGAACCAGAGAGGTCCGAGACATTACAATGTGATTATGTACAATTTGTTCATGGAACAAAAAAAGGTTATTTTTTAGTTAATTTAGTTGAAATATATATGTAATTATATTCCAATAGAATGAACTAATTTATAAAAAATTTAAAAAATCGTCTAGAAAGAAATAGGTTATCTTATTTTCATCATTTTTAGGATATCATTGTATTTTTAATAAAATTGGTTTAAGGGATTTTGTTATCAAAATTCAGCAAAGAATGTTTTCTAGCAGTCACCATATGTAAATGATTTTATTGTTTTTCTTATTTCTCCATGTTTTCATTTCCCACTAATGTTCATCCACTAGATTATATATTGACATTACATTTTTATACGTTCAATTCATTGATATTATGAATATGTGTTATTAAACATGTTCATTGAGTTTGGTTATGGAAATTATTTTATCTTAAAAATGAAATTCATTAATTCTTGAGAACATGTTTTAAATTTCTAGGACATAATTTATTTAAGGTAGGGAGAATATAACACCCCAAGACTATTAAATATTTTACATTTTAATAAAATAACATATCTTCTGTGTATGGGTTTATATAAAACACTATGGTTATCATAGGTTACACACAATATTATTATTCACTTAATATATATGGAATAATTATGTTATCTTACATTAAATGGATGATCGACTATCCTCAATGGCCAACAAAAAACCCAGGAATAAATTTTATGTAACGTTATTATATTAGTAAAATACTATTATGGAATATGATAACATTATCCTATCCATTAAATTAGTTGTTATTAATAATATTACAGAACTTATGAAAAAATATGTATTAAACAAATAAAATAAGAATTCATTGGTTTCCAATTAATCATAAACATGAATATTATTTAATTTCATATAAAGTAAATATATATATATATATTTTACACAAAAGAGTTTTATACACATAAATAGAATTAAAAACTATTAGTTAATGATATTATTTATTTTTTGATTATAAATATTAAATATAATATTATTGATATTCATATGATAGATTTTATATGCATAGGATAAATAAAAACCCTTTTTTAGTTATAAAACACTATATTATTATAAATGAACTTTTAATGCTTGTCATCAGAGAACCTAATTTAAATCCAATTTTTTGAACTTAAATAAATATTATATGTCAATATAGACAAAATATTTGAATTTAGAACATAAAATTAGGTTATAGTGAATATTTTTAATTTTTCTACCAATTTTTATTTCTTAATGAATAGTAAAAAAATTAATTTAAATTTAATACATTATTTTGTATAAATAATTTATTACGTTTAGTTATGATTTAAATTCAATTTAAATTATGATGAGATTAATATTTTTCATTTTATCCAATATAGGAAATTGGACTCAATTTCTCTTTGAAATAATAAATTGAAACATTGAAAACATTTAAATAATTTTACTTTAAAACTAAGCATTGTTGTTCCATTTGTGGAATTATTATAAAAATAAATTCTTCACTTATTTTATAGCTATTTGAAAAATAAAATTATATATATATAATCAGAATAATTTATAATTTCTATTATGTTCGAAAGTTTTCTATGAAAATATTAATTAAATAAATTAAATTTAATTACAAAGACGAAGAGAAAAAATAGTTTAAAAAGTGACTAAAACACATTTATAAAGGCCAAAATGACAACAAAACATGTCAAAAATCCATTGAATGGTAATATTTTGATTCTATCCCCTATTGAATCAAAATTTAGACAATCATTAGATGAATATTCCATGTGAAAAAACATTGACGGAATTTTATATTCCAAAACAATACAAGAGTGCCTCTCTTCTTCCACTATAAGAGGCATCCTCCCATCACACTTAATCACAAATATCAACCAATTTTTTCATGAAAATATGTACGAACATAGCTCCAAAAAATAACTCTTCTCAACTAAGAATCCTCCCCTAAACCAAAAATCCATCCAATTTTTCCCTTTAGTGAAAATTAAAAGGTGTTACCTATATCACCCCAGGTAAATAAAGAATATGAACTTTTCCTATTTATCCATATTAGTGAGTAAAATGTTAATATTAATGTAATGGGAATGCTATGCTCGATGGCGTACCCAATACGCAACAACGGGTTTCAAGGGAATCTTACATTGCTCTCTAATAATAAAATATTATTATTTTAAATGTTATTTAATACCTAGCCATTGTAATTGCGGGAATGAACAAAACTAACTGAAAAATCATTATCTATGTTTGTCACATATTTTTACTTTTATCCAATAAATGTTAGAGGCTTAAAATGCTAATGAGTCAAATTTTTAGCATAAATATTCTAATATTCCTTAAAAGATCGATTAACCGCCTTTTGATGGAGAACCCTTTTTAAATCCACATTTTGAAAATTTTATATGTTATATATGACAAAATAAAATTATTTTTTAGAATCGGGACATCAAAATTTACTTTGTATATATTTTTTGTATTTTTCCGATAAAGTCTATTTTTTAATGAATTGTGTAAAATGCTGTATTTTAATTCAAAACATCTTTTTAGTCTAATTTATTTATATGGTATGTAAGAACCTAGTTTTATGGAATGGGTCAAAATCCGGACCCTGTTTGAATTTTTCACCGGTTTCTGAGGAAACTGGAGAAAATGGGATTTTTTGGAAATTTCCAGACTACAAGTCGTTACTTTAAGTACACGTTGTGTATGTGTAGGTGAGTGACTGACCATGTGCTCACCGATTACATGTCATGTGATGACCGTGTAGTTGTTTCTTACTACACGGAATGTAGTTTTGAACACGCCGTGTATACCCCGACCGTGTGAGGCCATATATACCATGTATGCCTGTTGGTCAGGTAGACCCAGGGACATGCTGTGTCCCCTTTAGACACTCCGTGAAGTCTAGCTATGTAAATGGGAAACACATGGCGTGCATGTATGTCGATGAGGAGGAGAAGAGGAACTAGGTACACACTGTGTACTCATGTTGGATGGTTTAGAGAGTATGTCGGTGGAATCCTGCCATATTATGAACAGTTAAATGAACTATACACAGCATGTAGTCCTAATGTACATGCCGTGTAATTTGTTTTTTTAACATAAAATGGGAAGTAGCCTCTTATTAAGGCAGAACCTCATACCCTCCACCTGGATATGTGAACCGGGCCGGCCGAACCCCCTTTCTCCTCCCGATCGTCTGTCCGAGACCCAATTCGAGCTCTGATTAGTGCATTGGAACCCCCTCAGTAAGGACTCGATTCAACATTCTCCATTTTTTCTGATTTTCATTCTATAATAAGTTATAAGAGTTTGAACGGAATTGAATCTTTTATAGGTTTTCCGTGTTTTAGACATAATTGGCGGCTGTTACCAGAGGAGTAGCATCGTACGAGTCTCAGGTAGGTGGTGCAAAAACAAATTTGTGTTTTCGTGGTTGTTTGGGTAATATGGAATTTGGCGCATTTTCCGGTAACTTGTGTGGGACCCGTTTTATCTGTTTTTTCATTCTGTATTGCTTGTGGGACCTCTGGGATGCTTTTGGGTATGCCCGGTTTCCAGTTTGCTTGAGCAGGGACGGATGAGGGGCCGTTGCTCATCGGGGAATTTTTGTCGGGGAATGCCAACATGGTTTTAATTGAAATTATACTGTTATAAACTGTTAGTTTAATTTATTGATGTATTATATAAATTTTTGGAGGCATTTAAGACTTCAGTGCTGGTATGGGAAAACACATGGTAGAGAGAAATTCAACTATTTAGTTTGTTTTGCTGGTTTATGTTTTCTGTTTGAATTGTTATATATGCAATTCTGAGATTTCATCTATTGTACCCCTATGGGTTGTGTTGGGCTTGACCCGGTTACTCTTGAGTGATGCTAATCCAAGGTTGGGGATTTTCCTGGGTTACATTGAGGGGTTTTGACCACGGGATTCGGCGTGATGGACTTCGGCTTGAGGTAGTAGGACTGTCAGGTTGGGCATGGCCCAGGTTACTAGGATGGTGATGTCATTGGACTTGAGTGACATGGCAGTAAGGGCACGAGGTGTCAGACCTGTTGGTGGCTTAGGTCCTATTTTGGTGATTATTGCTCACCCGGAAAATTGAGTAGTTTACACACAGAGATTCTCCGTGATGATGTGGTTTTGACCACTCATGTGGGTGGAGGCCCCCATAGTTTCGGTTAGGTATTTTGGTTGGGGGTGCTTGCCGTAGAATGCCATGTGGGAGGTGAAGAGCCTTCAGGGGATGGGTGTGCCATCAGGACGTCGGTACTTGAGACACGATGTTTCAGGAGGCACATGGTGCCACCTTACAATTTTTTGGCATGCCTTCGGGACGTCGGTACTTGAGACACGAGGTGTCAGGAGGCACACGGTGCCAGGATAATATTTTGGGCATGCCTTCAACATATCGGTATTTGAGACACGAGGTGTCAGGTGGCACATGGTCCTAGGATACACTACAGTGATTCTGGTATTGGACGAAGCAGGTGACACTCCATGGTGGTTGTTGAGCACTAGTAGAGTCTGTTTTTATTTGTGCATTGTATTGATTATTTCTTTCCTTGTCAACACAAGATTTATTAAACAAATATATTTGGTACGCATCGTTGGGTGGTATCCTAATGAGATTTGTCTCACACCCTGCACGTTCCGTTCGGGATGCGTGTAGACTTTATGGATTTAGGTGGAGGAAAGAGGCCAGCATCAGGATCAGAGTTCTGTTAGTTGTTGCATGGAGATGGTATGGACCATGAGGTCATACCTAGCTTGGTTTACTTTGTTTCATTTCCTTTTCCGTATCTCCATGCTTACTTTTTGTAGCTACTATTGGTTATCCATTGTCACCCTTTTTATTTTCAGTTGTGTATGACCTACTTTGAATGCAAGTTTTACTGTTCAGTAGTAGTTAAATGTTATCAGCATGTTGTTGTGATAACTTTCCTCTGCAGTTATTTTCTCTATTGCTTCTTATGTTTATAAATATTGGATATGCTTCCGCTCTGCGGGTCTCGTTCGAGTCTGCTGAGTCATTCAGTTCCGATGCATATTTTAGTATTATACTTGGACCAGTACCCATGCATGATCCTTTGAGAGGGTATAGCCTCCCCACTATACCTAACAGACCCTCACTGCTAGTCCGCAGCCTTTGGCATTCGGGGAGGTGCGCCTAAGGTAGTGATACCCGACCCGTTTGGAACTATTCAGGTGGATGGCCGGGTCTGGGTCATTACAAAGTGGTATCAGAGAAGTTTTTGACAAGGATTTAGTAGCAGTGTTTTTGTGGATACTAATGATATTGAGACTTTTCATTTATTTCGGCTGGTTTTACTATTTGGGATATGGTAGACTGGAGATAAGTTGTTGTTACAGGACTGGGTTTTTAGATTGTTCCTGGGTGCCTGTAGCCCTAGGTACGAGGGATGGACCATGTTTCCAATGGGTGGGAATAGCTATTTTTTTGGGCCAAATTATAGTTTATATGATTTCCACCTTGGTGGCTCAATTGGTGTGTGAGGTTATTTGTTGTGATATGTGATCCTTGACCATGTATGGTAAGGGAGAATGAGACCTTCGCGCGGTATGGTGAGGCTACTTTTCTTGGATTTTGATAGGCTCATTTGGAGGGTATTTCAATTTCATAAATGCACGTATTCTTTGTGAAGTGATAATTCAATGTGAATAAAATAAATTAATTTCCATGCTTTATATTCTTTGAAATCTGGATTGGTAAAATTACTGATAGAATTGCTAGTTGTTGCAATGTGATCTGTCCTTATTTATATATTTTTAGAATTCCATGTGGCGGGATATTTGAGTCTGACTCTTGTAAGATCAGTTATGTACTTTGACTGAGGTAGTGAAACTGTCAGTATTGGGTGACTCGGTCATTGGTTTGAGGCAACGTGAGTTGTTGGGACGGGCATGACCCGAGTTACTTTTGATACTTGGCTCTGTTGAGCGGGTAAGGAGGCCAGGAGGCCTGGATGCTGTGGGAAATGGGTTGCGGTAGGGGCGAGTAAGGGAAGTTGTTATACACTTCGTTTTACTGATTTCCTTAAATGTGTAGAATATATTACTATATATATGTATTTGACGTCTGACCATTTATGGCATTCATTTTGTTACTCCTTCATGACACGATGGAGCATCATGCAGGAGAGGATATAGCACCGCAAGATCAGGGTTAGAATTCGGTATTGGTAGAGCACGAGCTGCAGGTACAGGCTCACAGACAGGATCAGGTTCAGGATCCAGTGTAGGCAGGACAACAGCCGGTTTTGTTATCGTTCGGGCCGTGGCTCGACGAGCATCTATGAGTGAGCCTAGAATGCGTCTTGTAGGGGATTGACAAAGGTGCATAGGGTATGGATCCATCTATGGAATATATGACGTGGGAGTTCCATGTCGCAGCACCCTCCACTATTTCAGGGTGGGGGTGGTTCACAGGCTACAGAGAACTGGATAGAAATTATGCACATGATCTTCGAGCAACATGAGACGCCTCCAAGGTGGTGGGTCAAGATGGAGATGAACATGCTGAGAGAACTGGCGAAGCGTTGGTGGGACGTAGAGGTTCGGGATCGTAGGCACTAGGGACTGGCATGGAAGGACTTCAAGGACAGGTTCTTTGATCACTTCTATCCAGAGACACTGAGATAAGAGAGAGATCGGGAGTTCATGAGTCTTCAGCCATGAGATATGTCCGTCCTGGACTACACAACTACCTTTATAGAGTTGTCATGTTTTTCACATGGTATAGTGAGCGATGATGCAGCTAGGGTGAGGTGCTTTGAGGATGGCTTACGACATGCCATTCGGGTCTAGGTGAACATCTTCAGGCTGGTTTCCTTCTACGAGGAAGTGAATCAGGTGGTCATAGCTAAGGGTAATGAGAAAGAGAAATCTCAATTGGGCAGGATTACATCTTCAGGTTATGGCTCGGACAGTAGGAAATGAGGATGGGACGAGTTCCCGTAGGGAAGTCAGGCTAGGGATTCAGTTAGACCACCTCTTGGGAGTTCTTCGGTGATTTTCATTCAGTGTGGACATCCGAGACATGTTTGGGAGCTGTATGATAGGCCTCTGAGAAAGTGTCGGGCATGTGGACAGGATGGGAATCTAGAGAGGTTTTGATGGAAGCTGTCTCAGATAGCCAGCATGTAGGGGCCAAGACAGACTGTAGCATCTGGAGTTTGTTGGGGTTCGGTACCTGGTGAGGGTAGTCGAGGTTCAGCTGTGCGTGGAGGTCATGACAGAGATGGTGGGACCCAGCTGAGGAGTCAGTGGACGGTGACTGGAGCAACATCGGGAGGTCATCCATCAGACAACTGTGTTTTAGACCAGGTGCACGTCGTGGAGCTGCCAGAGGCTGAGCAGGCTAGTGAGCCGATGATGGTTAGAGGTACACCACAGTGTGACCGATATCTCCATGTATCCATTTTGGCATCACCTGTAGATGCATGTCTATTTTGAGTGCACGTGGTGTAAAGGATCTTTGTGGACTGACTAGATGCTAGTTAGTGGGAATGGCACCATATCGGGTGCGCGATATATATATATATATATATGAGTGTGTGTGTGTGTGTGTGTGTGTGTACGATGTGTCGCATTAGGGAATCAAGGATGTGGGTTACTTGAGGTGCCGTGGGAATCGGGGCATCGAGGATGCAGGTTACATGAGGTGCTTAGCGCTGGGACCTCAAGGAGGTGGACAACGATGCAGTGTGGGATATGTTGGGTGTTAGAAGCGACACAGGAGCACCAATGGGGTGCAGGGGTGACCATGCATCACGGGAGGACTGCGCATATGGAAAACATGTTAGTAAACCCTGTTTTATTTACATTTTTTTGGGTTGAGACTGTGTTAGGTGGTTCCTAAGGTGGAGAGCCCCCCTTGAGAATCTTATCCGGGACCCTTGCGACCAGGGAAGTCTGGGTTAGTATGATTAGTGTGGTATGTTTTGTGCCATCTCCAGGATTCATTCGGTAGCTCGGGGATGAGATTTATTAAAGTGGGGAGTTTGTAAGAACCCGTGTTTTTGGAATGGGTCAAAATACTAAGCCTGTTTAAATTTTTGATCAGTTTCTGAGGAAACTCGAGAAATTGGGATGTTTCTGGAAATTTCCAGAGTATAATCTGTGTACTTTATGTACACGCCTTGTATGTGTAGGTGAGTGACTGGTCGTGTGCTCGCTGTGTCCATGTCGCGTGATGCATATGTATTAGTTTCTTACTACACGGCGTGTAGTTTTGAACACGCCGTGTATACCCCCAACCGTGTGAGGCCATACAAAGCGTGTAGGCCTGTTGTCTGGGTAGAACCAAGGACATGCCGTGTTCCCTTTAGACATTCCATGTTGTCTAGACGTGTATAAGGGAAACACATGGTGTGCGGGTATGTAATCGAGGAAGAGAAGAGGAACCTGGTACACACCGTGTACCTAGAGGTACACGCCATGTACTCATGTCGGCAGGTTCAGAAAGTAATTCGGCGGAATCCTACTATCTTATGAATAGTTAAATGAACTATACATGGCATGTAGTCCTAAAGTACACATTGTGTAATTTATTTTTTTTCTCTTAAATAGGCAGTAGCCTCGTATTGAGGCAGAACCTCATACCCTCCACTTGGATACGCAAACATGGCTTGCTGAGCCCCTTTTCTCCTCCCGATATTTTGTCCAAGACCTGATTCAAGCTCTGATTAGTGCGTTGGAACCCCCTCAGTAAGGCCACAATTCTTATTTGGCCATTTATCCTGATTTTCATTCTTTAATTAGTTATAGGCGTTTGAACGGTATTGAATCTTTTGTAGATTTACCGCATTTCAGACCGAATTGGTGGCTGTTACCGGAGGAGTAGTGTCTTACGAGTCTAAGTTAGGTGGTGCATACTTTTTTTTTTGTGTTTTCGTGGTTGTTTGGGTAATGTGGCCTTTGGCGCGTTTTCGGGTATTTTGAGCGGGACCCGTTTTCTCTGATTTTTCATACTGTATTGCTTATGGGACCTCTGGGAGGCTTTTGGATATGCCCGGTTACCAGTTTGCGTGAGCCGGGTCGGGTGAGGGGTTGTTTCTCGTCGGGGCATTTTGGTCGGGGAATGCCAAAATGGTTTTAATTTAAATTATATTCTTATAAATGGTTAGTTTAATTTATTGATGTTTAATATAAATTTTCAGAGGCATTTAAGACTTTAGTGCTGGTATGGGACAACACGTAGTTGAGTACAATTCAACTGTTTAATTTGTTTTTCCAGTTTATGTTTTATATTTGAATTTTTATATTTGAAATTGCTGGATTGCATCTATTGGACCCCTTTGGGTTGTGTTGGGATTGTCCCAATTACTCTTGAGTGATGCTAATCAAAGGTTGGGGCTTTGATCATGTTACTTTTGGTGGGTTGACCAAGAGATTGTGCATCATGGAAATCTGCTTGAGGTAGTACAACTGTCAGGTTGGCTATGGCCCGGGTTACTAGGATGGAGATGCCATCGGACATGAGTGACATGGTCGCAGGGGCACGAGGTGTCAGACGTGTTGCTGGATTAGGTACTATTTTGGTGATTACCGTTCACCCGAAACATTGAGTAGTGTACACACAGAGATACTCTGTGATGAGGTTGTTTTGACCACTCGGGTGGGTAGAGGACCCCCGTAGTTGCAGATAGGTATTTTGGTTGGGGGTGCTTGCCGTATAAAGCCACGTGAGAGGTGAGGAGCCTCCAGGGGATGGACATGCCTTCGGGAAGTCGATACATTAGACACAAGGTGTCAGGAAGCACATGGTGTCGGGTTACTATTTTTGGGCGTGCCTTCAGGACGTCGGTAATTGATCGATGAGGTGTCAGGAGGCACATGGTGCCTGGTTACTATTTTGGGCGTGTTTTTGGGACATCAGTACTTGAGACACGAGGTGTCATGTGGCACATGGTGCCGGGTTACACGAAAGAGATTTCGGCGTTGGCCAAAGGAGGTGACACTCCCTGGTGGCTTTTGAGAACCAGCAGAGTTTGTGTTTATTTGTGCATTGTAATGAATACTGCTTTCCTTGTCAATTCATGACTGGTTAAACAAATATATTTGGTACGCACCGTTGGGTGGTATCCTACTGAAATTTGTCTCACACCCTGCACGGGCCCTTCAGGATACGTGCAGACTTTATAGATTTATGTACAGGAAAGAGACCATCGCCATGAGTTGGGTTACATTAATTGTTGCATGGAGATGGTATGGACATTGAGATCATGACTAGATGAGTTTACTTTGTTTCGTTTCCTTTTCTATATGAGAATGCTTATTTGTTTTAGCTACTGTTGGTTAGCCATTGGCACCGTTTTTATTTTCAGTTGTATATGACCTGCTTTGAATGCACGTTTTACTATTCAGCAGTAGTTACATGTTATCAGCATGCTATTGTGTTTACCTTTTGCTGCAGTTTTTTTCTCTATTGCTTCCTCTATTTATTGATATTGGATATGCTTCCATTCTGCGGGTCTAGTTCGAGTCTGCTGAGTCATTTAGTTCTGCTGCATATTTTAGTATTATACTCGGACTAGTACCCATGTTATGATCCTCCAAGAGGGTATATCCTCCCCAATATACCTAACAGATCCTCACTGCTATTCGGAAGCCTTTGGCGTTTGGGGAGGTTCACATAAGGTAGTGACACCCGACCCGTTTGGAACTATTCCGGTGGCTGGCTGTGTCCGGGTCGTTACATGGTCTGATTATATTTTTAATTTGTTTTAATTTGTAATAAAAATATATTTTTACCATTTCATCCAATGGTGGTCATTGGAATTAATTTCACTTTGAAATTGGACTTAAACTAGTGTCAATCTTTTAATAAATATTGTTTTTTAAAAACATGCTCTTTGTTTTGACATTGGTAATTAATTATTAAATTAATTAACGTAACTTACATGTTTTGAATTTTTTAAAATAGACTTCAATTTTGAATATGGAATATCAAATATAGATTAGGGTGAATTTTTTGTATTTTTCTGAAAAACATTAATTTTTGATGAATAGTGAAACCACTAAGTGGTAGTTAAAAAAGTGATTTTTCATTTAAATAAAACATTATCACTTATGTGATTTGATTTTCGAAAATTTGACATAAATAGTTTTCATTAGTAAGTAAATTGTGGTTCAATTCGATGAAAATAATTTTTTTGTGGATATTAACTTTTATGTTTTATTAATGGCGATTGAATGTAATTAGTGTAATTTAAGGTAAAAATAATGTTATAATAATATGAAATTACATTAACACATGTACTACCCTTATTTTATGAGTCATGGTCGACCAAGACAATCCATGGGTCAACTTGGGGACCCCATGGATCCACTTGGTTAAGAAAATGACATTAATAACTTTTTATTAAATGTTAAAATAAAAATGTCACAAACATGTATTGTTTTACTTAATTTTTTTTCATGGGGTAATACAACACATATTTTTGACTATAAATATTAATTGTAAAGATAAAACAATTTACTACATCCTAGTTGTTTTCTTATAATATTTAGATTTTATATAAATTAATTTTTTTATGACACCATGATCATATAGCGATTACCTCATTAATGAATGATTTAAATAAAATGAAAAGACAATATAAAATATAAGAAATACATTTTTCAGAAACCTATTGGATGGGTGGATTTAGAACCCTTATCACCTTATCCTATAAATATATAATTTTGGGACCTTAGATATCTGGAAATCATTTTGCAATAAAGTAACATTTTATAACATTGTAAGAATACCCCAACTCTACTACCTTACCCACACTTATCAAGCCATTGGCTTGACCAAAATCTTCTCATTTGATATCTCCAAATCTCTATCTTCATGATTGAATCCTTAACTTATGCATGAAGCTCTTCAAGAAACCCTTTTGGTTCTAACCAAGATGACTTACCCGATTTAGAGGTAATGCTTTCTCTAATGTTCTTTTGCATTATTTAGCATCTCACACCCCCTAAACTATTGTTATTCCATTATTTTGTAACAAAACAAGTATCTTCAATATACTCAAGTGTTACTATGAGAAGTATTCGAGATACACTTACACACACCTCCATCTAATGGTTAAAGAACATACTGTTTCTGTGGATGGATAATTACTGCCTCACGAAACGATGATTGTTCTATCTTCTCCTACCACCTCTCGTGGTGGCCATTATGATGGCACTATATTTATTTATGATATATATTATATTTATTTCCTCTCTATGCCTCTGTATTTTATATTTAATACATACCATTATGCTTTTCATGTTGTGAAAATGCTATAATTTCATTTGAGGAAGTGTGGACTACCTTCCCCTCAAGTGATGTGCCTCGTTCAAGAAATACATGGAATACATAAATAATTAAATTGATGAACTTATGCGACCTATTTTATATATATGATATTGTTCTGAAATTATAATATACCTTTATGTAAATATGATTTCATTCCATTAAATACAAAATAGAAATGAAAGTAGCGTTCATGCGTACGTACGACTTACCGTCTCCATGAACGATGCATTTCATTTCTAACCTCTAAATGTTATGTAATATTATAAATGCATTTATATACTGGATATATATTATATAAAATATATCTACTTCATGAATATAATTATGTATTTAATGGATATTTTACCACATGAACAACTTGTAATTATAATATGTTTATTTTTTACTGAAGTACCAATGACCGACAAAATGACCGTTATTAACTGAAAAAATTACATAATGTACATAAAATGTTAATAAATGATATAAACGTAATAATGAACTTAAAAACTGTTCTTATGAAATGATAAATTAACTATATTTTATTATTCAGGAGATTAAATAATGATCGAGTCAAGTCGGACACGAGGTATGGGATCCCACCTCTCTCTTTCTTTTTAAGTACTCTCTTTTATGTCATTTATTTTAAGATCTTCTTTATTATGTTGGGGGATGTTATTTCAAATTAATCTTACTGTTAATTTTATATTCATATGATTAGAGGCCCTATTTTATTTCATCAATCCATTTTTTGATGTTTTACGTGGCATCTTTAGGCAGCTGTGTTTTCGAAATGGATTTTCCATCTCACTTTTATTCCAGTGAGATTTATCCTATATTTTCCACTATTTACTTTGAGTGGTGTATTTACTTCCCATTATTCTACTATTTGGGTAATATTCTTTCGTTTATGGGTATTTATATCAATGTTGAATAGTCCTTCTTTTATGGGGTGTACGGTTCGAAAGATACCCAAGTCGGTAAGGGAACCATTTACCCTCCTCTTTTTAAAATACTTAATTTGTTATGTCTATTAATTCACATATTATTATGTTGGGATATGTTCTTCCATGTCATTATTGATGTAAATTTTATGTCCAAGTGATTATATACCATTTTCATTCTCACCAACACATTTTCAGAATTTTAATGTGACGTTGTTAGGCTGTCAAATTTTTTCAAGGGAACTTCTAAACCCAATTTCAATTATTTGGGTTAAACATCTATTTCTTGATTATGTCATACTATAGATATGTGTGGATTACCTATGATTGTTTTACACTTAATATCCTCTTATATTGGGTGTATATATATTTTTCACACATAATTATGTAATTGATTTATCCTTAATCTAAGGATATCGTCATTGTATGGGACTTCATCTTAATCTCCTTTCATTGAGACATATTTTGTTTTATAGACAACTTTATTTTAAATAGTGTATAATCCACATTGAATTTTATATTTATTCAAAAGGAAACTTTTTTGTACGAAGCATTTTACTATGTGACCTAAGGGAATGTTTTTGTTGTATGTATGCGACGACAATGTTTCCTCTGCCGCCGTGACCATTATTTGAGTTTCGGCTTCCTTTACAAGCAATAACATATTTTTAAATGAAAAATAAATACCATGTTTTACTTTTCCTTTATTTTGGTATTAAAAATGGTTTTTATAATGTTTTGATTATTTCAATGTGTTATATCGATAACTTGTGATTGAAATGTGGAAATTTTATGTTTCCTTTATGCATGTTTTAGGGGATACGATTATGTTATGGTTCTTCATAATTGTTTATGAAAACGGTTGTTTCCATGATAAACTAAGGGTGGGTGACCCCGATATAGTTTTCCAATGCATTGGGTAACATGAAGGAGTTAAACGCTAAGGTTTCTCTAAGGAGATTTAGGGAATATACTATGATAGGAATTCCAAACGTAACCATGAGGGTTACTCCATTCTTAAGAATGTTATGAATGCCTCAAGTTACCTTTATGTCTTATTATTTCTATGAGTTATTAATAAATCTTATGATTTAATGAGGTATTTGAATGTGCTTAAGATTTATGAGTAATGTATGATTTCAATGATTCTTATGTATACATGGACTACTGTTTTCATTCCGTATTGTTATAACCCTTACTGAGCTTTTTTATGCTCATCCCAAGTTTGTGAAATGTTATTCACTGGTCATAAAGTGGATTAGGGTCAAGGATGGGATCATGGAAATGTCATGCTGTCTAAAACAAGGAACCAGACATGACTCTTTGGTTGAAGTGTTTTTATTTTGTGAAAAAATGGAAAATGAGTTGGAGTGTCTACTTTGTAATCTTTTGAGATGTAATAGTTGTGTCCAAATTACCTAAAACTCTAAACCTGAAAATATCTTCAATGTGAAATATTCTTTTAATTCATTATTATGTAATTTTTTAAGGCCGGGTCCTTATAATTGGTATCAAAGGTTAGTTTAGAGAACTTTAGGGATTAGGTGTTTTCGGTAAACACACGATTAGTCCATATGTTTATTATTCTAGTTAAATCTTTATTTTATAACATTTTTAGGTAAAGGAAATGGAAGGATGAGGATCTCAAATTACATAATTATCTCTTCCTGAAGACTTTCTTGCAATAATTATTTCAATGTCATGTTTGGATGGTTGTGAATCGTTTTATAGCATACAACTCACTTGCAAGAAGCTGTTTGAGATATCGAACACATCCACTATACCTCGTTATCATAATGGATTATGGTTTGTATTTAGACAAATCCTATTTTCACAATATTCTTATATTTTCAAGAAAGGTAAATATTATCATGGCATTTTCAAATATTTTACCTTTTCACAAGATTTTGAAGCATAATATGATTATAAAGAAGGTGCTGAAAAAGAAGACCCTTGTGCAACCTATTTATATTTACTTTTGAAATATAGTCTCTCAGAACATACCAATGGTATTTTAAAAGGACCATTAATTGAGATTTCCAACTCAAATTTGGTTCGACTATTTTATAGAAATCATGCCTTATCATATTTTTTTGAAATTATATGTCATACATGATTATTTTCCAAAACTATTTTTCTATGAACACCCATATGAACCATGTTGTACAAGGTGTAATTGGATGGAGGAAGAAAATTATTTTGAAGGATATCTAAGTCATTGTTGTGATGCATGGAACTTCTACCTATGTGAACAAGATGACGATGAAACCAAATGGACACCATGATCAAAGTATGATGTTTTCCATTTTGGGGATCATTTTATTTTATCTTGTGATGGTGAAATAAGACACCAAGAATTAAGATGTTGAGATCATAATGAATTTGTATGAAAATGAGAGGTATAAGAAAACCATTGAGGTTAAAACTTGATAGGGTTATTTTTGATATTTTTAAAAGGGACAACCTATAATATGGGTGACAGCTCGTCTAGTCTGGCAAGGCCACATGAATCGAACCCACAACAAAACGTCGATAAGGGCGCATGGCCTACCACTAGCCTATGTGAAGTCCCTGGTTAGTATGAATTATTCTTTATAGTTAAATGATTTTTTGGATCAAGAATATGTTGATTTTGGGAAATTATGTTTTATTAAATGGATATCCTTAGCGTAGGAAAATGATGTGGTTATTTTGGAAGATGTTATCTCTTTCTTGGAAACAATATACTCCTATAAGAAATAGAATATTTTGGGATTTAAATTGTAGAGAAATGGTGGAATTTTATTTTGGAAGAATCTATATTTTTAATGTGGACATATGACGATTCAGTTTTTTTTTAAAAAATGATTAACCTATCAAGGAGAATATGGGATTAGGTTAATTATTTTTCAATACAATACATTAAGAGAACTTGATGTTATTTGGAGATAAATGCTAAGATTTATCTTGGAAGACTATGTGATCAAATCCTTCGGACATTCAGGTTTCAATCTTAGTTTTGATTACATTGAAGAATTTTATGGATAGCTGTTTATTGAATGATCTTTGATGAACCATTGGTTTTGTTTGACAAATTTTAGAGATTAAGAATAGTATTTCTTTTTATAAAGGATTATCCTTTTAGGGTATTATCTGATCTCATACTAACAATTTTGGTTTTGGTTCAGGTCTAAATACATTGTAAATATATAGTTCTCTTTTGTGGGTTGTGTGATTCTCTCGATGTTGTTTATAGAGATCTTAGTGTGAACAAGTGATCCCAAATACTCATCGTTTAGAGTAAATATGAGTTTGTGTTAGAAATCTAGTAAAAGTTGAATGTTTAGATAAAAATTATGTATGTTTCCTTATGTTTTAGTTAAGCTCATAAAAAAATTCCTCAATGAAAAGTAACTTAAAACAAAAAATGTTGTCTATTAATTTTTCCTACTGGGGAATCAAATACCTTTTAACCCATCACAAGTTTGTGATTTTCTGGTGGTTAACTTTCTCCTAAACATGTTTTATATCAATCTCCATTAAAACATGACCCTTTGTTTTTTTCTTCCATATCCATGTTTTCATGGAATCCTAGTATCTTCTATCATGGGTGACCTTTTTAGTTTTCTTTCTTTCTTTTAAAGTGATAGTTTAATTAACTCCTTTTCCAATGTGGGGCTTTCAATGAAGTTTCCAAGCCCAATTTTAAAATTTTGAGGATGAAATTTCCAAAAGGGGGGAAGGATGTTACACCCTAGGTAAATAAAGAATATGAAATTTTCATATTTATCAATATTTTTGAGTATAATGTTTATATTAATTTAGAGGGAAAACTATGCTCGATGGCGTACCCAATACGCAACAACGAGTTTCTCTGAAATCATACGTTGCACTCTAATAATAAAATAATAATATTTAAAATGGTAGTTAACGCCTAGCTTTTGTAATGGCAGAATGAACAGAACTAACTGAAAAATTATTATATATGTTCGTCAAACATTTTTACTTTTATCCAATAAATGTTAGAGGCTTAAAATGCGAATGAATCCAATTTTAATCGTAAATATTCTAATAATCTTTAAAAGGTTTATTAACCACCTTTTGATGGAGAACTCTTTTTAAAAAAACTTTTTGACAATTTTATATGTTATATTTGACCAAATAAAATTATTTTTTAGAATCAGGACATCAAAATTTACTTTTTATAGATTTTTGGTATTTTTTTGATAAATTTAATTTCTTAATGAATAGTATAAAATTCTTTATTTTAATAAAAAACCTAGGTTTAGTCTAATTTATTTGTATGTTCTGATTATATTTCTAATTGGTTTTAAAGTGTAATAAAAATATTTTTTTACCATTTAATTCAATGGTGGTAATTGGAATTAATTTCACTTTGAAATTGGACTTAAACTAGTGTCAATATTTTAATATATATTATTTCTTAAAAACACGCTATTTGTTTTGAAAGCGAGAATTAATTATTAAATTAATTAATTCAACATAAATGTTTTGAATTTTTTAAAATAGACATCATTTTTGAATTCAGAAATCAAATACAGCTTAGGGTGATTTTTGTTTTCAGAATAATTTCAATTTTTGATGAATATTAAAACCACTAAGTGGTAGTTAAAAAACTGATTTTTCGTTTAAATGAAACACTACCACTTTTGTGATTTGATTTTCAAAAATCAAACAAACATAGTTTTCCTTAGTAAGTAAAATGTGGTTCAATGGGATGAAAATAATTTTTTGGTGAATATTAACTTTTAAGTCTTATTAATCGCAATTAAAGGTAATTAGTGTAATTTAAGGTAAAAATAATGTTATAATAAAATGAAATTACCTTGACACATGTCCTACCCTTATTGGATGAGTCATGGACGACCATGAAAATCCATGGGTCAACGTGGGGACCCCATGGAGCCACTTAGTTAAGAAAATAAAATTAATAACTTTTTATTTAAAGTTAAAATAAAAATGTCACAAACATGTATTGTTTTACTAAAACAAATTTTTCATGTGGTTATTCAAGACATATCTTTTACTATAAATATTAACTGGAAAGATAAAACAATTTCCTACATCATAGTAGTTATTTTATAATTTTTAGGCATTATATAAATTATTTTATTTATGACACCATGATGATAAAGCGATTACCTCATTAATGAATGATTTAAATAAAATGAAAATAAAATGTAAAATATAAGAAATAAACTTGTCAAAGACGAATTGGATGGGTGTATTTAGAACCCTTATCACGTTATCCTAAAAATATATAATTCTGGGACCTTTGATATCAACCAATCATTTTATAATAAAGTAACATTTTATAACAGTCCAACAATACCCCTCCTCCCTCTTATAAAAGGCCCCTACCTCTACCACGTTACCCACACCTCTCAAGCCATTGGCTCGGACAAAATATGCTAACTTCATATCTCCAAATCTCTATTTTCATGATATAAGCCTTACCTTAGGCAGAAATCTCATCAAGGAACCCTTTTTGTTCAAACCATGAATAGTTATCCGATTCAAAGGTATGCTTTAACTTATGTTCTTTTGTGTTATTTAGATTCTTTAACCCCCTAAACTCTCGTTATTCCTTAATTTTGTAAAAAATCCAGTATCATCAATATACTCAAAAGTTTGTATCAGAAGGAATTTATCTAAACTTACACACACCATCGTCTAATGGTTAAATAACATACTTTTTCCGTGGATAGAGAATTACTGCCTCACGAAACAATGATTGTTCTCTCTTCTCCTACCACCACTCATGGTGACCATTATGATGGCACTATTTTTATTTATGATATATATTATATTTATTTCATATCTATTATTCTGTATTTTATATTTAATACATACCTTTATTCTTTTCATGTTGTGACAGTGCGATAATTTTATTGGAGGAAGTGTGGACTACCGCCCACTCAAGTGATGTGACTCGTTCATGCAATACATAGAATGTATAAATAATGAAATTAGTGAACTTATGTGACTTATAATATATATATGATATTATACTGGAATTATAATATACCTCTATATCCTTTTGATTTCATTTCATTAAATACGAAATTTAAATGGAAGTAGTGTTCATGCGTACGTACGGCTTACCGTCTCCATGAACGGTGCATTTCATTATTAACCTCTAAATGTTATGTAATATTATAAATGGATTTATAGAATGGATATATATTATTTACATGATATCTACATCATTAATATAATTCTATATTTAATGGATATTTTACCACATGAACAACCTGTAATTATAAGAAGTTTATTTTTGACTCATGTACCAATGATCGAAAAAACGACCGTTATTAACTTAAATAATTACATAATGTTCATAAAATGTTAATAAATGATATAAAAAGAACAATTAACTTAAAAAGGGTTCTGTAGAAAGTATAAATTAACTCTATTTTTTTATTCAAGAGATTAAAGAATGATCGAGTCAAGTCAGAGATGAGGTATGGGTCCCACCTATCTCTTTATTTTTAAGTACTCTCTTTTATGTCATTTATTTTAAGATATACTTTATTATGTTAGAGGATGTTATTTTAAATTAATTTTAATGTGAATTTTATTTTCATATGATTAGAGACCCTATTTTATTTCATCAATCCTTTTTTGGATGTTTTAAGTGGCATCGTTAGGCAGCCGTGTTTTCGTTAGGGATTTTCCTTCTAACATTTATTATAGTTGGATTTATCCTAAAATTTCCACTATTTACATTGAGTGGTGTATTTACTTCCCATTATTCTTCTATTTGTTTAATTTTTTTATGGGTATTTACATCAATGTTAAATAGTTCTTCTTTCATGGGTTGTAAGCTTCGAATGTTACCCATGTCGGTAAGGGAACCTTCCACCCTCCTCTTTTTAAAAGAATTATTTTGTTATGTCTATTAATTCACATCATATTATGTTGGGATATTTTTTTATATATCATTATTGATGTAAATTTTGTGTCTATGTGATTAGATACCATTTTCTTTATCATCAACTCATTTTCTGAATTTTCATGTGACGCTGTTAAGCTGTCGAATTTCGGCAAGGGAACTTCTTAAACCAATTTCAATTCTTTAGGTTAAACATCTATTTTTGATTATGTCATACTATGAATATGTTTGAATGACATCTGATTGTTTAACACTTAATATCCTATTATATTGGGTGTATTTATTCTTGTCACACATAATTATGTAATTGATTTATCCTTAATCTAAGGATGCCGTCTTTGTATGGTACTTCGTCTGAATATCCTTTCATTGAGGGATATTTTGTTTTATACACAAATTTTTTTTATATGGTGTATAAACCCCTTTGAATTTTACTTTTATTCAAAAGAAAACTTTATTGTATGAATCATTATGCTAAATGACCAAAGGGGATGTTTTTGTCGTACGTATGTGGCGACAATGACTTCTCTACCACTGTGACCATTATTTGAGTTTCGGCTTCCTCAAAAATCCATAACATATTATCAAATGAAAAATAAATGACATGTATTAATTTTATTTTATTTTGGTATTCAAAATGGTTTTGATAATTTTTTGATTATATCAATTTTTTGTAATGATACCTTTTGATTGAAATGTGGAAATGTTATGTTTCCGTTTATGCATGTTTTATGTGATATGATTATGTTATGGTTATTTGGAATTGTTTATGATGACGGGTGGTTACGTGATAAAATAAGGGCGGGTGATCCCGATATAGCTGTCCAATGAAATGGGTAACATGAATGAGTTAAACGCTAAGGTTTCTCCAAAGAGATTTAGGGAATATACTGTGATGTGTATTCCAAACGTAACCATGAGGTTTACTCCCTACGTATGAATGTTATGAATGCCTCAAGTTACATTTATGTCTTATGATTTCTATTAGTTATTCATAAATCTTATGATTTAATGAGTTATGTTAAAGTTCTCATGTTTTATGAGAAAAGTATGATTTCAGTGATTCTTATTTATACATGGACTAGTGTTTTCTTTCCGTATAGTTATAACCCTTACTGACCTTCTTATGCTCATCCCATGTTTTTGAATTGTTTTTCACAGGACATAAAATGGATTAGGGCCAAGGATGAGAACAGGAAAATGTCACGTTGTCTAAAATAAGGATCTGGACATGACGCTTTAGTTCAAGAGTTTTTATTTTGTGAAAAAATGGAAACAGAGTAAGAGTGTCTACTTTGTAATCTTTTAAGATTTAGTAGTAATGTCTTAATTCTCTAAAACTCTAAACCTAAAAATATTATCAATGTGAATGATTAATTTAATTCATTATTATGTTATGTTTGAAGGACGGGTTCTTATAGTTGGTATCACTGGTCGGTTTAGAGAACTTTAGGGATTATGAGTTTTCGTTAAACACATGATTAGTCCCTATGTTTTTTATTCTAGTCACATCCTTATTTTATAACATTTTTAGATGAAGGAAATGGAAGGAGGAGGATCTCAAATGACATTATTTTCTCTTCATAAAGACTTGCTTGTAATAATTATTTCAAAGTCATGTTTGGATGATTGTGAAACTTTTTCTAGCATAAAACTCACTTGCAAGCATCTATTTGAGATATCAAACACATTCAATATATATCATTATCAACATGGATCATGGGTTGTATTTAGATAAATCCTATTTTCACAATATTCTCATATTTTCAAGAAAGGTAAAAATTATCAAGGCATTTTCAAATATTTTACCTTTTCACAAGATTTTGAAGCATAATATGATTTTAAAGAAGGTGCTGAAAAAGGAGACCCTTGTGAAACCTATTTATATTTACTTCTAAAATATAGTCTCTCAGCATATACCTATGGTATTTTAAAAGGACCATTAATTGAGATTTACAACTCAAATTTTGTTCGACTATTTTATATAAATCATGTCTTATCAGATGTTTCAAAATTATATGTTAACCATGATTATTTTCCAAAACTATTTTTCTGTGAACACCTATATGACCCATGTTGTACAGGTTGTATTTGGATGGAGGAAGAAAATGATTTTGAAGGATCTCTAAGTCATCATTGTGATGCATGGACCTTCTACCTATGTGAAAAAGATGACGATGAATCTAAATGGACACTATGATCAAGGTATGATGTATTTCATTTTGGGGATCATTTTATGTTATCTTAGGAAGGTGAAATAAGACTTCAAGAATTAAGATGTTGAGATCATAATGAATTTTGATGAAAATGAGAGGTATAAAGAAACCATTTAGGTTAAAACATGTTAGGGTTATTTTTGAGATTTAAAAAAGGGACAAACTATAATATGGGTGACAACTCGTCATGTCTGGCAAGGCCACATTAATCGAACCCACAACCAAAGGGTGATAAGTGTGCATGGCCTACCACTAGTCTATGTGAAGTCCCTGGTTAGTATGACTTATTCTTTTTAGTTAAATGATTTTATATATCAGGAATTATTTGATTTTGGGAACTTATGTTTTATTTAAAGGATATCCTTACTGTAAGAAAATGAGTTGGTTATTTTGGAAGATGTTCTCTCATTCATGGAAACAATATATGCCTATAAGAAATATAATATTTTGGGATTTCAATTGAGGAGAAATGGTGAAATTTTATTTTGGAAGAATCTATGTTTTTAGTGTGGACATATGATGATTTAGTTTATTAATTAAAATGATTAACCTATCAAGGAGAATATGGGATTAGGTTAATTACTTTTCAATATGAGACTTTAAGAGCAACTGATGTTATTTGGAGATAAATGCTATGATTTATCTTTGAAGGCTACGTGATCAAATCCTTCAGACATTTGGGTTTCAATTTTAGTTTTGATTACTTTGAAGAATTTTATGGATAACTATTTATTGAATGGACTTTGACAAACCTTTGGTTTTTTTTTGACAAATTTTGGAGATAAAAGTAACATTTTTTTCTATAAAGGATTATCCTTTTAGGGTAATATCTGATCTCATACTAACACTATTGGTTTTGGTTAAGGTCTAAATACATTATAAATATATATTTCACTTTTGTGGGTTATGTGATTCTATCGAAGTTGTTTATATTGCTCTTAGTATGAACAAGTCATCCTGAATACTCATCGTTTGGAGAAAATATGAGTTTGTTTTAAAAATATAGTAATAGTTGAAAGTTTACATGACAATTAAGTATGTTTCCTTATGTTTTAGTTAATCTCATAAATAAATTCCTCAATGAAAATTAACTTAAAACAAAAAATGTTGTCTATTAATATTTCCTATTGGAGAATAAAATTCCGTTTAACCAATCCCAAGTTTGTGATTTTCTGGTGGTTAACATTCTCCTAAACATGTTTTCTATCACTCTCCATTAGAACATGTCCCATTGTTTTTTTCTTCCATATCTATGTTTCCATGGAATACATGTACCTGTTGTCACGGGTGACCTTTTTACTTTTCTTTCTTTCTTTTAATGTGATAGTTTAATTAACTCCTTTTCAAATATGGGGCTTTAAATGAAGTTTCTGAGCCCAATTTCAATATTGCGAGGACGAAATTCCCAAAAAGGGGGAAGGATGTTACACCCAAGGTAAATAATGAATATAATATTTTCATATTTAACCATATTTGTTTGTAAAATTTTAATATTAATTTAATGGGAACACTATGCTCAATGGCGTACCCAATATGCAACAACTAGTTTCTTGGAAATCTATTGTTGCACTCAAATAATAAAATAATATTATTTAAAATGGTAGTTATTTCCTAGACATTGTAATGGATGGAATGAATAGAACTAACTGAAAAATGATTATATATGTTTGTCAAATATTTTTACTTTTATCTAATAAATGTTAGAGGATTAAAATGAGAATAAATCCAATTTTAAGCGTAAATATTCTAATATTCATTAAAAGGTCGATTAAACGCCTTTTGATAGAGAACCCATTTTATCTAAACTTTTTGAAAGTTTTATATTTTATATTTGACCAATTAAAATTCTTTTTTAGAATCGGGACATCAAAATTTTCATTGTATAAATTATTGGTATTTTTTCGAAAAAGATCATTTTTTAATGAATAGTGTAAAATGCTGTATTTTAATACAAAACATCTTTTTAGTATAATTTATTTTTATGTTATGATTATATTTTTAATTGGTTTTAAAGTGTAATAATAATATATTTTTACCATTTAATTCAATGGTGGTCATTGGAATTAATTTCACTTTGAAATTGGACTTAAACTAGTGTTAATATTTTAATAAATATTGTTTCTTAAAAACATGCTATTTGTTTTGACAACGGGAATTAATTATTAAATTAACTAATGGAACATAATTTTTTTTTGAATTTAGTAAATTATAAATCACTTTTGAATTTGGAATATCAAATATAGCTTAGGGTAAATTTTTTGTATTTTTCGGAAAAACATCAATTTTTGATGGATATTGAAACCACTATGTGGTAGTTAAAAACTGATTTTTCATTCAAATGAAACATTACCACTTCTGTGACTTGATTGTAAAAAATCCTACATACATATTTGTCATTATTATGTAAAATTTGGTTCAATGGGATGAAAGTAATTTTTTGTTGAATAGTAACTTTTAAGTTTTATTAATCACGATTAAAGGTAATTAGTGTAATTTAAGGTAAAAATAATGTTATAATAATATGAAATTCCCTTGACACATACCCTAAACTTATTGGATGATTCATGGATGACCAAGAAAATCCATGGGTCAACTAGGGGACCCCATGGATCCAAATGGGTAAGAAACTGACATTAAACACTTTTTATTTAAAGTTAAAATAAGAATGTCACAAACGTGTATTGTTTTACTGAAAGAATTTTTACATGAGGTTATAAATGTCGTATTTTTTACAATAAAAATTTATCAGAAATATAAAAATATTTCCTAAATCATAGTATTCTTTTTTAATTTTTAGACATAATATAAATTAATTTATTTATGACACCATGATGATGCAACGATTACCTCATTAATGACCGATATAAATAAAATGAAATGATAATGTAAAATATAAGACTTAAATTTGTCAAAGACCTATTTGATGGGTGGATTTCAAACCCTTATAACCTTATCCTCGAAATATATAATTGTGGGACCTTTGATATTCGTGAATCATTTTATAATAAAGTAACAGTTTATAACATTCCAAGAGTACCACACCTCCCTCTTATAAAATTCCACCACCTCTACCACATTACCCACAACTCTGAAGCCATTGGATCAGCCAAAATCTGCTCATTAAATATTTCCACATCTCTCTCTTCATTATATAATCCTTACCTTATCCATAAAGCTCTTCAAGAAACCATTTTGGTTCAAACCAAGAGGAGTTACCCCATTTAAAGGTAATGCTTTCTCTTATGTTCTTTTGTGTTATTTTGCTTCTTGAACCCCCTAAACTATTTTTATTCATTACATTTGCAACAACACCAGCATCATAAAATACTAGGATGTTTTTATGAGATGTATTCGATCTAAACCTACACACACCTCTATTTAATGGTTAAAGTACATACTGTTTCCGTGGATGGCGAATTACTGCCTCACGAAAAGATGATTGTTCTATCATCTCCTACCACCACTCATGGTGGCCATTATGATGGAACTATATTTATTTATGATATATATTATATTTATTTCCACTCTATTCTTTTGTATTTTATATTTAATACATACCTTTATTCTTTTCATGTTTTATAAATGCGATAATTTCATTTGAGGAAGTGTGGACTACCGCCCCCTCAAGTGATGTGACTCGTTCAGGCAATACATAGAATGTATAAAGAATGAAATTTATGGACTTATGTGACCTATATTATATATATATATATATATGATATTATACTGTAATTTTTATATACCTTTATATCATTATGATTTAATTGCATTAAATACGAAATAAAAATGAAAGTAGCATTCATGCGTACGTACGGCTTACCGTCTCCATGAACGGTGCATTTCATTTCTTAACTCTAAATGTTATGTAATATTATAAATGCATTTATATACTGAATATATTTTATGTACATGATATCTACATCATTAATATAATTCTGGATTTAATGTATATTTTACCACATGAACAACTTGTAGTTATAAGAAGTTTATTTTTGACTCAATTACCAATGATCAACAAAACGACCATTAAAAACGTAAATAATTACATAATGTTCATAAAATGGTAATAAATGATATAAAAGGAATAATTAACATTAAAAATTTCTTAAGAAACTATAAATTAACTCTAGTTTATTATTCAGGAGATTAAAGAAAGATCGAGTCAAGTTAGACACGAGGTAAAGGATCCCACCTCTCTCATTCTTTTTAAGTACTCTCTTTGATGTAATTTCTTTTAAGCATCTCTTTTTTATGTTAGGGGATGCCATTTTATATTCCTATTACTGTACATTTTATGTTCAAATTATTAGAGACCCTATTTTTTTATCAATCCATTTTTGGAAGTTTTATGTGGCATCGTTAGGCAGCCGAGTTTTCATAATAGATTTTTCATCTCACTTTTATTCTAGTGAGATTTATGCTACATTTGCCACTATTTAATTTTAGTTGTGTATCAAATTCCAATAATTATACTCTTTATGTAATATTCTTTCATTTATTGGTATTTACATCAATGTTCAATAGTCCTTCTTTCATGGGGTGTACGCTTCGAAAGTTACCCAAGTCGGTAAGGGAACCATTCACCCTCCTATTATTAAAAGACGTCTTTTGTTATGTTTTTTAATTAACATATTATTATGTTGGGATATGTTATTATATATAATTATTGATTTAAATTTTATGTCCAAGTGATGAGATACCTTTTTCTTTCTCATCAACTAATTTTCTAAATTTTAAAGTGACGTAGTTAGGCTGTCGAATTTTTGCAAGGAAACTTCTTAACCCAATTTCAATTCTTTCGGTTAATCATCTATTTCTTAATTATGTCATGGTATGAATATGTTTGGATGAACTCTATTTGTTTTAGACATAATATCATATTATATTGGGTTTATTTATATTTGTCACATATAATTATGTAATTGATTAATCCTTAATCTAAGGATACCGTCTTTGTATGGGACTTCGTCTCAATCTCCTTTCATTGAGGCATATTTTGTTTTATACACAATTATCTTTTATATGGTGTATAAACCCTTTTTAATTTTACTTTTATTCAAAAGGAGTGTTTTTTATACGAAGCATTTTACTAAATGACAAAAGGGAATTTTTTTTCATACGTATGCAGCGACAACGACTTCACCGCCTCCGTGACCATTATTTATGTTTTAGATTCCTCTACAAGCCATAACATATTTTTAAATGAAAAATAAATACCATGTTTTAATTTTCTTTTATTTTGGTATTCAAAATCTTTTTGATAGTGTTTTGATTATATTAATGTGTTCTATTGATACCTTGTGATTGAAATATGGAAATGTTATGTTTCTTTTAACCATGTTTTATGTGATATGATTATGTTATGGTTCTTGGGAATTGTTTATGAAGATAGGTGGTTCCATGATAATCTAAGGGCAGGTGAGCCCGATATAGCTCTCCAATGCATTGGGTAACGCTAAGGAGTTAAATGCTAAGGTTTTTCTGAAGAGATTTAGGCAATATAGTGTGATGGGTATTCCAAACGTAACAACGAGGGTTACTCCTGACGTTAGAATATTATGAATGCCTCATGTTACCTTTACATCTTATGATTTCTATGAGTTATTAATAAATCTTATGATTTAATGAGGTATGTTAAAGTGCATATGTTTTATGTGTAAATTATGAGTTCATTGATTCTTATTTATACATGGACTAGTGTTTTCTTTCCGTATTGTTATAACCCTTACTGTGCTTTTTATGCTCATCCCAAGTTTTTGAAATATTTTTCACAGGATATAAAGTGGATCATGGTCTAGGATGGGATCCATGAAATGTCATGCTGTCTAAAACAAGAAACTAGACATGAATCTTTTGTTTAAGAGTTTGTATTTTTATTTTTTAAAAAATGGAAACTGAGTAGGAGTGTCTAATTTGTAATATTTTGAGATGTAATACTTATGTCTTAATTCTCTAAAAATATAAAACTAAAAAGATCCTCAATGTGAATTATTCATTTAATTATTTATTATGTAATGTTTTAAGGACAGTCCTTATATTACCCGAATAAGAGTTCACATATTTCCCCGTGATTATTATATTTATTTCTATCATCCCCAACTAAACTTTCTTTTTTACATGATAACATGAAAACAACCATATTGTTTGTATATGAAGTTATTTTTACATTAATAATTCTAACTATACATAAAAACTCTTCCATCTAATGGTTAATAGATATACCATTTATATGTATGGTGAATTATCATCTCAGGAAATGTTATTGCTCATTTTATCATTTAGCACTATTCATGTTTGAGAATTATCATAAACATTTTTTTATATGGGTTATATATGATATTTATAACTATTTTATAATTATTTTAGTATTTTATAACACATATAATATTCTCTAAATTTTTTGTAATTTTGATAACATCATTTGTGATGTGTGGACTACCACCACCTCAATGTTTTGTGAATCGTCAATGCTATACATGGAATGTATAAACAATGTTTTAAAAAAAACATTGTAGTATATAATACATATGTATGATAAATATATTATTAATATACATATAAATATTGATAATTTACATTTCATTAATTTAATATAAAAATGAAATGAATCCATCGTTAATGCGTACGTATGACCTACCGTCCCCACGAATGGTTCATTTTATTTATTATCTTCATATATAATATATTTGTCGAAATAAATATATAGTGAATATATATTATAATTTATTTGAGATTTAAAATCTTAGGAATAAATAAATTAATAGCTTTGTATGGAGAAAATCAAGTAACAATTTAAAAATTACTTCAAAAACTACACAATTAACAACCAGGATAGTTAAAATAATGATTTATTAATATCAAATGGGTAATAAAATATAATAATTAGACATTGAATGAGATTATAAAAATTAATATGGTTCTTAAATAAGTTATTATTACATTATGATCCATTTTAGAAGATGTTAATTTTTGTTCTCATGAATAGAAACAGAAGGTAAGGGATTTCATCACAATTTACATTCCCCTGAGGCTTATTGATTATTATGCACAACTTCACATTTTATGGTGCATATACTATAAATTGAAATGATATATCATTAATCTTATTATTATAATTATTTTATAAATTTCATTTAATTTTATTCCTTCGTGTATATTATGATTAAAATTTTAAAATGACAAATGAGACACTTTAGAAATTATAATAACTATTCTTCTCAAGAATATTATTAATGATTATATTTGTAATATCACATTCCTTATTATTGTTACCATTCTAATGAAATAAAAACCTTATTATAATAATATAAATATAAAAATTATATAATGATGTATATTATTATTTATGAAACTATATATCATTTTCACATATGTTCTTCACATGGGGAGTTATTTCATTAACTGGGGACATACTGATAAATATATATCTTTTATTAAATACATATTTTTATATATGGAATATTTTATATCGATTAAACTTATTATGTGATATGTGGACTACCATTTGATGGATATTCTTGGTGGGTCATGTAATTTATATATCCACCCCATTCATTAACAGTTTCTCATGAGAAAATTATATATTCTAAATTAAACAGGTTTCTACTTGTAGTTTTAATCATTCTAATGAAACTATCTTAATAATATTTGATGTAATGTTATTTAAAAATGTCATTCAATAATTAAACCCTTCCATAATATATAATACATTTATCATTGTTTATATCCTTGTGATAGTAATATTCAAGACTCTATGTGTTCATTTCATTCTGAGTTTGCAGATTAAGTGTGTTTTTTAATTGTTTCTTACTAAGGTATATTAATAGTACCATATATTGTTTTTTGAATAGAATGTGTTATAAGTTATTTACATTGACATGGTAATTTATTTGCATTTTTTCATTATTTATTCTACATTACCTACCCATTCTGGGCATTTCTGCTCAGAATTATTATGTTTCATTTTCCTATGGTATAAAAATGAATCCTTTGAATGAGATTAAAGGATGTGGCTTACTTAACATAATTATTTATGATGATTTTATTTTATATTTCCTCATATATTTTGGGTATCATACTTTTAAATAAAATTTTCAAAACTACTCTACTTTTCGTCCCATTAGAGTTTGATTCTATGTAGTCATGATAATGTAATAATAATATGCCCCGACTATGGGATTCTAGGGAAAAAGCATTATATTTTTTGGAAATAACTACTAGTTCATTTATATAAATAAATGATTTATTATTTTAAATAAATGATTTATTATTTTAAATAAAACAATAGTTTATCCAAAATTGTTCTTTATAAAATAATTGGCATAATTAGAATTTATTCTTTGTTTACGATCACTGAATTTTAGTGTCTCTTAATGTAAGATATGATATTGGGTACATCACTTTCATTAGATATACATTAATGTGGGAATTTGGAAGGTAAATGAATATATTTTTAACCATAAAATTTAAATAGATATATGTAATGACCCCTGAATTTATAGAAAAATAATTTTTCATATATATATTTATATTCATGAATATGATATTAATTTTATGATAAATAAGACACAATGTTTGATATTGTACTCGATATGAAATAATGGGTCTCCAAGAAATCTTACATTACCCACAACTTCGAGTTAAACCAAAAAATAATATAATATTTTTAATTTAAAGGGAAATTAAAACATAGTCATTTTATTTTAGGGAATTAATATAACTAACTCCATTACTTCTACAATTTTTTTTAAAATGTATTCAAATTTATCCAATAAATTTTAGAGGCTTCAAATAAGAATGAATCTTATTTTGATCATGAAATACTCTAATATTATTTAAAAGGTCATTTCACTATCTTTTGAAGGATAACCCCTATTAAATATTGTTTGTTTTCACTTGAAAATGTTTTATTGGACAATATATAATTAATATTTTTATGAGGAACATCAAATTTTACTTGGGATGAAATTTTTTAAATTTTCTAGTAAATTTTATTTTTAATGAATAGTGAAAAATACCGAATATTAATTCCAAATTTCATTTTCATGTAATTTATTAATATATTTCCATTGTTCATTATCAATGTTTTAAAGTTTAATTGGATTATTTTTTTAACAATTAATCCAATTTTGGTCATTGGTTGTAATTTCACTCTTAAGTTGGACAAAAACAAATGTCCATATTTCAGTAGTTATTACAACTTAAGGACACAGTTGATGATTTTCACAACGGAAAATAAATTTAAATTAATTTCTTCCAATTCTGTGTTTTGAATTTGTAATATTGGATTCCATATTTGGAATCGTGATGTTAAAATTGTTTGAATAGATTAATTTTATATTTAGATATTATGAACAATAACTTCAATACATATTATATTTACCATGGTTAACGGGTAAATATAGTAAATAAGGGTAAAATAATAATATTATAATAATAGAATAATTTCTATATACCTGTATTAACCCTATTGGATGAGATATTTCTGAAAATGGGCATCCATGGGTTGATTTTAGGACCCCATGAAGCTACTACTGTGTGAAATGTCATGTAATTAAATTTAATTTAATGTTAAGGAAAACATAACTTATACATACTTCATTTACTGAAATATTTATTCATATGGGGTTATATAAGTGATATATTTCACTATAAATAGTAATTAAAAATAAAAAATGATTTCACACAACATGATATTTTATTTATAATTTTTAGAAATGAAATAAATTAATTTAATCAAAACACAATGATGATGTAGTGTTTTCTTCATTAATAAAGGATTAAAATATATGATATTATAAATTCTAAAAAATGATTTTTTTATTTAGGTGTCATCAAAAAGTATTATTAAAGATAGTTTTATGTTATATTTATATTTATGATTTTTTTTTTCAAATGAATCAAGATGATTTGATGTTTTGAAAATTCCATGATATGAATAATGTCGGGATTTACATATTTCATATTTAAAAATATAGAATATTTTATAAAATATTAGAAAATACCAAAAATTATAAGATTCATTAAAATAGTTCTCTTAAGTCTAAAATTTTATTATTGACTCTTTAATTGGATATTTTTTCTATTTTGGTAAAAATTTTGATTCTCACTATGTTTAATGCTTGATAAAATGGTAAATGTAAAAAATGGATAAATAAAATAAATAATGATTTAAAATTATCCAAAAATCTCCTAATTCTGATTGGATGATTTATTTTCCTACAAATATTAATCTTATATTGTATGTAAATGAATTTTTGACTTCTTTATATTCGAAATAGAACATAAAATAAAATAATAATTGAACATATTCCGTATATGCCCCTCCTATATATTATTAAAGACCACCACTTCTAACCCCAAATCACACCTCTCATGTGACAACTGGGCCCCGGTGACAGCACAGCCAGCCCGCCTTAACATGGCCATCAAGTCCTGGCCCACCAGGTACCACTAGTTGCCCCGAAGACACGTGGGGCCCATCCCAGGGTCCACCCACATGCCTGAACAAGTCATTTGACTAATGACAGTCCCCACAGGCTAACACATGTCCTTTCCAGTGTGTTTTTTCCTCACTCACAGACACCCTAAGAAACTTTCCAGAGGGTCACCCATCCCGATCACTACTCCAGGCCAAGCACAGTTAACTGTGCAGTTCTAATCAGACAGGCTCCTGAAGAGGAATGTGCACCTTGTTGAAATGAATCATATCATTTAGTCATTTAACCCTTTATCATTTGGAGATTTTACAATCACCCCCCTTTAGAGCACAACACCCTCATTGTGGGCCCTACATCTAAACCCAGGAAGTGCACCACACTTAAGGCTGGGTTCCTCCTTTATACCAAATGTGACAACTAGGCCCCGGTGACAGCACATCCACCCCGCCTTAACATGGCCGTCAAGTCCTGGCCCACCAGGTACCACCAGTTGCCCGGCAGACACGTGGGGCCCACCACAGGGTCCACCCACATGCCTGAATGGGTCATCTGACTAATGATACTCCCCACATGCCAACACATGTCCTTTCCAGTGTGTTTTTTACTCACTCACAGACACCCTGAGATACTTACCAGAGGGTCACCCATCCTGATCACTACTCCAGGCCAAGCACGCTTAACTGTGCAGTTCTAATCAGACATGCTCTTGAAAAGGAAGGTGCACCTTGTTGACATGAGTCATATCATTTAGTAATTTAACCCTTTATCATTTGGAGATGTTACATCTAAAACCCCCACGACTCATCCATACTTAGCAAAAATAAGATCCCATGTTTTACACTTCCTTTTATATGCCTTACTTTCGACATTAGGTAATGAAATGTTTCTTTTTAGCTTAAATTAAAGGGATTTGCCCGATTAGAGGTAATGTTTTCTCTTAATTCCTTTTCTTTTATTTTCATTCTCCACTCTCTATAAAATATTATTATTTGATTACATAAAAAACCAATATAAAAAATATAGTAAATTTTTTTATTAGATGTATTCGATCAACACTCACACACACCATTATCTAATAGATACGAACATATTGTTTGTGTGTATGACGAACTACTAGTTCATGAAATGATGATTGTTAAATTATCTCCCATTGCCTCTCATGGTGGACACTATTATTGAACTGTATTTATATGTGGTATATTATATATATATTTTTGCTATACTCTTGTATTTTTATTTTAGATCATACCTTTATTATATCTATAACGCATAAATATGATAATTTCATTTGAGGAAGTGTGGACTACCACTCACTCAATGTGATATAACTTGTTCATGGTATACATGATACATTTAAAAAATGAAATTAATGAAATTGAATAACATATATAACATATATATTATACTTTAATTATATTATACTTATCTATAATTTAGATTTCATTTCATTAAAATGAAAAAAAGTGAAAGTAATATTCATCCGTACGCATAACATATAGAATCCATGAACGGTGCATTTCATTTATTTATATCCAAATTTTATAAAAAATTATAAAAAAATATACACTAGATATAAATTCATATATACGAGATATATGTGTTATTTACATCATGAATTCTGTTTTGTAGATTATGGACTTTTCACAACATGGGAAATTTGTAATTATAACAAGTTCATTTTTCACTCAAGTACCGAACATCGAAAAAAAATACCTATATAAATGTATATAATTATATTATTGTTATTGAAAGGTAATAAGTGATATGAATGTAATAATAAACATTAAAATTTTATGAATCAAATATATATAACTTATGTTTTTTATTCATTGAGATAAATAAAGAACAAGACAACTCATACAAAAGGTAAGGGAACTTCTTAACACAATTTTCATTCATTGGGTTAATTGTCAACATTAGATTTTGTAGTTATAAGCTTATTAATTAAATAAATTTTGATATCATATCTTCTGTTTACACATTAATTATTTTTACATATAGGGAATAAACATATTCGATCTATTTTATTTACAAATTGATCTTTGCAAGGGAACCATTTACCCACTCTTTTAGTCAAAGACTTAATTTATGTTATATACATAAATTTTGATTACATTATGTTGGGATGTGTTCTTATATATCTTTATTAGTGTAAATTTTATGTCCTTGTTATTATATACCCTTTTCAATCTCATCAACTCATTTTATGAATTTTTATATGAGGTCGTTAGTCTGTCGAATATTATTTAGGGACTTCGTTTCAATATCCATTCATTGATGTATAATTTTATTTATACAAGACATTCTTTTATATGATGTATAAACCCCATTGAAATGTATTTTAATTAATGTGGAATCATTTTATATTAATAATTTTACAAAATGACAAAATATAATTTTATTATTTAACTAATGCGGTGACAATGACCTTTCTACCACCGTAAGAATTATTTGATATTGGTCTTCCTTAACAATATGTAATGATTTTAAAATGAAAATAAATAACATATATTCATTTTAGGTGTTTTATTTATAAAATGTTATTTATAATTAACTGATTATGTAAATATATTAAATGATATATTGTGATTTCAATATGAAAATCTTATCTTTTTTCTATGCTTGTGTTATGTGTTGTGATTTTTTTATAGTTCATGGGAGTTGTTTACATATACGGGTGGTTCATTGATAAACCTAGGTAAGGTGATCCTGATATAACACTCTAATGCATTTTGTATCATGATTTAGGTCAACATTAGTTTTTCCACAAAGATATTTTTGGAATATACCATGATGTGTATTCCAAACATAACTCCCTATTTACCTATGAATATAGCGATGCAATTATGTTTTTGATGCCATATAATACCATTATGATTTATGGTCTCTATGTTTTATTCACAAATCTTAAGATTTAATGAGGTATTTTAAAGAGCATATTTTTTATGATGGAGAAATATAATTTCATTTATTTTTTAGTGTTTACGGAATAATGTTTTCTTTCCTTATTTGTAACCATTAATGATATTTTTATTCTCATCCCATGTTTTTGAAATATTTATCATAGTGTATAAGGAATTATTAGAGAAATAAAGTATTCAAGAAGATTTCTATCAATCATAGAAATATTTTTTTGTTTAATGAGTTTTATTATTATGAAGAATTTGGATAAATTAGAAGTATCTACTTTTTAATTTTTTAGATGTAATGTAATAGTTATAACTTAATTCTCTAAATATCTACACCTGACAAGATAGTAAATGTGAATTCTTAATTTAATTCATGAATATGTTGTTTTTGTTTGTTTGGGACCTAATTGTTGGTGTCATAGTTCGGTTTATATAACTTTATAGGTTAAGGTGTTATTTAAGAAAATGTGTCATGACCACAGTAGTGAGAATGTTAGAAAGAGTCATAGTTATTTTAGATAAATTTAATGATTTTACGATAATAATAATATGTATATAATAGTTTTTACCCTCCTCATAAGACATTATATGATGATTTTACTAATATTCACACACTGAACTTTTTGGTTGTAGTTAATTGGTGGATCTAGAAAGAACCAAAGTAAGAATAGATGTTAAGGAAATAATAGTGGTATTGTTAATAAGAAACCGAATGAAATGGGAGCTTCAATGAGAACTATAGTGTTTATTCCCAACCAAATATTTAGAGTCATGAATGACCACCTGAACCATGGTAAATTTTATATGGAAATGTATATGTGAGAAACAAATCCTTACAGATATTCAGGTAACAATCATAATGGTAAGTATATTTAATAACATATGATTCAAGGATGTTGAACGAAACAAATTAGAAAATTATTCAATGTACGAGATGATTCTAAAGATGTGGTAATGGAGGTCATAAATAAAGGAACTTCAATGGAAAAGGGAAGCATCTAGTTGAATCTAATAAAGGGACAAAATTTCTTTCCAAGGGACCAATTCAATGTTTTAAAAGTGGTGTATATGGTCATTATACAAGTATATGTCCTAAAAAGAAGGTTCAAGAATGGTACTACTAGTACTGTATAAATTTATATTTACTAATAACTAATGACATTCAACTTTAGGATGAGGAAACTGATAATTAGTATTGAAAGGTATAGATTATATCATAACATATGTTTTTACATTATTGGTCATAGGATATGATTCATGATTTTGTTTGTAGGAAATAAGTATTACAGAATATGTTTGAAAATAATGGTTAATGGATCATGGAGAACGTTGAATTTGTTAGATGTATACGTATATGGGATTCAAGAGTTATTATATATTTTCTGATAATGAAATGGTTAAAATTATTAAGGCACTTTTGATAATGGGATATGTTTGGATGAAATTTTCCTTTTGTGTAACCCTGATGATTGATAGGTTAAAATGTTATTCAAGAAAGATTTTTCTTTTCTTGTGAGGACATAACATATTAGCTTAGGGGTACATATAATCTTTTTTTTCTGAGAAAATTATCTTATTCTTGATAATTATATAATAATGATATGGTTTTTTGAAAATATACATCCCACATAGTGGGTGAAAACCCATCACATATAGCAAGGCCCTTTGAATCGAATCTAGAACCGAAGGCCGACATGGGTGCATCGCCTACCACTGGACTACGTGAAGTCCCTAGTTAGAATGAATTATTCATTTTAGTTAAATGATTTTATTGATCATGAATATTATCATTTGGGATCTTATGTCTTATAAAATGTATAGCCTTAGTGTAGGATATAATTTTTTGATTAATTGATAAAGGCTATTTTAGATGATGTTCATTCTTTTGGGAACACTATTTTCCTACAAGAAATAGAATATTATAGGATTTCAATTGTGGAGTAATGTTTGAATTTTATATTAGAATATTATATTTTTAATTATATACATATTAATATTTGGGTAATTTATTGAAATTTCTAACCTATTTTAGAAAATATGTGGTCAGGTTAATTACTTTTCAGTATTAGACATTAAGAGTAGTTGATGTTATTTGGCGATAAATGTAATGATTTTTGTGGAACACTTTTTTATCAAATCATTCTAAATTTTTGGTTTAAAACATAGTTTGAATTATTTTGAATAATTTTAAGGACAATTTTCTATTTAATGGTATTTATTGTGCTTTGGGTATTGTTTGTTCAATTATGGAGTTTAAGAGTACTACTTATTTTTATAAAAGATTATCGTTTTTGATGAATAACTAATATTGTAAAAACTATTTTTTTTATTTTCTAATGTGAAGGGAAATATATGGTTCATCTTTTTTGGATCAGGTTATTAATTAGATATTTATTGTAGTTCTTCATGTGTGACCATGTTAACTAGAATACTCATTATTTGGACGAAAGATGCGTTTATCGTAGAAATATATTGAAGGATGAAACTCAACATGAAAAGTAAATTTATTTCTATAAGTTCATAATCAATCTCATAAATATATTCCACAAATTTGTGAACTGGAACTTAAAACAAAAAGACGGTTTAAATTTACATTTATTAAATTTTAATAGAAAGTCCATTTAACACATCAAAATTTTATGGTTTTTATAATGTGAACATTCTCCTGATCATGTTTTCTATCACTCTATATTAGAGTATGAAACATAGTTTATCATTCATATACATGTTTTCCAATATGTAATCATAGTATGTGTTTTCTCGGGTGACCGTTGTACATCATTACTTTATTCTAATTTGATTGTTTTATTGACACTTTTTTCGATTTGGGACTTCCAACATTGTTTCTAAACCTAATTTTAAAATTGAGACGACACAATTTCCAAAAGGGGGTAAGGATATAATGACTCAGGTATTTATAGAATAATAAATTTTAATATCTGTTAATATTTATGAATAAGTTATTAATTTTATATTAAAGTGGACATTATGTCCAATAGCATACTCGATACACAATAATGGGTTTTCAAGAAATTGTACATTGCACACAACATTGAGTTATACTGAAAAAATAATATAATATTATTTTAAAAGGTAGTTAATGCATAATTGTTTCATTGTTGGTGAGCCACTTTTCAATATTGTTTTTGACACTTTTATATATTTTATTTTTTAAAATAAGATTATCCTTTAAAATCATAACATCAAAATTTACTTTGGATGAAATTTTGTAATTTTTCTAATAAAATTCAACTTTTAAGGAATAGTGAAAAACAACAAATTTTAATTCAAATTTGCATTTTCATCATATTTATTTATATATTTACATTTTTAATTTTAATTTCTAAGTGTAATTGATTATATTTTTTCCATTAAATCCAATGTTTGTAATTAAAAGTAATTTCACTCTAAAATTGTAGAAAAACACATGTCAACATTTTGATAGTTGATACATCTTAAAAACAAGCATTTTTGTTTTGACAGTTGGAGTAAATTTTATATTAATTTCTACCAATTCTATGTTTTTAACTTTTAATAATGAACTCAATATTTTCAATCAATAGGTCCTAATTGTGTAAATAGTTAACTTTTAGTAGACATTATTTATAGTAACTTTAGTAAATATTTTATATACCATGCTTAAAGGGTAAATCAAGTAAATAAGGGTAAATAAATAATACTATAATAATATTAATTTATAGATAAACTTTTCCTAACCCTATTGGATGCGATACTTTAGGCCTTGAAAATCCGTTGGCTGAATATATGACCTAATGGAGCCACTAATCTGTGAAAATGGAATTCAATAACAATTAATTTAAAGTTAAGGAAAATATAAATAAACATACATATTTTACTAAAAATATTTTTATATGAGGTTATATCATTGATGTATACAACTTTAAATATTCATTATAAATATAAAATGATTTTATACATCATGATATTATATTTATTATTTTTGGAAATTATATAAATAAATGTAATTTTGACACAATGATGTTGTAGTGTTTGTTTAATTTATAAAGGCATAAAATTAAGGATATTATAAATTTTAAAATAAATTTAATTTTGTTATTTTAATGTCATAAAATAATTTTATGGATGATATTTACATGTTATATTTTAATTAATGATGTTTTTATTGGTAATGATGTTGTTCTGGATTTTTAAAAAAGTCATTTTATGAATACTATAAAAATTGACATAAATCCAATTTTAAAATATAAAATATTTCATTTAATATTATAAAATTATAAAAATGTAATATTCATAAAATAGTTATCATTATTATATTTTTTTATTTACTCTTTAATTAAATATTTTTCATGTTTTGGTAACTATAATGATTCCCTAAGTGTTAAATGCTTGATAAAACTGTAAGAGTAAAAAAGTGTTAAATAAAAAAAGGCTAGGATTAAAAAATAACCAAAACTAGTTTAATTATTGTTGGATGATTTTATTTATAATTATATTCATCTTATCATAGATATAAATGAATTTTGAATCATTTATAATCGATGTATTGTCTATAATAAAATAATAATTGAAGATATTTCTTAAGTTCCCCTCCTTCCTCATATAAAAGGCCACCACCGATAACATTTACATACACCTTTCAAAACCCCATGGATCATCCAAACTCAATCCAAATAAGCTCCCAGCATCCATATCTTAATCATAGTTTCCTTACCATGGGCAAAAAGGAAATTTAATATGGCATTTTATCTTAAATTAAACCGACTTACCCAATTTAGATGTAACATATTCTCTCAAGTCCTTTTTTTTATTTTTCTTCTACAATAAATATTATATTATTATTCATTATTTACATATAAAACCAATATCCCAAATGTACTAGGATGTTTTGTTTTAATTATTAAAACTACACTTACACACACCTCCAATTAATGGATATGATCCTATAGTTTCTGTGATAAGGGAACTACTGCCTTATGAAACGATGATTATTCAATTATCTAGTACCTCCTCTCTTGATTGACATTAATATGTCACTGAAAATATATGTGAAATATATTATACTAATATTTTCACTAATCTTCTGTATTTTTCATTTACAACATACTTTTTTTCTTTCCATAATGCATAAATATGATAATTTCATTTGAGGAACTGTAGACAATCGCCCCTTCAAAGAGATATGAAATGGTAATTTTATACATGGAACGTATAGAGTATGGAATTAATGAACCTATGTAACATATATAACATATATATAATACATGAATTATTATAAACCTATCTATCATTCAGTTTTAATTACGTAAAAAATTAAAAAGGAATGAAAGTAGCGTTCATACGTACGTACGATTTGTCGTCTCCATGAACGATGCATTTCATCTACTTATATCTAAATTTATTGAAATATTATAAATAAATATATAATGTATCTAAATACATATATAATGGATATATATTATATTTAAATCATCAATACAATTCTAGGGATAATTGACTTTTGACCTCATGGACAATTTGTAATTATAACAAGTTCATGATTGACTCATGTACCAAATATCAACAAAAGACTAATATGAACATGAATAATTATATGATTATTATAGGATTTTAATAAGTGATATAAAATAAATATTAAACATTAAAATGGTTCATTAGCAAGTATAAATAACTTATGTTTATTATTCAAGGAGATAAAGTATGAATAAGACAAGTCAAACACAAGGTAACAGAACATCTTAACCCATTTTCCATTTATTATGGTAATATTATAATTTTAATCATATTGTTCTATGATTATGTAAGAAATAAAATTTTATATACTTTCATATATTTTTACTTTAATTATGTATACTTATAGTAAATACAAATAATATATCTATTTTACTAACAAAATGATATCTATAAGGAAACCTTTCACCCTCCTATTTTTGTCAAAGATTTCTTTTATCTAGTGTCTTCTAATTTCCATGATAATAAGTTCGGATATGTTATTATATATCGTTATCTCTATAAATTTAATGTCCAATTGATGAGATATCTATTTCTCTCTCATCAAGTCATTTTCTGAATTTTTAAGTGACACTTTTAGGATGCCGAATTTTTGTAAGGGATATCATCTCAATCATTTTTCATTGATGCATATTTTGATTTATACAAGACAATATTTTAAAAATTAAATAAACCACAATGACATGTATTTTCATTGAAATGGACTATTTTTCAACTATTAATATTACTAAACAACAAAAATAATGTATCTTTCTAATGTACATGGTGACAATAACCTTTCTGCTATCATGAGAATTATTTGATATTGGGAATCCATAACAAGATGTAATGTTTTTTAATGGAATACAGAAACCCTATACTCTTTTTATTTATTTTGTTATTGTAATTTTTTTGGTAATGGATTGATTATGTCAATATATTGAAATGATATATTTTGATGGTAATGTGGGAATTTTATCTTTCTTTTATGCTTGTGGTATGTGTTATGATTATGTTATGTTTCATGGGAATTGTTTAGGTTGAATAGTAGTTCCATGATAAACCTAGGGTTGGTGAGTGAGAGATAGATCACCAATGCATTGGGTAAAGTGATAGAGGTAAACAATAGTGTTCTACAATAAGAATTATGAAATATATTGTGATGGGTATTCCTAACGAATGTCACAATGTATCAATGAATGAATCCATGTATGTCTGTTATGGATGACAAAAGTTAATATTATGATTTATGATTTCAATGTGTCATTCATAAATCTTATCATTTCATGAGTTATGTTAAAGATATTATGTTTCATGATTGAGAAATATGATTTCATATATTTTTACGTATTGATTGAATAATGAAATCTTTCATTATTTTACAACCCTTACTATGATTTTTATGCTCATACCATGTTTTTGAAATGTTTTTAACATGGTATAAGGAAAGATAAAATGAAGGAATATTCAAGAATATTTATATCAAGAAAATAACTCTTGTTTTATTTGAGGAGATTTATTATTGTGCAATTTTTTGATAGAGTAGAAGGGTCTACTGTGTAAATTTTGAGATGTAATGTAATTTTTATGACCTAATTCTATGAAGCTCTAAACGTGAAAATATCATTGGTGTAAATTATTATCACATTTCAAGATAATTTCATGTTTATGGCAGGGGCCTTATAATATATATATATATATATATATTAATTTTATATATATTATAAAATATTTGAATTTAATAAGAATTATATTCTTTAAATGGGAAAAATTGAGTAATCGGCACGTAATGACGGTGTTACGTAAGATCCATTACCTCATGTTGGTATATAAAAAAACATTCCCATAAATAAAAGAATAAACAAATTATTATATTTTAATATAAATTAAATATTTATATACATTTATATATTGTATGATAATAAACATTTCTTTATCATTTGTTACAGATTTTTAGTATAGAATAGGATTATATTGTTTACTCATAGTTGTTATGTTAATTTCATTGTAACATTCTTAGTTTTTTCCATGGTCAATGGTTTTTAAAATTAAAATCATGATGTCTATATTTTTTAGATAATTTATTTTATTATTTCAAAAAAAAAATATAATTAAAATATATTATTTAAATATATAGGTTTTATTTTGGTGGACTCCATAAAAATTCTAATAATTAGTGTAATGATTACTATGTTTATTCATCATTAAAAAGACATATAAAATTAAATATATTAATAATATGTAATTAACAAAGAATCATAGATATAATTCATATATAATAAATACATTATTATATAACCAAATTAAGGTATTCATTGTTTACAAATCATATTATTCCATAGATGTAGTAGTTCATATATGCAGTTATATGAACCATTCCTTTTACTATAGGATTATGGTGGAAGGTAAAGTTGGATATTCTAATTTTATAATATCACATAATAATAGTAACATTTATTTTTCTAGAATATATTATTGAAAAGTTGGTATTTGATGGGTATATATAATGAATGCATATATATATATATAGTATTGAAAATATTACATATCCCTTTTAATGATCTCTCTATTGTAACTTAGTAAGGATCCTAATGATATTGTTTTAAGGATTCCATATATTAATGTTTATGTGTAGGATATTTAGATATATATAGATACATTTTTTTTGAAAAAAAATTCTAATAGGTACTGAATCAGAGGGGATCTGAGATCATTTTATAAGAAAAGAGAGAAGTAATTTTAAAATATACAATCACAATATAGTAATTTAATTATATTTTTTAAGGGAAAAGAAAAATAAGAGGAAAATAAATATTTTTGGTATAATTTCAAAAAAAAGGAAAATTATTTCATAAAAATATTCACATAAGATACATAATTTAATTGTGTGATGATATTATAATTTTATTATTAACTACACATGAATAAAACATAAATACAAAATAAATTTAATTTTTCATCCAAATATTATTAAACATGATTTTAAAAAAAATAATGATTAATTGAGTGAAAAAATGAATCTTATTTTATTATTACATATAAAATAAGTTTTTTTCTACATTTTAATATATATTTAATGAATTCAAAAAAAAAATCATATAGTTAAAAACTATTATCCAATTTAGAAATATTTTTTCTTATAATTTTTGAATCATGTCAAATAATCTCATAAACGATGATTTTATTAAAATGGTCACCTTTTTGGAATAAAAAATTTTCTACTATTAATATAAAATAATTAATTCAAATCAATATATAAAAATAGATTTAAATTTAGTTGTAACTTATTAAAGCCAAGTAAATGAAATTTTAATCAATAAAATTTATAAAATTTATATGAAACTAAATACGGATAAATCTTCATAAAACACACTACATATTAATTATTGAGAATTGAAATTTAATGCTTGAAAAATATATATATAATTCTAGTATGATATGAATTAATGATAAGGTTATGTTAGATCTTATCGTAAATATTTAAAAATATTTATCACACACACGCACACAGAAATATATATATATATATATATATATATGTTAAAGTTCAATATATTAATTCAAGATCATTATAGATTTTCTTAGTGTAGATATTTTTTATATATCTTTTTTATTTTTTGATTTCATATGCTTTACCACCTGAATTGATATGGAATATAAAACCCAACTGTTTCTTTAATTGTTATTTAGAAAAATTACATGATTTTAAGGAAATATTCTGAGTAAAACTCCCTTTCCTATACAATCCCTTTGGAAATAGAATATTATGTGGGAATTATTAGATAGTGATATCTTAATGTATAAGGTATGGAATCACATATTCTATCATGTATTTTTTCCTACATTTTTTTTAATATATTAAAAATTATAGAAATTATTATTTTTTATTTGTGTATATATATTCTCATGTGTTTACATTCAAGTATTAGGACACATTTAGGTGTCTTACATGATAAATAATTAAAGAGATAATCCAAAAAAATAATATTTTTATTCTTATTAGGGATAATGACTATAAGGAATGTTCTTTATAAAACTTTTGAACACTTATTTATACATAATATACACTATAAAACATTCTTTTTACATCAAAAATTATATATATATCTCTACACAGGAAAACAGTATATATATATAATGGTCGAGTTAAAATAATATTTATCAGTAAAATAATATTATAATCATCAATGGAAATAATTTAATATAATTTGATAAAATTTCTATAATCAATTAAAATTGGAAATTATACCTAATATAATATAAATCATAAAACATGATTATGAAATATGGAATAATGTTAATTAAGTATTCATAAATGAGTGTGTGAAAAAACATTCAATGAATTTTAGACTTTATATCATACCATTGACATAAGAATTACTATTAGGTAGTGGAAAAAAATTATGAACATGAAACCACATGCATAGAACAAAACTATGTATATCCATTTTTTGTGATTGAATCAATTACATTAGACACAATTATTATGTATAGAATTTTATCTATATCTACAGATAAATATCTAATGAGTTGTAAATACATAACAATGCTTTAGAGGGAGATATAATACCAAACCCCTCATCAGTATTATAATTGAGTATCTCAGGAATTAAATATTTCATCCAGTCAAATAGACCAATTTGAATATATAACAGTGTCATTTTATTTTAAAATTACTTTATATAAAGAAATAAAACTAATCATTTCCCCAATAATGATATAATTATATTCATATGGAAAATAAATATTATCTATTTTATTTTGGTTATATTCAATGAAAAAAATCCTTAATTATGATAATAATGAATAATTTATTATATCATATTTATGAATAGGGTTTTTGATAAATCAAATTACTTCTCTTTTCAAAAAAATTATAGAATAAAGTGTAACTCCATTCAATATTAAAATAAGTAAAAAATATGGTATTCAAAAAGGAATGTTAGTATAATTGATGTTATTCATTTACATAGTTGATCGATAATATTAATGTATAATATGACGATTCAATCACAATATAGAAAATAATATATTTTAATTCATAATGTGATATAATTTGGATTATATCATATAAATTAAATCGATCATCAAGAAAAATATATATGAATGGTTGATATGTTGATCAAGTTTTATTTCTCTATATTAGGAAAATTAAATTTGAAATAATAATTGTATCAGTTAGTTCATAAAACATTTATCTATGTATAAATATTTTTTAAATATAATATTATATGAATTTCATTTATAAAATCTGAATTTCAGGATATATTGTTTCATTGATAAGTAGAAATAATGGACAAATGAAATGTTGAAATGAAATTATTTATAAGGATATAATATTAAAACTTCAACGAAATGAAGAATATAGGAATCGGTATTGATTAATTAATAAAATAAAAGTACTAAAAGATGTATAGTATTTCCATTATAATATTTTATTTCATATATAATAATATAATTTATATCATATATTTACTAAAAATGTAGTTAGTATAGAAATCACCATTCAAAATATGATGTAAGTTTGGTATTCTTATAACAGGAATATAATAAACCATGATATCAATTTATATAGTTTTATGAATTATAAAATTTTAAAAAAATCATTGGTGGGGGTAATGTTGTCGGATTTTATAAATATTGATTATTATAATTCCCTAGTTGGTTTATTTCTTTAAAATATAATTGATATAAAATTAATTTTTTGAAGAAACCATTAGAGTAATGGTAATTTAGTAATCACAAAAAATAATATGGTTAAAACAAAATATAAGTTTTAATATCATGAAATGAATTATAATAATTAATAAATAAGGTAAATAATTAGGGAATAATTATTTCTAATAAAATACCATTCTATAATTTCAAACTTGTATCATATAATTTATAATTGATGAAAATAACCTTTAAAATTTTTATAATTTTTGGAATAAAATACAATGAAGAAAAAAAATTAGGTATGTATTTTTAAATAAATTATATTCTAATAAAATAATTGTGAAATATGTCTCTCCAAATATATAAACAAGAAAGGAAAAAAGATATAAATACAATAAAAATTAATTATGAAATTTAGAGATACCAAAACCATTAACTAGTTCGAAGTAATATTAAATTAAAAAAATACAAATATAATTATGCATACATATGTTAAATTTCAAATTCTAATTCTAATACATATTCATTATCATTAATATTATAAATTTATGATTTTTTTTAAAATTTAATAGTTATTTGTCACATATATTTTCAATCATTATTTTTTAGTTTTAATTACTAAACACATGCTTTATGATGTTGACTTAAGTATCTATTATTTAATAAAATTTGTATAATTAATTTAATATCAACATTCCTCACATATAAGGATTTTATTTATTTATAATTCACATATCCTATTTGGTATGTCATTCAATTATGTTGGGAGAAAATCGAATTACCGTGGACTTATTGTGGTAATTGTAATGATCATTTATGGTATTTTAATAATAAGATTAATTATCTACATAATAATTCATTAAAAATAATAAATAATTTTTTTATAATAACATTTAATATTATTGTAATTTAATTTTACATTATTGTACACATTGGTTATTTATTTTCCCTTTCATTTTGGTTGTTAAAATGAACAAAATAATTATATACTATATTATAATGTTATTATATTACTAAGGATGGGTATAATATAATAAAAATGAATATTAATTATAATATATTAATTATTTTAATATGGTAAATCAAATTTAATGTGGTATTAATAATTTATAAAGATGTAAATTAAAAACAATAAACTAAACATCATTAAAATGGTTGTGGACTTTTATGCATGGTTGATAATAATTTAGTTTTTATATAAATGGGAATGAGTAAATAATCCTTGATAAATTAATATAATTAAATATAAATTTTATAATAATACTAAGTGAGTTGTATTTATATGTTTAGGTATGAAACACTGATAATTTATTATATATATATATCCTTAAATAAATTTAATTCAATTAATAGCATGCATTGAATGCAATGATAAGTTATAAAGAATAGAAATATTACATTAAAACATTATAATCTAAATGTGTCCAATATAAATAATCCATTAAATTTAAGTGTATTAATATTATTAAGTACACTTATATAGATATATTATCCCAACTCATATTTATTATATTTAATATTTATTAAATCAACTCAATTTAAATATTAATATTTTTTATTTAAGAAAATATATATGACTCCTTCAAAAAATGATTCCTTTTTATTAATTTATAAAATATTATAATTATATTTTCAAAATATTGAGATTTTACTTAAAAAAATTGCATCGTTTTTTTATATTATTGTCAATATTAAATTTTTATGATTTTTTATATATTTTTTGGGAAATAATCAATTTTCATTGAATACATATAAATAAATTTTTTTTGTAAGTCTATAATTTATATATAATAAAAAAAGTAATTATAAAAACAAAATAATCATTTAAATTAATTTCAAAAAATAATATATGCATTATTTCATTAAATTTAATATTATATTCTATTTCTAAATAATGATTATATTGAACTTTTTTATAATATTATTCTTAGGGATTAAAACCGATTTTTATGAAAACAATATAAATGATCATACTGATTATCTTTCTTATATATTTAAGGTAACCCCTTATAAAGAATTATTCCAGTGAAAGGTGTAGAAAAAATGTATATAAATCTGAATTTATATTCCTTTAACTATGATTAGTTTGGATTTTTTTAATTTGACATCATTTTTCCATTGAAATATTAAATTTCCGGAAAAAGTATTTGTTCAATGAATACGTGGGTTAAATTTTAAAATAAATTCATCCACTTGTTTCATTTGAATTCATAAAATATATTAAATTTTTTTAAATAGAGTACTTTATATAATTTAATAATTTATTCAAAATATTTAACATTAGTATGTATTGAAAATATTAAAAAATAATATTGTTAAGATTAAATTAGGTTTCATGGGTGTTAATAAAAACTGTTACAGATCACACCAAAACATTCATAATTACAACGTTTTTGAATTATTTGGACCTTATAACTTATATGGTTTGAAAATTGTCCATTTTTATAAATATTCCAAGAGAAGTGTTTTTTTAGAATTCATTATTATGGGAAAATCCAATTCTATCTGCTTCCCAACATATAAAATTTGAGCACATATCCTTTATTCATCAATCGTCCAAATCCCATTGTTATGGCCCATACCATCCCAAATCACATCCTTAAATCCATATCACCAAAATAAAAATAATTGTTTGATTAATATTTTATCCAAATAAGCCTTTTGGTGAATCCTAATGATGTTTTACAAATTAGAAGTAATGTCTATAAAGGATAATTTAAATTTATTTCTATATAAGCCTCATGAGAATATAATTGAAATTAATTATATAAATAAATCAGTATATTATTTATATTTAAATTTTTTTATATGTGTTATCTCATTCAATGTCATCATTTCCCAAATGGGAAACAAAATTATTTATCTTGTGAACAGTGTACTACAACCTCGTGAAACTACATAATTTTTATTCCATGAATTATAATCACATCCTGATATAAAAATGTATATAATATTTATATGTGATATTTATGATATAATAACACTACTATTAAGAAGATATTCCATGCAAATTAATATATTCCATTCTATGGTGAATACAATAACTTCGCTCGTGTGTATTAAAGACTATAACCATGAAAAGGGATGTGGTTTGATATTCACCTAAGTATTTGAAAAAGGGAAATAATGAGTAAATTTCAATCTATAAGTTATATTATATTAACATTAAAAATTATATATAATTCTTTTTGGAATATACATTCTTACCATACTAACCTTGAAATAAATTTCAATGTCTTTCATTTGTACAAAAAAATTTAACCTCATAAGTTGTCCTGAATCATTTTCATTACCAAACTCATGGATTGTATATTTTGGTGTATTAATTTAAATAATATTACATTTCTGATAAAAAATAACTATGGATTAATAAATTAACACCCAACTTCTTGGATCATGATCATTGAAAAATTTTAATGTTTCTAATGAGTAGATTCTTCTTAACATCTCTAATCTTGAAATGTATTTCTTTATTCATCACCATAAATATATATTTTTATTTATGATATATGTTATTGATAAAGATAATGACTATTTAATTATTACAATTTAATAAATTATTAGTTAATAATATATTTTTAGTTAACCGACCACTGTGATTTTAGACATGTGAGTTTAACATCGTGATGACATCTCACTTGAACATTAATGGTCATGTAATTGAAGATTGTTTGATGAAAAATAATAATAAATGACTAATAAACATGAAAATGATAATTATAAATTAAAAAATTATTTTTAAATTTTGGAAGGTTTGTAATTCACATTAATAGTCAAGTTCAATGTGTGGATTTTATTCACAAAACTTCTTTTTTGAGACACATATTATTTTATAAACCTAACTTATTTTCAATGGTTTATATAATACTGATTTATATGATAAATGTTTATTCTTAAATAAAACTTGTTATTATAATATATAGTTATTAAAAATATTCCATTAGAGTTACTACTAAAAACACACCAATACTTTAATTAATTATGTTTCAATCTATCATTATTTGGGATTATATTTTCCAGAATTTCCATTTTATGATTTCTTTTATTTATATTCCAATGAAACAATTTTATTTTATAATATTATAAATTTTCATGAAATTTTCATGTAATTATACCATTATCCTCTTTTTTACTAACCTCATGATGATAAATTTATTTATACAAAAAAGAAAGGAATCAAGGAAAACCAAGGGGTATGTTGGAGCCTAAGGAGTCATAAAATAGTTTATCCTAAGGGAGTATTTTCTAACCATATTAGCTCCCTCAGGAAAAAAACTTTTTTAATAATTTAGATGATGGTAATATCAGAATCATGGGAAGTTGGAGAATCATGGTGGTCTACAAATTTAATACTGTTACACCATGTATGGTCCACTTTGATATTGTTGTTAAGAATACCATGGAATTTTATAATGGTGCATAATATCAACCATGTTAAATAACTGATTATATTCAAGGATTTATGCAAGATAATATAGTCGGTATTCTCTTCCATGATAATAATTTTCAACTATAGGAATTAGCTTAACCAAATGAGCATCAACTATTCTTCTGTCTAAATAGAGGAATCCCTTCCATGTTGGGATATAAAAACCAGGATGACCGATCGTCTAGAATCTGGAATGACCCCTCCCCCACGCAAGACTCCAAACATGATGGATGAGTTCATGTTATGTAATATTCACATGGTGAGGGGTTTCCATCACACCCATTTATTCCATAAGTTAATGCTACCCGGAATAGAACCTTAGGTTTGATTTTGTAATATTTGATGGCATGGAGACCCAATCCAGTTGTTGTTGTGTCTTACCATGTCATGAATATGGTTCATTGTTCATATAATGTGGAACCAACATGTTTTATGTAACCTCTTGTTCTACTTTTTGTTTTAAACCTTCCATATATATATTTGCATCCTACATGAAAACCCATGGTCCAATCAATTTTTATAAACCATTTTACTATTACCCTGTTATTTTACAAATTAATTTTAAAAATTAATTGTATTTTTTAAAAATAGATTAAATGGAATAATCTTATTTTTTTACCAAGGGATATTTAATTTTTAGTGAAAATGGTAAATTAATCATTATTTTAACTTGTACGAAACAAATTGAATTATTCAACATTATTACCATTATTCTACTTAAAGTATCCATTATATTATTCATGAAACATTAAAGGAAATGGATTTCCATTTTATTTTCTATATTTTAGTTTATAAATTTTTATAAAATGTAATTTTTATTTTAATCAATAATTACTTTGATCTTATATTGCTATTTCTATTTCTCACTAAAAAAGACAATTAATTTTATTGAGTTCTTATTAATTATATATATATCATCGACTTATATACCTATATTAATATTTATACCTATGATGGAATAATACATTCTTCTGTTTAGTTTTAAAATTTATTTATTATGACATTTACTTTGATTATGATATGAAACAATAGTATGAAACCATTTTTTATTTCATGTCTAATTAATTTATTTTGAAATATGATTGTTTTAATTTGGTGGAACATTCAAACTATAAACATTTTATGATGGGTGAATACAGGTTACATCGGTTGAGTCCTATATAACTTATATTATGTGTGTACCCATGTAGAGATCCAATGTATCATGTAATGAGTTAATCTCTTAATTCAATATGTATGTTATTATGGATTATACAAAACACATTTTTACATTTTATCATCATTTTGATATTGTTTAAGATGTTATCATTGACTTAGTTTTCTATTATATTTCTTGTTTCTACCACATTTCATTTGTTACCTTGATATGATGGTTGAATGTTCATTTTTTTACTCATCCTTAATATTTATCATGGTTCATTTATTTTATTAAAACAATTTATATGATTCCCTCAATCATTTTGTTTATATATGATATTAATTTCATTTATCGAATTTAAACTCACTGCATTATTTTATGTATTTCCTAGGTTATCTAATGATGTTTTATTTGAAAATATAGATTTATTATCTTGATAAGTTGAAAAATAATGATTTGACGGTTTAGTTCCCATTCTATGGATTTGGATCATATCCCTCTAAATACACTAGGAGTAAATATCATTAGGATGTAATTAATTGATGATTATGTTAAAAATAAAATAATAATATGTCTAAATGTACATGGACTATATAATCCTAGGTAAATAAAGAATATAAAATTTTCATATTTATCAAAATTTGTGACATAAATATTAATTTTAATTCAAAGGGCATGCTATGTTCGATGGCGTACTTGATATACAACAACAGATTACATTGAAAGAATAAGTTGCAAAAAAAGTTGATTCATAATAAAAAATAATAATATAATAATTTTTTGTTAATTTTTTTTACATTTATCCAATAATTTTTAGAGGCTTAAAATAAGAAAGAATCTGATTTTAAGAATAAATACGCTAATATTAATTAAAAGTTCAATTAATATCTTTTGATTGAGAACCCTATTTAAATCTATTTTTGGTCACTTTAATATGTTTTATTTGAAAAATAATTAAACTTGTTTTGAATCGGGACATCAAAATTTACATTGGAAATTTTTTTCGATATTTTTTTATTGATCATTTTTTATGAAAAGTGAAATATACTTTATTTTAATTCAAAACTACCATTTAATCTAATTAATTAATATGGTTATATTATCGTTCTAACAAGTTTTAAAGTGTAATTAGAATTAATTTTTACCATTTAATCCAATTTTGTTAATTGGAAGTATTTTCTATTTGAAATTGGACATAAATAAATGTCAATCTTTTAATAGTTCTTATTTCATTAAAACACTTTTTTTTGTTTTGACAGTGGGAAATAATTTTAAGTTGATTTCTACCACTTATATTTTTTGAATTTGGAAAAATAGATTCCATATATGGAATCAAGAATTCCAAATTGTTTAAATATATATCTTTTTTAGACCTCTTAAATATTTATCTCAGTAAATATTTTATTTAACATGGTTAATGGGTAAAACTAGAAAATAAGGGTAAACAAATAATATTATAATAATATTAAATTATCATAAAATGTGTCATAATCATATTGGTTTATACATTTATGACCATGGGATTACTTTTGGTCAATTTTGGGACCCCATGGAGCCACTTACGAGTGATAATGACAATATATATTAATTAATTTAACGATAAGACATAAATGAATTAAACATATATCTTTTAGTCAATCAATTCTTACATGGGGTTATATAAGATATCTCATCGACTATAAATATTTATTAAAACTAAAAACCATTCATACATCATGATATTATTTTTATAATTTTTATATATAAAATAAATTAAATTATTTATGACACAATAATGATGGAGTGTTTTCCTCATTAATGAATGATTTATATAAATAAGATTATAAATATTAAAACAATATAAAACACTAGTCTAATTCATGTTGGATGATTTTATTTTGAAAATGAGTTATTTTATTTTCAAATTTAATGAGTTTTTGACCTTTAAAATTTAATATAATAATATAATAAAATAATATTTATTAAACATTCCTAAAGACCCAGTCCACCTCTTATAAAAATACATAACTTCTATCCCAATGCACACACCTATCAAGCTCTTTGGATCATCATTACTCAACCCAATTAATATCCCTCAATCCCTCTACTCCTACTAGATGCCTTTATTTATGAAGAACGCAATTCAAATAAACCCTTTTTTTCAAACCAAAGAGAGATACTAGATTTAAAGGCAATGTCTCATCTTATGTTCTTTTGTTTGATTCAATTTTTCCAACCCCCATTAATGGTTTTTATTCATTAGATTTATAAAAACAATAGTATACTCAATATACTAGATTGTTTTTATAAAAATTATTCAAAAAAAACTTACACACACGTCCTTCTAGTGGTTAAAGGAACATAATGTTTCAGTGGAAGATGATTACTGCATCAAGAAACGATGATTGTTCAATTATCTCATATCGCCTCTCATGGTGGCCATTATGATTAAACTGTATGAATATGTGATATATTATATAAATATTTTTTATATATGATTCTTTATTTTCAATTTATATCCCACCATTATGGTTTCCACAATGGGTAAACACGATAATTTAATTTGACGAAGTGCGGACTACCACCCCTAAATGTGATATGACTCGTTCCTGCCATATGTGGAATGTATAAAGGATGTAGACAATTAAATTTTATATGATATTATAATAGATTTATAATATACCTATTTATCATTATGTTTTCATTCTATTAAATACGAAATAGAAATTAAAGTAGCATTCATGCGTACGTACGACTTACCATCTCCATTAAAGGTGCATTTAATTTATTATGTCCAAATATTATATACTATAATAAATACATATATACTAGATATATTTAATTTATATGATATATAAATCATGAATACAATTCTGGAGATATTTTAAATTTTAAGACATGGACAGTTTCTAATTATAAGAAATTTATTTTTTACTCATGTTCCTAATATTGACAAAATGTCTAATATGAACTCAAATAATTCACTAATAACAATTACATTTTAATAATTGATATAAAATAAATAATAAACATGAATAATGATCTTAAGAATGTATAAATTAACTTATGTTTATATTTCAGGCAAAACATGGGACAAACATGTTGTGTTATATGGGTCTTGGTAGTTGAGGCCACACAGATTTAACTACCCTAAACATGATCTTGAGTTTGTCTTAATAGTTTATGATTTGAGGTGTAAGTGAAATTATCCATTATGTGAAAATTTTATTCTTTACATAGGTCAAATTATTTTATGGTGTATCATATTCCAAGTATATTTATATATTTTTTATTAGAGGATGGATGAGTATATGCAATAATTTTATATAGTGTTAGGTTACTTTCTGGATATGACAAATATTTTTATTGAAGATTTATGTAGGAAAGTATTAACATATTATTTTCATGAGTCTAGTGCTAAGTGGATGATGTTCACAATGCTATTTGATATTTATGTCATCATTCAAGAGGGTTAAGAGAATATGGCTATTATATCATATTTCATGTAATCAATGGTTTAGATGTAGATCTGTAAATAAATGTATCATGTTCTGTATTTTTTTACATTAAGTATAATCCTTGATGGTGGGGATTAAACTTTCTATTAGAGTATATACAAGGATGAGATCATCTATTTAAGGAATTATGTTGAAGTACAAATGATTCTTCTAAAGGAGGTGATGTATGATTTTCATGACTCCAATTGAGTAGTGAAACCATGTGTGTCAAAATTATATCATGACCTATCATGATAGTTGTGGGAGTTGGTCATGAAAAATGGTATTTTTAGGTTCGTAAAATGATAATGAACTAGTCAATAGGTGAAGGATCAGAATAAATGACCAATTGGTTTTTCGTATTTGATTCCCATTCTGAAATTGATGTTCAACCAAATTACCATGAACAATATTGTGGTGGGTCTCCCGAGTACTATTCAGAAGAATAATACTATTTAGATTGTTATGGAATGTTTGATAAATATAGAACATTTATTAGTGGTATGAGATACATTGTCATTGAAGTAGTTGGGATACTATTATGTTTACTAATAGTTAGTCTACATAGGGTTCTAGATACTATTGTTCCAGACTGTGACCCATTTTTACTTCTTTCTTATGGAATGTCAGGATAAAAGTTTATACGAAATAGGTTTTATATAGTATAACATTCCCACCACAGACTAATGTGTGGTTAGAGTGTACAATATATCTGCAAGAGGTTATGTTTCGAGTATGTTTCTTAGACTTCGGTGGGTCTAGGAAAACCACCATACATTATATGAGTTTTCATATTACAATAGTTATCATGAAACAATAAAAATGGAATTATAAATGGATCATTATTGTATCCAATGTGTATCACAAATATATTGGATTGAGGAAGGTGAGTCAGAACAGTTTGGAATGAGTCTATTATAGTCAATTTTTTAGAAGGTTCAACTGATTCAAAAGCATTTGGTTATTGCTATGAGTGTATAGAATTTGTATTCTAATATACATGAGCAACCACTATATTTTTCAATGGATGATCTTGTAATACATCATGTTCTCTATGATTTTGTCATCATGGGATATAGATACATGGTTAATTTTCACATTTATTTTTTTTCAATATTTCAGGTTGTGTAACAAATTTGTGAAGGGGAGTACATATTGACTCGTCCATGTGGATAAAGTGAAATACACAATGTTTTTCATGCGGCGTAACTCATGTGGTGCAAACATGACTATTCTCAAGTGATCTATGTGGATGAATTTTTCCTTCAGATAAATACATTCTTAAATAACCAGTTGATATATTTTTCAGATTCTAGTTAGAAATCATTGCACGGGAAGAACTTTTCTAGTAGTTATTTTATTTTGGAATTGTGGTCATAATCAGGAGGAATCTGGGTATAGAAAAGATGAAATACAACCTCAGTTCCAAGATATTTTTGATCATAATATATTATATTCTTAGTAGTATAGCTTGACAATGAGGTGTTATAATATTGGTATATTTGAAGATACTAATCATTTATGGAGAAGTCTCGATCTTTGTTTCAAAAAATTTATTCCCATTCTTGAGGAAATATCATTTGGGGGATCCCTTGTGGAACGATCGGGTGAAAATTGATAATTTTGGAAGGAGGGTGGAAGTTCATGGTTTGCGAATAGTTTTCCCAATCTGTGAACCATGTTCCAATAGACAATAAAATCCATCATAAGAAAAAATTGCATAGATTCCACATGGGTTTTAAAACCATTATTCCTTGCAGGAGAAATCAACCACCCCTAAAAAAGGCCAATCGGGATCTAACATTGTATAGAAAAATGTGAACCCCTTCCAGTAAAACCAACAAGACTTTTATATTATATGATTTTTTTTAAAACACAAGATCCCAAATTCTATAAAAAAATTAATAACAACTATAATGAAATCTGTTAATCTCATTTTTCTAGGTTATCAAATAATACTAAGCTGCCCGACCTATATTCTTTGTGAATTTAAGGGTGGATTATTGATTTTAACCAACCTTGTAAAATGATATATTTATTTGTGGTTTCCTTCATCCCTTTAATCTCTCCATTATGTTATGATGTACTTTAGGAGAATTGTTTTGAAGAAAATAAATTAAGAGTGGTGGATTGAGAATGTTACCTCTTGAATATCAATTTCGTGATAGATCAATCAAACAATTTGGAATTTTTATTTATTTAAGAAAAAACCCATGGACATGAGTATATATAATATTAGAGGTTTTTGTAGATATTTAAGGGATTAAATTATTTTAGTGGAATGAAGGTTTTGAGGAGTAGTATTTATACATGTGGAGGGTTTCTATTTTGTGGTTAAAACATTATTATTTTATATGCATAACCAACCATAATTGGGTTGAATTTATTCAACATAATTATATTTATAATTATTGATTAATATATTTTTATAATTTATAATAACAATATCTAAACATTTAATTTTTTATTTTATATCAATATCAAAATTTACCAATTATCTTTAACTGGTTTCATTATTTCACACATATTGTTGTAAATATTTTATCTACCACAGTATCATTTTAATCCTTAAAAATAGAAATTATTATACAACCTAAAATTTATATTGTTATAATAAATATGCAATTCATTTTAACCAATATAATATAGAAATGTAATTAAATTTATTAAACATTGTGGATTATTTAAATCAATAAATTATGTGATATAATGTGTACATTAAGACAGTTTTCAGGAAAATACATTTTTTTAACCAAAACATAAAATTTAAAAAATATATAAAGCTTATTAAAATAAATTTATACAGAATAAATAAAACCAAATATATTTTATCAGACAACAAATCAAATGTGAAAAAATGTTTTTCTTTTCTATGATTTTATTTATTTCAAAAAATGATAGTTTTTATAAAATATGTTTTCCACACTTCACTAAAAAATTAAAATTTTAAAAATAATAATAAATCATTTACCAAAAGATTATTTTTATATGATAATTTATTTATAATTAAAATAATTTTAACAATTAAAATTTCTAAAATTTTCAATAATTAATTAAATTTTTAAACATAAAAAATAAATGAAAAAAGGTTTTTAATGAAATATATTTCCAATTTGTAAAATGAAAACTCTATTAAACTATTTGAATTACTTTACTGAAAATATACTATATATTTATATTTGATTAATTATTAACTTATTAATGAGTATATAAATTATATATTACAAAATTAACTTAATATTTTGCATTCCCAAAAATTAAATTGTTATGTAACAAGATTTAAATTTAAATAATTAGACTATATTTTTTTGCATGGTTAGTATTATGAAATTTTTTACAATAAAGAAGTAGTATATACTATTAAGATATCTAGATGTAACTCTTAAATATTATTAGTTTTTTTAATAATGTAACATACCATACCACTTTTTATTATATTATTTTATGATACATATAATCTTTAATATATTGATAGTAAATATATATAACTATTTAAATTTATTAACACATTTATTATCCACTAAGTATTTTATTATACATTTAAATGTAATATGTTGTTTTTCATTTTTATCAGGTGTTACAATTAAATGGTTCTATGTGTAACATAATGTATTGAACATAATAATCATTTAATAGTTCCAAAATTCCAGGTTTTTACATTATGTTGTACTATTAGTGTTTTAGCATGTACTTATCAAATATTGAGTTCACCAAGTAATGTGTAGTTTATTATTTAAATGGATAAACACTATATTATGATTAGATTTCATCATATGATTGGTTTACCCAATAGGATGGGGGAGGAAATTCCACATGACACTATAATTGGTTTTCCTCGACTATTTGGTGTCTTTGTGTTGTATTTTTAATCAAATATAACTTGGCGAAGAAAGATAAAATCATGTTAATAGTGTATTTGTGTACAAGGTGGGTTTTATTACCTTAGTTATTAGGGGAAAAAACAATCAGGGGGTTACAGAGATAAATATCTCCAATTCTAATAATATCTGCCCATATGGTGTTTGGAGAAGAATCTATCCAAATATCGGCGATACGTTATTACACAACACTAATATTCATACATATATAGTCTGTCACATGTAGGGGATTATTAGGAACATAGATGATATTTTTTATTATTGAAATCTAGATTTTTGATGCTTGTGGTTGATGTTCCAAGGAAATATATATTTTTTGAAAAATAATAGCTATCAATCAATATTTTTTATTTCCAACATTGATGAATTATATTATTGATCATTATAATGACAATTGTACTATATCATGGAATGATAGTAAAAGTTAGTGGATTAGAATCACTACAGAGCTTGAAAATGTACATGATAGACCTGAAATAGGGAAATCTTTTTAATCATTTATAATCAATGGTATGATCTTAAATGGGGTAATTTATAGTTTATTGATGATCATCTTGTGTTCTTGAAGGCATTTTTTAATCATAAGAATTAAATCATTGTTCCTCAAATTAATCATTCTCTAACTTTGGATTCAAATTCAACGGATTTTTCCAATGTTTCACATCAGTATTGTTTTTAACTCATTACATATATGAGCCTTACTTATGAGGTCGTGAATGGGTCTCTTATTAAACAATATCATAATTATTATTCACATGATATATATTTGGGTTAATCTAGACTATGAATATGATGTTACATTTATTTAGTAAAATACCATTTTGTTGGAACAAAATTATTTAGTTTTTAATATGTGTGTAAATATTATAGGTCCTCTATTATTAAAAATAGATTTTTACATGACTTAAAACTATATGTGTAGTGGTATATATGAGATAAATTTTATGAGATACCAGATATTTGAACATTAACGATTTTTATTATTTCATTGAGATGTTATTGATGACCCAGGATAATGTTTGATGATTCTCTCTTCCTCATTGTGTATATTACATATGTAATTTCACATCATTGAGGGGTATCTCCAATTAACAATAGGATTAAAAATATGATTCTTCTCATTTATTTTCTCATTATACATGATGTGATATTAGTGTTTTTGTAGTAGTGATATACATATAATGAGTCTTTTGGTTGGGATTCATATGTCATTATGTAAATTTCACCATCGTATTTCATTAAAAATCATGATGAATTAATTTTTTTAGAGGTATTAGTTTTAAAGGGTATTAATTTCAAAAGTAATTATTTTTTATTTACATGAAAAATAAACGTATCTTGAGGGTGTTAATAGAATTTTTTATCTATTATTAATATATTAATTTAATAGAAATATTTTTATTAGTATTTTTTGTAATCATTTACAAGGACATAATCCAAATGTTATTGTAATCATATATAAATTTACGTAGTCATTCCTTCCAATAACTCCATGAAGTAACCAGACTTGTATCTCTATAGATGATATTATAGACATGGTAAGAAAGAATAGTGTGAATATAACCACATTCAATTGATGTTATTTCTGATTGACATTATGGTAAGTATATTTTTACAAAAATACATAAATGATTAAAATCATTCATATTTTTTATACAAACATCATATACTTTGATGTCTGATCATCATGTCATTGTTTTGTTTTGATGTAGTTAATTTCAATTTCACATAATGGTAAACACAAGTTCATATTATGGTATATGATTCCTACATAATGTGTTTATGAGATTTATGAATATTTTGTAATGGTAAACAAATTTTTTTAATTGTTACTTAATTATATACAAGAGTATGTTACCCCTCATTCATGTAGATAAAAATTTTATGTCCAAAAACTTAAATATTTTCATAATCATATTTTATCAATATATTTGGTAAAAACTAAATGGAAGTTAAATAATAATAGGTTGATTTAAAATATATTATAAAGAAGATAAATGTGATATTATTCATTCATAATATTAATTTTTCCAAAATAATAATTATGGAATATTAGTTTATAAAAAAAATATTATTATTTGTAGATGTATAATTCACTATTATAAATAACGATATTCCACTGAAATGATATTCTCTAATAAAAAACTATATAGTATTGTTGATGATGATTTATTGTTTCCGCCCAATTATGGTTTATAAAATAATATACAAAAAAATTTACTGATTCTAAAATGGATGATTTGAGCCTTATAGGAAATCCTCATGAAATGTTTTTGATCTTCAAACTCTTTATTTTATTGAGAACCAAGTCATTGTTGCATTATTAAGGATTATGATCATTCATCACTCTTTTAGTGTATTGGAATATAAGTTAAACATTATTTATAGTTCCATTATTATTCTATTGGAATTAAATCTAAATAGTAATTAAATTTTTAATTGATATTTAGATTTCAAATTTCATTATATATATATATTTTAAATATAGAAGAAGAAATTTATATCATATGAAAATTAAAACTATTACCATGACAAGATATATAAAATAATATAATAAGAGACTTATCAATTGAATCAATTCTATAAAATCCATGATATTTTCAATATATTGTTGTATTATAGTTATAAGAGTTCTGTTCAAACATCATGGTTTGGTCACATGCATTTTCACATGCGTAAATAAACTAAAGTCATAATTATTTTACTTTCAAGGATGGTATCATATAAAATAACAAATCATCATCAAGTGTAATAAATTAATAACATTATTTGATTGATATATATTTTATTGGTGGATTCTTTTCTATAATTATATTTTTGTTACAAATATTATATTTTTTTAAAAACTATACTATTTAATATATTAATTACTAATCTCAATGAAAATTATATTTTATAAAATAAATTATAGGATTCTACGAGTGCTCAACCTTGTTACATGTTAAATACTAGAATTCGTTTGTGATATTTCATTCATTTCAAAAATAAATGGTCTGTTTAAAATAATTTTCCTCCAAAAATGACATCCCTAGCATGATATATAATTAATATGCTTTATAGGTTACCATGTATTGTTGGGAAATTTGAGAAAATGAGATTTCATTCCAATTGATCAATTGTGGTATCAATGCTACTGATTTAATAAATGATAATGTTATTTCAAATTTTACCATTGTTGAAAAAATGTGTAAAAAATATGATTGTAGATAATTATATATCTTCATATGATATTTTTTATATGTAATATTTTATAGATTATGAATTCTCTTGTTTTACACCATCATGTGTTTTATATCATTACATTTTTGTTCTATTCATGATTACTATAACGAACCATACTTTAAATACATTTGTATTACTTCAGAATTGAAGAACACTTATTACAACATATAACAAATCCAGGAAAGGACCGTATAGATATAGTGTCTTTAGAAACTGGGAAACATAAACAACTGGTTCATAAAGCTTCTACACTCTCTCCCATTTATTTCATCATATCTATAGTCCCTTTTGGCATATCTTACTTAATAACCTTCTTCTTGACCATGGGAAAGAAAACAAAAAAAAGGGTGAGCTCAAATGCTCAGTAAGGGTAAAAAAAGAAATATCAATCACATCATATACATAAGAACATAACTTTTGGAAATCTTAACCTGCAAAATTAATCATAATCTCAAAACATGGGATAAATCATAGTAGTGAAATGTAATCCCAATAATCATAACGTAAAACATGAAACTTTGTAGAATACACACATAATCATTGAGAATCATTTCTTATTAGTCAAGGCTCATTGCCAAGACGATCTTAGTGGACAAAGTCCATTTCTGAACCGAGTTCACTCCTCGTTTCAGTCCTGTTTCACAGAACCGGTTTAACCTGCTGTTCCAGCCATGTCTATCTCATGAGATATATAATATTTACCCAATGAATTGGAGGGAGATATAGGTCCCACCCATCTCATAATGATACCATTCTTATGTGTGCCACAAAATCATAAACCATACATCATAGCATAACCCAAGTAATAAAAATGGGATCGTGACATCATAAAAAAATTCATATAAGATAAAGGAATTAATAAAAATAATTCCATCACAACATAATCAAATCAATGTAATAATAGTGATAGAAATAGAACCATATATTATATTAGATGGAAGATACTTTTGATAAAACTCTTGAACTCCATTCTTGAGGAAAATATCATTTCTACTTCAAAAACATTTTTCCTTTCATAACATGTCATACAATTTTAAACTAAAAAAGATGATTAAAAATAAACATGAAAACATGTAAAAAAATATTATTGGAAATATTATTTTAAAAATCCATTCATGCCGTATAAGTTAAAAAAACATTCTTCTCATACTTTTGTCGGAAAAGTCAAAAAGTACCTCGTACGAAAAATGACAAAAGATTCCTTTCAAATCTTTTACTAAAAACTCACCGAAGGGTAAAATTGGATTTAAACAATTGTAGGTGGATGAAAATAATATTAAATATTGAGGAAACATGGATGTGGATGATAAAATACACCCCAATAAATGCCAAAGTATAAACAATCTCGGATAAAAATGAGATTGTGATATTTTCCCTTACCTTAGGTCCGAATTGCTTCGTAAGTGATCGAACCTCCTGTATAATGATTTAAATAATGTTATTGCCTTATTCCAGAATCATAATAATTGTTATTATATCATATATGGTCATATTATTATCTTCTTATTAGTAATATTTCATTACAACTTGTTATTCGGGTGTTTATTACTTTTTGTTCTTATGTGTGTTTTGTCGAATAAATTCTTATTCTTTTCTTTAGGTTATAGATACCACATTTCCAGAATTTTATTAGTGTAATATATATCATATTAATTCATTAAATTCATTTATATAATCATTATGCAATGAAGATCATGTATAACGAGTCACATCACATCGTGGACACGATATTCCGTACGTATGCACGAGCGATGATATCGTTCCCATGATCATGGAATTGTATTGGAGGGTATGTATACTATTTCAGAATCAATATCACTTTACAATAATCATATATAATCATTATTTACACCATTATAACAATCCAAGTAAGGTGGTGGTGGAAAATAGATTACACCACGGCCTGGAGACGGTATTCCGTACGTATGCACGCGCGATGATTTCGTTTTCCATAGGATGGATAGATGGTGAAATAGGGTTGTTTCATACTTATAATAAAATATCAGTATATGAGTTATACTAATGTTATTACTTCAGAATGAAACAACTATAGAAGAAGAAGTGGAATACGAAATAAAGTTGAAAGAATTGGTAATCGGACATTACCTCTTCTTTGAAGCGCCACTTTGAGATCTCCTATTAGGGCACTAAAATTGGTCTTTGAAGAAGAACAGGTCCTCTAGGATGTGTCTAGGGAAGTGTAAAGGAGAAATTGTTAGGGTCTGGTAGAGAAGGAAGGCTCAAAGTGGTGTGAGGAAGAGGGAGAGTAGGTGACCTTTTATAAGGGAGGAGAGGGGCACCTTTGGAATAACTAAAACTATTATTTTAATATAAAGCCAATTCAGTTTTAAATAGCTCAAAATTGTTTTATTTCGAAGCTATGGTGGGGATGGGTCGACATCATCTCATCCAATAGAATTTAGACAAGTATAGGTTCCTATTTTAACCTTATCATTTAGATTTATCAATAAGTAAAATAATTTTACTTTTACCGTGTCTTCTTGTGTTGTTATGCTATAAGGTTAATAAACTTACTATAAGCATCCAAAAGAACACCAAGTTTCTTATTATTAATATATATAACCTTATCTAAGTCATTTGGCTGATCCTCAGATTTTTAATAATAAAATAACAATTACTAATATAATATTTCTTTTAGAAACTATTTTATGTCAATTTTGACACTATTTAGTAATTGATTTTTGTGAAACTGATAACAGAATTATTAGTTAGAAAAATGTTAATTAAATCAATAATAACATGTCATATTAACCAATAAAATTAGTTTTATTCATAAAAAGTCTCAAATTATAATTATTTTGGTATTTATAACATAAATTATGTCAATATTTCATTAATAAGATAATTACTGCATCATCATTGTGTCATAAATAAATTATATTATATAAAGTCTAATAATTACAAATAAAATATCCTTATGTAGGAAATCGTTTTATATTTCAAATGAATATTTATAGACGAATTTATCTTATGTATAACCCTATATTAAAAATTATTTAGTTATTAAACATTGATTTTAACTATTTTAACCCTTCTTTAAATAAATTAATAATAAATGTTCTAATTTAATCCAAGTGGGCCTAAATGATCATATTTTATTTATAAGATTTTTTTTGGTCGAATTACACTTATCCAATAGAATTAGGACATGTGTTAGGGTAATAATAATATCATTTTTACCCTTAATTACCCTATTTACTTTTAACCGTGGTAAATAAAAGTAAAAAGTTACTATTCACCAAAAATTATTTTCATCTCATTGAACCACATTTTACTTACTGACATCAACCATGTATCTCAGATTTTTGAAATTCCTCTCACAGAAGCGGTAAAATTATGTTTTATAAAAAATTTAGTTTTTAACTACCACTGAGTGGTTTCACTATTCATCAAAAATTGAATGTTTTCAGAAAAATACCAAAATTTTACCCTAGGCTAATTTCGATATTCCAAATCCAATAATGAAGTCCATTTTGAAAAATAAAATTTATAAAATTTCAAAAAGTGGTTATTACTATTCATAACGGCTAGTTCTAATAATATTTTAACAGTATATCATTGTTTAGTGAAAGTCGGTATTGCGTACGATCCAAGCTATCGAGGAAGGTCGTGATTACATGTAAAGCAAGCCATGCAAGTGATGTGTGTAATGACAGATTCCTTTGATGATTTATATAACATAAAAACAAAATATTTCTCAAAAAAGTCTCGGGTGTTATAATTACCTTTGTTAAAAACAAGTTTTAATATTAATTAAATTTTTTAATAAGCACATTGCATTGGATGTTTTTATGGATGTTTTGTTAAAAATTATTATATTAATTTGAAACATATAATAAATCTATTAAATTTTTTTATTAGTAGAGTCATTTAAATTCTTAATGTTATATATATACAATATGAAGGGTGTAGTAAATTAAAAATAAAAACTCATTTTTAGCTATATGTTGAAATTACTAAACTATCATTCAAATAATAAAATTTTAAAAAAAATTGGAACCATAATTTAACCAATGGGATTCATTATAAAATAATTATAATTTCTAGAGTATATTCATAACTAAAAAAATAGTGGGGTTTATTTTTTACATAAGATGTGAAATAAAAATGTTTCATTAAATTAAATTTCCTTTAATTTTTTAAAATCCCTCTTAACTAAAATAATGTATAACCCCACCAATAAAAAATATATCATACTATTAATATTTTTGGAAGGGAAAATATAAAATATTATTAATATAAATGGGATTAAAATTAGAAAAAAGTGATCCAAGAATATGTATAATGTAATATAATGTAAATGAAGGTGGTACAAGAGATCCCATATACCATTTCTAATTTCTATATTAATATGAATTAATGATAATAAATAATATCATTATGTTAATTAAAAGATTAATCATTATAATTTTTCTGATATATTTACTTGTATATAGTACATTAATAAACATTTGTTATATATTTTAAATATGGGTTCTACATATTTTGGTTACTCATGGTTGCCTTTTTAATTTTAGAAATAAAAAACTCTGATAGTGGAATATGGCCCACAATGCTGTAAAATGACACAATGATATCCAAAATAATGTATGATTGTTTAATGTATTATTATATATTAACAATATTAATATATATCAAAATTTTATCTCTATGTATAACAAAAATAAAAAAGGATCATTACCTTTTAATTTTAGGTGGTAAAAGTCAAAGTAATCATATTACTAATCACAAAAATATAATTCCCAATATTATTATTTCTAAATAATAATATTGTGGAAAATAAAATTATTAATTATATATGAAGTTTACATATAAGAAATTTTATGATTTCAAGAAAGAAAAAAAAATCAAGGACGTGGTAGTAAATATTTACTCAGAGATGACACAATCATGTTAAACAGTGAACTTTGCAACAAGTAAAAATGGGAATTAATTTATTATAATAAATATTGAACATAGTAATAATTATAATATTATGATTCCATAAAGGTTATATGGTACAAATTTATTATATAAGAATAAAAAATATAGGAATGAACATGATGTTATTACCTATAAATAATATTTTCACTATTCAATAACACATAAGGATTTATAGAAAGCTATTATACTAAGTAAATTGAATCATGTGTCAAGAGATATTTTTGATGTTATATTCATTAAAAATTTCTAGTTGAGGTAAAAAATTAGTTTTTGTACATATGTGGAGGATTTTTCACCTATAAATTTCTATGGGAGATCCATTTTTTAAAAATTTAATTATATATAAAATATATCATAACATTATTCAAGTATGAAGGATCATAAAATATACAATAATTGTGTGGGTAAATAGAGAAGTTCAACCCTTCCTCTAATATTTAATATAACACAATTTTTTTAATTTTTTTTTAATTTTCATTTTTATAATAAAAATTCACACAAAATTTACATTATAATAGTAACTACACTTTTAAAATTTTAAAATATTAGTATAGTTGATAATTGAAATTGAAATAACATAATATTTTTAAAAATATGTAACTAATTTTACGAGGTCGTGAAATTTATTTTAGTACTTCATCACAGAGCATGTAACAGTAATTTTAAAGAAAAAAATAATTTAAATCTGACAATATATATGTGGGATCATATTAAAATAAAATATATTTTTTGTGTAAAAATATTCATTATTATAAAATAAAGATATTTTTGTGGCCTTAAAATCAATCAAAATCCAAATATTAATAATTAATTTTTAATTAAATGTATTTTATAAAATAAATTTTTTATTTAATTCTATTATTACTTTGTAAGATTAAACATATATATATTAAATTTAATAAAATATCCATAAAATTAAAAGATTTATATTTTCAATAGATATTTTATCAATACAATATTTCAATAATATTAATATTTTCATTTATATACACATTATGTAATAAAACACCCATTTATGGAAAGAAATTAATTGTCAATATTCTTCTAAATATCATGTTTTTGACATCTTTCCAAAAAAGTAATAATAAATTTAAATTAAATTTCTAAATCCCAAAAGTGCATAATTTTATTCAAAAATTCATATATATATTTTATAATAAATTATTTTTTATTATAAAAACTAATATAAGAAAACATTTTTTAGTATGAATTATAAATCATGATATATATCAATTAAAAAATTATGCTCCAAATTATTTATAAGGAAATAATAACTATTTTCATATCCATTACCTTACCTAACACACATATATATTTATAATGGATATATTTATATATAACATAAACATTGTAACATTCATCCCCTTAATATGTTTGAGCATGAAAATTTCATATCATAAGTTTAAAAAAAAAAAAAATTTGTTTCTATTTAATTATATATTCATGATCCAGTTTAACCTTATAAAAATTATTATTATTTAAATGTACCCTGAATTCATGAGTTTTCTTAAGGTTTTGAATATTAATATATGGTTTGGTATCTATAAATATTTCACTACATTTGAGATATAATCGTCAATCTGTTCCAGCTATAAATTCAGTAATGTGTCAACGAGGTATATAAATCCTCACGATGGATACATGAAATAAAAAAATTAAATTCTTATAGATATTTTTGAAGATATAGTTGATATATCACTTCATAATGAAATTAAAAATACGAAATGGTTCAATGTGTCAAGGATTTATCTCCCACTCTTCTCATATGCAATGACAATATCCCATGGTGATATAGAGATGGAATAATTTCACCATTCACAAACACTATGTATTATCAAAAGTTATCATTAAAACATTTTCCTCGACATCGAGATATCATATTTCAATTCAGAATTTCATTGAAATTCACTTCCAGTTAATCAAAAATATTATATTATAGAATGATTTCTTCACTAATTACATCATAGTCAGCAATTTTTTACATCCCTACACATATATAGATCCAGATTATAATATTTAATCCATGAATAAAAAATATTGTTATATGATAGCTTGAAAAAATGATGAATCTTATCCAAAAATCCTTTAAAATACATTGAGTTTGGTCTCAAAATATTCTCATGTGTTTAGATATTTTGTTATAATACTAGATTTTAATGGGTGTAATAGATCATACTAATTATTGAATTTATGTTTTGAAAATTGTGAATGATCATTAATAATTTTAATGTAATCATTAGATATCAATTAAATTAAATATATATTAGTGATCCATGAAGACTGAAAAAATATATAACATATAACATTGTATATTTACATTGAAAATTTCATTTTAGTTAAAATTAAATTAATATTGTTATTGTGGTGATCCAACATAATAAAAATTTCATTTTTATATTTTGATTTCATTGCTTGACCCCAAATAAACAATGTACTGATTTTATCACAAATCTATATTGTTATGTGTGATAGATAAATCATTAATTTTCTTCCTAATAAAATACCCACTAAATGACAAACTAGTAATCATTATTTTAATAATAAAATCACTTTATTTGTATTTCCAATTAATAGTGTTCTGACAAGTGTATATACATTATAATGTTTCTAGGGATGATGGTCACAATCAATGTATTAAAATCACTCTATTGTTGCATCATTGTCACATAAATCATGGAAATGATAATTTTAATCTCTAATATATCAATACCTTTATCATAAATATTTTTTTATATTGATATTCATTTTATTATTTGAATCACATTTTCATGTTTCACCAGAAAACTACATTTAACATTCATATTTTTCACTTGTTTTGATGGAAAATTAATATACTATGAATTTTAGAATTTTATTCCTTCCATTATGAAATTCATGTTCAACATTTTCATTTTCAAGGATATTCTATCCTTCTAATTCCACAAAATAAATAAGGTTGTTGGTTATTTTTAATTTATTTAATCCACTACATTATTGACCGTCTCTGGATTGTAGTCGATTGACGAGTCATGGTTCTTTTTTATAAATATATTTATTCATGGGTGAATATAAATCCCTTTCTAGGTGAATATTTATTATAGTCTTTTTTGGTCAACACAAAAAAAAAATATTTGATTTTGGATAATCATTTTTAAATCATGGATTACATCCCTGAGATAATCAAATCAAGATTTATATAATAAGAACAAAAAGTAACATGTCAATCCATATTAAAAAAATATGGAAACTAACATATAGAATAGTTAAAATAATGAAATATTATTATCAAATGGTTAATAATATATTATAAAAAGAAAATATACGATATTATACAGATCAAATAATTTTATAAGAAGTTATTAACACTCATAAAACCATTATATAGTAGGTTAATAGTCGTTCATGAAAAAGGAAATCCATGGTAATGGATTTCGTCTCAATTTACATTCCCTTGACACAAATTTGTTTCATTGCATTGCTTCAAATTTAAATTGTTCATATAATTTTATTCAACATGATATATCATTAATATAATTATTCGTATGATATTATAAATTTCATTTAATATTATTAATTCTTGGAGATTATGATTCAAATGTTATAATATGGAATGAGACACCTTAGAATGTATGAAAAACATTCCTCTAAAGAACATTTTTAATTATCATCTTTGAAATATAACATTCATTTTGATTGATAATATTCTATTTAAACAATAACCATATTATAGTCATTTAAGTAATAACTTTTTTATTTGAGGAAAATTATTTTTTCCTAAATCATATACTATTTTTACAAATGGTGTGCACATATTGAAATAATTTTATTAACAATTGAATTATTGATAAATATGAATAATATATTCAATATGAAAATTTTATAAGGCCTATAATTTATTTATTTAATTTATTATTCAATATGATAAATGATTTAAAATTGAAATTATTGGTGGTACCTGATATTTAAATAGCCCTACGATGTTTCAAAAGAATCTCATTATAAAATTAGGTTTTCCAAATTAAACATCTGTTTACATATATTTTAAATCTACAAGGAGTAAGGATCTTGATAATATAGGGTATATTTTTCACTACGAATGCTATACAATAATTAAGCTTTTCCATCATAGATATTTTACTTATCATAGTTAACATAGCTAATATTTTCAGAGGAAATTATCTAAGGATTAATTTCATTATCAATTTATTGATTAAATTGAACTTGTTTATAGTGTCTTGACATTTCATATTGATTATTCCAAATATAGTTAAATTAATAGAATTAATTATTATTAATTTACCATGAAATGTTGATTTTTTATCATCGATTAATTATTTATCACTCTTATTTTACACTTTCATAGCATTTGAGATCAACATTATTATGATTATTTTTTCCCAGGTTATGAAGAGGAATCCATTGAATAAGATTCAAGGAATTGGTAAATTTCACTTATTTTTTTCATATTTTAATTTTATATTTCCAAATGCATTATGTGTATCACGTCTTTAAAATATCATACCAAGAATTGCAAAATTGGTTGGTACATTGGGATTTTATTCCATATATTCAGGCCAATGTAATAAAATAATTCATAGGATATGGTCATCTATGGTTAGGGTGTTAGAGTAGTAATTAGAGTATAGTTAATAGAAAACATGGAAACCAAAAAATAAAACATATAATAATCAAGACAAAAATATTATATACTTTGAGGACAAATTTATAAGAACAAATATTAAATTTGGTATGTGATAGAATATAAAGAAATTACTAGAAATTTATCTATATCTAAAAACTACAATTCGATTTAGATATGGATGAAATGTACCTAGGTGTAATAACTCTAAAAAACATTATCGAGCCTCACTCAGCAGAACCTAAAACATTAAAACATGCCTTGCTATACATTATGTTTGACACTACTAGGGAAAATTCATTGGTTAATTCTAATTTTCTTAAAAACCCATTATGAAGGATTTGAAAGTATGGATATCCTTTAATAACCCATGTTTATTATATTGAGATTAGTTAGGTAAATCATTTTTAGATTATGTTATTTGTTTCACTTTTGTTGGGATTATGAATTATTTTTAATAATGTAATGATCTAATCTGGTATAATAAATGGGTTAGAAATGGAACCTAGAAATAAGAATACTATCAGTACTCTTGAAAATGTAGATATTTCCTTACCGATAACCCATTCACATATATTATTAAAACCGAAAATATTGTGAAACAATTAGGTAAATTTATTCAGGCCATGTTTTATAAGCATTCTCGATAAATTAACCTATTCCAAAATGAGATTCTTCCATGATGGGTAACACTATGAGACATTGGCCCCCCATATTCGAGAGGGAATACTAAAACAAGGGTTGTAGGGAAATGAATTTTTTATTTTTATAATATATTGAAGATATTTGGATATTGAGAAAAGGAAAATAATACACTTAAAATATAATTTTTGAATGGAGATTTTGATCAATGGTGGTTATTGATCCTGAATACTTAAGTTGAATAATAAATAGAACTCGTGTAATGGAGATCATTTAAGGAATCATTCATTGATAAATATATCCCATGTTTTAACCAATCTATGATTAAGATAATGTTGTTATATTTATAGAAATTGGGGGAATAATGTGTCATAGATTATGAATATACATTTAACAAGATAAAATTTTATTCTATGGATTTTATACACAATATAGAATGTAATAATGTTTATTTAATTGATAGACTTTATACATTTCTTATAAGGGTAATGGCACCACAAGTATTTTCTTCCTTCGATTAAATAGATTATGTGATATCAATAACGATAAATAATTCTCCATCTACCATGACATCATGTGGAAGAATGAAAATAAAAATAAGAAGATAAAATAATAAATTATGGGAATAAGGGAAAGAAAAATTTTCCATCATGTGATAACAATGGAGTAAATCACCATAGAGAAATCATGACAATATTGGGAGTTTCTTATAAGTGTAGAGAAAAGGGTCATAAGGGAAACATATTCAATAAGAAAAAAGTAATATCATTTTTTCAATGTAACAACTAGATGAATAAGAAGAACTATTCCAACAAATTCACCTGGAGTTAGGGTAATCAACAATAGAAGTGATAAATGGGATAATGCCTTGATTATGAAATTGATATAGATAATGTTGATTTTTTAATTCTCTCTTTTATTTGAATCCTTGAAATATGATGAAAATGATTATTTTTTATGATTTCCTACATAGTAGTAGTATTTAATGTATAATAATTTTACAATAATTCATTTTTATTAATGATTTTATATCATACTATGAATGGTAACACACAAAGTGAATCATTATAATTTTTTTTCAAAAAAATGTATAATTAAATGATCACATTAAATATGTTCCCAATGTAATGGTAATTATATTTTGAAGAAAAATTTATTATTTTGGATAATGTAAATCTAATAAGTGTGGACTAATATGGAAATCATTAATGATTCATTGAATAGGTTTATTATTCTATATTGAAGGAAGATTAAATTAATTTTGTATTTAAAGAATATTTCCAATAATCTAAATTCTATTTAAAGAATAAAAATAAATATAGTTTTCAAAAATAATTAATATTAATTTATGTAATACCATATTTAAATTTATGGTATGTTAAAATTAAAAACTAATTAATGTTATTTGATAACATAATTTTTGTAATTTAAGGATCTCATTTAAAAATACTTGGATCTTGATATTTTTGAAAAAAATTCCTATTTATGTACTGGTTTATATTGAGCCGTGAATGTAGATTTGGATATTTTTTTTTAATTCACTATATTATTCACTTTTTGATTATGTAAAAGTTCTCATGGAACAAAAAAATGATATGGTTTAGTTGATTTAGTTGATGTATATTTTTAATTATATTTCAATAGAGTAAAGTAATTAATAAAAAATTTCAAATATCGACTGGAAACAAAAAGTTTATCTTATTTTTATAATTTTTAGGACATGTTTGTCTTTTTAATAATATTGGTTTAAGGGATTGTGGTATTAAAAATTCATAAATACATGTTTTCTAGCACTCTCCATGTAACACCCCAGGTAAATAAAAATATGAAATTTTCATATTTATCCATATTTGTGAATAAAATATTAATATTACTTTAAAGGGGATGCTATGCTCGATGGCGTACCCCATACGCAACAACGAGTTTCTCTGAAATCTTACAATGCACTCTAATAATAAAATAATATTATTTTAAATGGTAGTAAATGCCTATCCATTGTAATGGCCGGAATGAACGGAACTAACTAAAAAATGATTATATATGTTTGTCAATTATTTTTACTTTTATCCAATAAATGTTAGAGGCTTAAAATGTGAATGAATACAATTTTAAGCGTAAATATTCTAATATACTTTAAAAGGTCGATTAACTGACTTTTGATGGGGAACCTATTTTAAATACACGTTTTGACAATTTGATGTGTTATATTTGACAAAATTAAATTCATCTTTAAAATCGGGACATCAAAAGTTTCTTTCTGTAAATTTTGGGTATTTTTCTGATAAAGTTCATTTTTAATGAATAGTGAAAACTGTTGTATTTTAATTCGAAACCACTTTTTAATCTAATATATTTAAATGATAATATTATATTTTGAAATGGTTTTAAAGTGAAAATATAATTTATTTTTACGATTTAATACAATAGTGGTCATTGGAATTAATATCACTTTGAAATTGGACTTAAACTAGTCTCAATATTGTAATAGATATTGTTTCTTAAAAACACACTATTTGTTTTGACAGCGGAAATTAATTATTAAATTAATTAATGCAACTTATATGTTTTGAATTTTTTAAAATAGACATCATTTTTGAATTCCGAAAATAAAACGTATCTTACGGTGAATTTTAGGTAATTTTCTGATAAACATCAATTTTTGATGAATAGTGAAACCACTATGTGGTAGTTAAAGAAACTTATTTTTTGTTTAAATGGAACTTTACCACTTCTGTGATTTTATTTTCAAAAATCCGACATAAATAGTTGTCATTAAGAAGTAAAATGTGGTTCAATGAGATTAAAATAATTTTTTGGGTGAATATTAACTTTTATGTTTTATTAATCACGATTAAAGGTAATTAGTGTAATTTAAGTTAAACATAATGTTTTAATAATATTAAATGATGTTTACACATGTACTAACCTTATTCTATGAGTCATGGCCGACCAAAGAAAATCCATGGGTCATCTTGGGGACCCCATGGAGCAACTTTGTTGGAAAATGACATTAAGACATTTTTATTTAATGTTAAAATTTAAATGTCACAAACTTGTGTTGATTTACTAAAACAATTTTTAATGGGGTTATACAAGTCATATTTTTGACTATATATATTCATTATAAATCTAAAAATATTTCCTATACAATGATATTTTTTTATAATTTTTAGACATTAAATATATTTATTTATTTATGACACCGTGATGATGTAGTGATTACATCATAAATGAATGATTTAAATAAAATGAGATGATATGGTGAATTCTAAGTCTTAAACTTGTCAAAAACCTATTGTATGGGTGTATTTCAAAACCTTATCACCTTATCCCCGAAATATATCCTTTTAGGACCTTTAAAATCCGAAAATAATTTTTATAATAAAGTAATATTCTATAACTTTCCAAGAGTGCCCCTCCTCTCCTCTTATAAAAGGCCCCCACCTCTACCACCATAAATGCACCTTTCAAGCCGTTGGCTCAGCCAACCCCAGACCATTTCATCTCTACAAATCCCTATCTTCATCATTGGAGCCTCACATTTGGGAAGAATCCTTTCCAAGGAAGCCTTTGAGCTCAAATCCAAAAGAGTTACCCGATTTAAAGGTAATGTCTTCCCTTGTGTTATTTTGTTTTATTTTGATTCTCCAACCCTATAAAATCTTTTTATTCCTTTATTTTGTAACAAAAAATGTATCTTCAATATTCTAGGATGTTTTTATGTGATGTATTCGAGCTACACTTACACACACCGTCGTCTAATGGTTAAAGAACATACTGTTTCTGTGGATGGCGAATTTCTGCCTCACAAAACAGTGATTATTCAATCATCTGTTAACAACATTCGTGGTGGCCAATATTATGTCAATATATTTTATATATATTATATATATGGTATTTATGTTTTCTATATGCTTCTGAATTTTATATTTAAAACATGCCTTTATGCTTTTTTATGTTGTGCAAATGTGATAATTTCATACGACGAAGTGTGGACTACCACCCCCTCAAGTGATGTGACTCGTTCATGCAATACATGGAATGTATACAGAATGAAATTAATGAACATATGTGAATTATATAAAATATATATTATAATAGAATTATAATATAAATATCTCTCAATTATTTTTAATTCCATTAATATGACAAAGAAATGAAAGTAGCGTTCATGCGTACGTACGGCCTACCGTCTCCATGAACGGTGCATTTCATTTATTTTATCTCCAAATGTTATGGAGTAGTATAAAATTAATATTCAATGGTTATATATGATATTTAAATCATTTATACTATTCTGGACATTATTTACTTATAACTACATGGACAATCATTTTCAAACAAGTTCATTTTTTACTCATGTACCAAACATTGACAAAAACGTCTGATATGAACCCACATTATTAACAAATTATTATAACATTATAATATGTGATATGAACATAATAATAATCTTTAAAAGAGGTCCTTATGAAATTATAAATTTACAAATGTTTATTATTCATGAATATAATAAAACGAACAAGACAAGTCAGACTTGAGGTCAGGGATCCAACCTCTTTCTTTCTTTTTATGTACTCTCTTTTATGTCATTTATTTTAAGTTCATATTTATTATGTTTGGGGATGTTCTATTATATTCCTAATACTTTAATTTTTATTTTCATATTATGAGATACCCTATTTGATCTCATAAATCCATTTTTGCAAGTTTTTAGTGGCGCCGCTAGTCTGCCAAGTTTTCGTAAGGGATTTTTTCTTCTCACTTTTATTCCTGTGACATTTATGCTACATTTTCCACTATTTCCTTTGAGTAGTGTATGTGCGTCCCATTATTATACACTTTGTGTAGTATAATTTCATTTATGGGTATTTACATTTTCATTGAATGACCCATCTTCCATGGGGTGTATGTTTTGAAAGTTACCCAACTCGGTAAGGAGAACTTTCACCCTCCTCTTATTAAAAGACTTCCTTTATTATGTCTTTTAATTCACATAATAATATGTTGGGATATGTTCTTATATATCCTTATTAATGTAAATTTTATGTCCAGATTATGAGATACCAATGTCCCTCTCATCAACTCATTTTCTGAATTTTTAAAGTGACGTCGTTAGGCTCTCATATTTATGTAAGGTAACTTCTTAACCCACTTTCAATTATTTGGGTTGAACCTCTATTTCTTGATTTTATTATGAAAATATTATGGGTGGAATATCTATGTTGTAATTTCCACAAACATTTGTGTAGATATACTATTTCTACACATAATCATCTCATTGATAAATTCTTACGAACTTGTATGGGAAATCATAACTCAATATCATTTCATTGAGTTAAATTTCTATGTCATTGGTTTTGTTTTTCCTATATTATGTGTGAATGACATCTTATAGTTTCACACTTAATATCCACTTATATTGGGTGTATTTATATTTCTCACACATAATTATGTGATAGATTTTTCCTTAATTTAAGGATACCATCTTTATAATGGATTTCATCTCAATTTACATTTCCATTGAGACTTCATTGTTGTTATGCACCAATTCACTCTTATATAGTGTGTATAATGTCCATTAATATATTATATAATGAATACCTTTAATATCATGATCTTATAAAGCTCGGATTAAATGTTATTCCACTATTATTTGTATTCAAGAGTCTCCCATTTTTTTAAAAAATCTTTAATAATAATATCGTTTTAAATGTTTTAAAGATTAATTATTCTAAATATTTATCTTTAATGTCCTAGTTTTCAAAATGGTTTTCAGTATTTATTTATATGGACATTTATGTTTTAAAATTATAATTCCATTAAAAGCTTCAAAGTGGTATGGGGCACTTTGATTAAAAAATATCTTTTAAATGGATTTTGAAAATGGATTTATTAATTCAATATCTTGGAATTACTTATTGTGATTGAAAATGAAATTTTGTTATTGAAATGTTTATATATTGAATATTTTTTGTGTAATGATGGTACATGGACATTTTATGGGTGGTTATATGATAAACCATATGACGGGTGGTGCCATGAATACTAGGATGGGTGGTTACATTATAACCTCCAATGCATTGGGTATGGAAGAAAGTCCTATGGCTATTCTATTAAGTGATATGTTTGGAAGTCAACCATATGGTTATTTAATTTAAGTATGTTTACATACCAAGTTACCTTTATATGTTATGTGTTCTTTATATGGGTTTTATAGTAATCTTTTGGTTAAAAAAGGGTATGCAATGATGTTTTATTCATTGAAGAGTTTATACTACTTTAAAAAGGTGAAAAGTATTACTTTGACAAAGAATTCATGGTTTTCTTGTTGTTTTGAAAAACTAACTGTTTTCCTTCCTTGTGTTTCCCTTACTGAGTTTTTTATGCTTATCCCAATTTTTTGAAATGTTTCCCACAAGACATAAAGATTAATAGGGTCAAGGATGGGATCATGGAAATGTCAAGCTGTCTAAAACAAGGAACTAGACATGAATCTTTTGTTCAAGAGTTTTTATTTTGTGAAAAAAATGGAAGCTGATTAGATGTGTCTACTTTGTAATCTTTGAGATGTAATAGTTATGACCTAATTCTCTAAAACTCTAATCCTGAAAAGATCATCTATGTTAATTATTAAATTAATTCAATAATAAGTAAGATTTAACTAGGGGGCCTTATAGTTGGTATCATAGGTCAGTTAATATAACTTTAGAGGTTAGGGTATTCTCTAAGAATAAGTGACATTACCATACTAATTAGGATTTAAGAAAGAGTCCTAGTTTTAGATAAAGTTAATGAGTAAATATATATTAGTGTTTATCTTCTTCATTAGTACATGATGGTTTTGTGGATATACTCACACTGACATTTTTGGGTTTTTGTAAATTGATGGATCTAGCAGGTACCAAAGTGACAATGGGTTTGAAGGGAACAGTGGTTCTCTGATTAAGAGACTGAATGAAATGGGGGATTCAATGAGAAATCTCATGGTTATTCTAAACCAACTATCAAGAGTCATGATCAACCACTTGAACCTTGGTGAGTTCTCTAACACATCATGTACGAGAGAACCAACTCGACGTGGAAGTTAAGGTAATAATTATAAAAGTAACCATTAGGGTTTATATGATCCTTACATTTGAGGTAACTATGGGTTACTATATGTTATGATGGAAAATGAAAGGTGTGAGATAAAATTGAGGTTAAATTATTTTATGGTTATTTTTGATGATTTTATCTCTTTTTGGGGAATTATTTTATAATTATATAGTTTGGGAAATAGGACAACACACAGACCGTGTGACAACCTGTCACGTCAGACAAATCTGCGGGAATCGAACCCACAACCAAAGTGCGACTGGTATTTATCCCCTACCACTGGACTACGTGAACTCCCTGGTTAGTTTGACTAATTATTTTTAGTTAGTTGATTTTATGAATCAAGAGTAAGTTGATTTTGTGTTATCTATAGAAATTATTGTCCTATCATGGAGGATATATGATTAGGTTAATTACTTTTCAATATGAGACTCTAAGAGTAACTGATGTTATTTGGAGATAAATGTTAAGGTTTATCTTGGAAGGCTATGTGATTAAATCCTTCAGAGATTTGGGTTTCAATATTAGTTTTGATTATATTGATTAATTTTATGGATAGATGTTTATTGAATGGTCTTTGTTAAACTTTGTGTATTGTTTGAAAAAATTTGGAGAATAAGAATAGATTTTTTATATAAAGGATTAACCTTTTTGGGTATTATCTGATCTCATACTAACCTTTTTGTTTTAGTTTTGGTTAAGGTCTAAATACATGAGAATTATATAGTTATCATTTATGGATTAGGTGATTCACTAAAAGTTGATTATAGCGCTCTTAATATGAACAATTCATCCTAAATATTCATCTTATGGAGAAAATACGAGTTCGTGTAAGAAATCTAGTAAAAGTTGAAAGTCAACATGACAAGTATGTTTCCTTATGATTTAGTTAAGCTCATAAATAAAATTGTCTATTAAAAGTAACTTAAAAACAAATGTTTTGTCTGTTATCTTTTCCTACTGGGGAATCGAATACCATTTAACCCACCACAAGTTTGTGATTTTCTTGTGGTTAACTCTCTCCTAGACATGTTTTCTATCACTCTCCCTCAGAATATGACACTTTATTTTTTCTTCCATATCCATGTTTTCCTACATAGAATCCTAGTATGGGTTAACTCAGGTGACCTTTGTACTTCCTTTTCTTTATTTTAAAGTGATAGTTTTACTGACTCTTATTCTGATGTGGGATTTTCAATGAAGTTTCCAAGCCCAATTTTAAAATTGCGAGGACGCAATTCCCAAAAGGGGGGAAGGATGTAACACCCCAGGTTAATAAAAATATGAAATTTTCATATTTATCCATATTTGGGAATAAAATATTAATATTAATTTAAAGGGGATGCTATGCTGGATGGCGTACCCAATACACAACAATGAGTTTCTTTGAAATCTTACGTTGCACTCTAATAATAAAATAATATTATTTTAAATGGTAGTAAACGCCTTGCCGTTGTAATGGCGGGAATGAATGGAACTAACTATAAAGTGATTATATATGTTTGTCAAATATTTTTACTTTTATCCAATAACTTTTAGAGGCTTAAAATGTGAATGAATCCAATTTTAAGCGTAAATATTCTAATATTCATTAAAAGGCCAATTAAACAAATTTTGATGGAGAACCTCTATTAAATCCACTTTTTGAGAATTTTATGTGTTAAATTTGAAAAAATAAAATTCTTCTTTATAATCGGGACATCAAAATTTACTTTGTGTAAATTTTTGGTTTTTTTCCAATAAAGTTCATTTTTTAATGAATAGTGAAAAATGTTGTATTTTAATTCAAAACCTATTTTTAATATAATTTATTTATATGATTAGATTATCTTTTTAATTGGTTTTAAAGTGAAATTATAATATATTTTTACCATTTAATTCAATAGTGTTCATTGGAATTAATTTCACTTTGAAATTGGACTTAAACTAGTGTCTATCTTTTAATAGATATTGTTTGTTAAAAAAACGCTATTTGTTTTGACAGCAGGAATTAATTAATGAAAATTATATGTTTTGAATTTTTTAAAATAGACATCATTTTTTAATTAGGAATATCAAATATAGCTACGGGTGAATTTTTGGTAATTTTCTGAAAAACTTCAATTATTGATGAATAGTGAAACCACTAAGTGGTAGTTAAAGAAACTGATTTTTCGTTTAAATGAAACTTTACCACTTATGTGATTTTATTTTCAAAAGTCTTACTTACATAGTTTTCATTAGAAAGTAAAATATGGTTCAATGAGATTTAAATAATTTTTTGGTGAATAGAAACTTTTATGTTTTATTAATCGCGATTAAAGGTAATTAGTGTAATTTAATATAAAAATAATGTTTTAATAATATGAAATGACCTTGAAACATGTTAGAACCTTATTTGATGAGTCATGGACGACCATGAAAATCCATGGGTCAACTTGGGGACCCCATGGAGCCACTTTGGTTGTAAAAAGGCATTAATACCATTTTATTTAAAGTTAAAATTAAAATGTCACAATCATGTTTTGTTTTATTGAAACAATTTTTACATGGGGTTATACAAGTCATATTTTTTACTATAATTATTAATTATAAATATAAAAATATTTCCTACATCATGATATTTTTTTATAACTTTTAGACATTATATAAATTTATTTATTTATGACACCGTGATGATACAGTGATTACCTCACAAATGAATGATTTAAATAAAATGAGAAGATAGGGTGAAATATAAGTCTACAATTGTCACAATCCTATTGCATGGGTGTATTTCAGAACCTTATCACCTTATCCTAGAAATATACCTTTTTTGGACCTTTAAAATTCGATAATCATTTTTATAATAAAGTAATATTCTATAACTTTCCAAGAGTGCCCCTCCTCTCCTCTTATAAAAGGCCCCCACCTCTAACACCTTACACACACCTCTCAAGCCTTTGGCTGGGCCAAAACCTGCCCATTTCATCTCTCAAAATCCCTCTCTTCATCATTGAGCCTCAAATATGGGTAGAATCCTTTCCAAGGAAGCCTTTGAGCTCATATCAAAAAGAGTTACCTGATTTAAATGTAATGTCTTCCCTTGTGTTCTTTTGTTTTATTTTGCTTCTACAAACCTCTAAACTCATTTTATTCCTTTTTTTGGTAACAAAAATAGTATCTTCAATATACTAGGATGTTTTTATGTGAAGTTTTAGAGCTACACTTACACACACCTTCATCTAATGGTTAAAGAACATAATGTTTCTGTGGATGACGAATTTCTACCTCACGAAATGATGATTGTTAAATCTTTTCTTAACACCTTTCATGGTGGTCATTATGATGTAATTATATTTTATATATATGATATATATGGTATTTATGTTTTCTATATTCTTTTTAATTTTATTTTTAAAACATTCATTTATGCTATTCATGTTGTGCAAATTCGTTAATTTCATACGAGGAAGTGTGGACTACCGCCCCCACAAGTGATGTGACTCGTTCAGGCAATATATGGAATGTATAAACAATGAAATTAATGAAAATATGTGACCTATAAAACATTTATATTATACTGTAATTATAATATATATATCTATCAATATTTTTTAATTCCATTAATATGACAAAGAAATAAAAGTAGTGTGCATGCGTACGTACGGCCTACCGTCTCCACGAAGGGTGCATTTCATTTATTTTTATCTAAAAATGTTAAGGAGTAGTATAAAATGATTATTTACTTGATATATATGATATTTAAATTATTAATACTATTCTGTAGATGATTTACTTATAACTACATGGACAATTATTTTCAAACAAGTTCATTTTTGACTCATGTACCAAACATCAACAAAGACGTCTGATATGAACCCACATTATTAACCAATTATTATAACATTATAATATGTGATATGAACATAATAATAATGTTTAAAAGAGGTCCTTAAGCAATTATAAATTGACCAAAGTTTATTATTCAGGAATATAATGAAACGAAGAAGACAATTCAGACTTGATGTAAGGGATCCAACCTCTCTCTTTCTTTTTAAGTACTCTCTTTTATGTCATTTCTTTTAATCTCATCTTTATTATGTTTGGGGATGTTATTTTATATTCATAATACTTTACTTTTTATCTTAATAATATTAGATACCTTATTTGATCTCATAAATCCATTTTAGGATGTTTTAAGTGGCGTCATTAGGCTTCCGAATTTTCCTAAGGGATTTTTTCATCTCACTTTTATTCCTCTGAGATTTATGCTACGTTTGCCACTATTTCTTTTGAGTAGTGTATGTACGTCCCATTATTATACACTTTGTTAGTATACTTTCCTTTAAGGGTATTTTCATTTTCATTGTATGACCCTTTTTCAATGGGGTGTACGTTTCGAAAGTTACCCAACTCGGTAAGGGAAACTTTCACCATCCTCTTTTTAAAAGACATCTTTTGTTATGTATTATAATTAACATAATATTATGTTGGGATATGTTCTTATATATCTTTATTAATGTAAATTTTATGTCCAGGTGATGAGATACCATTTTCTCTCTCATCAACTCATTTCCTAAATTTTTAAAGTGACGTCATTAGGCTGTCGTATTTCTATAAGGGAACTTCTTAACCCAATTTCAATTCTTTGGGTTAAACCTATACTTCTTGATTTTATTATGAAAAGATTATGGGTGGAATATCTATGTTTTAATTTCCACAAACCATTGTGTAGATATAAAATTTCTACACATAATCATCTCATTGATAAATTCATACAAACTTGTATGGGAAATCATAACACAGTCTCATTTTATTGAGTTAAATATCTATGTCATTGGTTTTGTTTTTCCAATATTATGTGTGAATTACCTCTGATAGATTCACACTTAATATCCACTTATATTGGATGTATTTATATTTCTCACAAAGAATTATGTGATTGATTTATCCTTAATTTAAGGATACAATCTTTATAATGGATTTCATCTCAATTTAAATTTCCATTGAGTCTTTATGGTTGTTATGCACCAATTCACTCTTATATGGTGTGTATACTATCCTTTGACATATTATATCATGAATCCCTTGATTCTAATGATATTATAAAGCTCATATTAAATGTTATTCTTCAATTATTTGTATTCAAGAGTCTCTTATTTTGTTAAAAACTTTTTAATAATAATATCGTTTTAATTGTTTTAAAGATTGATTATTCTTAATCATTATCTTTAATGTCCATGTTTTCAAAATGTTTTTCAGTATTTATTTATATGGACATTAATATTTTAAAATAATAATTCAATTAAAAGAATCAATGTAGTATGGGACACTTTGCTTCAAAAATCACTTTTAAATGGTTTTTGAAAATGGATTGATTAATTCAATATCTTGGAATTACTTATTGGGATTGCAAATGAAAATTTGTTATTTAAATGTTTATATTTTCAATATTTTATGTGTAATTATGGTACATGGACATTTTAGGGGTGGTTACGTGATAAACCATATGACAGGTGGTGCCATTAATACCAGGACGAGTGGTAACGTTATGACATCCAATGCATTGGGTATGGAAGTCGGCCGTATGGATATTCCATCAAGTGACATGTGTGGTAGTCGACCATATATTTATTCCATTTATGTATGTTTATGTACCGAGTTACCTTTATATGGTATGTGTTCTTTATATGGGTTTTATGGTAATATTTTTGTAACAAAAGTGTATGTAATGATCTTTTATTCATTGAAGAGTTTATACTACTTCATAAAGGTGAAAAGTATTACATTGATAAAGAATTCATGGTTTACTTTTTGTTTTGAAAAAAAAAACAGTTTTCCTTCCTCGTGTATCCCTTACTGAGCATTTTATGCTCATCCCAAGTTTTCGAAATGTTTTCCACAAGACATAAAGATGAATAAGGTCACATATGGGATCAAGGAAATGTCAGGCTGTCTAAAACAAGGAACTAGACATGACTCTTGTGTTCAAGAGTTTTTATTTTGTGAAAAAATAGAAGCTGAGTAGATGTGTCTACTTTCTAATCTTTGAGATGTAATAGTTATGTCCTAATTCTCTAAAAATATAAACCTGAAAAGATCCTCTATGTGAATTATTCATTTAATTCAATAATAAGTAATGCTTAAGGAAGAGGACTTATACTCCAACTGTACATGATTTTCATGTTTTTCTTCTTTCTCCATGTTTTCATTTCCTACTTATGTTATTAAACTAGTTTACATAGTTACATAACATTTTAGACATTATATTCTTTATTATTATGAATATGTGTTAATAAAAATGTTCATTGAGTTGGGTTATGTAAAATATCTTATCTTAAAATTGTAATACCTTAATTTCTCGAGATCATGTTTTAAATTGCGAAGAGATAATTTATTTAAGGTAGGGAGAATGTAACACCCCAAGACTATTAAATATTTTATATTATAATAAAATAATTTTCCTTATGTATATTGGTTTATATAAAACACTAAGATAATATTTGGATTCACACAATATTATTATTCACTTAATATATATGGAACAATTATGTTTTCTTACATTACATGGATGACTAACTTTCCTCGATGGCCTACGAAAAACACGTGACCAATTTTTTTTGTAACATTGCTATATTTGTAAAATTTTATTATGGAATATGATAACATTATCCTATCCATTAAATTATTGGTTATTAATAATATTATGGAACTTATGAATATATATGTATTAAAAAAATAAAATATGAATTCATTGGTTTCCAATTAATTAGAAACTATAATATTATTTAATTTCATATAATGTAAATATATATATATATATATATATATTTCTCATAAATAAAATTAAAAACTATTAGTTAATGATATTAATTACTTTTTGATGTTATATATTAAATATTATATTATTGATATTCATATGATAGATTTTATATGCATTGTATAAATACAAACACATTTTTAGGCATAAAACAATATATTATTATTAAGAAACTTTTAATGATTGTCATTAGGGAACCTATTTTAAATCCAATTTGTTGATCTTATATAAATATTACATGTAAAAATAGACAAAATTTTAGAATTTGGAACATAAAATTAGTTTATGATGAATATTTTGAATTTTTCTATCTATTTTAACTTTTTAATAAATAGTAAAAAAATTAAATTAAATTTAAAACATTATTTGGTCAAATTAAATTAATAGGTTTAGTTATAATTTAAATTCAATTTAAATTATGATGAGATTAATATTTTTCATTATATCTAATTTATGAAATTGGAATCAATTTCTCTTTGAAATAGTACATTAAAACATAGAAAACATTTAAATAATTTTACATTAAAACCAGGCATTGTTGTTCCATTTGTTGCATTATTATTAAAATAATTTATTAATATATTTTATAGGTATATGAAAAATAAAATTATTTATATATAATGAGAATAATTTAAAATCTCTATTATGTTCAATAAAATTTATGACAATATTAATTGACTTAAAAAAATTTAATTACAAATATGAAGAGAAAAAATAGCTTAACAAGTGACTAAACTAAATTCATAAAGGCCAAAATGACAATGAAACATGTCAAAAAGCCATTGGATATTATTATTTTGACACTATCCTCCCTTGTATCAAAATTTGGACAATCAATGGATGCATATTCCATGTGAATAACATTGATGGAATTTTATATTACAAAACATTACAAATGTGCCTCTCTTCTTTCACTATAAAAGGCATCCTCCCATCACACATCCTCACAAATATCAACCAACTTTTAACATAAAAAATGTACAAAAATAGCTCAAAAAATACCTCTTTTAATCCAAGATTCATCTTCTAACCCAAAAATCCATCCAACGATTCCCTTTAGAGAAAATTAGAAGTTGTTACCTGAATAAGAGTTAACATATTTCCCTATGATCATTATATTTATTTCTATCATCCTCAACTAAAATATCATTATTAAATGAAAATATGAAAATCCCAATATGCTTTTTATATTATGTTTTTTACAATAAATATTAATATTATACATAAAAATGCTTCCATCTAATGTTTAAGGGACATACTATTTTTGTGTACTGTGTATTATCTTCTCACGAAATGTTAATGTTCATTTTTCCTTTAGCACCTGTCATGTTTGAGAATTATCATATAAAAATTTTTATATATGTTATATATGATATTTATAATGATATTATAATTATCTGAGTATTTTAAAACACATCCCTTATTCAATCAATTTTTTGTAATTATGATAACATCATTTGTGATGTGTGGACTACTGCCACCCAAAAGTTTTGTGAATCGTCAATGCTATATATTGAATGTATAATTTTTTTTTTCAAAAACAAATTGTTTTATATATGTCATATATAAGATAATTCTATTATTAATATACATAGAATCATAGATAAATTATATTTCATTCATTTAATATAAAAATGAAATGAGTTTATCGTTCATGCGTACACACAACCTACCGTCTCCACGAATGGTGCATTTTATTTATTGTCTCTATATATAATATATTTTTTGGACTAAATATATAGTGAATATATATTATTATTAATTCTATATTTAAATAGCTGGGATAATTAAATCATGAACTGTGTATGGAGAAAATCAAGTAAAAATTTAAAAATTACTTGAAAAACTACATAATTAACAACCTGGATAGTGAAAATAATGAATTATAAATATCAACTGGGTAATAAAATATAATAATTAGATAATGTATGAGATTATAAAAATTAATATGGTTCTAAAAATGTTATTATAAATTTTAGATCCATTTTAGAAGATGTTAATTTCCGTTGACATGAAAGGAAACCCAAGGTAAGGGATTTCATCACAATTTACATTCCCTTGAGACTTATTTGTTGTTATGCACCACTTAAAATATTATGGTGCATATACTACACATTGACATGATATATCATGGATTTCATTATTATAATTATTTTATAAATTTAATTTAATTTTATTCATGCATGTATATTATGATTAAAATTTTAAAATGTCGAGTGGGACACTTTTGAATATTTAATGATTATTATTCTCAAGAACATTTTAAATGATTATATTTATGATATCACATTCCTTATTATTGTTAACATTATAATGAAATAAAAACATTATTCAAATAATAATAATATAAATATTATTGAATGAAGCATATTATTATTTATAAAACTACATATCATTTTCACATATGTTCATCACATGGGGAGTTATTTGATTAACTGGGGTCATACTAATAAATATATATATATTTTATTCAATACATATTTTTTATATGGAATATAGTATATTGATTAAGCCAATTATTTGATAAGTGGACTAACATTTGTAGGATACTCTTAGTGGGTCTTGTACTTCTTATACCCCCTCAATTCATTAACAGGTTCTCATGAGACAATTATTTTTTTTCCAAATTAAACAGGTTTCTACTTGCGATTTTAATCATTATAGAGAAAATATCTTAATAAAATAGGTTGTAATGTAAATGTGAAATTATATTCAATAATTAAACCCATCTATAATATATAATTCATTTATCATAGTTTATATCTATGTGATAGTAATAATAAAGACTCTATGTATGAATTTAATTCTCGATTTCCTGAATAAATGTGTTTTTTAATGGTTTCGTTCTATGGAATATTAATAATACCATATATAATATTTTTAATAGAATGTGTTATATGTTATTTACCATTACATGATAATTTCTTTTCATTTGATAATTGTTTATTCTACATTACATACCTTTTCTGGGCATTTGACCTCAGAATTATTATGTTTCATTTTCCTAGGGTATAAAAAGAAATCATTTGACTGAGATTCAAGGATGTTGTTTACATCAATTAATTATTTATGAGAATTTTATTTTATATTTACCCATATATTTTGGGTATCATACATTTAATTTATATTTTTGAAACTACTCTATTATTCATCTCATAAGAGTTTGATTCTATACAGTCATGAAAACGTAATAATAATATGCCTCGACTATAGGCTTCTAGGGCTAGGGAATTATACCTATTCTGAAATAAATACTTGGTCATTTATATAAAGAAATGATTTAACATTTTTAATGAAACAATAGTTGATACAAATATTTTTTTATAAAATATTTGGCATTTTTAGAATCTATTCTTGGTTGATGATCAATGAATTTTACTATCTCATAATGTGAGATATGACATTTGAAATATCACTTTCATTAGATTTACATTAATGTGGGAATTTGGAAGGTAAATGAATATATATGTAATCATAAAATTTAAATGGAAGTATGTAATGAACCACGAATTAATAGAATAATAATTTTTCATATATATATTAATATTAATGAATATGACATTACTTTTTTGATAAATAGGACACGTTGTCCGATAGTGTACTCGACATGAAATAATTGGTTTCCAAGAAATCTTACATTACCTAAAACATCGAGTTATAGAAAAAAATAATATAATAATATTATTTTAAATAGTATTTAACACATAGTCATTGTATTTGAGGGAATGAACAAAATTATCTACATAATTTTTTTTTCTATTTTTATAATTTTTTTACATTATCCAATAAATTTTAGAGGCTTCAAATAATAACAAATCTAATTTGTTACAGAAATACTCCAATATTATTTAAAATATCGTTTTACTGCCTTTTGATGGAGAACCCATTTTAAATATAGTGTTTTCACATTAAAATGTTCTATTTGAAAAAATAAAATAAATATTTATAGGAGGAACAACAAATATTACTTTGGATGAAATTTTTTAAATTTTCTGATAAACTGTATTTTAAATGAATAGTGAAAAATACCGTATTTTAATTCAATATTTCCTTTTCATGTAATTTATTTATATAGTGACATTGTTCTTTTTATACATTTTAAAGTTTAACTGGATTATATTTTTACCATTTAATACATTTTTTTCATTGGATGTAATTTCACACTTAAGTTAGACAAAAAAATGTCAATTTTTGTTAGTTATTACAACATAAAAATACGCTAGATGGTTTTCACAATGGGAATTAATTTTAAATTAATTTATACTAATTCAGTGTTTAGAATTTGTAAAATTGGATTCTCTATTTAGAATCATGATGTCAAAATTGTTTTAATAAATGACTTTTATTTTTAGATATTATGAATAATAACTTCAGTGCATATTTTATTTACATTGTATAATGGGTAAATATAGTAAATAAGGTTAAAAAATAATAATATAATAATAAAATAATATCCATACACATGCCCTAAACCTATTGGATGATATATTTCTGAAAATGTTCATCATTGGGTTGATTTTAGGTCCCCATGAAGCTACTTCTCTGTGGAATGTCATTTAATTACATTTAATTTAAAGTTAAAGAAAATATTACATATACATACTTGTTTTACTAAAAAATTAATTTATACGGGGTTATATAAGTGATCTATTCGACTATAAATAGTAATAAAAAATACAAAAAGATTTCACACATCATGATATTTTATTTATAATTTTTAAAAATAATTTAAATAAATTTAATTATAATACCATGATGCTATAGTGTTTTCTTCATTAATAAAGGATTAAAATAAATGATATTATAAATTATAAAAGAAAATTTGTTATTTAGATGTCATCTGAAAATTTTATAAAGATAGTTGCATGTTTTCTTTTTATTAATAATCTTTTTCTATTTAATCTATTAGTTATGAAGTTTTAAAAATTCCATGATATGAATTGTTTCAGAATTAACATAATTCATATTTAGAAATAATGATTATTTTATTAAATATTATAAAATACAGACAAACATAAGATTCATTCAAACAGTTCTCTTAAGTCAATGTTTTTATTATTGACTCTTTATTTGGATATTTTTCATGTTTTTGTAACTATTTTTATTCTCAAAGTGTTTAATGAGTGATAAAACGGTACAATTAAAAAATGGTTAAATAAAATAAATAAAGCTTAAAAATTATCCAAAACTGTTATAATTATTATTGGATGACTCGGTTTACATATATTAATCTTATATTCAATCAAAAATAATTTTTTGACTCATTTATATTCGAAATAGAACATAATATAAAATAATTAATCAAAATATTCCTTATGTGTCCCTCATCCATCTTATTAGAGACCACCACTTCTAACCCTGACTCAGACCTCTCAAGCCCCCTTGGCTCATCCATAATCCTCCAAAATAAGAACCCACAATTATATTCTTCCTTTTATAAACCATATAGTTTGAATAAGGTAATCAAATGTTTCATTTTTGCTTAAATAAAAGGGATTTTCCAGATTTGAGGTAATGTTTTATCTCAATTCCTTTTCATTATGTTTCCTTCTCCACTTTCTGTTCCATTATTTTTATTTGATTACATAAAAACACCAATATAAAAAATATACAAGGATGTTTTTTTGAGATGCATTTGAACTACACTTACACACACTTCTATCTAATGGAAACGAACATATTGTTTCTGTGTACGACGAACTACTAGCTCACAAAATAATGATTGTTCGATTATCTCCCACCGCCTCTCATGGTGGCCACTATTATTGAACTTTATTTATATGTGATATATGTTATGTTTATTTTTTTACTATACTACTGTATTTTTCTTTTACATCATACCTTTATGCTATCCATAACGTGTAAATAAGATAATTTTGTTTTAGGAAGTGTGGACTATTGATCACTCAAAAATGATATGACTCATTCATGGATTACATTATATGTTTAAAAAATGGAATTAATGAAATTATATAACATATATAGAATATATATTCTACTTTAATTATATTATACATATATATAATTTATTCTTCATTAAATTAAAATCAAAATAATGAAAGTAGCATTCATGCGTACGCAGAACATAAAGAATCCATGAACGGTGCATTTCATTTTATTATATCCAAAGGTTATAAATAATTTTAAATACATATAAACAAGATATAAATACATATATACAAGATATATATGATATTTAAATCCTGAATTCAGTTCTGTAGATAATAGACTTTTCACAACATGGGCAATTTGTAATTATAAGGTCATTTTTCACTCAAGTACCGAACATCGACAAAAAGGCCTATATAAACATTAATAATATATGATTGTTATATAAAGGTAATAAGTGATATAAAAGTAATAATATACATTAAAAATTCTTGGAATCAAGTGTATATGACTTATGTTTTTTATTCATGATGATTAAGAACGAACAAGACAAGTCAAACACAAGGTAAGGGGAACTTCTTAACCCAAATTCCATTCGATGGGTTAATCTTCAACTTTCAATTACATATTTATATGATTATTTATGAAATAACTTTTTATATCATATCTTGTATTTATAAAATTATTATCTCTACTTATAGTGAATATACATAATCAATCTATTTTACTGAAAAATGATCTTGGTATGGGATCCTTTCACCCACTCTTTTAGTCAAAGACATATTTTATGTTATATACTAAAATTTCGATTATTTTAAGTTAGTATGCGTTCTTATATAACTTTATTAGTGTAAATTTAATTTCCATGTGATGTGATACCCTTTTCTATCTCATCAACTCATTTTATGAATTCTTATCTGACATCATTAGGCTGCCGAATTTTTATAAGGAACTAATCTCAATATCATTTCATTAATTTATATTTTGATTTATACACGGAATTATTATATAGGATGTATAAACCCCATTGAAATGTATTTTCATTAAAAGGGAATCATATTCTAAGAATCATTTTATAAAAATTAATAATATAATTTTACTATTTAACATATGTTGTGACAATGGCCTTTCCACCGCTGCATGCATTATTTGATATTTGGATTCCTTAACAAGCTGTAATGATTTTAAAATGAAAATAAATAACATATACTTATTTTAGGTATTTTTTTTATAGATTTTTTTTGATAATGAATTTATTATGTAAATATATTTAAATGATATATTTTGATTTTAATATGAAAATTTTATTTTTCCTTTATGCTTGTGTTATGTGTTATGATTATTTTATAATTACTGGGAATTGTTGACATATACGGGTGGTTCATTAATAAAACTAGGGTAGGAGATCCTAAGATATCTCTCCAATGCATTGGGTAACAAGATTTAGGTAAAAATTAATGTTTATAGAAGGATATTTTTGGTATAAACCATGATGTCTATTCCAAACATAACTCTCTATTTAGATATGAAAGCAAAAATGTAAGTATGTTATTGATGTCATAAGATACCATTATGATTTATGATTTCTATGAGTTATTCATAATCCTATTATTTTATGAGGTATTCTAAAGAGCATGTTTTTTGTGTTTGAGAATTGTAATTTCATTTTTTTTGTTAGTGTTGATGGACTAATGTTTTATTTCTTTATTTTATAACCATTATTTATCTTTTTATGCTCATCCCATGTTTTTGAAATATTTCTCATAGTGTATAAAGAAATATAAGAGAAAACTATTATTCAAGAAGATTTATATAAAGAATAAAACACTTTTTTGTTTAAGGAGTTTTATTTTTGTGAAGATTTTGGATATATTAGAAGTATCTACTTTGTAATTTTTGAGATATAATGTAATAGTTACAGCTTAATTCTCTAAATCTCTACACATGAAAAGATAATCAATGTGAATTATTAATTTAATTCAAGATTATGTAGTTTTTGTGGGTGAGGCCTTATAGTTGTTGTCAGAGTTTGGTTTATATAACTTTAGAGGTTATGGTTTTATTTAAGAATAAGTGACATAACCACAGTGGTGAGCATGTTAGAAAGGTTCATAGTTATTTTAGATAAATTTGATTTGTTTAAGATAATAATAATATGTATATCATAGTTTTTACCCCCCTCACAAGACATTATATGAAGATTTTACTGATATACACACACTAACCATTTTTGTTGTAGTATATTTATTGATCTAGAATGAACCAAAAGAACATTAGATTTAAAGGAAATAATAGTGATATTCTAAATAAGAAACCAAATGAAATGGTAGATGAAATGAGAACTATTATGTCTATTCCCAACCAACTATACGGAGTCATGATTGACCACTAGAACCCTGGTAAATTTTATATGGAACTGTATATGTGTGAAACAAATACCTGTGGATATTTAGGTAATTATAAAAAAGTTAAGTATATTTAATAACCTCAGAGTTAAATATGTGGAGTGAAACAACATGGAAAATTAATCAAATGAATGGGAAGATTCTATAGCTGTGGTATTGAAGGTCATAAATAAAGGACCTTCTAGGGAAAATGTAATCATCCAGTTGACTCCAGGAAGGGGAAAAAAGTTCTTTCCGAGGGATCAATTGAATGTTTTAAATGTGGTGTTCGTGGTCTTTATACAAGTAGTTGTCCTACAATGAAGGTTCAAAAATGGCATTACTAGTACCATATAAATTTATATTTACTAATACCAAATGAAATTCAAATTTATCATTATGAAATTGATATTGATAAATGAATGGTATAGATTATATCATAACAGATGTGTTGGCATTATTAAATATTAGGATATGATTCATTATTTTGTTTGTAGGAAAATAAGTATTACAGAATAATTTGGAAAAGAATGGTTAATAGATAATGAAAAACATTGAATTTGTTATATGTCTACATATTTTGTATTCAAGAGTTATTCTATATTTTATGATTATTAAATGGTTAAAATTATTAAGGCACTTTTGATAATGGGATTACATTGAATTAATTTTTCTATTATGTGTAACCCTAAAGTTTGATAGGTTAAAATGTTATTCAAGAAAGAATTATCTTTTCTTGTTTGGACATAACAGATAACATTAGGGGTTCATATAATATTTTGTTTCTGAGAAAATTATCTTATTTTTGATAATTTTATAAGAAATATATTGTTTTTTTTGAAAATGGAAAACCCGCATAATGGGTGACAACCCATCACATCTGGAATGTTCCAGGGAATCAAAACTTGAACCGAAGGCTGACAAGTGTGCATCGCCTACCACTAGACTACGTGAAGTCCCTAGTTAGAATGAATTATTCATTTTAGTTAAATTATTTTATTGATCATGAATATAATCATTTGAGATCTTATGTATTATAAAATTTATATACTTAGTATAGTAAATAATTTTTTGATTAATTGATAAATTTTATTTTATAAGACGTTTTTTTCTTTTGGGAACACTATATGCCTACACGAAATAGATTATTATAGGATTTAAATTGAGGAGTAATGGTGGAATTTTATATTAGAATAATATATTTTTTATTATATAAATATTACTATTTAGGTAATTTATTGAAATTTCTAAACTATCTTTGTAAATATGTGATTAGGTTAATTACTTTTCAGTATTAGACTTTAAGAGTAGTTTATGTTATTTGGCGATAAGTGTTATGATTTTTGTGGACCAATATATTATCAAATCCTACTTAATTATGTGTTTAAAACATAGTTTGGATTATTTTGAATAATTTTAAGGTAACTTTTTTACTGAAGGGTATTTATTGTGTTTTTGGTATTGTTTGTTCTATTATGGAGATTAATAGTAGTATTTTTTTTATAAAAGATTATACTTTTTATGACTATCTGATAGCGTACTAACGATTTGTTTTTTTTATTTTATACAGACATGGGAAATATATGGTTTATCATTTTTGGATAATATAATTCTATATATGTTGATTGTAGTACTTTAGGTGTGACCGCATCAACTGGAATACTCATCGTTTGGACGAAAGATGAGTTTTTCATAGAAATTTATTAAAGGATGAAACTCTACTTGAAAAGTAAGTATAATTATATATGTTCATAATAAATATCATAAATAAATTATCTAAATTTATTAAATGGAACATAAAACCAAAAAATTTCCATTTACATTTCATAATTTTTAATAAAAACACCATTTAACACATCCGAATTTTATGATTTTCAGAATGCTAACATTCTTATGATCATGTTTTTTATCACTCTCCATTGGAACATGGCACATAGTTTCTCATCCGTATCCATGTTTTCAAACATGTAATCATATTATGTGTTTTCTTGGGAGACCTTTGTACATCATTAATTTCTTATAATTCGATAGTTTTATTAACCCTTTTTTCGTTGTTGGACTTTCAATAATGTTTCTAAAACTAATTTTAAAATTGCGAGGATGAAATTTCCAAAAGGGGAAAGGTTGTAACGACTCTGGTATTTATAGAATAATACATTTTCACATCTATTAATATTTATGAATAAGTTATTAATTTTATATTACAGAGGACCCTATGTCCTATAGTGTACTCGATATGAAATAATGGGTTTTCAAGAAATTTTACATTTGTACACAACATTGAGTTATAGTTAAAAATTATAATAATATTATTTTATAAGGAAGTTAATTCATAGTATTCTTATTGGCCGGAATGAATATAACTGACTAAAATATGATTATACTTTTTTTTAATTTCTTTACATTTATCCCATACATTTTAGAGACACAAAATAAGAATAAATAATATTATAATCATGAAATACTATAATATTCTTTAAATATTCATTTTACCACCTTTTTATGGTGATCCCCTTTTGAATCTAGTTTTCTTCAATTTTATGTGTTTTATTTTTCAAAATAGAATTATCATTTGGAATAATAACATCAAAATTTACTTTGGATGATATTTTGTAATTTTTTTATTAATGTTCAATTTTTATAGAATAGTGAAAAACAAAAAAATTTAATTCAAATCTTCCTTTTCATCATAGTTATTTATATAGATTTATTTTTAATTTTATTTTTACAAGTGTAATTGATTATATTTGTACCATTAAATCCAATGTTTTTAATTGGAAGTAATTTCACTCTAAAATTGGATAAAAACACATTTCATTCTTTTGATGATTAATATATTTTAAAAAAGAACTTTTTTTGTTTTGACACTGGGAATTAATTGTATATTAATTTATGCCAATTCTATGATTTTAAATTGAAAAAATGTTCTCAATATTTGTAATCTGGATGTCCTAATTATGTAAATTGGCACCTTTTTTAGACATTATTAATAGTCACTTTAGTAAATACTTTATTTACCATGGTTAGAGGGTAAATCTAGTAAATAAGGGTAAATAAATAATATTATAATAATATTAAATTGAATTTACACTTTTCCTTACCCTATTGGATTATATACTTTAGACCATGGAAATATGTGGGTCGATTTTATGACACAATGGAGCCCCTAATGTGTGAGAATTGAATTTAATAACAATTAATTTAAAGATAAGGAAAATATAAAATAAACGTACATCTTTTACTAAAAATATTTTTATATGAGGTTATATCATTGTTATATACGACTAAAAATAGTCATTATAAATATAAAAATATTTTTACATTGTGATATTATATTAATTATTTTTGGAAATTATATAAATAAATGTAATCATGACACAATGACGATGTACTATTTTTTAATTTATAAAGGATTCAAATTAAGGATTTTATAAATGTTAACATACATTTAATATGGTTATTTTAATGTCATAAAATGATTTTTTGGATAATATTTACATGTTATATTTAAAATAATGATTTTTATTGAAGTAATCAAGTTGTTATGAATTTTAAAAAAAGTCATGCTACGAATACTATCAAAATTGACATAATTCAAATTTTAAAATATAAAATATTTATTTAAATATTTTAAAATTATAAAAAATATAGTAATCATAAAAATCATTATCATTAGTCTAAATTTTTGTGCTTATTCTTAAATGGATATTTTTTATGTTTTGGAAACTATAATGATTCCCAAAGTGTTAATTTCTTGATAAAACTGTAAGAGAAAAAAGGGTTAAATAAAAAATACAAGGAATAAAAATATCAAAAACCATTTTAATTCTTAATGTATGATATTATTTAGCCTTATATTAATCTTATCATAGATTTAAATTAATTTTCATTCATTTATAATCGATGTATTGTTTATAATAAAATAATAATTGAAGATATTCCTTAAGTACCCCTCCTTCCTCATATAAATGGCCACCGCCTATAACCTTTACAACACCGCTCAATCACCCATGGATCATCCAAACTCTATCTAGATTAGCTCCCATCATTCCTATAATTATCATTTTTTCCTTACCTTGGGAATTAATCAATTAAATATGTCCTTTTATCTTAAATCAAAATGAGTTTCGTGATTTAGAGGTAATGTCTTCCCTTAAGTCCTTTTGTTTTATTTTTATTCTCTATTCTATATTATATTATTATTCATTCATTACTTAAAAAACCAGTATACCTAATATAATAGGATGTAATATTTTAATTATTATAACTACACTTACACACACCTCTATTTAATGAATATGATCCTGTAGTTTCTATGTAAAGTGAACTGCTGCCTCATGAAATAATGATTATTCAATTATCTAGTACCGCCTCTCATATGGTACATTACTATGTCCCTATAACTATATGTGATGTATATTATATTAATTTATATTCTATTCTTCTGTATTTTTATTTTAGAACATACTTGCAAGCTTTCCATAATGCATAAATACGATAATTTCATTTGACGAACTGTAGACAATCGCCCCTTCAAAGTGATATGACTCATTCTTTATATACATGGAACATATAGAGGATGGAATTAATGAAAATATGTAACATATATAACATATATATTATAAATGAATTATTATATACCTATCTATAATTCAGTTTTAATTATGTAAAAAATTAAAAGTAAATGAATGTAGCGTTCATACATACGTACGACTTACAGTCTCCATAAATGGTGAATTTCATTTTCTTATTTTCAAATTTTTTAAAATAATATAAAGAAATAACTATTTTATTTAAATACATATATAATTTATAAATGTGATATTTAAGTCATGAATATAATTATAGTGATAATTGAATTTTTACAATATGGACAATTTGAAATTATAACAAGTTCATTTTTTACTCAGGTACCGAATATCGACAAAAATACCGATATGAAGAAAAATAATTAAATGATTATTATACGATGGTAATAAGTGATATAAAAATAATAATAAAAATTAAAAAGGTTTTTTATCAAGTATAATTAAATTATGTTTATTATTCATGGAGGAAAATAATGAATAACACAAGTAAGACACAAGATAACATAACTTCTTAACACAATTTCCATTCATGAGGTTAATATTTTAATTTTAGTAATATTGTCCTATGATTATGTAAGAAATAAATTTTGATAGCCTATATTTTAGTTTTACATTAATAATTTATAATTATAGTGAATATAGTTAATAGATATATTTTTCTAACAAAATGATATTTGTAAGGAAACTTTTCACCCTCCTCTTTTTGTCGAAGATTTCTTTTATGTAATGTATTTTAATTTCCATTCTATTAAGTTGGGATATGTTGTTATATATCCTTATCCTTATAAATTTTATTTAAAATTTATGAGATATCTATTTCACTCTCATCAACTTGTTTTCTGATTTTTTAAGTGACACCATTAGGATGTCGAATTTTGGTAAGGGATTTCATCTCAATCTTATTTCAATGAGGCATATTTTAATTTCTAGAAGAAAATATTATATAAATTCAATCAAACCCTTTTTAAATTAATTTTCATTTAAATTTAACATTTTTCAACAATGAATTTTACTAAATGAAAAAAATAATGTAACATTTTACCTCACGTGGTGACAATGACATTTCTAATACTGTGAGAATTATTTGATATTGGGATTCCATAAAACGACGTATTGTTTTTAAAAGGAAACCAAATACCATATAAACTTTTTATTTATTTTGGTATTGTAATTTTTTTGATAATTGATTGATTATGTCAATATATTGTAATGATATATTGTGATGGAAATGTGGAAATTTTATGTTTTCTTTTATGCTTGTGTTCTGTGTTATGATTAAGTTATGGTTCACGGGCATTGTTTACATAGACAAGTTGTTCCGACATAAACCTATGGTGGGTGAGCCCGAGATAGCTCTCTAATGCATTGGGTAACATGATAGAGGAAAAATTAATGTTTCTACAAAGTGATTTATGAAATATACTATGATGGGTATTCCTAACGTATGTCCCTATGTTGCTATGAAAGCATCAATGTATGTATGTTATTGATGCTATAGGTTACCATTATGATTTAAGATATATTTGTGTTTTTCATAAATGTAGAGACCCGAAGCTTGTCGTTCATGGATGTTACATTACTTTTTCGGAATACTTAATACATAACAAAAACAGACACACAAGGACCGTAATAGTTTAGTGTCTTTGGAAACATGGAATATAAACATCTAATCATGTCGAAATATCCTCAATAACTCCCATAATAATCTTCCACTTTTTGTTTCCTTACCTAAAACGTTTCTTTATATACTGGGGAAAATAATACATAAAAAGGGTGAGCTCAAAATCTCCGAAAGGGAAAATATAGATAACATAAAATAATCCATAAACATTTGGAAGCAAAAACTTGAACATGAAATTTAAACATCAAAATCTTCAGCAAAGACATAAATCGTGGAAGTACGTAAAGCATATATCATAATAGAACATCAACCATGATAAAATATAATGGGAATATAACATGTAATTGTGGAAGCTATTCATCACATGTCATGATTTCTATAGTATCCAAGGCATTGCTGCCAAGACCATCTTAGTGGACAAAGTCCCTTTCTGAATCGAGTTCACTCCTCGTTTCAGTCCTGTGACACTGAACCAGATTAACATATAGTTCCAGCCATGTCTATCTCATGAGATATAAATCTTTACCCAATTCATTGGTGGGAGATATAGGTCCCACCCATCTCATAATGAAATCATTCTTATTTGTGCCACAAAATATACATACATCATTCATAATAACCCAACAAATAAAATGGGTTTCATAAACATCATCCCATCATCACATAATCCATATAAAAGAAATGGATATCATTTCATAATCAGAAAAGTGAAACCATGTAAATCATAGAGACAATATACATGAAATATACACATATGAAATAGTGTCATCTTAGATGGAAAATGGTATTGATAAAACACTTGAAATGAATTTTTGAGGAAAATATCCATTGTTATTCAAAATCATTTTCTTTTCACAAAATGTCACGAAATTTTAAAATAATAGGATTTTTTTGAAAATAGTCAAGAAATATTTTGGAGGAAGATTCATGAAAATAAGGCTTTATAAACCCGTAAAAATCCGTTCACGTCGTATAAGTTAAAATTAACATTCTCCTCGTACTTTTGTCGTAAAAGTCAAAAAAGTACCACGTAACTTAAATAAAAGAATGATTCCTTACATACCATGTAGAAAAAGTAAAAAATGGGTCAAAATACTATAAACATACATGAAAAAACATTTATAAAACATGGACATGATAGAAATATCCCAAGTAAATTCTTATGAATAAGAAATCTCAGATAAAAATGAGATTTGCAAAATTATCCCTTACCTTATGTCCGATATGCTTCGTATGTATCTGAACCTCCTTTATAATGATTTAAATAATTTCATTGACTTATTACTGAATCATATTCATTGTTATGATATCATTATGGTTCACTTATGACTTTATATTACTCGTTTTTTGTAAATTCCATGTTAAAGAGCGTTTTGGGTAAAATCGTTTCATTTGTCATTCGTGTTTGACTTCTAATTATTAATACGTTTAATTAGATCCTGATTACTTAATTATAGAATATAAAACATGATTTATATATAATATATATTCATAATATATATATATATATATATTAGATCGATAAATGGAAAGAAATACACCTTTTATGGAGACGGTAGGCCGTACGTACGCATGAACGTTGTTTTTGTTTCCTTATTGAATTGAATGAAATTAAGTAGATGAAATACATATATATATACATACAAATCCAATATAATTATTATGTCATATATTTCATGATTACTTATTATATATACTTTATAATCAATCGTGAATGGTTAACATGGAGAATGAATCTCATCGCGTCTTGGAGAGGGTAGTCCATACGTACGCACGAGCGATGATATCATTCCCATGATCGTGGAATTGTATTGAATTGTATGTATACTATTTCAGAATAAATATCACTTTAAAATAATCATATATAGTTATTATTTTCACCATTATACCCATCCAAGTAAGGTGGTCATGGAAAATAGTTTTCACCACAGCGTGGAGATGGTATTCCGTACGTACGCACACGACGTGATTTCGTTTTCCGTAGGATGGATATATGGTGAAATAGAGTTGTTTAATACTTATAATAACATATCAGTATATGAGTCATACTGATGTTATTACTTCATAATGAAACAACTAAATAAGAAGATGTTGTAGAAGAAATAAAGTTGAAAGAATCAGTAACAGACATTACCTCTTCTTTGAAGCGCCTCTTTGAGACCTCCACGTAGGGCACCCAAATTGGTCTTTAAAGAATACCAGGACCTCTAGTATGTTTCTCGGAAAGTGGAGAAGAGAATTTGGCATGGTTTGGCCGAGCATGAAGGCTCAATGGGGTGTGAGGAAGAAAGGGAGGAGGTTCCATTTTATAAGGGAGGAGAGGGGCACCTTTGGAATAACAAAAAATATTATTTTATTATAAAGTCATATTCGGTTATTAATATCTCCAAATTGTGTTATATAGAATCTAAGGTGGGGATGGTTCGAAATCCTCTCATCCAATAGAATTTAGAAAAGATTAGGTTTCTATTTTAACCTTATCATTTAGATTTAACTTTAAGTTAAATAATATTTCTTTTACCGTGTCTTCTTGTTTTCTTACACTATAAGGTTAATAAACATACAATAACAATCTAAACGAACCCCAAGTTGTTTATTATTAATATATATAACCTTATATAAGTCATTTTTTGAACCATAGATTTTTATAAATAAAATAACAATTAATAATATAACATTTGTTTTAGAAACTATTTTATGTCAATTTTGACACTATTTGGTAATTGATTTGTGTGAAAATCATAACAGAAAGATTAGTTCGTACAAAGTTCCTTAAATAAATACTAACATGTCATATTAACATATAAAATTATTTCAATTCATAAAAAGTCTCAAATTACATTTATTTGGGTATTTATAACATTAATAATGTCAATATTTCATTAATAATATAATTACTACATCATCATTGTGTCATAAATAAATTAAATTATTTAATGTCTAAAAGTTACAAATGAAATAACAATATGTAGGAAATAGTTTTTTATCTTTCTAATGAATATTTATAGTCAAATTTATCTTATGTATAACCCTATATTAAAAATGATTTAATTATTAAACATTGATTTTAACTATTTTAACCCTTCTTTAAATAAATTAATAACAAATGTCCTAATCTAATACATGTGGGCCTAAATGGTCATAGTTTATACCTAAGGTTGCTTTTGGTCGAATTACACTTATCCAATGGAATTAATATATGTGTTAGGGTACTAATAATATCATTTTGACCCTTAATTACCCTATATACTTTTAACCGTGGTAAATAAAAGTAAAAAGTTATGATGCACCAAAAATTATTTTCATCTCATTGAACCACATATTACTTACTGACATCAAATGTGTCTCTTATATTTTTTAAATTCCATTCACAAAAGCAGTAAAATTAAGTTCTATATAAATTTGCAAATTATCCTAGGAGATGGGTAAAAGACGGTCAAAAGTTCAATAAAAGTTTTATATATCTAAAATTATTATAAAATTACTCAAATGAATTACATTGAACTTATATAGGTTTTATGTGTCAATTTTGACCTAAAATAAATTTTAATAAAATAAATAATTATTTAAATAAAAAGTCGATTTTTAAATAGTAACCCAGTGTTTTCACTATTCATCAAAAATTGAAAGATTTCAGAAAAATACCAAAATTTCACCCTAGGCTAATTTCGATATTCCAAATCCAAAAATGAAGTCCATTTTGAATGATTAAATTTAAAAAAATTCAAAAAGTGGTTATTACTATTCATAATGGCTAGTTTTAATAATATTTTAATAGCATATCATTGTTTAGTGAAACTCGGTATTGCATACAACACACGCAATTGAAGAAGGTCGTGATTGCGTGTAATGCATCCAAGTTAGGGTTTTGTTTTGTGCAAGACTCATTTGTTGTAGCGTACAACTCAAGAAATCAATAAAATTAAAAAGAATATTTTCTATAAAATCTCGGGGTGTTACATTCTACCCCCCTTAAAATGAATTTCGCCCTCAAAATTCTTTGGGGTTATAAATGGTTTACTACTCAAAAGTTTCTTTAATAGAAACCCACATTGTAAAAAAGAATACCAAAACCAATCTTTAAATACTAAAGTATAAAACATAACGGTTACCCAAATTACCTAATCATTGGCTTTCCACATAGGAGTACATAGGTGAAAATATGGATATGGAAGAGAAACCTAACCATCATGTTTTGATGGAGAGTGGTAGTGAACATGGCTATGAAAAAACCAACAATCACAAAGCCATAGATTTGTGATGATCTATGGTACCATCTGATTCATCGGATATAAGGGAACTAGGAAAACATTTTTGGTTTTCAAGATCATTTCCCAAACATTGATGAAATAAAAGAAATAATTACATGATTTTGGTACAATTTTACTTTTGTTCATGAATTGAACAATTTCCACTTCATCCATTAAAGAAATGAAGTTGAAATTGTTATTCGTGATGTGTTAGAAGATCATGTGAAAGAATGATGGGTCATTCCATCTGTTTCAAGCAAAAGGTTAGCAAAAGTTATCAAATATAAATAAGTCTATCTATGGTGAGGATAATCATATATGATTCCAAAAACGAACTTATACTTCATATATCATACCGCTTAATAAAATAAAACAAGTTTATACTAACCAGGGACTTACTGTAGGCCATTGGTAGGTGATAAAGTCCAGTCACATTTTGGTTGTGGGTTCGATTCCCACAGCCTTGTCTGATGCGATGGGTTGTTGCCCATCCTACAGGTTGTCCTTTTTCTAAAACTACATTACTATAACATCCCATCAATAATATCGAAAAAAAGTTCTATCCTTAAACAATAATAACTTCTGTCCAACATAATCTATTCCAATCATTAGGCTTATCCATAATACTGCAGTCCACTCTTATAATATAGTGAAAACGATTACCAGAGATTTCATTTAACAAGCACGTTAATACCATCGTTGATGCCCATATATCATAAGATATGTGTTTTTTGTCACATTCCAAACATTCGAAGGTCATAATCATGTATTCTCTTGAAAAATGAATACATATTGAATCGTAGTGAAAACATGAGTGTTTTCAAAAGTTAACTCATTCCACATACCAAAACCCCACAATTCTATATACTCCAACCATGATATAACTATTACCTTATATCAGTCATGAGCCCATGAATACTGTCAAACATTTCATTTTCTCCTTATCCCTTCATTATGCGCATATCATCTTTTTTCCAAAAATATCTCAATCACTTTCCATGGTTTCCGGTACCATAAAATTATTGAAATCCACAATAGACCAATACATAAATATTAGAATATTTCATGATACTATATATAACATTATTTTGGAATCCCATTACATAAACACTAAATCATTCCACAACATCGTTTTCATATTCAACATTGCCAATAGTGATCGCATGTGACTTACTTTGTCCTTTTACTTAAGTGGTTGCTAATGTCGATCATAACTAACCCTTGGATTAGGGAATTTATTAGCATAATGCCCAATTTCCTTGCACTTGAAGCACTGAAGTGTTGGTGGTGCGTTCTCTGCAGTCTTTTCTTTATGCACACCATTAGAAACCCTTTTTACATTACTTCGACACCCAGATACTCGATAACCTTATTTTCCATACTTAAAACATTTTCTAGTCCCTTTAAGACAATCTACACCATGCTTCTTTATACACTTTGAGCATAAGGAAAAATTCATCTTCTTTTCACCGTTATTCTGAGATTTCTCCTTGAACGCCATCTTTGGTTTCTTGTCAAAACTATGAGATGGATAAGTAACACCAACTTCCATTTCTACCTTGATAGAATAATGCACAATTTCTTCATAGCTACTAATGTCTCTTATAGCCAATTCCCTTCGACAATTTGGTTTTAAGCCAATGATGAATCGATCAACTTTACTTTTAGGTTGGATGGTAAAGACATATGCATACCTTGCAAGCCTTGTAAAATTTCCTTCGTATACACCAACAGATTCATCCACATTTTTCTTTAGTTCAAGAAACTCATTCTCCATCTTATTTCAAAGAATAAGAGGGAAGTACTAATTGAAAAATAAGTTCTTTAACTCGTCCCATTCCATGTACTCAATTTCATCTCTTGGCCTCGTATTCTCGATAAGATTCCACCATTGATCAGCTTCACATTCCAAACGATATGCTGCTAAGATGACTTTATCATGCTCAGAACATTGTAGAACTGAAAATTTCTTTTTAGTAGTACTGATCCATTGTTTTGCCACTAAGGGATCAGAAGACCCACTGAATGAAGGTTGATGCAGCCTCATGAAGGATTCAACAAAATTTTGCTCCTTTATCTACTCATTTTGAAGTCCAGAATAATTCATATCTTGTGTAAGTATAGCAATAATATTTTTCACTCCATCTCCCATAAAATTTGTTTGTTTAAAAGGAAAATCATTGCATTGTCCATTACATTGATCAAAACGGTTCCTTCAGGTTCAAGCCATCATCTAAAACCGAAAAATAATATTGTGAGAGGCAAAAATCATGCTAGGGAAAACAAAATAATAAATGGGGAGTACCTTCAATATCTAACATCTTAAGTTAAATTCTAAGATCGTTACTATAGTTCTAGGACTATATACTATACGTATACTTATCCTTAGGGACATCCCTAGACATACCTTAGAAATATATCTAGGGATCTCATCAACATTTTCGCATCCTAGTTTCCAAAGTTTGACTAAACCTTTCCTCTAATACCAACTGTAGAGACCCGAAGCTTGATATAAATGGACATTACATTACTTTTGCGGAATACATAATACATAACAAAAACATACACTCAAGGACCATAATAGTTTAGTGTCTTTGGAAACTCGGAATATAATCTTCTAATCATGTTGAAATATCTTCAACAGCTCCCATAACGATCTTCCCCTTTTTATTTCCTTACCTAAAACCTTTCTTTATTTCATAGGGAAAATAAAACATAAAAAGGGTGACCTAAAATGCTCAGTAAGGGCAAACATAGATAACATAAAACAATCTCTAAACATTTGGAAGAAAAAACTTGAACATGAAATTTAAACATCAAAATCTTGAGCAAATACATAAATCGTGGAAGTACGTAAGCCATATATCATAATAGAACATCAACCATGATAAAATATAATGGGAATAAAACATGCAATTGTGGAAACCATTCATCACATGTCATGATTTCCATAGTATCCAAGGCATTGCAGCCAAGACCATCTTAGTGGACAAAGTCCCTTTCTGAATCGAGTTCACTCCTCGTTTCAGTCCTGTAACACTGAACTAAATTAACTTACCATTACAGCCATGTCTATCTCATGAGATATAAATCTTTACCCAATGCATTTAAGGGAGATATAGGTCTCACCCATCTCATAATGAAATCATTCTTACTTGTGCCACAAAATAAACATACATCATTCATAATAACCCAACAAATAAAATGGTTTTCATAAACATCATCCAATCATCACATAATCCATATAAAAGAAATGGATATCATTTCATAATCAGAAAATTGAAACCATGTAAATCATATAGACATTATACATGAAACATACACATATAAAATAATGTCATCTTACATGGAAAATGGTTTTGATAAAACACTTGAAATGAATTCTTGAGGAAAATATCCTTTCTTATTCAAAATCATTTTCTTTTCACATAATGTCATGAGATTTTAAAAGAATTGAATTTTGTTGAAAATAGTCATGAAATATTTTGGAGAATGCTTATTGAAAATAAGGCTTTATAAAACCATAAAAATCCGTTCACGCCGTATAAGTTAATAATAACATTCTCCTCGTACTTTTGTCAGAAAAGTTAAAAAAGTACCTCGTAACGTAAATAAAAGAAATATTCCATACATACCATGTAGAGAAAGTGAAAAATGGGTAAAAAGGACTTTAAACATACATGAAAACGCTTTTATAAAACATGGACATGATAGAAATAGCCCCAGTAAATACTTACGAATAAGCAATCTCAGATAAATATGAGATTTGAAAAATTATCCCTTACCTTATGTCCGATATGCTTTGTATGTATCTGAAACTCTTGTATAATGATTTAAATAATGTCCTTGAATTATTAAGGAATCATATTCATTGTTATGATATCATATATGGTTCACTTATGACTTTATATTGCCTTTCTTTGTAAATTCCATGTTAATGAGCATTTTGGGAAAAATCGCTTCATTTGTCGTCTGTGTTTTGACTTGTAATTATTCATATGATTAATTAGATCATGATTACTTAATTACAGAATATAAAAAATGATTTATATATAATATATATTCAGAATATACATATATATAATTGATCTATAAATGGAAAGAAATACACCGTTCATGGAGACGGTAGGCCGTACGTAGGCATGAACAATATTTTCGTTTCCTTTTTGAATTGAATGAAATTAAGTAGATGAAATACATATATATACACATAAATATAGTATCATTATTATTTCATATATTTTATGATTACTTATTATATATACTTTAATATCATTCATGAATGGTTAACATGGAGAATGAATCTCACCGCGTCGTGGAGACTGTAGTCTGTTCGTACGCACGAGCGATGATATCATTCCCATGATCATGGAATTATATTGGAGTGTATGTATACTATTTCAGAATCAATATCACTTTAAAATATACATATATAGTTATTATTTACATGATTATACCCATCCAAGCAAGGGGGTGGTGGAAAATAGATTACACCACGGTGTGGAGATGCTATTCCGTACGTACGCACACACGGTGATTTTGTTTTCCATAGGATGGATTGATGGTGAAATAGAGTTGTTTCATACTTATAATAAAATATCAGTATATTATTGATACTGATATTATTACTTCATAATGAAACAATTAAATAAGAATAATGTGAAGAAGAAATAATGATGAAAGAATCGGTAATAGACATTACCTCTTCTTTGAAACGCCTCTTTGAGACCTCCTCTCAGGGCAACAAAATTGGTCTTTGAATAATACCAGGACCTATAGGATGTTTCTAGGGAAGTTGAGAAGAGAATTTTTCAGTGTTTGGACGAGTTTTGAGGCTCATTGTGGTGTGAGGAAGAGAGGGAGGAGGTGCCCTCTTATAAGGGAGGAGACGGGCACCTTGGAAATAACAAAAAATATTATTTTATTATAATGTCATATTCATTTCTTAATAGCACCAAATTTAGTTATATAAGAGATAAGGTGGAGATTGGTCGAAATACTCTAATCCAATAGAATTTAGACAAGTTTAGGTTTCTATTTTAACCATATCATTTAGATTTAACTTTAAGTTAAATAATTTTTATGTTACTGTGTCTTCTTGTTTTATTAAACTATAAGGTTAATAAACATAATATAAAAAGCCAAAAAAAACCCCAAGTTGTTTATTATTAATATATATAACCTTATCTAAGTCATTTGTCCTATCCTTATTTTTTTAAGAATAAAATAACAATTAATAATATAATATTTGTTTTAAAAACTATTTTATGTCAATTTTGACACTATTTGGTAATTGATTTTTGTGAAAATCCTAACAGAAATATTAGTTCGAAAAAAGTTAATTAAATCAATACTAACATGTCATATTAACAAATAAAATTATTTTAATTCATAAAATGTCTCAAATTACATTTATTTGGTTATTTATAACATCAATTATGTCAATATTTAATTAATAATATAATTACTGCATCATCATTGTGTCATAAATAAATTAAATTCTATAAAGAATAAAAATTTAAAATAAAATACCATTATGTAGGAAATATTCTTTTATTTTTAATTAATATTTATAGTCAAATTTATCTTATGTATAACCCTATATTAAAAATTATTTACTTATTAAACATTGATTTTAACTATTTTAACCCTTCTTTAAATAAATTAATAATAAATGTCCTAATCTAATCCATGTGGGTCTAAATGGTCATATTTTATTCATAAGGTTGTTTTTGGTCGAATTACACTTATCCAATAGAATTATGACATGTGTTAGGGTAATAATAATATCATTTTTACCCTTAATTACCCTATTTATTTTTAACCGTGGAAAATAAAAGTAAAAAGTTACTATTCACCAAAAATTATTTTCATCTCATTGAACCACATTTTACTTTCTGACATCAACCGTGTCTCTCGGAATTTTGAAATTCCATTCACAAAAGCGGTAAAATTATGTTCTATGTAAACTTGTAAATTCTCCTAGGAGGTGGGTAAAAGACGGTCAAAAGTTCAATAAAATTTTTATATATCTTAAATTATTATAAACTGACTCCAATGAATTACATTGAACTTATATAGGTATTATGTGTCGATTTTGATCTAAAATAAATTTAAACAAAATAAATAATTATTTAAATAAAAAGTCAGTTTTTAAATAGTAACCCGGTGTTTTCACTATTCATCAAAAATTGAATGTTTTCAGAAAAATACCAAAATCTCACCCTAAGGTAATTTAGATATTCCGAATCCAAAAATGAAGTCCATTTGGAAATATGAAATTTACAAAATTTCAAAATGTGGTTATTACTATTCATAACGGTTAGTTTCAATAATATTTTAATAGCATATCGTTGTTTAGTGAAAGTCGGTATTGCGTACAACACACGCTATCGAGGAAGGTCGCGAATGCGTGTAACATAGCCAAGTTAGGGTTGCATGTTGTGCAAGACTTCTTTGTTGTAGCGTACAACACAAGACATCAATAAAATTAAAAAATATATTTTTCCTAAAATCTCAAGGAGTTAAAATAAATCTTATCATTTCATGAGTTGTGTTAAAGAGATTGTCTTTTATGATTTAGATGCATGATTTCAATTATTTTCATGTATTGATTGAATAATGTATTCTTTAAATATTTTACAACCATTACTCTGCTTTTTTATACTCATACCATGTTTTTGAATTTTTTTTCAAAAGGTATAAGGAAGGATAATAGGAATGAATATTCATGAAGATTTATATCAAGAAAGGAAATATTGTTTTATTTGACAAGATTTATTATTGTGAAAAAATTTGATATCGTAGAAGGGTATACTTTGTAAATTTTGAGATGTATTGTAACAATTTTGACTTAATTCTTTAAATAACTACATGTGAAAAGATACTTAGTGTGAATTATCAGCATAATTCATGATAATGTAATGTTTATGGATGTGGACTTATAATATATATATATATATTAATTTTATATATATCATAAAGTATTTTAATTTAATAAAACTTTTATTGTTTGAATGGGAACAAAATTGAGTAATCGACATGTAATGAGGGTGTTACATAAGATCCACTACCTCATGTTAGTATATAAAAAAACATTCCTATAATAACAAGAATAAATAAATAATTGTATTTTAATATAAGTTATATATTTATATACATTTATATGTTGTTTGTTAATAAAAATTTTGTTATCCTTTGTTACAAATTTTTATTATAGTTTCAGATTATATTGGTTACTCATGGTTGTTATGCTATTTTAATTATAAAATGCATAGTTTTTTTCCATGGTCATTGATTTTGAAAATTAAAATCATGATCTCTAGAATTTTTTATATTATTTCTTTTATTTTTCCATTATAAATATAATTAATTTATATTATATCCAAATATAGGTTTTATTTTGTTATAATCCATGAAAATTCAAATAAATAGTGTAATGATTACTATGTTTATTCATTGTTAATCAGTCATATAAAGTTAAAAATATTAATAATATAGAATTAACATAGTTTCATAGATATAATTCTTATATAATAAATACAATATTAACTAACCAAATTAAGGTCTTCAATGTTTAAAAAACACATTGTTCCATATATGTACTAGTTTGTATATAAAGTTAGATGAACCATTCCTTCTACTCTATGATTATGGTGGAAGTTAATGTTGGATATCCCAATTTTATAAAATCACATAATAATAGTAACAATTATTTTTTTTATAATACATTATTGAAAAGTAGAGAGTTCAGTGGTGTTAAATATGAATCCATATATATATGTAGGTTTGAAACTATTACCTATCCATTTTGATGATCTCTATTTTGTAACTCTGTACAGATTCTAATGATACTATTTTTGGGATACTATAGATTAATGATTATGAGGGAGATATTTAGAAGTATATAGATCCATTTGTTTGAAACAAAATTTAAATAGGTACTAAAATAGAAGGGATTTGAGATAAATTGATATAAAAAGAGAGATGTTGTTTTAAAATATACAATATCAATATAGCAATTTAATTATATTAGTTAAGGGAAAAGAAAAATATGAGGAAAATAATTATTTTTTGTATAAGATCAAGAAACCAGGAAAAATGAAAGAAAATCATCACATAAGGTATATAATTTAATTGTGTAAAAGGATTATCATTTTATTATTAACTACACATGAATGACACTAAAAAAATTAATTTTATTTTTCATCAAAATATTAATAAACATGATTTTCAAAAAAAATAATGGTTAATTGATTGAAATAGATGATGCTTATTTTATTATTACATTTAACATAAATTTTTTCTTTTTTTTATTATATGTTTAATGATTTCAAAAAAATCTCTATGAATTAAAAAAATTATTCCATATAGAAATGTTTCTTATTTTAATTTATTAATCATGTAAAATAATCTCCTATACGATGATTCTATATTTAATTTCACCTTTTTGGAATAAAAATTTTCTACAATTAATATAAAATAATTTATTTAAATCAATATAAAAAATTAGAATTAAATTTATTTTTACATTATAAAACCCAAATAAATGAAATTTTAATCAAATAAATTTATAAAATTTATATGAAACTAATTATTGATAAACCTTCTTAAAACACACTACATAATAATTATTGAGAATTGGAATTTAATGCTTGAAATACAAAAATAATTGTATTATGATATGAACTAATGATAATGTTATTGTATATCTTATAGTGAACATTCAAAAATATTTATCACACCCACACACACACACACATATGGTAAAATTAAATATAATAAATCATGTTCATTATATGTTTTCATAGTGTGGATATTTTTTATCTATCTTTTTTATTTCTTGATTTCATATGCTTCACCACCTGAATTTGTAGGCAAAATAAAACCCAATTGTTTTTATAATTGTTATTTTGAAAAATAATATGATTAAAATGAAATATTGAGACAAAAATTCTATCTCCCTTGTTATACCTTTGTAAATAGAATATTATGTGATAATTATTAGATAGTGATATCTTAAGGTATTAGGTATGGAATCACATGTTCGGTCTTGTATTATTTTTTCATATAATTTTTTATATAATAAATTAAAAATTGTATAAATTAATATTTTTATTAGTGGATATATATTCTCATGTGTTTACATTCAAGTGTTAGGACACATTTATGTATCATACATGATAAATAAGTAAATAAATAATCCTAAGAAATAAAGTTTTTATTCTCATTAGGGATAATGACTATAAGGAAGGTTTTTTATACAACTTGTGAACACATATATATAAATAATATACAATATAAAACATTCTTTTAACATCAAATATTATATATATATATCCGTACATAGGAAATATATATATATATATAATGGTAAAGTTCAAATAATTTTTATCAGTAAAATAATATCATAATCATCAATATAAATAATTTAATATAATTTTATAAAATTTTTATAATCAATGAACATTGGAAATTATACCTAATATAATATAAATCATCAAAAATGTTTATGAAATATGTAATTGTGTTAATTAAGTATTCATTAATGAGTGTGTGAAAAAACATTGAATTCATGTTCGTCATTAGATCGTAACATTGACATAAGAATTACAATTAGATAGTGGTAAAAAATTACGAACTAGAAACCACATTCATAGAAAAAAACAATGTACGCCCATTTTTTATGATAGAATCAATTACATTAGACATAAATATTATTTAGAAAATTATATCTATGTTTACAAATAATTATCTAATGATTTGTAAATACATAACATTTCATTTGGGGTAGATATAATACAAAACTCTTCATCAGTTTTATAAATGAGTTTCTCTGGAATTAAATATTTCATTAAGTCACATATAATAATTTAAATACAAAATAGTGTAATTTTATTTTATATTAATTTATATAAATAAAAAATTAATCATTTCCTCAATAATGGTATAATTATATTCTTATAGAAAAAATATTATCTATTTTATTTTGGCTATATTCAAGGGAAAGAATCCATAATTATTATAATAATGAAGACATTATTATTTTTAATTAAGAAAGAGGGTTTATGGTTAAACTAATTAATTCTATTTTCAAAAATTTTATAGAATACAAGGGAACTCCATTCAATATTAAAAAAAATAAAAAATTTGATATTCACTATAGAATGGAATTAGAATTGATGTTATTCCTTTACATAGGATATCACTAATATTAAAATCTAATGTGATTATTCAATCACAATATATAGAATAATTTATTTTAATTAACAATTTGAAATAATTTGGATCATATCATATGAATTAAATCAATCATCAAGAAAAATATATATGATTGGTTGATATTTTGATCACGTTTTATTTATGAATATCAGGGAAATTAAATTTGAAATAAAAATTATATTGGATATTTCTTAATACATTTATTTATGTATAATTTTTTTTAAATATATGATTATCTAAATTTAATTTTAAAAATCTGAATTTCATGATAATGACTCGTTGATAAATAGAAATAATGGCTAAATGAAATGTTCAAATGAAATTTTTTACAATGATATAATATTAATACTTCAACAAAATGAATAATATGGAAAACGTTATTAATTAATTAATAAAATAAAAAAACTAAAAGTTATATATTACTTCCATTATAAAATTTTATTTCATATATAATAAAATATGTTATATCATATAGTGACTGAAAATGTAGGTAGTCGATAAATTTCAATTAAAAATATGATGTATGTTTGGTATTTTTATAATAATAATGAAATGATCCATGAGAAAAAGTTATATAGTTTTATGAAATATAAAATTTTAAAAAAATCATTGGTGGGGATAATGATGTGGGATTTTATAAATATTGATTATCATAATTCCCCAGTTGGTTTATCTCTCAAAAATAATATTGATATAAAACTAATTTTGAAGAAGAAACCTTTAGAGTAATGGTAATTTAATAAACACAAATATTAATATGTTTAAAATAAAATATGAGTTTTTATATAATGAAATGAATTATAAAAATTATTAAATAATGTAAATAATTAAAGAATAATAATTTCTAATAAAATACTATTCTGTAATTTCAAACATGTATCATATGACTTATAATAGATGAAAATAACCATTACAAATTTTGAAAATTTTGAAATCAAATTCAATGAATTATAAAATTTGGTATGTATTTTTTAATAAATTATATTCTAATAAAATAATTGTGAAATGTGTCACTCCAAATATAAAAACCAGAAAGGAAAAAAGAGATGAATACATAATAAATATGAAATATGGAATTTTGAGATACCAAAACCATTACCTAGTTCAAAATAAATATTGTATTAAATAAATAAACCTATAATATATTCACACATATTTTAAATTTCAAATTATTACTCTAATACTTAATCATTATCATTAAATTTATAAATTTATGATATGTTTTTTGAAAATAATATTTATTTGTCACATATATTTCCCATTATCATTTTTTAGTATTAATTTAATCTCACATTCTTTATGATGTTGACTTATATATCTATTATTTAATAAAAATTTTATAATTAATTTAATATCAAATTTCATAGATTATAAAGAATATATTTATTTATAATTCACATATCCCATTCGGTATGTCATTTAATTAATTTAGGAGAAAATAGAATTATCATGGACTTATTGTAGTAATTGTAGTGATCATTTATGGTATTTTAATAATAAAAGAAATTGTCTACATAAAAATTAAATAATCATAAATAAATAATTGTTTTTTATAATAAAATTTAATATTATTTTAATTTAATTTTTGACTGTTGTACTCATTGGTTTTTTATTAAATTCTTCATATTGGCTGTTAAAATGATCAAAACAATGACATATTATAACATAATGTTATTGTATTACTAAAGAGGTATAGAATATAAAAAAATGATTAGTAATGATAATATATTGATTATTTACATTCGGTGAATCAAATTTAATGTGGTATTAATAATTTATAATGATCTAGATTAAAAACAATAAATTAAAATTCATTAAAACTGTTGTTTACTTGTATGCATAGTCGATAATAATATAGTTTTTTATATAAATGGGAATAAATAAATAATCATTGATAAATTTATATAATTAAATATACATTTTATTATAATACTAAGTGAGTTGTATTTATATTATTATGTATGAAACCCTGATAATTTATAATGTATATATCCTTAAATAAATTTAATTTAATTCATAGTATGCATTACATGCAATGTTGAGTTATAAAGAATGGAAATATTACAATAAAACATTATAATATAAATTTTTCCAATTTGAAAAATCCCTTAAATTTAAGTTTATTAATAGTATTAAATACACATATATAAATATATTCTTCATAATCATATTTATTATATTTAATTTTTTTAAATCAACTCAATTTTAATAGAATTATGTTTTATTTAAAAAATATATACGAATCCCTCAAAAATGATTTTGTTTATATTATAAAATATTAAAATTATATATTCAAAATATTGAAATTTTATTTAAAAAAATCACATCATTTTTTATATATTATTGTCAATTTTAATGTTTTTTGATTTTTTTGATTTTTTGGAAAATAATCAATTTTTCTTGAATAGTTAAAAATACCAATTTTTTGCAATACTATAATTTATATATAATAATTAAAGAAATTATCAAAACAAAATATTCTTTAAAATGTATTTCAAATAATATTATATGTATTTTTTAGTAAAATTTAATATTATTTTATATATCTAAATACTGATTATACTGAATTTATTATAATATTATTCCTAGGGATTAAAACACATTTTTATGAAAACAATTTGAAAGTACTTAATGTTTCCCATTTTTATATAATTAATGTAACCACTTATAAAAAATTATTTCAGTGAAAGGTGTAGAAAAAATATATATAAATGTGAATTTATATTAATTTTACTATGATTGGTTTGGATTTTTTTTAATTTGGCATCATTTTTCCATTGAAATATTAAATTTCATGAAAACCTATTTGTTCAATTCATATGTGGGTTAGATTTAAAAATTAATTCATTCACATGTTTTGTTTGAATTCATAAAATGTATTAAATATTTTTAAATAGAGTAATTTATATTATCTAATAATTTATTCAAAATTTGTTACTTTAGTATATTGTGAAAATATTAAAAAAAATAATATTGTGAAGATTAAATTATGCTTCATTGTGTGTTAATAAAAAAAATGTTTCAAATGACACAAAAAAATTAATAATAACAATTTTATTAAATTATTTGGACCTTTTAAATTATATGGTTTGAAAATTGTCCATTTTTATCCATTTTCCAAGAGAAGTGTTTTATGTAGAATTCATTATTAGGGGAAAATACAATTATGTCCTCATCCCAACATATAAAATTTCAGCACATATCCTATATTCATCAATCATCTAGATCCCATTGTTATGGACCATAGAATCCCAAATAACATCCTTAAATCCAAATCACTAATATAAAAATCATTGTTTGATCTGAATTCTATCCAAGGAATTCTTTTGGTGAATCTTAATGATGTTTTACAAAGTAGAAGTAATGTTGATAGAAGAGAATTTAAATTTATTTATATTTAAGCCTCATAAAAATGTAATTAAAATTAATTATATAAATAGCTCTGCATTTTATATATATTTAAAAAATTTATGTTATATGTTTTATCTCATCCAATGTCATAATTTCCCAAATGGGAAACAAAATTATTTATCATGTTGACAGTGTACTACCACCACGTGAAACAACATAATTTTTATTCGATGAAATATCATCACATACTGATATAAAAATGTATATAATATTTTTATGTGATATTTATGATATAATAACACTACTATTACGAAGATACCACATACGGATTTTTACAGTCCATTCAATGGTGAATACAACAACGTCTCTCCTGTGTATTAGAAACTACAACCATGAAGAGTGATGTGGTTTGTTATTCACATAAGTATTAGAAAAATGGAATTAAGGATTAAATTTCAATCAATACGTTATATTAATTTAACATAAAAAATTATATTTATTTTTTATGAAATATACATTTTTACTTTACCATCCACGGAAAAAATTTCAGTGTCATTCATGTGTACATCAAATTTCAACCTCCTGAGGTGACATGATTCATTTTTATTACCAAACTAATGGATTGTATATGTAGGTGAATTTATTTAAATAAATTACATTTATGATAAAAAATAACTATAGAAGAATAAATTAACACTCACATTCATTAAGCATGATCATTGAAAATTTAAATGTTTCTAATGGGTAGATTCATCTTAACGTCTCCATGATTGAGATGTAGTTCTTTATTCTTCACCATAAATATATATTTTTATTTATAATATATGTTATTTATAAAAATAATAAATATTTAATTTTGATGATTCAATAAATTATTAATTAATAATATATTTTTATTTAACTGACTAATGTGATTTTGTACATATGAGTTTAACATCGTTCAAACATATCACATTAATAATAATGGCCATGTAATTGGAAAACGTTTGATGATAAATAATAAAAAATGGATAATAAACATGAAAATAATAATTATAAATTAAAAAATTATTTTTAAAATGTGGAAGGATTGTAATTCACATTACGAGTCAAGGTCAACGTATATAATTTATTCACAAAACCTCTTTTTTGAGACACATATTCTATTATAAACCTAATTTATTTTCTATGGATTACATAATAACCATTTATATGATAATTTTTTAATCATAAATAAAACTTGTTATTATAATATATAGTTATTAAACTTATTACATTAGTGTTATTACAAAAAAACACTAAGGCCTTAAGGGATTATGTTTCAATAACACATTATTTTGGATTATATTTGCCTGAATTTCTATTTTATGAATGTTTTTATTAGATTATAATGAAACTATTTTATTTTATAATAAAATAAATTTTCATGGAATTTTCATGTAATTAGAACATTTTCCCCTTTTTTATTTACCTCATCATGATAAATTTATTTATACAAAAATGAAAGGATACAATAAAAACCAAGGGCCATGTCGGAGCCAAAGGAGTCCTAAAATAGTTTATCCTGAATGAAAATATTCTAACCATATTATCTCCCTCATGCTTCAAATATTTTATAATTTAGATGCAGGAAACATCAGAATCATGTGAAGCTGTAGAAGCATGGTGGTCTACCACTTTAATACTCTTACGCCATATTTGGCCCTCTTTGATATTGTTGTTAATAATATAGTGGCATTTTTATAATGGTTTATGATATCAACCATGTTATATAACTGATTAAATTAATCGAGTTATTCATGATAATAGTGTCGGTTTTCGCTTCCATTATAAAAATGTTCCCCTATAGGCATCAGCTTAACCCAATGATCATCACCTTTTCCCCTACCTGAATTGAGGAGTCACATCCAAGTTGGGATATAAAATCCAATATGAACGATCAACTAGAATCATGAATGACCCCTACCCCATGCAAGACTCCAAACATTATGGATGATTTAGTGTTAAGTAATAGTCACATAGTGCAGGGTTTCCAATCATACCCATTGATTTATTCAGCTAATTCTACTAGGAATAGAACCGTATGTTTTATTATGAAATATTTGATTGGATGGAGACACATTCCAGTTGTTATTGTGTTTTACCATGTTAAGAATATGGTTCTTTGTTCTTACAATGATGTACCTACATGTTTTATGTAATCCCTTGTTCCACTATTTGTTCCAAACCTTCCATATATAGTAGCATCCAACATGAAAACCCATTATCCAATCCATATTCAACAATCATTTTAATATTCCCCCATTATTTTACAATTTAATTTTATCAATTAATTTTATTTTGTTAAAATAGATTAAATGGAATATTTACGTTATTTTTTACCAAGGTAAATTTAATTTTTAGTGAAAATGGGAAATTAATCATTATTTTAACTTGTAAGAAACAAATTCAATTAGTCAACATCATTACCATTATTCTACATAATGTATCCCTTATATTATTCAAGAAACATTCATATAAATATATTTCCACATTATTTTTTATTTTTTAGTTTATAAATTTTAATAAAATGGAATTTTTCTTTTAATCAATAATTATTTTGATCTTTTAATGGTATTTCTACTATGCACTGATGAAAACAATTAATTTTATTGAATTCTTATTAATTATGTATATATCCTCCACTTATATACCAATCATAATATCCATACCTATGATGGCATAATACGTTATTATGTTCATTTTTCAAATTTATTTATTATCAAATTTACATTAATTATTATATAAATCAATATTATGAAACCCTTTTTCATTCCGTGAGTAATTAATTTATTTTGAAATATGATTGTTTTAATTTGGTGGAACATTTAAACTATATACATGTTATGATGGGTGAATCCAGGATTCATTGGTTGAGTCCTATATAAATTATAATTTTTGTGTACCCATATAGAGCTCCAATATATAATGTAATGATTTAATCACTTAATTAATCATATATATGATTATGTATTACACAACATACATTATTACATTTTATCAACATTTTTATTTTGTATAAGATGTTATCATTGACTAAGTATTCTATTATATTTAATGTATGTTCCAAATTTCTTCTGTTAATTTGATATTATGATTACATGTTCATTTTGTTACACATCCTTATAATTTCTCATGTTTCATATCTTTTATTAAAACATATTATATTCTTCCATCAATAATTTTTTTTATATATGATGTGAATTTCATTCATTGAATTTAAACTTAGTGCATTATTTTATGCATTTCCTAGGTTTTATAATGATGTTTTATGTGCTAATATAGATTTATTATCTCAATAAGAGGAAAAAATAATTATTTGATGTTTTAGTTACCATTCTATGGATTATGATTATATCCTTGTAAATACACAAAGAGTTAAGATCATTTGGATTTAATTAATTATTTATTATGTTAAAAATAAAATAATAATATGTGTAAAAATACTTGGACTATAACATCCCATGTTAATAAAGAATATAAATTTTTTTTATTTATTAAAATTTTTTAATTTAAGATTAATTTTAATTTTAAGGGCATACTTGGTTCGATGTCGTATATGATAAACAATAACAAAATTACATTGAAAGAAAATGTTGCACAAAACGTTTACTCATACTAAAAATGAAAAATATATTAAATTGTTTTTAAATGTTTTTACATTTATCTAATAATTATTATAGGGTTAAAATCAGAAAGAATATGATTTTAGGTATAAATACGCTAATATTCATTAAAAGGTTGAATAATCGCCTTTGATGGAGAACCCTATTTAAATATATTTTTGGCCACTTCTATGTGTTCTTTTTTAAAAATTAATATTCTTTTTTTGAATAGAGACATCAAAATTTACATTCGATAAAATATTTGTATTTTCTGATAAAGTTCATTTTTTATGAAATTTGAAAAATACAATATTTTAATTCAGAACTACATTTTAATATAATTAATTTATATGCATATATTATTGTTCTAATGGGTTTGAATGTGTAATTAGATTATATTTTTACCATTTAGTACAATCTAGGTCATTGGTTGTATTTTTTACTTTGAGATTGGACATAAGCAAATGTCAATCTTTTAATAGTTCTTATTTCATTAAAACACATTTTTTTTGTTTTGATAGTGGGAATTAATTTTAAATTGATTTATGCCACTTCTATATTTTGATTTTGGAAAAATAGATACCATATTTGTTATTAAGATGTCCATATTGTGTAAATAAATAACATTTATTTTCGGACCTATTAAATATTTATCTTAGTAAATATTTTATTTAACATGGTTAAAGGGTAAATCTGGTAAATAAGGGTAAAACAGTATTATAATAATATAAAAATATCAAAACATGTTTCATAATAATTTTTTTTATACATTTCCAACCATGGGCTCACTTTCAGTCGATTTTAGGACCCCATGGAGCCACATACTAGTGATAATGACAATTTATATTAATTAATTTAATGTTAAGACTAAAATGACATAAACATATATCTTTTAGTCAATAAATTCATACATGGGGTTATATAATATATCTCATAAACTATAAATAATCATTAAATCTAAAAGTATTTCATACATCTTGATATTTTCTTTTAATTTTTAGACATAAAATATCTGAAATTATTTATGACACAATAATGATGCAGTGTTTACATTATTTGTGAATGATTTAATTAAATATGATTATTAATATTAAAACAATATAAAAAACCTGTACAATTATTATTGGATTCTTTTATATAGAACATGAATCATTTTATCTTCGACTTTAATTATTTTTTGGACATTAGAAAAAATATAATTATATAATAAAACAAATTTTTTTAAACATTCCTAAAGAGCCACTCCTCCCCCTTATAAAATTACATCACTTCTAACCCAATCCACACACTTCTCAAGCCCATTGTCTCATCAATACTAATACAAATTAATATCTCTAAATAAATATCCTCCTCTTATAATCCATCCTTTAGGTATAATGAACTTCAATTAAATATTTTGGTTCAAACCAAAGACAGGTACACGATTTAAAGGAAACATCTTCTCTTATGTTCATTTGTTTTATTCAAATTTTCCAACCCCATAAATTATTTTTATTCATTAAATTAATAAAAAAACAAAAATACTCAATATACTAGGTTTTTTATATGAAAATTATTTTATCAACACTTGCACACACATCATTCTAATGGTTAAAGAAACATACTGTTTCGGTTGACGACGAATACTGCCTCATGAAATGATGATTGTTCATTTATCTCCTATCACCTATAATGGAGGCCATTATGAAAGAACTATATTTATATGTGATATATATTATTTTTATATTGTTTATATTATTCTTTATTTTTAATTTATATCATACCATTATGGTTTTCATTATAGGTAAACACGATAATTTATTAGCGTTCATGAGTACGTATGGCTTACCGTCTCCATGAACGGTGCATTTCATTTGTTATATAAAAATATTATGTAATATAATAACTAAATATACAATAGATATATATGATATATATGATATATAAATCTTGAAAATAATTTTGTAGATAATCTATATTTTATGACATGGGTAATTTTGTAATTAGAATAAGGTCACTTTTGACTCATGTTCATAACATCGACAAAATGTTCAATATCAACTCAAATAATTAACTAATTTTCATTACAAAGTAATAATTACTATTAAAGAAATGATAAACATTAATAATGATCTTTATCATGTATAAATTAATTTGTGTTCATTTTTGAAGAATAAAATGGAACAAACGAGTCATGTTGGACACGAGGTAATGTGTATCTTATCTAAATTTTAATTCTATGATATTTCTATTGTTCGCCAATTATTTATTTCATGTTTTGTATTGTGTACTCCCATTAGATATATATAATAATAATATCTTTATATTCATGGTATTATGTTATTCATTGGGTTGTTATTAACCTTTTTTATTTGACTTGATTGATTACAGCATGGTAATGGGTTTTCATCTCACTTTGTATTTCCATGAGATTCATGCAATATTTTCCACTATTTCCTTTTTTGTGGTGTATATACCTCCCCTTATTGTATTCCATGTTTAATATTCTATAATTTATGGGTATTTTAATATTCATTTTATTATCCTTCTTTCATGTGGTGTATATTTTCTATGTTACCAAAGCAAAAATGGATCTTTTAACCAAATTTCTATTTGTTTGGTTAATATTCTAATTCTAAAATATGTGATGCTACGATAATGTGTAGAATAACTATTAATTTAAAATGTAATTTAAACTCCCCCTTATATGGATATAAATTTTATAAACATAATTACTCCATTGATAAATAATCATGTCATCGATATGAACTTGATAAGAGTAATTTTAACTCAATTTGCATTCATTAAGTTAAACATCCAAGTCATTGGTGATGTTTTTAAAAAAATATGTCTAAATGTTCCATGATTGTTTTACACTGAATATAGAATCATATTTGGTGTATATATGTATTTCACATAGTATTAGGTAATTTATTTATCCTTACTCTAGGGATACATTTTAAGGTATTTTGTCTCAATTCACATTTCATAGAGACTTCATTGTTCTTATGCACTAATTCAACTTTATATGGTGTTAATACAGTCCTTTAGAATATTATATCATTAATCCCTTTATTTTCATGATATTATAATTTTTTAAATAATTTTATTCTTCAATTATTTGTATTCAAACGACTCTCATTTAGTTATATAATCTTTAACTAAAATATTGGTTAAAATGTTTTCATATTTATTATTCTAAATATTTATCATTAATGTCCATGTTTTTCAAAAATGTTTATAGTATTTATTTATATAGAAATTAATGTTTTAAAATGATTATTGGTATTATATTTTCAAAGTGGTATGGAACACATTGATTCCAAAAATCACTTTATGAAATGTTTTTTGTGGTTTTGAATTGTTTTTGATAAAGCCTTGATTATGTTAATTTCCTGAAATGATATAATGTGATTGAAATGTGGAAATGTTCTCTATCCTTTATTTTTGTTTTATGTGTTATGAATATGTTATAGTTTTTGGGCATTTTTGACGTATACAGGTGGGTCCAAGATAATCCTAGGGTGGGTGAGCTTGAGATAGCTCTCAAATGCATTGGGTAACAGGACAGAGGTAGAAATTAATGAATCTCCGATGAGATATAGAAAATGTATTATGATGGTTATTTTAATGAAACTCCCTATTTAGCTTGGATAACTATAACGTATGTATGATTTATATGACACAAGTTACCTTTATGATTTATGATTTATGGGTAATATTCATAAATCTTATGATTTCATAAGGTATTTTATCATTGAAAGGTATTATTTCCTTGAATTGTATTTATTGATTGGTTAATGTTTTCATTCCATATTTTATAACCCACAATTAGGTTTTTATGCTCATCCTATGTTTTTGAAATGTTTCCATAGGACATAAGGATGAATACTTTCATGGATCGGATCATGGAAAAGTCATGTTGTCTATAACTTATACTAGACATTCTACATTTTACGATTTTTTATTTTATGAAAAAAATAGATACTGAGTAGTAGTGTCTACATGTAATTTTATAGTTGATATGTAATAAATATGTCCTAATTATCTAAAACTGTAATCATGAAAAGATAATCAATTTGAATTATTCATTAAATTTAAGACTATGTAATGTTTTAAGGACAAGTCCTTATAAATGTTATCAGAGGTCGGTTTAAACAACTTTAGGGATTGGGAGTTTTAGTTAAACAAATGGTTAGACCCTAGGTCTATTATTTTAGTTAAATGCTTGTTTTAAATTTTTTTAGGTCAATGAAAAAATGATAAAAAGGGAAGGAGGAGCATCTCAAATGGCATTTTTATCTCATCGTGATGACATGATTGCAATAATTAATGCAATGTCATGTTAAGATGATTGTGAAACTTTATCTATCATAAAATTCATTTGAAATCAGTTTTTTGAGATATCAAACACCTCTATTATACATAAATATCATTTGGATCATGGGTTATATTTTATCAAATCCAATATTCTATATATTCACATATTTTCAAGAAAGGTGAATATTATCAAGGCATTATCAAATATTTTACCTTATCACCAAATTTTGAAGCATATTACGATTTTGAAAAAGGTGATGAAGAATGAGACCCTTGAACAACCTCTTAATATTTTATTTTACAATATATTCTCCCATAACATACTTATGGTATTTTAAAAGGACCACTAATTGAATGTTTAAACTCAAATTTGGTCTAACTATTTTATAAAAATCAGGTTTTATCACATGTTTTGAAATTATTGGTCATACATGATTATTTTTTGAAACTATTTTTCTAAGAACACCTATATGAACCAAGTTGTACAAGGTTTATTTCTATGAAGGAAAAAAATTATTTTTAAGGATCTATAAATCATTGTTGTAATTCATGAACCTTCTACCTAGGTAAAAAGATGATGATGAAACCATATGGACCCCATGATCAAGGTATGATATTATTTTTATTGGGCATAGTTTTATTTTATCATATGGATGTGAAACAAATTTTAATATATAGAATATTGATAAATTAATGTATTGGGATGAAAATTAAGGGAATAAGAAAACAATAGAGGTTAAAACAAGTTAGGATTATTTTATAGTTTTATAAAAAGGAATACCCGTAAGATTGGTGACAACCTGTCCCATCCGGAAAGGTTGTAGGAATCATTCCCAAAACTGTAGGGCGACATGGGTGCATCACCTACCACTTTCCTACATGAAGTCGCTAGTTTTTATCACTTATTAGTTTATGTTAAATGAATTTATAGATCAATAATAAGTTAATGTTGGGAACTTATGTTTTATCAAATGGATATTCCCAATATATGAAAATGATTTTTTATGTGAAAAACGTTATTTTGGAAGACGTTCTCTCTTTTGGGAATATTATATGCATAAGGAAAATAGGATACTATGGGTTCATATTTTTGGAGTAACTATTGAAATTTTATTTTGGAAGAATAAATGTTTTTATTGTGGACATGTGACGATTTGGGTTATTTATGGAAATTATTATCCTACAATAGAGAATATGTTATTAGATTAATTAATCTTTAGAATGAGACATTATGTGTAGTTGATGTTATTTAAAGATAAATGTTATGATTTCTCGTGAAAGACAGCGCGATCAAATTCATATGAGTATGGGGTTTTAATATTCGTTTGGATTATTTTAAATAATTTTATCGACAATTGTGTATTGAATGGTCTTTATTGAACATGTGGTATTATTTGTTGAATTTTTGAGATTAATAGTTGTTTTTATTTTTATAAATGATTATCCTTTTGAGGATTATCTGATCTTTTAATAACCTTTTTTGTTTCGGTTGATGTATAAATATAGGGTTAATATATTTTCCATCTTTTGTGGATAATGTGATATTCTCGGAGTTGATTATATGGATTTTGATGTGACCATGTCAGTTTGAATCCTCTTCGTTTGGATAAAATATGAGTTTGTGGTAGAATTATAGTAACAGATGAAAGTCTACAAGAAAAGTAAGTATGTTTAAATATGTTCTTATTCAAGCTCTTAAACAAATTAATCAAAATTAGGAAATGTAACATAAAAAATCATTTTCCATTAACATTTCTTCTTGGGGATTCAATGACCATTTAACAAATCACAATTTTTGTGATTTTCTGGTGGTTAACATTCTACTAATCATGTTTTCTACCACTCTCTATGATACCTTGATTGTTTGTTTCTCTTCCATATCCATGTTTTCCGACATGGAATCCTAGTTTGCGATGTCTTGGGTGACCTTGTTATTTCACTTTAATTCTTTTAATTTGATATTTTAAAGGACTCTTTTACCTATTTGGTACTTTCAATGAATTTTCCAAGCTTAATTTTAATAATTGGGTCGAAGCAATTCCCAATAAGCCGAAGGATGTTACATCCAAGGAAAATAAATAATATCACATGTTTATATTTATTAAATTTTTTGATGTAAATATTAATTATAATTTAAATGGGATGCTATGTTCTATTGAATACATGATATGTAATAACAGGTTTCTTTGAAAGCGTACATTGCACACAATGTTAAGTCATACTAAAAAAATATTATGATTATATTATTTTAAATAGTAGTTAACTCCTAGCCATAGAATTGGAGGTAATGGACAGAACTAACTACAATATCAATATACATGTTCGTTAAATGTTATTACATTTATCCAATAAATTTTAGATGAATAAAATAAGAAATAATCCGATTTTAAGTATAAATACTCTATTTTCATTAAAATTCTGATTTACCACCTATTGATGGAGAACCCTATTTAAATATATATTTTCTTATTTTAATAAATTATATTTTAAAAAATTATATTCTTTTTTATAATAGGGACATCAAATTTTACATTGGATAAATTTTTTGTATTTTTCTGATAAAGTTCATGTTTTATGAATAGTTAAAAATACTGTATTTTAATTCAAAACTGTCTTTTAATATAATTTATTTATATAGATATATCATCATTATAAAAATGTTTTAAAGTTAAATTTGATTATATATTTCCCATTTAAAAAAAATTTGGTCATTTTATGTATTTTCATGTTGAAATTGGATATAAACAAGTTTCAAACTTTTGATAGTTATTATTTTCTAAATACACGATTTTAATTTTGACTGCAGGAATATATTTCATATTAATTAATTCTACTTCTGTGATTTTAATTATGAAAAATTGATTCCATATTTAAAATCAAAAGGTCCAAAATTTTTAAATAGGTAACTTTAATTTTTAGACATTTTAAATATTTACCTTAGTAAATATTTTATTTACCATGGTTAAATTATAAATCTGGTAAATAAGGGTAAACAAATAATATCATAATAATATTAAATTACCCTAACATGTTTCATAATCCTATTGGTTGAAACATTTCCTACCATGGTCATCTTTGGGGTCGATTTCGGGACCCCGTGGAGCCACTTAAGAGTGATAATGACTTTTTATATTAATTAATTTAATGTATTGACAAAAATGGCATAAAGATATATCTTTTAATAAATCAATTAAGAAATTGGGTTATATAAATTATAAAATTTACTATATATATTCATTAGAAATAAAAATATTTTCCTAAATCATAATATATTTTTTATAATTTTTAGACATCAAATAAATTAAATTATTTATGACACAATAATGATTTATTGTTTTCCATATTAATGACTAATTTAAATAAATAAAATTATAAATATTAAAAAAATAAAAAAACTGTCCAATTAATTCTGGATGATTCTATTTAATACATGAGTCATATTATCTTCTACATTAATGAGTTTTGTATTTTTAGAAACCGAGAATCCTTATATATTAAGTTAATATTTTTTAAACATTCGTAAAGAGCCCCTCATCCCCCTAATTGGAAGCCCTCAGTTCGAACACATTCCTCCCAATTCGCAAGACCCTTAGATCACCCAAACTCTGGACAATTATTCTCACTATATTCATATTTTTCTCATAGAATCCATCCCTTGGGTAGAAGAAAATTCAATTAAACATTTTGGTTCAATCTAAAGGGAGATATCCGATTTAAAGGTAACTTATTCTCTTAACTAATTTTGTTTTATTTTATTCTCCAACCAACTAAACTATTTTTATTCAATAATATTATAACAGAAACTATATCCTAAAAATACAATTTTTTTGTTATGGGATGGATTTAAACAACACTTACTCACACCTCCATCTAATGGTTAAAAAACATACTATTTCTTTGGATGAAGAACTTCTGCCACATGAAAAGATGATTGTTCAATTATCTATTACCTCCTCTCAGGGTAGAAACTATGATGGAAATGTATTTATATTTGATACATATTATATTTTTATTTTCTCTATTATTATACATTTTCCATTTATATCATACCATTATGGTTTCCATAATGGGCAATCACGATAATATAATTTGTGAACGTGCGGACTACCACCCCCTCAATGTGATATGACTCGTTCATGCCATACATGGAACATATAATGAATGGAGATAGTTATATTATATATTATATAATAATGTAATTATTATATACCTATTAATCAATATGTTTTTATTCCATTAAATATTAAATATAAATGAATGTAGCATTCATGCTTACATACGGCTTACTGTTTCCCTGAACGGTGCTTGTCATTTATTATTCCAAATGTTTTGTAAAATTATAAACAAAAATATAATTGATATTTATGAAATATATAATATCTAAATCATTAATATTATTTTTAATATAGTGGAATATTTACAACTTGGACATTTTTTAATTATATCACTTTCATTTTTGACTCACATTCCGAAGATTGACAAAATGTCATACATGATCTATAATAATTAACTTATTATAATTGAAATGTAATAAGTGATATAAAAGGAATAATAAAATTCCAAAATATTATTATGAATGTATAAATCAACTTATCTTTACTATTCAATAAGAACAAGGAACAAACGAGTTTCTTACCTCACTTTCAATTCCGTGAGATTTACATTGTTCGCCACTTATTTATTGCATTTGGTGTATTGTGTACTCCCATTTGATATATATTATCCTGAATCTCTTTATATACATGGTATTATGTCATTCATTTGGTGGTTATTAACTTTTGGTCATACGAATCAATTGATGTCCATGTTTTTCAAAAATGTTTATAATATTTAATTATATAGAAATTAATATTTTCAAATGATTATTGATATTATATTTTAAAAGTGGTATGGAACACATTGATTCCAAAAATAATTTTATTAAATGTTTTTTGTGGTTTTGAATTTTTTTTGATAAAGCCTTGATTAGGTTAATTTCCTGAAATGATATAATGTGATTGAAATGTGGAAATGTTCTCTATCGTTTACTGTTGTTTTATGTGTTATGAATATGTTATGGTTTTTGGGCATTATTGACGTATACACATGGGTCCATGATAATCCTACGGTGGGTGAGCTCGAGATAGCTTTCAAATGCATTGGGTAACAGGACAAAGGTATAATTTAATGAATCTCATAAGAGATATAGAAAATGTATTATGATGTGTATTTCAATGAAACTCTCTATTTAGCTAGGATAGCTAAAACAAATGTATGATTTATATGACACAAGTGACCTTTATGATTTATGATTTATGTGTACTATTCATAAATCTTATGATTTCATAAGGTATTTTATCATTGAAAGGTATTATTTCATTGAATTGTATTTATTTATTGGTTAATGTTTTCATTCCATATTTTATAACCCTTAATTAGGTTTTTATGCTCATCCCATGTTTTTGAAATGTTTCCATAGGACATAAGGATGAATAGTTTCAAGGATCGGATCATAGAAAATTCATTTTGTCTATAACTTATACTAGACATTCTATATTTTACAATTTTTTATTTTATCAAAAAATAGATACTAAGTAGTAGTGTCTACGTGTAATTTTCAAGTTGATATGTAATAGCTATGGCCTAATTATCTAAAACTGTAAACATGAAAAGATAATCAATTTGAATTATTCATAAAATTTAAGACTATGTAATGTTTTAAGGACGAGTCCTTATAAAAGTTAATAGAGGTCGATTTAAACAATTTTAGGGATTGGGAGTTTTAGTTAAACACATGGTTAGACCCTAGGTCTATTATTTTAGTTAAATGCTTGTTTTAAATTTTTTTTAGGTCAATGAAAAACGGATAAAAAGGTAAGGAGGAGCATCTCAAATGGAATTTTTATCTCATCCGGATGACATGATTGCAATAATTAATGCAATGTCATGTTAGGATGATTTTGAAACATTATTTATCATAAAATTCATTTGAAATCAGTTGTTTGAGATATCAAACACCTCTATTATACAAAAATATCATTTTGGATCATGGGTTATATTTTATCAAATCCAATATTCTATATATTCACATATTTTAAAGAAAGGTGAATATTATCAAGGCATTATAAAATATTTTACCTTATCACCAAATTTTGAAGCATATTACGATTTTGAAAAAGGTGATGAAGAAAGAGACCCTTTCACAACCTCTTTATATTTTCTTTTATAACATATTCTCCCATTAAATACTTATGGTATTTTAAAAGGACCATTAATTGAATGTTTCAACTCAAATTTGGTCTCACTATTTTATAAAAATCATGTTTTATCATATGTTTTGAAATTATAGGTCATATATAATAATTTTCCGAAACTATTTTTCTAAGAACACCCATATGAACCAAGTTGTACAAGGTGTATTAAATGAATGAATAAAATTACTTTTAAGGATCTATAGATCATTTTTGTAATTAATGAACCTTCTACCTAGGTTAAAAGATGATGATGAAACCATATGGACACCATGATCAAGGTATGATATTTTTTTATTGGGAATAGTTATATTTTATCATATGGAGGTGAAACAAATTTCAATATATAGAATGTTGATAAATTAATCTATTGGGATGAAAATTAGTGGAATAAGACATCCATAGAGGTTAAAACAAGTTAGGGTTATTTTATAGTTATATAAAAAGGAAAACCCGTAAGATTGGTGAAAACCTGTCCCATCCAGAAAGGTTGTAAGAATCATTCCCACAACTGTAGGGCGACTAGGGTGCATCACCTACCAGATTCCTACATGAAGTCCCTAGTTTTTATCACTTATTAGTTTATGTTATATGAATTTATGGATCAATAATAAGTTTATTATGGGAACTTATGTTTTATCAAATGGATATTCCCAATATATGAAAATTATTTTTTTTATGTGACGAATGTTATTTTGGAAGATGTTCTCTCTTTTGGGGAATATTATATGCTTAAGAAAAATAGGATACTACGGGGTCATACTTGTGGAGTAATTGTTGAAATTTTATTTTCGAATAATCAATGTTTTTATTGTGGACATATGACGATTTGGGGTATTTATGGAAATTATTTTCCTACAATAGAGAATATGTGATTAGATTAAATAAACTTTAAAATGAGACATTATGTGTAGTTGATGTTATTTGGAGATAAATGTTTTGATTTCTCATGGAAGACTATGTGATACAATTCTTATGATTATGGGGTTTTAATATTTGTTTGGATTATTTTGAATAATTTTATGCTTAATTGTGTATTGAATGGTTTTTGTTGAACATGTGGTATTTGTTGTTGAATTTATGAGATTAATAGTTGTTTTTATTTTTATAAATGATTATCCTTTTATGGATTATCTGATCTTTTAATAACCTTTTTTGTTTCAGTTGATGTATAAAGATAGGGGAAATATATTGTCCATTTTTTGTGGATCATGTGATATTCTTGGAGTTGATTATATGGATTTTGATGTGACTATGTCAGTTTGAGTACTCATCATTTGGATAAAATATGAGTTTGTGGTAGAATTATAGTAGCAGATGAAAGTCTACATGAAACGTAAGTATATTTACTTATGTTATTATTCAAGCTCTTAAACAAAATAATCAAAATTATGAAAAGTAACATAAAAAAACATTTTCCATTAATATTTCCCCTTGGGGAATCAATGAACATTTAACAAATCACAATTTTGTGATTTTATGGTGGTTAACATTTTACTATTCATGTTTTATACCACTCTTTATGAAACCTTGATTGTTTGTTTCTCTTCCATATACATGTTTTCTGACATGGAATCCTAGTTTGGGATGTCTCGGGTGACCTTGTTATTTCAATTTATTTCTTTTATTTTCATATTTTTAAGGACTCTTTTTCCTATTTGGTACTTTCAATGAATTTTCCAAGCCTAATTTTAAAATTGGGTTGATGCAATTCCCAATAAGGGGAAGGATGTAACATCCAAGGAAAATAAATAAAATCACATGTTTATATTTATTAAAATTTTCCATTTAAATATTAATTATAATTTAAATGGGATTCTATGTTCAATTGAATACCTGATACGTAATAACATGTTTCTTTGAAAGCATACATTGCACACAACGGTAAGTCATACTAAAAAATAATATTATTATATTATTTTAATTTGTAGTTAATTCCTAGCCATAGAATTGGAGGTAATAGACATAATTAACTTCAATATCAATATAAATGTTCGTTAAATGTTATTACATTTATCCAATATATTTTAGATGCATAAAATAAGAAAGAATCGGATTTTAAGTATAAATACTTTAATTTTCATTAAAATGTCGATTTACCACCTATTGATGGAGAACCCTATTTAAATATATATTTTATTATTTTAATACGTTTTATTTTACAAAATTATATTATTTTTTATAATAGGGACATCAAATTTTACATCGGATAATTTTTTTTGTATTTTTCTGATAAGGTTCATTTTTTATAAATAGTGAAAAATATTGTATTTTAATTCAAAACTGTCAGTTAATATAATTTATTTATATGGATATATCATCATTATAAATATGTTTTAAAGTTTAATTAGATTATATATTTACCAATTTAAAAAATATTGGTCATTTTATGTATTTTCATGTTGAAATTGGACATAAACAAGTTTCAAACTTTTGACAGTTATTATTTTCTAAATACACGATTTTTATTTTGACTACAGGAATAAATTTCATATTAATTAATGCTACTTCTGTGTTTTGAATTATAAAAAATTGATTCCATATTTAAAATAAGGAGGTCCAAATTTAGTAAATACGTAACTTTCATTTTTAGACATTTTAAATATTTACCTTAGTAAATATTTTATTTACCATGGTTAAATTATAAATCTGGTAAATAAGGGTAAAAAAATAATTTCATAATAATATTAAATTACCCTAAAATGTGTTCTAATCCTATTTTTTGAAACATTTCATACCATGGTCATCTTTTGGGTTAATTTCAGGACCCCGTGGATCCACTTAAGAGTGATAATTATAGATTATATTAAATAATTTGTAGTATTGACAAAAATGACATAAACATATATCTTTTAGTAAATAAATTCATAAATGGGGTTATATAAATTATAAATTTTACTATATATATTCATTAGAAATATAAATATTTTCTTAAATCATAATATTTTTTTATATTATTTAGACATCAAATAAATTAAATTATTTGTGACACAATAATGATTGCGTGTTTTCCACATTAATGATTGATTTAAATAAATAAAATTATAAATATTAAAAAAATATAAAACCTGTCCAATTAATATTGGATGATTATATTTATAACACGAGTCATATTATATTCAACATTAATGATTTTTGTATTTTTAGAAACTGAGAATCCTTATATATTAAATTAATATTTTTTAAACATTCTTAAAGATCCCCTCCTCCCCCTAATTAAAAGCCCTAAGTTCCAACACATTCCTCACAATTTTCAAGACCCTTAGATCACCCAATATCTGGCCAATTATTCTCCCTATATCTATATTATTCTCTTAGAATCCATCCCTTAGGTAGAAGATAATTCAATTAAACCTTTTGGTTCAATCCAAAGGGAGATATCTGATTTAAAGGTAACTTCTTCTCTTAACTTCTTTTGTTTTATTTTATTCTCCATCCAAATAAACTCTTTTTATTCATTAATTTTATAATAGAAACTATATCCTAAAAATAAAATTTTGTTGTTATGGGATGTATTTGAACAACACTTACTCACACCTCTATCTAATGGTTAAAAAACATACTATTTCTTTGGATGGCGAACTACTGCCACACGAAAAGATGATTGTTCAATTATCTCTTACCTCATCTCATGGTAGAAATTATGATGGAAATGTATTTATATTTGATACAAATGATAATTATATTTTCTCTATTATTCTACATTTTCCATTTATATCATAACATTATGGATTTTATAATAGGCAATTGCGATAATATAATTTGTGAATGTGCGGACTACCGCCCCGTCAATGTGATGTGAATCGTTCATGCCATACATGGAACATATAAAGAATGGAGATAATTATATTATATATTATATAATAATGTAATTATTACATACCAATTAATCAATACGTTTTGATTCCATTAAATATTAAATATAAATGAATGTAGCATTCATGCTTACATACAACTTACTGTTTCCCTGAATGGTGCTTGTCATTTCTTATTCCAAATGTTATATAAAATTATAAACACATATATAATTGATATTTATGAAATAAACTATATATAAATCATGAATATTATTCTTTATACAGTGGATGTTTTACGACTTGGAAAATTTTTAATTATAACAAGTTCATTTTTGACTCACATTCCAAACATTGACAAAATGCCATATATGATCTAAAATTACTAACTTATTATTAAAGAAATGTAATAAGTGATATAAAAGGAATAATAAACATTCAAAATATTATTAAGAAAGTATAAATCAGATTATCTTTATTATTCAACAAGAACAAGGAACAAACGAGTCATGTCGGACATGGGGTAAGGGGTTTCTTATCTCACTTTCAATTCCTTGAGATTTACATTGTTCGCCACTTATTTATTGCATTTGGTGTATTTTGTACTCCCTTTTGATATATATTATCATGAATCTCTTTATATACATGGTATTATGTCATTAATTTGGCGGTTATTAACTTTTGGTCATATGAATCGATTGATTACAACGTGGTAAAAGGTTATCATGTCACCTTTTATTCCCTTGAGATTCATGATATATTTACCAATACTTATATTTGTGTGATTTATTTACTTACCATGATTGTATTATTTGTGTAATATAATATAATTTAGGGTTATTTACATCTCTATTTTATGATATTTCTTTCATGTGGTGTATGTTTCCTAAGTTACCAAATCATTAAGGGGACTTTTTAACAAAATTTCCATTCCTTGGGTTAATATTATAATTCTTAATTATGTAATGCAATGATTATGTGTGAAATAAATATTTATTTATGTTGTAATTTCCACTCTCATTAGTGTGGATATACATTTTATACACATGATCACTCCATTGATAAATTCTCAATTCATTGACGTGAACTTGATAACATTAATTTTAAGTCAATTTTTATTTATTGAGGTAATCATCCATGTCATTGGTGTTGTTATTACAAAAATATATGTGAATGTTCTCTAATTTACTTACACTGATTATCCAATCCCATTGAGTGTATTTTTATTTTTCATAAATTATTATGTGATTTATTTATCCTTAAACTAAGGATTCAGTTTTTATAAGGGATTCCGTGTCAATTTACATTCTTTTGATATTTTATTGTTTTTAGAACCAATTCAATTTTATATGGTGTTAATACTATCCATTGACATATTATATAATGAATCCCATTATTTTCATGAAGCTATATTTTTTATTAATTTTAATCCTCAAATATTTGTATTGAATCATCTCTCAGTTTGTTAAAAACACTTTAACTAAAATATCAGTTAAAATGTTTTACTAATCAATTATTCTAAATATTTCTCATTAATGTACATGTTATTCAAAATGGTTTCTAGGATATATTTATTTGTACATTAATGTATTCAAATTATGATTCACTTAAAAAATTCAAACTAGAATGGGATACTTGGATTCAAAAAATCACATTATTAAGAGTTTTAAATGGTTTGGAAATTGGTTTGATAAAGAATTTTTTATGTCAATATCATGAAATGAAATATTGTGATTTCAATGTGGAAATTTTATCTTTAATTTAATCTAGTTTTCTGTGTAATTAATATGTTGTAGTTTTTGGGTATTTATTACATATATGGGCCGTTCTGTGATGAACCTAGGGGGGTGATCCCGAGATTGCTCTCTAATGTATTTGGTAACGTGGAAGAGGTAAATGTTAATGTTTCCCATAAGAAACATAGGGAATATACTGTGATGGGTATTCCAATTTAACTCCCTATGTAGCTGTGATAGCTATAATGTATCAAGGTTTTGTATGCCACAAGTTACCTATATGATTTATGATTTCTATGTTCTATTCATAAATCTAATGATATCATAAGGTATGTTATGATTGAAAACTATGGCTTCATTGAATTATATTTATTAATGGGATAATGTTTTAATTCCTTATATTATAACCCATACTAAGCTTATAATGCTCATCACCAGTATTTGAAATTTTTTCCATAGGAATTCTGGATGTATAGGGTAAATGATGGGATCAAGGAAAATTCATGTTGTCTAAATCATAGAAATAGATATGTAATATTTTATGAGTATTTATTTCATGAAAAATTTGATACTAAGTAGTAGTGTTATGTTTAATTTTCATGTTGATATGTAAAAGTTATGGCCTACTTCTCTAATACTCTAAACCTAATAACATCCTCAATGTGAATTATTCATTTAATTCAAGATTATGTAATGATTTATGGCTGGGTCCTTATATTGTCACTGTTGTTGATAACATTTCTATTGTTTATTAATCCTTTGAAACTAGGATCAGAAAAATTGGCTAAAAACCCGATGGATAAGACTAAGTATAATAAAACTTTTATAAGAAATTCAAGGAATATTGTTAATTCATAGATCAATATGATTATGGAATATTAAGCCTGTATTTTTAAAAATAAACTGTATTTGGAAATAAAACAAATGTATGTTGGGGAAATAATTATAAAAAAATAAATATTTATCTTAACATAATTATTTCAAGTTTCAGGATAATAGACTATACAATGAACCTAGTTTGATAGTCATATGTGAAATTTTTTGGTTATTAAAAAACAATTTATGTACCAATATAATGGACATAAATGAATTGATAGTTTTCACAACATAATTGGAATCATTATAATAGAAAAAATATACATTAACCTATTGGTCCATATGTTAGGAAATAATTGTCATTTATATAAAATTACTTATAGTTTTATATGATTTTGATGGTAATTTTAATAAATCCTGAACATTAATCATTTAATCATATTAGTTAATTATTGTAAGTATGACAAAAATTGTTGATATCCCATGTAAAGGTAAGTGTAATGATTTACCTAGTGATATGCATAATAAAATGGGAATTATAATTAGAAATATTATAAAAAAACATTGGCCTTTCTCAAATTATGTTATATATATAGAATAATTTTGTAGTTCCAATCACATCATAGTAATGAAGGATCAAAACTCATGACTTTCTAGAGTAAAATAAGATAATGAGAAGATTGTATAGACTCATACGTTCCATGATTATGGGATAAATTTACAAGAAGAATATATAAATTATAAGGGATTATTTTTTTTATTGTTTAAATATCAAATTATAAAAAATCAATGGATTTATGATGTATTATATATTGGAAATATGGGGATTTATTTTTAAAAATTAACAAAATACGAGAGAGTCCCTAGAAAAAGGATGTAAATATGTAATATTAATCTTAAAATTAATTTATTGACATTCCAAAATCCTTTAAATATTAGAATCATCTATTTAGTTGAATGGTAGTTTATGAACATATATTTAGATCAATGATTAAATAATTATTTTAACATGTTAATCACAATAATGATAATTTCATTGGATCAAGGAAAATTATTTATTTTATTACCACATATGTTTTTTAATAAAATTAGAATATAGAAAACCAATAATATGTCTCACAACACATTGTATATGTCATGGTTGTGGGGATTTTAACAACCAACCAAAGGAAAATAAAGGGGATGATCCTCCCACAATCCAACATGATGTACAGGTTAGTAGAACATTTTTAATTATATTATTTAGTGGATAAAAAATTATTTTTTATTGGTAATGATATTAAAAAAGATGTTTCTTTTTTATGGATTTTTATGTGCATTGTGATATTTTGGGAAATATTATAAGGGGTTCAGATATGTATATATATCCTTCATGTATAATTTAATTTATTATTTGGGAATAACTATAATTATTTTCATAAAGTTAATTTTGAAGGGTATGAGATGTACATCGAGGTTAACGAATTATTAAATATTGTTGTTATTGTGTTTATTATGGATATTGGTTTATTTATTAATGGAATGATAAGTGATAAACTGTTTGTTTTATTATTGAATTTTTAGATGAAATTATTCATTTTCAATTTCATAATTATCTTATTGTTGCCCAAATTTTTAAGTTTTTTTAGTAATATGAGAAATATATTATTACACTTTTATGAATATTTTGATTTGTTAAAATATGTTGTTAGTGATAATGGATAAAGAACTACTTATTGATTACATATTCTATAGTGGAATATAATATGTGGATAGTAAATCAAGCACTACAAAAGGGTGAAGTTGTGTATATGAAATAAAAATATTTTGTTTTTTTATATTAACTAGTGTGCAATATATTTAAAGATAAATAATAAATAAAAATAGCAGAATGATCATGAAAATTATATCTTATTAACTTCATATCAGATGAATAAATGGTCTTTTTATTCATCAATGATTTATAGTTTTGTAAATTTTTACTTTCTCATGATCAATATCAGTATTCTAATCAATAAACTCATCAATATTCAATAAATATTTTCACTTTACATCCGTGTAATTGTTTCCACATCCCACCGCTTCTCTCCAAAATGTGATGCTACATATTTTATATTTTATATGAACTTTTAATTTCACACTTTCACTTTATATGTAGATGTTTTGGTAAACCATTTTCTAATTTGGGTTTTCCAAATACGAATTATTGATTTTAAACCACGACTATTAAGAGGATGATCAAATTACTAGAATGAAATATTTTCAAGGGGTAGAATGTAATAGGATGATAAATTATAATACGTGTACCTTTAAATAAAACTAAATTCATTGATTTCATGTGTTACAATATATAATTAGTTAAATGATCCATTATAAAATATTAAATAGAATTACTTAGAAGTGAATAATATATCAAAGGCACTAAATTGGAGGGTATAAATTGATTTCAAAAGATTATAATTTATATTTAAAGTTTTAACTCATTGTATATTTATATAAAAATATTAATAAATAATAAGTAATCCTTAATAGCTTAATTTTTTCTTCTATATTAAATATTTTCTCATCAAAAATAACATTAATTCCATTTATGATGAAATATAAAAATACTTTTTCTGAAAAATTAAATATTTAATATTCTAAATAATAATAATTTTTCAAAAAATAATATCCACATTAATACGGGTTCATTTTATTTTAATATTTCATAAAATATTGATTTTAAAGTGGACTATGGAAAATATTTAATTATTTATAAAATATATTTATTTTTTAAAAATCTAAAAATTTAAAACTCCAATCAATACATTAATTATAATTTTTTAATAATTTGATTTATATATTGTATAAAATTAAATTAAACTAAAATATTTTTTTATATTATAATAATTTTTAGGCTATAAAACACATATTTTTTAACACTATTTAAAAATTTAAAATGTTTCTCCATTTTTAATAATTATAAATATTATAATAAATAATTAATTAATATAAATTAATACATTTTACATATTAATTACTAATAATTATTATAGATATTATAACTTTTCATAGTGTTATAATTTGATCATCCTTTATTAAGAAATGCAATTATTGAAAAATTGGATTTTGACGCATCTGTGGGTTTACCATTAAAATGTACTATGCCTTTTAGGTAAATGAAATTGAAAAAAGGTTTCAATTTTTTTAAAAATAAAATTTCTATTATATAATATGAAAATCTTAATTTTTTTTATCATAATGAATAGTGTAAGAAATATTTTTTATTTACCATTGTTAAGGTAATTATGGAATAGGAGAGGAACTAAAAATGAAGGGTTTTAAATGACCCAAACCATGTAGTATTCTTTTTTAAAGTTATATATTTACCTTATAACATATATGGTTTCATAATTGTAAAACATTAAGCCTTCTAGCATGTGAAAAATGTTGATGCAATTTTATACATTATAAAATTTTATGTGTGTCCTCTAACCAATATAAAAAAATTTCACCACCTATTCTATAATCAAGAAAATTTAGAAACCCATTTTGTATTAAAATTCCTAAAAATGATTATAAATCCATCTTGTACCTTAGATTGTTTGAAATGATAATAAATCCATCAAATGACTGATTTTGGTGAAAACATAAAGAAGGTGTTCATATGAGGCGTACCTTCCTTAATATAGCATCTGATTATTTTTATTCTTCCATATCTGAAAAGAATTCTGACAAATTGATGAAATAAAACCCTCATTATATAAAATATATATAATTATATCTGTTTTTTTATGTAAATGGACTGACCTACATCAATCTCCCCTAGAATCAAAAATTCAAATGAACACATTAATTGGGTGTACAAAAGACTAACTCTCTAACAAACCCTTGAAATTCATTTTCATTCATATATTTTCAGAGATTAATAATATGAAGTATTTAATGTTTACATATGTTATTTGTGAAATTTTTTTACATGTGGAGTTATTTTTTAAACAAAACCTTGTCAAAAACAAGAAAAAATTAATTGGTATCTTAATAAATGGGAAAGCACAAACATATCAGGAAATATAGTCAGGGTCCCCAAGGGTTAGAAACTAGAACTTGGAATCAAACAATACAAATGGGGGGGGGGCATTGTAGTGATGTAAAATATAATAATAAATCCTGAAACAAGTTGGTAAATCAACAACTTTGAAGAAAAAATATAACATAAGTAAACTAGGAAAAACAATAACAATCAATGTACATAAAAAACATATGGAAAAATCAATGTGAATAAGAAATCTATAATATAATGGATGTTTAACATGTGGAAAAAACACCACTAGTCACATTGATCACTCAATGTTCCCTGAGAAAATAATTATCAACCACCAAAAATAGGCATTATCCCTTTTCTTATGAAGTGATTTATAAAATCTACAGACACATGAATGGTAAGGAAGGGTGTGTCCTGACTCGTCCTCGGGGCCCGTGACGTGACTACCCAAAGCCAACTTTCCATATACCAGAGGCTAGCGACTAGCACCAAAGGCGAAATCCCGATAAATGGGAAGGAATTTCATTTTTAACATGTAATACACACACAGTCTGAAGACAAGCGGTATAGGCCACAACATAAAATAAATACCAAGTAAAACTGAGTACAAAAGTATGTGATGAAATAAAAGGGGCCGGATATACAATCCCAACAGTAACGTACAACTACAGAAAAGTAAATAGCAACTACTTAGTCATCTTCTAGGAATCCCAACTGAAGGGTTGGTACAGATGGCCTCCTCAGCACCTCAGGTCTATCCATCAGCTCTGTGTACATCTATAAATGTGGAATACCTCGAGGTATCAATCAGCTCCACAACACTCTGCCTCGATCAGTGTTGTATGTCATCTGCAACCAACACAACGAAGTGCGGACATTTCCCGTGCATGGGTGAGTATAACAATAATTAGTAGGGACCCCGAGACCCTCAAAGGTCACCCAAAATCCATGAATGATATACCACAGAAGAAAGATACAATCACAAAATATCAACCAACCAAACATAGGTATGTAACCATACATATACCAAAGTAATGAATCTCAGTTCAGCTACAACTCTCGAGCCCAAGCACAACACAGTCCACATTGGAGGTAAATTCAATCACATCGATGATAATGATTTAATGTCAAGACTCAGCTCCTACAGGTATACATCTATTGTATAGTGATAGAGATGATCAAATATAGTCACAGATTAATCTATGCTATCGAAACCACATAGGATACTAAACCAGCTAAGTTGTCAGACCCATAGAGGATAGAAGACCAGCTACTCTGTCGGACCCACACATGATACAACAATAGAAGTCAAAAAATTTCGGACCCACACATGATACAAGAACATTAGTCATCGATGTCGATCCCATGGAGGAGTCTGGTACAATATTAATCATCGTCGAACCCACGGAGGATCCCAGTACAGTAGTCATTGCTGCCGAACCCACATAGGATTATGGTATATTAGTCATTGCAGTCGCAACCAGCTCTAGGGTTCCTGCACACAACACACTTGATTCCCTGAAGGGTCGTATCTTTGAGAAAAGGTGTTGATACATCAACTATCATGAAAAGCAAAGTTTATGTATCTCTAAATTACAACTCATCAAAAGGAACCCAGTGCGACAGACGGTGTGTCAATCGGGCACCCGATCTGAGAGTTATCTGCTTTTCCGTTCCAGAGGCCCGGTTGGATTTACGCTCATTCCAAACCCGGGCGTTTTTCAAATATGTTCGAAACTCACATATAGTATCACAAAAGGATCATCTCGTCGCAAGTATCCCAGTGTCGTGGACGACACATCGATCAGACATGCAGTCTAGAAGTCATTCATGTTTAAGTTAAACGGGCCCAGCCCATCAATCCCATTGGGCTGGTGGTTCGACCCGACCCCATTCGGCGGGTCCGACCTGGATAGGGGTCACCCTAGCCCGGTGGAGCGCGACCCACCCAGGGACCCGGCCCGGCGGGTCCAACCCGGCTGGGGGGTCGGCCTGGCCCTGGTGGGGCGCGACCCACCCGCAGACCCGGCCCGGTTCGCGGGCTGGTTCGGCTCGCCTGGAAGCACCGAGTAGTGCCACTCCTCCTTGCTACATGGCTGGCCGAAGCCGGCCACTTTTGTGCGGTGCGACCAGCCCACACATTGGGATGATGTTGTTTCCACGAGGTGCTAAGCGTCGCTGTGGTTCCCTTCAGCCCGGCCGGCAGGCGGCCGGACAGTTGGTCCGCCGAGTGGCTCGTGGAAGCGGGCCGCGTTTCCTCTACTTCAAGGTGCCTAGCGGTGCCATGGTTCTACCGCAGTACAGGATTTATCTAGCCAGTTCTTCCAGCCCAACTATCATGAGACCATCCAGTTCTTCTTCAGCTGAGCAGCCCGCAGTTTCTAGCCCCAGTTTCCTCCCAAGCGGCCGGTGCGATGGTGCCAGTATGGCCCAGCCTTCAGTTACCGCCACCTTCAATCGTTTCCGCCTTCGGTCGCCACCACCTCAAGACCGTGGCCTCATTCCGTCGGCACAGTGCAATGGCACCACACCCTTCCGACTCCACCTCTATCACCAACATAAACATGGTTTTACGGAGGCACATCGGGCCGTGTTTGTTCAGCCCACACCTTACGCATTAGATTATATCAACATTGATCACCATCAACCAAAATCAATCTCCAAGGTACGAGGGTATCATACACACATATAAATAAATAAATAATCCTTATTTCCCCTACCTCGATTCAAGGTACGTTGTCTAAGTCGCGGAAGACGACATCAAGAAAGTCGAGCGTCATGGAAGACAGACATCTTTCTGTCAATATTGGTGGGAAAGACATTTGTGACGTTGTTTGCAGGTGGCGTATTCCTATTTGGCGTGGAGGAAGAATAATGAAGATGAGTGTTTATTGTCGGCGTCACCATTCTTCGTCGAGAGAGGAAATTGTTCTTCGTTGGAAGAAGGCCCTCTCTATTCTCCAAAGCTCCACCGACACAATATGTGCCAACCCAAAAATAATATCTTGGTTATTATTTTTATTCATGATATTAATTTAAAAAAAAATCAAATTTGGTGATCCATTTAAATAATTTCTAATTAATTAATTGAGTGTTGGCATCTTTAATGGAAGGAGGTAAAAGGTTTAAGAGTTAAAGGGGGTTCAAGGGAGTTAAAGGGGTAGTTGAGGGGTTAGGTGCTCGTGTGGGACCCTCCACACATTATACCCTCACGGGAGGTTATGTGGGGTGTGTACCCCACCTCCAACTTCTCTTTGGAGAAGATAACAACCCCCTTACCAAAAATTATGTAATACATAATTTTTATTTATTTTAATAAAAAATCCAAAAAATTAACTTCTCCTCCCGACCAAATGCAACTGGGGTAAAGGTCCCCTTAGGGGAATAAAGACTCTGCGAGTTCATCGTTGTCCTTGGATTTCAATTCCGAGCACCGGTTCAAAAGATAAAAAATCTCCCATGTACGTTTCTTGAATGTACCCGAACATTACTTCATAAAATGATTCCAGACACACCAAGCCTCGGAATTAGGTGCCGTAAGAAACTGAAGACTCGTAAAATTATAAAGAATTTATAAAAATAATTTCCAGACAATTTCCTGGTATTTATATTATCCCCACCTTAGGGCTTTATGTCCCCATAAATCTACAACATACACTATGGAAACAAATGAGGGTACTGAGCATGCATCTGAGCCTCCTGCTCCCATGTGCTCTCCTGGAGGTTCTCGTGATGCCAGTGAATGCGTACCAGAAGAATAGACTATCCATGATGGACCTGATCCTTTAGATCCTCAATATCTACTAAGACGTCTATGAAAGTCTCCTCGTCATCGATCTCCAGCTCCCCATGGTCGATGATGAGGGGTGGGTTGTGAATGTATCTACTTAGCTGAGATATGTGGAAGAGCTTGTGCACCCGATGCAATAGATGTGGAAGTGCAAAGAGGTAAGATACCTTTCCTACTCTACTGAGGACCTAGAATGATCTGATGAATCGTGGAGATAACTTTCCACCTCATCCAAATCTCCATAGACCCTGTCGAGGTGAGACCCATAGAAAGACGTGGTTGCTATCCTCAAAATCCAGTGGTCTCTGTCTCCTATCAGCATAAGACTTATGTCTTCACTGTGCAGTCTTCATCTGCTCCTAGATGATCTGAACCTTCTCTGTCATAGCCTGAACCATCACTGGTCCTACACGTGCTGAATCCCCTTGGTCAATCCAGCACATAGGTGATCTATATGGTCAGCCATAAAGTTCCTCGTAAGGGGCCATCCCAATGGTGGAGTGGTAGTTGTTGTTGTATGAAAAGGATATCTTCCACACAACTACCTGCTCTGACTCCACTCCTAGTAGTTGAATGACCGATCTATTTCAATGATCATCTTCTACAATGTTCCTCTTCCAAGGAGTATAGACTATCTCGAATTCATAGACCTAGAGAAACTCGAGCCAATGTCGTTGTCTCAGGTTCAGGTCCTTCTATGAGAAGTTGTACCTGAGACTCTGGTTGTCAGAGTAGACTGTAAAATTCCCACCCACAAAATAGTTCCACCTCATCTTCATGGAAAATACCACTGCTTCTAACTCTAGGTTATGGGTACCGTAGTTCTACTCATGTTGTCTCAACTACCACAAACCATACATGATCACTGATCACTCATGCATTAGGACACACCCGAGTCCGGTCCCTGATGCGTCGTAGTAAACTATGTCCCTACACCATCCTCTGGTAGCCTCAGTATGGGTTCACTGGTCATCCTTTGCCTCATCTCATGAATTCACTACTGGCATCTCTCGGACAACACGAAGGGTTTCCCCTTCTTTGTCAATGCTGAAAATAGATCCATAACTCTGGAGAAGTTTGGCACAAATCTCCGATAGTATCCATCCAGACCCAAGAAACTCCAAAACTCAGTCACACTCCTATGTGGATCCCATGTAAGTACTAAATCGATCTTCAATGGGTCCACATCAACTCCAGCCTACAAGAGGACATTCCCCAAGAAGTGAACCTCTCGAATCCATAACTGGCATTTCAAGAGCTTACCATAAAGCTGGTGCTCTCAGAGTGTGTCCAGTACTACCCAAAAATGTTAGGTGTGCTCCTCCTTAGTAGTTGAGTAAATCAGTATGTCATCGATGAATACTATGACAAATCGATCAAGGTAAGGTTGGATGATCTGGTTCATGAGACTCATTAACACTACTGGAGCGTTGGTTACGCTGAAGGGCATAACCCTGAACTTGTAGTGCCCATAACGACACCTAAAATTCATCTTCTACACATCCTCATATTGAACATTGAGCTGGGGATAGCTTGACATGAGGTATATCTTCGAGAACCATTGTGCTCCCATGAGCTGATCAAAGAGGTCGTCAATCCTCGGGAGTGGTTACATGTTTTACAGTTATATGATTCAGGTGAAGGTAGTCAACACATAGTCACAAGATCCCATCCACCTTCATTGGAAAGAAAATCAGGGATGCCCTGGGTGAAACACTAGGTCAGATAAATCCCTTCCCCTACAAGTCCTCTAGTTGTACTTGCTGTTCAAAAAGCTCGACGGGATCCATCTGATATACCGGAGTATATATCTATGTTTTCTTGGGGTATAGGTCAATGTAGATGTCTACGTCTCTACAAGGAGGTAGTCCTGGAATGTCGCTAGGAAAACATCTACATACTGATCCACCACAATAAGAAAATTAGGACTCTGCACATCAATAGCTCCAATGATAATACTAACAAACTGATGTGTGATCGGCTTCCCCCTCCTTTGCATAAGTCCATCCTTCACTGCAGAGGCTCCCTTCTCGCTGGTGATGGTGAACCTGGTCCCATCCGTGCGGATACACTATACTTTTCACCTAATATAGGCGATCTGATCATAAACTGTGGATAACCAGTCCATACCCAAGATGATGTCATATGGCCTAGACGACTCTACAAGAAGATCCTAGCCAAAGCTCTCGCCTCCAAGAGTATGTTCACACTGCCCATACCTGTTCGTAACAGTCGTCTACTCCCATAGGAGTCTCTAGTAATAAGGATCGAGCCAATGGCTCCATCGGAATCTCCGAGATCCGAACAAGGGCAGCAGTATTAAAAGAATGAATCTCACCTGTGTCTATTAGTACTACATCTAGGGTGGAGTAGACACAGATAGTAACTCGAATCATCTCAGGTACTCCATGGTATTAGGCTTCGACTACCTGAATCCAAGCCCGCCTCTGTCCGCAAGCTCGCTGTTGTCGGGGTGGACCTCCTGGTGGTTGTGGTGGTAGTGCCTCGAAATTCTGTCCACCACCCACTACTCGTCTAGCTCCTCTGCCACGTCCGCCTTCTTCCGAAGGACCACTATGGTCAAACCTCGGCCTCTGCCTAGGAGGTACCTCTACTATTTGATGCTCATCTGCATGGCGGGTTGGGAATTCACGAGCCATGTGGCCCTGCCTGACAGATGCATAGAATTGCCTTCTCATCGTAAGCCTGGCTCTATTTCATGGGCCCTGAACAACCAAACCTATATCCTAAGGTCGCCCACATGATGGCATGGTCCACTTATACCTCTGTATCAACTGTCTACTATCGGCTGCAGAATACTCCGCTATGTGTGGTTCTACAGTGGGTCTCATCACTGGTGATTGCTCAGCGATAAAAATCTCCACTAGAAGGGCTCTCTTTAGCACCCCCGCCTATGTCAGGATACTGAGGGGAATCATCAAATCCATGATCTCATGCCTGAGTCCATGCATGAATGTTCGTGCCTTGAGGAATGGTTCTCGTACCATATCCGTGGAGTTGCGTGAGAGGTCGATGAACCTCACTGAGTACTGAGCTACTATCATGTTGCCCTACTGCAGATGAAGTAACTCCTGAATCCGCACAAAATGAAGGGTGGCTGGAAGAAACTTTGTGTGGAAGAGACTCTCGATGTTTGTCCAGAGTAATGATGCCTCTTCATGCACCTAGAGCATCATGCTCCACCATCTACCTACTACTGCGTGCAAGAGACTCGTGGAAAGGATCACCATAAGGTCACCTACTTTATCCACCAATCTAAAAACTCTCATGACAGCCTCTAGCCAATCTTCATCTACTTCTGGGTCCATCTCTCCCCGGAACCTGAGTGTCCGCTATCGGTGGAACTTGTGAAATGCACTTTGGTGGTGTGCACTCTCTGCTGTTGGGGATGGTTGTATTGGTGGCCCATCTAATAGTGGTACCGCTGGTGACTCTTCTCTGATGGGGCCCTGCACCGAGGCCTCATCGCTCGGTGGGCTACCATCTCGTACATAACTCGAAACCATAGCTGGATTCCTTAATGATGCCATCTTGAAATGAAATAAGTGTGACACAGTTAAAATAGTATACATGGTGAGATAACACAATGTAATCATGAAGAAAACATTTTTTAAAGGAAACACATAGGCAATCTGTGTTTTCCTGCACTGAGTCAGAAATCAGAGGTCAGGGTCCTCTTGTATGGATACGTCGGTCACCGCACCAACAATGGTTTCCTTAAAGTGATAACCACACACAAAACACAAAACACTATTTCTGTTTAAATAATCAGAGTCTATGTTTTGTGGATGAACCGACTCCCCTCATACCAATTTTTCACGACCAATCCTCGGGGCCTGTGATGTGACTACCCCAAGCCCGCCTTCCATCGTCCAGGGGATCGCGACTACCACCAAAGTTGTAATACCGATAAAAGGGAAGGAATTATCTTTTTAACCTGTAACACACACACTGTCTGAACTCAAGCATTTGAGGAAACAACTAAAAAAACACCAAGTAAAACAGAGTACAAAAAAAAGTGCTGAAAGAAAAGGCGCTGGAAATACAATCCCAACCGTAAAGTAGAACTATAGAAAAGTAAACAGAAACTACTGAGTCATCCTCCAGGAATCCCACATGAAGGGTGGGTATATATGGCCTCCTCATCACCTCAGGTCCATCCATCCACTCGGTGTACCTCTCGCCAGGTGGTCCACCTCCGGGTACCATACAGAACCACAACACTCTGCCTCGATCAGTGATATTCGTCGTCTGCAACCAATAAAATGAAGTGCGGGCATTGACCCTGTTAGGTTGAGTATAATGATACTCATTAGGGATCTCAAGACCCCTGAAGGTCTCCCAGAATACATGACGGATATACCACATAAGAAAGATAAAATAAGGAAATATCAACCAACCAAACTTAGGTATGTTCCCATACATATACCTATGTTTTCAATCTCAATTCAGCTCCAACTCTCGATCCAAATCAAATCCCAATTCTCACAGGAAGTAAAGTAAATCACATAAATGATAATTATTGAAATTCAAGACTCATCTTACAATGGAATACATCTCTTGTATAGCGACAGACATGTTCATATGTAATCACTGATTCATCTATGCTATCGGAACCACATTGGATACTAGACCAGCTAAGCTATCGGACCCACACATGATACAAGATCATCTACTCTGTCGGACCCACACAGAATACAAGAACAGAATTCAACACTGTCGGACCAACATAGGATACAAGAACAATATTCATTGATGTCAAACACATGGAATATTCGGGTATAATAACCATTTTTGTCGAACCCACAGAGGATCCCAGTACATTAGTCATCACTACTGATCCCAAGTAGGATTCTGGTACAGTAGTCATTGCAGTTGCAGCCAGCTCTAGGGTACCCACACACAACACGCTCGATACCAGGAGGGTCCGCTCCTCGAGCAAATGGTTCAATACATCAACTATCACGAATTCCATATTTGATTTATCCCGAAGTTCTGACTCATCAAAAATAATCCAACACGACAGACGATGTGTCAATCAGACTCTTGGTCTAAGAGTTAATGGCTTTTTTGTTCTAGAGGTCCCGGTTGGATTTACGCTCATTCCACACCCAAACATTTTCCAAAGTTTTCAAAAACTCACTTAGAGTATTACAAATGTACCGTCACGCCACAATGATCCCATTTCCCCAGAAGGCACGTCGATCAGATTCGTGGTCTAGATGTTATTCACGTTTAAGTGAAATGGGTCCGGCTCGTCAAGCCCTGTGGGATGGAAGGTCGGCCTGACCCGGTTCGGTGGGTCTGACTCGGCTTGGGGTTCGGCTCGGCCCGGTGGGGCGCGACCCACTTGCGGACCCTACTCGGGTCGTGGGCCGGTTCGGCTCGCCCGGCGATACAGATCGGCGCCGCCCCGCCTTACTGCCTGGGCGACCAAAGCTAACCGGTTTTGTCTGGCGCGAGCGGACCACATAGTAGGCCGTTGATTATCCCATATGGAGCCAAGCGGCACCACATTTCCCTTCAGCCTGGCCGGTTCATCTTCGGCTGAGCGGCCCGCTGTTGCAGGCTGTGGTTTCCTTCCATGCCACCGGCGTGATGGTGCTGGTCCGTCCCGACCTTTGTTCATCGCTGCATACAGTTTCTTCCGCCTTCAGTCGTCACCATCTCAAGACCGTGGCCTCCTTCCTCAAGCGCAGTGTGATGGAATCGCACCCTTCCAGCTCCTCCTCCGTCACCAACCTAAAGAAGGTTCAACGGAGGGACGTCGGGTCATGTTTGTTTGGCCCGCACCCTCCGTGATATCCACTTGATCACCATCAACCAAAATCAATATCCAAGGTACAAGTGTATAATACACATTTATAAATAATTAAATAATCCTTATTACCCGTACCTCGATTCATGGTACGATGTAGAAGTCACGAAAGATGACATCGCGAATGTCGGGCGTCACGCAAGTCTGACATAATTCTGTCAACGTTGGAGGAAAATATATTGGCAATGTTCTTTGTGTGCAGTGTATTATCCCTTAGCACAAAGGAAGAATGAAAAAGATGGGCCTTCTTCATGGGCGTCACCATTCTTCGTCGAGAGAGGAAATTGTTCGTCGTTGGAAGAAGGCCCTCTTTATTCTCTAAAGCTCCACCAACACAATATGTGCCAACCCAAAAATAATATCTTGATTAGTTTCTTTATTCTTGATATGAATTTCAAATCAATTCAAATTTGGTGAGACATTTAATTAATTGCTAATTAATGAAGTGAATGCTGGCATATTTGATTGATGGAGGTGAAAGGTTTAAGATTTAAAGTGGGTTCATGGGAGTTAATGGTGGAGTTGAGGGGTTAGGTTCTCAGGTGGGACCCACCATGCAATATCATCTCATTGGAGGTTATGTGGGGTGTGGGCCCCATCTCCAAATCCTCTTTGGGGAAGATAACCACCCCCTTAGCAAAAATAATGTAACACATAATTTTTATTTATTTTAATAAGAAATCCCTAAAACAAACTTCTCCTCCCAACCAAACGCAACTACGGTAAAGGTCCCCTTAAGAGAATACTGATGATGTGAGTTCATCGGTGTCCTCATATTTCAATTCTGAGTACTGATACAAAAGATAAAAAAACCCGCACATACGTTTAATGATCGTACCCAAACAAAACGTCATAACATGATTTCGGACAAACCGGGACATGGAATCACGCGCCCTCACAAACTGAGGACTTGAAAAATTCCATAGAATTTAAGGAAAAAAATTCCTCAAAAGATACTGGTATTTATAGGGTGAGAGTTTAAAATAACTATTGGTTCTCCATAAATATTTCATAGAGGAAGTATTGAAACTAACCCATCATGGTTTCATTTTTTTAATAGGTCAAATAAAAAGTATCATTTGTATATTTATTGAAAAAATTAATTCCATCAATATATATATATAATTTTGAGAATGAGTATGACATATCTAAAAATAATGTTATATATTATCAAAACAGAGAGAAAATGAACCATTTCTATCTTCCAGTCAGTGTATTATTTTATTTATATAGAATCCTAAACTTCTCAAATTAGTTTTCACAGCTATTCATTTGTATTTTCATATATTAGGCTTAGTCCGAGTAAGACTCATCAAAATCATATTTGGTATAATAATCCAAAACTAGTTTTCTATTACTTCATTAATTTCAAATCCTTTTAAATATGATCAATATCCTCTATGTCATGTTTTAAATATATTTTTAAATAATTAGTCTATAGTGTTAATATTTGACCAATAAATATTGTAAAAATTGACAATTAAAATCAACAATCATTTGTAATTAAATTTTCATGTTTTTTAGTTTTAATATTGTAATTCAAATTCAAATCTAATATAGAGTTTTTATTATTTCATTCTTCATATAATATAAAATAATGGATTTTAAAAATCTTATGTTACTATATTTTATCAAAATTAAAAATAAAACTAATTAATAACTCCTATCATCAAATGAATTTATGAAAAATCAATTCCACATCCTCATAATTCAACACATAATTCCAATTCCCTTGGAATTGCGTGAACTTCCTAAAATCAATGACATATTAAATTATGATGCCAAATAAACCCAAATGGAGGTTATATAAATCAATTGATATCTACTTAAAATATATCATAAAAATCATAGATTCCATTACATGGAAAATCATATATCGATCACATGTAATTTAAAAATTGAAATCAAAATATCAACAATTGAAAAAGGAAAACCAAACATGATCAAAGGTGAATAAGATAAAATAATTAAAAGTATAATAAATATATGTCTTGTAAATATTTAGATCCAATGAAATAGTGTTTATATCGATCATGAAATATATAATGTAACAATCACTAATGATTAGTTAATGGGTGATTAGAAGAAGACACATAATGAGATGCATGTACTAGAGAGGGAAAACTATTCCATTGAAACATTGATTCAACAAAGGAGTAGGTAAGAAGATCCAAGCTAAATTTTGAGAGCATCGAAATGTAACGTCTTGGAATTTCCGTATAATTTTTTTTAATTATATGGAATTATTATGAGAACGTGAAATCTAACGGTGCATGATTATGAAGACTGGAGTTCCTAGAATGATCTATCATAGTTAGGTAAACATTAAATAACACCAGTAAGTAGTTTTCCTAAAAAAGTGGAATAAAGCTTAAAAAATTTCACATAACGGAACTCTAATAGAACCGTAGCATTCATGATGGTGGTTTTTCCCTAGGCATGATATATTTTTAGTCTGCGCAAGCCTCCTATGAAAAAAACCGATAATTGAATAGCAATAAATAAAATAATTAAATAAAGTTATTTTATTTCTGAAACGCTTATAACTCACGACAGAATATTCAGATTAAAAATAAAATATAACCACTGAACTTTTGGGGGTATTCTTTCATTAGTCATATACAATCATTAGCCGGCATGAACCAACTATGAATGTTAGATTTCTGCCATAATTAAAATAAATATGTAACAATTATAATATAGTTAAAATCCATATCATCTAAATTGTAACTCATATTTAAAATATGAGATTACTGTTGAGTTCTTTGGGAATTTTCTCCATAGGCGGAGCCTTACATTGACCGGTGCGTGTCGAGGGTGATCGTTAATAATTTATTGAAGAATTTTTTCATGTACGTTCAGTAAATGCGAGAGAAACGATTTATACCTTTTGAAATGGTGCTAGGATAAAAAATCCAAGGGCACTGATGAATCATTAGTGACAGGATTCTCTTACAGAAGTCTTCACCTCAACCATAGTAGGTCTAGATAAAATGTCAGATTTCAGGACATTTTAAAAGATATAAATAAAATAACTTGTTATTTTTTTCTCTTTTATCATTTCCTCCTGCAGACATGCTGAGTGTGGGACCAGTGGACTATTACGCCAATAAATGGATTGACCCTTCAATCCTATGTAATGGTTGTTGGGGAATTAGGAAAGTTCCTAATTAATATACCTCCATTAATTCCAAAAATTATGCCCACCCTTCCCCTCTCATATTTATTTGGTGCTTGGGGAGAGGTGTCAGCATTGCTTCCCCATGAAACGTAGTGCTGACAAAGTGAAGAGATGCTAGAAACTTGGAGGATGGAGAAACTTCTAGTGGGAAGAGACATGAGACAATAAAAAATGAACTGAATGATTAAATACAAGCAGCATCGTTGGAATCTAGTTGTGAAGGACAACAAAAACCGATACTCTTACACAAACACGTGCTAACCATCGATCTTGAGGTAGGGGTGTAACATTATTTAAATTCCAAGAGTTTGTTGATTCTTTATCTCCCTCATGATTACGAGATAACACCTAGGGAGTATCCCTAATGAACCCGTCCAAGACCCTCCGCCACCTTGCTACCTCATTCGTTCTCTATAGAAGACCGCCAACATGGCAATACGACGACCAGCGCTGGCAGAGACAACGGCGATAGCCGACACTGCCCAGCCACGAAGAATGAGGAAGTGCACCCTTGCTACTGGAGGAATCGTCCACAAATCCTCAGTCATGACGGTCTAGGGAGGAGGTGGCAGACACACGAGCTGGCAGCAAAAGGAGAAGGAGGCATGACCATCATCCTGATGGAGGACTCAGGTTCTGGCTCGCTATCCTCACCGAACTTGATGAAGGCAGTCGACACACCAGCATGCATTTAGGTGGTGGAGCGGCGTTCCATCACATGTCGCTGGAGATTTTAGATGGTAAACTGTCATTCTTGGAAGGAAATGGCATGAACTACTCTACAATTCCCGTAAGACACATGGCGGCACAATGTGGTATCACCACTTCGGAGGAGACAAATGGCCTCCAGGCCGTTGAGGAAATCTGGGGAGCCACTCCCTCATGCAACCTATAGAGAACCAATAACGGATCGCGCATCACCAAGGATGAGCCACCGACCGATGGGCCTCCTTACTAGTAGGCCACCGCCCAAAGGGTTTCTCCCTTGTAGGCTGGGCCTCCCTTGGCAGGTTGGCCCATTGTGAGCCAAGCTTCCCCCTTTCGGGCTGGGCAAACTAGACACGGGCACCACTGGGCCCAGAAACACTTAAAGGTCTATATCGTGAGAACCGAATGACCATTTGACCAACCGTCTATGCCACTGAGATTCATAGATGGAGATGTTACTACTTATATACACCACTTGTGTTTTGGAAACACATGGAGAAAGTCAAGGGGCATCAAACAGTAATCCAATTGGGCACTCAGTTCTAAAATGTTTATAACACACTGACCAACCATCTGATTGCCGCACAGTCTTTCGTTTTGGAACCCTTATGGCATAGAAGTCCTATGGGATGCTCTTTTTTGGAGATTAGTGGGGGTCGAGGTACGAATGATATCTCTATAGAAGATTCTACTAAAATAGAGCGCATAGGGTGTGGGGAATCTTGTGGTAGGCTATAACATGAAGAAATAACATTAATACTATGTGGGTCCACATCTATCAGAACCTATGTGGTTTAGCGCTCAACGATCCGGTGTGGGTCAGTGCATTTCAATCATGATTGGGTCAGATCTAGTGTGCTTAAGTGCTTAATGTTCTTCTATGATTCATTTCATACCGATCCTATATGGGTTAGATCTTCTGTGGGTTAGAAGGGGTTAGTTACCTATCGATCATGTGTGAGTTAGATCCTATCTAGCTCAGCATGGGTTAGTTACCTATAAATCCAATGTCGGTCATAATTAGTGCTACTTAATAGAATATGATAATGTAGTCTTATGACTAATCATCTATACTTATGTACATACGATAAACCTGATTGTGATCTGTGTCTATTACCTCTATGGTACTTCCATCTTCATGGTTTTACCTATGTGGAAATTTTATATTTACGGTGTTACAAAGGTTGTACTTCTATTTTTGTTGTGTTACATGTGTGGTATTTATGACTTCGTTGTGTTACCTATGTGGTACTTCTATCTACGTGGTGTTTCATGTGTGCTACTTCTATCTTCGTGGTCTTACCAGTGTGGTACATGTGTGGAAAATCTATCTTCAGGTTGCTACGTGTTTTGTATATATAACATCATTGAGTTAAATTTGTGGTTCTTCTATTTTTGTGGTGTAACCTATGCGGTACTTCTATCTTCATGGTTTTCCTTGTGTGGTACTTCTATCATTGTGGTGTTACCTGTGTGGTACTTCTAACATTGTGTTGTTACCTATGTGGTACTTCTAGCATTGTGGTGTTACCATTGTGGCAATCATTCCTCCTGAATGATATGAGTATATGGTGAAATAATTGGTATATGAATGGGAATATACCAAAGTATAGTTGATTTCTATTACTTTATGATTGATTTTGGGGTCTTGCAATGTGGTTTTTCCTTTGTGGAACTCTTGGAGACCTAGGAGAGTCTCGGGGTCCGTAATAAATATTGTTATACACACCCCTTAATGGGATATTACAAAACATTTTTCTATCCTGTGTAGATGATGGACATCATTGATCGAGAATTTGGGAGCCAGGAATCGACGGTTCCCAGAGGTGGGTCTTTTTGCGTGACAAGACATATAAACTTCTATTTGTGAGTTGTACCTACAATTCTGGTAGGATCATTGGCGGAAGATCCATGTGCTTTTTTTTTAATTTTCATTTTTCTTATACATTTTAGTTATACATGAACGTTTTCATTTGGTCCTGTATTTATGCCCCTTTACATTCACCACACTTTTACTACAATGGTTTACTTCATGGTTTATTGTTGTTGTGTTCTTGTACTGTGATACTATACAGATTAAAATGATAATGCCTTCTCGAATTTGGGATATGTATTTCATGTGTGATTCGACATTCCCTGGCCTATAGAAGGTAGGCTTGGGGTAGTAACACCATGGGCCCTAAGGGACGGGTCTTGAAAAAGTAGTTTTAGAGGATTCAGTTCTACTGAAGAACTAGGTCCCTGGTCTTTTCAATGTGGAAATAGTGTTTTGTGTTATGAGTGTGCTTTCAAATTGGGGAATCTAGTGTCAGTACAGTGGTCAACAAATCCATACAATTGGACCATGAATTCTAAATTCTGACACAACACACAAAAACACAGAGTGTGTGTGTTTTTTAAAATATTTTCTTATGATCTCATTGAGTCAGCACACTAGGTATAACCTAATGATAGTGGCAAACCTATTCGTTATCATTATGCTGCCTTGTAGAGATCCATCCATGATTTTCGAGAGAGTATATGATGACGGCCCACCGAGCAATGATGATCTAGTCCAGGGACCTCTTATCGTGCTTGCACCATCAGCTGGTGTACCAGAAACACCACCACCTATTGGGAAGATGTTACCACTAGCTGCACTGGAGGACGGTGCAATCTTACTTAGCACATTGCACGAATTCTAATAGAAGAGTCCTCTAGGGTTTTAAGGCGAGACCGATCCCCAGGTAGCTGAGGACTAGATGGAGGGTGTGGCTAGAGTTTTCTGCCTAGTTGGGACACGAACAAATTATATGTTGATCATTTATTCTACTCTTTATCTGTGTGTGACGATGAAGATGTTCTGTGTGGCGATCAGGCTTCGATACATAGACTATTTCCCGAGATGGTACCTTCAAATATTGTTCCAGCTGTATCACTGCTCATTCACCAATAGTTACAGCTGGTGGTACTGGTAGACAAATCATATAGGATTAGTGCCTTACCCATGTTTTAGTATCAGATACCCCTCAGGTTCTAATGTATGATGGACTCAAAGGCAACTAAGGACTATCATGAGGAGGTGGATGAGTTTCCAACTAATAAAGGAACCATTCAATCAAATTGGTTTTTAGGTAGAGATCCTTCTACATGTCTCAACAAGACAATGACAGAGTTTAAGATACCTTGATCTCGTGATGAGGTGCCTTTTATGTGGACTAAAATGAGAACCATCCTCAAATAAGGTGGTCCCATTCCATAAATAGCTATGGTATGAGAGTTCCATAGAGCTTCTACAAATTTGGAAGGACAACATGTCAGTAGATGAGTATTCATCAAGGTGTACCGACGATTCCTGGTAGTCTTTGAATATATTACGGTTAGTTTTTTATGTCTCAAACCTCCGAACGAGGTGTGTTTAGGGAAAACCAAGCCAACACTATTCGTCAATGCATTTATACATAGGTTAGGGTGATATAGAAAACCATTGTGGTGGATTTGTCTCTTGATGAGAGAATCCAACCAGTAAATTTTAACTGTGGATAAACTGAAAAATGAAACTTGTCTCATATACCTAGGCATGTAATTTTTTTGCGAAGATGATGATACAGGGAAAGATGAATCTTCTGGGTAGGAAATGAGGAAGTGGATCTAAGAGTGATGCATGATGTGGTTTACATTTCGAAATGTTACAACCACTACCCCAATGTTGTCCCACAAGAGGCTTACGGAGCTAGGGGACATGGGAAGGGACTTGCAACATGTGTTTATAGAGTGTGATCCAAGTGCTCTAGGAATGATTAAAGGTATAGTCTATGTCTACAATTAGAATTTGTCTTGATAGGCACAAGAGATATTCATTCCCAACATCCATGAATCATTTTCAAGTCCTATATTTTTTAGTTAAACCAATGATATGACCCTTACGTCTGGAGATAGCATTGGGTAGAGATTGGAAAATCACACATTTGTCGATGGGGTGATATCACCCTTGAGGTGAGAGTTTCTGTGGAATCTCTTGGTTGCTGCGTCATGGACATACAATGTAATATTTGGAAGGGATTGGACATCCACATTTCATACTAAAATTGATTGTATTAGGAAAAAAGTATGTGGATTATACAAAACGTTAGATTGGGGTTTTCCTTGTTCGGTGAAAAAGGAACCTGAAGAAACACAGGATTAACACCTAAATTGGAGGGTGCATCCGATTACTCTTTAGTCGACCAGCCTTACCATTGTGGTAGCATCCATACTCACCAATAGGTCTTGTACACACTATTGGGTGAGGAGTTAGAGCTACTAGTCATAATATAGATATCCTTCATGGATAATGATGGAGTAGCTTACCGTCTGTCTATGACTATCACTCCCCCAATTCTTCATCAAATTCAGGAGGCATTGCTTGTTTATGATGAATTTGATGCCTAACCTGCTCAAATATCATTCGAACAGTCCCATGATGAAATTTCTAAAGGTGGGGAGCACATGCTCATCCATAGAGTATGCACCATGGTACAGGTGATGCTTCAGGAGGAGATGTTTGGGGATACCATCTCTTCCTACGGGTCTCACCCTAGCACGGATTTCAGAGGTTTGGCTGGGGTGGAAGCCTATCTCTAAGGTTCATCAGACCTTTCTAGATTCTTAGCAGTGTGGAAGAGGTGGAATACCATTTATCTCTTCACCGATTGATGCACCAAGAGCATAATGTTTTCCATGTGTCAGAGCTGAAGAGATGTGTGCATGATCCATCGCATGTAATTTACTTGGGTGAGTTGGACATAAAGATAGAGGGACATTTACAGAGTTACCGATGGAGATAGAGGAACAACAGGAGTGAGTCCTTCGTGGATGACCAATCCCTCTAGTGTAAGTTTGGTGTCAGCATGATAACCTCTAGGAGAGTATTTTGGAGAAGGAGGCTCATATTATTGCTCATTACCCACATTTGTTTTCTTAGAATATTTTTTGGCTTTCAAGGATGAAAGGTCTTAATTGGGGGAGAATAAAATATACCAGAATTTCCATCTAATTTTTAATTATATATAATTATTTTGATACTACAAAATCTGACGACTCATGATTCTGGTATATAGAGTACCAAAATGATCCTTCAGTAATTGTTAAACATAAAATAGTGTGAGTAAAATGATTTCTTGAAAAAGTGCAATAAATCATAAACGGTTTCCCATATCAAAAATTTAAGGGCACCGTTGTGTTCAGGATGACAGGTTTACCCATGGAATGACTTATGTTTGGTCGGTTTAGGCCTCCAATGAAAAAACATGAAAACGGCATAACCATAAATAAAATAATAAAATAAAGTTATTTTTCTTTTTCAAAAATTTATAAGTCAAGAATGGTGACTCAGATTAAAAATATGAGACCACTACTAAACTCTTGAGGGTATGGTTTATTTAGGTAGATCTTAATATTAATCTGTGCAGGCCGATTATGGAAGTTAGTTTTTAGACGTAAATAAAATAATTATGTAGCAATTATTTTATTTTTCAAATCCAAAAAACCTAAATGGTAACATGGAATGAAAATATGAGAGTACTATGGCATTTTTTGGTGCATGTTCTCCTTAGACAGAGCCTAACCCCGGCTATCGCTATTTGAGGGTGAATGTTAATAATATATTGAACATTTTTTTGGGTGCCTTAAGGAAATGCGTGAGCAGTGTTTTATATAATTTGATCCAGTTTGTGGAATAAATATATGAGGGCACCATTGAATCCTCAGTGGTGGGATTCACTCAAGTGAGACTTCACTTTGACCGTAGTAGGTTTGGGGAAAAAGTAAGATTTTGGGACTTCTAAAACAAAATAAATAAAAGAACTCCTTATTTTATTTTATCTTTTATCTTTTCCTCCAACAGAAAAGTGATGTCTTGGACCAGGGGAGTGTCTTGCCAATAAATGTTGTGACCGTTCAACCCTATGTATCAATGTATTTGGGGACTTATGTAGGTTCCTAATCAGTAGGCCTCCATTTATTCCACAAACATTGCACACACTTCCCCATATCCTATTTATATAGACCTTGGAAATAGGTTTCAACAGTACTTTGCAACCAAAAGAAGTTCTAACAATATTCAGAGATGCTAGACCCCTGTTGGATGGAGTTGGTTCCAATGGGATGTGAATGGAGAAACCAATCCATGAACCGAAGGATAAGGTACGAGCGGCGTTGTTGGATGCTAGTTGTGGAGGACGACGAACACCGGCCACCATCCATAAATGCCTGATCACCGTCGATCTTGTGGTAAGGGTTTAAAGAGATATAAATTCAATGAATTTGTTGATTTTTTAACTCCCTCGTGATTACGAGCTAAAATGGAGGGTGTGGGCCTAATGAACCAATCATGGACCCTCTGCCAATGTGATACCCCTTTTGTTCTCCATGGAACACAGCCGGAACGACATTACCGACGACCGACGCCAGTAGGGACCAAGCTGGTGACCGACACTGGCCGACCTCGTGGATGTAGTTGTTTCACCCACTCCCTAAGAAGAACCGGTCGTGGCCCGTTAGCTGCAGTAGTCGGGGGGGAGGCGACAGATACACCGACCTACCGCGGAATGAGATGGAGGCAAGAACAGAGCCCCGCCAGAGGACTCGGGCCATAAATCATCATCCGCATCGGACTGGAGGAAGGCCGATGACACACTATTAGACCACTATTGGTGGAATAGTGCATTGTCGCAAACATCCTGAGAAGTCGGCTGGAACATCGGCTGACCGAGACAGGATCGGCATGACCCACTTTAGCAGTTCTTCCATGCCACCTGGAAGTGAGAGATGGCACCACCACTGTTTAAGAGTCAAATGGCCTTCGAGCCATTCTGAAAATTTGTGTAGTTTCTTCCCCATGCCACCTAGCACGAGCCCCCAGTGAGCAGCACTCCATCACGGTTGTGCCACCTACCCAGCTGGCCGCTGCCCAGATGTCGCCTACCCAGTGGGATTCCCACTTGAAAGCCGAGTTTCCCCCATACATTCCCAACAGGACGTTGGACTAATGGGCTGAGCCTGCCACTTCCCAGCCTAGACCGGGTTGGGCTAGGTCTGTCTACCCAGGTCGAACCGAACCAGTGCACTACCAGTCCCAGAAACACATAAAGGACCTTATCTTGAAAACCGTACATCCGTTTGATGAACCATATGTGGAGTTAGGATCCTTGGATTGGTTAGTCCTTTTGGTATACTCCACATGTGTAATGGAAATAGTTTGAATATGGCTGGATGTCGAGGTATGACAAATATATCAAGGGAGGATTCCTAAAAACTCGAGCGCACCGAGTGTAAGGAATCTTGTGGTTGGGTGTTATGTGATGAAAAATAATCAATCTTATGTGGGTTAATAACTATCATATACTATTATGGTAAGCGCTCAGTGATCCTATGTGGTTCGGTGCATAATGATCCTATGTGGGTCAGATCCTGTGTGGGTTAGTTCTTTGTGATCCTGTGTGGGTCAGCGCATAATAATCCTGTGTGGGTTATGTCCTATGTGGGTAAGTGGGGGATAGACACCTACAGATCTTGTGCGAGACAGATCCTGTGTGGGTCAGTAGGGGTTAGTAAACTATTGATAATGTGTTGGATGGATCTTTTGTGGGTCATCAGGGGTTAGTAAAATATCGATCCTTTGTGGGTCCAATCCTATGTGGGTCACTGGGGGTTAGTTACCTATCGATTATATGTGGGTTAAAAGTAGTTATACATAACAGAATAAGATGATTTATTCTTGAAACTATTCATATGTACTTCTATACATAATTTGTACCTAATAGAGAGATGAGTCTTTTACCTATGTGGTACTTCCATTTTCATGGTGTTACATGTGTGGTACATCTATCATCATTGTTTAATCTGTGTGGTACGTATATCTTCGTGGTGTTACATGTGTGGTACTTCTATCTTCGTGGTGTTAATGTTTTTTACTTTTATCTTTGTGGTGTTAACTGTGTGGTATTTCAATCTTATTGGTGTTTTCGGTGTGGTACATATGTTGTAGTTCTATCTTCATGATGTTACCAGTGTGGTACTTCTTACTTTGTGGGGATACCTGTGGTGTACTTATAACTTTGTGGTGTTACCTATGGGGTACATATATCTTCGTGGTCTTAAATGTGTGATACTACAATCTTCGTGTCGTTACCAGTGTGGAACTTCTAACTTCATGGTGTTACGTTTGTGGTAATTATACCATCATGGTGTTACCTTTGTGGTAATATTTCTTAATTTATGAGATGAGTATACCAAAAAAAATTCGGTATAAGTATGGCCATATGCCTAAGTAGAGTTTATGTAAATTAATTCATGATTGATTTTTCGGTCTTGCTTTGTGATTTTTTTCATTGTAGAACACTAAGAGGAATACGAGAGTCTCAGGGTCCCTACTCAGTATCGTTATACACACCCCGACATGGGATTTTCACTCACCATGTTGTGTCTTATGCATATGATATATATCATTGATCGAGACTGAGGGGGCCAAGACTGGACATTACTCAGAGGTGTACTATTTGGCGTGATGTGATGCAAAGACTTCGGTTCACGAGATGTACCTACCCATCAGGTAGGATCCTCAGTGGATGATCCAGGAGCTATTTTGAACATTTCAGTTCTATTTGTACTTTTTAGTTGTAATTGAACCTTTTTAGTTGGTTTTCTATTCCAGCCCCTCTACATTCATCGAACTTTTATTACCACATTTTTCTTTCTAGTTACTTCTTGTTGTTTTCTGGGAATGTGTGTCTGTACAGGTTAAAAAGGAAATGCCTTCCCTTATTAGAGATATTCTTTTCTAGTGCCAGTCGTCAGCCACTGGCATATGAAAGGAGGGCTTGGGTAGTCACAACACGAGCCCCGAGGGATTGGTCGTGACACCAATGATTTAAGATTATTATTAAGGGGGAATTGGTTGATTGAGAACAAAAAATGTGACTTTGGGATTACCTAAATAATCTATATAGTATTAATTTACAAGTCCCATAGTTACTGGGGTGGGGGAACATGGTTATGGTAAAACATGTGATTTATAGACATACCTACATTTTTAGAAATATTTACCCTATGGATGGAACTATGTCTGGGATACAATTAAAAATAATTCCATTTCCCACTATCATAGGGCTATCAATTTTCACTGGGGGAAAAAGATTTTGTCAATCAATGGTCCAAATATGGAAATATGAAAAAACCCAACAAAAATCCAATTTTACCTTAAAATAATACCAATACCAGAACCTCCTCAAAGGAGATGAAAATGAGGGTCATGGAATTCCTCAAATCATCTATCGATATTTTACAACATCCGCAACAAAAAAATTAATGTTCCATAAAAATTAGTCAATAAATACTCACATAAATGATATGAGTCCAATTATCTGTATTTATTGTCTCATAATCCCATGTCTCATGAGAATGAGAATGATGATGCCATTGAAAATGCAACTAAGGTGTCATCTTATGATGATATAGTTGTGTCTCAATGAATAAAATCATGACTAGATTCATATTGATAGATAAATTAGGATTAACACCAATATCCTACTAACTCAATGAATGATATGAGTAATAGAGTGTATATATAAGGTTGATATATGTGGAACACATTATTAATGGATGTGAACTATTTTTAAAGTCTTTAACAATTATATACATTCCACACCATCTTATAACCCTCAAAAGATCCAGTAAAACTTTATGAAATCTGTCAATGTTATCCAATATAGCGATGAACCAACCAATGTTAGAATCTCAATAAAACATAATCAGTAATAAAAATTTATTACTATAATTAATAGTGACTAGTATATGATTTAAAGAAATTATGTTCCGTAACCACTCTCAGATTAATCAACTATATATTATTTATCGTATATTGGACCAGTATTCATCCAAATATCAAATAATCACTAATCAATAGACAAACCATTAGATATTTACATGGGCTGTTATACAATGTTCCAAAGGGATCCATAAAAATTTATAACATTTATAACTTTTTGTAGAATAACTCAACCAGTCACATGTGTTTATCCAAAGATCCTTATAAATCAATATTGAAAGGAAAAATAATATCTTCTAGAAATTTTATATTATGTTATTTTTGTCCATACTTCAATGGATGATATTCGGTTATGAAGATCGCTTATATTCACATTATCTCATACTGGCCTCTTTAAGAAATGATAAGTAAATCATTATTATATATGAGATTCTATAAAATATGCAACACCATAAAAATTTAATTCCTATTATTCATACTAGTGTCCAAAATTTTTATATTTTGTTTTATCCCAGATTTTTATAATATAATCTTGTTTTTATTGATTATTTTTTACAGAAATTATTATTTTATTCATCATATTGGTAGTAGAAAAACCCACCATGATGTCCATGGAAATATTTTTTCATGCCAATGTTATAACACATTGGTATGTGATATAACTGAACTATATCAAGTGGTAAATCATTAACTATTTTCAAAATTAACATTTTGAATAAAACTCAATTATTTCCCATATAATTCATTTCCTTGATAATCATCATCATATATCATTGAACATCTATATGGTACCATGGGGAAATGTCCACTAAGAACAATATATGTTTCCCATTACATCCATCCTCTCAATTAAAGGGACAACATACTGAATACATAAATATAGAATAACCTCTATGGATAAAAAAAAATTATTCACAATATCCCCTATAGGTATATAGTATACAAATCTGTTTAACTAACCATCAAAATCCTAATCTTGAGGAATCTTCTTAATATGATTGTTGGTCAACTGAACTATACTCCTAAAATCATTATACACATTCTTCATGATTTCTAGATGTTATTGTGAAAATATTTCTATAAATTTCCACTATACTATTTATTTTTTCATTACATTGGAAAAATTATTCTTACTAAAACAATAAAATGTTACATTAGTCATTCTTGAGGATAAATTTATTTTGAAATACTATTACTGTAGCCAGTCCACCCAATTCCTCTAATATAAGTTCAAATAAATTGTAGAAAACATATAACTCAAGAGTTTTTTATTAGAATAAATGGTAAATGACTATCTATAAACTTTTTATTTCAATACATTAGGAGAATAAATCACATTATAGATTTACATACCATGTTTTTGATGAATTTTCCTATGTGTCCTTGGAAGTATACTTCCAAAGGTGAAAACATGATAACCTTACATAAGAAAACTTACCATACTAGGCCATATGCTTTAAAAATTCTACATTGACTAGCCTAACCAGTAAAAGAGTCATCATCAGTGTAAATATAAAAATGAATCATAAAACAAAAAAATAACTATCATTTTTATCATTTAAAATTAAAATCATTTCATTCAATGTAACTATATTTATTGGGGAAACCAACATCCATAATTCATTGAATAATAAGCCATAATACCCCTCTAACACCAAGAATCTATGAATCTCAAAAAAATCACCATTTTTCCCACATAATATAAAATTTCATGGTCTATAAGATCCACTAATTTACTTTTTTTTGATACAACATGTCCTAATAACTTCACATACTGAATCATTTATCATCATTTTGAATTGTTAGCAAGAAGGAAGGGATTTTTCAATATTTCCATCATTGTTCTCAAATAACACATATAATCCTCCATGGATTCTTTATCAAACAATGATGACATCCACAATTCATTCAAGAGATCATATGAGGTGTTCATAGAGATACTACTGAAACTTAATTTTTTTTTTCAAATAAGTCACTCTTTTTGTTAGTGAAAACAGAACAAGCATTGAGCACTATAGTCAGGATGGGTTTGGAATCATGCCCATGTCCAGATCTGCCTAAAATAGAAACAAGAAAACAACAAACAGAATCTCATTAAGTAAAAGTGAGAAACATCACGAGACACAAATTCATAAGCGGGCTAGGTAATGAACCATGTACAGGATCAAAACCACCCTAAAAAAAACTCAATACATAGAACCAACAAAAGAGAACTCATGAAGTTAAACATCACCATGACCACCTGTAAAATCCAATGAATCATGGAGCCAATCAAACAAAACCATATTGTGGTTGTGCATGATGGATCATGATGCAATAGCAGAGGAAACCAAAGAAACATACACATTTTGTCCATAATAACTCTTAATGTTAGCATGTTTAATGTCAGATTTATTAATTCAAAATAGGTGGCAGTGAAACTAATGATAAATATTCAATAATAACTCATTCCATTTTATATTGTCAAAAATATAATCATTCTGAGTAAATCGATTCATTTTATTTACTATCACATATTTTAAATATCGATAATAAACACATAATAGAATAACAACATCACCTTAATGTGAAAATATAATGGGTTCCTTCAATGTTGAAAAGCATGGGAGGATGAATAATTTCATAATAAAATTATCCAAATAGAGCATAAACTCATTCAACTATTTTGGTTCATTATGATAACAATAAATAGATTCTTTTTAGTATCTATTACAAAAGCAATTGAAAAATTCATCTTTATTACCGGTGGTAAACCATAGAAATAGAAAGGTAAACCATCAGGATAAAATTTCAAAATATAAGTAATATTATCCATTAAACTTTTTGTACATAATTGAAAACAACACAATCATTTAACCGATCCCAACCCCATTAATGAATGACTTGTTCTATACAAAATTGGGTCTTGTTCTCCCTTAATGTCATAATCTACCCCATCATGCATGGTAATGGAGTACCGAAAAGGATCACAAATAGGAAAGTATTCTTAAGTAGTTGAAAATACATCTTAGGAATATTTTAATGATATTTCATGCTAAGTATCAAAAAATTCCAAATTATGATTATTCTATGATAATGAGAAATAAAAAGTATGACATTGATGACCCTACTGTCTATTTATTCAAAGGGATGTAATAATATTCATAAAATTTGATATAATCAATATATAATGGTTTTCAAAATCAACCAAATGTTCTAATTTTAATGAATGATATGTATCAATATCCGAACAAGAAATTAATAATGGTGAATCAATTACGATGGTACCTCTCCCGATCATTGGACCTGTATCAAAATCCATTGGAGACACTTCCACTCTTTGATTTCATTACGTCACATATGCATTTGGATTAAACCACTTTGTTATTAATGTATCAAATTACAATATCATATTTTTAGGTTTTGATTAACATGGAAAAATAAATAGTGATAAAAATATAATCATATTTTTTAATTCACATGAGTGTTCGTAGGAATTGTTCATAATATATTCCACAATATAAAATTGTTTTGAATGTCCAATATTGTTACATAGGAAGCAAGTCAAGGGGACTATACTAGAAAATATAAGAGGTATCGAAGAGAACCAACTATGGTGATCTACCATGATATTTTTTTATCCATTAATGGAACTCAAGGAACTACCCCCTAGGAAAAAAAATAATATTCATCAACCCTGATATGCATTATAGGTTAGGATCATCCAAAAAGTATCTACCCAATACATTAGAAAATTATGTTAGATTTATAATTAAAACTTCATATTGAATATCAAATCATATTATAATCATAAATATTTACTACAAAAGCTTTCCAATATTAAAAATCTGAATAGAATATTATATCATGACAATAAATTTATTTTCATAAATATCAAAAATCATTTCATGTTATTTGATATTATGAAACGTTATTTATTCTTATGAGACCATTGACTGGATATAGAAATTATAAAAAACATGAATTCTTTTCTATTTACAATGAATAGATTCAATATTCATTGTATTCACCATAAAATACCACTGACATATTATATGGATCTCATTCTTGAATTCATAACCCATCACATTAAATGAAATAGAAAATTCAAAGAACTACAAAATACACTAAATTAATATAATACATTATTCCAAATACTGGGGGTAATGATATCTTTTAAAAAATGGTGTGCTATGTATATTGGAAACATTTTAATGATCTAAATTTTCTTCCCTTAAATGATAAATTATTGGATCTAGAACGTGAAGAGTTATGGATTCTTATCCATATGCATCAAAAACACGCAGTACTATATCGTTGATAATTTTTTCAATATTAGGGTTCTCATATAGTGGTTCTTCGAGATATACATAAACATTTTATTTTAAATTAAATATTAGGGAAATTATGATCTACATAATAATAAAACATTAAAGAAACAAATATAAAGACATTCATACAAAAAACAAAAACATAAGTAAAAAAATTCAATTCCATCAAACAAATTTAAAAGGTATCAAAATTTCAGAAGACTCAAATAAAATAGTAAAAATGATGGAAACATATCAAAATAATTATTAAATAATTTTTTCCTTGATCACCCATAGTGAATAAAGGGTTTAATTTTATAAACACTCAGAATACATGTGTATGAAGTGGACCACACCTCCATCAGTCATCATCATCACTCCACAGACCCAGGGATTATGATCATCATCTTCCACCATTAGTCATAGTCCTTTTTCATGGACATAGAATAACAAAATGTAAAAAAATATAAAGGAAAAAATCTATCCTGAGAAAAAAACATATTACAGTGTCCTCATGTCTTCAATAATTTTTTCCATAGTAAAAAAGAGTATTTCATTAAATATAAATAAACATGTCATGCAATATTTTATTATTTTATTATATAAAATAAAAAATTCATTATTTTCAATATATGGAAAAAATTTCAAACATGTATTAATTAATGAATTTATCTAAAATAATTTATATATTTTGTATTCCCTGATTAAAATACCTCTATAAACAATGGAAAATATGAATAAAATATACAAAACATCGACCGTCAAAATATTCCATTATATACTACAGTTTATGGTTATTATTTTCTCACACTTCACAAATAAATGATCTTGATTAATCAAGTCTTAACACATCCCCCAGTATCAGTCCAAATTTGGAAAATTAATATCCTATTAGAGATTATCAATACCAACAAAATTTTTGTTAGAGTTTTCATATTCCATAAATTGACTGGGAATAATTATTCTATAATGGTTCTCAAAAATATCATACTAAATAAATAATCTCTACTGAGAATAATGAATAAAAAATAATAGAAAATTATATCATTTATAATAAATAAAAATTTAAAATTCATACATTAAATTTTCAGTTTCAATAAGCCAAAAAAATTTCAAAATCAAATCATAATTTTATCATCCATTGACGTAATTAAAATTGAAAAAAAATCATTGGGAAAAATTCACAAAAATACCAAAGGTTTTCATCATTTTATATTTATACGTCTCTCAAAGAATATCAAATCTCTTCATCAATCCAATAATTTAATGATTTTCTCAAAAATAAATCAAACAATCCCAAAAATCATCCCACAATGTCAATCCCTTTAGAATTAGCAGATTTTTCTCAAAATCTATTCCACAATTGAATCTCATAATCAAATCATTTCAAATATTGTTTTCATAAGTCAATTTAATGATATTTTAAAATGATCAATAACATCATGGATTTGATTACAAGGAAATATCAAATTGAACCATTTATGTTTTAAATCCCTGAACTAAGCTATCAACACCAGTAATGGGAAAAGAAACAATGATCCATGACAAATATGATCATATAATCGATCCTATAATCATGATCATTCAAAATAATTAATATATTTAATGAAATGGTGTTTAGATTCAAGTAATACAAGATTATATAAAAATGTATAAGGATTATGGAATGGGAGAACTGAATAATACACTATTGAGGAAATCCACATGTAAGACAATGATTTGATATTCCAATAGAAAATTAATTCAAAATTGAAGGAGGGTCGAATCGGTAAAATGACAACTTGAGATAATCCATTTAAGGAGTTTAATGACCCCAACATTTGAATAATATTTTGTTTCTTGAATTTGTGTGTTACCTTATTGTGTACTCAAAAAAATATATCCTTTTATTAATTAAGTTAGTATAATTGAAATTAGTATAATGGGTTTCTACCATAATATACACATATGTTAATTATAATTTTCTGTCCATATGTCCATTGGAAACTATATTCTTAATGTTATCATTGTGATTTATTAATAAACAACATTATGGTTTATTAATATTGAAAGAAGAATTTTTAGCCTCATCCAGTAGTCTCAGTCCCTACGAAGTCCATCTTTCGATGATTTGGAAGGAGCTAGAATCACTGGGATTTTCTCTGAAACAAGCCCAAGGTGATATTCAACATGTTAAGCCTGAAATAAATTTCATAACATAAAAGTTCAAGATAATATAAATCACTACTCTAGAAATGTTTTCCAAGATTCCATAATAATATATCACCATAGCACACCTAACTCCCCGGTATTAGGTAGGTGTTATAAGGGTTTATGTAACGATACCTTAGTAACATTGTGTAATCCATTATTATAAAAAAAAAATTATTTCATATAATGAAAAAATAACTATCAGTTTTTATTTTTAAATGTAAAAATTAATATAGGATAAATTGTATGAAATTACAGTTTTTTGATGAATATAGAAAAAAACAGAAGTTTAAAATATTTTTTATACATTAAATAATTAATAATGTGACTTGATATTCATAAAAATCACATATACAATTGTGATCAATATGAAATTTGTAGTCTGATAAGATCAACATAATTTTTGGTGAATAGAGAATTATTAATTGTAATATTACCGTTATGAATCGATAAATGACCCAAGGAATAGTTACCTCACTAATATATGTATAAATATAACTTAGGCATCTTGAATGATAATATGACACAATTTAATAAGTAAATAAATGATTCAAGAAATTATTAGTAAAGAATTCCTATTTTTAAAAAAAATAGTGATTTTTTTTAAAAACTATATCTCATATTTATGATAATATTTTCAAAAATTGATGTTCATTTTTGAATTTAAAACATCAATATTAGTATAGGGTTAAATTATGAGATATCTATAAAATGATTTGTTTTTTGCTAAATAGTGAAAATATTTTTTTTGAGTTTTCAGTTGGTTTTTTGATATCATAATTATGTAATATGTAATTCCAAATTCTGGAAGACTTATTTGTATTAAAATATTATATTAGGTGTCCCAATTGGCCACAACCAATTTTAAATACAATGGGAAAGCCCATTATTTTCAAATACCCTTAATGAGTTGTCCCTTGAAAATTAATAAATTATTCCCTCACTTTTTCTATATATAAAAACCCTTTACTTCATTACATCATTTCCAAAATACCAAAAAATGAATATATTCTCTTCTTACATCCCATTTAGTCCTCCCAAGGAGCCCTTATGTCCCCAAGGTCCCAATAATTGAGTTTTAGAAGTTAATCTTCAATATAATGGAACCATTCATTCTTATCATATTGTCAAAGGCTTCTTTTATTTTATTTTTTTAGTTTAGATTTTAAGATGTAGGGTTATGTTATTATATTTCCTTATTATTTTTCATTTTATGATCAAATTATTAGAGACTCTTTTTTCTCTCATCATCTCATGTTCTAATGTTTATGTGACACCGTTAGGCTACTAAATTCTCATGATGGAATTCTCAACGCCTCTTTTTCAATTCCTGTTCTCATCTATTTGCTATATAATTTTATTTTCAATACCATGTACTTATTTATATTCTATTTTTTACCTCTAATATATTATGAGTATGTAATCAATGGGTGAACCATGTTTCTTCTCTCTTTTTTTAAACCTATTTTCAAAAACATTTTTCTGCATAATTATTGCCTCAAAATCATTCTCTTTTTCTCATGAAAATGTCTTATTTAATTTATTTTGATAAAAAAACATATTTTATTTTTTGGTTTATTAATCAATACATAAAATTGAAATTTTTTTATATACTTGACATAAAAACCCCTCATTCCATTTATGTGGTTTATAAATGATATAATTGTCAGGTTTTTAAGCACTTTTTAAAATGTCATGATTTTCATATGATGCCCATTTATATTATTCTTTTTGGGAAATTTATGAGTTGTTTTATTATGATCTATGTGGATTAGATGAATATAAATACATTTATGGTCATGTATTTATGTATTCCATTATCTTCTTTTTGTTTTTATAAGTAAACTCATTCCCTTGTTTACCTTTACTAGGCCTTCCTCTCACCCTTTCTTTTGACGTATGTCCCCTAGTTTTAAGAAGTAGTAATTGTACTAATGATGAATATTTAAAGTATCCTTTCATGTGTAATAAAGGTTTATTTAATTTTTACATGTTTTATATACCATTTTTCAAATTAAAAAGGCTTTTATGACCCTCTATTTGTAAAATGTAATGAAAATTAATATAATAAAATAGTGGGATTCTATAGTTGGTATGAAAGGATATATTAGTTATTTGTGGATATTTGGTAGTGAAATAATTAGAAAAAACACTATATAAAATAATCTATAATGGAAACTTTCAAGGTATTTTGGTTAAATATTCAGTAAGTGGATTCTAAACAAATAAATCCTTGTTTGGATATGAACAAGAAGATGTGTCTCTCGCCCAGATAAATCTATTGTAAAACTAGAAAAAAAAATATTAGAGAAAGACTCTAACTGGAAATGGTGTATGAAAATGTGCCTTGACTCACTCTTATTTTGGAACTCTGGTAGGATATGTTTAGTTAATCATAAGAATTTTATGAATCAATAAGAAATATTTATAGAGAAATTTAATAATTGTAAACAAAAAATATATTTAATGAATGATGTTTTCTGAAATAAAAATCATTTATTGTTCAAGTATTTTTAAACTAAATTTGATTATAACTAAGGTATTATTCTTTTAGAAAATGGACGGTAATTGGAGGAACTGTGGAAATGGTAACTGTAGTGGGAAATGTACTGATAACCCTCCAATGGAATCCGAAATGAATACATTCATTAGAATGATGAACCAACTGAATAATGTTATTGTAAATAACATGAATAATTTAGAGAGCCCAATTTCCCAACGAAAGGGAGAAAATTTCAATTGATTAACTTATGCTTCAACGAACACTTATTTTTAGTGGATGTACTAACCAATTTATTGTTGAATAGTGGAACAACTCTATCAGAATGAACATTTCTGTGCTCTATTGTTCAGAACAAGTGATGTTCACAATGGTTGTTTGTTGCATAGATTGAGAAGTTGATATTTGGTGGGAACTAACGAAAACTATGAAACAAAGAGTGGAGGATAAAACTATAGTGTGGTAAGAATTTATAGGCATATTCTTAAATATGTATTCCCCTCATTCAATGAGAAAATAAACCGAGAAAGTGTTTTGCAATCTAAAACAGATAACGAATGAATTATCTTGGAGCTACGATAGGAACATCAAATGAAATTACCAGTACCCCACATTTATTTTCATGGATCCTAATAGGATGTATGATAGATTATTTAGTGGGATAAGGTCTCATCTTCAGAAGAATCTAGACAACTGAGACTATTATAGGTATGAGGAGATCCTGGAGAGTGCTATGAAGGATGAACTGTAGATCAGTGAGACATAGAGGTCTCATATATCAAATGAAAAGAAAAGATCAATGAAGAAAAGCATAGGGAGGAGCATTGATCAATGAAAGGGACTCAATAAAGTGAAACATGCAACCTGTATTAAATTTAGGAACAAAAATTCAAGGAACTACATTCTCGAGAGGAGGAAGTTAAACAATGTCGTTGAGATGGCCATATCTAGTGGAATTATCGATGTGAGGTGATGCCTTAACATCCAAACAGTATTGAAAATGGAAATATGGTGTAGTCCCTATATGAAGTCCAATTATTCATGTTTTGATAAATTTATCCCTTTTCCCATCACTATCCAAATCTATGGGTAGTGGAGGGGAATCACCATCAGCCCCAGCAAAGGTTGAGATAGGAAGGTCATGCATTCACTATTACAATTGCTGAGGTTGATGCTCCAAATGATGTTGTGATAGGTTCTCTTGTTGTCCTCTCAAATCTATCATGTAAATTTTTTGATTCTATTTCTACGAATTCCTTTTTTCATTCTAATATGAAAATAATATATAATTAACCCCTAAATTACAAAAAGAATAGTTAGTATACAAGGATCAATATGGGGTTATCCATGCATCATATTTATTTAGAAAAGTATTTACTCTAGTGAGAACAATATAGTCGAAAATCTAGTATTCATTCCCATACTAGAATTCGACATTATACTAGGTATAGACAGGTTGTCAATATATAATGCTAAGATCAAATATAGATGGAAGGAAATATCAATAGTCCTGAATGTAAATCCTATAGTTATCATCCATGGAGAGATTTCTCGGCCATATCTTTTCAGAAGAACCTCCCATAACCTTCTATTTGGAGTTGATTGGTGAATTAGAAGATATAAATGTGTGTATAATGATAAATAATATCCCCATAATCCTAGAATACATTGACTTATTTCCCGAGGAGTTACCTAAACCTCCCCCCAATAGAGAGGTATAGTTATCTATTGAAATCATTCCTAGATATCATCTCATGTCAATGTCACCTTATAGGAAGGTATATGTGGAGCTATAGGAATTAAAGAAACCACTCCATGATCGTTTATAAAACAGATTAACTAAATGAGTTTGTCTCTATAGGTAAAATATATTCACTTTTTGAAGAAGAAAGATGGGTCTACATGATTTTGCAATGATTATAGAGAAATGAGAAAGATCATAGTGTTGATAAAATAACCTCTTACAAGAATTGAGGACTTATTCTACAAACATCATGTGGATAATTTCATCTAAATGATTGATCTCTTATCTTCTTATCATTAATTGAGGTTGATGAAAAAACATATTCCAGAGATGTTCTTTTGATCAAGATAGAGGAATAATTATATTGTTGTTGTTATCTTAGTATGGAAAAATGCTCCAACTATTTTTTGTATTTGATGAATAGAGACTTTAAGGATGCCCTTGATAACATTGTTGTCGTTTATAATGATTATATTGTGATATATTCGAAATTTTGTGAGAAACAAGAGGATCATATAAGGGTTATATTGAGAACTCAATGAAAGGAGAGGATTTTTTGGAAAATTCCACAAATGTTATTTTTTTTATAACAGCTTGACTCTGTGGGGACCATTATAACTAATGAAGGATTCATAGTTGACCCTGAAATAACAATGGTTACAGAAGAGTGGATCCATCATAAAAAAATAAATGAGATTCATAGATTCCATGGACTAATGGGAAATTATAGAAGGTTTTTTAAACAACATTCACAACATTTAATCTATAACAATTTTAACATTAAACGAGGTCATGTTTATCTTGAAAAAACATTATGATTAATGTTTCAAAGTTATGAAAAAGACATAGGTTACTGCAACCATGTAAACTTTTCCTTCAATTAGAGAAGGATTTTTTATTTTTAGCAATGCCACTCTATATGGGATGGGGAGGGTCCTCATGAAAAATGGAAAGGTGATTTCTTATTCATCTATACAGTTGAAGAATCATGATTTGTACTATCATATGAATGATCTTGAGTAGGTTGTGGTTGTTTTTTCTCTAAAGATATGGTTGAACTATCCATATTTGGAGAAATTTCACATATGTATAGATCATTATAATTTGATACATATTTTCAAAAAAAAGTAACTGAACATGTGATATAGCAGATGGTTCAATCATCTTAAGGACTATGATTGGTCAATTAATTATCTTATTGGAAGAGAAAACAAGGTTACTGATTCATTAAGTAAGAATAACCCACAGGTCTATTCATGATGAGGATTAAAAGGGATACCTGGGTCTTATACCTAGTGAAAATTGACATGGAAATTATATGTGATGGGACATATTAAACCTCATCCCAAATAATTTCTCAACCACCATTACTAGAAATTATCACGAATTCTCAAAATTATGATCCATTTATATAGAATAAGATTGAGGCAATGAAGGATTTGATGTTTCCAAAATAAAATATTGATCAAGAAGGTGTAATTAAATTTATTACAAGACAATCTGTTCCATCTGTTCCAGAAATAAAGAAAAAGCTGATTTATAAATGTCATAGCTCTACATTCATTATATATACTAGAAGCTAAAAAATGTAAAGTGACCTTCATGATCATTTTGGGTGGGACAATATGAAAAATTATATTACTGACTACACTACTAGGATCCTGGTATGTCAACAAGTGAAGGAAGAGTTACAACTTCAAAAATGGGTATTACAACCACTACCCATACCAGCATGGATGTGGGAAAATATCAATATGTAATCTATCACTGGTTTCTTGAGAGCATACAATTGAATCAATTTGATATGGCTTATAGAGGACCATCTATCAAATACTACCAATTTTATCTTCTTTCAGGAAGATTTCAATCTTGATCAACTTCCTTGGATTTACTTGAAGGAAGTGGTAAGGCTGAATGGAGTTCCACTTTCTATCATATTTAATTGTGATTCAATGTTCACATATAAATTCTGGAGAAGTCTTCAACATGATATGTGTATCAAATTTAATTTCAGTACAACCTATCACCCCAAAGAAATGGAAAATTTAAATGTACTATTAAATCACTTGAGGAATCACTGAAAACATGCTCAATGGAATTTAAAGGAGGATGGGATCAAAATATACCATGAGTTGAGTTCTATTACAATAATAGTTTCTACTCCAAAATTCCAATGGAGCCCTATGAAACATTATCTGGGAATAGTGTAGAACTCATACTTTTTGGGATGAAGCAGTTCAGAGAATGATTTTTGGGCTTGATCATGAGCAGGAGATGATATGAAAGGCTCATTCCATCCAACAACACATTAAGGCCTCTCAGTGTTGAAAAAAAAGTAATTCTATCAAATATCAAAGGGATATGGAGTTTTATGTTAATGAAAAATTCATCATTTAAATTTCACCGTAGAAGAGATTCATGAGGTTTGGGAAGAAAGGGAAGCTCATCCCACGGTACATTGGCCCCATTGAAGTCCTTGATCATATCAAAGTAGTATCCAATCATCTTTCACATCCTCTAGATTAATCAAAATTTTATGATGTATTGAACGTATACCTCTTGAGGAAGTAAATACCTGACCCTGGACATGTACAAAATCTGGAGGTGGTATAACTTGAAGATAAAGTCTCTTATATATAGAATACAGTGGAATGAATTGATCGTAGAGACAAGGTTCTATGAAAAAAAAGTACACACATTTTTAATGTGTTAAAGAGGAACCACATATATTAAGAATCCACATGGTAATGAGATGAGACTATGAGGAATAAGTACCCACACCTTTTATTTTCTGAGGGTATGAGTTGAAATTTTAGGGACTAAATTTCTTAAGAGGGGAAGAATGTAACGACCTGAACGTTTGAATAATATTTTGTTCATTAATTTCTATGTCATTTTATTTTTTACACAACAAAAATATATCTTTTATTAATGATGTGAGTATAATTGAAATGAGAACATTGACATTTGAACATTATATAATCACTAGTTAACTATGAAATTTCGTCTATAAGACATTTGGATACTATACTTTTGATGTTATGATTATTATTTATAAATATAGGTTATCATGGTTATTTAATTCATAACGAAGTGTTGATGGGATCATCTAATAGAATCATTCCATGTGAATCCCATGTATTAAAGCTTAGGAAGGATGTAGCAACAATGGGATATACTTTGGACCAAGCGCAGGCTAAGCTTCAACATGTTCTTGTTGAACATAATCATCTACGGAGGAAGTACATGCTACTAGAAATTCAATATTGGAAATGTTATCTGAGCCACCCCAGGATTTGAAAACCATTTTACTCATTATACTTATGTGTTATTCAGGTTTTATAAGGGTCTTGGTAATCATATCTTAGTTACATTGTGTAATCCATTTTAATAAATAAAATTTTTATTTCTTATTATGGTAAAATAACTATCATATTTTCATTTCAAATGTAAAAATAAATATCAGATGAATTTTTAGTTGTCTCATATCAAAGATGAATATTGAAATTAAATAGTTATATAATATATTTTTTATACTTTAAATAAATAATAATGTGAATTTATTTTCTAAAAATACATATATATATGGTTCTGATCAGTAGGAAATTTAGAGCCTGAAAAAATCAACCGAATTTTTTATTAACAGTTAATTATGAATAGTAATACAAACATATTTTCAGAGTAATATGACCAATGTAACCATTACCTCACTTATTTAAGTACAAATGTAATTTATGCATCATGAATAGTGATAAGATATAATATCATAAATAAATAATTGTTTCCGAAAAAAATATTTTTTTATTCATAATTTTTTATGTAAATAGTTATTTTATTTAAAAAGTAAATATCTCATATTTAGAAAAAAAATAATTAAATGGTGTTCTTTTTTGAATTCGAAACATTTAAATTAGTTTAGGGAAAATTTATCAATTTTTTTTAAAAATGTTATGTTTTAGGTGAATAGTGAAAATATATTTTTTGATTTTTCAGTGTGTTTTGACATCATAATGATATAATACGTAATAAAAAATGGTGGTCAACTCATATGGATTAAATTTTTATTCTATCTGTCCCAAGTGATAATTAATTATGTATTCCCTTCCTTTTTCTATAAATATCAATCCTATCATTCATTCCATTCATTCCAAATTCCAGATCAATGAATATATCTTATTTTTACATAAAAATGAGTCCACCTAAGGTTTCATCAATTCCCTAAGGTATCGATCATAGTTTTTTAGATGTTTCTCTTCATGGTCAGAGAACCATTCAGACACCACTTTTAGTCAAAGACTTCATCTATTTAATGTTTTTTGGTTTCCATTTTATTATGTTGGTGTATGTTATTCTATATCAGTATTTTATTCCATTTTTTCAAATAATGAGACAACATTTTCTCTTTCATTAACTCATTTTAAAAATTATTATGTCACATCGTTAGGATATTGAATTTATGAAAGGCAATTCTCAACGTCACTTTTTCCATTCATGTTCTCTTCTTTTTTGGTATGTCTATTGAGTATCCAAACCACGTTCCTATTTCCATTATATTTTGTCCTGATACTCTATTATGAGCCTTATAATAATTTTATACCCATGTTCCCTCTGTTTATATTTCTTTATAAATCCATGTTTCCTATTCTTTATGATGCCGAATTTTCTTCTCAAAATCTCTATTCTTTTTCCCACGAATTTCTCATATATTATTTATGAGAACACCTAATCCAATTTCATTTAATGCATAATTCATCATGATGTAATAATGATATATTTTATTCAATAATTTACTTACATAAATCACTCATTCTATTTTCATTGTGTATATTAGATATAATGACAATGATTTCAGAAATTTTTAAAACATCACGATTTTTCCAATATATCACATAGTGAATTCTATGTAGCTTATAGGATGGGTTCACCAATATAGTGATCCAATATTATGGTTAATGATTTAGTTTAATGAGGTGTCATGTATTGAATTATTGATTAATTCTATTCTGTTATAGGAATTATTACACAATGTGACAGTGACATGGTAGTTTATCATTACTCATATCAATTTCATAATTTTTTTCCAAAAATTGATTTGCTAACCAAATTTTATGATAAAATTTCAATTAAGTTATTATTCCAGGAAATTACTCATTTATATTCACATTAACGACATTATTTTATACATTGACTAACAAATTATGTTTCATTATAATTTTAGTTCACTATTATAGATTTTATCTTATCCTTGTTTTGCATATTTCCTAGGTTATCCTATTCTATTTTAGTAGCTTAATCAGATTTTCTATATCATGATTTAATTAAAGAATATGTATTTCCATGTTTTAGATATTATTGATATATTATAATCGTTGACTTCCAAATAAATATTTCCTCTTGAGTTTTATATTACAATTTATTCTTACTATTGTTAAAAATCATGTAATCATTTTGACTCATCCCAGTGGGGCCCATTTCATGACACTCTAAGCCTAAATCCAATAAGAAATGGGATAAATACTAGTGATGATATGGAATATATCATAAATGAGAGGCCTTAGTATATTTACTTGTTTTCACAAATGCCTCCAATTTTATATAATAATGCAATATAAAAACAACTGAATAATAATGATTTCACACATCTATTCATATAACCATGGAATCAAAATAAGTAAAAGAATGTAAAAAAGGTAAAATAATGGAGGACTACCAAATATGTAACACATGTCCACTATTAAAAAAACTGACTGTATATTCTAAATACTAGAGAAATACTCCTTAATGTGTTCGGACTCACTATAAATTATATGTCTTGTCCTATTAAAGAATATTTCAAAAACACAATCTTCTACACATGTCATGACTGCTGTGGGAAATGCACTTGCAAGGTTGTGTACTACAGTACTCATTAGTACACCATTTATCAATAAATCATACATGAATGAAAAATATAGTCTTATATTCAAAACTTTATATATACAACTTATATGATTAGAATATTCAGATTGACCCCACAAAGACACACAACATATTGGTAATTCACAACCATAGTATACATATCTTGGATTATAGAATGAAGATTCTGCAAATAAATCATCTTGTAAAACAAAATATGTTGTCTAACATCACAAATTATGTCCATATTAGTGTTATTTCTCATCATAATCATCCTTAGAATTATTAGCTGATAATTTTAAGAGAAATAAATATATAAATAAGGATCATTTCCTAGGCCAAGTGTTGATAACAACCAATCAATCTGGATAAACCATGTATGATGAGAAATGGAGCCCACATAGTGTTTTTGATGATGATAATATTTATTCCAACTAATGAATAGTGATGAATAGTTTATCTCATGTTGAGACACTAGTAATGATTCAGACAATAATATCCATGTATTGCCTTGGAGGGTATCAAAATCCATGGAGTATGATATGATTCAATAATAACCATCATAGATATAATACAGGGAACAAAACCTAACAACACATGTACAATATAAGAGGTAAAATTCTTTATACCATGTATAGAGATATATAGCGTGTGTAGAGGGGGTCACACACCATGTCCCTTGACATGGTTCAATCCAGTTAAATATACTATGTCCCTTACCAATGTCTTTTTAGAATTACACGTCATTTAGGACGACCATGTAATCTACCCATGTCCTATATATGGCTTCATATCTTTTACATATGCACATTTGTAGATGGTGTAGCCCATATACTCTATCATAGTTGAATATCTGTGATTGAATACATGTTGTGTATGCTACCTGTATAGTCCACCCAATATCAATGTACCTACTATGTACACAATGAGTTCACGAAGTAGAGACAACATGACATGTGATACGATTCATATGCCATGTGATACATATGTTTACACCAAAACCCAAGTCCCTATATATAGAGACTCTGATGACATGTAATCCTAGTTTACATGTCATGTATATCAAGATAATAAAGATACCCTAATTATTCCTTCAACATGTAATCACACCACTTTCTCCTCGTATCGTAACTCTATTCATTTTACAAATAATGTATCCCCATTGTATGATCCTTAATTTGGCTATTCACTGGAATTATATCTTTGAAATCATTTTGAAAATATATTATCTTCATCCCAATAATTGTTTGTTCAACATTCTCAATTTTGGGGTTTCCAAACGATATTGATCAAATTGTTGCTACATTTTTCACAATACTATTGCGTATTGTCATACCAAGATCAATTATTTTTTATCACTTCACCTTTTAATAGAGATGTAATGATTAATTGATCGGTAATACATCAAACAACTATAAAATAAAATAATTCCATCGATGAGTGTAGAAATATGGTATACAAATATTGATCATGAAAAATAAGAAAGACCCTTGGACATTTTTTGGTTAGCCTTGACACATTTTCGATAGAATGAAAAAAGATACACCAAAAAAATATACAACACCAAATTTAAATACCATTCAATGTGAACCCTTCCATTGTAATTACTGAATCATGGATCAATCTATTCATTTATTTATTTGATTTCATCATATAAATCATGAACATGGAAAATAAACAATTCAAAAAACCACCCTAACAAATATTAAATTGATTTCTGACAATGAAATATGTTGTTTCATGTTTTTTGTCTATATCCTTTGATCATGTACCTCATCATTCATCATTATCTGATCTTGTCATCATATTCCAATGGAGTCTCCTTCAATGGGTCCAATAGCACTCATAAATTGGTAGGGTAATGTGAGTAACCATGTGAATTTTATATAAGAAAAAATTTAAAGGGATATATTCTATCACAACATCATTCTATCTACAAATAATTAATATAAAATAATATATATATTACTTCATTTTACACATCTGACATGTTTTCCACACAGGACACCAACATATACAATTATGTTGAACATAGGGTAAAAATTGTTATATGAACTAAATTATGACCTCATAATTATGATTAGAGAAAACTATTTATAAGTTATTATAATTTTTTCAGGGATGATTCACGCACTTTCTATTTAATGTATCCACTATATTTCAAAAAATGAATTTTTAGAACACTGGTCCTCAAAATTGTAGACAATCTTAATGACTAGTCATGAAAATCATCCATATAATATAAAAATGTAATACCCAAAAATTATGAGACATAACTATCTCCCCACATTGGGGATTTACATCCTCCTAAGGCCAAAATAGGGGCTATAAAGAATATGTGGGTTGTAAAAAAGAATATGAGCATCTTAATCCCATGTGCTATGTGGAAAATTATCATACATCCATAAAACATATAATAATGGAACCTATTTCCCACTAATGGTCCTTTCATAGTGATCTATGATCTCTACTGGGTAATCAATATAGGTATATCTATCCCTGATGTATGCCTCAACATAGTCAATAAACGGATATGACTCAGTCACGTACCTCTACATATATGAAATAATAACGATGTAGTATATGTACTTTCACTATGGAGGTCGATCAAAGCACTACACCGAATCGTGAAATATAAAAAACAAATCACGAAGAAGCCCTCATAATGTAGAAAAATAAAAATTATCCACATCCAAATGATACACATATGAACACAATTTATCCTTCCTCGATCCATAAAGGGATCCATCATCTATCATCATATAACAGATGAATTATCTCTAAAATATTCATCCTTTCCAGGAGGATCTTCCCTTTTTCTTTTGTATATCCCAACAACTCTAAGCCCATGAGTGCTGACACTCTTGGTTATTTCTAGAAAAGCGATGAACTACAAGGTCTCCCATACATTACTTCAAATTGTATCATATATGTGGTGGAATGGAAAATATTTTTTTTACAAAAATCAATATCTATTAATATATCCTCCCCACTTTAGACTGAGTACAACATGAATGCTCTAAGAATTTTTTTGAGAACCATAATGGTCAACTAATTAAGGCCTCCAAATTGGGGGTTTTATGATGTGATCAAGTGAAACAAAGTTATAAATGCCTCATGTAATATGTTCCCATGTAGGATTGTGAAATAATAATAATGGAAAAAAAAATATATCATCAATTGAATCCCATCAAGTCATAATATGTCTTACACAGTGGGAAATCCTAAATTCTCTACTAAAATCTTCACCCACGCTTATTAGTATGTTTTATGAATCAATGAGTCAATCTATGATCCCCCATAATTAATCATGTCCTCTTGAAAAAAATGTTAATCCAATCATTAATTACATGTAAATATCACCCAAATTCACTCTACAGACTCATGGGATTGATCTAAACCTACAATAACATTCTTCTCATCCTTCATGTGCCAAAATGTATGGAATTGAGAGAAAAACACTACACCATCCTCCATTTTCCCTAGAAACCGAATCTAATGTTAGAGGTCTAGGTACATCTTATTCCCACCTGGATGTACCTCCAAATGAAATTTATAAAACAACCACATATACTCCTCTGGAAACATCTGTAGTACCATCACCATTCCTCTCAAAATTAGGATGTGCTCTCCACATTTAAAAATCTAGTATGACTTGGCCCTATAAATATATGAGTAATTAATTTCTCATAGCCATTATCCTTTATTTCATCCTACATAACTCATTTCAATAGAGGAGGGATAAAAACCATCAATATAAGGTAAAATTATCCATATCCATCCTTAATTGATATTTAAAGGGTTCCAACTACACCAATTCCTTGTTCAACAACATTAAACAAGATCTCTATTATAGGTAATCTGCTTCCACGTTCCCCTTCCTAGGAGTATAGAAAAATTTGAAGACATAATATAATATAAACATTATTGATATCCTCTATATCATGTTTAAAAAATTAAGTGATAATACATACTTTAGTCTCCTTTGATTGGAGTGGATTATAAAAGTCTCTCATGTTAGGTATTTTGACCCCATCATAAGTTAGAATACTAGAACTGCTAACTAAAGATCATTGGTTGTGTAGTTCATCATGTGTGGTCTCAAATGATGCAAACCATATCAATACCCACATTCAATCTTATTAGAACACAACTACCCAATTTTCCTATTCCATTATAGAGAATTATATACATGACACCATAATCTAGAAATATATATATGAGACCAGTCATCAAACTCTACCTCCACTGCTGAAAATTATATTAGAACCTATTTTTTCACATGAAAGTCTTCCCATTTCATATCAAATATGTAATCGGTGCTGATACTCTATATAAAAATAGTATCACTATCCAGTAATAACATTCCAAACCAATAAAACTAGGAACCTTTATCACAATCATGGGGGACTCCCATGCTCACACTACCACAACCTTGGTTGGGTCTACCACCATTCCATCTACTGAGATACTTGTTAAATAATTGTAGAGACCATAAACTAAAAACTAGTACATAGATATAATTCTATATATCAGGTGTCATGAGAGTACATCCAGAATATTACTCAAGTGTCTCATGTTCTTTTACTTGTATTTCAAGTACAAAATTATGTCATTGATGAAGGCTACCACAAACAGGTCAAATAAAATCTGAAATATTTGTTTCATGAGTCCCATTAACATTTATTTTTCATTAAACCTGAAAATTGAATCATAATATACTAATAGTGATGGTGGTGACATATATCATATATCTTTTGTATAACCTAATCTTGTACTCGCAACTGGTGATAGGGAAACCTGAGTTCAAACATCAAGAACTGTCAAGCACCTGTCAACTAATAAAATAGGTCATCAATATTTTGTAGTTTATACATGTTATTCATAGTCACAAGGTTCTAGAACTAGTATTAAACATAAAACCTCTTTCTCATGTCCACCTTCTTGGAAAATAACTCATTCCTCCAATGATGGAAAAATTAGTCTTACCAATACATTTATCTGTATGTCTTCCAACTATGCCTTAATTGATTATTGATCAGTACAATCCATCTGATATGATAGAACATATATAAGTCACATCCCAGGGTGTAGATCAATGCTGAATTATATCTCTTAGTGTGGAGGTAAATATAACACATAAGTATAAAATAAGTAATAATACACTACAAAAACTATAGGAAACAATGAACACATAACATTAACTAAAAAAAATGCTCCAGCTAGTAAACTGGTGTGTAATCAACTTAAACACAAAATTCATGAGAATATCTTTCACTTCCTAGGGATTTATATCAGTAATTATGGATTATTTGGATCCGTTGTAGTAGAAACACCACATAATTTTCTAAAATAGACTATATATGATTTATTTCTAGAAAAACTTTGCATACCATGAGTGAAATTGAATTTACACTATGACGATAATCATAGATTCAAACTGAAACTCTCACCATCAACAATCATGTTTCATTGTCAGCACAGGTGTCAGATCACTGAGTCTTATCTTGTTTGGGTCTCCATGTGAATGGGTTGGACCAGAGGTTCATCCAAAAACTATATGTTGTCTAAAAAATATTTGATAATAAATTATTGAATAGAAACTTTTCTATTAGTACCGAAGTTAAGTTATAAAAGCCACATATTGTTCATAGAATGATCCTTGGTGCCAATGGGTTGTGTGAATCAACTGCATAGAACTATCCCCACCTATGTCCTCCAGTTACATAAGACTAGATTTGTGCCCTTGTGGTGGCAGTGGTTATAATTAAAATCATTTTACACCTCCTGAGTATCACCTAGAAAATCGTCTACGTCCACTACATTGCAAACCTTCCTGGTCCTATTGTTTACTTCTCCTCGATGGACTATATACGGTATCACTATAATATATATAGAAAGTAAGTAATAATTGAGTATATTAATTCCTATAATAACATGTCTAGAATGGCCAATCTCTAGGATTACTAGACACACCATATGAGCCTTGGACTGAAGAACCATTAACCTGGAACCTCCTCAGGAAACATCACACACTTCCATGCCGCTATGACTAAAATGGACTCTCTACTACGAAGGTCCCTACTTCTGCAATCCCACTTGTAATAACCATTGGTTATATATTATCATCTAAGAAAAATCAACATCTAATGATCTCTCATGAACCATATCATAGTTGGGAATATCATAGAGGGGTAGTACTAGTTCATATGTATATAAAAAGATATGTATCAATGGTATGAGCCCTAAGTGTTTCTGTAAAGAAAGGTAAACCTAGATGAATACTCATATACTATTATGATACCATGATGAAGCTTCAGAATCATCTAGATAAAAAAATCTCTTAGCATATCAGGTGATATCTCATCTCTTAAAAAGTTCATGAAATGTATCTTTAATATTTATAACTCAACATAAGACTGGTACATTAACCCATAACATCGTAAGGATGAGTCAAGTAAAATGCTTATTGCTAGGAAAACCTTCTAATCTTGTGGTGTCATGACTAGATTTATAACTAAATCCACCACCTCAATCTAGACCTCAAACTACATATGGATTGGTCCCTCTTTAGATTTTTAGGGTTCTATATCAACAAAACATGTGAAGTGTTCTCATGACGTGAAACACATCTAGTAGTACTACATGCACCACTAGATTCTCTAACTTTGTTGGTAAGGTAGTTTCACATCATTGAGGAAACATCTCGATAACAGATTCCATTATCAATGCTGGATTAATAATGGGATAATAATCATGATCATCACATTGAATTTCAGGTGGTATATATCATTAGGGTATCACGAAATAATACTTTTATACCATGGTCAATGATTATATCTAGAGATATGACTCAAAAAGTAAATGGAATCAACATCCCATTTTAATATGATCCACATACTATTTGGTTTCCTTCCAAAAAGTGTTATCCTAGACCAAGTTAAAATTAATTTGATCATATTCTTATTGAATTTATACATCGATCATCACATCAATACTGAATCATCTTCCCTGAAAACCGAACTCAAAACATATTACACTATTTACCTATTCTAATTTCACATTCAATATTCCTAAAATAGATATTATCCCAAATGACACCAATTTGGAAAAATCCGTCCTAGTGGGGACTATGGAATCACTCCAAAATCTCAACTCCAATTGATCATGAGATAGTGACTAGCTCCGCAAAACAATATTACTCAAATGGATAGCCTTAGATAATGTACATGTACAGATGCACACATATCTATTCCTATAAAATGATGAAATATAAAAAGAAACTTAAAGATTTTGAATCCACAAATATAATCCCATTACAAGAGTCCAATAAGAAATAATAGACTAAAAAATGGCCACATTCAAGGAAACCACAAGGTATATAACATAACATAAAACTACATAAAAACATTATTTTCTGTCAAAAGACCATAGGAATACAACATAGTATGTCTAGTCCCTCATTTCACATTTTGGTCCCATTCTATAAAGGGATCTATAAAATATCCAACTATCTACACTAGACATGACATGTGTGGAGAAATCCCATGTTGGGGTGATCATGGAAATCTACTATAGCACACCCTATAACCAAAAAGTATACAAAACTGGGAAATACAATCATCTCTACTTATATATATATATATATATATATTTCTACAAAAAATATAAGAAGAATATCAAGAAATACTCAATAAAAACACACAATATAATGGCATGTGACAACTGTATTATACAAGCCTAGGATTTTAGATTTAATATTTCACAACGAACTCATATAGGGGAAAAAACTCATTAGTCTGATAGGACCCATTATGTCCTTCCATGTGGATGTTCTTATTGGGTATCGTCATTAGAGGTAAACACCGATAGTCATAAAAGAGAATGATACCTAGATGAGGTTCACATACATGGACCTGGGGTGACACCCTTAACCCAATATAGATTTTCAAGATTTATAAAGGATAAATTCCAACATTGTTTGGGTTATGAAGATAACATGAAATCCACCAAGGGAATTTTGATGATTATAGGATATCAATAAATTCTGCTAAGAGGGAGTCAAATTATTATATTGAATAAGTCACACTAAAAGGATCATAGTCCTAGGCAAAAGAAACGAATCCATCCGAAACCTCAGGTAATGGATTAGGAGAATGAACCCTATAAAAGCTTCTCCATGATACATAGGACCAGGGATCTGATACATGTATATAAGAGTAAATGGTAGTTCATAGGGGTCATGATTTGTGTCCCCTGAACGAATGTCATTCAAATATAAATGGCACATTTTTCATTCGAATGTCTACGTAGAAGTATATAAACTGATGGATGACCATGTATTCTTCCATTCTTCTAATACATGGCCGCATCCCCTATACAAGAACTAATGTACTATTACATGGTGTAGATAATGTACTCAGTATATGCCATGTCCATGTGTTTGATAATAGGGTGTTTGGCTACCCATGTATCCCAACAAATGTTAATGAACCTTTGAGGTACATGTCATGTTTACTGGGGGATAACACATTGTGTGTGACATCTATCGCATGCTGTGAGATTCTTATGTTTATATATATTCCACAAAAACTTAATGGGGACCCACACATCATGTAATCCCAGATTACACACAGTGTGTATGGATATTTTCATAAAACACTCATTCTCAAAACAACACATGCTTTCACTGCTGCTGCCTTAGATATTAGTTCAAAACATACTTGAAATCATGGGACACCCTTTTCCAAACATAACTATAGACTTTATTTAGAATTTTGGTTTTTAATCCAATCATAAAAGGGTTCTCATTCATCATGCTCATCATACGTTCACCCAGCTCAAATTTTGGGTTTCTAAACAAGTTTTATCCACTACTTACATCCATTTTTAGACCATTGATGTTTCATTCCAATCCCAGATCCACACATTCATACCATTGCGATATGAAATGTTTGTGAAAAAATAATTTTACTAATACTACATCAAATTTTAGAAAAATGAAGAATTCTTTTGATGAATGTAGAATGATGGGGGAGAACCACGAAACACACAAAATATGAATATGGAATGGCCATGTTTGGTAATACTAGATTCATTTCTATTATAATCATAAAAAATAAACAAATATGTATATAACTCCAAAATTAAATCTATGATAAAATGAACCCATATCATGTAATGATTGATTGTGGATCAATCTATTCACTATTTGATCCTTGTTATTCATAGAAATAAAGAATGAGTAAAACAAATAATTTAAATAAAAACATTAATCAATTAAAAATTATTTCTAATAAATATATAATATAAATTGTGTTTTTTGAGACATCCTACAGTCTTGTCCCTCAGTATAATTCAACCTCAAATATGGTCATTTTCATCCAACATAATCTCCTCCAATGACTCTAATGGATCTCTTCAATTTGCATGGTTGTGCTGTCATCCCTAGGAATTTTCTATGATAACAAATTTAGTGTGAGATATTAGTTAATGGTGTCTCTAAATCGAAAAACCAACTAATAAAATTTTATATTTTATTCTATTTTATTTATTCACACGAAGAAATTTCCACAAATAACCTATTTGGAGTATATTTAAGTTGCACCAAAGAAAAACCCAATGAAATTATCTCAACATTGCCAACATATTTCAAATGTGGGAATCCATTTAGATGTAATTCCAATTTTTTAGGAAAGTTGGGATTTTATGTTATTTAATATTATTAATATATTTATAACATTTATTTCAGGAACCACTTGCCTCAAATTATCCTGTCATATTAACACTTAGTGTTGAACAAAATTTCTATATTGTCTAAAAAATATTAACTAGATAATAAAACACATTAACATAAAAAATTATATTAACCTATTTGGCCCCTATATTATTTATGTATTATAATAGTATTCTTTATAAATAAAATATTAGGATTTCATAATAAAAATGTTGATACACTGAGAATTATATTGAAATTTATGTTGAAAATGATGGTATAAGTATAGATTCTAATCATAAAAGGAATTAAAAAATGATAGGTACATATAAGTGAAGAATATAGGGTATGGTTAAATGTAAATTTCTATTTTATTTTGGGGCATTGAAATTTTTTCTGTGATGCTTTTTCATAAGAGAAAAAATTAGAATTATTGTGAATAGCCATTATTTTTCATTGATAGATTCACTCCATTAAATGGTAAATGATTAAAAATGGCATATAATGTTTTTTTGATGGAATATTTTAAATTAGACAACTATAAATCACATTGAAATATTTTATTGAAATTTTTCAATAAATTTACCTATTTATATTTATGATTATTTAATTTCATTTTTTTAATGGGTGATCATTTTAGAAAATGATATATAGTTTTATTAAAAAATAAAATAAAAAAACTAAAAACATTTAGTTTAATAAACTAAAACTAAATCACCACATACTATAATTATTTTAATTTATTTGAGAAAATTAATATTTATATTTAACTATTAACAATATCAATTTAAAAAATGTAGATGAATTTGTTTTTTCAATTATGGTACCATAATAAAATTTAATTTTAATTATGAAATGAACATGTTTTAATATATATATACATAAACATAATAATTGAGATAATGTAAATTTTATGAAGTTACTATTCAATTTTCATAGGTAAAAATTTCATAATGTAAAATAATTTTTCTGAAAATAATAGATTTCCTTTTATCATAGTAAATGTCATTAATCCAATTTCTTAATTTTTTATCAAAAATAGTATTGAACATCGTTAAAAATATGAAAATAAATTTCTAAAATATATTATAAATATATATTACTATTTAATTCATAAAACTGATCAAAATATATTATTAATACTATTGAAGAAAAAAAAATCATCAATTATTACATATGCTTCCAATATTATATAAATTATTTATATAAATTAGGCATATTATTATTAAATTAATAAAAAACACCATATATATATATCCATTAGTAAATTGGTAATTTTAATATTTTATATGTAATATTTAATCAATTTTAATGGCATAGAAATTTTAGTATTAGTAAAAAGGATATTTTTTTCAAATGACCAAAAAATATAATATTATTTCAAATTTAAATAATAAACCTATGGAAGAAATTTCATATTGAATCCTATAATATAATTCATTTTATAAAATTATTTATATAATTTACATTAATTTTTATATTAAATGTATATAATGAATATTAATAAGAAAAATTTTTATTGAAAATTTTATCTCTAAAATATTATATTTTCTCATTAATATTTGAGTCTAATTTTTCATTAATATAATTTTTAAATATTATAAAAATTATAGAAACACTATAAATTAACCTAGTATTCATATAAATTTGTTAATTTTTTTTAGTTTATTTAATAAATTAATTGATAATAAAGAGTATCATAAGTATATATACTCAATACTTATGTAATATTTTGTTAATATGTATTATTTATATGTTTAAATTCCCTTTTATTAAGACATTTTGTTAATTTTTCAACATATATTTCACGATTCATTTGTGTTTTGGGTTTCATGTAAAAAAATAATTTATATGTAGTGATTATTTTCATAAATATATATTTTTAAATTTATTAGGTCGATAAATTCTACCATCATAAAAAAATTATTCACTATAAAATTTTACTCATCAAATAAATATCAAGATATCTAAAGAAATTGTTTATAATATTTTAAATCTTATATGAAGTTAAACAAGGAGTTAAACTTTAAAACTAAGGCTAGATCATGAATAATATCACTTCTAATATTATTTACATAGATTCTCATGCATGTTTAAACAATAATTATAAATTTTAGGATGACATGAATTTCTGAAACATAAAACAAATAAGAAATAGTAGATGCTTGCAAAAATAATCCACATTTTAGAAACCACATTATTTTCTAATATTCTTCATTTATATCATTCATCATCAAATTTATATCATATTATATAATATTTGATACATTTTAAAAAATATCATGAATCACTTTTCCTCAAATATGATACAAGTAGCTAGGTAAAAAATACTTCCAAACAAAAATTAACTAAATCAATAGACTCATTATCTCTTCCATCCACCATTTTATCACCATCAAGAAAATTTTATCCCTAATATAAATCCATTCTGAATCATTTGTTCACAAATAGAATTGTAAAGATTAATTAACTTTTTATTGTATCAACAAATGAAAATCATTTTTTAGTTATTAAGACTACATTACATATATATTAAATCATTTCCAAAATAAATATTTTATTGAAAAACATATTTTCACTATATTATGAATATCAAATTTTTGTACACTAAATTATCATTGATATATACCACCATTTTATAATAATTGATTTAATAAATGAAAATTGTTTAATCACTTAACTACCTTTATGAACTATTCCTTATAGAAATATTACAAAATATACTTCCAACATAGAAAAATATTTTAATATAATACATATGTCTTTTATTATCAATTAAATAAGGTTTCATTCCATCAACATAAAAAAATATCTTCTATATTTTAATGATATCTATTTATTTTTTGGATGATTATTTCTATATTCCCACCATTACAACATGAAAAAACATCTTATGGTTCCTTTTAGAAAATCCCATACATGACATATATCACTTGTTTGACATAATAGAAAATATAATTTCATTACATCATCATCTTCATCTTCAAAACATCAAATAGATTCCATCCTTCCCATATTCTTTATATTTTAAAAATCCACTAGGTTCACATTGATAATAATAATTCATGAAAGATGTATTGAAAAGTAAAATTAGTTCTCTATCAATTTCTATTCACATTATTTTACTCATTTGGAAATTCAAATAATTTTACATGATATCCATTTTTAACATTTTTTTATTTCCCTTATCCATTAATGAATCAAAAGGTGTTAATTTCAGTGATATATATTTTACATCATAATAGAATTATAAAAATTACCTCATCGGACTCTCATCCTTGAAATTATTTACACCATAAAACAAATACATTATCATTATATTCATAATATGTTGTAATAAATACAATATATATTATAATATCACTCATTATCTTATATTCCCTAATAATATTTTGTAACATATTAAATAATATATATTGCGTTTTTAAGATAATGTGACTTTCCTAGGTATAATATTTTGGTATTTTAATAATATATGTAGATAAAAATCTATTTCATGTATCTTTTCACTAGTTATTTTATACTCAATAAGTATTATTCATCAATTCCCCCCTTATATTTATTTTCCCCACAGTCTAAATCCACTTTTAGTATTCTGTTAGAGATAATATTTATATGATAGCACCAAATTCTGCACCATATAACAAATTTTAATATGTTATCCTATATATATATTTTCTATTAGACTTATACCTAGGTTTTTAAATAATGTTCACTTATCATAATATCATGAAGAAATTATCTAATATAAATCAATAATCCCTATGCTGCTACAATCAATAACACACCCATCACATACTCTCAGAAGTGAAGATAAATGTACCTTATTTAAAAAGTGGAATTGATTTAATATAAAAGTAAAATATATTTTATTTAAATTTTCCCATAAGATAAGTATTTTATTCAATAAAGTAACAATTAATCTAAAGAATGAATAATTTAGTGCTCATATGGACCATTTAACTATCAAGCCTATTTTTAAATATCTATGATCATTATTCCATAACTTATCTATACCAAAATCACATAAAAACATTCCATAATGTATAATTATATTGATAAATGTGAAAATTTAAAATATAAGATTTTGGTTTGATCAAATGATTTTCATGGGTATATATATATATTATATTATCGAATGATCATAAGTGTGCGTAGGTATAGGAATATTCTTCACCAGTGTATAGATTTACCATCTACAAAAATTATTATGTAATTAAACATTATTCATTGCATGTCTAATCATATAACATATGAATAAAATAAATATTTAGGGAATAATGTTATAATTAACATTATCCATGATATGTGAATTATCTATCTTGAATAATCATTGAAATTATGAATAACATTTTTCATTAGAAAACATTGTGGAAAAATCAATTTATTTACAATATTTTATATTGTGAAAAATACCACGTCTATTCACCATTTTTTTAAAATATAATTATGAAATTGCATAATTACATCATCAGAATGAAATTATTATCTAACAAATTAGAGGGAAATATTATTCCTTAACCACAATATTCATTACATTTCATATCCACATTAAGCAATCCATTATATTTCCCTAATGAACCCTTAGTAGGAATATTTTTCATATTATTTTACAACTAAATCTCAATAACGTGATTCATAATTATGATACTATTATAAACATGACATATAGATGGAATATAAAAATCTATATTTATAAATTTAATATCATTCTTGAAAAAAAACCATCAATTAAGATAATAGATAATATTGTCATGAAATTTATTTAATAATGAGAATGTTTCTATGTTATTGTTCTTATTCATCCTCTAATGTATTGAATCGAGGTAGACCCATATATTTCAATGAAATCCCTAAAATTAAATTCACAAATGAATGATATTTAAAGACATATTTTCCATTTTCAAAATAGACGGTTGATAAAAACATGTCCAGTGAATGATATGTGATATGATTGAATAATACATATTATAATCCTTCAGGAGAAATAATATCCAATATATATTTTTATATTATCATTTTTATTGTGAAAAAAATTAAATGGATTTTTACATACATAAAATAATCTTTTAAGATCATTGGGAAAATATATTTTGAAGTTGTATTTAATAATGATATTTTTAATAACATATATTTAAGTAGAAATATTGACTTTTAAAAATAATAATTTAATTTATAAAACAAAAAGACATATATAATACCTTTTATATAATGATCAAAAATTGTGTACAAATGTGTACACAAGGAATACATTGATAATAGTTATATTCCATACATTAATGAAAATTACCAATATGTAAAAAAATAAAATTCATTTTCAATAATTTATTGATGTTAAATTTTAGATTATATTATTATAATAAATTATTATGTCATATATAAGAAATATAATAAATTCATATAATATATATTTTTATCTTGGAGGATGAATCCTGACTGATGATACAAGGTATAGTCAATTTTATTATGACGTCTACATAATTACTCAATGGGGAAAATAAATATAACGGAATATTTATGATGAAAAAAATAATCATAATAGTTGTTAATTAAGTGTGTTTTTTAATTGAGATCCTTTAAATTCCCGAGGTGTATTATCATTAAAAAATTAACCCAATTGGATATTGATATTCAAGAAGAAACCATTACATTAATGGATAATTAAGAAAAAAAATAAAATTTATGGGGTTATAGTTAAATTATAATTAATTTATCATGAAATTAATTATAAAAATTATAGAAATAGTTAGTAGGAGGTTTAATTTTTAAAATCAAATAAAATATGGTTCATAATATCAATGATGTACCATTTATTTTGAATTTGAGATAATTACATTCTAATTTTTTTTCAATTGAATAAAAATCCCAAGAATATTAAATAGAATTATGTGTTCTCAAAATGTATATAATTAGATTATTAAATAAAATAATAAATCTCTTCAATAATATATAAACATCAATAATGAATCAACTGTCCAATAATCTATATATCTTACTACTGAAAAAATTTAATGCCAATAAAAAACATTTCCATGTTTACTACTTTACTCAAATATTTTTTAAAATCTTATTAAATGGTCATAAAAATCATAATATTTTATTTTATAACCTAATTATTATATATTTAGGTTCATAATATTCATTTTTAGGAAATATGAATATATTATTTAGTTATAACATAATTTTAACATATGTTTTAATTAAATTTTGTTATAGTATACATGTTTTATAGTTCTTATTTAACTATTCATTACTTTATACCAATTAATTAACTTTTATATTATTTTTATACTACAATATATTAATTATATTAATTTCTAATATTTTTATCCTGTTTTATGTATTTTAAGTTATATTTTTTCAAATTAAAATTAATATTAGTATATTTCTGTGGTTTTAGTGACTGAATATGACATTTTTACAATAAGTTAAATAAATTATTTATATGTTCAAAAATATAAAAAATAATTAATTTATTATGATCATATAATAATATTATTATTCAACATCCAATATTAATCAATTTTTTTTCTGAAAAAATCCCTCATCTTATTCACTAATTGTTTTTTGAAATAATTCTGTTTGTTAACAACCTCACATGACTATGAATGTGGATAGTTGGTGCATAGTCATGTGTGGTTATTAGATTGTAATGGTTATCATTTCCAGGGGGACGAGCATCATGAAACGGAAAAGGTGAGGAGCAGCTTGAGTGGAGAATTGTGGAGGAGAATATTTTTGATGGAAGGCTCAACTATTATTATGAGTTTCATGAAAGACAAATGTATGTGGAGCTTTTAGAAAATGGAGCATTGTGGAAAAATATTTGGAGGTCGGTGACATGGTGCTGATTTGGCTTGGAAGGTTCTGCAGTTTTTGGAAATGCCTATTAATACACCTCTACCCCCATCAGATATTTTTTCAACACTTATAAAAAATTATAAGTCTTTTCATTCATGAAGAAGGTCCACAGAGGAGGTTCACAATGGGTGATTCATTAAAGGGGATTAAAAGGTGGTTTGCGAAGGGGTACCCTGAGAAGAAGTTTGCAATGTATGTAAAAGATAACTAAGTGTTCTAATCTAAAAAAAACTAATGTTATTCTTAATAGCTATGGGGGATATTTGAAAAAGAAGGATCTTGGTGTGGGCTAGTTGAGCTATGAAAAAAGTGTGATCCGTGAAGGCTTGTTTGAGCTTCTTTAAATATCGAGAATGATGAAGGTAGTGGGCATCATGTAATATGTTCAAAAAGGATTTCCTCGTAGATATGTGGAAAACTAGTATTCACTAGTGGCTAAAAGTTTAACATAAATATATTATATACAAATAGTAGATTATTCATTCATTAAAGTCAATGAAAGACCTAAAAGTATTTACAATGTGAGTGTGTCACCAGAAGCAGTGAGAAAACATCAGTTGAGAAAAATTTGACCATTCATTTTGTGATTGTAATTAAACAAGGAGGGATAGTGAAACATTTTTGAACTTTGTAAACAACAATTACCTCATAGTGGATTTCTTACATCATCACATTGCCGATGTATGCTCTTTGGATGTAGCCCAGAGAGGGTGACCCAAATAAAATTGTTGTATCATGTTTATATTTTATAATCGAGTCATACTATACAATCATAAGGTGATTGAATATATTTATTTAACAATGAAAAAGATTAAAAATGTGAATTTGATTTAATTAATCATACCCTAACCCCCCTCTTAGTTAATTTGACCTTTTTCACTGAACAATTAGTATCTGAGATAATGGCTAGCATTTTTATTTCTCTTTCAACAGAGGTAATCAATCACAAATGGATTCTGATCTACAATGGAAATAATATTTGGTTATAGAAGAATCAGATTCACTGTACTTTTGATATTTTTGAATGGTTGCGTTTATAGTAGAAATGTGTGATATTTTAGACCATATCAATAGTGGTTTTATAAGAATATGAATGAAGAGAATTTCATGATGATGCCAAATGAATCAATGATTTGGGTGGATCCCTATCCAATGAAATCTATACGATGGCGATGTCATGAATAAAATCACAATCTATGTGGTAAAATAAATTGAATATATTTATATAGGGGATTCAAAGGATATAGATGCAATGATGAATGTTTTGTGGAAGAAGTATGATGATATGAGAATAAACACGAATGATTAATTTGATGCATTATTTGATTTAGAAAGCCCTTTCATGGAATATATGTGTGGTATTAAATATTTCATTGTTGATATAATGATTATAAATCTTATATTGGGGAAAATTCCACCTCGGTTCAATATAAATGTTATAGTATTAGGCGATAAAGATCCAAAAATTATGACACTTGATAACTTTCATAGTACCCTTGTAGCATATGAAATGAGAAATAATGACAACGATTCTATGGAATAGGGGAAACCAAAGGAGGTGGCATTCAATAATATGAATAATCTCACCATTGAAGATTATTATGATGAATAATAGATAAATGAGGTGATTTCATTCCTTTCCTCAAATCATTAAATAAAAAAAATTCCATGGGAAAAATCTTCTTTATTGCTTGAGGTGTGAAAATGTTGGTCATCATGCACTAATATACCCCAAGAAGTTCCAAGTGGATGATAAGGATGAAGGTGAAATTCTCATGATGAAGGAATTAGCATATGTGAAGGGCAATAAACAGTTCTAGAGAAATTTATTTAAGAAAAAAATCATATTTCACAATAATGTGACAGTACAAATGAATATGATGATGAATAGGTTGATTATATTAAAAACATAAAATATCATGGTGAAAATATTATGGTTGGTGTGGTGGGTTATTCTTTAAAAAGAAAGAATATGACATTAATATTGAACAAGTGGATGGAAGGGACAATATGGAAGTGGAATTAGAATTAGTTCTTACGGAAATAGATGTCTGGATAGCCAAAATGATGAAATTCATCAAAGGGATTCCTGAAGCCAAACTATATATATATATATCAGTATGAAGTAGAGAAGTATGAGTTGATGAAAAAAATTATAAAACAGTAGTGATCAATGCCTGAGATCATAAAAAAGGATAGTGAGAACAAGAAGAATAAAGGAACGGAAAGGTGAAATAGATTGTTTTAAGAACACATCCATATATAAAATAAAATGTTTTGGCAAACTAGAATTGGAATTTTACATCCTATGAAAAAAATTTATGGATAAAAAATCTCATAACACCTATTGTGAAATTATAAAATAATATCATTCTTAAGACGAAAAAGGTTGCCGTGTAACATAGAGGTCCAGTAGAAATGAAAAATTAGTAAAATAAAAATGATAAAGTTGATATGGGGCTTGAATAAAAAACAGAATGAAGTAATATATTATGTCAGACCACAAGCACCCACTCTGTGAATGGATATTGATTTGGTATAAAGATGAAAATGTTGATTTAGAGAATCCAAGGTAAAATGAGTAGTGTAAATGTGACACACATGAACACACCTAACATACTGTGTTCTGGCTATGGAATGATCAAATATTCACAAAATGTTTGTTCCATTACCATGATATACAGAAGGGAACCCAAAAAAATAGTGGAATCCATGTACAATTCAATACTCTAGAATATATTATCAGGGAAATTAATTTTTGTGCATCGGATTTGGTCACATGGAAATATATTGTAATTTAAATATGCAAAGGTATGTGCCAAAGAATACCCAATGTGGTAGAAAGCAGGAAATCAAATAACAAACAGGTGAGTTAAAAATGAAAAATCCATTTTTATCTTTACAAAATGATAATGGCCTATCATTATATGATCAATTTTAGGATTATCAATCTACACTATTTATGATGTAATATACATGTATCAAAAAGAAAAGATATGAAATGATATTTGTTATTGAAATTTCCCTTAAAGATTTAGAACATTCATATGTATAGATCCCTGATAGAAATTTTTCATCCTATATGAAATACTATGAGGATATTGAAATATGTATAAAATATAACAAACAAGGATTTTTCAAGATTAGAAATGATGATGGACTAATGATAATTAGCATTGGAATGTCTAGTTTTCGGGAAAAATAAATGAGATGTGGTGATGTCTTAGTAGTAGAAGGTCATAGGCACAACATTCATTGTGTCATTCAAATATGTGACTCAAAAAATTATAAATTATTTTATAAGAATTCATATATTTTCAAAGGGATATATGACATAGTATTTCTATGTGTGAATTGACAATTTGAAATATCTACCTTGTATATGGAGAAAAAGATGTGTGCTTTTTTCCAAATAGGAAGAAAACAAGTTATGTCATCAATAACTAGGTCATCTATGCCAGCAATCCAAAGATAATATGGAAATGTCTGATGAATCCGGATACCTACCTAATCAATCATGTGATTTTAATCAATCATTCAATTCTTGTAAACTAGGGAAGATCAGCAGGAATGCGTTCAATGAAAATGAACTTAAGTCAACCATAGTTCTTAAATTGATTAATAATGATGTATGGGGACATATTTCTCCTATATACACTGACAATAAGAGGTATTACATAAATTTAATTGAGTATTTAAACATACTAGAATTAGAATTTTCATTTCCTATAAGTATGACATGTTCAGTTTCATAAAACAGTATCAGAGGGAATCTGAAAGGATTCTTCGATCGAAAATTCAAAATTATCATACTGATAATGGTTCAGACTTCACAAATTGTTATGTGGAAGACTATCTCATTATACCCATGATACGAAATCACCTTTATTTAGTTATAACACCCCTGAAAAATGGAGTTCTTGAAAGGAGATATCAGATCATCTTCAACATGGCCAGAATGATGGATATTAAAAAAATACCAACATGACAATTTTTTGAAGGAAGTATTCTTGACATCATTCTACATTTCCATAAGTTCGTTGTTGTGACTAAAAGGTAGAAATAATATGTATAAGATGAGTTACTAAAAATAAAAAATATTAAAATATTATCATATATTTCTAATTATATTCTTTATTCTAAATAATAAAAAAAACATGAAATATGAGTCACATCAAGATGATGGGATATTTCATGTATACTCTTGAAAACGTGAAGAATATAAATGCTATAATATTAGGTTGGAAAACGTTCTTGACATAAATGATGTCACTATAGTGTATAATGATGAAAATAATCAAAAACATATGGAACATGTTTGTTATGAATATGAAAAGTAGGAAATCAACAAAGGGTGAGTAGATGTTGCATATGCTGATCTAGAAGAAGATAATAATGATGATAAAGAAGAATCCAAATCTATATAAACTATGAATAAAATGAATCTGGATGATATTCATAATAAAAATATAATTGGTGATCGGACAATGCTATTTGAAACATGGATAATGAAGTCATTATAGAAGGAATAGTTCCTATCTTGAGTAGATCCTAAATGTTCTTATGATATAGTTGGAGATGGGAACAACATTTCAGGTATGAATGATGAGCTAGAACATATTAAAAAAAACATATATGAGTAACTGTTTTAATGTTTAATGTTAAAACTTTAATGGGAAAAAATGGGAATTTTTAATAAATGAATGAATATGGTGTTGTGATTTGAAACAAAGAACAAGTAGTGTGAAAGTTATATGCCCTAAAAGAGTTTATCAATGTTGATTGAATATTTTTACCTGTTTCAGGTCTAGAGACAATCATATTATTGTTTTATATTGTAGTGAAAAGTATTTTCAAATTGTTCTTGATTGATGTGATGTCATCACTTCTAAATATAATTATATTAGAAGCATTTTCCATCAAGTGACAAGATGGTTTTCTAATTCACAAAAATGAGAAAAAGGTTTGATAGAAAAAGAGGGTGTTATATGGTCTAAGGAAAGAATCACGAGCATTTTATTCATTGCTAGATAATTTAGTTAAATATCATGGTAATCGGAATGGTGGAATTTATTACCATCTACATTTCAACAATCATATTAATTAAAGGATGATGGTACTAGTCGATGTCTAAGACATAATATTTGATACATTAGATGAAACATTGTGCAAATAGTTTTCCAATTTCACGAAAAGTTATTTTGAAATGAAAATAATTTTAGAGATGAAATTATTCATTGGATTGTAGGAATCAAAATGAAAATATGGAACAATAATTTCTCAATAAAAATATTCCGTAAGGGTTTTGGGAATATTTAGAATAAAAAATACCAATGAGAGGAAGACTCTGGTGGATACTCGAATGAAACGTACAGTAATGATGAAGGAAATTTAGTTAATGTTTTATAATATATGAAAATAATAGGTGGTCTAATGTACTCAACAAAAATGATACCTGAATTTATTTTTTACACAAGTCAAGATTCATGATATCAATGTGATCCGAAAAAAATATATACACTTTAATTGAGTAGAATACTTAGGTATATCAAGGTAACTATGGAATTTGGTTTTCCGTATAATGAAAAATATATATAAGAGTTACTGGGATATGGTGATTTAGATAGTTCCAGATCATGATAGGACAATAAATCAATGAAAATATTTTTTTTATATCTTGGTTGGTTGGGTATTACTTGGATAATCAAGAACCAAGATTTCATTTCAGTAAGAAACATATAATATGTGTATATTGAGACCACTCAAGCATGCATGAAATTATTATTGTTAAAACAACAGCTTGATGACATGGGAGAAAATGTGATGTCTCAAATCAGAATCTACTATGTAAAATTATGTGCTATAATTCATAGGAAAAATCAATTCCATCATTCAATGAAAATTAATACTATAATAAAATAACATTTTATCAAGGAAATGGAAAATAAGGGATTGTGATATCAAAGTATTTTCCAACCAATATAAACATTGAAGGCATTCTGACAATGCCCTTAGCCAAATAATATATTGTGAGGCATCAACTAGCTCTAGGAGCCTAGTCGAGTATCTGAACTTGAAAACTGTGGATCTGGAACAACCCTCTCTTAGAGGTATGTTGTCTTTTTCCCAAATTAATTCATTTGTGCTCCTGAATCTATTGTAGACCATAATGGAGTGATACTTTGGTTCGTTAACAAAGGGGGAGAAGTTGTGTCTAGCAATGGGGAGAAATTTTCATCATAAAAGAAAGGTGGAAATGCTGACATGTAGAGAAGAATGATATATGGAGTTAACCAATACAGGTGGATAAACTGATAGAGGAGTAACATGATGTAAAAATAGTTATAGCATATCATGTCAAATTCCAAAACAATACAACCCATGCAGTGAAGCTCGAGTTGATCAAAATGTGATGTTTTTTTCAATGATCAATAAATGTAGAATGATAGTATAGGTTTGTTATGAAATAAAACTTCTAGTTGTTTGGTTTAAAAAATTTGTGCCAATAATGATGTGATTCATCCATGAGCCTTTCATTAAACTCTTATTTTTCACACCAACCATTTCTCATGTGGGAATAGAGTATGTGTCGAGAATATCATTGGTCTCTATCTAAATCACATGATATTAATGGTGGTAGAGGATGTATGAAGCCATAAAGAGAAATTTTGTTAGTGATTTCAATAAAACCAATGAGGGAGAATGTTGGGAAAAAACCCTCAACACATTCTCTCTATTCTTTGGGTATGATTTTTTTGATGATACCAGATGATTGGGAATGTATATGGATATTTCTTGTCAAAGTATGTATATAAGGTTGAATTTTTTTACATTGGTTTCCAATTTCTTTTGGTGAAAATTTTCAAATTGGATAGAATTAAAAATTATGAATTTTATTATTTTTATCATAATTATTATCCAATTGTATGAGATTCGTGATGATGGTATTCACGAATAGTGTTATTTGACGATATAAAGGATTCTAATTCTGAGCGTAGTGTGTGTGAAGAGCATCATGAAATAGAAATGTGAGTATCATTTCAATTGGATATTTTTGGTGGCCTGTAGTTTTAATGGATGTATTCATTATTATGATGATCGTTTCAATCGGGAAATTTCTACGACGCATTTCAAGAAATTGAGTATTACAATAGAAATTTGGGAGCTCCATGATATAGTGCTGACATGGCCCAAAATGTTGTGGAATTAGTGGAAATGACTATAAATAGTCATTTACCATCTTCAGAAGTGTGATTAAGACTCAATAAAAATTATATGTCTCTAGATTCATGAATAATGATAGAAATGGTGGTTCGTGAAGTGTGATTTCTGAATGTGGTTTGTGAAGATGCTTCATGAAGGGGTTCTATGTCAAGAAGTTTGAAAAGGATGTAAAATACAGCTAATGTCCTAAAATTCATGAATGAAATGAATTTTCTAAAGGATTGGTGATCTTTGAGAAAAGGTAGGTGCTTATAGAATTATTTTTGATATTTTCTAAAGATCGGGGCTTTATGATAGATTGTTTGAGATTCGTGAATAAGAGATCTTTGTGAATCTAGTGAACATCAAGGAAGATGTTCAAAAGGGATTAGACATTAGATACATCATAAATATGTATTCATTTGTGGATGAACGTTTTCAATCAATTAAGAATATATATGTAGAAGATGATGAAATCGTTATAGATTATTAAAATACCTAAAAGTCTTTAAACAATGAGTTTATCATTTGAAGAAGTTGTGAGAATACTTAATTTTACAGAGTAGTGGGATTTAATATTGTGATTGGTTATAAACCACATGGGACTGTGAGTCGGCATAAATCTTTGAAAACATAAACATGATTATAGTGGATTTGGTACATCAGCACATCACTCATGTATTCTCCTTTGAGATAGCCCAATGTGGGTGAACTAAGTAAAATTGATGTGTCATGTGTATGTTCTAATATTTTGTCACACTCTTAAAAAGGGTGTAGATAAAAGAGGGTTTTTTATAAAGTTAATCATGATAAAAATGGGGATGTTATTTTAATATTCCATACCCTGATTCACCCCTACCTTTGGGTTATTTGAACTTACAGACCTAAAAATTGGTATTATAGAAAAATGTTAATATATTCTCTCTCTATAATTGGATGCCATCAATAGAAAAGTGATTCAAGTCTTCGAAAATAATAATTTTAGGACTTCATATTGACCACTCATTCTACTTGTTCCTCATCAATTTCATTTTAATATTTTCTCAAAGAACTACTTACCACTACCACAATATCATTTCCTCCAAAATAATAGTATTTATCTATTTCTTCAGACTCTTCAGCCTCAGATTCATTTGTACTCTCATGATGGATAACTCTATATGTAGAAATAGGTGGAAGAGAAGTCTATGATAATGACAGAAATTAAGAATCACATGTTTTCAATTATAGATTGTTTTGTTGAAAATTATGACTACAAGATGAGAATAGATGAACAAAAAACTAGAATTGATGGTTTAAATAACACATCCATAGTGAAAATCAAACGTGTTGAAGAACTGGAAGAATAACTATTCGGCCTGTGAAAAAACATTATGGATCAAGAAAAAATCTTGACTCCAAATGTTAAATGAGTAAAGAATATAATTCAAGAATATTAAAAAGGTGTATGTTGATGATAGAGGACTATTAAAAAGAAATGGTAAAATATAAATGATAATGGTGATATGGGGATTGATAAAAAAGCATGAAGTCATAGTTTATATTAGACTAAAAACACCAAATATGAGACTGGATATTGCTTTAGGTATAATAAAGAATATTAAGATTCATATAATCCATGGGAAAATTATTTTTTATATAAGTGACACACTTGAATTCACCTCGAATTAGGTGTTATTATTGTGGAAATATCAGACATTCAAAAAATGTTTGTTCCATACACAAGTCATACAAATGGGCACCAGAAGAAAAGAGGAAACCAAATAATTCTCAATACTCTATAATATATTTGGAAGGATATTAATTTGTGTGAAGAGGAGAGATCACATGTATAGATATTTTACATCGACCAGGCAAAGATATGTTCCAATGTAGAACCAATGTCTTCCCAAAAAGAAAATCCAATAACCATAAGGTGAATTGAAAATGATAAACATATTTTAATATTTTCAATATGATGATAATATATAATACATAGATGATGTTCAAGATTTTTCATCTACTTTGAGTGTCAATTCAAAAACATGGATCAAAATTAAAAGAGCTTAGAAGGAAATGGATGAAAAAATTTCCCTTAAAGAATCATAGAATTTTGTTGATGGATCCTTGACTATAGTTGAATATCCCATATGAAACTAAATAAGGATGATATAATAGGAATAAAACACTACAAAAAAATGAGTCTTTAATGGCAGTTTATTAGTAATAGTTTAGTAAAATTCTGCTAATATTTTTTAAAAAAACTCTTCATCAATTTTTTTAAACATCCACTAGTTATTTACTTTTTTTAACAAAATTGATACCATCCCCATCCCCCAACACCCCAAATCCTGACCAATGACTCACAAAAGCCCTAGCCTCCCATGCCTCATCAATCCTTGCTGACCCACGAACATCTAGCCTCTTTTTCGGCCTCTCTGCAAATAGTCACCTCTCGGTTGGCCTCACCATTCAATGCTGGCCCACAATGCCCCGCACCTTGGGGTCCCTCATCACTCCTCAAATTTCTAAGTATTTTACATGGATATCCAAATATGGGGTTTTATATTACACATATTTTGATGTTAAAAAATAATGACTACACTCTCTCACGTGATCTACCTTTTAATATTATATATTGTGTGGGAATACATAGGATGTTTTGGTTTGACATATATTTTATGGAGTTACATGACCCGTAATTAAAGGGGGTCATCTTTAGGAAGTTACATGAGTCATATGAGTTGATGAATGTCATTTTTATTAAATGTAATTTCATTGGGTTATATATATTACTACACATTGATCAGATTATTATTTATTTTATCAATATATTAAGTTGTTTACTAGATCATGGATTGTTCAAATGATTTTCCATTAAACAGACATGTGATCGGTTTCAGTCAGGGTTTTCCAGGGATCAATTATGCGATCAAAAAATGATATAAGTCACATAATTTGTGTTATATAAATTGATTCATGTGAAAGTATTTGATGAAATATATCATATAAAATGGTATATCTAGAGTTTTTATCTGAAAGGGAATTTTTTTGGGGGTCACATACAATGGATTTTGTAGGGAGGGTTACATGTGATTATTCATGAGAATGAGTTAAGTTCTCATGGTAATGTTTCACCTAGGTTTTTGAAATTATATTTCTCCAAAAATTAATCATATATACAAGTAGTATTAAAGGAAATTTTTGGTGAAAACATATAATATTAAACATATAAATTTATTGATTTGGAAAATATTTTACAATTCATAGTCGTTATCAATGATTTGTTTTCGAAAAATTTAATTATTTGAGTTATGTATGAAATTAAATTCATGAATTTTAATTTCATTTTTATTTATGTATATAATTTATTAGAGGTATATAATCTTATATCTCATTCATCATAATTTACAATAAATAGGGAAATGACTCCAATTTAATACTAAATACCCAAATTTAATGTTTATATTCAATCTTTGTATCCTACAATCATTATCCCTCTATTAAATGCTTTAAATTCCTTTCCAAGGTGAATAAATATAGTCTAACATATTCATTTATTGTTATAAGGATGGTGGTTTCATACCTTTACATAATCTTTTTGGGGGTTTAATTAGATTTATGATGTTTTATATGAATAACATTCACTATGATTATCCTAAAATAGATAAACACCAAAATTAATTTTTGTAATTAATTTATATAGATGATAAGAGACATTTATATTAGGTTGGAGGTTGATTATGTCAACAAAACCACCACATGGGTCAATTTCACTACATTCCATAAGGACTTATGTTCCCCTTGGGACCTATAAACCACTAAGTAATTTGTGGATTTCATTTAGCTAGTGAACATTGATAAAGTGAGTTAATAAAATAATGTAGTTTACAATATTATAACCCATTTCCTCTCAAATTATTGAGAAACATCAAGGTTTAAATGATTAAATTAATTGAATAATGGATTGAGTTTATTTTTTACCTTTGAATTTATTTTGGAAGGGATATTATTACACCATTAATAACCATATTAATGTACATTAAATTTCTAATTTTTTATCAATCTAATTAAATGAAATTCATTAACGTTTACTTAGAATATACAGACATGATGTTCCTTATTTCAAATTGATATAACCATAAATTAATCTTTATATTGTTTATTGGGAGTCTCTATACATGATAGCCCCCTATGTTATTCATAATTAATGGTAATGATGAGATACATTGTAAAAAATTAATTAATGGAAAAGATGACACACATTAGTCATTTCAAATAAATGATCATGGATTCCACTTGAAACACAACACTATCTCTATGACCTAGAGATAATGGAATTTATATTTCCACTAAAGATGATAAGAATACCTTATATAGTTTTTCATAAAACATGAAATATGGAAAATATGGTTTCAATAAATCCCTTTATAAATGGAATTTATTCATTTATTTATACAGGAAAACCATATTTAATATATTTATATTTTTTTAACTAAACCAAACCACCACATGGTTCAGTTTCACTGCATTCTTTAATGTCTTATGTTACCTTTATGACCTAAGTACAACTATGTCATTTTAGAATTCAATTTATCTAGAGAACATTGAAAATGTGAGTGAATAAAATTATTTAGTGGAACAGATTATACAACCCGTCCCCTCGTATCATTTAACAACATTATGGATTAAAGGATTAAATCATATGAATAATGGATTTTGTGTTATTTTTTATAATCAAAGGAAGTTTGTATGGGATGTGATTACATCATTAAGAACATATATATTTTACATAAAATTACTTATTTTTATTATAAATTTATATAAATGACATTCATTAACAATTATTTAGAATATATATATATGATGTTCCATATTTAAAATTTCAAATAGTAGATATGAAAAATTATACTATTTATTTGGAGCCTCTATATATGATAGTCCTCTATGTTATTCTTAATTAATGGTTATTATTTTCCATATTGTGAAAAATAATTAATGGACTAGATGTTACACATTTACGTTTTTCAAATAAATGGGCATGGAATCCTCCTAAAACACCACATTGTCTCTATGACATAAAGATAATTGAATTTATATTTCAACGAAAGATAATAGGATTAACCTATATTATTTTATAACCCTCAAGAAATGTTCGAAAAAGGGTTTCAATACATCCACATATATATGGATATTATTTATATAGTTATATAGAAAAATCTTATTAAATATAATCAAATTATTTTTAAAGTCTATATATGAATATCTTTCACAATTTAGTAATAGTTTTTTTTTTATTTTTAATAATCTATAGTTATATTGTGATATATATTGATAAAAGTTGTATAACATTACTGAGAAACACATCATAACATGCTAAGGGTTTGGAAGAGTTTTTTTAGATTTTTTCAATTTCCAATCGATTTATTGATATGAGAATAAGACTTACATTAACTAAATGATAATTTAGATTATGGTTGAACAAAGATGATGTTTATGAACACTTTATATTGATGATATTCAAATCTCAATACATGTGTTTGAATCTTCACGAAGAATCAATCATTATAGAATGGTTTAGAACAGTTGTCAATCCCCAGAATGAGATCTCGACATCTCTGATAATGGAAATGTAACGAGAAACCTTATAAATGATGAATTAGTCATTTGAAGACACCTAAATGAACATAAATACATATAAAAACAACCATTTGTGGGATCTACAAATAACAATGTGACAAGTGATGTTTTTGATATTGTAGGCCCACAAGGTCAATACTTTAATATATCATTGGATCCAGTTCTTGATAATGTTGAGACTAATGTAAGAGAATACATCACATAGATGAATGTGAATCATGGTTTAGTTTATGATGTAAATAAATTTTTTTATAGTGGATGTTTGAAAGAATTCAAAAATTCATTTATTCTGAAGTTGTAACATATCAAATGCCTATGTGGAATTACAAAAAGGCTATGTCCATTATATTCGAATTTTTTTGTGGTGAATTACCAAAAGATAAATTTACTATGACTATTAATGATATGAATAATGTTTTCTAAAATTCTTGGTCTGAATTAGTAAAAAAATATGTGTATGTCCCAATGATTGTATTCTTTATTTGTGAGAAGATTCAAGTAGGCATGATTGAAAAAAATGTTTTTCTTTTAGATAGCAGACAATGGGTGATGTTGGAAGTATAAATCGATATAATACCATGAAGAATAAAAAAAGGAACTCACCTGCAAGGTTTTTACTTTATATTTATTTAAATCCTCGATTTAAACGATTATTCATGTCATTGGGAACCGCTGAACACATGAAGTGGCATTCTATAGATAATAACAATGATGAGTTAATGCGACATCAAAGAGATTCACAATCATGAAAGACATTTGATTGAATAAGTATTAATTCCCTATAGGCTCTTAGGAATGATTGATTGGGATTGGTTTTAGATGGATTAAACCAATTAGGGACTTTTATTACAAGTAATATAATTTGGATAGTTGTTTTGATCTCCTATAATCTATATTCTTGGATGTGTATGCATCTAAAGTAATTTATCATTTATATGATTTTTACAGGGAAAAAATTTCTGTAAATAATATTGATGTATAATTTCATCCTTTAATTGATGAATTATAGGAGTTATGAAACAACGGTGTTGAGACATATGATTCTTATTCTAAAACAATGTTTAAAATACAAGAATTGTTAATGTGGACCATTAGTGAATTCCCTCGACTAGGGAAATTAGTTTGATGGAACAATTACACAGGATTATTTTTTTTCCAAATTTTAATATTATTTTTTTTCCAAATGGATACCTTATTGTAGAAATTTGAGCTTCTTGATCCATTAAGTATTTCACGATCCATATCACATATTTCGGCTAAAAAGTTAATATTCACTAGTTTTATTGATCATAGACAACCTTCGAAGTTGTTAAATGGTGCTGAAATATTGTCACAACATGGAAATGTGGAAACAAAATTTGGGAAGGGTCATCATTTTACTAATAATGATAAATGAGTTCGATGTGCATCATCATGTTAACTTGGAATCGAATAATGGAAGAAAAAAACATATTCTTCACACTTATGGGATGTGAATCTAATTTGTTGCGGCATAAGATTTATGTGATGCATATATTAAAATAATTTTTGTGACAATTAGATATTCACATTTATTTATAATCATGGAATATATAAGGATCATCTCAATTATCAGAAATTCATATAAGTAATGGACATAAACCGTGATCTCTTGAAATATGGGAAATGAATGTATGCTCTAGAAAATTTATGCTATGATAAATAGGTATAAATATACCTTATTTAAAATTTTAAATCTTAAGAATGTATCTGATAGGTTTTCGAGTAACATATTGATGTGTGTTGACTTAAATCATCATAGGTTACATTGATTGAAATGATGCAATTCAAATATTTTTTTACGGAAGAGAATACGATTGGAATTGCATACATTATTACTTGAAAATGGTAATGCTATTTTACTCTAATTATACATATTTTTCAAGAACCTATTTGAGAAACCACTATGGAAATTTTCGCTTCAGATCCTTCAGGAGTAATTTCTATAGACACTTTGTGCAGTAGAGGTGATCATTCCACCGATCATTTTTACCGTCATGAAGCATTTAATATGAATTTGTTTGGGGAAACTAAATTTGGAGGCCCTATATAATATCAGTGCATGTTTATAGGTGAGTGATACATTATTTTTATGTTTTTATATAATGTTAATAATTCTTGTAACTTAATTAAATATATAATTTTGATTTGATTTATTTAATTTAAATGATATCTTGGTAATGTGGAATCATACATGAGAAATAATCCTCAACATGAAGGATTTATTTCTAATTCTATTTGGTTGAGGACTCTAATAATATATATTCTAGATAATTGGATGTTATTGAATAATTACTTAATCAATTTTCATTTATTGATGACACTATGACTAAAACTCAAATACATCAGAAATCAAAAATAATTCCTGCTATTGGCTAATCAGTTTGGAGGACCTCAAATGTAACACTGACATAAATGAAATTTTTACAGGCACATAGATATTTGATGTTGTATAGCCAAATTGAAGATCTATTTATTGAAGAGTTGAGAATACAATCAAAGTGTAAATTGAGACACTGAAAATGAAATGAGAATGGTATATCAAAAACTATTAATAATGTTCTTGTATAATGGATTGTTCGGCTTGTTAGTACATAAAAATCACAATAAATATGGATATTAGGTTAAAAAAAATGTTTTTAGATCTAATAATGTAAATTTATTTATTTATATCATGAATAATGATTCTCACGTATATAGATATGAATATTTTATGTTTCATGCTCGAGGTCTACTAAAAGAAGATAGAAATTTGGATGCTTACAATTTGAATGGATTAATATTTCTTACAGTCGATCAAGAAGAGTATTTTTAAAAATAGAAAAGTTGTATATTAAGATTTTCTAAAGTGTGATAATATCTAATGTTTACTAATATTATCAAATTAAATTACAATGGGTATTTTTCAATTTCTTTATTCAAACGAAGTTAGTTCAATTTTATCAGAGGTGTTAAATGATATTCCTTGCAATTTTCTTCTATAAACATCTCTCTCTACGTGGATGTTGGTGACCATTAAATACATGATATTTATATCTTATCATTGTAATCGTTAATGGTATATTCTATTTAAAAAGATATCCATGAAGCATGGAGTGTATTTTCTCATGGAATACAAATAGACTTGTATGATATGGGAGATAATGATACAAATTTTCCTTCTGAAAATTATTCTCATAAAAAAATAAGCATACATATTTGTCCTTAATGATTTTGAAACTATTATTCTTGGAAAAGAGGATGAAGTTTATGATGTAATAGATCTTGATACCAACATGATTTAAGGTGAAAAAAATTTTATGTATAGTTATCCATTCATTTATCAAGCTCATATGTTATTTGTGTAGTCATTCATTATCATTTTTATGAAAATTTTTATTGTTAGTATTGTTCATATTTTATTGTTTTTAATTTTTTTCCTGCATAAATTTTTAGAAACATATCTTGTGAACATAATTTTATTTTTTTTTAATGATATGAATGCCAACGAGGTTGTTTCACATTGTTTCATTGAACACATTGACAGATGACTATCTATGTGCCTCCCTCCCAATATCACTTGAGACACCATCTACTCTCTCCCCAACACCATCTCTCACACACTTTGTGAGTGTCCCTAAATTAGATCAAGAGACACACTCTCTTTTAGGATCCTCAGTAATGGAGAGTAGGGCACCACTCCACTTTCTTTGTAGGGATAGTAGAGGGTGACCATTATAGGTAAAAATGTTAATATGAATATATTTATTGCAATTTTTTATACTAAATTTTTGTTCAAATAATATTGATACAATGTATGTATGGAGAAAAATATGAAATATTTAGATGTATAGAATATTTCCATGGAAAAAATAGTTGTCCAATTTAAATTATATGGGGTCTATACAGATGACACCACATTAATACATTTCCAAATTTTAGGCCATCCAACCATGAAGCCAGTTTCACTTCCTATTAATTATCATGATTGAGGAAAATGCCTTTAAATTGGAAAAATGAAGTCTTTGATTAAAAAATAATGGAAAATGTAACACATTGTGGTATAATTTAATGTCATTTGGTTATTATTTTATAATATTTTCCAAATTAATTTTCGTGTATTGATATTTTTCTACATTACAATTGCTGATGTGGGGGAATTAATGCGGGTATTGAAAAATCTGGCCAAGAAATACTATTTCATGAATTTGATTTTGTGGGGCGATCTCTGTGATACATCATTGAGCATCCAATAGATATATAAAAAAGTACCCAATGGAATACCCAAAGAGTTAACTAATTTCATGTTCATAAACAACATGATGAGAAGCAGATGGTATTTAAATATATATTATTATATTAATATAATTAGTAAATTTTTACATGTATATTAAAAGGAGATGAAATTTCATAAATTACCATTAAATTAAAATTTATTTACATTAGGAACATTCAAGGAAGAACGCATCAAGCCAGTCTAAGAAAAGAATCCATCACATGTTGTGGTCAATGATTTTTTATAGAAGCCAATCAACTATTGTAATGATTTTATTAGTTTAAATATTTATAATAAATTATCATCTCTTTAATATAACATAATTGTTGATTTATATTTTTTTAATATATTTATTGAGTTTAGAGCATCCAGCATCCCGTAAAAAACATTGGATGGATGTTTATAAAAACGATGATGGAAGTTTAATTAATAAGTCTTCCAATGAATTTTGCGTATGAATTCATTTTCTATTATAATAACATAGTTTCATATGTCACTATGATAATATATATTTCTCATAATATTACTGATATTTGATATATAGGAAAAAATTATAGAACAATGGGACGTTGATCCTGCATAGTCCTAATTAGTCTTTTAGACTGTCCATATTGGTCATATACATTGGATGGAGCATCCTGACCGTGTTCTCAAGTTGGACTTGAGACACATATCATCTAAAGTCCATGGAAGAGCATCAAGGATTGATACTTCATCTACTCATGGTTGTAGTCACTCACTATCAAGAGATATACCGATAGATTTTCATTCATTGTAAAAAAATGAGGATCAGGGGACTATGATATCGGATTGGAAGAAAAAATTAATTGTTTTATTTTAGAATATTACAAAACCCGTTCCTGGTGATATTACATAACTGATGGTAGGTGGTTAGATGGGAAATCAATAAAATTAAAAATAATTTAGTTTGCAAAATTTTATTTATTATATGTTTAAATATAAATATAAAACAATATTTAATATTCAATATATTTTACTTATAGGTGCCTATAAAAGGAATTCGAGATGGAGGTGGAGAGGGTGGGGATATGTATTCATCATCAGAAAATGAATACTGATTTTGTTGATGTGTTGGAAATTTTTTAAATTTTTTTGTTTTTTATGTATTATGTGAGTCAAAAAGTAGCCAACAAATATATTTTGATTACATACGATGTAGGGAATAGAGTAGTAACCAAACATATTTTCCTTTTAGTTATTTAATAATGTGTATATTATTATTATAAATGGTTGATTACACAATAATTTTAGATGGTTTAGATTAATCTATCATATAAATTCTTCACATGGTTATTTTCACTATGTTAGTACTGGGGCTGGAGAACGAGTAGTAGTTTATTATTTATAAATCTATATATAGTAGCAGGTTTAATCTCAACTATGAAAATGATCAATATTAAATAGAATCTTTAACTACCCCTATAATGTGGTATCATATTATTTTTTGTGGTTAAAACCACCTCTATATTAGAAAATGCATGTATTCTAGTGGTAGTTTAGTGGTTTAAGTAGTGGATTTCTTGGTAAAAATTGGAAATTGTTTAGTGTCGGCTAAAATAACCACTAAAAAAAGTTACAATGACCCATAAAATACATATCTATATTGACAAAACCTCAATTTATTGGTAGATGATAGCCAATTTAGTAGTAGTTTTATGAAACTTCCACAGAATCATATTGACATGCGTTAAACCACCACCATATGAAAAAAACTGATGCTATGCGGTGATTTTCACGATGTCAAATATGAAAAATATGGAGTTTTAATGTTTTGAAAGGATTAATTACTTGTGGTAATTGTCCTAGGAAAGCCCATATTTGGGGGAAAACAAATGAGATGTCCTGGCATGTTTATAGTTGAATGTCTCAGTCACAACATGCTTATTATCAGTCAACTATATAAATCAAGGAATTATAAAAGATTTACAATGAAGATGTGTATTTTAAGAATAATTGATGGTTTAGTTTTTCAATAGGTTAAAATAACAATGGGAAATATATACCTTTTATGAAGAGGTAATGAGGTGTGACTTTTTACTGGACAAAGAATAAAAAATGATATGTCATAAACAACATGTTCACATATGATAAGAAATACTAGAAGACATTATAATGTTTGATGCATCTTGAGACCTATGTTAGCTATCAAGAAATCATACTTATACTTTTGATGGTTTTCAAAAAGGGAAGATTATAAGAAGAACATTCAAGGAAATGGAACAAAAATAATACAGAGTGGTTTAATTGGTTCATGCAAATGTATGTGGACCATCATCATCAAGAGACATTGATAGAAAGTGGTATTACATCATTTTGGTTATGATTTTAGTATAAGGGCTTGGGTATTTAACAATTATCCAAAATAAAGACATGTTCAGTTACGTTAAACAATATGGGAGGGAATATGAATGGATTTTTTAGCCGAAAATTCAGAATATTTGTACGGATTACGGTACAAAATTCACAAATGGTTAGGTGGAAGACTATCTATATAAACAAAAGATAAAGAATAATATTTCATTAGTAATAAATCCACAGAAAAATGGAGTGGAAAATTTGAGAAATTGGATAATCCAAAACATGTTTATAATGATGCTTATTTAAAAAGACCTACTAATGATATTTTAGAAGGAAGTAGTCATAAAATCAGTCTACATTTCCAATAGGGATCAATTGTGTCTAAATAAAGGATGGAAATTGTATGATATGTTCTACAAAAATAACACAATGTAAAAATTATTTTTATTATTTGGATTTATGTTCTTTGTTATCAATAAATGAAAAACACATAAAACATGAACGCATGGAGAGGATTGGATGTTTCATGGCAACAATAAAAATAAAAACATATAAATGATTAAATAATAGGTTGTTAAAAGTTGATTAGTGAAATTATCTCACTATATTGGAAAATGAAACCAATATTTGAAAACATAGGGGAATATTTCCTGATGAAAGTGATGAGGTGGTATGCAATACTAGTAGTGGATAGGTAAAAGATAATAATATAGAACAAGATTATGATGATGATAAAAAAAGAATTCATTTCTGTATTTATGATGATGCAAAAAGTCATGATAAGATTGATAAGAAAAATATAATTGGTGATCAGACTGTCCTAGTATAAGAAAAGAGAATTTATTCATTATAGTAAACATTTTTTATCTCATGTAGAGATTAAATGTTTTGATGTTGTAGGTGGAGATATAAATTAGATTTAGGATATGAATAAAGAGATAGAACAGATTGATAAGAACTATACATGATCGACTGTTTCAAGACAAACTGATTAGAGTGTCATCTATAAAAAAATGGGAATTTGGAAAAAAGAATCAATATGAATCAAATGAAAACTAGTGTAAAAATGATACTCTCAGATATAAGGTATTGATGATGATGACAAATTTGTTCATACTTCAGGGATAGAGATAGTCAAATTAGTCTTGTATATTATTGGGAAATGAATATTAAATGTGTTTCAAAAGGATTTCAAGTAATCATTTTTAAATTTCAGCCTAAAAGAACAATTTTACATCATTAAACAAGAGGGGTATCTGATTCAAGAAGATGATTATAAAGTTCCTTAGCAGAAGAAGGAATTATACTGTTTGAACTAGGAAACAAGATAATCGTATTCATTAGTAGTTAATTTAATTAATAATCATGATATTCATCATGGTGGAGTTTATTATAACCTATATTTCAACATTCATAGTAAGAAAACAATGATGGTGCTGGTATATGTCAATGAAAAAATCACTGGAGGATCAGATGATGTGTTGTGTATACAGTTCTCTTAATTCAAGAAAAGTGAGTATTCAATTTCAATGATTGGTTAGATGTAGTTTTTTCTTGGTGGAAAGGTAACACAAGGAAAGAATGGAACATTTATTTCTCAATTCAAATATTCCATTGAGGTTTTAGAAAGTTTTGGAATGGATAATTCCAAGGAGATGAGGACTCTACATGATACCAAAAAGAAATTTTCAGGGTATGATGAATACAATGTAATTAATGTTATTGAATACATGAAAATAAGTGGTATTTTGCTATACATGACATCAACAATACATGATTTTTTTTTCACATTTCATGTAACATGGTATCAATGTATACCAAATGAAATACACATTTGTGAATTTTAAAGTATACATTAGTATATCATGGGGAATGTGGATATGGTTTTTTTGTATAATGAATAATCTTAGAATAGGTTAGTATGATAGATACACATAGGGATGGATCAACAGATTATATGAAATCATAGTTAAGAAGTGTTTTCTTTCATGGTTGATTGTGTGTATCTTGAATAAGAATGAAAACATATTTAATTTCATTCATCACTATAGAAGATGATTATATTATGACTACTCTAGAGTTCATACATTCATTTTGGATGAAACAACATCTTGATGACATGGGAGTTAATGTAATGTCTCCCAACAGAATCCACTATGACAATTCATTTTCTACTAATATTATAAATAATCATATCAATTACTCATGAAAAAAAATTTAAATCAAATATCATTTTATTATCGAGAATGGAGAGTAATTTATTTTAATGTTAGAGTTATTTTCTTCCAAATTATAGGTTACAAACATTCTGAAAAAGGGATTACCCAACGAAACATTATAGAAGCATTGACTAGATCTGTGAGCCTAGTTGACTCCATGAACATGAAATGTGTGTAAAATGCTTATGATTATTGAATATGGGATTCATGGAGAGTATTTCAGAAACGATTAAATGATTTTGAATGTGATAATTTTGAGTTCAAAGAGCATCGTAAAATTAAATAAGTGAGGTGCATCACTAGTGGATAATTGTGGAAGTGTTGAGTTTTGATAAAAGGCACCATGAAATGTGTTAACATGGAACAAAAGGTTTTGGATTTTGTGGAAACACCTATAAATATACCCTTACACCATTAGAAGTTTGATCCATATTTAATGAAAATTACATATATCTTGATTGACGAATAAAATGGGGGAATGTTCTTCATGAAGCGAGAATCATGATGAAGGATCACAAATGTGGCTAACAAAGGAGTTCTTTGTGTTGATATCTGTGAAGTCTGTAAAAGGAAATTGAATTATATGAGCATCATGAAATAAATGTAAATCACAAATTTTACGTGTGATTTTAAAAAAGGTAGGAGCACCGCAATGGCTAGTTTGGACTTCCAAAAGAGGTGTGTTTCATGATGGCTAGTCTGATCGTCGTGAAATAGGGACCTTTAAAATGGAAGTGGACATCACTAATGATGTTTGAAGGGATATTGTAGTACATATGTGGTAAATTGGTATTCATAAGTGGATGAATATTGAGCATCTATAGAGAATCTATATACAGTAGATGATTCATTCATTAGAGAAAATAAAATGTCATAAGTAATTAAACAATAAGTTGTTCTAATTATAATAAAGTGAGAAGACTTCAATTGAGGGAGTAGTGAGATTTCAATTTTTAATTGGTTGTATGTCATGAGGGATTGTGATCCTTCTTTGAACATTGTAAATAGTAGTCCACTTGTAGTGGATTTGGTACATCAGCACATTTCCGGTGTATACTCCTTGCACATCACCCATTGAGGGGAAACCATGTAGAATTGTTGTATCCTATATATGTTTTAAGATCTATTCATACTCTTAAATGGGAAGGAGAGTGAATAGAGTTTTGTTTAATAGTGAAACAAGATCAAAAAGCGAATGGGTTTTTAATATAACATTTCATAATTCACCCCCACCCTTATGGTATTTGACATATTGTTACTAATATTTTTTTTTATAATTTCATTTATATAGGATTTTAAAATAAAAAACGCAAGAAAACAGATTAAATCGTTGATTGTCTTTGGAAAAGGAAGTTTATAATATCACTATAAAAGATGTATATTTAATTTATTTTGAAATATTTTCATTTCTTACCAACATTTTTCATTATCTTGATAATTAATTAATATCTTGATGATAATTGAAGAAAAATTAAACCATAGAGGTAGTAGATTGCATATATTCATGATTATCAATCTTTTATTTTTAATTGGATCGGAAAGGATAATTATTAGTTGTAGAATTAAAATTAAAAAATAAATATAATAATGATACTTGTTAAATTATATTTATATTTTTCTTGTATTATAGGAATATAGATATTAAGAAACTTTTCAGAAAGATTGTGTAATACTCATGTTGAGAACATTAAAAATCTCCTTGAACACTCCTTAAAAAGATATGATAATGGTATTAAGTGGAATTAAGTGTTTCATGGTATTTTTAGTAAAGTGGATTTGAGTAGGTTATCATGGAAATTCAAAAGGGAAATAGGAGCATTTAATGTGTTAAATTATCCAATGATAAATGTTAATAAAAGTGAACTTTTATAAATATCTACTATTTTAATTATTGTCAGGGTAAAATTATATTGAAACTAGATCCCATATCGAGTAGAAATTAAGTATTGGGTGAGCTGTCTTCGATAAATCATCTAAAACAAATTTCTAATATATTTTTTATTAATGTTTCAATACATCAATCAAATGAATAATATATTATATAATTTTCTTAAATACTTTTATTTGTTATATAAAAATAAATTTATTTTTTATTAATAATACATATGTTAGAAATTCATAATTTTTTATCTAATTTGAATTTTATTCCCTATATAATATAATATAATTTATATGTATGATAATAATAAATTATACAATATTATAATTAATATATTCCAAAAAAATGATGCCAAATAATTATTTTCTTCCATTTTATATTATAATACTATTTTATAATGATTACTAATTAATAGAGACTTCTTATATTTATATATAGGACTAAAAATATCATATTTTCATTTTTATACGTGATATCTTAATCTGATTATAAAAATTTTAAATGATATTAATGAAACAATGATTTTAGAATTATATAATATATTTTTTCATGTAATTAATTTAAATCCTTATAGTCTTGTGTTAATGACTAAAAATGAATTGAGCCTTATTAAAAAAAATATTTTTATTTAATGTATGAATTTTTTTTATATTTTATTTCTATATGATAAGAATATTTCTTTTTTAAGGAAAATTAAAATAATTAATTAATGTAAAATATTAAACATGTTTCTAAAGCATTGAAACGGGATTTATTAAATATGAATAGTGTTTTAAATTGAACAATTACACTCAATAAATATATTAACTTCTTATTTTCAAAAATTCATTATATTTTTCTTTTTTAATTTAATTCATTTTTATTTTATCAGATTTAGAGTATTTGTATAAACAATTTTATTTCAATTCACGTAAAAATAATTTATATTATATATATATAAACACATCCCAAAATAATAATTCAATGATCAATATAAAATATATATAATTTATTTAGAGTTAAATTACAAAAATTCTATATTTAAAATTTAAATATAAATATAACAGACACATTAAAACTACTTTTAACAAAAATGATATTATAAAAAATTGTATTTTTTTTAAATAATTTCAAAATAATTAATAATTTATATAATATATATTTAATAGTAAATATAAAAAAAAATTATATATTAAAATCATATTCATTTAAAATCGGTCAATGTTATTTATTCAAACATTATATTGTTATTCGAAATAGAAAAGGCATATTAATTATATATCCTATAAATTTATAGAATTATTATTGGTTAATGATTCTTTTTGAAGTTGAAAAATATTTATTATTCCAATAAATATAAATTAAAAAATTTACCAAATAAATGTTTTTTATTTTAGATTTCATTCAAGATAAAGAATTTGTTATTAATATTGTGAAAAAAGGAATATTCTAAAATCTATGGAATTATAGTTGATGCATAGTACCTTCACTAGAACGATGAATTAGACAAGATACACCAATATGATGTTCTACATAAACTCATTAGTTCAACCACATATGAAATTTGTTCCCATGTAGCATTCGTGACCCATAAATGGTAGGTGGGGAGACTATAACCAATGTTAGACATCATGTCACACAAAATTTATAATAATAATAATTACTATATTTATAATAACACTAAGTAACTAGATAATAATGACGTCATATAGAATACAAGTCTTGGAAAAACTAATTTCACCATCTCAAGAGTTAGATATTGAAACCAACATGTTAGTTCAGTAGATAAATAGATAAATAAATGTGTTTTGTCCCTAGTATTCAATCCCAGTTCCACCACCCACTCTGTGATCCATAACTCATCTCTAATATATATTAACATTTCCCATCAAATGATATATTTAAATAAAATCTACACATGAATAGAAATATAAAACTATGTTGTGGGTAAAAATCATACAATAATAATAATCATAACTCATATTTAACGTGACTAAACATTAATAATAGTATATAAAATAAAAAAAATAACATAACATAAATAAACAAATCATAATGAAAAATTCTACGATAATCATGAAAGCATTATTCATGGATGTATATACATTGACTATATGCTAAAAATTCATCATTTTTATATGGAAATGTACTAAACAATGAATTGATACACACGTATTTTCTCTATCCATAGTGGACAAAGTCCAATATGTCAAGCCACATAAACCATCATTCCCTATTGTTATATCTTATATAATGTCTCATAAACCATCATTCATGTGTTGTTTTATGATTTATACCATGTTGACCAAAATTCCACACAGATTAGGACACAATATTCAATTATACCCCATTATATATCATTATCCTATCATCATGTCTTATAAATTGACTAAATTGGACCCCCCCTCTATGGTTATTCAGCAACGTTCGGTCAATTTTCAACATTAGTACTATTCATTTAATATAATCATAATATATTCCATTTAATATACAATGAAACATGTAATATTATATATAATCAGAACAATGAATATCAGGAATGATGGAAGACACCAAAAATGAACACATGTTACCAAACACAACAAGGTCAAAATAATATCAACACACAATGAGATATATTGATAATGATTGAATAAATGACCTCTACATGGGAATTTACATGATATAATTAGATTCATAATGATTTCCACTAATGGTTCTCGATTAAAATTATGCACCAATTATATTTTTATATTTTATGTTTGAAACACATATCAATGGATCCATTGAACAAGTTGAAAATATTTTATTTCCAATATAAATATAAACATCACAACAAATAAAGATTCACTCTCTTATATATATAACAATTTATCATTTAAATCCATTATATATGATAAATATATCATATAAAAAAAATATTTATAAATCTTTATATGAAAATAAATCATCCTTCAATATAATTTGAAGATAATCAATGGGTACGTAAATATTGTTATTCAATGATAATTGATGGTTAACATAATTATTGAATTATACTACATATTTCTTTGAATTTTATTCATACATAATTAATTTATTACACATGAAATATAAAGAATATAAAATTATGGAATCTTATGATTAACTAAAATACTATGAAATTTTACTAAAAATATGGAAGATGCTAAGTGTTCTCATACACCAAGATCAGTCAAAGTGAACTAGTATTGTTTTTATAAGGATTCAAAAATACATATCATGTATACCTTTTGAATTATGATAATCAATAGAATAAAAATATTAAAAAGAAAATAATTTTCCTTTATTTTCATAATACTTATAAGATGTTCACATTCACATGGATATGAACCCCAAATAAAATTTTTAATTAAATATTTATTTTAATAGAATAACAACTATTGTGTTTTTTAAATCATTAATAATTATATTTAAAATTATTGAATGACTCAATGAATTTATTTTCATGATCATGTGTATTTAAAATAATGGATTCTTATTTATAGGTTTGAACTAGGATATGTAAATGAAAATATCAAATAAAAGTAATGATTTCATCATATCGAGAACATCACAACCTAAAAATTATTTCCCATATGATGATCTTATTTATCATTTTGGGTAATGGATCTTAATAATATGACATATAAGATATTCTTATATGTCATATTAATAAAAAAATTCTTAAATAATATAGAATATGAAAAAGAAAAAATTATATAAATTTAACATACTATCATCACCAATAAATATCTAGATTTGGATTTCTCATCAAACCCCTTGAAAATATTCTTAATCATTATATAATCAATCATACATTTTTTTATGTATATGTCCACTCTTCAATTGGATTTAAATAGGATTCATGTTCGTAAAAAATAACATTTTATCACTCCAATAGATAATTAATAGAATATGCTTATAATATGATTATTATATATATTACTGAACATATTTAAAATATATAACTTTGTATGGATTGGGTGTGAAATTCAGAAGCTAAGAAACAAGGAACTCGTAATCCATACCTCAATAGTTTTGACGTAGTTCCACATGATACACCACATATAAAATATGTTTAGGGATCTCCAAAATTCACAAAAACTATGGTTAAAAAATTAAATACATCCTCAAATGATTTTCCCCAAACAAAGGTAACAACCATATGGTAATTTGAATTCAGACTTTGAACTCCAATGATCATCTCATTCAGACTGAATATGACTTCTACTGGTTCTGACCATTCAAAAAACACATTATAATAAACAAAAATATCTTATTTGTCTCATGTAACATTATAATTCCCATAATTACTACATATCTAACCTCATTCCAAGGCAGTGATCAGAGGGATGACCAAAAAACAGGGATACCAAAATGGATCCATTTGAGTAGAATACTGGAAACTATTATTGTAGTAAAACTACAAGAAGTATTGGTGTTTGTCCAAAACTAAATATATGTTTCTAATTTAGGATTTTATGGTATCATTTAATGTTTTAACCATCCCATTTTATTTTTAATTTATCTTTCTCTGGTTTATTGCTCTTAATCTCAATAGAGTATATATGTTCTTCTACAAGACCATCTAAATCTGTTATATAACCTATGAATCTATACCTAATACAATGTTAATGGTAACTCAAATTATTCATATTATCACATAGATTTATAAATATCATGTCTTATTCTGTATTTGATTCCTACTTATCGATAAGAAATGATAGAAATTGATATTTGATCAAAAAACAAACAATATCTATCATGAATTCTTAGCATCCTAATTAACACAATTACCATTTATTCTTAGAAATCCTCCCAAATATTCGATGGAAACATGTGTTTTTATATTATACCATGAAGAAGCTATTTTTTGACTATGTCATCTAGAACGTATGGAATTATGATAAAAATAACTTAATATATATATTCATCCCTGAAAACCATAATTACCACATTTACTCATTGAATTACTTTGCTGCTTTAGGATAGAAATCCAAGATAGAGTGTTCGTGTATATCATCAAAACATACTTCATGGAATGAGGGACTAATTCCATCCCATGTACAAGGATAATAAAATTACCAACTACTATACACTAGGGTGCCAGGTCACAAAAATCTATTGGTTGAAACATCAAAAACCACTCTATTATTGGATATTATCAATTATTAACTTTGTAATCTAAATAAGATGGAACATCCACTGGTTGAAATTTCATCAATAATATATATGTATATAAACCCAATATCTAGTAATTTAATAAACTAATCACTTTCTCTATTCCTTAAAAGAATTGTCACTAGAATCCCCAATTATCTATATCATATAGATAAAATAATCATTAAATACATTCCCATTCCCTTTTGCATAAATTAAATCAGTGTTTGATGTTTCTAGATACTCTACCCTGATCCATTACAATACATTTATATACCTTTGTATGATGGTATAGTTGAGTACCTTTTTATCTTTTTAGAAAATATTACTCTCCTCAAAAATATATTGTCATCAACACATCATAATATAGGCCACCACTACGAGCTCCATGTTAGTGAGAGGAACATTCGTATAAAGGGATCATAGCTAATGTGATGACGATGTTATTACCCATTGTATTTTTTAGTAACTCTTCTAAACCATTTGAATACTAAAAGGATTATAGTGTATAATTTTTCCCAATATTAGGGTAGAATGACAGCGAATTTATACCCAAACTCCCTTTCATTTCATGAATTGATTATTCACCCAGTCCAGCCATTGGACCATCACACCATTCATTATTACCAAATTCATAGGTTCCTATACCTCAGAAAATTTCAATATAAAATTTTCATATAACCATTTAAAAATATAATTCTTCACATCATGAATATGTTCCCTAAAATTTCATATCAAATCACTTCCCCAAATTTATGGTTTCCATTTTGTTCCTTTCATAGAGAACTCATTTGATATGTATTTAAACTCAGGATTCCAAGGGTTATATATTGTAATATTAGTGTAAACTTTATTTGGATGAAGCATAATCAAGAAAATATCATAATGCATGATATGTTTGACTTGGACTGGTTGTAGGGGAAATGTGGGCATTTGTGACAGAGCATTTGTGACGAGACACTAACCCATCACAAATAGTCATACTGAAGAGATTTTTTGCAATGAGATTAGCAACTCATAAAAAATAACTGTGTTTTTTTGATAAGGATATAGTTATAGTCCCAATAGGTTTCGCGCACACTTCACCCAAATCTGTGGGAACATGAATTTGCAAAGGGATATAGATTCCCATTTCCAATACACGATAGTATTTTTAGTATTTACAATGGGATATAAAACTCATCAAAAATACAATGTTTTCAGTTTGTATTTTTCGAAGGGGCCCATCACAAAAGGCATTTTAGACACTGCCACTAATTAATAGGGGAGGTGGAAATTTGTGATGGGTCCCATTGCAAAATGGTACCATTTTGGATGAGAATATAGTTGCATATAATATCATCGCAACTAATCTAACCTATATTCTACCACCAGTTTTCCTCATTTCAATGAATTCTCTACTACTCTCTATCTCTCTCTAGTGGAATATTTTTTCTCAAAATTTATTATAGTTATATTTTTTGGGTGATTATTCAAATCTTATATCTTTCTAGAGCATCTTTTTTAATGTATTTATCAATTTATTTTATTTTTTACATAAATTTGGTAATTTATTTTAGTTATATTTATTTTTAATTAGTTGTAGATAAATTAAATTAAAATTAGATAGTTTTATTTATCATTGTTTATGCTGTTATTACAAATAATTATGTTTCAATAGTATGAATTATTGTTAATTAATAGTTATTATAATAATAATTATTAATTAGTTTTAACTACTGTTAAATTTTAATAAATATTAATAATTTCTAATAATAATTAATAAATTTTATTAAACTCTAATAATTAGTAACACATTGAAATAATTAGTTATACATTGTAATAATTAGAAATAAATCGTAACAGTTAATAATAATTAGTAATAAATTCTGAAAATTTGAAATAAATTCTAAAAATTAGTAATACTTTTTAATTATTGGTAATAAATTGGATAAATTATTAATAAAGTGAAACAATTTTTAATAATTAGTAAAAAATAGTAATAATTTGTAATAAGTTCTTATAATTTTTAATAATTGTTAAAAAATTAATTTAAATGACAATAAATTGTAAGAATTCTCCATAATTTGTAATAATTGGTTATAAATTGTAATAATTAGTGATAAATATTAATAATTAGTAATACATTTTACAAATTTGTGTTAATTAGTCATTAATTTTAATAGTTTGTAATATATTATAAGAATTAGTAAAAAATGTAATAATTAGTAAAAAATCTAATAATTACTAATAAATTCTAATAATTAGTTATAAATTAATATAATTATTTATGAATTATAATAATAAATAATAAATTTAAATAATTAGTAAAAAACTATAATAATTAGTAATAAATTTTAATAATTAGAAATAAATTATATTCAAGAAGGTTTAGGATCTGAGCATGCTCATTCCTAAAAATTTATTAAATAAAATAAAAATGCAAACAAACATACCGATACAAGTGGTATAAAAACACCACCAAATACAAGAAATCATGAAAAAAACATTGATAAAAATCCCAATAAACACACCGATAGTCCAATGGACCAACAAAAGGTAGACACAACTGTATGCCCGGTGCACATCCCTAATTCAACCAAATATCCCTTTCCGTAGATCCTCTGCCAGCTGATGAATGCTACAAAATGTTCGGAAAACACCGTCTATCCATACATGTCTACAACGCCTGTCCAAATCCCGACCTCATCACGAGGTCATCTCCCCATGAAGTCATCATTCCCACCAAACGTATCTTGAGGTTCCCTCCCACGCACCACCGCTAATAGCCTGAATCCATCCAAGCTCATCAGCCTTCACCCGATCCATCCCTACCTTAGCAAGGTCACCCGCAACACTACTGATGCCATCATCCTCCCAAGCTTCACCCATCCTCTCCACCTACTTCCATCCCAGTCATAAACCACTACCAGCAGTGAATGAAACCAAATACCTACAGACCGAAGTCCCCTCAACCGGCGCTTCACCATCGTTGGCACCCAAGTCACTCCACGATCCACCATCCCCAGCCAGACTGGCCCCCGAAATGACATCTTCCTCTACAATTAATAAATTGGATATTTTTTTATTAATTATTAATGAATTATAATAATTACTATTAAATTGAAATAATTTGTTATAAATTTTAATAATTACTAATAAATTGTAATAATTAATAATAAATTAAAATAAGTAGTAATAATTTGTAATAATTTGTATTAAATTATAATAATTAGTAATAATTATTATTAAATTCTATTAATTATTTATAATTTATAATAAATTATAATAATTAGTTATAATGAGTAGTAAATTTTAGTCATTATTAATATATTCTTATAATTTGTAATAAAATATAATAATTAGTTTTAATTAGTTACAGATTCTATTAATTAGATATAAATTCTAATAAATTGTTATAATTAGTAATAAATTCATATAATTAGAAATAAATTTTAATAATTGGTAATAAGTTCAAATAATTAGTAATATATTATAATAATTAATAAAAAAATTTAATTATTAACAATAAATTGCAACAATTAGTAATAAACTGCATCAATTAGTAATAAATTTCAATAATTAGCAATAATTTGTAGCAATTTGTAATAATAAGTAATAAATTATAATTTTTCTAAAAATTAGTGATAAATTATAATAATTAGTAATAAATTGATGTAAATACTAATAAATTTTAATAATTAGAATTAGTAAGTAATAAATATCAATAATGATTAGTAATTATCTAGAAATTATATTCAATTGAAACACATTTTAATAATATGGCATAATTTTTAGTGTATTGGAAGATCACTTTTTCTCGACACCTTATCTCCTTCTATTTTTATCCTACATAACTCACTTTAAAAAACATGACCTCACATATGGATATACATTTTTTAATTCATGAGAATGGAGAGGAGCATGGGTGGGCCTTGCCTTTCTCCTTTTTTCTAGCATACCAAATTTGATATAAGTTTGTCAAAAAAATATCATTCATACTAATTTATTTTGGAGAATTTTTTAAGGATATGTGAATTTAGAAAATGATTCTATTTTTTCAGACACCTCATCTCCTTGAAAAAATACTCTATTAAGATCACTTTGAGAAATCTCAACAGACGTACATACATCCATTTTCATATAAATATTAATGGAGAGCAATATTGAAAGAACTCCTACTCTCTATCCTCGGGTGTACATATATTGATATTGATACGTCATATTAGATTTTTCATAGTGACTTTAGTAGGAGATAATGGAGATGAGTTTTCGAGAAAAAGTGCTTCCACCAATTCGCTGGAATTTCTGTCACTAATAATTAGAATTTATTAGTAAAAATTTACTATAGAGAATAATAAATAGAAGAGATTAGTATAAATTATAATAAGTTAGTGTATATTAGTATAATATTTTAAATATTCAATAAATAAGTATGAAATCATATAAATTATTACAATTTTATAGAAATGAGAATTTAATTGTATTCTTTTTTTGGTAGTCTTTTTCTAATATAAAATTTTACTTAAAACATATTATTTTATATAATTTAGATAAATATACAATTAAGATGTTGATAAAAATCATTACTAGATGATTGTTATTTTATAAATCCACATAAAAATCTAAATGGTTTTTGTATAAATCATGTATATATTGATAGTGTTGAAGAATCTATATCATTTCCATCTTTAAAAATGGAATTTTCTTCCGAAGGGCTAATTATTCCTCCTTGTAAAAATGATCATTGTAGAAATTTAAAAAATTTGATAACATTGGGGGAAATTTATTGTGTTTTTATTTTCAACTAGATTTTGTTTTGGTATCAACATTATGAAGACAATTCCAGAAAAGATACTAATAATTTGGTTTCAGATCAATCATAAATCCAATATTTATATCCTGATGTGGTATGCCCATCTTTTCAACAAGATTAAACTAAGGATGATATTAATTGAACTCCTGAGTTAGAAGAATCGCATTTTTATGAGTTGTTTATGTGTATTTTGGATTCAAAATATCTTAGTTATTAGATATGAAATTATAATTTTGTTTCTATATTTATTGATATTAAATTAAACAAAAAATTCCAAATAGATATTTTGAGTAGTTATTATATTTTGTGAAAACACTACTACCTAAAGGAATGTGTTACCTACATATTTCAATGAGAGAAATAGGCTTATTCGTAATCTGGGACATGGTTACCATAAGAATCACGAATGTTAAAATGATTTCAAATTATATTATATTGAAATTATACATTGGATAGTTATTCCACCTATGGAAAACATTAAAATACAGAGGCTGAATAAGGGATGTCTTTAATTATTTTAGTAAATAAATTGAGATATTTCTCTCTTATACCATGATTAGGGCATTTATATATCTCTTATAATACATTGACATTGATTTATTTTAACAAAACCAATATTTCTTCTAATAAAACCATTAATCATCTCTATGATGGTGATTCATCGTAACATTTTGACCAAGTGCATCCATAAATTTATTTAGAATCCAATCATTGTGATGGTGAAAAATCATTTTTGTTTTTTTATGAATGAAAATAAAGTGTTTATGCTCGTCAATGAAAAAATACAGTTTTTTAAACTATAATCACCTTTTTATTCAAACTGATCATCATTTTAGGTGGAAGAAATATCATTTTAGAAATAGCACAACTGAAATAGATGAACAACAAATAATGATCTTAGGTACATCTTTAAAATAATGTTTATCATCATTACCTCCCATCACATTTGTACCATTAATAATCAAACAGAAAATTTATGGCATTGGGAAAGGACTTAATTAAATAAAAGAGAGAATTTTATGGGATCTTTAATATTGGTATGATTTGTTGGTCCATCACTTGTTGGATGTCACATATATTGAGAAGAAATATTTTTATATTTTATTTCATATAATTTTTAATACCACAATTACGACCAATGATAATATAATGGAATGGTTATATCTTTTCTAAATTTTTAGGTGACTAGAACATGAACTTTTTTGAAATGTCGTATCATAGATGATTATTATGTGAAAAGAATCATATACTATTTTCAATGATAATTGAATATTATTTTGGTAGGGGAATAAATATTTGAGGCTTCTAGATAGATATTCTTTCAATTTGGGAAGATGTTTCATAAAAAATCAAATTATCAGATAAAACATTCATGATTTTCATGTTAAAATGCAAGAAATTATTCAGATATGACTAAAATGATTGGTTAATTTTATTGTTTTGGATGTACTAACAAATGTAAAATAATTTTTCCAAGACACTTGTGTGGTGACAGGTGAATATGATGCATTATTCATAATGCATGAAAATATTGTTTTAATTTTATATAAAATGGAAAAAATATTCCCACAAACATACTTTGACTCAATGGAACGTTTGATATTAAATTTTTCCCATGAATAAAAATATGGAGGTCTGGTATAGTTTTGATAGATGTACACATTGATTAGTTTCATGTAAAAAGTGAATAAAAAAGTATTTAACAAATCATCATTTGACGATTCAGTTGCAGAAACGTATTTTCAAGAGGAAATTTCAATATTTCTTATCATCATACATTCAATATGAATATCCCTCAAAATAAACCAATATGTGATGTAATGAGGGAAATATTGACGATGTAATGTTATGTAAATTATCAATTTTCAATTAGACCAAACATGTCATTATTGGAGTTTATTATTTATGGATTACAGAGGAAAAATATCATAATGCTCATACAAATGTTTATATCAAATGGGATGAAATGAAAAAATTCGTAAATTTAGTGCTCCTATTAATTATTCAATTATTATTGTTTTACTAAATTAATCATATTTTATTTTTAGTTTTTATGATAATCCTATCCTAAAAAAACTTTCTCAAATTATAGCTACTGCTCTAGAAGTTAAAAGATATAAAAATTTCTAATTGATTTTAAATATTGGTCCTATAAATTATTTTTGTTTTAACATATACAATCAATTTATTATTTGTTTTATTTCGATTTGTCTTAAAAATTGTTTGGAATCCCAACAAGCAGATAAAATTAATAATCCATTGTTTTTATTCAGTAATCCACCATAAAAACTGGTTAAATAATATAATGAATATGTGGTGAATGGTTTTATATTTTATACACCTACATATTTGGAATGAAAAACAATGAATTTATTTTTTTCATTAAGGGATATCATTATATAGAAATTGATGTATACTATTACGGCATGTTAGAAAAAATTGTTTAATTGTGTTATCGGAGATAACAGTATATGATGATGTTTAAATGTTATTTGATCGATGCTGAGAGAGGCATGCATGTCAAACCGACCCATGAAATCATTGATATTAAAACTAATTTCTTCTTATAGTAAATGAACATTTATTTGTTCCTCATTAGAAACATGATGTTTAGTATAAAAATTTTAGTTATATTATAAGAGAGTTGAGAGATTGGTTGAGCATAATAAAAATAAAATCACAGGAAAATGAATATACTCAATGTGAATGTGGATTTGGTGAATTTGATTGAATTAATATTTTTGAAGAGACTGATCGAAATACAAATTTTTCATAAAGAGACACAAATTTCAAGGATGAAACCCCACATTTAAGTGTTAATGATGGAAATTATGTTAATGATATAACAAATGAATTTGAAATGACAAGATAAAATTGAAATTTGTATGGAAATAGATGATTCTGGGGAGGAAAATGAAGACATTTACATCATTAGATATGTGGATGATGATGAAGATTAACATTGACATAGTTAAATAATGTTTATAATAATATATATTATATATCTATATACTATAGTAATTTTTATGTGTTTTTTTAAAATCTTTTTTTCATGTATCAAATGGATGAGTATCAATATCTTCTATTTTAGGATGCTGATCTACAATTGGAGGAGAAGGATGGTGGATCATGTGAAACAGAGAACACTAGTGGTTTAGGGTGATATGGATAGGGCATGGTCTTGCACAATTTATGATTCCTAACCCTATCCATGCGTGACGTCCACATGATGGATTCAATCCATATGTACGGATGAATATTCACCGGAGTATTTAAGTTAGTTTTCAATAATTTTATTATATAGAAATTTTTTGATTATTTTTTCTTTTTTTTCATAGCATTATGCATATAATAGTTAGATCGGGAAGAACTATATTGTGTAGATATTTTTCTGAAGCATGGGAATAATGGGATACGATTATCATTGATGTGAATCACAACACATTCAATCCTTGACTAGAATGTAAAAAAACATTATTTACATGAAAATTAATTTAATTATATTTTCATTATTATAAATCATTTTATGGTTTACAGTATCCCATTGATTAGAGCTTGTGTGCTGCTATCTGGAAGGCATGGCATGGGAATATGAACTAGGAATGAAGTCAGTTTTTGTACAATTTATAAGGAAAACAATCGTTACAGTTGGAGTAAAGGTGTTTGATGAGTCATTTCATGCCCATCATCCTAATAAAATTTCATCTCATGTTTGCAATGGATTTGGTTCACTCTGGTTGTGGGGTCTATTTCAGTGGATATAATTAGTAGGTTGAAAAAATCGGGGGAGATAAGAGGTGACACAATAGGATGATAGTCGTACATTTAGTACTTATTTGGAGGATAGGATTTGTAGTTTTTATAAAATGTTTTATATAAATTTAAATGTAAACAGATTTTTTTATTTTCATATAGGGATTTGAACAGCATAATACTATAAAGTTTGAAATTTATAGGAGGATGTACACAGATCTAACCACTATAGAGATTATTGGATCTCACTAGTGTCAGATTTAGATTAGCATATTTTTTTCTGACATTAAAATTTTTCTAATAATATTATATTATCTACTTTAATATAAAATTTAAATTTATGGAGTTAAATGAGGCTTCTACATCATTGAAACAGACTGAGAGTTAGGTTGATGATGATACAATGAGTAGTTCCCACCGAGTTGATGAGACAACATGGATATAAGAGACCACGTATTCCTTTGAGTAAGGATGAGTTGTTGGAATCATATCCGAATTTACTCGTGTGGACTATTATAGAACCACTACGATGTCATCATCTAGATCAAGAGGAGCTTGGGGAGAATCATCATAATCTGCTACACAATACCAAGACTATATACAATATCAGAGTGAGTTTATTGAGTGTATACATAGTTTTATGTAGTAGATGCATCCATGGAAGCAGTCGTTATAGGAAGAGCTCTTATGACTGTAGGAGTAGCAATAGTAGTAGTAGATGGAGGAGTATATGTGTCAATGGTGGTAGCAGTAGGATCAAGAGAATTTAGAGTACATGTGATGTATGACTTGTTTTTTATTGATGGAGTTCCCTCAAACATCTCCTCCATCTACTCTAACTTCTCAGATGACCATCACCCATAATGATCTATTTTTTTTATGATAAAAAATATTATTGTAACTTTTTTTTAAAATATTAACTTTTTCCATTTATATATAGTTAATTTTTATATTGTTAAAAATAATAATTTTATATATTATTATTGTATGAATTTATTTAATCTATTTATTATTTTCTTAATTATTATTATTTTTTATTTATTTATTTATTTTTTCATAAATATTTATATTTTCATTATTTAATAATTTTTTTTATTATAATGGAAATACTAATATTATTATTTACATACTATTAATAATTATATTGTTAGAGTATTATAAATATTATTGTTATTTTTATCATATGAATATTATTTTATTATTTTATTATTTATTTTATTTTACTACTATTTATATTATCATTTCATAAATTTTAATATTCTTTTATCAATATTATTATTATTTTTTAAGTAATTTTTTTAAACATTTTGTGATAGATCGTCGAAAAAATGTTTTAAATACTTGATGAGGACATTTTTATGGGTCTACCCCATGTCAGAAATAATATTTATGATGGGCCATCGTAATAATGTATTTTAATAAACATGAGGAAGCTATTTGATATATATCCACATCCAATCACAAATACATTCTATATAAGATGGGTCATCACAACAAAAATATTTCTGACACCCTTTCCTAAAACGGGGTATTTGTGACATTGCCTAGTAACAAATGCTACATAAAAAAAATACCAATTTCTAGTAGTGTGAGGAGTATATGTGAATGAATTTAATGAAAACCATAAAAATGAGTCATTATATGAGTGTATGTTATTGTTCAAAAAATCAATGAACACTATTGATATGGTCCTTAATACAATTGGTATTTCGAATCACAAATATATGCCATTTATTCACCCAAAAAGATGAATTATATATTATATCCCTGATAAAACATTTCTAGTTATATCTTTGTAGATGAACTCTATTGGTGAAATTTATACACACCTAAAATTGCCTGCAAATCATTTTTTTCACATTTTCAGAAGCCGGTTTAAGGGGTTGCCGGTACCCATTACACCATTTCACCACATCCTTATAACCACATCTCCACATCCAGATGAAATATAGATTTCAGATTTCGAATTCAAATCCACCGCCAGCCTCCTCGAGCTTCAAACCAGCGTTATCTTCACGCGCCCATGATTGTTTCAAACCTGCCAACGAATCCGACAATGCTGACAGGCCTCGCACCACGCACCGCACGTCAATACACACCTACAATTGATCGATTAGATCTTTTATCATTGTCAAACGATATATTTTTCATATGAATAGTTTGTTTATTATATGGTATTCTTTGTATAGTAAATGATTCCATTCTATCATCATGGAACAAAAATCATGTACACCACATTGTGATATAATGATACTAAAAAATATTTCCTTATCAATTTCTTATAGCTTTGTATTTAAATCCATTGACATTTATAGTTTTATATAATAAGAGGGAAATGAAATTAGATAGGATTCTTACATAGTATATTTCCCAAATTCAATTCCACTCTCAAGGGTATTTCACATGATTTCATCATGAAATATGACCATATTAATATCTATTACTCGAGTAAAATAATTGTTTGTCACTCTTGATCCTGATGAATGTGTGAATTCCAAAATATGTTCCTTGATTTTATAGTGTTGAATATTTCTTGAACCATCCAAATATGGTCAAATTTCCAACACATAGTCATCAAATACATCAATTCATTTGATGATGTGAATGATTACCATATCTGATAGCAACATGTTTGATCTTGGTGGTAGGACAAAGAGTACAGTATATGAATAAAATAGAACATCCTTACATATATATTCAAAAAGTACCAAAGTTGATCATACAAAAAAATAACTATATGTCTCTCTAGGGAATACTATTAACTATCAAAAATTATAAAAATGGTTTATCAAGATAAAAAATATCATAATATTACATTACTTATTATTAATGTCCAATAATTACATGATAATATATGGTGGAATATTCATGACTAATATCAAACAAGGATAAATGTTAGGTTGAAGTGATAAAGATGGTTTATCATGGAGTTAGTTTCCCATTACCGCCATTTAAATGAGTCGGAAATAACATATATTATCATGAAACCTTTTATTCACTAAACTATACTTCATATCCATTACTCAACAATACCATAATCATTCATGTGGACTAAATATTTAACTAGGGACACCAACCTATCCTAGTGAATCATACATGCATTTAATAAAACCCCTATAAACAATGAAGTAAAATTTATTTATGAAAAGTCATTTTAAAATACCCAATATCCGATAAAAAGGAAATTTATTTTTATTTTTATGAATTAATTATTGTAAAGAGTCCATTTTATATTGGTATACCACTTTTAACATCCTTTATGGAAATATGGGAAAAACTATCAAATCCCAAATTCTAGTAGTCTACAATAACATTGAGATTAATCATAGTATATTTTTTTATTAAATAAATTAATAAATAGGATATCTAATGAATGATAATAGAAAATCTATAACAGTATCATCCACCAATCACATTTCAATATTCAAGGCCTGGTGAATCACATGAGTATAAGTTGCAAAGTAAAATTTCTTAAAGTGGAATATAAACTCAAATTGATGCACGAATTCATTATTCTAATATTCGTATACTGTTATTATCTATGAGTTATGTTAATCAATGTAAATCCATAAAATGTTTCTACTAAAAATAATTCATCCTTGTCCCCTAAAAAACGCTCCATGAACTCCATCATTTGGTTACTCATAATCATACATAGTATGAACTCCTCAAATAAAAATACATTGAATACCTATTAAATCAAAGACTAATTTATAATACACTAAATCATTACATAATTGTTGTTTCTAATTTTTCCCTATATAATAATGCTTATATGCTATGAAATCTAATCATCCAATGGTTGTATCAGGTCAATGACCCACTAGATGGTCTATATCATGTACTCAAAGTAATATGGTAGCCCGTTTATCTTGAGTAATAAATGGTGGTGTATATTTATTTTCTAGTAATATTCATATATAGTCTTATTATCTACCCCACATGGTTCATGATTTTTTTGAATGTATCATAGCAAGATTGGTTTAGCTTCATGAACAATATGTTCAGGTGTGATGCATTCTTCTACTATAGGAAATGGTAGATCTAATATTTCTCCCATAATTGGATCATTATAGAGTTCTCAATCAATATATCATGTTATCAATCACTTTGGAAGGAAAATATGAAATAATTATTGTTAATTAGAATGTATATTTCTTGTTTCAAAAATAAATAAAACGTGTTCAATATGATCACAAAATGGGACTCTTAATAATACTCCTAAAATCAAGTGATTAAAAATACATATGTAAGAATGGTCTACATTCATGAATAAAAGGCTTAGTAAAATATATATATACAAAAACCAACAGAGTATCCATATCAACTACTTTATCGACCGTTGATATATCACCGCATAATAGAAAGTAGACATATCATTCAATTAAAGAATTAATGACCATTAAAATATATATATATAAAATCAACGAATTGATTTAATCAACTATAATTCAGGGTTAAAATGTATATAGATATATGTACTGTTCTCTAATATTTCCTGTTATGATGTATAAATTCACAAAAAATCATCTAAAATAGTAAAAATTATTTAATAAATGGTTACCTAGAGGCCCATTAAACATAATATATTCCTGAACATGTAATATCCTCTACACATGCCCATTATAACCTATGTCATTTCATCAATGACCCAAGTTATAAAAAAAATAAAAAATTCATTGATGCAAAATTGTAATTCACCGACATGGATTGGATAGTTTGAGCTATAGTGCCACCTCAGATAATGTGGTCCTTAAAATATTCTATATGTGAATTCGTAGAAGTATGGTTATGGATAGTGTTAGTGTAAAAAATATGACATCAGTTTTATATTTGATATCATATAATATTAAAAATGATAATATAATTACCAATGTAAAATAAAAATAATATATTTTCGTGATGTCAGATGTATGTCATGTCATAAGATAAAAATATATATAAAACTCCCAAGTGATAATTCTAAAAAGGACTATAAATTCAATAAATAAATATGTAATAATTTTTTATCCACTAGATTCATAACCAATACCACCACAAACCCTCAGTCGATGGATTCGGTGACTTCTATGGTATACTTCCTCTATATTGGATCAATATAAAAGAAAAACAATAATTATTGATGTTCACATATATGGTGTGAGAAACAAAACCAAGAATCACAAAACCATTTAATCCTAATCATGACATCTCATGTGTTTTTTTATATAACATATGAACCCCACATTGATCTTCTATGTTCTAACAAAGATAAAATGAAATGTATCCATGTATAATTTGGATATAGGAAAAAAATTAATCAAAATTGTCTCTATAATCTCAAAAAAGGCTATATCATTCGAGAATATCTGTTGTTATATAGAATATATGCATATAGGTCTATCCAAACTCAGAAACCTACCTATTTTATTCTATTGGATTAACTAACATAAATAGTCATTACCCTTTTTCCTCATTGGTCAAATCACAATAACCATCATACCCTCATATGTGGTCTCACTAGATAATCATATATAATGATTCATCTATATCGTATCATCATGGAGTGGAAAAATGAACAACCCCTATAGGGTTAGTAATCCACATTGGTTTCTGAAGTCATTTTATTAATATTAATATAATAATAATAAGACATATTACACATTCAATAAATGAAACACGTCATATAATATATATTTTCAACAAGGAATATCATGAATGATTATCAATTTCCAAACACCCTCAAATGTGATCAAACTAATCATAGTCTAAAAATTATCATTATTCAATGTTATATCATGCCAATGATCCTATATAGAACCTCTAAATGATATGTGCATTTATTCATCAATCAAATGGATGTTGTAATCTAATTTATATCCAATGAAAAAAATAATCGATTTTTTTTTATTTTATTGTATAGACCACTAAACAAAAATTCATTGAACTAATATATAAAAGTTTACATTATAAATTTAATATAATTATCACATGAGATTTTTGTTTTTATCCAAATTATAATTTTAAAATATTTGATAGTAGTAATAAAAAATTATAACTATATCCTCCACAAAGATTAGTTATAAAAACACATGTGATAATAATATATCACACCAAATTAATTATTATGGATATGATATAATTATTTCGTATAATCACTGAGGATTTTTTGGAAACAAATTTCATATTATTATTTTTCATATTTAATAAAAATTGTTGCATTAGAAATTAATCATTTGGAAATAAAATATTAAGAATGGAAAAATAATGAATATTTCTACACATTTTATTCTTCAAATATTGAACCCAAAAACCATAGAGAGGGTCATGGATTAACAACGATATAATATAGAAGAAAATATTGTATTACTAAAACAAGGATCTGTCAACATTTATAAGGGGTATTACTAGAAATATATGATTAAATCGATTGAAAAAAGGTCATTAGTGTTTATCTTTTATTGGAAACTTATCAAATATAGTAAAAGATCACGTGATATAGAGTGTACAAGATAAATATACCAAAATGTTAGTTTATTAATTGAATATATATTTCATATCCTTATAATTATTTAAAAATATGTATTATGAATTTTTAATTATGAAATAATTTTTAAAATTATATTAATTGTTGAAAATATTAAAAAAAACATTATATCATTGATCTAGTAAAATAATAATATTTCACAAAATAAAAATAAGATTTCCATTAGTAAATTATTATGTTAATTCAAAACATGGTTGTAAATTATTCCACTTCAAAACAATTATTTTAGAGTAGTTAATTTTACCATTATTGAAGACATGGATACATACATACCATAATGTTGACACTATAATTTAAAAGTTAAATTTAAAAATCACCATAGGTAAACACACATATACATAGAAAATAAAGACATAAAAATGAGAATCATATAATCATAGATCCATAGTCATACCAAAATAAAAAGTAATGCGGAATAACCATACACACTATTTTTAAATTTTTTATTACATTTATATTACCCAGAAAACAACTTGGTTACCCACATATAGCCCATGTAATCTTTATGAAACTGTTTTGAAGAACCCATAACCCTCTATGTTTATTTAATTATGGTTTTACATTTTAAAATTATGTTATCCTAAATTATATGTAAATAATAAATTGAATTTTACTAAATTTTCATGAAATAAAAATTTATATTATATAAAAATGTGTATATAGAATATATAAACAATCAGAATGTTTCACTATATATTTCCTATATATTTTTTCATATCAATAATTTTAATTGTAATCTTTTTGAGATCCATGATAGGGATAAGATGATGTTTTACCATAATATGTAATGAGATTTTTTAATTACAAATTGTTTTCAATGCATTCATCGTGGCACACATCATCCTGCAGCGAGGCATTGGTAGTTACCCCGCATTCTTGCTTTCCAATGGTGGAAAAATCTATCATTTATTCTGATACATTTACTCCTTGATCCAAACATTAATATGGGATGTTGGTCACTCCTTCCACATATTCCTCAGAATTATTTTCCTAGTCCAAGATTCCATCATCGATTCAATAGGTTTTTCATGGAATTCGTCCCAGTTCCATATCATTTTGGCCACCGATTAATTTCACTTATACTATTGGGACATTCTATGTTCTTTATTCAGGGAAAGAACCATCCATCTAATGAGTATTCATGTTGGGCATCGCTGGTGTGTATGGATGCTGAAACACTAATTCACCAAAATCATTTCCACTAATGATAGTGCTTATTTTGGGTGCATAAGACCAAGGCATACCATATTTATTGCGAGTTTTTTAACCTTTGGAATGACTTTGATGTTTTCCATATAATCCCATGATAAATCAAAGTATGCTACCAGTTTAATGTATTGTAGATATTGAATGAGAGTGATGAGAATATCACATAGAGACGGATCAAGTTGTTACATCCATAAAAAGAAGTATCTGGAAGTTTTACCAGATGATGGATCAAAATTATCAATGAGGATAGATCTGAGGTGGTGTGTCACATACATGGATGATTTCACACAATGATGGATGATATGGACACCACTAAGGGAGGAATAGGGAAAATGTTCACCAGAAAGGGGTACATCATGGTTTACCGTTGGATGGTATTGAACATGAGAGAGGTCTCCTACATACCTTGTGTTGGAGACATGGATCAAAACCCACATATCTCAAAGGGGTGATGGATCAGGGTGAAAAAAAGCAAGATAACCCAGATAAATGATGGTTCTTACTCTTGGATAATGTCCCATTGCAAGATGTACATTCATAGTTGGATGGTTATGGATTTTGTGGAGCATATTCATCGTTATCAGCCTGGGTAGATGGCATGATTTTACCAGGATGTGACATCCTTGGTAAGAATTATGATGGATATGGGAGAGTATCAGAGGATACAATTAGTGGGGATGGAACCGATATGAAAATGACGGTGATGTTGGTATTGAGCCTCAAATAATACTCGTATGTAATCATGTGGTAGGGAATCAGTGTCCATGTAGTACGGTGGGGTGATGGGACACCTAAGGAGCTGGTCTAGTATAATGGATTCATTTTTAGGACCTGAAGGATGTAGAACCTCTGGGTTGGGGCATGCCCTTCCCAAAACACAATCTCTCAAGGGAGATACCAATATAGTAAATGAGTGATGGACTTGAACCTAAGTGATTCTTCCTACATATCCCTATTATATGAAATCAAATTTCTCTTAGTTTGGAATGGGGCATGGAATCAATGTGTATGAAAAGGATAGTGACCTGACGACATAATAGGGGTTACACGTTGTTAGTGACCCAAGAGTAAGTGTGATGTCACTAAGTTAATGTCCATGAATATGGGTACCAGCAAAGGAGACACTAATGTTTTCTAGTGTTTGGGTTTGAACCTCATAGATACTTCTTAAGTACCCTTTATAGGAGACAATGATCCAAACCCATGTAGTTCTAAAATTTTTAATAATGTATGTTGTTTAACCTTAGATAGGCCTCGTACATACACTGTCTAGGAGAAAAGGATCAAAACCCACATAGTTTGAATAGGTTTTCCAGTTTTAGGGGTTGAACCTTAGGGAGGCTACTTATATACCCTGTCTTGGAGACAAGGATCAATGGGAAACAATTACCCGATGACCGCATCACAAAAGGGTAATCCATGAGTAATGGAACGATGAATACTTGTGGATAGTGGCCCAAGGAGATGGAGATTTTGTCTTACTATCGGCTGGTGGACCAAAGGATATAATGGCCGAAGAGTCCATGAGTAATGGAACTATGAATACTTGTGGATAGTGGCCCAAGGAGATGGAGATTTTGTCTTACTATAGGCTGGTGGCCCAAAGGATATAATGGCCGAAGAGAGAGGCATAAGGTATAGAGTCCCATATACCAATCTCTCATCTTTTCCTTGAACACTAAATTATAAAGGAGGAGCTTGAGTGCTACATTATCCAATAATGTTTATGGGATTACAACATGATGGTTTTCTCTTCCATGTGGACAGATGATGGTCCATGAAAATACGAAATCATTCAATTTGAGGAATATCTCACTCTCGTGTAGACTAATGGGCATCAAAAATGACTGAGGCTGAGTACCCCACATATATTGAATGGGGTAAGAAAAATGTTTAATGTCATCTCCTGAGGATGAGGATTATTAGTAGTTCAACACCTTTCAACTTTGATGAAGAGGATTCAATCCTCACCCCTATTACAAACACAATTGGTTCACTTTAACACTTTATGAAAGGGAGGGTACCAGTGATTCCAGGGGGAGATGTGGTTGGGGAGTGATCCATTGAGTGGATAATGATATCATTGCTATGAACTGATGAAAAATCTATTTTCACTTCTATTTGAAGAAGCATGCGTTAATGAAAAAAAATCATGAAGCACCTCCCAAGGTACTTTGAAACAATTTTGTACAATGCAGGAGGGTCGTATGGTATAAATAGGGTTTGTGAAGCATAGGGGTTCATAAGAATGGACCATGAGAATATCCAATCCTCCTAGAAATTGAGAGACTTTGTGATGGATTATGCTTCTCAATGTAGAGTGGTCATGCCACGGCAAGAAGAATACATGAATATGGAGATATCTACATCAAATTCATGTGATTTCATGAAGTATGACTTCCCTGAGAATTTTTTCCTTGAAATGTGTATCATATAAATAAAATGTAGATTGCGATGTACAAGGATCCTACCTAAGCCTTGGGTTCACATTTGTGCGGAAGGTACTTCATGATATATGAGTTCTTGGAGAATACATGAGTCCCCATATGGATCTCATTCCTTTGTGATGGAACATGGGTTCTGTGAAGGTCATCTATGCTTGGAGAGGTGAAGAATATGAGAAAAGGTAAATGCATAATATAATTCTCAAATAAATTTATGTGTTCACATTGTCGATGTTTCATAGAGAATATGGTGGTTAACAATTTGAGAGATATGATGGATAATGATCAGGGTATGTGTCATTTGGTTTTGCAGAAAAATTGTATTTATAGGAAATTGGTCGCTTGATGATCAGAGGTCGTATCATGATGGAATTGATCCTTGAAATCGGAGGGCGATTTATTATGTTCCTCGAATTCATAGAGTTCTTTATCTGCCATAGTGCGTCACTAGCAGAGGGTTCTCTCCAGTGTGTCGTATTCATGGAGTGCTCTGTCAACTTCTCCACGACGGTGCACATCACTCTCAAAAGAGGTTCTTAGGTGTGGCTTGATTTTTCATATTATTTGTAGAGACAACATAAGATTCTTTTCTCACTATTTCACATCGATCGTAGAGCCGTAGGGACTTTGCGAGGAATCCTTGTGATGCTCCTCATTGAGATAGGATTCAATTTTATTTTTTAGGGACATATTTTGTTTCCATAAAATCCTCCACATAGAATGGGAGTTGAGGAGGAAATATTTTCATATTATGAGTGTACATTAAAAAATTCCCAATAGATCTCAAATTAAAAACCCAATGAATGGGGGCATAGAACAGTTTGAGCACACCGTAGAGCATGAGAATCTCCATGATTCTCCACTTTTAACAAATATAAATATAGGTCAAAGATCACAAGTTTTTCCTCTCTTGCCTCGAAAATTTATGTACATTCACTTTTAATTTGTGAAGCACCACACACAATGTGATATTTGTTTGTGAATCCATAATCTATGAACTAGTGTTGTACATCACACTCAGTGAGTTGTGGCATCACGATCTAGGGCTGCTTTGCAACACAAATTTGGTTTTTGACTCAGCGACCACACGCTTTGGGAGCCAAGCTCTATAAGATGTGTCGGTGACTATAATCCAGGAATGATCCCTATTTCTGAGATTCAGGAAGTAACATAAGAATGAATCTCAAAATCCTATATTAGATGAAATGGTCATCTAGGAGGTTTTCCAAGAGGTCCGTTCGGTAGTTTCCCAAAGTGAGGAAATGATGAATCTATTTGGGATTATTGGATATGTGTGAATCCATTCAGATCCTGAATCTTTGATGGTTTTTCTAATGGAGGTCTAGAAGAACAATCCCCTATCCAAGAGACTATAATTGTACAAAATTAGTTTGAGGGATGATCCCTTCATCCCTTGCACTCTTAGGGATGAACCAGCCTATCAGTTCAGGGATACCCAATACTAGTATCAGTGGTTGAGGGCCGATGATTGCCACATGTGGAAATATCATACACCAATCACAACCATCTTCTTATACAAAGACACCCATGATATTGAGGAAAGGAGCTATAGGATGAGGCAACCCCATCACAATATCACATAATCTTTATGGATGATTTGCAAAATTCAGAAAAATGATGGACCAATTCGTGGTACCTACACTAGCGTGGCAACATCATAGAATATCAGCCACTGGCCTATTAGGAATTCTCAATCTACGATGAGCTGGGGTAGAGCTGTGGCGAGTGGGAATATTTTATTTGGAACAGGCTTATTAGTTTTTTATCTACTAGTCAAAGAGTGTGACATAGAGTTGCTGATCAGGTGATCACCTAGGATAAACACCTTCCATCTCTATCATAGGGAATTCACAATAATCCTATGGGAAATCAACATGACCTTTGAGATTACTATTTTAGGGGTTATGTATATTGAATTCCACCCAGAAGAGATTGAGTGGGGAGAGGTGGAGCATATTCTAAGGCGTGAGAGGCTACATATGGACCTAGTTCTAGGTGTGGACAAAAAAATCAGTAATGGTAATTCATTTCATGTTGCGGTTTAAGAGGTTTATGAATTTCCGGTTAGATTGGAAGTTCTCGCTGTGGCCCCACTCCATCCCAAAGGGGTCTCGGCTCATCCCAGAGCACTCATACATGAGACTCTTGGAGGATATATAGAGAAGACATGCAGATTTAGTTATTTGAATGAGAAATAACTATTGGTTTTGTTGGATGTGTTCATCTTGGAGAAAATTTATGGTTGTATTCTTCTAGTGAGAGATATAAACATGGGTGTATGAAAGATTATATTCATCATGGATTCCATGCATTAGATAGGTCAGTTGGTCAACCTTGAAATCCCAGTACTAGAAAAGGTATATAAGATATTATGGCGCATCAGTGAGGGGAACAATCCAATGTGGGTGTGTGGGTTCGTCCATTTCTTGTATGAATGTGTGGCTGCACTCGAGAGGGTATTTGAGTTTCCGAAACATATTTCTCTTCTAGGTTGAAACATCTGGCCCTCCATACTGAATGCAATGCGATGATTTCTTCCAATCTAAGCCCATAGGGTGCGATGAACATCGTCTAGAATGATTATGTGTTTTTTCAACCCATTATCCACTACCCTTGGGGGTGTTTAACAATGATATATTATATACTAAAGAGTTGTGTTCATACCTTCTAGCCTTTAGCGTTGGATTTTTGTGTGTGATGGTGGACCATGAGAGCATTAACGATCTCTACACACCACAATAATTTCCATTGATATTTTGGTACATAAATAGGTTGTCTCTGAAGGTTTATCTGGGGGTGCATCATGAGGTGAACCCTTGTGTAATGAGGCATATGTGGGTCATGTTTACATTAGTGACTGAGATGAAGATAAATGAGCTACCTCCAACTGATGACACATTCATGATAGTGAAATAATATACCAAGAGATGGAAGATGGCCTACCAATGGGATTTGTTGAATAAAAAAACCATCTTGGTCAATATGAGTGTGTCTCCTCAAACCATAGGTTAGGGTTAGAGAAAACGAGAGCACATTCTTTTAGAAGTGTGGTGGGAGAGGCGAGGTTTACCCCATCAGTTCCTACATCATGTGCTGAGTAGGCAACAACAGCATGACCAACGGTCCTGAACAAACGGGGTTATAAAGGGATATGGCTCCCTATAGGGTTTTTAGGAATTCCAAATCAGGCTTATGAAATGAAGCAATTCCCAATATATATTCTTATTGTTGCTGTCTTTCTGAAGGCTTGGGAAAACTGGGATGTCAATCAACAATTCCTCAGTCCTACCCAAATTTGGGAACAAATATACCTCTAGGTAATGGTCCTTTTAGATATTGGTCATGTCGAGATTGACTTTATGGTGTCTCAGGAATAAGAGGAATTATATTTCTACATGCTGGATGAATAGGGTAATTCTTAGGGTTCTATACATCCAATGAAAATCTAGGTGAATGTAATGATGAGTCTGACAATACTGGCTCATGCGTAATCTACTAAGCTGTGGGAGTGCATCCCTTTACCCTTAGGGTATGATAAATACATTGGAGATGAGGCTGATGGGAGAACTCACTTGGAAGAATGCGATGTTGGGACTCTATAGTTGGATGATTTTTTCAGAGCTATTGAGGTAACCTCTATAAAAATATTTTTCACCATGATATTATCTCTGTCACAAATTATTCTCAAGAGAAATTTTTTAGCAATAGGAGAGCCTTATGGATGAGATTCCTAACCACATTCCTAAAGATATGGGCTTCAGATATACAATAGAGATAATGGTTATAACATATTTGAGAAAGGCTACAGAAATGAAGATATCCCTTCTTGAGTCCTCAAAATTCCTGCCCATGACTAATATCGATTGAACCAAACATTGATATATTGAATCTCTATTCTAAAATGTTCTTCAAATGGAATGGGATATACTGGAGAGGATGACAAGTTTTCTTGAGGACCCTCTTATGTGGGGTTACAAATTATTGTTGAATTGGATATCCAGGATGGCTAGACTATAGATACCATGGATGTAGGTACAACTATCGGTGGGGTGGAACCATATCTTGTCAATGTTGATTCTGCTAATGAAGATAATCTCTAGGATGTAGATCTTGTGGAACATGTTGATGTCGAACATGACATTACCAATAGGACACTAGAGGAAGACTCATCCAATGACCTTCTAGAAGTATTCCTGGTGTAAAAATAAATACTTTAATAAGACTCATTAATATTACTCATAATTTAAAATTGATATGATTAATTTAAAAATGTTTTTTCTTCAAATTAATATGCAATAATATGAAAAATGAACATTTAATTTATATATTATAAAAAATTTGTTTATTATCAGCATTTCAATTTTCAGTTTAATAATTAATCATTACAAATATAACTAATATAATTAAATAATTATTTTATAACATTAATTTTCAAAATGATATATTGTATAAATTTATTGGTTGTTAAATTAACTATCATACTCCATTGGAATTAGTTTCTCAATAATTTTCAGGGAAATCATGGTTACTAGGGTTTTAAATTTCAAATTATCGATTTTTAAATACTACATCATAAAAGGTAAATATGAAACTTCCATATAATATGAATGAAAATGGGAGTAAAAATGTCACACAAAGTAACACATATTGGGACACCAAATGGTAGATCATAAATTGGAAGCGAGAACAGGGATATGTGTGAGAAAATTAACTCCAAATTGTAGATGGATATTGAGGGAGATCATGGAACTAAAAAACGAAACAACTATTTTATCGTAAAAATGTGATTGGTTAAATGGCCATTTATTTCATCTAATGAATTTTAAAGGATTTTTATTTATGTTTCAATATAATATTCTTAAAATTGGGGAATTATTTTACTATATAAAAGATGAAAAATATTATATACTTATAATATCAGAATCATTTCATCCATCAAAACATTTAATCAAAATCTAATAATATTCCACATTTGATAAGTAATGATTATTATTTTTTCATTCCCTAAGATATAAATTAAATTTATTAAGATAAAAAAACCTATATGATATTATTAACTCATTCCTCATATCATTTACGTTAACAAAAAACAATTTTTTATTTATATTATAAGATAATTCACCAAAATAGTTATTCTTTAAATATATAAATCATAATTAGTCTAATATAATTAAATATTTATAAACAATGTTCAACTTTTGTAATTCAATAATTACTATCACAAAAAATCAGGTAAAATATTTTATACAAATATTGTAACCCAAAAATAAAAATTATTTGATCTCATTATTTTCAATGATAAATTTAATGATTATCTCTTAATAATATCAGTAACGCTTAATGTCTAACTGTAAAATGTAGTTACCCTAATCAAATAATCATCATGATATTCTATACATTTCCTATACAGTTGTAAATCACCATAAATTACAAATAAAATTATATATCTTTCTTAAATATTATCAGTATAATTTTCCACAAATTATGTCCGATAGTATTTTGTTTACCATAATCTGATATTTCTCTCAAAAATTTCATTAATATTATTCGATAATGTAATTATTCTCTAACTAAATTTCCAAAAATATATATATCAAATTGATAAAACATAGAGTCATAAAATTTTAATACCACGTAATCAACTGAAAATAAATAATCATAATAAAACTAATGTTTATCCACACCTTTAAACAAAGGTGAAAAGAAGAGAATTCATCCTCAAATAATTTTTTCAACATGATATTCATAATGTTTACATATACCTCAAACACCTATAAAAAATCAGCAAATTTATCAATAAAATAATATTCTTTTAACTACAAAAAGTTCCAATGTATCAATTCCAAATATCAAATTATTTTAGCTTTTGAAAAAATAACATTGAATAAAAAAATACATTATTGCTTCAGGATTATTAAAATATTTATAAAATTACATTATATCATAATTTAGAAAACACAAAAAATAAACACATTATCCACTCAACATCATTAATTAAATATCAATCTTGATTTGTTTCCTTATTCATTAAAACCTTATCCCTCTAATTAATAATATGAATTATATCATTTTTTTTCATCAATATTCAAAAAATGATGTTTCATACATAGAAAATTGGAAAATAATTCATTCTTGAAATCTCATCATCAAAACTTTTTGATATCCACTTCATTTCCTGAAAAGATTCCAACTATCCAATTAGTACATGTTCATTAACATTATTAAGCTTCACTTTTAAATAGCATTGGAATGGTTGATATTTTAAAATCAAATAAAAAATAGTACAAGACCAATGATTTTTTTTAGATAAATGAAAATGAGTTATATATGTGAAATATTTTTTTATTATGATTTTAATTATCTGAAATCAATAAAAATATTTTTATCATGTGTTTGGAATAATATTTTTAATCATATAATCTAGAAGGGATAAGAATATTTGGAATGGATTATTTCCTTACATATAAATAAAATATATTTAATGTATTCAAATGAACATCATAAAGACATGATATGAATTATAGCATGATTAAATTGAAATAGACCTCTAAAATTCTATAGTATAGAAATGATAACATATATTAACCTTTAAATAAGTTATTCAAAAATTTATTACCCATATAAAAATAATCCCTAAAAGATCATTAAATTCATGATATTTTATAACATCAATGATTATGAAGGCCATATAAACCATTAAATATATAATAATCCATACACGTATACACCCGTTATGGTGTCCAGAACTATTATAGAGACCTATATAGAAAAAAACCAAATATAAAATGTTATCTATACTATAATCTAACATTTAAATTAAGGACTCTAGATTTTGATTACATATCCTTATGTATTTGATCAATAATTCACTTTCACACTATCTTGATGATGTTTTATTATTATAGTTTTAGAGAATTATGAAATAATCATACAGAGTAAACACATACATTATATATTGACACATATACTCATTATCAATTATCAAAACCAAAAAATATTTTCTAATATAAATCAAGTTTTCTATTAATAATAAATCATTAAAATTTTTACATATATATAACCTTTGTCACTACTCATCCATAATCAATGAGAACAATATTTTAATAAAATTGGTCTGTGGAATAATTTCTTAGTAAGTGAGATACATGAAATTGACCAAATTTTTTTTTCAAAAACATATATACCAATAGAAATCCATTTTGTAAATATATACATTCCATTTCAATAACATAATAATTTTTTATTTTTTAGTAACCATTATGTTAAATTTTATAATGAAACTATTTTGATGAAAAATAATTATCATGAATAGAAAATGTTTATAGATTCATGGGGATATAATATAAATTTCACACATATAATCACACTTATTAATGGAATAACTATACAATTGACTTTAAAATACATATAACCAAAGCACTTAGAGAGGTATTTGGAGCACCTATCACATTAGATATAACAGGATCACCCTGAATATATACTAGGGGTCATCCCTCCATACATAATATAACAGACCATAATTTTCATAAATATTTAATACATCATGATTTGGTGAATATTCAATAAAAAGCACACAAATAAAATTCCTGGACCATTTATGATGGCTGTTTTTATTAACTGGTAATCATAAACTACAATTTCATAAAACATATACATTGTCTACCCATAATGATTCATAACTACAATATTTTTGTAAATCAATAATAATTATATTCTACATGAATTGGGAAAAGAACCATATTAGTGTGTGATCTCAGATAACTAATAACAGAAAACAAGGGAGATGACAGTCATATCATAATCATAATATATAAGAACCTAACATTAGTAAATCATAACCTATACATGAATGTTAATAATATCATTTCATTTTATAAATCCTAACTACTCATAAGGATTAATGAATATAGAACCAATAGTTATAACGCAAGGTATAAAGTTATTTGACAAATAGTTAAGAATTTAATATCATTTCATTTTAGTATTGGATCATTTCTCTGAACATCATAGCAGACATTGACCATTAAATAACTGAGTTCACTCCTCGTTCCAACCCTCTATTACTGAATCAAGATCATTTCCCATTTTATACATATATATATATCTTGATATATAAATTGTTACCCATTTAATTAGAGGGTGATATTAGTCACACCCATTTCATAATGAAAACATTCTTACATGTTCCAAAAAATCAAAAATCCATCATCATAACCTATGTTTTAAAATGGGGTTTTTTAAACACAATTACACAATGACATAATCTATGGAGAACAAATGGATTTACTAATTAGAATTACATCACAAACAGAATAAAGACACATTAATAATATGTATAATATAATTTATACATAATACATTTAACTAATTCCAACAAAAATATAAAATATTTGTTATTGAAAACTTTAATGAAAATATTGTGGAAATTGTAATTTATTTTTCAAAAACATTTTCTTCTCTCAAAGGAATTCTCAATTATAAAATAAAATAATTTATATGGAAATAATCCAATTTTTTTTAATGGAATATAGATATATTTACAATTTTATTAAAAAATAAAAATCACATATTGTTTCATTTGTGAAATGAAAACATTCTTCTAGTACTTTTTTCTGAATGTCAAAAATTACCTCCTATCAAGAACAATAATATATTCATTTTATACAAATTAAAAAACATTCATAAACTGAAAAATAGACTTCAAATAATTATATAAGGATATAAATTAAATTTTATAATTCATATATATTTATCATGGTCATAGAGGATATATATACCCTAGTAAATACATCAGTATAAATAATCTCAAATAATAATGAGATTCCAAAATGAACCTTTACCATGGGTCTGATATTAATTGTATGTATCTGAACCTCCAATCTAATGATTTATATAATTTCAATTTTTTATTTAGGAAACATGGTCATTTTTAGGATATAATATATGATCTAATTATTATCTATTGGTTAATAATGTTTCACTATTACTTCACATTTAGGTATTAATGGCATCATTTTGTTGTGCATGTTATGTCGAATAAGATATGGTTATCCTTAGTCAGTGGTGTTTATATCAAAAAATTATATTAATAAAATCTAAACCATATTTATTAATTATATATTTGTATATAATGATGCTATATTGGATATCATGTAGAATGAATCATATTGAATCACTGTTATTGTATGTCTTACGTACACAAGAACAACGATATCAATCACATAAATGTGATATAATGTAGGTTTTGATGGTATTTATTCCAGAATAATCGTATAATAACAAATATAGTTATTATTTCCATTATTATACCCATCCATGTATATTTTTGGTGAATATAATATACCCCATGACATGGAGAAATTATGTTGTACCTATGCACGCATGGTGATTTCCTTTTTCGTATGATGCATAATATGGGGAATAGAGTTGTTCCAAAATCATAATAAAATTTTATTATACATGAGAAAATAGTGTTATTACATTATAATGTAAAAACACATGAAGATTATGTATATGAAGAATGAAGTTTGAATGAGTCAGTAGATGATATTACCAATTCTTCAATGTGCTCCCTATAGACCTCCTCTTAATGAACTACAAAAGATCTTAAATAAAAATTAAACATATATATTATGAATATGGAAGTTGATAATGGAAATGTTCATTGTATGAACAACCATGATGGTTCAAAATGATGTAAATAAGTTAACAAGGAGGTCCCCTTTTGTAATTTAGGTGAGGGGAACTTATAGAATCTCCAGAAAATTTAATTTACAATAGAATCAAACCATATAAAAAAACCTAAATAATTATGAAATATAAAATATGAGATGAGATAATTTTGTAATATCATAAACTAATAAATTTAGAAATAAGTCTTTCTTCATTATTTACCTAATCATTTTAATTAAAAATTTGTTATTCTATTTTATTTTTTTACTATGTTAATTAACAATTTATTATTAATATAATGAAATATTTACTTACTTGATGTAAATTATACAACAAATAAATAAATTTAAAATTTTAGAGTATATCATATTTATACAATATTGTTTTAAAAATTATTAATTATTTTAACAAATTTAATAATCGTTATTTTGATAAAAAATTCAATAGTGTCGATTTTTACACTATTAAATTCATTTATTTTAAATAATATTATGATAAAAAAGAGAATGTAAAATAATCATTTTCTGTTATTATATATTTTTTATATAGATTGTAAAATTAGTTGGAAGTTTTAATTATCCAAATTTTTATTTATTTTTATATTTTTAATCACATTTATTTTATATTTACTATTATTAAAATAATTAATTTACCAATAATGGGTTAATACTTAATATAATTATTTTTATAATATTTTATATAAATAAAATACTATCTTTAAGATAGATCCAATATATTTGATAAGAATACTTGTAGTGGAATATATATTCCGGAATATACTCCATTTTAAATGTTATATTTATTTAAATATGAATGTGACAACATTGACATCACTTTAAATAAAATATTATAAGTGTCATAATCATTTTCATATAGATGAAAATGGAAAATACCTCAACCCCTGAATGTTTTAGTAAATATATACACTACCAAAAATATTTGGCCTTGTTTTTTGGTCTTATAATGGTTATCATCTATTTAATAAAAAACATTTCTCGATTTATCATCAAGTAAATAATTTCAACATAATCAATGTATTCGACATTATTGTTTTTGTTTAATATCCATAGAATTAAAAATAAATGACCATGATAAAAAACATTGTAGGTATAAAAGGAATATTTATAATGAAATTTATATTGTCTACAACATTACGTTAAAAATGAAATTGTTATTAAAATTTGTGTATAAAATATTTATATATACATTAAATAAAATAATTTATATTTCCTAATATCATCCAAGTGGAATATAAAGCGTAAAATTTGGATCCACGAATTATTTTATTTTTAAAAACCTATCCAATTATTTTATGGGAAGTATTAGGATAAATTTATATTGTTATTCTTAGCCTTACATAAGTAATTTACCCTTCTACCATATTAATCAAAATTACCAATGTCATTATTTATAAATCCCAAAAATAATAGAAAGGTATTTAAATAATTTGGACCTAATCATTTCTAATATGGTATCCATTTATTAATATTAAAAAATAGAATTGGGTGTAATTAATTTAAAATTAATTTCTTTATCGAAATGAGACAAAGCATATAAAATGTTAAGACATTTCAAAAGATTCAAATGTTTCAATATCTAAATTATATTTAAAAATATTAAAAATATAATAAATTAAATAAATGGATAAATATAGAATAAATTTATAGTTTTAAACATTTCAATAATATAATTTATCTATATAAAATATTATAATGAATAATGTTGTTCTCACTTATATTATATTATATTTTTATAGTTTATAAAAAAATGAAAGTTATTATTAAAATATATAAAATTTATTCAAAAACAAATTTATATCCTTCTCTAAAATAATAATTTTATGTTGACATAGAAAAATTATTATTTTCTGATAACAAGAACATTAAAAGGGTTCTCCATTAAACGGTGGTAAAATTACCTTTTTGAAAAAAGGGTTTTTATACATAAAACATGGTTCTTCAAACCCAAGGACTAAAAAATATATTGGATAAATAAAAAATTTATTTTACAAATATATGACCCATATGTTTTATTTCATTCATTTAAAAATATATATTTTGAAAATTTGTAAAAATAAAAAATAAAAATATTTCTATTAAAATTAATTGGATTATATTTTTCATAAATAAATGATAGTGGAAGAATTTACCCAAAATATTCATATTTTTTCTCTTTATTGATGATAACATAACATCTATGTTATAATGATAATTTTTTAACATGTTTATCTCGTGTTTCATGAAATATCTTCTTTGTGGAAAATGGATGTTAATAAACAATTAAAATTATTTAATGAAAATATTTCTTTTATGCATATGGGTGTTACATTATAACCTATAAATGAAATTTCTCCCTTGAAATTTCTACGTAGGATAAAAACAGATGACGATACATCAGACTCATCACATTCTCAATTTCCAATACAGTTTCCTCAATTTGGTGGTTTTTATAATAAACAATAACAAAGTGACTAGTATTGTTTCAAAAAACCTTTTCACTAAAATACAGAATCTCTATAGAATGCTATTCATAAGAAATATGTTTCTCCATTGGTATGACATATTCTTTTAGTGCATTTGAATGGTCAGTAATGTACATTCTTAAGATACGTACATGGAACTCATAATGAACATGGGAGAGATTGGTGAATGTGCCAATCGATAAGCTATATTCCAAACATGATCCATAATTTATAAAAGACTAATATACCTTGGTAATTATGTTACACTATATTCAAATAAAAAATACCTCTTCTAGTAGATATTCAAACAATGACCATTTTACAGACTTAAAACTATAGATCATTTCATTAGTTGTCATCATATCCTTTTTTCATACTAAGAGTTGCACTTCTGTTTTATTCAATATATCTTACCTTCTTTATAATTTCATTAATAATATCTATTCCCAATAAATTTATTTCCCCAACATCATCCAAGAATGTTTGAGTTCTACACTTCTTTCTACAGAGGTCTTTATAAGGAGACAACTGAATACTATAGTGGAAAATATTATTATTAGATAAATCTAACTAAGCTAAGTGTTGATCCCAACATCCATTGAAAACCATATAGAATGGCTCGAACATGTATTATTTAGATTGAATTGTTCTATCATATCGACCATTTTTCTGGAAAAAAATTTCAGTGCTGAAACATAACTCTGTATCTATAGAATTCATAAGACCTCCCTAGAACTTCATGATAATCCAAGGATCCTGATCAGATATAATATAATGTGTTACCAATGCAATATTACCCCTTCATGTACATAGATCTTGTAAATATGGTCTGAAGTGGAATATTCCCTAATAGTAATGGTGTGTGTCAAAATCATAAAGTGACTGACTAAAATTCTTATAGAATTATAGAATTTATATGTTTTGTAAATTTTGAAGACAATTTCCACAGGGCATTTTTTCGATTTCCATTATTATATGGGTAAATGATATAGCAATCCCATTGATATCTATGTCTCTATCAGAAATTTTCTGAAAACCAAACAATGAGAGACATATTCTGCAACATCAATATTTTATGATATCCCATAAAAAATAATTTTTTTGGTCCCCGTACATCATTTTTCATATGGGAGTTATTTATAATGATGAACTATGATCCTCATAGAATATCTCTATCAATAATTATGGAATGGGAGGGAAAAAACATAGTTCTTATACCTTATTTTTGTTTCGCAATCGTTCTTGAATTCGGGAACATTTCTCACTATCTTGTGCAGCTCTACATCTTCCTTATATGACTCTATAATCTTCAATATTATTGATGGATGAAAATTTCTTAGAGAATGTTAATATTTCTCTAAATCCATTAACATTTAATGATCTTTCCTTTACAAATCCATAACTATTAGATATTTTCTAGTCCTCAACAAAGATAGGACAACATGGAATTTTCTACTAAAATAAAATTCCAGCTTATTTTCATTTCAAGGGTAGTATTGTTTTGAGAATTCATAATCATTAATTCACTTCATCCATCATCAATGGAACATATTTATATTCTTTTGTGTGAAAATTTATATTCATTAGTTATAATCAGTATAAATATAAATGTGTTCACCACAATGATAATTCCTCCAAATTGTTCTTGAAAATATTATCATGGAAAAATAAAAATAATGATTTGGTTAATTTTACTCTTGTATTTCAATTTTTACTAGGAATAATCTATCACTATATAATTTCTCATGATACCATATCTAAGACCCTACTTCGTTGAATCACTGTAGACCATAAATCATTCTAATGTATAATGATCTGTGATCAATGATGCACCAAATAACCTTATTTTATGCACTTGGAAATTATCTTCACATTCCTATATAAAAAAACATATCTTATTTTCCTGTCAACATGGTGATTGAATTATATATTCAAGATATATAATTCAAAAAACATCAATAATAACCTATAAAACCATTAAATCATTATCTATTTGTTTCTTTTATCAGACTATGAAAAATTTAAATAAATTTTTATTTTTTGGATCCATAAATTTGCCCTCTCTTGTAATTATGTAACCCAAAAATTACGCTTTCAAATGTCAAAATTCACACTGAGTAAATTTTCAACAGAGATTCTTCTTTATCAGATCCCTCAGTAAAATTCTCACATGTTCGTCATGCTCTTTTATACTCTTTTAATAAACTAGAATATCATCAAAAGAAACTATGAAAAATTGTTCAAGATGGTCTCAATTGACTATATTTATTATATCAATGATAATATATGAAGAATTAATAAGACTAAAAGGCATCACTAAAAATACAGTGTGTATATAACTTGTACAGAATATCGTCATTGGTATATCTCTTTTATTGATCCTAAATTGATGATATCCTAAAAAATATCATTATTTTAAAAGTATTGAGCTCCTTGGAGTTGGCCAAATAAGTGATCAATCCAGGGAACACGATAGTTTTTTATTGAGAGTGAACTAGTTTATTTATCAATAAACAATATATAGTCTCATTGATCTATATTTATTCTTAACAAAAAAAATAGGTTCACCCCATGATGTCACGCTAGGGAATATGAATATCTTTTCATGATTCAATTGGGACCATTCTATAAGGTGTATTTCAAATAGGAATATCACACAGTATGCATTACATAGAAAACTAAACATCATGATTCATTTGGTGAACTAGAAATTGAACAAGATGTATATCCAAAAACACCCATACAACAAGTGAATTATCAATGGTGAGTTTCTAAACCACTATATGAGAAAGGTAACTTTTATTTATAGAAATCATTACCCATTAAATAGAAGAAACTTTTACTGGAAGGTCATACACATCTTTACATTGATATATGATTATAGATTTATCCAAATTATGATATGTACATTCCCATCCATGGAATATGATACGAGATCAATATAATGAAAAACAAATCATTCCAAATTAATATTAAATTCCATAAATGAAGCCTCATATTATTTTCAGGATCAATATTCTCACAATTATCAAATGGAGATGAATTATAATTTTTTGATCTCATGGTCCTTCCATTAGTAGATATTACAGATAACTAAACATGTAATTATTGAGTTAATACAATTATACCATTATATAATTCATAAAAAATAAATCACTAGGTGGATCTATAATCATGTAAAACATTTTTATTATTTGATTGGGTTGAAAATATACCTCTCACCACTTCATTATTTTATTCAAAATAAACGTTTTTAACCACAAGTGACATGCCTTTTCCTTTCTCCTTAATATTTTTCTGATGTAAATCATCATTGATAGCACTTAGATTACGAAATTTGGTTAGAATACTACATTATTTACTTATACATGGGGCAAGTAATTTTTCGTTGTGCATTCTGTGTAGCCTTTTCTGTATTCACATCATTAGACATTTGTTCCCATCACATTGTCAACTAGCTTCCTGATGGCCTTCTACCGAACACATATAACATTTTCTTGTCCCTTTAGTACAATTTCCACAATTTTTCAATCCACTAATTAAGAATAATGTAATACTCATCCTATCTTCCATATATTCTATATTAGTTCCCTTTAATTATAATTTCACTTATTCAGAAACACATAGAAATGATGGGTTACTCTATTCTCCATCTAATCCTTAATAACACATCAAGTAATCCCCTCATTAGTATTGATGTCCCTTATGGATAATTCCCAATGAATAATTGGTTTTAAACCACTTAATAATCAATCAATTGTACTCCATGGTTGAATAGTAATTCCCAATGTGTACCTTTTCATGCTTGTAAAAAAATATTATTAATTTCAAATGGATTCACCATCATTTTTCATAATCTCCTGTAATCCTTCTCCATCATTGTTGGATGATTTTAAGTAAATTAATTTTTGAACAAATATGTTCTTTCAATCATCCAATTCTATGAATTCAATTTCACCTTTTTTGCTTGTATTCTGTTTTGGGTTACACCATTGATCGCCTTCACCTTCCAAATGATAGACTCCAAAGATGTCGATATCATGTTTTTAACATTAGTGTACATAGAATATACCTTTATCATTACATACCCATTTTTTATCAACCACATCATCGGAATCCCTAATGAAAGAAGGTGGATGCTGCCACATGATGGAATCAAAAGAATATTGTTCCTTCCTTTGATTGTTGGGAAGCAATCCATGATTCAGAGCTTATAAATGATGTGTCATAATTTTTACATTATTATTCATTCTATCTCTAATAATAATTTTTTTCATTGTAGTATAATCATTTAATCTCCTCTGACATTAATTATTAACTCAATTCATCCAGGTTCAAGAAATTGACCCAAACGAAGGAGCATGGAGTGATAAATAGTAATCATAATTGGAATACTACATTACCAAGAATAAAATTTCTATTCAGTGTACATTATATTTTATCCAAGATTATTTATAATTATTTCTACATCTATCGGATTGTAACCAATACATAGACATATCCTAAGGGGTTTTACTAAAATTATTTAATCAATGTTTCCAAAGGATAATTATACAATGACTCTGATACGAACTATAAAAGGCCATTATTTTTATACATATATATTATTTATAAATTACAAGAACATTCATTACAAAATATGTACAAAATCACTTCATGAATATATATATTTATTTTATTTAGAAATTGGGAAACATAAACATCTAGTTCATAAGGAATATACATTTTCTCTACCTTATTTCATCATAACTAGTCCTCTATTTGACATTTATTTTTGAATACCCTTCTTCATACCATGTGGAAATGAAAAATTATAAGATGGTGATATGAGATTCTTTGTAAGGATAAACATGGGATATATCAATAATATCATAATCATAATATATTCAAACATAAAATTTTAAAAACATATCATGTATATGAATGATCACAATATCATTTGATGTTATAAATCATAAAATATCACAAGAATCCCTAAAAATAATACCAAAAGAAATAACATAATACATAAAATTTTGTGTCATACAAATAAAAAAATAAAATCATTTCATATTAGTCACATCTCATTACCTATTCCATTATAGCTGACAATGTCCATTACTGAACGAGGTTCACTCCATTTTTCAGGTCAGTTTTACTAAACTAAGTCTATTTCCAATTCAATAAAATATATCTCATGAGAAATAACTCTTAACCCAATTAATTAGAGTGAGAAATACACCCAACACATCTCATAATAAAATCATTATTATGTGGTCTAAAAAACAGAAATGATTCAACAATACCAAATGATTAAAATTTCTTTCTTTAATAATCATTCTATTATAATATTCAATAAAAAACAAATGGATTTCATCAATAGAATCCAATCATAAAGAAAAAAAAAATTAATAGTAGTTATATATTACTTTAAAAATAACCATATTATGGAATTCCATCATAGATGGAAGTTAATTTATATTGAACAATTGAAATGGATTCTTCAGTAAAATATCATTTTTATCCAAAAACATTTTATTTTATAAAATTTTCTATCATTTTTAAATGAAAATAAATATTTGAAATTTATCTTGAAATATTTTAATGGAATATTCATGGAGGTAAGGTATTATAAAAATATTAAATTCCAATAATATTATATATTTTAAATGAAAACATTATTCTCGTACTTTTTTCATAATGTCAAAAAGTTCCTTTTTATTGACAATGAAAAATCATTTCTTTCATTACATATAAAAATCATTAAAAATGATGTTAAATTGACTTTAATCAATTTTATAAGGATAGAAGAAATATTTTTGAATACATATTAAGGAATCATTGACTTGGATAATAACTATACCACAGTAAATCATTACATATAAACCATCTCATATATAACTAAGATTGATAAATTACCCTTTAACATAGGTAACATATCCTTTGTTTATATGTGATTATTATTTATAATTATTTTATTAATATTAATAACTTATTCATTAATCGTAGTAATTTATTGGAAATTAAATATGATCATATTGTCATATATTTGGTAAAAACATTTATTATAAATTTTTATTCACATATTAATGGCATCTTTTCGTATGATTGTTTTGTAGGGTAAGTTAGGATTCTCTGATATTGGTCACAAATATGTCATTCCCAAATTATATTGACATAATATATACCATATTTTCTGTTTATATACATTTATATAATCTATATTGAATTCATAACATATAGAATGAATCACATCAAATGTTTGAGACAGTAGGTCATACATCCCCACAAGAAATGATATCATTCACAAAATTGTGAAATGGTATATATTTAGATATTATTATATTAAAAAATATTGTTTTACTAATTACATATAGTTATTATTAATTTCATTGTACACATCCTATTATGTTGGTGGTAGAAAATAGATTACACCATGGCATGGAGACGGTAAGCCATACGTACACACACATCGTGATTTACTTATTTTCAGAATTGATAATTGATAGAATATTATTGTTACATAATCATAATAACATCCCATTATATAATTGACACTGAATTTATTACATTATTTTTGAAATATACCTTGACCATTATGTTGAAAAAGAAAGAATGTGGAAATAATTGTTAGAGAATATTAACTCTTCTTCAACATGCACCCTGTATATCTAATCAAAAGGCACTACCGTTGATATTTGGGGAAGAGTTGAAAATCTATTATATGAATATGGATTTTTAGAATGAAAATTAGTAGTGGATGAAAAAAACATTATGGTTCAAATTGAATTGAATATGTGAGTGAGGATGTTCTATTTTATAATTGAGGTTACGAGCACTTAAGAATTATCTAAAAATATTAATTTATAAAAAAATCAAACCAAAAAAGAGAAAAAATATCCGATTTTTCATTCAATTATTATATAAAAATGTAACATAATCAACTGATAAATTTTAGAGAAAATTTTTCAACAAATTTTATAGTCATCATTTTAAATAATATTTATTTATTCAATTTATTATTTAACTAATGTGGAAAAAATTTTGAAATTAAAAGGATAACATATTTAATTATTAGATGTAAATTTGACCATAAATAATCAATTTTAAAAATTTCATACCATATCATAATTTTATATATTTTTCCAAATTATTATTTTTAAATAATATAATAAAAGATAATTTTGATAAACAATAAATAGTGCCAGTTTTAGCACAATTAAATTTGTTGATTTCTAAAAAATTTAATAAAATGTGTTAGCTACAAAATAATATATTTTTATATTTTTATATGTTGTAATGGTAATCCATAAAGTTCAATGGATATATTAATTAACAAAAACTATTTTTATTTTATTATTATTATTCTCATTTTATTTATTATCAATATTAATAAAAAATTAAATCATAAAATATGCACAATTTATTAATATACGTATTTGTTGAATAAAAATTAAAATTTAAATACTGTGATAAAGATAAATCTTTTATATTTAAGAATAGTAATTTTAAATGAATATATCATCAACATGAATCAACCTAAAAATGTAATATTTATTAAAATAAGAATGTAGAACCATTAACATCACATTAAATAAAATATATTATGTTTTAAAATATTTTATATATGAATCTATGTGGTCAATAACTCCACCATAAAATAATTACATTTGATATATACTATACTAAATTGATTTTTCATGGTTTTGGGACTTTTAATGGTTGTTTTAATTTTATTACAAAATTATAATTTTATTTATCATTAGTTAAATAATTTCTGCATGATCAACATATTATATTTAGGGTAATTATTTATTTCTTAAAAATGAAAAATAAATTACTATGATAAATATAATGATTTTATATTAAAAAATAATATTTGTAATCTAATTTAATTACTATATAATATTATATAAAAATTGATTTATTTTTTAAGATTTGAGGAAGACATATTGAATTTTTTTAAACAATATAAATTAAATGTTTTTATCTATTTATATTGTCTCACAAATGATACCATTTATATCCATAGATGATGATGGTAAAAAAACACCCATATAATTATTTTAGTTCATGTTTGAGGGTAAATTAATAATATTATTTTTTTCATTAATTAACTAATTTATCATTTTACAATAATAATAAATACTTCTGAAGCTACTATTAAGTATGATCAAAAATAATAAATAGATAATTACATAATTTTTAACTAATTATTTCAAATATGGAATCAATTTTTTAAAATTCAAATCAGTTAATTTTCATTATTTAATTTAAAATTGACATAATTATTAGAATTAGAAAAAAATCTATTACAAGTTAATACATTTCAAAAGATGTAAATATTTTTATATCTAAATTAAATGTAAAATTAATTCCAAAAACCGATATTATATTAAATGATACAATTATATTCTATATATACATTAAAACTATTAAATAATATAATATATCCATATTAATTATTCTGATGTAAAAATTTATTTGCACGAAAATTTTGTATATTCTAACTCTTCATTAAAATATAAATATTATTAGAAAAATATAAAAAATATATCAAATATAAATTTTATATACCACTTTAAATTAAGATGTTTATGTTTACATATAAAAGTTATGAATGTGTCCAAAAATTAACATAAATAATGATCCCCAAAAAAATGCGTTAAATTTATCCATTTCCAAAAAAGTATAGGTTTTTATAAAAAAAATATTTTTTACCGATACCATATTCCTAAAATATATATAGGATAAATATAAAAAATATTTTATTAAAAATATAAGATAAATATTTCATTAATTTAATTTAATAATTTTAATTCTCTTAATTTATTATTTCGAACATAAAAATATTTTCTTTACATTTAATATCGTTATATTAACCATAAATAATTTGGAGAAAAATAATTCACCATAATTTTTATATGTTTGTCATATTTATTACCTCAATTTTAATTACTAAGTTATATTGTTCATTTAATACCAAGGGTTTATCTTGATGCGTTTAAACTCATGATTCCTTGTAATGAAAGCTATTGATGAATTAGAATAATTTACTGAAAATATATCATAAAATTATTTGAGTGTTAAAAATAATGTCCAATAACCACATCTTTTATATAAACCTTGAAACTATTTCATGCATGTTTTCAAAATACTTTCCGAAAACAAAATGAAATTTTTCTATACAAAAGACTTTTAAATATTATAAAGTAAACATGTAATAATGAAACATTTACCTTGAATAAATAAGTGAAAAAATAAGAAGTATTATTTAATTAATGTAACCATCATAATGGTTGAAATGTCAAATCATTCTATATAAGATAAAATATACATTTATTTTAGAGTTATTAAAGGGTTATAAAAAGGATCTATTATAATGTGTTTTAAAATAAAATCATTTACATTGATTATGAATAATCTTGTTGGCTATCTATAATCAATAATAAAAATTAAGACAATAATTTATTTTATTAATAACCCTTTTTATGATTAACATTCCTTTTATATCACTTATTTCAATGTTATATAAAATTAATTATTTAATTTTGTTTTTGACAAACGATTCGATGATATTTGTTCATAACTCCAAAATGGAATAAGTATATTTATAATATTAAAATAATACATTTTTAATGTATATCATGAAAAATATTAATGAAATAATAATATTTTTGGTCAACAATATTATGTTAATGTGAAATCATTAAAACTATTTATGAAAAATGATCTACATTACAACTGTGGAGTTGGTATGTGATATGAATTCTTGAGAGACATTTCCCTCATTACAATATCACTATGGAATGAATAAATTTGTAATTGCATCATTTAATAATTTTAATTATAACTTAAATATTAAATTCGTAATTTTAGGGATGACTTAGAATAAAAATAGTAAAACAAGTTGATTAAACTTTAATTATTTATTGGAGAATATCCATAGATTTACACCATAATACATATTATATTATTAATATGACTAAAAAGTACATATATAATGATATTATGGATTATATTAATGGATTAGTGTTTTTTTAGTATAAAAATAACTGATTTTATCAGTGAAAAAGGAAGGAAAAGAAGTCCCTTTTATAAGATATGTATGATTCACTCTATGAATCACTCAAAATATTAAATTAATAAAAATAAATTTATAAAATAATGTTGCGTAATATATAGTTATTTCTATTATAATAAATTAATGGGTCAAAATCCCTTCATAAAATAAATATTATAGAATTTATTACTATATTTTCACACATATCATTTTCCGTTAATCTTTATTTAACCACATTAACTCTTATAATGACAATATTTATTTTTTATCATAATGATTTAATATAATTACTATCAATTTTCTATCACCACATACATGTTCCATGGTCAAAATATTAAACCGAATCCTAATCAATTATAGGAGCTTACGATTTTTTTTATTTTTATTTACTTTAATAAAATATTTTTAAAGTAAAATATTGAGTGTTCCAATTAATAGAATTAATCAATATTTTAGAATTAATAATATGAGGACAACTAATAAAATTCAATATTTTTATATCCCTATTATTTCATTGGAATTAATGATATTAATTTATCACATTATATACGTGGAATTATATTTATTTGGATATATTTAATTCCTTTTATTTTAGTACTAATAAATAAACAATTACAAAATCATTATTTTTTATGTATTTACTACTATAATTTCATCACAACATAATAAAAAATAACTACCCATGATAATTAAAAATCTCTTATATTTAAAATTTCCATTTATAGTCAATCACATCCTTTCAATTTCACCATTTTAAAAATAATAATTTATTTAAAAATGTACATACAGAAATGTCTGAATGTTCATCAAATAAAATAATATAAAGGGGTTAATCTCATCCGTGTAGCCCCAAAAGGACCTAAATGATAATTATATCAATATTATTATAATGTAGATTAATAAATGATTGCCTCATTAATAATAGATAACACACCAAACTCATTTTGATTATATCATCCAAATATCATCACAATATCCAATGTGAAATAAATTACTTCTAAAAAAGAAATATATTATTTTAAAAAAATATTATAATAGTTAACACACCAAATTCATTACTTTCGTATATATTTTTTTGATACATGTTCTAAGTTTTCATATATTCCAATTTTTATATATCAATAAAGTTGTAATTTTAACATATTTTAACTAATTTTAATTAATAAGAACTCAAAATTTTAATACACATTTGAAAACTATATTTGAATTACCGTGTCGTGCGTATGCATGGGAAAAGAACTAGTTAATTTATAATTCAGGAAAAAAATGAACATGTATGATTTGTCTAACATTAGGTAAGGTTTAATTTATATTAAAAACCTCATTTTAAAAGATTTGAAAATATGTTTCTGAAAAAAATTCAGTATCATTATCCATGAATGTTATTAATGATTTTTTCAAATATAAATAAAAAATAATATATATGAAATAATATGTCTCTATTGATTTTATTTCTTCAAAAATAAATTTTTTTATTTATTTTATACTGAAAATTTTCAAATTCATTCAAAGGATGAAATGAAAGATATATTTTTACTTAAATGATTTCATAATAATTTTAAACAGTCAAAAATATTATTTTACAATTTTATTATTTATAGGGTTTCATGTTTTAGGTACCTAATAGTCATAGTCTTTTTATTCTCTATATTTTAATTTGAAAAATAAATTTTAATTACAAATGGTATTTCAATATATGAAAATGTTTTATCATTATTTCAAAATATATTTTTGAGGTATATAGTGTAAAAAAGCACGTAACAATAGAATAAATTATTTTAATATATATTTTTAATCTATATTTATATTCCTATTTTATATAAAAATATATTAAATATTTCCTAAAATAGAAAATTTAATGGATTTATTAACACTTTAATTATAATATTTTATTAAAAATTTTATATTAAAATATATAATATTTAACTTCAAAAAATTAATTTCATTTTAATATACATATTAAAAAATAATCGGATATAGAATATTCGAGGAACATATTAAAATTATTATTTATATATTAATAGATAAAAGAAATGATTATTATTGTAAACTTTTTTTCAATATAAAGTATTTACATGGTCAACATATTTGCATTAATATTTTTAAATTTTCTATACTTGAATTAGATTTAAAAAAATTTAGTTATCATTTTATAATTGAATATTATATTTTTATTTTGTATAAAAACATTTTGTACTTAAAAAGTGTATTTATCTGAAACTAATTTTTTTTATCTTTTTAATTTTAATGATAATTATTTATCTTTTGTATTTTGAAATTTTAAAAACACAAAAGAAAACATTGGTTGTCTTAAATATATTTTGAAAACATGTCCAAATACCAAACCTAAGATATTTTGAGAAATAAGTATTTCATTAATTGTGTGGTTAATATTGGGATGGGTTTTTTTGGTACAATAGTGTGTGTAATAAATCCAACTAGAAATCCAGTATATTATTTGAGTTATGATACTCACCAGATGTCAACGAGAGTGAATGAGAGATCTGCCCCTAGTCAAAACCAGCCATAAACTCTCACTCCTTAGGGTTGTCCATATCATCATGTAATTTATTAGGAAGCAGATCTAATCCAGGTTGATAAAGGGTTTGTACAACCCCAAATTCCATGAAATATTTCATCACATTTAATTCCACAATGTTAAAGAGCTGCCAAAAACATTGGTTCTACCTGAAGAAGTATTTGCCTTACCATGCTAGACAAGGCTTCCCCCCTCAATCATATTCATGGTCTTCATAGTATGAATAATATTCTTCTTATTTTCCACCTTCTTTCCATCTGCTAGATAGGATGTCTGGGCTAGACCATCTATATCAGCCTCTGAGAGCTTGATCTTGGACTATGAGACAGTAGAATTTTTATCATCCATCCCTTTCATTCCATCCGATCACACCTTTTTTATATCATATACTCAAATGACTATTCTTTAGAAGTATTTCCTTTGATTTTAAACATTATGTTTGGTGATAACACTTTTCTGAGCCTTGAGATTCTTAGAGGACTCACTACCAGTGGTAGATTTTCTCCCTAGAATAAACCATTTTACCTCATCAGTAGGTGAAATGATACATCCTTTAATAAACCCCCATAATTTTTTAACTTAACATGAATAGGTGGGCACAAACATATCTATTTTGAGATTATCTTGCCATTGTTGTTACCAAATTTTATTATATCATTTCATGAAGTCTTGAATAGTCCGGATCCCCCTCACTCCCATTGAATCACATTATCCCCTTCTATAATTGCCCCTCAGAGGTTCTATCCTAAGGGGTGTGTAAATGTTCATTCCCAGCATCTATTGTATGCATCTCCATTTGAACAGCTGCAATATATATAGTGGAAACATTGGTATATTTTCCCCCCTAAAATAGGATCTATCAAAGTTGATACGGGAGGTGTTCCTCCATCCCTCCACTATAAATCTTTTGGATTTAGTTCCCTATTAGGGGAAACCATAATAATATCTATCATCATTTTACTTGAAGCATCAATCCCATTCTAGCCATCATTTGAAATAACCATGGCTGCAAGATCTTCTGTTCCAACAACCGACCATGCCTTCCCATGTTCCTTGACCTCCTTCCACATCATAAGAACTGATCTGTCCTTAATTCCATTGGATTCATTGTTATATGGAAATATTAAATTACAATTTCACTATGTCTTACTTCCTATAAATGTGATAAAATGCATTATTATATTTGGGCCACTTTTCTCTCAGGTATAGGCGGCCAGTTCCATACTCATGGTTCTATCTTCTAGGAACATGTAATAATTCTTACCAGTAAATGAAATAATCAGGAATATTGAAGATATTTTTATGTATTATATGTGTATTATTTATATTATAAATTGTACATATGAATATTGTTTTGAACTATCCCTTTTTTATTGTATTATTAATTTTAGTGGGAGAGTTACCGGTAGATTCTCACGCTTGTATCTAGTTATTAAAGAATCATATTTGTGTTGATCATATTCTCAACATAATTTTCTAAAGAATGTGATTATACTATAGGGAAATACTATTTCAATATGCGTTCGATAAGAATTTATGTCTCCCTGCCTCTTTTGATGCAGGGATCTGAACATTTGAAGTTGATTTAAGATGCAGGTTTCATCAATGCCTCGAAATATCTTCAAATGCATCATGTCTTATTGCCATTGTATTTGTTCACCAGCATTTGTTTCGTATTAGATAATTCTATAAACATGGACCCTTTCTTATAATAAATCTAACATCTACTAATTTTTTAATATGTTTTAAAATATGAATTTCTTATAACTAATTATGAATACTAATTAACTACCTATTTTAAATGCATCGTATGATCGAGAAAAATATGTGTTGCAAATATTAGAAATAAATAATATTTTTTCATGGTTTCAATCCTCTATATATGTGCACACGGATAACTAGAAGTCAAATTTGGATAAACACATTGTCTTGGAAAACATGTTCTATACTGAAATTTCAAGTAGTGGGTAAAAATAATTTGTTTCACTACATACTAACTGTTACCTGAATTTACTGAGAGTTATCATTCAAATTTTTTGGATTGTTTTTTTAGGTATCCTAATTCCCCTTGTAGACTTTTCTATCTGGTTGCAGTACCATACCCGCATCAGGTCTGCAATAGGAAGGGAATGAAAAAACTCAAGCCTCCCTACAAGGATCCAAACATTTTCAGTTATAAGGATTCCAGAATTCATAGTTAGTAGGAAAATACATTTGAAGGAGATGTATATTTTTCACCAATGTATACATACTGTAAAAAATACCCATTTTAAATGATGTCACACATATTATTGCAATGAAATCATTATCTATAGAAAAGTTCTAATTTGTCATAGGAATCAAAAACCATTTTGTAATATGTTATTATCACAATTTCATTTATAAGGAATCAGTGTCGATTTACATTATTAATTATTTCAAATTTCTAATACATCATTTTTTCTGATATCTCTAGGGTGAAAGTAATTTCTCATTTCCATAGATATATACTTAAGGATAAGTATTTTTTCTATATAATTTTAAGACATGTTATTTCATTTTCATTCATTTTCATATATATTTTCTGATACATGATCAAATTTTTCAATACTTTTCATTGTTATATATCAATAAAGCTGAAATTTTAACATAATTTAAATAATTTTTATTATTAACTTCTCAAAATATTAAGACATATTTTTGAATTATATTGGAATTACAATGTCCTGCATATGCATGGGAGAGGTAGTAGTTAATTTATAATTCATTATGAAAACGAAAAACTAGTATGTGTCTAAAAAAAGGTAAGGAATGATTTATATTTAAAACCTCATTTTAAAAGATTTTATAATCTATTTCCAAAATAATTTTTTAGTATAATTATCCATTAATATTATTCATGACTTTTTCATATATAAATAAAAAATATTATATATGAAATAATATGTCCTTATTGATGTTTTTTATCTTCGAAATAAATTTTTTTATTTATTTTATTCTGAAAATTATCAATTTCATTAAAAAGTAATTTTTTTTTATTTTTTTACATATAAGATTTCACAATCATTTCCTACTATCAAAGATATTATTTAATCATTTTATTATTTTTAGGGTTTCTTGTTTTAGGTAACTAATATTATTAAATCATTTTTTCTATATATTTTAATTTGGATGATAAATTTTAATTATTAATGGTATTCTAAAAAATGAAAATGTTTTATCATGATTTAGAAATATATTTTCATGGTATATAGTGTAAAAAATCAATTAATGATAGAATAAATTATTTTAATATATTATTTTATTCTGGAAATATTTTTTATTTTTCATATACTCATATTAAATATTTCATAAAATCAAAAATAAAATGGATTTTTTAAACACATTCATTATAATAATTTATTTAAAATTTTATAATAAAAAATATAATATTTAAATTGAAAATATTAGTTTCATTTTAATATACAAAATGAAAAAATTATCTCATGGAGAATATTTATTGAATCTATATGAATTATTATTTTTATATTAATAGTTAAACAAAATAATTTTTATTCTATAGTGTTTTCAATATAAAGTATTTACATGGTCAACATATTTGATTTAATGTTTTTAAATTTTCAATACTTGATTTAGATTTATTAAAATTCAGTTATCATTTTTTAATTGGATTTTATGTTTTTATTTTGTATAAAAACATTTTATAAATAACAATAGTTTTTATTTGAAAAAATTGTCATTATTTTTATCAATTCTATTTCAACGAAAATTAATTATCTTTCGTGTTTAGAAATTATAAAAACAAATAAGAAAAAATTGGTTGTATTAAATATATTTTGAAAACATGTCCCAATACAAAACCTAGGTGCTATTGAGAAATAATTATTTCAATGATTGTGTGTTTAATACCAGAATGGTTTTTTTGTCACATTACTGTGTGTAATAAAACTAGAGTATATAATAGTTCGATCCATCATATGAATATCTTTTTTACTTTATTTCATGAACAAAAAGTATCCCAATAGTTTAGATTCCAAATAGAATGACTTTTCAATAATGATTGGATTTTAAAAAAATGATATTATCAAGTTTATTTACTCACATGCTAATCTCATGGGGTATCTATTGATTTCTAAATAATAATTACCTTTTTTATTTGATAGATGTCATATTAATTTTTTTTGTTAATAAATTATTTTTTATGAAGATAGGATGTTTTAAAAAATAATTTTATTTAGGAAGGATCAATGTAAATTTTACATTTTTTAATTTTCGAGATAATGTATTATTGATATTAGAAATTTTATAAATTTCTTGCTGAAATCCAACATGGATTTGTGGTCAAACTATACTATTTCAATTAAGTAGTTGTAGATTTATTTAAAATTATAATATAATGGTAATTGAATATTTTTTTGATTGAATTATTCCCATATTCACATAATATTTGATGAAGATTGTCATGTTTGTGGTGGTTAGTCAGATGTGGACTAGATGGTCAGATTCAGATTTATATTTTATGTTCAACCGAATTTAATTTAATTTGTATTAAGGATATTTAATATTTTCTTATATATTTTACTCTATATTGTATTGGGTTATTCATTCGAGTAATCTTTCATTGATTACCCTCTCCACATGGTAGCACTTATATTTTAACATGTATGGCTATCCCCGATTATTTCATAACATAATGTTATCAAATTAAATTCCCATTCTAATTTGGTTTATAACGTCCTTTGTAGGGTTTGATGAAATATTTTCAAATTATTTTTAATAATTTGAGTACATATAGTTACTTCAATAGTGTTTCTAGACAACTATCATCCATGACAGAACCGAAGTTATGTGGGGTTAAAAGTGATTTATTCCAATCCTATGACTTGGTGTTTGATGTTTTTATGTAAAATATATTTTTGTTTTATTTAAAAGAAAATATTATTTAAGAATTCATTCCATTCAAATATATTATCAATTAATTGTTTAAATAATAAATCATTTAATGAATTTGAATATGTATTTCTTTCAAATTGGTCTTCGAATTTTGGAATTTACATTTGATCTAGTTTTTCATTGTCATTGTCTTAACAGAAAATGTTTCATCGAAGATTACTCTCAATTACAAGATAAAAATATCTTTTAATAGTACCATTGTAAAAATTTCTATGGATAGTTAATTTATTGAAAGAAGTAATATGAATGATTCAGAATCTATGATAAGTGGGATATTAGATCCAGAGTGATGAGTTAGAATATTTATCATAAATTACTAATAAAATTCAACCTATATATTGTGGTATATATTTATCCTAAAATTTTATTTACGACTCGAGCATATTAAGACTATAGTTATTATTATAAAGACTATTTGTGACTCTACGGTGGTATTTTACCATCACAATCATTAGTGTCCCTATAAGATATGGTGGGTCTCTATTGTGATAGAAATGTTATATGAGAATCTGAACTAGGAATCCATAAATAATGGATTTATGTTGAATTACGATCCTAATAGTTCCAAAGACCATGTATTTTATAGCATTAGGGAAATAGGAGTGTATCATTGTATACTATTCAACCTAGTATGTTGTGTCGCGTCATATATCACCAACACTTTTCACCAATGATTAACAAAATTCCCAATGGTTTGTGATTGGGTTTATGACTAATATTCTACCAATTATAGTTTTAATGTGAAGTAAAACTATTATATTAGAGGATTGTCAATAATCTATGGTAGACATAGATATAAATTGTATAATAGGTTTGGGTGGTACTTCCGTTGGAGATGATACTATTTTATTGTGTATTCGAGAAATAAAAGGAATTTAAAATATATACATTTTTCTTCTAAAATAGTTTTAGGTACTCTATTATGTATCTAATAGATTTTTTATATCAGTGTGGAAGTACTTGTAATGAAAAGAATATTTTTTTATATGATCACATGAATATTCATCCTTTTCAATAATCATTCTATCTGGCTAATATTAGTGAATAGATATACTAAGGAAATATTACTCGATCCACACTCACCATTTTCTCACATTTTCATTTTTATTATTCCAAAAGTGGTTGGTATTATCCATAAACCAAGAGGTATGTTTATGTGGTAAATAAATCTCATTTGGGTTCTAATATTAGAGATAACATTGTAAAAGATTATTCACTTATAGAATCGGGAGCATGTTCAGATGGTGATTTAGTTACAATAATAATTTAATCTTATATAATAGTTTCATTACTTTATATATCTACTACTAATTCATTTATATCAAAAATGATACTTTTCATTTTGGTATTGGATTTAGAATATATTTTATTCGTTTCTAATTTATCCATATATATATGAAGGTTATCTAAACATGTATGAAATATTCTCATCTATTATGTGATGATATCCAATATTGAATTGTTGTGGGATTTGGTGTATCACATGCTTAATATTAAAAACCATATTATTGGAACGTATTGGATTATTAGAAGAATGGTTCATATTTATTGTAAACATCAACGTGTTTATTTTTTATCTTTGCACCTAGTCTCTCTTATCATTTATGGGGAGTGGGGTCCGAAATATGGGATTATAAAACCAGTTTATTGTTATTATAGGGTGTTTTCTATTTATTTTTTTGGGGTGGTTTCTATATGTTGAATATCATTGTTTGGATATTCCACTACCAGCTGTTGTTTCTATCATCCATATAGTATCATTGGATGATTTTTCAAATATTCTCTTAATGAGAGAATTAATTTTTATCATTGAACTTATTCTTATTCTGATTCCTATTTCCGTAGTATCATATCATAAGAAAACATAAATTTTGATAGAACATATTATATAACCTGAAAAACAAATGGATATGGATTTCATTCTTCCTAGATATTATCCATGGGATTTATAATAAAAAAAATTATGAAGAAATATAGGATACATAGGGTTTCTATGAAATATATAACGATAATATAGGTTTCAAATAATAATAAATATCTCATTGAAATGGATGGTGATATCATTGATTAATATAAATGGGCTAATAGATTTAAATAATTTACCCTCAGTAAGGTTACCACCAGTTGAGAGGCCAAGATAAGGACTTCAGTTAAAATTAATTTGGGGTAGATATAGGAATTTACTGTTTCTATTTATTCTATTTAGTTTCACTAACTCTATCTAGAAGATTTTAGAGTTAAAAAATACTTTCAATCAGGGAATCTATGAATATTTTCATGTTCAATTGAATGGATAATATTTTGTTCTACTACAATTTAGAGGAAGATCGTAACAGCATTTATATGTTCATTAATAGAACAATCACATATTATTTTTTATAGGGTAATATTTTAAAATAATATTCTTGGATATATGTATTGGGTATTTTGCAGAATGATATAGTTGATACAGTAATCTAATTGGATTCAATATATTTATAGGTGGTTATTTCACTGTATAATCCTAGAAAAATGATTGAAATATGTTGATTCTTGGTGTTGGATAGTTACTATAGTTTATTTTATAGGATTTATCCTAAATCAAGTTATAATGGGATATTATTCCCATTATGGTATAAACATACAATTTCAAAAAAAAATTACAAGATATTTTTTGGTAAATAATATTTTTTATACATAACATCTAATATTGATTCCTCTAGAACTAGGATTATGATATGATACTCTCTGTAATGATTCTTGTAAGAAAATATGGTGTTTCATAATTAAGAGGAATAATGTAATATCCTATTTATATATCATGTTATTTTCACATAAGAGCGAATAGACTAAACCTAATTCTACGTTTTCATTTGTTATTCATGAATTAAAAAAATGACATAACTATATATTTGGAGACTGGTTAATTATATATTACGATCATAAGGCATTGCTTTATAATTTCAATAAAGTGAATGTAAACATGAGATAATGATGTTTTATTGAGTACTTTATAACAATAATTATAATATTTATAATACATTAGTTAATGGTAATGTGGTTACTGATGTATTGGAAATGAATATACTAATTGAAACATTAATGTAACCAATGAATGGATGGTCTTAAATGAATTTATTACATGACATTATATTGGTTATGAATAATTTTGGTTGGATGTTGTACATAGATTTTATAATGTATTACCATTCATTTGAATTGTGGGATCGAATAAAAAATATACATGGCACGTAGTGGGAATTTATTGGTGAAATCCAAGCTAGTCAGGAGACCCTTGGTGAGTAGTGTTTGTCTTTAAATTTCACATTATGGATCTAAATTTTGTTGGTTTTTCCTTTATGTATATGGTATGAATTGATATAAAATAGGCACCTCTATTCTTAGTTAATATTACATTGGACTATCATGATATATAATTAATTCAAATGTAGTTATTTGTGGTTAAGGATTGGACAATTATAGTTGTTGGTGCGATAGTGGGATACACATTATATGAATTAATTCATAGAAATTCCATGGAAATATATTGATAATGATGAGATTTTGGTGATTACTGATCAACTCATGATATTAAAACATTCCATATATATGATGGAGATCATAATGGTTGAAAATATATATCACATTTATGTCAAATAGGTTGTGTTAGTTCATGGGGATCCCAAATAAATAGATTGTAAAATGAAGTTGATGGTTACATCAAAGATAATCAATCATATACATGTGGTATTGGGTTACCAGTATATATGTACATTTACATTCATATATGGATGGATAAACTGAAATATATTTCTATTTAGATTCAAGGGGGTTTTCTTTGGGAAAAATATCTTTCTTTTTATATGATCATTGGACAACAACTTTCCTCTAATAAAAACATAATATAGTAGTAGTTATGAGGACCTGCAAACTTTTTCACATAATAAGGGTTTATTTTATATTCCTAGAAGATGTCCATTAATTTTTACATTTTTGGAAGAGCGGCACATTCATGAGAATAGATCATATAAAGAGATTAAGGAAATATTTCAGTTAATACAGAAGATATTTGTTATAGAATAGAGTGATAAAAATTATTACGCTGAATACCATCATTGGCCTAAAGAGGGTGATGTTAGTTATCAAAAAATTAATCATGATTAAACACAAATGAGACTTTTTATGTTTTTTTTGTGGTTTGATTTGTCAGAGGTAATATTTGGACCCTTTGAGATCATGTAACAACATATAATGGTTGTATATCAATTTTAATTTTAATCTTATTTAACAATTATTCATGTATTTTTTTGTATTCATGTGATGATAATGTATCAACCATATTAATCCTATGTGATTGAATGTGAAATATTTATCTTATTCCTTACCCAACTTATATTGATAAACTAGATCCCATTATTGATCGTTATTATGCGTTATTTCATGGTAAATCATACCCTTTGGATTATGTGCATAAAAAATATACATATGATATCTAGGATACATTTGAGATGGATTTTTTGATGAGGTACAAGTGGTATTCAATTATATCTAGTTTAGGGACTTGATCAATTCTTATATGTAAAATGATATCAAATTGGAGAGAATTGTAACACCCAAAAGATTCCATTTATTCATTAATATAATCTATAATTTTCATTGAATATAATAGTACGGAATATATGGAATGTAGGAATAATATATATATATATATATATATATATATATATTGTAATATTTTCTTAGAACATGGTTTGGGGACTATTAGTTTTGGCCCTTCATTAACCAAGTAGTATAGATCTATGTAATAGTAGATTAGTTACTCACTACTCTAGTATAATTAATATAACTGTGAAGCACACTAAGGAACCAATTTGGTGACAGGGTTATTGTCTTAAGGTGGAATAATTCATGATAATAATTGTCTAAAATAATGTAGATTTTTATATAACACTATGTTTCATTTTCAACAATGATACACTATCCACATATAGTTGGAGCACACTACTGTAATTGTCTGGTGTAACTATTAGAAATTTTAAAAGCCTTGAATATATTTGAAATTTCACATCTTCAAATGAATAATTTTATTTCCCATATCATCCAAATAAAATTTTTGATTGACCAAATCATTATCCAATTCTCAATGGGATTCTACTCAATAATAAACTGTATAATTCCTTCAATTATGATGGATATAACTGTGGATGTTTGGTTTTTATTGATGATCACCACTTTCTTGGATGATACTCTCTAGTTCTATTCTCCTCTTATATTGTTCGATCTGTACATGGATATGGATGATAAAAATAATGATTTTGACTATGGATTGATGTTTTCCTTAAGCATCATGGATCTTGATATCCAAATATACTATTCAATGATATCTATTTTAAATTGTTCATAATTTTCCCTCTATTATGAATTTTTTGTCTTTGTATAATGGTTTTTAACTACATAGTAGATTTATATTTATGGAAAATAGTTTCGATAGATCATTGACATATTTTGATTTGTAATCATTTTTGTTTTCATGTTATGAATTTATTTTTAAACAATTATTCTTAATGTGTAAAGAACACCAATTGTTTAATGATTTAACATATTATTGGATTTTTTTTAAAAAATATGTTCATTATCTTTAGTAAAAAATATATCATTTGAAAATATTTTAGGAAATGTTCATGTTGTTACTAAATGTTATTTATGAAATATTAAGCATTGGGTTACCATGGATGTATTTTGAAATAATGTTTTCACAAATTATATGGGTAATTAAACAAGAGGGGTTTTCAATTTTTTTCTATAATATAAGTAAATTTTATATTATAATGATCCAAAATATGTACGATTCAATTGTTTTAGTTCATCTCTTGTTTTAATCCACATATATTACATCCAAAATTTTCTTGTTTTTTCATCCCAATTGGTTTACCATGTCATGTAACCAAAAGGGTTATTTTCTCACATTTATTTCTAAAAGTATTTCCATAATTTATTTTTCATCATTTATTCATAATATATACATTAATAATTTCCACAATTCTAAATTTTGTTAATTTATAATGTTTTAATGAAAATTAATGTATTTTTCTTCAAAAAAAAATTCTTGAACATGATAGAAAAAATAGAATTAATTTGAAATAGTAGTTATTTCATAAAAATATTAGAAAATTTATAGATTCATTGATAAAATAATCCATGGAATTATAGTCACACCCATCTATTTTCCCTTGTTTGGTTGTGTATTTTTCATTAATCTCTACTATGAGAAGGTAATTATGAATCATTCTAGTTTGTATTTTTTCATCTTCTTCATAATTTTTTACGACAGTTTTAGTTGGTCATGTGAAGATTTTTTTAACATTAGTTGCTTTAAATTTTAGATTTATCCATGTTGTAATTTTTTTTATATTTCATGGGTATTTGTTTCTTCTATATAGCAATTATGTTATCTATGGTTATTCATATGTCTTAACTTTAATTTCTTAAAGACAGCAAACAATAGACCCTCTCATGAGACATGTCTTGTGTACCCTGGTTTGTACTGTATATCATTAAATTTTGACCACATGTTGTATTTTCCCAATGATGTTAAAATTATTTTTTCAATCATTAATTAAAAAAATTATTATACAACATATTTTAAAAATATTTTTCATTCAATCAATGATATATAATCAAAAAAATTACTCATTCATGGAATGTCCTAAAACCACTAAAAGTTTATAAATACAACCGTAACTATCATATATTTTATAAGTTCAACAAAAAGAATATATACATCTATGAATTCACTGATAAGATAATTAATGGGAACACATTAAAAATTTTAAATGATAAAACACTTTTAAAAATTTTGTATATAAGTGACCAAGACAATATACTATGACCATCTTGTTTTTCTAATGAACATGGGGCTCAGATAAGGGCTCGAGTGATTATAGAGGCGAACACATTCTATAAATATTAAATAATGGATATTCATGATGTGTAATAATTTCACAACATTATGGTGTTCTTCGATGTCAGTTAAAATGTTTACATGGAGCCGTCAACTACATGGATCCATCAAATATTTAGGGAAATTAGATATTTGAGTGAATTTTAATACTAGTGGTATTCTATGTGAATCAAAAATGTGTCTGGGTTTTCACTGAGAATTATCTAAATGTTCATATCATCAAAGTGATGATTTACCAAAATAGGAATGAGAAATTTTAATCAACTATTGAGTTTGTTTGGCTATATGGATTGATCAACTAAATGATTATGCTACATAGAGAATTCATCTCTCTAGGGCATTCATTTTTGTGTGTGTTGGGGGGGGGGTTGGTAATGTTCTGAATCCATCAATATTGAAATTTTATTTAGGTTGGGGGTCAATAAAAATAAATATTTTTTATTTGGGGATATTACATATGTGGGGAATTTCACTACGTGGGTTTTTTTCAATGTTGTGTAATCAAGAATGTGAAATCATACATCTTGATATTTCCATCAGTTTATTAAAAATGATCATGCACATCTTATAGTGATGTTAATAACATACCATTAAATATTGATTCATCAATGTTAGCTATATAAAAGATATTTTTACTTATATTTATTATAGACACATCCTTATTTGTGATGTTTACCGTTATCCATAATAATTAGAAATAAATATTTTGTGATCTAAAATTTAATCATTACTATATACATTGACATATAAATAAATATTTTTCTATTGCTTCTTCTAATAATTCCATATATCAAGACTGGATTATCCAAAACACATCACATGGAGTCATCGAACACTTATGACAGTTTCTTAATTTCTCCATTGGTAATCCCATCATGGGATATCCACCTATTTTAGATCAACGAGATCCATGTGTATTATTTATTTTCATATCTGGTGATTAAATGATTTTTCATATTTATTTTTGTTAATTTATAATGTTTTCATGATATATATACTTTTTTGTAAGGGAATTAACAAAATAATGAATAATGTAGATTAATATAGAATCAGTTGTCAGAATTACCTTTCAGTAAATTCAATCATTATAACAATTATTCTGTGTAGTTTATAAAAAGTGATACATTAATGAAATGACTATTTTGAGTGATGATATTCTCATTATAAAATTTTATTCGGGATGTAACTATAATGTATTGTATGTGTTGAATTAGTTGATAATTGTTTTTCAAAAAAATGACTCATGTTTATTATATCTCATATTTCATGTAATTTAATATTGAGAAATTCAATCCGAATATTTATTTTCTAATTAATATTTAATTACATGTGTTGATTAAATTTATTAATATTGTGTATAATATTTATACTTATTTGTTAAAATAATTTAATGTGTTTTAATAAATTTTAATTTGAAATGTTTGTGGAATGAGTATTGTATGCAAGGACACATTAATAAATTAATTAATAATTAATTTAGTGGCCTGATTTATTTTAATTCATTAGGTTACAAATAGTTTTATATGTTTAATAGTTAATTGGATATTTCGAGATTGAATATGAACTTGTTGTGTGATATTGATAATTTCATTGGAACGTGTTTCATATCTACTATATACAGACGTCTTCCTTGAGATTGGATCATAAGTGATCCATTGTGTGAGTAGGATGGGATCCCTTTTTTAGGGTCACAATTTCAAAATAAAATATCATTAATTACTTCCTTATGTTTTAGTGATGTCCTATGGACGTGAGAATTACAATGAAATACGATAGTGGGTGGGGAGACCCGATTGTGATATGATCCTAGAATGGATGATGTGATGTGTGGTAGGGTGGATTAGATGATGTTTTGTCAGTTAATACCAATGGTGGCGAGATGAAATGAGATATATAGGTGGGTTTTGGGAACAACACTATATTTAATAGAATAATATGAATCTAAGATTACACCTATGTGTGTTAAGGATATATTCTTGGTTGAAATATTTTTTTAATGGATTATTTTTTGTAAGTAATTTTATTTTCATTAATTCCCTATATATTAAGGCATCTAGATTTTAATAGTTTCATGTTTCCTCATCGATGAAGCATAATAAATTATTACTAGATGTCAGGAATCATAAAATGAATCTAATAATTAATAAAAAAAATTAACCTAATGTGTTGGTGTCGAAGGAAAGAAAATTGTAACATGATGATTATCATGACTAATTTGGGACATAGATTAGATTATTCCCCATATAAATATAAATCAAACTAGTTTTAAATGAATGTAATCCAAAGTAATTTTAATGGTTAATTTAATGGATAATAAATAAATTAACAAATAATAAATGACTGGATGAGTTAATTAAAAAATGTTTAACATTTAAATTCTTGTGTGATTATAGGATATCTAGTATTAACATTGGAATCTAGGAGTATGATAAATGATGGATGAAATTCAGTCTAAGACTATGTTTTCAATTATTATCATTGTGATCTATATTATATCATGTTTATTTTGTGAATTCATATCCATCAACACCCATGTCATTTACGGTGACTGATTGACATTGGAATCTGGGAGGGTGTTTTCCCAACCATCCATGTTTAAGGATGGATTTATGGCTACCCCCTCAATCATAACCCTCTTTTCATCATTATTTCATGTGTTGGTATGAATGGAATAATTTTTTTTATATATAAAAATAGTCGCATATGATGGAATATGGTTATTTCAGTCAAATGTATATATATAAATATAATAAAAAATTTATTATTATAGGTATAGTGTGTATTGATTATCATACCTTGATATACACAATCATGGTATGTGTTTTTATGGCTTGATAAATAATAATTGATTAATTCCACAACTTATAATAGTTTCAGTTGCATCCATAAACAACTCAATAATTGTATAAGGATATTTGGAAGGATGATGTGATGGATGAGGTGAATGTTGTGTATAATTTTCTATGAGTATTGGGGATGTATTATTATAGAGAGAGATATGGTTCATGATCTGTGACATTTTGATAGAGAAGATAACTAATTTGGATGTGGGATCACGGTACCCTAGATTTCATATTACTATTTCATATTATCTCTTTCATGGAATACACGGTGAGATTTAGACAAGGTGAGACTGGAAACATAGTACACCTATTAAGGAAAGGATTTAACTTCACTGTTATTCACTGTGAATTAACATAATTTCATTATCTTCTAAATTATAGTCTCCGAGAAAGGTTCCACTAATAATACTATTGTGAACACCTCAATCATATATAAACTATTTTTGAGGTTATCCATAGATTGATGGAAATTATGCAATATATTACTCCCTTGGGTATTTGTAGGATATGTTTGATATTCCTAGTAACATATGTGTTTACATTTTAGGTTCTTATTGTTTTTCTTTTAATTGGATTATTTCATGGTGAAGTAATTTAATTTAAAATTGTATATTATAATTGATATGTCTTTATAGTTTTTCATTTTTATTTTTTTTATTGTCATACCATTACTCATCTTCTAATGATGGTTATGTCCTCCATATGTATGTTTAATATACACTCTATTCTAATTTACATAATGTTTCTTACTGGAGGCGGAACATGTGTTTTCACCATATCTCTACCCTCATTTATTTCATTGGAGGGGTACTCATTCGTGGGAGGGTGTCATGGCATATTTGAAACAAATATTCATCGTTGAGATATATTATAGAGTTCAATGTTAGGAATCATTGAGGTTGAATGAAATTATATTTAAATAGTTTTGGATTTGTTTAATAAGTGATAAAAACATGACAGAGTGGATATGAAAATGGTATTTATAGCTCCATATGTTCTGATTTATAGAAATCTATATTTACTTAACAATACATAATTAAATTATACATTTTGTTGTGTAGATACCTAAGAAAGGGTCATGAATAATTATTCTTTAGAATGCATCTAAAATTAGTAGACAGTGGGATTAGTTAAAAAAATAATATAATAATAAAATAAATAAAAATTTATTGTTATATATTAAATTTTATATTCCTTGGGTTTAAAAGGTTTTCCCTTTTTAATGAATAGATAATGGTCAACATTCATGTCAGGTTTTTGAAAATGATATTCATCCATATGTTCCAGTAGATTACCAAAAAGTGAATTTTGATGAGAAAGAAACACGTAGAAAAACACCTACAATGTTTCAGAGAATGATCTTGTATATTTATGATTTTCTTGATTTATATTCAACAATAAAAATAATTCAGACGTGCTTTAGATAGCATAAATTACATTCCAATCATAAAACGAGCATTGGGTTTTGTTGGATCTAATGATTCTATCTAGAGATGTATGAATATGGTAGTTATTATTTAAAAGTGATCATGAAAAATATAAAATATTATGGGATACATTTTGTGACTAGTTTTTATAGTATATATATTCATAATCATGACTGGTTTTAGGTCGCCAACTAATTCCTACCCTTTAATAAGAGAGTTCTAGTGTGTGATAAGTCGATATCCATTTCAAGTCCCTTCTACGATATGTTCCTTACATGTTTCTAAGTGAGGAGGTTAATCTATGAAATTTAATAAATCATTCTCATCTAGATATATTATTATAGCTAACCCCCATTTATTCTTAATTTGAATTATAGTGTGTTAATGACAGTAGAGGTAATCTAGAATATTCTTTCTCGAACCTGATCATTAAGATAGGGGATTCTTCATTATTGGCCAAGATTTATAGATATGGTTTTTTGGTTAATAACTTTCTTTATAGAATATATTATGTTCATAGGGGGTTAGGTAATTTACCTAGCCATCTCATTTCAATGATGGTATAGGATCTAAAAACATGATAATGAATCCAGGAAATGTTTTTCTATGGATTCTTAGGTCACTAGGTGAGATAGTTCCCGACCGTTATGAGTTGTTATTGTGTTCCATGTGTGACATTGAGACTGTTTTACCTAAGGTATTGGAAGTAGGGTGATCATGTTTTGGATCAATTGAGTGGACATGTGGTAGTAAGAGTGTAATACCATGATTATCCCCATCCATATAGATATGAAAACCACCATGGAGGTGGTCGTTATTATGTTTAGAGAGGTCTTAGTATAGTTCATGGTCATATTCTAGCATTGGAATCTCTAGATCTAGGTGAGCCATATGTTTTTTGAGGTCAACTGAGATTTTTTAATATTTTATTTATTTTTTGATATTTGTTCTACTAAATCTATCATATAACTTAGCCTATACCATTGTATTGATCTTAGGGTAGATATTCTTCCAGTGAACCTAGTACTCACACTACTATTTTGATATTGAGATTTCTTGTTTGTTGTTTTTAGACACTAAAATCTATTACTATGGAATCAAAAATAAAATGGAGTCTCTCTGTGTTTACATATATAGATATAGGAAACCATCATTTACTTGTATTGGATATATTTGGCACATGCTATCATTTATTATTTAGGATGAAGGACGTGTTCTACATTACTGATGGAGATTCGGTGGTATATGTTTTCAAAATGGAGACATGATTGTGTAGGATAAATGGTTTAAAATTTTCATATATTATAGAAAAATTGATTCTAATTCCATCATAACATCTGTAGTTAGTTTTTTCTTAGGTCATATAAGAGCATCCAAAAGTTATAATTGAGTGGTTTATATCATTACCCCCTCTATGGGAGATCATGATTGAGATCAATAAATAGCCATAAGGTTTTCATTTCTCAAGTAATTTATATTGGAGGGCTCATTTTATGTTTTTTGAGTTGTTGGTATGCACAATGATATTTTGTAGTGACGTTTTTTCTAGAAATATGTGTCACATTGGTGGGTTGTAGTTTTTTCATAATGAAGTTTGATGGTAGTTTGGGAGTTTTTATCAATTATCATCCATTAAATGAAGTTATAATGAAGAAATTATTTAATTTTTGATAGATTAATCATTTATTATTTCCTTTAAATGGATATATGTTGTTATCAAAATTTTATTTTTAATCAAGATAACATAAAATGTGTGTATATGATGGATATATTCAGAAGGGTTCTATATATATTAGTCATGGAAATTATGAGTTTATTGTTTCTCCATTAGGTGTGAATAATTCCCCTACCACCATCATAGGTATAATTAACATAGTTTTTTTGGGATTTCTAGTTATGTTGTTGGTATAGTATAAATAATATATCATTGAGTTATTCTTTTCTTTGGAAGAGTTCACATAGCATAATAATTTATTTGGTGTTTTTCATTATTAATTATTTTTGGTTATTTTTTAATTTGTGAGTTCTAGGCTAACTAAATGTGTTTCTTGGGGCTTTTAGTCCCTAAAAGATAAAATCTATTTTACTTTTAAGTAAAGAAGTGGTTGTTTTATAAAAATATCCTATGATAGTTGTAGAGGGTTGGTGTTTCCTTGGTCTTGAAAGACATTATTAGAGGTTTGAATCCAAATTTACACATGTTCATAATCACATCAATGATTTTTATGGAATATATCATGAAAATATTCTTCACTATAGAGTTCCGTGTAGTTTTTTTTCAATGAATTTTAATTTTTTCGGCACTATAGTCGTTTTCTATCTAGTAGAGGGTTGTAACTTTGATATAATCATTCATTTATTACATATATGATTTTAGTTTAATTATCTTTCAAAAGTGATAATTTTATTCTTGTGCGTACATAATTTATGTCCTCTTGAGCCAAAATATACCACTCATGATCATGATTATGTGGCAATTTTGATTTCCTTAATGATGTGTAGAAATAACCATATCGGCACATTTTTGTGTTTTTACCCACCATACTAGCAAGAAGAATGTCGTTACCCTATATCAATTGAAAATTATTAAATTTATATAGATGGGTATCTAACATGATTATGATTTAAAATTTTCAGATTCACATTGATAGTGAAATAATGTTGCTAATGAAATAAGAATTTTGTCTGAATGTGATGTCGTGCATGAGTATGGAGATTCTTATAGAGTTGATGAATACATATTCCTAGTGCATTGATATAATGGAGAGGATAGAAGAGTAGTTCGGTTTTCGAGATGATTTATCCATATTCATTTGTTCATTAGGTGGATGATTCTCAGTTTGGTGATTCTGATGTGGAGGTCTAAAGGGATCTTGTTGTATTTGGGGATCCCGCTAATGATTGTTCAGAGGATGGAAAACATTGGTGGTTGTTCTGTGATATGAGTTTTTTATCCAATTTATTATTCATTAAATATTTCTACATGATATGAATAGGTCACATTTGGATTTACATAGAATCTAAATAATTTGAACCAACCGTTCTGATTTCAGAATATGCATCATGGGCTGAATAAATCAATTACATATATTATTTTAGAATGTTTGGTTTTCTATAATTTGATGTTATAGAACCATTTTACCTTTGGATTTTTATAGACATTATATGTTCCACTATGGATGTTGGAGGATATCTCAATTATATCAATTAATAGTAATACTCAAGTTGAAGGATGGTATGATAATATATGTGTGTTAATAGAAAGTTTTATAAAATCAACCCATTTTATAGAAATTTGATATTCATGCTCTGTAATGGATAGTTCGAGGTAGTATCTAGAGGAGGGGTGGAGAATCTATGATTTCCCAATGACGATCATCTCTAATATAGATCCTCATTTTACAACTAAGGGGTGGATCTATATATAACATGATTTTGGAAAACAATTTTTTTATAAATATTTTTCAATAAAAATGTATTTTTATTGAGAGTATACAATAAAAAATCTTATTGAAATGTTTTTCTACATTTTACTGGATTTTTTATGCTTATAGATGAGGGATCATCCATTTATGAAGTTTTTTAAAATAATAGTTCCCATTCAACCATATTTATGGTTTTATTTTAGAAATCATAATTCCAACCATTCAATTATCTGTTGTGATATACTAGAATTGGATATGATGGAACAATCAATCTAGAACATTGAAAAAATACAACGAAGATGTTATAAGTCATTCATGAAAGGATTATACTAGTGAATTATCATTAAAAATACTTTGAAAATTAGTGTAAATGACTTATATTATATTATTTTTTTGATCTATTATTCCTGAAGATCACTCATCATTTGGGGAAATAATTTATTTTGTGTGAGTAAGTACCGTTTAATATTTTTAGACATTTCATGGTGTTGGATACTATTGTAATCATGATATATTAGATGTAAAATTCCCAAAAGATCTTACTAATACAATATGATTTTCACACGACATCACTTCTTCGTTATCTTCATGATAACTCTCATATCATCAAGTAGGGTGAGATCGATCTAGAGGATGATATGACCATCATGAAAAATCCTATAAAGAAGATTGACCAATAAGAGAAGTTGTTGTGTGGGAATTATATTCCCTTGGTTTGTGTCTTGTGTTTTAATACTTTCATGGAAGATGGTAACATGGTATTTGAGATTATTATAAAGTCATTATATCTAAATATTGGTAATTTTACTCTTTAATTCGATGACATTTTTTTCAATTCTGACCATTTAGATTTATGAGACGGTTTCTACTTTTTGAATTTTTATTACCATTTCCTAGTATTTGAAGCATCTTTACACGTATAATTATTAGAACATAAATTTCTCTATTTCATATTTTTACATTTGTTCCAAAAAATGAGATAGTTATGTTCCTATGAAATTGAGATCCTTAAGAGGTATCATTAATACTCACATTTCAATTTAAGCCTTTTTGTTACACCACTTATTTTGTGTTTATATTATCATAGAAAAGAATTGACTGTCTGATATGAAATATAATGGACTGAATCTTTCTACACTAGAACATTAGTAGGTTATGAAGAATGTGGTTCTCATTTGATAACTAGAGTGGGTAGAGAGGTGTGTGGTTTCAAAGAAACTAGAAGTACGGAGGGTTCATAATGTGTAAGGATACAATTTCAATAATTTTCACTACATGGTTGTTTAAATTTACTATGTATTAGAACCAGCTTGTATGATCCATCAATGATAAGGAGATATCAATAAGGAGAGATATTATCTATATTATAAATCAATTATGTGTAATGGATATGTGGTAAGATCAATTATATGAGTCTTTTATAAGTATGGATCAACTATATGTTTTAGTAGATACTTTTTCGATCTGCTATATGAAATTCTAATGTTGTTGGATCTCCTTTTTTAATTATTTATATTCATGTATAATCTTTGTAAAATAGCTATGTAGGGAAATTTAACTATATGGGGAATCCATCTTCATGGAGATTTTTAGATATATGGTTTTTGTCTTTGTAGTGATTTTCTCAATATGGGTAATCTTTCTACATGGGGATTTTGTGTATCTAGGTAATTCCACTACACGAGACAATTGAATTAACAGGGAATTTGTATACAAGAGGATTTTGGATACCCTTATCATTCATCTATATGAAATCATCCACCTCAAAATGTCTTATACATCCATGAAAATGTCACTTTATTTATTTTAGTTGCGCAAATCATTGGAAATTGGGTCTAAGATTACATGAATTACGATATACTTATGTTTCATAGTATGATGAATCCATAGAAACATCATTTCACATGGATTCAAATTATATCATCAATTGTTTGGAAATAATTATTTTTTGTTCTATCATTCTGATTTTCCCATATCGAAAGACTGTATATGAACATAATTTCCATATTCTTCTTATATTTCATTATATTGTTATTATAATTTATATAAAGCTTCCCCTAGAGTTCTAGAACACTTATCCTAGTGGTTCATGTTTCTTAATAGTCATACCATCTTTCACATTCCCCCTTTATGATGTTGGAATCATGGAGATTCATTTTTTAGGTTGGGAAAATTTTTATTCTCATATTTGTTTACATGAATTCATAATGAAATAATTTTATTTCACATTTTTGTAAATGAATTTAACCTAATAATGATATAACTATATTATTATTTTTTTATTTTATATCATTTATTTCATCTATGGTAATTGTTTGTGTATTTATGTAATGATTATCATGTGATATATTCTAATACAATGTTGCAATATTTTATGACATTGTTGGGATGTTTTTATTGGTTGAACATGTTTTGGAACATAACACTAGAATTATTTAATAATTAATCAGATTAACAATAAATAATAAATTTTATTGAGTATAGTGTTTGATTATATTTTAAATAGATTAAACGAATCTAGGTATGAATATTTTTCTGAATATTCAATTCATTTTTTTGATGTGGTATGATAAATAATTTTATCTGTGCTAATTAATATTGAAAAAAATATATAATTCTTTATAATAATTTTTTATTCAACTAGTTTTTGTAAATAGATATGTATAATATGATGATTGGTTAAATTATCTGTTTATTTCAATTAGTATCACATATAATATTATTTCCAAATGTTTATTAAATTATGAACAAATAATAAATGATTTTATAAATTCATGATTGAATAAGAACTGGTGGTTTATAATGATATTTTCTAGGGGTAGAGTTTTCTATCATCTTATTAAGGAGAAGTACACTGAGATGGGATTCTTATAATCTCATATTTGTGTGATGGTTGGATGCATTATTTTTTGTTCTTGATTTCATTATTGGGTTTTCATTATTGTTGTCCATAGTTCTTTTTATTTAGTTTGATATCCATATTCTATAAGTCTTGTTGTGTCTTGTGAGGTGGCATAGATGCAATATGTTGATATGATGGATGATCCCGGGACAAATGATGTGTGATAGTGTGCATTGGATAATATGATGTCAAAACAGTTGACTATTTTTGGGGTGAGAGGCAACATGATATGGACTAGTTGTTATGGATGGCACAAGAGATGATGGAATTGTTTGGGGATTTTTTTATCCATTGATGTTATAATATTGGATTCTTTTATAGATCTATATTTTTTTATCACTAATGGAAGTGTTTCTTATTTTATCTTTAATCCTTTACTTATAGTTTGATATATATGGATGTGATTGGTTTATACTTTCTCATGGTGGTATCTTATAATGGGATTTATAGATTAAATATATTTTTCATTGATGCTAATAATAAATGAAATTTGGTAACCTATAAGGTTTGAGATCTTAAAACCATGAGGCACATTGAATTTTTTTTGAAAAAAATAAACTCATTTAATTATTTTTGTTTAAATTGATTATTGAGTATATCATGCATTATATTTCAAATAGAGTTTTTCTTTAGTGGTGCAAAATATTAATTTGAAAAACAAAAAATAATGTAATTTAAAATTATTATTTAAAATTATATTTATATTATATATTATGGAATTCATGGCATGAATAGGATAACAAAATAATGAAAATATATAGTTTTCACATGTTTATAATAAAAATTATAACCTAAATAATTATTCAAAAATTAAAATAAAATGTTATTTTAAAATAAGTGAATTCTTTTGTAGTGGAAATAAGTTTTTAATAACACACTATTTCTTCATTAAAAAAAAGTTCAATTGTAATGAATTATTTTAACTAAATGAATATAGAATAAATTTATTCATCTAATTAAAAACAGTATTATCTATTTTCAAGAAATAATATATAATTGAAAACAATTTATGCTTGAAATTATTATTTTTGTAAAAATATGTTCATTCATCTTTTTGTACACTTATTTTAAAATAATTTTTTATAATTTTAGACAACCTATACAGAAAAAATAATAATTTTAAATGAAAAAAATTATATTAGAGTGAAATGATTTCAATTTTGAAAAAATAATAATATTTGGACAAATAGTGAAATATAATAAATTTTGATTGAAAGAAAATTTTTAAATTTAATTACTTATAAAGATATATTTTATTTTAATTTTTTAATATAGTATATTTAATTAAACAATATATATATATATATTAATACAATTTATGAAATTGGAATTAAATTTATATTCAAATTATATTTTAAAACACTATATAAATTAGAACAATTTCTCTTTGAATGCCAAATTTTCATCACATCTGGGAGAATATTTATAAATAAAATTCAACCAATTTTGTAAATTAAATATTGGAAAATATATTCCATATTTATAATGAGAAATATTTAAATTATCTAATATTGTGAATTTATTTATTTTCATATATAAATAGTGAAAAAATTAATATTTACTTTCAACGATGAAAGTAAAAATATGATTTTGAGGGAGTGAATCAAGATGATAAGGTTTAAAAAGATAATAGAATTACCTAAAATTAATTGTATGTCCCTTTTTCAACCTTATAATTTCTAATTATCAATAATACATAATTTTTTAATTTTTATTAATGTGAAATACAAGGAACCCCCTTTTTATATTCACAAAATTATAGATGTTCCACTCACGTCACATAAAAAAGCCATACCACTTTACTCTCTAATATAGAACATACACAACTTTTTTTTGGAAAAGTCATACTGAATTCACATAAATATAATCTAATAACATATTTTTATAATTATTTATCTAATAAATCCATCATAGGATATATTTTTTATGAAAATAAAAGGTGGTTTCCTGAAAAAGATTTAACATTCATTAGTGAGACTTTTAATTTTATTTCATCCTCCACTCCTTCAATTATTTCTAAACCACGATGATATATATCATTAGTATCATGAATAAGATTACATGTTTTTATATATATGTTATTTCCTAAAACAATAAAATTTTACTGTAAATGTATTACACAATCATCATTAACAAGTATGTTGTACTTCCACCACACAAAATAATTCCATTTTTGTTTCAATTACCACCTATATTGGTTGAGAATGTTGATAGATATAATGTGTGTATATATATATATGGTATTTATAACATAATTATATATATTAAGTTATTATATAATATATAAAATTTCTAAATTCAAAATTTTGTTGGATATGATAAAGTCACTCTTGTGTAAAGTAGACTATGGCCACATCAAACATTATGATTCATTTTTATTAACACATTACATTGAAAATAGTAAGGATAATGTTAAAAAAAATATTTGATATACAAGATGTAATTATGACATTAATGTCATATTTATTATTCTGAAAATAATATATATCATATTATTTCTTACATTTTGACTCAATTGATGATAAACAGACGATTCAGGTTTATATGGAGTACCATATCATGAAGAAATGTTAATCTCCCATTTCATCACCACATCACATAGATGACCTATATAGAATTATCTAAAAATATGGATTTTTTCTTATTAAATTTTTATCATTATTAAATAATAAATTCCTATATTTAAAAGTGATCTTTGAAAATGGAAACATTACAAATTAACATGAATGACCTAGCACCTCAAAGACAGTAACATATTTCATTTTTTCAAACAATATTTCATTATCACTATTATATGAAAAATTTATTTAATAATATATTAATTATGAAATTATAGGAATTTTGGATATTATTGAACCATAATAAATGTAATAGGACAAAAATTATCAAATAAACACATGAAATTTTGAACAAATATTTAATTTATTTACCCTCATATAATTTAATTTCTAATTTTATCAAACCACTACATGCGGATTTAATTTTATTTTTGATCAAATAGTTAATGTTTGTAGGTTACAATCTCACCATTAATCTGGACTAGTTATTACTATGTTTTGTTATTATAAACTATTATTATCCATATCTATATAAACTCAAAAATATTCTTATCCTATATTTCCTTCAAAATAATAATTTTTGTCCATTATATTTATTTACCGATTAGTAAAATAATGTTTATAGGAGAAATTGACCTTTTGGGTGCACATTTTTTCTTAAATCACAGTTTTTTTAAAATAATTTTTTTACATTCATAAAATTATTTCTTCCATAAATTTTAACGAATATATTTATTTTAAATTTTATTAAAAACAATCTACATTTAGTTTTCCAAAATATACAGTTTGTGATTAATGATAAATTTTATATTTTATATTACTTTTTAAATTAATGAAATGAAGACTATTTATCGCATTAATTTACACTCACATATTTATTTATACAATTAAAAAATATTGATATTAGTTTAATGAAAATTTATTAATTATCTAACTTAAAATATTTATATTTTATATATTAATTTCGAAAAGAAAATTTTGTTGGAAATATTTTTTGTCTTATTTTTTTTCAAAGATGAAATGATATTTATATTAATAAAATTTTTTATCATATTTAATTTTTCTTTTATATGTTTTAAAATACTAATTTCTTATAAAAATATTTTAAATTACTTTTATAAAGTTTATATTAAAATATTAATAATGGTTTTTTTAATCATGAAATTTTGGATGTGATTATTCATTCAAAATCATTATCCATTTGAGATGACTTAATTTTAGGATATTTATTATTTATTGCACTAATGATACAAAGATAGTTTATTTATTTATTATATGGAAGGCCATTTTTATGATGACATGGTTTTTATGAAACTGGTTTATTTTTCCATGAGTTTTACAATTGAAGAATATATTTTAATTCAATTTCTCTTTCTTTTTGTTAGGGTATGATGAATTGATTTAATTATTAGGAATTATATATCATTTTTACATATTATGATATGTTGATATTTTATTGAAATCCATTTCATTTCATGGGTAATGATATAATGATTATTTTTTATTTTCTTGGAACACATATATATAATTTTCAATAGGTGATGGGTCAGACTAATATATATCTCTTGAACATTTCTTTTTTATTTTTATATCATGATTTTGTAAATTACAGATTATAGTGAAATATAGTTTAATAATGAAAACTTTACACTAGGACAATCTAGGATATAATCCTTGACTACTGTGATGGTTTAGGGGGTTATGACATAATATTATGTTATCCCTTGAATTCATCCTTAATAATGATTGAAATGATTTTACAGGATTATATGCATTCAATTTTCTTGTATCTTATGATAATGTTATTATCTCATGGATCATGTTCTTTTATTCACTAATGATTTATTTATTATGAACTCCCAATATTTATTCCATGATTTTATATAATTATTATGGAAATTAATGGTTTGATATTCAAATTTTATTACCATGTTTTGTATATTATGTGTTAGGTTATTCAAACTTATTTCCGTTCATTTACAATTATTAGAATCTATGATCAGACATTCATTGGATTCCTTTTAATTGGTTATCAATTTTTGTTTTCATGTATGAGTATTAAAGTGAGAATATATTAATGGGACATATTTTATACGCTTCATGAATTGATAATATTGAATTCAATGTTTCTAAAAGAACAAAACTATTATTTCCCATAGTATTTTTTTTCATTTAATCTTTCCTAGATTTATCTATGAAGATGGAAAATCCATTTATTAAATGTGTGGGTATCTATAATTGGTATAAAAAAAGAAATCATTTTTTAATATTTGTAATATATGATAATAATTATTTAGCAATATACCTAAGGATATTTTTAACAATATATAATGTGGTAAGTCTAAATGTAACTCAATAAATTAGTTATAATGTCTGAAAAATTTCATGTATATTTGGTAAACAATTGATGAAGGTGTTTAAAAATCCATTTCATCCTTGTCTATAAACTAAATGTGGAAATTTATCTAGCACATAGAAAACTAGTGGAAATATAGCCTAAAATGTTAAATGGATTTGGGCTCGATCATCGCTGGGTGCGTGAAAATTGGCATTGGCGCACACATATTTTAACACGCATGGGGGATATTATTTTGAAATTACCATACATATTATGAATAGTCATGTAAAATTTTATTATATAATGACTATGAAAGAACTATTATAAAGATATAATTACATGGATTAAAAAGAGAATCCTCATGTAAACATATTTTAATTAATTTTTGTTATCATTTTTTCTAATTATGATTGTAATTTTCCTATTTATTTTTTTTGGTTTTTTTCAATGGATTAATCCCAATTGAAATGGGTTAAATTTGATTATGAGGGAAAATTTTCATATGGGAAGTAAAATGAGATGATGTAAATATTGAAGAAAATTGTGATATTTCCTAATATTTTATTATGGAAAAGGATTACTAGATGCACTATAAAACACAGTTGGACTCACTAAATAATACAAGGATACAATTTAATGATTTAGTATATTGTACACCCTAGTTGATTCATGATTATTCTTATTATATGTCAATAATGTGGGTAGATTCACTCAAATTAATTTCTCTTAAGACTAAGAGGATAATTTTAGAATTAAAAAGAAAAAAAATTGTGATCAACTATGAAGGAAAATGAATAGTTCATTAAATGATCTAGATGAAAATAATGGTTTACCAAAGAAATTGTTGAATATTTATTATTTTAAATTTGTATGTTATGTGATTTTTCCAAATTTATGTCTTATTAGTAGATATAATGAATAAAATTATCATGTGTATACTTGTAGTGGATTTACTAGTGATGATAAAGATAATATAAATGATATATTAAAATAAGGAGTTATTAATGAATAATATGGGGAAGCCTAATCAATGGTTTGTGAAATAAGAAGAATGAATGAAGTATTATTGTATTGTAAATCATGTATAATGTTATATGAATCCAAAAATATGTACATAATTGTCACTATATGATTTTGGTTATAAATTTTCAAGAATATGTTAAATGGTGATGACTATAATGTACGTATATTTATTTTAAATGTTATTTTTATCATAAAAAACATGATTAATGGAATCAATATAGAAAATATTTTAGTGGTTATATGATTATTTTATTTGGATATAGAAATGAATATTACGGATGAATGAAATTGGATAGTATTATTTACATGTGCACTGATTATATATTTGTTAACAATGTGGACACTGATATAATTTATAAAGATTAAAACATTTATGGATATAAGGAGTATAAATAATAATATGTATTATATGTAAGTATTGTCCATGAATCTATATATTAATTATGGTATTATAGTAACTCAATTCATTCCATTATTTAAATAGAATTCTGGATGAAAGTATTTTCATTTTTGGTATGTTCTAATCAAGATAAACACTATTATATAATGTAAATCAATGTAATGATGATTTTGAGAAAAATTTTGACGTATATTAGAAATTTTTATAATTGTTATGGTTTAAATATTGATATTTCATAGAAGGAATAATTCTGGGAATTGGATGTAGTTTTATATATTAACAAATTACTTCACCTTAAGAATATTTATCAATATTGGATAACATGTGATAACCATTTTTTCAAATATATAGTAGTGAGAAAGTATAATTCTATAATGTATCTTATGATCAATTAGAACTTTTTTAATTATAAACTAATATATATTATTTCATGGATTAGTATGGGAATAATATATTAAATGATGTACCCCCAAAGGATAAAATTATTCATATAATAAAATTTAAATCCAATAACCAGTTAAATCGCCCATTTTGAAATTCATTATCATATTGGAATTTTATAACTTCAATTAGAACCTCCAGCGGACCTCTATCAGTTTCAAGTCGTTTTCCATGTATAAATAATAACGATTTGGATACATAATCAATCACATGTACATAATTTTTTTTTCATAACTATGAAATATTATATACCTTATAAGTAACAATCAGTAGTGATTCTGGATCAAATATTGAAGGTTCTATGAAAAACAGTCCGCTTTCTTATCCAATTATTTAGTGAAAAAAACCATCTTGAGTAAAATATTTAGAATCCCAATAATGTAATGTGGAATTTAAATCCTTTTTTCTTGGTACCAATGATATAAATTTTGATAGATACATTCATTTTAATGGGGTAGACTGTAACACCACATCATTTAGGTGTTTTTTAAATTAAATATAATATTTTAAATTTTTTTACACAATAATTATTTTTATCTTTTTTATATGTAACATTATAATTAACTTGAATTATATGAAAAAAATGAGTTTAACATTTTTAGATTATAACATTTAGTTTAGATATTATTAAATGAAACACCCTGGTTAAGGGAAACATGTCATACTGTTAAAATAATACTATTTAAAAGATATTTATCTACTAGGAATTCGAATGGATTTTATGTATATGAATAAATAAATTTTCAATTTATATTGGTTAAAAATATGATAATTGAATTATTTGGTTACTAATTGAATAAAAATAAATAAAAACTACATACATATAAAGGAAATTTTTTTTTGAAATTTTTTTTATGAATAAAAGAATGTTTTAACACAATAAATGGAAGAAATATCAATTTGAGAATTATATAAATTTAATATATATATTATAAATTTAGTTAATTATTTAAAATTCATTTTATAAGTTTGTAATAAAAATATATGAAAAATATAGTTCATTATTTATATGTTATTTTTAAAATTATCTTTTTGATATGATTATGGAATTTTAACAAGTAATTAATTTTCCATTGAATGAGAAAAGTACATAATATTAATTGAAAAAACATTTTATTTTAAATTAATTAAAACAATATATTTTAAATTAAATTAAAATTAAAATTATTAACCACACACACACATATATATATATATGTATTTATTTACTATTTGAAATTAAATTATTTTTAGTTATTTTCACAATGTTGTTTTATATAAAAATATTGCAAACTTTTGAATATTTTAACTTGGAAAACCAAATTCTCATTGGATCTCCTACAGTAATTTTAGGCAAAAATTTTCCACGTATGATAATTCTATTTGCATATATGGATTAAATATTTTTACTTTGAATAAATAATTTCATATAATTATGAATATGAATGGTTTTACAAAAGTGGATATTAAGACAATGTCAATTAATTACCCTGGTTAAGGTAATAATTGGTCAACTAATGGGGTTAAACAAAATGATATAATGGTAAAAATGATATTAAAAAATTTATTAAATTTACATATTTTATGTATTATGACATTAGAATGTATAAATTTATATAATAATCTATTTTTATCATTTTTTACATTTAACAACATGTCTATAAATTTATACTTTCACAACATGATAGATGTGCTACTCGACTCACTTATAAAAAGACACCGACTCTCTTCTCCAATTTACATGAAGATCCATTTTTTATTGTAAAAAAAATCCCTTATCACTTTCAAAAATCCCTACAGTATTTATATAATCCTTATTGTGGTCATATATCAATCTTATTATTTCTTTTGGGGAAATCCTTTAGAGGTCACAAAAAACAGAGGAGCCATTCTTCAATGAGTGTTGTTATTTTATTTCTTCTTGAAACTTATTAAATTATATTTAATATATTTTAATATAATTAAAAATTATATTACATATAATTAAAAATGGATAAGTAAATTAAATTACCAAAAAAATTCCAATTCCATATAATTGGTTACAAATGTTGTGCTCTTATATATGGTGGACAACAACATTTTGAACCAGCATAAATAATTTTTCCATTACCACCACTCATATATTGTTATAATGTTGGATATAAAGTATATATATTATATTAATAACATAATTATAACTTATTTTGTCATTGTATCATGTATAAATTATTAATCTACTGTATGTATGGAAAACAATAATGATTTTCTTATGTTCAATGGACTACCACCTTGTGAAGAGATGTTATTCGTTTCCATTAACTGTTATAATTGAGAATATTTTAATCAAAAATAAGTTGTGTACACAAAGAAATTGAGATATTTAAAAAATATTTACAAATATAAAATTATAATATATAATTTTTTTCATACATATTAACTCATTAAAATATCATCACATCGTACATGTATGTGTTGACTATGACCATAACGAAACAACGTGACTCTATATATTCATCACAATAGCACATTGAATATGCGTATAAATATAAATTTATATATAACATTCAATTTTTTATAATATAGTCATCATTAAATGAATAAAATACCACATAAATAATTTCTATAATGATAATTATTTGATGTACATGTTTCTCTTATGTTCGTATAACCTTCCTTATTAATGATTGTATTGTAATCTATTTATAAAAACAGTATTTAATTATTTTATTTAATAATATAATTGGGGTATAAATTTTAAAATTATTTAACTATTATTAGTTTTGATATTATGGAACCACGATGAAGGTAAGAGTGCTGAAAAAAATGTAATAATATATTGAAAACAAATATGTTGTTAATAGAAAGATAGATTTTACATGTAATTCCCAATATAAATTTAATAAAATGAAATAAGAAAATAATATAAGGTATGTTATTTGTATGTTATTTTCTATTAAATATATATAATAATATGATACTAATTAATTACGATGTCCGTATGTGTATGAATGATTTCACGACTAGAGGTAAGATATTTCTCGCATATCTTTTATTTACGAGAAATATTCAAATTAACAACACATTTATTTTGTGTAGGTTTTATATTCCCATTTTGATATAGTATATAGAAAATCATTTTCATTTCACTATTTTTAATTATTCATTTGACATTATTATTTATTGGTTATTACAATCAAATGATTATTAATGTTGTACTGAATTTTTGCCTCAATGTTCCTTCATTCTGACTTATATTTGGTTATATTCCTATATTATTTTATGAGATATATATATATAATAAAGTGAAAATTTAATATCATGAATTTATTTAATATCATTTCTTTTTTATGGTTATATTTATTATACTCTCTCTTGGGTATTAAAATTTAAATATGGAAAAGTGTCCATGATTTTATGTTAGGATATCATCATTTATTGGGATTGTATATGGATATGTTTTAAATGATCCTATATTAAGATCTTGTCACCAATTAAAAGCTCATATTCCCAATAATATGTTTCATTCATAACAATAAATATTTTCCATTCATAATAACATGTTCATGTACTTAAGATTTTATTTAATATTTTTTCTTAAAAAATATACATTCGTTCAAAAAACATTTTTTTTCAAAACCATTATTTGTTAAAAATGTTTTTTTATTTTAACATTCATAAAATATATTATTAATAACATTTATAAAAATGTGTTATTTTTTTGAAAAATATTTGATGAATACATGAAATTTTTAAATAAAATTCATGACAGGATTTTATGGAAAATTTTAAATTTTTTTTATCATGCTAGTCATGAACACTATTTTATCAGTGTCATAACATCACTATGATATAAATATTTTATTACATTTTTTACTATTAATTTTAAACAATTATATACTAAATAATATAAATAATATTTATTTTTTGACAAATGATATCAAAATTAAATTGATTTGGCAAACCTATAATTTTTTAATATGTGATTTTTGAATATTTATTAGATAATTTCATGATGTAATTTTTTTAATTATTTTTATCCTTTCTTTTATATGTTTCCATATTCTATTATTAGTAAAACATATTTCTATAATATTGTATAATATTTATTACAATAAATTTTTTAAGAATTATTATTTTCAACATTAAATATTCAATGTTATGATTATTTAAAAATAATTATCCATCTAAGATGAAATTCAATCAAGTTACAAATTCAATAATGTGGATTTCATAGAAGAATAAAATTATTATTCAATTTCTGAGTAGATTATTTCTATGAATACATGATGTTACTTATACTAGTATATTTTTTCCCCTGTTGTACATAGACACAGTTCTTATGATTCACATATCATTTTCTGAGAGTTTTTATATGTTGAAATGATTAATTGTTTGACGAAATCTATCTATTTTCCATATTTTGTAATGTAATAAAATGTTTATGAGACCCATTTTATTGAATGAGTAATGAAATGATGACATTTTTATATCGTTCTTAATAATATACATATGATTATCTATTTGTGATGGGTAGGACCTATATATTTGTCTAATATAATGGGTAATGGTTTATACTTGATGTTAAAGATAGGGTTAGAACTACATGTGATCCTAGTTTTTTATGTTACATTAACTAATAAAATGATCTTCTGAGTGAACCTTGAATAGTACGATTTTATGGGGAGGTAACAAACTCATTTATAAAAGTCATGAATGCTATTCATGACTAATATCAACATTATTTTTATTCTCCTATTTATGTGACATTTTTATTTCTTATTAAAATTTTATCCTTTCATGAATCATATTATTTTATTCTCCAATGATTCATTTCATAACTGGTTCAAATCAATATACCATGAATCATGAGAATGATCATTGATATGCTGGTTATTTTATTGAAATTCAATGTTCATTTTTTCAAACCATTATGTTACTTTTTTACTTTAGTATCACCCTTTTCTTCTATTAATATAAATATTATATCAACCATTATTAATATTCATATCCCCAATATTTGATTAATGGTTCCATATAAGAGGTACAAAGATAGAATATTGTTATGGGATACATTGATGACCATTAATTATATAATATAATGTTATTTAATGTTCCAAATATACTAAAATAATATATAATCATTCATTTTATGTAATGTATTGAATATTAATCTAGAATGATATAATATTTGTGTCTGAGAAGTATGGATCAGTATATTATAAGGTTACATAAAGTTTAAATACATTTTAATCTAAATAAACCATCCAATTGTTTTAATTATGCTAGGATAGCATTGAATTAGCACAATCAGTTATGGAATTTTACCTAATAAAGTAAATGATTAATTTAATGGATAAAAAAATAATTCCAAAAAAGGAAATGGAAAAAAATTAATTATTTTATCTCATTAAATTACTTCTATGATTATACAATACTTGTACATACCAGTAGGAGTAAGGAGTATTAGATATGTTAGCTATAGATGAATCTATTATTATGTTATTCCTATTGCTTGAATGTCAGATATATTATATCCTATATATACTATTATTTTATTGGCTACCTGACTCATGTCTTTTTTGGATAATGAAACACAATGGAATCTTGTGTAGGGTTTTACCCATCATCCTAGATAGAGGATTCAGGGTTGAATACTCCATATTCCCTCACTCACTTCTCTTGTTAGTCATATGTGCTGGTATTTATATCTTTTAATATTCCCAAATATATTTTTAAAAAGTATTGGAAATTTGTGGTCATTTCACACAAATGATTCAATATATATATTTTCCAAAGGATTATTATTGGACTGATATGTATACGATTCCATTACATTATTGCATTACTTGATTTATGGGTTGTGATGTATTGACGGATAATACCTGATGTATGATACATATCACATGAGATGTGGACGGATCCAATATGAAATCAACATTTATATATGAATATTTGGATCGGGATATGTGATAATGTGATTCATGATGTTCATGTTGTGATTCATTTAAAATTTTAATCGATATGGATTATTTTAGAGAGATATGAATTAAGAATTGAATTATTGAAAAGGATCGGAAAACTATATGGGATGTTTTAGTGTGGTAACCATGATTTTTCATTGATATTTTTTATTATATCTTTTTCATATTCATAATGGGAGTAATCCATTGAAGTCTAGAAATTTGGAATTAATATTTTGGCGATATGTTAGTTAAACTAATTTTCATTATCCTTTAGAATATATCGTTATATTTAACTTGAGAGGATCCACAGAGATTCTTACAATGAATATTATTTTACAAAACCAATGATTATTTACAATATTTTCAATATCTGTTGTAAGAAATTGGATATCGTCTAGTGTTTCACTAGCTCATGGTTATGAATGAGCTATGCAAGCTTCATGGTCTCTATCAATGTTGTTTTTTTATTATAGTTTCAATTATATATATGTTCAATATGAAATTTTCTACTTTCATATGGTATTTATATATATATATATATATATATTTGAGTAGACTTTTATTTGTTTATTTTTATTATATATCTCTTATGCATATTCACATGTTTTTTAATTTATTTTATTTTTATATTTATTATACCCTTGTTTCTAGTCTCCATCTTTGGAATTACTAAAGGAATAAAATGGGTACTCCCTATCACTAAAATGGGTACTCCATATTTCAACAATGACATCTCAATCGGTATTTAACATGTAGTTGAGAATCACTAAAAACCATTACAACCATTGGTTGGTAAACCTAAAATTTAATATATCTCATGGTAACCCCTTCTAATCATATGAGGAATCAAAACCATGGTGAAATGCAGAATGTACCAATATAAAATAAAAATTCATAAAAATTAAGCCATTAAATTCATGTTTCCCCTAGAAATCTGTGGACAATGAATAAAAAACCATGCTTAATTATGGGTGGAAGTATCTTATATGTATCATACAAATTATGATCCTATATGCGATAATATGGGTGTTGAAACATATTTAGGTGAAATGGCTATTTTGATCATTACATTTAATTTCGAGTGTTTCTATTTTCTAGTGTATATTTTGGTATGCAATCTTCTAACTGGTAAGAACCCAATGTCAAAAATAAAAACACTATACAATTTTTTCTAGCATAGTTTCATATAATTATATAAATTTAATGTGTTTACATCCCAATTCCCAATGGACTCTACCTTTTAGTAGTTGTAATTGTGTGTTTTTGGTTCATCCACCCACTACCCTTGAAGAAATTCATTAGAGAAAAATAAGCATAGAAATTTTCATGCATAAGGGTGTTCAAAAAAATTCCCCTTAATAATTAACAATAATAGTAATGTAGATAATCGTTTCTAGAAAAATAATTTCTCAATACTAAGAAGTCCAAATATTTAAATAAAATATATTATTATTAAATATATACAATAGAGAAATTAATATGTAATAATTATCCCAACCAAACTAATTTATTCCACTAAAAATACCACTATAAATTTAGACTAATGGTACCATATAATGATATATAAATTGAGAGTGAAACAGTTAGAAGACACATGAATCATCAAATTAAATGGTCTAATCCAAAAACATCTTTACGAAAATTGAATCCCAAAACAAAATATAATAGTTATAAATTATTATATATAAGTATGTATAACTTTAATAGGTTTCCAAATATCAACCCATCCAAGTTAGATACCCAGAGATGCGGGGTCGGGGTGGGTGGGTGTGAATTAGTGTATTAATGATTAGAAAAAAAATCACATTCTATCAGTTTTCATCATTAAAGAAAAATCACATCCCTCAAATTTTGAACTGAAAATAATACCCGATAACAAAATAATGTATAGTACAAAATTTTTTTAATTGGTTAAAACTCAATAGTATATGTTAAATTGTTTTTTATTGAAAATTTGTAGATGTATCATTTCATAAAATGTGAACTATTATTACAACGTTCAATGTGGACTCATAATACCACATGGTTAAAAACCAAAAAAAAATTAAAATATCAATAGAATATCCAATTATGTGTTCTAAATTATTCCATATATGAATCATTAGTTGATCAAAATAACATCATAATATTTTTATGAATATAGTCTTATGATGCCTTGTTTTCCCCCTGTAGATGTAATACACTTCACCATGAAGTATTTCCTATTATATGATACATTTTAACATTACTTTTTTTCAATAAATTCATTATTCCCTTTTTGAAATTTCATGCACATTATAACATGAGTTCTTCAGGGACTTAAAATTTTCAATGGATGGATGATTACAATCAAGAAATATTTCATTTATGAGCAATAATGAATCAATAGAATCTTATTTGAAGAAATATGTATCATTAGATAATCTCTTCCAACAACCACCTACATCATATAACACCACATTTTTGAACCACTTATTTCACAGAATACCTTCATCATAAAATGAATCCATCGAGAACCACTTCTATAATTAGAAATATTAATCAATTGTTTTCTTATGCAATGATCCTGTTCAAATCTGTCATGACTATATACAACACTTGCTATGTACTTTTTAATTTTAATTATTGGATTTTGGAAGCCTCCAAAACTCTTAATTCACCCAAAAACAAATGAACCCATTATTATTCCATGAAACCACCAATTTATATTGAAATTGATAATACCTTTCTGGTAGTATGTAATATATTTACTTCGTCCTGAAATGATCATCTTCTTTATTAGTTCACATGACATTGTTATTATGGAAAAAATCATGTAATTTTAGATTTTTCATTACGATTATGCATTCATGGTTTTTATATCGCCATTTTTATATTACATTTTACCTATTTATATATAGGTCTCATTTTTTCTCTATAAAAAATACCAATTTTGAGGCCCAAAAATATTTTCAAACAAGTGGAATTTACTCAACTAGGTATATGAAATAATCCTTACCACTACAATACATTCCATAACTAAATCATGATTCATTTTAAATAAAAATGTCATCAATCATGTCTGAGCTCCACTACTGACAAACATAATTTATTAATAAACACTATCATCCGAAATCCAATAAATTTTTCTATGAGAAAGTTTTTCACAACATTGTTGACCATTCAATTTTTTTTGAAATAGTTATTATTCTTATAACTGATTAGATATTAAGATTTATATATGTAAACAACACATTCTCCCCTTCTATATTCAACCAATGTTTTTTATTATATTATTTTATATATTGATATATGATTTAAATATCACATACACAATGCCCAAATGGTCCCTATATTTTGTAATTAAAACCAATACAAGGAAATGTTCATGCATAAAAAAATAAAAAATAAAAAGAAACATCATTTCATCATGAACCCCATATAAGCTAACTTGTTTCTTTTTATATCACATTTAGAATCATTGAATTTAAACTTCCCCCAATATTTTGAGACTCCCTATCAACTTCTCCCGTATCATAATCGTGATAGTTTATCCCCTATTTTCAATGACCCCATCTATAAAACAATGTGGCTACACCACTCTAAAAAATTCATACAAGAACATATGGAGAAAAGCCACACCTTAGAGGGAAGGGATTTCACAAACGTATATATTCATATGTGGGAAATTAAATGAACTCCAAGAGGTTGTTGATGTCATACAAAGGCATTTTGGGTAAGGCCTTTTTATTATATATCTAATAGTTAGTTTTGTAGGTATATGATCCAAAATCACAATTTTTTCCCACCTTATCATTGATTAAATGATATTTTATTTCTACATTTTACATCCATGACTGATGGACATGATTATTTCAATGAATTATTTTCATGACCATCCCTCTTCAAAATGAGGGAAGGGATAGAAAGTTGTCGAGACCTTTATTCCTCATGGTGAATGAGAGATAAGGACCCCCGATTACTTCCTCCAATAGGCCCCAGGGTTTAGACCATCACGAATTGTTTAGAAATATATCAAACAGTGAGGTGTAAACCTTTTTATATTAACCAAGATCTGGAGATATGGTGTACCGAAAACAAAAAAAAACATGACACATATATAAAATAAAACCAAATTCTATCCGCATGAATGTTCAAAGTATATCTTCTAGAAATATAATATAAACCCCAATGATAGTATCAAAATACAACTAAGTAGCAGCACAACTATCATCCCTAACACTAGAGCTAGTAATGTCTACCATAGTCTGTGTAATATCCCTAGATACATAAAAATAGTTTTTTATACATAGCGTGAGAATAAAAGTATACTCAGTAGGGATTAAAAAAAGTCACCCCTGGACATGTGAAAGTGGAATACAAATTACCCCATGAGAAAACAATAGAGACCCCAAATGCACCTAACATGGTATACTATCCACCCCTTGCATATTATGGATCACTAACAAAATTCTGCAAGTCATGTAATGTAATAATATATGCACATCAGTATTTGGGTACCCCACCAACATCCCACAGGTTAACTGCTCATACCAAATTGTGAACGTCCAAACACTACCACACTCTTCCACATCCCCACCAATCACTAACTACCCACACAAAACTATCCCAAAACAATAGACATCATGCCTGGAAATACCTTGGCCTCAGACATAACACATCCTTCATGGAAACACATGGGAATCATTTTAAAGACACCTTGTAAACAAACCACCTCTTACCTATACATAACCATAAATCTAGTTACAAAACTCGAGCCATTACATCCTTCTTTAAAACACATAGGCTATAGATTCTTAGATGATGGAGGAGAGAAAATTTAGAAAACAACCATCCATCTTCCCTCCAGGATGTTAAGAAATACACCCTCCTCTGTAAGAGTGGGGGTGTTCAGAACATAGTGATCAACATGTGTGGGGTGTATACAGAAAATAAAAGGTCCTATATTTTATAAATATATTTTACAAACACTCATATATCCTATTTCATTCCAAACATACTACTATCCCACACTATGCCACCCTTTCTGGTACCCCTAAATGCACAGCCACACACCATCTATAATGAAAACATAAAACTACACCTTTAATTTTTAAAATTATAATATTTAATTATAATCCCATTAATTATCTACTCGTTCCGTAACCATGTGACTTACAAACACAACACCCAAAAAAATTCCTAGATGGAAAATATCCTAATTAAAAAAAGACTGTTTTTGCTTATTCCATGATTACAACCATAAATATCGACAAAAGAGAATAATTAACTTGTAGTCCCATTGTTTACCAAATATTCATAATAAATATTTTCATTGACTTCTATTATTAATTTTTTAATTTCATATTGTGCAATCATCCTCTCATAACAAGATCCAACAGCCTCACTAATCAAAAACAGCTCACTCAACACACTCATAAATATAACATCATGACACAACCCGGTCTTATAGCCCCGCTGGATGATCATTGATAGATTATTCCACCCATAAAAAAATTCAATCTAGTCCACAATAAATTTATCTCTCAAAATGATATACAATCACACCTCATAAACCAAATCACACATAAAACCAACAAAAATCACCACCGAAATTGCAACCTCATTGCACAAACATACCATATCCCACTCACTGGTCCAACTCCATTACCAACCCCTGGACCCACTAAGGTTCTCCCAATAGTATCACCACCCAACATTCACAAGTCATAGAACCCATAAATACAATGCACACTTCCACAACTTTCAAATAGAATGTATACATATTTGGAAAACATTATTTATTAAATTTCACATTGATAAGAAGGGGTGATCACACAAGTGTTTTCATCCAAGGGAATCCATTTCATTTAACGAGTCATACATGATTGATCCAGTTGTTATTTACATCTATTATTTAGATGGAGACATCAATATTTATAATCTGTCACACATTCATAGGCAATGACCACCAACAATAATGATTTTTAGAATCCATACAACCACAATAGAATACATCATCAACAATGATAAAAAAATTAGTGATCAACATTATCCAATCCCATCTAATTACCGATTTCATATTAGTATTTATATCTTATAAAAGTAGGGTATGATAGTTTTCACAAAATAATATTACTAATCCAACCCCAGATGATACATTAATAAAAGATAAATGTAGGGAATTCCTACATGGAATCGTGGATGATCAACAACTCTTCCTTGCATCTAAAAAAGAGGGTCACACTAGCAGTACGAATACTCTATAGAATGACTCTATGGAAATCTCAATTGATGGATAAATATAAACACATGACTACATGGTAAGGGAAAGATATATTCACACCAAGAGAGAATGGAGAAATACTATGTAGGGAATATCACAACATTGATGAGATAGATCCTATATTAAAGGAAGAATAATTTCAAAAGTCATTAAAGTTAGATCATGGAAAATACCATGTGGTTGTATATTTCAATGTCCTCAGAGCATTAGGATACTAAATATACACTTAATATCCATTATAACACTATTGAAAATGTCTAACAAATGATTTTAAACTTGATTTCCATTAAATAATATTTATTATATGTGAAACTGGAAAATCTCAGAGAAACTGGGGAAAACATGAAATTTGGAAAACTATAAAAAGTGTCTCACCATTGGGTGATTAATAGTGTGACCGTTTGGTGAGTCATTGTTTGGTGGGACACCATTCAGTTCCACTCTGTCAGTTTGACCATTTTAGTGCCACTTTTCGGTGCCACCATTTCAATAAAATTGGATTTTTTGCAAACACCTGTAACAGGGAACTATGTCCCACAAGAAAAGGAAATAAACTAGATTTTCAAGAAATAATTTCTTGGTAAAATCTAGTTTTCTACATATGATACATCTCAAACTAATCTCATCAACGAGAATTCAAAATTAAACTAGAATAATGAGGGTTTTGAACAACTACCCTATAAGATACTTGTCAAGAATACACCAACTTATCTGTCTCAAAAGATGACGTTAAACAATAAAATCCAAGAACACCTCCTATAACATAAACTAACCCAAAAATCCACATGGTACCCCCATTGCGACAATCAGAGCACAGTAATTATGGAATTCCTTCATCGATGTAAAGTTATTATCTGCTTTAGGTGACACTGCCTCTCCGTCATAGGTCTAGTCACATTGAAATTAATGTATCATGATTTCGAATTAGGTTTATACTATCCACATGTTAAGTAATTATCATATATTATTGAAGATAGAAATAACCCATTTCATAGAAAAAAATTTCAATCACTATATCACATATCAAAACACATAAGAAAAAATCAAAAAAAAACTCTAGAAATTGGGAATGATTTGGTGGCTCTAACTCACATGTACTCTACAATGGGCCACCATGCTTACACAACACATGTATCAAGGAAATTTACATCCCAAAAAACAAATTCTACCAATGATTATATATCAACACTAGTTTCCCAATGAATGTCTCCAACTCCTCTATTTCCTACTCTCCCCAATCAATGACATTAGAGTCACCGTGAAGATACCGATACAGCTGGATGACATTAATTATATTGTGGATCCTCCAAAACCAAGGAAGTAATTAAATATGTTATTCTACCTCGCCTAGTCATCCCGAAAACTCTAAATGTCTATTGAAACTATAAAAAAGATCACTCCCTCCTCCAATCCTCCACTGCCCAGGTTGAGGAGAAACCATCACGATTTCATGGTCCCCAAAATCGACCTCCAAGGGACTTCTCCTGTGATAGGAATAAGACTTATCTCCTTCATTTTCTTCTTTCATCCACTCATGGATTAGAGGAATCTTATCTATATTACACTACACCATGTCTGGGCCAGGAACAAACACCTTTCTAAATTTCATCTAGCACAATGGTGAATGACATTGTCTCTTGTATAATGCTTTGAATGGATCCATTCCGACTGAGCTAGGATATAAATTATTGTAAGAGTACATTTATAAGGAATATTGATACACCCATGACCCAGTAATGTCCGGAACACATTCATTCATCATTTCCTCTAATGTATATCTTGTCCTCCAAATTTCTTTATCCATGTGACGGTGGATATCAGTGCTGAGGTGTAATTTAGGGAGAAAAACATGATGAAATCCCCTCTAGACTTGTAATGTAAAAATTTTATCCCAATTTGAGATAATGGATCTTGTAACTCAATGAAGTCACACCACCTCATCCTCATACCTCTATTCATTGGAATCCACTATATTTAACTCATATATCACCACAAATAGAGCTGACTTCGTCAAATGATCAACTAATACAAATAATTCGTCACATCTTCTTGGAGAACTAGGTAATACCATGATGATATCTATTTATATGTCATCCCACTCCCACTTGGGGATTTTTAAATGCTACAACAGAGCACCAAGAACATGGTGCTAAGCCTTCATATGCTGGAACACAATGTACTTATCAATAATATATGCCATTTCATGTTGCATCACACGAAACAAAAACTGATCCCTCAAGACCAAATATATCATGGAAACTCTTGTGTGTAATTCTAGTGGTTAATCTATGAAAAACACAATGGAAATAATCAAATCATACCACTAGAATTAGAATATTCTCATGGAACAACATATGATTCATACCATCATTTAACTATCCCACAAGAGCATCATTCTAGTCAAACAAATAACACGTCACGTCCGACTTTTAGTCTCCCCACTGAGACTCTTTGAGCTACTGCATCAAAGATGACTGCACTATCATATTAAATAATAATCCTCTATTGTGATCAATATTCACATAAAAATAAACTGCTTACAACTCTTCCATCATCATCTATATGACCTTTGATTCTCAAACGACCTCCTTATATGAAATTATGCTCACACTATCGGTGACAAAATTTCTTTTCCCTAAGGTTTCTGAGATCTTAATATCATAATAATGGAGATAATAAATCCACCTTCATTTCTGTAACTTCATATCTCACTGGGAATAGATATATCTCAATCATTTATGATCTGGGAGGAAAACAGAGTTCTCCCTAAGGAAGTAATAATGACACAAACTAATGAAAGATCCTGATCATGGTTGGCATAGTTTTGTTCACGGGTACATAACTTCATAGAACCATAAGATATCACTCTATGGTTCTTCATCAACATACAACCCAATCCCATAGGGAAGGTGTCAAAAAACACGTCGAACATCACCTCATCCTTTAGAAACATTACCACTAGAACACTATCAGTTATCCCCTACAATAAGAGAAATAGTATTTAAAACTGCTCTCTCCACACAAAGGTTCGTTAAATTTTAGTCATATCCTACAACAAAGCTTATACTCGAGAGAAATCTGGTCATAATTACCTGTATTAGCCTTCCAGATAGATAACAAAGGGTCCTTATTCCACATTCTTGGGTGTTTCCATGTAACAACTATCTCAACCATTGACTGCTCCACCACTACACCCTATTGAGACACCACATTCCAATGGATGTGGACTTTCTATATAAAAAACATGAGCTTGTACAGCTTTTCATATAACTGGTGGTGTTGAAGAATTTATACAGTAGCCCTGAGATTCTTTATACTCACCTCCTTTGACCTTGAGTATATCTAAATTCCATCAATTAATACAAAGATTAATCGGTCCATGATATCAGAAAATAAATATTTCATGAGTACTCTGAACATGATTGGCGTGTTAGAAACACATAATGAAATAAAACGGTCTCAATGTGCACAAAACTATACCTAAAATTTTTCATTATGATGTCATCCTCCTTCAACCTCAACTATTTATATCTACAATGCATATAAATTTTGGAAGAACAATTATCTCCATACATCTTTTTGAAAATATCATATATCCATGGGATAGGGTATGAGTTATAGACTCTTTCCTAAGTAAACTTCTGGTAGTCTATTCACAACCTAAGACCATTACCCCCCTTCATCACAGAAAATAATGGATCACCCCATGATGACACACTACATTGGAAAAATACCTTCCACAATAGATCATCAAAATAGTTCCATAATTCCTGCATCATAGAAGGCTCAATTTGATAAGGAGTGATCGAAATCAGCAAAGCAATGGGATGCATGTCTATCTGAACCTCAACATCACGTTAAGGGGGTAGAGTCACAATCTACATGGGAAAAACATCCATGAACTCCCCAATGGCACTATGGGTCACCACCATACCCTTTTCCTTTGATCCCACTAAAATCTCTGTTAATAATGAGCTAAGAGGATCCATACTCCGACTGTGCTCCTAAAATATTCACTCTAGAAAAACAACATTTGGGTTTTTAACATCCGAAAACTAGAATCTCCTCTAGAAGTAGTTGTTAAATAGTTGAAAAATGGAAAACCACTCAATTTTCATCTGACTCCCTGACCATACCCTGCTAAAGATCCCTAAGGAGCACCTTGAGGGAGAACTCCTCATGCACTATCCACCTTGGGATGAGCAGGGGCATGGTATTACTTCTACATGAATATGCTAGCTGGAAACTGATTCTGAGGTGAGTGCTAAACCATCCCATAACCACCACATTATTGTAGATTTAGGAACCGTACCAAGAGGATTCTGCAACCACAACAAGAGAAGCACTATATACACATTCCTATGGAAACATTGGCGAGGACCCGAGGGTCGAAACTGAAAAGACTGTGGTCGACTCCCCTTTGTCCAAAACCTGAAAGGCCCGGATGTCAGAGACATTCTATTAATTGATTTCCCATTTGATGAAATTTGATGACATCCCTCTTGAATAGGTACTCATCATCAGTACATTCATTACACCACATAATCCTTATTCTGAACCTATAATTATGTGGGTAGAGTTAAGGGAGTAACCACATACTGAAGAGTAGGACATAGTACCTCGTCTAAGCACCATTCCTGAGATACATCATCTAGTTAGTGATATAGATAAATGTGCATGAGGTTCTTGAACATGATAATCAATTCCACAACTATCTTTCTCAAATTCTAGAGGGAAATTTTCTTTTTCCTCTTCTCAACCTATAAAGTGGTTGAATTGAATTCTTTCCATAACACCTTATCATGGTCATGCCGTGAAACATCATTCTCATTACACTCCCTATGGTAAAGCTTCTACAAATGACTCACTAATCCTCTCATATGGATCACCTCTAAAAGAACCCAATAATTAGTTAGATTATGAAATATTCTGAAATTTATCACTAAATCCTAGATCTAACTATCTATCACCATGTACAGGATGATGCTCTTGTAATTTTCTAGAGTTTGTCACTATAAATAACATAGTGTATTCTACCACAGATCATCCTCCTCCTATAGGTAAACCTTATGTATTCAATCGGGTCATCAGGATAATGTTGTACTACTCGTACCCCAATCGTATGATTACTAGGGACTATAAATGAAAGGAATAATTGGAACTCCTAATCCTGGGTAGTATGTAATTTATTTAGGATCCATTTTAACTCTCTATTTATTTTTATTTCCCTAAAACACCCAAAACAAATAGGAACATAGGATATCACAATTCATGTACCATTGTCTTATAACACCATTTCCATATCAACCATGAAATCCTCACTATTCCTAACACCAAAATCGATCCTTTCTGTCAACCATATCATTTGATACAAATATATCACAATAAACATTCCTCAATATTAGGGAGGGGATATCAAGATCTTGAGACCTTCCTTTTTTATTGACAGTGAGAGATAATGATCCCCAATTCTCTCTTCCAATTGGACCTAGGGTGGTTTCCAGGACAAAGGGTTTAGAAATATTACTAAAAAATAGAAAGCATTACCCATTTATAGTAACAATGATCTGGATATAAGATTTATCAACCGATAAAACAACTCCAATATATATATACTAAATTTAACCAAACTCCATCCACATTATTCATTAATATAAAAAACTACTAGAATTATAAAAAAAATCCAATGTAAGAACCAAATAAAAACAATGCAGGAACACAACAACCATCCCCAACATCAGAGTTAGTATGGTCTATCAGAATTTTCATAATCTCTTTGGAAACATGAAAATTGTTTTATATGCATAGGGTGAGCCTACAAGTACACACAGTAGGGAAATATAAAATTCACCCATTCATAAGTTCTATATGAATACTAATGCCCCTTTGAGAAAACTATACAAACTCCCAAAGAACCTAAAAATGAATATTATCCAACCCAACCATTATATGGACTGATCATTAAATAAATAAAGTAATTTAATGAAATAATATTAGAACATCTATATTTGTTCACCACAAACCACTTCCCATTGGTTAACTTCCCATCTATAATAGCGAGTGTCCTGATGCTACCACAATCATCCACAAGACCCTGTGTCACAAAATTCCCATACACACACAGTCCACAACCATAGAAACCCCTCCCAACACACCTAGTCCCCACACATACCACATCCCGGAAAAAAAATCCTAGGCCTTATCCTGAAGACACCTAGGAAACAAACCACCTTGCACACAATTAATACATTACATCTGGTAATAAATCTCATGCAATTACAACCTCCCAAAATGAAGATATTTTATAAATAACTATAAAAGTGGGCATGGTATTGTTTTTAACTGCCAATCCATCATCCAACTAGGGAAATAGGAATGACTCTGTCCCCCATTACAATGGTGGTGTTTGGTACATAGTCACATCACAGTTTGGGTGTGTATATAAAACATAAGGAACTAAAAGTTTATAAATAGAGGTAAAAACACTCATCATATCCTATGGAATAAAAAACATAAAACATTCCCACACCAAACCACAATTTTTTCTACCCTTACTTGTAAAACCACACATCATGCACAAGCAAAAAATTAACACTTCCCATTCATTTAACCAACTATTTTTTTTAATATAATCCTATTATTTTATTTATACAATCCATACATGGAAAACTAACATCTAAAACACCAATAACCATTCAATAAAATAGAAGAGATTTATTTACTATAGAGGGTTCATGATTATACCATGATTACACACATAAATAAATAAAATAATGAACAACAATCTTCTAGCCCAACTGCAAACCTCGTTTTTCCTAGAAACCCATTAAACCACATCCAACTATCATTTTTCAAATTCATCTGGCTCAATAATCCAATAAATAATAGATATGGAATCCTAGTTACACATAAAGAACACACCCAGCACACACATTAACATGAAATAATGACACAAGTCTGTCCTACAACCTCGTTTCCAAATGACTGCACAGATTTATTCCCCCCACATAATAAGCCAATACATTCCACAATCAATAAATAACTCATATAGACATACAATAATACATACTATAGAACAAATTACACAAATACCATAGAAAACATCACTAGAATGATAGTCCTACTTAACAAACAAAAAAAACCCAATCAAAGAACCAAGTCATCTTCCCACCTATGTACCCACAACTATGTTGCCTGTAGTAGCACAACACAAACTACATAATTCAAAATACCCAAAAGAACACAAAACAATATCACTCATATAAAATATGGTTCATTAATATTAGACCAACAATGTAATTTAAATATCACTTTGATAAGAATGGGGGATCACAATAGGGTTTTCATTATAGGCATCCATTTTATTTAACCTGGTATAGAATATTTATAAGATTGATATTTAGGAGAATTATTCACAATGAAATATCTACAGTTATAAATAATCACCCATTCACAAGGAAAGACAACCAATAATCATGATTTTTTGAATCCAAATGACCATAAAAAATCATATCATCAAAAAAATATAACAAATAAAACAAGCAATCAGCATCCATCCACTCCTTGCACATTATTGAATTGATATTGATATTTATCATTTTAAAATTATAGATTTTGTAGTATTAAAAAAAACATTATTATACCCAACCCGCATGATACAAAAATAAAATAAAAAAATAGGAAATCTATACTTGGAATACAATATAATCAAAAACCCTTCCTTTCTTCAACAACAGAGGGTCACACGGGTAGCATCAAAACCCGAAGGAAAAACTCTATGGAAAGCTTGATTGATTTCTAAAACACAACACATGACTCTACAGAATGGGAAGGAACTAGGTGAACCAAGAGGGATAAAAAACACACTATGAAGTGATTATCCTATCTTTGAAGAGACAAATCCTATTTCAAAGGAAGACAAGTTTCAAATGTCATTAATCTCAGATCATGTCCAACACCACGTTGTTAGATTATTTCAATGTTCTTAGAGCATTATGATCTTAACGATATACTAAATATCCTTTGAAACACATTGACAAATTCTCATACAATCCTATCAATATGATTTACATCATATAAAACATAATATGGGTGATGATGGAAATTCTGTTAGAAACTGGGAAAATAATTATATTCCGAAAACTATCAGTAGTTGAAAAATATTGGGTGTTTCATGGTTTCACTATTTCGTGAGACACCGTTTGGTGAGACACTATTTAGTGAGACACTTTTTGGGCCACCATTTTTTATAAAACTATATTTTTTGTAAACTCAAAAATCAAGCCACTCTATCCCTAAAGAACCCCACAATAGATGGATTCTCATGAAGGAATGGTCTAGAGAAATCTAGGTCCATAAATTTATAGAATTTGAAATTATGAAATTTATTTTGATCAAATAATTTACATAAAATCGCATAACATCAATATGTTGGTTAATAATTAACTACTATTTTCATGACTGATTATCAATAATAAATTATTATTTTTTAGTGATCCATGAAATTATATATTGTTTCTTCCATTACAAATAAATATAAAATAGACTAAGCTAGAATGGCCAACCTGATATTGATTTTCAATGCTCTTCCAAACCATCACAATATGAATTTTTTAGCCAAATAACACTTCTTTTTATTTTCCATTATACAAAAAAACCTCCACCGCACCCTTGGTATAGAGAAATAATCATTTCACTGAAATAAAGTGTCATTCCATTTGATTTTATTGAATCTTTAATCTTTAGAATGTAGAAAAAATATTTCCTATTTTCTTCATAATCTTTTGTAATAGAATACCTTTGATATGTTATAATTCTGATAAAATAACAAAATTTTCATCAATATCATTATATTTCTTCAACAAATAATCTAATTATGTCATCATATTCTTGAATTATCAATCCCAAATATTATCATTACACAATTTATATATTAGGATTGTGTATTTAATTTTAAAATCAACATATCTATTGTAAAATAATGAAAATGGTCTATTCACCAATCATTGATAATTAAAACTCAAGTTTCATGAATTCTACAAACTCTTTCTCATTCACATTATTTGACAAACAATTATTATATCATAGAAATATAAAAATTTCATCATATATTAATTAATTTCATTATTGGCATAAATATGGTAATGAAAATCACAACTCATAAAACTAATATTCTCTAGTAATGATAAATAATTGAAAAGGAAGATAATTTTTCATTCCTTTAGAACATTCCACAGAAAAAAAAACATTTCCTCGTCGTCATGGTATAGAAAAAAAATATATCTATTAAATTAAAATCTATTCTTATATATCCCCATATAAAAAATATAACAATATTCCAATATTGAAATCAATGACATTGTTTCAGTATAATTTCAATTACAATTAAAATAATTTCCATTATTACAAGAAAATTTATCATTAAATTCAATTCCCATGATCTAGGATTACTCTATTTAAATTATTAACGATTTATGTCAAATAACTAGCCATATTGTTATATTGTGTTCCAAAATCCATATATGTTTGAGATGAAAATTTTATATTCCTTTTATGATAAAATATCCCATTTCCAATTCAACATAATCAGCTAATGATATTGGTTTATAAATAGATCCCAGTACTTATTTCAAATATCGTCATCCAAAATATTTGGATTTTCTTGAGATAGAAAGGGTGACTACTATAATGAATTAATTAATAGTGTTTTGAACGGGTGCTTCATTACAACTGTACATGTTTTTCCTATCAATTTCATAACAACTCTAATATTCCATGTAGATACAGATTTGGTTCCTTCTTTTTCATTGTCGAAATATTTTTTTGAGTCATCATTTTCCACTTATTCACTCTATGTGTATATTAACTCAGAATTAATTTCATCATGAATCTATCATTTATTTTATCAAATAATCACTTAATTTCCTACTATTCTGAAAAAAATTATAAAATCCACAGTCACCTTACCTTATTTAATAATGTTAATGATTTACTTTTTCTTGAGTATCTATGTACGTTCCCCTCAACTATATGAGATTCAAATTTCACTACTAGAAAAACAGCTATTTGCGACGGGCTAGTTGCGACGGGATCCCGTCGCAAATGGCTTTTTGCGACGGGACCCCGTCGCAAATAGCCCGTTGCTGAAAACGCCGTCGCAACTACACTTATTTGCGACGGGCCCGTCGCTATAGCGGTTTATTGCGACGTGCATTCTCCCCGTCGCAAATATTATTCCGTATTTTTGTAAAACCTTTAAAAAACGTTTTTGCGACGGGACCCGTCGCAAATACCTTTTGAGACGGTACCGTCGCAAATACTATTTGCGACGGTACCGTCGCAAAAACGTTTTTAAAAAAATAAAAAAATATTAATAATACTAGTATTTGCGACGGGCATCGCATCCCGTCGCAAATAATATTGATAGTATTTGCGACGGGTCCCGTCGCAAATAATATTTTTAAAAAAAATAAAAAACTATTAATAATATTAGTATTTGCGACGGGTATAGTATCCCGTCGCAAATACTATAAAAAAAATAAAAAAAATAAATTTTTAATAAATTATTTTAATGAATATAATAATAGAATTATAATTTACAAATGAAAATAATAAATTATTTTAATTACTATAATAATAGTAAAATTATAATTCAAAAATAAAAAATAATAGAATATTAATAAATGATTTAATTAATATAATAATAATACAATTATAATTCATAAATACAAAAATATTAATAAGTTATTTTAATTAATATAAAAATAATAGAATTATTTTACATTCAAATATTAAAATAATTCAAGTATTACAAAAAAAATAATTAAATTATAATATTATAAAATTTTAATATATATATAAAATTTAATATTATAAAATATAAATAATATTATTATTCATATTAATATTGTTATTTAAAAATATAATATTATTAATATTTTATAATGAGACAGAAACTACGAATAGAAAAAAAAAATTTGATTTCTCAAATTTTATAACTGAAATACAAAATCTAATCTGAAGGAGGGGGGGAGGTGGGGGATCTGCAGATGGTGGTGGAGGAAACTCCACCCCTAAAGCATGAGTGAGTCGGCGCATGTACTCCATCTGCTCCTGATGCTGCTGCTGCCACCGCCTCGTCTGCTCCTCGTACAGCTGCTGCTGGCGTCGACGCTCCTCCTCATGCTGCTGACGAATCTGCTCCTGCTCCTGTCGGAGACTCTCTATCTGTGCAGTCTGAGATCGCAACTGATCCTCATACTGTGTAGAAAAAGATGCACGAGCTCCTCTCGAGCTGGACGCCGACATCGCAGCACTGCCATAATAATCTCCGGGAGTCAGTCGAGAGCCGATACCAACTACCCGGCCCTTCTCGAAAGCATACTGGGTGGCCTGCATCCATGCCGCCTCATCAAACTGACGGGCAGTGGTCTGATCTGATGACTCGGCCTGACTCTCAGGCCGGGTCTGTGACGCTGCGGCCTCATATGACTCCTATAGTTGCAATTTAAAATTAAAATTGTGAATATATTATATGCAGTTAATTTTTAAACTTGAAAACAAATTATACTGACCACGATGTGATGCTGACGATCACCTCTGAGCTCCCCAGTAGCAGGATCACTATACATCCTCCGATATACGTCATACTCTGTAATATCGGGGTGCTCGACTGCCTATAAGAATAAAAAATAAACTGTTAATATTTATAGTTATATAAAATATTTATAAATAATGTACGTACCAGATGCTGTCTATGAGTACTGAAAGAACGACTCCCAGCTCGATGAGTCACCTCCTGTCTCCCCCGATTCTGCCTCCCCAGCGATGATCTCCTCTGAAAGGCACCACTCAACCAGTGCGCACATAATCCATCCCATACATGGGATGAAATATACTCTGGTCGGTGTGCTCTACATGACTCCTCAAAATCTGACACTCCTGCTTTCTTCATCGCAGCTTTTCTTAAATTGTGCAAAAACTGACGAAGGCGATCACGCATGGCCACCTCCCATGCCTCGTGGATGGCGTCACGCATGGTATCCTCGATCGGATACCATAAACCCTACAAAAAAAAAATCAAAATATCAAGTTAGAAATGAAATAATTTTCAAAATAAAAATTATTTATTTACGTACGTACCATCCAATGGTCGAACATGGCCTGCTGCACATCAATGGGAATCTGCTCCCATGTGGTCCACGGCTGAGAGAAATAGTTGCGCAAAATAGCGCTGCCCTGTCCGACTGCTATATGCGGAAAACTGAAAAAAAAAAATAAACATTTATTATGTGAATAGATTATTGAAATCTTAGTCAAATCCACGGGTTATCACACAGGTTATCACACCTCCGGGTGCGCGGATCAAACCCAAGGCGTGGACGTCGCTCGGGGACGGGGTCAGGAATCATCAATCGTGCAAGACCGCGCCCCCTCCGCGTACTCCCTGAAGCGCCTGCAGGCTGAGGGTCATCTGCCAGCAACTCATCCGCATCGAAAGGCAGGTCAGCATCCGTCAACTCACGAAATGTGGCCTCGTCCATCTGAAACAGAAAATGTTAATGTTAGCAAATAATTGATAATTACTATTATATATACATATATACATATTATGATTGTATATAAATACCATGGAATTCTATAAGTGTTCATCTTCATCATCATCTTCATATATGTCAATGTCATCTTCATATTCCTCCTCAACATCATCGATATCCATTCGAGTTGCAGTTGCTTCATCTCTTACCATTTCAAATTCATGTGTGACATCATTAACATCATCGTCATCACCGACTCTTAAATGTGGGGTGTCGTCATCGATACTCATGTCTCTTTGTAAAAAAGATTGATTTTGAGTACTCTCTTGAAAAACTTCAATTCTTTGCACATCAGTGAAAGCACATTCACTTTGACTAAACTGATTGTCTCGAATTTTGATTTTTATTACACTCCACCAATCAGTCAAGTCTCTTGATGTTGCACAGTACTTTGCATAATAAACTTGATATGCCTGTTGAGCCAATAAGAATGGTTCATTTACTGCGAGAACACTTTTACATTTAATATCGATGATTCCATGAGTCGGATGAACACGCACGGCTCTCTCTGTATCCAACCAACGACATTTGAACATGGTTATGTAATGTTGTCCAAGATAACAGAGTTCAATGATTTCATCAAGTATGCCATAAAAGTCAACTTCATTTTCTCGATGATGAGATCCTCTCAAGCTAACTCCACTGTTCATTGTTTTTTTTGATTCCCCATATGCATGTGTGTGGAATCGAAATCCATTCACCACATATGCATTATAAGTTTTAACAAGTTTGGAAGGTGGGTTACTCAATACACACAGCCGTTTGTCAATTTTATCAGCATGTCGAGACACCTGAAAATTTGTGAAATAATTATCAATATAGTAAACTATACATTGAATGAGTTGCTAAAAGATAAAGAATTTATGTTACCAGTTTTTGAAACCACTGAGAGAAATTTTTCAGTCGACGTTCTTCGAGAGCAGCTGCTGTAATTTGTGGAATTTGTTTCTTGATATGATTATCATACAACCTATAAAAACCAAAGTTATTTACTGTAACATAAATGATAGAATAAGTGATATAAACACTTACAGTACAACTGATGTCATCTCTTCACAGTTGAGCAGAACATACGTATGAGCTCTATGATGTTCATCATCTGAAAGCCAGCGTTCAGAAACTCCACCAAAACCAAGCTCTGACTGGTTGAAAACAGATAATTGATTGTCGATTTCATCAATATTCCTCTCATTCCGTCCCATTCGGTTGTGTTTTGAAGGATACTCAGATTCAAAATAATGGGAGCAGAAAAAAGATATTTCCTCTTGCAAATAAGCTTCTGCAATAGATCCTTCAACAGATGCTTTGTTGCGTACTTTTCTTTTCAATTTTTGCATGCATCTTTCAAATGGGTACATCCATCGAAACTGTACCGGACCTCCACATTTGGCTTCATATGGCAAATGTAACATCAAATGTTCCATTGAGTCGAAGAAAGACGGCGGGAATATTTTTTCCAATTTACATATAATTACAACAACATCTTTTTCAAGTTTTCCTAGAGCATCATAATCTGCCGTAGCCGCACAAATTTCCCGAAAAAAATGAGACATGTCTGTTATGGAATCCCAAATCACAGAATTCAACAGACCTCTTAATCCAATTGGTAGAAGTCTCTCCATTATAACATGACAATCATGACTTTTCAATCCAGTAATATGACCATTCTTTACACATCTACCCAAATTGGAAGCACAGCCATCTGGAAGTCTCAAATATGCAATCCACTGACAAAATAATAAACGGTTTTCTTTAGACAGTGTATAAGCTGCTTTTGGTTTCAGTAACCTTTCTGTTCTGACATTCTCAAATAGTTCCAATTCTGGACGTCTGCAAATTTGGGCAAGATATAAACGTGCATTTACATTGTCTTTGCTCTTTCCTGGCGTATCCAAAACTGTATGAAACAAATTATCAAAACAGTTCTTCTCAATATGCATGACATCTAACATGTGTCGGACCAACAAATCAGACCAATATGGCAAATCCCAAAATATGCTACGTTTAATCCAATTGTGTTCTTTCCCAAAACCAGAAATTTTCTGTTGGTTTATTGTGGGACCAAAAGTGATGGGAGGTAATGAAAATACAACCGATTTTAACTCCGAACCTGATAGCATTTTTGGAGGTCCATCCCTTTCAACTGTTCCTTTTCTGAAATGAGATCTGTTTCTGCGAAAAGGATGATCAGCTGGAAGAAATCTGCGATGACAGTCAAAATAACAAGGTTTCTTTCCATGAATGAGCATAAATGCTTTGTTCTCTCCCATACAGTAAGGACATGATTTCTGACCATGTGTACTCCAGCCAGATAACATCCCATAAGCCGGGAAGTCACTTATTGTCCACATCAATGCTGCTCTCAGTATGAAATTCTGTTTCGTTGCAACATCATATGTACTGACACCAGTACTCCACAATAAATTTAATTCATCAATCAATGGCTTCAAATAAACATCAATATTTTTCTTCGGATGTCCTGGAATTAGTAAAGTCAAAAAGATATATGGCTCCTTCATCAACATCCATGGAGGTAAATTATACGGAGTTAAAAAAACAGGCCAACATGAATATTGACTACCATAAGATCCAAACGGACAGAAACCATCAGTGGAAAGGCCCAGTCGAACATTTCTAGCTTCTAAAGCAAATGATGGATGCACTCTATCAAAATGTTTCCATGAATCACCATCGGCTGGATGATTCAAGCTTTTATCGGTTGAAATATTCTCTTTATGCCATGACATCATTGTCGCTGTATTCTTAGACATGAATAAACGCTGAAGTCTGGATGTAAGCGGAAAATATCTCAGCTGTTTTACAGGAATCAAACCAGACTTCCCGTGTTGTCCTTCTTTATATCTCTGTTGCCCACATGTGGGACAACTATCCAACGACTCATTTTCCCCTGAATATAAAATGCAGTCATTTGAACATGCATGAATCTTCTGACAAGTAAGTCCCAAATTTCGAACCAACCTCTTACTTTCATAGTAATTTGCAGGTAAAACATTTCCTTCGGGTAACAGTGTTTTCAGCAAAGAAAATATCTGGTCAAAACATGTGTTTGACATTCCGTTATCTGATTTGATGGCCATAAATTTTGCAACTGCTTCTAATTTGCTCATCTTGCAGCCAGGATATAATGCATCCTCAGCAGACTTCAACAACTCATAAAATTCAGACGGTCCCAACTCAGGATTTGAAGCTATATCAGCCGGAGTTTCTGTATGTTGAACAGATGAACCTGCAACATCATGTACTAAATCTTGAAACTGGGATGGATCCGGAATCAAGTTGGTATCACCTGCTCTGGAACTGCGTTCACCGTGTTGATACCAAAAAACATAATCTGCTTGAAAACCAAAACGCAAGAGATGTTCCCCCACTTTGTCAAACATGTCAAACGTTCTCAATGCACATTTTCTGCAAGGGCATTTTATCTTTCCTTCTGAAACAAATTCTGAATTTGATGCCGCAAATGATAAAAAAATCTCCACACCCTCTATATATACTGGATTTAAACCAGAACCATTTGGATTTCTACGTTGATTTATCCATATGCGGTCATCTAATAATGACTGTTGACGACCTCGCTGTTCCATATTTTTCTATAAAATATAAAAGCATTACTGGTTTTGAATAATTTGTTAGAAAAAACACTCAAGCAAGGATTACTAATTATTACAATTTATTACTAATTATTACAATTTATTGCTAATTATTACTATTTATTACTAATTTAGCAATACTTAGCAATACTTAGCAAAAGGAAAACTGCTTGAATAATGAAAGGAAATTTGATAATCATCGTTGTGGAGATGGTTATAAATTTTCCCTTCATTATCCAAGCAGATTTCGTTTACTAATTATTAGTAATAAAAAAAATATTATCAATATTTACGAAAAAACAATATTAATATTATTAAAATAATAAAAAAAATTAAAAAATATTAAAATTATCAATATTCAGAACAAACTTTGTTCTATTATTAACATGTTCAAATCTTAAAGGGTCATCAATTGTCAGGTCATGCGCAATAAAAAGTTTGTGTCAGCCATGTCTAATGTAAACTCTATAATTGTCCTTGCATGGTTGATCACTTCGCAAGTAATGTTGCAATCAGACAAACCAAGTCATTCCCTTCTTAACTATAAGAATTATCTCACATGAACCTCTACATAGATCATTCTTCCTTAAAAATTTGAGGGGATATCATTATTTTTCCCTTAAATTTTCAAGGAAGAATGGTCTATGTAAAGGTTCATGTGAGATGATTCTTATAGATAAGAAGGGAATGACTTGGTTTGTCTGATTGCAACATTACTTTTGAAGTGATCGACCATGCAAGGACAATTATAGAGTTTACATTGGACATGGCTGACAGAAACTTTTTATTGCGCATGACCTGACAATTAGCGACCCTTTAAGATTTGAACATGTTAAGAATAGAGCAAAATCTGTTGTAAATATTGATAATTTTAATATTTTATAAATTTTTATTATTTTAATAATATTAATATTTTTTTCATAAATATTGATAATATAATTTTTTTTGCTAAGTGTTCTTGAGTATTCCTGAGTATTCCTGAGTATTCCTGATTATTTGTGAGTATTCGTGAGTATTCGTGATTATTCGTGAGTATTCGTGATTATTCGTGAGTATTCGTGAGTATTCCTGAGTATTCCTGATTATTCCTAATTATTCCTAATTATTTGCAATTATTCCTAATTATTTGCAATTATTGGTAATTATTGGAAATTATTGGTCATTATTGGCAATTATTACTAATTATTCCTAATTAATCCTAATTATTCCTAATTAATCCTATTTAATCCTAATTAATCCTAATTATTCCTAATTATTCCTAATTATTACTAATTATTCCTAATTATTGCTAATTATTACTAATTATTGCTAATTATTTCTAATTATTGCTAATTATTTCTAATTATTGCTAATTATTTCTAATTATTGCTAATTATTGCTAATTATTGGTAATTATTTCTAATTATTTCTAATTATTCGTAATTATTACTAATTATTGGTAATTAATACTAATTATTGGTAATTATTGCTAATTATTGGTAATTATTGCTAATTATTGGTAATTATTGCTAATTATTGGTAATTATTGCTAATTATTGGTAATTAATACTAATTATTGGTAATTATTACTAATTATTGGTAATTATTACTAATTATTGGTAATTATTACTAATTATTGGTAATTATTACTAATTATTCGTAATTAATACTAATTATTCCTAATTAGTACTAATTATTCCTAATTATTGTTAATTATTCCTAATTATTACTAATTATTGTTAATTATTCCTAATTATTACTAATTATTGTTAATTATTGGTAATTAATACTAATTATTGGTAATTAATACTAATTATTGGTAATTAATACTAATTATTGGTAATTAATACTAATTATTGGTAATTATTACTAATTATTCCTAATTAATACTAATTATTGGTAATTATTACTAATTATTCCTAATTAATACTAATTATTACTAATTATTGCTAATTATTGGTAATTATTACTAATTATTGTTAATTATTCCTAATTATTACGAATTATTGTTAATTATTCCTAATTATTACTAATTATTGGTAATTATTACTAATTATTGGTAATTATTACTAATTATTGGTAATTATTACTAATTATTCGTAATTAATACTAATTATTCCTAATTAGTACTAATTCTTCCTAATTATTGTTAATTATTCCTAATTATTACTAATTATTGTTAATTATTCCTAATTATTACTAATTATCGTTAATTATTCCTAATTAATACTAATTATTGGTAATTAATACTAATTATTGGTAATTAATACTAATTATTGGTAATTAATACTAATTATTGGTAATTAATACTAATTATTCCTAATTAATACTAATTATTGGTAATTATTACTAATTATTCCTAATTAATACTAATTATTCGTAATTATTCCTACTTATTGTTAATTATTCCTAATTATTACTAATTATTGTTAATTATTCCTAATTATTACTAATTATTGTTAATTATTCCTAATTATTACTAATTATTGGTAATTAATACTAATTATTGGTAATTAATACTAATTATTGGTAATTAATACTAATTATTGGTAATTAATACTAATTATTGGTAATTAATACTAATTATTCCTAATTAATACTAATTATTGGTAATTATTACTAATTATTCCTAATTAATACTAATTATTCCTAATTATTACTAATTATTGTTAATTATTCCTAATTATTACTAATTATTGTTAATTATTCCTAATTAATACTAATTATTGGTAATTAATACTAATTATTGGTAATTAATACTAATTATTGGTAATTAAGACTAATTATTGGTAATTAAGACTAATTATTGGTAATTAATACTAATTATTTGTAATTAATACTAATTATTCCTAATTAATACTAATTATTGGTAATTAATACTAATTATTCCTAATTAATACAAATTAATCCTAATTATTCCGAATTATTACTAATTATTCCTAATTATTACTAATTATTCCTAATTATTCCTAATTATTGTTAATTATTCCTAATTATTCCTAATTATTGTTAATTATTCCTAATTATTACTAATTATTGTTAATTATTCCTAATTATTACGAATTATTGGTAATTAATACTAATTATTACGAATTATTGGTAATTAATACTAATTATTGGTAATTAAGACTAATTATTGGTAATTAAGACTAATTATTGGTAATTAATACTAATTATTGGTAATTAATACTAATTATTTGTAATTAATACTAATTATTTGTAATTAATACTAATTATTCCTAATTAATACTAATTATTTGTAATTAATACTAATTATTCCTAATTATTCCTAATTATTGGTAATTATTACTAATTATTCCTAATTAATACTAATTATTCCTAATTATTCCTAATTATTACTAATTATTCCTAATTATTCCTAATTATTACTAATTATTGTTAATTATTCGTAATTATTGTTAATTATTCCTAATTATTACTAATTATTGTTAATTATTCCTAATTATTACGAATTATTGGTAATTAATACTAATTATTGGTAATTAATACTAATTATTGGTAATTAATACTAATTAGAGGTAATTAATACTAATTATTGTTAATTATTGGTAATTATTACTAATTATTCTTAATTATTGATAATTATTAGTAATTAAATGAATAATTATCAATAATTAGAAATAATTACCAATAATTACAAATAATAACATTATTAATATATTTTATTATTAATATTAAAATAATATAATTTTCTAATTTATATACAGTTCTGTTTTCATCTGTGCGTTTTCTATCTCCACATACAAATAATACATGTGAAGACAGCAAACACACAGATGAAAAAAGAACTGTATATATATAAAAAATTATATTATTTTAATATTAATAATAAAATAAACTAATAATGTAATAATGTTCTTATTCTTAATTATTGGTATTTATTACTAGTTATTAATATTTATTCTTAATTACTAAAAATTATTACTAATTATTCCTAATTACCATATAAACAATTAAAAATAATTAAATTACAACTAATTAATAATAATAAAAACTAATAAAAAATTAAAAATAAATAAAAAATTAAAATAAAGATAAATACCTTGAAAATTGATCTGTTCTGATCGTTCTTCAAAACTTTAATATCGGCTCCGGAGAAAAAACTTATACTAGAGAAAAACTCAACTCTAGAAATATGATTCTGAGAGAGAGAGAAGATAAGGAATGAGAATGAAATGAAAAAAACGGATGGGGGTATTTATAGGTTAGATTAGTTGCGACGGGCTCATTTGCGACGGGATTCCCGTCGCAACTAGTATTATTTGCGACGGGTCCCGTCGCAAATACCTTAGCCAACATTTATTACGGTCAACCGGTAAATAGTTATTTGCGACGGGTCCCGTCGCAAATAACCCTCTGCCGACATAGTATTTGCGACGGGGGAATATTCCCGTCGCAAATACCATTTTCCGCCGCCGGTTATTTGCGACGGGAATATTCCCCCGTCGCAAATACGTTTCCCGCGATTTGTTATTTGCGACGGGAATATTTCCCCGTCGCAAATACGTTTCCCACGATTTGGAGCGCATCGCGGGAAAACTATTTGCGACGGGTCCCCGTCGCAAATACGTTTCCCGCGATTTGGCGCGCATCGCGGGAAAACGATTTGCGACGGGGAAAAAAATCCCGTCGCAAAAGCCTCCTTATTTGCGACGGGAAAATACCCCCGTCGCAAATAATTTTTTAACATGACTATTTGCGACGAGATTTATTCCCGTCGCAAATAACCCGTCGCAATTGCTCATTTTTCCCGTAGTGTTTCATTTATTTATAATTATTTATAATAAAACAAATAATACCAATGATTGAAATTATTATAATTTTGGATACTTATTTTACCGTAGATCATATGATTTCTTTTATTATTTTGAAAAAAAATACAATTATATATGAATACCTTTTTCCAAACCTCTTCCTTCAATAAATTCTCTTGTTGTTCATTTTTAATAAAATCATTTAGAACCATGTTGTTTATGATCATATTTCTCTTCTCAACTATTATATTTTTCCAAGGAGTTTTCATAGATGAAATATAAATGAATATCTAATAATTCTCAAAATTTTATTCAACTATTATATCTGTGAATATTGTACTATTATCTATTCGAATCATAAGATTATTCTGTCTAAACAAAATTTAATATTCCCTCTGATATTTTTTTATGAAACTGAAAACATCATAACTCTGTGGAATGAAAAAATATATTTTTTATTTTGATATAATAAAAAAATACATTTTATAGCTATCTAATCAATAATAGGACCATGTTCGTGATATAGTCAATGATTGGAAAAAATATAGTCTTCATTCCACGTTACACGGTATAATAAAATGAGAATCAAGATTTTAAATTTTTATTGGATGATATATAAGACAATTTTTTCTACTGTCCTAGAATATATAAAGGGATATTTATATTTCATTTTTAAATGATGGTGGATGTGTATTTGATCTTATATACAACAAAATGGTGATTGAACTATAGATTGGTCAGGAACCGACATCCCCTTCAACCCATTGATGATACCATTAATTAAATCAGATGGTCTAATATATTCTTCAAGACTGATTTGATATTATCATATCATCTATTGTCATACAGTTCTCATGGTGGAATATATTCAACATGATTGATTTTATATTTGATCTCAAAATATATGATCTTGGTTTCTTCTTGTGAATTTTTTTTATTTTTTATCATATTCATGTTATCTATTAGAATAATTTCATTGATCTCTTATTAAAGGCATGAGGTCAATAAATTGACCCTATATTGTGTTTTTTTATCCAGTGTGTGAAATTTATGGGATTTCACTATCCCAAAATTCAGATGAGTTAATTAAATAATTAATGGTGATAAAAATTGTAATTTATTATTTATTGGATGCAAATGTATCTATTTGATTATCTACATTGATTGGGGATACCCATTGTGTGAGTTATCACATGGATACTTGTGAATATTCTATTTATTAAATTTTCCTTTTCATTAAATATAAACCTCCGTCAAAGCATGATATAAAATAACATTGATAATGATTTATGTCTATTTAAATAGACATGGTTGATATGATCTGGGTGCAGAGATATGATTTTTTTAATTCAATTGAAATGGAAAATATGGTTTGATTTACATTCGTGTAGATAATTGATATTATTTGTTATATTTTTATTGTTTGGGATATATTCCCTATTGAAACTCGTGCAAGTTGGGTGTTTCTATTATAATCGATATATATATATATATATTGTTTCTGTTGCGACTATTTTGATTATTTTTAATAACCCTAAATTAAAATTGGGTAATTAATTATATTTTTATAATAAAATGTTTTCCCCAATATTTTTAATTGAGTGATAATGTCCTTAAATATAATAGATTTTCACAAATTATTTATTCTAAATTTGTAATAGATTATTGATGTGTTTCGATGTCTGGTTGGGGCATGTAGAGATTATTGTTTTTTGGATGTGATTTTGGCGAAGTGATTTTACTATTTGAAGGATGTCCCTTTATGACAGCGAGGTGAAGATATGTTGATATGTTTTAGTAATGTGGTTTCTTTTTGCTAGATGAATGAGTAGTGATTGAATAAATTAGTAATTGTATAATAATAATTTTATTGATATGGATATATTTTCATAATGAGATTTAAATGGTTAATGGATAAATAAATGATTCCTTGTTTGGATATATGTTTATTATGTTAAATAATAAAATTAATTGATTTATTTATATTATATATATTTAGAAATGTGAAATATGTTTTTTGGTTGTGTAGTGTTATCCATTTAGAGGTGATAGAAAAATTGATGGTGTTGTAATTCATTTATTTTTTAACCCATAGTTTTGGTATCATGTGTTGATAATATATATATTTATATTATTTTAGTTTCTATAATAACCCCAGAGAAGTTTATAACAATGTGTTGAAAACCCAAATAGTCACGCAGGGGGTGTCTTTGCGGACATCTAGGTGGGAGGACTGACAGATGGCCACCCACTATTCACTTATCCATCATATAGATGTGGTTGGTGTTTCTGAGGCTTTAACAGACAGTCTTTTGATAGTGAATTTCATTGTGGTTGTGGTGTCCCATGTTTCTTCAGAATGAGTTGTGATGTGGTGTCCCAGGTGTTATCGAGGTGATATGTGTGGTGATGTGTTTTATAGGGAGGCCTAGGTATGCGTGGTAGGGATGTGTTGTGAGGACCAATAGTTTTTATTCGTGATATTCTATGAGTCATTAGTGTGTGTGGGTGGGATGTGATATGGATCTTTTAAAAATGGTGGGTGAACCATGAAATTTTCCATTGGGGTGAGAGAGCGAATAATAAAAAAGGATGTGGTTTGGGGTACCCAATAATTGGTGTTCATTTAATTATATTATATTATTTTTCATATGATATTTTGTTGGTGTACCTCTCTAAAGATCATATTCATAGTATACATATATAGGTGTGGTTTAGTTCGTTTGTTTTCTCACATGTTTATTAAAATTATTCCCTTACAAGTTCACCGGATAAATGAGTCTTTCTAATTGAGTGTACTCATATTCTCAACCTATGGATATTAAAATATTTTCAGGATTAGAGGAGAATTTTATAAACCATTCCAGACCTTACTATATCTGATCATTGATAGTGTCAGAGCTATATCATTACATTTTTGTATTTATGTTGGATATTTTTTTTATTGAATCAAATTATTAAATGTGTTTGGGACCATTTGGGATTCCATTTTATGTTGTATCCTGGAGACAATACTGGGTGATATGTCTAATCTCGAAAATCTATTTTATTATAAAAGATAAATCCTCACATATTCTCTGATATTTACACAATTTTTCTAGTCATTAACCTAAGGCCTGTTGGAGGTGGGAATCCGGGGGTTGGGGGTCATTAACTCTCTCTCATCATTGTTGTATTTTTTTAGGGAGGGGTCATGACATATATATTCAATGTAAAATTTAAATATTTATCAATTATTTTTCAGCTATGACAAAATGGTTTTAAATATATTATTATTCTAAAATTTATTTTTTTCTAAAATTTATTTCATTATATTAAGAAAATTTTACTAAATGAATGTTAATACAAATATTGAAGTTTAATTTGATTATGTTAAATAAATAATTAATTAAGAAATTCATTTCTTTATGATTAAAATTTCATTTCTGATAACAATGAATTAAAAATTGGTAAAAAATATTAGTACAGTTATAGCTAAAACAAGTTTATCAAGTTGTTAATATAAGGTAAACTAGTCATAATGAAATGTAAAATTGACTAAATATTATTGAATTAGGATATTATGACATTATATTATACTGAAATTTAATTATTTATTTTTTTTAACTTTCATACTAAATGGGAAATTTATTTTTTTGAATCATTTATCTAATTCCATGTGTGTCACTACCATAACATATAGATTTTATCCTCTTTTTCTATAATTTTAAATAAAAATAGATAAATAAATACACAAATAAATTTAACAATTCTGAATATTAAATATAAAGATCATGGATTTAAAGTTTCAAAAACCTCTGAAGAGTTATTGTTTAATCCAATTTAGGAATCACAAAGAAGGGATAATTTCCTTTTATGGCTACTTCAATCATTAATTATTCCCCATATCCAATAAATATATGGTATCCATTATATATTTACTAATATTTTATCACCAAAACAACAAAATGTTACAATTATTATGATACAATGATTTTTCACATTTTTCACATTATATTATATGATAGTACACTTTAGGAATATCAGTGGACTAACTCTAGTATGAGTTGATATGTTTTTTATTCCATAATTACCTCACATTGATTGATATTATTATTGAATTATAATATATAAATTTAATTATGATATAATAAATATTATTTATTGATAGAATAGTATTTATTTTTCAATCGTTACATTTGATAGAAAATTACTACAATGTTCAATGATTTTTATAGACTACAATGTCCACTACTCATAAAATGTATAATCATAATTTTTTTTAATTATAATAAAAAAATTAATATTGAAGATGTATTATATTTATATTATCATTTATTTATAGAGATTATGAAACCATAATTATTATGAATCGTCAATATAAATGAAATTAAATTTTACTTTAAAATTTAAATAGTTTACGCAATGAATTGAATTTAAATAAATATTCTTAAATGTACCAAAAACATTATTTTAATATATTAATAAATATGATATTAAAAAATATATAGAGCTTTGTTATATAGTTAAAAAAAGAAAAAAAATTATATAGGAGGATATAAATCGAATGATGAAATGCGTACATAATGAATGTACATTATGATACTATCTCATATTTTATCTATATTTTATTCATTTATTTTTCAAATAATAAAATTATTTGATAATTATTTGGTATTTTCCGTTTTACTTATTATATCTAGAAATTACATATTTTTGTTTGGTTTACCTCTTTAAATATACTCAATTGTCCGAATGAATTTATTTTAGTAAAACATATGTTATTATATAATTAAAATAAAGAACATTATCATCCATGTGGATATAATTATTATAATAATTATAATTTTTTTGCCATTATATATTCTTTTATTAATATAAATTTATCACATTTTTTAAATTATGTATTTTTTAAAATTAATATTCTAGTAATTTTCTAAACAATGCACTTTTTAAAAAGTGCGTTGAATGAATCATTTCTTTAATGTATACTACATGAATATATTTTCTCATAATCATGAAATATATATTTTATAATTATTATACTAAATGAGTTTAATTTTCATGTCACTAAAACTTATTTATAAAAAAATTATCAATTTTAATATGTTAATATGTAGTTTTTAAATGAAGATTTTATATTTCAGAAATAATTTTTTTATAATTTTTTGATGAAAATTCATTCCAAAAATAATAAATTTACACATCCATTTTTTCACAATGGTTATAATCCCATGATACTATAATTATGAATTTTTTCTGGAAGTTATATGTTTATGATGATGATATAGTGATGAATCCTAATTTCATGTCTATATGTTATGTTATAATGAATTGAAAATTATTTTAATAATTATGTTCAATACCTATTAATAGATTATGATTGTGTGATGGGTAGGTCCATTAATGTCCTATGATGCATTAGGAAATGATTATTGTCTATGATTTCAAAGGGTATATGAGTGGTTACTATAATCCCATAGCTGGTACACTAGAGTTTTTCCCATTCATGAAGTAGGTACATCGATTTTTATACCATGCCTACCATGTGATGAATTTATTAGTTTATATTCTTGAAATTTTATTTGTATCATTATATTCATGCAGAAAAATATTCGCAACATTATATTAAATGTTATCATTCTAATTAATTAACAAAAGGACTCATGATCATTGATTATTATATGAATAATGGCATATGATATTTCAAATCATTATTTCTTGATTTTGATCTATGTATTATTGGATTGGATTTTAAAATCTTATGAACATGTTATAGATAGGTTTTTATCATAATCTTATTAATATGATCATTTACTGATATATTCAATTTTTAAACTTACTAACAATCTAATCTCACCATTATCATGTTTCGTTTACACATGTTATAACAAAATTTTTTATCTATCGTATAATAATAAATTATACAATTATAAAAGAGAAATATATGAGATGAGGAAAAATATTGATAATTTAGGATTAATATATATATGATCTAAAAATATAATAATGTTTTTCATTATAGATATTTTCTTATTTATCTATTTATAGATTTTTCCTCATAAATGATGTAATATTTAGGAGTTAACTATTTTGGTGACCACCACTGTTTTTATAGTTTGGTTAATTTATATTTATATATTATTATTTTATAATATTATTAAAAACCAAAATAATATGTCAATTTATTAGATAATATCATGGGTATTTGGTAATGTGAAGATAATTTTGGTTCCATAGAAAATTGATCTATATCAAGATATTGGAACGTTGATGTGACTATGAAAAAAATAACTAAGTGTTAACAACTCTGAATGGGGATGACTACATATTAATGTGATCATCATTACTACACAATTATCATGTATAGGATCCTTTACAGGAGTAATGTTGAATGATGATATGGTTATGTGAATAGTTTTGGTTATATCTAATGATCAATTGATAATAGATTGTTATAAAATACCATGAACTATATACATATACTTATGGGTTTTTTATCATAATCATCGATTAATTTAATAAAAATGACTGCATGTCCCAGCGACTCTATGAGTCTATAATCATAATACATCAAAGGAAAAAAACATGAAGTAATTTTTTTTTCTTTTCTATATCGAACACCTAAATCTATTAGAGATTCTAAATATATATAGCATACATGAGGAATATATAATTTTTTTAATGGATATAAAATTGAAAAATAAATATAATTTTTGGGTCAAATATATAAAGTATAGTCATGGAAGTGATGGAAAATGAGTAATCAGAAATAAGAATAACAAAATGAACATTGTAATATTTGATCATTATAAAACAGAAAAAATGGTAGAAATAGAAAGCATTATATAAACTTTATTCAACTATAACATAATGTAGTATTTCATATTTTTGAAAAGGTAAAGTAACATATTATGACTAACTTGAATCCCAGACGTGACTCTTCATAAGGCTAAAGCCTTACCAAATGAATTAAGGAATTATATTAGTGCATCAATCATATAATCCACATCAACCTCCCCTTTGGATTTCTATGAATACCACCCAAAAAATGTTCATGAATGGTTTGTTTCACAAAATTATACAAATAAAAAGATATAATATTAGATTCACAAATAAATACAAAATCTATTTAAGAATTTTTTCTACAATCACAATTAATGAAAATTTCTTATTGAATCAATTTAATAAATGAATCTATGGATTATATTAACCCATAAATAGAAAATACATCAAGATATGTATAGAAGGGTGCCATATATATTTATATATATATATATTTTAGTCATTCACAAAATTAAATTTTATTTTCCTTGATGAATAGAAATACCCTTAAAGATTAAAAATATTATCGAATAATTTTTCCTTCCCAATTTATAAAATAAAAATTTAAAACTAAAATTCAAAAAATATCATTTCACTACATTAAATTTATAATAACAATTGAAATATATTAATTAATATTCAATTAAAATATAAATCATGGAATAAAAAAATTATTCTTACAGTACACATTATAATAAATATATCAGTTAAATTCATATTAAAAGATAAAAAAGTTTTTTTGAAGAAATGATTTGAAAATTACTTTTAAATAATTTTATAAAAATAATTAAATTTATAAAAAATAACTTAAAAAATCATTTTATAATATAAAAAACATTATTATAAAGAAATGATAATAGAAAACCAATTTTCATGCAATTATGGAAATAAAGATAGATATTCCTAAAAATATAGCTAAAATATTTCTATGTGAAAAATAGAGTAAAATAATTCTATTAGATGAATATTTAATGAATAAAAATTTAATAATAATGGAAATTTTTTATTTTATAAGATGTTCTAATATATTACTATTAAGAAAGTTTATGTATAACCATTCCCAAATTAAGTAATATTTAAACATAAATCCTTACCACTTTGGTAACATTTGAATCATTACTCCATTGGATGACATAGATGAATATTAAATTAATATTTCACAATTAATGAATGGTTTAAGATATAATTTTTAATATGGTTTTATATGCACTATTATGATGAAAAATTGTTTTTAAAAGAACATATGTCCCTATAATGGATGTTTTTAGAAGAAACCAATACCTTGAACATGAATCAACACATCCATTTAATATGATTCTAAATAGTGAAAATATGTTCATTGTATACAAAGTTAATATCCATTTTAATGTCTATTTATATTTAACAAGTATATTATCAATCTATGTTAAATTACTTTATCATTTTAATTTAATTTAGATGTTTAGAAAATGTTCATCTCATATGTCAAATATAATAGTAGCAAGATAACTAATGTCAATGAAATAAATTATTTATAAATAAAAGATATAAATCTATAAATAATTATAATTATAATACATCATTTATTATTTTAAAAATAATATTGAAATATGGTTTTTAAAAATTGAACTTTGTTACAATCATGAGTATGCATAACTAACATTTAAATTCTACAAATTTTTTGATAATAAGAACAATAATACTATTTTATGTTTATATAATGATACTTATATCCTTACTATCATATTCATTATTTAAATAAAAATTTATATAAATAAAATTTGATTCAATAATAATGACAAAATCACCACATTTTGTATGGTGGAAGTCTCTCATAAAGTGGAATGATGTTAAAATTTATTCAAATTATTGTAAGGTATAAATATATAAGATATATATATATATTACATAAGTATTAATATGTAGATTATTTAAAAAAATAAAATAAATAAAATAATTATTTTATGTAATGAGTGTGAAAAAGGAATTTCATTGCTTTATTAGGTAGTATTCCGTCATACACATGAATAATTTCATTTCATTCTATAGAAAATGAAATGGATAAATGTGTATTAGGTATTATTAAAAAATATTAATAATTATAACATAAATATCATACAATATATTTAATTAAAAATTTATTTCCATCCATGAGAATCTATATTGGAAAAAATGGCATTGGTTCATGATACGGTAGTCTATCATACACGCGATCGACATATTAATTCCCCATTTTATTAAGAATAATACAATGGAAGTTCAAAAAAATAATATAAAATTAAGAAATTTTATGTTATATAAATTTGATAATATATCATAATGGTATAATATTAAATTATTGAAGTGCTATATGAAAAAAAAATTATGCTCCTAGATTATGATATTACATCTTCTCGAGACAACTTCATTATGGTTTCAAAAAATTCCACCCTAGGTTTTCATTATAATCAACTAATAGAATATAGAATGAGGTTAGGTATATATGAAATATATTTTGGAATTTATTGGATGATGCAATATTTTTTATGTGTCATTAGGATTGAATATGGGGTGGAATTTTATACATATCAGACAGAAAACATTTAATTTCATTAAGTTAAATAATTCCACCCATGTTTTTCTCTTGAAAAATGACTTGTAATGGAAAATTTTAAGTACATACAAGTTATATGGTCGAAAAATGTCCAAAAATATTAATTTCTTATGTTTTTACTAATTTTAACACATTCTATATAGTCTAACTACATTATAAAGCTATATTTAATATTAATCCTATATATATTTTCATCTGTTTACAATATTCAATGTAATTGAATATTAATATGACCATATTACAAAATATTCTTTATGATTGTTCCAACTATTTATTCCATTTTGTAAAATTTATACTAAATGTTCTGGGATAATTTAAATAAATTTTATCCTATAAATATGTCATCAAAATGGGTTTCATGAAAATCATTTATTAAGGATATTATTATAATATCTAAACTATATGAAATGAAATATTTTTCAGTAAAATATAATTCACATATACTTATATTATTAATTTATTTTCAATCACACTTCTTTAGGATTTATTATTATTACTCAAAAAAGATAATCATGATGAACTTTTAATATAGTATTATGAAAATTGAGTTTAATTCCAAAAAAATTAAAAATAATGACATTCAATCCAGGGATGATTCAAATGTAATTAATTTTGCTAAGATTAAATAATAAATTATTTTTCATTATTTCAATAAGATTCTACAAAAATTTATAATTTTAAAATTATTAACTAAGTAAATAAAAATGAAATAGTCTGAGAGAAATCGTATTATACCTTATTGGATGAAAAATAAATATTTTCCAAAAAAAATAAGAAAATATAAACCTATAGTAATATTTATATAATTATTTTAAAATTATATAAATTATATAAATTATATAAAATTACATTTATAAACTATTCAAATAATTATTAAAATATTTTATGATTAATGAAATAGAACATTTTTTTTCAAAAACATAATTTATGTAGAATTAAAAACAAATTTATAATGTTGAATAATTATTTACTATTTTATAATGTGTATTAGCTTTTAAAATATTTTATAATATAGAAATTAGAATTCATACACTTCTATTTTGTGGCTTGGTGATATATTTCATCATTAAAAAAATAATATTTTGATATTATATAGTTGATTATTGAATGTTTTTTAGCATGTAACAGAATACAATAAAAGAAAAATATAATTTAAATATAAATATATTTGAAATTTTATTGGTGTTATATTCTACTCCCAAAAATAAATTGTTCCTTTTAATGATTATCTTTTCTCATTAATCAATGGTTAGACATAGAATGATTATATTGTTTGAAACCCACATCATACAAATAGGTAATAAAAAACACATAAAATAGTTAAATTAAATTATAATGTCCATAACAAATAATTCATAAAATGGGCTAAAAATCTGATAGCTATTTTGTGATTTCATAATATAGACAAAGAAGAAAATTATAAATAATTATGGATAATTTTATAGATCATTTCTCAAAAAATTGAATGATAATGAGAAATTGGCCATTGAAAAAAAAAATTATAATGAATTTAATTACTTTTTATTCCACACAAATTATTTTAATATGGATCTTTTCATATTTATCCCCAATATTTGAGTTATTATTATATTATTAAATTATATATAACATATGCTTATATATACAAGATATATTTTTATTTTATAATTTTTTTATCATCAATAAATTTCACTTCACCACTTAATCAAATGAATAATTATCCATTATTAAACATTTATTCCTAAATTAGTAACAATTAATTTTTATAGATCATAAGAATCAAAATATATTAATTTTACTTTCATACCATCTTTACTAAAACAACGAAGGTTATCACAAATCGATATAATAACCAAAATTAATATATGTATTTTAATATTCATAACTAAATAGTGAACGAACTTTTTAAACCTAGATATTTCCATAAATATATATATCTATATACTAAATAACCATAATTTCCATGACATGAAATAATATTTTATCCTCAATTGTTATAACATACAATTTGAGATTACATATCAATAAATACCATATCATTATTGAAAAGCAATCCCTGAATTAATCATAGATGTTATGTATATATATATCTTAAGGCCAATATGTGTTTTCCAAAATAGAATTCCTATCCTAAAATCCAATAAATTAATAAAATGATCATCTAATGAATTTTCAAAAATCAAATTAAAACATAAAAAAAACTAATTAAAAAAATGTTATAGAGACAAGTAAATCATATAGGCATGTGATAGTTCCTTCACTATTATCGAGCATCGATTTTGGGTTAAAGCCCAATGACCTTGCTAGATAGAAATGTCTGTCAACTAGATTACATGATATCTTATTTATAAAACAATGGAAAAACATATATGATAACAATATTAAAAGCATTCAATGATCCTATAATATTCTCATGAAACTTATGACTATTATAAAAATTAAATAATCCATAAATTCACATATTATTAGCTACAAGGATTTCTATAAAATGCGTTATCATAAAAAAATTAATTAATTTTAAATCTCTATAATTTTCTAAATTTCATATACATATAATATATTTTTATTTCCATAATTATTATTTCATATATTGAGTATCAATATAACCTTATATATCCACTTTATGACATTAGTACCATTCTGTATATATTCTAAAAAATATATACTGAAAATTTACTTCATAACTATAATTAAGAAGTTTTATGTATCTTCTTACAAATTTACAACTAAAAAATAATAATTCTAAAAATTAATTTTGGATCTCTATATGTAAAATAATCACCTCAATTATTTGTGTAACACAGTTCCTCCCATGTTAAATGTGATATTTCATATTTGTTTGGAATTAATTTGGATAATACCCATTATCTAAAAAAAATATTTAATTGCTTTATAATTCATTGTTCTTTGACAATTAATTCAACAATGAAAAAATATAATAATACATTATAGATACAATTATAACCCATATTCTAACATTATTTGCATATATTATCATTAATATTAAATTCATTATAATATATATAACTTGAACATCTATGCGACTCCACCCTTACATCATTGATGTGTTTTTAAATTAAATGATAATGATTATGGTGATCAAGGTTCATGATAGAATATTTGGAATTATAAATATATATATTCTATTATAATTAAGTTAGGAATTTCATTAGGGAAAAAATTTCATTTCCCACCATAAAATCTATTGGAATTATTTATTATTTTCCCACCATTAATGAAATTGAATATACAAAATAAGTTAAGAAAACAATAAAAATATTGTAAAATTATAATCATAGAAGTAATAATAGAGGAATGATACAAATATCATTAATTATATAAGATAATTATTCTGATTAGGCTATCTAACATGAAAATTTTCTCAATAAAATAATAATTCTACCCGAAGAGTCTATGAATTTCCAAAAATATCCCATGAGAGAATTAAATCATGTGTAATGTATATCCTTAATTCATTTTTTGGGTAACACCCATGTAAAGTGTTCTTTAAATTTATTGGAGTTATTATTCATCTGTATATATGTTATAGAACTATATCGGCTTTTTGTATCCAAACATAGATTTTATTTCTCATTATCGAATCACACTATACATCTCCAAGATTACGATAAATTATTCAATAGGTTTTTTATCCATAGACTTATCCTTGTGGTAATCAATAATTCTATTTAATCAAAGTCCCTAATGATTAACCAATATCTTCACCAATAAAAATTATTTTGACCAATTAAATTTATATTTATTGTTAAATTTTTTTATAAAAAATATACTTAATTTTTTACCTAATGATAATGAAGAATATTATCTATTGAAGTCTAGAATCATAATACCTAAATGTGGCAAAATAAATGGAACCCATATTTTCATTTTTTTTATGTGTTTCTGAAAATATATATGAGGTCATAAGATTATTAAACATAAAAAAAGGAATATATAGTAGGAATTAGTGAGATTGAAATCAAAATATGTAAATTTATATGATAATGAAATAAACTATGAGAGTAAAATATATAACAAGATATCATAACAGAGAATTAACCGGAGTAATCGCATGAAAACATTATTTAAATAAAATTTTATCATAATATCTTTTTAAATTAATAAATTGGAATCATCAAAAAACAATACAAAAATATGACCCAAGCCTAACATTATATAAAATATTACATCGTTCACAATGTACCATTGCATATTATTTTTGATTCATAATACAATATATGATCAATCATGAGATTAATTTATTATACAATGCATCTGAGTCGTGTATATAAACACCCATCATATAAGATATATCGAGATCACCAGACACAACCTAGGTGCAACCACCATAAAATTTCCATGGTTTATAAATAACAATAATGAAGAAAATCACAATTTAAATAATAAAAATTACCAATTAAAGGAAATGTGGTTGCATTGTCATGTCCCATATCATAATAATTGTACACATTATAATGAAGGAAAATTTTAATTGCATTTTTGGAATTTATAAACATTTAAACACAGGTATTAAAAGATATGTATACATTTATTCAAAAAATATATATAATATAACTAAATTCAACAAATTAGTTTCTATTTATTATGATGAATAGAAAAATCATTAAATGTTATAATGGATTCTTATGGAAAATAATCATTTAATTTTGGAAAAACCGTCTATTTAACTAAAAATAAAATAAAAATATAGAGATCATTGTATTTTAAAATATATATACAAACATATAATGGAATAGTAATTTTGAATATTATCCATTATAGAGGTACATATCATTCACGTTTTATAGGTTAAAAAATTACAGACTCCCTATTTTTGGTAAAAATATAAAAGTACCTTGATTGAAATATTAAAATATCTATATATATAAAAAGGTGTAAAATGTAAAACATGAGAAAAATTGTTTTTATATTCATATGAGAATATTATAATAATTATTTATTAAATTTTTATAAATAATGTATATATAAGAAAAATGATATTCAACCAAAGAGGTAAAGGATATCAAATTTTCTTCAGATCATTTTATTAATAATTTTATGTACCAATTAGTGGAAAATAGTAGTATTTATTCATTACATTTTTTGTAATATAGTTTTATTAGATAATTATCATATAATTTAAAAAATATAAAATTTATATAAAATGTCATTTATAATATCATATAATAAAAATAAATCATAACCGAATTAATATATTTTTAACTACAAATACAATGGAAGAATTATATTAATATAAACATAAATATCATAAATTATGAATTGAAAATTATATAATATATTACACAGATTAATATATAACAATTTAAATAATTATGTATATAAAATAACATGTATCTCAATAAAAATGATTTGAGGAAATATCATAACCTCAATACCAAATAGTAACATTCATTCCTATTCATCATAATATATGAATATTTATTAATTATATTATTATTTTAAATATATATTCATGTTCATTATTTGTATTATTTTTCTTATTTTCATGATATTTTTAATTTCATGATCATTTATCTTCGTGTGATACATATGGAGGATTTTCATCTCATATATCAAAAATCAAATTTCTATGTGGACTAAAATAAAAAACATAATTTTTTCACAATTTAAAATATTTTATTCATCATATTATATTCATTTATGTTGATAAATTATTTTTATTAATATAATTATCTCCAAAAATTCAATTAAATCGTGAATTTATTTGCACTGGCGATGTTTTAAAACATCGCGAACTTATATATAAACATTTTTTTCGAATTGTTGGAAAATATGTTGTTTATTATTCGAGATATCAATTAAATGTTGAGAATTATGGATGTTTATTAAATTTTCTAATTATGGACACTTCATTTAGAATTTATTCACAAAAACCACATTAAATTTGGAAAAAATGAAAACACGTATAGATAACAAGTTTATTTATTATATAATCTCATAATATTTATTGGTTATTATAATTCTGATGATAAATTTCATTAAATGTGGTACAAAGATTAAATGTTTATAGATACCATGGGTATTGGTTATTTAAATTCATACTTTTTATTTGTTTTTTATTCATTATAATAATTTATATAAAATAATTTAAAATTATCATCATCTATAAGAACGATAAATATTTTTATATAAATTCTTAAATTTTTATTAGTTATTTCAATTCCTTATCATCTATTATTATAAAAAAGTTATTCATAAATTACTCATATCCTAATCATGTTTCCCATGACCACCCCCCATCATGTATGTTTGATAACAACTAGTCATCGTTACATGAACTTAGGATGTGCACTCCACCACTCCTCATTATGATTAGATTTGTGTAATGACAACTTTATCATCTGTAACTATACGAAACATTCATATAATACATTTACGCATAAATATGTGTGTTAAAAAATTTAATTACTCATTAAAATATTTTACTATTAAAACAATATTATATATGTCATGACCTGTCCCCCGGGGCCTGTACCGTGACTACCCCAAGCCCGCCTTCCATAGGCCTGGGGCTGGCGACAAGCACCAAAGGCATAAATCCTTAAAACTAGGAAGACATTTCCTTTATAACTGTAAACACACACAACAGAGAAAAAACCTAGGTACAAACACTATGTAAAACTGTATACAAAGAGTGATGAATGTATAGGGGAAAAATACAATCCTAATAGAATATTACATGTACAACTAAAAACAAGTACAATAGAAGACGGTAAAACAACTAATGGGTCGTCCTCTGGGATTCCTACCTAAAGGGAATGTACAGATTTCCTCCACGTCACTCCATGCCCATTTGTATCCTCCGTGTACTGTCACGCATGGTGGTCCACCTCTGGGTATCGTCTAGTCAGGGTACACTTAGACTTGGTCAGCATTTTCCATCATCTACATCCAACACAACAAGGTACGGGAATAGCTCGTGTAAGGGTGAGTATAACTATACTCTGTAGGGACCTCAACCCTCAGGGTCTCACAAAATCCAACAAGAATAAACCACAATGTATGAATTCAATAGATGACCCCACATACATATATTTCCATCCATATTGCAATGTTATAATGTAATCCATCTCAATCATGAGGTTAACACAAAAGTTACTAACTCAGGTCAACCAATATTTTATTCACATTATTGAAACCACAGTTGTGGGAGAACTCCTACTAAATTGAGTACAATGGGCCTTCTGTGACACCAAGGTGCTTCCCACTAACTTTGGACTGCTGAGGTACATCTCTTATCAATAACTGTGGGTCTACTGCTAACCAAGGCGCTCCACACGATGGGTCTTCCACGTCACCAAGGCACTCCCCCTCATAGCCTATTGTGGTACTCCTCCTGTCGAGTATCGTGGGTCTGTTGTGACACCAAGGCACTCACCACTATGGGTCTTCCGTGACACCATGGTGTTGCCCACTAGGAAAGTAGAGTCACTCAGAGTTGAAATGGTCAGTAGTCATCATATCTCAGCCCACTACTAGGTATCCACACTATGCTCTCTCCTCCCCGGGAGGACCCGCTCTATGTGTTACAGGTCGACACTCTATCTGTCATGAAGTCCCACGTAGAAGTATCTCAAAGGCCTGCCACGTCATAGTGGTATCAACTCAATAGACGGCATGTCAATTGGACACCCAGTATGTGAGTTATTATCCTTTTAGCCCCGGGGGCTCAGATGAATTCAATAGCGATCCAACCTGACTGTAACTCAACTAACACCGACCTCTAGTGGGGTGTACTCAATGTGGCCATTGCGGTTCGAGAATACCAGCACTGCTGACGGTTTGTCAAACGGTAGTTTAGTGCAAGTGATATGGCCAAAAAAAGTAAAGGGTCGGTAGTGGACCCATGCATATTAAATGTATATTTATATATTAATAAAATATATTTCTTTTACATACAATTTAATGGTAATATGTGCATACAATATATTATAAATCTGATACTTTTCAAGGAATTATATTTCCTATATTCTGTTTTCTTAATTTTTCCATAATATTAATAAATTTTATTAAATGTAATCATAATTTATGTGGGAAATTTTTATTAAAACTATATAGATTTTAGGACATGTTAAATCAATATATTCAAATTATTCATGACATAATTTTTTTTTAGAAAACTAATTTTGTTATATAATATTAAAATAAATATTTATCAACTTAATAAATTGGTTATTATAAATTAAAAAAATTTAAATGAGGATATCCATTTTTGGTAAATAGGTATTTCAAATTTTAGTAATAAAAATAAATATCAAATTAAATATTCAAAATTATGGTAAATTAGTAATTTGGTGGAAAGTTATGTCATTATTCATTCAAAAATTAATTTTAAAATAAATTGAAATCTTTTCTATGAATAAGATAATACTTTTAGAAATATAAAGGATTTTGTAGATTATTATTTATTATGAATTATATAGTAAATCATTAAAAAACTAATTGCTGCATGAAAATAAAGTAACCTAAAATAAATTTTTTTATTTTTTGTGTTTTCATTTTAAAATTAATTTTACCATATTTTAAAATTTATCTACATGAAATGGATTCCAAATATTGGATATTTAAAATACAAAATTGGTCATATTTATATTTTTTATTTTTAATGAAAACCATAAAACATGGTAAAATTTTAATAAATATTTATTAATATTAATTTGGGTAATTAAATAAGAAATGATCATTGTCGCATTATCATCAGACATATACCATAAAGAATTAATTTTTTATATGGTAATTTAATTCCCACATTTATCTCCATTATCTCCACTCATGAAAATTATAGAAACAATATAAATAAATCATTACCACTCACTTAGATTTACTATCTAATGAAAAAATCCAATTTTAATTTTTATTTGTGATCACATCGATAACTTATTAGACACGTTTATCATTATAATTCACTTTCGATATCAGAACATGTGAACTCTATGATAATCACATTTAATGTTTGTATATATATATATATCATAACATGATTTTCTTTCAATTATTCAATTTAATGTAGTATTATTATTATAATATTGATGTTCTAAACGAGAGTAACATCCAATCATTTTTTCCATTTATATCATTCTCATCCAATATTAATTAAAAATATTATATATATATATATATATAATAATAATATTTAAGGATTTGTATTAGTAGTATATAATTTTTTAATTTACATAGGTCAAATTATCTAAATCATCCCTTCAATTAAGACAAGAAAATTTGACTCATATTATGTAATGACTGACAAGATTATGAATCATGTATTTAAATTTATTTTAAAACAATTAATGAATGATTATCAAGATTTATTTATTAAATAAATACCATATTTAATTTCATTAAATTTATTTTTGAAAAATAAATTATGCATTTTTTTAGTATCTTAAGTGATATTAATGTAGTAACTTTTTTTAAAAAAACTCTCAAAAAAGATCATTTCTAATTTCATTATTAAAATACACTACAGAAAATATTTTTTAGGGAATAAGTAATTAATAAATCATTATAAAAAATATGTTATTGTTGTATAAAAATTGATTTTATTGTTTACTTATTATCAATTCGCTATGATCATTGTTGAAATTATATGCTTATAAATAATAAAAATGTATCACATGTAAGAGAGTGAAAATATAAAATTACTAACTCATAAATGTAAAACATATGACAATATATGAATAATATAAATTTTAATATATTCTAATCAGGTTTTTAAATATTTAGCTATGATATTTATTATTATTATACATAATAATATTGATAATTTACTGATTTTGGAAATAATTGTAATGTTTTTGACATAAATTCGCCTCATTAAAGAATATTTTCATTATTTAAAATGATTCTTCATGGTAATAGTTTACATTATTCTATAATAAATAATATAATATAATGATTCATTTAATAATTTTACTCAAATTTTCATATCATAATCCATATTTAATTTTATCAAATTTTATATAAAACCCATGTGGATAAGTGTTTTTTTCTAACTAATGATTATCCTATTATGTTGAAAGAGTTGTTTTTGAACCACTTTATCACATGTTCCATATATTTTCTCACTACATTGTTAATTGTTATTATCAATTCTCTTAGTCCTTATTTTTTTGTGTTTAATGAAAATATTTTTCCTTGATTAAATTAATTTTCATAAAAGAAAAACAACATTAAAGATTTTTTTCATCAACTTTAATGAATTTTTTCCCTCTATATCTATATTATATAAATTACAAAAAATTTATTATTATTTATTTAAAAATATTAATAATAATTTCCACTTATTATCTACATATTTATCATTATCACTTTTCAAAATGAATATTTATAAATATTATATTATATGGGTCGTAATGAAGACAACACAATTTCTAAAATTAGTATTCCCATTACCAATAACATATATTATCTTCAACTCAACATTTCATTATCATAATAATTATATATGTTTAATATTCCAATAATGGATATCATATCTATTAAACATATTGTAAATACTCTTCCCATCACCTCCTAAATAATGTTTTAACGGGAGTCAAATCGTTATATTTTTATGTTATTGTTAATTATTTTAAAAAAACTCATTTATTATTTTTGTTGTATTTTTTACATTATGAAAAAATTAATTTTCTCCATAGAAATAATTTAAAACGGCCTATGGTTTGAAACCATCTAATTAAAATCTATTATACATAACTTGTTTCACAGACAAAAAAATATATAAATAAACAAAAACTAATTACAGAGGAAATATCAATAAATTAACCCACCTACGTGACCGATGATTTAGAATTGGATATTTGAGAATAATAGGAAAAATAAAATTAAATAAAATAAAAAATAAAAAATAAAATGATTTTTTAGCATGTACTAGATATAGTGTATTAATGAATTAAATTATTGTTAGTATAAAATTTAACATTTTATAAAATATTTAAAATACTACATCAAAAATTATTTTTTAGCATAAATAAAACACATAAACAACGATATAAGATATTTATAAATAAATAACTGATATTTATTATAGTACATTGTATAATACATTAATTTTGAAATTGGATTCAATGGAGTGGTAAAAGAATCAAAGTTATTAACTTGAAATAAATGCTTCTTATGTCAGTTGGGTGACATAAGTTCTAAATATATATTATAGAAATAATAATTACATATAACAGGAGAGATATAGAAGGTAAAATATACTAATATTTTTAGGAAAATTTTATTACGGTTTTTTATAAGACCTCAGATTTTCATCAATAAGTAATGGAAAAATGTTGGTATATTTTATCAAGACATCTCTCACCAAGACAAATGTTCTTATATGCAGATAATTTTCTTAAAATTGTGTTTATTATATAAAAGGGCTATTTATTATATTTAATTATTTATTTATCAATTTATGTTAACTCTAGATTCATACTCTATATCATTTTTTTATTTTTTATGAATAAATTTCAAAATCCATAAGGGATTTTTATCCTAATTTACCTTCAATGAGAATCAATTTTAATTAAGAAAAAATATTAATTTTTGTAGTGTATATATACATACATAATATAATATATTATTAATTAATTCTTAAATCATTGTGAAATTTTACACAATCAGAAAATATGATTTTTTAAAAAGATTATAAGTACAAGATCTCAATAATTTGATAATCTATCTATAGAATTTGAAATATATTCAAACTAAATAATCTATCTTTTCTTCTCCTACAAATATGATTTGGAAAAGCAAACTTTTCTATGGGTTTTGTTAATTATAAGGGATGAAAAATAATATTTTGATTTTTGTTTTGAATAATGTTATTTCATATTGATTTAAATACTTATTCAGACATTTCAAAATAAATTTAAATGTTTTACCCTAATCATATTCTTTTAATATAACGTATGTTCTTTTCATGATACAACATTGAAATTTTTTTCTAAAACTAAATGATCCCAATGTAATTTTTATTTATTTTTATGCAATTAATTTCTTTATGGTTCCATTATTAAATATTTTAATTAAAATGAATTTTATATAATTTATTATTATTGCTCACTATATGTAAGATTATATATTTAACAGTTATCTATAATTATAATTTATTTTAAAATCTGAATTATTTAAATTTATTTTAAAAACACTGTTTTAAATTCATTATTTGTTTGTTCATTTCCTCAAAATTAAATATATATTAAATGTGAATAATTTCAAAGAATACTGCATTAGATATTTTTAATATTTTCTATATTTCAAAATATATATTATTTAGAAATATGGTTTCATAATACTAATCCTTCCATTAAAAAGAATGATTTATTCATGTAATTTATTATTCCACGTATTAAAAAGATTAATTGAAAATAGTTTTATTTTGACTTTTATCCCAAAATGGTTTATCATTCGTTGTGATATTTTTTATGAAAAATTATATGTCCTTATGTTGTGATTTATTTGGGTAAATTAGTGTTTTTTTATTCAATGAATTATAATGATCATGTTATGTGACTTTTTTAACATTTTTTGAACATATTTTTTATAGAGGTTCTTGATGATATGATTAATTATTTATTTCCATATAGAACACATATTTATTAATTGAGAGGTGTTGGTTACTATATTAACCTAAAATGAATTAGATAATGATTTATAAATAATGATAACAAGTGACAATGAATTTAAATATTTTTTATTAAAATTATAATGAATTAAATTTTATATATTCATAATAAAAAATTGGAAATTTTGTTTACTGTAAATATGACACATAGTAATAATTTTCCCTATATGATGTGTGTGAATTTTTAATATTAAAAAACAATGTGTGGGAGTATTTTTTGATAAAAAATAATTTAATATGAATTTGAATGTTATCAAAATGATTTATATGCATCTTATTTTTTCAAATCATTAATCATTGGAATATTGATTCATCACAATAATAAAAATAATAAAATTTTCTTATTAACAACCGTATGTTTTTCAATTTTTTCCACAAATATATTCTTGGATATTTTATATGGCCCCAACATTATATGGGGATAGTGTTTATGTTGAAATTTTCATAATTATTATATACCCATGATTATGTAACATTTTAATATTGTTTGTCCTGTTAATCCTATCTATTTGGATTATTACTTATTTTTAATGAATTTTTTAACTTTTACATCATTCAAAAATGTTATTGGTTATTGTTATGTGTTTCATAAAAATATAAAATGATTATGATTCACGAGAAATCATTTGATGATCTGATATTTTTCATCTTGATTTATGATTTTCATACATAGTATTTTAATAAATTATTATGTTATGTGTATCTTTCCTAGAATCTAATTCACATTTTAGGACTAATAAATTATTATATATCATTGTCATAATGAATTTTTAAACAGAAAATTCATTATTTATCTAATACCAATTATATAGGTATGAATATATCATGTGGAATGTATATAAAGTGTTTAAAAGGGAAAAATTATAGGTAAATGTTCACATATTTAGTAAAATAATATGATTATGTTTACATTGTCGAATACAGTAAACATTTTATTTCATTGATTGTTTGATATTTGTGATGTGTATAATGAAAATCAAGATATTTAGGTAATATTAATATTAATATTATAATATTTCACTATAGATGGAATCAAAGAATGATTTAATTAATTTTTAGTGTATTATAATTTTAACATGATATTATTTCAATTAGTATTAGTATTATGGTTATATAACTTTTTTAAAAACTAATTATATTTATACATATATAATATGATTTCATGAATTGTTTATAGACATTAGTAGATTATTTTACAATAAATACTTCTCTATCATCATTATATAATTCGATGAATTAGTTATTATTGTTCTAAATATAAATGATTCCTTAAAATATGAGGACTTGGTATTAAAATGATTAGTAGTTCAATCCTGTAATATCTTGACCAAGGTGCCACAATCTTGTTCCCTGAGTCAGTTTGTTTCACGACCTAATGGGTGGATCCCCTTAATAAATTGGAAACTGAAATTCAATGATGATCAAATATGTTGAACATTGGTAGACTATACCCTCGATATCAAATAATTATAATACTGTAAAAAACAAATTATAGAAAAATGAAAATAAACAATAAACAATATAATAACATATATAAAAAATAGAGACATATCATAATAATATGAAAAAAATTTCATTGAACATAAAAAAAAGTATTAAATATGTTGTGACATATATGTGTCGTGTTTGAACATAAAAAACAAACTATAACCACCCAAGGGGGTCCTGGTATCATGTTTTGTTCCCTCATATTTGCTTTATCCGGTATCTCAACTCATCAATATTACATGGGTCGCATTCCCTTATCATGTCCTACAATCATGAAGTCTGTTTGAGAATCAATCATGCATCCCAATATCAAATTGAGTACAACATAGTTTTCCACCACCAATTAAATATAAAAAATCTCCCATCAATAATACCATATTATGATCTAATTAAAAAAAGTTTAAATATAAATTAGTTGGTCTACATTTTACAATCTATTCATTAGTTAAGAAGATAAATCCATGGGTTCAGGATGAACCATGAACCAAAAATACCATATTCATCATAGTTTATGTTATTAATATCCACCATGGGAGATCATAATTCATTCAATAATTGTATTAATTATTTATTTAATTTAAAATTCACATTCAAACAATGGTTTTATCGAGTAGTAGTATAGAACCCTATGCGTATTTGGTGTATTAGTCCATGCTCTACTACTATGTGACCACATAAAATACTTATATACAAATATATATATATATATATTATGGTATTATAGAAGTAGTTCAGAACCTTGTGGGTTTTCAGAGTAGCGTCCCGTATCCAAAAACACAATCACTCAAATTAAAACTCATGGTCCCACAATCTCAATGATTTATCACACATTAACATTATTCAATATTCAACCTATTTCCAAAATTAATTTTTCATCATTCGTTGATTATAAATAATTATTTCAATAATCTAATCACAACACATGGGTTTCTATAAATTTTATAATCACATGTGGGACCTGTTTAATAATAACGTGTTAAACAAATTTGATAATAAGATGGCTAAAAAATTAACTAATTCATTTTTAATTCAATTTATAAATGCGTAAATAGAATTTTCAGAAATAAATACATTCAATTATTATCAATACTATTTGAATATAAAAATATATCTCAAAACTCAAGTTCATTGAAGAACAATTTCAAATCCAGAATACCTAAATTTGATATGAAATAGTTGAAATCACAACAATGTGGTATATCGTGGTCCAATATCAAACATCATGATCATGAGGAATAATATCAATACAAACGGGGATAAAAAATCTCCAATGGATGAAAAACATCTCCCTTTTTCATCAATAATGGGAAATGAGAGATATGAGAAACCAGATGGTGAATTAATTAAATATCATATTGGAGAAGATCCTATAATAGGATCTCTGATATAAATGGGTTGAGAGGTGACTTTGAATCCTCATAGGTTCTTCCAAAAATCATGAGAATTTTATTATGGAAATTTTTTTGATTTGGTGTTATAACCTAAGGGTAAAAAATATTAAAAAAAAATTTACAGTGGGTTAATACAAGTTGGAACGGTTTTCTAGGCAGAGGGGTATCTTTTTAAAAACATTGTTCCATAAAATTCACCACTCCTTTGGGATAAAGCTATTTTACCCTCTATATTTCTATGATTGACATGAAATGAACCAACCATCAAATTTAATTATGATAGAGGGTACACTATATGAGAAAAGATTCGTCATGGTTTTTCTAAACCATCATTCAATCGTGAACAACAACATGTCTATAAAAAAAATGACACATTGAATCAATGATAATATCACGTCCCTAACTAGGTGCCCCTTTGAATTTCCATGTGGCCATCAATAATACACCCAAATCAAACAAAAATACCCAATTTAAAAATTTTCCCAAGGTATAATGAAAATAACATAGAAGTAGAACTGAAAAATTAGAACAAGGATTCTCCAGAATTGTCACAATCTTTTAATATATCTTTAATATAACAACTAATATATGATATGTAGAATAAAAATATATATGATTCCTAGGTAGAAATTTTGTGGCACTGTTCCTTACCTACTTATTCCCTCTCCACTATTTCCTCCTAGACACAGATATAATTACACAATACCCAAACTATAAACATGTCCTTTCACTACAGAAAATTCTCAATGTAATTGATAATTAAAATAAGATTCTTATAAATTGATTAATCAGAATTAATCTCAACATAATAAAAATTGATCCCTGGAGAATGTTAGGGGTGATACTTACAAACTTGATAATCATGAAAAAATCATGATTAATATTATACCCTTATCGAAGATCCAATTGGTACACCATAATTCTTATTTAGTCACCAATATAAAATGTTCCCAGAAACATGATTGCAAGTATTCCATGTGTTCATGTATTATGGGGTCTCATTAAATATAATTGTTCAACCCAAAATAAACACATTCCTATATTAGGGTAAGAAATATTCCATAAATGTGTACTCCAGATGATGTGAAGATATCTGGCATGATTTTTTTGATTCATGGAGTACACTATGATTTCGTCAATAAAGTCAACCAATAAATGGGGCAATTATGAATTTATTATTCATTTCTTCATGAAATAAACAAAATTAGTGCATTGATAAGCCTAAAATAAATCACAAAAAAAAATGATTTAATACATAACATCTTTTAAATTATTTTTTCAATATACTAAATACATTAACTCCCAACTGATTATACCCTGATTTAGAGTAATTTTGGGATAAAACTTGAGTCTCTCTCAACCGATCAAATAGATCATATGTACATAAATGATTTTATTGGTTCATCATGAAATGTATTGAGTACTTGAAGCTCTATTGGTTGCATTATATATGGTGGAGTTTAAAAATTATTAGCTACATTAATTATTTCAATTATAAACTCAACATCCATCCTCGGTTGCATCCCTGTGATGTGCTAGCGAAACACATCCAGGTAACATCTCCACAATAGGTGGAAATGAATCACCCACCACAATATCTTTCATATAGGAATAATTTTGTTTCACGAGAGGTGATATAAAAAATTTCATTCTGAATTGGCCCTGTACAACCTTCCTAGATGACCCACTATACACAAAGAATGTGAATTTTTACCTTATAAGACTTAATGTTGTTTATACCTTGTAAAAATTCAATGTGGGGTTGGTATTATATCTGACAACACATATGAGAAAAATTAAAATCCACAAATTTTAAATATATAATGATATTATTAGAAGTGATGGTTCAGAACCTGGATATAAAAGAAATTATATAAATAGATTCCCCTCGACGGCAATATTAATGGTGTTTCGATCACTATACCACCACTATTCACTGTACATTCAAACGCAAAATCAACCATAGTTAGTCATATTTCAAGAATATTATTGGATAATGTATATAATAAGGAAAAAAATGTGTAAAAGTTATATGAATAGTTCCTCCAACTATCATTGTCCTAGACTGTATATCTACAAGTTAATGAATAACTACATGTAACTCACTTTACCCTCTTCCATGTTATTTGGACTATGTATCGTGGGCTACACGACAATGCAAAAGGTACTACTCTTAACCCAAAATAATACATCCACCAACTCAACCACCATGGTCTGAATAACTCTAACTCCATGATTGATATTTTGTAGAATACATCATAGTAATCCTATAACTCTTTATGGATCCCCAATCATTTAATATCGGATTAAGGATTTCTCTAAAACCTATTCAAGTCACCCATTATATTATAATATCATAAATCTAATGGTGTATGAAGACACTGGTAATGAGTGTGACATTACCTACCACATTATTGGTTATATATTTGGTCACTTCTCTAATTAAACAATCCCTCTACCAATCCAATTTTTTCCTCCATCACACTTGTTGATTTTTACAATGTGACGATTCATATCCATTAATATTTTACATCTTTGACTTCAATAAGACACATCATTAATTCCACTAGAATCCATGTTTAGGTTTACCTTAATACTGAGATATTAATTCACCATTGAATAAAACATATACAACATAATTATCTTATCCTTGAATTTAATATAACATTTAATCCAATATTGAAACCCTTTCACTACTGATTCATAATCTCTTTTATTTAATAGAATAACCACAAGAAATTATGGAACATACCAATGTTGTCCTTCACATAAATACTATCATGATTAAATTGAATTAAATAACTTGGAGTATCCTTATAAGACATCGCAAAGAAAAATTGAACTAAAACAGATTATAAATGAACTTCTACTCCCTATTCACCAGCTCCCGTCCAAGAGACGTAATTTACCACAAACAAATATATTTTGACATAACATATATTTCACTATCATGACTATACTCAGAGATGTATTCACCAAATAATCTTGTATTTTATAGACATACATAATCAAGAACTGATCTAAAATAGTTCCACCCTCTATAGTGATGGATTATGGGTTATTAAATTTTTCCTCTCATGATAGTTAAGAAATATTTCACAAAACCCTCCCTCAGTCTATACCCATGTACTATATAAATATTATAATATCTCACATAACTTCTCTCTAGCTCTTTCCTAAAGAATAATCATATCCTACTGTTCCACATCTACAGTGCCATTTACATCCTTTTACATTTTATAGACATTAAAAAAATAATATTTTTGGATTCATATCAATAAAATTTCATTAAAAAATATTATGATAGATAACAAATAATTCACCATTTGCCTCCAAATTTTAAAAATAATGTCACTTACACTATCATGAACCAATCCACATCTTGTCTGTGACTTATAAAAAAAATAATTATTTATGTTTTTAATAATATACTTAATTTTCTTTTTTAATTAATCATCATTACCATCATTGTCAATATTCAATTTTTTTAGGCTTCTCATTTTCATAAATTAAATAAATAATAAAAATATTTTCTTATGAAAAAATCACCCAATATATGAATTTCATGCATTCATATAATGATGAATTTCACTTATTATTTTAAGTTCATATAATGATAAATGTGTACTAAAATGTTGTTTTATTCTAGGAAATGAGTAAAATCTAATAAAAAGATATCATTAGAGAACAAGTCCGTATAGAAAAGTGAAATAACATTCAAATGTAACAAAAAACATCAAGAAAATTACCCTCTCCCAGGGTAATTGGTTTTCCCAATTAAAATGGGTTACCTACTACCATGTACAATATCATTATCATAGCCTAAATTATCTTAGTCTTTTTTTAACATTCAAAAATATCAAGAAAATAGATAAAAAAACATAAATATAATTTAACACCACAGAGTAACACCCTGATATATGTTCCGAATGTGAGTTCCATGAGATAGTTATTTAAATAAACTCAGGAACACCTCCCAATACTCTAGAGGTTGTAAAATATAATGAACAATCTAATATGTATTTGGTCGGTGACAATACACTGTTTACCATCAAAGAAAAAATATAAATGAATAAACAAAAGCAAAATTATATTAAATAAATGTATAATAACACTATAAACAAAAAATTCCTATATCACATTAAAATATAAAAACATAGATAAATTACCAAAAAAAGAATTAAATATTATGTTCCATATATGTGTCATGATTATAAATAAAACATAAAATAAAAACACAGAAACATATCCCAAGTGTGTCCCTATATCATTTATTGTTCCCTCATTCATGATCTATCCCATATCCCAATTCATCTAGCAATCATAAATATATTATGCTTATCATATCCACACACAATAATATTATTCTGCTACTGATTAAGACACTCAATTAGGGTATTTTTTCAACTCAATTTTCCTCAATGAACATCATATAAACCAATTTCCAAACCATAAATTAGCTTGTGCTTTTAATAAACCTAATTAATAAAATATAAGAAATAATTATCACATTAACAAATATTATTTTATTAACAACATAATTAATATAGTTCACAATGACACATAATCCAACAGTACATGCATTAGCCAAATCTAGAGTCCAAACCATCAACCAAAGTATATCACAATTACACCATTTATGGGATTATGTTATTAATTTAATTTTAATTTCACATTTATACAATGTGGACTATAGTAGTATTCTTGTACACCGAGTGTATTTGGAACCATAGTCCATATCCCAAAACATAGTGATCACATGCCATTCATAATAATATTAGGGTTCTTGAGCAACAATGTAAAATATTGTGGGTATTTGGAGTATTATTACATATCCCATAACCCATCTACAAATACCACATGTAATAATAAAAAATTCTAAATCAATTATCATTCATTTACTCAAACAATTTTTCATCATATTTTTTAACTTATTTTTTCAACATTGATGATTTTGACATCATAGATTCAATAATATAAGTCCACCTCAAGGGGAACTATAAATTTCATAATCAAATTTTAGTCAAATTTCATAATCACATTTCAAATGAGTATCATAATCAGATTTGAACACTGATAAATTATATAATTAAATTTCAAATTAAATCTCCCAAAATGAAAATTGATATTTAAAATGAAACAAAATAAATTTAAATCAATACTATGGTAATTGGAAACTTCAACAACTACCTAAGGATCATTTATGAAATTTTACCATAATAAAATATGAAAATTTGACGTGGGATGATTGAAATCACAAAGGAGTGGTACATATAGGTCATATAGCTATGATTAATATCACATTCGACCAGATCACTTAAAAAAACATAAATCATCTCCATTTGAGAAAAAACACATCAATATTTATAGGTAAAGGTAGATAATATAGTGAATAAATAGAATATGGAGACTTAAAATATTTTATAGGAGACAATCCTTTAATAAGATCATCAATTAGATAAAAATTGGTTTCATGGATCCTCATAAACATCCAATAAACATCCAAAAGCAATGTAATTTTTATTGGGATTAGCTGACATTATATAGTGTTAAAAATCTGTAGTTAATAATTATATATATATATATATATATTTCAAGAGTTAAATCCCAAAATCACAATTTTTTGGGGGCACAATTTTACAAGTCATGCACCTTAACAATGCACCTCTCCATATAGTCGCACATTTTCTCCTACATGGTGATCTATTTGAAAAATTATGATCCAACATAGAAAATCCCCAATTTTATTGGGTGAAGCATTTTTGTATGGAGGATACAAGGTCTAGACAAACAATTTTCACACTTTTCACTACCTCATTTCATTAAAAAATATAGGGGACCGTTTCATGCGAATATTTATGCAGATTTCCTTAACTGTGTTCCAATCATGCACTGCCACATGGGATTCCAAATATATCCTAAAACACCAATAAAATCTCAATATAATATCCCAACATTTTTATAACCTAAAAACGTGAAATGTACCTGAATATGGTAAAAAAATATCTATATATTTCATTATCATTCAAATTAAGAGTAAGATGTACAACTACAAACCTAGTTTTAAAACGCCAATGTATAATATTTGGATTATCTCTTAAGGGTTCATATCTGCATGGATCGAAACATTTTGTACTTTAGATTATAATGAATATTATAGGAGTGGTGGAAGTATATTATACGAGTTTTATGATGAAAAATTATAAAATCATGAAAAATTCACATTGTGTAATATTAAAAGATGTTGAAGGTTGGATCACAGCATGTTCAAGGACAGTTTACCACATTTATTTTTTCGGGTAATATAATAAATGGTGAGACTTTTTTAGTGAAATCATATCCTTATTGATTAAACTATGTGAAAGAAGATTACATGTTGTGTAAATCAATTTTTCAGCATATCTTTAAAATTTTCACCTACTACGATTGTCTACTAACTATAAAACTAGTTGCACTAATTTCCCATTCATAGAGACTAGTGGAATCATTCTGGAGATTATAATATAACTATTCAAACAATCCCCCATTTGTATTTTATATACAATTTTTTATAATCCAAAGTGTCTTCTACCAAATGTTACATGGTGTTTGTTAATGTTAAGAAGCATTTTTCTCCTGACCTTCTTACTAATAGACAAAATAACATATCCATTTTCATAATTGATATATATATTTTTTTATTTGTTGATATTTGTTCAATGAGAGCCTATGATGAATAAATTTCATACTATAAATGTGATCATTGATCTATGAGTCAGTGAGCTCACATGGGAAGAACGTTAATATATTTGATGTAAGGGGTCCATTTATTCTATTTTTTATACATAAAAACATAAATTGGTCATTATTTATCCCTCTTAATGTAAATTAAAATAACATAAAAAATATGAAATAAATTTCATGAAATTTTATATAACTTGTTTATCGATGTTTTTCATTATTCCATGATAAAATTTATCATTTATTTCTAGATACTACGATATGTGTGATATTTCTATTTATCTGGTTAAATTCTGGGAATATAAAATAGATATTTAAAAATGATCATAATTGTGGGATTAATTGACAACTAATCATCATAGGTATTCAAATAATATGCATTTTTGAAATATGGTGTTTTTTGTAATTTTATTATGATAAAATTAATTTATGTATTCATGTTTAATTGAAAAGGTTATTCCATGTGATGGTGAAATATATTAGTGAACCATAAGAATGATAATTAATGTTTATAAAAATATATGTCATGATAAATGAATAATTTTTTATTATTGGAAAAATTTTAAAATTAATTTTTTCATTATTTTAGTATCATTATGTATATTGGAATCATTGGTTTCCCATAGTTAAAACAAGACAATAATAAATTTTTTTCATTAATACAAACAGATTTTGTGATATAATTTTATTGTATGGTCATGAGTTACATATTTTCTTCAGACAGTCGAGTTCTTTATATTGGGGTAATGGGAAATAATTTAAATGTTACGGTCGAAAGCCCTATTTTGGGGATTTAGTTACCCTATTGACAATGATTGATTATTCCAACAAATTTTGTTATTTAATCATGATAGGTTCTTTATTATGTGATCATCGGAAGGATATGACTGAAGTTAATGATAATATTTGGGACGGGGATGACAATTTGTGATGTGATCTTTGGATAGAATATGTGTATGGGTGGCGCGGGCCTAATGATATTATAGAACATGATTTATATTATGTCGATATGGATCAGTATATGCACGAGGGTGTCAGAGAAAAGACCAGAATTGATAAAATAGGTTTAAAATGGACATAACAAGGGTGGATATTATTATGAGAGATGTCATTCCCATTTGTGAACCGTTTTAATAGATTATGGTCATGCTTATTCTTTTATATGCATTCTTTCCCAACATCATGTTGTAGTTTTGTGTTCTTGGTTTCATGGTTCCTCTTTCTTGATTCATGGGATGGTTTTCCAACAATACATATTTTATTGAATAAATAAAATATTTAGATAAATGAATTCATAATCCAAGAGGTTAGTTGATGATGGAATGAAAATTCATAAAACACATTAATAATTATATAAATGTAATTAGTTTATATTATTCCTGGAGGTCATGGCTGATACTCTGGTAATTAATGTAATGTAAATAATTTTAATTATTAATTAGTTTTTTATTAATATATTAATGAAATTATATTCTGGAAGGAAAATAAATATGTTATGTTTCTCAAAAAATTCATGGTTGGTTATATGATATTTTTTATTAATAGTGATAAAAGGTACTTCCGGAGACATTAGGTGAAACTGATTAAATTATATGTTGTCCCCATAGAGTAGTGGTGATATATATAATATCATTCATAATATGAGATTTTATAATTTACCAACCCATTTCATTTATGGATACAAATACCCAATTGAATTGATTAGGGTATCTTACCCAACATACATTCCAGACGATGGATGGATGATTACCCCTCCTCTATATCTTTTTTCTAATTGTATTTACTTCTGAATGAAAACATGATGGTAATATTTACCAATTTTTTGTAGAGTGTTGTGATGGATTTTTTAATGCAATTTTTTCCCAATATGATATCTAAAATATTATTATTAGTATAATTCTTATAGGCTACGATGGCTTCAACATCAAACATTTTCTCAGAGGATATAATAGATTGATGAATAATACACAATGATTGATATACTCCATATGAGGTATGGGGATTCCCAAAAACTACATGATAGAAATATTGGTTTGTAGATGGGAAGATGTGGGTATGTGATACATGAGGTGCATGTGATGATGCCTTGTTATGGTGTCTTCAAGCCAAAATAAATTTGGAGAGATATGGAAATAGATGTGTAACATTCAGGTAGAGAAACAAACCTCTGGGAATGTTGGATCATGGTACCCATTATTTAACATTATTCCATTATATTCTATATAATATTTGATACATGGTAAGATTTATCCATGGTGTGGATGGGAACCTAGTCTACATGTTTTGGTGATGAGTTAGTTTCATTGTTGCTCCTTAGGATATAGATTTCTTTGTAAATATTTTTTCAAGAGAGGATCTTGGAGGATCTTACTGAGTATACAAATATTTCCACCCTTCATATAAAAAATAGGTTTTAAGACATGTGGGGTAGTTTGGATATCCGTATAGGTGTTAATAGATTTTGGTTTAGTAATAGTTTTTTAGGATTCTTTCTCACATCTATATTTATATTTTTGTAATTTTAGTTTCCCTTTTAATTGATTAAACTATATGTAATTTCATCATTGAAAATGGGTTCTCTTATTACATATATTTTAGAGAAGGTTGTTTTTTATTATAATTCTTATACCTCACATCCACATATTTCTTTTATTTGGTAATTACAACCTTATGGATGTTAACTATACCCTCGGTGATAGTAGCCAACTCCAGGACCACTAGATGTGGGTATGTAACATTCACCACATCTATCCCATCATGTGATAAATCCAACCCTCCAACAATAAAATTCCTTGGATGTAAAAGAAGAAATGGAGAAAATAACCCTTGATTCCCACCTCTAGTAATCCTCTGGTTGATTTCTAGCACCAAGGGTGTACAATTGTCAAAATATAGAAGGTATTCCCCTTTATTAGGAATCATGACCTGAAGAAAGGATGTATCAAACATAATAAAATACCTTATATATATATATATATATATATATATTTATAACCAAAAGTGTTCCCACATTTCATATGTAGATAAAATAGATACATATTGTAGTCGCAAATGTAAGTACCCAAATACCAAACTATAGCTTCCACACAACAACATTCCCATGTTCCAAGATAGTATGTCTTAGCATGGTCCACATAATCATAATAGAAACCTGAAAATAGATTTTTATATATTTGGAGATCAAAAAAGTATACTATTAAAAAAACAATATATCTCATCCACATGTTCAAGGATTATACAAAAGAACCCATGATAATGATGTTGAACCGAACAACACAGATAATGCATACTATCCATAAAACCTACATTTCCCAGGAATGCTAACCAAATAATGAATCCATGTAATATAATATAATATAAATCACATTGATGATAGGGCTTCCAAAACCACTTTCCCATTAATTAGAATCTCTCACACCACAATTGAATATTTCATGTTTCCCTCTCCTCTTTCAAATAAACTACTTCATATCCCACCCACAGTCACCTGGGCGACTCCTGATAACACATCATACCCACCCACACCAATGCCCTAAATAAACATCACATTCCAATGAAACCTATTACTACCTATCACATCTCATCCTAAAGACACATGGGACTACACATCATAACACTCTTGACAACACATGTGCCATTATCACCTGGAAGAGGGAATATATAAGAGCTGGTGGCCACCCATCCATCATTCCATCAGGATATTAAGAAATAGACCCTCCCACGTTATAATGAGGGTGTTTATTCATAGTGTTATACAAGGGTGTTATGAATATAGAAATCGTAGGAATACATGGATTATATACATAAATATAAATATAATCACACAAGAGCAGGATATGAATTAAAAATAACAACCTCCTTAAAACATTTCTCATATTGTTGATAATTCTAAATGAAAATAACCAAAAAATAAAAAAACAAATCACATATTTTTTTAGTCATAAATTTTTTTAATTCTTTTTAATAATTATCCAATACTAAACATTTCTATTAACAATTTTATATATTCATTAAACAATATCATTTTTATAACCACCCATTAAACGTAACATTTAAATCATTATAATGTATTAATTTTTATACATGGTTATTGATCATTTCTCCATCCATACCTACTAGGAAACTATTAAAGTTCAATACATATCGAGTAACATTACAACAACCCAACATTCATATATATTCCTCCTTCCACAATAGACCCGCAACACAAAAACCGCACAACAACCATCATTTTATCCCTATTTCATAAAACATCTACTCCACTTCCCTTGTATATCATAATATAGTTATATCACATGCATCATATGAACAAATCCAACCCAAATCTCAAATAAATTTCCAAAATCACGTTAAAACACATACCATATCAAAAGATATATTTATATTTATCAAGGCCGTCTTCATTAATTTAACTTTATTGATTAATTTTGTTATCCCACAAGACATATGGGAAAACATTTTATTAACCAAATGTATGGGGTTAATCAATTTAATAATAAATAATTTGAAAATCCACATAACATGAATTTCGTACTTTATATCATCACCATCATAAGAGGGGACCAACCACATCCACAATTTTGAATTGTTAATTTTTACCATATAATTCATAACATCAAAATATTAAAATTCAAATCATTCAAAATATATATGATCATACATCACATTACCAAACACAATTACATTGAATGTAAATCAAATTTATTATGTTTATTAATAGGTAATCAATAAAACCCAAAAATATGAACATTTACCTACATATACCACATGATACACAATTAATAATGAAAAATTACTCACTTCCTATAAGAAGGGTGACTGACACTACATGATTACACCAAAAGTATAGGTGCATGAACAATATGAACATCAATAGGGAAAAACTAACCAATATTAGGAAAACAATACAAGGAAGAGGATCTTAGGGAAATCTAGTCTGAAGAGAAATCAAGACTAGAAGAACAAATGGAAGGATATCTCAGTGTTAGAGAGATCAGAGTCGGGACGAATGAAATTAATATAGTTTTATTTACCATTAAAGGTATATCTGATTAGAATAATGATTTTTGACCTTTTAAAAGCCTTTATATAGTTATAAAATTAATTATATGGTTCATTTATTTTTAAATGGATTAAAAAACACTTAAATATTTAATTATACTCACTTTATGTCAATGAATAATGTCACAAGGGAAATACATGAACAACGAGAAAACTCAGGAAATTTGGAAAACTATTGAAATGATGCACAGTCGTCACCAGGATGAATCACCACTAGACACATCACCATCATATAAGTCCCCAATAGTGATTCACCTCTAATGATCCACCCATAGATGACTCACTACCAGTGAGTCACTTCCAGAAGAGTCACCATGAAAAGTCCATCTCCAATCATTTACAACATGATATGTCACCACCAACATGTTACTGTATGATGAGTCACCTCCAGTGAGATATAAATCGGATGAGCTACCCCTAGTATGAGATACCTATATAGAAAGCCACAATGATTATTATATGAAACCAGAATGAACAATTAAAGAATGTGATACATAAAAAATGAGATACTATATTATGACCTGAAATGTGAAAATATTTTGGAATGTGTTAAATTTGAATGAATCACATGTCCAATTACCCCTATAATCCCATAGGAACCTCTAAAAATATTTTTTCCAATATTAAATTCCATTAGGTTTGAACCATTTAATCATAACCCACTCCACTATTATTGACCTCATTGATTCAATACCAAACTAAAAGAAAATAAAGAAAGGATCCATACAATCATCCCTTGAGATAACTGTCAAGGACCACATTACCCCAAAACATCACCACCAATAAAAATTGAAACACAAAAAATCATAAAAGTTTCCAATCATTCAGTCGTAGAAATATGAATCATAAACTTCCATCCTCCATGTCAAGATAGTATCCACTCTGTTTGGCACTGACACACCCTCATTGGTTCAACCGCATCATAGTTGAATATGTCTTGATTAAAAAATAGGTTTTTATATTTTTATCTTCTTAGATAATATTCAAGAATCACACAACACAATTAAAATAATATGGAAAACAACATTTCATATAAAATACCAAGGTATCAACATCACATAACCATGAGAAAAGGGAATGGAAAACTACAAAATACTCAGGTTACAGGGCCCACATATACGTATCATACTCCCAATTACTGTACTCTAAACCAAAATTTAGAAACACCACAAAAACAAAATGAATTTTTTGTCTTCACATATCCTTCAATGGATAATGATGTTTCTCCAATATATTCTTCATGAGGTTTACACCATCATCAACACCTAAATCTTCACATACAATGATGTGGGAGTCATTATGAATATATCAATAGAGTTGAGAGACATGGAATAAATTTTAGACTTATTCTAGTTGATCTGGAAGTGAAAACTGGTAAGATACCTCACCTACATTACCCAAAACATGGTAGGGCCCAACAAACTAGGTTGATAGAATATTTTATTTTCAAAACGTCCATTACCAATGTCGAGGGGAAGACATCAAGTACACATGGTCATCATTCTGGAACTCTACAGGCCTTATCATATGACCATCATAATAGTAATATAATTATTCTTCTATTTTTATCCTCTCACGAACTTACCAATAATTCTCTGTCTTTCTCTAAAAAACCTCAGTATCAATAATTGTCTTCCTCCACAACCTATATTTTGCAAAATGGTGAACTACATAGCCATATGTATAAGGCCTAAAATAGATCGAGATAAATGAAAGAGTGATAAAACTTATTATAAGAGAAATACATCAAAATATTCATATTTTTACATTGACCATTGATGACCATGAATCATTGTAGTAAAATATCCTCCATTTTTTGAATATTCCATTATGGTTGTCCATCTGTCTAAGGGTTGAAAGTAGTCTTTAGGGGAAATAAGGTTCCAATAGCATGATACAATCAACTACAAACTCAGCAGGTAAAATGATTATCCTGATACCATGAAAAAGAAATTGAAATTCAATTTAGTCACACCATCTCTCTACATACCACTTATCGAAAAAATCCCCTATCCCAAATATGTTGATCACTATGAATTTGTCATATTTATTTATCCAATACATGAACACCAGTATAGTCTCAAATTCTCACCTAGATATGGGAATGTAATTGTATAAATACATTAATATGTCATACCATTTACACTCAGGAAGTTTCTGGGGTTTTAACTTGCCTCACGAGACACAATTCTCAGCCTTTAACTACTCAGAAACTCAGAATCATTCCAAAAACACCACCTATATATGCTTTATCCCTATATGCTAAAATTGCATCCCCATGGAATAGTAAATTATGGAAACTCATTGGTTTATCAATAATTGGGATATTTTGAACAAAAACAGAACACCCTTGTCATTAATACTAGAACAAAAAGTCATCCTTGAACGACATCTGGTTCTAACAATCCTCTCACCATCCATATAAAGAATCACAATGGCCAATATTATCATGCATAAACTCTACCAGTCTGTTTCTACACTGATACTCTTATACATTCTAAATAATTTAATACTAAAACAATATCTGAAGAAATTTCTATCCCACTATCTAGCCATGAATCTATGTGTAAGGATTCAAACTCCACCGTCACTCTCCAAGAATATGTAATCTACCAACAAACATCCATATGTGAATTTCTAGTCCATGAATCGGCCCAAACACTCCAATTTCATGCAGTGTAGAGGATCTAAAAAGCATATTATTTAAGAAAATCTATATCCATTCATATTCATAGGTTTATATCACTATAGGAAAAGACCAACCTCGTAATATGTTAATCTGTGAAGACTGCAATGCACTCCCCAATGATGTAATCTATCCAAAATATTTACAAAAAAAATCCTCTACATTATCTATATCATGTGTTGAATAGTTACATACGTGATGCGGTTACTACCAATACCCATTAGAGATAACCACATTATATTGAATCAAGATATATTCCAAGACCAGAAGAGATGTGTCCATAAATAGATAAAACATTAATCCATCATCTACTATTTGATCAAATGGATCACAGACCAACATCTCCAATAAGTAACCAAATGATGCCTCATAATAGTTTTTCCACTTAAAATAATATTTCTTTTACATCATTATTGTCAATGGGGATGAAGATCGAGATAAATTGGTCACAATCATAAAATAATATTATGTAATACCAAGGATGATACAAAGATCTACCACATTCTTGGGTGCCACCGATGAATCAACTGCCACAAAATTTGATTGTTCTATAGAAACACTTTAATGAGACTCCAAATTCCATAGAAAAATCACCTCTACTCTTAGAAACAATCACTTGGGAAAAATTCCATAGGGATGGTGGAGATGAAGATCCTTTACAATAGTTATGTGATTCTCACCAAGATCCCCCACTAATAAGTTGTCTATCAAAACATAATCGATGAAAATAGTGATGAACTGGTCTAGGAGCCGATGAATCTCAGAGTTCATGAGACCCATGATCACATCTACAACATTAATAATATATAATGAAATGACTACATACATGATGTTTTGATACCTACATCTGATGGAAATACTCATGATATCACCCACTGTCACCCATTTCTGATAATATTCATAACAAATGATCAGCATAAGAAACCAAATCTTTCCTCTCATCTGGTCAAAAAGAACAATGATCCATAGAAGAGGAGAGTGATTGTTTATCATCACGTGGTTAAACCATATCTTTTATATCTATAACATTATAATACCATCCCCTTTCATAAAAAACAACACTAGATATCCCAAATAAAACACACTAGGACAGATAAATCCTTTTGCATCATATAATTTATTTGAATTATCTACTCCATCATCATGGAAGTTGTCAAGAAATAAGGATCAATTAAATTATGTGTAGAACCATACTACATATCTGTCCAAAAATAATTTTCATTTCTAGGAGGTAGTGAAATATCCTATTTGGGGAAAACCCATGAATTTAATAACATCCTTTAGAGACTCATTTTTTTCTATGTCTGCATATTTTCTAGAAAAGTCTTCAACCATTGAATGCAGGGGCTCCACAAGATTACTATACACCTGATAATTCTTCTCACCATCTAGTAACCATGTGTTGGACATGCACATATAAAAACACCATTCTCAACAAGAATATAACAAAAAATAGCACATGTGAAATACAACAATTTGATGTCAAGAATTACTTCATATGGATTCATCTAAAGAAATAAAAGATCCTCATGGTATTGATGCATCCCCACCATCAGTATACACCCCAAGAAAACATCAAAAAAGATAGCCTATCCACTGATTGGAGTAGCTATCACCCAAGAAATGAAAATCCTTTCTAATTCATGTCTAATAGAATGGAATAATGAGGGTGAAATAGACTATTTTGAGTCTCTTGAATAAAATAAAGAACATACAAAGGTAGAAAATAAACTAATCTAACATCAAAGGATCCATGGACCATTTGGGGATTCTACATATATTACATAGAATATACCCTACCTAGCTCCCTTGCATCTCTTTTGATATAATCCTCCATGGCCATTATTTTGTGGAGGTTTCTATGATTTAGAAAAATCCATATGTTGTTTTATAACATATCCAAATTCACATGATGATGATATAGATTACTTCTACATCTGTTAAAATGTCCTTGCTAGTATCTACTATTATGGCTGACATTGAAACTATCTACCTTGGACAAACTGGTCTATAGTACCCAAGAGGAACTGGTCCATAATTGTAGAGTGAACACCACAAATGAATTTTTTTTTTCTAAAATCCAACCAGAAAGGCATGATAACCAAATGTTCAAAAGGGATATTCAGGAGGTCATATCCTGACTTGTTGAAACCTAAAAGTCAACAACACCATTGGATTTCCCAATACAACTCTACTCCTAATGAAACCCTATTGGTTCACCTGTCATATAAAATCTCATGTTGATGGAATCAACATGATCACCTCTCAAATATTTGAAACCTATAGGTACATCAGAATCATTAAAACTGTAACTCTATACTAGATCATGGGATGATGTGCCTCTTCAAGACACCCCACTCGTCACTCCTCATCCATTAAAATATTTCGAGAAAATCATAGAAGGTCCATAAACACAATCAAATTATCCCACAGAGACAAACCTTACTATAGAAGGTAGAGTATCTCATGTCTCATTTTAGCATTCAAGGTCACTGAATGGGACTCCACATTAAATTCATTCTAGAATTCCACCCATGAAACTTGTTCCTCCATATTCTCATCAAGGAATTTCATTCACCAATAACACACATATTCTTTTATCTCACTATACACTAAATGATTTTTTACATCATTGGGTCTTAAGTCCTACTGAATTTGATATTCATCTCCATTAGCCAACTCTTTTTCCCAATATTAGAAACAATCCCGTTTTACTTTTCCAAAGTCGGAATCTAAAAATTACACAACATAATATTCCTTTGACGATTACCTTATCCATATCTACCCTTTGTTTATCAACTGAGTCCCCATGTTGATCCCCCACATCCGGAACCACAAGCGGTTGATGAATAAGAGCCATAGTTGAAATAGAAAGAAGTACTCACTATTTCCAATATTATTTATATATAGAATAATATATTTTTATTATCTCTTATCCATATTATTAATATTATCTATTTAAAAATTCATCAAAAACCCCAATTAAAATAACAAAAAAGTCATCATGATATATGAAAATCTATTATGACTCTACCATGAAAGCATTACTATATCACTTTGTCGTTAAATAATCATATTTTATATGCACTGGATCATAGGGTCCTAAAATCCAATATCCATGTCGTTATACATATCCTATGTCTCACACCAAGGACAAATAACACCATTTACATACCAACCCATGGAAAAATCACATTCCTTATCTCCAAAATAATCCTATCACTCAACCATCACATCAAAAATAACTATTTCATGACCCATACCTCCAGATATACTCCTACTAGGGTTGAAATAAAAAAGGTAGATGGTTATCCCTGGTTCTTGTCACCATGTTTGATACTAGAACCAGAGGTGTATAAATATCTGATTCATGAATTCATTACCCACTATATGGGGAAAAAGATTGGGAGATAGGTTGTATCAACCATAATAACTTCATTGATATATATTTACATATGAAAATACAAAAACAATCCCACAATGTTCATGTAAATAAAACTAATACAAATAAAATTATCAAATGTAACTACTTCAAAATACATCTAGAGTAGTAACACATCAATTATACCATGGTATGAGCTAGTAACATTCTACCCATTCTATATAATCCTATATAAAACCTGAAAAATGGTTATATATATGTAGAATCTTCATATAGATATGCTTAGTACTAAAAAAAATTTCTCTCATACACATGTGGAAGTATCCTACTAATGCCCCCATCAGAAAGCAGTAGAAACAAAGAGATCCTAAGAAGTAGACATGACATAACACAAAAATCACCATGGATTCGTCCCCAAATAACACATCCAAGTAATATTTTATAATATAATGAATATTGATGATTGGTTTCCATTCACTACATTCATATTGATTTTACTCACTCACACAACAATGCCAAATATCCTATCACTATCACCTATTTATAATAAATCACATCACATACAAATCACACATATCTACTCCACATGTGACCACCCATCCATTAAGAACACACATTTTCCATCATAACACATCAAATCCCGTAGACACATGGGAACATATATCAAAACTCATTCTGATGAATCCTAGGAAAACACATCATAAATTAGGTGAAGACACATGAGCCACAATAACTTAGAAGTGGGACCATTGAAGAGTGGGTGAAAAACCCTTCATTTTACCACCATGATGTTGGAAAAGACACCCTCCCACACAAATATGTGGGTGTTAGCACAGATTTCTCGACATGGTTGTTGTTAATATAGATGTAAACGAAACATATATTGTATAACCACATATATATAGAAATGAACAAATGAATAACCTATGTATTTACAAAAAAACAACATTGAGACTTCCTTATATTACAACATCTATTAAATGTATAACACATAAAATGAAAAACCAAATAACCTAATCATTTCCAGTCTTTAACTAATTTTAATAAAATTTTAGATTCATCATTACCAAATCATTCTATTAGAACATGTACAAATTTATTTTATAAAATCATTTTTATAACCATCTATTAAACATGTCATTTAAATAATTATCATGTAATAATTCTAGTTCATGAATATTAATCATTTTTCCATACATACCAACCTGAAATATCTCAAAACACAACACATCGAGAAGCATATCAACAAAAAAAACCAAAATCAAATTCCACCTTTTTTACAATCCCACCACAAAACAACCTCAGAACTATCATCATTGTACCAATACTATATAAAACACTTCATACACGTCCCCTATTTATCAAAACATAGTCATATCCCATGCATCATATCACTAAAGATAGATCGTAGCTCATAATCATGTCATAATGATGTTACAGTACATACCATATCAATACATATATTTTTATTTAGCAAGTCATCCACAAATTAATTTCACCTTGTTGATTAACGATGTTGTCACACAAGCCAAATGATCCTAGAGAATCCATTTAATGAGATGGATTTATATAATTATTATTTTTAATAATATGTGATGTTAGTAAGTACAAAACAAGTATTCCATAGTTCATATCTTCATAAGAACAAGAATGGACCCCTAATAGACAATATTTTAAAAGTGTAATTTAGCCCACACATTTCATTACATAAAAAAATAGTACAAATCACATAATAGTTGTAAGATAATATGTCACATTCCACAAAACCTTTATGTTGATTTAAGTCCAAATTTTGTAATTATTTTTTCTAATTTGGGAATAATAATATGTATAAATACGAACATTTATATACACATCCTAGATGAAACATAAAAAATAAATACAATGAAAATCTTATAGGGAATAAAAACGATCAACCTAGCCATGTTTCACTAAGAATAGAGTTTTGTATGTAGTATGATACTCCATACAGAAAAAAACAAACTACATGAAAAATCTCCAATAAATAAGGAATTGGGATTGTATTATCTCAAGATAATGTCAAACCAAAACACTAAAGGGAAGGGTATCTACGATTTAGAAATATCTGATCTAAGACACATGTATTGGATATTGTTGTAATTTATATAAAAGGTTGATCTGATGAAGGCAAACAATTTGACTATTTAAAGGCCCTAAAAATTTAGTACATTAATGATATTATTGATATAATTTGAATCTGTTTCCAAACTACATAAATATTTAATTAATCAAATTTTATTTCAATGAATGTTGTCTAAAGGAAAAAATTGGAACAACTAAAATGATATGGATATTTGGATAAATGTTGTAATGAGTAGCCACAACTACAAGGATGAGTAACCATCTGATGAGTCACTGATATAGTTCTCACCGCTAGATGTGTCACCACTAAACAAGTCACCACCAGGTGAATCACAACCAGTTATTCCCCACTAGAAGAGTCACCACCAGTGAGTAATCGCCAGCGAGTCACTACTAGATGAGTCAGTGCTAGAGAGTTACCACATGACGAGTCACCGGTAGCAGCCTACTTACATGATGATCTATTATAATGATGAGATACATCTAGAATGATGTACCTCTAGGATTGGAGTCACCAGTAGCAGCCTATATACATAATTATCAATTAGAAGGATGAGATACCTGCAGAATGATGTACCCCCGGGACGAGATACTAATAGAATGATTTACCACAAGAATGAGCTACCATAATAATTAGGAAACACTATTATGTCGTACCACTAAAATAATCTATACCATGAATGATATACTATTTGAAAACTAGAAATTTGGAAACAAAAATTTAATTGGTCACTGTTGGAATGACAAGCATGTACCAAAAAACCACTGAATAACCCTAGAAATGTCTATAAATTATTTTGGGGAAATGTAATGGGCCAGGAGGTCTTATAAGTTTCACAACATTGAGGTATATTAGTGGGGACATGTATTGATAGATTGGTAACAATGGTTTTAGTTTCGTGTTTTGTTCAATTAATGGTGACAGATAAGTTTAGACAACTATGTAAATATGGGAGAAATGATAAGTCACATGTATTTATTACCCCATGTGATTGGATGGTTGGTCCATTATTATTAAAAAGACTCCCAAATAATTAGATTTTGGTTGTATGGTACAGACCAAGGAATGGGTCAGTCATCATTATTCTATCCACCTAGGTTTGAAGTTGTTATACAACAGGATATGCGAAAACTGTAACATGATAATTAAATAATTAATTAATTAATGTTTAAATATTACAGGTTTATGATATTTAACGACATGTTATTTTTATGTAATGGGTATAGGTTGATGTTCTTATTGTTTTTTTTTGTGAATATGATGAGAAGGATATTCCTGCAAATAATAGTATAGAGGTGTTAAATGATGGTTACACATGTTGGGAAAAAATATGTGTGTTTAAATGTTATTCTCAGTAGAATTTTTTGGGATCTATTTTAGATATATCAATAATGTTATAGAAAGAAGAGTTTGAGATTGATTTTAGTTTGATCTATACATAGAATGGGAAATAGTTTTTGTTTTCTATATCAATGTAGTATCGAGAAACAAGGCAGTAGTGCTTCCCATTCTAGGGGGATTGCAACAAGTCATCACAGTTGGGGGAGGTTGTATTAAACTATTCTAGAGAATTCTTTTTCTTATACCTTGATGGTGGTGATATTCCTTGAGATTCATTCCTTTAATCAAATGTTGGTCCACTATTCGATAGTGGGAAGCATAAGTATGACATCATAAAGGGAAAAAATTTGACAATTATATTTGGTTGACATGACTAATATATTTTTAACATAATGTGTAACTCATTTTTTAGTATATGATTTTCAATAGTATTGGGGAAGACACAAAGGTGAAAATGAATAATTGTAATTGTTAATAGTGGCATACACTCTCCATTGTGTTGATTCTCCTATATGAAATTATGAATATCTTTATAATTATAGTTTAATTGAAACAAAAATTCAAAATTTATTTTATGGGGATTCAATTGGATTATTTGGCCAGATATAGGGATTTGTAATGGTTTTCATGAGTGGTTTTATAGCATAAAATTGAGCGGATATTAATAATTAAGAGATGGGTATTTTTTGAATAAAATATTTATTAATAAATAATATCCATGGAATAACATTTAACCTTGTTTTTTAACATTATAAAACATATTTATATTAAAAAAAATTATTAATGACATCAGATCATTTTTTAATATTTATTCAATAGTTTAGTCAAAAGTATGGAAGGAAAAATGATAAATTAATATTTTTATATAATACAATAAATTTTTAGTCATAGAAAGGAAATTTTATGTTTGAAAATTATTTTTATCATAATTTAATGAATATTGTTGAAATATAATATATAATAGATAAAAATTATATCCTATAAAGGATTATTACATTATTACACCATCAATAATGTAATTTAAGATAGACATGTTATGAGAAAAAACTGTATTTTAACTATTCAAATTCAAATTGATGTATTTCAAAAAATTAAAAAAACAAACCTAAGAAAAGAATTACGTGATGACATAAAAAATGATATTCATTTTACCAAAATTAATTTATATAATTTTTAATTAAAAATGTTAAATTTAAAATTATGATCCAAAATGAATACTTTATAATATTGATTTTGAATATTTTCCAATATTTTATCTACAACTTTAATAATGATATTTAATTTTAGGATTTTGAAAAACAATATTTACTAAAATTAATAATAATATATATTATTTATATCAAAATTTCTTATTCTTGAAAAAAATTATTATTCCAACTCTTATGTTACTATTCATATCATTTGGGTTACTATTCCAAATGGTCATGTTACTATTCAAATTGTCATAACACAATTACAACAGTCATATTACCTTATATAAAAACCTATAAATTCCACATTTCATTATTTAAATAAAATATAATGTTTCTATATTTAAATTTTCCATAATATTTCGTATATTATTGACCATTTTCTATTTCTACATACAATCATAAATGGGGGAGATGATTCTAATATATTATGGTGATCCATATATTCCCATTTTAACTTTTCTATTTTATTTTTCATTTATAGTAATAATGATTTGAGTTTTAGTTTTTTTGATTGTTGATTAATATAAACTTATTTAGTATGATTTTTTATTTCATTTTTTGAATTATATTTTATAGTATACTATAACAAAAATATATTTAATGAGACCAATATCATTTATAAATTCAATATTTTTTGATTCCGAAAATGAAATTTCTTACCAAAATTTTTGAATTTTAATATGAATTCACAATTGATATTGTTGATTCCTCTTCAGTTTTTCCTCGGGTTCATGTGTCACATTATCATACTTGTGGTTCCACTAGAAACCATTAACAATGTGTGTTGTATTATTATGTATAAATTTGTATCTATGGTTAAAAAACATCACTCAATTATATTAAAATGATAGCTAAATATCAAGTTATACAACCTCTCTATTAATTACATGTGAGGGCTCAAGAATATATTTATTCAGGAGTGAAACGTGGATCACATCACAAAAATGATCCATACATGGTGTAAGTACATGATAATAAGATAGTTTTCGTATGTGATCAAGGTTCTCAATGTGGCCAATGTACATTTTTAAAAGCAATCAATTCATTATAAGCATCATGAAACTCTTCCATTTTCATAATCAAATTAAAAAAATTTCACAAAAAATGGAGCCATTTCATTTCTATAGATTTTTTCATAGTTCAGTTGTAAACATTGAATATATTTTATTTATTATTTTTATATTGGATCTTATATGTCCTTTATAAAACAAGATATGGTATATGTATCATTATTTCCCTAAAATTATCCCAACAATTTTGATCTCTACAGAGTTTCCCATATATATATTCATATAAATAAATTTTATCACCTGAGTAGAGGTTATGGTCATATGATATTCTATGCAATGGGATATGATTATATTATCCATATTAAATTTAATTTGATTAGGCTCTTAGAATTTCCCTAACCTTATCAATAGTGATTTCTAATTTTCTATCATTTTGAGGATGATAGTTCATGCTAAAAATAAAATTAGTAATAATATCTTATTGATTACTCTTAAAAAATATCGAGGTAAACCTTTTAACAATTTCATAGAAGATAAAAATGTGATCCCCATGTTCTCTACCCACATCCTCCACATATATCATCAAAATAATTTTAGGAAAAAATATATTTTGTAATGGATATAGTGTGATTTCAGGGTGAGTCGATCCACCAAATCCCATAAATTATTAAATGCATTGGATGTTTTACGGATGATTGTGACAAATTCCATAGTTATATTATCTCATTTACCTATGGGTATAGAGAATGGAAGAATCATCCTATTTGACTTATCTCCCTCTCCATTTACATGCCTATACTATGTACAACATGGGTTATTCTCTTCAATATCCTTCATCATGTTGTTCCACCTAGTGTTTCCTCAATGATCATGGTACATTTTGGTAAATCCAGGAAGTTTGGATAAATGATATATAAGTTAATTATCTAATAAATCCATCTTACCAAATGTTGACATATTACACAACAGATCATAACAAAATAATTCACAAAATCATCATCATTGTGAAAATATTGTTCCCTCAATATCATTAAAATTACACCATATTATTATTTTATAGATCATCCCTTTATTCATACAAAATATCCTTATCGACTGATATGAGTTAAATCATATGGAAAATTTATGATGTATTACCTAACATTTTGATATAAAAAATAACCTTTTAATATCAATTTTTTGAAGGTCATCCTCAATATTTATAATGGATAGAGTAGAAGGTTAATTTCTACGATGACCGTTTGGAACCCTATTCCACATTCCATAATGGTAGCGAGTTTTGGAAATAATAGCCCTTGATTATCAATAAACATATTCATTAATACATTTTTATTTCCTTCTATATGAATATATAATTTTTATTCATATGATCACTATACAACTCACACATATCTGCTTAATTATTGTACATCCAAATAAATTAAGAAATGATCCCAACTACTAACAATAGATCCTATATTTAGTAGTTCTACTTAGGATTCATCATGTTTTGTGACACATAGTCAGTCAATTTATAATTTTTAAATAGTACACATCCCATGATTTTCATCGAATCAATGTTTTTTACCTAAAAAAATATCAACATGTTGGTATTGTGATTATTAGTGTTATGATTAGGGTCTTACTATGATCCATATTGATCTCCTCCAATTATTATAGAAAAAAATACATTACCACATAACATGTTAACATAGTTATCAATGTATAATATCATGGGAAATTTCTCACAAAAAATTTATAGTATGTTACGAGGAGATAAAAAATATGGATTTACATGACACTAGTGGTATTGACCAATTCCTTATTTACCTTTTTCAATAATGTGACAACCTAAATTACAACACTTATGATAAAAAACCACATAAATTAGACATAATAAATCCAAAAGGAACATATTATGTACATTGATTACATATCCTCCATTATTAATGTTTCCAAAAAAATACATTGATTATCATCAGGTACCAACCTACTAATTGAAATATAGGAATATCATCGAGAAATGTTACTTCAAATTTTCAATTGTAGAATATAAAGGACATATACATAAAATAAATAATTATTGGTGGGGAACTAAAATTCAATAAGTGAATAACTACTAATTAATAGTTCCTAAACCATGTATGAAATGTATTTTTCTAAAATATAATCATTAATCATCATTAGTTGATGATATCCAGAATGAATATCAATCATTGAGATGTACTAAGCTCTTTATTCTTGGTTAAAAATTTCATTAATCGATGATAATAAAAACTATATTTATATGGGTATCTTGTTGATATCATGATAATAAACACACAACAATATTGACAAAAATGTTTTATTTAAAAATGGCACTAGTGTACACCCAGGTGATGCACTAAGGGATATGAACACTTTCGACCAATGATATTGAAGATATTTATTAAACTCTTTCAGATTGATCTATAAATCCTTTAGGATAATTTTACAATTTGAGTGGATCTAGTTATCATCTCCCGTGAGAAGTGTACATAATTATTTAGGGGAATTCCATGTTTCTCATTAAGAAATACATTAGTGTTTTCCCTAAAAATGGGAATTTTCTTGAGGTTGATACCATCATCCCACTAATTCTTTTTTGAAATGTATTATTCATCAGAGGTTATAAGCACTATAATCATAGATCATTTTTTCAAATGATATTTAATATCATATATTCAATTAAAATGTAATTACCCTCTAATTATCATTGGAATGAGAGTACAACGAGTCATTACTAGGCCTTAAGTGACATCCTCGTGCCACCAAAGGGTGGCATAAATGATCAAAGGTTTCAAATACAAGTGGGGGATGATTTAATCTTTAAGAAGAAAAACTAATAAACCTACCAACCATAACCATACATTCAATATATGATGCATGAAAAAAGGAATGACAACTAAAAAACTACATGTATCTCAAAACCAAATCAATGTAAGTAATCGGGGAGGAATAACCAAGTATCAATGTACATAGAGGATAAACTACCCAAGAATCTCTAAAGACCTCAATACTCCAACATCAACATGCTCTAGGATCCAAAACTACAGAATATCCCAAACATCATGAAGTAGTGCTAAACACGTGAGAAACATTAAATTTTCCCTAGTATTGGATGATAGCATCTTAAAATGCACCCACGTTCTAAATCATGGATGAGTATAAAACTCAGTAGGTCTACCCAATGACTTCCCTACTCATAACACTAGGAATGATGAGTTAGAAATATTTATATAAAACATTTTATAAAACACAATTTCTCAAAAACAGTTTATAAGAAAATATAAACATGTTTCCAAAACCGTTCATTACCAATGAATTCAACTGAATTTGAAAACAAATTCTCGAGAAGGATATTTTTCCAATAAAATAATTAAACAATCATTACAACTATTTCAAAATATCCCTTTATCAGCATACAAACCATTCCTAAAACACATGAAATGAACCGTAATGCTACGTTATGACAATTATATACTCTTGAGCGGTTCTCATCGATCTACCAAGTCATCACATAGTAATTGATTTACATTTTCAATTTACCCTTGGGAACTAAGAATAATGTTGTATTTCATCCAAGCCCTATATATGCGATTCTCATGTTCCATTAACCCTTTATCAATGGGTACATGGTCATATTTCATCCAACCCCTGTATATGCAATGTGAACACAAACCCAATATGCCCAATGATCATGCCAAAACAATCCTTTCAATAAAAACACCTATTTATTTAAAAGTAAATCCGTTAAAACCATTTAAATGAAAAACCATTTCAATAAAACTATATTTTTACTGAAAAAAATTTCTATAAAAAACTGCTTTTCATCAACTATTTATAATTTCTTGAAAATCCATAATTTAAAATCATATTTTTAAATTCATGAAACTAAATACTATTTACACAATTATTCACAAAGATCACACAATTTCACAAAAAAACATTAATAAAAAAATGAATAATTTTCAATTAATTTCACAATAAATAAAATAATTTGAATCTATGACAATCAATTCTATAATGATAATTTGTGAGAGAATCTACCTACCTCGAAGGTTTCGACAAAAGTCGACAACAGATGAAGAACACATGAGAAGGCGGGTTAATTCTCCATGAATGTAATAAGTTCTCTTTTCCTAGAATTATCATGATTTAAAAATTAATTATTTTATATCCAAAAACCAAGATCAACTATCTATTGATTCGTATATGGGGAATAATGGAGATCAGAGATGTAGATATAAGATGATCTAAGAAAACGTGACAAATTCGGAAAGAATGGAGACATACCTCAAGAATCAGACTCGAAATCTGCAATGGAAGGCTCTAGGATGGCTCTATCTCATGTGGGTATGGTTCTCCAGCATTTTACGAAGAGTAATCTCAAAATAGGTGAGCTTTGGAGCCAAAACGAAATATATTAAGAAAATACGAGTAAGCTCATAGAAAATAGAACATATTATTGACCTCTACGTAAGGTTATACCACACTGTTTGGGATAACCATTTATGGATTGTACGACTCTCCTTTTTGTCCCTACACTCCTTATAAAACTCCCAAACTAACCAATCATTCTCCTTTACCCTTCTTTTGGAAACACATGTTTAGGAAACATCCCACTTTATTGAAAAACTAAAATTTATAGAAACAACCCACATTGTGGAAACACCCGACATTATAGAAACCACCCACATTATAGAAAAACTCAACATTATGGAAACACCCATCTTTATGGGAACTATATATATTATAGAATGTCTTTATTTTATAAAAATTATCTATTTATTGGAAAATCTCTATTTTATGGAGACTCTTAATTTTATGGGAACTCGATATTTTATGAAAACACTCTATTTTATAGAAAACCAATCAATGACACAATAATTAAAAATACAAGAGGAAAGGGGTTATGTAACCAAAACTAGGGGTACTACATTTTCCCCACCATTGTTCTTTCCATCCCTGTAATGAATTAAACCCTCGCTGGACAAAAAGAGTTTCGCCGACTTCTATTTCATTTCATTTTCACATTCCCACATCACTTCTTGAATCTGACGATGCTTCCATAGGACCTGGACTAGCCAGATTCTTTTCCCATGAAATACATTCTCTTGTGTATCTATGATCCAGACTGGGATATATACCAGTGATACATCCAATTCTAGCTCAACATGATCCTATATGATGATATGGTCAGTATCAGTATGATTCTTCTTTAACTAGTTTACATATAACACATTATGCACCGAAATATACAATAGTGGTAATGGAAAATTATATTCCACATCTCCAACATGTTTCAGTATCTCAAATGGGCCAATTTATATAAGAGATAACTTTCCCATCTTTCCAAAATGACGATGTACAAGACTTGGAGTGATCCTTAAGAAGACATGATAACCCAAAATGAATCACAATGGTCTTTGATGGTGACCCGCATAATATTTATAACGACTCTGAGCCATCTCCATCCTCTTTCTAATAAACTGGATCTTCTCCACTATTTCACGGACATGTCTTGGCCCAACTATTGATGTTTGGCCCGTTTCCACCCTGCATAGTGGATAATGACACAGATGCTCATACCGTGCTTCAAATAGAGCCATGGGTATCATGTCATGATAAATGTTATTATATGATAACTATATTATGGTTATATTATCCTACCATGAGCTACAAAAATACATTAAAAGATCTCATAACATGACATCCACCGTTTTTATAATCCACAAAGATTTTCTATTTGTATGAGGATGATACGTCATGCTCCTTGTAAACTGATTCCCAAGGGCATACTGTAAGGATTTCAATAAATGAGACTTAATCAAATGATCTCTATATGAGAATATTGACACAGGTACACAATGCCTCCTTGGCACTTCCCAGATATCGATTTTTGAACGATCCTCCAGCATATGAGTTTCATGAATAGAGATAAAATGGGATGACTTGGTTAGATGATCCACTATCACCCAAATGAAATTTCGTTTCTTTACCATTCATGGAATACTTGTAAAAAATATAATTCAATCTGATACCATTTCCACACTAGGATGGGAAGATATTGTAACATAGCAGATGGTCTCTGATTCTCTTCTTTAACCTACTGATAACTTATGCACTGTGAGACGAACTTAGCCAACTTCCGTTCAATGACGCACCACAAAAACTGCGCCTTCAAAGCATTATACATATTATGTGTACCTGGATATACCACACATCTCGAACGATGGTAAGCATGAATGATTTGTTCTAGACCAACCGTATGTATGAAAACATGATCTCTAAGAAACAAAATTGAACCCCCATTAAGTGTACATCCCTCAATGGTCTCCCCACTATTGATATTTAAACATAAAACCAGACATTCAACATCAGATGATTGTGCATCATTGATCAATTTTACTAAAACATGAATTAGATTAGATGAATAGAAAACTGTAACATCACCTCGGTTTTCACATTCCCCATGCATTTCTGCTAAGACCGACATCAACTAACATTCATATAAAGCTTCTTTCACCAACTGATAATATGACTTTCTACACAACGAATCTGCCACCGAATTTCCATTCCTTAGTTTGTACATAAAATAAATTTCAAACATTTGGAGATACGTTACCCATATACTTTTCTTAGATTCAAATCATACTATGAGAAAATGTATTTCAAGATTTTGTGATCCATAAAAACAGAAAATTTCTCCCCAGTGAGATAATGTATCAATGAATTTTCAAGCATGGATGACTGTAAGTAACACCAAATAATGGGTTGGGTAATTATTATTTTGCAAACTTAGTTTCCATTAACAATAAGCAACCATATGATATCTTATCATGTGAAAAAAACACAATCTTGATCCCAAATAATCGTAATACACCAGATACCCATGTCCTGATTTTAGAAAGATCGTGATAGCTGTTGATGTAAGATGATCATTCAGTTCCTGGAATGTCTTTTAACATTCCACTATCTTGTGGAATAGAACATTATTCTTTGTCAGAGTTATCATTGTTGATTCTAGTCATGTGAAATCCTACCCAAATTACTAGTAGTAACAATATAGACATTGAAAACATCGTATCTCGAAAAACTTATTCAGTGGTTTCCAAGAGTTAACTACTTCGATATTTTAAGGATCAACAGAAATGAATTTCTCAAAAATGAAATATAAAAAATGTACTTATTGTATCAAAAAATCACACATTAATAATTTGTCATAATGATGATGTTCTTTAAAGAATTGTAACATTGTTTCTAGGATCACCTCATTGCCAGCCCATGTCTTGGAATAGACCAAAATGTCGTCAACAAACACCATAATAAAATAATCTAGATATTGTTAAAATATATAATTCATTAATTCCATGAAGACCATTGGTTCATGAAATAAAACAAAAGGAATTACTGTAACACCCCAAGCTTCCATTGTATGATTCTCTTTGATTAATTGAGTAGCATGTGTTGTATGCAACTTCGAGTTCTAACACATACCACAACCAATCAAAATAGCCATTATGAATGGTAATACACACTTTTCCAAATTTTATAAATTTTATCATTCAAAATGGACCTCATTTTTGGATTTTGAATATCGAAATTATCTTAGGGTGAATTTTTGGTACCATTCGGATAAATTTCATATCTATGAATAGTGAAAATTACTAAATTTTAATTAAAAAGAACATTTTTAATCGAAATTACTAATAGTGATAAATTCTGAATTTGAGTGATTTTAGAGTATGATTAGAATATATATTTTCTATTTAATCCAATGTTGGTCATCAGACAAAATTTCACATTTAAACTGGACATAAGCAAGTCCCAATCTTTTGATATTTACTATCTCTTAAAAACAAGCTTTTTGTTTTAGAAACGTTAATTAATTTTAAATTAATTTCTTCCACTTATGTGTTTTTTATTTTGTAAAACGATTTCCATATTTAGAAATAGGAGGTCCAATTTTTGTAAATATGTATCTTTTATTTTTTATAAATTTTGAATATTTACTTCGGTAAATATTTTATTTACCGTAGTTAAAGTTTAAATCCGGTAAATAAGGGTAAAAATAATATTAGTATAATAATAAATTACCCTAAAACGTGTCCTAACCATATTTCTTTAAATATGTTTGACCATGGGATTATTTGGGTCGATTTTGGAACACCATGAATCCACTTGTTAGTGGGAATGACACATTATATTAATTAAGTTAAAGTAAATACAAATATGAAATAAGCATATATCTTTTAGAAAAAAAATATTTACATAGGGTTATATATGTTATATTTTCAACTATAAATATTCATTAGAAATCTAAAAATATTTACTAAATAATTTAATTTTATTTATTATTTTTAGAAATTGAATAATTAAATTTATTTAGGACACAATAATGATGCAGTATTTTCCTTATTAATGGAAGAATAAAATAACTGGTATTATAAATTTTAATATATATATAATTCGAAATATTATAAGCCATAAACGAATTATATTTGTTAATATTACATTTTAGGATTTATTAAATTAATTTGTTTCGAATTACTTAAAATTTTAAGACTTTAACAAAAATTAATTATTAAATAGTTTCAAAATTGACAAAAAAGAGTTTTTAAATCAAATATTATATCATTAATGCATATTCTATTTCTAAAAATATAAGGATTAGACAAAGGAGTTATATAATTATATATTTATTATTAATGGACCACTTGGGGGTCTCTTGGAAGTATATAGTACGTTTATTAACTATATAATATAAAAATACAAAGAGACATGGTAAATGTCAAACTATTTAACTAAGAGATAAATCTAAATGAGAAGGTTAATATAGTGACCAAAACCAATATAAAATCTATTTGTTGAGTGTTTTTAGAAATATCCACACCATATACATTGAATTATCAACTTTGGTGCTATTATAAACCGAATATTAATTTATTATAAATTAATACTTTATGTTTTTTCTAAGGAGCCCCTCCCCCCCTTATAAAAGGACAACACTTCTAACAAATTTCTCACACCTCTCATTACTTTTGGCTCATCTAAACTTTGCCCAATTAATATACCTAGATACCTATCCTCATCCTATAATCCTTATATTAGGCATAAGTCATTTCAAGGGTCCTTTTTGGTTCAAACCAAAGGGAGTTTCGCAAATTAAAGGTAACAATTTCTCTTAGGTTTTTTTACTTCTCCAACCCCTAATCTCTTCTTATTATTTCCTTTTGTAACAAAACCAATATCATAAATATAATGGGACATTGTTATGAATGTATTCGAACTACACTTAAACACACATTCATCTAATTGGTTAAAAACAAAATGTTTCTTATGGATGTCAACCAAACGTCTCCAGAAATGATGATTGTTCAATTATCTCATACCACCTCTAATGGTGTCCATTATGATGGACCTATAATTAAATATGATATTTATAATATTTATTTTATATAAAATCTTCCTTAATTCCATTTTATATCATACCATTATTCGTTTCATGTTGTTTATATGTACGATAATTTCATTTTAGGAAGTGCGGACTACCGTCCCATGAAAGTGATACGACTCGTTCATACAATACATGGAACTTATAAAAGATTTCATTAATGAACATAAGTAAAACATATAAGATATTATATTATACATTAATTATAATATACCTATGAATCATTTTCTTTTGATTCCTTTTAAAATGAAAAATTAAATGGAAGTAGCGTTCCTGCGTACGTACAAGTTACTGTCTCCACGACCATGATGAGAATCATTTCCCCATAATATTCATTCAAGAGTAATTCTAGTTTGACGATTAAAAGTAATTTTTAAGGACTTAATGTAATTCTGGGTATTAATTAGATACATCCTATCCATCACAAACACAACTTACTTAACGTTGCATATAAAGAAAAACGAATCACTTGACACCCGAAACGACGATAATACTAAAATATTATAAACAAATAAATATTAAAATATCATATATGATGTCATATTTATGAATATGATTCATGTATAATTTAATTACAATGATTTAACTATTATACAGGAGGTTAACCTACACTCTATCAAGTAAAAGTACTAGGTAAGGGTTTATTTCACAATCTCTTCAGTATCTGAGGTTGTTTATACGTAATTTTCTACTGGGACCTCCTTATCATCAACATCCTTGTTTCTTAAAAATGTATTCCAAAACATTTTTAATGTTTATTGGACTATGGGTTAATTTAATTTATACCCTTTTTTGTCTTTTTATAAAATGGTTTGAAGGGAATCATTCCATTGTTTTCCAAACAAGGTCCTTTTTAACCTTTTCTACAAAGTTAATGTAAGAATGTCTTTTTAACTTATAAGGTGGGTGCGGCTATTTTCCACCATTATATGTATCACCCTAGGTAAATAAAAATATGAAATTTTCATATTTATCCATATTTTTGAATAATATTTTAATATAACTTTAAAGGGGATGCTATTCTCGATGGCGTACCCAATACGCAACAACGAGTTTCTTGGAAATCTTAAGTTACACTCTAATAATAAAATAATATTATTTTAAATATTAGTAAACGCCTAGCTATTTTAATGGCGGGAATTAATGGAACTAACTAAAAAATGATTATATATGTTTTACAAATATTTTTACTTTTATCCAATAAATGTTATAGGCTTAAAATGTGAATGAATCCAATTTTAAGCATAAATATTCAAATATACTTTAAAATGTCGATTAACCACCTTTTGATGGAGAACATCTTTTAAATAAACTTTTTGACAATTTTATGTGTTACATTTGACAAAATAAAATTCTTCTTTAGAATTGGGACATCAAAATTTACTTTGTGTAAATTTTTGGTATTTTTCTGATAATGTTTATTTTTTAATGAATAGTGAAAAATGTTGTATTTTAATTCAAAACCAATTTTCAATCTAATTTATTTATATGATTATATTATCTTTTTAATTGGTTTTAAAGTGAAATTTTAATATATTTTTACCATTTAATCCAATAGTGTTCAATGGAATTAATTTCACTTTGAAATTGGACTTAAACTAGTGTCAATCTTGTAATAGATATTGTTTCTTAAAAACACGCTATTTGTTTTGACAGCGGGAATTAATTATTAAATTAATTAATTCAACTTATATGTTTTTAATTTTCTAAAATATACATCATTTTTAAATTCTTATTATCAAATATATCTTAGGTTTAATTTTTGGTAATTTTCTGAAAAACATCGATTTTTGATGAATAGAGAAACCACTAAGTGGTAGTTAATGAAACTGATTTTTCATTTAAATGGAACTGTACCACTTCTGTGATTTGATTTTAAAAAATATGACATACATAGTTGTCATTCTAATGTAAAATGTGGTTCAATGAGATTAAAATAATTTTTTTGGTGAACAATAACTTTTAAGTTTTATTAATCGAGATTAAAGGTAATTAGTGTAATTTAAGGTAAAAATAATGTTTTAATAATATGAAATGTCCTTGAAACATGTCATAACCTTATTTTATGAGTCATGGGCAACCAATAAAATCCATGGGTCAACTTGGGGACCCAATGGAGCAACTTTGTTTGGAAAATTACATTAATAACATTTTATTTAAAGTTAATATTAAAATGTCACAAACATTGTTGTTTTACTAAAACAATTTTTACATGAGTCTATACAAGTCATATTTTTTACTATAAATTTTCATTATAAATATAAAAATATTTCCTTCATCATGATATTTTTTTTATAATATTTAGACATTAGATAAATTTATTTAGTTATGACACCGTGATGATGCAGTGATTACCTCATAACTGAACGATTTAAATAAAATGAAAAGATAGGGTGAAATATAAGTCGTACACTTGTCACAAACATATTATATTGGTGGATTTAGAAACCTTATCACCTTATCCTGGAAATATATCCTTTTGAGAATTTTAAAATCCGAAAATCATTTTTATAATAAAGTAATATTCTATAACTTTAGAAGAGTGCCCCTCCTCTCCTCTTATAAAAGGCCCCCACATCTACCACCTTAAACAAACCTCTCAAGCATTGGGCTCGGCCAACCCCGGACCATATAGTCTCTCCACATCCCTCTCTTCATTATTTAAGCCTCACCTTTGGGATGAATATTTTCCAAGGTATCCTTTGAGCTCAAATCAAAAAGAGTTACCCGATTTAAAGGTAATGTCTTCCCTTGTGTTCTTTTGTTTTTTTTTTCTTCTCCAACCCTATAAAATATTTTTATTCCTTTCCATTGTAACAAAAAAAGTATCTTCAATATACTAGGATGTTTTTATGGGAAGGATTTGAGCTAAAATTACACACACCTTCTTCTAATGGTTAATGAACATACTTTTTCTGTGGATGGCGAATTTCTACCTCACGAAACGGTGATTGTTCAATCTTCTCTTAACAAATTTCGTGGTGGAAATTATTATTTAACTATATTTTATATATATTATATATATGGTATTTATTTTATCTATAAGATTCTGAATTTTATATTTAAAACATTCCTTTATGCATTTCATGTTGTGCAAATGCGATAATTTCATACGAGGAAGTGTGGACTACCGCCCCCTCAAGTGATGTGACTCGTTCATGCAATACATGGAATGTATAAATAATTAAATTAGTGAACATATGTGACCTATATAACATACATATTATACTTTAATTATAATATATATCTCTCTCAATTATTTTTAATTCCATTAATATGACAAAGAAATGAATGTAGCATTCATGTGTACGTATGGCCTACCGTCTCCATGAACGGTGCATTTCATTTATTTTTATCTCCAAATGTTATGGAGTAGTATAAAATGAATATTTACTTTATATATATGATATTTAAATCATTAATACTATTCTCAAGATGATTTACTTATAACTACATGGACAATCATTTTCAAACAAGTTCATTTTTGACTCATGTACCAAACGTCGACAAAAACGTCTGATATGAACCCACATTATTATCCAATTAATATAACATTATAATATGTGATATGAAATGAATAATAATATTTAAAAGAGGTCCTTAAGAAATTATAAATTGACCAATGTTTATTATTCCGGAATATAATGAAACGAACAAGACAAGTCAGACTTGAGGTAAGGGATCCAACCTCTCTCTTTCTTTTTAAGTACTCTCTTTTATGTCATTTTTTTAAGCTCATCTTTCATATGATTGGGGATGTTATTTTATATTACTCATAATGTAATTTTTATGTTCATATTATTAGAGACCCTATTTTATCTCATAAATCCATTTTTGGAAGTTTTAAGTGGTGCCGTTAGGCTGCCGAGTTTTCGTAACAGATTTTTTCATCTCACTTTTTTTCTCAGGACATTTATGCTACGTTCGCCAATATTTCCTTTGATTAGTGTATGTAATGCCCAATATTATACAATTTTTGTAGTATAATTTCATTTATGGTTATTTACATCTTCATTGTTTGACCCTTCTTCCATGGGGTGTACGTTTCGAAAGTTACCCAACTTAGTAAGGGGACTTTTCACCCTCCTCTTTTTAAAAGACTTATTTTGTTATGTCTTTTAATTCACATACTATTATGTCTGGATATGTTCTTATATATCCTTATTAATTTATATTTTATGTCCAAGTGATGAGATACCATTTTCTCTCTCATTAACTCATTTTCTGAATTTTAAAAGTGACGTCGTTAGGGTGTCGTATTTCTATAAGGGAACTTCTTAACCCACATTAAAATTATTTGGGTTAAACCTCTACTTCATGATTTTATTATTCCAAGATTATGGGTGGAATATATATTTTTTAATTTCCACAATCCTTTTTTAATATATACTATTTCTACACATAATCATCGCATTGATAAATTCTAGTGAACTTGTATGGGAAATCATAACTCAATCTGATGTCATCGAGTTAAATATCTATGTCATTGGTTTTGTTTTTCCAAGATTATGTGTGAATTACCTCTGATTGTTTCACACTTAATATCCACTTATATTGGGTGTATTTATATTTCTCACAATTAATTATTTGATAGATTTATCCTTAATTTAAGGATACCATCTTTATAATGGATTTCATCTCAATTTACATTTCCAAATGAGACTTCATTGCTGTTATGCACCAATTAACACCTATATGGTGTGTATAATATCCTTTGACATATTATACCATGAATCACATTATTCTCATGATATTTTAAAGCTCGGATTAAAGGTTATTCTGTAATTATTTGTATTCAAGAGTCTCTCTTTTTGTTAAAAAATCGTTAACAAAATTATCTTTTTAATTATTTTAAAGATTCATTATTCTAAATATTTATCTTTAATGTCCATGTTTTCATAATGTTTTCAGTATTTATTTATATATACATAAATGTTTTAAAATTATAATTCCATTAAAAGATTCAAAGTGGTATGGGACACATGGAATCAAAAATCTCTTTTAAATGAATTTTGAAAATGGATTGATTAATTCAATATCTTGGAATTACTTAATGTGATTGAAAATGAAATGTTGTTTTTGAAATGTTTATATTTTCAATATTTTATGTGTAATGATAGTACTTGGACATTTTATGGGTGGTTACGTGATAATCCATATGACGGGTGGTGCCTGGAATACCAGGACAGGTGGTTACGTTATAACTTCCAATGCATTGGGTATGGAATTCGGCCGTATGGCTATTCCATTAAGTGATATGTGTGGTAGTTGACGATATTGTTATTCCATTTAAGTATGTTTATGTACCAAGTTCCCTTTATATGTTTGTGTTCTTTATATATGTTTTATGGTAATATTTTGGTCACAAAAGGGTAAGTAATGATCTTTTATTCATTGAAGAGTTTATACTACTTCATAAAGGTGAAAAGTATTACATTGATAAAAAATTCATGGTTTACTTGTTGTTTTGAAAAACTAACAGTTTTTCTTCCTTGTGTATCCGTTATTGAGATTTTTATGCTCATCCCATGTTTTTGAAATGTTTCCCACAGGACATAAAGATGAATAGGGTCATGTATGGGATCAAGGAAATGTCAGGCTGTCTAAAACAAGGAACTCGACATGACTCTTGTGTTCAAGAGTTTTTTTTTGTGAATAAAAGGAAGCTGAGTAGATGTGTCTAATTTGTAATCTTTGATATGTAATAGTTATGCTCTAATTCTCTAAAACTCTAAACCTGAAAAGATCCTCTGTGCGAATTATTCATTTAATTCAATAATAAGTAAGGTTTAAGGCTGGGGTCTTATATTATATAATCGCAAAAGATTCACATACAAGATTATAAGAATATTTTCAAAGTAATTGTTTTCTTTTATAATTATATGCCTTTTAAATGATTTCCAAAAAAAAGAGATAATTATCTCAAATACTTTTGATTTCATCTATGTCAACATCCTTTTATAGATTTTAAGCTTATTTGATGTTGATTTATTATGATACAAAATTCCATATTTTATTGAAGGTTTAGTGATATGTTTTACAATGGATGTTTTATTTTTATACCAATCATGGTTTATGGATAATGTATTAACATTTTGTAAGCTAGTTTTAATACTAATGTTTATGTTATGTTTAAACCTTTTCATATAGGAATGCAATGGACTTAGAATGTGATGGGTGGAGCCCGCTATAGCTCCTCGATGCATTGGTAGGTCTCATGAGATAAACTAGTGTCTTGGCACGAGGCCCTGAAAAAAATCTAATTTGTAGTATTGGAATGAGGCCTTGGCTAATTGGTTACGATAGTCTTTCATTGTGCATTCCATCATTATGAAAGTGGTTATTTATATTTAATTGGTTATTCGACTAGTGGAATATCCATGTGATTATGTAAATGTAATTATTTCATTTTATCTTTTCCATATTATGCTGAAGTTCAAGTTGAAGAAGCTTTTTTTAGTTATACATTGCCTTAAATGTTTATTATTATTTATAAAACATTCTGCTATATTGTTATCCTTACTGGGCTTTTGATCTCACCCCTTTATATGTTTTATTTTTTCCAGGATGTGAAGAAGAATATTATGAATGACCTGCAGTGATAGTATAATGGGATATGAGTGTGTAGAGAAGATGTTGTTGTAGTTTTCACTTTATGATGTAATGTAAACTTTATGAATGTATCTAATGTTTCCAAGGCTACTAAACTAATCAGTCTTTCGATATTTGATATTTTGTGATCATGCCAATGTTATGTAATGATGCACTGACTCTGGGTAACTCGGGTCGGGGTGTTATAGTTGGTGTTAGAGGAAGTTAAGAAATAACCTTGGATGCTATAATTAGATAAAATCTGATTAGAGCACATAATCCTAAGATAGACTTTGATGATTATTATAGAAGAACATTGTAGAATTTTGGTATTGGATAGATTTTGTGATAATTATGAGCAATACATCCCTGTCTGGATACGAGTAGGTAGAGGCGGCTTTGGCACAGATGTACCTAGGGATCAAACCTGAAAACACCTCTTTAAGCTAGACTCGAACGGGAACTAGTGCATGGCAACGGGCCTTGCTGCACTATGGGTTACGACACTCTCGGGGGATACGCTTAGGATAATTCTAATTTTCTTTACAAACCATTATGAAGGATTTATGAGTATATACTTCCTCAAAGAAAAAAAGTTTCAAGATTATGGATTATTTACATAAATTGTTCAATTTATGTTAATTTTTTTACAAGTTTGGATTTATTATGATTCATAAACTATTCTAGTGTATGCCATTGTTTAGAAATGGAACCTAGTGGAAGAAATGGAAATGGTATCAATGCACACACTCCATGTAGGGATTGAACTACTTGTCAAGATAAATATAGTTGTGCTAATGATGCAACTGGTGCGGACTAGCTATACACCATACTGATACAACTTACTCAGGTAATGAAAAATATACATACCTGTATAGAGCACCCAGATCCATAGAATATAAGATAAATGTTAGATCTCTTCATGAGAAAAAAACCACCATAATTCAATTGGGGTAAAAATCCACTAGTAGCTGATCAATGGATAAATTCTTTAGAGAAAATATTCCATGCTTTGGGGTGTAGTGAAAGCCAAAAAGTTTTCATGGCAGTTTACCGCCTCACTAGATATGCTAATAAATGGTGGTCATTGATTCAAAACACAAATGATGATGATAAAGTATAAAATATTTAATGGAGGTAGTTTAAATATATTTTCATAGAAAAATACTTTCCTCATGAACATCGAGCGAATATGGAAAGAAAATTTCTGTGTCTGGGGAAAAAGGAGGATCAGAATGTTGAAAAGTATGAGTCATACTTTTCTAGGCTAGAAAGGCATGTTGAAAATTATATACTTAACCCAAGAAGTAAGATTTGTCATTTATTTGATAGGTTAAAACCATTTCTCCATCAATTATTAGTCTCACAATCCTTCTCGTCATACAAAGAGATTGTCTCATGATCAATCAAGATAGAAAAAGAATTCTCTAAGTCTTATGACATTAAATCAAAGCAAGAGAAGAAGATAAAGGTGGAGAAAGAGACAGATAAAGGGAACAGGGAAAGAAGGATTTTACATTATGTGATAATTGTGGGAAGAAACACCCCGGTACATTCCTAAAAGGAATGAGAGTTTGTTACAAATGTAAAAAAAGGTCACTAGTCTCGTGATTTCAAAAAAAATAAAGAGGCTATAAATGATGAATGCTATAATTGTAGAGAAATGGGGAATTATGAAATTGATTTCCCTAAGAGCGAAGGAAATGTACCTTAAAAAATACCAAGGGATCAAGGCCAATCTTATGATGTTACTACAGTTTAAGAGGAATAATTAATGTATTTGTGTTTTTGGACTCAAGGATTATATTTTTCTTATAAGAATATTGAGATATATATAAGGATTGTAATACAGTACTTGTTGTTTTCATTAAGGTTTTAATATGACTAAGGTAATCATATTTTTAGTATGTTTTTATAATATAAACATTACTTTTTCTGGGGAATCTGATGTGACCATTGATTTTGGAATTTAGATACTTTTTACAGAGAGTCTGGACAGTGGTACATTGGATAACTATAATGTTTGGAGTGGATTAAGTTGATCTTTGGATAATATTGTTTAATTTTAAAAAAATTATTATGGATAATTTTTGGAATATTATGATACTATAGTTTTAGGAAAAGGACAACCTGCAGGTCAGGCAATTACCCTCTGTGTCGGACAAAGCTGCAGGAATCGAACCCAGAACCATAGTGGGACATGCCTTTATTAACTACCACTAGTCTACAAGAAGTCCCTAGTTATTTAAAAATATTTTTTTATTTATTTTAATGGTATGTGATAATTTTTGGAACCTTATATGATTATGATAAATATAATATTTCTGAGTTCTATTATCTTTTGGAGTAAAGGATGAGTTTGTGGTAGAAATTAGTTGAAGGATGAAACTCTACTTGTCGAGTATATATATATATATATATATATATCTTATAATATGAAGAAATTTATTCTTAAACTTTAGGTAAGGTATATTAAAACAAAAAAATTTGTTATCCTAATACCTTATGTTTTGATGAACTGATTATATTTTAAATCATCACAGAATGATGGATTTGAGGGCCTGAATTTTACACTTGTTTGTGATTGATGACCTCAATCACTCCCTATAAATATTTACGTTTTTCCCTAATTATGTGTCTATAATTTCCACTAATGTTCACCTATTCGGAACCCTAATTTGGTGGTGAAATTCTAATTTCACTTTCAATCTTAATATAACTAAATATTATTAACCTTATTTCTGATATGGGTTTTCCACAAAGGTATTTTCTATTTTCAACCTTTTATTTTTGAAAAACAATTTCAAATTGCGGGGAAAAAATTCACTGAAGGACGGGAGAATTTAACACCCCAAGATTCCACGACACACTTCTCTTTGAATAATACAGTAGCGTGTGTTGTACGTAACTTTGAGTTCTAACACACACCACAACCAATCAAACTACCTGTTATGAATAGTAATACCCACATTTTTAAATTTAATACATTTTATCTTTAAAAATGGACTTCATTTTTGGATTTCTAATATCTAATTTATCTTAGGGTGAATTTTTGGTACCTTTTACATAACTTTCATATTTCGATGAATAGTGAAAATTACTAAATTTTAATTAAAAACATATTTTTTAATCTAAATAATTAATAGTGATAAATTATCAATTTGAGTGATTTTAGAGTATAATTAGATTATATTTTTAACATTTAATCCAATGTTGCTCATTGGACATAATTACACATTTAAACTGGACATATGCAAGTGCCAGTCTTTTGAAATTTATTGTCTCTTGAAAACACGCATTTTTGTTTTAACAAAGCGAATTAATTTTAAATTAATTTCTTCCACTTCTGTGTTTTGAATTTTGAAAAATTGATTCCATATTTAGAATCTGTAGGACCAAATTGTGTAAATAGGTAACTTTTTTTTCAGACATTTTGAATAATTACTTCGGTAAATATTTTATTTATCATGGTTAAAAGATAAATCCAGTAAATAAGGGTAAAAAATTATATTATTATAATAATAAATTACCTTAAAACGTTTCCTAACCCTATTGGTTGATACATGTCCGTCCATGGGCATATTTGTGTCGATTTTGGGACCCCATGGATCCACTTGTAATTGATAATGACACTTTATATTAATTATGTTAAAGTAAATACAAAAAAGGCATAAGAATATATCTTTTAGAAAAAAAAAATTTACATAGAGTAATATATGTTATATTTTCAACTATAAATATTCCAAAGAAATAAATAATATTTCATAAATAATGGTATTTTATTTATATTTTGTAGACAATTAGTAATTAAATTTATTTATGACACAATAATGATGCAGTATTTTCTTTATTAATGAAAAACTCAAATAATTTGTATTATATATATTAAAATAAATTTAATTTGAATGTTTTGATGCCATCCACTAATTTTGTTGATTAATATGACATGTTAGGATGGAAAAAATGATTTTTTTTCAAATTCATAAAGTTTTTATGACATTAAAAAAATTATTAAATAGTGTCAAAATTAACTTTAAAGAGTTTTTAAAACAAATATTATATCATTAATTCCTATTCTATTACTAAAAATCAAATAATTGGCCAAAGGACTTATATAATGATAGGTGTATGATTAATGGACCACTTGAGGGTCTCTTGGAATTATATAGTATATTTATTAACTATATAATATAAAAATACACAGAGACATGGTAAATGTAAAACTATTTAACTAAGAGTTAAATCTTAAGGATAATGTTACTATGGTGAACCGAAGCTATCTAAAATCTATTTGTTGAGTGGTTTCAGACCCATACCCACCTTATACATTTAATAATCCACTTTGGAGCCATAATAAACCGAATATGAATTTATTATAAATTAATACATTACATTTTCCTAAAGAGCCCCTCCTCCCCCTTATAAAAGGACACCACTTCCAACCAATTACTCACACCTATCAAGCTATTTGTCTCGTCCAACCTATTCCCAATTAATCTACCTACATCCCTCTCCTCCTCTTAAAATTCTTACCTCAGTCGGAAGGCACTCCAAGAGTCCATTTTGGATCAAACAAATGGGAGTTACCCAACTTAAAGGTAACAATTTCTCTTAGCTTATTTTTTTTACATCTCCAACCCCTAAAATCATATTATTATTTTATTTTGTAACATAACCACTATACTAAATATACTAGGATACTATTATTATAATTATTCTAACTACACATACACACACCTCCATGTAATGGGTGAAAAACATAATGTTTCAGGGGATGGCAACCAAACGCCTCACGAAACGATGATTGTTCAATTATCTTTTACCACCTCTCATGTTGGCCATTATGATGAAACTATAATTAAATATGATATTAATGATATTTTTTTTATATAATTTTCTTTAATTCCATTTTATATCATACCATTATTCGTTTCATTTGTATATATATACGATAATTTAATTTGAGGAAGTGCGGACCACCGTCCGCTCAAAGTGATATGACTCGTTTATACCATACATAGAACGTATAAAGGATGGATTTAATGAACATAAGATAAAAATATAAGATATTATATTATACTATAATAATAATATAACTATTTATCATTTTTTTGAGTCCTTTTAAAATGAAAAATGAAATGGAAGTATCGTTCGTGCGTACGTACGGATTACTGTCTCCATGAACGTGATAAGATTCATTTCTCCGTCCTATTAATTCAAGACTAATTCTCATTTGATGATTAAAAGTAATGTTTAATGACTTGATATAATTATGTATATTAATAAGATCAAACCTATCCATAACAATAATTGCTTACGTAATGAAGCATATAAAGGAAAACGAATCAGTTGACACCTGAAACGACGGCAATACTAATATATTATTAACAAAGCAATATTAGAAGATCATATATTATATCATATTTATGAATATCATTCTTTAATAATTTAATAATAATTATTTAACTATTATACAAGATGTTAACCTACACTCTATCAAGGAAAAGTACAAGGTAAGGGTTTATTTTACAATCTCTTCATTATCTGAGATTATTTAAACATAATTATTTACTGGGACATCTTTATCATCAACATCCATGTTTCATAAAAATGTATTCCAAAAAAATTACTATTTACAAGACTATGGGTTAAATTAATTTATCCAATTGTTTTACTTTTTATAAGAAGGTTTGAAAGGAATCTTTTCATCATTTTCCAAATAAGTTCCTTTTTAACCATTTCAACAAAATTAAGGTCAGAATGACTTTTTAACTTATACGGAAGTTATAGCTATTTTCCACCATTATAAAATCGTAGAATCTTCCCTTACAAGAATATAAGAATATTTTCAAAGTAAATTTTTTCTTTTATAATTATGTGAATTTTAAATGATTTCAAAAAAGGAGATAATTCTATCAAATAGTTTTTATTTCATCTATGTCAACATCCTTTGATGGATTTTAAGATTATTTGAAGTTGATTTATTATGATACAAAACATCCAAATTGTATTGAGGGTTTTGTGATATGTATGAATGTGGATGTGTTATTTTTAAACCAATCATGGTTTATGGATAATGTATTTACATTTTCTATGCATGTTTTAATATGAATTTTTATGTTATGTTTAAACCTTTTCATATGGGAATGCATTAGACTTAGTATGTGATGGATGAAACCTGCTATAGCTCCTCGAGGAATCGGTAGGTCTCATGATGTAACGCCCCAGCCCTAGTTACCCAGAGTCGGTTCATTATTACATAACATTGGCATGATCACAAGAAAGATCAAATCTCGAAAGACCGATTGGTTTAGTACCCTTGGAAATAGTAGATATATTCATAAGTCTTACATTACATCATAAAAATGAAAACTACAACAACATATTTTCGTCATAGTCCACACTCATATCCCCACAAACTAACCATGCAAGTCATTCATAACTTACATAATCACATCCTGGGAAAAATAAAACATTTAATGGGGTGAGCTCAATTGCCCAATAAGGATAAAAATATAGCGGAAACTTTCATAAATAAGAATAAACATTTAAGGCAATGTATAACTAAAACAAAAGCCTTTTAAAATTGAACTTCAACATAGTATGGAAAAAATATAATGAAATAATTCCATTTTTTTATTCACATGGATATTCTACTAATCGAATAATCACATGAAATATCAATAACCACTTTCATAATGATGAAATGCATAATGCTAGACTATCATAACCACATAGCCAAGGACTCGTGCCAAGAATACAAATAATATTTTTTCAAGGCCTTGTGCCAAGACACTATTTTGTCCTATAAGACCAACCGATGCATGAAGGAGCTATAGCGGGCTCCACCCGTCACATATTAAGTCCAATGCATTCCCATATGAAAATGTTTAAACATAACATAAACATTCGTATTAAAACTAGCATACGAAATGTCAATACTTTCACCATAAACCATGAAGGGTATAAAGATAACATATCCATAGTCAAACATATCACAAAATCTTCAACATAATATGGAATTTTTGTTTCATAATAAATCACCTTCAGATAATCTTATAATTCATCAAAGGATGTCGACATAGATGAAATCAAAACTCCTTTTAGAGAAATATCACTTTTATATTTTGAAATCATTTATGAGTCATATAAAATAAAACATTTTCTTTGAAAATATTCTTATAATATTTTAAGGGAATCTTTGATGATTTTATAAGGGCCGAAAATATCTGCACCTGCCGTATAAGTTAAAAAAACATTCTTACCTTAATTCTGTCTAAAAGGTTAAAAGAACCTTGTTTGGAAAATGACAGAAATATTCCCTTATAAGCCTCTTATAAAAATTATAACAAGGGTATAAATGACTTTAACCCATAATCTAGTAAAATAGTTATAGTTTTTTGAAAAAGGTTTTTAAGAAACATGGATATGGATAATAAAGAGATCCCAATAGATTATTATGTATAAACAACCTCAGATAATGAAGAGATTGCGAAATAAACCTTTACCTTGTACGTTTACTTGTTTGGGGGTAGGTTAACCTCCTGTATAATGGTTAAATAATTGTTATTAATTTATACAAGAACAATATATAATAATATGATATCATATATGATCTTTTAACACTGATTTGTTAATAATATCTTAGAATTATCGTCGTTTCGGGTGTTAACTTACTCATTTACTTTTATATGTTTTGTTACATAAGCCATGTTTGTTATGGATAGTTTGTATATTATTAATATCCATAATGATATCAATTCCTTCAATACTATTATTAATCATCAAATGATAATTATACTTTAATGGATATGATGGAGAATGAATCTCATCGCGTTCATGGAGACGGTAGTCTGTACGTATGCACGAGCGACAATATCATTATTTGGATTTAAAATAATATATAATTGGAAGGTATATCATATATAAAGAGTAATTATCATATTATATTTATTATTTAAATGAATTAAACATCATTATTATACCCATCCAAATAATAATTTATTGAATAACAATTGCACCATGACGTGGAGATGGTAAGCCCTACGAACGCATGTATGGTGACATTTTATTCAAATGATAGATAGAATACTGTAATATGGTTGTAAAATGTTTATAATAACATCAAAGTAAATATAATATACTGGAGTTATTATTTTATAATGGTAATAACAATGAAATAAGAAGTGGAAGAAGAAAGGAACTTGAAAAAGGGTGGTGAAATCATTACATCTTCTTCGGGATCTTTCTTTTGATTTGATAAAAAGGGATCCTTAAGTTGGATTCCTAACTAATCTAAGGCCTCTAGGATGATGCTAAGGAAGTATAAAGAGTCTTTGGGTAGAGTTTGGACGAAAAAAAGGATTTGAAGGTGCAAGTTAATGATAAGGGAGAGTGCCCTTTTATAAGAGGGGTGAGGGGCACCTTTGGAAAAGTTAGAAATATTATTTTATAATAAATTCATATTCGGTTTCTAATGGTGCCAAAGTGGATAATTTAATGGTTATGGTGGGTATGGGTCTAAAACCACTCAAACAATAGTATTTAGACTGGTTTGGGTTACTATATTAACCTTATCTTTAAGTATTAACTCTTAGTTGATTAGTTTCACTTTTACAATGTCTCTTTGTATTTTTATATTATATGGTTAATACACCTACAATATACATCCAATCGACCCCCAAGTGGTCCATTAATGATACACATATCATGATATAATTCTCTTGGCCGAACCATTGATATTTAAGAATTTAATATCAATTAATAATAATATAATATTTGTTTTAAAAATTCTTTTTTGTCAATTTTGACACTATTCAATAATTGATTTTTGTGAAAATCATAACAGAATTATTACTTCAAACAAAGTTACTTAAGTCAATCCTAACACGTCATATTAACCTATAAAATTAGTGTAATTTATAAAATGTCTAAAATTATATTTATTTGGGTATTTATAATATCAATTATTCTAATTTTAGGTAATTACTGCATCATCATTGTGTCATAAATAAATTAAAATATTTAATGTCTAAAAATTATAAATAAGATATCATTATGTAGGAAATACTTTTATCTTTATAATGAATATTTACAATCGAATATACAACATATATAACCCTATGTAAAAAATGTTTTTCTAAAAGATATATGCTTATGTCATTTTTGTATTTAATTTAACATAATTAATATAAAGTGTCATTATCACTTACAAGTGGCTCCATGGAGTTCAAAAATCGACCCAAAGATTCCCATGGTCGGACATGTATCAAAAAATAAGTTTAGGACACGTTTAGGGTAATTTGTTATAATTATAATATTATTTTTAACCCTTATTTACCGGATTTACCCATTAACCATGGTAAATAAAATATTTACTAAAGTAATTTTTCAAAATGTATCAAAATAAATGTTACCTATTTACACAATTTGAACAACCTGATTCCAAATATGGAATCAATTTTTCCAAATTCCAAACATAGAAGTGGCAGAAATTAATTTAAAATTAATTCCCGCTGTCAAAACAAAAAGTGTGTTTTTAAGATATAATAACTATCAAAAGATTCACACATTTTTATGTCCGGTTTAATTCTAAAATTATGTCCAATGACCAAAATTGTATTAAATGGTAAAAATATATTATAAATTTACTTTAAAACCACTCAAATTAATACTTTATCAATATTAATTATTTTGATTAAAAATGTTGTTTTTAATAAAAATTTATTAATTTTCACTATTCATCAGAATATGAAAGTTATCCGAAAAGTACCAAAATTTTACCCTAGGCCAATTTCTATATTACGAATCTAAAAATGAAGACCATTTTGAGATATAGAATTTATAAAATTTTAAAAAGTGTATATTACTATTCGTAATGACTATTTTGATTGGTCGAGGTGTGTTGGAACTCAAAGTTGCGTACAACACACACTACTGTATTAATCAAAGAGAAGCGTACCGTGGAAGCTTGGGGTGTTACATTCTCCTCTCCTTCAAAAAATTTTGTCCCCAAAATTTTTAAAATTGTCCATTGGAATATAATTGAAAGTCCCACATCAGAAAAAGATTTAATAAAAAAATCACTTTAAAAGAAAGAAAGAGAAGTACAAAGGTCACCCGAGATAACCTATGCTAGGATTCCAAGTAGAAAAACATGGATATGGATGATAAAATAAGTGTCAAGTTCTGATGGAGAGGGATAGAAAACATGATCACGAGAAATTTAAAAATAAGAAAACCACAAACTTGTCATGGGACAAACAGTCATTAGTTTCCCGGTAGGAAAAGTAAATGGACAACATTGTTATAATTTTTTTTAGATACATTACATAAATATTAAGAATTCAATTCTGAGATTGACTAAGCACATAAAGAGATATACATTTTTTGTTAATGTTTCGTTCATTAATAAATTTCTACTACTAACTCATTTTTAAACGATGAGTATTCAAGAAGACTTGGTCACAATGGAAGATCTAGAATAAACTTCTATACATGATCCATGTAGGATAAACTATATATTTACCTTGTCTTTAGAGATTTATCAATACCAAAATGGTTAGTATAATATCTGATGACCCCCAAATGGACGTTCTATTAGAGAAAAATAACTCTAATCTTAATTTCTAAAATTAAACCATGAATACCCCAAAGTTTAATAAATACCATTCAATAATCAATTGTCCTTAAAATCCTTCAATATTATCCAAACTAAAATTGAAACTCAAAACATATAAGAATGTAGTCTTCCACATTAAATTGTATCTCCAAATGAGATTAATTACTCTTAAAGTCACATACATAGAAGTAATTAACCTAATTATTTCCATAAACAACGCAAATAACTATAAATCCACAATATAAACATAGATAAAAATCCACCATTACTCCTAAAATGAAATCCCATAATATTCTATTTTCCATAGAACAAAGAAAAAAACTTCCAAAATAAAATTTATCACTTAATTACCAAATCATTTTCCTATAATAAGGGTATTCATTTGATATGACATAAGATCCCAAATCAAATTATTAATGATCAATAAAATCATTTAACTAAAAATAATAGTCACACTAACCCGGGACATCATGTAGTCCAGTGGTCGGTGATAAATCCCAATCCCACATTGGTTATGGGTTCGATTCCCATAGCTTTGTCCGACGCGACGAGTTGTCACATGGTCTACGTGTTGTACTATTCAAAAACTATAATTTATAACATTACCAAAATGAGATAAATTCCTCAAAATAACCATAACATAATTTAACCACAAATCTTATTTGATACCTTGCATTTTCATCCCAAATTATAATAACATATAATTGCCTCAAACCCAACGATCATATAAAACCAAATGGTTATGTATAACTATATTCATAAGAGAAAAGATAATTCTTCCTCAAATATCATTCACACATGGAAAACTACTCGGTTAAAAATACAAGAGAAAATTATTCCAAAGTAAACCCATCAACAAGGAGCACTAATACTTTTTAAACATTTCTCCAACCATTTATTTCCACATAGCTTCTTATTTTACCAATAAAAAATCCTATAGAATAGGGAATTCACTCGAGTAATGGAATGGTCCCCTAAATTTACCGAAAATGACTGTAAATGGACTCTTGGGACCATTTTTATCTTCTTCTATAGTACTCTTCATTTTTCTTCAGAAGTTCTTCACTTTACGTCCTTCCTTCCCACAGGTAAAGCATTTTTTTGTCCCATTGAGACACTTTCCTGGGTTTCTCCTTCCACATTTCCTGAATGATGGAAATTCAGGATTCCATTCTCCATGGTCTCCACTACTGGAGCTCTTATCATTCATCACCTTTCTCTTCTTTTTTTAGTCCGGGAATTGGTTAATATATATATATATTGTTGATCATATTTTTCTAAAATTGATTTGGAATAAAGACGATATCTTTTACGCCTATCACTACAGAAAAACCGCCATTTCGCGGCGGTTTTTTAGCGGCGGTTTTAAAAACTGCCGCTAAAAAAAATTCTGGGTGGCGTTTCGCGGCGGTTTAAAAACCGCCGCTACAAAACCGCCGGGAAACGACAATTTTTTTTTGTTTTAAAAAAAAAATTAAATTAATGTTTTCGGCGATTAGCGGGGGGTTTTTAAAAAACCGCCGCGAAATGAAATGAAAAAAATAAAAATAATAAAAAAAACTAATATATTGTTATATGAATACATTTATATTGATATAAAAATAATATATATATTATAAATATGTTTTAGATAAATATAAATAGACTACTACATTTAATATATAAGAAATTTAGTGAAAATGGCTTCAAAATATTTTTAAAAAATATTATTAATTAATAATTGTCTATTTATTATCGAGTAAAAAACATTTAATAACAATTTGAAGGGTAAAAAAAATTAAAAAAAGATCCAAAACATGTTGAAAACGGAACTCAAACTTCAAACGGTCATAACTTTTGATCCGGGTGTCCGTTTGAGCTCTACCACATATCAAATCGAAGCCTGCGACGAGCACTACGTCTCTGTGACTCGGGCAAGCCCAGTCAAGGGTTTTTCGACCCCAAAAAAGGCCTAGAAGGCCTCCAAAACTGAGTTTTTAGCCGGGGCACCCCGATTTTTCAAAATTCAAACAGGTATAACGTCCGATCCGGATGTCCGTTAGGCCTGTACCACATATCATATCGTAGATTGTTTCATTTTCTTCGATTTGACTGGTTGTGGCGTTAAAACAGGATTCTAGATTATATGTTATGGTTGTTTTAACATTATATGGCTTTTCAAATACACACTTTTAGTATGTATTATTTATTATCTATTATTTATTGTTTAAAATTAATTATTTAAAATTAATTATTTATTATTTATTATTTATTTATATTTATTATTTATCATTTATCATTTATTATTTATTATTTATTATTTATTATTTATTATTTATTTACTATTTATTATTTATTATTTATTATCTATTATTATTTATTATTTATTATTATTTATTATTATTTATTATTATTTATTATTATTTATTATTTATTATTTATTATTTATTATTATTTATTATTTAATATTATTTATTATTTATTATTCTTTATTATTTATTATTCTTTATTCTTTATTATTTATTATTTATTATTATTTATTATTATTTATTTATTATTTATTATTTATTATATATTATTTATTATTATTTAATATTATTTATTCTTTATTATTATTTATTATTTATTATTTATTATTTATGATTATTTATGATTATTTATTTATTATTTATTATTTATTTATTATTTATTATTTATTTATGATTTATTATTTATGATTTATTATTTATTATTATTTATAATTTATAATTTAAAATTTAAAATTTATTATTTATTATTTATAATTTATAATTTATTATTTATTATTTATTATGTATTATTTATTATCTATTATTATTTATTATTATTTAATATTATTTATTATTATTTATTATTTATTATTATTTATTATTTATTATATATTATATATTATTATTTATTATTTATTATTTATTATTTATTATTTATTATTTTTTATTTATTATTATTTAATATTATTTATTATTTATTATTCTTTATTATTTATTATTTATTATTTATTATTATTTATTATTTATTTATTATTTACAATTTATTATTTATTATTATTTATTTATTATTTATTATTTATTATTTATTATCTATTATTATTTATTATTATTTATAATTTATTATTTATTATTATTTAATATTATTTAATATTATTTATTATTTATTATTTATTATTTATTATTTATTATTTATTATTTATTATTTATTATTTATTATTTATTATTTGTTATTTGTTATTTATTATTTATTATTTATTATTTATTAGTATTTATTATTTATTATCTATTATTTATTATTTATTATTTATTATTTATTATTATTTAATATTATTTATTATTTATTATTCTTTATTATTTAGTCTTTATTATTTATTATTATTTATTATTTATTTATTATTTACGATTTATTATTTATTATTATTTATTTATTATTTATTATTTATTATTTATTATCTATTATTATTTATTATTATTTATTATTATTTATTATTTATTATTTATTATTATTTAATATTATTTAATATTATTTATTATTTATTAATTATTACTTATTATTTATTATTTATTATTTATTATTTATTATTTATTATTTATTATTTATTATTTATTATTTATTATTTATTATTTATTATTTATTATTTATTATTTATTATTTATTATTTATTATTTATTATTTATTATTTATTATTATTTATTATTTATTATCTATTAGTTATGTATTATTTGTTTTTTCAATTAATATATATAAGTATATTAAATTCTGTTTATTAACCACATGGCGGGCTTGCTGGAGTGGTAAAGTCTTTGAATAATAAGCAAGAGGTCAGAGGTTCAAATCTCACCAGACGCAGATTTTATTTATATTGCATGGGCATGTGCATGGGCAGCTGCATGGGCATGTGCATGCATGCATGGATAAAGTAATACGAAATAAAATAAAATAAAAGTGAATTAGATAAAATAAAAAGGAAATAAATAAAAAACGCAATAAATAAATAAATAAACGCAATAAATAAATAAAAAACGCAATAAATAAATAGAAAACGAAATAAATAAATGATAAACGGAATAAATAAATGATAAATGGAATAAATAATTAATAAACGAAATAAATAAATAATAAACGAAATAAATAAATAATAAACGAAATAAATAAATAATAAACGAAATAAATAAATAATAATAATAAAATAAACAAATAATAAAAAAAAATCAAAAAAATCAAAAAAAATTAAAAAAAAAATAAAAATTAAATTAGCGGCGGTTTAAACCGCCGCTATAAAACCGCCGCGAAACGTTCCGGCGGTTTTTGAAAACCGCCGCGAATAGTTTCCCGACGCCACATTTAGCGGCGGTTTTGAAAACCGCCGCCAATCCTTTTAGCGGCGGTTTAAACCGCCGCGAAACGCAAAAAAACCGCCTCTAAATGCTTATTTTGACGTAGTGTATCAACATTCCATTTTTTGCTCATTTCCACCACTGTTCCCACCTTTTACATCATTCTCAAAGTCACTATGACTTCCTTGGAATCCAGCCATTGACAAAAACCAGAAAGAATTGTGTGAGTAAAAGTAGTCATAAAATCATTTAGAGATTAACATGTCACCATATTCTCAATTTGAAACACATTAGGATTAACCAAGGTCATTTACACTCGTCTTATATATTTGATACTTCAAATCGTTTAGTAAAGAAAATGTAAATTATCCTAAGCATATACCCCGAGAGTGTCGTAACCAAGAGTGCAGCAAGGCCCATTGTCGTGCACCAGTTCCTATTCGAGTCTAGCTCAAAGCGGTGTTTTCAGGTTTTACCACTAGGTACATCTATGCCAGAGCCGACTCTACCTGCTCGTATCCAGACAAGGATGTATTGCTCAGAAAATTCACAAAATCTCTACAATACCAATATTCTAGGAAGTTCTTCTATACTAATCCTCAAAAACCATCTTAGGTCTATGTTCTCTAATCGGAGTTTATCTAAATATATATTCCACGATTTATACAAAACATCCCATGATACCAAGAATAACGCCCCGACCCTAGTTATCCAGAGTCAGTGCATTATTATATAATATTTGTTTGATCACAAGAAAAAGAAAATCTCGAAAGACCGATTGGTTTAGTAGCCTTGGAAACACTAGATATATTCATAAGTCTTACATTACATCCTAAAAATGAAAACTACAGCAACATATTTTCTTTATTGTCCACACATACTATCCCTGAAAGTCGTTCATAAATTACTTCTTCACATCCTGGGAAAAATAAAACATTCAACATGGTGATCTGAAATGCCCAGTAAGGATAACAATATAGCGGATACTTTCATGAATAAAAATAAACATTTAATGCAATGTATAACTAAAACAAAAGACTTTTAAACTTGAAATTCAACATAGTATGGAAAAAATAAAATTAAATAATTCCATTTACTTATTCACATGGATGTTCTACTAATAAAATAATCACATGAAATATCAATAACCACTTTCATAATGATGGAATGCATAATGCCAGTCTATCATAACCACATAGGCAAGGCCTCGTGCCACGACTAAAAATAAGATTTTGTCAAGTCCTTGGGCCAAGACACTAGTTTGTCTCATTAGACCTACTGATGCATCGAGGAGCTATAGCGGGCTACAGTCGTCCCATATTAAGTCCAATGCATTACCATATGAAAAGGTTTAAACATAACCTAAACATTCGTATTAAAACTAGCATATGAAATGTCAATACGTTACGATAAACCATGAAGGGTATAAAAATAACATATCCATAGTCAAACATATCACAAAATCTTCAAAAAAATATGGAAGTTTTGTTTCCTAATAAATCTGCTTCAAATAAGCATTAAATCAATCAAAGGATGTTGACATAGATGAAATCAAAACTCTTTTTTGAGAAATATCTCTTTTTTATTTTAAAATCATTTATGATTCATATAATAGAAATAATTTTCATTGAAAATATTATTATAATATTGTAAGGGAAGCTTCGACGATTTTATAACAGCGGAAAATAGCCACACCCGTCGTATAAGATAAAAAAAACATTCTTACCTTAATTCTGTTGAAAAGGTTAAAAGCACCTTGTTTGGAAAATGACGGAAATATTCCTTTATAAACCTCTTATAAAAATTAAAACAAGGGTATAAATGACTTTAACCCATGTTCTAGTAAAATATTAATAATGTTTTGAAAAACATTTTTATGAAACATGGATGTGGATAATAAAGAGATCCCAGTAGATTATTATGTATAAACAACCTCAGATAATGAAGAGATTGCGAAATAAACCCTTACCTTGTACGTTTCCTTGGTTGGGGGTAGGATAAACTCCTTTATAATGGTGAAATAATTGTTATTAAATTATACAAGAATCATATATATTTATATGATATCATATATGATCTTTTAACATTGATTTGGTAATAATATCATAGAATTATTGTCGTTTCGGGTGTTAACTTACTCGTTTACTTTTATATGTTTTGTTACATAAGCCATGTTTGTTATGGATAGTTTTTATCTTATTCATATCCAGAATGATATTAAGTCCTTAAAAAATAATATTAACCATCAAATGATAATTATACTTGAATGGATATGATGGAGAATGAATCTCATCGCGTTCGTGGAGACGGTAGTCCGTACGTACACACGAGCGACTATATCATTCTTTTAATTTTAAAATAATATATAATTGGATTGTATATCATATATAAAGAATCAGTATCATGTTATATTTATTATTTACATGAATTACACATCATTATTATAGCCATCCAAATAATAATTTCTTAAATAACAATTACACCACGACGTGGAGACGGTAAGCCTTACGTACACACGTATGGTGACATGTTATTCAAAGGATGGATATAAAACTAAAATATGGTTGTAAAATGTTTATAATATCATCAAAGTATATATAATATACTGGAGATATTATTTTAGAATGGTAATAACAAATAAAGAAGAATTGGAAAAAGAATGGAACTTGAAAAGGGTGGTGAAATCATTACCTCCTCTTCAGGTTCTTCCTTTTGATTTGATCAAAAGGGATCCTTAAGTTGGATTTTTTACTAAAGTACGACCTCTAGGATGAAGTTAGGGAAGTCGAGAGAGTATTTGGGTATAGTTTGGCCGAACCAAAAGGCATTGAAGATGTTAGTTAATGAGAAGGGGGAGTGCCCTTTTATAAGAGGGGTGAGGGGAACCTTTGGAAAGGCTAGAAATATTATTTTATAATAAATTCATATTCGGTTTATAGTGGCTAAAAAGTTTATTATTTAAATTTTAAGGTTGGGATGGGTCGAAAAACACTCAACCAATATAATTTAGACTGGTTTGGGTTACTATATTAACCTTATCTTTAAGTATTAACTCTCAGTTAATTAGTTTCACTTTTACAATGTCTCTTTGTATTTTTATATTATATGGTTAGTAAACATACTATATAAATCCAAGAGCCCCCCAAGTAGTCCATTAATGATACACCTATCATGATATAAGTCTCTTGGCTGAACCTTATATTTTTTGGAATTTAATATCAATTAATAATATAATATTAGTTTTAAAAATTCTTTGATGTCAATTTTGACACTATTCAATAATTGATTTTTGTGAAAATCATAACAGAATGATTAGTTCGAAAAAAGATACTTAAGTCAATACTAACATGTAATATTAACCTATAAAATTAGTTTAATTCATAAAAAGTCTCAATTTATATTTAATTGGGTATTTATAATATCAATTATTCTAATTTTAGGTAATTACTGCATCATCATTGTGTCTTAAATAAATTAAATAACTTAATGTCTAAAAATTATAAATAAAATATCATTATGTAGGAAATAATTTTATCTTTCAAATGAATATTTACAATCTAAAATCAAACATATATAACCTTATGTTATAAATGTTTTTCTATAAGATATATGGTTATGTTTATTTTGTATTTATTTTAACTTAATTAATATAAAGTGTCCTTATCACTTACAACTAGCTCTATGGGGTCCAGAAATCGACCCAAAGATGGCCATGGTCGAAAATGTATCAACCAATAAGGTTAGGACACTTTTTAGGGAAATTTTTTATAATTATTATATTATTTTTAACCGTTAATTATCGGATTTACCCTTTAACCATGGTAAATAAAATATTTACCGAAGTAATTATTCAAAATGTCTAAAAATAAAAGTTACCTATTTATACAATTTGAATATACAGACTCCAAATATGGAATCCAGTTTTTCCATATTACAAACACAGAAGTGGTAGAAATTAATTAAAAATTAATTCCCGCTGTCAAAACAAAAAGTGTGTTTTTAAGATATAATAACTATCAAAATATTGACACATTTTTATGTCCGGTTTAATTGTAAAATTATGTCCAATGATAAACATTGTATTAAATGGTAATAATATATATTCTAAATGTACTTTAAAACAAATCAAATTAATACCTTATCAACATTAATTATTTTGATTAAAAAATTTGTTTTTAATTAAAATTTAGTAATTTTCACTATCCATCAAAATATGAAAGATATCTGAAAAGTACAAAAATTTTACCCTAGGCTAATTTTGATATTCTGAATCCAAAAATGAAGTCCATTTTGAGAGATATAATTTATAAAATTTCATAAAGTGGTTATTACTATTTATAATGACATCTTGATTGGTCGAGGTGTGTTAGAACTCGAAGTTGCGTACAACACACGCTACTGTATTAATCAAAGAGAAGCATACCATGGAAGCTTGGGGTGTTACACATGAGACAATTTTGTGTCTTGCAATAAGGCCTTCAAAAAATATTATTTGTAGTCTTGGAATGAAGCTTTATCTACATGGTTATGATAGTCTGGCATTAGGCATTCCATCATTATGAAAGTGTTTATTGATATTGCATGTGATTTTTTGACTTGTGGGATATCCATGTGAATAAGTAAATGGAATTATTTAATTTTATCTTTTCCATTTTATGATGAAGATCAAGTTTAAATGGATTTTTTTTGTTATATATTGCCTTAAATATTTATGCTTATTTATGAAAGCTTCCTCTATATTGTTATCCTTACTGGGCATTTGAGCTCACCCCTTTTTATGTTTTATTTTTCCCAGGATGTGAATAAGTGTTTTATGAATGACCTTCAAGGATAGTATAAGGGGATATGAGTGGTGAGATAAGATGTAGTTTTATTTTTCACTTTATGATGTAATGTAAAATTTATGAATGTATCTAGAGTTTCCAAGGCTACTAAACTAATCGGTGTTTCGAGATTTGATCTTTTGTAATCATGCCAATGTTATGTAATAATGCACTGACTCTGGGTAACTAGGGTCATGGATATACAATTACTACGTATTAATAGTGGCCATATCATCTTCTAAAATCTTCCTTTGGAATATCATCCTTCTGAACACTCTATTAGAGATATCCTGATTGAAAATCAATCATGGAGAACCACTATGATCCCCATAATTTATAGAACATATCATCAATTAGTGGAAGTGGATATATGTTTTTTAACGTGTATTGGTTATGCTTACAATAATCGACACATAGAGGAAGAGTTCCATATGCCTTCTTCAAGAATAAAACTACTGCTTCCCATAGTGGCTTACATGGTCAAATGAAACCCTTTATTTCTAGCTCCGCTAACTACACATTTAATACTTGTATTTTTATTGGTTCCATCTTATTATATGGAAGGGTAATAGGATTGACCCCATTATAGAGATCAATATTAAACTACACTTCACTTATAGGTGGTTAACATGAATTTATTTTTGGACAGTCATCATGAAAATTATCCACAATTGCTAGAAAATCATTTTCCTCAATCTCTCCCATTGATGCCAAAGTCAACACTTTAAACTGACAAGAGAACATTCACCCCATTGGTAACATCAATGTCTTTTCATCATTCTTTACAATCCTTTATCCCTTGATAAGATGTTTGATGCTATCCTCAGTCATGAAACTAAATGTTATCCTATAATAGTTTATTTGAGCCTTGAATATTATAATCCAATCCATACCTTATATTACATTATAGGAATCCGTCTCCAACATTGAGATGTCCCTTTTCAACTCAGCTCACTCTATTGTTATAGGACATGTTCTACTCACAAAGTCCTAAAATTCTCTATCACAAAGATGAGATTACAGTCTAATCATTGAAGATATAATTTTTGGATTCAATCATAGCTAATAGGTGACCTACTTATTCATATTAGTGATACAATTTTCAAACCATCTAGTGAATAAAATTGTACTTCCTCCACTTATATTTTCAGAAGTGATAGATATTTTTAATGGAATACCTAGATACACTCCCATTTGAATAGTTTGAAAAGAATGTTTGATGCTTCAGACCAACTATTGTTTCACATCCGAATCAGGTGCAACACAATTCTCAACAACCACTTCTGAGAAGTTCTTTTGATGCAAATAGAGGACCATTTTCTAAACCAACAACAAACTCTATAAGTCTCACTCTTTAGAAACTGATGGATTTCCATTTCAAATTCTACGACATTATGTATCACAACATTGTTTTCCAAAACAACCTTTTCCCCATGTTCAACCATTTTTTAAATTACATCACATGATTACGATACGCGTTTTCTATTTCAAAATAATTCAATTGAAATCCAATTCCGTAATTTTTCAAAAAAATTAAAACATTTTTCACAACAGAAATCATTCCTCGAAATAATATATACGCACTCTTACTGGGATCTCATTCCTCTATAATGCATGTCATTTTCATCTCATTTTCTCAACCCATGACAATGAGATTTCAAAATACTAGAATTGACTCCAATAACTAATTTATCAAACTAACAGGTCTCCTGATGTTCAGCATAAAAGGGTTAGCAACATACTTTCAAGCTATAAATTTCCTGATTTTACAATCATACTCATTTCTATGATTCCCTCCCATGGAATATACAATAAGTGATTTCAACTCTAAAACTATAATAATTGAATACTACTTTTTAGGCAAGGAGTGAACAAGATGATACCATTTGTAATGACCAACCAATTTTCATTGTCATGAGAGTACAATGAGTCATTACTAGGCCATATGAAAAATCACCAAGATGCCCAAACATTTCAATAAATGTCGATGGGTTTCAAATACAAGTGGTGGACAATATAGCCTTTATGAAATAAGATAATAAACCTATGATCCATAACCAAGCATTCACTATATGATGCATGGACAAATGAATGACAACTCAACAACTTCTTGTATCTCAAAACCACATCTATGTAATAATCAATATAAGAATAACAAATTATCAATGTAAACACTAGATAAACTACATAGGACTCTCCTAAGACCTCAATACTCCTTGTTCCACAAGATCCTAGTTCCAAAATATTAGAATAGCCCATACAACATGAGGAATATCTAAACATTTGTGAATCATTACCTTTTCCTTTGTCCGAAATGATATCATTTACAAAAGCACTAAAGTGATAAAGCAGTGGTGAGTATAAAACATAGTAGGATTACCCCAATGACATCTCTACGCACAACACTAGTATAGAAGATTTAACAACATTTATATTAAACAGTTTATATAAAATATTTTCTCAAAAATAGTTTATAACTAATTATAAATAGGTTTCAATTACCATTCATTACCAGTGCATACAATGGAAATTTAAACCATTTTTCCCAATAATATATTATTTTCAGAAAAATTAGCAAACAATCTTTCCAACCATTTCACAATATCCCTCTATCATCATACCCAACCATTCATCATAGATATTTAACCCATGATGCAAGATGCACTATGACAGTTCCATACTCATGGGTAGTTTCTCAATGATCTACCATGTTGTCACAAGGTAATTGTTTCCCATGTGCCGTTAACCATTTTTCACCGAGCATAATGTCATATTTCAACCAAATTTGTTATATGCAATTCCAATGATCCATTAACAAATTGGCATTGAGCACAAGGACATATTTCAACCATTCCCCATATATGAAACCTGAACAATCACCACGTATGCGCAATGATCATGAAAAAACTACCCTTTCAAAAAAACACAATTTTATTGAAAACCATTTTCATCAAAAAAAATTCAATAAAACTCCATTTTTATTGGAAATTATTTCTATTGAAAATACCTTTTTCATTAACCATTTACCAATTCCAGTAAATCCATATTTTAAATCATCATTTTAAATTCATGAAACTTAACCCACTTTTGCACAACTATTTCCCAAGATCACGCAATTTCACAAAAACTATAAATCATAACAAATGATTATTTTTATATGCATTTCACAATGAATAATACAATTTTAATATAAAACAATCAATTCTATCAATAGGATTTGATATGTCCTATACATGACATAACATAGAGGTATTTTTCATTTATATTCAATTCATTTTTTGTTTGTGGGGGGTCCAAACTTATATGGATGAATGGGTGAGTTTTTATTTTTTTTCCCAAACAGTGGCCATACTCTAAATTTAAAAATAAATTTGGTATATTTTATAACATTTTTATTTCTTACTATATTTCTCCCATTCAAATTCATAAATTTCATGACCAAAATTATAACACCTTAATTGAAATTAGGAACCTTTAGTAATCCATAATAATGGTGTATTTGGTGTTTTTATTTAAGGAATTGGGCCAGCCCGAAGGCCCATTTATAGTTTTAAAAACATTTTTTTAATTAATAAGTTTTTCAATTTTAATTCATGTTAGGTGATTCCATGTCTCAGAAAATCCCACTAAACTCAGCCACATGCCCAGTACATTTCCCATCTTTTTGGATCTCTTGTTCCTCGCAAATTACTAAAGAATTTTATAGGGTTTCTCAAATCATCTAAAATTGAAGAGGTAACTTCATTCCTTCTTAACTCTCTAAATTCTTACTCTTATTAATCAATTCTAGTTCTTATATAACCTAATAATAGTTTTTTGAAACTCCATTAATGTTTTGACTATTTTAATGTTTAGATATGTGTATATTTTGGGCGTTTTTTGAAGATAAGTTACGTAAGTTAGTCTATTTCACTCTTCATTAAATTTTCTTAGGGTTTAATTTATTTTTATTTGGGATCCTTATCTTATTCTTGAGTTTAATAATGTCCAAAAAGTAGGTTTTCTAATATAGGGATTATCCTAAGGATTTCGTGGTCAACTCTTGTGGTTTTAGGTTTGATCTAGGTCTCTCTTGGTGCGGTATTGGTGAAATTTGATTTTCGCATGGAGATTAAATGGTTTTCATTAAATTGGTTGGTGATTCATTTTTTATGCAATATTAGTGACCTAGATGATGGGTTAATAATATTTCATGTCAATTTAATTTTAATTCTTCTGGAAAAAATTACTTTACTGGAAATTATAATGAAAATGAATTTAATGTTCTAATTTTCCATGAAATTGGTGGTTTTTCATATAAATCATTTATTGGTTCAATAAATACTTCAATATAAATACTTAGTTGTTGTATTTAATTTTAATAGGTCTAAAAATATTATTTATAAAGTTTATCCCCTTTGGATTTTGATGCATTAATGTGTTTCGATAGCATTTGTAAAGAATGTGATGTTCTAGTGCCATTTTTGTGAGAAAATGGATGTTTTTCAGAGTTATCCCTTATTTCAAAACATGGGGCTGTCCTAAAAATGATTATTTGTTTTCGTTGAAATTTATTGTTCTACCTTTAATGTTTTGGTATCATAAAAGTGATCACATAGTGTACACGTGGGGGTCATAAGGGGTTTTTGTGTGCAAAACAATGCCGGATTTTAATAGATTGTTTTATTAAAAATCATAGCATTTGTTGTGTGTTTTTCATTGTATAATTTGTGTCTCTCTAATATACTGATTTAATGTTAGTAGTAATGTTGTTTGATTATAAATTTAATTTATATAGAATTCTGCAATTGTTTGAGCACAGTGGGAGGATCCCAGGTACCTAAGTAGGGAGAATGTGTACTAGTACGACTAGTGGACTGGATGAAGTTTGTACCGGTTTCACATAGAATTTTGATGAAGAAACCCCTAAATAATATATATGGATGATTAATGGGGAATAGTAGGTCATGGGTATGTTCCCAACTAGTAGCTCGTGTATGACAACATATTTTACTATGGTTACTTTACACCGAGGTATGTTGTGAATGGGGCCTGAAACTATCTAGTGCGTAGGGGTGTTCCCGATATTTTTTATCATTGTATTTTTTTTATTTTACCTTGTATTGAATTGTTTTTGTAATTTCATTATAATGGAAAAAATTCTATTTTAATGTGTGTATGTTCAGAATATTTTATCTCGAAAACTGTTTTAAATTGAAATTTTCATTTTAGGAAACTTATCACTGCTTTTATTTGCGTATTAAAACTGATTTCTATTTCACATTTTATTGCATGCTATTTGTAAAAAATGGGTGGTACCCTATAGGTAATATGATCAGACCCTACTTAAGTTCCTTGGGTTTATGTAGAGTTCTTTATGTTTTACTCAGGTAAAGGAAAGGCTTTGGGTGGTGGAGGATTGGGGTTTAGTTCCCATCCTTGGTGCGGAGTTGTGGAGGCCGCCTGTGGGTGAGGACACCTTGTTGTGTGCAGTCCTTGGGGATATCATGCAGCTATGTTTATTTGTATCTGTACCGAATTTATTGTCTTTAATCAAATATATTATGTTCTAGTTTTTTCATAATATTTGTTTTGCTCGGAAATTTCATATTTATATTATGGGGTTTTTTTAATGTTGTATACTTTCATAATCAAGTAAATTATTCCAAAACATAAATTAATGACACCGGGGCATTTTTTCTAGACCATGGTGAAAGGGAATTCCATTCGGTCCTTTCCACATGCTGGGTTTGGTGCTGATATTGTTGGCAACCAGATTCGGTTTGGGAAAAAATGGAATCAGAGCAGGTAATGTTTTTGGATTATGTTACTGGGAAGAGTCGGGATAGACATGAGCTAGGAATGTCAAGGCTCAGGGTTTTGGTCGCAAGTAGGGTTCCTAGCCCACACCCCTCAGGGAATACCTTGAGTCACCAGGGTACATTAGAATTTATGGATTCACATCACTTCTAGGTGAGACATGTTGGATGTAGACCACACGTGTACATCAGGCGAATGTGGAGTAGTTGTTTACTTTATTACTGGAATGTGTTTATATTATATATATTTGATGTATTTGATTAAAATTTTCTGAATTTTGTTATTGAATATTGTTTTGTGGCTATTTGATTTTTTATCAACATGCCTCCCTGGAAAGCTCCCATCCACCCATGGGAGGAAGTCAGAGAGAGTTCTCCCACACCGATTGATCCGTGGATAGTTGAGGTTATAGTCCGGGCTATCCAAGTTATGCGACAGGGACTGACTCCTACTCCTATCCCTGCTTGGGTATAATAGATGGGTCATAGAAAATATAAATCCCTAGAATTTTTAAAAAAACAAGCCTCCTACATTCTGAGGCATCACAGAACCCCATTAAGAAGAAGAATAGATCATGAACATTGAGCATATGTTTGAGTTCATGGGAACACCCAAGGAGCACCCAGGGAAGTGTGCCTCCTTTCAAGAGGAGGGTCCTATCTGTAAGTGGTGGGAGTTAGTTCTTTATACTGGGAAGAATGAGCATATCCGCTGGGGAGACTTCAAGGCTGTCTTCAATGAACAGTATTTCCATGAGGTGTTGGCATAGGCTAGGTCCAAAGAGTTTATGTACCGCATTCAGGGGAACCAATATGTGATAGAGTACAACAACTGTTTCACTGAGTTAGTTCGGTATGCTATAGAAATCATCTACAATGAGCAGGTGAAGGCCCAAAGGATTGAGAAAGGATTGAAACAAGAGATATACTCACATGTTATATTATTTAAGATTAGGAACTATACTGAAGTCGTTGATTGTGTGTGCATGATGGATATTGATAGGAAAGGCATGGATGGTTTCTCTAGTTCAATATTTGTAGTGGCTAGTGGATGTTCCTTAGATCTGGAAAGGAAGAAGGAGGATCATGTGAAGAAATGAGGTGGGAGTTTAGGCCACTCTTCCAGGATGTTATTTACTACGGATTCTGATGCGAGATCGGATGTGTTTTACTAGTGTGGGAAGCCCAGGAACATACGAACAACAATTCAACTTCCTCTGAATCCTTGTTACCTGTGTTGGGGTATGGGTAATTTGAAGTGCTTCTGTAGTGTGGCACGTCGACTCCCATGTGCGGCAAGGTCAGTGGCATCAAGAGGAGTTCCAGTTCGGTCGGAGCCATCGAGGACTGGGGGATCTCAATTTGGTGTCCATGGTTGTAGGTAAGGGTTATCTTCTATGTAGATCCAGTTCAAGGAAAAACCACATACTAGAGGTCATACTTAGGAAAAGACCGGACATCTCCATGCAGTGGTTTAAAAACCAGTAGGAATAGAGATGGGACTGTTGACAGTTCGATGTATTGTTAAGATCACATCTTCTATAACTGATGATATTTTTGATACTGGTGACTCTATTTCATTTATTTCTACCTGTTTTGTAGACATGATGAAATTTTCAACTGTGTTGATTTCTTTTATGATGGAGTTCGTGACACCATTGAGAAAGAAGAAGGTTCAAGGCCTGAGGTACAACATGTGTGTGATCTCCATGTCCGGGGCTGAGATGGAGTGGGACCTCATAGTTCAACATATGGCCTTTTTTGACATAATACCTGGCATGGATTGGCTAGTACACATCTAGGTACACATTGATTTATATAGGGGGAGATTGAGTTTCAAGGAACCTGGTGGGAGTCGTCATGTTTTTTGTGGAGAATGAGATCCTTGGTTATGTCATGCAGGACCTGTAATCCCTCATTTGGGAAATCTTACCATCCAATTATCTTCACTCATGATAGGGGATGATTTTCTTTCACCTGTAGGTGCACTAACTTATGTAGTGAATGAGTTTCTAGAGGTATTCATTGATGATTTCTCAGGTTTCCACTGAAGATGGAAGTGGAGTTTTTGATTGATCTAGTGCTGAGAACGCAGACAATATCTCTTCCCTTATATTGCATGGCCCCCACCGAGCTAAGGGAATTAACGATATAGATGGACGACATAGAATTGAAAAGATTCATTCACCCCAGCATCTCCCCATGGTCTTCTCTTGTGATGTTCCTGAAAAAGGCAGATGGATTCATCAGGTTGTAAATTAACTACCATAAGCTGAAAAAGGTATCAAATAAGAACAAATAAACATTTCCCTGAATAGATGATTTTTTATCAGTTGAAGGTGGAAAAGTGTTCTAAAAATATACTTGCATTCGAGTTATCATTATCTCAAGGTCAGGGAGTCAGATATCCCTACGACAGCCTTCTCAAGTAGGCAATACCTATTCGATTATTTGGTCATGCCCTTCGGAGTGACCAATGCTACAATGATCCTTATGAAACTCATGAATATGTTGTTCCACCAATATATTTATTCCTTCATTATGGTGTTATTATATTATATTCTAGTATACTCTGGCTCTAAGGAGGAACACGAACATCACTTGGGGATCATCTTGGGAACTTTGTGAGATCACATCTTCTATGAAATGTTGTCAAAGTGCACATTCTGGATCAACGAAGTGAGGTTTCTGGGGTGTGTGATCTCTGAGAAGGGGGTTTTAGTGGACCATGATAGTATTAGTGCGGTTATGTCATGGGAGAAGCCAAATACTATGTTCAAGATAAGGAGTTTCCTTGGCCTGGATGGTTTTTACAGGAGATTATTTAGGGATTTCTCTCGGCTTGCATCACCGATGACCGCTATCACCCGAAATGGGGAGATGTTTCTATGCGCCCCAGAATGCCAGGCATCATTAGAGGAGTAGATGTGGAGGCTGACTACCTCCCCCAAGATGATTTTTCCAGAGGCTAGAAAGGGTAATGTGGTCTATTGTGATGCTTTAGGTATGGGTCTTGGGATGGTTCATATGCATAATGATAATGTGGTAGCACAAGACACTCACCAACTCCGACCACATGAAAAGAACTACCTGACCCATGTCTATGATAAATTAGTGGTGAGGATTCTTTGAAGACATGGTGTCACTCCCTCTTTAGGGAGAAGTTTTTGGTCTACTACGATAACAAAAGCAGGGCCTTTATCTTCTCGCAGAAGGATCTTAGCATGAGGTAGTGTCATCGGATCGATTACATGAAGGGGTTCGATTTTGACATTGTCTATACCCCATGCAAGGGTATAGTGGTGGATGATTCTTCGAGTTGAAGAGTTCTAGTGTAGGCTTTGAGGATGTCTAGTGATTAGTGGACTTTGATTTGTCTCTTTGCTTTGATGCATATGGAGACTAGGGAACACAGTGGAGGTGCATTCATGGTGAGCATCGAGATGACACCTTCTCAATTGGAATTGATTCTTCCGGAAAAACCCAGTGGTGATCTTTGTCAGTAGTTGAAACAATTTATTCATGGTGGGGAGATATCCCTTGATTGGTCATTGTCTCTCATGGTCATCTTATGCATCAAGGGTCGTTCAGTAGTGTCATTATCTATGAGGAAGGTAGTTATGGAGGAAAGCCACCAGTCTTAGTGAGATGTCTATTTTGGTACCACCATGTGGTATTATGATGTGTGATGACAGTTCTGGTGGCTAGGTATGCAACGTGACATAGATGAAATTGTTTTGAGATGTTATCCATGCCAGCAGGTGAACGCAGGGTATAAAAGGCCCTCTGGATTTCTCTAGCCATTACATATTCCTACTTGGAAGTGGTACGAGTTCTCCATGGACATAATTTTTATCTTAACCTGAACACATCGAGATTAGAATGCCATTATGTGGTTATTGATCATCTAAAAAAAGCATCCCACATTATTCCTATCAATGATACATCTAATGTGGATGAGTTGGGTAGTTTGTATCATCAAGTGGTTATGAGACCCCATGACATGAAATCAGCAATTGTCTCATATAGAGACCCCTATTTCACTTCTCGGTTCTGGGATGGCCTTCAGATGGCCGTGGAGTCTCAGATTAATATGATCATGGAATACCATCCCCAGACAGATGGTTAGACAGAGCAAGTAAATCAAATTTTGGAGGACATGATTCATGATAGTGTCTTGGACTTTGGAAGTTCCTGGGATAGCCATTTGTGGCTAGTTGATTTTTCTTATAATAACACTTATCAATCCTTGATTTTAATGACACCTTTTAGGTCACTCTATGGCCGGCCATGTCGGTCCCCCCTGTGATGTGCTGAGGTAAGTGAGACCACACTACTGAGGCTGAGTATGGTGCTGGAGACATCTAATAAGGTCAACCTGATTAGGAAACAATTTTTAACATATCTGAGTCATCATAAGTATTATTCTAACTGGTGGAGTCGAGACCGAGAGTTTTCTATGGGAACCAGGGTATTCTTGAAATTGGCTCCTCGTCTGGGCCATCATCGATTGGGGATACAAGGGAAGCTGACACCACAATATGTTAGCCCTTTTGAGATCATAGAGCATATTGGAATGGTGGCATACAGGTTGGCCTTACCTTCTCAGTTTATGTCCATCCATGAATTCTTCATTTCTCCCAGTTGAATTAATAAATCACCGATATGTCCCATGTGCGGAGTTGGGTAAAACTGGAGATAGAGCTAGATTTGTCAGTTTTTGAGCTATCAGTGAAAAAAGTGGACTCCAAAGAGAAGGTTCTATAAGGGAGGTATATTCTGCCAGTCCCGGTTCATTGGAATCATTTTAATGATACACATGATACATGGGAGTAGATTTCATGGGTTGAGGAAGAGTATTCTTTCCAATTATTCGATCATGCTTCATGTTGACTTTCTGGGATTGAAATTTTCCATGGTGGGGGTAATTTTTACATACATTACTTTTCATAGAGGTATTTTTCATTTATTTTCCTTTAATTTTTTGTTTTGGGGTTTTCCCCAGATTTTATGGAGTACTGGGTGAGTTTTCATGAATTGGGGAAAACCGTGAGCCCAATTCCAGATTTAAAAATAAATTTTGATCCATTTATAACATTTTAATTTTTTAATATTTTAAACCAATTAAAATTATTAAATGGACTCTCGTATCATATTAACACCACCATTGATATTTGGAACCATTATTAATCCATAATAATTGTGTATTTGGTGTTTTTATTTAAGGAATTGGGCCACCCCGGAGGCCCATTTCCCGTTTTGAACCCAAAAATTGTATAATTAATAAGATAATAAAATTTAGACATTTTTCGGTGAATAAATGCCTCCCCCAGGCCCATTGAACCATTTCGAGCAACCATTCTCTATCCCCCATTTTTGGGGCTCTTGTTCTTATAGAATTTGTGCAGAATATTATAGGCGTTCACGAATCAGCTAGAATTGAATAGGTAACTTAATTCCTTCTTAACTGTCTCAATTATTACATTTTTTACTCTATTCCAGTTTTTTCATAACCTCCACATAAATCTCATAACCTCCATTCAATTTTTTACTATTTTGAAAATCATCTACTTGTGTATTTGGGGCGAATCTTCAAGATCCTTTATGTAAGTGAGTCTCTTTCACTCTTCATTAAATTTTCTTAAGGATTAATTCATTGTTCATAGAGTTCCATCCCTTATCATCATGGTTAATAATGTCCAGAAACTATAGTTTCTTGCCTAGGGTTTAACCTTGGGTTTTTGGTCAATTCTTGTGGTTTTATGTTTGATCTAGGTCTTTCTTGGTGTGGCAGCATTGCGATTAGATTTTTGCACAGAGATTCAACCATTTTCATTAAATAGGTTGGTGATTGTTTTTGGTATAAAACAAATGTGACCTAGATGAAGTGTTTATGGTATTTTCATGTCGATTTTAATGTTTATGAAAAAAAATTGTTGCAATTTTAATGAAAATGAAATTTAAGTGCAAAATTTTGGTGAAATTACAGTTTTTTCATATAAATATATTAGTGATTCATTAAGGTATTCCCAATAAATACTTGATCATTTATATTGAAAATTAATAGAGATTAAAATACTATTCATAACATTTATCCCCATTGTATATTGATTTAAAAATGGGGTTTGATGGTGTTTGTAGTGAATGTGATGTTTTGGTGCCATATTTGTGTGAAAATGGGTGTTTTACAGAGTTATCACTTCTTTTCTAACAAGGGGCTTCCCTAAAATCTATTTTTTTGGTTTTCATTGAAATATATTGTTCTGAATTTACAGTTTTGGTATCTTATAAGTGTGCACATAGTGCACATGTGGGGTTCTTAAGGGGTTTTTTTGTGAAAAATAATGTTGTATTTTGAGAAATTGTTTCATTAATAATAAAATTGTTTGTTATGTGTTTTAAGTGGTATAAATTGTGTGTAGCTCCTGTAATAATTTTATGTTACCAATAGTGGTTTTTTGAAATTCAAATGGATTTATTTAGAATTCTTGAATAGTTTGAGAGCAAAGAGGGGAGCCTGAGTACCTTTGTGGGGCGGATGTGTACTAGTACGACTAGTGGACCAGATGGGTTTCGTCCCTGTTTCACTTTGAATTTGGGTAACGACAACTCGAACTAAACTATGTGGATGATAAATGGGGACTAATATGATATGGGTATGTTCTCTACTATTTTCTTGTGCATGAGAATAGATTTTACTATGGTTAATTTACACCAATGTATGAGGACCATGGTGCCCGAGACTATCATGTGCCTAGGGGTGTTCCAGATTTTGTTGATCATTGTATTTGTTGTATTTTCTAAGGTAATGGGGTGTCTTTGTAAGTACATTAATATCGCTCGAAATTCTATGTAAATGTGTGAATCTTCTGAAAATTTAATCAAGAATATAGTGTTCAGTTGAATGTTTAATTTCATCATATTTATCACTTCTTTTCTTTATGTATTAAAACTTCTTTCTATTTCACATTGTATTGATTGATCGTTGGAATCATCTGGTGGTATCCTATTAGGATTAGTATAACATTTTCCTTATTCCCCATGGGTGTATGTAGAATTTTTTTATGTTGGACTCAGGTAAACGAAAGGCTTTGGGTTGTCGTAGTTCAGGGTGTTAGTTCACATACTTGGTGCGTAGTTGTGATGATGGATTGTAGGTGATAACCCCTTGTCGTGTGGAGTCTGTGGAGCTATATTGATGTTGTATTTATTTTTATTTTTACCACTTTTATTTTCCTTAACCGAATTTATTCTATTATGGTTTTTTCTGAAGACTTGTTTGGCTGGAAAATCTCTGATTTATATGACGGATTGTTTTTAATGTTTTATGATTTCATACTCGGGTAAGTCATTACCAAAACTGAATTAATGATACTCGAGCACCTATTCCAGCTGGTAGGGATAGATAATGACCTTCAAGAATTACCACATTCTTGGTTTGGTCCCAGTTTTGGTGGCGACCAGATTTGGTTCGTGGCACATTAGAGAATCCACCTACCCCGAAGGTTTTTACAAAACTTGACAACAAACAATGGAGACACAAGAAGGTGGGTCGTTTCTCCAAGAACGAAATTAGTTATATTCTGCTAGAATGATTATGATCAACATTAAATTATATGGCATAAAACAACAAGGATCATCCCACTATAGATACATATCTATGAAATAATGGAGATCAGAGAAGTAGATCTAAGTAGATCTATGAAAATTTTCCAAATCAGAAATGAATGGTGACACACCTCAAGAATAAGACTCTAAATCACCAATGAAGACACTAGGATGGATAAATATAGTTTGGGAGGTGTTCTACTACATTATAGGGAGATTAATCATGAAATACGAGAGTTTAGAATCTAAAACAAAATATATAGATAAAAAATGAGAAATCTCCTAGAAATTAGGATCTACATTTGACCTCAGAATAAGATTTTACCAAACGGTTTGAGACAACCATGTCCGGATCATGTGACATTAAATTTTCTCCCAACACACCTTATTACACCCCCAAACTCTCACATCCTTCACATTTACCATGTTTGTGAAAATAATTTTTTTATGGAAACACCCCACTTTATGGAAACACCCCACTTTATGGAAACAACCCACATTATGGAAACACCCAAAATTATTGAAATACTCAACATTATAGAAACACAATATATTAGGGAAACTATCTATTTTATAGAAACTCTCTATTTTATATAAACTCTCTATTTTATTGAAACTCTATATTTTATGGAAACTCTCAATTTTTTGGAAACTCCCTATTTTAATGAATCCCAATCAAAGACATACCAATTATTAAAACCGATAAAAGGGGTTATGTACTCAAACTATGGAAACTAAATAACATATAGTATGGAATAAGTAATAATATAAATGTTGACTTACACTTCCAAATAGTTGATATGTTCTGTATTAAATGTGGGAAAATCAATTCCCAATATAGAATCGAATTAAACCAAGCAACTAATTAAGTTATTATAATGAAATGTATTCTCATAGATTCTTAAAATATAAGAATACAATACATTGTTTGAAATTATTTCATAGATTGTATATTTACAAACATCATTACATCAAAATAAATGGTATTTGATTCAGTAGTTTTAGAAAAATGTTTTATATAAATGAATGAAAATAACTATAATCAAATAAAATATTTTTCATTCATGAATGAATAATAATTGTACATAGTTTGGCATAAATTTCATGATCTAAAATAGTTTCTATTATTTAATAAGAATTTCGTTTTTTTCATTTGGTTCTGGTGGACTCTGAAGCTGATTAACCTCAACGATATTTGGGTTACACCTCTATCATGTATAGTGAAAGTTAACCCTATTGTTGAACAATTGAACCATGGGTGTTTTATTGGAATTTTTCATCCTTTTATCAATCAGTATGGATGTATTTTTCTTGTATTCATAATATTTAATGTCTTGGTTTCCTTATCAAAAAAAAGTAAATCATTTCCCTATTCATTTGGTTAAATTTCCAAAGATGCATTTTCCCACATTTTTGAATTATTGTTAGTTTGATCTACATTACTCCATTGTTATTGGATCCACCATCTTGAACTCCATTTGTATGATATAATATCCATAACCATGGGACCTATCAATTAACTCAACATATCTATTGAGATAACATTGAATGATGTATTCATTACTCTAATGGTATAATAATGTTATATCCTTTTGTAGGTGTTGTATTAAATAACTAAATTATCTATCTATTTTTATATCATTATTGATAATAAAACATGAGGTATATCTATAACACTATTTAATTTTTCCTCATAATTGAAAACAAATCTATTTCCTTTTGAATCATATCTATTTATTCCCTTTCTATATTTTCTCAATGTGTATGAGGTAAAAAATTGTTATAAAAATTATATTAAATAATTGCCCCTATATGTACTCTATTCAACCAAATGGATTCTTTTTATTTTTCCACTACCAATATTGATAGAATTCTCCATAAAAATAATAAATGACTATATTATACATACCCTCTGTAGAATATTGGATCACAAAAAAGATATTCTATATAGAGTTAAGAAATTTTTCTATAAAAATTGGTTCAGATGTTACAGAAAACATTTGTAGTTATTTCTATATAAATTACTCATCGTTAGGTCTCTACATTTACCGTGAGGGAGGACATTATATGTGGATTGGGTTATTATATAGCGGTTATGATTGATATATAATCATCACCAAATTTGTTTTAACTCCACATCTTATAGAATCGGGGATGTTGTAAAAAAAAATCATTAACCATCACATGGTGGGAGGGCACATTTTCTATTGGTTTATAATGATTTATAAAATAGAAAAGGTTTTTTAATATCACAAGTAAACAATTCAAGAATAATGATTATTTTTATTTTTCATAATTATCAATAATGATTTATATTGTGGTATCCCTTTTCAAATTCATTCTATAAATTAAATATTATATGAAAATTACATATAATAAGATATATTATAATTGTTTTCACCAACTATCTATAATCATAATTCCCAAATTAATTATATCGTTATCTAATATGAACTACATAAACCAAAAAAATTCTTCCATTACTATTCCATAATTTTAATATAAATAATATAATAGAGTTAATAATATTATATAAAATCATTTATTATCTTGGGATATCTATTAATTTACATAACATTTTCAAAATAAAAAAAAGTATTTAATAAATTATTATAAATTTTTATAATTTCCCTTATTTTCTCCTTACTACTAGTAATCAAATAGGGATATATGTAACATATTGGAGTCATTTAAATTTATGTTATGATTAACAATAATGGTAATGATAAAATAAAACATGTGTGAGAATATTCATAATCACAAAATAAAAATCATAGGATAAAAAAACATAATGATTGAATAATTTGATAATTTCTTGTAATGTGTAAATCTATAAAAATGAATCATCATTATTTCAATTATTAAATAGCACACATAGATGTGAATGATGTTATAATCTTGGTCACACACACCATATGTTAATAATAATGACATAATAATTATGAATTTTGATAGAATCATGTTCAAGAGAAATATAAATAATCCCCTAAGATAAAAAACAATCTCTATTTTATTTGAGGGATAAATTATTTGGTACTAACCCTTAAGGTTGTAACATTTACAAAATCATGATTGCTGGAAACAACTGAAAATAATCATAGTCGTGAATTTTACCATCAATAGGAATAATTTTAGTAATTATTTCTTCAATTATGATTTCATGAATATACATGATGTAACTAATTGAAAAAAATTATAATAATAACCATTTTTTATAGAAGAATTCATATTATATAGGGTTCATATTAGTATTTTTAATGAATAGATATTTTGGAAAATCATTATATTTTTTTAAAATAAATTTAAAAACAAGTTTATCCAAAAAATAAAAGGTATCAATAACGATATTGTGTTTAAGTATTAGTAGTGGAGAATTAATTCCACTGAGGACTTGAAAAGGGGATAACCCAAAACAAAATTGTTTGTTTCATGAATCCACACAACTAATTTTCTACATTATTCATATTCTTTTACACACCCTAAATAATATTTATTTATTTATTAATGTGGTTTTCCATAGATGAATTATAATATTTTATTAAAATAATTAATTATTATAATCACTGGATTAAATATAATGACATAATTTGATGAAATTGAATTATATTTATAAAATATTTTCTTAAAAAAAAATCATGAATCCCTTTGATTTCCTTATTTATGATCAATGCCATTTACAAAAATGTACGATTAACTCCAAAATAATATAATAAATTGATGTATATATTTATAAATTATATACAATTAATAATATCTATCTATGTATGTACTTAGAATAATTTTATTAGAAATTTCTCTATTGGGGGTTTAGTAACATTTAACCTGACATTGTTGAATGTGCATGAAACCGAAGTATAAAATTGATAATTTTTTAAATATATTGAAAATTAAAGTAGGTTATAATAATTAATAAAATGTTAACATACTTCATAAATAATTTTATTGTATATTATTATGAATGGAATTGGAAAAAATAAAAATAATTTGATGAACATTTTCAAGTGTTAATAGAGACATACTTTATCCTTAGTGCATCATATATTGTCCAACATTATAACGCCCTTAATATTAAATTTTGATTACTCCAAAATATACATAAATTTTAAAAGGGCCTAAATATGGATTAGTTTGATTAGGTCATTTTTTAGAATGTTTTGGAATATTTTTATTTGAAGGGAAGGTATAAGTTTTATTTATACTTGAGGAGTTGTGTTGGTTTCAAATATAACATTGAATTAAATATTTTATCTGAGGTAAATCTTGTACTAGTAATTTTTTTACATATTAATCCATAATAGATATATGTAACATTATTTGATAACATCATCAAACATTTTAAATATAATTAATTAATTTAAACTAAAATGAGGGGAGGATATTTAAGAAAATTTTATTTTAATGTATTACTTTAGATTTATAGTCTTCAGAATGTATGTTTTTTGTTTGGAAATTAATTTTATCATATAATATTGGCTCATTTTTAAAATGAAATATATCATTCATGACCCTTATGTCTTATAACGTATTATTCCATTATTATATCAATAATTAGATAATTTAATATAATATAGACATTTAAAAAATATTATGTATACAATTCATAAAAAAAATTGAATTACTTCAAAAAATTAATAAAATCACCCTCGGATAATTATGGTGTTTAGATTTCATATATCACAATACTTGTAAAAATATATATTTCTAAAATAGATAATTTTAATTATTTTAATAAAAATAATGTATTAATGAAATAGATTAAAATAAAAATTTCAACCAAATATAATAGATTTTCTACGAGTATTTTGGTCATGAGGTCAAATTATTAAAATAATAAAGTATATATTTATTTAAATTAATCAGGATGATTATTATGTACAATATAATATTATATTTCTGAGTAAATTTTCTATTCCAATAGTCAGGTTACTATTCATAGTGGATCTGTTTCAATTTTCAATGTGCATGTTACTATTAGGATGGTCAAATTACTATTTCAACGAGTTTCATTATGTATTAAAAATTACTCTACATTACAGCATTCATTATTCCAATGAACACTATCAAGGGTTCTTTATTTACATTATATATAATTTGATATGATTTTCTTATATTTATATTCATCTCTATAGTGTTGTCTAAGGGGATGATGACTCTAGTATATTATTGTTTTTCCAATTTTCATATTTAATATTTGATATTTGATATTTTTTTTAATATTTATTGTTTTAAAAACAATTATTAATATTGATGAATAATGTAATATAATTTAGTGATTAAATAATTTCTTCTTAATTTTCATTGAGTGTACAATAGTGTGTATTATATTATGAAAAAATTTATTTCAACATACTAATATCGTATATAAATTCTATGTTGTTACATATGATATAGTTAGATGTTATATGGTTAATATAGTTAGAAACTATGAATGATGGATAATTTAATATAATATTGAATAATAAGGGATTGTTTAAGGAAAATAATTTTAATATTTCATGAGTCTTCCCATTTATTGATAATTAAGTCTTCAATGATTTGGATCATTGATAACCTTTTTCATGTGAATGTTTAATTAATTGTTTTTAGGCCAAATTTCATTATTGGTCACTATTGCTTGTTCATAGTGATTTTTTGATGTGTAATGGATAATAGCATTGTGATGTGAAGCTGGGATATATGATACTGATATGAATGATATGATATGGGATGGGGAGCTTGAAAGTGACGTGATGCCAAGATGGCTATTCATAGGATGGTAGATGTGATGTGGGTGAGGAGGGCCAGATGATGTTTTATAGATTGAAGGATAAAATTATTTTAATGTCAAGAATGTATTCAAAGATAATGGTAAACGATAGATATAGGATTACCTTATGCAATAGGATGTCGATAGTGGTGATGATATTTGGGAATGTGAATAATTAATTATTTATTGTATTCTTGTTTTATCTATACTACATTCCCCACTACCTGAGGTAGTTGGATATGCTTGGATATAAAGTGTTGTCTCTGTGGTATCTTATGTGGATTTTCCCAAAGTATTTATTTTATGGACTTATTATACTAATAAAATGAATAAATGTTTAAGCTAAGGTGGTTTTTGAAGTTTAAATACATATTTCGTAAATGACTTTAATCACGATAAATCATGGACTTGGATTAGATTAATCCTTGAGGGAATGGTTAATACTATGATGAATAATGTAATGATTAAAAATGGTAATAGATAATTAATTGGTATTGATTTAACTACCATTGAAATTTTTTTAAAAGAAAATAAGTAATTAATGAATCTATTTAAATTGTTTTATGATTATAGGATATATATTTTTAATCGTGGTAGATATGAGTCTATGAGATTTTAGTTTTAATCGATTCTATTACTAAATTATTCCCATTGGGTGCTAGTGAACTATATTATATCATGTATATTATATGGTTTTATATTCTTCCCTACCCTTATCAGTTTGGCTAACATGAACCAATTAGACATCATGATAGAATTATCCCCAACAACCAAGTGGGAAGAAAAATGGATGACTACACTAGTGGACTGTACTCTCTTTTCTTGATAGATACATTAACAATTTTATATAGTGGTTATCCATCCAATATATGTGTGTAGTGGTATGTGATTGATTCTATTAATTTCAAACAAATTTATTATCTAAATTAGTATACGAAGGATTATTTTAGGTCTGACGTGCATATGAAGTAATTTCTTGAGTTACGTACATGGTTTATTATAATAAATGGCATGAGGTATAATTCCATGTTTTTGAAACACATCATACTGGATGTGGTGGATCCCATTAACAACTTTTTTACTATATGGATCTGTTGATGGGATGATGTGGTTATATAATGCATGAGGTGAATATGATGCTTCCTTTCCCAGATGTCTATGGTCTGAAGTACATTTTTATTTTGATGGCTTAGTATGCATGTAATTGTAAAGAGCGTAATACAAAGAGGAATCAAGGAAAGGGTACCTGTAATTTCTCATTTATATTTGTTATTCTATATTTTATTGTCAACATAATGAGTGTAATATCAACTATAGAAAGGAACATTGAATATTAATTTATGTGATGACTAAGTCTCATTTTACATCACATGTGATTTGATATTCATTATATATTTTTCTCATGAGAGGATCCATGGGGGATACTAATGAGTATATTTTTATTATAAACCTGTGAATATATAAACATTTTTTTAGTTTAACTACATCATGTTGGATATCAGAATTTTTATTTGAAACTAAATGATTAATTGGATTTTTTAGCTACATGTTTACATCCATCGTTACCTTTTTTATACATCTATTTTTCCATTTAAATAATGAGTAATATATGCAATTGTGTATTTTCAATTGTGATTTGTTATTATATATATATCTGATAATTTTTTTGATGTTTTATCTTTATTATCTCTCTATTAAACATGTTTCTCATAAAGGCTAATGCCTTCTATAACCATTTATACAATATCGTCTGTGCTAGTCCCCATAGAAATGCTTATTAGAGGTGGGACAAAGGCATTCACATCTATTATCCCCTCATTATAGTATCTTTTTTCCTAGGGGTTCATGAAATATCATATGAACATTGTAATCTAATAAAAATGATTAATTTCACAGTTACATTAATGATTATGTTTTCGATGAATGATAGAATAAAATATAATATAACTTAGGAATAAACAAGTGAGTTATTACATTAACCATGCATAATATAGTTTAAATGATTGTATCATATTTTTAAATTATGTTTCCTTAGATAAAAAAATCATATAATGATCTACCATATTCATAAGAAACAAAATATTTTTATATTGTTATAAAATTTATGGATTCATTATTTAGATGAATCATTACAATGGGAATGAAAGATTGAAGGTATGTATTTAACAACACAGTATATCTATATTTTGGATATGAATATTCATTTTCATATAATAGTTAATGAGGTATATATTAATGTAGTTGACATGTTTTTTATTTTTTTGGTTATCAAATATACTTCATTTAGTATAACGTTTCCAGAAAAAATATATGGTAACAAAAGATTTAATAAATAATATATGAAAAAATGGTAATATTTATAATAAAATTAATGAAATAAAATTGTCATTAAATTATATGATTTCTATTCAAAACACTAAAAATATTTGGTAATATTTTTTAAAATAATTTATATATTATCAATAAAATCAAATATGATTTCCCCAAATGTAGTGGAATTTTTAATGTATAGATATTTCTACACTATAAAGTATATGTCTGAACATTTAATATTGAGTATTTAGTTATTATTCTTAATATGTTTAATTATACTAGAATATTTTGGATTATAAAAAATATTAGTATTTTTTCTTTTATAATATTGAAATACAAAATGATATCACGACTTTTATGTGATCCCCAAGTAAAAAAGTGGCTTATATCTGTATTCTTTTATGAGTATTTATATATTTAATTATTAAATAATGTTATGATACATTTGTTATATATAATAATATGAGTTTAATAAAATATAATCTAATCCCATTGAGTTTTTGATTCATGCAGAACAGAAGATCACACCTTCCAACTATTAAATATTTTTCTTTAGTAGTGGAATAAGATATTATTTGTTATTTTTTGATAGATCAATAGAGTAAATCAACTCCAAATAAAAGAAATCCATCAAATTTACTTTCATTATCTATTTTATATCTATTAATATCAATTTTCGAGATAAAATATTAATATAAACTCATTTTATGATTGATGAAATAGTCCAATATGTATAGTTTTTTAATGTTAATGAAAAATTAGTATTATTTATTTTAAATGGTATTTTTGGTGTTTTCATGAAATTTTCTTTAGTTCAAAATAGTCTCTCATGTAGAATATATATTATGTATATTAAACTCCCAATCATTCAAATAAAATACTCTTCATAGTGTTTATTATATTCATCTATATTTTTTTCATTCACTAATAAGTTCATTTTATTTAGTATTTTCATATGATGGTTTTATAATGATTATTTATATAGATATTGTATATTTTAATGTTCCTTATAGTTTTTGAGAAATTTTAAATCCAGTGAATATGTATATTAACCCATCAGGACCATTTCAATAATATAATTCATGAGAATATTTATGGAATTAGAAAGTTGTTTTTCATCTAATCCATATATGATTTCATTGAAATATATTTTAAAAATTTGTCATTTATTTATGAAAAGTAAAAATTTTCGATCCACATATACCATAATACAATTATGATTTTAAAAATATATAGTAAGTATTTTATAGAAGGTTCTTAGGGAATATTTATGTACTCATAGTGTCGTATTATGTCTAGAAAAATATGTAGTTTTTTTAATATTTATATCTATGTGGTTGTTCAATAAATGCATTATCCTACCCATATCAATTAAGAAAATAACACATACCTTTTACATAATAAAGATAACGTTTTTAAGTAATTCAGAGTATAAAATTATATGAAGAAATTCAATTTTTATATTGGAGAAACAAATTACTCATAATTTATTCGCATTTATTTTTTGTAACTTTTAGAAAATGTATTATCTTATTTATGAAAATTATTCCATTTTAAAATTTTTTTATATAAAATACAAATTTTATAGTAATTATAGTAAAATATTAAGGAAATTTATCTAATCTAAAAACATAATTACTCTATAATTAATTTATTTTTTCATATATTGAAATTATTGAATATTCAACATGTAAATCACATCATGAGATTATGATATTAAATTCATATTAAAATGTATAATTTTAACATTCATTATTTATGGAACTTTTACTTTTGACTTGTTAATTAACATAAACATAGATATTAATTGTGGTATTATTCCTTAATATTTTATGACTTCATGGATAAGAAAAATTATGTACTTGAATAGAAGAATTAAACAAATCAAGAGATATAAATCAAGTATATTTTTAATTAGAAGTTCTCTCTTCTAAATAATTTTCCGATAAGTTTGGAAAATAATATTTGGATATATCATCTAAATATGTTTCACCATTTTGTATAATTATATAAGGAAGAGTTTCATCAAATTTAACATGAAATTATTTTACAATAATAATTTAATTTATATTAAACACTCAACAAGAAATCGTAATTTTTAAATATCAATGAAAAAATAATGAATACAAACTAAATTATATTTTAACATAAAGTAAAAATTAATCCATCCCTAAAAATTTGAGTTATTGAGAATTCAATCAACATAATTTTTTTAATTTATGAAATAAATATATTTCACCATTCAACGTAAACTTTTTTTAAAGTATTTTTATAGATGACAACTAATGAAAATTTTCATTCCTACCAACAAAAGTTTCAAAATAAGAATTTAATAATACTCAAACATTATCCCATAAGTAGTTACATCTATCTCATTTTCTTGTATTTAACTTGGGATATAAAATTTAAATAAATAACAAGTGTATAAATATTTTTCAAAATAATAAATCCTCAATATCTAGGGCATCCATTACCTAAAAATATATATATTATTTTCCAGAAAGATATTTATTTATTCTATACCAAATAAATCCAACAGAACTTACTATAAATAATTATAATTTGATGAATTAATAATGTATTTAGTAATTGAATTATGATTCATTTCAACAACAAAATTAACAAATTATAAAGAATAATAAAATATCTTTTTCTTCTAACTCTATAACCAGTTATTTCATAGAATGATTGGATAAATTTCATAGAGTATAATAATAAAAAAAATTATCCAATTACCGTTATTTATCATTTCATTCACTGTTGAATGATTGATTTTGGCTTATAATGTCTTATATATTCACTTTCCATATATACTAAATCTAATCATTATAATGTGTAAATTTACCATTTTGTGATTGAATAATACAAATATCATATTAGATGTTCACAAGGCAAACTTCATTGAATATTTTTATTATTGAATTAATTTTTTTCGGATGTCCTCAATAAATAAAACATTTGAAATATAATTTTTTTCCACATGTAAAATATCATCATTATATTATCTTTATACTTAAAAATTTTAACGTAACGTAAAAATTCTACATTTGAATTATTAATACACTAAAATAAATATATTTTTCATGTAATTTCACTAAAACATAAACTATCCTTATACCATATATTTTTTTGGTAATCATAATATTTTACATAAATTGTATCGTTATGATTGTGGTAACCAATGACTCCTTATTCCAAAATTATTGGAAGATAATGATTTATGAATACATAATTATTTAAAAATACATGGTTGTAAAGGATCTAATTATTTTGAAATGTATTCCCTACAAAACATTAACATTTACTATTGTATAATGAATATTTATTCTTAGAGTGAATACCTCTCTAAAATTTGGTGAAAATTTATCACGTTTACAATGAAATTATGTATTTTTTAAAATGATTTGATATGTATTTACATATAAATTGAAAAAAAAATTAAAAACATTAAAATATATGTATCGGTTTTAAAAATTATACTTCTAGATGTAGAATTTGATTGTAGAAATTGTAGAATTTTTTTTAAAAAAATATTATGACATATTTTTTTACTTAGATTATGTGGAAGTAGATTTATTTTTTACCACTCTAGATTGACTTGAAATTTCTATATAAATTTTTAAAATGCCTATATTTTATTATAAATATATATGATTCCATTTTAATAAATATTTGAATATTTTTTTTTGTTGTTAATCTAATAAATTCATTAATACAGGGTAATTATTCCCAATCAAGGGATTTATTTTATTTTCAATCATCTAAATTGGTTTAATAATAATCATATCTATATATTTATTTTTAATTTCCTGATGAATTGGTTATTTATTCAAGAGACACATTAGAAATGATTGAATTCATGGTATTTGGTATTCTATCCAAAAATCATATATTTTTCTAATAATCATTATTATTCATTAATATCTATTAAATTTATTATCCCCTACACTAGAAATCCTGATTCCTATAAATTAATACAGTTATTAAGATTGGATTTTTTGAAAATTCATGATGTTCAATTTCTATTATACATATTTTCAGTATTGTACACTCATTAATTACATGTCTCGGATTTTTACATTTAGAAAAATTTCATTATAATTTTTTCTTTCATATCACAATTCTATTTTAATTTTTGAAGTAATTGTATTATATATCCCTTTTGAAACAATCTTGTTTATAACATTAATAATATTTTTATTTTCATTGTAACTCTAATAATATTAGCTACTTTTACTTTCACTTTTTGTGTCAATATTCTATTTAATTTATTTAGATACATTTTCATCTAATCTATATTTATTAAATACTGTTAATTTTTAAGTAAAATTAACTCCATTCATTTTCATTCATTATTTATAATATCATTCCAACCTTCTCACATGAATAGTCATTTTACAAATGTGATCATAAGTGATAAAAATTTAAATATTATTAGTTTCACCATGGTTAGTTTTTTTATTTTATCAAAATATTAATGAAATACATATTTATATCTACTAAATTTTCATTAATCATGGATTTATATCGATTATATTGGAGACTATTAAAAATTGAGATATATATTTGATGTCTTTGGGATAAACATTTTTTTGTAGAAAAATGTATTTATAATATCCTCTTAGAAAACAAAATTCTTGTTTCAACCACATTGGTAGACCCATAGTGAGTATCATAATGTATATTCCAAATATTATTTATTATTTAAATAGAAGAGACATGTCCATTGATATATAAATTCATGGAAAAATGCAGTGTATTTCAATCATGATAGTTTTGATTGTATTCCATGTATTAATATCTTGTGACTGTTAAAACTTTTTTTTCAAAACCTATTAAATTATAGATACCATAACAAAACTATCAACTCCACCATTGATGAAAAACCTTCAATAATTCTCTCCATTACTCATAATCATCTTCATCAAATAATGGTGGACTTATTTTATTTTTAATTTCTCACATCAAAACGGAAAAAAAATCCATCTTCTGAGTACTTATACACTTTTCTAGAAATAAAAGTTATTGTAACAATTTATTAGCAGTATAAACTACATATTAGACCAAAAATATGACCAGGATAATTTGTCTTTTATAATATTTATTTGGGGATTTATCTTTTATTTTTAAGAATAAAACATTCACTATTAACTATAATATTTTTGAATTTATTATAATGAATAATCAAATAAATATACTTCATTTTCTTAGATATTCAGTTGTTTATGATATACTATTTCAGTATTCTGTATCGAAATGATTACTTTATAATTAATATTTTAAAAATTAAATTATATAAAAACATTAATATTATGTAAACAAATTTTGATAAAATATAATTGGAATATATTATCCCTTTTATTTATATTATTGCTATTATATAACCATAACTTTAGGTATCTGAATTTTTTACCAAACCAAAATGATATATCACTACTATCCATATATACATGGAATGTATGGTCGAATGTAAATCTATATTCATTTCCTCTGGAACCCTAAATCATCAATATTAGTAACATATAACTTCAAAAAACAATGAAGAATTTGGACACACCAGATAATATATGTAGTTATTTAAATATCAAAACAATATAGGGTATTCTAGAAACAATTATCACATATATTCCATAGAAAAAATAGTCTCTGAAGAATACAATGATATTCACTTAATGGTGTATGATTTTATGAAACTATTATCAACAAAATTTAAGGGATGGAGTTTCAAATATATTCCACCAAAATAGTTTCTTATATTTATATGAAAACTCCAGGAAGTTATATTATACATATCTCATAGGTGTTTGCAATGAAATTAAGTAAAATCAATCAACATATAATGGTTTCATAATAACATATTCATCTAATTATTAGGATATTATGTATTATATAAAATATATATATTATTTAAGGTATAATAAAAAATTATCATTTGATAGATTAATGATTTTTTTCCACGAATATATTATATAAGTTCATCTATAAAGCCTTTATATTATGTCAAATGTATTTTTTTGGTAATCTTGATTGAAAATCATATGATAGACTTCATTATGAATTAAATATTTTATATTTTTAAATTTAAATTAGAAGAATTTTTTATCACCTATGAGATATAAATATATATTTATATATTTATAACATAATTAAATCAATTTCAATTTAAATGATGAGTGTATATATATTAAAATAGTATTCCAATGAACATTATTTAGATATTGGAATGTATAAATTATGGTATTTTATAAGTGCTAAATGTATTATTATTAGTTCCAATATAAAACAATATTTTTTTATTTTTTTCAATTCAATTGTATGATTCAAAATAATATATTTCAAGATATGAAGGAATACCATTCAAATTTTAGATATTTCTAAAACATGTATGGTTGTAGTAGTAAAACAAAAAATAATAGAATTTTGTAACATGTATCAATAAGAATTTTTGTTCCAAATTCAACCTATCTAGAATGAGAAATTAACATTAACAAGATAAAATACGAAATCCTGCTATGTGATAACATAATTAGTCAGGCATAAAATTTTTGATAGTATAAAAAATTAAAATTCAGAATGTGCATCATTTCATATTAGAAACCGTGTTGGGTATAACCAAGAGTTCCATTAGTGTATTTTCTTAAATAAATTAGTTATTATCACATTATATAAAAAATAGTATAAGATTAAAATTTAATAATGATATAAAAATAGGAATGATTGACACTTCACAATATTTTTAAATAAAATATATGAACAATATCATTCCATAATTTAAAGTGAAATATAGTAATTTGATATTACTTTTTTCTTTGAAAATTATACATTCATAATTCCCATTTAAAAATGAATGAATATATATTGATATATATTTAAAAGTTGAAATATTTTTCTTCATTTGTATAAACTCCATTGGTAAATTAGGGGAGTTAATGTCTTTATTCTCACACCTCTAGTGACCTTGGAAAATTAATGACTTCAAACTCACATCGAAATATTACAAGTATTGGGTTTAGGGATCACCATGATCTATCACACGTTTACATAAATTATTACATATATATTCATAAATAACTATTTTAAAATAGTTTAGTTGAACAATGGTGTTATATTCAAATTCTAACTAATATTTATTGTGATCATATGGGGTTTTCACTTATCATGAAAGATCCATTTCTAAAATTAAAAAACATTTAAATGTGTTCATTTGATGAATTAATGTACATATTTATCAATGAAATAGAAATACCATAAAATAATATGATAAACATGAATGAAATTAATTTTTATGAAAACTTATTTTTCAATATAAAATAATTTTATGAAATAAAACAGTTGAAATTTGGAAATAAAAATACTATTATGAATAATGTACATGATTGGGAAATTTTTATCTGAATGTATTTTTATGAAACAACATTAAAAGAATAATAGAAAATCATTAAATAATATGGAACACAAAAAATTAGAATATGTAAGTCATAGAAATTTATTGGTTTCACTAATAGATGTCCCTCATAATTATATTACAAAACAAATCCACATGAAAATTCAATAAACTCTATATGAATATTAAAAATTATAATATGGAAAGGGTTAATGGTTGTTGCATTATACAACATAAAATGATTATATATGATCATTATTGGTGAATACAAATTTAAATCATAGATTATGTGAATATACAATGGATTTTTAATGAGAGAGTCAATACTGAGATCAATATTATTAAAACAGTGCATGTGGGTCCAATTGAATCATGGGAACAATGGACAATAAATTTTTCATGACTAGTACCAAAACATTTATTATTGGAAAAAGTGTTATTGTGAATAACTACTATTAATACATCATGGGAATCAAATAAGATTGAATATAAAGAATAAATCTTCAGATAATTAGGCTCTTGACCTCAAGGATTCCACCCACTCTATATAAAAATATTCATATAAAACTACATTTTCATGTTATGAAATAAAATGATTATATCATCTGATGACCCCCATAGAATCAAAAAACCACCCAATGGAATAGATATACCAAAAAAATAAAAAAAATCCAATATATAATACTTTTAATAAACAATAGTATAAGAAAACATCCGTGGAATAGAATTGTTTATCTATATTTTTATATGTTTTATAATGTTAATCCACAAAGAGGTAACCCAAAATGTCACTCTAAAATTAATGCCCCTCCCATGATTCAATTGAATGATATGGTACCATATCAATCATAATAGTTGGGTAGATTATACATTAATGATGGTTTCTTATGAATCAATGATGGTAACATATTTCATGATGAAACATTAATATTGTTTCTTGAAAATTTCTTCCCAATTTTTAATGTGACAATGATCATGGTGGTACATAATATATTGAGGTAAATTTGTTATGATGGGGATTTAAAATAACTGTTTGGATAAAGTAAAAACCTGAAACCTTTCTACTCTACACAACCTTGAAAACATAAAGCCATATACACTGGATTTTTTTTCTTACATACTGATCTATCAATAAACGATATAAATTAAAAAAATTAGTATTCACATTTTCATCACATATAAAATACAAAGGATTAAAACTATGATCAAAATATCATTTAAACATTCCATGATCCATCACTATATACTAATTAATTACCTGGATCCTGGTCATTGTATCATGAATGATAATGTGTACAGCCATTGAATCTTCCAGAACCATATAATAATAATAGTATAATGTGATTGTTTATCCGTTATTTTATAAAATGTTACCCATTATTCTAAAAAATTGACAACTATTATTGAATTGGAATTATTCTATTATAAAATTATAGACCTAGTTACATAAAAAATCCAATGAACAAGAATAAATCATATCCTTATAAATTTATTTATTTCCCTCATTTTTTATGTCTATATGAGAAAATAAGAAATAATCAACTCATATAGGCCTTCTCCATAACATATTAAAATTAAGGATCACCAAAATAACATTTAGATGACAGAACCACATTAAACATCACTATTTTATTAATGTGAATATTTCCCAAGGCCCTTTAAATAGTTGTATCCCTGATATGAACCCAATTAGATAACTACGGTAATCAGTAAATCAACTACAATATATATTCTATACCGAAATATTGTCTGGTAGTATAATAAATATATTATGGAAAATAAATTCTAAACCAATATCGGTAAATATATTCCATGGCACAAGATCCATTTCTTCACATGATCAACATTAATTTTTTGACATGTATAAATTTGGATTAAAAAATAATCTATGTTTTCATCAAACATGGATACCTAAACATAAAAAACAAGTATAAATTAATTAAATATCTCCACCAAAAAATTGAGACATTTTGTATAATGATGTATATCTATAAAATATATTCTAGTATATTAAATAAAAAATATCCTCTCAGCGAAATGACAACATCATGATGGTCTCACAATAATATATATAATTCATGAAACTATAAAATTACCCAAATATATAATACTTTTAGAAATGAATATTTAAATTTGATGGTGTCGACAATATAAATACATGAGAAATATTAATCTACCCAAGATTTATATCATTTTAAATCAAAAGGAAATATCTAATGAGGATCCGATTTTCACTGGACATAATCACAAACATAGAGGGAAACATTATTATGAGGGAATCATCCACAACATTTCCCATTACTAGGTTTTATGAAATCCAAAAATGAAATTATTATTGGTACCTAACCCTCTACCTCTTGTTGGTTTTTATATTAATAATGAAAAATTAATTTCTCAAGAAATTATTGTTTGAATGAACTGAAAATTTACCCTAAATATTAATTTCAAATAAACTATAAAGAGAATAACTAATGATAGAAATAACTTTTTCATGTGTGGAATAGTTTATCACATGTCACCATTTATAATGATTATAATATGCCACTATGTTATAAATAAATATAATACCATAACACATACAAATTTATAAATCATTAGAAAACACAACATATATTCACATTGATTCTAGAATGATATTGTTAAATAATAAGGTCAAATTTTGATTATGTTTATTGATTTATTCTATAAATTTAAAATCCCACATGAATATTTCTAACATTACTATACGAGATATCAGTGGGGATGTAATGGCCCATACCTCTCCGGTCCATTCCATTGTGAAAATGTGGTGCTAAAGGTGTTATAGGAAGTCAATGTGACTTGGGGGGTGCGTTTGGGTGGAATTATAAGGAAATCTAAAGGGTGATGGACATTGCACAGTAGGTGCATGGTTTTCCTAAACCATATGGCCAAAACGTGCATGGATGGTCTTGGAGGCAGTGGCTAACTCATGGTTAGCACACAGTTTGTCTAACCATGCGGACTAACAATGTGAGGAGTGTCTAGCGAGGCAGAAGCTAACACACAGTTTGCACATAGTTTGTTAAAACATGCAGACTAACCATGCAGGAACTTAAAGATAGATCATAAAATTATTGATCTAACTCGTTTTCTTTTAATCCCCTCGTTTAGGCCCCTAAGTGGCAATAACTCGGGATAACTCTCCCTTGAAGGTTAAAAAACCTCTCCCAACCTTTTGGAGGCTATTCGAAGGCTTCTCTTCACAAATCAAATCCATTTTCTTGAGGTATGTGATCCTTTTTGTTTGATTTATTTTATCTACCTAGATCTACTCCTCTTCATCTATTGGGATCTTAGATCTACACCCATTATGGGTATATCTATGTGTGTGGATGTCGTTTGTGATGAGTTTTGGTCTTGGATGTGTTAAGAGAACAGATTTAAGGAGGATTCATGGAGAATCAACCTGGTTTCATGGGCGTTCATCGACCGTTGTGGTTTTCCTCGAAAACCTTTGAGGTAGGGGATTCGTTGCTTCTCTTTTATATGGGTAACGGTATCGATAGCATGTTGAATCCCACTGGATGAAAATGGAATTGAACTAATAAATATATTTGATCCTAATAACGAAATTTATTTGATTATCTGTTTTTTGCCTCCTGTTCACTAGATAGTGTAATATATATACCATTATTGTAAATCATGTTGTTCATGAAGATATTGATAAAAAACGTAAATCCAGAATTAATTGATAACTGGTTAGCTAAATATAAAGAGGCATGAAAACAGACCTGGTTCTTATTGTAATTTGATATTAATCAAATTTGACATAGTAAGTATGTTTAATCTTCGGTGATAGATTACTGAATTGTTTCATGATGTTGGAGCTAAAGAATAGAATTTTTGAATTCAAGATGGATTAAATAACATGATTGAATTCCATGAAGGGTTCGGAGATACCATCTTGTTGTGAATTAGGGATAAAACCCCATTTGATATGGTGTTGTTTTCCAACTAGTTGTGTTGTGATGTGACCCTAGAGGGGTGCTGTGATATGTACAGGTAGTGAGGCCTCATGGTTGTGGCAGCCGAAGGCGGCTAGAGTGGTGACACACATCAGTTTATATATATGGGTGTCAGGATGGACACTGGGAATCATGGAATGGGATGGATGTAGTTGTTGGATTCTTGGTGCATTGTTTGATTGTGTATCTGCTTTAACTTTCCCCACTACTCAAGGAAGCAGGTCTTGCTTACCCTACTTTCGAAGGAGGAGAGGAAATGCAGGGTATGCCACGTGCTTTCCGTGTTTATACTCTCATGGTAGGATGGGTCTACGATCTTGCTATGGGAAACACAGACTCGAAAGGTAGTATATCTAATCACCGTGTTGAGCCCCCTTGTGTTTACTTTCATAGGATGCTTTTCTAGAATGCAAGGGATTATGGGAAAGTAATTCTGTAATGAAAGATTGATTAAATGGTGATAATCCATGTGGATGAAGATGTTGTAATTTAATTGTGATGTTGTAACATTTAAAGAAACAATTGATTTTGAATGTGATACCAATGATGTTTAATTTGGTTTTGTTTATGGTTAATTAATTTTGGAATTATTAATTAATGTACAGTGGAACTGATAAAAAGGGAATGAAGTAACCTAATAAGGCTCTTTAATTGGTTGTCTGCTTATAGGATACCTAGTCATAGAAGTGGAGGCTCGGAGTCCGAGAGACGTTAGCTGCAGTTTTGTCTAATACTATGTTATACCCATAGTGGTGTTGTGAGTTATATATATTCTACACTTTTTGTATTTCTATATGCTACTCCACCCTATTGGTAAGGGAAACTGACACCTCGTGGCTTTTGAGCCCTGGGGGGTGTGTTTTCCCCAGAATTCTGAGGGGAAGTTGAATGGATGACTACCCCCTTTAGCCCCGCTCTATCCATTTAGTAGATACTAGTTCCATTGGCACAACAGTTATTTTCCCCCATATATGTGTGTAGCGGGCTGTAATGAATTTTGGTTATTTCACACACATATATTCTAGATATATTATCCTATGGACTTCTATAGGTGTAATGTGTATGGGATGTGATGGCTTGACGATCCGAACTCATTGTATGTGCTGTAATGGCTTGAGGTATAATAGAAGACGTATGATACACGTTATGCGAGCTACGGTGGACCCTGAAAACTTCCCGGTTACTTTTGGTTGTGAGGATGGTGTGGTGCTTAGCCCATGTGTCTGTGGGAAAGCCTTTATGGTGCACACAGAGCAGATTGTGGATCATAGCCCATGTTTATACGGGCAAGACTTTGGATAGATATGCACATGACATATGTCATTGGGGAAAGCGGAAAACTAGTGGGGAAGTAGTCGCGGGGTACCCAAGTATTTTTTACTATATGATATATTTTTGTATGTGTTACTTGGTGAGAGTATCCATGGTGAGGTTCGGAACTTAGTATACCTGTTTAGGTGATGATTTGGTTCCTCTTGTTGTTCACTGGGCTTTAGCATGATTTCTTTACTTTTGCACTACATGCTTCGGGGAGGATCCTACTGAGTATACTGTTATACTCACCCTACGTTTATATGAACTATTTTTCTTGGTGCTTGGAGTAGGTTAGAGGTCAGGCTGGTTACTACTAGAATGTGGTTGCAGGAGCTGTTCTGGCTTGTGATCACTGCTTTTTTTTACTCTCTTTTGGATATTTGTAGTTTTCCCCTTTTAGTTGTAGTACATTTGCATGGAATTTCATATATGTACTTGGGGTTCTTTTATATTTCAGTTATGAGTTGGATTCGGTTGGTTTCTGTATTATCTCTCTCTTCTGCATGTGTTCTCTTAGAGGGAAATGCCTTCGATTTGTGTGTTTATTATACCCTTGGTTCTAGTCATCAAACCGGGGCTTACTGGATGTGGGGCACGGGGGACATTATCTCTCTTTTCATATTGCCAGCCTTGGAAGGGTACACTTTGTGGGCAGGGGTCATGACAGAGTGGTATCAGAGGTCTGGTTGTGGGATATGATGGAGTTTGGAGTTAGGAACAGGTGAGGTTGCATGGGTTGTTAGGGCAACGATGTCGTTAATGTTTAACAAGTGAGGTAAACACTGGTGACCGACTGAGGCATAGTCGTTTAGGGCCCCCTATGATCTGATTTACCGAACATTAAGATTACAATGGATACTAAACAGGGTGAGAATGGTTGCAGGGTAGAGTCCTAGGAAAGGGTCATGCTTCATTATTATTTGTGCCTGTGTTTAAATGGGTAGACCTTGGGAAAGGTTAACCTAAAACGAATAAAAAGAAAACAATTAATCAATAAATTTTGAGTCTTCCATATTCTAGGCTTGGGAGTTCTAATTGTTTGTTATTTTGCAGGTATAGCTCCGGGTCGAGGTCCTATTCAGGTTTTCAATGAATATGACCAGCATGTTGTTCCATCAGTTTGTCGTAGGGTAGAGGTTGACGACGAAGACACATGGAGGAAGACACTCTAAGACATTCAGTTCCACTATCAGCAGAAGTATGAGGGCTCCATTTCAAATGTAGTCACGGAAGACTGGTTGGAGGAGGTCGACATAGGATTCTGTTTGATCCATTCTCGGAAGGAGCACTGTGTGTCCTTTACTGTGATGATGCTGCGTGGAGTAGTGAGGTAGTGGTGGTTCATGTTCTTTGGGGATTGTGAGGAGTTAGAAATCTCGTGGGAGGATTTTCAAAACAAGTTTAGAGTCGAGTATGTTTCCTCAACTCCAAAGCAGTCTAGTTTCTAGGAGCTTCTTACTCTTCAACAGGGGAGCGCCAGTGTTTGAGAATTTGGAATCCATTTTAGGAACCTTTTACGATATGCTTCATACTTGTTACCAGATGAGGAGGCTAGGACAAGGCATTTCGAGGTGGATTTGCTTCCAGAGATCCCGCACCAGGTCACCCCATTTATTTTAAAGACGTACATTGAGGTGCTAGTGAGGGAATAGGTTGTTGAGAGGACTTTCTCTAGGACCGGATCATCACGAGAAAGGAATCAGCAGGATTCCTCATAAAGCAGAGCTGTGGTCTGGGGTTCCCTGTTTTCAGGGCAGAAGAGTTTCCGTTATGCCGGGGGTATGTCCCATCCCTTCACATCTCTTTTCTCCAGATGCGGAAACTCTCATGCCTATGCCAATGGATCAAGCACTTGTTTCTCTTATTGTGGACGTGGTCATAAGTAGTGTGAGTGCTCGACCTTTCAGAGCAGTCATCGTGCACTGGGCGCTCCGCTCCAGGTTCCTCCGTTGAGTCAGTTCCAGCCAAGGCAGCAGCAACAGGTTGCACCGGCTTTCTATTAGCCGAGGGTTGGTGGGGAAGGAAGAGGACATCCCCATCATGCTCCCTATCCTGAGAGAGCATAGTGTGGCCATTGTGGTGGCCTTCATCAGGGTCAGAGAGGCCCTAGAGGAGGTCGTGGTCAGCTTCATGCTCTAGCGTTACCAGCTCCAGACAAGCTAGATGTCGTTTGTGGTACCCTTTCCTTGTTTTCTACCTTGGTGTATGCCTTGTTTGATTACGGAGAGACACAATCCTTTTTGTCACCTACCCTTTTCCATGCTTTTGGGATTGAGGTAGAGAGGCTCCCAGTGCCCTTGGCGTTGACTACGCCAGTTGGAGGTCATGCTGACTTGTTTGAAATATGTAGAGATTGTGTGCCAGTGTTGGGGCAGCACCGCTCTTGGGGAGATTTCCTATGTTTATGAATACAGGCATATGATGTCATCCTCAGCATGGATTGGTTGTATTAAGTGCATGCTATCATGGATTGCTTCAGGAATAAGGTTGTCTTCATTGGTGGAGTTGGAGATCCAGTGGTGTTTGTGGGTGAGCCAGAACATCATATGGGTCACAGGCGCGTTCTATCCTTATCAACCATGGCAGATGAGATGATGCTGAGTTTTTCAGAGGTTCGGAAGTTGGCGTTTCCTAGGGTCTTAAAGGAGTACCCTGATGTTTTTTCAGAAGAGGTTATAACCATACCCCCTTGACGAGATATCGAGTTTGGGATCGAGCTACAGCCCGAAGCATATCTTATATTCATGTCTCCTTATAGGACAACCCCTTATGAGTTACGAGAGCTACGTATACAGCTTGATGGTCTGTTGTAGTGTGGTTTTGTTCAACCAAGTGTGTCACCATGGGGTGTACCAGTTCTGTTCGTGAAGAAGGCCGATGAGAGTTTGCGATTATGTGTCGACTATCATCGATTAAAGAGATTGAAAATAATGAATCGATATCCTCTTCCGTGGATCGATCACTTATCCGATCAACTGAAGGGTGCATGTTTGTCCTCAAAGATCAACATGTGATCAGGATATCATCAAATGCGTTTGATGGATGAAGATATCCCAAAGAATGATTTCTGTTGTTGTCTTGGGAATTATGAGTTCGTTGTAATGACGTTTGGTGTGATGTATACTCCAGCTGTATTCATGGGATTGATGAATACCATGTTCCGTGAGTTCCTGGAAAAGTTCATTTTAGTTTTTATGGACAACATCCTTGTGTACTCCACATCTGAAGAAGAGCATGTAGAGCATCTATGAGCCATTTTGGGAGTTCTTCGCCAACATCAGTTGTTCGGGAAGTGGAGGAGTGTGAGTTTTGGGTTCAAGAAGTCCGTTTCATGGGGCATGTTCTGTCCCAACAAGTATTAGATGTGGATCCATCAATGATTGATGCAGTTGTGTCTTGGGAGACCCCCAAGACAGTGTCAGAGGTGCGATGTTTCCTTGGTCTCACAGGCTACTACAGGAGGTTCTTAGACAGTTTCTCTCGAGTTGCAACTCCTATGAATACTTTGACCAAGAAAGATCAGGCTTTCATATGGACTGATCAATGTCAGGTAGCATTCGATTATCTAAAGAAGAAGTTAGTAAGTGCTCATGTTCTTTTTCATTCAGCTGAGAGAGTTTAGTTTGATGTTTTCTGCGACGCTTTGCATCTGGCATTAGGTTTTTTCCTCATGAAGTAGAGTTCAGGTGTTTCTTAGGGGTCTCGACAGTTACGTCCCCACGAACATAACTATTCCACTCACAATCTTGAGTTGGCATCTGTGGCGTTTTCTATGAATTTGTGAAGACATTACCTCATTGGTGAATGCTTTGTGATTTTCACTGATCATAAGATTTTGAGGTATGTTTTCTCCCAGCATGAGTTTAACTTATGACAATGTCGGTGGATGGAGGTCTTATAGGAATACGACTTTGAAATATCGTATACACATTGAAAATGAAATTTTGTAGATGATGGGATGGAACGAAAGTCACATAGTGATGTTGTGAGTGAATCCGTTGATTCATGGAGGGAAATGGAAGAACTATTATCATTACATCTAGATATGGGAGAAGTCAGAGGTAGAGGTTTTATTTTTCAGATGATGGTGTAGTCACCCCTAATGCAGAAGGTGGAAGGGTCCCAGTTGGGGGAACTTGAGGTGTAGGTCTGGAGAGACCAAGTTGTTTGTGGTGAGGCCCCTAATGGTTGGTATGAGGATGAACAACACAGAGTGTTGTTTCATGGAATGATTTTTGTTCCCGTGGTGATGCGCGATATGGTTCTCATGGAGTTCCATAGTTCACACTTAGCGGTGCATCCTGGCATGACAATGATGGACCAATCCTTGAGGAGTCATTTTTGGTGGCTTGGGAGGAAGTGTGCAATTGTGGAGTTCGTTTCTCGTTGTTTTGTATGCCAGAAGGTGAAGGACGAACATCGTGTTCCTGGTGGCCTTCTCCAAAAATTCGAGATTACTTAGTGGAAGTTGGAGGAAATCTCAATGGACTTTGTTACTAGTTTACCTCGAGCTCCGGGAGGATGTGATGCTATTTGGGTGGTAGTGGATCGTTTAAAGAAATGATCCCACTTTATTGAAATCAAGGAGTTATGCTCAGTGGAAGTTTTGTCGAGGCAGTATCAGGAAGAGGTGGTGAGACTTCATGGATTCCCTTGGAAGATCATTTTTTATGGAGATCCTCGTTTTACCTCTAGGGTGTGGAGAGGTCTCTAACATGCTTTTGGTTCAAAACTATGCCTTAGCACCACTTTTCATCCTCAAACAGATGGTCATACAGAGTGAACCATCCAGACTCTTGAAGAAGTTTTACACTCTTGTGTTCTTGATTTTAGGGGATCATGGATGAGGCAATTACCCTTGGTAGAGTTCGCTTATAATAATAGTTTTCACTCCACCATCAGTATAGCGCCGTTTGAAGCCCTATACGGCCGACCTTGCTATTCTCCATTGTGCATTACTGGGGTCGAAGAGTCAGAAAATCTTAGACTGGAACTAGTGAGGAATATACCAGAGATAGTTCAGGTGATTCGTGAGAGGATGAAGACAACACAATATCATTAGGAATCAAATGCCGATCCAAGAAAAAGACTCTTAGAGTTTAATTTTGGGGATCATGTGTTCTTGAAGGTGACTCCCCATCATGGGCATCGAAGATTGGTTCATGGGAGTAAGCTTTATCCCCACTTTTTTAGGCCTTTCGAGGTGTTAGTTCGTGTTGGAGCTGGGGCGTATCGATTATCACCTCTCCCTCAGATGATTCAGATACATGATGTTTTCCATGTATCATAGTTACGTCGTTATCATCATGATGACTCCCACATCAACTATTGGGGAGTGATCGATTTTTAAGATGAGGCCATTTTTAGGAGCGACCTGTGGAGATCCAAGACCGCAAGGAGAAGGTGTTGTGCAAGCATTCTTTCCCATTAGTTCGAGTCTTGTGGTGACACAGTGGCATGGGGGAGAGTACATGGGAACGTGAGCCATAGATACGTGCTATGTATCCAGAGTTTTATTATGTCTATCTCTTTCCATGTATTGTTGTAGATTATGTCGTTGCGAAACATTGATGTTTATGTGATGGCTCCCATTATTGCTTTGGTGGCTTGCTCTATTTTGAGAGGTATCATGTTGGGTGTTTGTTCAGACCATGATTCATTTTATCTTTAGGTTGGATTTGGATTCTCGAGGATGATAATGTTTTGAGAGGTATCTGATGTAATGGCTCGGACCTATCCAGTCCATTCCATTGTGAAAATGTGGTTTTAGTGGTGCTTCAGGAAGTCAAGGTTACTTGGGGGTGCGTTTGGGTGGAATTTTAAGGAAATATAAAGGGTTACAGCCTTCGCAAAGGAGGCACACAATTTCCCTAAACCGTGCGGCCAAATCGTGCAAGGTTGGTCTTGGAGATAGTGGATAATGCACGGTTAGCGCACAGTTTTTCTAACCATGCCGACTAAACATGCAAGGAGTGTTTGGAGAGGTTGAAGCTAACGCACGGTTAGCACACATGTTGTCAAACTGTGCGGACTAACCCTGCGGGCACTTAATGTTAGATCCCAAAATTGTGGATCTAACCCGTTTATCCTTTAATCACCTCATTTAAGACCCTATGTGGCCATAACTCAGGATTACTCTCCATTGAAGGTTAGAAAACTTCTCTGACGGGTTTCGGAGGTGATCTGGAGGCTTCACTTCACGAATTGAAGCTGATTTCTTGAGGTATGTGATCCTTTTTATTTGGTTTCTTAGATCTACCAATATCTACTCCACCTCTTCTCTTGGGATCTTAGATCTTCAAACGGTAGGGGTATATCTAAGTGTGTTGATGTTGTTTGTGAGGATTTTTGGTCTTGGTTGTGTTTGGAGAAGAGATCTATGGAGGATTCATGGAGAATCAACCCGGTTTCTTGGTTGTTCCTCGACCATTGTGGTTTTCCTCGAAAATCGTTGAGGTATGGGATTCGTTGATTCTCTTTTGTATGTGTAACAGTATCGATAGCATTTTGAATCCCACTAGATGATAATGGAATGGACCTAATAAATATATCTGAACCGGATATATAAATATCTTTGATCATCTGTTTTTTCTTCTTGATTACTAGATAGTGTAATATATATTCCATTCTTGTTAAGCATGTTGTTCTTGGGGAAATTGATAAAGAACATAAAGCCGGAATTAATTGATAATTGGATGGATAAATATAAAGAGGCATGAAAACAGACTTGGTTCTTGTTGTAATTTGATATTAATCAAATCTCGCATAGTAAGCATTTTTAATCTTCAATGATAGTTTACTTAATTGGTACATGATGTTGGAGCCAACGAATTTAATTTGTTAACTAATGATGGATTAAATAACTTGATTGAATTCCATGAAGGGTTTTGAGTTACCATCTTGTTGTTTATTAGGGATAAATTACAATTTGATGTGCTTTTTTTCCTGCTGTTTGTGTTGTGATGTGACCCTGGAGGGGTGTTGTGATATGTGGAGGCAGGGGGGCCTCGTGGTTGTGGCATAGGATGGCGCCTAGAGTGGTAAGATGCATCGGTTTATACATATGACTATCAGAGAGGACACCAGGGATGATGGAATTAGATGGATGTGGTTATTGGATGCTTGGTGCTTTGTTTGGTTGTTTATTTACTTTACCTTTCCCCACATCTCAAGGAAGCTGGTCTTGCATACCCTCCTTCCAAAATATAAAAAGTCACAGGAGGTATGCCACATGCTTTCCATGTTTAGCCATTCAAGGGAGTATGGGTCTACACTCTTCCTATATGCGGAAAATACTCACCAGGTAGTATATCTACTCACCGGGTCGATCCCCCTTGTGTTTAGTAGCATATGATGCTTTTCTAGAATGCATGGGAATATGGGAAAGTAATGCTATAATGAAATATTGATTAAATGTGGATAATCGATGGGGATGGAGATGTTGGAATTTAAGGGTGATGTTGTAACTTTTAAAGAAACTATTGATTTTGAATGTGATGCCAATGAAGTTTAATGTGGTTTTGTTCATGGTTAATTAATGACGGTATAATTAATTAATCTACAGTGGAAGTGATAAAAAGGGAATTGTAAAGACCCGTAAATTTCAAGGAAATTTTTTTCTTAATTTTCTCTGGAATTTTACAAGAATGCAGTTTCTGACAGCACGTGATTCCGAGGCCCGGTGTGCCCGGAATCATTTTACGATGTTTGGCTCGGGTATGTTCAGTGAACGAACGAGCGGGTTTTTCTAACTTTTGAACCGGTGCACGGAATCGAATTCCGAGGGCACCGATGGAATCAAAGCGCCGGTTCTTGATTCTAAACGCCTCTTCTGGAGGTGCGTTTTCTCGGGTGTGGTTTGTAATTTTTGGGCTTTAAGTTAAGAAATAAAATAATGTGGTACAACAAACATTATTTTTTTCACTTAAAGCCACTTAAACCCACATAAAGCTGCTTAAGCCAAGTTGAAGCGGATAGGGTAGAACCGAAAATCACCAACCCTCTTGGTAGGATATTTGTGAGGTGGGTCCCACACGAGCCCCACCATTTCCTTTCTACTAAGTAATGCACCCGCGAAAACCCCTATTAAATCAAAGTCAAATGACGAATTTTCTAAATTCTTAACGCCCCTATTAATTGGGCGGTTAGTTCATTGAAATTAATTCTATGATATAATTTGTTCGTTTCGTAACCTTTTTTCAAACCGTTGGCATATTAATAAAATAAGACCAACACACCGTTATTCTTAGGTGCGATTTATATAGTTGATTTGGAGATTCTGTTCCTACATACTCCTTCTCAAAGAATGCGAAGAACACGAAGAACGCGAAGAACGCGAAGAACACCGTCACCCTCGGAGATCGACGACGCGACGCCGTGTTCCGCGACGCCGACGATTCTCCTTCCACGACGCTTCTTCCACGACGTTCTTCCCCGCAACAATCTCCAACCACCAACTGCTTGAGGTAGGAGATTTCAAATATTTTAAATTTCCTTTGTAGATTTTATCCTTAACATGGATTTAATTCATGAAATTAAATTTGTGTGTTTCCTTTAACCCTCGGAAATCATCGACACGACGCCCTTCTGCGACGACGTGGCACCCTTCCGCGATGCGATGATCCTCTTCTTCCGCGACGGTCAATTCTGTGAAGAAAGCACGCTCGACGACTACGGCGAGGTAGGGGTTTTATTTGAGAAAAATTTTTATTCCCGTGGTTGTTTCCTTCAAAAAAAATGAACCCGAATCAATGTGAAATTTTAATTTATTAAAATTCTATCTTGTTATGTTTTTCATGTGTTGATTATTATTTCCCGGTTGTTATCACCTAACGCGGAGGGTGCGGGCCAAAAAAACACAGTCCGACAACCCTCTGTAGTTCTTCGTTGATGCACGGATTGGCGGGCAATGACAAACGGGGCCGCAAGTTAATTTTGTTGATTCTATAGTGAAGAAAGGGACCCGGGATGAGCTACGACACATACAAAAGTGAAATCGGACCACCGGAACAACTCCGGTGGCCCGCAGACTCCACTGGCGGCGCGGGTCCCCGGCGCGGTGGCGGACGGAGCCGTCATGGCGGCAGCGGCCAACAGACCCACGACCGCACGGGTCCGGCGAGACACAGGACGCGGCCCTGCCGTGTCCCCCGACCAAGGGCGGCCCCACGCGAAGCCGTGGCTTCACTTCACATGGGGGAAGTACACCACCCGTGGTTTCCATTGCTCGGCCGCTCGGCCAAGCCGAGCCAGGCCGACCCGCCGGCCGGGTCGCGCCTCGGCCGGGCCGGGCCGCCCAGGCCGGGCCGGTCCGCCCAGGCCGGGCCGGGTCCCGCCCAATCGGGTCGGACCCCGACCCGGGTCGGTTTGACTCGGTTCGGGCCGGGTCGGTCCGGGCCCAGACCCCCCATTTCTGGACCTTTTCGGTCTTTTGCTCATAACATGAGCTACGGGCCTCCGAACGATGTGACTTCAAAAGCTATGCGATCCTTGGATCAAGATAGTTGTTTCAGTATACTACACTCAAGGTTTTGGAATACTTTGGGTTTGGCCGGGTTGGTTCGTACACGAAACCAACAGAGCCCTCGGAGCAGAAACACTAATATCTTGAGCTTCGGACGTCCGATTGAGGTGTCGTAGACTTTGTTGAATTCCTTCAAGTGAGACGGATCTTTTGGCTTACTCCTCCCAAGGTTTTGATGCAAGTGGAGTACAGTCGGGTTGGTTTTTCCTTAAAAACCAACCGGGCCCCTGGGTCGAAATGGCCAATATCTCTCAGACCGGGCATCCGATTGATGCGCCGTCTGTTGCGTTTAGTTCCTGTTTACGATACAGAACATTTGGAAACATCAAATCTTGACTAGGTGTCAGTTGATGTATCAGCCTCTCGGCTCATGGAGCGGACCCTCCCGAACGAGCTTGCTGTGTGGGGGAATCCAAGAGCTGGCTGCGACTACTACTGTGACGACGACGACTGTGTAGAGATCCTCAGTTGATTCGACTGCGAGGACTATAGAACTCAGCGATCCTTTGTGGGTCAGTGCTACCGATCCTATGTGGGTCCGATCCTATGTGGGTCAGCGCTCAGCGGTCCTGTGTGGGCCAGTGCCTACAAATCCTTTGTTGGTCTAATCCTATGTGGGTCTTTGCGGGGGTTAGTTACATATCGATCCTTTGTGGGTCATATCCTTTGTGGGTCATTACGGGGGTTAGTACCTATCGATCCTTTGTGGGTCCGATGAATTAGATGAATCAGTGGCAATACCTGATCATCTCTATCGTCATACAATAAGTATACCTGCATGAGCTGAATCCTGTTTTTCTTTCCTTTGTGGGTTTTGTTGTGCTATCCTGTGTGGATTTACGTTTCACTTTCATGTGTTGATTGGGTTGTACTTGTGCTCGAATGTTGGAGCCAAGTGAGAATTGATGACTTAGGTATATGTATGGGCAAATACCTAAGCAGTGTCGGATGTTACTTCGTGATTGTATCTTTTCTTTGTGGTTATCCTTTGTGGATTCTGGGAGACCTTCGGGGGTCTCGGGGTCCCTACTGATTAACTTATACTCACCACTGCACGGGATATGCCCGCACTACGTTGTGTTGGTTGCAGACGACAGACAGCGCTGATCGTGTTGGAGGCTTGGGGAGCAGGATGGTACCTGGAGGTGGACCACTGGGCGGGACGTACTCGGAGTGGTCAGCTAGACCCATGGAGCAGTGGAGTCTTTCTGTACCCACCCTTGAGGTGGGACTTCTAGTGGATGGCTCGACATTGCGGCTTTACTTTTTAGTTACTGTTTTTCCCTTTTGAGTTGTACTTTATTTTCAGTTTGGGTTTGTATTCTGGCCCACTTACTTTTCTGCACTTATTGTTGTACCAGTTTTTACTTAGTATTTACTTCCGCTTGCTTACTATGTGGTGCTTGTCTACCTTTCAAAGGAAACAAATTCCCTTTTTACTGGGATTTATGCCTTCGTGCTAGTCACCAACCCCTGGACTATGGAAGGTGGGCTTGGGGTAGTCATGGCATGGGCCCTGAGGATGGGTCGTGACAAATTGGTATCATAGGAGTTCAGTTCTACAGTAGACACTGATATTTCTTCTATGTGAAGCAATAGTTTTAAGCTTATTGATTGTGGTGATCATTCCAGGGAGCCCATTGTTGGTGCGACGGCCGACGTATCCATACACCAGGACCCTGACTTCTGATTTTTGACTTAATGCACGAAAACATTGATTTCATGTGTGTTTCAAGTTTTCTTTGTGATTAATTTGTATCAGCTCACCAGGTATACTGTTCTGACTGTGGCGCACATGTTTCCTTTTCAGGATGGCCCCATGACGGCAGCCAGCTAGGGTTCTGAGAGTTGAGCATGACGACATCCCACCGAGCGACGAGGCCTCGGTGCAGAGCCCTTTGTCAGCTGAGGCACCGACGGTACCTCTACCCGCCAAGCCACCGATGCTTCCAGCCCCAGCCGCTGACGATGCACGTCGCACTAGTGCACTGCATGAGTTCCAGTACCAGCGACCGCCCAGGTTTCATGGGGAGACGGACCCCCAGGCAGCTGAGGACTGGCTGGAGGCATTGGTATGAGTTTTCCGGTTAGTGAGGACACCAGCAGACCTCATGGTGATCCTCACGGCAAGCCTACTGCACGCGGCAGTAGGCCGATGGTGGAGCATGACGCTCCAGGTGCATGATGAGGCTTATCTCATCTGGATAGACTTTTAGGGACTCTTCCGCTCAGAGTTCGTCCCGGCCACCCTCCATGCGGTGCACATCTATGAGCTTCTTCAGCTGCGGTAGGTCAGCTTAACGGTCTCCTAGTACTCGGTGAGATTTACCGATCTCTCGCGGTACTCGACCGACATGGTACATGACCCATTCTTCCGGTCCTGGACCTTTGAACAGGGATTGAGACATGTGATAGGGGCATCGCTGATCTACCTCAGCATTCCGACGTAGGCAGGAGTACTAGATTGAGCCCTTTTGATCGAGAGCTTTCTTGCTAAGACTTTTCCAGCGATGAGACCTACCGCGGGGCGGCACGTAGCGGATTCTTCCACATCAGGCAGTCGACGGATGACTCAGGGGTCCAGGAAGACTAGACCCTGATGCAAACGACCTCAGGACACTGGCTCAGCAGTGCGGGGCACACAGCGTGGAGCCAGTCTTTCGAGTTGTAGGCAGTGCTACACATTCGGCGGGCGGGGCCACATGGCTCGTGACTGCCAGACCCACCGTGCCGAGGAGCAGCAGACGGTTGAGGGGCCACCCTGGAAAATGAAAAGGGTCGACCGTGACGATCCTCAGGGAGGAGGTAGACGAGGGAGAGGAGCTGGCCGAGCAGCAAGCGGTGGGTGACGCTTTGAGGCTCTACCACCACCACCACCAGGAGGTCCACCCCGACCACAGGGAGATTGCAGGCAGAGACATGCACAGATCCAGGCAGCAGAGTCCAACAACCATGGCGCGCCCGTGATGATTCGAGGTACGATCTGTGTCTATTCCACCCTTGCTGCAGTTCTTATAGACACAGGAGCGAGTCACTCTTTCATAGCCGCTGCACATGTTCGGAGCTCGGAGATTCCGATAGAGCCATTGGCTCGATCCTTACGGCTAGAGACTCTTTCGGGAGCAGACTCGATGATTACGCACTGGTGCCGGCAGTATGAGATTACTCTAGGAGGCGAGAGCTTCGGCTGGGATCTTCTTGTATCAGCGTCGAGGCCTTACGACGTCATCTTGGGCATGGATTGGTTATCTATAGTCTATGCACAGATTGACTGTATTAGGCGCAAGGTGTGATGTGTATGCACCGACGGGATCAGGTTCACCTTCACCGGCGATAAGGGAGCCTTCGCAACACAGGATGGACTTCTGCAGAGGAGAGGACAACCCATCGCTCATCAGTTGGCTAGCCTCATCCTAGGAGCAATTGACGTGCGAAGTCCTAGTTTTCCTGCAATGGTGGATCAGTACGCGGACGTCTTTCCCGACGACGTTCAAGGGATACCTCCTCATAGAGAGGTAGACTTTCATATTGACATGTACCCTGGGGAAGCCACGATATCGACTCCAGCATATCAGATGGCCCCCGCTGAGCTTTGAGAGCTACGGGTATAGTTGGAGGACTTGCAATGCAAGGGTATCCGCAGACCCAGTGTTTCACCCTGGGTTTTCCTATTATTATTTTCCAAGAAGGCGGATGGGAGCTTGCGACTTTGTGTTGACTATCATCGCCTGAACCAGGTGACAGTGAGGAACAATTATCCGCTACCAAGGATTGATGACCTCTTCAATCAGCTCAATGGAGCACGGTGGTTCTCGAAGATAGACCTTAGGTCAGGCTATCATAATCTCAGAGTTCGGGACGAGGATGTGTAGAAGACGACCATCAGATGTCAGTATGGCCACTATGAGTTCTTGGTCATGCCATTCGGTGTAACAAATGCTCCATTAGTGTTCAAGGGCCTCATGAACAGGATCTTTCAGCCATACCTCGATCTATTTGTCGTGGTCTTCATCGACGACATTTTGATTTACTCGATGATTGAGGAGGAGCACGCCTACCACATGCGAGTTATACTAGACACACTTCGAGAGATCCAGCTTTATTGAAAGATCTCGATGTTTCAGTTCTGGATATGCGAGGACCACTTCTTGGGACATGACATCTCTGAGGCGGGATTTGCAGTGGATCCTGCAACGATCGAGGAAGATCTAGCTTTGGAGCCACCCAGGAGTGTGACAGAGGTGCGGAGTTTCTTGGGACTAGCTGGATACTATCAGAGATTTGTGACAGACTTCTCTGGAGTTGCGGCACCACTCTCATCTCTTACGAAGAAGGGGAAACCCTTTGTGTGGTCAGACAGATGTCAACAGAGCTTCCAGGAGTTGAGACAGCGATTGACCAACGAACCTATCTTGAGGTTGCATGAGGAGGGGGTAGGGTACGTAGTCTATTGCGATGCATCAGGGACTGGACTCGAATGTGTCCTGATGCAGGAGTGGGCAGTGATCACCAATGGATCACATTAGTTGAGGCTGCATGAGCAGAACTACGCCACCCATGACCTGGAGTTAGCAGTAGTGGTCTTTGCTCTGAAGACATGGAGACAGTATCTAATGGGCCATCGCTTTATAGTCTTTTCTGACCATCAGAGTCACAGGTACATATTCTCTCAGAAGGAACTAAACCTGAGACATTGGAAATGGATCGATTTCCTCCAGGACTATGACTTTGAGATATTCTACACTCCTGGGAAGGGTAATATAGTAGCTGATGCTCTCAGCAGGAGGACAGACATTCAGCTACTTGAGGAGGTGACAGAGCAACTAACCGCTTTGCAGATATCCTTTGTGGATAGAGATGGAGCAGCCTTCCTTCAGTCTCTCACAGTTACTCCTCCACTACTGCAAAGGGTCATAGAGGCACAGCGATGGGACGCTGACTGTGAGACGCGGCGTGCACATATATCCTTAGGACATGCACATGATGGTTTCTCTTTTGGAGCAGAGCACGACATCCTTTTCAGAGGACATACCTTAGTACCAGTCTATTTGTGAGAGGAGGTGCTGAGAAAGGTTCACACTTCTCCTTTGGAGGTACATCCTAGAGTGGCGAAGATTTACCAGGATCTTAGACGAAAAAACTGGTGGCCGGGAATGAAGAAGGTTGTGGCAGAGTTCGTTTCACGATGCCTCACCTGCCAGCAGGTGAAGGCAGAGCATCATGTACCAGCAGGCTTGGTACAGCCCTTGGAGGTCCCAGAGTGGAAGTGCGATTGGATATCTATGGACTTCTTGACTGTACTTCCATGAACTTCCATAGGTCATGACTCCATTTGGGTGATTGTCGACCGACTCACCAAGTCATCTCACTTCTTACCCCTCAGAGAGCAGGGCTTAGTGGAGAGCTTGGGACGTCTCTACATTCAGGAGATTGTACGGCTTCACGGTGTGCCATCATCTATCGTCTCCAATCGAGATGCTCGCTTTACTTCCCCGCTTTGGAAGGGGTTGCATGAGGCGTTCGGGACGCATCTACGTCTTAGAACCGCCTTTAACCCTCAGACCGATGGTCAGATGGAGAGGACCATTCAAACTCTCGAGGACATTCTCCGCGCATCTGTCCTCAACATTGGTCGCAGCTGGGAGGACCACCTACCCTTGGTGGAGTTTGCGTACAACAACAGCTACCACTCCACCATCGGGATGGCACCATATGAGGAATTGTACGACAGACCTTGCAGATCTCCTTTGAGCTGGACAGACCCTGGGGAGTCAGCACATGTGGGACTATAGATGGTCCGGGCCACGACAAAAAGGTCCAGGTCATCCTGGAGCGGATGAGGATAGCTCAGAGCGAACAGAAGTCTTACGCTGACAGGAGGTGAAGGCCACTAGAGTTCGAGGATGGAGACCACTTCTTCTTTCTTGTCTCACCTCGACATGGATTACGGAGATTTGACTGAGGCCTAAATATGTCTCCATGATTCATCGGACAATTCCAGGTCCTCAGTAGGATTGGTGAGGTGTCTTATCGCCTGGCTCTAACACCTCAGTTGCACCGGGTGCACGACGTATTCCACATATCTCAGCTGAGGAGATAAGTGCACGACCCGACGGATATCATTGACCATGGGGATCTAGACATTTATGATGGGGTGACTTTTGCAGAGGTCCCGATAGAGATCGAGGATTGACAGGAGAGGGTCCTAAGTGGATGATCGATTCCTCTAGTGTGCATCAGATGGCAGCATGAGAACCTCCCGGAGAGCACTTTGGAGCGGGAGGCACAGATTCGTGCTCAGTTCCCACATTTGTTTCCCTATCTTATGATGTATCATTACGGGGACGTAATGCCCTGTGGTGGGAGTGATGTAAAGACCCGTAAATTTTAAGGAAATTTTTTTCTTAATTTTCTTTGGAATTTTACAAGAATGCTGTTTCTGATGGCACGTGATTCCAAGGCCCGGTGTGCCCAGAATCATTTTCCGATGTTTGGCTCGGGTATGTTCAATGAACGAACGAGCGAGTATTTATAACTTTTGAAACGGTGCTCGGAATCGAATTCCGAGAGCACCGATGTAATAAGAGCGCCGATGCTTTCTTAGAAACGCCTCTTCCGGAGTTGTGTTTGCTCGGGTGTGGTTTTTAGTTTTAGGGATTTATGTTAATAAATAAAATAATGTGGTATGACAAACATAATTTTATTTCACTTAAAGCCTCTTAAAGCCACTTAAAGCTGCTTAACCTGAGTTGAAGCAGATAGGGTGGAGCCCAAAATACCCTACCCTCTTGGTAGGATATTTGTGAGGTGGGGCCCTCATGAGCCCCACCGTTTCTTTTCTGCTAAGTAACGCACCTGCGAAAACCCCAATTAAATGAAAGTAAAATGACACGTTTTCTAAATTCTTAACGCCCTTATTAATCGGGCAGTTAGTTCATTGAAATTAATTCTATGAATTAATTTGTTTTTTTCGTAACCTTTTTTCAAACCATTTTCATATTAATAAAATAAGACCAACACACCTTTCTTCCTGGGTGCGATTTATTTAGAGGATTTGGAGATTCTGTGCCTTCATCCTCCTTCATGAAGAACATGAAGAACGCGAAGAACTAATCCACACTTGGAGATTGATGACGCGACGTCGTGTTCCACGATGCCGATGATTCTCCTTCCACGACGCTTCTTCCACGACGTTCTTCCCCGCAATAATCTTCGACACCAACTGCTTGAGGTAGGAGATTTAGAATATTTTAAATTTACTTTGTGGATTTTATCCTTAACATGTTTAATTCATGAAATTAAATCCATGTGTTTCATTTAACCCTTGGAGATCATGGACGCAACGCCCTTTCGTGACGTCGCGGAGCCCTTCCGCGACGCGATGATCCTCTTCTTCCGTGACGGTCAATTCCGCGAAGAATGCATGCTCAACGACTACAGCGATGTAGGGGCTTTATTTGAGAATTATTTTTATTACCGTGGTTGTTTCCTTCTAAAAAACAGAACACGGATCAAAGTGAAATTTTAATTTATTAAAATTGTATCTTGTTATGTTTCTCATGTGTTGATTATTATTTCCCGATTGTAATCAACTAACGCGGAGGGTGCGGTCCAAACAAACACGAACTGAAAACCCTCCGCAGTTCTTCATTGATGCGTGGATTGGCGGGCGACGACAAACGGGGCTGCAAGATAATTTTGTTGATTCCACAGTGACGAACGGGACCCGGGATGATCTACGGTGTAGACGGATGTGAAATAAGGCAACCAGAACAACTCTGGTGGCCTGCGGATTCCACCGGCGGTGCGGGTCACCGGCGCGGCGGTGACCAGCAGTCCCGCGACTGCGCGGGTCCGGCGAGACATGGGACGCGGCCCTGCCACGTCCTCTGACCAAGGGCGGCCCCACGTGGGGTTGCTACTTCACTTCACGCGGGGGCAGCACGACCCCCACGGTTTCCTTTGCTCCGCCGCTCGGCAGAGCCGAGCCAAGACGACCTGCCGGCCGGGTCGCGCCCAGGCTGGGCCGGGCCGCCCCGGCCGGGCTGGGTCGCACCCAACCATGTCGGACCCCGACCCGGGTCGGGTCGACATGGTTCGGGCCGACCCAGTGGGGTCGGGCCAGGTTGGTCCGGGCCCAAACCCCCCGTTTCCGGACCATTTCATTCTTTTGCTCATAACTTGAGCTACGGGCCTCCGAACTACGCGACTTCAGTGGCGATGAGATCATTGGATCGAGATGGTCGTTTCGGTATAATACACTCAAGGTTTCAGAATACATTGGGTTTGGCCTGGATGGTTCGTACACGAAACCAACCGGGCCCTCGGAGTGGAAACACTCATATCTTGAGCTTCGGATTTCCAATTGACGTGCCGTTGACTTTATTGAATTACTCTATGTGAGCCGGATCTTTTTGAATACTCCACTCACGGTTTGGATGCATGTGGAGTACGGTCGGGTTGGTTTTTCCTTAAAAACCAACCGGGAACCTAGGACGAAAAATCCAATATCTCTCAAACCGGGCGTCCGATTGACGCACTGTCTGTTGCGTTGAGTTCCTATTGACGGTACAGAACTTTTGGATACATCAAATCTGGGCTAGGTGTCAGTTGTTGTATCAGCCTCTTAGCTCGTGGAGCGGACCCTCCCGAACAAGCTTACAGTGTGCGGGAACCCTAGAGATGGCTGCGACTGCTACTGTGAGGACGAAAACTGTGGAAAGATTCTCAGTGGATTCGACGGAGACGACTACAACACTCAGAACGCCTTTGTGGGTCAGTGCTACCGATCCTATGTGGGTCCGATCCTATGTGGGTTAGTGCTCAATGGTCCTGCGTGGGCCAGCGCCTACAGATCTTGTGTGGGTCTGATCCTGTGTGGGTCTTTGCGGGGGTTTATTACCAATAGATCCTTTGTGGGTCAGATCCTTTGTGGGTCATTGCGGGGGTTAGTACCTATCGATTCTTTGTGGGTCTGATCACTTAGATGAATCAGTGGTGATACCCGATCATATCTATCGTCATACAAGATGTATACCTGTGTGAGATGAATCCTTTTTTGCTTTCCTTTGTGGGTTGTGTTGTGCTATCCTGTGTGTATTTATGTTTTGCTTTCCTGTGTGGACTGGGTTGTACTTAAGCTCGGATGCTGGAGCTGAGCGAGAATTGATGACTTAGGTATATGTATGGGAATATACCTAAGCAGTGTCGGATGTTACTTCATGATTGTATCTTTCCTTTGTGGTTATCCTTTTTGGATTCTGAGAGACCTTCGGGGATCTCAGGGTCCCTACTGAGTAGATTATACTCACCCCTGCATGAGCTATGCCCGCACTACGTTGTGTTGGTTGCAGAAGATGAGCAACGCTGATCGTGGTGGAGGCTTTTGGAGCAGGATGGTACCTTGTAGGTGGACCTCTTGGAGGGACGTACTCGGAGCGGTCGGCTGGACCCAAGGAGTAGTGGAAGAATTCTGTACCCACCCTTCAGGTGGGACTTCCAGTGGACGACTCGACATTGCGGCTTTACTTTTCAGTTTCTATATTACCCTTTCGAGTTGTACTTTACTTTCAGTTTGGGTTTGTATTCTGGCCCACATAGCATTCCGCACATACTGTTGTACCAGTTTTTACATAATGTTTATTTCCACTTGCTTACTCCGTGGTGCTTGTTTACCTTTCAAAGGCAACGCCTTCCCTTTTTACATGGATTTACACCTTGGTGCTAGTCGCCAGCCCCTGGCCTATGGAAGGCGGGCTTGGGGTAGTCATACCACTGGCCCCAATGATGGGTCATGACAGGAATGATTTAACCTAATGTCTCTCCTTAATTAGTTGTGTGTTTATAGGATACCTAGTCTTAGAAGTGGTGTCTTGGAGTCCGAGAGACGTTGGATGCAGTTGTTTCTAAGACTAGGTTATGCACATAGTGTGGCTGTGAGTTATATATATTCTGTACTTTTTGTGTTTCTATACGCTACTCCACCCTGTCGGTAAGGGAAACTGACACCCTGGGTATTCAAAACCCTAAGGGGGTGTTTCCCCAACATTCTGATGGGTAGTTTAAAGGTTGAATACCCCCGTTATCCCTGCTATCTTCTCTTGGTAGATACTACTTACATTGGCACAATGGTTAGTTTCTCCCATAAATTTGTGTTGAGGGCTGTAATGGATTGTGGTTATTTCACACACATATATGCTATATATATTATCATATGGACTACTATTGGTGTAACATGTATGGGTTGTAATGGCTTGAGGATCCTTACTCAGTGTATGGGATGTAATGGATTGAGGTATAGTACTCAACGTGTGATAGAAATTATGCGAGCTATGGTGGCTCCTAGAAACAACCTGGTTAATTTAGGTTGTGGTGATGGTGTGGTTCATAACCCAGGTGTCTACAGGCAAGCCTTTGTGGTGCACGTGGTGCAGATTGTGGAGCTTAGCCCAAGTTTATACAGGTAAGCCTTTGGAGAGAGATGCATAGGACGTATGTCGTTGAGGAAATGTGGCAAACCAGTGGGGAAGTAGTAGCGGGGTACCCTTGATATACATTACTCTATGATATATTCTTGTATGAGTTACATAGTGAGAGTATCCATGGTGAGAATGAAAACTTAGTATACCTGTTTTGGTGATGAGTTGGTTCCATTTTTTGTTCAGTGGGCTTTAACATGATTTATTTACTTTTTCACAAATGGATTCTGGGAGGATCCTACTGAGTATACTGTTATACTCACCCTACATTTATATAAACTATTTTTCAGGTCGCTTGAAGCAGGTTAGAGATCTGGCTGGTTACTACTAGCATGTGGTTGCAGGAGCTGTTCGGGCTTGTGCTCACTGCTATTTTTTTACTTTCATTTGGGTACTTGTAGTTTTCCCCTTTATGTTGTAATACTTTTTTCATCGCATTTCATATATGTACATGGGGATCTTTTATATTTCATTTCTAAGTTGGAGTTCGTTGTTTTATGTCTTATCTCTCTTTTGCGCATGTGTTCTTTTAGCGGGTAATGCCTCCCATTTGTGTGTTTATTATACCCTCAGTGCTAGTCGCCATCCCGGGGCCTAATGGAGGTGGGACACAGGGGTCATTATCTACCTTTTCATATTGCCGTCCCTGGAGGGGTACACTTTGTGGGAAGGGGGTCATGACAGAGTGGTATTAGAGGTCTGGTTAGGGATATTATAGAGTTTGAAGTTAGGCACATGTGAGGTTGCATGGGTTGTTAGGGAAACAGTTTCATTAATGTTTAACAAGGGAAGTAAACAATGGAGACCGAATGAGACACATTCGTTTAGGTCCCCCTATGATCTGATTTACAGACCATTAATATTACAATGGATACTAAGTAGGGTGATAACAGTTTCATTGTAGAGACCTAGGAAAGGATCATGCCTCATTCTTATTTGTGCATGTGTTTAAATGGGTTGAACTTGAGATAGGTTAACCTAAAACGAATAAAAAGAAAACCATTAATTAATAAATGTTGGGTCTTCCATATTCCAGGCTTAGGAGCTCCAAGTGTTTGTTATATTGTAGGTATGGATCTAGGTCGACGTCTTCTTCAGGTTTTCATAGAATATGCCCAGCAGGTTGTTCCATCAGTTCATCTCAGTGTAGAGGTTGACGACGACGACGACACATGGAGGAAGACAATCTAAGAGTTTCAGTTCCACCGTCTACAGAAGTATGAGGGCTCCATTTCAGATGCAATCACGGAAGACTGGTTGGAGGAGGTCGACATAGGATTCTATTCGATCCGTGCACGGAATGAGTACTGGGTGTCCTTGGCGGTGATGATTTTGTGTGCAGCAGCGAGGTAGTGGTGGTTCTTGTTTCTCGAGGATTGTGAGGAGTTGGCGATCTCATGGGAGGAGTTTCGAGAAACGTTTAGAGTGGAGTTTGTTTTCTTGACTACCAAGGCGTGTAGTTTCCAAGAGCTTATTACTCTTCAACAGGGGAGCTCCGATGTTTGAGAATTTGGAATCTATTTTAGTAACCTTTTACAATATGCTTCATACCTATTACCAGATGAGGTGTCTAGGGTAAGGCATTTCGAGGAGGATTTTCTTTCAGAGATCCCGCACCAGGTCACCCCATTTATGTTAACAATGTTCTTTGAGGTGATAGTGATGGAAGAGGCTGTTGAGAGGAATTTTGATAGGACCGGATAATCACGAGAAAGGAATCGGCAGGATTACTCATGAAGTAGAGCTATGGTCCGGGGTTCCCAATTTTCAGGGCAGAAGAGTTTTCATTCAGCCAGGGGTATGTCCCAGCCCTTCACATCTCGTTTCTCCGGAGGCGGAAACTCTTATGCCAATGCCAATGGATCAAGCGCTTGTTTATCTTATGGTGGATGAGGTCATCAGCAGTGGGAGTGCCTGACCTTTCAGAGCATTCATCGGGAACCGGGCGCTCCGCTCCAGGTTCCTCCGTTGAGGCAGTTCCAGCCAAGGCAGCAGTAACAGGTTTCTCCATCTTTCGATTAGTCGAGGGTAGGTGGGGCAGGCAGAGGACAGCCCCATGACGCTCCCTGTGCTCGGGGGTCATTATCTCCCTCTCACAATGCTGGCCCAGGATGGGTACACTTTGTGGGGAGGGGGTCCTGACAGGGGATTCCCTATTCATTAATCACATTAAAAACATCTGATAATATCTTTATAAACAAATGAATCTATAAATCATTAGTGGAATTATATTACCTTCCATTCACATGAAATATATAATACTAAATTGAAGAAAATATTCCATGTTATTAGACCACATATCATTATAATTTTTATTATTGTATATCAAAATGTATCATTAATTGAATAAAACTATAATTGTTATCTCTATGGATACTATAATAATTCATAGTGGATGCTATAGTATATTGAATATCATTAACAAATTAATATATGTAATATATATTATTATGATGGAACCCAGCAACAATAAAAATATATAGTACATTAGAACAATAAAAACTGTATGAGATTCCATCATGATGAATGGAATAATGGGAAAATAAAATATACTATACTTACACATGATGGTATTATTTTGAACATAATACCCTTTAATTATATGTTTGTAGAATCTATATATATGAATTACATTCATGAAATAGTTTAACTCCCTTAATTTACCAAATTAATCATCAATTAAGGGAAATAGATACTTTTTTATTAAAATTCACTAGGTTGAGCTTAAAAAAATTAATACATTTGTTGATATTAACATAAGTTATTTTGAAAAAAAGTTAAATTGTAACAAATAGAGACAACATGGATAGATGAACCATTTGGATTCCAAATAATACAAATGAAATATAAACTCTTTAAAATATTCCTATGTGATGTTTCATAGTCGTATACATATCATACAAATACCAGGATGTAATTCTACGGATAACTCCACATCTCTCTCTGTAGGATATCTAAAAAACCTTATTTGAATCACCACGTGATTATATTTTACCACATGAGTATTTTCACATCACATTGTGTCCTAAAAATTATCAACTGACATTGATGATATTGATTGAAATGATTATTTAGATAAGGTTTCTCTCAATTGAACCATAGAAAACATTCTTTTTAAAACACCATAGAGTATCAATTTGGGTTTGTAAAAGTCAACCAATAATGGAATTAATTAAGTCAATGTCTATGGGAAATCATACTCCATATCCATATAATGACATAATATATAATCTTATTTAAGACTATGATATCAAACGATCTCTCAAAATCAGTTTTACAAATATTTCATGGGCTGTAGTTAAAACCCTACAACCATTTCTTTTTTCTGGGTTCTTCTATATCTATAACATATTGCATGAAATACATTTGTTAATTTCTTTATAACGAAAATTATATTTGATATGAACTAGTTTGAGTAACTTATATCAAATAAATGTAATATCCAAACAAAACTTTTTAGTTTGGGAAGGATTAAAATTCCACTGACCTTAAGTGACATAATGAATGCACCGTTATTTTACAAAAATTGTGTTGAGAACTATCAAATAAAGTGTTATTATATATAATTAATTATGTAAAATTCAAGACTATATGTTATTGAAACAAAATATGATGCATGATACAAAACTACAATAATTGGAAAATCTATAACCAAATGATAAATATTTTAATAGTGGATGATAAAATAGGTAATAATTATCTATTATCTAATGAAAATAATAATAAAGGAAAACAACAAACACCATAAAAATAAAAAAATCACTATTGTGGTGTGAATATATACAACATGAAATCAATGTCTCCATACCAAACCGCTAATGAAATTCCGGACTACATCATCCCCATGACAGAATAGAAAAATGATTTATTATCCCAATAACCATATCCAGATAAAATAAATTTACATAAAAATAAATTTGAAAATATATGGTCTGAGTTTACAAAACAAATATGAATAAAATGATACATTACATAAATTAAACTGATATAAGGAATCAGTGATATTTTTTATTGTAAAATAAATGATTCAGATAATTATAAGAATTCGTTAATAATGAAAAATATATCTATATCGAACAAAACTATACCCACAAAAAAGGACGCATGGAATGAAACAATGCCAATATATAAAAATATCGAATGCAACAAATTTTCCTAGGATACTATTGAATAGTCAATCATCTGAGAGGTTTCATTCCCTTTATTACAATTCAATCAATCAAATACATAATCAATGTTTCAAAGGATTTTTACCAGAACAATGCTTACAAAAAATGGTGCATTCCAAATTATAATGAATAGAAACCCATTTCATTCAATCCATACGGTGAAAACTAATCATTTAATTTTCAAAAACAAATTAATTTAATTGTTAAATTAAATAATATGTTCAAATATACTAAAATTATAAATATTTTTAGACACTAAATATTGTTTTTAATCAATAAGAATTTAATATTTGTCATAAAACATCATGACTAATATATTTAGGATGAAAATTAAGATCCTTAAATTTTTAAACAAATGTGTAATAGATTATATATTACAGTAACATGTCATGTGTTGGACATGAAGTGTTCCTCCATTGTTTCATGATTAAGAAATCCTACATCGATTCAATCGATGAATATGAAATTATAGTTCTTAAAAAAAATTAAACAAGATTTAAATTCAATTCATGTCTAATTTGAATATTAACATTATATAAAGGAGATGAATCAATGAGGGGGAAGTATAAAAATGAACATCCCTAAAAATATTTATATCCAATTAAATCTCATTAATTATGATAAAAAATAATAATTAATAATCATGTTATAATCTAATAGGGGAGCTATAATAAGGGATCATTTTTTATATGAGAGTGACTCGTAGTTTTAAAGTGTGTTTTTTGTTAAAATGAAATATCTAATTTATTTAACATTATATTTTTGTCAGTCAATGTTTTTCAGAAAGAATTTTGTTAACCACGAAATAAAATTTATTAAAAATGAATCAATGAAAATGGTTACCACATGGTTTGGCCATATCAAGTAAAAAATAGTACCTTCCCAGTATATCCCATACACATGAATGGGTACATACAAAATAAATTATTGTTTCTTCAAACCATTATCAAATATTTTTCCCACTGAAATCATTTCAAACGAAACAAAATCATTTAAAACAATCTCAAAACCTAAAAAAAATATTATAAATCGAAAAATAAATAATTATTCATTGAAAAACCACCTGTTTGAACATTTATATAGTTTTATTTTTTTGTAAATCTAATGAAAATAGTACCATTCTTGTTAACATGACCAAACTCAATATTCACTAGAGACACATATACAACATGAAACTATTTCACCAAAGAAATTATGTTAGTCATGATAACTAAATTCTAATACATAAAATTTTTTTCCATCGAATCAATTTATAGCATAACTGACCCCTTTATTCTCGAGTTCATGAATAAGAAAATTTCGTAAAAAGGTAATATTCATTATAAATAACCCATATGTCATGATATGAGTAAACATTTTGGTCCTTTGACATATAATATTTAATATCTAATTATTTTTGACATCTCAATCATGTTATATATAGTATTAAAACTCTTAATTAGGGTATAATATTAGTCTTATTTTTTGGATCCAATAACACATCCCTTCAGAAACACTTTATATTTTTTATTCCTTTTATATGGGGGTCTATTTCCCCCACTAGAAGTGTGAGGAATTATATATACTTTAAATATTCTTGATTTATCATAATATATCATTAACACCTTATTCCCTACTTTATCATTGGTGAGATATTTTAGAATTATCTTTTAAGAATTCATTTATGGTTTCATTCCCATATGAATTCATTAATAAATTATGTTTTAATTATATTAATTATTTAATTCGAAATGTAAATGTTATATTACATGGTTAGAATTATCCATTAATATTCAATAAAATTAATTGAGATTAAATAATAACATATAAATCATAATAACAATCATCTATTGGTAATGCATCAGTGTAATGAATGATTAAAATATATTCCATTACAAACCTTGTTTTTTTATTCCCAAAACCTCTAAATACATTCACCATTAATATCAAAAGAAGAAATCCATTAAAAACAGAAATAGAACAAATTTACACTAAAATAAAACTCAATGTTTCCCAAAAAATATATAAATTAATGATATTAATAATACTGAATTTATTACAAGATACTAGACATATAAACCAAGCCATTCAACTAGTCTTCATATAGAAAAAAACATTAAATACCCAAAATCTTCATGCCACAATCTATCATCACAATAAAAATATTCTGCTAAATTGAAGTAAACTCTTGGAATACAACTTGCCACATGACACCCTTACAATTACATCAATCATAAAATACTATTACCAATAAACCAATAATAATAGGTTGGTATTAACACTATGTTATTATATGATACCACTATTAATCTATACCATGTATATCACCTTGTAACCATTTGTTCAATAATTTTGATGAAATTAGCTTTATAAACAAGGTCATATTGAAACAAAATTTCATAAAACGAACCTTTTTTCAATAAAAAAAATATATATATTATTACATAAAATCATGGAAATAATACGCAAGTTATTAAATAAATGGTATGTTACATTAATATCGAAACACATTCAGTCATTTTATGATATAAATAAAACGTATACATGCTATTTATAATACTAATTCAAAAATTGGATATGATAAAGCGTTTACAATTCAATGATATCCATTTTATCATGTTGGACAATACAACATCCTTAAAAATAATGTATCCCAAGGTCTTTCACAACTAAAATAATATACTATTACATGATGTAGAATAAACTATTATTGTTAAAAATTATTAGTTTCAATACATATAACAGTTAATGTATATAAACAATATATTACATAGAAAATAATTTTTAACACATTTCACATTCACAAAAATAATATTTGATAAATCATTTAATAAAAATTTTCCCTTATCAATATCAATTCAATAATATTCAAATGCCTAAATCTATTTGTTTCTATAATAGAAAATAGTTTATATACATACATATTACTTAAAAAATTAAAAATATTCATTAAAAACAACATAAAACCCAACCAAGACCATATAAGATTAGTGTCTATAGAAAATGGTAAATAAAAACAACTATTTCATACGAGATCTACATTTTCTCCTATTTATTCCATCATAACTACACCCCTTTTTTACATATCATAATTAATAAACTTCTTCATGACCTTGGGAAGTTCAACAAAAAATTGTGAGATTATATTCTCAATATCAGTAAACATGGTATATATTAATAATATCAGAATCATAATCCATATTTACATAAAATTTGAAAATCATATCATTAATACCAAAGATATTGATATCATGTCACATGATAAATTATAAATGTTCATAAAGATACATGTAAAATATTACAAAAAGTCATGACAAAAGTCATGGAATTTTTTTTCCTTAACATAAGGTTGGAGAATAATTTCATATTATTCAAGGAACTTATGTAATAACTTTTTAGCAGAAAAATTCCATTACTGAACTGGTTTTAGATCCCATTCATTCCCTATTTTACTGAACCATGATCATTTGTTATTCAGTCCCTATCAATTTTATTAAACATCAATCAGTATACAATGAATTAGAGGGATATATAAGACCCACCCACCTCATAATTAAATCATTACTATGAGTTCCACAAAATCAGAAACCATTCATCAATGCAAAACTGAAAAAATAAAATTGGCTTCTAAAACCACATTTGACTATAACATAATATATATATAAATGGATTTCAAAAATACCATTCCACTATAAAAATAATTATTTATAGGAATAATGGGGATACTATAAATTAAATATTACCTTAGTGAATAATTAAATATTATATAGAAAATAATTTTTAGAGAACACATGAAATTAAATCTTGAGGAAAATAATTATTCTCAAAAAACATTATCTTTTCTCAATATACTACATATTTCCCAAATATAAATATTTAAAATAAACATAAAATGTTATAACATAATCATAATATAATTATGGAATTATGAACACATATAAACATATAATTATATATTTTTTATATGAAAACATTTTTTCTCATACTTTTAACGATATGTCAAAAAGTACCTCTTTTTAAAAACAACATAATATTTCATTCTTATAAATTAATAAAATTGACCAATGGGTAAAATTTAATTAAATAAATTCTATTAGAATATAAATATTAATACATATTTATGAAATATAACAATAGATCATAAATATATCCCATCATATAATTAAGTATAGACAATTTAAAATAATAATGAGATTGAGAAAATATCACTTACCTTATGTACAATATCACTTTTATGTATCTGAACCTACTATATAATGATTTAAAAAAATTATTTTCTTCTTCCTGAACCGTAATCATTTTTATGACATAATATATGCTAAAATTATCATCCTTTTGTTAATAACATTTCATTATTACTCGTTATTCATGTATAAACAGATTTAATTTATTTTTCATGTTTTATCAATTGATTTCATATTATTCATCATAGGTCATAATTATATATTTTCTATGTTATAATAATATAATACATATCTTATTTAAACATTTTACATATTTATATAATCATTCCTCAAAATATATCCTATAAAATTAATCAAATCACTTCATGGACATGGTAGATCGTGCGTACGCACGAGCGATGATATCATTCCATTAATTTTGAAATTGTATTCAATTGGATTTTATGTATAGTGATTCATAAAAATATCATGGTATTATAATAATATATTGTATTTATACACAAAATTATACCCATCCATGTAAACTATTGGTGAAAAATTTATTATATAACGTCCTGGAGATGATATGTTGTATGTATACTTGCATTGTGGTGTCACTTTTCATAGGATGGAAAAATGGTGGAATAAGGTTATTCTATAACTATAATAACATGTAAGTATTTATTTGATACTACATTTAAAAATTATTAATTTAATCGAAAAAGGAAAAATAAATATAATATAAAAATATCTAGAGAGTGTCGGCAAAAGAGATTTCCCCTTCTACTACGAGATTCCTCTAGATCTCAACATAATGGAAATAAAGATGGTATTTTGAGAATAAAAGAAACTCTAAAATGTCAATAAAAATTATTAGCGGTCATTCAACTAGGGAATGGAATAAAATTAAGGATCAATGTGTTGTGATGAACTAAAGTATATTGTTTTAATTTATAATTGCTGTTGGGGGCACCAGTAGAATATCTAAAAAAATATTAGTTTATAATAAATTATAACCACATAAAAAACTACCAAAATATCATATATTATAATATGAGATGATATATGGTTTCAATATCAATATATGATTAAATATATACATGTGGATCTATAAATTTATAACATATCATTTCATTTAACACATAGTTATTCTGTTTAATTTTTTATTAAGGTATCTAATATTTACATATTAAATGGGTGAAAATTTTACTTATTAGATGTCAATTAGATCGCAAATTAATAATGTACTACATTTAATAATATTAGATGAATTTTAAATATTAAAAAAAATGATTTATGAGTTTATAATTATTTAATAGTATATTATTTTGAAAAACAATAAATATATTCAATTTTGACACTCATAAATTCATATATTAATAAAAATTATGGGAGATCATTTTAGAATTATTCAAAATATTTTATTATATTTAAAAAATGTCAAGGTATTATGTAAAATTAATTGAATAAAATTATTATTTGAAAATATATATAATTTTTAATATTTTTAATAACATTAATTTGTTATCTACATTAAATAGATAATGAAAAAAATATATTTTATCAAATTACAAGATATACATATTTGAAAATTAAAAACTAAAAATATAATACTATAATGAAGATAAATCCTCTATATTTATGAATAATTCTTATATTATAATATTTTTTTCTAAGAAAACATCATAAAAATTGTTATATTCATTAAATCATTAATGTGAAAACATTAACATCACTTTATATAAATGGTTATATGTCTCATAATCCTTTTCATATTGAACTAAGTGGTATAAAACATGACCCTTGTATTATTATGGTTGATATATATTCAATATAGATGACTTTTTAATGTTTATTATTATTTTTTATAGTTATCATAATTTTTATAAACATTAGATTAGAAATTATTCTTCAATTAAATAATATCTAAATATTCAATTTATAAGTTATTAAAGTAATTATTTATTTCCTATAAATTAATAATATATTATCAATATAAGGGAAAAAATTATCATTAAAATGATATATATAATGTAATTTAACATATGTATTATCTTATAAGAAAAATGATATAATTATTAAGACTATAGTGAGATATAATTTACTTCTTTCATTAAATAAAATGAATTAAATTTTTCAATCTCATACGTGTGGAATCCAAAGGATAATATTTTCACCAAAGTACAGGTTTGGTAGAATAAAAATCATAAAATTATATTAATAAAAATTTTACGGTAATTTTATAATTTTATTACCCTTAATTACTTTATTTACCATTTTATCAAATTAATAATTTTTTTACCATTGTAACTATTCATAATGCCAAAAAATAAAATAATATTATTTACATAATTAATACCCATTGATTTCAACTATGGAATCCATTTTATCAATTTACGAACTGAAAATCGAGGTATGTAATTTAAAATTAATCTTGATGTCAGAATTAGAAAACGAGTTTTAAATGATAAAACAATCCAAATTTTATTCATTTTCTAAAATTTAAATTCATTTTAAAATAAATTCATATGTATACTAAATTATATTAATATAGAATAATATATTATATTTTTACTTTAAAACCATTCAATAAAATAATTATCTATATTAATTATTTCAATGAAAATATTTCTTTTTAATTAAAATTAATATATTTTTACTATTATTCAAAACTTAAATGTTATAAAAAACATAAAAAATTCAACCAATGTAAATTTTTATATCCCATATATAAATAATATGTTTTTTTTTCATATAAAAATTAATGATCTTTTAAAATATTATTTCAAAAATGTGTCTCCATTAAAAGGTGGTGAAATAACACTTTTTAAAAATTGATGTTCTTATACATAAAATTGGAATTATTCATACTGTTGGAATAAAATATCTATTTAATGAATATAGAAAATAATTTATTTAAAATATAACATATATATTTCAGTAATTTCATTAACTAATTAAAATTCATTTAATTTATTAATACGAAAATATAAATATTTTTTTATAGTGATGTTTTTCAATTTACATTCTATTATCGGTAATCTTTATAACATAACTATAGAATTCTATCTCTCCGCCATACCATTCTGATAAACCAATCACCATGATACATATTCATCAATATCTCTTTTCATTCCATCAAACCAAAAATATGCATTAGGGTCCCTATAAAACATTTTGCTTCAAGGATGAATAGAAAATGAAGAACTACGAGCCTCACCCAATAGTTACTTCTTTAATACTTATATGGGAGGAAGAAAACCGTGGTTCAAGAACATTGTTATTCATTCATAATGAAGGTCAAAATTTAGAATATTTATCACCTTCTTTTGTATCTCAAAATCTTTTTTCTGTGCCTCCTTAATCTTTAATTGTACATATGGTGGAACATTTATTGGATAAATATAATATTTAACCTCTTCCATTAAAATTTCATGTTCCTTAATTCTCAAATACCTAAATATTTGATATTTTGTGATCCTCTTCATGTATAGGCTATCGTGTACATTTTGACTCAAAAAAACTACCACATTGTTCACCTTCCCAATGTAGTAATGGTTTGAGTAGTTGTGATCATTAATCAACTCTGAATTACATCATTGGAACATATTCATATAATTTTCTATGAAAAGAAACTATAAACACTTATGATCTATATAAAACTCATATATTTCAATTAAATGGTAATGCCTTTATATCCTCAATGAAAAGATAAATCCAACTTACACCAAATCAAAATTTGGTAAAAATTCCAAATGGATTGTCAATTACCATGAGACATAAACAACCACTATATAATTTTTATGTAAAATACATCCCATCCCCTTGTTCGATTTATCACTATAGATCATAAAACTACATCCACTATAAGGTAGTGTGACCACAAATGAACTAGATTGTGTTTTTTAGCTCATTGAAATTATATTCAAATACCTCCATCCACACGAACATAATTCAATTCCAAGTCATCCGAGTTAGTGGATAAGATAGTCAATAAAATTAATCAAAAAATGTTGATAGTATCCATCGAAACGATATAATTTTTTATCTCAGTTACTTTTGTTGGTCTAGTATAACATTCAATAAATTTTTGTTTTTCAGGGTTCCATAGATGTAACCTCTCTTGAGAGTATGTGATCCCAAAATGAAATATTATGATGAAAAATTTTCAATCATTAGATTTATCATTAATATTATCTTTTCTCCGGGTCATCAATAAAATTATCTAGTGATATTCATGTTCTTCCATTCTCTTCAAATAAACCCATTCCATCTCTAATGACTATGCATAACTAACCATGATAGTCTCAAAAGTTTATATTCATAACATCCATAATGATGAGAGTGGAATTAATAAGACCAAATGGTGTGAAAGTAAAATCATAGTGTCCATATCACATACATTGTGTCATATTTTTAATATCCTTCTTATTGTTTGTTAAATGATCGTATTATGAATTAAGATCAATCCTTGAAAATTATTGAGATCTTTGTGGTTGGTCAAATAAGTCATCTACGTGGGGAAGTGGATATTTATTCATGATATTGATGTTTTTAATTTATCAATAATAAATGTAGAATATCAATTATCTATATATCTTCATAACAATGATAATAGGTGAACCCCAACGGGACACACTATGTTGTATGAATCCATTTTCATGATTTTCATGTTGTTTCTTCTTAAATTTCATCAACTAAATTTGAGCTATTATATATAGTTTTATTGAAATTGAGATATCACCAAGAATGATTTCTATTGAAAAATCAACTTAATGATCTGGTGGAAGACCTAGTAATTCATCTAGAAATTAATTTTCAAACTATTGTACAATTGGGGTATTCCTAATGATGAGTTTCTCCCCCAGCCATTTGAGATAAATAACAGTCATTTACATGAACCGAGGAACAAATGATGGATGAAATTACCACTTGAAGGTCATACTAATCCTTAGATAGATATATGGCCATAGATTAATCTGGAATATGAAATGCGACTTCACTTCAATGTTAATTGATTTTAATTATATATATATAAACATAATATGTTCCATAATGACATCAAATTACACTGAAGTATGTATCGAAATATTTGTAGAAATCCATTTCCAACAAAAATAATCTAAAGAATAATTATTATCTTTTGAAGAAAACATGGTCCATTTGGATGTTTCACAGCTAATGTATCATCAAATTGTTGAGGTAATGTAGTGATATCAATAGAATATTATTCAAAAATAAAAATATGGTCGATCCATAATCAAATAATATAGGTTTTACTATAGAGTGGATGGTATGTGTAAATTCCACCAACAAATTTTATTATTTCACTTCATTTATATTGATCATATATGATACTATTTTTTCTTTTCCATTAAGATTATTCTGATTTTAATCATCATAGGTAACCCTTTGATTAGTGAATTTGTTGGAATAATTCCACACTTCCTTTCACATGTAGAAATTAAGTGTAGGAGGTGGATTTTTGTATCCTTTTCTTTATTCAAGTAAGTAGTCATATTTTTCCCATAACACTGTTATTTAACATCATAGTGACCTTTTCTCAAACATATAAGTCACATTTTTGTCCCTTTAATAAATTTTATTGCATTTTCCATTCCACACATTGAGAATAATGGAAAAGTCATTTTATTTTTAGTGTGTTCTATTGATTTTCCATGAATTTAAATTTTATTTTACTAATAAAACCATATGAAATATGGGTTAATCTAATCACCATCTCATCGATGAGATGAAATTTATGAATTTAATCATAGCTATAGGGGCATCTTATGGATAACAACCCTCAGAGACTATGTTTTAAGGAAACAAAGAATTGATAAATTTTACACGCAAGTTGTATATTAATTTACAATGCATATGTTAAAACTATTGTATACTTTTCTTTATAGGTACTAAATGATTCATACACTTTTTAATTAATATAATGGAACTCTTTATCCATATTTATTCAATGAATATGGGGGGATGTACATATTTGGAAATATGTTATTGAACACATCCCTTTCCATGGACTGAATATCATTATGATGCCTTTTGTTCTTTGATAAGATTCCGCCATTAATTCTCATTACCTTCCTAATATTAGAATGACTAGATGTCATTATCAGGTTTTGAACATTTTAGATCTAAAAATATCATTTTAGTGGTAGTGATCCATTTTTTCTCCACTAATAGACCAGAATAACCTCTGAAAAACGGTGTACATTACCTCGTGAAGGAATCACCATAACGTTTTTACCTACTATTATCCAGTGTAACTCATGTACGATTCATATCTTGAGAATATTGTGTGAGATTAAGTACAATAGTTTTCATATAATATCCCATAATATTTGGTTTCTTAGGAGGAAAATCATGGCTTTACCCCTCACATTCAGCATTAATGTACTGCCTCTAGGTTCTATCCATTATCTAAAACTAAGAAGAATAGTTTGAGAAACACAAATTATAATGTTAAAACCACCAAATCAGAAATAAAATTCCTATTTTTGACACTTTATCATTTATACTAGTTTATTCATAGTCATATAAAAAACACTCATATTTAAACCTATATATTGACACATCCTTAGGGATTTTTATTAGGTTTTCTCATTAGAGTTTCCAATTATTACTTATACTTTTTCACTAATACCAATTGTAACAGGCCATAATTTTCATACTATTATATAACTTCAAAATTAAATAATATTCATAAGAAACATAAAAATCATTCCAGGCACTCATAGGTTTCATCTCTTTAAAAACCCATTTTCATAAATAGCTAGTTTATTAGATATTTAAATTGCCTCTTTATTTAGTCATATCATCACACATTCATGTCAAATATTACATAATACCCTTTTTCCTGATATGGGGAATAGAAATATAATAACTAGTGACATCATTTTACTAATAAGGGTAAACTAGGGAGATATCAATCATATCATAATCATAAGAAATATGAACATAGCATTTGAAAATCAAGTACTATATTTGAAATATCATGATATCATGTAATTGGATAAATCATAAATTTTCATAAAGAAGCAATGAACATATTAAAAAAATCCATAACAAAAGACATATAAATTTTTGAATAAAAATAATCATATTAAATCATTTAATTTTAGTCAAATCTAATTTATAAACCATCATAGAGGGTATAGTCACGTACAGATCCATGTTTACATACCATTCCAGCCCTATTTTTTTAATTTTAGATCATTTCCTATTCTTTCCTTATCTGTCTCATGGGATAAAAATCATGACCCAGTGAATTGTAAAGAGATATATGTACCGTCGTCTCATAATAAATCAATTATTTTGTGTTCCACAAAAAATATTAATCATTGATCATATAATATCACAATGACTAAAATGGTTTTCTTAAACATCACTCAATCATAACATAATCCATATAAAATAATTGAATTTTATTGAAATAAATACATAAATAATAATTATACAATAATTATAATTATTATAGTTTACTTGAAAGAAAATCCTATTATTAAATACCATATTACATGGAAAATAACTTTTATTGAACCCTTGAAATTATTTATTGAGGAAAATGTCATTTCTTCTTCAAAAACATTTTCCTTTTTCAAAATGCCACAATACTTTAATAAAAAATTTCATTGAAAATAACAATGAAATCATGTAAATTAAAATTCATGTAATTATAGTTTTATAAAAAGAAAAAACCCTTCGTGTTGTATTATTTATACGAATATTTATTCTCATACATTTTCCGGATATGTAAAAAAATACATCGTATCGAGAAATGAAAAAATACCCATTTCATTACATTTAATAAAAAACTACCAGTGTGAAAAATACAAAATAAAAAATTTGAGAAAAATGTGTTTAGTATAATTTCTTTCATAAACATGGATATGGATAAAAAAATATACCCTATTATATACTTACATATAAACAATCACTATTAATAATTAGATAATGAAATTATCCCTTTACTCTAGGTATGTTATCTTTTTTATCTATCCAAACCTCTTATATAAGGGTTTATATAAAAACATGGAATTATACTTGAATAAATATTATTTTTATGATGTCATATATGATCATATAACCATTTTTCTGATAATAATATTTCATTATTACTCGTTATTATAGTATAAACAACTTCATTTTCTTATGAATACTTTTTAACATAATTCCCATTATTATTCCTAGGTTATTATAATATAAATTAAAAATTTATATTAATATAATATATATCTTATTTAAACATTATCTACAATTATATTAGAAATATTAGTCGATATAATGTAAAATGAATGACATCACATCGTGGAGATGGTAACTTCGGCATACGCACAAGTGATGATAAACTTCCACTAATTATGAAATTTTATTGAAGTGGATGACATATAAATTGTTGAATTATAAATATATCATTATAATAATCATATATATTTATTTTATCCTTCATTATACCCATCCAAATTATGTGGTGGTGGCTAAAAAATTACCCAACTGTATAGAGATGGTATGTCATACATACACAAGCATGGTGATTTTGTTTTTCTTAGGATTGATATAAGGTACAATAAAATTTTTCCATAACTATAATAACATATAAATATACAAGTTATGATGTACTTATTAGTTAAAAATGAAAATATCAAATGAATATGAAACATAAGATGAAATTATCTTGAGAGAGTTAGTAAAAGAGATTATCTGATCTTTGGCGAGCTCCCCCAATGTCGATACTTAAAGGCACAAAAGTTGGTATTTTTAGAAGAGAAAAACCTATATAAATTGATTCATGAATTTAATAAGATAATTAGGATAGATATGGATGATTATTAATGCTTAATTAGTTAATAATATATGAAATAGGATGTGTCAATTTATAATTGAGGTTCTTGACACCATTTGAATTTCCATGAATATTACTTTAAAAGAAATTATAACCCTATAAAAAATAGAAAAAAATTCTTCATATTATAATATGAGAAGAGATAATGACTCAATATCATCAACAAATAAATTTGTAATTGATTTTCTATCAGTATAGACCTTATCATTATAATTAACATTTAATTATTCTATTTAATTTATATCTATGTTACAAAATATTTCAAAATAAAAAACGCAAAATATTTACTTACATGATGACAATGAGTCCAAAAATTAAAAATTTATAGAAATTTTTAACATTATAAATTTTTTATTTTTTTTATAAAATATGATTTCAAAATAATTTAATAATAGTTTATTTTGATTAATAATCAATAGTGTCAATTTTAACACTATTCAATTAATTGGTTTTTAAAAAAAATTAAGGTAAACTAGTTAACATTTTGCCAATTATTTTATTATATTCTAAAGTAGTAAAAGTAATATAAAAAATTCCTCTATATTTTAATTATTCCATATAATATTTATTTTAATATTTTAAACAACATTTATTGGTTATATCAATCAATAAAATAAATACACAAAACTTTTTAAATTTATTTAATATAGTTATTATTAAAAAAAATAAAAAATAGAATAAAAAATGAAGATAAATCCTATTTATTTTATAATAATTTTATAGTTGAATATATCATAATGAAAATACAACATTAAAAATGGTTTATTTATTAAAACATTAATGTGAAAACATTAACATCACTTTAAATAAAAAAATAAATTTCATAATATTTTTTATATGGATCCAAATTTTAAATAACTCAAAACAGGGAAGATTATGGTTGATATAAACGTGACCAGTATGATTTGGTAATGTTTTTGTGTCTTTTAATGGTTATAAGATTTTTAAGAAAAATCAGTCTACTAAATTTCATCAATAAAATTATTTCAACATCATCAATGTATAAACCATTATGGTAATTATTTATTGCCTAAATATTACAACTAAATTACCATAAAAATAAAAAAAATTATATTTAACTTTTTTATCTATAATATAATGTATCTCCTATATTATCTTTTATAATAAATGTCATAGTAAGAAAAATTTGAGTTGGGAATATTTAATTTTTCATTACATAAAATAAAATAAATCTCATAATCTCATCCATGTGGCTTCCAAAAGATAGAAATTGACCCGATGAAAATTTATGTCAAAAAATATCATCTAATGATATTATTTAATGTTTAATTTAAAATTTATAGTACCATATTTACCCTTAATTACATGATTTACATTTTTTCCATACAAAAAAAAATTCTTATGTTACTATTCATAGTGAAAAATAATAATAATATTTAAATAGTACGAACCTATTGATTCAAAATATGGAAACCATTTCTACAATTAAAAGAATATCAATTGTAGTAATTAATTTAAAATTAATCTCATTGTTGTAATTGGAAAATAGATCATTAATGTTACAAAATTGATAAATATTGAAATGTTCTTACATCTAAATTCAATGTAAAATTAATTCCAATGGCCAAATTTATATAAAATGATAAAAAATATATTCTATATAATCTTTGAAACCATTAAATAACATAATTTAGACATATAAAATATTTTCATAAAATTTATTTTATTAAATTAATATTAACTATATGTTTACTAGTCATCAACCCATGTATGTGATAAGAAAAATTACAAAAATAAACTCAAACAATGTTATTATATCCAGATTCTATATAATAAGTTTATTCTTTCATAAAAAAATTTATTGTATAAAAATTGTAATTTAAAAGGGTTATCCATTAATATCCTTTAAAATTAATCTTTTGTAAAATATAGGTTTTATTCTTAAAATTGGTTTACTCATTCCCAAGGAATAAAATATCAATTGCATGAATATATTATTTATTTTATTAAATATATAAAATATATATTTAAATAATTTCATTTTCAAATTACAATTCAAATAATTTTTTAATATTAAAATATAAAAATTTCATTTACATTAAATTTATTTTTATTTTTCATAACTTCTTGGTAAGCCAAAAATTGACCATAAATTTTCATATTTTATTTATACTAATTAAAACTAACATAAATACTAGGATATAATGGTAATTTTATACCAAGAGAGCCTCCTGTATTTTTTAAGACCCGGATTGCGTGCAATAAAATGTATCGATGAATTAAATTTATTTAAATAGAACATTTCCTAAGAAAATCAATGTGTTATAGTTTCAATGGACTATATATGTTTTCAATGAAAACAAATTCATTATGTATACAAACATTTTCCTCTCATTAATGAAGCACTGTCTCCATCGTGATGGTTTTTGTGAAAAATATATATATTCCTCAAAAGTATAGATCTATAAAGAACATCCAAAATTATCCACCACAACAATAGATTAGAACATACTAGCCAATATGATATTTGGAGGACCAAGGGGATAATATAACCATGATTTATAGTACAAAAAGAGGAAAATACAATTTAAATCCTGAAACTCAATTATAATATAAACAAAATCGATCACATATTAAAAATGAATCCAGAATATATAACTATAGGCAATTATGGATGGAAATGTTTGATCAAATGAATATTATTAAGGATGTCATATTGAAAAGTAATAAAGGTAATATATGTATTTCTATATTTTTTTTGTGTGGATTGAGTTTCATGTTTCTCCATCTATTTATGAAAATGATAAATTATCCATGAAGTATCCATAGACCCATGATGTTCAAGTATCATAGATTCAACATAATAGTTTTTAAAATAATGAAATTATCTCTATACTAAGACCTAGACATCCAAATAGTTTCCGAGTGACTCACATAGTTATATATAATATGCTAAAAATGTTAATATTTACCACAATATATAATAGAGACATATCACACATTTACTATTAATGTTGATATATAATGATGTACATGTATTATATTCATCAAAACATAATATTTTATCAGATTCATACATGAAAGATTTGGAACCATGAAATTGATAAACCATGTTCGAAATTACATATATATTTGACCATAAGGGGAAAACATTACCCACATAATGAAACATTATATCCTCAAAATGAACTTAATAGACTCATGAACCCATAATTCCACTGATTCCTCATGAACTCATGTAACACTAACATTCTACGTAAATCTAATCCACTCTAAAAAAATGAAAAATATTTTTTTTAATATTATTTAACATTATCATGATTATCTACAATTTGATATGGTTGAAAAAATAGTATAATTTTATCCACATTATTAGAGATACTCTATTAAATCACATTGATATGATGAAGTAGAATCCTCTTTAATTGTTATTCGTAAATCACATTTTGAATAAACATCTACATTTTATAAATCATTCCATGTTGTTTTATGTACATAGAATTGTAGAAAATATGGTTCTTACTTGTTCTTATATCACATATGATGATGTCAAACTAAAACATGAATCTCCATGAGGGACATGACCACCTACCTCAAACTCCAATGGAAATCAATGATGGTCTGCCTAAATTTTATGTTGGTGGATATATTTATACTACATTTTCTGAGATATATACACGATATTATTTATCCATAGACAAGACTACTTTCTACAAGAGTGAATTCATTTACCCAAAAATTTTATCAAAATTATCTATAGGCCATACCATATATCTTGTCAAATAGGATAAAAATAATCAAATCATATTATATTTTTTGTTGGTGGTGTACATCTAGAAAATATTCTAATCCAAAAATACACTAATAAACGAATTATATTTAAATATATATACATGAATATTGGATGGTTCCTACTTTATGAATATCTACCATCATATTTAACATATTATATATATTTTATCGATATGACATCTCAATTAAATACTTAGATAGTGGGTCATTCATCTACCCTTTATAATGGAATAGTTAAAGGCACATTAGATATAAAGATTTTTGTTTTTTAATCACATTTCTTGAGGAAATAAATTGTGAAAGGAATAAAATAATCAGTTGAATCATTATGGGAAACAATAATTGATAACTAGTTTTTTGAATCTTCCTAATATATATAGATTCCATATACTAGTTTGGCCAATATTTATGTTCTATCAACCCCATCCTTGAATATACTATAGAAAAAATATAACTGCAAAAAAATCATAATATGTTGAATAAATCCAAAATACATGGGTTGCATAATATAATAAGAATCACTAATACACATATAAATTATATTTACAATTTTCCTAAGATGATTTTTTTATCATGGAAGACTCATATTTTTAATATAGTGATCATAAATGAACACTAAAGTATCATTCAATAAGTGTAATATTAATATAATCATGATATACAATCATCACTTGACCTTCGAACATATCAAATACTTCATTATTGACTCCCTAACTATTTATTATATGGATACACCTCATTTTGAGAGAGTTACAAATTATCATAATAAAGGATATAAATTCTCATAAGTAGGAATTTAACTCATAGGATTATATACGACATGGTGAAACTAAAAAAGAGTATTCAAGGACCAGAATATATCATAAACATGTCACTAAATGAGTAGTGTAACCAAATTCCAAAAATATTTCCATATTCTATTAAGTAATTATCTAGGTGGGCTATATTCATTCAATGACAGTGTTGGTGGTGATAAATTTAATCCACCCATTATGAAAAAATAAATTCATATCACATCTAAATGCCTTAGAGTTATTAGTAATGTCATAATTATTATACCTACAATAACATGATTTAATGCATGGGTTTATATTAGTTATCATAACTTCTTATATGACATGACCTGTCCCCCAGTGCCCATGCCTTGACTACCCCAAGCCTGCCATCCATAGGCCAGGGGATGTCGACTAGCACTAAAGGAATAATTATTTAAAAATGGGAAGGTATTGACTTTATAAGCTGTAACGAACACAACAGAGCACACAGTTGGATACAAAACACTAAGTAAATGGTATATCAAAATAGTGCTGAAAAGTAAAAGGGCCAGAAATACAAGACCAATTATAAATTACAAGGAAGTGGAAGTACAAATACATCTGATTAAATGGATAACAGTTGTTGGGTCATCCTCTAAAATTCTTACATGAAGGGTAGGTATAAAAAGCCTTTTCAGCCCTCCTCATCTGGGGGTCTCCTCCATATACAGACTTGTCATAAGGTCCACCTCAAGGTACCATCTAGTCCTAGTACTCTCAGCCACAGTCATTGTTGTCTGTCGTCTGCATCAAACACAACGAGGTGCCGGTATAGCCCATGTATGGCTGAATATAATGATACTCAGTTGGGACCCCCGAGACCCTCGTGGTCTCACAAAATCCAACAAGTATAATCCACAATGTATTAAAACAAGAGATAACCCCACTTAGGTATATTCCCATACAGATACCTATGTAATCAAGTAATACATCTCAATAATGAGGAAAACACAAATTTTACTGACTCATCTCACACAGATATACAACTTTTGTAGAGAGTTAGAGATGGTTAGATGTAGCCACTAAATCATTTATTATGTCGAACCAACATAGGATCCAGGTACAATAATCAGAGTTTTCGAACCCACGTATAATCCTGGAACAGTAGTAAGAGCTCTTTATCCCATGTATGATCCTGGAATAGTAGTCCGAGATGTAGAACCCACAAAGGATCCTGGAGCAGTAGTCTGATCTGTCGAAAACATGTAGGATCCTGGAATAACAGTCGAAGTTTTTGAACCCACGTAGGATCTTGGAACAATAGTTAGAGCTTTCTGAACCACATAGGATCATAAAATAGTAGTTAGTCTAATCAAACCCACATAGGATCCCATTATCACAATGCAGCCATCTAGAGGGTTTTGCACATAGCATTCTTGATTCCGGGAGGGTCTGCTCTTCTAGCCATGTGTTTATACATCAACATACAAAAATTCTCAATATTATGTATCCAAAAGACCAGTCATTCCATTTGATACCCAACGCAACAGATGGAATGTTAATCAAACACCATGTTTGAGTGTTATTGTCATTTCAATTCTGAGGGACCGGTTGGATTTATGATTAATCCAACCAGGCTGTACCTCAACTGTTTCCAAACCATGAGTGTGGTATACCAAAAGAACCGCCTCTCTCTAATATTTCTATCACTATAGACTGTTCATCAATCGGACTCGCGTAGCTCATGTAACAAGAAAAAGAGTGGAAACATGACAAAGTGGGTCCAGTTCCGTCCTGGCCCAATCGGCCCAACCCAGCACAATCCGGGTTCAGACATGGGTCCGGCCTGATCAGAAGGTCTGACCCGGTCTTCGGGTCCGACCCGATCCACAGTTTCTACCCAGTCCGCAGTTCTAACCCGGAACGCGGGGGCGGCCCGTCCCACGGGGGTGGCCCGGCCCCTGCTGGGTTCCACCTGACCCACCTGGGCGGCCCGGCTAGTGCGGGGTCTAGCACGCGCTGGGTCCGACATATGATAGGAACGGCCTACACGGGGCCCCTGACAGGAATCCTGTGGGGTCCTCCATAGCTGTATCTAGTGGGAGTCTACGCACCCTAGAATCCTGAATGGATTATACGTTCGGGGGGGGGGGGGGGGTTCAAAACTGGCAGCACGTGGCGCCGATCAGGGTCACGTGGAATCCTCGTGGTGGGGTCCCGCTATGCCCGACTGGCCGAGCAGCCTGCGGCCTCCCGCGCGGTGCGTTATGTTTGCGCATCCTCTAGCTGCAGACTTAGCTGGCCGCTCGTCCCACACCGCCACGACCAAGGTCGTGGCCTGCTCCTTCGCATCACGGTGTGCGCTGTGCCACACCTTCCTCAGAAACCCGACGGTCTGTGTCAATCATTCTTCTCGTGGTCAGCCTTTCATCGCCCGTCACTACTCCACCACACCCTATCAGTTTCATTCTTCTCCTCCAGGGGTGCGGTTTCACCACTGCTATCTATGCGGCTATCCGGAGTTCCGACCACCCTTCCCTTCATCCCACCAGTGACGTTCGTCAGTTTCGACCAACGGTAAACCTTCTGTGGATAACTGGGCAAGTTCTGGTTTCCTGATTCTTCTTCAAGAAGTAGTCTTGCAGTCCTCAAGATGTTGTGTTTGATCCACAACCATTTTGGAATAAAATCGCTCATCCCAGACTTGTTCCGCATTTAGCATCAAATTCCACAAACTAAGGCGGAGGTGTTGGGTCGTGTTCATTCGGCCTGCACCCTCCACGTTAGAGTGATAGAATGTGGATTCAAATAATAATCCTCGAGAGAAAACAAAGAATGAGAAACAAAAACAATGTTTGAACCCCTACCTTTTCTCATTGTTCATTGACAGAGTCAGATGGAAGAAGACAGTGTTTTTGTCATTCGTCGCGACTGCCACACATTTCCAATCCCGAGCTCGTGCGTCAATTCGTTGATGATAATGATGGGAAATAGTCGGTCGAAGAAGTCCCATGTCTGTAAGATTTCATGGATGATGTTCTGAGGAGATATTTCTTTGTAGTCGAAGCTGTTCTTTGTTGGAGAGATATTTTCTTCATAAACACTCTCTTCTCCAAAGTTTCACCCTAAAAAATTGCCAAGGACAAATTATAATATCCTATTAAATAATTGGAATAATATTCAAAATGGTTGAATTAAATTAGACTGGATCCACTAAATTAATGTGGGGGATTTGGCCGAAAATATGTGTTGGAGAGTTGAAGAGGCTCCCAAACATTTAATGTAAGGTGGAGGTTTTCTCACATTAAACCGTATTTTCAAGGGGGTCTATCCCCAGGTGGTCCCCACCAAAATAAACAAGAATATGAGGTTTTGACCTCGGGTGGGCCCCACCATCATAACCTCTCATTGGAGGTTATGTTTTTGTGGTCCCCACCTCCATCTTTCTCATGGAGGTTTTTAACAAACAAATATAAATAATGCTTTACATCTTTATTTTTATTTTATTCATTCACTAAAAACACAAAAACCATCTTTCACTCTCGAACCACATCCGTCCAGGTGAAAGTCTCCATAAAAAAATACTGGCATAGTGAGTTCAATGTTTCCATTAGATTTATATTCTGTGCACCGGCTCGAAAATAAAAAAAATCTGCTTGTACGTTAACTGAAAGTACCCGAACAAAACATCGGAAATTTATTTCAAACATACAGGGCCTCGGAATCATGCATCGTAAATTTTTTAAAACTTATAAAATTCCCATTTAATTAAAAATAATTACATGGAAATTATGGGTCGTTACATTCTCCCCGCCTCAGTGATTTACGTCCCCATAAGCTACAACTCAAACTAAGGGAAGAAGTGGGGGTATTGAGCAAGAATCTATGCCACCCACTCCCATTTTCTCTCCTGGAGGTTCCCGTGCTGCCAGTGAATGTGCACCAGAGGAATCGACCATGCACATTGAACCCTCTCCTGTCGATCCTAAATCTCCACTGGAACATCTATAAATGTTTCCCCATCATCGACGTCCAGCTCCCCATGGTCAAGGATGTGAGAAGTGTCATGAATGTATCTCTTTAGCTACAATACATGGAACACTTCATGCACCCGGTGTAACTGAGGTGGAAGTGCTAAGTTATATTCTGCCTCACCAACTATGCTAAGGACTTGAAATGCTCCAATGAATCTTGGAGATAACTTTCCGCCTCAGACAAATCTTTGTAAACCACGTCGAGGTGAGACCCGTAGAAAGACGTGGTCGCCATCCTCAAACTCCAGAGGTCTACATCATCTATCAGAATATGAAATCTTCCTTCTCTATGCAGTCTTCATCTGCTCATGGATTAACTTTACCTTCTCCATGGTAGCTCATACCATATCTGGTCCCACCAGTGTTGACTCCCCTGGGTCAGTCCAGTATAAGGTTCATCAACAAGGTTGCTCATGTAACACCTCAAAAGGTTCCATCCCTATAGTGGAGTGATACCTATTTTTTTATGAAAACTCCACCAAAGGAATGTGATCCTCCTAGATGTGATTGATGTTGAGAACACAAGAATGGATCATGTCCATGAGGGTTTGAATGGACTACTCAGTCTGGCCTTCAATTTGAGGATGGAAGGCCGTGCTTAGATGAAGATGCGTCTTGAAATCCTCCTTCATCCCCTTCCATATCCGGGAAGTAAATTGTATGCCACAATCTGAGACAATAGAATAAAGTACTCCATGTAGCTGCACAATCTCTTACATATAGAGGTGTCACAATATCTCTACTTAACCCTGATCTCTAATTGGTAGGAAGTGGGATGAATTGGTGATTTGGTTGACGATCAACCAAATATGAGTCATGACCCCTATATGTACATGGAATTCATTTCACTAAGTCCATGGATATCCCATCCCACATTCTATCTAGGTCCTCTTATTTTTGAACCAAGCATGTGGGTACCTGATTCTCCGCCCTCACTTGCTGACAAGTGAGGAATCGAGAGACGAACACTACTACTGCTTTCTTCATTCTCGTACAACAGTGATGTCGTCAGAGATCTTGGTACATCTTTGCCACTTCTGGAATTACCACTAGAGGAGATGTGTGGAACTCCCTCAACACATCCTCTAGAAGTGACAATTGTGCCATGGTACGTCCTCTGAAGGAGATGACGTGCTACCAAACTTCAGAATATCTATCAGGTGTCTACTTTGTGAATATCTGTGCACGTTGTGTCTCGTAGTCAGCATCCCCGCATTGCGCCTCCCTGACTCACTAATGAAGTGGGGGAGTGACTATAAGAGTCTAGAGGAAGGCTGCTCCATCTCAATCTACAAGGGATATCAGTAAATCAGCCAGCTCCTCCCCCACCTCACCTAGCAGCTGTATACCAGTTCTTCTACTGAGTTCATCTACAACAACAATATTCTTCCCAGGAGTATAGACTATCTAGAAATCGTAGTATTGGAGGAACTCAAGCCAACACCGATGTCTCAGGTTTATGTCCTTCTGAGTAATGATATACCTGAGACTATTATGATCAAAGTACACAGTCAAACACTCACCCATCAGATAGTGTCAACACATCTACAAGGCGAAGACCATTGCTACTGACTCCATGTCATGGGTAGAATAGTTCTTCTCATGATGTGTGAATTATCGTGAACAATATGTGATCACTACTCGCTCATGCATCAAGACACATCTGAGTCTGGTACCTGATGCATCGTAGTAGACTATGTACCCAACGCATTCCTTTGGAAGCCTTAAGATTGGGGCACTAGTCATCCTCTTCCTCATCTCCTGAAAGCCCTGTTGGCATCTCTCATACCACAAAACGGGTTTCTTATTCTTCTTCATGGCTGATAGTCATGCTACAAATCTGGTGAAATCTGGCACAAATCCCCAGTAATAAAAATCCAAACCAAGGAAACTTTGTATATCCGTCACACTCCTAGGTGGATCCCAAGAATGTATTGCCTCAATCTTCAAACGATCTACTGCAACTCCAGCCTCCGAGACGACATTTCCCAAAAAGCGATCCACTCAGTTAAAAAACTGGCACATTGAGAGCTTACAATAATGTTGGTTCTCTCGAATTGTGTCCAGTACTACCTAAAAATGGTAGGCATGCTCCTACTCAGTAGTCAAGTAGATAAGAATGTAGTCGATAAAGACTACTATAAAGAGATTGAGTTATGGATGGAAAATCATTTTCTTGAGTCCCATTGAACACTGCAGGAGCATTCGTTTCACTGAATGGCATAACCAAGAACTTGTAGTGGTCATAATGCCATTTAAAGGACATCTTCTGCACATCATCGTCTTGAACTCTGAGCTGTTGATAGCTTGATCTGAGGTATATCTTCGAGAAACATTGTGCTCCCTTTAGATGATCAAAGAGGTCTTCAATCTATGGGAGTGGGTACTTGTTCATATCTATCACCAGGTTATGGTGAAGGTAGTAGAAAAAAATCCTCAAGATCCCCTCAGACTTCTTGGCAAACAAAATCAGGGATACCCTGGGAGAAACAATGGGCCCAATGAATCCCTTCCCCTTCAAGTCATATAGCTATACCCGTTTTTCGCAATGCTCCTTTGGAGCCATTCGATACGCCGGTGTAGATATCGGTTCCGTCCTGCGGTACGGTTCAATGTAAATGTCCACCTCTTTATGAGAAGGTAGACATGGGAAATCATCTGAGAATACATATGCCTACTGTTCAAGGGTAAGGTAGGAAAACTGATTAGTGATCGGCTGAACCTTCATTTGAGTATGTTTTTCTTGTCCTACAAAGGCTCCCATATCACTGGTGAAGGTATTACTGGCCCCATCTGTGCGGACAAACAAAACATTTCTCTTAATATAGGCAATCTGAGCATGGACTATAGATAACTAGTCCATACCCAAGATGATGTCATATGGCCTCGACCTCACTACTATGAAATACCATTTGATTCTCTTGCTTCGTACAGTAAGATCACACTGTCGGAACTAGTGGGTAATCATCAAATCTGCTCCCGTAAGAGACTCTAGACGTAAGGATCAAGCCAACAGCTCCGTTGGAATCTCCGAGATCCGAACAAGGGTGGTGGATATGATAGAGTGATTGGAACATGTGTGTATAAGAACTGCAACTATGGTGGAGTAGACACAGATCGTACCTCAAATCATCTCTGGACAGCAATGATCATAAGCCTCAGCTACCTGGAGCTGAGTTCTCACCAGTCCAACTACTCGTAGAGGTGGGGTTTACCTTTTGGAAGTGGTGGTGGTGGTAACACTTTGTAACGTCATCCACCTCCATCTGAACGACCAGCTCCTCTTCCATGTCTGCATGCGCCCTGCGTATCACCTCGATTGAATCATTGCCTCTGCCTGGGTGTTCCCTTAACTGTCTGATGATCATATGTATGGTGAGTCGGATAGTCTCGAGCCATGTGACCCTACCCGTTTAAAGCGTAGCACTGCCTATTCCTCGTATGACTGGCTCTATCTAATGTGCCTCACACAACCATACACATGTCCTAAGGTCATCCACCGAATGTTCTAGTTTGCTTGGATCTCGGCGCTAGCTCTCTGCTTCCAACTATAGATGACTTTGGAACGTGACTCCCAGTGGTGGGTCTTGCCCCTGATGACTACTCAATAAGGAATCACTCCACTAAGAAGGCTTGGTCTAGCACCCCTACCTGTGATAGAATGATGAGTGGGATCATTGAAGCCCTGATCTCATGCTTTATCACCTGCTCGAAGGTCAAATCCCTGGAGAATGGGCCCCACACCATATCAGTTGAGTAGCATGAGAGGTCGGTGAACCTTGCTGAGTACTATGGCACTGTTATGATGCACTACTGCAGATGAAGTTTATCCTGTATCTGCACTGAACGAAGTGTGAATGAGACTAACTCTGCTAGAAACAGGCTCTCGAAGTCTTCCCCAAGAAGTGTCGCCTCATCATGCACATGGAACATCAAGCTCCACAATCTATCTACTGCATCCTAAAAGAGACTTGTGTAAAGGATCACGATAAAGTTGGATGGTGTCCCTACTAGTTTCAAGACTCTCACCACAGCCTCCAGCCAATCCTCAGCTGCCTGCCGGTCCGTGTCACCCTTGAACATGGGCATCATCTGGCACTAGAACTCATGAAAAATTCTCAGGCGATGTGCACTCTATGCAACTGATTCTATTGGCATCGGTGGCCCAACTAGTAGTGGTACCGCTGGATCCTCTGCTGTGATAGGGTCTTGCACCATGGCGTCGTCCCTTGGTACGCAGCCATCTCGTAACAATTCTGGAACCATGGCTAGCTGTCTCTGTGGGGACATCCTGAAAAGAAATAGGTCTGTCACTATCAAAAAGTTATACCTAGTGAGCTGACACAAAGAATTCACAAATAAGACTCTTGACAAAACACATCAAATCATTGTTTTCGTGCATTGTGTCAGAAATCAGATGTAAGGGTCCATATGTATGGATACGTCAGCCTCTGCACCAACACTTGACTCCCAGAACTGAAAACCACACTCAACACACATAAAACAATTGCTTCATAGAAAATTTCAGAGTCCTATGTTTTGAAGCAGAACTGACTCCTATGATACCAAATTTTCACGACCCTTCCCCCAGGGCACGTGTCGTGACTACCCTAAGCTCACCTTCTATAAGCCATGGGATGATGACTAGAACCAAAGGCATAATTCTCTATAACCGGGATAGAATTTCCTTTATAACCATTAACACACACAAATGGATACAAATAACTAAGTAAACTTTATAAAAAGAGAGTGAAAAAATGTAAAAGGGATGGAAATAAATGACCAACTATAAAGTACAAGGAACTGGGAGTACACATACAACTGATGAAAGGAAAAATAGCTTCTGGTTCATTCCTCGGAATTCCTACCTAATGTGTAGGTACAGATTGCCTCCTCATCACTCCACATCTGTCAGTCTCCTCCGTGTACCGACTCATTGTAAGGTCCACCTCCGTGTACCATCCAGTCCTGGTACTCTCAGCCTTAGTCAGCGATGTCCATCATTTGCATCCAACACAACGAGGTGTGGGTATACCCCATTATAGGTTGAGTATAAAGATACTCAGTAGGGACCCCAAGACCCATTTGGTCTCAAAAAATCTAAACATTATAATTCACAATGTTTGAAATCAACAGATAACCCCACTTAGGTATATGCCCAAACATATACCTAAGTAATCAAGTAATCAATCTCAATCATGAGGAAAACAAAAAATTTAATGACTTTGATCACACAGGTATACAAATTTTGTATAGATTTAGAGATGATTAGATATATCCACTAAATCCTCTATTCTATCAAACCCACATTGGATCCTGGTACAGAAATAAGTGTTGTTGAACCCACATTGGATCCTGGAAAAGTAGTCAAAGCTGTCGAACCCACGTAGGATCCTGGAGTAGTAGTCCAAGCTATCAATCCCAATTAGGATCATAGAATAGTAGTCAGAGCTGTCAAACCCACGTAGGATCCTAGAACAGTAGTCAGTCATATCGAACCCACATAGGATCCCTTTATCACAATGCATCCATCCAAGGGTTCCACACATAACACACATAATTCTGGGAGGTTGTGATCCTCAATCCAAGTGTCTATACATCAACTTACAGAAAGTCCCAATTCTATTAATCCAAAACATCCATTCGGCAGAAAGATATCCAACGTGGTAGACAACGCGTCAATCAGATGCCCGGTCTGAGAGTTATTGTGATTTCCGTTCTGAGGGCCCGGTTGGATTTACATTGTATCCAACCCAACATTACAGGAAATGTGTCCAAAACTCAAGTTGGGTATACCAAAAGAACTGCCTCCCTATAAGGATTAAGTCCCCAGAGACGGTTCTTCAATCATACTCTCGTAGCTTAAGTTACGGGAAAAAGAGTCGAAATAGGTCAAAGCAGGTCTGGGTCCGGTCTGGCCCCGAACCCGGCCCGCGGTTGGTGGCATTTGGGGTCCGCACTATCTGCTTGTAGGGGGGTTTTTGTTCCCCCTTTAATCCCGATCATCATTGCCATTCGGGGGAAGGGGGGTTAAAAACTGATGACACGTGGTGTCAGTCTGTGTCACATGGGACACACGCGGTGTGGTCCTGCTGTTTCTGGCTCACCGAGGGGACATCCCCCTTCTACGCGGCGCTCTTGGGCCGCACCTCCTCCGGTGACAGGTAGATCCAGCTGCCCATCCCACAACGCCTCAGAAAAGGCTGCAACATCCTCTTCTGTCGTGCGGTGCACACTGTGCCGCACCCTCCCCCACATCCCTACGGCCCGTACCGCCAGTTCTTCTCACGGTCTGCCTTGCGTCGGCAACTAATACTCCGCTGTGTGCCATCAGCTTTAGTCTGCTCATCCGGATGCGTGGTTGCACCACCGCTGACCATGACGCCAATTGGTGTGTCGGCCGCACTTCCCTTCATCCCGCCAGTGACGTTCTTTGGTTTTGTCCGCCAACAAACCTTCCGTGGATCACGATACGAGTTCTGATGGCCTGATTCATATTCCAGAAGTAGCCATGCACTCATCAGGATGTTGACTTTGATCCACAGCCATTGATGACAAAAATTTATCATCCTCGACTCATGCCACTTTTAGCATAAAATTGCACAATGTAATGAAAAGGGGTTGGTCCATGATCGTACGACTCGCACCTTCTGTGTTAGAGTGATTTAATACATCTTTTAATAATAATAAACGATAGAAAACAAAGAATGAGAAATAAAAACTAATTTTGAACCCCTAACATTGCTTTTTGTTCACTGACGGATTCATGGGGAAGAAGAAGGTATTTTCATCGTTCGTCACGTTGATCGCACACTTACAATCCTGATCTCCTACGTCAGTTTGTAGATGACGATGTGGAGGGAAGGTCGCTCAAAGAAGTCCCACATCGATAGGAGTCTGTGGATGATGTTCGAAGGAGATCATTCATCATAGTAGAAGGTTTTCTTCATTGGAGAAGGATTTTCTTCTTAAGATCTCTCTTCTCCAAAGTATCACCCAAAAACAAATGCCAAGGGAAAAATTTAAAATCCCATTAAATCATTGGCATAATATTCCAAATGGGTGAATTAAGTTAGGCTTTTCCACTTAATTAATGTGGAGGATTTGGTAGAAGATATGTTTTGGGGAGTTGAAGAGGCTCCCGTACACTTAATAGAAGGGGGGTTTCTCCCCATTAAAGAGGATTTTCAAGGGGGTTTAACCCCAGGTGCTCCCCACCACAATAAACAAGAAGAGGAGGTTTAGACCTTGGGTGGGCCCCACATCCATAACCACTCATGGGAGGTTAAGGTGTGGTGGTCCCCACTTCCAACTTCAACATGGATTTTTATAACCAAAAAATAAAAATAAAGATTCACATATTTATTTTTATTTTATTCATTCAACAAAATCCCAAAAACATTCTTTCACACTCGACCCACTGCCGTCAAAGTAAATGTCTCCTTAAGCGGATACCGGCGCTGCGACTTCAACGGTGCCCTTGGATTTCAATTTCGAGCACCGGTTCAAAATATATAAAAAACCGCTCGTACATTTACTGAACATACCCAAAAAAAATTAGAAATTGATTCCAGAAACATTGGGCATCGGGATCATGCACTACAAACTTCTACAGACTCATAAAATTCCCATTTAATTAGAAAAAATTACTTAGAAATTCTGGGTCTTTACAATACCTTTTACTGGATTCGAATGTAGTACATTTTTCAACACGAGTAGTTATGTTAAATATAGAGTGATAAGAACACACCTTACATATATATTCATATTAAAATATTGTCACAATTAGAAATTTCGTAAACAAGAGTGAGAACCAACATGTAATCATAGGTTTCATATTATATTTATTGGATCCCCTGAGATCATTATCCCAAATCTATGAAAAACTAAATTATTTCAAAAGTTGAATTGTGCCATATTATAACAAGATCAATATTAAGATAGAATCAATATATAATATATATCAAATAATTATTCGGTCAAAACTGCCACATGATCATTATAATGGAACAATATATTTATTAGATTCATATAGTTTCTCATAAACATTATTTATTTTAAAAGAAGACATTACATGTTAAAAATATCATGGTTCTTCTCACAGGTCGTGAGACTACATTAATTATAATTAAGGATTAGATATTTCATCTCAATGATTGTCTATATGTATCATATGTTTTTATTACATCAGATTGATTTTTTAGCACATCTGATCACTAATAAAGTCAAAATACCTTAGGAAATAATCAATTATTACCATATTTAGAACCCCAAAAAATTTTCACAAAGAAAACCCAAGCCCTTATTACAAATTTTTGTAATATTTATTACATCAGACTATACATAATACCAATGATATGTTCAACAAGTATAATGTATCTCTGTAATTAGTTCAATTACATTACATTTAAAACATTGGTGTTACATAATAATTATTGAAAACATTTTTATCATACAGTTAATATTCAATAGTTATTAAAATAGCATGGTTTGACACAATGACATACATAACAATAGAAAAATCTATGAAGTCAAATAAGGAGAAAAGAGAATAACATGTATAATTCATTACATGTTAAAAAATAGTACATTAAATGTAACCATAATTATGTGATAATTATTAACATGAACAAAGTGTCATGATATAGAATTTTAACAAATAAAAATCATGAGATATTGGAAATAAATATAAAAATTTTATAATCAATATATCTCAAGTATAATTACAATGAAATCATAACAAGTTCTAAAAGTCCCATTAAAGTTTAGGACCACTCCTTATTCCCTTTAATGACATCTCAAAATGATAATAATTACCCTATGCATCATAATACTATATAATTCAATGATAACCTATAACTTTATGCAATATACATGCATATGTGGGTTTCATAAATTATTCAACATATTATCACATTTCATCACATTAAAAACAAAAATTTAGGAAATTGTAATAAATGAATGGATTTCAAAAATAAATAAAATATTTTTTTCATAAAGGTGAACATGCTGATAAGAAATTGTTGTGAGTATTAATTACACAAATGTTTCATTTAGAAATTCAAAGTAATCATTAGTCATTATGATAAGTGAACATAAATTTTCATGGGAGTGATTAATATGATTGAGATGGGTTTTTCATAATTTATAAATCATATGGTAAAAAAGGGGGATATGGAAGAATGTATAATAAAATTCTAAATATAGTTATTAAAGGAATAATATAATGATTATTCTTAAACAAAGAGGAGATGTAGAGGTTCCTTTACCATGATATAGTGCATCCTAAATATTGGTTGGATATAGTAGAGAATGTGGGTAACCATGGTAGGACTCCATAATCGTGAGGGAGGAATAATTGAATTATCTATTTGTTTATGAGTGAATATGAAAAAGAGATTTTGTTGGATTATATAAGAAAAATATTGGGATGTTATTTATTATTTTCTAAACATAGGTTTTGGACTATATATAATGACATAAAAAAGATAAACCTTACCATGGTTTTTCTAGTAGATTAAATTTAAGGGGTGTGGTTTATATTATTTTGTGATGAATATAACAAAAATTATTAAAATATTATGCTTGGTTATGTGAAAACAATTTGTGATTATAAACAAATGATATTAAACCCTTAAAATATTATATTACTTTTCAAAGAAACATAATGGATTTCAAATAATAATTAAATAACATCAAATTTATTTTATTTTAATGGGGTATAATATACCATTTCATTGGGATAATTTATATTATTTACCACATAGTTTCTGGTTCATTATGATTTCATAATACACACTGTATATTTATGTTGTATTTAATTCTTACATGAAATTTCTAGTGTCTCAAATAATATTGGTGAATTCACCATTAGATAATTTATTATTTTTTATTAAAAATATAATATTTATCTTATAGAAAAATGATAAATATATTAATTATCTCTTTTATAATAGATTCTAAATTTAAAGAGAAATGTGGAGTTCTTCCAAAATCAAAACTAAATTAATTATAGAAATCTCATTTGGCAACATAATTTTTTTTCATTTACTTTTATAAATAATAATTTAAGAAAAATATTTCTCAAAAATGAAATATATTTTAATAATTTAATAATTCCTTCAATGTGATTTCTTAATTGAAATCACATATTAAAGAAATAATTGATTTTTTTTTATTATATCATAGTGAAACTAATTTATAATGTAACAATAAAACTAAAAAAATATAAACATTATTCAATGGAAAATAAAATAAAAAATTCATATTAGTATGTTTTTGATACATATACCACTATTACACTAGAAATAACCCGATGGGTATGTTGAACAATAGTGAGATTTTAATTGGGTGGTCAACCATAATTGGATTGTGATATGTTATCAATTAGACTGAATTTCTCACATTAATGGGTTTTCATGATATTTTGGATAATATCAAGGGATTGGTATATGAAAAATTCTAGTGACACCATCTCCCACAAATGCTTCGATAAATTTCATTTATATTGTAAATCCTACCGGTTGATGCCATAATATCATTAGAATGCATCAATTGGAATATTCAAAACACTATATTTGTACTAATAATATGTCTACTAAATAATAGAAATATTATCATTGATTATTATAATTAAATAATTTTTAAATCAAATAATTTATAATTATAGAATATAATTATATGTGATTTATATAACCATATTTCATCATAATACATTTATTTATTTCAAAATGGAAATTTTATATATAATATATTGGTTTAGAAAATTATTCCACCGTTTATAAATTTATCCTTAAAATATATTATATAAAACACTAAAAAATATTATGTTATCTCTATTTCACCACAATTTTTGGTTCGATCATCTCATATATGAACTTTTTATTTCTTCATACCAGTTGAAAATGCATATTTTTTTATTTCATAGAACATTTTCTATATAGCCTATGATCCTCACCAATTTATCCTCTTATAAATGATCATTCTACAATCGAAAAACCTTTAGATTTAGATCTTTTGAGGTGACTTATATTAACCTCAACATGAATGATTCATGGAATAAATCATGTAATTGAGATAGGTTTAGTTGGATTGATATTTTATAGGCCACCAGTCATATGTGATCTAAGATCTAAAATGTACATATGTATCATGGAATATGTTTTCATTAATCTTGAATACCATGACTATCTTCCTTAGAGATATATAATGAAATACCTTATATCATAACCCAATATCTAGGTATCATCCATGAATGTAATCATAGCTCTTATATTGAATTTGATAATCTATAATGTGATATTGAATGGAATAAAACATTTCAACCATTTCTTCAACCATTTCATGACATAGAATTATGTGTTTCCTAAAATCGTCGGAAGTACAAGCTGTTTTGTATGACTCCCATAATTCATTTTATTGTATTAAATTTGTATTATTTTTTGGAAACTATTATTTTAAGATACCTCAAACATATAATGATATTTATCCCATCCTCATTTATTGTCTAGTAAGCATGCTCTCAATATATATTTGTGTTTCCATATATAAATCTTTGAATGTCGACCAGTTTAATGGTGATATAAAATTATGAAGCTCAAAAAATACTGATAACATGTTGTCTACTATTCCAAAATATTGTATATAAATATTTGGTTAAAATCAAATACTATTAATTGTTGTGTTTTATAAATTATCACCATGTCTAACATGTATATCCTTGAATATTGAAAAATTGAGGCATCCTCTCGATATAAAATGAATTCAGAATACCTTTTAGGAATATCCACAAAATGTCAAATAACATTATTCTATCATGATATAATTTTAATCAAATGAACAATCCCATGGTTATGTTTTCCCATTTCTATTTAAATATGTTTAATGTGGTATTATACATTTGGATTTTTTATTTTAGTTTTGATTTGATGTAATATATTAGACAGTGATGTATATTCTATGATCTACTTTATATCATCCTACTAATAGTTTTCTCAGATATATTTTTACATCATTGCTCTCCATATATTGATAGGGAATTTAATGAAATGTGAATCACCCAACAAGCCCATTCTATAAAAAATATTTGATTATACACATATCCTTGACATAAAAATAAAAACAAATTTTCATTAATTGATAAAATATAGGATTTATGTTTTCTTATAGCTATAATTATCTTCTAAATTTTCTTATTACCTCATTTATCATCTTTATTTTCTCAAATAAGGGATGGTATAGTAAAAAAATAAAAAACAATTGGCATTTTTTCATCTTTTCTGATTCATATGTACGTCTATCAGAATATTCAGAAGATAAAAACCTTCCAAAATATCATCAATTAAATGAAAATTGCATCCTTTCAACATATTATATATAAAACATTATGTTCACTACATTGAATATAGTGGATTTAACAATCATAGTCTATAATCAGATCATACCATCTTTTATATAAAACATTCATCTATTTTAGTGTGAATATATAGTTGAGGTTCTTATTCTATGAATATATTTCACACTTAACTAAAAATAAATAATTAATCTACATTTTCAAATGGAAGATCACTATAACTAACTCATGATCATGAAATGTGATGAACATTGATGAACATTAAATTCTCATTGTCATAGGTTATCACTTTTTTATTCTGTAATGGAACACCACATATTACCTTAATCAAATCATCAATATAGTCCACGATTGATTCCACACATATTGATATCATATGTATAGGTGTATATATATTAATTTTTAAACTCCATTTATATCTCATAGAATTCTATTTTCCAAATATATATGACCCCCTTATAAGTTTTTTTAGATAGTTGTTTGGACAAATGTGACAAATATCCCTCAAATCGAATATAATACACTTATAAAAATGGAAAAATGTAGATTCTTTTCACATAGTATGGATTTTTACATCCTTCAAGTTATTCATTCTATGGATCTTCTATATATATCTCGTTATGGGGGAAAATATTTCCCACGATTGATACTTCCATTAACCTGAAGTAAGATTTTATATTTATTAAATAAATCTACATGTTTTGTAAGTTACATATTAAATTTTTAAGACATACCTCATGATCCCTTATTCATTTGGAGTATATTAGAATTTTATATATAATTAAAAACATATATTTTTCACTACAATTTAAAACAAAGAATTCATTATTTAAATTTATATTTCATGGTATTTACTATATTTGAATGGAATTAGTTTGAACTCATTGTGCACATATCTATAATGAAATTTAGTATATATGACATCCTCTTTCATCACACTTTCATGATAATATATCTGATTAATACTGACAATATTTATGTATTGGGAGGAATATAGTTGATCAAACTTTTCATGAATCCTTGGAATATAATGTTTTTCTTAATATTGGTATTTTAATCTCATGAAAATCAATTTAATGAAACATTGACTTATATATCTTATGGATGATGATGAATATTGAAACCCAAATTGAAGAACATGGGAATATTATATCTTTTTCTAGAATCTCTTATAGTTGTTCCAATATTTCCTAATATTAAACAATAGACGTTATATATATAGTTTTGCAAAATTGATGTTCCCTAGATGTAATCTCAATTGAAAATTCAATCTCTCATTAAAAGGGACGACAAGTAAATTCTTCAGGAAATACATTATAATATTCCCTCAAAAAGACCATGACTTCATGGATGATATGTCTCTAGAATCAAAAATTTTTACTATATATTCTTTCTCATAAAAAAATAATATCAATGTTTGAGATCGGGATTCTAAATTACTGTCATCCACCACCGTGAACTTATATATTATAAGATGGTGACTAGTTATATGGAATATGATTTCATTCACATGGAAATTTTTGTTTGAACATCATATGGAACTATAATTTATAAAAATAATGACATTAAAATCCAATAATGAGTATAAAATTATTTTCTAGAATGCTTATCCCAAAAATGTTGAAATGGCAGGTGTTATATACCTAGGATGAAATAAGTTACCCATTTTCCATTTTTACTAATATATTTACTTCAAGGATTTTTTTTGGTTTTTCAATATTTATTCTAAAAATGTGTGATATGAAAGATTGAGTAGAACAAGATTCATAAAATTATTATATTCTAATTAGCGAATAACTAGAATATCATTATACAATTCAGTTCAAAGAGCCAAATAAGTTTTTTAATGGAATAACTCCTTTATTTCTTCATTTGAGTTAGTCTGCTCTTAGTGTCTCCGAGCACCCTATTAGTAGAAAATTATTTTTCAATGATCCCATATTTCTTTATTTTTTACCATTGTAACAGTTTCATTAGTTTTAATAAGTAATTCCATACTTCAACTACATTTTTTACTTTATACTATATATAATCTCTTTATAGGTTCCCTTCCATTCAACATATTAATAATTTAATTGTCCACTTCTCAGAATTTTCAAGGTACCTATTTCCACACTTTTGAAAAGTTGGATGAATAAATATACTACAATTAACTTATTTCACAATCACACATGATGAATGAAACTATACATTACACTTCATATCCCAGTGAGATCCACAAAATTCTCTGATATCGATTTCTTTGTTGAGGGAACAATAAAAAATTCTTTTATAGTTATAAATGTCATAGACCTCTTGGAATTTCTGTATGCTTGGTTTTGAAAAAAAAATATATGTAATAAAAATTGAATTTTGTGGTAGTGACTAAACAACATGGGTATCATGAATGTATTATGAAGATTTCAACATAATCCCAGGTGGATTCATCTTATATTCCATAAGGTCAGGGAAATCCCATTTTCATTATATTTCTAATATTGAGAAGAAAATAACTAATATAATATTCTCTTCCATATTAAATTGATGGTTTGTATGATATTCTCAATATTTTTTATGAATTGTTCCATAGTTAAAGGATTAATTAATCCCTTCAATGTCAGAGGCCATTGATGCAGAATAAGGTCACTTGTATATTTCTCATTATTAGTGTTGTTTGAGAGTTACTCATGATGGATATTTCATTTCATTAAGTTAAATAACTAAAATAGTATCAATATTATTATCATGGTTCATGATATCATCTGGTTGGGCATGTCCTTTTTTAGTTCATCACATAACCCATCATATTGGTTATTTACACAGTTCCTCCTATATCATTCCATTTTCTAGATTAGAGGGAAAATTACGGAGGATTAATTTTAATCAATTAAAAAACAAATCATCAATCCAAATACATTATATGATTAATATAGAAATGACATAACATTCGATACTTAAAAATATCTATGATTAAATCTATATTATATATGATATATTCTCTAACATATAATATTATTAACAAATTTTCACATTATAATTTTTCATAATTAAATTTCGTTTTTTAATAAATAATATTCATCAATAATATAAATATAAGTGAGTAAAAAGCTTGTTTTCATATAGCAGATCGTTATTGAGTTTATTTAAATTTGTTTTTTCAGGTTTTACACTTTGGTACATCTATTCCAAACACACATCCACTTTTAGTATCCAAATAGGGATATATTTTACTGAAAACCATATAATCAATGCATTAAATTATTTAGTTATGTTTTATTTTATATAATAATATCCATGAGGCTTTCGATAGAGTGTTTCATTCATAATATCCAAAATACCAATAAAAATCATTGATAAAAACTATGATAACAGTTGTCCTTATTAAACATTAATTCATTGATTATTTCATAATATTTTATAAAAAAAAGACAAAATATCCATAATTTTACGGTATTTGGGTTATTAGGTACATTTCATTACAACAAAAAATGTCAGGGTACATTCCCATTATTGAAGACATCATTAAAGTGAATATATTATTCCATTGTACATAAAAATGCACGTGACAACGTATGAAAAAGTAGTATATTGTTGAGAGATATATATTCAAGGTTAACAAAATGGAAGAAAAAGAATTAATTATTAAAAATTTTAAGATAATAAATTAAATCAGAAATAAATAAGATTACAATTATAAGCATGAAGAATGAGGAATTATATATCATGATATCATAAGGGAATAATGGGATTGTCAAAATAAATTTAATAATGACTTCATAAAAATTTGTTAGGGATAAACACGATGAAATCCAAACTTGGGGGAAAATAACACAAGATTGATTAGTGTCATTCCATAATTCTAAAAAAGATGTCTTATGAGATAAAAACCCAACCTCTTGCATTGAAACTCAATATAATTTCTGTAACACTTTTTAAATTCCAATCATGTAAATAAATAAGTTTTTCCTGTAGAACATTATACATTGGATCATGCTTCCTTAAATATAATTCCATAATTATGGATTGTGGAACACATAAATTTAGGTCCCCAATAATTTATGTATAACTACATAATAGTTAAAACCATTAACAAAAATAGGGTATGTGTATTTAGAAAAATAATTATTGGCATATAATATAATAGTGATTTGTTTTTATAATTTGGGAATAAGAATGATCATGGCAGTGAATATTAATTTTGAAATTGGTCTCACATAATTTAAAAATGTTATGGGGTTTTAGGGTGATATTTAAGAACATGTCATGAAATTTGGAATTTTAGAAAAATTGAATAACATTATACTTGAATATGTAGTTGAGTGATAGGATCCCCTACCTTGAGAGAGTGATTCAAAATGATCATGATGAGAACATCACAGATTTTGACTCCATGGGAGTACAATATAGAGAGGAAAAATGAATATGAATTTTTTCAATTTTTTTTAGTCTTTTTGAAGGATAGAATGGGTTTGTTTATATTTTAAAAAATAGGGTGTTATCTATTAGTTCCCAAACATTGGTTTTTGACTTGATATAGTACAGTAATAAAAAAGAAAAACATTTCCTTGGGCTTTTCTGGTTTTTTGAAAAAGGGGAAGTTTATTAATTATTTTATTATTCAAAGAGACTAAAATATTAATTAATTACACTTATTGAAGTGTATGTTTGTCATGTTTATAATAAAATCATTTTATATCTCAAATAATATAATATTGGTATTAATGGATTCAAAAATGCATTAAAAAATTAGTCCCAAAACGTCAAAATAACATTATTGTATGGGGTAACAATAAATTTAGTTTGGATACCCTTATATAATTTATTACATAATTTATGGGTAATTATTAAGTCATGATAAACACCATATATTTATACCATATAAATTTTTTCCCAAATCTTCAAATATCTTAAAAAAATTATTAAGAATTAAGAATCAGATTGTTTTACATTATGATTTCAGAAATAAAATTTAATTTATCTAAATAATTTTCTATCATTATTATTTTTCACCTTTGAAATAGTCTCATAATTTATTGATTAATGGTTTAATTTTTAAAAATAACACTTTCCAAACATTTATAAAATTTACATTTGACGTAAAAAATCATATTTACATTTATATTTAATAATAATAATTTAATATTTTATTACAATAGTATTTTTTTTAATTCCATTAATTCAACAAAATAAATATTTTTATTGAAGATTAATATTAAAAAATTTAAATTTTTTTATATCGTATCAAAATTAAAAATTATTATAATATAATAATAATAAAAAGATAATAAAACCAATATTATACTGAAAATAAAATATAAAAATTCAAACCACTTGGGTATCGATACATACCCATTTATGACACCACCAATTCCATCAATGTATGCCGAGTGTTGGTGATATATTCATTGGGTGATTATGCATACATATATTGGGCCATGATCTTCCTCAAATTGGATTTATATGGGAAATTGTTTCAATATTTATTCAATTAATTGAAATAATCCTGGTATTGGTCAAGTAAAATCATGTGATTTTATCCCACATTCATGCTCTGATAAATAGAAATCATTGGGTACGACACTACTAGTTTATGGAATCACTTACGTTGACTATGTTAATTAGATTTCCCAATACCAAATATTTATTATAATTAATTGACAACTATTCAATAGTTATATTTCCAATTTTTATGTTTCATAATGGACTTCCAAATATGATATTATATAATAAATTAAATGAAGTTCATGTGTTTTACATAACCATAAATTATAATAAAACATTTAATTAATTCATATAAGTTACATAATTTATAAATATTTTGTTTGTAATTCTCATAGAATAGATTTTCAATAATGGTATCCTGAGGTACAAGAATTACATAATGAATCCCATACATAAGCAATGATGAAACTGTAATTATCCGATTATCTCAATCATGTATATCAATGAACATATAATAGATGTTTCATAAATAATAAATCCTAAATACCACAATGAATCATAAAATAATTAAAAATAATATATTTAGATCGGTACACGAATCAGAGTATGCAACCTTAATTCCACTCTACATGAGTAATTAATTAAATATAAGATACCAAATCCTTACCGAATAAACAACCCAATGAAAAATGTACATATTTCATCATATGATACAAAATAATGTAGATAATGAAAAAATTACTACTACACTTAGTTCCTAATAAATAGTAAGAATAAAATGATAATTCCACTCTTAAAGAAATACTCACAAATAAACCAACTATCTCTCTTCATGGTATACTTATGCCAAATATTTTGATATATCAATTCAGTTTATCCATTCAATTTTCACTACATAACCCTTAAACACCAGAGTGGTATAATAAAATCATACAAATCATGAATATGATAAAACATATTTTTAGTTTAAAACTATATAAAAAGCATGAGAAATATTCAAAAAAACATCAATTAAAATAAACCTAAATTCTAATTGTGATGTAATTATATAAAAAAACTCATTTCTATTTAGAACATATATCATAAATATAAAATAACCCAAAAGAGGAACATCCTAAAAATTATTTAGATGATAAAATCTCTTAATATCTATCCCAAAGATCTAAAATTCATTAAATTTAATCATGAATTTCAAAATTCATGACTACAAATATATTTATGATACCACCACTCATTTCTAATAGATGTATTATCAAAAAATGTAGTGTCATGTATAAATTTTTCAGACCTCATTAAAAAACCAATTTTTTCTAGATAACATTTTCAAATAAACCATATATTATCCAATCAAACAAAAATACAATCCAATACAACATTATGATACATATAATTTTTCATTAATTACATTACCTTTTCATTGGTGGCATTGAGAAAAATATAAAAAAATTTAATTAATTTTCATTACATTTTTTAAAAGATGTTTTTTGATTTTCATGATTACACAATCATTTGAAATTTTATGTACTAGAAACAATTAAGTACCCCATAAGATATAATTAACAGTTAATTAATAAATACCAAAAACATTTCCACAAATAAAATTGGAGTAGTTCACATTTATATAAAAATATGGATTATAACATTAAAGAAAACTAGTTAATCATATCAACATATCCCAAGAACCCCAATTAAAATTTTCCCTTTCAATGAGAGTAACACAACAAAACAACAACATGTGATCGAATAAAATAGGAGAGGAAACATGGAGTAATTATTGACATATAATTATGTTCAATGATAATATTATAAGCTACACACAAGCAAATTATCATATAAAAATACTAATATCTGATCAAAACATTTACATTTAGCTCATACAATTAGACCCTTGAACATGTATATATATTATATATATTTTCCAAATTCTAAAACAATACATAAATTAATTCCCTCTAGCCCCTAATATCTAGTGTTTTAGAAATAATTTTTTAATTGATAACCTAATAATAATTTACTCCATGAGCCTTGAATTGTATTATCTATTGTTTACCACACCAGTAATTGAACACATACAATTTCTATACTCTTATAAATGGATAATCCTTTTATTAATTTTTTTTGGTAAACTAAAATATTAATTTCAGACACATCACCATGATGAACCACCATAAGACCCAAAAAATATTCTCGATCAATAATGGAATGCGATAAACACGAGGGTATTAAGATATCATTATAAATAATTTCACTATGATTGGAAACAAAATATTAATCATGTATATATATTTTATAAATATGATTATAATACAAATAAAAATATCAATAACAATGAGGAATAAAAAACTAAAGGAAAATTCCAAAATAATGATAAAATAAATAAATTTAATATATATTTTATCATATGACCATTATTCACTAACATCTCAATCCACAACGAAGGTGATATCAACCAACTGAATCAACTAGTCCACATGTGTCACATCACTTTACATGTATCATTCAGAAATTATAATATAACAACCCAATGAATGTAGTATTTTTTTAGATGTAAATATTGATATAAAACCATAGAGAATCTATAGAAAGACAATCAATATGTGCCAATTTGTAATTGTTTTATAATAATTCCAATTTAATGATTTAGATATAACAACACTTTATCATAAATCATATCATCAATTTTATTCCAAAAAATATTCTACATCCCAAGGAATATGATAATGTAAGTATGAAAAGTTTTATTAAATAATTGCAAAACACTAAGACATTCCACTTATATTTGAAATGGTTAATAGTAAATTACAAAAAATGAAGTAATTAATACTCACAATATGATAATGAATAAAAGTTATGTTATAGAGTACTCATATATTCATGTAATGATTCCATACCATCTTAAGTTACTAATATATTTATAAATATATATATATAGTGTTCTTTACTAGTTTAATTGTTTACCATATCATGAAATTTAATCCATGAACAACTTCTATAAATATTTTATATTCATTTACCAATCATGAAATGATTATAAAAAAATAATTGTGATGAAATTTTTTTATACCATTAACCATATACACTAATGATCATGTAAAAAGTATAACATTCAAAATACAAAATATAAAATTATAAAAATCATATTCATATGCTAAAATAAATGGATATTGAATGAGTTTTAATGTTTTCAATGAGTTGGAATCCATTGGATACAAACACCTTCTTCACCCTGATGAAATAAATTGATCACATTGAAAATACTGATGGGGAAAAAGGAAATCTGGTAATTAAAATCCTAAAAAAACACATTTAATACCCTTTTTTCTACCCAATGAAAATTTCAAATGATAACAACCATTTTTTGTTATAACTAATCTAGGGAAAGAGACATTGAGGTAGATATAGACATAATGTGATAAAATAAAATGATATATAAACATTTATTGAAAGGTAACAACCAAATAAATAAATACGAGATCAATAATGAATAGATATTAGGCTCATGTATATTATCATATAGTGGTATGTAATAAAATATAATGGGTTATAAGGATTTTAGTTAAATCAAAATGTGGTAGTTTCCCATTTTCATGAGTTTAGATCATGTCAAATGGTAAGTAAATCTAGTTAAAACCCCATGTTTATACCGTGAGGTTACAATTAGAACATAATAACACATTTAAAAATTATTTCGAATAGAAATATTTTTTTATAATAATGTATTAAGATTTAATCTAAATCCTAGTCAACTAAATAAAATTAATTTAACTCACACGGATATAAATATTTTTACCATGACTATACAAAAATAATAATACAAATTATTTATGTTTCTATGGTTACATACCAATTTCTACTATCTATTTTCCAAATCCATGCTCTATATTATTTTAAATATATGATCAATTTTTTAACCCATGATGCAAAAAATCATATTCAATATTAGATGAGTTAAAAAATTATGTGATCCATGATAAAAATATCCCATATAATTCTTTAATATCATTATTTAAAAAGTACATATCACAAATTATCTCTCATCCAAAATATATAAAGTGTTATCTTAATAAATAATTTCTACAAAATAATCATTATATTATAGAGGTGAAAATATTTATCCAAAATAATTATCATTTCGGACATCTCTAACAAATCTCACAAGATATATTCGAATTAATAAACAATTAATAAGAATCCCAATAAATTGGTGGTTTGAAATTATTCTCAAGGGAATAACCTACCATTATAATAAAGGGAACTTGAGGGATACATGAATGGCGTAGTATAGTTTTGAATATCAATAGATGATAATAATAATAAATTTAATATAAAGATACAATCATTAAATAATAATTAATAAAGAATAAAAGATATTAACTGAACCAAAACACATATATATAACAAAATCACAAGTGGTCATGGAAAAAAAGTGTTAAATACATTAGAAAAAAAGAAAAAAAATTCAATATATGACAATCGATTTCAATGGATGTCATCTTAAAATTTTATAATGACATTAAAAATAACATGGAAATGTGTATCTACATGATATAAATGAAAATTTGGCACAACCATAAACATAAAAAATCACATGGGAGAAAACACATTACTCCTAAATTGTTTTTTCTAAAAACATGTTAGAAATAATTCAAAAACATTGAGCAAACCCATCATTACTCTAACAATTTAATGAAACAGAATATGTATATACCTGAATATATTATTATATATTATAATAATTAAATTAATTGAAGTGTGGTATATAACCTCATAAGTCCTAATCCATAAACATGTGCGCTATTTAAAATAATATATCATCATAACATAAATATCACAAAGTAAAATAATGGTTTTCATAAAAATATAACATTATATTAACATAATAAATTATTAAAATATCATTTTCAAATCAAATTTGTATAAAAATAAAATATAGAAGTATATGAATAAATGTTACCATACATAAAATTAATGTTTGGTAATTTTTTTTGAAAATATTAATTTTTACCCATTACATTTCAAATGTTAATATATATAATAATTTTAAAACAATATTTTTAAATATTGAAAGTTCATTTCAAAACCATATAATAAATAATTAAAAATCAAAGGTACATTAAAAGGGATAACATTTATCAAAAGGTTACATGACAAATTAAACACTCTTACATATTAATATACCATTAATAATGTACTCAAAAAATATTTTAGGTTATACAGAACATAATTTAAAGAAAACTGAATAAAATTAAAAATAATAAAATAAATAATAATACTTATATAGGAAATTGATAATTTGTTCAAAAAAATAAATGAAAATTAAATCTTGACAATTAGTTTTTTAATAATAATTATTAATAAATAATTGAAAATGTAATTAATTTTATAAAATAAATAATCTTGTGGATAGAAATATGATCTAATTTAAATGGATAAAATAAATTTCAAAAATTTTGATATAACATTATTAAAACATGAAATCATTATATTATATATTTGTACACAAATTTAAAAATGGTTTTTTTTCAAAATCTCGATATCCCCACCTATTATGGAGTTATCTCGATGATAATTTCAGGTACATTTTTGTTATATTTATGTTTAGTTTATTGGATTTTTTAATGTGGGTGTGTTTTAGTGGAGGTTTAAGAAATATATTAGGAAAATTGGTCGTTCATAGTTTGTGAAAAATTAGGGTAAACCATGTGCCCATCCAAGAAATCCATGTTAACCTAAATATATGTAATCATGATAAATAGTGAATGGTATGAAAAATTGTGCACCCAAACCAAAGAAATTGAGCAACCCTGTAGAGTAAGGGCTCACACAGTTGGAGCATGATTTTTCATGCCGTGAACCCTAACCCCATAAAAAATGAATGTGGTTTTATTTTATATGAAATTTAGTTTTAAAGTAACTTTAACTCCTAAAACACCTATTATTCAACTAATACTCATTTCATGAAGTTTTTGGATGATTTTAGAGAATTCTAAAGTGTTTAGATGGCCATCCAACCTCATTTCATTAGGATATGAATCCCAAAATGAATATCCCCTCATCTCTTTGTATTTGGTTGTGATCTTGATGCCAATTTCATATATTATTATCTCATCTAATGATGTTTTTTGTATGTTATCCTTTATTTATTCAGATCTAAACTTATTTTGGATATCAATATATAGATTTATAAGATCATAATGCCCTTGATTTTTGTTGAGGGATTTAGATCAATTGTTATTATATATATCGTTATTATGCACAATTTTGTGGGATTTCATTGAGTGAAAAACATTCAATGAATTGAGGTAGGTGTTCTAAAATATAATTCCCATAGTCGTTAATTTTTTCATTTGAATGAAATTTTATATTATTTGGGGTTTTTTATTAATTTTTGTCCATAAGTTGATTTAATTAATTTGGTCGATTATTTAGTTGGTAAATTTTGTGAATTGATTGAATACTAAATTTTCTCAATTGGGATAATTAATTATGGATATAATTAATATTTTTTATGATTAATGATTAGATAGATAGTTGTGGAATTAATTATTTTATTTTTTGGTTATTGAGTTGAGATAATTAATTGTATAATTATTCAGGTTGTATTGAAACAAGTTCTTTGATATAATTAATTAATGAATTAATTTATGTATTTGATATATATAATTTATTGGATAATTAATTATGTGAGTTTTCCTAGTATACTACTTATATAATTAGTAATAATATTTTATGATGAATTATGAACTGATGAAAAATTATTTTTTAATTAATGGGAACATGGCCCTTCTAAATTGATAAGTAAAAATGGTAACATGGTCATTGTAATTATGAGTTATAGATATAGAACATTGTTATTCCATTGAAAAGTATATATGGTTATATGGTCAATATACTAGTGATTAATTCAATGGTAACATACTATTTATATTGAGCAACAAGCATGTTAACAACTTAATCTAAATATGAATTTTAATTTGGTAATGTGTGAAATTAAATCTAATATTAATTAACATAGGTAAATGAACACCAATATATGGTCTCACATTATAATACATTGAACCCTATAATTGCTCCAATTAGGTACAGAAATATTTTATCACTTTTTAAAACATCAAGATATAGCATTAGTCAAATAAGTTATTAAGATATTATATTACCTAGGGAACGCATCAGGCAATTTCATGAACAGAATACTGTATTTATGTATGAGTTTCCTTAAGAACCCTGGAGTTAATGTGGTTTAATAATTATTAATTGGTAATGTGATAACTATTTATCAATAACTTTTTTTATTTATCTATTTCATTGGAATCAATATTTATTTGTTTTGTTTTGGACACCATTGGTGGTGGCCTATTGAGTTTTACGAACACCCTACTTAGGCATCTTGACTGATACCTAAATATAAATCATTTTTGATGTATAGGTTAAGGGAAAAGGGAATTTATTAGATTCTTAATTGGGTATAGATCTTGGATGGGGGAACCATACATTTTTTGGTACCCATTTAGGAGTTGTTAGTGTCTTCAGTTCCAGTTTCATTTTATACACATGACACTTACTTTAGAATGACATATTTACAATTAATTTTACTCTTATATATCCATTTCTAGTTATAATAGGACATTTGGGATTTTTATGTCTATCTATGCTTCTGAAATATGATATTTATTGCCACTGGTTTCTTACTTTGATAAAATAGGGTATTTTCTTCCCTTGACTAATTCACCAGACACATACAACTCATCGGCATCCAAAAAACTTTGGGAAGGTGTTATTTATCTCACGTAATTGACATGTGTGGGGAAGCATTGACTGTCACATGGTTTGGGACGTTATAATGTGGTATCAAAACATGTTTTTGTTCTTCTTCATATATATTATTATTTGGGACAAGGTTTACATGAGACATGGAAGAGTCGAGGCTTTCTTATTGTAACATTCATGGGAGATGCAAATCCATGTCCGGGAAAGATATCAGTATTAAGGGTGAGATTATGTATTTTTTTTGTTATAATTGAATATTTTTTCACCATGGTTAATAAAATTTTTATGTGTTGTGAAACGTATATTGAGGTTTTCTGATTTCGGACTCGTTTCCCTTTATAAAATAATATTTCAGTCTACATTCTTCATTTAGGTACATAGGATAATTATGACATATATAAATCTTGGCACACTCTGGAAAATTGTTTATGGGTATATTTTTAAACATGGACTATTTTTTTAACGGTGAAATTGAATTGAAAATGGTTCTTATCATTAAACTAAAAAAATTGTAAAATGATGCAAGATGACACTAAATGTGTGTCTAATTTAAAAAATTAAATAAGGAGAAAAATATTTCCCATTGATAACCATGACCATGATGTAGAATTTGTAAGGGTAGTAAAATCCCTTTGGTTATGACTATGTGGAGAAAGTTGTTAAAGGACATTTTGGGATTTGTTGGATTTTCACCCTTATTTGTGTATGTTAATTTTATTAATCAGTTATAGAATATGAATGATTGGAATTTTAATAACAATGAATCTATGAAGATTCATGTTAAGAGGATGATCGAAGGAGATTGCGAGGTATGATCCTCCAGTTAGGGAACATGATGCACTGCTAGATCCAGGTGAAGATTAAAGGAAAAAATTCCCTGAAAACATCATTTTCACCATGAAATTCAGTGAATGAATCCTAGTGAAGGTTATGAAAATCATGTCTGATGGGATGGGAGATTTCACATTCTCTAACCCTCTGACATTCACTAGAGAGGGTGTCCCTAAGGGAGTCGTATTCTGGGTTGAGTGCATAGAGACAATAAATGACCATTTGGAGACTATTTCAAAGAGTCAGGTCAGTTTGGCCATATATATAAAATGAGTATGAGTCAATAGTTGGTGGGAAATTTAGTCCAGATCGTGATATACTAAAATAATTTTATTTAATGACATCTGGAAGAGTTTCAATGATAATTTTTTTCTATAAATAATAAGGAAGTGGAATATAGTAGAACTCTTGCAGATGACTCATATGAGCATGGTCATGATGGACTCTAATAGATCATTTACAAAAATTCATTTTTTTCTTCATTGTTCAGTTAAAATTAGACATTTAAGGAGCAACGATTTTGTAATGGAAATTTTAGTGAGATTATGTCTAGAGATAATTTATTTTCATTAATGAAATTCAATGCGGGGGTGGATCATTCTTCCATAGAAGAAGATAAATTTAGGGATTTCTATAGTATTGGATATTTATTTTCTACTGTATGATAAGAAGTAGAAACTTCCTAGTGGAGGAAGTGCCCTTATGACAATGTTATATGGGGTAGTTGGATGTTGAGTACAAAAATAGGAGGGTCGGTTTCACATGACCATACTTGATAAAACATTAATCAGTGTTGTAGGTTATTACACTATCATAAAAACAATCCCCAATCACTAGTGTAGTGCCAATCATGTGATAGGATGGGACACCTACAAATGTTCTAAATGTCATATAAATAGACATGTATCGAGGGTATCGTTGGGAAATGTCCGAGTCTGGGAACATGGTGTGATAAAACATATCTGTCTTGTAGATAGAGTTGTAATTTCCAATGAAGTAGAGGTAGTGGATGTGGTTCTATAGGGTTACAACCCAAATATAAGTATATTGGTTATACAAATGGGAGTCAGAACAAATCACAAGGAATAGAGGAAGGAAACTGAATGCGGTGTAGCCTACAATAGTAGAGAGCAAGGTTGGGCCATTAATAATGATAGTTAATAGTCTAGTTCCCCCTACATTATGTACTTCATGATTTGATATGAGTTCCTCTGAATACTCTATGTATAAAAAATATTAGTGGTTTGACCATGGTGCTGGATTTTGTGGGAATATTCCTTACTCTAGACTCATCGTTACGTGTATGGTCTATACACATATATCTGTGCAAGGTATGATCACTTGATGTTGGGGAGTATCATTTCCTATTGGTTCCCTATTTTTTTTATATAATAAGATTTGACCAAATTATTTGTCTGCACTGGCTAGTCGCTTAAAAATAAATCATTGATTGTTACCATTGGAATTTTATGTTTATGTATCAAAAGGGTAAAAAATACATACATCATGGGGAGAAATATATCCAATAAGTCCACAAAGGGATAATTATATAGCAACTGGGAGATAGTAGAACCCATGATTTTAGTCTTCTACAAGATGACATGGGTGTTAGGAATGATGTCATACCATTAGTAGTGGAACTATTTTAGGTTTTCTTCCATGAATAATTCTATGTGGTGGAACGTAAAAGGGATTGTGAATTCACTATTGACATCATGTAGGGGGTCGATCCAGGATCTCTTCCAACATAAAAAGTGACACCGACTACGCTTCATTAATTCAAGACATTTTTATAGGACATTGGTGGTAAGGGATTTATGCATCCATGTATGTCACCAGGGAGATCACATGTATTATAGTCCATATTGTTTATTGGAGTTTACATTTCTGTATTGATTAAGAGTAGATGAAAAATATGAATATGATGAATTAATATCATCTTCCACATATTAATGATCTATAAGAATAGTTGATGGGAACTTGTGTGTTTTCAATTCATGAAATGAAAATAGGATATCTTCAATCATGAGTATTTACTTATAATATATTGAAGACTACTCTCAAAAGTACATCTAGGCTTTATGAGTTTTTTGTAAAACTATTTGGCTTGAAAAAATCACCAGAAGTGTTTATGGACATGATGAACATGATATTTTATATGTATCTAGATTAGATAATTGTGGTCTTTTTTAGATGACAACATAGTGTACTCGAAGACTCGGGATGATCATCACTAACATCTTGACATTATCTCGAGTACAATATGAAACCATCATCTATATGCCAAGCCATATATAAGTTATTTTTTGACTGACCAGGTACACATCATGGGGAAAATCAACTATTATAATGGTGTTATAGTGGACCTATAAAATGTTCAAATAGTTTTTTTGCGGTATATTCCCGATAATGTTTTCGAGATTCATATCTATTTTTGATTATTAATATTTTACATGACATTAATAAAGGACTTTCCCTATATAGAAGATTCACTTTCAGTCTTGACCAAAAATGGTATTATTTTTGAATGGCTAAAATCTTGAGACAATATATTTAAGGATTTAAAAAATTTCATTACATCAACACAAATTTTGATATTTTCGATGTAATTTGAGTAGTACACAATTTATTTGGATCATTTATGTCTCAGACATAGAGATGAGTTTCTGAAATTGTATAATGTTTTTACATTTGGGTTTTAGTACTTGTGGCCACATGAATGTAATGAACAAACACATGAACTCAAATTATTATAAGAGGTGAATGATTAAATATGTTTGAGATATTATATATTGGGAAAAATTATGATGTTTACAGATCACATGATTTTGATATAAATCATCTCGTAGAGATATTTATCTTATTATCAAAGGAAACAGGTTGAGTGTATGATGCCTTTTGATTTTGAGAATAAATATACATATGAGAAGGGAATCAATGTCACTAATTTATCTAGTAGGGAATCATAGTCTCAGATGGTTCAAGAGTCTAGTGATGAGTGTTATATGATAATATATCTAGCATAGATGAATATAGTGGATCAGGAGAGTCTAGAGTTTATGAATCTTGTATCAGTTGATGTGAAAAATACACATTTGAGATTGATTTGGGACATGAACAATGAGGATATTGATTTCTTGGCCTTGAGGAAATTCATTGGAGGTTTGGAGACAACCTCATAAGGTTTTATGGAAGTGAAAAGGATCACCTAAATGGTGAATTTAGTATTTCATCCTATGAAAATGTGTGAGGAGATCTTGTGGTAATTTTATGACATGATGTGGGAGGTAGATCAAGGTTTGAAAATGTTTATTTTGACCTAGGACAATAGTTTGTTGGTCTAGCTTGAAAACGGGGATAACAGGGTTCTTGACCCAATGGTTCACCTATCAGTAGGTGATGGTGTAACATCAATGACCAAGAGGAGTGTTGTAGTAATAATATATTATGTAATGGGAGTGGAAATTTATGAAAATGTATTTTGTGGTAGGTATTCCAAATATGTTTTGGAATAATAAATCTATTTGTTTCATTTAGGATCAACTGATGATGGTACCATATTTCATGACAATACATGAAACCTTTACAATAAGATAGTTGGGAGAACAATATATTTAGGAAAGTATCCATCTAAATGAAGTGCCTTATACTATAGTTTAATTTCATTATTCATTTTTTAATTCAAGCTTTGGGTTGGGAAAATAGAAATCACTTGGTATATAGGTTTTATTGAGAACATATATCAACCAATAGACATATGGGATGTTAAAACCTACAATACATGTTCTTTGAGATATGATGTGATCATATGTGATGGAATAATATGGGTATTGGGAAAAACACGTTGTTTTATTTGAGTTTTCCTATAATAATAGTTATCCAGAAACTATACAAGTGACACTATACAAGGATCATTATGGTAGGTTAGGTAGATAACAGGTATGCTAGATGGAAGAAAGATATTTGGAGTTATTGTGACTGTGTCTCAGGTAGTAGACTTCAGAGTACGAGTGGTTGATTTTGAAACAAATGGAATCATTTTATAGAAGAAAGATGTCATATGATGATAGAAGGATATGACCCCATGTGTTTACAAATTTTTATCTTATATTCCATTGGGGGTCAGCTAGTTTGGGTCGTAATAAGATATAAAAATATGGAAAACCGGTGCATGGGTTTATAAGACCATTTGAGATTGGGGAGAGAATTGGGCGTGTAACATAACGACTATTTCTCCAAATGAGATATAGTTCCATGCATGATGTTTTCCGTGGGTTATTACTACAATGATATCAACACATCCTTTCTCATGTGATCGGTGTGGATGAGGTTGAGATTGAGATATATGCATCCTTCAAGGAGCATCTGATATGTTTGATGGATCACAGTGATAAAATGTGTTGCATAGAATTATTAGGAAGATAGTTCATTTATTAACGTAACATGGATGTGTAAAAATTGTATCATGGGATATGGAATCATATATGGGGCCTTGATTTCAAGATATTTTATTCTAGGATTCATATAAATCCTTGGAATTTCAGCTGGATGATTAACTATTATACTTTGGGAAGATTTTAAGGTCACAACCCATTCTGAAGTTATATTAGGATAGAATTTATGTAATAATGATTTATTTAGTTATCATTCATTATATTTATGAAATGGATGTGTTACAGTGTGGAGGAATTAAAAAATATGTGAAAACATGTTGTTCATGGTTGGAACAATTTTAAAAAAACTATGATCTCGTTCCAGCATACCATTCAGACGCATCTAGAGCGGACCCACATGGTTGGTGCATAGTTTGAAAAACAATACTCCCAAATATATGAAAATGGAAAACTTGGATAGTGAGTTTCCTCATCAAATTCATATAATTTGGAAATTGTGTGCCCCTACCAAGAAAACCATCCACACTGTTTAATTTTTATTAAATTATGCTTTAGAGTCCCTTGATCCCTAAAAAAACCATTCATTCGTAATAGACTCAAGACTTGAAATTTTTTGATGACTTTAGGTAATTCGATAGGGTTTTGAAGAACATCTATCGTTAGTTCATTGATATTAAATTTATGGATGAATGATTTTTTTCTCCCGTTAATTGTATTTTATCTTAATGCCTTTTTTCTTTAGTATTATCTCTTTTATTTATCATTTGGTGGAATGTATCCCTCTTATATATATATTGAATCATATTTGTGAGAAATAGATCTATATTTATATTATCATAATAAACATGATCATGATTTATGGATTAAGATCTAGAAATCGCATCTACGTCATTGTGCTGCTTGATTTTAGGGATTGTTGTTGGGAAAAAAACCAACATCAAATCAAGGAATGTTGTCTTAAATTTTAGTCGCATCGTCATAAATTTATATACATATATGAAATTTGAGATTTTTAAGTGACTCTAAGAAATTGGTGTTCTTATATTGAATTAGATAATATAGTCAATTAATTAGTATATAAATTGACAGATTTTATTGAATAATCTATTGTGGTATTTGTGGACAATTAATTGTGAAATTAAATATGATTTCTGAGGATTAATACATAGATAATTTGTGGTGGAACTAATTATGCCATTTTTTGGTTATTTAATTGAGATAATTAATTGTATAATAAATTATGTTCGATTGAATAGGATTATATGAGATAATTAATTGATGAATAAAATATTGTATTTGATATAATAAATTAATTGCAGATTAATAAATGTTGTTTATGTAATGATAAAATTAGAGAATTTGTGATGAAATTTGATGATGAATAATTAAATAAAGAAATTATATATATTTTAATGAATGATAACATGTTCATTCTAAATTTATTTGTACAAATAGTGACACATTAAATTTATTTATGATTAATGTATTTGGAAATCAGTCATTCAATTAAGAAGTATTAACTATATCAATGGAATTATACTTGTGAGTAATGGAATGGTAACATGGTCATTCAATTGAGATTTATGCACGTCAACATGGTAATAATACATATTTCTTTTTCATAATGTGTGATATTAATTATTTAATTATATAATGGGGATATGGGAACTAAATTATATACCCCCTCATGAGAATACATTGAATTTCGGCATGATTCAAATGAGGTAATAAGTTATGATATCACCATTGAATGCTTCGAGTTTTGAAATTTTTCAATGTAGGAATTATGATATGATATTACCTATATAACACATTAGGTTTCAGCATAAGATAAAGCTAGTATTAAGGTATGGTATTCCGTGAGAACCGTGGAGTTAATGTGGTTAGATAATAAATAAATGATAATGAGAAATCTATTTTATTATGAATTGTAATTATTTTTCAATGATACATCATAAAAGGTTTACTGAACTTGTTTTAAACACAATTTTTGGAGGCCTATAGAGTTGTAATCAAACTCTACACGGGTTCCAAAATTGGTACCTGAATTGGATTTTTTGTTGTTGGACATGTTAAGGGGAATAAAATTTTATTATATTGTTGATTTTGGAAAGATATTGGATTAGGGAACTAGATGTGGTTTTTGGATCTATTTGGGAGTCATTACTATCATCACATATACTTTCCATTTTGTTAGATGACTCATATTTTTCAATTTCAAATTTTCCATTCCGTTGAATATTGTATCTCTTATATTTTTTATCTTGTGAAAATGAGTTGTTATGGCTATATATGCTTCATCAATTGTTAATTTATTTTATATTGAATTTTACTCCAATTATAGAGTGTATTGTCTACCAATGACTGAATTATCAGACCCTCCCTGCTATTTGAAAAAATATAGAATATGGGGACGCCCACTTGTAGTTATGTGGTCTACCAAATCAATTCACCATTGAGTGGATCTGAGGTCAAGCCGTTATAAAAAAAATAATAATTTATGATAAAAACTATTTCCCTCCATTTAGAGAAATAATAAGATTTTTGGGTAGAAAAATATTAACCTATAAGAAAAATCAATTTAATGTGATAGAAATTGTACATTATTAAAAATCATGTCACTAAAATATTATTGTAACATCCCAAGTTAGTAATGAATAATATTAATTTTTATCTATGTCTATTTATGAATTAGATAGTGTTTTAGAGGCTTAAAATGAGAATAAATCCAATCTTAAGCATGGAATACACTAATATTTTTAAAAGATTGTTTTACTGCATTTTGATAGAAAACAATTTTTGAATCAAACTTTTGAGAATTTTATAATCTCTATTTGTCAAAATAAACATATTCTTTATGATTGGGACATTTAAATCTACATTGGAATTTTTTTTTCTAACAATGTTCATTTTTTAATGAATAGTGAAAAATACTGCATTTTACATCAAAACTACTTTTTCATATAATTTAATTATATGGTTAGATTATCTTTTTAATTGGTATTAAAGTGTAATATGAATATATTTTTACCATTTAATCCAATTTTGGTCATTAGGATTAATTTCACTTTGGAATTCGGCATAAAATAATTCCAAACTTTTCATAGATATTGTTTCAAAAAAACCCGCTATTTGTTTTGACAACCGGAATTATTTTTAAATAAATTATTGAAATTTCTGTGGTTCTAATTTGGTAAAATGGATTACATATTTGGAATCAGAAGGTCCAAATTATGTAATCACGACTCTTTTTTTTTCAACATTACGAATAGTAAGGATGGTAATTATCTTTAATTATCTTGATTAATGAGTAATCGGGTAGTTAAGGACAATAAAATAATATCATAATAATAAAAAATGACACCAAAATGTGTCCTAATGATACTGGTTGTCTCCTGACCAACCATGGGATGCCATGTTCCAAACTTGGGGACCCCATTGAATCACATTTGTGTGAAAGTGACTTTTTATCTTTTTATTGTTACAGAAAGTTAAATATAACAAAGAATGAATCACCTAAGTATAACATTTTTAATTTTGTATACATAAATGATATTTTGGTCTATGAATATTCATTGGAAAGCTAAAAAAATTTCTTACATCATAGTATTTTGTTTCATTAAATAAATTAAATTATTTATGACAACATGATGATGCAGTGATTACCTCAATATTTAATGATTTATATAAAATAAAGAGATATTGTAAAATCTAAGACCTACACTTGTCAAAGACCTATCGGGTGAGTATATTTCGAACCCATATCACCTTATCCTAGAACTAACTTAATGTAGTACCTTTAAAATCCAATACTCATTTGAAAATAATGTATCATTTTGTAACATTCCAAGAGTGCCCCTCCTCTCCTCTTATAAAAGGCCCCCACCTCTACCTCTTTTCCCACACATCTCAAGCCTTTGGATCAGCCAAAACCTGCTCAATTTGTCTCTCCACATCCCTCTCTTACTTCTATAAGCCTCACTTTTGGCAGCAGTCTTCCAAGGAAGCCTTTGAGCTCAAATCAAAAAGAGTTACCCAATTTAAAGGCAGCGTCTTCTCTTGTGTTCTTATGTTTTATTTTGCTTCTCCACCCCCCTAAACTCTTTTTATTCATTTCTTTTGTATAAACTAAAGTATATTAAATATACTAGGATGTTTTTATAAGAATAATTCTAGCTACAATTACACACACCTAAATCTAATGGTTAAAGAACAATCTGTTTCTGTGGATCGCGAATTTCTGCCTCACGAAACGATGATTGGTCAATATTCTTCTAACACCTTAAAAGGTGTCCATTATGATGTCACTATATGTCTATATGATATATAATATGTTTATTTTTTCCTTATGATTCTGTATTTTTCATTTATGGCATACCTTTATGGTTTCGATTATGGGTATACGTGATATCTTTATTTTAGGAAATGCGGACTAATGCCCCCTCAAAGTGATTTGATTCGTTAATACCATATGTGGTACGTATAAAGGATATAATTATTGATATTATATATGATACCATAATGGAATTATAATACTATTATGTATCATTATGTTTTAATTCCATTATAGTATGAGATTGAAATGAAAGTAGCGTTCATGCATACGTACAACTTACCATCTCCATGAATGGTGCATTTCATTTCTTATCCCCAAATGTATTGAACTATTATAAGTACATATATATAATAGACATATATGACTTATGTTACATCTAAATGATGAATATAATTCATGGAATTAAAATATACATATATTTCATTTAGTTTTAATTCCATTAATATGACATAGAAATGAACGTAGTGTTAATGCGTATGTATGGCATACCATCTCCATGAATGGTGCATTAGATTACATACATCTAAATGATTATGTAATATTATAAATGAATGTATATACTGGATATATATGATATATATGGAATCTACATCATGAATATAATTCATGAGATAATGGATATTTGACTATGTGAACATCTTGTAAATATAAGAAGTTCATTTTGGACTTAAGTACCAATGATTGTTAAAACGAAATTTATAAACTTAAATAATAACATAGTGTTCATGACATGGTAATAAATGATATAAAAGGAATAATGAACATGAAAAAGGTTCTTAATCAAGTATATATTAACTCAAGTTTATTATTCAGGAGATTAAAGAATGATCAAGTCAAGTCGTATACGAGGTAAGGGACTTCGTCTCAATTTCCATTCATTGAGGAATATATTGTTTTATACAAAACTTTCTTTTATATGGTGTATAAACACCTTTTAATTTTATTCTTATTCAAAAGGAATCTTTTTTTATACGAATCATTTACAAAATGACAAAAGGAATGTTTTTTTTTGTCGTACGTATGCGGCAACAACGACTTCTCCGCTGTCGTGACCATTATTTGAGTTTCATCTTCCTCTACAAGCCATAAACATATTTGAATGAAAAATAAATCCCATGTTTTACTTTTCTTTTATTTTGTTATTTAAATTTTTTTTAATAATATTATTATTATATCAATGTGTTGTATTGATATCCTGTGATTGAAATGTGGAGATGTTATATTTCTTTTATGCATGTTTTATGTGATATGATTATGTTATGGTTCTTGGGTATTGTTATGAAGACGGGTGGTTCCATGATAAACTAAGGGCTAGTGAGCCCGATATAGCTCTCCAATGCATTGGGTATCACAATAGAGTTAAACGTTACAGTTTCTCTAAAGAGATTTTAGGGAATATACTGTGATGGTTATTCCAAATGTAACCAAGAGTGTTACTCCCTATGTTAGAATGTTATGAATGCCTAAAGTTAGCTTTATGTCTTATGATTTCTATGATTTATTCATGATTTGATGAGGTAATCTAAAGTTCCTATGTGTTATGGGTAAAGTATAATTTCAATCTTATGTATATATGAACTCATGTTTCCTTTCCATTTTTTTATAACCCTTACTGAGCTTTTTATGCTCATCCCATGTTTTTGAAATTATTTTCACAGGTCAAGGGAAAGGTACATGATGTGATGATAGTGTCAAGGATGTGTCAAGAAATAATCCTTGTTTTATTTTAAATATGTTTCCATTGATGGGAAAAATTAATACCATATTTTATGAATCCACATTGTTTAAATGTGGAATGTAATGCATGTTTTATGATCTCATTCTCTAAAACTATAAACTTGAAAAGATCTTCAAGGTGTATTCTTATAATAACTCAATATTAAGTAAGGTTTAAGGCTGGGGCCTTATAGTTGGTATCAGAGGTCAGTTTAGATAACTTTAGGAGTTATGATTTTATTAAATTATTATTCAAAAATATTTTTTATGGTCGTATTGAAATGATATCGCATTTGAAAATTACCATGTTTCTTCATCTAAGACATGTTTGTTCAGTATGGTTTTCTACAGTGGAAACAAGAAAGCAGTGCTAGAAAGGCATATAGAAGGAAATAACCTTCCGAATCAGCATCCTGAGATGGTCGGAATTGGAACTAAGCAGTTTGTTGTAGTAATGGAGCTGTTGACTCAAGCGATAAATGGTGGCGGTATCCATGCACGAGATCAGCCAAATCAACAGTAGAGGAACATGTCAGGGGTGGAAACATTTATGAGGAATCATCCCCCATCATTCAGAGTATCATCTGACCCTGTGCAAGATGATGTTTGGATTAAAGCACTGGAGATGATTTTCGATGTCATGGGGTGTTCAAACAATCAAAACGTTAGTATTGCTATTTACCGTTTGGAGGGTGAAGCATATCAGTGGTGGTCGATGGTTAAAAATATCAGAGACACTGAGGAAATTGATGCTCACGACTGGGATGTATTCAATGGTTTGTTTCTTGAAAAGTATTTTCCAAAGGCTATTAGACTTAGGATGGAAAAAAATCTTGGAATTGAGGCAAGAGGAAGACTCAGTGGATGCTTATGAATAATGGTTCACTCGATTGGAAAGGTATGCTCCAAATTTTATCCATGACCTTGATAGAAAAATCAATCATTTTTACTCATGATTAAAGCCAAAATATTTAAGGGATTTAGCTTCTCGTGAGTTCAAGAGTTATGAAAAGCTTGTTCGATGTGCTGAGAAGGAAGAAATGGAGTTCGCCAATGATCAAGTGTCCTATAACAACCAGCAGAAGAAGAGACTGAGGTGGAAGGAGAAAGGAAAGAATTCTTCAAAAAGGCCTGACATTACAAAAACTAAGTTTCAAGTTTGTGATATTTGTGGTAAAAGGCATGATGGGGAATGTCTTATGAATTCTGTAATGTGCTACCGATGTGGTAAGATGGTATATAAGGATCATGATTTCACTAAAAAAGATTAGGGTGATGGTAAGACCAAATTAAATTTACAGTTAATGAAATGTTTTAAGTGCAATGATATGGGTCATTATGCAAACGAGTGTCCGACAAAGAGCTCGAGTGACGGGAAGCAGTTAGACTACAAGCAGAAAGGGGTGCTGAAATCATTTGCAACTATATTAGCCGATGTCGGGACATCAAATGAAGTTGTATTAGGTACTTTGTTTGTTTTTTCAGATTATTCCAGTGTGTTATTTGATTCGGGGTCTACACATTCTTTCATCTCTGAAAACATTTCTAGTAAAATGTGTATACCATCTCATGAAATGACTCTGGAACTTGTGGTAAAAACACCTGGGGGAAATGTTGAGGAAAAAATAATTCATAAGAATATTCCTATCCTTATCCGTGGAAAGAACCTACTTTCGATCATTATTGTTTTACCTATATTAGAGTTTGATGTTATCCTGGGTATGGATTGGCTCTCTATTTACCATGCTAAGATTGACTATAGAGCTAAAGATGTTTCTTTTCAGAAAGACTTTTATTTTGTGTACTAGAATGAACCATTACTGTTGATAACATATCAAGAGTCTGAGAAACTTGTAAAAGATGGAAATGAATGTTACCTTGCACATATCGTTGAAAACAAGGGAACTGTTCAGATTAATGATGTGCCAGTGGTATATGAGTATCATGATATTTTCCTGATGAGTTTCCTGTAATATTACCAGATCGGGAAGTTGAATTTACTATTTACTTAGTTCCTGATGCTAATCCAATTTTAAAACCACGTTATCTAAAGGCTCAAATTGAACTTTTAGTGTTGAAGTAGAAATTGCAAGATTAAATAGAGAATGGTTTCATTCGACCTAGCACATCACCATGGGGTTCTCCTGTTTTATTTGTTAAAAAGAAAGATGGTTCTATGAGACTTTTCATTGATTATAGAGCCTTGAATAACATCATTGTTAAGAACAAATATCATTTTCCTGATATCGATTATTTGTTTGATTAGCTCCAAGGAGCTTAGTATTTTTCAAATATTGACGTGAGATCGGGGTACCATCAGTTGAAGGTAAAGGAATAAGATATTCTGAAAATCACTTTCCGTATAAGATATGGCCATTATGAATTTGTAGTAATTCTTTTTGGGCTAACCAATACACCTACTGTATGAATGGACTTAATGAATGAAATTTTCCATGAGTTCTTGGATAAGTTTTTGGTTGTTTTCATTGATGATATTTTGGTGTTTTCTAAAAGTAAAGAGGAGCATGAAATACATTTAAGGGTTATTTTGCAAACCTTTATTGAAAATAAATTGTATGGGAAATTTAGCAAATGTGAGTTTTGGTTGCAAAAAATTTCATTCCATTGTCACATTGTTTCTAAAGATGGGATAACTATTGATCCTACAAAAACAAAAGTTGTTGAAGAATGGCCAAGACCCACAAATGTAACTGAGATTCATAGCTTCCATTGTTTGGAAGGCTATTACCAAAGGATTGTTAGAAATTTTTCACGGTTATCTAGTCCAATGACTAATCTAACCTAGAAGGTTGTTAAGATTATCTAGACAAAAGAATGTGATTATTGTTTTCAAGAACTGAAAAGAAGATTGGTGAATGATCCAGTTTTGGCACTCCATTCCAGGAATGGGGAGTTTGTTATCTACAGTGATGCTTCATTGAAAGGACATGGTTGTGTCCTAATGCAGAATGATCAGGTAATTGCTTATACTTCACGACAGTTGAAAACTCATGAGGTATATTACCCTACACATGATTTGGAATTAGCTGCTATTATTTTCACTTTAAAAATTTGGAGGAATCATTTGTATGGAGTAAAGTGTGAAATATATACCGATCACAAAATTTTAAAGTATATATTCACTAAGAATAAATTGAGCATGAGACAGAGGAGATGGTTAGAATTAATCAAATATTATTATTTTACAATTCATTACCATCCGGGAAAAGCAAATAAAGTGGCTGATGCTTTGAGTCGAAAAATTAATGCTTCATTAAAAATGTTGCATTTGGAACGTGATCCTTTGGTTAAGGATTTGATGAACTTTGGCATAAATGTTTTTGGTGCAAAATGTCCTTCTATTTTGTTTCAGGTATCAGTGAAATCTTCTATATCAGACAGAATTAAGCAACCACAGAAGCAAGAAAACGAGTTGCAGAAAAAGGTAGAGGTGGTTCAGAAGGGTAAGTTTCATGATTTCAATATTGATAATGATTTTTCATGAGATTTGGGAATATATTGTGTGTTCCTTGTGATCCACAGTTGAAGAGAGAGTTGTTATGTGATGCTCATAGTTCTCCATTTTCAGTTCATCCTGGAAGTTCTAAGATGTACAGAGATCTGTGGGAGTATTACTGGTGGGATGGAATGAAAAGAGATATTGTTGATTTTACTATAAAATGTTTGACATGTCAACTGGTTAAAGTAGAGAGGTAGTTACCTAAAGGGATGCTTCAGTCGTTACCAGTACCAGAGTGGAAATGGGAAAATATAGCCATAGACTTCGTTGTGGGATTATCGAAGACACCTCGAGGTAATAATTCAATCTGGGTTATTGTTGATCACTTGACTAAATCTGATCATTTCCTTTCTAGACAAGATACTTTTCCCTAGATCAACTTTCTCATTTGTATCTTAAAGAAATATTCAGGTTACATGGAGTTCCTCTCTTCATAGTATCTGACCGTGATCTCAGGTTCACTTATAACTTTTGGAAAGGCCTTCAAAAGTCGTTGTGTAATGAATTAAATTTTAGTACATGTTTTCATCCTCAATCAGATGGGTAGTCATAAAGAACGATTCAGGCTTTGAAGGATATGCTACGTGCTTGTTCGAAGGATTATTAGGGATGTTGGGACCAACATATTTCTTTGGTTGTGTTTTCATATAATAACAATTTTCATTCCAGTATACAGATGGCAGCATTTGAGGCATTATATGGGAAGCGGTGTCGAACTCTAGCTTTCTGGGTTGATGTGGGTGAAAGGAAGCTGATTGGACCAGATTTGGTAGAAGAGTTGGTCGAAAAAGTTCAGATGATACAGAAACACATGAGAATAACTCAAAGAAGGTAGAAGAGTTATGCGGACAACAGGAGGAAGGATCTATCTTTTGAGGTAGGTGATCATGTTTTTTTCTCAAATTATCACCATGGAAAAGTGTGATGCGATTTGGTAAGAAAGGAAAACTGAGTCCAAGTTTCATTAGACCATAAGAAAATCTAGAGAGAGTTAGATCAGTTGCATACCGATTGTCTTTACCTCCGAGTTTATCTTAGCTACATAATGTTTTTCCTATTTCAATGTTAAAGAAGTATATGCCAGATCCATCTCATGTTTTGAGTCCAGAGGTAGTTCAGTTGGAAGAGAATCTATCTTATGAGGAACAACCAGTTCAGATTTTTGATCATAGGGAGAAAGTGTTGTGGAATAAGGTGATTCATCAGGTAAAGGTTTTTTGAAAAAACCACTTGATTGAAGAGGCAACATGAGAATCTGAAAATGCAATGAGGGCTAAATACACCACTTATTCGATAAGTAAATAAATTGCGGGGACGCAATTTTCTAAAGGGTGGAAGGATGTAACATCCCAAGTAAGTAATGAATAATATATATTTTTATCTATGTCAATTTATGAATTAGATAGTGTTTTAGAGGCTTAAAATGAGAATAAATCCAATCTTAAGCATAGAATGCACTAATATTTTTAAAAAATTGTTTTAATGACTTTTGATGGAAAACCATTTTAAATAAAACATTTGACAATTTTATAATCTCTATTTGTTAAAATAAACATATTTTTTATGATTGGGACATTGAAATTTTCGTTGGATAAATGTTTGGTATTTTTCTAACAATGTTCATTTTTTAATGAATAGTAAAAAATACTGCATTAAACATCAAAACTGCTTTTTCATCTAATTTAATTATATGGAAAGATTATATTTTTAATTGGTCTTAAAGTGTAATCTGAATATATTTTTACCATTTAATCCAATGGTAGGCATTGGTATTTGTTTCAATTTATAATTGTGCATAATCTAATGCCAAACTTCTCATTGATATTGTTTCCAAAAAACCCGCTATTTTTTTTGACAACAGGAATTATTTTTAAATAAATTATTGCAATTTCTGTGTTTGGAATTTGGTAAAATGGATTACATATTTGGAATCATAAGGTCCAATATATTCATTCAATACTCTTTTGTTTTTGGACATTATGAATAGTAACGACAGTAATTATCTTTAATTATATTGATTAATGAGTAATCGGGTAGTAAAGGATAATAAAATAATATCATAATAATAAAAAACGACACCAACATGTGTCCTAATTCTACTGGTTGTATCATGGCCGACCATGGGATGCCTTGTGACAAAATTGGGGACCCCATGGAATCACTTTTGTGTGAAAGTGACTTTTTATCTTTATATTGTTAGAGAAAGTTAAATATAACAAAGAATGTATCACCCGAGTAAAACATTTTTTATTTTGTCTAAATAAATGATATTTTGGACTATAAATATTCATTGGAAATATAAAAATATTTCCTACATCATATATTTTTTTAATTAAATAAATAAATTTTTTATGACATCATTATGATTCAGTGATTACCTCATTATTTAATGATTTAAATAAATTAAAAAGATAATATAAAATCAAAGACCTACACTTGTCAAAGACCTATTGGATGAGTATATTTCGAACCCTTATCAACTTATCCTCTAAATACATCAATGTGGGACCTTTAAATTCGAAAATAATTTGAAAATAAAGTAACATTTTGTAACTTTCCAAGAGTTCCCCTCCTCTCCTCTTATAAAAGGTCCCGAACTCTACCTCTTTACCCATACCTCTCAAGCCTTTGGCTCGACCAAACCTTGCTCATTTTGTCTCTGAAAATCCCTTTTTCACTTCCAAAAGCCTCACTTTTGGTAGAATTCTTCCCAAGGAAGCCTTTGAGCTCAAATCCAAAATAGTTACCCGATTTAAAGGTAGTGTCTTCTCTTGTGTTTTTGTGTATTATTTTTCTTCTCCAACCCCCTAAACTCTTTTTATTCATTTCTTTTGTAACAACTCCAGTATCTTAAATATACTATAATGTTGTTATAAGAAGCATTCGAGCTACACTGACGCACACCTACATCTAATGTTTAAAGAACATATTGTTTCTGTGGATGGAAAAATTCTGCCTCACGAAACAAGGATTGTTCAATATTCTTATAACACCTTCACAGGAAGCCATTAAGAGGTCACTATATTTATATATGATATATAATATGTTTATGTTTTCATTAAGGTTCTGTATTTTTCATTTCTGGCATACCTTTAGGTCTTCCATTATGATTATATGTGATATCTTCATTTAAGGAAGTGCGGACTACCGCCCCCTCAAAGAGATTTTATTCATTAATACCATATATGGTACGTATAAATGATATTATATATGATAAAATACTGTAATTATAATAATATTAAGTATCATTATGTTTTAATTCCATTAAATTATGAGATAGAAATGAAAGTAGCATTCATGCGTACGTACGACATACCGTCTCCATGAACGGTGCATTTCATTTCTTATCCCCAAATGTAATGTACTATTATAAGTACATATATATAATGGATATATATGGTTTATGTTAAATAAAAATGATGAATATAATTCTGGAATTAAAATATACATATCTCTCATTTAGTTTTAATTCCATTAATATGACATAGAAATGAATGTATCGTTCATGCGTACGTACGGCTTACCGTCTCCAGGAACAGTGCATTTCATTTCTTACCTCTAAATGATTATGTAATATTATAAATGCATTTATATACTGGATATATATGATATATCTATAATCTATATCATGATTATCATTCTTGAGATAATGGATATTTGACTACGTGAACAACATGTAAATATTAGAAGTTCATTTTTGACTCATGTACTAATGATCGTTAAAACGACCGTTATAAACTTAAATAATAACATAGTGTGCATGACATGGTAATAAATGATATATAAGGAATAATGAACTTGAAAAAGGATCTTAAGAAAGTATATATTAACTCAAGTTTATTATTCAGGAGATTAAAGAACGATCAAGTCAAGTCGGATACGAGGTAAGGGACTTCGTCTCAATCTCCATTCATTGAGGCATATTTTGGTTTATACATAAAATTCTTCTATATGGTGTATAAACCCCTTTGACATTTACGCATATTAAAATTGAATATTTTTTTATACGAACTTTTTACTAAATGACAAAATGATTGTTTTTTTGTCGTACGTATGCGTCGACAACGACTTCTCCGCCGCTGTGACCATTATTTGAGGTTCAGCTTCCTCTTCAAGATATAACCTTTTTTGAATGAAAAATAAATCCCATGTTTTACTTTTCTATTATTTTGGTATTGAAAATAGTTTTCATAATGTTTTTATTATATCAATGTGTTGTATTGATATCTTGTAATTGAAATATGGAAATGTTATGTTTCTTTTATGCATGTTTTATGTGATATTATTATCTTATGGTTCTTGGGAATTGTTATGAAGACGGGTGGTTCCATGATAAACTATGGGAGGGTGAGCCTGATATAGCTATCAAATTCATTGGGTGACGTGATGGAGTTAAACATTAAGGTTTCTCTGAAGATATTTTAAGGAATATACTGTAATGGGTATTCCAAATGTAACCAAGAGGGTTACTCCCTATGTAATAATGTTATGAATGCCTCAAGTTACCTTTATGTGTTATGATTTCTATGATTTCTTCATAATTTGATGAGGTATGTTAATGTGCCTATGTTTTATGGGTAAAGTATGATTTCATTCTTATGTATATATGAACTCATGTTTCATTTCCATTAATTTATAACCCTTACTGAGATTTTTATGCTCATCCCAAGTTTTTGAAATGATTTTCACAAGTCAAGGGAAAGGTACATGATGTGATGATAGTGTCAAGGAAGCATCAATAAAGGATCCATGTTTTATTTTAAATATGTTTCCATTGATGGGAAACATGAATACTATCTTTTATGTAACCACTTTGTTTAAATGTGGAATGCAATGAAAGTTTTATGATCTAATTCTCTTTAACTCTAAACCAAAAAAGATCCTCAAGGTGTATTCTTGTAATAACTCAAGATTAAGTACGGTTTAAGGCTGGGGCCTTATAATTACAATATACATGATAAATAAATTAGAATGTAAAATTATTTCCTTAGAATATACGATGAAATATTATGGTAAACCTGCATCCGATCGAAAACATAAAAATTATATTATCATAGGATGCATGGGATGTGAGATCGTTGGACATCATGTTATGTTACTAGAGTTTCATAAATCTAATAATAACAACCTGATGGACAAATATGTGTTCAATTATTGAACATTTATAGTTGGGATGAATTTTAATGCATAAAATGATTTCAAGAAATTTTATGATAAAAAATTTGTTAAAAAAGAGGATATTTTTTCACAAATAAATGATCATTTTAAACACTAAATTATTAAAAAAACATGTTATTATAAATGATTTCATGTCATGGAAATGTTATGGTCTACTAACTATTTTCTTGATTTTTTTTGGGTTTTTTCTAATTTCTAGATGACATCAATAGAGAACAACTACATTCACATCATCTTTCCATATGACGATCTAAAAAAAGAAAACATCGTCTTACACATCTGTTCATCCTAAAAAATGAAAACACATAATTAAAGAATACGATTCAAACATGATTTCCTTTAATAAATGACACCATTTTAAATAATAATTAGTTTCATTTTTAGATATAGTTTCTCTTATAGGAACCCTTTAATTAATTGTGATATTACCTCATCCATTGTAACACACATAAATATGGATAAAAATATTATCAGTCAAATATTCACAGTTTAATATGATTCTTTAGTGATATTTAATTTATAATCAACCTTGGTTCACCATGTGTTCTAATGAATTGATAATGAATACAGTAATTATAAAGGGGTATGACAAAATACCAACATTTTATTAGGATTGAGAAATTTTTTAGAATTCTGACGTAATTTCATGAAAGAAATAATCTGGTCTACGTTGTTTTTTTATTGGTGGGGATATGAGGATACCCATTATAATAAGGAAAAAGTGATTGAATGAATGAAATTATGAATTATTTTGTAAATGATATTGCATATGGATAGTAAGAGACCACATATGTGAAATATTGTGCAAGATAAACCATTGGTTTATTGATAATGATGAATAATTTCTCATAGTTTCAATTTCATAATTATAAAAGAAACAATATATTCCTAATAATTATCCTGATAAGTCTAGGCACACTAATTAAGAATGAAAATGATAAAACACCCCCATACGTGGGGGATACAATAAGGGTAATGTAAATATCCATTACAATGTTTCCCATGATAGTCATGAGAAACAAATATATAATTCCCATTTGAACCATATAGATGAACATGATGGATATTTTTATTTTATAGGTAATTATAATCAAACTTCTTGTAATGTTAGGTGGTGTTATTGTTCCAATGAATATGTGGGAATGAAACATATAATAGGTGTATGAGGTTCATAATCTATTATAATAAATAAATATAAAATTTATAACGATTATTTATATTTTAAAATAACAATTTTAAAATGATATTTTAGTCATATAGTAGACCGATTATAAAATAACTAAAAAGAGGTGATGTTAGATTAAATGAATTGTGGTATTGACCTACAGGTAGATATCCATGCATATGTTTATCAATATATTGTTGAATTGGATTATATATGCTAAAAAAATATGAATTTGTATTAATTATACATGACATTGATTGTCAATCATTAGTTCATATCATCTCAATGATTAATGGAAATGTATGATCAAATAAAAATCTATTTTTAGGGCCCTGAAGCTGAATTTTTAAAAAATATGATAGGTACGATGTCTCATAAAATTAATGTTTTAGTATTATAAGATACTTTATAGTGTTTGCCTTTTCAATGTGATTTACCACTTTTTGGGATTATGAATTGTTGATTTGAATATTGGTATGTTTGAAATCAGAAATTGGTCATATTTTTGGATGGTTTCTCTAAAGAATATAACTTCGTTGATTAAGAACTTTTACTTAGAAATACATGGTATATTTTTTTAGATGTGGTCAACTATATAACCCTTCATCTTAAGGATTACATGATTTTTTATGTGGTATAAAAATGGGAATTGATTATTTTCGAATAGGATGCTCTTAAATTTGATTGGACTTTAATGATCTGCATCAATTATATGTATTATAGTTGGTACAATTTGGATTTTTATTTCACATTATTTTTCTTTAGTCATTCTAAATATATATTCAAATAGTATGTTTTTTCATATCAAAAATTACATTTAATAATATTCCCTTAAATCCATGATTTTTTTAATATCCAGTGTTCAAAATTTCAATAAATTTTTTTGACATCCTTAAAATATATAATCTAAAAATATAATTATTTATATACCATTCAATATTATATAATATATAATTTATTTTTATTTAAAATATTGTAATTTCACTCAATATAATTTCTGTAATGTCTTATGAGATCCAATTTAATGATAAATTATTTCAGCAAATTTTTATAAAAATCACATCAAATAATTAATAAAATATCAATATAAATATCTATTTTCAAAAAACTTTATTAATAATGATTTTATTAATATGTTACAATAACATAAATTTTCTTACTACATTATTATTCTATTATCATATCTATATTATTTATTAATATTGGTTATTAAATCTACCAAAACAAGAACATGATTAACCCCTTTAATTAGTGTGTTTATAGAAAATTGATTTTGTATATTTTACCATTATAATATATCATAATGATATTAGCATAAATTTATTATTATATAAAACTAAAATTTAATATATTTTTAAAATGAATAAAAATCACGAATACAATTAGAATAATTTTTTTTTACATCGGTGGTAGTCCACCTTCACACATGATTGATGTATCATTACAATTCATTGTTGATGGAAATGAATATATTAGTGTATTAAAATTAATATTACATGATTTAAATATACATTTGGTATATTATTATTCTAAATTTTATAGAAATATTTTATTTCAATCAGTAATAAAAATAATTAATACTTAAGAATGTGAAAATTATTATATTGAAAAATTGATTATTTCATTATTTGTTCCAATGGATTTGATGGTATAATAATATATATGAATGAAATTTAGATTATTATGATTATATAGGATGATTTTTAGTGTAAAATACCTTATTTTCAAGTATTAATTCGAATATGAGGAGTTTATAAGGGTTGATATGATATTATATTATAAGGGATGTAAAGTAATACGTACATAATCACTAAATTTATTATACATTTTAATTACACAACACAATGATCAATGGATCAATAAAAAGATAAGATTTTGGGTGTAATTAGGTTGAAAAAATATAAACATTGAGTTTGATCATTTCATTTCTGCAAGATATTGTGTTTTTACAATTAATTTTTTATATATTTTACACTTTTAATGATAGTCATATTAATTGTTTTCAATATCTTATTGTATGTTATATTATTCAAAAATCCTAAACAATATAAAAAAATTGAAGAAATATAATAATATATTTATTCTAGTTACATTTCCATTTATTATAAATAAATTATATTAAAATATATTTAATTTGTAGGAAAATTCTTTTAATAAGAAAAAGAAGTTATATCAATTATTCAATATTTATATTATTTAGTATAGATTAAAAATTGGGTGTTCATATATATAGTCATTTCATTATAAATTAATATATATTAATAATATATTGGATTTATATTTACTAAATTTTATGGAAATTTCATTTTATTAATGAAAAATTAATTTTAATATAGTTATTTATCCGTTCTCATTGTAATTATAATTAACAATAATAATTAGAATTCTATATAATTAATTTTTTAAATATTAAATAATATTTATATAATGTTATCATATTAAATAATTATTTTATAAAATTATGATTATATGTTTTTGAAAAATAATTTAAATGGAAGTTCTAGTAATGTGTAATTTTTTTAAGAAAAATGGTTTTATAAGAATAATTATTATTTATATGAAAAAATATACAGTGTTATTTTTTATAAATATATTTATAATATTAAATTTTTTGATAAAAATTATATGTGTTACAAATAAATACAAATATGTATTTACTCCTGTTGAAATATATTTTAAGAAATATATGAAAATTTATATTCATCAAATATTACATTTTTTTAAATTAAATTATTCAATTTAAAATTCTAAATATTATATTTAAATGCAATATTTCACTATAAAAAAATATTATTTTTCATATGAATTCAAAATGTTATTTGATTTATTGAATTTAGAAAAAATTAAGAAGTCAGTATTTTATTTTTATTCACATAAAAATTATTTTTTGTATAAATATTGATAATAAATTATATTATATTTAAAAATTATCATCCAATTAGATGTTTTAAATTTCAAAACATGTCCATTTTAATTTTTAGAAGAAATTTAATATTATAATGAAAATGACTGTCATGAGAAGCATCCTTTTCAAAATTAACTCAGAATAATTATTTACACTCTAATGTGAGTTAATATAAATTTTATTAGGATTATAAAGTATATAAATCATTTTCAAAAAAATAAATAATATCTTCGTGGATTGCTTGTGTCGGGTTTATTGTTGGAAAAATTTTAAAGATCATGTTTTGTGCCATAATGGAATCAAAATCTCTTATCGTTACATTCAATCCTCAATAAATAATTTTTTTCCTTGAAGTTTAGTTTACATTTATTTGATGGTATAAGATAAATGTGGTTAAAAATTGACATAATTAATAAATTATATCTAATGAGATTTGATCATTATTATAATATATATAAACTCAATTATTTTAACCATTATTTTATAATAAATTTATCACATATATAGAAATAAAACTCTATATTAAGAATTCATTAATAAACTTATTACTCATTAAACAATAACTAGTTTTTTGATATCTTTTTCATTATTTATTGACTAATTATATTCACATATCAGAGATCATCCACATTTATTATGTAAAATGACTAAATTTTGTGGCTTATATATTTATTTGAATTAACAGAGTATGGGTATTAATGTGTAAATGTATTTGAGGGGATATCCCCATGTTTGGGGAATGGATCAGGTTCTTATTTGTATTTATCCTAACTACAATGAAGTTTGTTATATTTTTGTGGAATCCAATCTATTTAAAGGGATTAAATACATATTAATGAACTCCTTGAGGAAGCATTGAATGATTTTATGGTTGGGAATGGTTTAAATATTTGTGTACTTGAATCACATCTTATTGTGGAATAAAATATAATTTTTAATATAAATTTGACACATATTATATTTACTTCAGACCTTATTGATGACAAGATATGTAATGATATTAAAATACGTGAACATGTCATGAGATGTGGTTTTTATCCCGTCGTATGGGTTATTTTCATTTCATTCATCCATAAATCCTCCATCAATAATCCAAGAGACCACACTATGTGAATTATGTTTGTTACCAAAATTATTGATACCCTCTTCTAATGATCAATCATCAGGGTTTTGTTGTGTTCCCCCACATCTATGATTTTCTTTCTAGACCATCTTTCCCTTTTTCATTGATTCTGTATTAGAAATTTTTATTTTTTAGAGTTGGGGTTATATAGTGTTTTATATGGATCTTTTATAGGCATTTGTCTGACATTGTCTCACAAAGGCCAATATATTGTTTTCTAGTGATAGATATCAATGGTTTCTAGGATTTTTATTTTTTATTTATATGCCTCTATATAATTTTAATTTTTTTGAATTTATTTATATTTTTTCAAAAATTCCTACAAACCTTCCATTTATTTTATGTGATATGTGATTTAAAAATATTTTTTTTAAAATTTGAACTTTTGGAAATATTTTTACTTTTAAAATTAATTTCCATAGATTGGAAATGTGTTTTACAAAATGAATTAAGATTATATTGTCATTGAAAATGATTTATAAATTTTTTGGCATTCTGTTCAATTAAATTTGAAAAAACAATTTCACTTTGTAAACCTTACGTTGTTTAGGAATAACACATGGGATTCCATAGTTATTATAGCACTGATAGGTTGTTACCTATTGAATTTTGATGTATTATGGTAGGAAAAGATTTTTATAGATATGTCATTTTTCATATTTCGGATCAAGAATGTATTTTTTGTATATTAACATGGGCTAGATTGATTTTTTTCTCATGATCATTTAATGATATGAATCACCCGATGTTTTTTATTGTGAACTTTTTATCTTATAATATTCAATGAAGATGTGTCATGTGGAATCAACATATGTTTTTTCAATAATATGTGTTTAATTTCTTACAAAATTATTTTTGGATGTAATATTTAGTTTTAACTCCTCAACAAATCAAATTGCTAGTAGGATAATCTGAATGTGTTTTATAAAAAAAGATGGAATGAATTTATAAATGTATATGATTCATTAAATTTCATTAAAATTTTATTTTAGTTGTAAAATATACAACAGATCAGTTCATCATATGTTACCTTGTATATATTCTATGGTATAATCATACTAGTATTTTGTATCATAACCTAATTATTTCATTAGGATGATGTATATTGTGTATTGTAGAAGACATGTAGATAAAAGTTTATCTGGTAGAATATATGATTATAATTTTCATTTCATCATTGTAGGGTTTTTAAGATGTGACTATTGGTCACAATGATTAATTTTTTCTTTATTTATAAATAACTTTGGGTTTAAGTAGTATTTCTTCAATTTTATGGACTTAATAGGATCATTTTATTCCTTATTGAGATCTGGTTATCTGTATAGATTCATTATATTCATGTTTTTTTTATTTTACTATATAACCTCACAATATGATTTTTGACTCTGATGTATGGAATGGTTGACCCTTTTTTAACTGTTATAATTTGGTTCTAGAGGGAAGGAACAACATGATCTGTCTTTACACTTTGAGGGGTTGGTTTTGTGACTTTGATAGATAGAAGGTTATACCTGGAGAATTAGAATTGATTGCATAACAATGCTGCCTTCATAACTGACAATTGTGACTACATCTAGGATACTATTAGTGGTCGAGTAATTTTATTAGCTTTGATAAATGTATTTTGATGTAATTTTAAAGAATTATATTATATTTTTATTAAAATTTACCAATTCATTTTTTGAAATTTCTTTTGTGGATATAATTCTTAATTGATTTAAATTTTGGTTTTTTAATGCATTGGATTGAATTCCAATTTTTTATCTACGTTATTCTAATATTCTTATGAGATAAATTCATTATAATATATTATATATTAGGGAATGACTCAGTGAATTGATCTTCCAATTATAAGAGAGGAATCTATGAGACTTGTTCTGTGGGTGAATCCTTCGGTAGATCATTCTTTAGAGGATGTTGTGCATTGGACTATCTAGATTATAAATAATGTCAGTGTTAAGATCCTATAACATGTAGGGAATCATTTTTTAGATTTTAATAGGAATCATCAAACCATATTCCATTGAGATAATGAGATGAATGGATCTTAGCATCATCTATTCTGGATTAACAGGATATTCAACTTCCTGAAGACTCCAATGGGTTAGATTTTTGGTTTATTATTGCGCGTTGATGAGTGATTGGGAAAGATATGGTGGGAGATAATTTTCAAAGATATATGTCATGATGATCTTTCAAATGATTCAATTATGAAAATATCTAATTATTAGAGATACAAAAATAATATATGTGTAACAATTTCCCAAGAGTTTATCATACTAGTGAAATGGGTGAAGACTTTTCTATAGTATTTTACCAATTTTTCTAAGATGGTGTATCTGATATAGGATATTGTAACTAATGAATAGAGAAAATATCAGAGGAATTATTTTATAATGTTTCTTATTAAAAGGTTAAATTTTATTAAATGATCATTCAGAATTTTTTTAGGTAGTTAACAAAGATGTTTTTGCAGATGATGAAAAAACCAGAATGGTTGAATTGGGAAGAGATTTAAATGGAGCAATTATTAACCGATTGTTTTCATGTTACAATAAAATAAAGTAGAAAAAGTAACCATTTTCTTTATGACTAGTTTTAGGAGCTTCAATAAAATAGTAAATGATTGATTTCTATCAGTTTAGCTGGTCAAGTAATTCTAACCTAAAATGGGTGGAGGCTCCAAATACAAGTGATCTCTATAGAAGATAAATCTATATAAAATCATTTTGATCAACATTTTATAGGGATTAATGGTAAGATCAAAACTCACCATGGGTTAACAACACCATAACGATTCTTCAATGGTTATTGGGTCTTATCCTTAGGCTATAGGGGTTTATCAATTGGATAAGAACACATAGGGAGGGGCTAAAATGAGACATCATTTTGTAGTGAATTATACACATGATACATCAAACAAAAAAATGGATACTATTTGAGGTACATTTCTCATATCTATTTTGATTTTTAATTATTTTTTATAATGAGGATAGTAATTCAATTATATTGATAAATTTTTTGGATGTGATGTGATTTAATTTGTAATATATATCATTCATGTTGGACAATAACATGTTAATGGGAAATATGTACGAAAAAGTTATCAACTTCCTAATATATCAAGTGATGATATCTGAATCCAAAGTGGTATGATTCTTTTTTTTCATGATAATTACATCATGAATTTGATTATTGGAATGGGATTTTTGATTAGTTCTATAGAAAAGATGTAATTTTATTTCCATCGTGTTCATTATGTATCTTATGATGCAGTCAGTCATGTTTTCCAGGGGTACAATGATTATAGATTAGTAATGGATGGACCAATTATTCCTTATTTTGGGGAAATATTATTCTTGTTTTTTTATAATTATCTTTATATTGGAGAACCATTTTTGGTGATCAACTTCTTACTCTGTTGTTTAGAAACCCCTGGGCATTTCATATAATTTATACCGGTTACCTAAAAAATGATAATTCGTGTATACTATTTTACAAATCCCAATTGTGATTCCCATATCTCTTAATTCATATTTAATTGATCATTTACAGTTTGTGGAACATATCATTAAACAAGATGAACTATATGTTAAATGATTTATTCATCCTTGATTTTCACCATGGGATTTTCTGTTATTATTTTATATGATGTATGTCATGAGTCTGAGACAATTTATAGACAATCAAAATAAAATGAAAAGGTTAATAATAATAAAAAATCATTTCAATGTTTTGATGACCTTTTTGACCATCTTTATGGGGCATGATTATTTTAAAAATATCATCTTCTATCAATGTAGCACCCATTGAGGATCTGAGAAGAGGATATAACTATGATAACATAAAGGCGTTAGTTTGGGAAATATGGGATTTCGGTTCTACCATTTGGTAAAAATAGAACATTTATAGTGTCAATGTATTTGATGAAACAAATATTTTTTTTGTTAGACATATATATTATTTATTCTGTTCAGAGATGATATTTTTGCATAATATAAGATAGATGAGATGAAAATTTATCAATTAGAGATAATTCATTTATCATTCATTATAAATTGATTATATTTATATTATTACAAATGTTTTTTTAGATTTGGGAAGTAATGTTTCATAGGCATGTGATACATTATGGGGATGTAAAAATGATCCCAAAAAGATAAAAAACATTATATAATGAGATATTATTGGGATTATTTTTGATATTTTTACTTTCATGTTTTTTTACAATATAGATGGTTTGTTCATGATTTTCACAAGAACACGTATTCATTGACAACATTAACCGATTATTGTGTAATAATTGAATTGTATAGAAATTAATAGATATAGATCATCGAACTGTTAGTGATATTCAAATTATATATGGTTTTTATTATTATAAAACTAGGTTTGAGATATGTTGTGTTATATGATTTAACTATTATGTGTTTGGGATGTTTATTGATGGAAGGAAAATAGGTGTTGGCATTTAAATCATTATATTTACAACCAAATGAATATTATAACCTATCCCAGATTATATATTCCTTTGGGGTTATGTATTCCCTCCAAATATAGTGACATTATCATGTTGGAAAGAGTATTATTATTTATTCTTATCACATGACTCTAAAATATAATTAAACTCAATTGCAGATAAATATGGAACAAATATTCTAGGGCGTCACATTATACTTCTTAAATTTTTGAAACTTCTTACGCCATTAGGAAGGGTATTGTTGTAGATGATGTGTTGAGATGAAAATTAACCACAAATTCCATGAAGGAATAAATAGAGGTGTGGTCTCTAGAATGTTAATATGAGGATAGGAACATTGGTGTAGAATAGTTTTGTGTACAGGTGTTTTATTCATTGATAATGGATGAATCACTATTGGATTAGTCTGTTCGGCTGCACTAGGACACAAACACAAAATTGTAATGTAGTAGTTGAATAATTTATGGGGAGAAACCATGATTTAGTGGTCTTGATATCAGATTGGGACATTTTTCTTGTGCGGTAGGATTAGAGTTTCATTTTCCTTTAGTATAGAGTAGATATATGGTGTAAAAAATTATTTATTTTATTTTCACTATGGTTACCCAACATTGTATCATTGAATAAGAAGTCAATATTTTTGAATGGGGATGTAGTGGTTGATTATTGGATTTATTTTCATTGTATATTAATTGATAGGGAATTAATGTATAACATTATAGACTTGATGTATTTTTTATCCCTTACCCATCCCATTATGGAATAGGGTTGAGATTTTTTTTATTGGTTTACAATTGAAATCTAGTGGTATGGATACAAATTTGGTGTCCATTGATCAAATCATAAAATAAGACAATATTTAGACTAATATAGAGTTGATGAAGGTGGAAAAACATTAGGAAATCTTTGTCTGAGTGGTTATGACACTTGTTAGAATTCCCTGAGTAATTATAATTACAATGGAACATATTTCTGTGTCTGTCTTCATAAATATATTAATGTTGTTGATGGGTTCCCATAAAATATAGATCTTATCTCATGAACATTATATTTATTGAAATATATAGAGTACTATCCAAAATTTTGAGTATTTTGTCTTTGATCATGTTATTGATTTTCGTGGACCATGTGAAATGAATATTCCACTGGTCATTTTTTTTATAAATTTTTTTAATGGTATGATTAGGATGTAATATTCATGTATTTGTATATATATAAATATAGATGACTATTATAATTTGTAGTGATGGGATATCGGTCCATAGATATGAAAACCATTTTTCATGGTACAATGGAAATGGTGTAGTTTATCTGGAGTATATTGATAATGGCCCATAGTTTTTATAAATATTAATCAAACTATAATAATAAGACACTAGTGTTGGATATTGGTGAATGTTTTCCTGAGTGTTTCAACTAAAGCGGGGAAATATATATTGATTAATTATGGTATGTTGGAAATTAGTTTTGTCGGCCACATTGAAAACATTTAACACTGATGAAACCTATCATATCTGATTGAATTGATGTCTGTTTTGACATATCTACCTGATATTTTTTATCTAACCAAAATAATTTTTTGTGTATAGATCCATCCCATGTGTTTTCATGCAATGAGGATTATCTTTAGACTAACACCACTTTGTTTTAGTAGAAATTTCATATTCTTCATCACTGAGAGACGGTAATGCAGTTTAAAAATATTTTGTTCGTCTAGGAACTAATTTATTGTAAAATGGATATCCATGATACATGGGAGAGGGAATTTTATATTAATAGGAACTAGACATATTACATTTCATGATTCCATCAATCAGATGGATGTATGAGGTTTGAAATAATTTATGCTCTTGTTATTCTAACAACACATTACTCTTTTACAATGATTCTTTTTTATGATTTAATTAATATCATTGGTTTGGTGTGTTTGTGGGAATCATAGGAATGTAGAGCCTTTAATCATGAAAATGACCTAAATATCAGAGATGAATGTTTATTTGAATTAATAGAGTTTTGGTATAAATGTTTTAATTGATTTGAGAGGTTCTACCCATGTGGGGGGTAATACATGGTTGTTTCCTATTTTTTTATAGGGGTCTTTTTTTCTATCTACTAGGGGATTACACACAATGAAATATGATTAAATACCATGTAATGGTCACCATGAATATTTTATGAAATATTATTTTGGTATGAAATCATTATATGATGAATACTATCTGAATATCATTTATGGAAATGAGGGTTTTTTTAACACAATGACATGAATTTTATGGAAATTTCATTATTCATAGAATAAACAATGTGTTAGGTGATTAAAATAGATGTAAATATCATGAAATGTAGTTACTAGGTCACCATAAAAATGAATTTCATCTCATCAATCTATGATCCCTCTATCTGATGACCAATACCTAACCATAGTCAATTTTGGGTTGTTCCCTTCCTTATAGATCACTTTTTAAAATGATTGATCATCAGGGTTGTGTCATTTCACCTATTTGGCATTGAATTCCATCTTGTCCTTTTATTTGTTATAGTTAATATATTTTAGGAATTTTCATTTCAATGTTTTTCTATATGATAGTTTTTTACCTCGATCCATTGAGTTTTATTTTCATTATTTTTCTTCTGATGGTTTATCTATTGGATTTCGAAACCCATTGTCTAAGGAATCATGTTAAATACCATTTTGAAGAAAATGTATCGATTTAGTTGGTGAATTTTCTTAATTTAAGATTTTTATTGATAAATTCCTTTTATTACTTCATTGATTTTACATTATATGTGTTTTCAAATGTTTTTGAGGATGTATATATGTTTTTATAAGTGTTATTGATTTCAAAATGGATCTAATTGATTTAGAATTGGGTTTTTAGTAACCAATGTGGATTGGAATAGATTTTAAATTTAATCATAAAATTCTGAGTATGGTTTTGAATTTAAAATTAAAATAGTACCACTTTTATAACCCTAGGTTGGTGATGAAATTTAAATGTGCAGACTTATTGTGTTTGGAACCACTAGGAGGTCATCATAGGGATATGAATGGATGGTGGAAAGACAGGTTACCTGACGAATTCCACATTATCCATGTTTTAGTTCTTCATTTTAAGGAATGAAATTTTCCCCTCGTATTGGAACCATGTAATAGTATTTATGTTTATTTATGGAGTTTTATTTAATATTGGATTTTATCATCAATTTTTTCTAACATGTTTTTTATATGGATGTGTCACATGTTATCACATGATAGTATTCCATAGATATGAATTTGAATTCATTCTTTATGATGTAAGGAAATGATTTCATTTAATAACTACCATATAATACATTTTCTTATAGAATATTAATCTATTTAATGAATAATATAGAGGAATAAATATTTTCAAATGGATTGGATTTTTGAAAATATTCAATAATTATATTATTTTATTAAAATAAATAATTGTTCCATTAATGGGATTTTAAATTATATAAACTCTGTAGTGTTATATACTAGACATTATCATCACATCATAATATTGAATATTTTGGATTAATGGAATTTATGGATTTATAAATATTTATTAATGTCAAAATACTTCATTTTCTTGTCTATATTAACAATTGGAAAACTTCTTAAATCACACATTCTTGATTACATTATTCATTCAGTATTTAATGTCTCTAAACATACTATATCCATAACCTTGCTATGAATCAATGATATTCCAATAATATAGTTTGTAATAAATATATTATTAATATATGTTATGTCCGAATGGCCATTATTTGAGATAATTTATTTAATTATACTAGGACAGATTATCATCTATATACATATTGATAGTAATAAATATTAATATATTTATTAAAAGGTAAATATGTAATGTTGGATGATATTTTTAGAGATGTATTTAACATAAAACTAAGTAATTAAATATATGAATACATATATTCATACAAGGAACCCATTATATTCAAAACAAAACAAATTACGCTAGATAACACATCATATCTTATAATGGAGATCATAGAAAATGAATTTTGTGAAATAGGGTATATAAACTTGCATTACATGATTTTTATTAATAATATGAAATTTTAATTCAAACTAATAGAAGATATGTGAAGAGAATATAAAGGTATTTTCAAGACAAGTAAAGGAATATAACAAATAAATGATAGAGATATTTATATTAATTATTTTTGTAGTAGTTATTTTATTAGAATATTTGATTAGTATATTTTTAATTTTCTATTGAAAATAATTTTCCCGGGACATAGAATATTTAGTAATTTATAAGAAATAAAAAATGTAGATGTATATATTTTCATTATATTGTAGAAAAATGTTTTTTTGTATTACTGGATAATAAAAATTTACATTGAATTTGTGATGATGTAAAATTTCACTAAAACATAGCATAATGAATATTATATTGAAAAATAAATATAATGATACAAAAAATTTCAATTTCAACAGAGAGCATAATATTTATAAGGTCAAATAATTTTATACTTCTAAGAATCATAAAGCAAAATAAATTTACTAAAAATTAATAGATTTATAGTATAATGAATATTTAAGAATATGGGATGACATAAATTCACATTCATGGAAGGATAAAAATATTTAGGTAAGTTTTCTATATATATAGTCTAATTATCTAAGAACAATGATATATTCAGATTATATTTTTTTGTATCTAAAAATATTGATATCTTCGAAAAATAAGTATTTTGGGAGTGTGGGTTTTATATTTTTAATAAGTTATATAAATGAAAAATCTAAATTTTATTTATATTAGATTGACATGTAAGTAATATTTCACCCATTTTATTATGTACATGTTTATTAATGTAAAAAAAAATTTCTAGAGGATTTTAAATAATAAATTTTATATTTAAATGATTGATCATTAAATTTAATGGGTTATTTACATTTATTAAATTACACATAAATAATTATATTTAATAGACAATCAATCAACTACATTAAACTTGAGAAAATGTGTAGTAGAAATTAAAATTTACATTTATTTAAATGAATATGTAATGGGCGTGTGTGTGAATTTTGAAATATGTTAATATGAGAAATTGAAATTATAATTGTCATAAGTTATTAATTTTATATCATCTACTAAAATTTAAAAATCTCCCTTGGTTTCCTTATTTAAATTATTTATTTTCGAATGGATATTGAAATTTAAATAAAAGTATCACATTGGAGATATTATAAATTACATAGAATAATTTTAGTGATTATTTGTTAAATTATATGGATAGAAGTTGTAATTTCACGAACAAAATTTGAATAGCACGTTGAACTATACAAATGTTTTTTGAATTATGATGGACTTGAGAACCAAATGTGTTTGAGGAATATAATCCATAGGATTCATTAATAATAATATTTATTTAATATATTATTTCATTATATTTTTTTTATGTTACCATAATTATAATTTGACATGGAGTCAATATGAATATGATAATTTTAAAAAAATAGAGAAACCACATAAGGATAATATTTTAGTCAAATATGAGGCTTGTGAACAATATTTTATTGCATTCATTTATTATTATTCTATAAATATATAATCTTTTTGATAATTTATTATGATGTTATTCACTGATTTTATCAAAGTGATTTATTTGTATGGATTTGGCTTTGGATGGTTGATTAGTAGAACGAAATTATGATGCATGATTTTACTAATGACATGTATAGCGACATTACCATGAATTTTTAATATTTTGTTGAAATATTAGGGATTTCTTATTTTAATATTTGAGATTAATAATAGAGTTTATTATATAAGAAACATGCCTATATAGTGTAGAAATATATCCTAAATATCTATGATAACCATTATACAATTACATGCATTACCTTTATATCAGTCAGGTCTCCAAAAAATTCTTAATCATATTCTGATAGTTTGATCATAGATAGGAATAGCCTCATTTTTATCATAGTATCATTATTTTGATTCATAAACCCTTCCTACGTAAACATATGAAGGCAATTCCAGCAATAAAATTGTGGGGAAGATACATAAAATTGAGTTAATATTGAAGATAAAATAATGTTCTAAAACTGAATAAAATCAATTTATAACAAAGAATATGCCTCCAAATTACAATATATACATTATGATGATTAAATTGAGTTATTATATATTATTTAAATAAAATTTATAAATTATCAAACATTAATCAGTTTAACCAACCTTATTTATTCTCTCATAATTAACTAATGCAACCAAGTATAAATGTAATATGGGTTTTTCATTAAGGGTATGTCTACAATGAAATATTATAAAATAAATAACATTATGTCTACTTATAATTGAAATTAATTCATTTCACATCATCATATGATAATATGACTTTGTAGACTCCTCATGTGCCGTAAGAATAAAATTCATAGATAAAATACTGATATATTGATTTTAATTAATGACATTTCAGTTACTCAAATTTTATAAAATATGATTTATTTTTTAGAATTGTTAGGTTAAATTTTCTAGAAAATTACATTAATTACTATGTTATGAAAGAAAAATGATAAATTAATCTACGATAGTGTTGGATTGATTGAGAGAAAGGATACATATTAATTTTATTTGGCCAAAGATATAATTATGTATTACTATATATTATATTTCTCAATTATGAATAGTGATTCATAATATTCTATATCCCATTTAGAACACCAGTCTTGATTACTGATTATCTTTCATCACCAGTTTTTGGAAAAAGAAAACATTAATATATTTCCTAAATTTTCCATATATGAATTAATTATGAACATTTAACAGAAAAATATATGTAGAGTTGATATATTATGATACAATATAATCATTTAAGAATTACATGAATCCATAAGATTTCCCTAAAATAATTTCAATATAAAAATAATATGTACAAAATTCCTCATCTGATCATGATTTTAATGAACTCTATGTACTTATATAACTATATGAAGAACCATTTATATTATTATACAAAAAAATAAACATATAACATCAATAATTTAATTTTTTTTAAAAAGAATCAAAATTAATTACTCTTTGTACTAGTCTATTTTTACTTCTAATTCATTATAAAAATATATTTGTTAATATTTATTTTCTTCCAAATAACCTTTATAAGACTTACTATGTTTTTTAAGAATTTAAGGATTATATCTTCACATTACTAATTGACAATGATACCATATGTTTCTATGACATTTTATGTATTTTTTTCACATTGGATATCTTTCATATAATTATATTATATATTTTATTTAAAATCATTATAACTAAAATATATTTCATTGTAATGGTGTATGACAACATGACCCATGAAATTTCAATATTGGGATTTGGAGTTGTCCTAGAAGATTCATGAGGTGGATTTAGTTTAGTTTGGTTTCATAGTAAAAATATAGTAGTAAATCCACAACATGAAATAGGAATTCACATCATAATTTTTTTTCATTTCATGCTTTAAATTAACAGCATAGGTTCATGAGTGGTGTTTTATAAATAATAGATTAATGATATGTACTATGAATTCAAAACATAAATTATTTCTGGTTGATGAACCATAAATTTCAAAGGAATTGAAAGATAAGGGAAACCAATTAACTGAATATACTTCATTGCATATAATGGTATGTATTTAGAAAAAAATCAGGATGTACTTTTTATTAAAAAAATAGAATCAGGTGGTGACTATGATATTAATATTTTATATTTCCGTTAATCATAATCTCAGTCACATCATCTGTAGGAAATATATTGGGTTATTCATAGTTGAAATTGAAGGATCAACCATTCCCTTTTATCTTCTCATTTTCATTTGGTTGAAAATGATGATTATCTATCGTCTGAGGTGAGTTATCATATATCTCACATATTTCCATTCATCCATCTTTTACAGATTAATATTCATGATTGTATTTATTTTTGTTTTTTATGGGTTCTACATTTTTTACCATATAGTGAGATTTATGGTGATATAATATTTCCTGGTGTGGTTGTGGCTTCTAGTTCGGTTCTTTTTCACCTTGGGGTGTGAAGTGAATCAAAAAAAATTTGGGTGATGCAGTCCTCCTAATAACCCACATTATGTGAATGTGTGGGGATATAAGGAATTTCCCCTCCATTTTTTGGATTTTAATTGAAAACATAAAAAATATTTTTAATTGGATAAATTTGATATTGATGTATGATGGGAGATATCAAAAGATATTACTATTTTAAGTTATTTTTGACATGTTATGTATGCTATTTTACATATTGGATTACAAAAATGTGGGGAGATTTATTTTTTTAGTTTTTTTATCATATATCAAAACTTTTTTTTTATTAAGTATATAATGTAATAGTGATAATGATAAAGAACATATATGTTTATAATAAATTTATTTAACATTTAAATATAATTTGTGTTATAATTACCATGTTAAATACCGATTAGAAGTAGTCTAATACCCTGAATAATGATCTTTTCTAGAATTCGATTATATGTGTAGTTTTGTACATTTCATTCTAATTTGATGTAATATACTTTTTATAGATAGAGGATATAAAGCCTAGTATTTACTATTTTGTGAACAAGTGTATTTTTTTCAAGGGTTCTGATGTGGGTAGTAGTGTGGGGGTTCTGTAGTGTTCGGGTCTATGTGAGATTATTGAGTCTATTATAAGTACATGTTTGTTGTCCAGTAATCTATTAAATAAATTTAAACACATAAATATAATGAAATAGGTTGGAGAGTGAATATAAATTTGTTGGATACTTAATTTTTTTAATCTATTATATAAGATCAATGATAAATGAATGGGTATTATAAATGATAGATAAAATTTTTTATTTAGTTTTATTAATAAAAAGTAGTTATATATAGAAAATGGTGTATTGTAACCCCCTCTTCCACGATCTTCCATCAATAGTGAAGATATATTCTATTAGTATTACTAATTAGTAATGAGAATGTGATACATGATTATGGTAATTAATACCAAGAATAGAGAACATTTTTTTTAAAATAACATTTATGATAAAATACTATTTGGTTAATAATGAGATATTTGGTGTGAGGGACTACATTTCATTTATTGTGATGTGAATTCGATGTGATGTGATGAAGAAAATTTTTAACACTAAATGATTGATATTGAATTGATAGGGTATGGGGGGGTTGTATACTAGCCCACATCATAGAAGGAATTATGTGATGTGATATTTATGGAAGGTATTGAAAAATAGAATGCTTCACATTGGGTTGTAATAGTTGATAATAATTGGGGAAGTGGAATCAATGAATATTTTTTATGATATTGATATTATATAATTATAATATATTAATATTTGGTGAGAGAGACTTGGTAAGGATTCTATATTTTAGTTTACCTATTTCGATTCATGTTTTATTTTAATGTTTTTAACTAGGGTGATATATAAATCCTTTCATATGTGTACTATAGAGATTGGGTATGACACTATTTTCTATACTTATACGTACAACCCATGTATGTAAAATGTTTTTCAAGATTATGGGGGGAATTTTGGGTAATATATGGACATTAATATCATTGGATGGAGGTTTTTTTGAGTTGATTCTATAAGATTCATTTTTTTTATTTACATGTAATCATTTACAATATATTCTATCATTTTCCATTCATACAATGTATATTTATTTTTTAAAATTTTTATATTATAGTGTTGTTTTGTTTATTTTTGTACCTATATCAAAAACCCATATTGTAATTTAAGTTAATTCCATTTATGTATGAGCTTTTTTAACCCATAATTCATGACACTTAAATCGGTTCAAGTAGACATGGGACCTGATGATCATTTTCTATCATTTGTCATTACTTTTCCTAGAGGGATACCTCTTGAGGGTGGGGGTCATTACATTATGCTATGGATAATCTTCTCGAGAAATCATTCTATAGATTTTATAGATATTAATTATTTTGAACTCATTCCAATGATCATAAATTACATGTGGCTTTGAGTAATTTAATTGATGAAATAAAAAATTGAAATAATTCAATCTAAAAAATATGGAACATTCTTGAAGTTAATGTCTTCAATGAAAGTCTATTTTTCCAAATGGTTCAAGAATTATTATTTTTTCCAATATTATACAACATGAAATTCACTCATTGATATTTGAGTTAGTTTTATAATTCATAGTGCCATAACCCATTATTAATATTACATTAATGAGTTAAATAATTTATCTAAATAGAACAATATTTAGATTAGAATCAAATATAGAAAATAAGAAACAATATTATTATAACCTATGAAGAAAATAAATTGTGATTTTTTATATATCCCCATTTGGATGAAACCAACTAGATTTTAGATATATATTCAATGACGATGTGGTTGGATAGATAAAGTATTATCATGTATCCTCCAACTATAGATGTGTAAAAAAATAATGCTTCATAGGAGGTGAAATATATATTTCATAGATTATAATTAAACTTAATAGTGAATTAGATATTGATATCTTATTTTTCAAGATACCCATAAATGTTGAAGATATATCCACCATCCAACTCATTTTTTATAACACACAATTATCAAAAATAATTATTATTATCATGAAAAAAATAAATTATAATAACAATCTTCAATAATGATAACAATTATTAAATATTACATATCTATGAAATATCATTACCTATATTTATGGTAGGAATCTCCATTGAAAACTTATTATTAGTTATTTTTACATCTTCTGATTTAATAACATCACCACTATATCTATCACATTACTAAGGAAGGTCATTTGTTATAAAGAACATTTATATCTATGATTGTGTTTTGTAGAAAATATATCAATTTATATTTACTCAAATATTAATTTTATTTTGTATAATCATATATATATTGTTGGAATCCTTACACATCATACATTGATATAAAATTTAAATTCCATACTACTTACACAATAAGGCAACACTATTTAAATATTTTCTACAATGTTTATCCTCTTCTAACACATGTCACTTTAGAAATCATGAAACAGATTCAGAATATCCAAATTTATTATTACTGAATTTGATAAATTATATGAACTCATAGTATGATACACCAATCTAGAAATTATAATATTTCCTACAATCATCGATAAACATTATATCTTTTATGATTCATATGAAAAAAAATCATACCATACATACTTATACATCATTACAGCCAAAATTAAATTCCTAAATAATTTTTTAATATGAACCAACCTATGATGATGTAGAAACTATCCTTCCATTATATTAAATGTTTCATTGACATAATAAGTTTCTCAAATTTCTAATCATTTGGAACAAATGAATTTCAAATTTTTATTGGAATTAAATTATTTAATTTACACCTACATTATTTTTTATGAAATAATGATCTAAAATCAACCCTTCATGAATTCTATTATATTTAAATCATAGAAATAAATTTCACTATTAATTAATTTTAAATACATTAAATTGGAATCCAATAGTTATAGATCATGTAATTTACCTTTCAATATATATACATATTCTATATTAAATTAGATCATTATTGAACATTTATATTGTAAGGGAATTCTCTATACTATATTCCCTCTAATATATGACATTTTCCAAAAAATATTAATCCAAAATTTTCACTAATTATAAAAATTTTGTCATTCTACAGTGAAGTGTATTTGAAATATTATATTAAACTATGATCAAAAAATATGTTCTTTCAAATATATCATTAGAATATTTATTCTGTAGGTTTACCATATAGCATGTATTATATAATATAGTAACCAATAATTCATTGATTCCTAATGCGATGCCAGCTATAAAACAATTATATTTTTTAATCAAATAAAAATACTACCTATCATAGTTCAATCCATGACATGATGAATTCATTAACATGATCTACCATTGATATACATTTGACCACAATTTGGATGAATAGTATCTACAAAATTAAAAAAATATCTTTATTTTAGTATTTATAAAATTTTATATCATTATTGATGTCAATTTGTAAAATAGATTCACTTGAAATGTATTTTTTTCTTTAATCCAGATATAAAAAATATATACAATAATATGGTAATTCTATTCATGTAAATAGAATTATTCATTTCCAATTACATCTCATTTAAAATCCTTACATATACATTTAATATATTTTTAAAACAATTAATATTTACTTCTAATTTGGTTGATTTAATTGTATGATATATTTAACATTTCCATTTGGACTATGGAATTTTTTCTAAAAATTTATTCAATACAAATAAAAAACAAATTAAAGGCACGACCTGGGGAAAATAACATCTATTTTTTATCATTATATCAATGATACATCTTTTTATTCGCTATCATATATTTTCAATATCTACCTATAGTTTATGATTTTAATAAAAATTTAATATATTCAATTATAGGAATGAAATATTTTATGAATTTGGTTATGGGATGTAACTGTATGATCCTGATATTTCTAGAGTAATCTGAGTCAAAATGATAGGTACCCACCGGTAAAAATTTCTGAATATTATGTTTGGGTTATAACATGAGGTCTGTTTAGTTAAAAATATATATGAAAATGGTGGGTTAGGGTTCGTGCATGGTTATAGAAAATGGTGCACCATAGTGCATAAAATTGTTTTTCGAAATTAATTATACATAACAATTTAATCCTAATAATTCTTAAACACCCTAATTAACCGAAAATTCAATTTCATTCTTCTCATGGTACCCTTTAACATTTTTCGATATATATGTATCAATTCTTTCCCTAAATAAAAAATTAATTCTGAATTAGTGCCTAGATTTATGATAATTTTTCCCACAATACGTGATTTCTTCTCACAAACTTCTCTCGCTCATCCCTTATATCACATTCGGTTTTCATATCTTGGTTTTGATCTAGGTTGTTGGAAATAACAGTCCATTTGTTGAATTTTTAGTGATTTTAATATTTATTATTATGTGTTATTATTATCTAAACAACCTACCATGGCAGATTCATATATGTTTTGTTGGTTTTGTGGGAAAAGGGTGGTTACATCAGAATTTAGGCCAAACTGTATGCTGAATTCTATATTTAAATACAATGTATGATTCCTTTATAACTCATTTTTTTTATCATTTTTCACCTATTAAACTTCCATCATGGAATCCCATGAGCTATTAATACCACCACATCAATTTTTACCCCTTATAAATTCATAATCATGGTTGATTGGGTTATTTATTCAGGTATTGGGCCAACCCATGAGCTAATTATTTGTTTGAAAAAACATATTTTCTTAAATTTATAAGATATTCATTTTTTAATATTTTTAAGTCATTAAAATATTCAATAGAGCCCAAAACACCTATGTTTTACCCCCTGTTCTAAATTCTTTCGTCGGACCTCATATTCATCGGGGATTTGGGAATCCTTCCTCAAGGATTCTAAAATCGTCCAAATTTGAAAAGATAATGTAATTGTTCCATAAATAATTATTTTTTAATATTTTAACCAAAATATTCATTCTCTTGTTCTTTAAATCCTATGTAGACACTCCATTTAGTACCAATACATTCCCTCTCTTTTCATTTGGGTCTGTTATTCATAGGTTTAGTGTTTATAAACCCACAGATGGTGTTATCAGGTGTCTTTTTCCATTCCTTATAGGTTTTGAGGTTGTTTCTCAAAATAACTACCGTTATAATTCATGATTCATCGATTTTGCGATGTTTTCACAATAAATATAAGCTATTTTATGTTTTTAACCCCTTTTGTTAATTATTTTGTGAAAATTGTGTAATTTTGGTTAATGTGTACACAATAAGTGTTGGTTTAAAGATCTATTTTCACTCCCACATAAAGTATAGTTTTTTGGACATTTTTAGCTCATCAATAAATATTTTTCATGAAAATTTTGTTTTATAACATTTTATGTTTTAAATATTCATTATTTTATTAATTGTTGCACGCCTAATTTTCCAAAAAGTGATCAGTTGGATTTTGTGTGCTCAAGTTTATATAAAATGATTGTTTCTTCTAATGAAAAATTATTAAGGAATGTGAATAAATGTTTCTGCGATCCTTATGTGGGTTCAAATATTGTTTTGGATTCCATAATTTTGTGAGTATCAATTTTTATGGTGTTTTGGCATGTGGTCTTGGTAAATGGATTGTTCGACACCATTAAAGAAAAATATGTGTTTTAAATGTGAAACATTTGTTTTTTTGGGGTTTATGTATACCAAAAAATTCTTACAAATGTGTGTTTATTCCTTTTAATGAATATTGTAATTGGTTCTTTTTATTAATGATGCTATTGTGTATAATGCTTAAAGGCTTGTTTTCCATTTTTCTTGTAAAAAATGTTTTAATATGTACTTCATGTTGTTTAATTTGGTTTTATTTTATGGTCCGTGAAATAATTTTTTAAATTGTGTTGGGTCCCCTAATCTTTTACGATATGTTATTGGTGGGAGATTGGATGAAAAATATTATTTTGGAGAGGAATTTATGTGCAAAGCCTAATAGTACTACTTGAAATTGTATTATTAAAATTTTATGAAGTTTGTTGATCTGTGAAAGAATTGTGAATCATTCATGTGGGTTGTTTGTGTGAATATTATTTGGGAATAATATTTTTTGGTAAATGTTTATTTGATAATATTTTGATCGTTATTGTGCACTGAAGGGAAACTGAGGTACAAAGGTGAGAGGACGTGTACTAGTATACTAGGGATAAAAGTTTTTTCATCCTCATTTCTCATATCATGGTTGACGTTTAAAAAAACTATTATATGATGATGATGTTTGGGACTACTAGGTTATGTGTATTTTATCCATAATTTTGGCTTCTAAAAGGGAAAAAATATATTTATGGTTACTTTTACACCAAGATATGATGTACCGGTGGCTCACAACAATCTAGTGACATGCAGAGTTCCTGTGACTACTGATCATGGGATATATTGTATTAAATATCATAATATAGTATATTTGGAAGAAAAATCTCATTATCATGTATGTTTTATTTAAAATTTTATATTTTTTAAAGAGTCCCTCTTGAAAATTGTTTTCATTTTGAAGATGTATATCATTAAAAGATGATATACAATTCTTGCTTATATAACATGACTTACTTTTTCCTATATAATCTATTGCATTGAACCTAGTATGTAAAAAGACTTTTATATATTTTATTTCAAATAAGACATTGATATTTTGTTTATTTTAAGTGGATATGCATTGAAAATAGATTATCTGGATAAACTAATTAGTGTTATTAATCATGCTTATAATCCTCTTATATTCATTATCCTTTGTGTGGGTTTCATCTTGTGTTTGGTTGCATTGATAGAAAGAAGATAAATTTGTTTTGGAGTGACTATAGATCTCACATGGAGATATTTGTACATCTGGTCTGGTTGGTTTAGTTGTTTCGTTCAGTTGTACTTTCAGTTTTTCATAAAAAGGTGGTCGGTTACATTTTTATATTAATGTGTGTTGGGACGTCCTTTCAATCTTCTATATGGATTATAATTTTTATTTCATGGAAATTGATCCCTTTTTTAGTTTATTGATTCCCACGGTGCTCGTATCCATCCTAGGAGGATCCAAAATGCCTTTTTGGACTTATCGTGGTGCGGTCCGACTGACCGGTTCCTAGTCAAATCATACTGGTTCTTGAAAAAATGATATCATAGGAAGTTTTTCTCTTAAGAAACCTTTATTTTTATGGATCCCTTATTATTTGAGTGTTTTTAGGTATATTTAGTAGGATATTTGGGACTTGAGTGGTAAGTACGATAAGATCATCGTGAACTCTTTCTCATTCTGATCATTGGGATTCCATGGGAAATATGATTTTTTTAGTTTTATTGGTTCTTTATTATTTTTTGGTGTTGGATTATGAATATTGGAGTTTTACAAATAGTCTCCATGAGATTAAAGGGAATAGACTGATAATTAGAGCTGGGGAATGATCCTGAGAAGGCTCCCTTCGATAGTGGTGTTTTTTGAATGTGGCCACAAACCATGTGGTCATGGAACCCAACGATAATAGATCCCTTTTGGGGGTATCTTGGACCTTAATTGAATTGAAATTTTTTCTTAAAATCCACATATTATAATTGAGGAATTTTTTGGTATAATTAATATAATAATGGTTTTGTAATGATTGGTTTTGTGAAAAAAATTTGGGAATTAAATGAAAATGATTAAATGAGATTTTATTTTCCCTAATAAAAACACGTCATTCTTTTTAATTAAATATTTTTATAGTGAGAAATATTTTTCGAGGATTCTGAAACATTGTTTTTAATGGGGACTTTTAGGATGATTAAATTCTTTTTAATCTAATAAATTTTATTCTGAAATTGGTTTTGAGTGGTTGGTATATTCATAGAAACTGTATCGGTCTATATGGCCATCAGATTATAAAAATATATGTTGTTGAATTTTTTGAAATGGGATGGGGTTTTTGAGAGATTCTTGGTTGTTTATAATGATGTTTTAAATGATGAAGGATAGGTTTTTAAAAAAATGGTTCATGTTGAATTTATAATTGTTTTGTGAAATCTAATAATGATTTTGACATGGTTGTAAGCGTTCCTTTGGAAGGTATATGATTTTTGGAATGATGTTATTTTCATTTAGCCTATGTTGTTTTAATATGTGCTCACATTCATGGTTTTAAGGATATGTGAACTGATGGATAATATGGAATGGTGGTTGGGATCCAAGTGTGGCATGAAATATTTATGTCAGTGATACTTGTTGGAATACCATTAGAAACTGTGGAAATCCACAATGTTAGTTTGATTTTCAAATTTTTTTCAAGATAAAAAATTGTGGTATTTTTTTATAAATAGATGGTTGTGTGTCTGGTTTTCCCAATGTCTTAAAAGTGATTTTTGTTCAGTATGATTTCTTGTGATAAAAAATTCAACCTCTTATTCTCTATTGGGATGGGATCTTAATGATGGATCTGTTTTGGAGTAATGTTACATGGGATTATAAAGTTGTTTGAATGATTTGCTGTGGAATTGAATGGTTCTCCATTGTAATGATTTCTATTTGACCTCCCAAAGTATTCATTCCAAGGGTTAAATCCATCTTATTTAATGATACCTCATCATGTTTGTTGGAATTTAGAGCTACATGGGCTTTGATTAATGTGCCAATCTTTTAGGGTGACACCCTCAGTTGTGGATATAATGATAGGTGGTGATTATTTGTTTAGTCGTGTTCCTTATCCATTATTCTTTGTGTTCATAGTGAGGATGAATGGTTGTGTTTATCAAAATTTAATTTTTGGGGATGGTGTTTTTTTACTATTGAGCTTCATGGTGTGATGTGATCCTTAGATCCTAACCATAGAACAACATATGATTCAAACAAAAGGTCTCAAGCCATATGACTTAGAGTGAATCATTTCCCAGAGTCAGGAAATCTCAAGAGGTGTGCGGATATCGAATAAGATCTTGTATACATGATTTTGGTAAGGTATTTTCTATGTTTCCATTGTGGTTTCTCAACACTATGAATTTCCTCTTCATGGAAGGAGGATGGTGTTCTTACCCCTCACACAATGTCTATGGTTGTTTTTTCATGGATGTGGGTTTCTGAAAAATTACCATATGTGCACCACTTATGTGAATTTGGTGTGGTCTTGGTTTTACCAATTTGTAGCTTTATAGTTTTGGGTTGTTGATTTTTTTATTATTATTTTTCAGTGGCCTAATGATTGGGTCCCCTTCTCTCCCCTCTATAGTTGGTGGGGGTCTGGACTCCTAGAAAAAAATATTTTTCCCAATTCATGTCCTCTCCATTTGATAGATGGTGGTTTAAATGTGTAGGATGTGTTCCAATTTTCTTGGGATAATAAGATGTTGTGGGGGATTTTTGTTTATAATTTATGGGAGAGGACCATTCAGAGTTCATGTTAAAGTAACACTTTTCCATTTTTAGTTAGTTTTTAATATTGGGAATATCAACTGTTGGTCTCTTAATTATTTATTTGAAGGTTTTTTCCGATGTTTGTTGTTCTATAATGGTGTTGAGTCTGTCCCCCACCCCAAATTGTTATAAAGTTTGAGTGCTATTTGGATTATTTTGGTCATTTGGATCATAGGTTGAAGAACGAACAATATAGTCTGGGATTGGTTTTAGATTATCGGCTTGATCCTTTAATTGAGTCTTGGACAGTTGTTTTGATTTATTGTTTCATTCCATGAAGGAGAATTAGGTTTCGTTTTGGTGGGTGACATATTCTGGGATTTTTAGTTAGGATTGGGTTGATCTGGAATAACTATTAATTAATCAATCAACTAGAAAGTCTTTTGGCTTTCCAGGGCCACAAATTATTAATGGTGGGGATATTTGTCACACTCGGTAATTGATGTCTTTGTATTTATCTGGTTATTTGGAAATGCTTATAATTTTCTAGGGGTTTTAGTTATTTGAATGTTTTGTTTTGAAGTCCAATCGATGTATAATCATTATAGTAGAGTTTCCACATAAATATTTGGAGTTATCATAGAAAAGGATGGTTACTTCATTATTTGGGCCAAACTGTGATCTCATTTCCTGATTGAAAAAAAAATTAGTTTCTCTTATAAATACTTTTCGTTTTATCAAGTTTTATCCATTAAACATCCCACGTGCCCTCTTCTAAACAATTCAAACCAACATATACATTTAGACCACTTAGGAATTCATTTTCATGATGTTCTTAGGTTGTTTAATTAGGAATTGGGATATCTCATGATCCCACATACAGTTTAAAAAATGTTGATTCATTTATGTCTTATATATTTTTTAATATTTTTTTGTCATTACACCCCATAATAGAGCCGAAAACCCCTCGGCACACCCTATGATCCAATATCATTCTTTGGACCTCGTATTCACTGGGTATTTTGGGGAATTTCCTCATGAATTATCAGATCTTCTATATTTGAAAATGTAATTTCATTATTTCATAAAATATTTAATATTTTTTACACCTTTTCACCAAAATAAGCATTCTCGAGTTCTTCAAATCCATTGGAGCCTCTACAATGTGTCCCAATATGTTACCTCTCCTATAAGGGTGTGGACCTAATGGAAGATAAATAGTTCCCTAGTTACCAAGGAGAGAATTCATCTCCTTTCCCCTTCTTCCAAATTTTCATTTTTCTATCCTATGACATGATCACGAATGACCCAGTGTTATGTTATACCATTATTTTTAATGTGGTTTTTTATTTTTTGGGGATAGTATTCATAGGTTTAGGGATTATAAAACCTCGAATGGTGTTATCAGGTGGGTGTTTCAATTCAACCTTTATTTTGTGGTAGGTTATCTCAAGAACTACATTTATAATCCATGATTCCTCTGTTTCAAGTATTTTTAACATTCTATGTATCCCTTTTATTGTTTTTTACCATTTAGTTTAATTATTTGCTTTTTGATAAGAGTAGTTTATGCCTTGTTTTGTAAAAATTATGTTGTTTCCGATAAATTGTGTGTATTTAGTGTTTTTTAAATGATCCACTTGATTTCACAACAAGCATATAATGCTAATAATATGGTTTAGATATGAAAATAATTTCATGTAATGAATTTTTTGTTTTATATCATTTTTAGTGAAAATTGATTTTTTATTAATTATTGTTTACCTCATTGTCTTGAATGTGGCCTGATGGATTTTGTGAGCTCAATGTGATATAAAAATATTTCATTTTCTTATGAAAAATAATTGAAGAATGTGAATTTATTTTTAGGTTACTTATGGGAATTGTAATACTGATTTGGGTATTATAATGAAGTGAGTATTAGTTTTTAGGGTGTCTTGGCATTTGTTCTTAGTAAATGGACAGAATTGCACCATTATTGAAAAGGATGGATTTCAAATGTTTAACCAGTTCTTCTAAAGGGTTTATGTGAATTTTATATTTCTTCTAATGGTTTGATTATTACATTTTGTAAATAGTATAATTGGTTCTTTTGATAAATCTTGTTTTTGTGATGAAATCTTAAAAGCCCATTTGGAATTTTTCTTGTAAAAATGGTTTTCATCTGTACATCATGTTGTATCATTTGGAGCCATTTTATGGTTCATGAAACAGATTTATTAATTATTCTAGGGGCCAAAAAATTTGGTTTTATATTAAAATTTTGGTTTTTTGGCCTTAAAATAATATATTTGAATGTATTTTGTGTGAATATCATCGTTTTACTTTTGGAAATTGTGTCATGAAAATTTTAAGTTGATTTTTGATCCATGACAGAAATGGGACGCATTATTTTTATATTATTGTGTGTTTATGAATTGGGAATGTCATTTTAATGAGAAATGAATATTTCATAATATGTTTAAATATATTGAGCTCTAATGGGAAAACCAGGTATCTCGTTGGGAAGACATGTACTATTATGCCAGTTATCCGGAGTAGTTTTTTCAATGTTTCATGTAGAAATATTGAATATGAGAACAATAAATAAACAATGATGATGATTTTGGTGACCACTTGGTTATAGGTTTTTTATCCATACTTGTGTCACTTCAATGAAAAAAATTATTGTTACTTTTAAACCATTATTTGAGGTACATAGGGCTCATAATGAAATAGTTCCTAGGGGTGTTCCATTGACTAGTTCTCAATGGATATATTGTATTCATCCTCATCCAATAATTTATTTGGCTGAAAAAATAAAGTATCATGTTTGAACTATTTAAAATTGTACATTCACTAAAAAAATCATTGTGAAAATTGATTTTATTTTGAAGTTGAAAAACATTGGAAATGGTTCTATCTTTCTTGTGTGTAAATCCTGAAATAATTTTTTTTGATAATATCAATATAATGGAACTGTGTTTGGAAATAAATATTTTATATATTTTATTTAAAACTGGTAATTGATATTTCTTTTATTTTTTGTGTAAATGAATTGGGAATAGAATATCGGGCTAACCTACTGAGTTTTAATACTCATGATTATAGGTTTCTTCTAATTTTTTTACCCATGTGAATGCTTCATGTTGAGTTTTTCCACCTTGATCGAAATGTTATTCTTTTTTGAGAGTGAATGGAGATTTTACATATTATTTTCTGTTCATCTAAACTATTTTGTTTTGTTTTATCCTTCAGTTTTACTTTCAATTTTTTTGTATAAATGATGATGGTTAAATTTTTATATAAATGTGTATTTAGTTGTCCATTCTATAGATTTTTTATTAGTGTTAATATCTATTTGAAATCATTTATTGTTTACTCTATTGATTACCTTGGTTCTTGTCACCATCCCTGGAGGATTTGTAATAATTTTCATGACTTTTCATGAAGCGGCGCATGGGACTTGTTCAGGGTTGACTTAGGATAGTTAATGACACTCTTCCGTTTTACTTTCTTTTATCATGGTAATCATATTAATTAGATATATCTATTTCTATTTGGATATATATTTATAGTATTTTTAGTCTAGTTCTAATATCTCATGATATTGAGTTTCAGGAATATTGATTTTATCGTTTTGAGATTTTTTTCAAAATCTACACTACTGTGCCACTCAACATTCGAGGATTTCCATTGGGTTATTAGTCATCATAAAATTGATGTAGGTGGTATAATATTATTTTTTATTAATCATGATATTTACATGTGTATTCATTAATTTATTTTTCTATGAATAAATTTCAATTCAATTTATTAATTTGATTTTTCCATGTGGCCAATTGATTTATTGAATTATCATTTAAAATTTATGATTAATTGGGGATTTAGTAATAGGAATAAGGTATTTGAATTTTTTTATTTAGTTTTGGTTTAATCATTCGATTTATGGGCTATCCAATTGAATATTAAATGTGTGAATTAATTACGATATTTACGAAATCATGATTGAAATAATGGACAATTAGATTGATGGATAAATCATTGAAATACATGAATTGTGGTTGAGTTTTTTATGAGACAAAGGGTTATCTCAATATTTATTGTTAATTGGGAAATTTATTATGTGGTTTAAGAAATTATCATGTAGATAATTAATGGGTGAATTAATTTTGAGATATTATGATATGCAATTTATATAATAAATCCAGGGATTAATTATGAGTGATCTAAATAAATAGTTTGAGGTAATTATATGATTCATATACTATAGAATATAACGATTTATGATATGAGATAATTAATATAATATTAATTATTTTATATTGATATCATGAGTTGAGATAATTAATTTTAGATTAATTATTGATATTTTGACGTTGTGAGTATTATTAATTAATTAATGAATTAATTAATTATGGTTAAGGTATGAGTAATACTGTGATGTTTAGTATCATGTGGTATTAAAGTGTCATTGATAAAATTTCCATATATAAAATTATTTTGAATGTAAAAATGCAAATTTAATTTATGTTGTTAAGTGGTAAATGCGTACATGGTCACATAAACAATTATTATGAATGGTAGCATGGTGATCAAATTGTGCGTTATTAAATGTTGAATGGTAACATAATCAATAAATTATGCATTATTAAATTTTAAATGGTTACATAAAAATATTTAATGGTTATTATGAATGTAACTATGTTAATTAAATCATGATACACCCTATGGATAGAATGTATTTTGGCCTAGGTGGAAGCAGGTAGTGATGTGCGAGTGTTCTCATGAACCTGAATGTATATGCGATTAAATATAAAATAACTTATAATGTGATTAACTCTTTATTAATAGATTCAAGTTATTTATAATAAAATTCCATACACAATTATAGGCTATAATTTTATTAGACACAATTTTTGGTGGCCTTCCATGTCATACTCACACCATACCCAGGTTTCCTAAACGACACCCAAAAACACTTTTTCACTATATGGCATATAATGGGAAAGCTCATTGAGATAGATTTATGATTTTTCGATGGGGTTTATTTTTGGGAACAAAAAATGGTTAAGGACCTACTTGGGAGTCATTGGTGTCTTTATTTTCAGTTTTTAGTTTAGAAACATTACACATACACTATCTTTTCATGTTTCATATTCTATTGGAAATTATATTTCCTCCATTGATTATCATGCGACATGGGTATTTCTTCTTGTTATTTATGCATTTAATATTGTGTGTTATTTATTGAAGTCTTTAATATGATTAAAAGAGGATATAGAATCATCAAGATTGACTTATGAAACACTCACTTCTTTTTCAATACCCTCGGGAATACAAGGAGGAGTTCTTGAGGGATTGTGATTGACCAACTTGTGAACCATTACATGGAACCCATGATGCGACATTACAAAGTGGTATCAGAAAAGATGTTGTTTTCATTTTTTCCAACCATTTCGAAATGGTATAAATAATACTAAGATAGTCTTACATTGTTAATGAGTTCATTAATTGGATTTGTAATCCAATGTATGGTGGAAAACCAATGAACATTGGGTTGGATTGTTGTTATTGTAGATTTCAATTATAGTTGAATTTTTGTGCACCGTAGGTGATGTACATGTTGTGTGATGTGAATATAGTTTTGATAATATATGAAATAATTACTCATATATTATAATGGTATGAGAGTAGTGTATGAATGATTCATTCCAAGAACTCATGACTATTTTTTGTGAATTTTATTAGGAATGCACTAAATAACTAGTTTTAGTTATGTTGTTGAACCTATACTGTTTTCCTTACTCTTAAGATTTAATTGAAATGTAGTGCCTACTATGAAATTTGAAGTGTTAAAATGACACAAAAATGAGAATATTTTGATGTCTAAATGGGAAACAATAATAATGAGAGTAAACATATATAACCAATACCTACTCTTACAGTGTAAAAGGGTATTTTTAGCTCCTTGGATTTGATCTTGGTGAGGGTTTGGGGAAATGAATAGTTTTGATTATTAATCTTATATTTATAACATGAATAAAGTTTTTTATGAATTCTATGATCTGTGTTTGTAATTTTAGAGCTATACCTTCATAGAGACGCTTGTTGAGGGGATGATAGGAGGAGATTGATGGAAATGATCTTCCAGTAGTGGAACTTGAGGCACCAGTAGTGTAGGGTGAGGATGCAGGGAATAAGTTCCTAGAGATATTATCTCTATTTTGTTAACATAACAAAAAACACATAGGTAATTTGACTAGATAATATCTAACCCGAATAGGAATTTTCTAATGGAACACAATGTAACATTTACAGGAGAGGGTGGACCTCAGGGAGAGGAATTATGGTTTGTTTATATCATCACAATGCATGACCTATTCTAGGCCCTTTCTGATTAGAGGGAAATATTTTCTACTTAAATGATATTAGGATCCACACATTAATGGTTGTATATTCATGGTTGTTATATAAATAAATATTTCATGGTATTGAATGATTTTGTTGGGAGATGTTCCTTTATCACTTTAATATAAATATGTTTAGATAGGAATGTGAAACAGAGTTCATGAAGCTGACTCATGGGAGATTGTTTTTTATGGACTATCCTAAATTATTCACAAATATAATTTGATTTTCTCAGGAAATAGAAGGATATAACAAATCTTTGGTGACAGGATTTCATGATGGTCTTATGTGTGATATTAAATCATAAATAAACCTGTTTTTATTTATAAATTTTGATGAGTTAGTATATTAGGATTTAATATATGACGGAACATGAGGGAAATTTTTAGTAAAGTCTAGGTTGTTTTAGATGGATGTTCATGGGGTATGACTTCTGAGGTGAGGATGCATAATTATGATATTTTTTTCAGATTTTTGGAAACCAGTGTGGTGAGGGGGATGTCATTTACATATGACATTTCTCACGTGATTATCCAACTTTATATTAGGCTAGACCATTAACGTCTATGTTATCCCTTACCACTAGTGGAGTAGAGATATTGGTACAATATGGAGCATCAAAAAATATTTTTTATGTCACAGTGAGAAATTATTAGTTATAATGGAACTGGATTGAACCAAGTTGTGGGGATGGGTACTTCTTTAAATTTATAGTTGGTCATCTGGAGTTCTGCTCAAGAACTAAGTAGAGGTGGAAGATGTGGTTCTTGAGTGAAAAAGTACAAATATCAGTAGTGTGGTACAACTTAGGGGAGTTGGACTACATCACATAGAAGAGGTAATGAACATCTACAATCAGTGAATGTAGATGTTGTGGATATAACAGAAGGACATTCGATATTGAGAGGTTCTATTTATTTAGCTTCTAGATTTGCTAGTGACTTATTTTGTAAAACATGTTTATTTAATTTTACATTAAATATGTAAAATAATTTAATAGATTATATTGAAATCTACTTCGAAATGGCTTGTGTTGTAGGCAACATTGAGTTTCTACGAAAAAAATCATTAATATTCTAATAATTTAAATGATATAATTATATATCAATTAAATATTGTGATATAAATAGTAAAAAATATATTTTAAATGTTATTTATATTGTTTTTATATAAATTAAAGATATTTATAATGAAATGTATAGGTTTTGTTAAAATAGTTATTTATTTTTGAAAACTATTTTCTAAAAATATCTACTTTTTAAGTCCTTTTGTGAAAAATAAAAAAAAATTATAAACACCTAAAAAGTGAATTTGGTAAAATATTTTTTATTTTATAATTTGTAATATCAAAATTAGCTTAGGCTGAATATTTGGTAGTTTTCTGGGAACTTTAGACATTTGATGAATAGTAAAAAAATACTACATAGTACATAAAAAAACAACATTTTATTTAAAGAATTTTTATAAATTCATATTATTTTAGAGTAAAAATATATACATAAATCCTCTATCAGTAAAATTAAATTCATTTGTGTTTTTTTATAATAAGATTAGATATATATAATTTTACTAAACTTTTTAACGTATTACCCACCTTCTAGACCCATTTAAAAATTTACATAAAACGTATATTTACCGCTTCTATGAATTGAATTTCAAAAAACCCATAGACATAGTTAACATCACTAATTAAAATGTGGTTCAATAAAATGAAAAAAATTATTTTGAATAATAATTGTGCAATTTTATTTACTTTAATTAAAATTAAAAACAATAAGTAAATTTAAAAATAATATTATAATATTATAAAATTACCACAACAGAAGTCCTAATTCCATTAGATAAGTCTATTTCTAACAAAATATACCTTATAAAAAAATTAAGATCATTTTAATCCAAATGGGTTTGTTATGGAATTTATTATATTTTATTTAAAGATGTGTTAAATGTGTTCGATTCAAATTTTATTAACTAAACTATTTTTAATACAGAGTTATAAATAAAATAAATACAACTATAAAAATTAATTTGAAATATAAAAAAATTCTACATGATTTTATTTTATTTATAATTTTTGGACATTATAAATTTAAATTTATTTATGACACAATTATGAGGCAGTAATTACCTTATTAATGAATGATTAAAATAATTGATATTATAAATATTAAAATATATTTAAATTGAATTTTCTAATTATGTCCACGAATTTTATAAAATAATATCACCTGTTAGAGTTGATTCCAAGTATTTTTTCTAGTAATAATGTTTTTATTTCATTCACAAAAATCCAAATACTAAATAGTGTAAAAAATTGTCATAAATTAGTTTTTAAATACATTACTATTTTATTAAATGATATAATATTCATAAAAATATAAGTATTTGAAAAATTACTTATATATTGTTATATATGTCAATAATGGAAAAAATGTGATTTTCTTCTAATTTTATTGTAAATATATTAACCATATAGTATAAAAACACACGAATATGTGGTAAAAGTTAAACTATTTACCTAAGAGTTCAATCTAAGAGATATGGTTAATACGGTGACATAAACATGTCTAAAACCTATTGGTTTAGATGATTTTGACATGTCCCCACCTTATGCTCTTAATAAATAAATTTTTATATATTATATCCCGAAAATCATTTTATAATATGTTGATATTTCAATCATTTCTTAAATTGCCTCTCAACTATCTTATAATGGGGGACATCCCTTTTCTTAAATTCACACCTACAAATCCATTTTTATTAGACAAACCCTCATTATATATCCTCCAAACTACCCTTAAAGTTCTTTTCTTCTTCTCTATACTCTTTATTTAATATTTCAATACTAAAAAAATAATCCAATTCCTTATAGATACTGATATTTTATTATAAATATGGTAAAATAATATTCATTATTCTATCCATACTATAAAGGACAGAGTCACCATACATTCATATATACGGCTTACCCTATCCACGTCGTGATTTAGTTTGTTATTCAATACATCATTATTTTTATGGGTATAATAATGAGTATAATTGATATAAAAAATAAATATAACATGTTAATAATTATTTATATAAATAACTATAATATCTAATTAAACACCATTTCACATTCAATTGAATAATATTGTCGCTCGTGCATACATACATCTTACCGTCCCCATGATGCCATAATATTCATCATCAACGATCACCCTTCAATTTTTTTTTAAAAAATATAAATATTTTAATTAATTATTTGGTATATAAAATTAAATTTATTCCGAAAAATATATATTTATGTAGATGAATATATTTGTATTACAAACATCTATACTATATCATAAAAAATGGAAACAATGTTCAAGCTTATATACAGACTACCGTCTCCCTGAATAGTGTTTCCATTTCATATTTCTATATATTATATAAATTTATATTATACATCTATAAGATAAAAAATCATTTTATTTATTCTGGATATTTTTTAAACCTGATATAATTGATATGATCAAGAATAAAAAGTTATGACACATACGATAATGAAAGTAATTATTACCTGAAATGATAATTTAAACGGGATATTATTATTAAATTGGTATTATAAAGTATTAAATGAATAATATGTGATATTATAAATATTAACATGGTTTTGGTATAATTTTATAACATACTATGGTCCTTATACAAGATATTTAACGTACCATTGAAAAAAGAAATTTACATGGTAAGGGTTAATTCCTCAATCTTATTATTATCCGAGATTGTTTATGTATAAGTATTTAATGGGACATAATTAAAATATATGTCCATTTTTTATAAAAATTATTTGATAAGGAGTATGTTATGGTTTTTTGGAATGTAATATTATTCAAGATCATCATTTTTAATTTTTTAATGACTCATTCTTCTAAATCATCTTAATTTTTTTCCAAGTATAAAAAATAATTTCATTTCGTTATTTAGATATATATAATTATTTTAAATTGATAATTCCATTAAAATGTTTCAAAGTGGTATGGGTCATTTTGATTCAAAAATTTCTTTTAATTTTTTTCATTTATAAATTTTGTGACTTTATAATTATTTCACCAAAAGAGGATATTTCTCTCAGTGAGTTTTACTAATCATTTTACAACTATGTTGACATCATTTGCTGGATGTTCTTATTGATTGAGGTTGATTTATGATGAAACAAGAATCCATATTTTATTTAATGAGTTATGGTATGTTTGATTGTGAATGTGTTATTTTTATAAAATTTCTGGGTTATGGTTAATTTATTGAATTTCAAATGCTAGTTTTAATACAAATTTTTATGTTATTTTTTACCATTTTCATATGAGTAATTAATTGGACATAGTTAGTGACAGCAGGGGCCCTCTATAGCTTTTTGATGCATTAGTAGGAATCATAAGACACAATACTATCTTGGAACAAGGCCTTGACAGAATTTATATTTAGGGTTTTGGAACAAGGCATCGATTGTGTCGTAATGATGTTCAATATTATTTTTTACATCATAATCTTAATAGTTAATAACGATACATGTTACTATTAGAAAAGTAGAATATCTATGTGAATAAGTAAATTAAATTTTTTGATTGATAATTTCCATATTATGATAATGTTTTTGTTTAAAGGGATTGTGTTTCAATTTTATACCTTGACATTAAATTTAATGATTATTTTTGATATTTTCTTCTATATTGTTTATCCTTAATGAGTATATGAGCTCACCAAATTCATATGATTTATATTATAGTATTCCAAGATGTGTATTATGATTTTTCGATAGGGATATTCTAATTGAATAATGGTGTTCTTGAAGGATTATTTATTTTGTGTTTTATGTTAGAAACTATAATGTAATGTTCATGTATATAATCTAAAATTGAAGACTACTAAACCAATCGGTCTTTCAGGACCTGATTCCTAGGAATCATGAAAATGTTTAAAAATAATGCACCAGATCTGGTCTTTTTAGAGCGGGGCATTAAATTTGGTATCAGAGAATGTTTAGAAAGAACCTTGGAAAGCACATTTAGATAAAAATCTTATTAGGAAACATTACCCTATGATAAACATTGAGGATTAATAAAAAAAATCCAATTTTTTTTGGTAATGTATATATTAAGTGGGTTTTCTATGAAATAAATCTTGGTATGGATACATTAAGTGGACATTTTTATGGAATAGAAGTACATAGGCCAAAAATATCTGATAAGGAGTTTCGGTCTTGGCTTGAGGTATCCTAGTACATGACAATGAGCCTTAATGGGAACCTGTTTTGCAACTATGGCAGGAAATTCTTAGGATAATTCACATTTTCCTTAAATACTATCATTAAGGATTTATAAGTAAATATTTCAGTAAATAAACCATTTTTATTGATATGATACTAGATGTCTGAAAATATTCAATTTATGTTTACTAATTATCAGGTTTTTGGATTATAAATAATGTTATGATTTATCCTTATGTATGTTGTGATATAGAAATGTTTCCTTGTAGATGGAATGATAACTCTTACAATACATATGATCCAAAGTGTAAGAAGGATCAAATCATTCATGGTATTAAGAAAAATTTAGAAGGGAAGTAGTCTCTCATGTATTCTCATCGTATGAAGAAATAAAATCATGAGATAATAACATTAGAAATGAATTCTATGAGTCCTATGGATTTGAATGGAAGTATGGGGAGAAGGGGATGTCGAAGAAAAATATGGATAAAGGGATGAAGTAAAAGAAGGATTTTACCACATTTGATAACTGTGGAAAGAATCAACATGGTAAATTCTTAAAGGGAATTTGAGTAGATTATATGTTTGGAAAAATGGACTCCATGTACATGATTGTAATGGTATGATAAATGTTTTCAATTCATAGGGCTTCTTATAAAATGATATTGGACACTACATTACTCAATGCCCTAATCATTTGAGTTTTCCCAAAATGATGAAATTCGACAATAATAATGTTGTTATACTACCACAGACGAAGAGGAAAAATTAGTGTTCTTTTATTTTTAATAATGAATTATGTCATTTGAGTATTGTATAAATGATTTTAATGTTATAATATATATAGATTATATAATGATTGTACTATAGTACTATTTCATTACTAATTTATGATTATGTGGTACTAAGAAATGTAACTCAATAGAAGGATAATCTTTTTGGGAAATATATGGTTGAGATAAAGATAAATCATAAAAAAGTCCTGAGGCGGAGTTAATGATTTTGAAATTAGAGATTATTTATTTTGATAACTTATATTGGATATTATTGACTAACATAGATCTAATTAATGGTTTGTTTATTCCATCATTATTGGAGATTAAAAAGTTTTTTGGTTAAAGGTATATATCTTGTATTCAATGATATTCAGATAGAATAAAGAAGTATATACCTTTTAAAATAATATTTTTTGGTAATTCATGTTCATAAAATGTTTTAATAAAATAAATGATGATGGTATTCAAATGTTTTTATGTGATAAATGATATCCTTATTATGTCACGTTGACTATCCTTATATATTTTTGTATTGTGAGATTGGATAAAAGTATTTTGGAAATGTCTAATGGTTTGAATGGATAATGTGTGACATTGTATACTATTTTTTTTAGGTTACAAAATTTCGTAAGAATATTGTTTGGATTAATATAAAATGTATATCAAACAGTTTGGGCAACAACCGATCGCGTCTGACATGTCCATGAGATTTGAACCCACAACCATTGAGCGATAAGGGTGCATCACCTTCCACTGGCCTACGTGATGTCCCAATTTGTATAATGTAATTTTTTTAATGGTCTGACTGAATAAGAATAATTTAATTTTAATTGAACAGAATACAAGTAAGTTAGATAATATATTATGGTGTTTTACTATCTTTTGGAGTGAAAGATGAGTTTGTGGTAGAAACTAGTTATAGGATGGACCTCTACTTGTCGAGAAATATTGGATTTCTATATACATAAATAAAATGATCTCAAAACCAATAATGATCAATACTAATACACTATTTTATGTTGATCCAATGATATTTTAAATCATCATTATAGATTTATGGCTTTGAGGCCCTTAAATTTGCATTTATTCTTCACTTTTTTATGATTGATGAGCTCAATCACTACCTATAAATTTTTAAGTGTTTTCTATAATTATGTGGCAATGATTTCCACCAATGATCCCCTATTTGGAATCCTAATTTTGTATTGAATTTTTTATTTCCCTTTCTCTCTTATTGATACAATATTTTATTATCCTTATTTTTTATATGTGTTTTCCACCACGTTATTTTATATTTTCAAACTTTTAAATTCAAAGAACTATTTCAAATTGTGAGGATGCAATATTTTAAAGGATGGGAGACTGTAACCCCCCATGACTTTAAAGTAAGTTTTTTATTTAATGTAATTTAATAGGTTATATTTCACGTTATTCTATCTTGTTATGCATTATACGCAAGATTGAGCTTCTCCGAAATAACCCATTAGTATTATAATTTTTTAAACGATATAAATATATATCAATTAAATATTTTGATATGAATAGTAAAAAATAAATTGTAAATGTTCTTTATATTGTTTTCATATAAATAAAACATAATTATAAAAAAATTAATATGTTTTGAAAAAATAAGAATATATTTTGAAAAATTATTTTCTTAAAATAACTACTTTTATGTCCTTTTTTGGAAAATAAATTAATTAATTTTAGAGACCCCTATGTATTGAATTTGGTAAAATAGAATTCATTTTTAAATTTGGAATATAAAATTTATCTGATGATGAATTTTTTATATTTTTCTGAAAACATTCAATTATTGATGAATAGTGGAAAATACTTCATTGTATATAAAAACAAAATTTATTATTTTACTAAATATTTTTAATTTAATTTTTTTAAATTGAAAATAGATAAATAAGACCTATATTAGTACAATTTAATTCATTCTAATCATTTAATAATAAGATTAGATATATAAAATTATATTGAATATTTTAACATATTTTTCCAACCTTCTAGGGACATTTGAAAATTAGCATAAAATGTAATTTTACCACATCTGTAAATTTAAATTCAAAAATCTGACAGACACAGTTGAAATAATTTTTTAAAATTTAGTTTCATAGGATAAAAATATTTTTTGGTGAATATTAAATTTTAATTTTATTTACCACAGTTAAAAGAAAATAGTGTAATTAAAGGTAAAATTAATATTATAATTATATAAAATTACCCCAACTCAGGTCCTCATTCTATTTAAAACCTATATTTAGGCCAATATCAACCTTTGGACAAAAAAATCCAATTTTATCCATTTGGGTTTGATTATTACATTTATTATATTTTATATAAAAAGTTTTAAATGTGTTAAATTAAAAATTTATTAACTAACAAATTTTTAATATAGAGTAGTACATAACATAAATAAGAAAATAAATATTAATTATAAATAAAAAATATTTCCATCATCATGGTTTTTTATTTATAATATTTAGAAATTATATAATTATATTTATTTATGACACAGTGATGATGTAGTAATTACCTTATTTATTAATGATTAAGATAATGGATTTTATACATATTAAAATAAATGTAAATTAAAACATCAAATTCCATCCACCAATTTTTAGTTAAATTCAACATGTTAGGTTTCAATCAAAGTCTTTTTTCAAAGTAATCAAGTTGTTATGACTTCACAAAAAATTCTGAATAGTGTCAAAATGGACATAAATGAGTTTTTAAAACAAAAACTATATTATTAAACGATATAATATTACTAAAAAATTAATGATCGAACAAATGTCTTATATATTGTTATATATGTTATTAGTTAATGACTAGAGGTTCTCTTAGAATTTTATTATAACTATGTTAACCTTATAGTGTGAAAATACATGGAGACCTCGTAAAAGATAAACTACTTAATTATGAGTTAAATCTAAATGAATAGGATAATAGGGTGACCTAAATTTGTCTAAATCATATTGGTTGAGAGGATATAGACCAATCCACACTATTTATTTGTAATAATTTATTTTTTATCTATTAGAAAAAGTAAATTATTTTATAAATAATTAATATTTCCAGCTTTTTTGAAAGTGCTTATCACCTTTCATATAAAAGGATACTTTCCTTTCTCTTAAATTCACAACTCCAATTCCAGATGGCTCATACAAACCCCTCACATATATCCTACAAAATAACATTCATTCAACATATAGGCTATACATTTATTATAAATCAATGTTATATAGCCCTTTTGTTCAAATCAAAAGGAAGAACCCAACAAAAAGGAAAATATTTTATCACTAGTTTCAAAGATATGTAATTATTCTACATACCATATCATTTTTATATACATAATATATAATAAATACAGTTCCTTTTACATAATAATATGTTATTATAAATATTTTTCATTCAGATTCATTATTCTATGCATCCTATGAATGACAAAGCCACCAAACACGTGTATGTATGGCTTACCATCTCCACGCCGTGTTGTAGTTTTTTATTCAGCACTTCATTATTTAGATTGTATTAATAATGAGAATATTTTATTTAAATAATAAATATAACATGTTAATAATTATTTATATATAACATAACATCCAATTAGACATTGTTTCTCCATCAATAGAATGATATTGTCTCTCGTGCGTACGTACGACTTACAATTTCCACGATACAATGAGATTAATCTTAAACGATCACACCTCAAGAATTTCTATATATATATATATTTATTGATTAATAATTAGTTGTATGAAATAATATTTCTACTAAACAAATATATATTAATGTAGATAAATATATGTCGATTACTTAATTATATATTATATGTTAATAAATTGTTACGAACGTTCATGCGTAAGTACGGACTACCGTCTCCAAAAAAAGTGCGTCCATTTCATATATCTATCTATTATACATTTTTATACTCAAAAATATATATGATATATAAATAATGTTTTATATTATGGAAGTATAAAAATCCAGATCTATGTGACACGATCATGAAATAACATATTGAAACACGTAAGATAACTAAAGCGATTATTAACAGATATTTTACTTTAACATTTAAATTATTATTTAATAGGTAGTATGAAGATATAAACGAATCATATATTATATGATAAATTTAAATATGGTTCTAGTATAATTTATCAACAAACTATGGAAATTATAATGGAGGAGAAACGTTCCGTCGTCAAAGAGAAATGTACATGTTAAGAGTTATATCCAAAATCACATTATTATCTAAGATTGTTTCTGTGTTAGTATTTACAGGGACATATTTATAATACATGGCCATGTTTCATAAAACCGTTTTCAAAAGTAATATTTTATGGTTTTTTGGAAGATATTATTTATAAATATTAACATTTTAAATGTTTTAATGATGTTTTTTTTCAATAAAAATTTAATTAATTTAAATATTATAAAAATGATTCTAAATTTTTATTTAATGGACATATTTATTTTTTAAATTTTAATTACATTCTAAAGTATCAATGTGGAATGTGAAAATTTGATTCTAAAAACAATTTAAAATTACTTACTCTATAAATTATGTAACATTCAAATCATTTCACGAAAAATGGATATTTCTCTTAAAGAGTCTTATTGATCATTTTCAACTAGGTAAAAAACTTTTTCTGGATATTATTTTTGATTGAGGTTGATTTATTATAATAAAATATTTTATATTGTTTTGAATGAATTATGATATGTGTAAGAGTGGATGAGTTTTTTATACCATTCATGGTTTATGGTTAATGTATTGACAATTCATATGCTTGTTTTATATAAGAATCCTTATGTTATGTTTCATAATTTTCATATGACTAATCCATTAGACATTGTAAGTGGCGGTCAGGGCCTACTATAGCCCCTCGATGCATCAGTGGTTCTCATGAGACAGATTAGCGTCTTCCCACAATTCCATTAAAGAATATTTATTTAGAGAATTGGAACGAGGCCTTTATTGTGTGTTTAAGATTTCTAGCATTATTAATGTCAACATTATGATATTAGTTTTTAATTTTACGTGTGATTATTTTACTATAAAAATATCCATGTGAAAATGTAAATGGAATTATTTTATTTATTATTTCCATATTTTTCTAAAGTTTATGTTTGCAAGGATTGTGTTAAAATTTTATACATTGAAATAAATGTTAATGATTATTTATGATAGCTTTTTCTATATGGATTATGCATTATTGAGCATCTAAGATAACCCCTTTCTTATGTTTTTTCCTAGGATGCCAAGAATTGTATTATGATTATTATACATGGTCATGCTAGGGTAATAATGTAGTTCTCGAATTATTATTTATGTTGTGTATTATGTAATAATATGTTATGTAATATTCATGTATTTATCTATTTTTCATGAATGATAAATTGATTAGCCATTAGAGACATGATTCCTTGTAATCATGAAAATGTATTAAAATAATGTACTAGATCTTGTCTTATGTGGTTAGGGCATTATATATTTTATAATGGTGCATATATTTTCTTTCTCCCAGCATAAATATTTATTATATGGAGTGTGGTAGTGGATTTTGTGATGGGACAATGAAAATATATACCATGTTGGGAGTATGTACTATATACATTTGTTTGTGTTAAGGATTATATCTTGAGATTGGTGAGTGTCATATTCAGTGGAATATCAATATTCGTGAGATGACAATCATAGATCGAATTATGGGTATGGGATGGCTAGTCACATAACAAGCCCCCATGGATTGTTACTATAAGAGATTGACTTCTATGTCTCATAATTGTGTCAATTACATTGTTCATGGATTGTAATGTATCCAGGAAGGCCATGTTGGGACAATTACTCTACAACTATGAGAGATAATTGTCTATGACTATAGTCATTTTCTGGATGTTGGAGGTATAAATATTGTTATCCTTCCACTAGTAGTGGACCAATTTCATGATGTTTTTATTAAATAATTATAATGGATTCCACATAATAGAGATGGTTAATTAACTATTATAATCATTTTGAGGGATGAAGCTATTTCTATGGAACCATAATGACTGGTATTAACATTGCTTTTTGATCATATGACTCATTTGGAGTATATGTATGGATAGGGATTTATATGGATGATTACATCACCCTTAGGTCAGCTGAGTTTATTTTCAAGGAAGGTTGACGAGACTCGATATTGGAATATTGATAACTAGATGATGAACCTGATTATTATGTTTATAAACTACCATATTTGGCATATCAATGACTTATTTGACTAGCGGAAGGGAGATTACATGTTCATGAAGATCAACTTGAGGTTAAGGTATCTTTAGGTGAGATTTTATACATGTTCTATAATATAAATTTACTTCAAAATCATGTTTGGACTATATGAATACATCATAATTCTAGTTGGGTAGAGGAATGAACTAGCGGTGTTTGTAGATATGATTAAAATGATTCCTTCCCATACCTGGATTAGTTTTTGGGAGTATTCATTTATAACATCTTGGTGTACCCCAAGACTCACTTCTATCATTTCGAATATCATGGTAACACCCTATGTATAACGATAGATAATTGGCTATACACCAAGCTATCTGTGTTTAATTTTTGGATTGATATGGTACACTTCATGGGTAAAATGATCTTAGAAGAAGGTGTGTTAGTAGAGCTAGATAATGTTAATGCTGTAGTTTTTTGGGAGTATCCCCAGAATATATTCAATATTTCTAGATTTTTTGGGTCGACCTGGATATTATCAAATATTCCATCCACAATTTTCCCAATCAGAATCACCACTTTATGGATTGACCAAGATGATGATAAAGTTTGATTTGTTGGATTAATGTGATGAGGCCTCCAATTATTTTAATGTGATCATGACATTAGTACTAACCATAATCCTTCCCGATCCAAGTGACGAATATACGGTGTATTGTGATGCATAATGGATTGGACTCTGAGCAGTGTTGATGAAGGGATATCATTTTTTGGTTAATGGGTATTGGTAGCTGAGGCCACATGAATGAAACTACCCTATGCATAACCTATTAAAAGGATGTAGTTTTATATGATGCAATTTATTGGAGGCTTCATCATTTGGCTGCAATTTTTATGGTTTTTAATTATCACAATTGTTTATGTAATATATAATCACAATAATATTGAAATCACCGATAGTAGATGTGGTTGGAGTATATTCTATCATTTGATTTTGTGCTAGAATATACGCATGATAATGTAATTAGTGTGGTCGATGATTTCAGCATAAAAACACAGGTTTTTGTAGTTTATGAGTTTAGTGATCAGTGGAGGATTATGTCTATACAGGGTGAGAAGCTTGTGGTGGTTTAGGATAATCTGATGAAGATGACTCTCATGTCATTTTTAGTCGATTATATGCTTTTGAGATGGATCCATGACATCCATTACGAATATCTAGACTGTTTTACCGTAAGGGAATGTATTGAATGAGGGGGTCACATTTTGATTGAATAATATGTGATGATGAGATCATCTATGTCATGACTCAGGTTATGGTTCCTACAAGAATATGATAGGATCACATAAACAAATTCCTTGCCTCCAATAGTGTGGTACATCCTGGTGTAAAAAAAATTTACAGTGACATATGTTGTTAGTTCTGGTGGCCAGGCAGGAAAAAGAGGAAAGTAAGGTTTTCGACATAATTCTACACCTATCAATAGGTGATGTTGGAGCATCAACATCTTGGAGGTTAGATGTAGTCATTTCCAATTCCAGAATGGATGTTACAGGAAATAATGATCAATTTAATTGTTGTCCTCCAAAAGAAACATAGGAAGAGTGACACTATATGGGTTATTATTCATCAACTGATGAATGTAGGTAATTTTGTTCCTATATGGGAGTCATTAGAAATAGAGTTGCTGGATGATTTTTATGCTTCACAGATAGTTCATTTACATGGAGTAACTTATAATATAGATTCAGATATAGAGTCACACTTCAATTCAAGATTTTGGTTGGACTATAAAAAGGAATAAATTACACATGAATTATTGTGTATGACCATTCACCAATGGAAATATGGGCGGTTGAAGAATACTATACAGTTAAATGGGGATTTGTTGATAGCATCTGTTATGTATATCATTGGGTTTTTGGTGAAGAACATAACTTTAGTGGTGTTTTACTATTACAAAATTTATCATGAAATTATAAAGATTGAACAATATGAAGCTAATTATTGTAGTCCAGGTAGATCACCACTATAGTAGATGAAGGTAGGTTATTCAGGGATATTGGGATCGAGTCTCGTTCCAGAGACGTCAGAATAGGTGTTGCTGATTCAGAATGATATTGATATCGTTCAACGAAGGAATATGACATATCCTAATAGAATCCAATTACCCATGGAGTTTATAGCAGTTGAGCATGTATACTATAATGTTTCTTCTAGGCTGGGTAACACAGGATTTGAAAAAAAGGAAATGTTAGCACTCTGGCTCATTGTTAAATTAATGTTAGTTGAGATAATCAGATCAGTGGCGTACCAATTGTCTCTTCTACAAAAATAAAATTCTATTAATAATGTTATTCATGTATCAGAATGTTTTTAATATCTTTCCATCCCTTCCCATGTTATAGACATGGAATATGTTAATCATTAGAAATATGTTTCTTTTGAGGCAATTCGGATACGTGTGTTTGATTGGATTGAGAAGTTATTGGAGGTAAATATAGTATTGATAGTTCATGTATAGTGAAAACATTGATATGTACAAGGGTATTGATGGAAAATAAAATAATATATATATAGGATCAGTGGACCAATCATTTTGACTCTGATTCATAGAAATTATTAGAAGTGTAGCACAAGGAATAGTAGTTATAAGGTGTGGATATTGTAAGATCCTGATATTGTTGGATTTATATCGGGCATATTTATATGTACTATTTTGTTAATGTAATACTAATTCATGGTTAGGTTCTACCATGGTGGGTTCTTGAGTGAAAAAATTTATGAAAAGGTGTTTGGGCATGGTCGGTGGAAGGTTATAGAATATTGTGTGCCACTTTGAAGGAAAACATGGTAGTGAATTAATTAAGCAAAAAAATGTTCCCACTAAAATTTCCAAAATACCATAATAAACACTAAATCATCCGCATTCATTTATATGTCACAATTTACATTATTGGTTCTCTAAAGAAACGTTTTAGTGTATCCTAGCATCCATTCATTGTGCATCAATTACTAGATCAAGGATCACTTCTCTTTTGGTAATTGATTTCTTCCACAGTTCATCCCTCATTATTTTTTCGTCCATTACACATTCTTATAATGATGTTATACTATATATGATATATATATATGTATATTTGGAGAGATATATATCTATAAATCTAGGTCTAGATCTAATCTTAAAAGATCTTTATAATCTTGAATCTATATTTTATCATTTCTAGACTCAGATCTAAATCTATGTTGTTGTGATGCTCAACAATTGTGGATTTCAATTATTGATTAGTATTCTAAAAACATAGGTTGTTGGTCTAATTTTTTTTCTCATTTTTGTGATGTTGATATATTTATGAATGACTTTTGATATCTAGACCGATTTCGAAATTCAAATTGATAAATTATGTTTTTTTTATGTTTCCAATTGATGTATTGGTTTATTGTTGAAAATTTTTGATTAATTTGGGGGTTAATCATATGTTAAAGTGTGGTACATTTTGGTGATTAATTTGGGGTTAATAATTGGATTTATATGCTATCCAATTTAATAAATAGTGGGTGAATTAATTATGATACTTATGGAATCTTGATTGAGAGCATGGACAATTGAATTATTGGATAAATCATTGAAGTACATGACTAGTTGGGGAGATTTTTATGAGTCTAATAGAGCTTCCTACATAGATAAATAATTTTGGAATAAGTTATGAGGGTTATGTTCATCTCATTTAGAAAATTAATGTTTGAATTAATTATTGTATTTTTTAGATATTAGAATTGGATAATTAATTGGGGGATTAATTACGAGAGATCTAAATTATTTGATTGATATTATAAATATGTAATTTATTTATTGAATATAAAGATATATGATTTTTAAAATCAATTTTATAATTATTATTTCAGGTTTATTTCATTATTTGTGATAATTATTTGGTAAATTAATTTTGAAATTATTGAAGATGTGAGTATGATTAATTAATTGAGGAATAAATTTATGATAGTTAAGATACATGTAATCCTATGATGTTTCATATTGTATTTTGATAAATGGTAAATGGTAACATGGGAAATTAGCCTAGTATTATGAATGATTATATTTAATTTCATTATACTATCATTAAATGGTAAATGGTAACATGGTCATTTAGGCATGTACTATAAATTGAAACATGCTCATTCAATTATTTGTTATCCAATTATGAATGACAATAAGATCATTTAATGGTGCATTATTATGTTGTGAAAGGTATCATGGAAATTCAGAATGGTACTAATGAATAGTAGTATGGACCTTTAATCATGATACCCCATTGGGATACAGTGGACTCTACCATTGGCCGAAGCAGGTAGTGAGGTTTGGGTGTTCTCAACAACCAAACAGTTTATGTGATTAGACAGTGAATTTATTATAATGTGATAAACTATTTATTTATGAATTATATATATTTCTTTTATATTTTTATACTCTATTATAGAATGTTATTATTTTAGACAATGATCCTAGTGGCCTACTAATTCCTAATCACACCCTACTCGAGTAATCTGATGAGTACCCATAAAAAAACTTTCATTTCATTATAGGTATATGGAAAGGGCCTTGAGATAGATGGATGATTTGGGAATGGATAGTTTTTTAGGGAATTTGGAATGGATTGATACCTTCTAAGATGTTATCAGTTTCTTTATTTTTTTAGTTTATAATTTACAAACATTACACTTACATGATCTTTTCATGTTTTAGTATCAGTTGGATTTTATATTTCCTACATTCATTATCTTGAGATATAGGTATTCCTTGTGGTAATTAATGCTTCTATAATTTTTTGTTATTTATAATTAGGTTTACAATGATAAAAACAATGTATAACATCCATTTTATTGATTTATCAGACCATCGCTTCTAGTCTCCACCCTCTAACATAATGGGAGGAGTGATCAATGTAATGTCACTATTCATCTCGACCATCGTTGCCTGATACCCAGGACATTACGTTATAGTGTCCTCCAATTCATTTTTTTAAATATAAAATTATATAAAATTTATCAACAATACATCATAGGATATCAATAATATAATCATGTAGATAGTGGAAAATAATTAATTGTTTCTTTTAAAAAAGACATTTACAGGTTCAATGGACTAATCAATACTTAAATTCATCAGTTGGAATTTTTTATAGATTTTTTATTGTGTTATTAATAATTTTACACAATGGATATATCTATTCAAAATTATATTTATTCATATATGTAATTGGTACTTAAATTATTTCCACACATTCATCCATTATTCTAAAGACATTGCATATTTGACCCAAAAAAAACTTATATTCCCAAATAAACTCTATGATCCATTTAATTTATCATTATCAATCCTTACTAATTAATATCAAATATACATATTTATTCAAATGTATGTACACTAATGGGAAAAAGTTATTTCAATGCATGTTAGGACTATTCCCTTAGACAAATAATTATGCTACTAACATTATTACTTCCTCACCTCCTGTTTATTAAAATGTATGTTCATTAAATACATGATTTCATCTAGATTATCCAAAATACATTTAGAAAAGAAAAAATATTAACATATTTCTAGATATAATCATTAAAATATTTATCACATATTTATCCAAATATGTGTTTACTATTCATTCAGTACCTACGAGTTGATGATATGAGAAAATGAAATTTATATTTTTAAATAAAATGTTTTTCAAACGATGTTGTTCACAAATCCATTCTAAGAACGTCTCTAAAATTTCAATATAAATAATGAATAACTACTGATTTTGGGATATTAGTTTTGTATTTTTTATTAATAATGGAGCATTTAAATATATTTTGAATTTTGAATTATTTTATTTATTTTTTACAATTATTTTTGAAATAGAGATCTAAAAAAAATCAACCATATATATAGGAAATATTGTTTTTATATAACCATTAATTTATTACAAACAATGTTTAACTAATAATTAATATAATAAATAAAATCATGGCGTGGATTACATCTATTGACATTGACATCATTGTGTTTCGTAAAGTATTTATCATTTATCTTTTTAAATAAAATAGTGTACTTTATAGTTATATATAATATGATTATATACATAAAACACATCTATGTAGATGTTTGGAAATTGAAACAATGATATTGTACATGAGTTAATAAATTATGTAATAGAAAACAATAGGTATCTCAATTCATCAAACATCAGTTATAAAAATTTGAATTTTATTTCATCGTGATTTATTTGTTCTTGTATTAAAATGATAAAATTATAATTATAAATAATTTACATTATGAAATAAATTATATAGGGTGGTGATCTAATCCCTTATCCAAGTAATTAAAAATAAATAGAAAATAAAAATGGGAATACATCACAAACATGTAGTCCTCATTTGAATTTTCGTTGATTAATATAGAAAATTGTATCACAATATATAAAAAAATACTTAATATAATCATTCATAATTAACCAATTATGTTGATATTAAATAAAATTTAATAGATATGTATTGGAGATTATTATTTTCATAGAAAGAAATTTATTATTAAGGGATAACTTAATGATCATTAATCTTATAAACCATACTATGATATAATATAAATATTTTTTTGGACTAATTATGATCTAACAATGTCATTTGGTTATTTTATTTTCCAAAAGATATTTATTATTTATCCTATAAGAGGATAATTTTAGTACCCCCGGTTTTTGGAATATAACCCTTTATTGATTATTTTAATGGTTTTAATGTTAAGGATCACGAATGGGAGAGTCGGGAGAACATGGAATGGAGTTTTGAGGGAAAAAGGGGAAGTTCCATGGGTGACACACGGTTTGTATAAATCGTGAGGCCAAACCGTGCGTAAAAGGTCTTGGAGGAAGTAGATTATGCACATAAAGTGCACAATTTTTCTAACCATGTAGACAAACAATGCGTGGAGGGTCTGTCGAGGCCATGGCTAAAGCCCAGTTAGCGCACGATTTGTCTAACTGTGCGACCACATAAATGAGATCCTATAAAAGTGGACCTCACGAGTTTTTTCCTATAATTGCCTCCTTTAAGCACCTAAATGGGCCTAAATAGGGGTTTGGATTTTCATATTGTCAAATAGGGTTCTCCCATTGATCTGGAAGTGATACAAAGTCTTCTAATGGCGAATAGAATATGGATTCTTGAGGTATCTGATCGTTCTTCTTCGTTCTTGATTGGTTTCCTAGATCTAATTATCTCTACATCTCCTCATCTCTTGTTTTCATAGATCAATGACTACTATGTTTAGATCTAAGTGTGTGGATTCCGAATATTATGAGATTTTGTCTAAGTTGCGTAGGATAACTTATTTATGGAGGATCCATGGTGAATCATACCGTTTTTCATGAGCATTCTTTTACTGTTGTAGTTTTCATCAAAGCCATTGATGTAGGAGGCTTTTCTCTCGACTCCTCTTATTAGAATTGATTGTCTTGGTTTCATATTGGGTTATTTTAATCGAATTGATTGTGAAAAGCATGGAATAATTATTCTTTAGTGATGATTTATGGTTTTAGTGAAATTGTGATTTTTTTTTGATTTTTTGTGCAATGTGATTTGTCTTCTTAAATTTAAAATGAAGATTTTTTAATTATAAAATTACTGGAATTTTAAATGGTTTGATAATAGATGTGTTTTCAATAAAAAAGGTGTTTTATTGAAAGGGTTTGGTATTGAAATGGCATTGTTGGAATTGGTTTATTCTTTAGTTTTCAATAAGAGTACAATTTTATTGAAATGGTTTGAATTGGTTGAAGACACATGGATTTGATGGAAATGGATTTCAAAAAAAAAGGTGTTTTATTTTATTGATGGTTATGGCATGATTGTTTGGAATGTGTGGTGTGTGTTCTGGTTTTATATATGAGGACTGTTTGAAATATGACCTTATGTCTGGTGCCAAATGTTTAATGGCACATAATAATTATATGTACTAAGTCTGGTTGAAATATGACCTTGTGATCAGTGCCAAAGGTGTAATGGCACATGGGAAACAATTACCTTGTGAAGACTTGGTATATTGACGAGAAACCACTCATGAGTATGGAACTGTCATAATGTAGCATGCATGGTTGATTTAACGGGCTTGTGAAATGGTTGGGTATGCCAAAAATGAGATATTGTGAAATGGTTTTAAAGCATGTTTAGTTATTTTTCTGGAAAATGAATTGTTGGAAAAATTGGTTTTAGTTACACTTTGATATTTTTGGGTATGAATGGTTTTGGAAGCTTGTTTTTATCTTCTTATAAACTGTTCTGAGAAATGTTTCATATAAAATGTTTTATATAAATGTTTCTAACTCTTTTATCCTAGTGGTGTGAGTAGGTATGTCATTGGGGAAAACCTACTGAGTTTTATACTCACCCCTGCTTTGGTACTTTGTTGATTTTGAAGATGTTGTATTCCAGGACACAATTAAAGGTAAAGCAACTTATTATTAGTGGTATGTGGTGATGCTTGGGATATGTGGTGGTTCATGGTGCATGGAGCTCGGTGTGGAGTTGTGGAAGGTTTCTTGGCTTGTTTTGGGTATTTTTTTTACTCATCCGCTTGGTACTCTGATATTTTGTTGGTTTTGTCTTGGTTTGTGTAATAGTGTAGTTCTATTTTAGTAGTGCATGAGTTGGTTTCATCATTAAAATGCATCATATATTTATTGTTAGTGATTTTTTAGTTGGTTTATAGGTTTTTCATAAAGGTTAAATTGTCCCCCAACTTGTATTTTAAACACTTTTGCATTTATTTCCATTCTTTGGCATCTTGGGGATGTCTCTTAAGGCCTAGTAATGACTCATGGTACACAAAAGCCAATTAGAATTGGTGGGTCATTACAAATGGTATCTTCTTGTTCTGTCCTTTCATAACAAGTAGTCATAAGTGGTCTTGGTGATGGAGTTGAAGTTCATTCGTGTCTATTCATTGGGTCGAAATCTTAGATAGGAGTAAGATTGTCAAGACATGAAATGTATAGCATAAAAGGATTTAGTTATCCTTTTTATGAAGAACATCAAGTTACCAGGGTGTTGAGTACATAAATGTTTTGGATACACATCTAAAATGTTGGAAATCTCATTGTCACGGGTTTAGCCAATGAGAGGAGCATGACATGCATTGAAGAGTAATGACTTCCCACTAGGATTGCATATCTCATTGTGAGGAATGATTAAGGATTTTGGTGAAAGGTGTGAATTTTGGAAAAATTAAAAAATTATTTTTAAGTGAAAGATTTTGAAAATAATTTATTTGGTCTATTTTTAAAATGGGTTGATTTTCAAAAATCATGATGAATATTTTCGAAAATGGTTGAAGATGGAAAAAGTTTGTTTTTGGAAAAAAATGTTGTGATAGATGATGTTACAGAATTTGAATGCTAAGACATCAGTTTCAAGAGAGTGAGATTGATAGAGTTTGTTCATGGTTTACAAAATGGCATTCGGTAGGCATCGTCGGAACCAACACGAAGAGGCTGCAGAAAATGAGGTTGCACCTGAACCACAGGTAGACCAAGAGCTGGTTCAGAGTATTGTCCATGATTTTCAAGCTGTTGATACCGGGAACCGGAGGAATGTGCCATGACACGTGGATCATACCATCCACTTCATGAAGAAGAAACCATCGAACATTCAGGGTGAGGCTGAACCTGAAAAGGCCATGGTGGGGCTATGTAGGATGAATCATATCTTTGACTTCATAGGCACACCATCAGAGATCAATGTCAAGTTGGCGACATATATTCCTAAGGATCTTTCACATCAATGGTGGGATTTAAATATGCATGCTAAATTGGATGAAGCCCTTACATGGGAGTATTTTGAAGAATTGTTCAACAATCAATTCTATCCTCAGACCTTCAAGATCCAGAAAATGACATAATTCTTCATCTTGAAGCAGGCGATATTCTCTATCATTGAGAATGTGGCTAAATTAATGAATTTAGTCCATTTTACAATAGAGGTTGGGGCTAGTGCATCGTTAAAGGCACACATCTTCGAATTGGGGAAGAGGAGGGATATTCGCTCAAAGATTGCAGTGCTCTGTATTACGAATTATACAGAGATGGTGAACAAAGTGATTGTTTCTAAACGTGATATATCGGTATCGATCAAAGGAGGAATCATTATACCTACGGGAAACGGTGGGAACTCAACTGTTGGGAAGAAGAGGAAAAGGGACACCTATTTCCATAGTGCAAGTGGAAATCAGAACAAAATGGTGGGATCAGTGAACCTTCCTCCACGACCCCATAGAAAAGTTGTGGTTTGACAGACCACATAAAGCGAGAGTGTACGTCGCATCCTAGAGAACTTCATAATTTCTACGAGATGGGGCATCTTCAGTGATGTTGTCACAGTGCTCCATGGTCGGGTGTTCAGGACACTTCTTAGGCATCACAAGAATCGTATGCTTCCACAGGAAGATGACAACATAGTCAGTCTCTTCAATATAACAGAACTAGCCATGGTGATTCTTGAAATACCATGACTCCTCAACCAGGTCAATTTCAACAATGAAACAAGGAGAGGAGTGCAGCGAAGAAGCAATTGTATGGATCTGAACATAAAATGGTCGATTATCAGGTTGTACCATCTATGGTGAGAGGTATGATTCTTTCGAATTCTACCATTGTTCAAGTGCTCATTGATACTGATTCATCATATTCTTTCATTGCTTCTCGTGCAATTAATTTACTATGTTTAAAGACGAAAATGGTGTCTTCTATTTTGAATATAAAAAATAGTCTTGGTGAAAGGGAATGTCAAGCCTTTTGTGTAGAGAATGTGATATAACTATTGATGGAGCTAAGTTAAAATGAAACTTCTCGATATCGGAAATGGATGTCGATGATGTAATCCAGGGTATGGATTAGTTGACAATGTATATCGCTAACAGTGACTTTTATAGGGGAATGGTTAGTTTCACGACTGAGGGTGAAATCGACCATCTCTTCAGAGGGGAGAGGATGGAAAAGAAAGGTGAAAAGATCTTTTTGGCACCAATGGTGGGAAAAATATCTTACCAACTGACAGCATTGACTTTGGAATCAATGGAAGAGATTGAGGAAAATATTTTTCCAGCTGTTGTGGATCAATTTCTAGATGTATTTCCCAATAACTTGTTGGGGTTACCACCACTAAGGAAAGTGGAGTTTACATTTGATCTCGTTCCGGGGAAATTTCCAATTTCCCTTCCATCATATAGGATGGAACAAATAGAGTTATGGTAATTGAAAGTGCAGTTAGAGGTTCAAGACACCAAGGGTTTTATTCGACCAAGTACTACTCCATGGTCAACACTAGTGTTATTTGTGAAGAAGGTAGAAAGAACTCTTTGGAGGTGTGTTGATTATCGTAAGATTAACCAAGTTACGATAAAGAATATATATCCACTTCCACACATTGATGATATGTTAGATCAATTAAAGGGAGATCAGTTTTTTTTTAGATTGTATTGCGATCAGGATATAACCAATTGTGAGTTCGGAAGGAGGATATTCAACAGAAAACTTTCAGAAGTAGATATGGCCACTACAAATATGTCTACATGCCTTTTGGTATAATGAATACACCGACGGTCTTCATGGATTTGATGAATCAGATATTTCAGCAATATCTGGATTCTATTATTGTGGTGTTTTTGGATGATATCTTGGGGTGTTCATAGACACGTGCTGATCATGGGGTGCACCTAGAACCAGTTTTATAAAACATGATAGATCAGTGTTTGTATGACAAATTATCAATGTGTAATTTCTTTATATAGGAAGTATATTTCATTGGCCATGCCATTTCTGAGAAATGATTTTCTGTTGATCCTGAATAGATAGAAGTCGTTATATCTTGGTAACGACCAAAGAATGTGATCAAGATACAATGTTTTTTTGGTCTAGCTGGTAACTACTGATTCTTTTATTATGATTTCTCACAACTAGCATCACCAATGACAGATCTGACAAAAAAAATCTCCATTCCAATGGACAGAAGAATGTCGGAAGTCGTTCTAGGAAATGAGTGTTCGTCTTACACTTGAACCCATCTTGATCATTCTTGAATGAGGATAGGGGTATGTGGTGTATTGTGATGCTTCAGGATCAGGGTTGGATTGTGTTCTCATGTAGAAAGATAATGTGTTTTCAAATGGTTCACGGTAGTTGATGGTGCATGAGAAGAATTACACAACACATGATTTGGAGTAATATGTAGTCATCCATTCTTTGAAAACATGGAGACATTATCTATTTGGTGATAAATTTACGGTGTTTACAGATCACAAAATCTTGAAACACATTTTCTCACAGTGAGATATGAATATTAGGAAAAGGATATGGATTGAGAACCACAAAATGGTTGAATTTGACTTAATGTACACAAATCGGATAGGAAATTCAGTTGCAGATTCAATGAGTAGGAATTCATATACTCAGTTAGCGAATGAAGCTTCTGATGAATGGTAGTTGATTTCAGTCTCAGCCAACATGCATGCGGTATAAGAAAACCGAGGTGATGTTGTTGTTTTCTATTCAACTACACTTTTTCTTGATTTGCTAAAATGATCAAAGAAGAAAAAACATCTGTTGGAAAAATGATTGGGGTTCAGTTTTTTGTTTCAAAGATCAGATGGTTGAACCTATGGTGTGTCAAGAACAACATGTTCTTGGATTCCACCATTCAAGATTGGTTGTACTTCCAAGTATACAGAAAATGTATAAGGCATTGAAGGAATAGTTTTGGTGGAGCGGCATGAAATGGAATGTGGCTATGTTCGTCTCACGGTACTTAACCTGTCAACAGGTTAAAGCAAAGCATCAGAGACCAGCTGGTATGTTAAAATCATTACCCTATACTACTGTGGAAATGGGATCAAATATAAATGTATTTTTTTATAGGTCTTTCAAGAACGGTTCAGAAACATGATTCCATTTGGGTTATAGTGGATTTTCTAACCAAGTCAGTCGATTTTTTTCCAATTCTTGAAACTCATACGGTGAAAGATCTTTCAAAAATATATATCCGAGAAGTGGAAAAGAGGATTGGTGTACCACAGTCTATAGTCTCAGATAGAGATCCAAGGTTCACATCTCATTTCTAGAAATCAATACAGCAATCCCTTGGGACTCAGTTGAATATGAGAACGACATATCATCCTCAGACAGATGGGAAATCCAATCAGACAATAAAAATGATAGAAGGCATGTTGCGAGCTTTAGTGATGGATTTTGGTGGATCATGGAAGGATCATATACCCATAGTGTCGTTCTCTTACAATAACAACTATCAATCCTCGATACGCAAGTCTCCGTTTGATGTATTTTATGGCAGTCCTTTTCATTCTCCACTATGCTGGGTGGAAACTGGTGAAATTTCACTAGTTCGGCCAAGCCTTTTCCATGAAACAATGAAGATAATTCAGTTGATTAGAAATAGGATGGAGACAGCTCGAATTCATTAGAAATATTATGCAGATCACCGTCGAAGACTGTTTTCATTCATTGTTGGTGATCCTGTCTTCTTGAGGATCTCTCTAAGGCTTGGACATCATCTTTTGGGGAAGCAGGGCAAGTTATCTGCTAGATACATTGACCCTTTTGAGATATTGGAACATGTTGGAGAGGTGGAATATCGGTTGTCTTTACCACCATAGTTCATTTCGACACATAATGTGTTCCATGAATCTTAATTGATAATGTATCAGACTGGTACTAATGATGTGATCAGATGGGATCACGTTGTCCTAGATTCGTATTCTTCAATGATACATATCCTGGTATGGATTGTGGATAGGCATGATAAAGTCTTTCTTGTTAAAATAATCGGTCTAGTGAGAGTTTTTTGGCAGTATTTTCATATTCAGGAAGAGACTTGGGAAAGTGAAAATGAAATGAAAGAGCAGTGGCCAGAACTCTTTCAGTTTGGTGAAGGTTTTCTACTTTCTTGGGATAGAAAGACCAATGGTGGGGAGAATTTAGTACCCCATGTGTCTAGTGTGTAAACCTTTCTTGATTCTTTTTATGGTTTTAATGTTATGTTTGACGAATGGGAGGTTTGAGAGAACCTGGAATGATGTTTTGAGGAAAAAAGGGGAAGTCTCAACGAGCGACCCACAGTTTGACTAAACCATGCGGCCAAACCGTGCATAGTAGGTCTTGGAGGCAGTATCCTTCACCCGAGCGGCACACGGTTAGTCTAACCATGTGTCCAAACTGTGTGTGGATGGTCTGTCGAGGTAGTGGATAACACACGGTTAGCGCACTGTTTATTTCATATCATGTTTAAGGCCACCAATCTATGATCATGATATCATAACCCAATGTTTTATATGGTTATGATATAAAAAACATTTATATATAAGATTTTTCACACTATGAGTCGAGTGATAGTAAATTAAATGGTCAACCACTTGAATAGTATAAAAATCATTTCCATGGTAAAATGTGAAACCCATTTCATTCACATCCTTCTTTAGCACTAGTTTATACATAAAATGGAATCTGTTTGGAATACATTTCATAGAAAATTTATTATTATTGGATCCAAAATATGATGATTTAGTTCTTTAAAAGATCTCCCATGATAAAATTGATATAATAAAAAATCATAATCATCTCTAAATGAATGAATAGTTTATCATGTCTTCCATTTCACTTTATTGTGGTGTAAATGGATTGGTGTAGCCTAATTAATGGAATTATTATTTTTTACATTCTATAGAATGATCTGAAATTATATATGTTTTATATAAATAGTGGGAAATTGGCATCAACATGCCTCCTTACCCATTAATGATAATTACTATTATTATATTATTTTTAATAATGTCAATATTAATTCATTATCATTATATATATATATAATAAAAATTTGAAATCATATAAAGGGCTCAAAATATCTTACATACATGACCACAAAAATGATTTCTCCGATACACAAGGATAATTCAATCCAATTTAGAAATTAAATGGAAAAAATTTGACCGATGAAATATTTTATATATGAAAGGGTTGTATAATTGGTTGAATATATAATATTAAAATATCTCACCGTATGATGAAAGATATTTTCACAAAAAAATAATTAGTAACTAATTACATATATAATCTACTTATTAATAAATATTCAAATTTTTCATATACAGTATTATATCTACCCAAATGTACTTATAATTAATGTGAAATTATATTCCTATATAAAACATTATATTCAAATAATCCATTTTAACAACACTAGAAGATAGAAATTGGGTTTTAATTTTGAAATTGATAAATACTAATAAATGTTTTATAAAAATATTTTTAAAAATACATCACCATACATTATTTTATATTTTATTAAAAAATAATCAGTACTGTTTCACAATATAAATAAATAAATTATTTCAAATTTACAATAAATTAAATCGAAATTTTTTTTGATTTAGTTTTTTTACTATTTTTCATAACTATATAACTTACTAAAATAATAGGGTATATGAATTTTTGTTCACTATTATTTAGTAATAAATAATATAAATCTACTAATTTATATAAATTATTTTTGTCTTTTGATATGTACAAAAGTATAAAATTTATTATTCACTTGGATGTAATATTTTTTATTTTTTTATAATTTTTTAGAATAAATAAATTTATATATATATATAACATGATAAAATTATTTTATTTAATTTTGTAGCGTTAATTTTTTCATTAAAAAAATTTTATTTTTTGACGTATTATAGTATTAATGTTTTTATATAACATGATTACCTTTATAATATATAACAATTATAGGATGTGGTTTATAATATTTTTTGGTTTTAGAAAATATACTACACATGTCTCATTTATTTGTATAATTCATTTAATTAAATAAATTATTATTTATTGAGCACTATATTATTTCATATTTAATAAATCAAAAAAAATTTAAATATTAGGAAAAAAAACAAATAACATTAATATATTTGGAAAAATGTTTTTTTCCTATAAAAAATATTTGAGTATCAAAACCCCATTACAAATATTGGAATAATTTTTCCTATTCTGAAATTCATGGATTACATTAGATAATTGTGTTATGAGGTACACATTGAACATGAAGTATTAATTAATTATTTTCATATAATTGAAAACTAAAATCCATATAACGAATAATTCACATTAATTGATATTCATTATTTTATTATGACACATCATCCCGTATTGTATATAAATGAATGTAATCTTTTTAAAATTTATTTATATTGAATAGTATTGGTGAATTATAAATTTGAAATCTTTAATATGTTTATGAAATTTATATTTCATATTGCTGTGTTATTGTTATATTCTTATAAAAATTACTTTTTTGTTAAAAAAACATATATGGAATTGAAATTGCATTTAAAATTATTATTTTGGATAAAAATATATTCTACATAACCCAATATAATATAATAATTGCAATAAATTATTACACAATGTTAGATTCATTACTGTTGATGTTTATAATTTTTTATCAATGATAAATGTGTTCACATATTCCCAATGTTTTAAATTTACTAAATGAACACACTGATTTTTGATGAATCATGAAATATTGATAGGATATATAGATGATGGTGGTTTATGATAGAGAATCCCATAGGTAATTATTGTGGAAATTATATAAATATGGGCTATAATAGTTTCTATGAAATAAAAAAAGTAAATATATAAAATTCTAATTGATATTAATGTGATATTATATATTAAATTTTGAAATTTTTATTATTAAATGTATTCTAGATATTTACAATGATATGGTTTTATATTTATTATTTATTATATTTTTATATAGTATTATTAATATAGTTTGTAATATGTAATAAAACATTTGAATGTTCTTCGATATGAATACAATATGTGAATATTTTTATTTATATTGATTGTCATCATTGTATATAATTATTTCTCTATTATAATATAGCTTTTGGATGATGAGGGTTTCCCATGGGTAAGAAATGTGAGGTTGAAAATCTCTAAGATATCAGTATGATTATTAATATGATTCAATAATACATCATTATTTATTTTCCAATTTTATTTATTTAGATGTTGGAGGGATATAAATTTTTTCCATGTTTTTTATATACATTGATTTAGTACCAGTTACACGATTCAGGTATATCAATTAAATTTACAACTAAAGTCATTGTGGGTATATATGTGTTAATACATTGCCTAATTTAAAAAATAATATTTTTATATAATGTTACAAGGCATATATATTTTTATATAAATTTATTATATTATTTACAAATCTTATTGAAACTAATTTATTAATTTTAATTTGAGCTTTTTTTCTTATAACTGAATAGGTGATAAATAAAATTATCATATTATTTTCATATGGATATACATTTATAATAATTGTAAAATTAATATTATTTTTTATATAAAAATATAATTTATTATATCTATACCTGATTTCATACACATAGTCCTCATGATATATCCATGTGAATATATATATTTCTAAATCAAATTATTAATATAGAATTTTTCCAATGGATAATAGTTTTTTTATATGATGTTTATTGGGTTATGGATGATAAATAAGACGTGGTGATTTTGTGATATATGGAAGGAATTATTCAATCAATGATCAACCTATAATTATATATTTTTAACTATAATAAATAATATTTGATTGAAATCATGTTATATACATATATCTTTTGTAAAATTGTTATATTTCAGTTTTATTTATCATTCAACTGAGAATCCATTTGGTTTTATTAAAGAATCTTGATTATTAGGGAATATATATTTATTAATTCATATATAAAGATGAATTTGAATATAAAACCATTAAAAACACATAAACCGTTGCGGATTCTCAAATTTATCTAAGTATTGATGATAATACATACATAAACCTAGTTTCATTTTGATAATAATATTAATTTTTTCCCAAATACAATGACGAAAGAAAAGTAAGAATCACAAATTTTTTGTTAAATTAAGAATCCATCTAATCATTCCCATTTAAAATATTATAAAAATCATCAGAGGTAAAGTAAATCATCTGATATAAAATTAAACAAGGACCCGAAATAGTTTTCATATGTGAAATGAGAATGAATATTACATGAAAAATAATATTTTGATTTTTCACCTATACTTTTTTATTTTTTTTCCATTATTAATTATTTATGTGTGTAATATCACATCACATAATTTATTATTATTAACTGAACTGAACAAATAACAGACATTATTATGATAGTTCTTGTATCAATGGTTAACGATGTAGAAAAAATAGAATTAATCACTAGGAATATATGAAAACAATATGAAACAATCCTTCCCTTTTTCTTTGTTACATTACATAGTGTATAAACTATTTTTTTCTTCTTATACTCACCCAATGAAAAAATATCAAAATCCACATGAATTTTTTGTCTTCTAGAATATAATTTCTCTTATGAAGAAAACACCCTATTTATAATTAACATAAAAAATCATAGCAGATCAATTAAATAATAAATTTATATCTAATTAATAATAAATTATCTAAACAATAGTTCACATTAATTTTATTCAAAATTTAATATATTCCAAATTATACAATAAAAATAAATCAAATCAATTTAAATGTCGAAAAAATATTATTTCATGATTTAATATTTTAAGACAATATGTTTTAAAAATTATTTATAATTTATTATGTTGTAGCAATTAAAAAAAAATTTCATACATCTATTCGAGAATTATACCGGTGAAATTAATTTTAAATTGTATTTTTATTACAATGTAATATTTATAATTTCTGATGAGTAGAAAATAATGTACTATTAAATACAATCATTCATATCCTAATAGTTAATGATTTATCTTATCATTCAATATTCCCTTATCATATACATGAATTTTTGAATATTATAATGTGTTATAATTTTTTTTGGAAATATGATATATGAATGTGATTATTTTTTCCATCACATAACTTATAGAAAATTATCCACCCATTAATCATAATGGGGAACTAATACATGAAAATTCTTCTTGTAACTATAGTAGTATTGAAACTAAAATCATTATGTACAGATTTCATAAAAAATTACTAAATAATGTATCATAATAAATATAAATTACTATGGGATTCTTATTTATGTGAGAAAATCTTCGAGAACAATTATATTATTAAATAATTGATATTCAATTTAATTTTTTTTATTTTTTTCTTAAAATTAAAAAATAAACTATTAGTCCACTCCAAAAAATAAATTACTAATCCCAAAAATGGTTTACCATAAATGAATCATTAGTGTATTTAATTCAGTTATGAATTATAAATGTAATGAAATATTACAAATATGATCCAAATATAATCTGTATTGAAACAATACATTATAAATATATTTTAGTTTACATGGTAAAACTAAATATATTAATTTTTATTTTAATAATAATTTTTTATATGTAATGCGATGGATTAATATTGATCATATTTCTAATTCACATTATGTATATTAATTAATATGAGAGGGTTATCATCTCTCAATATTGTGTTTTCGGGAAATGAAGTGGGAATATTAATTGATATATCTTATAAAAGATTATGCTAACCAGAAAACATGTATCATGATATATGCAATATATTTACTATCTGGTAAAATATTATTATTGTATCATATTTGGAATATATTAACATTAATTATACTAATTTTAGAAAATTTATATATATTTAATATTATAAATGTAATGAATCAATTAATGTGAGTATTTTGTAAAAATTTATAAAAAAATTTCAATAAAACATTAAAATAATTCAAAAATAGATGGATTTACATAGATACCAGTATATATATTCTAATGTAAAATAAAATATAAATTCATGTTACAATGACTTTCCCTCCACTAATAGATTTTATATTTAATGTCAATATGTATTAATAAAATAACTTGTAAAATTTTGGTTAATATTCATTTTTTGTCCATGTTTTTTGCATGCAATGATGGTTAAAGCATTTCTATAGAAATAAAAAGTTAGTGAGAATATTATAAATGGATGAATACCCGACACAATTCACTGATTAGTTGAGAGTCACCATAGTGTTTTAAAAAAATTATATTTTATTAGGAAATTGATATAAAGAAAAAAATTATATATATTTATAACTTCTAACTAGAATAATTTCACAATGAAATTGAAATTTTGGAAATTTTTTGGTATATAATTTTTCAATGGAATGATTATCATATGGGAAATAAAAAATCATAAATATACAATGGTAAATAATACAGTGGTTTTATACATTTAAATAAATTTAAAATTCATATTGGCATATATATTAATTATATTAGTTTAAGATTCTCTTTGTATTATAGTGAAAATGAAGAAGTTTTACTCGTAGTGAAATTTTTTGAGGATACATTACATTTTGGGGGAAAATATGTTTTTAATTGAATAATTCCTTTAGAAGCATATTGATTCATATAATAGTTATTGTGGATTTCATGATAGAATACATTTTATATTAATATATATGTATGGTAGATTAATTGATTGGAATAGATAGTGTTATTAAAATGATTAATTATAATGATATAAATGAGGATAGAAGCCATGTTATGAATTCGTTATTCATTAGTAAATGATAAATTTGGAATTTTGTGTGGATCATGATATTAGAAATGGATTTATCTAAAAAAGTTAACAGTTTAACGAAATGAATTCATATATTTCCTATAAATACTAATATTAAGGCATTATAAATGTGTCTTCAACAAAAAAATATATGGTATTTTCAACATTAGAGATTATATTCACTTTTTTAGTTTTGTATTCATTTTAAAAGATAGAGAGTGGAACTATGAAAATATATTATAAATTGGAACTCCATAAGGGTTATATTGGTTTGATTCATAACATTATTGAATTGTATTTATCTTTATTGTCTAAGGAGATGATATATTTTATTCAAAAGTATTATGTATCATAATTTATTTGGAAAATAATCCATTATGATGCTTTTATTGTATATATTCCCTTATAGAGGTTTTCTAAGAATTCACTACTAAAAATATAAAGGAAATATTAGTTTAAATGCATATTTTATTAACTCACATCTTATTAGAAACTTTTTATTTTATTAGTGTCCTTATCATTTCCCAAGTAGTTTCATAATCTGGACTCATTATCTCAATAAACTATTTATTGATTTATCATTTTATGTTGATACCATTATATTTTGAGGTTTGTGATCGTTACTATTATAATCCTTCATCTTTTTTGTTGATAATGTTTCAATATTTGGAATTTATTAATATGAACATTATCTATCTCATGGAGAATATAGGCCCTCGATATCATTCTCGAATTATTCCTAAATATAACATCATGCTCCATTTAAAATTTCATGATTTTTCTATAAGGTTTATCCAGGTTTATACAATGATTAAAGAATATAGAAAACATAGATTAAGAAATAATAAAATTCTATTATGATGCTAAATTTGGTTTAATTAAACAAGATGGAAAAAATTAGGTTGTATGTGACTTATAAATTCTTCCATATTTGTTTCACTTGACATACATTTATTCATAATCCTTAATGGGGAATTATCATTTCCACTATCTCAGAATAAAATATTCATCAAAATAGTCATATATTAATTTAATGATGGTTTCATAAAGTTATACTTTTAAAATTAAATTATAGGGTTGATTAACTATTAATTTGAAAAATTTAATGATGAAATTGATGTTGATTTTCCCTTTTGTGGAGGTGTTTTTTCTCATTTTGTTAGACATTTTATCCTTAAATATTGAATAATATTTAAAAAAATGTATGTAATATGTTAAAAATAGAATAAGATGTATATTAATGTATAAATATGATAAGATAAATTTGTGAAGATTATAATGCAGGAGTGGTGTAAAATGAAATAGATATGTGTTTGTAAGTTATAAAAAAAATAATTGAATTTTATAAAAAAAATTAAATTTATTTTGAAAAAAAATCAAATTATGGAATGGGGTGGTTAATATAGATATATTGATGACCTAGTTTTATAGTAATAATAGAATTTGAATCAATAATAAATTGGTTTTTAATTTTATTTAATTAATTTGTTAAATTTCTAATAGTTGCAAAGTTAAATTTTTTATTGTGATGAGATTATATTTAATTAATATTTAAATAAATATATATAAATGGAATGACTGTATGGGATGAATGGTAAGTGAATACGTTGAATTGAGGTTCTGGTCCAAAAATTTATTGGTAAGAGAAAAAAAGGAATAATGATATGAAGAATGTTGTAAATGATGTAATCAGTGGTAATGAGAATTATATAGAAATATAAATTGTTGTGTATGTGTTTTGATTTATATAGACAAAATATTTGATATTTATAATTATATTATGTTAGTGGATGATGTTGATTTAATCTATGATTTTTATTCTACTTTGATAGATGGTGCAAGTGGTTTTTTTGAAATTTTATTCAATAAGTGAAATGATTTTATAGATCATCAAAGGTTATTATAGTTTGAATTATTTTTTTTAATATGAAGTTTGATATGATGAATGCTTTTTCTATTTCATTTTTGGGATCAGTCATAATATAGCGAGTGTAAAAGGATGATGTGTTTTATATTCACAACAATTGACAATGATGTTATAGTGGTTTTTATTATGTAAATATGTGGGGGTGTACATAGTTGCAGTAAGGAACAATGTTGATTACTTCATTCTTTATTATATTACCTTAATCATTTAATTTTGGAAAGAAAGAATATTTTTCAAATAATTATGGTTGCGCACTATTAATGTTGTAGACTTCTTATTGTGGATTGTGAATATGGATAGGAAATGGTGGCATGTGAATATATATAGTATTCAATATGCATTTTATTTTATCAAATCGATATGGTATGATGATGATGATATTTTATTATTGTCTCTTCATTTAATATTTCCATATTAATTGGTGAGGGAGATCGTAGAAGCACAAAACCATATTGAGTTATATTATACTGATAATATTTATGTTAGTAGAATAATAAATTTTCAACTTCATATTAAATTAAGTATAAAGATTTTGATATTAATGTTGAAGGTATTTTCATATCTATTAAACTGAAATATAGTAAGTGACTCTGATTTTGTAACAGATATGAAGTTTTTGTTATGTGGTTGAAATGTACAGGTTTATATGGTTTATCTGGATTTATTATAAATACTATTTCTTCATAGAATATTAATTGTAATGATTTTATATGTTCATATAACATATAGGTACACATCCATATATATTGAAAAAATATTTTTATTTTTTTACAGATCATTCAAATAATTAATACTAATTTCTCATTTTACAACTATTTTTTAGGGTTTTGTAGGAATGTTATACGACGCTAGAAGATGCTATATGGGGTTTGTCAATTATTGTGATAATTTTTTTAGAGGTTAATGAGTTACATTAATTATAGTTATAATGAATTTATGAAATAATTGAATCATTAAGTTTGTAGGGAAATATCATCTGGATGAATATAAACCTATCAATTTTTAATGGTTGTTGTTATTATAGTATTCCATGTATATACAAAGTGAAAAGGATCCATTATTCATGTTTTATAACATTAGTTCTAGTGACCAACCAATATAATATATGATTAGGAATGTGTGGTTTCTTCTTAGAACATTGACATTCCATTAATGGGTTTATGTTGGGAATGTATTTAATGAATTTTTTCATATCAATTGTTTTATATTTTGAGGGATGATCTATGATAGTATTAAGAGAGGATATTAAAGTGTTAATAATAATTTTTTGAAAGTATTGGAAAAATTATGATGTAGAACATCGAGATAGGTTATGACACATCTATTTTGTATCCCCCAAGATCTTCTGAATTTATATTTACAACTACATAAATTTTTTTTATGTGATTCATAAACAATTAAAATTTTGATGTTATAAAAATGTAAAAACAACATTAATATTATCTATATTTGTGTATGAATCATGGATCTTGTATGTGATTCATCAATTGAAAACCATGTTAAAGGTGTAAATATATCAAACTATTATTATTATTTCAAATATAGAGAATATAAATATAGTAAAATAGACGTTACTTTGAACATATCATTACTTTAATATTTATTGAAAACTAGATGTCTTGTTACCATCTCTGATACAATATGATATTCTATTATGTTTATTTCATTTTAATTATAAGAGTCAAAAAAATTAACTCGTTTCAAGGATGATTATAAGTTTAGTTGAAGTTTTATTATAAATTCATATTATTTGAAATTGTTGACTTCATAGAGCTATTATAATAATTGGGGCACGTAATGAATTCATTATCTGTAGTAAAAAATTACATCTAAGGTTCATAGTGTATTTATTTTAACAAATTTTCAGATACCATGTGTTTCCAACCACATCATATACAATATAAATATTTTATATGAATTCAATTGATTGATAAATATCATTCATCATATATGTATTTCAATCATGATGGATAACATCAATTGAGATAGCTTGATAAAAATTGATTCCAATCCATTATTAATTAGGTTCCATAAATTTCATGAATTGATATTTATTTTTTATTATTTAATATTATCGGTTAATATAATGAAATATAAATTTTATTCGTTTCCTTATTTTAGAAATTTGTAGAAATATATCTGATGTTAATATGTGTTATAATTATTTTTGGAATCACATTTAATCATAAAAATATTTCTCTAATTCTTTGTGTAATATTTGTAATATATTTTCACAAGTATAGTGTATAGTAATAATTTCGTATATAAATCATGATAAAAACTTATTTCATTATATTTTATTTATGTTATTGTGTTCACATTATGGTACAATGTTTTTTTAATTTTTTTCTTATGTATATGAATCATGATGTGTAGTTTTATAAAATTGGTATTTTATGTTTATTATTTTTTCCAACATAATTTCATGAAGTATTATAATTTTTTCCTATTTATAAAGTTTTATTTTTCTTTTATGAAATAATTTTTGATTATTAACACAATTTGGGATGAATATATATTTTCAATATATCTTATACTCTAATATTTATATAGACATACAATGGTCTTGATAACATATTGTTTTTTCCTAATGTATTTCCCTCAATGATTATTTATTTCACTTTTAATTAAATATTATCATTTATTTTTTTTATAAATCTATTATAATAATGGGATTTTATAATTATTATATGATCGATTTGATAAAATCAACTCAAACAATTGGATAATCACATTAATATTTTATGGAAAATTCTTTTTTGATGTGTACATTTATGATGTTAATATAAACCACACATAATAATTATAAAAATATAAACCAAAAATTACTTATTAATTTGATTCATTTGTGGGATTCAATGGTACAAATCATGTTATCTATGATAATATGATTAGGATATTTTGAGGTGTTTACATTGTTGTGATGCATATGGATGTATTATTAAAACGTGTTTAATTTGTTGGTGTGAAAATTTATGATTATTGATATAATGTAGTTGGTAAGGAATTATTTTATTTGAGGATGTCATGTTGTGATGTAGTGATGGTGGTTGTGGTAGTGGTTCATTGGATATTCCATGGTTTATGAAAGGTCGCATGGAAATTTATTTTCATGTGAGTTTCTTATGGGAGCTATTATATGGTGATTTAGGTGTAAATCTATAAAAGATGCATTTGATATATAATTTATAGTCCTAATGTTGTTAATGTGGTGTGATAATGTTAGATTTTTTATATTAAAAATGTGGAGTAGAATTTTTTTTAATATTTTTTAAGCGAATGAGCTTGATGAAATGAGTATAGAGTAACATAGAGAGTTTTTTTAATAGATAATGTCATTCAAAATAATTATATTGACATATTTATAGTCATTGATGAATTTTTATGATCAAATTTAATTTTTATATATTTTAATAGAGGTGATTTTCAATGAAATGAGAAATATACATATTTGAAATGTTTTTTACATTGATATTAAAGACGTATGTTTTTAAAATTGTGTTTTTGAGAATCATAATATGATGATTTGGATTGGATAGAAAATGGTGATCTTCCGTAGGAATGATGATGACACTAGATAAATTCTATATTCAATTTGAGTATTACTTTTTTTCCCAATTGGTTGCTCAAATATCATGGATGGATATGTCTAGTGAAATGAATATTACATGATGGGTGAATTTTCATTATTTATTAAAGAATGAAACATTTTACCAGATTGATATGAGTTATAATATGAATAATCATAAAAAATAATTATGTTTTTAAGAGTTTGAATTGAATTTGTGTTCATTATATATATGGGATGTATATTAATGTATTAAAATTATAATAATAGGGGACTTACACAATCTTTTGAGTCATAAATGATATTTGGGACGTAATTTTTTATCGTACCTCGATAATTAATGACCCATGAAAAGATGAGAGGGAAATTAGAGACATTAGGGATGTAATTTTTAATAATTAATTGTTCATGGGCGAGTACCCTCATACAATTTGGAATGTTGACCTGAGTATATTGAGTTCTAGTTTTCTGATATCATATAATAAAAGTTTGAGGCATTATGATAGTGTAATTTCTAGGTATTGTAAAATAATCTTGTATGGTTTTTGGTTCCATATATTTGGAATGTCACTATATTTTCTATTTATTTTATTATAGAACCATTAGTCTGTTTGGCCCATAATATAACTTGTTTCACTATCATTAGTGTAGAAATTGATTTTATAATTTTCTAAATGATACATATACTTTTACTAGAAAATATATAGTGTATTATCAATTTATTTAAAATAAATATTCTGGAAAGTATTTTTTCAAATTTAAATAATAAATTTTAAAATAGAACCATTGAATAATTTTCATTCATCAAATTTTAATTTGACATAAATGATTTTTTTGAAATGGTAAAAACATAAATAATAATTTTTATAAAGAGATGAATAATTTGGTAAGATTTAATTATATGTTTTGGTGATATAAGGTGCGATCAATCAATGATTATTTTATTGGTTGATATTTCATCCCATCATTTTGGTGTTCCCATGGTGTTTCTCACGTTTCATGATTCTTGGTTTTTCACCAGCTAAGGATATTTGAAATTTGATCCTTAGTTTATGTAGTATTGATAATAGAGTGTTTTATTATAGTTAATTATTGTGTATGTTTCGATGTTATTGAATTTTTATGATTTGAATCACCTAATATGAATCTATAGTAAAGAACTATATTCTTTTGTTTAATTACATTTCATGTTTTTGGTATTTTTATGGTGGTAGTCACATTCTAAATTACTAAATGATCATAAATTTGTGGTTATGACCATGGATAATTCCATAGATCTATATGTTCTGCTCTTTTTGGTGTATAATTTGATGTGGTGTATTGGGGATGTTCAATGTGATACATGTAAATCATTAGTTGGATCCTCAATGTAGTGGCCATTATCAATATTTTTAGTTATTTCACCTATTTGAAATGGAGATACCATTAATACATGGATAATGGAGTGGTGTTCCTATGGTATCATGTTATTATTTCCAATTGGTGTGGTTAATATTAAGAGATATAATCTCTCTTTTAGTGTTCCATATATTGACAGAGTTAGAAAAAAGAGTATAATTGCAACAAATTTAGTTTTATCATCAATAAGTGACTTATAATCTATTAAAGAGGATAATTGACTAATTTAATGGATAATTTTTACAATAATAATTAAAATATAAATGATAATGGAGTTATAAAAAATCAGTGGGCATGTATATTGATGCACGCCAGTCGTATCGCGTGGGAAAACTATTACTTCCCAATATAAAATGTATTAATGTTGTTATCCTAGGATGTCTCGCGGAGAATAGTGGACAGAAAACGGTTTGTAACTTTAAACAAGGGTAGAAATTGTGTTTTTGAGATGAAAAATATTGAATGTAAATTTAAATTGAAATGATTGAAAACTATGATATTAACAAGGTTGATCAGGTCGGGGACAATTTCGCAATTGCAATGCTATCCTTGTTCAATTTACATCAAACCTCATCTTCTTAGTTGATTAATATGAGTTTCAACAAATGTTTCCTCTCACTTTATTGGTGAAATTATGACGGTGAGTGAAAACCATACCAAGATATCAGCTTTTTCAACTCTCCATCCATGTGAAAAATAGTTATATTGAATATCTTAAATTGATATGGGCTATACCCGATCGGGTCTTGTTTATCCAAAATATTCAAGAACATTCACAGCCCCTTTTACATATACTGATGATGGTCGGGTACATCACCACGAATTCATCATCTATTCAATTGTATATAAACTAGAAATTAGTAGAGGGAGATAATGATTAGATTAACATGGCAGAAAATCTATAACAGAATTAAAATTCATGAAAATCGCACTTGATAGTAAAATTCGTTATATTAAATTAAAAACAACATTGAAGAAGAAATAAATTTCATTTAAAAACGTTCATGAACTCAATCATAACAAAATAGAAAACCAATCCCTTCCCAATCACTCCAAATGTTTACCCCACCATGGCAAGTGTAATCGAGATGAATGTGGAAGAATGAGGCATTACAAAACTATGGAAAATATAATAAATAATAGAAAATGTCAAAAATTTCATCTCCTTGGTGTCCTAGAAGGAATGGGATGGAATGATAGATTCTTTTAGAGGGATGAGATATCCTCATTTTATAGCCAGAACTTTGTTCCTTGAATGATGATGTGATTTATCCCCATTAGTGACTTCTTCACACATTGAACCCTACTTAAATGTTGTGCATAATTATCTTTCCCATATCTCCTAAAAATCTCAGCGTATATGGAAAATATTCCCAGAGTTTTGCCAATTTTACTATGACAATTTATTCAATCCAGTCAGAATCTCTAAATAACAAACCTACGTATTATAATTCATTAATGAACATAACAATAGCTTATTCATGCGTCCATTCGTTCATCAATGATATTCAAAAATGTCTTATGTGTCCCCCGCTGAATGTCACAGAATTTGTGTGTACTATGAAAGACCTATGGACCCTACACCAAATCTCAGAAGATCAATAAACAGTTCTTATGGTATATATTTTGAGCTTCTTGTGAGATTCTATATGGTCGATTCATCTTTTGGTACAAAACGACGAAATGAAGCACGTGATTATTAGAATCTGCAAAAGTTAGAATTATTCAATTCGAATTATTGTAGAAAATGTTATGCCCCAAATACATAAATAATTTAAAAAGATAGTAATATGAAATGATCCATTTTTTCTATTCTTCTCAAAATAACACCAATATCATTAAAATGAGGAAATTCATCGCAAATTTACATTTTTTGGTTTTAAAAAAATGAAATTAAATATAAATTTAATTGAAAATTTTTTCTCTATCAATTACCCAGACAAAGAACTTGGACTCCAGGACAAATAAACATTAAAATCAACTAAAATCAAATCCAAAGAACATAGTAATGAGATCTACAACATCTATACCAAAAAACACAAATATATAATGCCGCATTAAAAACAATTTTTTTATGTTCTCAATTTTAGATTATTTAATATATTTACACATTAGTTATTATCTCATACACACAAAACACATACCTCTCATAAATTATCTCTCATATCACAAATGTAAATGTTCGACAATGATTTGATCATAAAAACTCTCACCAAAGTCACAATAGGATTGATAAATTTCTAATTCTCCACCTTATGTGAGTCTAAAACATGTGTTTCTCATGAATAATTTTTAGGGTTGTTCTGTGGATTTCTGATGGTAGGATTCATATGTTAAAATTTTGTAGGCTGAAAATAGAGTGCTTGGCTCTTTTTGAAGAACAATAGAATGATTCTATATTTCACTCAAACATAGTCTATGTTTCTAATACATTGTAGAAAATAGGCACCATCATTGTGAGAAATCAAGGAATTTTTAGGCCATTTATCTTTTCCCTATCAAAAAGATATTCAGAAACATATTTTTTTCATTAATCATCCAGATTGGCATAAATTATTTTATTAGGAATTCTCTAGAAAGGCATATACTTAATAAAAATTAAATCGTTAGAAGAAACATCAGTTCTAATTGGTTATCCCCAAAATGTTGGTTGGTGAAGTTTCTAGCTCAGGAACCAACAAAGTCGTTTCATTCTAGGATGAACATATTCTTTATTCTTGAGGACTCTATTCATATATTATACCATGTCCATAGACATTGTAATGATATAAAACATGCATTATGGGGAATGGACAATGAATGATTCATCCTCTTCCTTGGTTTCCACTTGAACAACATCTTATTTATTCATACGTGATTGTTGGAGGTATGATATAGATGTGGAAAAATCAAAAGGGGATATCATAGTATTAATATATTTGAAGAAAATTAATGCACGATGTGTCAATATAAAAATATTCCCTTTCATTTTATATGTATTGTGTTTATATTTCCTTAGGAAAAGACACATTGATCTCTTCTTGAAAACCTTCATATAATTGTTCAACATGTTTTGGGGACTCAAGATGTTCATCTTTAGATGAATCTTTTTTTTCATCATCTTTCTCCAAGAAAATACAAGTGTTTTATGAATCTAATAAATTAATACAGGGAAGGTATTACCCAACTCATTTTAAAAAATATGAAATGGTAATGTGTTCATGAAATGATAATCTTTTTGAGTTTGTTCATATTAAATATCTTCTTCAAGGGAAAGAACATTATGGAGTTGAGTAGTATAAGATAGATATAGGGAGTCATCCTAAAATATTTTATGGATATCCAATGGGAAAATAGGTATGGCTAAGTGGGGTATTCATGGACAATGGATACATCATCAAATTCTAGAATGTATCTATAGTACGTAGTTATCATTAGGTACATCACTTCAAAAACTTCTTTGATCATTTCCTCCCATAGTCCATCTATTAATTCATTAAATGATTTCCCAACATTTTTAGTTATTCAAAAAAAAAACAACACATGCCTAACAATAGAAAAAACAACATCATCCATAGAAACAGTTTTCTAAATAACTGGTTCATTTATTGGTGGGTAATTTTTATATGAATTAAAGAAATAGTTATCTGAAAACATCATGAAAAGTGTTTTTAAAAAAAGTCAAATATATATAATTTTGTTGTGGCACTACCTCTCTGGTAACAGTGCCATGTTTGATGCATGTTTGTCATAGGGAATTGTAAAACAATTATTTCTAATATAAAATGTAGTAATTTGGTTATCCTAGGATGTCTCTCAAAGGGGAGTGAACACAAAACAATTTTTATATTTTAAACGAGGCTGAAATGTTTCATTTTATAAAAAATAATAGAATGGAAATTAAAATTCAAATGATTGAAAACAATGCTATAAAAAAGTGTAATCAGGTCCGGGTCAGTTTCCCAATGTTAATGTTATCTGTGTTCAATTTAATTTATACATCTTTATCATAGTTGATTAATGTGAGTTTACATAATCATTTCCTCTAACATCCTGGGTGAAATTGTGATGGTGAGAGAAAAACAAATCAAAATCTCAGTTTGGTCCACTCTCCTTCCATGTGAAAAATAGTTGTATTGAATATCCTCAATCGAAATGGAAATTACCCGATCATGTATTTATTATCCCAAAAAATCTAACACATTCACTACTGCTTTTAAACATACTGAGAATCATTGAGTACTTCACCATTAATCTCTGTTCTTTTCCATCATATATAATCCATAAATTAATGGAGTAAGATGTTGAATAAATTACCATGGAAATAAATCAATACCAGAATTAAAATTCATGTACGAAAACACATGACAGTAAAATATACAAAATAAAATTGAAAATAACATTGAAGAAGAAAGAAATTTCATTCAATTTCATTTAACAACTCAAGCATTATAAAATAGACAACCAACAATTCCCCAATAATTCCAAATGAGTACTCCACAATGGTAAGGGTAATCAAGATGAATGGGGAATAAGAAAAAATTAAAAAACAATTGTAGAGAAAATAAATAAAAACAAAAGCAGAAAATTTCTTCTCTTTGGTGTCCCATCATAAATGGGATGGAATGAGAGATTCTTTGAGATAGAGGAGCTCTCCTCCTTTTATAGCCAGAATTTCCACCCGAATGTTGACACGTTTTATCCATGTTAAATGACCTTTCAAGGTGTTCAACCCTTATTGAATGTTGTGAATATTTATATTTTATGTTTCGTCTAAAACGCTCATCATATTTGGAAAAATATTTCAAGAGTTATTCTTGTTTTACTATAACAATTTATTATTTCTGGTCAGACTCTCCAAATCACAAACCATTATAATATAATGCATTAATATCCATTAAAACAGCCTACTCACGAATATTTTCTGGCACCAATGACGTTTCGAAACGTTTTGGGCATCCACCCATCAATGATCATAGTATTTGGGCCCACCATGAAGGACTTATGGACCCCACACCAAAACTCGGCAGATCGGTAAATAGTTTCCATGATCCAACTACTGATCTTCTATTAAGATTCCATATGGTCCATTCAGCTTTTGGTACAAAAAGATGAAATTAATCCCTGGATGTGAAGAATCTAAAAAAGAAATAATTTTCCAATTTTAATTAGGTTAGAAATTCTTATGGCCGAAATACATAAATAATTTAAATGATTAAAAAAATGGGACATTATTACTGTTCAGATGAAAATAACACAAATATCCAAATAAGGCAGAAAATAATCTTAAATTAACTCTTTTGTGTGTTTAAAACAATTAAATTAAATATAAATTTAATGGAAAATATTTTCTCTATCATATATAGATGGAATAAAATGTAAATTTTCATAGATGAGGTGATAATTAATTAGGTATGTAGGCCATAAAAGTATTATTATACTGAAGATAGTTATTACCTATGATGATAAATAATATAAAGATAGAAAAATCATAAAAAATTAAACATTATATCATCAATATATGTTATTTATGGTTTCATAAAAAAATTTAGGAATTTAAAAATGATATCAATTATGGGAAATTTATGTTATTTTTCTCTGATAAATGAAATTTAATTATTCTTACATTGGAATCAAATTCCTTCACTTCTAACATTTATTATAAACTATAGGGAATAGAATTAATGGTCAGGATTCTTATACTGATGTGGTTCAAAATAGACCTATATACATTTGAAGTCATTATATGTATTCATGTGTTGATAATAAAATGATGATGAAATAAATTATATTTCTACCACGACATCATTGATTTCTGAATTGAATAGTTTTAATTGCATTCTTTATTGGGTCTGATGATGGTGCATTATGGGTAATATGAACCTACAAAAAATAATAATGGAAGAGATGAATTAACTATTTTTATTTAATGATATTTCTTAAAAAATTAATGGATTTTAATGTATCACTTAATTTGTGATAAATCAAGAAAAAAATATTTTCTTTGTTTATTTCTAGAGGAAATTTTTTTATTTATTATGGTCTAGATACTAAATTTATTATGACAAAATAATATAAAAAATCCAAAATATTAATTTGAATTTATAAATATATATTATGAAATATTAGATATAAATTTTGTACCTTTATCAGATAGAATATTATGATTTTAATATTACTCTAACAATGTATGGGAACTATATTTTTTGAATATAAATTATTTATCAAATTATTATGTATTTTAATAATAATATCCCATGATTATGCATATTCATTGAAATTTTTTCATTTATCTGTAATAAGAATATATTTTTTAATCCTTATTAAGAGATAATAATATTATATATACATACCATATAATGTATAAGTGATCATATGTGTTGAATAATTTAGTCTATAATAATCTACGTGGACTAATTAATAATGATATATCTTACAGTGTGATGTAATGTATTCTTATTATTCATAAATACTGATCCATGCTATCATTAATCCTCTAGTTGTAAAAGAGGAACGTGTTTAAATATATATAATTATTTTAAAATACATATCAAAATGAAATAATAATGACAAACAAATTATTCAATTAATCATAATCTGTTATAAATAAAGTTTCCATTTCTAGTAGAAATTATCATGTGATACATGGAGAAAAAATTATTCATATTTATGGATTTCTCATTATAATAATGTTGTATAATGAATTATAAAAATGGTAAATAATAATCAGTTTTTGGGTTTTTATTGAATTTTTATCAATGATATTTTGTTAAAAAAACGTATCCATGTGCCTTTATAAACATTGTATTGATTATTCCTCATTCCAATTGAAGTGACTTTTCAGTCTAATTTTTTACATGGCATGAATCTATCCTTAAAGAAACTACAATTATTCTTGTAAAATATTTTATTCAAAATTGGGGAAATAATTTAATTTGTGGTGAAATAAGTGATTATGGTTTATAGTTATTATAATCATAAACAAATAGAAACTGAATAATATTTAAAAAGGGATTCTATAAAATAGCTCATCGTGATGATATGAATATAGTATGAAATTAATCCCAATGTAAATATTGAATTTTTAAATTCCCAAAAATAATTTTTAATAATTATATGATACATTTATTGGGTTATGTGTATTTTACAATCATCTAACAAATAATGATTCTAAATTTGGATCAGATTGAAGGTAATTTTACGAAAGGATTTATTTTCAATCCAAAACAATAGAAAAATTGATTGGGGTTGATTAATGAAAAAATAATGAGGAAAAATATAGTATAATTCATAAAAATAGTATATTTAATATAATAAAAAAGATATATTATTATAGGTAAAAAAATTCTACAGAATTTTCAATATATAAATTCTATATAAATGATTTTGTCACGACCTGTCCCCTGAGGCCTGTTCCGGGACTACACCAAGCCCGTCTACTATAGGCTAGGGGCTGGTGACTAGCACAAAAGGTGTAAATCCCTAAACTGGGAAAAAATTGCCTTTATAACTAAAAACACACACAATAGAGTACATATATGGATACAAAACACTAAGTAAAATTGAATAACAATAGACTGTTGAAATGTAAAGGGGTCAGAAATACATGCCCAACTAAAACTACAAGTACAACAGAAAAGAAAAAAAATAGCTGCAAGGGGAATGTCATCACCTGGATCATCCACCACAGATCCTACCAAAAGGGTAGGTACAAATAGCCTCCTCATCACTCCATGTCTATCAGTCTCCTCTGGGTACCGACTCGTCGTGAGGTCCACCTCTAGGTACCTTCCAGTCCTCCTACACTTGGCCTTGGACTGAATTGTCCGTCATCTGCATCCAACACAACGAGGTGTGGGCATAGCCAGTGCAGGGGTGAGTGTAACGATTCATAGTAGGGACCCTGAGACCTTCAAGTTCGGACAAAATCCAAAAAGGATAATCCACAATCTATGAAATAAAAAATAAACCCACATAGGTATATGCCAAATCATATACCTAAGTTATCATGTAATCCATCTCAATCATGAGGGGAAAAAAGTTACTAACTCAGCTCACAAAGATATACAACTTTTGTAGAGTGATAGAGATGATCAGTTTTAGCCACTGAATCACTTATTCTATCGAACTCACATAGGATCCAGGAACAGAAATCAGAACTGTCGAACCGACATAGTATCCAGGAACAGTTATTCTATCGAACCCACACAATATTCAAGAACTGATGTCAGAACTGTCGAACCCACATAGGATCTAGGAATAGTAGTCAGAGTTTTCGAACCCATACATGATCCAGGAATAGTCATCAGGGCTATCTAACCCATACAGGATCCATGAACAATCATCAGTGCATAACCAGCCACAGGGTTCCGCACGAAGCATGCTTGATTTCTGGAGAATCTGCTCCTCAAGGAAAGTGTCGACACGTCATCTTCCATCAAGTCCCACTACAATGAAACTCAATGGTCTGCCTAATCATAGGGGTCTCAATGAAATAGATGGCACGTCAATCGGTCACACGGTCGGTGAGTTATTAGCATTTTAGTCCCGGGGGCCCAGTTGGATTCGTGTATGATCCAACTTGATAGTATTTCAACTAAACCTAGAACTCCAAAAGGGAATACTCAAAATAATGGATATGCTCCCTGATTTCTAGCACCGCTAGTGAATCATCAATCAGTCATCTGGTGCCAATGTTATTTTCAAAGGAAGTAATGGTTAAGTTGTGGGCCTCGCTCCGGTCTGACCCGGTTAGACTGACTCGTCCCTACGCCGTCTAGGCCGACTCGGCTTGGGTTGACATGTTCTGGCCAGTTGGGTATAGCCTGAACCATTGGACGAGCCATCCTGATAGGTTTGATTCGGCCCGCTAGACCCAGCCCAGCTGGCCACGATGGTGACTGGGCTCGGACTAGGGAACAGTTCGGCATGGTGCATCGTGAAGACACGGCTCTTCGCGGCTCAGACCGGAGGGCACGAACGGGTCAATTTGGCCCGGTAACCATGGGGGGGGGGCGATTCCGGCTTGGTCGGGAGGCTATAGGGGGTCCGGTTCTCCATCTCAGTAGTTTGGCTGCAAGGGTGTCCAGTTCGCCAGCTCGATAAGGAGACTGAAAGGGGTGGCTGTCTTGAGGCGACGCACGGGGGTGCGTGGAGGCCGGAAGGTGGCTGGTTCAGGGATGGCCATAAGGGATGCCAGTTCACCTAGGATGCACCCACCGCATGAGGACAGGTGGGCGGCCGGGTGGGAAACCATGTGGGCAGCCAGTCAGGCGGTCATGTGGCCAGTTCGGCTAGGGAGCAGCTAGTGCAGGCGGCCAGGTGGGTAGCTGGGTGGTGCATGGTCCGAGGTGGGGTTCTGTTGGGGTGCACAAGTGGTGCGGGCGGCCGGACGGCTAGGAGGCTGGGGCGGCAAGGGATCGGCCAGGGTGCTCGGGAGGCACAGGTGATCGGGAGGCTGGGTCGGCAGGGGCACAACCGGATGTGGTGCGGGATGCCGTGGGGATGGCGCGGTTCACGAAGGGTGCGAGTAGCGTGGCCTTTGTCATTGCTACCTCTATCGCCTCGTCGTTATTACGTAGCCATGCTGAATAATGCCAAAAAAAAGGAAATTCGATGAAGGATGTTGGTCCATGTTAGGTTGGCCTGCACCCTTCGCATTTAGGGAGGTATCAATTGGCTCATCAAGAAAAGAAGATGAACAATAACACATCTGAAAACAATTCCTTTAAAACCATTGAAGAAGATAAGAAATTCTATAACATCATCATGTAATAAACCCCATACATTTTTTTGTTTATTAACAGAGCCAATGATGTTGGTTGTCAAAGACATCTCACGACAGTTGAAGCTTCGAGGAAGAAGTTCAAGAAGGTCAGAATTCTTCGTTCTTCGTTATTCACTGAGAGGTGGGGTTCTTCGTTGGAGAACTCTAATTCTCCCAAGCTCTCCTCTCAAAATCTCCAACCAAATGCAAATTTCCAAACCAAAAATAATATTATATTTTCTATTATTTTAGATGTTGTCATGAAATTCAAATGAAAAATTAAATTATTTAAATAATCTTCTCCAAATTAATGTGAAGGGTTGGCACAAAATAAATAAAGGGGAGTTGAATAGGTTCCACCATATTAATTGTGTCTGAGAGTTTCTCAACTATAATGGCGAGTTTCATGGGGTTAAAAGCCTGGGTGTTCCCCACCTCATTTATCCTCACATGGGAGGTTGATTTTGGGTGGGCCCCACCACCATAACCTCTCATTGGAGGTTATGGTGTGGTGACCCCACCACCAACTTCCAAGAGGTGGTTTTTACCACCCAACACTCATTTGGAAGATGAAAAATAAAGTGATGCACACTTTATTTTATTATTTTTCCCTGAAATCCCAAAAAATAACTTTTATTCTCCTCTCACTGTCATCGAATTGAAAGTCCACTTATGTGAATAACGATGTTATGAGTTCAATAGTGCTGTCAGATTTCAATTCCAATCACCGGTTCAAAAGTTATACAAATCCGCTTCAACGTTTACTGAACGTACTCGATCCAAGCTTCATAAATTGATTTCGGGCACACCAGGTCCCTGAATCACGCACCGTTAGTTTTCGCGGACACGAAAAATTATATGTATTTTAAAAAAATCAATATATATTTTGCTTCTTTAAATTCTCCCCACATAATGGATTTATGTCCCAGTAAGCTACAACTCTAACTAGGGGAAAAAATAGGGGTACTGAGCACGCATATGAGCCTCTCGCTCTCATGTGCTCACCTTGAGATTCTCATGCTTCCAGCGAATGCGCACAAGAGGTGTCGACCATCCAAGTAGGACGTTCTCCTGTCGATCCTCAATCTCCACTGGAACCTCCGTAAAAGTCTCCCCATAATCTTTCTCCAACTATCCATGATCGATGATATGATAAGTTTTGTGCACGTATCTCCTCAACATAGATACATCGAATACATAATGCACCCGGTTCAACTGAGGTGGAAGAGCCAGGTGGGAAGAATCCTTGCATACTCTACTGAGGACCTAGAATGGTCTGATGAACCTCGGAGAGAACTTGTTGCCTCGGCCAAATCCCCACAGGCCACTTCAGGATGAGACCCATAGAAAGAAATGGACGCCATCCTTGAACCCCATAGCTCTCTGTCTCCCGTCAACATACGACTTCTGCTTACTCTGTGTAGTCTTCATCCACTCCTGGATGATCTGCACCTTCTCCGTGGTCACTCGTACCATCTCTGGTCCCACCAGTGCTAAATCCCCAGTGTCAGTCCAGCAGAATGTAGATCTGCAAGGTTGCTCGTACAATGCCTTGAAAGGTGCCATCCCAATGATGGAGTGGTAGCTATTGTTGTAGTAAAACTCCACCAATAGTAACTTATCCTCCCAACTGCGACCAGTGTAGAGGATGCATTCATGGAGCATGTCCTCAAGATTCTGAATGGTTATCTCAATCTTTCCATCTGTTTGAGGATGGAAGGCAGTGCTCAAACGAAGCAGCATCCTGAAAGCCTCCTACAACACCTTCCATGGCAGGGGAGTAAAATGTGTTTCACTATTGGAGAGAATCGTCAAAGGTACTCCATGTAGCAGCACAATCTCTTACACGTAGAGGTGTCCCAAGCTCTCTACTGCAACCTACTCTCTGATTGTTAGGAAGTTGGTAGACATGTTGAGTCGATCAACAAACACCCAAATCGAGTTCTGACCCCTAGGTGTATGTGGATGTCCTTTAGCGATGTACATGGATATCTCACCCCTCTTCCACTCTGGGACCTTTAAAGTCTGAACCAAGACTGGTGGTACATGGTTCTCTTCCTTCACATGCTGACAAGTGAGGCATCGAGAGACAAACTCCACTACTTCCTTCTTCATACCTGGAAACCAGTGCTATAGTTGAAGGTCCTGGTTCATCTTTTCCACTCTCGGTTGTACCACTAAAGGGGATGTGTGGAGATCCCTCATCACTTCCTCCTGAAATGACACTTTTATCATTTTACATTCTTTGAAAAGGATGACATGTTCCCCACAATCAGAAAAATACATCAGGTGCCTTCCCTATGGATATCTGAGCATGTCATGTCTCGTAGTCAGTGTATCCATGATGTGCCTCCCTGACTAACTGAAGAATTGGAGGATTGACTGTATGTGACTAAAGGAAAACTGCTCCATCTCGGTCCACAAAGGATATCTGTAAAGCAGTTAGCTGCTCTGTCACCTATTTGAGCAGTTGTATAGCAGATATCATATTATGTGAATCTGATACAACATTACCCTTCAGAGGTGTATATACTATCTGAAAGTCATAGCCTTGGAGGAACTCAAGCAAATGTCATTTTCTCAGGTTCAGGTCCTTCTGATAGAAGATATACCTGAAACTCTGGTGGTCAGAGTAGACTATAAAATGATCTCCCATCTGATAGTTTTGACACTTTTTCCAAGAGAATACCACTGCTGCTAACTCTAGGTAAATGGTAGAGTAGTTCTTCTCTTGCTACCTGAGATATGGAGAACCATATGCGATCACAGCTCACTCTTACACCAGGACACACCCGAGTGTAGTCCCTAATGTGTCGCAGTAGACTAGGTACCATACTCCCTTCTCTGGAAGCCTCATGATGGGGGCACTAGTCAGCCTCTTCCTCACCTACAGAAAGCTCTGCGGGCATCTCTCTGACCATACAAAAGGCTGAACCTTCTTCATAAAGACTGATAGTTCAGCAACAAATTTGGAAAAGTGTCGTAAAAACCTCTGATAATATCCAGCCAATCCCAACAAACTCCGAACCTTTGTCACAGTCATGGTGGTTCCCATGAAAGTACACCTTCAATATTCACTGGATCCACTGCAACTCCATCCTCTGAGATGAAATGTCCCAAAAGTGAAGCTCTCGGAACCAGAACTGGATCCTCGAGAGATTACCATAAAGAGGGTTCTCTCGAAGTGTGTCCAGTACTGCCTGAAAATGGTAGGAATGATCCTCCTCAGAAGTCGATTATATCAGGATGTTGTCAATGAAGTCTCTGGAAAAGTTATCAAGATATGGATGGATGATACTTTTCATGAGTCCCATGAACACTGCTGGAGCATTGGTTATGACTAATGCCATAACCAAGAACCCATAGTGGTCATACCGACATTTGAAAGTCATCTTCTACACATACTCTCTCGATCTCTGAGTAGGTGATATCCTGAACTGAGGTCTATCTTCATGAACTACCATTCTCTCTTCAGTTGATCAAAGAGGCCGCCAATCCATGAGAGTGGTTACTTGTTCTTCATGGTCCCCTGGTTTAAGAGATGGTAGTCGACACAATACCTCAGGATTTCATCCACATTCTTGGAGGATAGTATCATGGCTTCCCACGGAGAAACAATTGGTCAACGAATCCCTTCTCATACAGGTTCTATAGATATACTACTAGCTTGTGAAGCTCTGTGGGAGCCATCTAATATTATGGTGTAGATGTCGGTGTCATCCCAGGGTATAGGTCAATGTAGAAGTCCACCTCTCTGTGATGGGGTAGACCTTGGAAATCATCAGGGATGAAATCTGTGTATTGGTACACCACTACAGGATAAGAGAGAATCTCCACATCATCTTCATTGATGGTAAGGTAAGCCAACTGATGTGTGATCGGCTGCACCCTCCTTTGAGTACGTCTGTCATGTGTTGCAAATGCTCCCTTCTCACCGGTGATGGAGAACCTGGTCCCATCCATGTGGACAAACCACACTTGGTGCCTAATACAGTCGATCTGAGCATGGATGGTTGATAACCAGTACATACCCAAGATGATGTCGTAAGGCCTTGACAACGCTACGAGGAGATCCCAACCAAAGCTCTCACCCCCTAGAGTAATCTCACACTACAGACACCAGTTCGTAATGATTGAGTCTTCTTTCATAGGAGTCTCTATCCATAAAGATCCATCCAATGGCTCTATCGGAATCACTGAGCTCCAAACGAGGGAAGTGGAAATGAATGAGTGACTAGAAGCTATATCTACAAGTACTATATCTATGGTAGAATAGACATAGATTGTACCTCGAATCATCTCTGTAGTGCAGTGTTCGATGGCCTCACCTACCTATAGCTAAGATCACCCTTCTCCACCTACTCCATGTGGTCTAGGTGGACCTCCTGGTGGTGGTGTTGGTAACACCTCGTAACGCCGTCCACCTCCAATTATACGACTAGATCCTATGCCACTTCCGCCTTCTCCCTACGGTTCGCATCGATCGAACCTCTTCCTCATTATGGGAGGTCCCTCAACTGTCTGTTAGTCTTCTGAACGGTGGGTCAGACAGTCATGATCCATGTGACCCTACCATCCGCATTTGAAACAATGCATGTTCCTCGAATGAAGGGCTCTCTATCGTGTGCCTCGCACAACCAAACATGTGTCATGAGTTCATCCACTACATATTCTGGTCTTAATTGACCTCTAGGAAATCTATCTACAACCATTGATAGAATACTTCGCTGCTTGTCGACTAGTTGTGGGTCTCGCTGTTGGAGATTACTAAACAGGGAAACACTCCACTAGTAGGGCTCTATCTAACACCACCGCCTGCGACGAGATGATAAGGAAGATCATTGAAGCTCTGATCTCTAGGCTGAGCCCCTGGTTGAAGGTTTGGGCCCAAAAGAATGATTCACATACCATATATATGGTGTAGTGTGAGAGGTCGTTGAACCTCGCTGAGTATTGTACCACCATCATTCTACCCAATTGAAGATGCAATAGCTCCAAAATCCACATCGCACGTAGGGTGGCTGGGAAAAACTATGCTCAAAACAGGCCCTCAATATCTTCTCCGAGAAGTGTTGCCTCATCATGCATCTGGAGCATTAGGATCCACCATCTTCATGATTATGCAAGCAGGAGACTGGTGCAAAGGATCACCCTAAGGTATAATAGTGTCCCTACCTGTCTGAAGACTCTCACTACAGCCTCCAGCCAATCCTCAACTGTCTGCGGGTCTGTCTCACCCCTGTACTTGGGCAGCCTCTAGCTCTAAAACTCACGAAATGCGCTCACGCGGTGTGCATCGTTTGCTGTTGGGGATGGTGGAATCAGTGGCCCAATGGGTAGGGTTACTGCTTGTGCCTCTATCATGATAGGGCCCTGCACCAAGGCCTCATCGCTTGGTGGTCTTCCATACCATACGAAGCATGGAACTCTGGCTGGCTGCCTGCATGGAGGCATCCTATAATGAAACATATACACCATGGTCAAAAAGTTATACATGGTGAGCATACTCAAAGAGATCACAAAGAAGACTCTTCAAAACACACATGAAATCAGTGTTTTCATGCACAGTGTTGGAAATCAGAAGTCTGGGTCCATGTTTATGGATACGTCAGCCGCCGCACCAACACTGGACTCCCTAAACTGAAAAGCGCACTCATTACCCTTAACTCTATTGCTTCAAAAAAATGATTAGAGTTCTATGATCTGTAGTAGAACCGACTCCTTTAATACAAATTTGTCATGACACGTCCCCCAGTTCTTATGTCTTGTCTAACCCAAGCCTGCCTTCTATAAGCCAGGGGCTGGCCACTAGCACCAAAGGTGTGAATCCATAAAATGGGAAGGAATTTCTATTATAACTAAAAACACACACAACATAGTACACAACTAGATACATAACACTATGTACAAATGTATAAAAATAGAGTGTTGCAATGTAAAGGGGCCAGAAATACAATCCCAATTGAATGTACAAGTACAACTAAAAAGGACAAAAATAGTTGAAAGGTGAAAAGAAGATATGGGATCATCCACCACAGATCCTACCTGAAGGGTAGGTAAAACTAGCCACCTAAGTACTCCTCGTCTGTTATTCTCCTTCGGGTACTGACTCATCGTGAGGTCCACCTCCGGATACCTTATAGTCCTCGTACACTCAGCCTCGGTCAGTTATGTATGTCGTCTGCATCCAACACAGTGAGATTCGGGAATAGCCTTTGCAGGGTGAGTATAATGATACTTAGTAGGGTCCCTGGGACCCTCAAAGACTCACAAAATCCAACAAGGATAAACAACAATGTATGAAATCAACAGATAACCCACTTAGGTATATGCCCATTCATATACAAATGTTTTCAAGAAATCCATCTCAATCATGAGGAAAAAACAATGTTGTTGACTCAACTCACACAGGTATACAACATTTGTAGAGAGATAGAGATGATCAGATGTATCCACTGGATCATATATTCTATCGAACCAACAGAGTATCAGGGAACAAAAATTAGAATTGTAGAATCCACATATGATCCAAGAATATTTATTCTGTCGAACCCAAAAAGGATCCGGGAACAGATGTCTGAACTGTCGAACCCACACAAGATCCATGATTTGAATTCCGAGCTATTGAACCTATATGAGATTTAGGAATAGTCTTCAGTTCTGCCGAACCCACATAGGATCCAGTAAAAGTCGCTAGTGGTGTCGATACCACACAGGAGCCAGGAACAGTCGTCAGTGCATAGCCAGCCACATGGCTCTACATGAAGCATGGTTGATTCCGGGAGAGTCCACTCCTCAAGCCAAGTGTTGAAACTTCAACTGCCACCATGTCCCATAAAGAGGTAACACAAATGTCCAACTCTTTATAAAGGTATCAACTCAACAGACATCGCGTCAATCAGATGCTCAGTCTATGAGTTATTAGCCTTTTAGTCTCGAGGGCTCGGTTTGATTTGAGTACCATCCAACCTGACCACATCTCAACTAAACCCCAAACTCTAGTGGGGTATACTCAAAGCGAAGTCTATGCTCTAATATTTCTTGTTCCACTGGCGGATATTCAATAGAACGTCTTATGCCAAAGATATGGCCAATGGAAGTAAAGGGTTAGTAGTGGGCCCTGGTCCGTTCCGACCAAGTCGGACCGACCCGGCCCCACCCAGGGTGGCCAGACCCCGTCTAAGTCGACCCGATCATGCCAATCAGGTCTAGAACGACCAATTGGGTGGGCCAACCTATTAGGATGGACCTAGCCCACTGGGCCCAGCCCATCTGGCCGTGAGGGTGGCTCCGCCAGTGCTCAGGGCCAGTTCGGCCTGGAGCATTGCGAAGGCACAACTCGGCACGGATCGACCTAGAAGGTGCGGCCGATCCGATTCATCCATGGCCCCGTGAGTGGGCGAATGCCAGTTCGTTTAGGAGGCTGTATGGGGGTTGATTTTCCAGCTCGGCCGAGAGGCCGCAAGGGGGACGGTTCGCCGGCTTGGCCTGAGGGTTGTAAGGGTGGATGTATCGAAGTGGCGCATGAGGGTGAGTAGAGTCCATAAGGAGGCCAGTTCGGGCACGACCAGTCAGGAGGTCGGGCATCCGAGTAGGGTGCAGCCAGGCAGGCAACTATGTGGGTGGCCAGGAGGTCGGTTCGGCCAGGGGGCAGCCTGCGTGGGCGACAAGGCGGGCAGCCTGGCAGGCGGTCAGGCGGGTGGGCAGCCTGGCGGGCGGTCAGGCGGGCGGCCAGGCGGGCGACCAGGCGGGTGGCCTGGTGGCCAGTTTGGCCAGGCCGCAACAAGTGTGGGTAACCTGGAAGGCGTCCAAGCGGGTGTCCAGGCAGGCGACTAGGCGGGCACTGGGTAGGACATGGGCCGGTGTGGGGTTTTGTCAGGGAGTGCAGGTGGCGAGGGCGGTCAGATGGTCGGGAGGCCGGGACGACGCATGTTTGGCCAGGGCGTGCGGGAGGCACAAGAGGTCGTGAGGCGGCACCGACACAGGCTTGGCCAGAGGCGGTGTGTGATTCCACTTGTGTGCCACGGTTCACGAAGGTCATGAGTAGCACAACCTTTGTCGTTCCCACCTTCTTCGCCTCATCATTGTTACGTCTCCATGCTGAAAAACACCACAAGAAGGAAAATCGATGGAGGATGTCTGCCCTTGTTAGGATGGATCGCATACTCTGTGTTTAGGAAGGTATCAATTGGCTCATCATGAAATGAAGATGAACAATTACACGAATGCAAACAATTCTTTTCTAACCATTGAAGAATATAAGAAACGGTATAACAACATCAAGTAATAAACCCCATACCTTTGATTCATAGTTCGTTGACAGAGTGGTGGAAGTCGGTCGTCGAAAACATCTCATAATAGTTGATGTTTTAAATAAGATGTTGAATAAGGTCAGCATTCTTCGTTCTTTTTAAATCGTTGGGAGATGCAATTCTCTGTTGGAGAACCCGAATTCTCTCAAACTCTCCTCTAAAAGGCTCCCACCAAATGAAAATTTCCAAGACAAAAATAATATTAGTTTATCTATTATTTTAGATGTTGGAATGGAATTAAAATGGACAATTAAATCAATTATATAGGCTCCAACGAATTAATGTGTATGGTTGGAAAAAATTAAATAAAGGGGAGTTGAATAGATTCCCCTATATTAATTGGATCTTTAGAGTTTATCCACATTAATTGAGTGTTTCAAGGGGTTAAAATCCCGGGTGGTCCCCCCCCCATTCATCCTCGAATGGGAGGTTGAGTTTGGCTGTGCCACACCACCATAACCTATAATGAGATTTTAAGGTGTGGTGGCCCCACCAACAACAACCTAGAGGGTGTTTTAACCACCCAAAACTCACTTGGAGGTTAAAAAATAATGTGACGCAAACTTTGTTTTATTATTTTTCCCTGAAAACCTAAAAACCTACCTTTTATTATCATCTCACTACCATCAAAGTGAAAGTCCCCTTAAGTGAATACTGTCATTGCGAGTTCAATGGTGACCTCATATTTCAATTCCATGGACCAGTTCAAATTTTATAAAAACCCGCTCGTACAATTACTGAACATACCCGAACAAAACATTAGAAATTGACTCTATGCACACTGGGCCTTGGAATCACACCTCGTTAGTTTTCGTAGTCTCGCAAAATACCCATGTATTTATGAGAAAATTCCATGGTAATTTTGGGTCAATACATTCTCCCCACCTAATGGATTTACGTCCCTATAAGCTAGAACATGATCTAAGGGAACTAATGGGGGTACTGACCACGCATCTGAGCCTCCCGCTCCCATGTGCTCTCATGGAGGTTTCCATGCTACCAGCAAACGCACACTAGAGGTATCGACCGTCCATGTAGGACCCAATTCTGACAATCCAAAGTCTCCACTACATCCTCCATAATAGTCTCCCCATCGTCGATGTCCAGCTCTAAATGATCGATGATATGAGAAGGGTCGTGCACATATCTCCTCAGCTGATATACATGGAAGATGACATGCACCCATTGCAACTGAATTAGAAGATCCAGGTGGAAGGACACCTCGCATTCTCTACTGAAGACCTGGAATGGTCCGATGAACCTCGCATATAACTTTCATCCTCAGCCAAATCTCTGCAGCCCTCGTAGGGGTGAGACCCATAGAAATGCATGGTTTCCATCCTCGAACTCTAGATGTCTTCATCACCTATTAACATATGACTTATTCCTGCTCTGTGCAGTCTTTATCCGATCATGGATTCTCTCCACCTTCTCTATGGTAGCTCGTACCATCTATTTTACCACCAGGGCTGACTCCCTAAGGTCAGTACAGCATAAGGGTGATCTGCAAGGTCGCACATACAACACCTCTAAAGGTTCCGTCCCAATGGTGGAATGGTAGCTGTTGTTGTTCGATAACTCCACCAATGGTATATGATCCTCCCAGCTACAACCGAAGTCTAAGATTAATGCCCAAAGCATGTCCTCAGGAGTTTGAATGGTCATATTAGTTCGGACATTTATCTGAGGATGGAAGGCGGTGCTCAAACCAAGCTGCATCCTGAAATCCTCCTGCAACCCCTTCCATAGCCGGGAAGTAAAACATGTGTCATGATCAGAGACAATCGTTGAAGGTACTCTATATATCCTCACAATCACATGCATGTAGAGGAATCCCATTCTCTCTACTAAACCATTCTCTCTGATTGGAAGGATGTGGGTAGACACATTGAGTCGATCAAGGATCACACAAATCGAGTTGTGACCCATGGACGTGCATGGATGTCCTATCATGAAGTCCATGTCTGTCCCATCCTACATCCACTATGGGACCTCTTAAGGCTGAACCAAGGCTGCTTGTACCTGGTGTTCCACCTTTACTTGCTGAAAAGTGATATATTGAGAGACAAACTCTCTTAATTCCTTCTTCATACCTAGCCACTAATTCTATCATCGAATGTACTGCTAAATCTTCACCACTCTTGGATGTACCTCTAAAGGGGATGTGTGGAACTCCCTCAAAACGTCCTCCTAAAGTGACAATGGTACCATCGTATGTCATTTGAAGAGGATGACATGCTCCCCAACATCCGAAAATCCATCAAGTGCCTTCCCTATGGATATCTGTGCATGGCGTGTCTCGTAGTCACCGTCTCCACGATGTGCCCCCTGACTCGCTTTAGAAGTAGCAGAGTGACTGTAAGAGACTGAAGGAAAGTTGTTCCACCATAGTCAACAAAGGAAATCTTTAAATATTCCATCATCTCTATCGCCACTCTTAGAAGTTGTATACATGATCTCCTATTAATTCCATCCGCTACAAAGTTCCCCATCCTAGGAGTATAGACTATCATGAAGCCATAGTCTTGGAGGAACTCAAGACAATGTCACTGTCTCATGTTCAGGTCATTCTGAAAAAAGATATACCTGAGACTCTCGTGGACAGAGTAGACTATAAAATGCTCTGCCATCAGATAGTGTCGCCACATCTTCAAGGCAAAGACCATTGCTTCTAACTCCAGGTCATGGGTAGCGCAATTTTGCTCATGTTGTCTTAACTACCGAGAACCATATGTGATCACTACTCACTCCTGCTCCAGGACACACCTGAGTCTCATCCCAGATGCATCACAGTACGTTATGTACCATATGCCCTCCTGTGAAGCCTCAATATGGGGCACCAGTCATCTTCTGCATCAGCTCCTGAATGATCTGTTGGCATCTTTATGACCATACGAAGGGTTTCCACTTATTCGTCAAGGACAATAGTGGTGCTGCAACTCTGGAGATGTCCAGTACGAACATTCGATAATATCTAGCCAAACCCAGTAAATTTTGATCCTCTGTCACACTCTTGGGTGGATCCAAAGCAAGTACCCCCTCAATCTTTGTAGTATACATTGCAAAACCAGCCTCCGAGATGACATGTACAAAAAATTGAACCTCTCGAATCTAGAATTGTCATTTGGAGAATGAACCATAAATCTAGTGCACTAAGAGTGTGTCCAGTACTACCCGAAAATGGTAGGCATGATCCTCTTCAGTAGTCGAGTAGATCAAGATGTCGTCAATGAAGACTACAACAAAGCGATCGTAGTATGGATGGATAATCTTGTTCATGAGTCCCATGAACACTACTGGAGTGTAGGTTATGCCGATTAGCATAGCCAATAACTTGTAGTGGTTTTAATGACATCTAAAAGCCATATTCTTTACAACCTCATCTCGAAATCTGAGCTGGTGATAGCATGATTTGAGGTCTATCTTCGAGAACCACCTTGCTCCCTATTTCTGATCAAATAGGTCTTCAATCCTCAGGAGTGCGTACTTTTTCTTCATGGTCACCTTGTTCAGACGACGATAGTCAACACAATGCCTGAATCTTCTATACACCTTCTAGGAAAACAATATCAGGTCTACCCAAGGAGATTCATTGTGATGTATGAATCCCTTCTTTTTCAAGTCCTCTATCTATACTCGCAACTTGTGAAACTCCTCGGGAGCCATCCGATATGCTGGTGTAGATGTCGGTGTTGTACTGGGGTACAAGGAAATCTAGAATTCCACCTCTGTACGAGTAGGTAGACCTGGATATCATCAGGGAAAATATCTGTGTACTTGTCCACCACTACAGGATAAGTCATAAATTGCACATCAAATACTCTGAGGGTAAGGAAAGCCAACTGATGTGTGATCGGCTTCTGCCTCCTCTAAGTAAGTTCATCATGCTCTGAAAAGTCTCCCTTATCGATTGTGAAGATGAACCTGGTCCGAACCATGCAGACACACTGCACTTTGTGCCTAATACAGTCTATCTAAGCATGGATTGTAGATAACCATTTCATACCCAAGATGACATCGTAAGGCCTAGATGCCACTCCAAGGAGATCCTAGATGAAGCTCTCACCTCTTATAGTAAGCTCACACTGCTGAAACTAGTGTGTAATCATTGAGTCTACTCTTGTAGGAGTCTCTAGCCGTAAGGATCGAGACAATGGCTCCGTCAAAATCTCCGAGCTCCAAACAATAGAAGTGAAAATGAAAGGGTTTCTGACACATGTGACTACAAGTACTGCAGCTAAGATGGAGTATAAACATATCATTCATTGAATCATCTTTGGAGAGCCGTGATCGTAGGCCTTCGCTACCTAGAGCTGCTCTCTCCCCTGTCCACCTGCTCCCTGGGTTCTGGGTGGACCTCCTGGTGGTGGTGGTGGTAACACCAGGTAACGTTGTCCACAACTACTTCCATGAACAGCTCCTCTATGACTTACACCTTCTCCATGTGGTTCACCTCGATCGATCCAATTCCTTTTTTTGGGAGGTCCCTCAACTGTCTGATGATCATCCGAACGGCGGGTCGGACATTCATGAGCCATGTGACCCTGCACACTGCATTTGAAACACTTCTTGTTCCTCATAAGATTGTCTATGTCTCACGTGCCTCGCAAAACAAAATCTGTGTCCTAAGGTCGTCCACCGGATGGTCTGGTCTGGATGGACCTCTAGAAAATCTGTCTGCTGCTAGCTACAAAACACTCCACTGCATGTCAAGTAGTAGGGGGTCCCGTTGTTGGGGACTGGTCAGTAAGTAAAATCTCCACTAGGAGGGCTCTCTTTAACACCTCCACCTGCTTCGGGATGCTAAAGAAGATCATCAAATCCCTTATCTCTTTCTTGAGCCCCTGATCAAAGGTCTGGGCCCTAAATAATGGGTCACGTACCATAAATGTGGAGTTGCGCGAGAGGTTGGTGAAACTCATTGAGTACTACACCACCGACATGCTACCCTACTGTAGATGTAGTTTCCCCTGAATCTGCACCGCACATAGAGTGGCTGGGACAAAATCCACTCAAAATAGGATCTTGAAGTCTGCCTAGAGAAGTGTCACGTCATCACACACTTGGAGCATCTGGCGCCACCATTTACATGGTGCTACCTGAATGGGACTCCTATCAAGGATCACCATATGGTCTCCTATTTTCCCTACCAGTCTGAAGACTCTCACCATAGCCTGCATCCAATCCTCAACTGCCTTTGTTTCCTTCAGACCCTATACCTGGGTGGCCTCTGACGCTGGAACTCATGCAAAGCGTTCAAGTGGCATGCATCATCTGCTACTGGGGATGGTAGCATCTGTGGCCCCACGGGTCGGGGTACCGCTAGTGCCTTCGCCGTGATAGGGCCCTACATCGAGGCCTCATCGTTCAGTGGTCCACTATCTTGTACAATACCTGGAACCCTTGATGGCAGTCTGCATGGAGGCATAAAATAAAGAATTAGGTGTGACTAGGTCAAAAAGTTATACATTTTGAGATGACTCAAATAGGTCACAAAAAAGGGTTTTCAAACACAAATGCAATCAGTGTTTTCATGCACCGAGTAAGAAATCAGAAGTCAGGGTCCTAGTGTATGGATATGTTAGCCGACACACCAACACTGGACTCCGTGAACTGAAAACCACACTCAGTACCCATAAAACATTGCTTCATAGAAAAGAAATATCAGAGTCCTAAGTTATTTGGTAGAACCTACTCCTCTCATACCAATTTGTCAGGACCCATCCCCTAGGGCCCATACTGTGACAACCCCAAGCCAACCATCCATAGGCCAGGGCTGGCATCAAGTACCAAAGGCGTAAATCCCTAACCTGGGGAGGTATTGCCTTTATAACTGAAAACACAGACAACCGAGTACATAGCAAGATACAAAACACCATGTAAAACTGTATAACAGGAGAGTGATAAAAATTAAAGGGGCCAGAAATACATGCCCAACTGAAAGTAAAAGTACAACTGTAAAAGAACAGTAACAACTGAAAGATGAAAAACATCTCATAGATCGTCCACCACAGATCCTAGCCGAGGGGTAGATACATATAGCCTCCTCATCACTCCATGTTAGTCAGTCTCCTCCGGGTACTGACTCGTCATGAGATCCACCTCTAGGTACCGTCCAATCCTCATACACTAAACCTCGGCCAGCATTGTCTATCATCTGCATCCAACACAACGAGGTGCGGGTATATCCCATTCAAGGATGAGTATAATGATACACAGTAGGGACCCCGAGACCCTCATGGTATCACAAAAACTAACAAGGATAAAACCAAATTTATGAAATCAACAGATAACCCCACATTGGTATATACCCAAACATATACCTCTATTTTCATATAATCCATCTCAATCATGTGGAAAACACAATGTCACTGACTCAACTCTCACAAGTATAAAACTGTTGTAGAAATATAGAGATGATAAGATGTATCCCCTAAATCATCTATTCAGTCGAACCCAAATAGGATCCAGGAATAGAAATCAGAACTGTCGAACCCACACAGGATCCGAGAACAATTCTTCTGTAGAACCCACATATGATCCAGGAACAAAAGTCATAACTGTCGAACCCACTGAGGATCCAGGAATAGTAGTCAAAAATGATAAACACGGATGAGATATAGGAAGATTCATCAGTGTTTTCAAACCCACAAAAGATCCAGGAACAGTCGTCAGTGCTGTCAAACCCACACAAGATACAGGAATAGTCGTTAGTGCGCAACCACCCATAGGGTTTCACATGAATCACTCTTAATTCCGAGAGAGTCTTCTCCTCAATCAATGTGCGAACATGTCAACGTACACGATGTACCATGTAGAAGTAACCAAATGGTCTACCTCATCATAGGGGTCTCAATGAAATAAATTGTGCGTCAATCGGATGCCTAGTCTATGAGTTATTGTCCTTTTAGTCCCGGGGCCCGGTTGGATTCGTGTACGATCCAACATTACTATAACTCAACTAAAATCCATTCATTAGTGGGGTATACTCAAAGGTATGTCAATTTTCCAAGATATCCAGCGCCACTGGAGGATCATAAATCGGATGTCTTTTGCCAAAGATATGGCCATTAGAAGTTCAGGGTCAGTAGTGGGCCTAGGTCCGGTCTGACCAAGTTGGACTGACCCGACCCGACCCAGTCTGGGCCGACTCGGTGTTGGTCAAACCAGTCAGGCCTATTGGGTCTGGCCTAGAACATTCGATGGGCTAGCCTGTTAGGTTTTACCTATCCTGCTGGGCCCAACCCATCCGGCCACGGGGGTGGCTCGGCCTAGGCTCGGGGCAAGTTCAGCCCCGAGCGTTGCGAAGGAGCGGCTCAGCACGGCTCAGCCCGGATGGTGCGGCTGGGATGGTTCGGTCAGGGCACCACGTGGTGGGGAGGAGGGGGGGGAGAATATCGGCTCGGTCGGGCGGCCGTAAGGGTGTCGGTTCACTGGCTCTGCCTGGAGGCCACAAGTGGTGCCGGTTCACTGACTGAGCCGAGAGGCCACAATTGGGTCGTCTTGAGGCCACACGTAGAGGCCGGAATGTGCCTGGTTTGGGCGCGACAATGCAGTAAGCTGATCAGCTGAGTAGGGTGAGACCATGCGGGCAGCCAGGCAGCCGGTTTAGCCATTGTGCGGCCAATGCGGGAAGCCAGGTGGGCGGCCCGGTGGCCGGTTTGGCTAGGGTGCAGCCAGCACAGGTGGCCAGGTGGGCGGCCAGGAGGGCGGCCAGGCGTGTAGAGGGGTAGGGCTATGGCCAGTGTGGGGTTTCGCCGGGGCACACGGGGGGCGTAGGCGGCCGGACGTCTAGGAGGCGGGCCGACATAGGTTCGACTGAGGCACACAGGAGGCGTGAGCGGCCGGGAAGCCAGGCCAGCACGGGCTCGGCCGGAGGTAGTGTGGTACGCCGCGAGGGTTGCGTGGTTCACAGAGGCCACATGTAGCATGGCCTTTATCATTTCCTCCTTCGTCGCCTCGTCATTGATACGTCTCCATGCCAATGAACTCCATAAGAAGGAAAATCAACGGAGGATGTCATGCCATGTTAGGTTGGCCCACACTCTCTGCTTTTAGGGAGGTATCAATTGGCTCAAAAAGAAAAGAAGATATAAAATAACACGTCCACAAACAAATCCTTTCATACTGTTGAAGAAGATAATAAAAGGTATAACATCATCAAGTAATAAACCCCCTACCTTTGATTCATCATTTTTTGATGGAGTTGCAAAAGTCGTTCATCAAAGACGTCTCATGACGGTTGAAGCTTCAAGGAAGAAGTTGAAGAAGGTTGGTGTTTTTAATTCTTCATTCATTGTTGGGAGATGGGGTTCTTCGTTGGAGAACTCTAATTCTACCAATCTCTCCACAAAAATTTTCCCACCAAATGAGAATTACCTAGACAAAAATAATATTAGTTTGTCTATTATTTTAGATATTGGTATGAAATTCATAGGGAGAATTAAATTAATTATATTAGCCCCATATAATTAATATGAAGGGTTGGAAGAAATTAAATAAAGTGGATTTTAGGGGGTTCCCCTATATTTACTAGTGCTTGAGAGACTCTCCCCTTTAATGGGGAGTTTCAAGGGTTTAAAAGTCCAGGTGGTCCCAAACTCATTTATCCTCACATGGGAGGTTGAGTTCGGGTGGGCCCCACCACCATAACCACTCATGGGAGGATAAGGTGTGGTGGCCCCACCTATAACTTCCAAGATGATGTTTTAACCACCCAACACTCACTTGGTGGCTCAAAAAAAAGTGATGCACAATTTATTTTATTATTTTTCAATGAAAACACAAAAAACTATCTTTTATTCTCATCTCAATACTATCAAGTGAAATTCCCCTTAAGCGGTTACCGACGTTGTGAGGTAAACTGTGCCCTTAGATTTAAATTCCGAGCACCAGTTCAAAAGATAAAAAAACTCGCTCGAACCTTTACTAAACGTACCCGAAAAAAACATCAGAAATTGATTCCGGGCACACCGGGCCTCAGAATCATGCACCATCAGTTATCGCGGACTCGCAAAATTCCCATATGTTTTCGAAAAAAATTCCATGTAAAATCCGGGACATCACAGATTTAATAAACAAAAATAAATATGATACATATCTTATATGCACTAATATAGAAAAAATAATATTATAATGTTTTTTATCAAATATCATTCATCAAGAACATGATTCAGTATCATATAAATTATATAGGAAAAATAATTTTTTTCATATAATATATACATATTTGTTAAATGAGAATATGTATAGGAATCAGTTTTTTCATTTGATGTAGCATAATCAAAAAATCATTTTCTATTAAGGGATGAATAAATAATGTTAATCTCTAACAAAATGGATTTGATGTAAACATTGAAGAATACAAAAAATGATCAATAATTAAATATTAAATGAATTAGTTGTATTTCTTATCATTAATTTTGAATAAATTTTATACATGGTCATAGTGTCGTTATACAACTAAAAATTAGAAACCCATTTTAAGTATACATATCTAATATCATATGCGAGGAAATTGATGTTGAAGAGATTATAGGTTTAATGAAACATTAATGTTAAAATGAAATATGTTAAAAAAATTGTATTAGATTATGTGAGTTATATCATAGACAATTGAAATGATCAGAATTCATATCATATGATATTATATATGATTCATACATTAGATTAGATTCTTATGATACAATAAATAACCTATAATCCTATGATATTACTTCCTAAATTTGATTTAATTCCATTAAAATGTATTTTGATATTTGGAAGAATGGTATTAATTGATATTATAATTGAATAATAAAAAATATTATCAACTCTAATACCTTTAAAATTTTCTATTGAAATGTATATGGATTTAATGAGTGTGGAATACATTATATATAGAATATTTAATATATATATACTCAATATGATGAAATCATGTCCCAAAAACATATAGTCAATCATACTAGCAACTTATTTTTAGAGTCTTACAAGTATATAATAATGACAAAAATTAATGAATATATATTAACATATAATGATCATTGAATAATAATTTATTTTTCATTGTATTTACAATAACATTTTTGATATATTATTATTATGATTCATAATCTTGAGATATTTGGATTGAATGAAGATATTTTTGTGATAATTCATATGTATGATAAATTTTTATTGTTTTATATGAAAGAAACATTTCATTTTTTCCTTGATTAACATATACATATATTAAATTTCTTATATTATTTCGTGTGCATAGTCAATGTATTTGATTATGTTCTTTGAGGTTATTTTATTTCTTCTTTGACCAAAAAAATTTGATTCAAAAACATATTAATATTAAAATTGACCAAAAATAGTTATATACATAAATAAAAAAAATTGATTTTTGGTGTCACATTATAATGGAGAGGGTTCTATATAACAAAGTGAAACAAAACAACAATGGAACATAAAAAATGGAGAAAATATAGTTAATGATCCATTGTATTAACATGTGTATTTGAATTATAAGTTAAACCTCGTAGTAAATTTTATCGTATTAACAATGTGATATTTGATATATCCTATCACTGTTTACCATAATTATTTATTCGTAAAATTAATATTATTTCATAATTTAGGTACTTCTTTCCAATATGATTTTAGTAGATGAACAATCAACTTTTAATTTTAAAGAATATTAATCATTGGGGAGCTTATATAGTATTAATTGTATGATTTTACTATTTCAATCATCACTCATTTTTACTTTAGGAATTATTTTGAAATTCATTTTAGGGAAAGGTGGATTTGATTATTCTTAATAAATTAAATTATAATATAGAACAAATAGAAATAAATAATATTTATTTGTCAAAATAAGAGAATAAATATTTATAGATTATTATGATTCAATGGTATATTGATATCATTGAATATAATATTTTTTAATTTCAATAAATTCTGAGAAATATTTTTTTAGAAAATTATTATAATTTTTCTTATTCGATGTCATTGTGAATCCCATAAATTTTTATATGAATAATTTAGAAACATGTTTAATGATGTAACATTTTAGTTTCAATATTAGGGATTGAATTATTCAAGATGACATTAAACATTCCATCAAAAGATGAATAAAATTATTATCTTAATTTAATTTGGAATTTTTTAAAAGGTAGAATTTTATGGAATTTGATTTATTTAATTTGGGCTAATGATACAGAGAATGTTTTATTTTTATATGGATTTTGGGATTTTTTCAAAAGAATAATCTTCTATAAAAAAACTAAAATATTATTTTTAGGATTTGGTCTTTAAAATACGATTCAAAACAGAGTTTTTTTAAGAACATGAGTGTATTTTCATGACTGTACATGTCCATGTGTTTCTCTTCATGATAGGATATAACAAGATATGATTAATATGGATAATCCCAAAAAAGGTTACATACCATTTAATAGACTATATAAATTGGTTTCTTTGTGTCATTATTCTCATGTGTCACTCCATTACTTCGACTAGAGATTTTTTTTCTTTCTCATTAGGGTCCATCTAACCAAAATAGATGAGATCTGTGTTCATGTAAAGGTGTATCTAGTAAATTTGGTGTTGTCTAATTTGTATCCACTAATATTTTCCCTACATATATGAAATATAAAAATTATTCTGGATACCTCTATTACACCACTTTAATACAACATTATGTCAATATCATTATTTGTAATGACGGTAGTCTTCAGTATATTAATTCAATATATGGAATATCTTTATATTATTCATGACTTTATTCCGTGATTACTTCTACTTTTTTCTTATCTTTTTATGATTTTTGGATCATATTATTTAAAATAATTGTTTAATGTTATTAAATTTTAGGATTTCATCTTAAATCCAAACATGATTACCTAGGAATATATTTTAAAAGAATTATATGTATTTTATCTATAAGAATGTTAGAAGATGATTTTTAAAGGAGAATTTTTGTATTGAATTACCATATACATTGTTTTTATTCAATACATCTGTTTATTCGAGTGTGTTATGTATGTGGTAGTGTTTTGTGTGAATATGAACCCATTTTATATTTTTTTGTAATCGTTATTCATTCTAGTGAGTTTGGATTCCAAATAATGTTATGGTATTGTAGGTCAGAATGGTCAGCTTATTTATATTTTTTATTTGTGGTCCAGATAACCTTTCATATGGTTCGTGATGATATATGTGATTTGGGGATTGATTTATGAGTTGATAATATATATTATAATTCCTATAAAAAGTTAATAAATATAATTTAATTATTGAATGCCACATTTATTCACTGAAATTATTTTATTATCGAGAAATGGTTTAATTTTTAAACATTAATGACTACAATAATTCATTGAAATGTATTTTAAAAAGGAAATAGTATTTAATATGATTTATTTTCATTTTCTAATTATTTAAAAAAATGAATTAAACTTAGTATTAATAACAGTTTTCTAAAAGTTAGTTTGGTGGTGAATATCAAAAAATTTCATTTATTTAAAGGATTTATTTAATTATTTTTATCAATTTATTATATTCTTATATGAGTGGGTTGGGTTTTATTTATAATGGAATGTGGTGTTTTTATATTATTTATAATATATATTTTCATCGGTTATATTACAAATAATTTACATGTAATTCTATATACATAGTTCAATTCATAAAAGTCAAATTAGAATATGATAATAATTTATTTTTCTTCATATAGGTAAACCCTTGAAATAACCTCCATCGAGATGTTATTTTAAAGAGAATGTGATATGTGATATGATATGAATTGTTGGTGTTATAATTTCTATGGTAAGGGTTAATTAAATTATTCTCCTCATAGGGAAGGAGAAGATTATATATTCAGCATCAGTGGAATGCATGTTATATTATTATTGGTTATTAAGGGTTAGAAATACTATATTAGTATTCATCACACTAATTTTTATGATTGGTATATTAACTATAATTAATTATTCAGTTCAATCATCGATATGTTGGTATGGATGACTAGGAAATGTTAACCATGCCATCTAGATATGGTATATCAATGAATTTGAATTTACCATATCATAAAATAAACAATGTTTTGAAATTGATTTCAACAATAATAAGAAATTTCTATATTTACCCCTAAAGTATAATTCAAAGAAAAGATATTTTAATTTATAGATTCATATAATTGAATTAGTTACTAACTGAATTAACATTTCTTTGATTCCATGCCCCTATATTACCATGGGTCATACAAATTTTATTATTAACATTAATATATCCTAATTTTTTATCAGATGAATTTTAATATATCTTCATTTATTATTATTTTTGTATAAATTAACATTATTTAAACTTATCATTATATTCAGGATCTTATTTTTATCCACTTTTATATGTCAATGTTATTTTTATTTTTATTATTTTAATGATTTTTATAGTATAATTAAGAGCTATAATATTTATTTAGAAACTAAAATTATAATTCTATTAAATTATATAAAATACTATAAAATGGAAGTGTTAATACATTCAATTAAATTTTAGGATAAGAATATATATATATCATAAGTTGAAATAAAGTTGATATATGAACTAAATATTACAATCAATAAACAAAATTTATTATGTTATATTATCAAAAACAATTATTTTTTTATTGCTGAAATATTATTTATATGGAAATCTATTTAAAATTTATATTTAATATAATTTTTTATTAATTAAAATTATATTCCTATAATGTAGTGAAACAAATTTTCTTTTTTAATTTCAGGTTTTTTGATTTTTTGAGGTAAACTATGGTTTTTTATCATTCACATATGTGTTTGGTTATATTTTTTTATACAATATACACATCGATCAAAGACATATATTCCTCATAATGGATAATAATATATTCCTAATTATCTAATGATCTATAATTCCTAGTAAAAAATAATTATATTTGATGAAATTATTATCTAATATTATATATTTTTATATTGGAAAAATGATTAATCAATTTTTAATAAAACCAACAGGAATATGATTCCTAGGGATTAAATATATAAATTGATAAAATATGATGAAAAATAAAATGGTAATTGTTATACAATGAATAATTTCATGTTAAATAATTATATGAAGAAGAATGGTGATGATATTGATAAAGAGAAATGTATCATATAAAGAATATTGAATTGAATGCATCTAGATCCATGTTGGATTAGATGGAATTCTTTAACCGAGGCTGAGAGGGGTCTATCACATAATATAAGTTGCATGTTTGAACCAAAAATAATAAATTCAAGATTCCCATAGAGGTAACATATCAAAAAATGTCCTAAATATAAAAATTCCACATAATACCCATTATTGAGAAAGTATACATATTCCAATGTGATGGTGGCTCAATAGATGGTTTGTTCACTCTCCTTGTTTGGATGGTGTAACTGATTGTGCAATGAGTTCACTTACTTCCTTATTTTCTCCCTTATGCATGTTCATTTTCAAATTTTTGAGTCCATTTTGGTGGCATATTTATCTTCCCAACCCAATACATAAATATAAGGGGACACTTATTAGACTGTGTTGCAAAAACTAGACATACTCATTGGACCATTCCCTTAATCATATTCTACTTTTTTATTGCACACTATTCATCATTTTGATTGTAAATATACATCAAATTTTTTATCATATATTATAAATAATAGGTTAAAAATAGTTTTATGGATGAACATAATCATCCTAAAATGATCACACATTCAATAATATTTGAGACCCAAAAAAATATAGGACATTAAAATATCTCCATTCTGGAACTTCATATCGTCAAAATTTTATGGTATAATTTTAATCATTCTTTCTAATCTATCTCAATAATCATCTAAGATGATTATACGGATTCCATCATTAGACACTAACTCATCATATAATGTCTTGGATTATCTATTAATATCAATCATTCTAATGATACATGACTGATAGAAAACACATAATAAATAAATAAAAAAGAATAAAATTATCCTATATTATTTACATGATCTCAATGACCACCTTTGTCATCATACTAAGGAGTCATCTATTGATTCCTATTCAAATAATCACAATGATTTCATCTATACGAATATTTATAAAAAATATGACTTCTTTAATTAAATGAAAATAAAGATGTGGTTTATTTATTCATTTTTGATCAAATAAAAAACATTATTAGTTATTTATTAACAATATATTCCTAGTTATGTGAATAATTAATTTTTTTATATGGACCAATAAAAACTTAAAATAATCCCACAGTAAAGTTACCAAAAAAAGTTGTAAATAGTTATTTTATATTGAACATGATTAGAATGGAACATTTTAATACAACTACATTTAGAATCACGTGGAATCATTATTGAAAAACATTATAGAACATGAATAATAAAAATTATATTTAAAAAAAAAATTATCACCAAGTTCATCTCATATCGAAAATATCATAGTAAATTGATAATAAATTAAAAATTAAAATAATTTAATTCAACCGGTATTATTTTATTATATTTTTTAAATCATTGGTGATAATTTTTTTATTTTATGAATTAATTACATAATAACAAAACCATAATGATATGCATATGAATCCGAATGAATTTATAAGTAAATTATTTTCATACTATTTAGTAGTGTGGGTTCGTTTATTTTCTATATATTTTTTAAATTATATTATTTTATTTAGTTTATGAAACTAAAAAAATTAATTACCTTATATTGATTTAATAAATGGGTATTTTTAAATTTCCAAAGAATTAAATTTGGAACACCACAAAATCACATCCTACAATGTCCATATTAGATAAATCCTTGAACAATATTATAATTATTAAATGACATGGATCCACAAAATGGCATTTCATTACCTCAGGTATTCTCAACAACACCATATTATGAGATTATTTAATATATTGTTTATTTAATGAATGAATACAAAAAAATGGTATGGGATTGAAATAAATAATATGATATATGATCTCCACACCTGCAAACTTCTCTAAAATCCAAAAAAAACTTTTATTAAATAATTGTTTTTATTGATAATGATCAATGTGATGAAAACACTTGATGGTCCATGACATGGGATAATAACAAACCATTAAAATTTTAAAAGATATCGTTATGGGAGACGGAAGTGAGAGAGACATAATATGGTGTGATGTGAAAGAGGGAAATAATGAGAATGGGAACACTTGACGGTCCATAACATGGGATAATAACAAACCATTAAAATTTTAATAGAGATCTTTATGGGAGACGGAAGTGAGAGAGACATAATATGGTGTGATGTGAAAGAGGGAAGTAATGATAATGGGGAACTAATTAAATTAAAAGTATAAAGTTTCAGTTAGATGAGAAAATAAATTGAAATCTGAAAAAATGTAAATCCTAAAACTAGCTACCATAACCACATATTAAAATGAAATACTAGAACCCTAATTGGATAATCGTTCTTCTCTTAATAATTTTTTTACTTCATAAGGACTCCATGTGAGTAGGCCATTTAAATTGGTTTCATAAAATTTCATTTCATGCACGAGTAATAAAAGTTTTATTTTTTATTTTTTATATCGATGAAATCATATTTTTTGTTTTTTGGGGAATATCACATATTGAAAAGTATTCATGTTGTGTAATATTTTGTGCAAGAAATAATTAATGATCTATTTAATGCTCTAAATTCTTATCGAGGATTCATGTTTTTAATGAAAATCATGATTTTTTTCTAGATTTGTTATCCTATTTTTAGATAACACAACTAGTTTTATACTCATTGTACATACCTATACAAATTAATTTTGATGATACATATTCCCTAAAATGGAATCATCTATGTGTCACCTTGTTTATTTCCAAACAATATTCCATCTTCCATCTTCAATATTATAGTGTCAATCATAAAAAATTCACATCTTTGTGTGAATGGTCATTACCCAACATTATTTATTCATTACGATTTTTTGAATCTTTTATAGTAACCATACATAAATAAAAAAACCAGAAATATATGTTTTCATGAAAATGTATTTATATGAATTATCTAAATAATATTAACATGATTATTTTTTCAAAAAAAATGTATGCTCCCTCCCAACCGACCATCAATAATCGTATACAAAAAAATAACCAACATACCCAAAAGCTAACAAAATTTATGACATAATAATCTAAAATATAAAAATATTATATTATCCCATTAATGGATTCTAAACCAATTTAAAATAATTTAACATTTTATTTCACTAACTACCCACAGAATCAACAAGTCACTCAACCATGCTATAACAAACCTACAATATTACTCTCTTATAGTTCAAATTGATTCCAAATTTTCCATAAATACCAATATTATCTCAATACATTAGATGATATGAAAAAATAACATTGTTTATTAAATATGGAACATATATCCTTAGGTCCAATAAATTATCCCTCCATTTGAGTATCCATGACCATTTATCAATGTATATTATTTCAAATTATCTTTTTATAAAGGGTGGTCATTTCACATGATAATGTGTTGATTTGACGTACCAAATTAGTATACATACATTCACTATTTAGTTCTATCACTATTCTTCATGGACCTTATATATCTATCTGCAAAAAAAATATGATATGATATAAAATTTTCTAAACCAATGTTGAGTAAATCATTAATTACTTGAAAAAAAGGTGACCTATAACATAGAAAAATGAATTGAGTGATCATTTAAATAAGTATTTAACATATATTAGAATCATAGGAGTGGGCTTCAACTACATACCCTTATGGGTTTTCCCCTCATGCATACCAATACACATAAAAGAGATGTATCTAGAGAAAAAAACCCACGATGACTTCACAATGGTGCCCTGGTCTATTATTAATCATTCATTCACTATAGAGAGATCTCCGGTAATAAATATATCTAGAAATCATATTCATTGGACTTTATTTACAAAAACACTATTTTTTAATAGCATGGGTTAACTTTGACAAAAAATTTCAATTTTCTACATTAAATAACATTTCTACATCTTCCAATAAAATGAGTAATTCTAAATGGTCTACTCCCCAGACATCAAAATATAGTTCAATCACGGCTAAGGGAATCCAATTATATAAATTCTCATATTACAAGGATTCCCTAGTAATTTATTTCAAAAAAACTAATATTCAAAAAGAGTAATGTTTAATATAATCATATACCAAGAGGCATGAAATGAAATAAATCATTAGCAACCCTTACAAGAAGGATCCAACTCCACCAAAACTATGAATTATTAGTTAACCATTTAAAAAAGAAGTCTATTTTGCATGATATTAAAAATTCACCCCTTTATACATATATATATATATATATATATTATATTAAAACTGAAAAACAAAAAACTACCCACACAATTACATTAATATGTTCAGTCATCTACATCTTTTACTCATCATTCAATTGGAGTTGAATTCCAAACTGATATTTCAATAATCTATTGATCCGTCACCTAATTACAAAAGTACAGTTATTCTAAAAATATTATCACTATAAAAGTAGTAATAGTAAAAAAATTATATATTTTATAGAGTTTAATGAATCATTACAGATATTATTTTAGGCCTTCTATAGGTTAATCAAAACACATGAAATTTCATCAAAAAAATACACCTAAGGCATTCACCATTACTATCCCTTCACAATGAATTTATTCCGCAATGGTATCTATACATATCCTGTGACATGAACTAACTATTAACCAAACAAAAATATTTGTACATGAGGTATACCATAATACATTAACACTGTTTCAGTATGGGTAATATTCCACACAACATTGTCTTAATATATATGTCTATGGATGATTTACTACCAGTTCATTGAATATCTACAACTCCATCATTGTTAGAACTTCCACGAACATCATTACCATAATTTTTATCACCCAGGTGAACCAAAATAAAATCTAACATGAAAGGATAACATATGTTTAAGTGCATAAGGGTTCCAAAGAATATAATGTGTCGATAAAATCATTTGTAAGAAATGAATATTTTATGAAATAATGAAATTTAGTTTTTTTATTATATGTAAATTAATGAAAAATATTCTTCTGTGTCCTAAGAAACTAATGTGATAAATATATTTCCTTTTACACTACATGGTAATACATCCTAGACTCAAATCTATAAAATTTCCAAAAAATCCATGAGCAAAAAATGATGATAAAATATATGACTATAATAATAATAAGAAGAAAAATATTCACACTCCTTGGTAACCTATATTTATAAATATTTATGTTTTTGAAATGTGGTAGTCTATGTTTAAACAAATAAAATGACAAATTCATAAGTAACAAAATTTATTTTTTTTTTTGGAAAACATGGTAGATTTTCTGCTAGCAATATTTTGAGGAATTCATACTCATATCATTGTTCTAGGAAAGAATTCCACATGACCTCAAACACATATCTATTTATAAAGATGATACATCCATCCTATGAGGGTAAATGATGTAACATTTTAAGGTTGTAACCTCTATCGAATTAATGTAAACAAGTAAATAATATAATAAATAAATAGAATAAAATATGACTAATAAGAATAAAAAAAATAATGTATTGATAAATTATTTCTAAATATATTGACCAAATATCCATGATAAGAAAAAAATTCTCTAAATTAACTCCATGATTATTATTTTCCTAATAAGAATAAAAAATTCATATGAATACATAAATTTACAAGCCTCAACGAATCCCAGTTTCTAAAATAACAGATAGATATATCAATAAAAATTCACCAAGGTACTCATCAAAACTGATACCTACAATAGTCATTTAAATAATTTTTATCCATTTGCCTTGTTTTACCAAACACGAGGTGAGTAAAAGTTGATATGGAAATACCCACATTTTTATAAAACCCCATAATGCAAATGTAGTGAACTTTCACGTGATGTTTTTATAAAAATTGAACAGAAGAAACCAAAATGTAAAATCAAATAATATAATAAAAATTAACACATAATCAAACAACCATTTGTAGAGAATTTATATTCAAATCAATATTCCCTGAAAGCTAATCATGGTTTCTTTGAAAGAAAATTATAAATTAAATAAAAAAAATAAGAAGCAATGATTTAGATAACAACCTGATAATTCCCTAGTCATCAAGACATCATTCTCATTAAATCCTCGAGGGATTTACATATCATGACTACATTGATTCTTTGATCAATGATTAAACATGGTACTTGAAAAACATAGTTATTATGAGTATATGATACACTAATCCATTATTTATAATGTAATAACATAACATGGAATGAACTATTGTTTTTTTAATCATACTACTCAGCATACTGTAGACATCAAGAAAACCTTCTATACAACATCTCCAATGTCATCATATCCCCTGATACATTTCATTATTTTGTTAACTTAATTCATTAAATTCACAGTATTATTGTTATGTACACAAAAATTTTAACAATACCTTAACCCATTACGTCAAAGGGATAAAAACACCATGACATTGAATATATTTTATTATCAATATAATTACATCAATATAATTATCATATGTCATCATATAAGGAAAACCTATAAATACGAAGACAATAGAATATCATAATAGGTCTTTATTTTAAATATGTTAATAGATATGAACCTCATTAAATATAGTTGAATAATATTTAATGGAAAAGAAATGAAAAATAATCATAAAGATTCACACAAGCTAGAGTGAAATCCACCTTAAACCACATTCAAGAATGGTATAAATGTTATGATTAGGCATCTTTCATGTCTATATTATCATGAGTTAATATATAAAATTTAAATTCTATTTTTTATGAGTCCCTTCCACAACCCCTATTTTGATGATCAAACATTGTAAAAAATGATATTAATTTTTTTGGTCAATCTAATAATACAAGATATAATGGGATTTAGGTATTCTTTATCATAGTAGTATCAAAATTGTTTCCCCATTCATTAAAAGGAACAATTAATTATTTATGAATAAATTTACATTAATTAATTTACCAATGGCCATGCAATGTTAATTTTATATTTCACCAATTTCATTATTTAAATAAACATTACTAGTTATATAGAACATGATATTTTATTATTTGTTATCATCCTAAAATTTAAATCATAGATGATATGAAAATAAATGTATATAATACCATAGTGTAATTTAAAATATAAAAGTACCTCAATCTGATCTGACTGCAAACCAATAATATACCAATATATTTTCCTAATTAATCCAATTATATTTAGCATTAACAAATATCCATGCACTGCTATCTCATGATTAATAATTAACAGCAATTAATTATAAATATATTATTACTAATTAAATTGTAAAATGTAAAATAAATTTTTTTGGTTATAGGCATACACAGTGAATAGATTATATGATATCAACCCTTGGTATAAACCATGACCATCCTTCAATCAATTTTCTGGAAACTATACTATATTTATTCTTACTGTGATACCAATCATGTGGTAACATAAATAATACCTTGTAAATACCATTTGATTAACACTATGTAGAAATTAATGAATAAATATAACTCCATTTAAATTTTAAATGACATTATATATTAATCAAAAATGAAATTCCTCATTCCAATCATTCTTAGAAAGTATCATTTTTCTTGAATTAATTTTTCTTTTGATTCTTTTATGGATTTTTATCCCACAACTAATTTATGACTAGAATAACCAATGATTTGAGGAAATAAAGTGAACAGAGAAATTATTGGATTTTAGTGGTAAAATCATACCTTGATTATTCCTCCCCAATCAATTTCATTTGGATCCACCACCACAAAAGGATGAAAAATAATGATATTGATGGAGAACTAAGGAGATTAACATGATTCTACAATCAATAAAATCTATAACCCATTGGATGTTAGGATTTTCATACAGAATGGTGGATGGGGACTATGGATTAATTTCACTCAAATATTTGAACGACATCATACATAAAAAATAGGTAATTTCGATTAAAAAAGTATAATATAATGCTATTTTAAAATCCACATAGGAGTACTCATCAAATAACTTGTTTGGGTCCAACTATTGTACAATGTGGTATGTTGGGAAACAAATATACTGTATACCTGACCAATTAACTACTACATGATCAACTACATTAAAATTATTGTTTTTGTTAATAATTATATTCATCTAATACCATTAGCTATACAATAAGAGTGTTATTTAATCAGTGGATCTTCATATATTTGGGTGGAATGACCATAATGTGATTCTTCTATAATTATATATTTCACCTACTAATCATTTTTGAGTCTAGAAACAACTCTCGTGTATTTTTACATTGGAATCATCTTGGTTAAACAAAGAAATTTATAAAAAACATTCCATTTATTAAAATTTATAACACCCTAAAAAATTTTCTTAATTCTTAAAATTACAGTTCATGAAAGTATAAAACATAAAATTTTATTTGTACAATAAAAATTGGATTAATAAATAGGCATTAGAAAAATGACTCATATGATGATGTATGGTTATAATTTGTTCATATCTTCTTGTATGTATATATATATATATATAAATTTTTATGTAGGGATTTATAATGAATTTGTCAACAGAGACTTCACATAAATATGATGAATAAAAATATATGATAATTCATATGTCATTGACTGAAAAATTCCCCTTGTTAAATTATGTTTTTAGTATTATTATGAAAATTAATGTATTTGAATATTCTTCTATGGGTGGGGAATATAAAATATCATGTCTATTTTTTATGATCATATTAAGAATAATTTCTTAGTTTGTTATATTTTTGAAATGCTATATTAGCACATATATGAATGTGAGTTGCAACTTAAATGTTCATATTTATTTCACATGTGAAATTGAATAATAATGTTTTAGAATTTTATCATATGTATTTAATACTATATATAATATATAAAACATTCTAAAGAATTATTTGTTTTTGATTATGTTATAATGAAATTAAAATAAATGTTCACATTACATTAGAAGAGGAAATATTTATAAAAAGAAAAAAAGGTTAATATATATATCTAACTATTAGTGATGGATTAATCTCATTATGTACGTGATCATTAATATAAGAACTGATTTGGAATTGAAACTAATGAATTATTAAATTTTGAATAAATATTATGTATTATATTAAAATCCATTCGATTTCTATAGATAATTAATGAAATTAATAATAATTTCTTGAGTTAATGGTGTTATAAAAACGAGAAATTGAGTATATTGTTATCCCTCATGCAGGAAAACCACATTATTAGTACAATTTTGTCAATTATATTTTATTAATTAGATATTATTTGAAATAATTATTATAAATGAAATTGAAAAATAGGTGTTTAATATTTAAAATTCATGATAATTGATTCTTATACCTCAATGATATGATTATCAACCTATGATTTTTACTAAAAAATTAGAATAAGAGAATTTTTTCACTAAATTATATGCCTCATTTTTCCCATATCTTGAAAACTCTATCCCTAGAATTTGAATTCCTACTTTTAATGAATTTTTATATCATAGGTGAAAAGAGGTAATGGTACCTTACCACCTCTCTACTGATATTTATATCAAGATTCATAGTAATTTATTTTAACAATTCCATATAATACATTAATAATGTATTTTGTGGATAAAATGAATATTAGATTTTCAGGAAAAGAATTTAATTTTTAAATCTAACCAATTTTAGAAATGTTTTGATAATAAATTTTTGAGTTGTAAAACTATCAATTTCATTTGGAAAAAACGCATTGTATCATTAATGGAGTGTTAAATTTGATGGAAAAATAAATAAACAATCAGAGAAAAATATAAATGATGATATATTTCAGTAATTTCAAATCATATTTTTTTTACAAAAATCTATTTTATGTGTATCAAGTTATTTTGTGAGAATATAGAATATGATAAAATAGAAGAATACACTATACTAATCATTTGATAATATTTTTTATCAATATTCAGGATCATCAATATATATATCTTTATGATTAAATCATCAATTCAACATAAGTAATTCATAAAATTTATGAAATGAAAATAAGAAAACAACGATAAATTCAATATTATGAAGTTGAATGGAATTAAATTCTATGAATTCATATATATTAATATGAATGATGAGTATAATCTCAAAAATGATTATAATTTTGTTGATTATTTTTTAGTGGTACTTTCATTAATTTCATGAAAATTTATTGTATGAATGTAATGTATGATGGTGGCCATTGTAACGCCCCAACCCCAATTAACTAGGGTAGGTGCATTGTTACATATCCTTGTAATTATCACAAAAGATCAAGCATCAAAAGACTGATTAGTTTAGTAGCCTTGGAAGTACTAGATAAAGTCATAAGGTTTATATTACATTGTAAAATGCAAAACTACAACAACATTGTTTCCATAGGAAACACTGAGATCCAATATACTATTCCTATAGGTCAGTCAAAATATACTTCTTTTCATCCTGGAAAAAATAAAACATAGAATAGTGTGAGCTTAGATGCTCAGTATGGAATGCTATATAGTGGAAACATTCATAAATAAGAATAAAAATTTAAGGTAATGTATAAAACTAAAACCAAAGACATTGAAACATAATCTTCATCATAATACAACAAATATAAACCAAAATAATGCCATTTACTTACTGACATGTATACTCTACTATTAGAATAATCACAAGGAATATCAATTGCCACATTCATAATGATGGAATGCATAATTCTAGACATTCATTACCACATAGTCAAGGCCTTGTGCCAAGACTACAAATAATATTTTTTCAAGGCCTTTTGTCATGACAGTAGTTTGTCTCATGAGACCTACCGATGCATATAAGATTTATAGTGGACTCCATCGATCACATAATAAGTCCAATTCATTCCTCATATGAAATGGTTTAAACATAACATAAACATTCCTATAAAAACTAGCATACAAAATGTCAATACTTTTTTTATAAACCATGAAAGGTATAAAAATAACACATCCATAGTCAAACATATCCCAAAACCTTCTATACAATATGGTGGTTTTCTATCATAATAAATCAACTTCAAATAAAATTAAAACCCCTCAAAAGATGTTGACATAGATAAAATCAAATCCTTTTTAGAGAAATATCTATTTGTATTTTGAAAACCTATAAAATTCCTATAATTCCAAAAGAAAACCTTTATTTTGGAAAAATTAATATATGATTTTAAGGGAAGCTTTACTGATGTTATAATGGAAGAAAATATTCATAGTTTCTATATAAGTTAAAAAAAGACATTCTTACCTTAATTTTGTCAAAAAGGTTATAAATGACCTTGTTTGGAAAACGACCGAAAAATTCCTTTATAAAAATCATATAAAAATTCAAAAAATTATATAAATGAAATTAAACAATAGTCTATAAAATAGTAACAATGTTTTGAAATACATTTTTAAAAAACATGGATGTGGATGATAAAGAGGTCCAAGTAGATACTTACATAAAAACAACGTTGGAAAATAAAGAGATTGTGAAATTAACCCTTACCTTGTACTTTTCCTTGGTCAAGGGTAGGTTAACGTCCTATATAATGGAGAAATAATTGTTAATAAATTATATAAGAATCATATACCTTAATATGATATCATATATGATCTTTTAACAATGCTTTGTTAATAATATCTTAGTTGTATTATCGTTTCAGGTGTAAACTGATTCGTTTTCTTTTATATGATTTGTTACGTGAGAAATGTTAATTGTGGATATGATGTATCATATTCATATTCAGAATGATATAAAGTCTCTAAAAATTATTTTTAATCATCAAATAAAAATTAGTCTTGAATGGATTCAATGGGGAAGGAATATCATCACGTTCATGGAGACAGTAATTCGTACGTACGCATGAGTGACAATATCGTTATTTTGATATTAAAATAATATATAATTGGTCATTATATCATATATATATAGAATAATTATCGTGCTATATTTATTATTAACATCAATTACACATCATTATTATACCCAACCAAATAATAATGTATTTAATAACAATTACCCCACGATGCGGAGACGACAATCCGTATGTATCTATGCTGGGTGACATGTCATTCAAAGGATGGATAGAATAATGAATATGGTTATAAAATATTCATAATTACATCACAATATATAAAATATATTGATGTTAATTTTTTTGATTGGAAACAACAAATAAAGATGAAGTGGAAGAAGAAAGGAACATGAAAGAGGTGATTAAATATTTACCTCTTCTTCGGGATCTTTCTTTTAATTTGATAAAAAGGGATAATTAGATTGGATTTCTAACTAAAAGAAGGATTCTAGGATGAAGGTATGAAATTTGAGAGGGTATTTGGGTAGAGTTTGGCCCAGACAACTAGCTTTGAACATGTGAATTACAGAGAAGGGAGAGTGACCATTTATAAGAGGGGTGAGGGGCACATTAGGAAAAGCTAGAAAAATTATTTTTTAACAATATAAGATTCAGTTTCTAATGGAAAAAATTTAATTATTTAAAGGATGAGGTGGTTATGGGTCTAAAACCAATCAACCAATAGGTTTTAGACGTGGAAGGGTCACTATATTAAACTTATCATTTGGATTTAACTCTTAGTAAAATTGTTTGACATTTACCATGCCTTTTTGTATTTTTATATTATATGGTTAATAAACATTATATATACTTTCAAGAGAATACAATGTGGTTCATTGATGATACACCTATAATTATATAATTATTTTTTCCAAACCGTAGAATTTTAAAAATAGAATATCAATTAATAATATAATATTTGTTTTAAAAACTCTTTTATGTCCATTTTGACACTATTTAGTATTTTCTTTTAGATAAATTCATAACAGCATTATTACTTCAAAAAAATTTCATCTTACCAAACCAAAAATATTATATTAATTTTGAAAATTAGTTTAATTCATAAAAAGTCTCAATTTACATTTAATTGGATATTTATAGTATCAATTATTTTATTATTTCATTAATTAGGTAATTACTACATCATCACCAGGTCATAAATAAATTAAATTATTTAATATCTGAAAATTATAAATAAAATAACATTATTTAGTAAATATTTATATCTATCTAATAAAATTTTAATAGTTTAATTTTTCTTTTGTGTAACCATATATTAAAAAACAATTTAGTTATTAAACTTATATTTTAACTTTTTTAACTCTTCTTTAAATAAAAAAATAATAAATATCCTAATCTAATCCATCTGGACAAAGAGGTTAATATTTTTTTCCTATATTTATTTTGGTCAAAATATAATTATCCAATAGAATTAGGCCACGTGTTTGTGTAATAATAATATCATTCTTACCCTTAATTACCTTATTTACTTTTTAACCATTGTAATTAAATGTAAAAATATACTATTCACAAAAAAATATTTTCATCTTATTGAGCCACATATTTTTACTAATTTCAACCGTGTCTCTCAAATTTTGGAAATTCAACTCACAAAAGTGGTAAAATTATGTTTTCTGTAAATTTTCAAATGCTCCTAGGAGGTGGGTATAAGACGGTAAAAAGTTCAATAAAATATTTATATATCTATAATTATTATAAACTAACTCCATTGAATTACAATGAACATATATTGGTATTATGAATCTATTTTTAACTATAATAAATTTAAATAAAATATATATATATTTAGATAAAAAATCGGTTTTTAACTATAACTTAGTGTTTTTCACTATTCATCTAAAATTGAAAGTTTTGAGAAAAATACCAAAAACTCACCCTAAGATAGTTTCTATATTCTGAATCCAAAAATGATTCCATTTTAAAATAAAAAATTTAAATAATTTCAAAATGTGGGTATTACTATTCGTAATGGCTAGTTTGATTGGTTGTGATGTGTTAGAATCTCGATGTTGCATACAACATCAACTATTTCATTATTCAAAGGGAAACATACTATGGAATCTTGGGGTGTTACATTCTCCCCTCCATAAAATAATTTCATCCTAAAAATTTCTAGAATATTAATGCATAAAAATACTCAGGTGCTTCTTCATTATAAGTTCCTCAGGTTCCCACGTTGCCTCTTACATCTTATGGTTTCTCCATAGAGCTTTTAACAGACGAGTTTTCTAGTTTCTCAGCACTTGTTCTCTTGTATCAAGAATATTGACAGGCACTTTGCAATAAGACATATCAGGTTCCATTTCTAATTTTATATAGGTGAGTACATGTGTTGGGTCATTCTTTTATTTTCTAAATACTGATACGGGGAATAAATCATGATCATTAGAGAGACTTGGTGGTATTGAAAAATGGTAAGCTATAGCACTAATTCGTTCTAGAATCTCAAAAGGTCCGATGTACATGGGACATAATTATCCCTTCTTACTGAAACATTTTACACCCTTCAATTGAGATAGCTTCAAGAAAACATGATCTCCTTACTGAAATTCTAAATCCTTCCTTTTTCCTCGGACTCCGAAATTGTCATTCCATATTCGTTCGATGGTCATGAGGAAATTATTTTTCTAATAAAATTTCATATAACTCAATACATTCTATATTTTATAAATGATCGTCTTCCTTTGTGTTTTGATTCAATGACCACCATTGATCAACATCTTTCGTGATGAAGTAAACTGCCATGACAACTTTTTCCCTTTCGCTACTCCACAAGGCATGAAATATTTTCTCAATGAAATTAATCCCTTGCTTAGATACTAGTGGATTTTTACCACCATTGATTATTTATGGTTTTTTCCTCATGAAGTTATCTAACATTGATCCTCCACACTGTGGATCAAGGTGGTCCATACTAGTAAACATATTATTCATAACATGAGTGAGTTGTCCCAATAGAGTGATAAGCTGATCGTCACCAGTTGTATCACCAACTCTAGTATAAATATCTTAGGTAGGAGGGAAATCCTTACATGGAGTCTGTGCATTGATATAGTTTCCATTCCTTCTAGTAGGTTCCATTTCTAAACAATGGCATAAACTAGATTAGTTTTTGAATCCGAATACATTAAACCAAACTTGTAAAACTCTTAACATTAATTTAAATGTTTTTGGATATAATACATAATAATAAAAATGTTTTCATTGAGGAAGTATATACTCATAAACACTTCATAATGGTTTGTAAATAAAATGATAATTATCCTAAGCATATCCCCCTGGAGTTTTGTAACCAAGTGTATAGCACTGCCAATTTTCATGCACCAGTCCCCATTCGAGTCTAGCTCAAAGCAGTGTTTTCGGGTATTACCCCTAGGTAAATCAATGCCAGAGCCACCTCTACCTACTCATATCCAGACATGGATGTATTTCTTGGAAAACATACAAAAATCTCTTCAATAACAATATTCTAGGAAGTTCTTTTATAGTAATCTTCAATGTTTTTCTTAGGGTAATGTTCTCCAACCAAAGTTTATCTAAATATAGATTCCATGGTTTCTACTAAACTCCTCTGATAGAAACTATAACGCCCATACCCCAGTTATCTAGAGTCGGTGGATTATTATGTATCATTAGCATAATCACAAAGTTCATTTCTTATATTACCAATTAGTTTAGTAGCCTTGGAAGTACTAGATGCATTCATAAGGTTTACATTACATCTTAAAATGTAAAACTACAATAAAATTATTTCCATAGACAATGTTGAGATCCCATAGACTATCCATGTAGTTCAATCATAATATACTTCTTTTCATCTTGGGAAAAATAAAACATAGAAAGAGTTGAGCTCAGATGCTAAGTAAGGATAAAAATATAGTAGAATCATTCATAAATAAGAATAAACATTTAAAGAAATATATAAAACTAAAAAAGTCCGTTTAACATAAACATCATCAAAATATGGAAAATATATATCAAAATAATTCCATTTACTTAATCAGATGGATATTCTACTAGTCGAATAATCAAATGAAATATTAATAGCCACTTTCGTAATGATGGAATGCATAATTCCAGACTTTCATAACCACATAGTTAAGGCCTTGTTCTTGAATATAAATATATTTTTTTCTAGGCCTTGTTCCAAGACACTAGTTTGTCTCATGAGACCTACAGATGAATCGAGGAGCTATAGTGGGCTCCACCCGTCCCATTCTATGTCCAATGCATTCTACATATGAAAAGATTAAAACATAACATAAAAATTCATATAAAAACTTGCATACAAAATTTCAATACATTATCCATAAACCATGAAAGGTATAAAAATAAAACATCCATAGTCAATCATATCACAAATCCTTAAATACAAAATGGATGTTTTTTATCATAATATATAAACCTCAAATAAACATAAAATCCATCAAATGATGTTGACATAGATGAAATCAAAAAAATTATTAGAGAAATACCACTTTATATTTTTAAATAATTTAAAATTTATATAATTATAATTGAAAAAATTTATTTTCTAAAAATTCTTATAAGATTGTAAGGGAATCTTTGATGATGTTCTAATGGTGGAAAATAGCTTCACCCGCTCTATAAGTAAAAAAATCATTCTTACCTTAATTTTGTCGAAATTTTTATAAAGGACCATGATTAGAAAACGACGGAAAGATTCCATTATAAACATCTTATAAAAAGTCAATCAAGGGTATAAATGACATTAACCCATATTATATAAAATATTAATAATTTTTTGAAATACATTTTTAAGAAACATGTATGTGGATGATAAAGAGGTCCTAGTAGATACTTACGTAGAAACAACCTTGGATAATAATGAGATTGTGAAATTAACCCTTACCTTGTACTTTTACTTGGTCAAGGGTAAGTTAACCTCCTATATAATGGTGAAAGAATTGTTATTAAATTATTATAGAACCATATACATTTATATGATATCATATATGATCTTTTAATATTGCTTTATTAATAATATATTAGTAGTACCATCGTTTCGGTTGTTACCTGATTTATTTACCTTTATATGCTTTGTTACGTAAGTAATGTTTGTTGTGGATATTCTGTATCATATTCATATTTAAAATGACATTAAGACATTAAAAATTATTTTTAATCATCAAAAAAATGGGTCTTGAATGGATATTATGGGGAATGAATCTCATCGTGTTCGAGGAGACGGTAATCCGTACGTACGCACAGACGATAATATCATTATTTTGATATTAAAATAATATATAATTGGATGGTATATCATATATAATAAATAATTATCATGTTATTTTTATTATTTATGTCAATTAAACATCATTATTATAACCATCCAAATAATAATGTATTGAATAACAATAACACCATGGTATGAGATGGTAATCTGTATGTACGCACATATGGTGACATATCATTGAAAGGATGGATAAAATAAGGAATATGGTTGTACCATATTCATAAAAACATCACAGTATATAGAAGATACATGAGTTATTATTTTAGATTTGAAACAATAATGAAATAGGAAGTGGAAAAAGAAATGAACTTGAAAAAGTTGATGAAATATTTACCTCTTCTTTGGGTTCTTCCTTTTTATTTGATAAAAAGGGCTTCATAGGATGGCTTTATGACTTAAGGAAGGCCTATAGGTTGAAGGGAAGACAGTTTATAGGGTATTTTGGTAGGTTTTTTTCTAAGCCAAATTCTTTCGAGGAAATGAATTAGAGAGAAGGGTGAGTGACCTTTTATAAGAGGGGTGAGGGGCACCTGAAGAAAAGTTATAAATATTATTATATAATAAAATAATTTTCGTTTTTTAATGGCTCCAAAATGAATTATTTTATGTATAAAGTGGGTATGGTTATAAAATAACTCAACCAATTTATTTTAGATATGTTTGGGTCACTATATTAACCATATCTTATAGATTTAACTCTTAGTTAAATTGTTTGACATTTACCTTGTATTTTTGTATTTTTATATTATATGGTTAATAAAAAAACTATAAACATACAAGAAAACACAAAGTGGTTCACTAATGATACAAATATCATTATATATGTCTTTTGGCCAAGCCTTATATTTTTAGGAATAGAATATCAATTCATAATATAATAGCAGTTTTAATAACTCTTTTATTTCATTTTGACACTATTTGGTATTTTTTTTACTATATTCATAATGGCATTATTACTTCGAAAAAAATCATCTATCCAACCCTAACATGTCATATTAACCTATAAAATTAGTGGAATTCATAAAAAGTCTAAAATTTCTTTTATTTGGATTTTTATAATATCAATTATGTTAATATTTCATTAATTTGGTAATTATTGCATAATCATTGTATATAAATAAATTAAATTATTTAAGGTCTAAAAATTATAAATAAAACCCCATTTTGTAGGAAATATTGGTATATTTCTAATGAATATTTATATTCTAATTTATCTTATGTTTATCCCTATATTGAAAATGTTTTAGTATTTAAACATTGATTTTAACTCTTTTATATCTTCTTGAAAAAATATGATAATAAATGTCCTAATCTAATCCATGTTTACAAATAGGCTCATATTTTATTCCTAAGGTTTTTTTGGGTCAAATTATAATTATCCAATAGAATTATTACTTGTGTTAGGGAAATAATACTATCATTTTTACCCTTAATTACCTTATTTACTTTTAATCGTGGTAAATAAAAGTAAAAAGGTACTATTCACAAAAAAAATCATCTTATTGAATTATATTTTACATAATGATATCAACCATGTCTCTTGTATTTCTTAAATTCAAATTACAGAAGTAGTGAAATTATTTTTTATAAAAATTTGAAAATGCTCCAAGGAGACTGGTAAAAGACGGTAAAAAAAACAATACAATTTTTATATATCTAAAATTATTATAAACTAACTCCAATGAATTAAATTTAAAATATATAGTAATTATGTATCTATTTTGACCTCAAATAAATTTAAATAAAATAAATAATTATTTAAATAAAAATTTGGTTTTAAACTATAACTATGTGTTTTAGACAATTCATCAAAAATTTAATGTTTTTAGAAAAAACAAAAAATTCACCCTAAGCTAATTTCGATATTTCGAATCCAAAAATGTAGTCCATTTTGAATTATTAAATTTATAAAATTTCTAAAATTTGGTATTAATATTTATAATGGCTAGTTTGATTGGATGCGATGTGTTAGAATCATGATGTTGCATACAACGCTAGCTATTTTATTATTGAAAGGGAAACGTACCGTGGAAGCATTGGGTGTTACAGCCATCCTATAATATGAAATAGTTTTGTTAAATTTTACCACATATATTGCATTTTTATATCGAAAAAATAGAGTTATATTAAAGGTTTTTGAGTAAAGAGGTAGGTATCTAATAAGAGTGATATTATAAATAGACATGAGTATAATAGACTAAACAATATCTCATTAAAATTCATTATACTGTTATTTTATGGTTTATGAACATATATAAGATACTATAGAATATGAATAAAATAATGATACTCAAAAATATAGTTTAAAAATAGATCACATGTCATAATAAGCATAATAATGTGAATAATTAGTTGTTGTATCAATCAAATACATAGAAAGTTTTATAGAGTAATGGAAATAAAACCAAAGTATACAATTATTTTATGTATTTAAAATTATTTCAATATAGATGGATGACTTATATATGTATTGTTTCATTTTAATTAATTGATTAAAAACCATAGTGACTTACTGAACTCTTTCCACATAAGTGGTGTTATAAAAATAAAATATTCAAAAAATTGAGTGAAATGAAATGATGATATGAATTCCATTATTTCGAATGGATATATTGAATTTGTCTGGTTAAGTATAAGGATTGTTGAAATGAATAGTCCATATGAGAAATCATGAATCGACATTATTAAAGTATTTGACAAAAAAAGTTATTATTTCACAATGCATGATTTATTTTTCTTTATTGTCCAATGTATTGTGCATGTTGATAATAAATATAAAGAAACCATTCCTCTATTGTTTCGAAATAATATATATGGATAATGTGTTAAAAAAATATTGAAAAAATAAAAAATCTATTGAAATAATTTTTTTACTCATTTAAAAAAAAAAATATTTATAACTATGTCAATTAAATATTTATAATATCTATAATTAGTCCCATAAATTTCGTATGGGGGTTTGTAAAATTAAATCCATCTTAGATATGAACCACATGCCATTTATTAATATAAAATCAATAAAATTATGATTTTTTTGATTTTTTTGATTAAATATTTTATTTTTCAATCATTTCACGTTATGATTGTACTTTTTCTTTTTGAAAGCCTCTTAAAAATAGTGCTGATGGAGAAATAATCATAAGTAAAAAATTAGAAAATGACACTTTTACAAAATGGTATGTACCCATTAAATAATTTCAATCTAATATAGTTTTTAGATGTCAATAAATTGAATGGATGATGGTTTGATCATTAAGGATTCACTCTATATGAATATGATTCATGAATATAGTTCAACATAATAGTAGTCTTAAATTTTTAAATCCTTAATATCATGTTTAATTTATGAATTCTAAAAATGTGGCTTAATATTAAGTTTTGCAACGATAACTATGAATCCCTAAATCAATGATAACTTTTGTTTTTCTTAATTTATTTGTTATTTTGTAATTAACATAGCCCTAGTAACAGAGATTAAAATGTAACATTATTACAACTGAATATGATATATGGAATCACATCCTGGATTATATAGTGGTTTAGGAATCTTGGTAAACTAGATTAATACATGAAATTCATAATAATATAGAAATCATAAAATAATCTATGTTTTTATTGACAATTCCATATTTCATCATATAATATCACATCATATCAACCATTAAACACTCCCTAGTATCTTGGGGAATATAATAAATATGAATGGTGTAATCAGTGATTATCAATATGGGTATGAATCTAACCAAAGATACCCTGAATTAATAAGAATAATTAATATATAATATAAAATAACTAAAACACAATACCATAAAAAAATTACGTTATCCAAAATAATAATTTGGAGGAATAAATTATTATCAAATAATATCATATAAATAGCAAAATGATTTAAAAATATAATAATGAATATTCTATAAAAAATATCCAATTTAACATCAATATATAAGATCATAATGTGGGAACTAATCATACCGAATATCAGCACCATACCATAGAGGCATCATAACAATAAATCCTACATAAATTTGTAAGACCTCAACCAAATACCCATGAAAGTTTCTATCATGAGACCTTCTGATGAATAAATGTGCTATATAATTATTGGACCCATTTTTAAATTAATATGTCCAAAACATTACACATATTAAAATGGGGAATTATAATGAATTAAAATATTTTATATTTAAAACAAGCATAAAATTATTAAAATGTATCTCAATCAATATTCATTATCATAATTAATCAATAGTAATATAAATAAAGATTAAAAAATTGAAAATTTCATTCATAATTTATCATAATATATATGGAGAAATTATAAGGACATTTTTTTAAACCAATCTATATTGGATCTTTTGTATAACAATTGTAATTTTTATTGACGGATAAAAATAAAATGAAATGGATTTGATAAACATTTTTTATAAAAAATACACTTCAATTTTAAGATAAATGTTATGAACATGTATTTCATAAAACATCATCACGATAAATTTATTTTAATGCAAACATTGATAGTTACCGTTTTATCATTTCATACATGTTAAAAATTATTATGTTATCATTTTTGGAGAACTAAATAAATTTTATTTTTGGAAAATTACACAATGATTACATTGAAAAATGTTTAATATAATCAATCATGGGTAAAATTTTCTTCTGATAAATCACATGAGTAATTATTTTTAAAACATTTTAAAAAATAGTTGTTTAAAAGAAATATGATTTTCATGAAAAGGATAGAAATAATGCGAGTATTCTTAAAATTATTTTCTCAATAACATTAAGAATAAATGAAATGATAAAAATTAATTTTAATATTAATAATGTATTAATTAATTGTGAAATTTATTAGTATATATATTATATTAATATTAAATAATTCCCCTATGGGACACTTAAACATATATAATCTCGAATAATAATTTCATTTATAAATAAATAAATAACACATTGGAATGATTTGATTCATAATACCACAAAATATGTAACAAAAAATATCATTAATAAAATAATATACATGATTTAAAATATAAAAAAATGGAATTATATATAAAACAAAATGGAATTTGTGTCAAATAAGGAATTAGATTCAAGGATATAAATGCGAGACATGATAAAATCACCTCAGGTTCGACAAAAATAATGTGTATATGAACCACTAGTATTATAAATATATAATTTGGATATAACTATAATATAAATAATTATATATATTATACAATATATGATTATTTGAAATTCCTTTAAATAATATATTTGATATTCTTTAATAAAGTCTCACTTTTAGATGATAAATGATTTTTATTTCTTATAAGATGTGCACTAGAAATTTTGGCCCAATTCATTGATCATGGTTAAATAATTTTGTAACATTTAATAATTATATAAATATAATATTTATTTATAACATATTTATTCAAATTTATCTATAAAGGTTATATATATAAAATTTATTTCATCATTCATGGATGTTGTAGGTCTTGAATATGCATGAATACTTATTCAATTTTATAGATGGATGTAATTAAATGAATATAAATATTAAATAACCAATTCAGAATCATTATTATGTCATATATATAATTAATATTAATCAAATACATAAATATTTACATATATGTTGAATAATGGTAAACATTTCACATTTCAATATAGAGGTGGTAGTATGCATGTATCTACAAGCGAGATTGTTGATTTACAATGGATTTGAGTGTATCAAGTTATATTTCATGTTATATTTCAATAATTGTTTTGGTCACAAATATAATATATATTAATTATTAATAACAACAAAAACTTCTATTTAAATAGTATGAGAAAAATGAATCACATTGTGTCACGAGGTGGTAGTTCTCGGTACAAACGTGCTACGTTATCATATATCAAATGGAATACAAATTAACAACAAAAATGTGATATCATAACTATTAATGTTTAATAATTCCCAAAATATATTTTAACTATATGTTACCGATCATTATATCCATCATTTTAAGGTGTCTTGGTACAACAAATTAAATATGTTCCACACCTGGTACTCCAACAGACACATGATCGACAATATCATTTTAAAACTAATGGATGTAGAGATTGATACTAGTTATTTCATTAATATATAAAAATAAAACTAGTGATATTTAAATTTATAATTAGTTTATAATTATTCAATTAGATTTGATGGAAGAAGAATAATATATAAAATAAAAATATCAGTTATATAATTTTATTTATTCTAAGAGGATGTTCTTTAGGATTGTAAGTAATTTTATTTGTGTTTTTATTTATGATCAATAAAAGGCATATACTATAATAGTATATGATTATGTTATTATTTTGGTTTATAACATATCCAATTTTTTTATGTTTCAAGGGTATATGAGAGGTGTGGATTTTTATAAGTCGATAAGAGGAAAAACGCAAAATTCTATAATATAATTAATTAATCCCATGTTCTTATCTTGAATAATCGCACAAAAATTGATCATTATAGAACATTATTAGATACGAGATCAAAATAAAATTATAATTTTTTTTACATTTTGAATAACATCTTATTCATTATAACACTCCTTAGACTCATTTTCACATTATCTAAAGAAATATATTTTCTCGGTATTCACTAAACATTATGCTAAAAACATTAATTAGAAAAATTAGAAAATATAAATTATTATGGTTCTATTTTGGGAAACGTTTTTCAATGTTAAATTCATCTAATTTTAATAAATCAAATTAATATTAAACTGAAATGTGCGTAAAAAATTATATTTCCATAGATAAATAACTTGTTATTAAAATAGTTTTATATCTAAATTAAATATGAAACATTATAAAATATACAAAATTAGATAATATTAATAAATAAGTAATAATAATTGAAATGTTATTTACATATGTTATTATGTTGGCATTTTATCTTCAATAATAGGTATGATGGGTCAGACATTAGGTAATTGATTACATAATCATAAAGTGGAATGTTAGTGAAATAAAATTTAATTTATTATAATATATTTTCAACATATATTCCTTTTTGAGAATGTATACCATTTTCATATTTTTTCTTTAATATATTAGTCTTAATAAAATGATGTGTATAAATTATCATAAAGAGTAACATTTGTCTAGATTGATTATTGATCATTAATATTATATATAAATATGAATCATAGTGGAGGTGTATAGAGTTTTCTATAAAAAATATTTATACCAAAATTAAAAAAAATATAGAGGTACATGAAACCCATGTGGGATGTTATATTTTTTTTGATGGATATTATTCTTATAGTGTCTCTAGAAAATGAAAAAAATGATATGATTACTTTTGAGGTGAATTGAATGGTATAGTATATAGTTGAAATTTTTATATCAATTATACGATTTTGAGTAATAATTTAACGTTTAATAGTGTAATGGTACTATTATTTAAATATATATGATGGGATTTTGTTTATATTATTTAAATATTCTATGAAATTATTTTCTACTATTTTTAATGTACATTTGTCTCATGGTATATTCATTACATAATTAAATTTATCATACTTTTATTAGTAAGTTTACCAGGACTATCAATAAATTTATATCATATATAATAAGGATATGTTTTTATAAAATATTTTATAATATACATCCCTTTGCCCATATAATCATTAATGTTACTAAGAACTAATATAGTTTCCTATTTCACACAAATATGTACAATATACAAAGAGGGGTGATAATAACATTATGTGCACTTGATATAATACATTTTTAATGATTTTCATTGTGACTCTTTTTAATACCCCAATCATTTTTAAAATACATAACATTAATATAATATATGAATAATGTTATTTTGAATATTTAACTAGTTGAAATCTACAATATAGTTCCAAAAAATTAGGATGTGTAAATGTTCCAAAACATATTAAATTTAGTATTTATAAATGATTATAAATGGATGATAAAATCATATTAATTTACAAAACATCACAATTTATAAATCACACTACTATCATAGTAAAAAATGTCTTACTATCCATTTAGATTAGATATATTATGTTAAAAAATCAAATTGTTAAGTAAAACACTATTAGTATATTTATATGATCTGTCATCATCAACCCTATAATTACATGTATTATCAATTTGGTAGTTCTATCATTGAGATCCAAAATTTAATTTATTCTTTTATAAAATATTGATATAATTCTCTAATATAATTATTATTACACAAAATTACCAAATTTGACTCATATTTATATACAGACACGTTTTCTAGAATAACGCTTTGTCATTTTAAAAACCAATTTTCTTATAATCTTGAGAACCAAAAACTCACACATGTTGATTAGATTCTCAAAATTCATATCGTTATATAAATAATAACTTTATGTCAAACACATAGAATAAAAATGCTTCATTTTTCATGAATTTGGAACATATTTGATAATCAACATAAAAACATCATCAAATCATTAATAAAAAATTCATGTTATAATTTGATCAAAATGTCGATCTCATGTTCAATCACAATGGGATATGTATTACTATTTAATCTGTATTACAATAATTATATTATAATTGAAAAAACATAATTTATACACATATAGAAAAATACAATAGATTATAATTTTTTTAATCATGTTAATATTTTGTATTTAATGATTAATGGAATGTTATAATGGGGTAAAAATAATTGATCAAAAACAATTCAAACATAAGTATATATAATTGAATGAGTTTTAAAAAATATCAAATGTTGAATGAACAAAATATATTTAACTGTGAATTTCATTCATGTATATACTTCCTAGGATGAAATCATACCACCCACTATAGTGGATTCCCGTTGATTTCTTAATTTTATATTGAAAAATATATAATTATTGAAAATTATAATCATATTTAATAGATAATTATAAATAAAACATCACATTTTTGTTAAGAATAAACAAACGTAGACTGTACCAATCATAATTGGCATCAAAAATCACAATGGTCCTATAGAATGATTTTGGGAAAAGACAAGATGAATTTCTCCCTTACTTAAAAATATAGATTAGAATAATAGTTTCAGGCTTGTCCGTATCAATTTGGATATTATTGTAATCTTGTAGCCCATTTATAATGATCCCATAGAATGAAAATAAAATCACAATTCATTTTTTTGATATATAATTAATGGTCCACCCATCATTATAATTATTTATAGATATATGTGTGTAAAATATTAATATGAAAAGAATAAATATTTACTCACAATTAATTTTCTAATTAACACATGAATATTAATATTCCAACAAAAAATAGTATATTTAATTGAAAAATTATCTTCACTTATAAAATATATCTATCTATATATATAATATTCCCTCTATATAAGATAATTTTCATATAGTGATGATTCCATGACGTGACATCAATGGCCCGTTCTACAACTACCACAAGCTCTCCTCCCAAATTCCAGAGACTTGCGACTAGTGCTGATGGAATCATCCTGCATGTGGGAGGCATTATCTTGAGTACCCGTATGCAGACACACGCCCAACGAAGTCCCATACACTGATCCAAAATAAATATCACTAAAACAGATCTGATTACATGGAAATCTAGTAGAAGTGGGCCAATAATACAAACCAAATAAAAGAACAATAAATAGAATATAACAAAAGGGAATCTCTATTGGCCATCTACGGAAAACACCACTTGATCATGAGATTAGTGTAGCTACTGGAAGATGAAGTATAACATCATGTCCACACAATTCTACTAGTCCTCTTTTATTCCTAGTCCACCAAGTACACATCCTAGCATCTGTCAGTCCAATATCTAGGAGCACCTATGGGTCCTGTTCCACCAAAGCCTATGTTGAAACCTCGACCGTCTACACCAGACACAACACCTATGGGGGAATCCCATGCTGTGGTGAGTAAAAAATTACACACTGGGGACCCCAATAAAAAAATTAATGACCACACAATAATCTACAATGTAAAGTACAAGGAAAAAGATATCTCACGCTAGTTATACACATAGGGTAGTGATAGAAGAATCATAAGTCACATCATCAAACAACTCAACTGCTGGAGAACAACACCTCTATCAAATACAGTGGGCTAGAAATGTCAAAGAAAATTTCATCCCAATATACTTGGACTACATAGCTAATCCACTTCCTCACATATTGTGGTCTTGAAAAGTCATACATAATCGATTCCCACAATTATAGGCCAACTGTGGTACTCCTCCTCGTCATGTATCATGGGCGTGCAAAGTCACACAGAATTCAATCCCAACATGGGACTCTCAATTCATACCAAAGTGATTCCCACTATGACCTTGTTAAGTCACACAGAGTTAAAAGTAAGCAGTCTTCACCTCTCATCAAACTCCATGGTTCCATAAATAGCGTGCATGGGAGAACCGCCCCTCATGCCCTTCGTCGCATCTCAACATCAAGGAAATACTCCTTCGAGCATTCAAAAACTTCTGACTCGTCAATAGTATCCCAGCACCAATAAATTCTCATCAATTGGATGACTGGATTGTAGCTTATTATTATTAAGTACACAGGGGAAAATTGTGACTTGGTTTAGTCTTACTTGGTAAGATCGAGCAAACCAACCCGGCCTGGGGGCCCCACATAACCCTGTTTAGTTCCAACATACATGACATGACATATTTTAGGAGTGGGTTGGTCCGGTATGTCCTTTATAGTGGGAAAAGACCAAAATGATTCACTGGGCTCGACTTGGTTTTGTCAGGGGTCCATCCCAGCAGTGCAAGTCTGGCCAACTGTTGCAGGTCTTGCCCGCTAGAGCGAATCCCACACCACATGGTGAGGGTTTGTGGTGCGAAGCCACACCATGATGTGAAATATGGCCTCCTCCAGGTAACTATAATCCTATGGGATTTTGGGAAGAATCACTACTGCCATGGTTGAGTGACCACGAAGAAACCTCGTCTGGGTGGCCTGAACATGGGCCATCCCTCCATGTGATGCCCTCCCAACACTGCTTCACAACACAACTACCCCGTCCAGCTAGGAAAGGCCTCCTTCTTCCATCCTCTAGCACTGCTAGTAAGGTCCCACCACCTCCTATACCAAGGATATGGTTTGCACCTCCCCCATTTACTTGTGTTGCTACACTGGTGGTGCTGCACTTACGACATATTCTACAGGCCACTGATGTTGCTCTGGTGGTTTGTTTTTCAATTCGTCTTCATATATGGGTCTCTATGGTCGTCACCATCACTGCAATGGACTTGGATACACCTTGTCACCATTTTGGACAATCCATTCATAATGAGTGCACATGTGGAGGGGTCAGGGCCTTTGTCCATGCAGTGTTTCACCCTCCACATTATATGTTTTAAAACTGGGGATTCATATGGGAGACGTTCAATTATATAAAATGATAAAAAATTCTAGAAACAAAATTCCCAAAATAATGATACCCCCACACAGAAACACATGATTTTTAGATCAACCTATTAATTAGTTGATTAGTGTTAGTCATTTCTCAAAAAAATATAGGGAATTGCATAAAAATAATACAACCCCTACAGCTTTTACAGTCATTGTAATAGTGATTCGTCCTCAAGGATTCATGATGTCAATGTCGTTCATCTCTTCCGGATTTGTTTTTGAGGTGAATTGAAGATGTTTGAGGTTCGTCAGCATTTTTCATTCTTCATTGTTGAGGATATTCGTGAGATTTATATAAGAGAATCAACACAGTTTAATTCCACATTCAACCAATGTTTCAACCAAAATAAAAAGAAAACACATCACAACGTTTCAGTTATGATGCGATGTCGCGTTGTTAAACTATTTAATTTATGAAATAGTGTCCATGTAATGTGTCATTAAATCATGGTTATTGTTTGATTTAATGAGTCGTTAATGAGCATCATAAAATCAACTCTTCACTACAATGCAGTGTCATTAACCACCAATCAATTGATGAAAAAATTAATGAAAATAATTTTTTAATGTTTCTTTTTATATTTTGAAATGTTTGAGAATTGATATTTCTGTTCTGCCATATCCAACCAATGTTATTTCCTTTTTAGTATAATTTTGATGTTATAAATTAAATGATTCCCTTAAACTTTTTATCTGATCTGGAGTTCAAATGTTATAATAACCCACTTGCAATTTTACTTAAGCATACATAAAAAAGGTCAAATTTCCATTATAATCTCACCGAGCCTCAGAATCACATTTCGTCCACGTTTATACCCTCAAAATAATCCAATATAATAAAATAAAATTACAATGCAATTCAAAGACATTAAATTATCCCCATCATAGTTCATTACATCTCCAAAAAACTTAAACAAAAACTAATCAAATAGATGGGGGTAATGAGCACAAATCTGAGCATCCTGCTCCCATGATTTCTCCATGAGATTCATTTTCATTAATTGAACTAACAATGGAGGAATAAAATCTACATGTACGATCGTTACTTATAGACCCTCTATCTCCATTAGGATCTCTGGAAATGTCTCCCCATCATCAATGTTTTTCTCGACACAGTCGATAACGTGCGGTGGATCATGCACATACATCCTCTATCATGACACGAGGGAAACATCATGCACCTGGTGATTCTGTGGGGGAATAGATATGAAGTACGAAACCTCTCCATTACTTCTAAAGATTGGAAAAGGTCCGATGAACCTTGGTGATAGCTTGCTACCCCAACCAAATATATTTAATCCTCGTTGGGGAGAGACCCAAAGTAATACATGATCACGCTCATAAAATTGCAATGGTCTCCTTCACTAATCAGAATAAGAATTATGCCTGATCTTTGTAGTCCTCATCCTCTCCTAGATGATATTAACCTTTTTAGTGGTAGCCTATAGAAACTCCAGACCAAGGAGTGCTGACCCCCCTCTCTCTATTCTATATATGGGTGATCTGCAAAGTCATTTGTACAAGGAATCAAATGGAGACACTCCAGTAGTGGAGTTATATGTATTGTTTTATAAAAAATGTATAAAGGGAAGGTGGTCCTTCCAACTGTGACCAAAATCCACTCCCCAAACACGTATCATGTTCTCCAAGGATTGTATGTTCTGCTCTGTCTGACCTTCTTTTTGGGGTTGAATGGTTTTGCCCAACTGCAGCAATGTCTTGAATGCTTCCAATAATCGCCTCCATAGTCTAGATGTTAAACACGAGTCATGATATAAGTCGATTGTTGATGGAACTCCATGAAGCTGCACTATCACATAGATGTAGAGGGGTCTCATTACCATTGTCGTTTCCCCCTCCCACATTTGTAGTATGTGAGCTAACACGGTGATTCAATCAATGATCACCAAGATAGAGTCATGGCCCCTAGATTTGTATCATAACCCCATCAAATCCATTGATATAACATTCCATTTCCACTCCAGTACCTTAGGTGGCTGGGCCATGACTGCTCGAACCTAATGCTTAGACTTCACATGCTGAATAGTGAGGTGTCATGAAATGAAAAAGGCCACCAATTTCGTTGTCCCTATCCACTAGTACTAATATTGGTGGTCCTAGTATATCTTCGCTAATCCATGTTGTACCACCAAAGTGGATGTATGCATGTCCCTCAACACCACCTTCCACAAATTCATTTTCACTACTATGTAACCTATGAAAAAGATGAAGTGATCCCCACCTTTCAAAAATCCATCAAGAGATCGTCCATATAAAAGCTGAGAACATCGAGCCTCACAGTCAATATCCCCCAGTTGTGCCTCCCTAGATCATTGTAAGAGAGGGGGAGTAACATTCATCGAATGAATGTATGATGCACTACCATCATCCACAATGATTCTTTTCATTGCAAATAATTTCTCAGTAACCTCACTCAGTAGATTAAACTAGTCCTCCTGCTCAGCGCGTCTGCCACAACATTCTCATTACTGGGAGTGTGGACTATCTCAATGTCATTGTCCTAGAGGAACTCTATCCCTCACCGCTATCTCAGGGTTAGGTCCAACTGGGAGATGAAAATAATAAGAATCTTATGGTCCGAGTAAACTAAAAGCAATTCACCCATCATGTAGTACCTCAATATCTACACAGAAATTATCAATACTGCAAATCCAGGCCATGGGTTGCATAATTATTCTCAGGTTATCTAAAATTTCATGAGTTGTAGGAAGTAACTACTCGATCCAACATTAGGACACAAAGATGTATTTTCCATGATATATTGAAGTAATATTCATACCCAGCACCATCCTCTGGTACTCTCAAGATGGGGAAACTAGTCAGTCATTAACTAAACTCCTTGAAACTCTACTGACATTACCATGTCCACATGAAGTGATGTCCCTTTTAGGTCAAATATGTTTTGGGTGCTCTTACTATGGAAATATTGTTCTCAAACCTCTAATAGTAACCAGCTAACCCGAATAGTCTATTCACCAAACTCATGTTTTTGGGAAGCTTACAAGAAATCACTGCCTCTATCATAAATGGATCCAGAATTACTCTATCCTTTGATATGACTTTTCCTCAAAAGATGACTTATAGAATTCAAAACTGTCACTTCGAGAGCTTTCTGTAAAGATGGTGATCTATGATTGTATCTTGTATTATCCAAAGGTGAGTAGTGTGCTCCCCCATTGATGATGAGTGTACAATGATGTCCTTAATAAAGACCCCAACAAAGCAGTCAAGTTAAGGATAAAATATCCTTTTCATGAGTCCCATGAACACTATTGGGGCATTGGTTAGGCCTAAAGGCATCACCAAGAACACATAGTAGTCGTATCATCACATAAAAGAGGTCTTATGTATATCCTCATCCCGTAACCAATGTGGGTGATATCCTGATCAGAGGTCTATCATTGAGAACAACCTCACTCCCTTCAGTTGGTCTAAGAGGCCATTGATCCTTGGAGGTGGATAGTTATTCTTCATGGTCGCATGGATCCGGTGCCATAAGTCCACACCTAACATCAAACCCTCTTATGAATTATTAGAAAAGATCATTGTAGATGCCCATAGTGAAATAATGGGCCTTACAAACTGGTTCTTGAGTAAGTCCACCATCTATTCCCTCAGCTCACAATGCTCTGCGGGTTCCATCTGATATGTCAGTGTGGATATTGACGTCCTGGAGTACAGGTCGATGAATATGTCTACCTTCCTATGAGGAGGTAACATCAAATAATCCTCATGAAAAACAACAACGTACCCATCCACCACTACATAAAATCATGGACTACTCTCATCCATTTCACTGAGGGTTAGACACATACAACTGTTGAGTGATCAGCTTCACCCTCCTTAGAGAAATTCGGACATGAGAAGCAAGGGGTTCCTTCTACCCGGTGTAAGAAAACCTAGTCCAATAATGGTGGAAACACCACATTGTATAAATAAAATAGTTCATATGATAATTGTCTATGGATAACTTTTCAATACTAAAGATGATTCCTTAATGCTTCAACGATGCTACTAGGAGATCACATATGAAGCTATCTCCTCCTAGAGTAAAATAAAACTATCAGCACTAATTTTTTTTCATTGAATCCCCTACCATAGGAGTCTCCAGACATAATGATTGAGGCAATAGATCCCATAGAAACATAAATATCTGAAAAAGATCCATGTAAAGGAAGAGTGAATAGAACCTATGTCTATAATAACTACATCTATGGTGGAGAAGACATAGATCAAAACATAGATCATCTCTGGAGTTGCATTTTCATAAGCCTCTAATGCCTAAAGTTTTTCTCACCCCAGTCTTACAGATCTCTGTGGTCAGGGTGGACATCTTGGGGGTGATGGTGGTAACACCTAAAACTATCTCCCACTGCATAATAGTAGGCCTACCCATTTTACATATCTTCCATCCTGTGGACCTCCTCGCTCAAACCATTGAATCTTACTCGATGGCCCCTCTATCATCTACTGGTTATCATTATGGAGGTTCAAATCATCAATTTTCCATGTGTTCATACCCGGCACATGTTAATGAGCACCTCATTCCTGGTTAACATCTTCGATTCTGGGATACACACACTGTATACTATGAGTACCAGGGTCGTCCTTTGAAAGACATGACCCGCATGGGCCATCATATTTGATGTATGCTACATGGAAATGACTCTGATGCATTGGGACTACGGGAAGCTCTATCATCAGTGCCTACCCAACCATGAATCTCTCTACTAGAGGGGCTATATTCATCATCGTATCCTAAGTAGGGATGCTGCGAGACAATACTGAAACCCGGATTTCTGACATATGTCCCTTCTCAAAGGCTCCGTCTTTGAAGAAAGGGTTGTGTACCTTATATGTCAAGTGTCGAGATATCTCATTGATACTCACTGACTATATGGAAACTATAATTCTACACTAATGTAGGTTAAGCATATCTTAAATGCGCACACAACGCAAGGTGGTGGAGAAAAACTCCACCGACAAAAAAATATTTATGTTTTCCCATGTGAGGGTGTCCTCATAATATATCTAGGTGGTCAAGATCCACCATCTTCCCTACTAAGACCAATAGAAGGCTCACTATTAAGATAATCTTCTCATCAAGTGTTATTCAAACTATGTGGATGACACATGTCATTGCTTCTAACAAGTCCTCAAGGAACTGTGGATCAATCTATCCATTTAATCTGGAATGTCTCTATCTCTAAAACTTGTGTAGGACACTAAGTATTCAGATTTACTCTATTTGATCCTCCAGTGTATGATTCTGACCATCAGATTGTGAAAGCACGTGTTCACCACCTAGTGGGGACATCTCTAGAACTGGTCCCAGAATGGATGACTCGTCGCTACATAGGTGGTCCTCACAACCTCGTATTTGGATCCTGGCTAGTTGTCTATGTGGTGGCATCATAAGATATATCATGATGTACCAAATTAGGAAAATTATACCTTGTGAGTGGAATCTTATTCAATAGAATGTAAGGAAACACTTATTCAACCAAGGTTTACATGTATTGAGTTGGAAAACATAAATCAAGGTTCTGGTGAATGGATATGTCGGCTGCCACACCAACCCTGGACTCCCCAAATCTGAAAGTCATACTCGCATCACTATAAATTTTTCCCCCAAAAAAAACCCAGACCCCCTATCATTGTGGTAGGAAAGACCGCCCACTAATACCACATTCTCACGAACTGACCATCGGGGCCCATTACATGACTACAACAAGACATCTTTCCAAAAGCCTGGGGCTTGAGACTATTGTCGGAGGTGTTAACCTTCAGGGGGGAGGAATTTTCTTGAGAACATATATGCTCACACACATTAATTCAATTATCACACACTAGATGGAAAAAAGTATCACTTATAATTTTGACGTACATGTACAACTAATACAAGTGCGGAAGAATAAAAACCCAACAATAGAACTGAAAAACAATAAATAGTTGCATTTAAATAGAATACATGTCTTATAATGGAGTTATGAAATAATGGATTCAATAGGGTGTCACAAATAGTGATGTGATATGTCTCACATAATGGAGTGTATGTACATGGATCATTGGGGAGTCAAAACCCATTATCATATAAGGTTTTCACATGATGTTTATATAAACATATGATCATGAAATCTGTTCATTATGTCACATGACCACAAGGGAGTCCCGTGATGGGGTCTTATTGTGGTTCCTTATGGAGGATTCTCAATATTAACCGAAGAGTCTCCCTAAAAGCTATTTTGTACTTTTCTAAATTCATTACATGATATACAACAATTTTTCACATATATTATTATCTATTATTTTCTTGAAGAGGATGAAGCTACATATTGACAAATTTATTACAATTATATATATTCTTCTAACATTTGAGGTTGTTAGTAAAATTCCATTCATACAATGGAAAACATGGTTTTTTTTCAAAATAACAAGACCCTGGTGGATTGAAATAATCAAAACCAAAATTACTATTTACAATATTATGATTTATTTATTGAATATCAGTATAAATAACCATTACTTACATTCAGTTATTAATATGATTTATTCAATTGATCAATTAATATGATAGTACACAAATTCCTAAAATCTTATCATCAACTTCACTCTATGGAGTCAAATGATAGTGAATATTTCAGTAGACATTAGGATCTCATCTTGTGATCATGAATTATAGTAGAAAATATGTTCTAAAATATTCCATGGGAATCTCATGATATTGTAAAAAACAAGAAATATTTTAGAAAAAATACTATTGGAAAATCCATATGGTATCACTGACATGGGATATAAATGAATGAATAATGATGCAATGAGATACAAGCTATTTTTCACGAACAAGTAATATGATGTAATCATTGTTTTTTTGTAATCATAACATGATTGCACGATCCATAGTGATTCTATCTATTATTTCAAAGGAAATAAATTGTTGGAATCATGTCAGGGCTTGGTTCATTGAGAAAATTCATGAATGGATGATTAATATCCAACCATAATTCTTGAAAACTGATCATTTATAGATTATCTTCGATTTAATAGTGTAAATTAATGTCAAATTACTGATCAATGTATATAATATAATTATTAGTTTCTTTTAATTCAATAAAACATAATTTATTAAGGTGAAGATAATTATAATGTTGACGTTTTGATTGTTTTCTAAATTTGAGTTTATATTAGGCATTTCAGTTGGAGTTCAACTACTGGAATGTAGGAGTGTTGAAGACTAACATAAGTCAAAGATGAAAAAAGTATTGATTGAATGGTGAAGGATAACATGATAAGATAGTTATCATTATATATATATATATATATTGTTTATGGTTTCATGGTACACCTTCCTTCTATATCTAACAACGGATATGACCTTGTTTTTACTTCCCCCAAAAATATAATCATGTTGCTATCTACTCTATAATGAATAAGGATTTGGTAACCATTAAACCATACAAATAACCCAAAATATGATAAAATACACCATTATGTGGACCAATCATTAATAATAAAAACCATTACAACACATATATGCATCCTAATCATTATATTCATGTGAACTCATTCCCATAACACCTTACCAAGAATGAATGATGTCTCCCATAAATTGTTGTTTTCACTCCCATAAATTCCTTTTTTATTGGGATGGATAGCTAGCCACAAATGGATAAAAATGTTCTATATGGATTGCATGTGATACCCCACACTTCCATGTTATGTTTCATTTGAATAATGCAATAGCTTGCGTTGTATGAATGTTCAAGATTCTAACACATCAAAACCAATCAAACTTGCTATTATGAATAGTAATACCCAGTTTTTAAAATTTTATAAATTTTATCTTTCAAAATGGAATTTAAGTTTGGGTTTGGAATATCGAAATTATATTATGGTGAATTTTTTGTATTTTTCTGAAAACATTCAAATTTTTTTGAATAGTGAAAACACTAAGTTATAGTTTAAAATTGAATTTTTATTTAAATAATTATTTATTTTATTTAAATTTATTTTAGGTCAAAATAGATATATTATACATATATATTATCAATTTAATTCATTGGAGTATGTTTATAATAATTTTAGATATATAAAAAATTTATTGATCTTTTTTCCGTCTTTTACTCACCTCCTAGGAGCATTTTCAAATTTACATAAATAATAACTATACCGCTTCTGAGAGTTTAATTTTAAAAATTCGAGATACATGGTTGATATTACTATTTAAAATGTGGTTCAATAAGATGAAAATAATTTTTTGTGAATAGTATCTTTTTACTTATATTTACCACGGTTAAAAGTAAATAGGGTAATTAAGGGTAAAAATGATATTATTATTACCCTAACACATGTCCTAATGCAATTAGATAATTAAAATTTGACAAAAAACAACCTTTGGAATAAAATATTAACCACATTGTTCCACTTGGATTAAATGAGGGCAATTATTATTATTTATTTAAAAAATATTTAAAAGAGTTAAAATCAATGTAAAATAACTAAAACATTATTTATATAGGGTAACACATAATATAAATTGAACTATAAATATTAATTATAAATCTAAAAAGATTTCTTATATTATTTTATTTTTTTATTATTTTTAGAAATTAAATTTCATAATTTATTTATGACATAATGATGATGTTGTAATTAACTAATTAATGAAATATTAAAATAAATTATATTATAAATATCCATATAAATGTAATTTGAGACTTTCTAGGAATTACACTATTTTTAATTGTCAATATGACATGTTATAGTTGTTTCTATGAATTTTTATCAAAGTAATAATGCTGTTATGAATTTAGAATAAACAAAATTTCATATAGTGTCAAAATTGACATAAAAGAGTTATTAAAACAAATATTATATTATTAATTGATATTATATTACTAAAAATCTATGGTTATTCCAAAAGACTTATATAATGATAGGTGTATCATTAATGAACCACTTGGTGTTATCTCATAAGTATATAGTATATTTATTAACCATAAAATATAAAAATACAAAAAGACATGCTAAATGTCAAACTATTTAACTAAGTGTTTAATATAAACAATAAATTTAATAGAGTGACCCAAACATATATAAATCTTATTGATTGATTGGTTTTCAACCATCCCCACCTTATACTTTAAATAATTCACGTTGGTGACATTAGAAACCGAAAATAATTTTATTATAAACTAATATTTCTAAATTTTCTTAAGGTGCCCCTCACCCCTCTTATAAAAGGTCACTCCACCTTCCCTCAAATTCACACCTTCAATTCCTCCAGGATCATCTAAACCCTACCCAAATACCCTCTCAACTGTCCTCCCTTCATCCTAAATGCATTAATTTAGTCATAATGCGATTCTAATGAGCCCTTTTGATCAAATCAAAAGGAAGAAACCGAAGAAGAGGTAAATATTTCATCAAATCTTTCAAGTACCTTTCTTCTTCAACATCCTATTAATTTGTTTTTTACATTATAAACTAATAACTCCATTGTCTCCTATATAATATTATGTTATTATGAATATGGTACAACCATATTCATTATTCTATCCATCCATTTAATTACATGTCACCATACGTGCGTACGTACGAATTACCGTATCCACATCATGGTGTAATTGTTATTCAATACAATATTATTAGGATAGGTATAATATTGATGTGTAATTGATGTAAATATAAAATATAACATGACAATGATTCTACATATATTATATAACATCCAATTTTTATTATTTTAATATCAAAATAATGATATTGTCGCTCGTGCGTACGTACGGATTACGGTCTCCACAAACGCAATGAGTTTCATTCCCCATCATATCCATTCAAGACTAATTTTCAATTTATGATTAAAAATAATTTTTAAATACATATTATAATTATTAATATGAATAATATACATCATTTCCACAATAGAAATTACTTACGCAATAGATCTTATAAAGGAAAGCGAATCAGTTAACACCCAAAATGATGATACTACTAAGATATTATTAACAATGAAATGTTAAAAGATCATTTATGATATCATATTAATTTATATGATTTGTGTATAATTTAATAAAAATTAATTCACCATTATACTTGATGTTAACATACCCTCGACTAAGGAAGAGTACAAAGTAATGGTTAATTTCACAATCTCTTTATTATCTGAGATTGTATTCACGTAAGTATCTACTAGGACCACATTATCATCCACATCATGTTTCCTATAAATTTATTTCACAACATTCATACAATTTTATAGATTATGGGTTATAATAATTTATACCCTTATTTTACTTTTTATATGATGTTTATAAATGAATAATTACTTCGTTTTCTAAACAATGTCCTTTATATCGTTTTCAACAAATTTAAGGTAAGAATTTCGTTTTTTAACTTATACAGTGGGTGCGGCTATTTTCTACTGTTATAACATCATCAAAGATTCCCAAAAATGCTTATAATAATATTTCCTAAATAATTGTTTACTATTATATATATATGAATTATTAATGATTTCAAAATAGAATGGGATATTTCTCAAAAAATGGTTTTGAATTCATCTATGTCAACATCTATTGAAGGATTTTAAGTGTATTTGAAGTTTATTTATTATGATACAAAACTTCAATATTGTATTGAAGGTTTTGTGATATGTTTGACTGTGGGTGTCTTATTTTTATACCATTCCTGGTTTTTGGATAAAGTATTGACGTTTTTTATGATAGTTTTTATATGAATGATTATGTTATGTTTAAACTTTTTCATATGAGGAATGCATTAGACTTAGTATGTGACAGGTGGATCCCGCAATATATCCTCAATGCATCGGTAGGTCTCAAGAGACAAACTAGTATCCTAGAACAAGGCCTTGACAAAATCATATTTTTAGTCTTGGCAAATGGCCTTGACTATGTGGTTATGAAATTCTGGCATTATGCATTCCATCATTATGAAAGTGGCTATTGATATTTCATGTGATTATTTGATGAGTAGAATATCCATGTGAGTAAGTAAATGGAATTATTTTGATTTATATTTTACATATTATGATGATGTTTGTGTGAAAAAGTCTTTTGTTTTAGTTTTATACATTTCCTTAAACGTTTATTCTAATTTATGGATGTTTCTGCTATATTGTTATCCTTACTGCGCATTGGAGTTCACCCCTTTCTATGTTTTATTTTTACCAGGATGTGAAGAAGTATAATTTGAATGACCTACAGGGATAGTCTATGGGATTATACTGTTGTCTATCTAAACAATGTTGTTGTAGTTTTCCATTTTACTATTTAATGTAACCCTTATGAATATATATAGTACATCCAAGGCTCCTAATCTAATCGGTCTTTCGAGACTTGATCTTTTTTGATCATGAAAATGATACATAATAATGCACCGACTCTAGGTAACTATGTTCAGGGTATTAATGTTTGTATCAAAGGATGTTTAGTACAAACCTTGGAAACTAGATTTAGGTAAACACTGATTAGAGCACATAGCCCTAAGATGGACATTGAGGATTATTATAGAAAAACATTATAGAATATTGGTATTGTAGAGAATTTTTGAGTTTCAAATAAAAAAATCCTTTTCTGGATATGAGTAAGTAGAGGTGGCTCTGGCACAGATTTTCCTAGGGGAAATACCTGAAAACACCGATTTGATCTAGACTTGAAATTGAAATGGCGCACGATAATGGGCCTTGTTGCACTCTTGGTTATGACACTCAGAGGTCGGGTATGCTTAGGATAATTTTCATTTTCTATACAATCCACTATTAAGGGTTTATAAGGATATACCTCTTCAAATAATTTTTTTATGATTATGGATCATATCCATAAACTGTTCAATTTATGTTAAGTGTTTTACAAGTTTTGATTTATGTATTTCGATCCATAAACTAATATAGTTTATGCCATTGTTTTAGAAATGGTGCCTAGTGGAAGTAGTGGAAACTGTATCAATGCATGATCTCTATGTAGGTATTTCCCTCATTCTAAAGATAATAATAGTAGTGTTGGTGATACTACTAGTTCTGATCAACTTATCACTATATTGGGACAACTCACTCAGGTTATTAATAATAACCTTACCCATATTGAGCACCCTGATCTACAGCATGGAGGATCAATGTTAGATCGTTTCATGAGGAAACAACCATCAACATCCAATGAAGGTACCAATCCACTAGTAGTCAAGAAATGGATAAATTCCATTGGGAAAATATTCCACGCCTTGGGGAGTAGCAAAATAGAAACAGTTGTCATGGCAGTTTATGACCTCGCTAAAGAAGCTGATCAATGGTTTTCATTGAGTAAAAACACAATGGAAGATGATAAAGTATCAAATATATAATGGAGGGATATTAAAGAAATTTTCTTAGAAAAATACTTTCTTCATGACCATCGAGTAGATATGGCATGAAAATATCTGAGTCTGAGGCCAAAACAGGATGAGAATGTTGCAAAGTATAATGTTAACTTTACAAGGTTAGCGAGGCATGCTGGAGATTATATACGTATCCCAAGAAGTAAGATTGATCATTTCTTTTATGGGTTAAATCCATTTCTCTATATAACATTAGTCTCACAATCATTCTTATCATATGAAGATATTTTATCATATTCTATCAAGATAGAAAAATAATTCTCTAAGTCTTATGAAATTAAAGCAGAGCAAGAGAAAAAGAGATTTGTTGAACACTCTGAAAATTGAAATAAGGGGTAGAAGGGAACTGTTGAATATCCAACCTGCAGTAACGGTGGGAAGAAACACCCTGGTACTTGGCTAAAGAGAATTAGAGTCTTCTATAAGTGTGGTGAAAAAGGCCACCAAGCTCATGATTTCAAGGGGAAGAAAGAGGCCGTCGATGATGATTGCTACAATTTTAGATAAAAGATGTATTATACAAATGGATTTGCTAACCTTCCGGGGAACATACCTCAGAAAAGGCCAAGGGATCAAGGCCAAGCTTATGTTTTCACTACTGCTGAGGATGAAGATCGGAAAGACGTGGTGGAAGGTAATTTAATGGTTTCTTAAAATTTAGCACATTCATAATTTGATTATAGATCATCACAATGTTTCATATCTTCCCAGTTTACTGTGAAAATTAGATATTACCAATTTGATTTAACAAGGGAGTTCTCAGTCAATACTCCTAAAGAAAGTATCATTGCAAAATAGTTTTGGGAATCAGTCCGAATTAGGGCATATAAATGTTCTTAATATGATGATCACATTGTCATACCCACGGTTAAATTTCATATAATCCTCAGTATGGATTGTAATTCTGACCATGATGCAATAATTTATTCTATGAATAAGGAGGATACTATTTTTGATGATGATGATGATAAAGAACACATTATCATTAGAGCAGAATCATCACCACCAAATTCTTATCTAGATCCACACCCAGTATCTCAACTAAATTCCATTATTAGGAAGGAAGATAATTAAATAACATTGTGTGAGGAATGGAATGTTCAAATAGTGGATGTACCTATTGTGAAAGAATATGTTGAAGTGTTTCTAGATGATTTACCTGTAAATACTCTAGAATGCGAAATTTAGTTTTCCGTTGATTTAATTCCATGATCAATGACCATATCGAAGAGCCCCTATAGAATGGCCACTGTGGAATTAGTGGAAATCATGAAACAACTAGATGAATTGAGTAATAATGGATTTATTCACCCTAGTGTTTCTCCATGGGAACCCCCTGTCCTTTTTTTAGAAGAAATATGGATCTATGAGGTTGTGCATTGAATGTGGGGAGATCAATTCTATAACAACACAGAACAAATATCCCCTACCTCGCATTGATGATTTATTTTACCAACTTCATGGAGGTCAATAATTTTTAAATATTGAACTTTTATATGGATATCATTAGTAGTGTGTGAAGAAGGAACACATTCTAAAAACAACATTTTGAACTAGGTACAGGCATTATGAGTTTACAGTAATTCCTTTTGGAATGACTAATGCTCCCTATATCATTATGGTTATAATGAATAGAGTTTTCAAGGAATATCTTGATGACTTTGTAGTGGTATCTATTGATACTATATTGGTATAATCCAAAAGCTATGAATATCATGAAAATCACATTTGCATTATACAAAAGACACTAAGATGACATGAATTATATGGGATGTTTTGTAAGTGTTAATTCTGGCATCAATATATTTATTTTATTGGTCATATTTTCACTAATGATGGAATCTCCATTTATGCTTCTAAGACATGAGGAATCCAATAATTTCTAGCACCGACTACTATAACCGAGGTACATTGTTCTATTGGTTTAGTAGGTAATTATCGTCGATTCTTCCAGAATTTTTCCCGGTTGGCTAAAGAAATTATAAATGTCACATGAAAAGGGGTTAAATTATTTTGGACAAAAGAGTGTGAAGAATGTATTGAAGAGGTGAAGATAATATTATTCAATGCACCTATATTGACTCTACCATCGAGGAATTATGGGTTTGTTATTTATATTGATGCATAAAATAAAGAACATGGTTGTGTCCTCAAAATGAATAATAGGTTTATTTACTATGCATCATGAAAACTAAAAATTGATGATAAAGACTATCCTACTCATGATTTTTAGTTAGCAGCTGTAATTTTTTCTTTGAAGATATGGAGAGATTATCATTATAGTGAAAATGTGAGATTTATTCAGATCACAAGAGTTTGAAGTATATTTTTTCCCAAAAAGAACTCAATATGAGTCAAAGTAGATGGATTGAACTACCCAAGGATTATGATTTCAATATACATTACCACCCAGGGAAGTTAAATAAGGTGGAATATGACTTTAGTGGAAAGGATGATAGAGTTTTGAACAAGATTAGAGTTGAAATATATCATATTTTCATTGATCTAGTAACTATGAATATGGTAATAACCATTGAAAGTGAAGCATTAATGCTTTTTCAAATGGTAGACAAACCATATTTACTAGAAAGGATAAAAATTTCTTAGACTGATGATGAAGGGTTTCAATAGAAGATTAACATTGTCAATGATTGAATATTGAGTGACACTGTGTAAGAAAATGGAAATTTGAAATTTGGGAAGAGGATTTGTGTTCCAAATATACCTGATCTAAAAAGGGAATTTTTGGATGATGATCATAATTATAATTTCTCTATACACCCTAGTAGCACTATGATGCATAGAGAATTGAATGATAATCATTTGTTCGACATAATGAAGTGGGAGATTGCTGATTTTGTGTCAAGATGTATGGTTTGTCGGAAAGTGAAAGCTGGAAGACAATATCCTGGAAGAGTCATGCAACCTCTTCCCATACATGAATGGAAATAGGATAATATTACAGTGGAATTTGTCATGGGTCTACCAAGGACTCCTAGAAGGAAAGATGCAATATGGGTCATTGTTGATTTTCATAACATGTTAGTACATTTTCTTGACATAAGGGAAGATTTTCCACTTGAACGTTTAGCCGTAATATATATTTATGATGTTGAAAAACATCATGGAGTGCCACTATCGATTCTTTCTGATCGTGATCCCCACATTAAATCATGATTTTGGAAAAGTCTTCAGAAATACCATGATACTGAACTTTGTTTGAGCACTGCCTACCACCCTCAAACTGATGGACAATCAGAATGGACTATTAAAACCTTTGAAGACATGTTGAGATCATTCTCACTAGAACTTCAAGGTATGTGGGATCAATATTTACTTCTGGTAGAATTTTCCTATAACAATAGCTTCCATTCAAGTATTCAGATGGCACCATATAAAGCATTATACGGAAAGAGATGTCGCACACCAACCTGTTGGGATGATGTCGGTGAATGAAAACTGGTAGGCCCATAACATGCGGAGGAAACGATGGAAAATGAGAAGGAAATACAAACCTACAACAAAGAAGATCAAAGTAGGAAGAAGAGAAATACCAATAACCGATGGGAGGATTTGTAATTTCAGGTAAGAGATCATGTTTTTTTTTGAAGGTATCTCTATGGAAGCATGTTATACGTTTCAGTAGGAATGGAAAATTCAGTCCAATGTACATCAGACCTTTCGAAAGTCTTGAAATAATTGGGGCTATATATTACTGTTTGGAAATTCCTCCAAATCACTCCAAATTTCATGGTGTATTCCACGTATCACTGTTGAGAAAAAACATTCCTGACCCAACACATGTACTCACCTATGATGAATTAGAACAGGAACGCGATCTGCCTTATTACGAAGATCTTGTCAAGAATCATGATACAAGAGAACACGTGATGTGAAACTGGATGAATCGTATGGTGAAAGTTTTATGGAGAAACCATAAGATGGAAGAGGCAAATTGGGAACCCAAGGAACTTATGATGAAGAACAACCCAAGTCTTTTTATGCAGTAATATTCTTGAATTTCGATGACGAAAAATATTTGAAGGAGGGGAGAATTTAACACACCAAGCTTCCATGATACATTTCCCTTTGAATAATGCAATAGCTTGCGTTGTACACAACATTGAGATTCGGACACATCATAACCAATCAACTTAGCCATTATGAATAATAATTACCACTTTTTGAAATTTTATAATTTTTATCTTTCAAAATGGACTTCATTTTTGGATTCGGAATATCAAAATTAGCTTAGGGTTAATTTTTGTTATTTTTCTAAAAACATTCAATTTTTTATGAATAGTGAAAACACTGAGGTATAGTTTAAAAGTGAATTTTTCTTTAAATAAATATTTATTTTATTTAAATTTATTTTTGGTCAAAATAGATAAATAAAAACAATATAAGATCAATTTAAGTCATTAGGGTCAGATTATAATAATTATATATATATATATTTTATTAAAATTTTTACCATCTTTTACCCACCTCCTTGGAGAATTTGAAAATTTACATAAAACCTAATTTTACAACTTATATTATTTGAATTTCAAAAATATGAGAGAAATAGTTGATATCAGTATGTAAAATGTGGTTCAATAGGATAAATATAATTTTTGGTGAATACTAACTTTTTATTTTTATTTACCACGGTTAAAAGTAAATAGGGAAATTATTCGTAAAATGATGTAATTATTACCCTAACACATGTAATAATTCAATTGGATAATTATAAATTGACCAAAAACATACTTATGAATAAAATATGAACTTCTTTGTTCCAGTAAGATTAAATTAGAACATTTATCATTATTTTATTTAACGAAGTGTTAAAAGAATTAAAATAAAATCTTAATAACCAAAACATTTCTATTATAGGGTTACACATAAGATAAATTCTACTATAAATATTAATTAGAACGTTATAACTATTTCCTATATATTGGAATTTTATTTATAATTTATAGACATTAAATAATTTAATTTATTTATGACACAATGATGATGCAGTAATTACCGAATTAATAAAATATATAAATAATTGATATTATAAATATCCAGATAAATGTAATTTGTGACATTTTATGCATTCCACTAAATTTATATGTGAATAAGACATGTTATGGTCGGTTAGATTAATTTTTTTGTCATCTAATAATGCTGTTATGAATTTAGAAAAACAAAAAACCAAATACTCTCAAAATTGACAAAAAAGTGTTTTGTAAAAATATATTATATTACTAATTGATATTCTGTTCATAAAAATCTATGGTTCGGCAAAATAACATATATAATGATATATTTATCATTAATTAACCACTTGGGGTTCTCATTGGAAGTATACAATATATTTGTTAACAATATTATATAAAAACAAAAAAAGAAATGATAAATGTCAAACTATTTAACTAAGAGTTAAATCTAAAAGATAAGGTTACTATAGTGAACCAAACCAATCTAAAACTTGTTGGTTGAGTATTTTTCGACCCATACCCACATTAGCCTTTAAATAATTAATTTTTTAGCAATTATAAATCGAAAATTATTTTATTATAATATAATATTTCTAGCTTTTCCTAAGGTTCCCTCACCCCTCTTATAAAAGGACACTCCACCTTCCCTCAAATTCACAACATCAATTCCTTCTTCATTGGACAACCCCTAACCAAGTACCCTCTCAACTCTCCTCACATCATCCTAAAGTCATTTTTTAGTCATAAATCCATCATATGGATCCCTTTTTATCAAATCAAATGGATGAACCCGAAGAAGAGGTTATTATTTCATCACCCCTTTCAAGTTCTTTTCTTCTTCCACTTCCTCTTACTTTTCTGTTTCCATTATAAATTATAACTCTAGTATCTTTTATATACTGTGATTTTATTATGAATACGGTAAATCCATATTCATTATTCTATACATCTTTTAAATTTCATGTCACCATGCGTGTGTACGTACAGATTGTCGTCTCCACGTCCTGGTGTAATTTTTATTCAATAAATTATTATTTGGATGGGTATAATAATGATGTGTAATTTATTTAAATAATAAATATAACTTTATAATAATTTTGTATATATGATATACTATAAGGCCCCAGACATAACCCTTACATAATCTTGACTTATTACAATATTAAACATTGAGGTTCTTTTCAGGTTTAGAGTTTTAGAGAATTAGATCATAAAACTTGCATTACATTCCACATTTAAACAAAGTGGTTGCATAAAATATAGTATTCATTTTTCCCATAAGCTGAATCATATTTAAAATAAAACATGGATTATTTCTTGACACTTCCTTTAAACTATCATCATATCATGTACCATTCTATTGACCTATGAAAAACATTTCAAAAACATGGGATGAGAATAAAAAGCGTAGTAAGGGTTATAAAAGTATGGAATGGAAACATGAGTTCATATATAAATAATAATGAAATCATACTTTATCCATAAAACATAATCACATTAGCATACCTCATAAAATAATGAATAAATCATAGAAAACATAAGACATAAAGGTAACTTGATGCATTCATAACATTCTTACATAGGGAGTAACCCTCTTGGTTATGTTTCGAATACCCATCACAGTATATTACCTAAATCACTTTGGAGAAACCATAATGTTTAACTCCTTTGTGTTACCCAATGCATTGTAGAGCTATATCAGGCTCACCCGCCCTTAGTTTATCACGGAACCACCCGTCTTCATAACAATGCCCAACAACCATAACATTATTGTATCATATAATACATGCATAAAGGAAACATAACATTTCCACATTTCAATCACAAGATATCAATACAACACATTGATATAAAAAAATTTATGAAAACCATTTTCAATACCAAAAAAAATAAAAGTATAACATGGTATTTATTTTTCATTCAAAAAATGTTATGTCTTGTAGAGGAAGCCGAAACTCAAATAATTGTCACGACAGTGGAGAAGTCGTTGTCGCCGCATAAGTACGACAAAAAAAACATTCCCTTTTGTCATTTAGTATAGGCTCTATATAAAAAGATTCATTTTGAATAAATGAAAAAGTAAAAGGGTTTTATACACTTTATAAAATAAAGCTGTGTATAAAATAAAATATGCCTCAATGAAAGGAGATTGTGACGAAGTCCCTTACCTCGTATCTGACTTGACTTGATCATTCTTTAATCTCCTGAATAATAAACATGAGTTAATTTATACTTTCTTAAGAACCTTTTTCAAGTTCATTATTCCTTTTATATCATTTAATACCATGTCATGAACACTATGTTATTATTTAAGTTTGTAACGGTTGTTTTAACGATCATTGGTACTCGAGTCAAAAATGAACTTCTTATATTTACAAGTTGTTCACGTAGTCAAATATCCATTATCTCAATATTGATATTGATGATGTAGATTCAATATATATCATATATATCTATTATATACATGAATTTATAATATTACATAATCATTTAGAGGTAAGAAATGAAATGCACCCTTCATGGAGACGGTAAGTCGTACGTACGCATGAACGCTACCTTCATTTCTATGTCATATTAATGGAATTAAAACTAAATGAGAGATATGTATAGTTTAATTACAGAATTATATTCATCATTTAGATCTAAAATAAATCATATATATCAATTATATATATTTATTTATAATAGTACATTACATTTGGGGATAAGAAATGAAATGCACCGTTCATGGAGACGGTAAGCCGTACGTACGCATGAATGCTACTTTCATTTCTATCTCATAATTTAATGAAATTAAAACATAATGATAAATAATAGTATTATAATTCAAGTATGTTATTATATATAACATCATTAATTCTATCCTTTATACTTACCACATATGGTATTAACGAATCAAATCACTTTGAGGGGGTGGTAGTCTGCACTTCCTAAAATGAAGACATCGCGTATAACCATAATGGAAGCCATAAGGTTAGCCATAAATGAAAAATACAGAAGCATAAGGAAAAAATAAACATATTATATATCATATATAAATATAGTGACATCTTAATGTCCACCTTTGAAGGTGTTAGAAGAATATTGAACAATCCTCGTTTCGTGAGGCAAAAATTTGCCATTCACGGAAACAGTATGTTCATTAACCATTAGATGTAGGTGTGTGTAAGTGTTTCTCTAATACATCTTATAAAAACATCATAGTATATTTAAGATACTGTATTTGTTACAAAATAAATGAATCAAAAGAGTTTAGGGGGTTGGAGAAACAAAATAAAACATAAGAACACAAGAAAAGACACTACCTTTAAATCAGGTAACTCCTTTTTATTTGAGCTCAAAGGCTACCTTGGGAAAACTTCTGCCCAATGTGAGGCTTATTGGAGTAATAGAGGAATGTGGAGGGACAAAAGGAGTAGGGGTTGGACAAGCCAAAGACTTTAGAGGTGTGACTAAGGAGGTAGAGGTGGGGGCCTTTTATAAGAGGAGAGGAGGGGCACTGTTGGAAAGTTACAAAATGTTACTTTATTTTCAAATGAGATTCAGATTTTAATGGTCATAAATTGATGTATTTCTAGGATAAGGTGATAAGGGTTTTAAATATACTCATCAAATAGGTCTTTTACAAGTGTATATCTTAGGTTTTACATTATCTTTTTATTTTTTTAATATTTAAATAATGAGGTAATCGCTGCATCATCATGATGTCATAAATAATTTAATTTATATAATTTCTAAAAATTATGAACAAAATACTATAATGTAGTAAATCGTTTTCTCTTTCCAATGAATATTTATAGTCCGAAATATTATTTATTTAGATAAAATTAAAAATGGTTTACTCAGGTGATACATTCTTGGTTATATTTAACATTCTTTAACAATAAAAAGATAAAAAGTCAATTTCACACAAAAGTGATTCCATGGTGTCCCCAAGATTGGAAAAAGGCATCACATGGTCGGCCATGAGACAAACTATAGCATTAGGACACATGTTGGTGACATTTTTGTATTATTATGATATTATTTTATTATCCTTAACTACCCGATTACTCATTAATCAAGATAATTAAAGATAATTACCATCATTACTATTCATAATGTCCAAAAACAAAAGAGTCTTGATTAAATAATTCGGACATTATTATTCCAAATAGGTAATCCATTTTACGAAATTCCAAACATTAAAATTGAAATAATTAATTTAAAAATAATTCATGTTGCCAAAACAAATAGAGGGTTTTTTTAAACAATATCTATGAAAATTTTGGCACTTGTTTATGCCCAATTCCAATGTGAAATTAGTCCCAATGACCACCATTGGATTTCATAGTAAAAATATATTCTATTTACACTTTAAACCCAATTAAATAGATAATATAACTATATAATAAAATTAGATGAAAAAGCAGTTTTGATCTAAAATTCAGTATTTTTCACTATTCATTAAAAAATCAACACTGTCAGAAAAATACCAAAAAATAATCCATCGTAATTTTCAATGTCCCAATAATAAATAATAAGTTTGTTTTGACAAATAGATCTTATTAAATTGTCAGAAGTTTTATTTAAAAATGGTTTGCCATTAAAAGGCAGTAAAACAATCTTTTAAGAATATTTGTGTATTTCATGCTTAAGAATGGATTTATTCTCATTTCAAGCCTTTAAAACACTATAAAATTCATAAATAGAAATAGATAATAATATCTATTATTCATTACATACTTGGTATGTTACATCCTTCCCCCCATTTGAAAATTGTGTTCCCACAATTTATATACTTATCGAATAAGTTGGGGTATATGTCCCTCATTGCATTTTTAGATTGCCATGTTACCTCTTCAATCATGTGGTTTTTTCACAAATCCTTTACCAGATGAATCACCTTATTCAGTAACACTTGATACCTATGGTCAAGAATCTGGACCTGTTGTTCCTCATAAGATAGGTTCTCTTCCAACTGAACTACCTCTGGACTCAAAACATGAGATGGAACTGGCATGTACTTCATTAACATTGAAACATGAAAAACATTGTGTACCTGAGATAAACTCGGAGGTAAAGCCACTCGGTATGCAACTGATCCAACTCTCTCCAAAATTTCATATGGTCCAATGAACCTTGGACTCAACATTCCTTTCTTACAAAATAGAATCACACTTTTCCATGGTGATACTTTGAGAAAAACATGATCACCTACCTCAAAAAAGATATCATTCATCATGTTGTCCACATAACTCTTCTACCTAATCTGAGCTATTCTCATGTGTTTCTATATCAGCTGAACTTTTTCTGCCAACTCTTCTACCAATTTTGGTCCAATCAGCTTCGTTTCACCCACATCATCCCAGAAATCTGGAGTTCGACACTGCTTCCCCTATAACGCCTCAAATGGTGCCATCTGTATACTGGAATGAAAACTGTTATTATATGAAAATTCAACCAAAAAAAATGTTGGTCCCAACTTCCCTGATAATCCATCGAAGAAGCACGTATCATATCTTCCAACGTCTGAATCGTTCGTTCTGACTGCCCATCTAATTGAGGATAAAAAGTTGTACTAAAATTTATTTCAGTACCCAACGACTTCTGAAGGCCTTTCCAAAAGTTAGAAGTAATCCTGTGATCACGGTCAGATACAATGGAGAGAATAACTCCATGTAACCTGACTATCTCTTTAATATACAAACAGTAAAGTTGATCTAGGGAAAAGTATCTCGTGTTGCAAGGAAATGAGCAGATTTATTCAAGCGATCAACAATAACCCATATTGCATTATTACCTCGAGGTGTCTTTGGAAATCCCACAACGAAGTCCATTGATATATTCTCCCATTTCCACTCTAGCACTGGTAAAGGATGAAGAATCCCTTTCGGTAATTGCCGCTCTGCATTAACCTTTTGACATGTCAAATACTTCATAGTAAAATTAGCAATATCTCTTTTCATTCCGTCCCACCAGTAATACTCCCGCAGGTCTCTATACATTTTAGTGCTTTCAGGATGGACTGAAAACAGAAAACTATGAGCTTCACATAACAAATATCTCTTCAACTGTGAATCACAATGCACACACAATCTCTTCCGAAATCTCAAAACACAATCATTATCAATGTTGAATTCAGGCAACTTACCATTCTGAACCAGCTCTACCTTTTTCTACAACTCACTGTCTTGCTTCTGTGCTTTCTTGATTCTGTCTGATAGAGAAGATTTCACTGATCCAATGAAACAAAACAGAAGAGAATCCTACGCCAACAACTTCTATGCCAAAGTTCATCAAATCCCTAACCAAATGATCATGTTTCAAACACAAAATTGTTAATGAAGCATTACTTCTTCGACTCAAAGCATCATCCACTTTATTTGATTTTCCCAGATGGTAATGAATTGTACAATCATAATACTTGATTAATACCAGCCATCTTCTCTATCTCATGTTCAATTCTTTCTGAGTGAATATATATGTTAAAATTTTATGATCAGTATATATTTTACACTTTACTCCATATAAATGATGCCTAATATTTTTTAAAGCGAAAACAACATCAGCTAATTCCAAATCATGTGTAGGGTAATTTACCTCATGAGTTTTCAGCTGTCGTGAAGCATATGTAATTAGCTAATCATTCTGCAATAAGATGCCACCATGTCTTTTCAATGAAGCATCACTGTAGGTAGTAAACTCCCCATTCCTGGAAGGTAGTGCCAAAACTGGAGCATTCACCAATCTTCTTTTCAGTTCCTGAAACGATCATCACATTATTTTGTCCAGATAAACTTAACACCCTTCCGAGTCAGCTTAGTCATTGGACTAGATAACAAGGAAAAATTTCTATCAAACCTTCGGTAATAGCCTGCCAAACCAAGGAAGCTACGAATATCAGTTACATTTGTGGGTCTTGGCCATTCTTCAACAGCCTTTGTTTTTTCCAGATCAATAGTTATCCCATCTTTAGAAACAATATGACCATGGAAAGAAATTTGTTGCAAACAAAACTCAGACATTCTGAATTTCCCATACAATTTCTTTTCATTCAAGGTTTGCAAAATAACCCTTAATTTTCTTTCTTGCTCTACTTTACTTTTAGAAAACATCAAAATATCATCAATGAAAACAACCACAAACTTATCCAAGAACTAATAGAAAATTATATTCATTAAGTCCATGAATACTGCAGGTTCATTGGTTAGCCCAAAAGGAATTACTACAAATTCATAATTGTCATATCTTGTACAAAACATTGTCTTCGGAATATCTGCTTCCTTCACCTTCAACTGATGGTACCCCGATCTCAATTCAATCTTTGAAAAATATTGAGCTCCCTGGAACTGATCAAATAAATCATCGATATGAGGAAAAAGATATTTGTTCTTAACAGTGATTTTATTCAAGGCTCTATAATCAATTCAACGTCTCATAGAACCGTCTTTCTTTTTAAAAAATAAAACAAGAGCCCCCATGGTGATGTGCTAGGTCCAATGAAACCATTCTCTAATAAAAATTTCAATTTCTCCTTCAACTCTAAAAGATCAATTTGATCCATTCGATAAGGGGGTTTTGAAATTGGCTTAGCATCAGGAACTAAGTCTACAGTAAACTCAACTTTCCGATCTAGTATTATTCCAGGCAACTCATCAGGAAAAACATCCGGATACTCATTTACCACTAGCACTTCATTAATCTGAACATTTCCCTTGTTTTCAACAATATGTGCAAGGTAACATTCATTTCCATCCTTTACATGTTTCTCAGCCTCTTGATATTTTATCAATATTAAGGGTTCATTGTTGTACACAAACTGAAAGTATTTCTAAAAAGAAATTTCGTTAGCTCTACAATCAATCTTAGCATGTTAAATAGAGAGCCAATCCATACCCAGGATAACTTCAAACTCTACTAGAGGTTAAACAATATGGTTCGCGAGTATGTTCTTTCCAATGATAAGGATAGGAAGATTCTTATAAATTCTTTTTGCCTCAACATTTTCCCCAGGTGTTTTTACCTAAAGATTAGGTGTCATTTCATGAGATGGTATTCCCATTTTACTAGAAATGTTTTTAGAGATGAACGAATGTGTAGACCCCGAATCAAACAACACATCAGCATATTCTGAAAAAAAAAACAAAGTACCTAATACAACTTCATTTGATGGCCCGACATCTGCTGAAGTAGTTTCAAAGGATTTCACCACCCCTTTTTTCTTGTAGTATAACTGCTTCCCATCACTCAAGCTCTTTTCCGGACACTCGTTTGCATAGTGACCCATCTCATTGCACTTAAAACATTTCACTAACTGTAAATCAAATTTGGTCTTACCATCACATTGATCTTTTTCAGTGCAATCATGATCCTTATGTCCCATCTTAACACATCAGAAGCACTTTCAAGAATTCATAAGACATTCCCCAACATGCCTTTCACCGCATTTATCACAAACAGGAAACTTAGTTTTCTTACCATCAAACCTTTTTGAAGAATTATTTCTTTTCTCTTGCCACCTCAGTCTCTTCATCTGTTGGCTGTTATAGAACACTTGATCATCGCCAAACTCCATATCCACCTTCTCAGCACATCGAACAATCTTTTCAAAACATTTGAGCATACCTTGCTGATCAAGTGAACCTTTCTTCATAGGCAACTACTGAGTCTTCCACTTGCCTCAATTCCAGGAATTTCATCCATCCTAATTTGAAAAGCCAATGGAAAATACTTCTCAAGAAACATACCTTTGAATTCATCCCAGTTGAGGCCATCAATCTCATCAGTGTCCCTGATATTTTTAACCATCGACCACCACTGATCTGCTTCACCCTCCAAATGGAATATAGAAAGACTAACCTTTTGATTGTCTGAATACCCCATGACATCAAAAATCTCCTCCAGTGCTTTAATCCAGCCTTCAGCTAGCACAGGGTCAGATGATCCTCTGAATGATGTGGGATGTTGCCTCATTAAATGTTCCCCCACCGACATGTACCTCGGTGGTTGATCTGGCTGATCTCATGCATGGATACCACCACAATTTATCGCTTGATTCAACTACGCCATTACTGCAAAAACCTGTTCAGTTCCAATTCCTACCATCATAGGATGCTGATTCAGAAGGTTATTTCCTTCTGTATGCCTTCCTAGAACTGCTTCGTTGTTTTCTCTGTGGAAAACCATTCTGAAAAAACATATCTTAGATGAAGCAACATGGTAATCCTCAAATGCTATATCATTTCAATTTGACCATAAAAAATATTTTTGGATACTCATTTAATATAATTATAACTCCTAAAGTTATCTAATACATCCTCTGATACCAAATATAAGGCCCCCGCCTTAAACCTTACTTAATATTGAGTTATTACAAGATTACACATTAAGGATCTTTTCAGGTTATGAGTTTTAGAGAATTAGATCATAAAACTTGCATTACATTACACATTTAAACAAAGTGGTTACATAAAAGATAGTATTCATTTTTCCCATCAACGGAAACATATTTAAAATAAAACATGGATTCTTTCTTGACACATCATTGACACTATCATCATATCATGTTCCATTCCCTTGAACTATGAAAAACATTTCAAAAACATGGGATGAGCATAAAAATCTCATTAAGGGTTATAAAAAGTATGGAAAGGAAACATGAGTACATATATACATAAGATTGAAATCATACATTACCCATAAAACATAAGCACTTTAACATACGTCATAAAATCATGAATAAATCATAGAAATCATAAGACATAAAGGTAAATTGAGGCATTCATAACATTCTTGGGTTGGGAGTAACCCTATTGGTTACGTTTGGAATACCCATAACAGTATATTCCCTAAATCTCTTCAGAGAAAACTTAACGTTTAACTCCTTCGTGTTACAAAATGCATTGGAGAGCTATATTGGGCTCACTAGCCCTTAGTTTATCACAGAACCACCCGTCATCATAACAATGCCCAAGAACCATAACATAATCGTATCACATAATAAATGCATAAAGGAATCATAACATTTCCACATTTTTATCACAAGATATCAATACAACACATTGATATAAAAAACATTATGAAAACCATTTTCAATACTGAAATAAAAAAAAGTAAAACATGTTATTTATTTTTCATTCAAAAAAATTTATGGCTTGTAGAGGAAGCCGAAACTCATATAATGATCACGACGGCGGATAAGTCGTTGTCGCCGCATACGTAGGAGAAAAAAACATTCCCTTTTGTCGTTTAGTAAAGGCTTCGTATAAAAATATTCATTTTGAATAAACGTAAAATTCAAAGGGTTTTAAACACCGTATAAAATAAAGTTGTGTATAAAACAAAATATGCCTCATTGAAAGGAGATTGAGACGAAGTCCCTTACCTCGTATCCGAATTGACATGATCATTCTTTAATCCCTTTAATAATAAACATGAGTTAATTTCTACTTTCTTAAGAACCCTTTTCAAGTTCATTATTCCTTTTATATCATTTATTACAATTTCATGAACACTATGTTATTATTTATGTTTGTGATGGTCATTTTAACGATCATTGGTACTTGAGTCAAAAATGTACATCTTATATTTACAAGTTGTTCACGTAGTCAAATAACCATTATCTCAAGAATCATATTCATTATGTAGATGCCATATATATCATATATATCCAGTATATAAATGAATTCATAATATTTCATAATCATTTAGAGGTATGAAATGAAATGCACAGTTCATGGAGAAGGTAAGCCGTACGTATGCATGAACGCTACTGTCATTTCTATGCCATATTAATTGAATTCAAACTAAATGAGAGATATGTATATTTTAATTCCATAATTATATTCATCATTTATATGTAACATAAATCATATATATCCATTATATATATGTATTTATATTAGTACCTTAAATTTGGGGATTAGAAATGAAATGCACCGTTCATGGAGATGGTAAGCCGTACAGACGCATGAACGCTACTTTAATTTATATCTAATACTTTAATGGAATTAAAATATAATGATACATAATAGTATTATAATTCCAGTATGGTATCATATATAATATTATTAAATCTATCCTTTTTACGTACCACATATGGTACTCATGAATCAAATCACTTTGAGGGGGCGGTAGGCCGCACTTCCTAAAATGAAGATATCACGTATACCCATAATGGAAGCCATAAAGGAATTCCATAAATGAAAAATAAAAAAGATTAAGAAAAACATAAACATATTATATATCATATATAAATATAGTGACATCTTAATGGCTATATTTTATGGTGTTAAATGAATATTGAACAATCATCGTTTCGTGAGGCAGAAATTCGCCATCCATGGAAACAATATGTTCTTTAACCATTAGATGTAGGTGTGTGTGAGTGTAGTCCTAATCCTTCTTATAACAGAATCCTAGTATATGGAAGATACTGGAGGTGTTACAAAATAAATGTATAAAAAGATTTTAGGGGGTTGGAGAAGCAAAATAATACATAAGAACACAAGAGAAGAAACAACCATTAAATCGGGTAACTCATTTTGATTTGAGCTCAGAGGCTTCCTTGGGAAGACTTCTGCCCAAATAGAGGCTTATAGGACTAATAGAGGGATGTTTATAGATAAAATTATAAGGGTTTGGCCAAGAAAAAGGCTTGAGAGGTGTGGGTAAGGAGGTATAGGTGGGGGCCTTTTATAAGAGGAGAGGAGGGGCACTCTTGGAATGTTACAAAATGTTACTTTATTTTCGAATGTGATTCGGATTTTAAAGGTCCCACATTGATGTATTTTTAGGATAAGGTGATAAGGGTTCAAAATATACTCATAAAATAGGTCTTTGACATGTTTAGGTCTTAAATTTTACATTATCTTTTTATTTTATTTAAATCTTTAAATAATGAGGTAATCACTGCATCATCATGATGTCATAAATAATTTAATTTATTTAATTTCTAAAAATTATGAAACAAATATTTTGATATATTTAATAGTTTTATCTTTCCAATTAATATTTATAGTCCAAAATATCATTTATTTAGACAAAATTAAAATTTTCTACTCAGGTGATACATTCTTTGTTATATTTAACTTTCTTTAACAATAAAAAGATAAAAAATCACTTCCACACAAAATTGATTCCATGGGGTCCACAAGTTTGATACAAGGCATCCCATGGTCGGACATGAGACAACCAGTAGCATTAGGACACATTTTGGTGTCATTTTTTATTATTATGATATTATTTTCTTATCCTTAACTACCCGATTACACATTAATCAAGATAATTAAAGAAAATTACCGTCGTAACTGTTCATAATGTCCAAAAACAAGAGCCTTGATTACATAATTTGAACATTCTGATTCCAAATATGTAATCCATTTTACCAAAATCTAAACATATAAATTGAAATAATTAATTTAAAAATAATTCCCGTTGTCAAAACAAAGAGCGGGTTTTTTTGAAACAATATCTTTGAAAAGTTTTGCACTTGATTATGCCCAATTCCAAAGTGAAATTAGTCCCAATGACCACCATTATATTACATGATAAAAAAATATTATATTTACACTTTAAAACCTATAAAATATATAATCTAACCATATAATTAAATTATATGAAAAAGAAGTTTTGATGTAAAATGCAGTATTTTTCACTATTCATTAAAAAACGAACATTGTTAGAAAAATACCAAAAAATTGTTCATTGTATATTTCAATGTACCAATAATAAATAATAAGATTATTTTAAAAAATATAGCTTATAAAATAGTCAGAAGTTTGATTTAAAAATGGTTTTCCATTAAAAGGCAGTAAAACAATCTTTTAAGAATATTAGTGTATTTTATGCTTAGGATTGGATTTATTGTCATTTTAAGCCTCTAAAACACTATCTAATTCATAGATAGAAATATATTTGAATATCTATTATTAATTACTTACTTGGTATGTTACATATACCATCCAATTATGTATTATTTTAATATAAAATTAATTATATTGTCACTCTTGTGTAAGTACAGATTATCGTCTCCACGAACGCGATGAGATTCATTCCCCATCGTATCCATTAAAGACTAATTTTAATTTGATGATTAAAAGTAATGTTTAAAGAGTTATTATCACTCCGAATATGAATAAGATACCTAGTATATACAACAAACATTACTTATGTAACAAATCATATAAAGTAAAACGAATCAGTTAACACCTAAAACGATGATACTACTAAGATATTATTCACAATGAAATGTTAAAAGATCATATATGATATCAAAGTAATTAATAATATTCTAGTATAATTTAATAAAAATTATTTCATCATTATAAAATAGATTTACCTAACATCTACCATATAAAACTACAAGCTACGGGTCAATTTCACAATCTCTTTATTATCTGAGGTTGTTTTTACATAAATATATACTTGGACCTCTTTATCATCCACATCCATGTCTCTCAAAAATGTATTTCTAAACATTCTTAGTGTTTTATAGAATATGGGTTAAAGTCTTTTATAACCTTTTTGACTTTTTATAAGATGTTTATAAAGGAATCATTTCACCATGTTCCTATCAAGGTCTTTTTATCCTTTTCGAAAAAATTAAGGTAATAATGTTTTTTAACTTATATGCTGGGTGGGGCTATTTTGAAACATTATAACATCATCAAAGATTCCCTTAAAATATTGTAAAAATATTTCCACAATAAATGTTTTCTTTTATAATTATATTTATTTTAAATGATTTCATAATAGAATGTGATATTTCTCTAAAAAAGGTTTTGATTTCATCTTTGTGAACATCCTTTGATGGATTTTATGTTTATTTGATGTTTAATTATTATGATACAAAACATACATATTTTATTGAAAGTTTTGTGATATTTTTGACAGTGGATGTAATATTTATATACCATTCATGGTTTATGGATGAATTTTTGTAATTTCATATGTTAGTTTTTATACGAATGTTTATGTTATGTTTAATCCTTTTCATATGAGGAATGCATTGGACTTAGTATGTGAAGGGTGGAGCCCGCTATAGTTCCTCATTGCATTGGTAGGTCTAATGATTCAAACTAGTGTCCTGGAACAAGGCCTTGAAAAAATCTTATTTGTAGTATTGGAAAAGGTCTTCACTATGTGTTTATGAAAGTCTGACATTATGAATTCCATTATTATGAAAGTGGCTATTGATATTTCTTGTGATTATTCGACTAGTATATTATCAATGTGAGTAAGTAAATGGAATTATTTTGATTTATATTTTCTATATTATGATGATGTTTATGTTAAAAAGTATTTATTTTTAGTTTTATACATTTCCTTAAATACTCATTCATATTTATGAATGATTCTTCTATATTATTATTGTTAATGAGCATCAAAGCTCACCACTTTATATGTTTTATTTTTCCCAGGATGTGAATAGTATATTATGAATGACCTTCAAAGATAGTCTATGGGATCTCAGTGTTTTCTATAGAAATAATGTTTTTGTAGTTTTCCATTTTACGATTTAATGTAAACCTTATGAATGTATATATTACTTCCATGGTTACTAAACTAATCGATCATTCGAGACTGGATCGTTTGTGATCTTTCCAACGATACATAATAATGCACTGAAACTAGGTCACTGGGGTTGGGGATTTACATTACATGAGTACATTGAATAAAAATAAATTTCAAATGAGTGATACATGGTCCAATGTATATGTAATTATAAGATGATCCACAAACCATTATTCAGAAAAATTAAACCACTAATCCTTTTTATAGGATATCCATGATGAATAAGAATTTTCATTTCTTAGGATTCACAACAAAATATTACCCATTTTAAATTTGTATGATATAGATTTTATTATTTAAATAACCCCATAAAAATATTAGATTATTTTGGAATGAAATTAATTTGATTGAAAATCCAAGGAATATCACATTGTTGCAAACATTGTTTGATAAAAAACCCAATTTTATGAGTTTAAATGGAAAATGTATTTACTAATTCCTATAATGTGTTATCAAGATTAATTCATTGAACAAGAGGGAATATTTTATTTATGATATTGAGTTTTATTTGATCAAATTTTGAATTGCATAAATTTGACAAAATATATGTTATACGTTGCAAATCCTATGGGAGTGGAATGAAATTTTGTGATAGATCCCCAAAAATAAACCTAAACATAAATACATAAACCCAAGGATTTTGATTAAATAAAAATTTAGATATGATAAGTGACACTGATGATGATCATTATCTTCCATACATGAAATTTATTCATGAATTAATAACAATATGAAGAATATTCTATGGTGGATAAATATCATATGGTCGTGTAAGGATGATATCAATTAATTATATATTCAATTGTATGGAACCATTATTTTTTAGGGAAATAAAAAATATTTAGATGATATGTAATATAAAAACACATATTAATATTCATTCATTATGATCCATAAAATCATTAAGGATTGATGAATTTTCATGCCTTTTCAAAGAATTAGAGAACAAGGTACCCTTATAATTTTTTTGGGTAAATATGTTGTTCCCTAAATATTTTCATGTCTATTGAAAAAAGGGAGAATATAATGGGTTTTTATACTTTTAGGTAACAATTGGTAACAATTTTTTATCTAATATTTTTCCCTATTATATTTCTAAGTCATTGGGAGGGGGTCTTAGATTGTATGATCTCAAATTTTTCACTATACCAACGTAATGTGTTTTCATCCTTATTGATTTTACACCTTATCGCTTTATGATTGCTTAATGTTTTTAGAAATACATTGTGTGAGTGCCTAGTTATAAAATAATCAACTATTTAACAAGGTTAATATTAAGAGCTATCATCATAGAAAGAATTGTGACACTCTTAGCTAGTTATTTATTATCTAGTACAATATATATGGTTCTGTAGAAAAAGAATTGAGACACTATGTTTCAGTAGTTTGTAGTATTATCATTTACACATTGAAATTATATAGTATAAATTCATTTATATCCTACAATATATTACATTTTATATGTTCATATTATTTGGAATTTATTTTATTTTATTTTAGTGTCTCCTATATCAGACCTTATTTTTCAATTATTTTGGTTTTCAGGATTTGACCTATATTTTATGCAGTTTAGTGCGTTATTGATCATATATTATATTTTTTGTGTATTAAATCCAAAATATTATATATTATTTTCATTTATATTATGTCGATATAATAAGAAAATTATTATTTATTGGGTGAGGATGAATATCTTCGACATATGTTTTTTAGTCATTGACCCTATAGCCAAGACATTCTTTTTCTTTAAAATAGTTTTTGAAGCAGAAACCATCAATTGAATTAATATTTTTAACATGTAAAATGGGTTATTATAGTTTTATTAAATGATTCATACATTCTTTTTCCATATTATAATTACTATGTATGGATATACATATGGGTTTTTGACATGTTTCAATCATATTTATAATATTAATAACGGAGATCACGATGTGTTTAGTGCACATGATTCGATATAATCTTGGACAATGTTATATATTCATGATGGTTTTTACACCATCAATCATGGATATGTATGCGAAGGATATATATTAACAAGGGTTTCTGATACCCTAGATTATTTCTAGAATTATGAAAGATGGATATTGACAAAGGTGTTAAACACACTATAATTTAACTGAAATTATTAATGATGTATATTCAGAAATGGTTATTGTCCTAAAATATTCATTATGGTTGTGACATATGGTTATTACTATGGGGTTCTTCCACAATGAATCATTGAAGGAATTTTGAATGATATTTAATCATCATGTTTTTTTAAACCCTATATCTTAACTATAATTTGGATTGAACAATATTCATGAATGTTTTTGAAACACTAAAACATTATGAAAAATATGAAGGATGGATATTTTGGAATTTTTGGAATCGTTTTATCCATATTATGAATGGGATTGTTATATAGTGAAATAAGAACATGTATTCAAAATCCATATTGAAAAATTAAATATGGTATTCGAAAAACATGACATGATGAGTTAAAATTGGTGTATATTAAATGGGTATTTCCCACTATGGGTGATCATAGGGAAAACTGGGGATATATTTTATGATATGATGTTCCTTGAAAACACAAGGATTAATGGGGATATCATATGAGTCTTGGATTCTGGTAGTTAATGGAAATGATTCCCATTTCAATATTCTACTATTAAAGTCTAAATAAATTTGGTCATCAATAAATTATTATGATTTGAATGATTTAAGAAGATTCAAAAAATAAGAAATTTTTGTAAATTATGGATGAAATACTATGGAAGTTATTTTTTTGGAATTATTGGAGCATTAGACATAATGAAAATTATGTGTTGACCCAAAAGTAATAAAATTTAGTGTCGCACGATGAGGTCCTCTGTATGTTTTAGGAATTATGTACCAAATTTATTCACTTATAAAGGGAAAAATTCATCTGGAAATAATTATAAAGATGTAAAATCCAAAAGTATTGTTTGGAAATTTGATTTGAGAATCATATCCCATGAATATCAAAGTGAATGTGAGTTGTATAATGAACGAAACATGTCATCCATTGATAAAAAATAGAGAAAATATAATATGTCATTAGCTAAATATCACCTACAGATAATGTGAACCTCTCTTCATAGAAAAGTAATTCCCCTAAGAACAATATCTTTGGAATTATGTTACTCACTAATAAAATACAATTCGGATCCATTTTTATCATATAGTACCTATTGGTGATACATTATATGAATGATCTGAGATAAATGAATTGAGGAATTGGGTTTATAATCAGTTTATAAAAATAAGTCAATTGTGGATTACTAACTCATACATCGAATGTGTGAATATGTATTAATGAATAATTATTATAATGTAAGGGTTTAAGAATAATGAAAAAATTTATTCCACCTACAAAACATGTCATTAGGTTGAGGGTATATGACATATCATTTTTTGATCTTTTTTTGGACAAATGGGTTATGTAAATCATAGATCTTATTTTTATTTCGATATTTTTATCATCATGCTTCTTGTTTTTATGTTTTTGACCAATTTATTTCAATATCCAATGATTGCGTATCTTGATGGGTCATTTTTTGTGTTTTATATTACATTTAGATTATTTATAGGCATGTGAATAGATAAAGATTTGTTTAAGCATGATTTAAAGAAATTTGTATCCTGGATATTATGGGTTGCATGTCTAGAGCACGGTACTTAAAAGTGTGCATCTATCCCATTCAACCTTCTAGTGGCTCCATTTATGGCACATTGTTAACAGTAACCATGCTTCTTGTACTAGGAAACCATAAAATATGTAATAAAATCTTATTAAATTTTAATTAATATATTTAAACCCCACTAATAATACAAAAAACATCTCACAATTGATCATAATTTGTTCCTTAGTGTTTTGGGATCCCTATGTAGGATTTTTTGTTCCCAAAACCTCATCTGCTAGGTGAATAATGCCCCAATCGAAGAAGATATTTTCTTATTCAATGAGTTATTCTCTTACATTATTGTATCACAATATTCATCAGGATTCTGTATTTTAAAATTATTTGAAATCATTTATTTTTGTTTCATCTTGATATATTTCTGGGGAATTATATATATTGGATCTCCACTCTATCCTTTCAATTTCTATATTCTTAGTACTAGTTTTCACAATCAATGGGGATTCATATCATATTCACATTGGTTATATAACTAATATTAAATTTTAGGTTCTTATAGGATTTTCCATTGTTTGTTTCAATTTTTCTATATAAATTGAAAGATACATGTTTCCTAAATTATAACACATGTTCTATAATACTGAATAATTTAATTCCTCCAAAAACCTCTCTGTCAAATTTCCCATTAAAAAGTAAATGGAAATGATTGAATGAATATGACCTTGACATCTATCAACTTTATGTAAATTGAATATTTCCACATATATTTTATTTATTTTCAATGATCTTGTAAATGTTTTTTTGGTGAAACTGATAAATTTTTTTATGTTTTGATATATTAAATGTGGTTTCTCTTGGGTTTTAATTATTTATGTCACGACCCGTCCTCGAGGCCCGTGTCGTGACTACCCCAAGCCCACCTTCCATAGGCCAAGGGCTGGAGACTAGCACCAAGGCGTAAAACCATACAAAAAGGGAAGTCATTGCCTTTGAAACATAAACAAGCACCATAGAGTAAGCAAGCGGAAAGTAAACACTAAGTAAACTTGTAACAAGCTGTGCTGAAAGTAAAAGGGGGTCGGAAATACAAGCCCAACTGTAATGTACAACTGAAAGGGAAAAACATCAACTGGAAAGAAAACCCGCAGTGTCGAGCCGTCCACTGGAATTCCCACTTGAAGGGTGGGTACAGATAGCCTCCACTGCTCCTCGGGTCCACCTGACCGCTTCGAGTACGTCTCGCCTAGTGGTCCACCTCCAGGTACCGTCCTGCTCCGCACGCCTCCACCACGATCAGCGTTGTCCGTCGTCTACAACCAACACCACGTAGTGCGGGCAAAGCCCGTGCAGGGGTGATTATAAGCAACTCAGTAGGGAACCCGAGACCCCGAAGGTCTCCCGAAATCCACAAAGGATAATCCACAAAGGAAAGATACAATCACGAAGTAACATCTGACACGGCTTAGGTATATGCCCATACATATACTTATGTCATCAATTCCTGTTCGGCTCCAATGTCCGAGCCCAAGCACAACCCAGTCCACACAGGAAAGCAAAACGTATACCCACATAGGATAGCACAACACAATCCACAAAGGGGAGTAAACCGTAAATCCACACAGGATAGCTCAACACAATCCACAAAGGAGAGTAAACAGTAAATCCACACAGGATAGCTCAGCACAATCCACAAAAGAGAGTAATAGAAGATTCAGCTCACCTAGGTATACCTCTTCGGATGACGATAAAGATGATCACTGATCCATCTAAGTCGTCAGACCCACAAAGGATCGATAGGAACTAACCCCCGCAATAACCCACACAAGATCGGGCCTACACAGGACCTGTAGGCGCTGGCTCACACAGAACCGCTGAGCGCTGACCCACACAGGATCAGACCCACACAGGATTGGGCCCACATAGGACCTGTAGCACTGATCCACGTAGGATCGCTAAGTGACGTAGTCATCGCAGTCCACTGAGGATCTCTACACAGTCGTCGCCGCAGTCCACTGAGGATCTCTGCATGGTTGTCGTTGTCGAAGTAGCAGTCGCAGCCAGCTCTAGGGTTCCCACATGAAGCAAGCTCGTTCGGGAGGGTCCGCTCCATGATCCGAGAGGCCGATACATCAACTGTCACAAAGTACGATGTTTATGTATCCAAAAGATCCGTATCGTCAACAGGAACTCAACGTCGTGGACGGCGCGTCAATCAGACGCCTGGTCTGAGAGTTATTGGCTTTTTCGTCCCAGACGCCCGGTTGGTATTTAAGGCAAAACCAACCCGACCATACTCCACCTGTGTCCAAACCTCCTGCGGAGTGAGCCAAAAGATCCGTCCCACATAGAGGAATTCAACAAAGCTGATAGCACGTCAATCGGATGTCTGTGGATCATGATATGAGTGTTTCCGCTCCGAAGGCCCGGTTGGTTTCGTGTACGAACCAACCCGGCCGAACTCAAAGTATTCCGAAACCTTGAGCGCAATATACTGAAACGACCGTCTCGATCCAAGGACCGTTTTGCCACTGACGGCGAGTCGTTTGGAGGCCAGTAGCTGAAGTTACGGGCCTTTGAACAAAAATCATCTGAAGACGGGGGGTCCGGGCCCGGGCCAACCCGGCCCGACCCCCCTGGGACGACCGAACTGGGTAAACCCGGTCTGACCCGGTCGGACCCGGTCCGGCCCGGCCAGTGCGCGGCCCGGCCAGTGGGACCAGCCTGGCTCGGCCAGCCCATCTCGGCCCCCAGGCACGGGGGGGGGGGGGGGGGAGCCGCCACCCCCACATGAAACCCCCGCGACCCCCGCGGGGTGTCTCTCTGGCAAGCTGAGTGACGCGGGGGGGAGCTACAGCCCCCGCGGGACAACCCCGCGGCACCCGCGGGGTGTCGCTCGGCGAACCAGACGCGGCTTCAGCCGCATCCCGCGCGCGCCGGACCGTCGCGGCCGCAGGTCCACGAGTGCCGCCGACGCAGCTTCTGCCGCGGCGGTCTTGTCCAGCGGCGCACCGGGGCGCCACCACTCCCAGCTACCGGCGCCACCGCGCCAGTGACCCGTGCCGCCGGCGGCTTCCACGGGCCAACTAAGTCGCTCCAGTGGTCCGATTTTGTTCCCGTCTATGCCGCTGCACCTCCCGGGACACGTTCTTCACTACGGAATCATCATACATCCATTGCTGCACGTTCCGTCGTCGCCCGTCAAATCCACACAAAAACGAATAACGGAGGAGGGTCGTCGGGACGTGTTCGTTTGGCCCGCACCCTCTGCGTTAGAGATAAACAACAGGATGAATAAAGTTCAACACATGAACGCATGTCCGAATCAATTTTTAATGAAATAAAATTGTTTCATAAATCAGGTTCCTCATTTGAACAGAAACAACATGGGAAATAAGAGGCATATCCAAAAATAAAATCCCTACCTCGTAGTCGTCGCTCGTGAGCGTTCTTCATGGAAATGTTCGTCGCGGAAGGTGGAGATCGTCACATCATCGCAGAAGGGCTTCACGTCATCGCGGAACACGGCGTTGAGTCGGCGAACTCAACGGACCATGAAACAACATATTTAATTTAATTAATTAAATCCGTCATTTGGTAAAAACCACAAAGGAGATAAAAAAAACAGAAAATCTTAGACTCTTACCTCAAGCAGTTGATCGACGATCGGGGCGGGGAAGGACGTCTCGGATGAAGCGTCGCCAAACTCCGAGGGTGACAGAATTCTTCGCATTCTTCGCGTCCTTCACGTTCATCACGTTCTTCGAGAAGGAGGATGAACGCTCAAGGATTCTTACAAAACCTCTCAACCAGTAATCCTCCAAAAAGACTGGTTGGTCTTATTTTATTATTATGCCAACCAACGAAAAAGGGGTAAGTAACGGCCCATCAATTCGTTGTATTAATTCAATGAAAGAAACAGCTAATTTAATTTACGAAATAAACCACCCAATTAAATGATCTGTTAAGAATTTATGAAAATGCATCAGTTGACTTTCATAATGACAGGTTTTCGCAGGTGCGTTACTTAGCTGAAAGAACCGGCGGGGGCTCGTGCGGGCCCCACCTCACAAATATCCTACCAAGTGGGTAGGATATTTCTGGATAGCACCCTATCCGGTTCAACTTATATTAAGCAGCGTTTATGTGGCTTCAAAAGGCTTCCATGTGGCTTAAGTGAAATAAAATAACGTTGTCACAAAATTATTTTATTTCTTAACTTTAAGCACGAAAATTAAAAACCACACCCTAGCAAACACAACTCCGGAAGAGGCATTTCTAAGAAAATAGCAGCGCTGCGATTTCATCGGTGCCCTCAGAATTCGATTCTGGGCACCTGTTAAAAAGTTAGAAAAACCCGCTTGTCTGCTCACTGAACGTACCTGAGCCAAACTTCAGAAAATGATTCCAGGCACACCGGGCCTCGGAATCAGGTGCGGTCAGAAACTGCGTTCTTTTAAAATTCCAAAAAAAATTAAGAAAAAAATTTCCTTGAAATTTACGGGTCTTTACATTACTCCCACCTCAGGGCTTTACGTCACCGTAAAGATACATCATGAACTAGAGAAACAAATGTGGGTACTCAGCACGCATCTGAGCCTCCCGCTACCATGTGCTCTCCTAGAGGTTCTCGTGCTGCCATCTGATGCGCACAAGTGGAATCGATCGCCAACGTAGGACCCGCTCCTGTCGATCCTCTATCTCCACTGGGACCTCCGCAAAATTCTCCCCATCATCCACGTCTAGCTCCCCATAGTCAGTGATGTGCATCAGGTCGTGCACGTATCTCCTCAGTTGAGATACATGGAAGACGTTGTGCACCTGGTGAAACTGAGGTGGCAGAGCCAAGCGATAATCCACCTCGCCAACCCTGCTGAGGACCTGGAAGGGTCTGATGACGCGTGGAGACAACTTTCCACTTCATCCAAATCTCCACAAACCACATCGAGGTGAGACCCACAGGAAGACATGGTCGCCATCCTCGAACTCAAGTGGCCTCCGCATCCTATCAGTATATGACTTCTACCGACTCTGTGTTGTGCTCATCCGCTCCTGGATGACCTGGACCTTCTCTGTCATGGCCTGGACCACCTCTGGTCCCACAAGTGCTGACTCCCCAGGGTCTGTCCAGCACAAAGGAGATCTGCAAGGTCTCTCGTACAACGCCTCGTATGGTGCCATCCTGATGGTGGAGTGGTAGCTGTTGTTTTACGCGAACTCCACCAAGGGTAGGTGGTCCTCCCAGCTGCCACCAAAGTCGAGGACACATGCGTGGAGCATGTCCTCAAGAGTCTGATTGGTCCTCTCCGTCTGACCATCCGTCTGAGGGTGAAAGGCGGTGCTCAGACGTAGCCGTGTCCCGGACGCCTCCTGTAACCCCTTCCAAAGCCGAGAAATAAAATGAGCATCCTGATCGGAGATGATTGTCGATGGCACACCGTGAAGCTGTACATCTCCTAAACGTAGAGACGCCCCAAGATCTCCACTAAGCCCTGCTCTATGATGGGTAAGAAGTGTGACGACTTGGTGAGTCGGTCAACAATCACCCAAATAGAGTCGTGACCTCTAGAAGTGCGTGGAAGCCCAGTCACAAATTCCATAGATATCCCATCCCACTTCCACTCCGGGACCTCCAATGGTTGTACCAAGCCTGCTGGTACCTGGTGCTCTTCCTTCACCTGCTGGCAAGTGAGGCATCGAGAAACGAACTCTGACACAACCTTCTTCATGCCCGACCACCAGTTCTGTAATCTGAGATCCTGGTACATCATCGCCACTACAGGATGTACCGCCAAAGGAGAAGTGTGAAACTCTATAATCACCTCCTCTCTTAATGTGACTTGTACCAAGGTACGTCCTCTGAAAAGGACATTGTGCCCTGCTCCAAGGGAGAAACCATCAGGTGCCTATCCTGAAGATATCTTTGCACGCCGTGTCTCACAGTCAGCGTCCTCACGCTATGCCTCTCTGACCCGCTGCAGTAGTGGAGGGGTGACTGTGAGAGATTGAAGGAAGGATGCTCCATCTATATCCACGAAGGATATCTGCAAAGCGGCTAGCTGCTCTGTCGCCTCCTCATGTAGCTGGATGCCCGTCCTCCTGCTGAGGACATCAGCTACCACATTCCCCTTCCCAGGAGTATAGACTATCTCAAAGTCATAGTCCTGGAAAAACTCGAGCCATCGCCGCTGTCTCAGGTTCAGGTCCTTCTGCGAGAAGATGTACCTGAGACTCTGGTGGTCAGAAAAGACTGTAAAGCGCTCGCCCCTCAGATAGTGCCGCCATGTATTTGGAGCGAAGACCACTGCTGCTAACTCCAGGTCATGGGTAGCGTAGTTCTGCTCATGCGGCATCAACTAACGTGATCCATAGGCAATCACGGCCCGATCCTACATCAGGACACACCCAAGTCCGGTCCCTGATGCATCGCAGTAGACTATGTATCCAACTCCCTCCTCATGAAACCTCAAGATAGGTGTGCTGGTCAATCTCTATATCAGCTCCTGAAAGATCTGCTGACATCTGTCCGACCACACAAAGGGTTTCCCCTTCTTCTTCAAAGCTTAGAGTGGCGCCGCAACTCTGGAGAAGTTCGGCACAAATCTCTGATAGTATCCGGCTAGAACCAAGAAACTCTGGACCTCCATCACGCTCCTTGGTGGCTCCCAAGCTAGCACTGCCTCGATAATCGCGGGATCCACTGCAACTCCCGCTTCAGAAATGACATCCCCCAAGAAGTGGACCTCACGTAACTAGAACTGGTACATCGAGAGCTTGCCATAAAGCTGGTGCTCTCGGAGTGTGTCTAGTACAACCTGCATGTTGTAGGCGTGCTCCTCCTTGGTGGTCGAGTACACAAAAATGCCATTGATGAACACCACGACAAATCAGTCGATGTATGGATGGAAGATCCTGTTCATAAGGATCATGAACACTGCTGGAGCATTGGTTACGCCGAAAGGCATAACCAAGAACTCATAGTGGCCATACCGACAACTGAAGGCTGTCTTCTGCACGTCCTCGTCTCGAACTATGAGATGATGATAGCCTGACCTGAGGTCTATCTTTGAGAACCACCGTGATCCCTTGAGCTTATCGAATAGGTCATCAATCCTCGGTAGCGGATAATTCTTCTTCACTGTCACCTAGTTCAAGTGATGATATTCAACACACAGTCCCAAGCTCCCATCCGCCTTTTTGGCGAACAAAATCGGCGAAGCCCAGGGTGAAACACTGGGTCGGATGAACCCCTTGCCCTGCAAGTCCTCCAACAGTACCCATATCTCTCGAAGCTCGGTGGGGGCCATCCGATACGCTGGAGTGGATATCGGGGTTGTCCCGGGGTACAGATCAATATAAAATTATACCTCTCTGCGAGGAGGTAGCCCAGGAAAGTCGTCGGGAAAGACGTCCGTGTACTGATCCACCACGGTAGGAAAATTAGGACTCCGCACATCAACTGCTCCAAGGATGAGGCTAGCCAACTGATGAGTGATGGGATGTCCTCTCCCTTACGGAAGTCCATCCTTTTCTGCAAAGGCTCCCTTCTCGCCAGTGAAGGTGAACCTGCTCTCGTCGGTGCGCACACATCGCACCTTGCGCCTAAAACAGTCAATCTGAGCATGGACCGTAGATATCCAATTCATGCCCAAGATGACATCGTAAGGCCCCGACACCGCTAAAAGAAGATCCCAGCCAATGCTCTCGCCTCCTAGAGTATGCTCACACTGCCGGCACCAGTGCGTAATCATCTAGTCTGCTCCCGTAGGAGTCTCCAGCCGTATGGATCGAGCCAACGGCTCTGTCGGAATCTCCGAGCTCCGAACAAGGGCAGTGGATATGAAAGAGTGACTCGCTCCTATGTCTATAAGAACTGCATCAAGGGTGGAATAGACATAGATCATACCTCGAATGATTTCTGGCGCGCCTTGGTCGTAGGCCTCCACTGCCTGGAGCTGTGCATGTCTCTGCCCGCCAGCTCCCTGTGGTTGGGGCGGACCTCCGGGTGGAGGTGGTGGCAGAGCCTCAAAGCGTCGCCCACCACCTGTTGCTTGGCCAGCTCCTCTGCCTCGTCCGCCTCCTCCCTGCGGACCGCCACGGTCGACCCTCTACCTCTTCCTGTGTGGCCCCTCCAACGTCGTCTGCTCCTCGGTACGACGGGTCGGGCAGTCACGAGCCATGTGGCCCTGCCCGCCGCACGAGTAGCACTGCCTGCCTCTCGGAAGGCTGGCTCCGCACTGTGTGCCCCTCACCGCTGAGCCAATTTCCCGAGGTCGTCTGCCGGAAGGCCTGGTCTGCCTGGAACCCTGAGTCATCCGTCAGCTGCCTGCTGCCGATGACTCCGCTATCTGCCGCCCTGCGGTAGGTCTCGCTATGGACTCAGACAGGAAGCTCTCGATCAGAAGGGCTCACTCTAGCACTCCTGCCTGGGTCGGGATGCTGAGGGAGATCAACGATGCCCTGATCTCGTGTCTCAAACCCTGCTCGAAAGTATGGGCCTGGAAGAAGGGGTCTCCTACCATGTCTGTCGAGTAGTGAGAAAGGTCGGTGAACCTCACCGCGTACTGGGCGACCGTCATGCTGCCCTGCCGCAGCTGAAGAAGCTCTTGAATGTTCACCGCACGGAGGGTGGCTGGGACGAACTCTGAGCGGATGAGGCTCTCGAAGTCTGTCTAGATGAGGGAGGACTCATCGTGCACCTGGGGCATCAAGATCCACCATTGTCCTGCTGCTGCGTGCAGTAGGCTCGCCGCGAGGATCACCATGAGGTCTGCTGGTGTCCTCACTAGCCTGAAAACTCGGACGACCGCCTCCAGCCAGTCCTCGGCTGCCTGGGGGTCCGTCTCCCCACAGAACCTGGGTGGTCGCTGGCGCTGGAACTCTTGCAGAGCTTCGAGGCGTCATGCATCATCAGCGATCGGCGCTGGAAGCATCGGGGTCTCGGCAGGTAAAGGTACTTTCGGTGCCTCTGCTGTCAATGGGCCCTGTACCGAGGCCTCGTTGCTCGACGGGCTGTCGTCGCGCTCTACTCTCATAACCCTAGCTGGCTGCCATCGTGGGGCCATCCTGAAAAGGAAACAAGTGCGCCATGGTCAGAACAGTATACCTGGTAAGCTGACACAAGTAATCATAAAGAAAACATGAACACACATGCAATCAATGTTTTCGTGTATTAAGTCAGAAATCAGAAGTCAGGGTCCTGGTGTACGGATACATCGGCCGCCGCACCAACATTGGACTCCCTGGACTGATAACCACACCCAATACGCTAAACACTATTGCTTCACATAGAAGAAAGTTCAGAGTCTGCGGTAGAACTGACCCCTCTGATACCAGTTTGTCACGACCCGTCCTCGGGGCCCATGCCGTGACTACCCCAAGCCCGCCTTCCATAGGCCAGGGGCTGGAGACTAGCACCAAGGCGTAAAACCAAACAAAAAGTGAAGGCATTGCCTTTGAAATGTAAACAAGCACCACAGAGTAAGAAAGCGGAAAGTAAACACTAAGTAAAACTATAACAAGCTTTGCTGAAAGTAAAAGGGGGATGGAAATATAGGCCCAACTGTAAAGTACAAGTGAAAGGCAAAAACTACAACTGGAAAGAAAAGACATAGCGTCGTGCCATCCTCTGGAAGTCCCATCTGAAGGGTGGGTACAGATAGCCTCCACTACTCCTCGGGTCCACCTGACCGCTCCGAGTACGTCTCGCCTAGTGGTCCACCTCCAGGTACCGTCCTGCTCCACACGCCTCCACCACGATCAGCACTGTCTGTCGTCTGTAACCAACACCACGTAGTGCGGGCAAAGCCCGTGTAGGGGTGAGTATAACCTACTCAGTAGGGACCCCGAGACCCCTGAAGGTCTCCCGAAATCCACAAAGTATAATCCACAAAGGAATGATACAATCACGAAGTAACATCTGACACGACTTAGGTATATGCCCATTCATATACCTAAGTCATCAATTCCCGTTCGGCTACAACGTCCCAGCCCAATCACAACCCAGTCCACACAGGAAAGCAAAACGTATACCCACACAGGATAGCACAACACAATCCACAAAGGAGAGTAAACAGTAAATCCACACAGGATAGCTCAACACAATCCACAAAGGAGAGTAAACAATAAATCCACACAGGATAGCTCAACACAATCCACAAAGGAGAGTAACAGAAGATTCAGCTCACACAGGTATACTTTTTCGGATTACGATAAAGATGATCACTGATCCATCTAAGTCTTCGAACCCATGAAGGATCAATAGGTACTAACCCCCGCAATGACCCACATAGGATCGGGCCCACACAGGACCTGTAGGCACTAGCTCACACAGAATCGATGAGCGCTGACCCACATAGGATCGGACCCACACAGGATCGGGCCCACACAGGACCTGTAGCACTGATCCACGTAGGATCGCTGAGTGCTGTAGTCATCGCAGTCCACTGAGGATCTCTGCACAGTCGTCACCGCAGTCCACTGAGGATCTCTACACGTTCGTCGCTATCGAAGTAGCAGTCGCAGCCAGCTCTAGGGTTCCCGCACACAGCTAGCTCGTTCGGGAGGGTCCGCTCCACGAGACGAGATGCCAATACATCAACTGTCACAATGTCCGAAGTTAATGTATCCAAAAGTTCTGTATCATCAACAGGAACTCAACGTCGCGGACGGCGCGTCAATCGGACGCCCGGTCTGAGAGTTATTGGCTTTTTTGTCCCAGGGGCCCGGTTGGTTTTTAAGGAAAAACCAACCCGACCGTACTCCACATGCGTCCAAACCTTGGGCGGTGTAATCAAAAAGATCCGTCCCATATAGAGGAATTCAACAAAGCTGATGTCACATCAATCGGACGCACGTGGCTCAAGATATGAGTGTTTCCGCTCCGAAGGCCCGATTGGTTTTGTGTACAAACAAACCCAGCCGAACTCAAAGTATTTTGAAACCTTGAGCGCGATATACTGAAACGACCATCTCGATCCAAGGATCGTGTTTTCGCTGACGGTGAGTCGTTTGGAGGCCCGTAGCTCATGTTACGGGCGTTTGAACGAAAGTCGTCCGAATACGGGGGGTCCGGGCCCGGGCCAACCCAGCCCGACCCCCCCTGGGTCGGCCGAACTGGGTCAACCCGGTCCGACCCAGTCGGACCCGGTCTGTCCCAACCAGGGTGCGGCCCGGCCAGTCGGACCGGCCTTGCTCGGCCTGCCCGGCTCGGCTCGGCCGCGCGGCGCGGGGGGGGGGGGGGGGGAGCCGCCACCCTCGCGTGACACCCCCGCGACAGCCGCGGGGTGTCTCCTTGGAATGCCGAGCGACGCGGGGGGGGGGGGGGGGAGCGCCGCCCCCGCGTGACAACCCCGCGGCACCCGCGGGGTGTCGCTCGGACAACCGGACGTAGCTTCAGCCGCGTCCTGCGCACGCCAGACCCGCGCGACCGTGGGTCCGTGAGTGCCGCCGCTGAGGCTTCTGCCGCGGCGGCCTTGTCCGGCGGCGCGCCGGCAGCTTCCGCGGGCCCCCGGAGTCACTCCTATGGTCCAATTTTGTTCCCGTCTGGGCCACTGCTCCTCCCGGGACTCGTTCTTCACTGCGGAATCATCAAACATCTGTTGCGGTACGTTCCATCATCGCCCGTCAAATCCGCACAAAAATGAAGAACTGCAGAGGGTCGTCGGGCCGTGTTTGTTTGGCCCACACCCTTCACGTTAGAGATAAACAACAGGATGAATAAAGTTCAACACATGAACGCATATCCGAAATTTTTTTTAATGAAATAGAATTGTTTCATAAATCGGGTTCTTCATTTGAACGGAAACAACATGGGAAATAAGAGGCATTTCCAAAATTAAAATCCCTACCTTGTAGTCGTTGCGCGTGAGTGTTCTTCATGGAAATGTTAGTCGCGGAATGTGGAGATCGTCGCGTCATCGCGGAAGGGCGTCGCATCGTCGTGGAACACGACGTTAAGTCGGCGAACTCAACGGAACATGAAATAGTAGATTTAATTTAATTAATTAAATCTGTGTTTTGGTAAAAACCACAAAGGAGATAAAATAAAAAAAATGAAAATCCAAGACTCTTATCTCAAGCAGTTGATCGAAGATCGGGGCGGGGAAGGATGTCTCGGATGAAGCGTCGTCAAACTCCTAGGGTGACAGAGTTCTTCGCGTTCTTCGCGTTCTTCACATTCTTTGCGAAGGAGGATGAAGGCTCAAGGATTCTTACAACACCTCTCAACCAGTAATCCTCCAAAAAGACTGGTTGGTCTTATTTTATTATTATGACAACCAATGAAAAAGGGGTAAGTAACGACCCATCAATTCGTTGTATTAATTCAACGAAAGAAAAAACTCATTTAATTTACGAAATAAACCGCCCAATTAAATGGTCTGATAAGAATTTAAGAAAATGCATCAGTTGACTTTCATAATGACGGGTTTTCGCGGGTGCGTTACTTAGCGGAAAGAAACAGCGGGAGCTCGTGCGGGCCCCACCTCACAAATATCCTACCAAGTGGGTAGGATATTTCTGGATAGCACCCTATCCGGTTCAACTCAGATTAAGCCGCTTTTATGTTGCTTCAATTGGCTTCCAAGTGGCTTAAGTGAAATAAAATAATGTTTTCGCAAAATTATTTTATTTCTTAACTTTAATCCCGAAAATTAAAAACCACACCCGAGAAAACGCAACTCCGGAAGAGGCGTTCCTAAGCAAACACCGGCGATGCGATTTCATCGGTGCCCTCAGAATTTGATTCTGGGCACCGGTTCAAAAGTTAGAAAAACCCACTCGTCCATTCCCTGAACGTACCCGAGCCAAACTTCAGAAAATGATTTCGGGCACACTGGGCCTCGGAATCAGCAGAAACTGCGTTCGTGTAAAATTTCAAAGAAAATTAAGAAAAACATTTCCTTGAAATTTAAGGGTCTTTACAATTTAGATGTACATACATGATTTTGATTTTATTATTTGAACTATTTTTATTTTCAATATATATTAAATTTATTTTATTTAAAAAATTACTATGAAAAAAACGTTAAATCTTTTACCCTTGTTTTAGAATTTTTGTTCTTGGGTTATTTGAAATAAATGATTTACTCAAATGAAAAGTGGTTCTAGAATCATGTTTAAAAATTTATTCAAACCTTTTAAAATAATAATAACTAATTTAAATTATATTGAATGTTCTAAAAAAAATTATTATATTAAAATCCCATTAAGAATTTAAATTAAAAAATTCTACTGGATAATGGAATTATTAAGAATTTGAATATTGAATTGTTAAAAAGGACATGGATTAAATTTAGTTTTATTAATGGACTATTTATAATTTTAATGATAACTTGTGGATGAATGTGTTTATCAATACCCGTTATGTATTTTGAAATTATATTAATGTTTCTTAATTGAAATTTCATGGGGAAATTTTAAAAAATAATATTCTACTGAATTGGTTGTTTGATATGAAATTGATATAATTTTTTTGAAAATTAAATTTTTTAATTTAGATATGAAAATTGGATTATGGAATTTAGTGGTGAATTAATTTCAAATCCTGATTATTGAAAATATATTTAAATTTTATGGATAGGATAATTTGGTCTTATCATCTCAAAATGCATTTCTTTTTAAAAAACATATTTTGGTTTTAAAAGAGAAAATTTTTATATTTGAAATGGAGAATGGGAAGTATTTAATTAATGTTATAACATTAATTTCACATCATTGATTCCATATCTAATAACATGTAATCCTTGGGTATTGAGTGTGCCATTTGGATATTGCAATATGTCTTTAAATGTTATAAAACATAATTTTATAACATCACATCCAATAGGTGAAGGTCAAGAGTTATTTTTACTCGGATTTCAAGGGAGTTATATAAAAACTATCATAACATGACTGTGTTGTTCTTATGTACAATAAATATTATACCATATTAGGCATATGACAGTTTTTCTCAATTGTTTACATTTCAAATGACTATTTTCCAATATTATAAAATATTTTCCATGCCTTATAAATAAATATAAAATATTTTTTAATAAAATTATTTATTTTGATATATTTTTAAAAATATTCCATCATTTTAAATTTATTGTTTATTTTTAATAAATATGATGTTAAAATTAAAACAATGTTTATTTTAAATGGAAATATCTGTATATAGAATATAAAAAATCCAAAACAAAAGTATCCTTATATGGTTATTTTATTATTATTATACTCCTAGACTCTATTTTATTGTTCATAATTCATCATTCCATATGAGGTGTACATTCTCATCTTTTCATGATTACATGACGTTCACTTATGAAATGGGTTTCAATGATTTTTAATAAAATTATTTGTTTTTAAATGGTTTAGTGTCATGTATTACATGTTTTCTATGATATGATATTTTTAAATATATAATCATATATTTTTATACTAATCCTCACAATCTATAACTTATAACTATATTTTAACATTTTTTAACTTCTATATGATTTTATATCATAGAATAAATTGTGGAATCTTACTGGCCTCTTTATATCACAACCTAGTTGTACCATTTGAATAGAATTATTTTCATATATAATTTATGTATGATCTCACCATCCATTTTTGGTCCCTGCATGGGTGACCCAGGTTGGGTGACATGGGATATAGTCAGTTTTTATGGACCACTAGTAAATGGGTTTTAGTGGTTATGTCATGCTTCCATTTTTCATAGTGTTTCCTTAAAATTAATATATATTTATTGATTGATATATATACATATATTGATTATTCCACATTATACTATTTTATGTAATATTTTTATGAATTAGTAGTTCCCAATTGATATTTGTAAAAACATAGGTTCTTGTCTCAATCCTATGGAGTTGGGGAATGCACTTTAAGTTAGTGGAGAATTAGTTTGTGTAATAATATAGATGGTATTATTGGTTCGTTCATTATAAATGGTACAGAATTTGGTATTACCTTGATCGGAAATACAATAATTCGAAATTGTTATGTTATTTTGGGTGAGGAATGGTAGAAAAGAGATTAAATGGGTTTATGGACACAAGAGGTAGTCTGTGAGCGAGATATTGATAACCACCCCTTTGTGTGGTGAATATATTTACTAGGGATGCTAGGAATTGAGAATTTATTTTGAGTTATTGGTGATCTAGTGATAAATTATTACTTATTTAGAATGAGACAATCATTTATTTGTGGAAAATGATATGAGTTTTTTAACTTGAATACAAGTATGACCCTATGGGAAACACATTTCCAAATTTCGGTAAACAATGAGGAATCTATGTGGGAGATTTCAAAATATAACAATGAACATTTGTGTGGTTGACCTGCCCTTATGAACAAGATCTTATATGTTTTAGCTTGGTTCTATTCATGAAACCATATCCATTTTCACACATATGACTTCACTTATGAAAGGTTGTTTACGTGGTATAGTGATGTGGGTTTCATTATGATTTCATTTGTATTTTTCAAATATAATCATATTTTAATAATTTTAAATCTTTTATTAAAACTAGATCATTTCTTAAAACATTTTTTGATTATTTAAATAGAAAAAAATTAAATTACTAAATAGGGTGTTTAGTAAAGGTTCTGTTTGGAAAACTTATTTTAAATTCAATTATGTGAATCGGTAAAACAATATTTTTAGATGAAATTTTTCCATCTAATGGATTTAAAATAATAATTGTATTCATATTTGTAAATTGGGATTACTAATTTTGAAAATATGGAATAGTAAATATGGGTTTCTAATGAATTTTTTATACAATAAATGATTTATTACATGAGTTTCCATTTTCAAATAAAATGTTATTGTCCAAGAAATGATGAAATATTTTTTTGTTATGAAATCAATGTTGATTTGATTAAAAATAAAAATGAATATGTTTAATATACAATTGTGTTATTTTCTAGTGTGCGTCCATTAATGAGTTAATAAGCATGTATCTAGAGATGTTCTGAATTTCCTCCTAGTATGTCTATCAATAATTATAGAATTTTGTTCCTACATTCTATTTGTTAGTGTAGTTCATCACATTTCCCTAGAATTTAATACCATGTAAACGAATCTTCCTATACTATTTATTGAGTTGTGGATAGGAATACTTTCAAAACTTTTATCCCCATAATTTAATTTTAGTATTGTATTCCACATTCTTATGAAATTGAACAATGATCTCTTGAGGCAGTGTAGTGGCATGAAGATGTTTCTGTGCTCTTTGATAATCTAATGACTCTTGAATATACAGTGATAAAAACTATTCAATCTATATTTTAGGGACATTTTTATAATTGGTAGAAATTTGTGATTACATATGGTATATATGAAATATTGTCTTAGGAATTCATCTGTTCAATGTTATTTCAGTGGATGTATCCTCCAGAATTGAAGGAAGAAAATTTTTATGAGTTATTGAGTTTCAATCAAGATGATCAATCAGTTGTGAATTATTATAAGATGGATTAACATTGTTATAATTAATATATGGTCTCTATTGAAATGAATTTATTAAGGTTAATTCTTTCATAAATGTTATTTACCCAAAATATGTATCATCCCTACCTGAAGAATTGTTTATATTTTATTTAGATATTTTTGAATGTAAATGTTTAGTTGATGTGGTGATAGAGAAATAACAGGAATGGATAAATGAAACTTTCCCAATGGAGTATGTTTAGACTTATTTGAAAAAAAAGAGCTCTCATGTGTTTCTAGTGTGGATATCTTGGTCCTTCTATGTAGGTTTGTTTGAATTTATCAAAAGTTTGTAAATAATAGTACATTTAGGTCACCATAATATGTTCAATATATTTTAAGGACAAAAAATGATGTATGTTCAAGGATATATACACAAAACTGTGGGGAATTAGATGCTTCAAGATAATTTATTTCAAGCTACAGTACTAATATTGGGTCTTTTCCCATAGTGTAGGATCTTCTAGTTTCCAGATTTTGGATTCCAATGGCTATGTATAAAATTTTTATGTTTTCCATCACGTGGGTTTTCTATTTTGGAAACCATTTGTTTTGGGATACACGTGATGATACCTTATGAAGAATCATTTTGATTATTTTAGGATTGGTAATTTAAATATTATTTCCATATCTGGACAGCAAGTTGTTGTTCATTTGTGTTACTCTTCTTTCAAATTGATAGTTAGATATAAATTATGATATGTTGGATGATCATCCATATGAGACATTACTGCCATCTTAGACATAAACCAGGTTTTGTGAGTTCATATTTATTAGACTTGGTTGGACCTTGGTATTTTAATTTTGTAACTAGGTTGATTAGAATTTTTTATTTACTTGAAACACCATGGTGGTGGTGTATAAATTGATGATCCCATCTATGGTTGAGGAAATGATTCAAAAATCCTAGGTTACCATTGAGTACAGACCAATCATATAAATATTTTTAATATCATTTACTTTCATGTGTATACATAGTCTATGATTTCACTAATTCAATAATTATTGAAGTCTACTATTTGTATTTTATAGGACATGATTTTATTATGTTATTCATTTTTTTGAATCTTTTTATGGTTGGGACATATATGGTTTTTCTATATTCGTTCTATTGTTTAGAGACATTTTATGAATTTGGTGTTTTGATCATGGAGTTTTGTGTGTTGTTAACCATTAAGAGGTTCTCCATTATAGATCATAGACCATCCCCCTAAAACTATGAGTGAGGTATTTCTTCTAATGTCATTGGGTTTTATATTATGGAAAACATTATTTTTTTGGGGAAACATATTCTAATGGGGGTGTATATATCATCTTTTTACATTTCTATGTGTGTTGTCCCATTTATTTGATTAAACAATGATTGTTTATTATAGATGTATATTTATAGAGTTTTTAAATTGATTTTGATGGTATTTATGAATGTTCTTAGTATGCACATTGTTTGAGGAATGATTGAAAAAGTGTCTAACCTAGATAGTAAGGGGTCACACTTTTCATGGACAATTTGACAATGTGTGCATCCAAACCCTTCAACACTTCCATTAGCTCTATTTTGGGTGCACTATTAGGTGAATGCAAACCACATATATGTAACTTAGACCTGGAAACCATGTGGATAGTTAATAAAGAAAAAAAGGATTAATTTTATTAAAAAACCCATTATAATCAACACAAAAATTCTCCCACTCCACTATAATCTGGTCGATTGGATTTTTCAAGCCCTTCGAAGGCATATTCACTCCACATCCCTTATTTGTTGGTGGAATGAAGTTGCATTTGAAGAAGACATGTTCCCTTTCTTTTATCTCTTATGTATATTAGATGGATCCCCCTTCTCCCCTTGATTGAAACATCATAATGGTTTTTAAATACATGAATTTTTTTTCATATTGATTAAATGATGTTTAATATTAGATATATGGTGTCATCCATATTTTTTCCAGATATATCTTTTTATAAATAGTGACCACCGTCACTGTAAATACATCTTATATTCACTATGGATGGATTACTATTGTTCAATTTAGATGATTATATTCATTTCATTTTTTAATTCATTGTTATATGATTAATTTGTACATAAATGTTTTTTTATTTTTATCACATGTTCTATGAATTTATTCCATATACATCCTAATATCTTCTTCTTTGACTAATTCACCATTTAATTGAACATTGAATAAATTGAATGGATGAAATCATCAAATCTATTCACTAATTATAATTGTATAATTCCATGTTTCTTTTGATTTATTTTAAATGAACTTTTAATGGTTATTTATGGGAAATAAATGTCTTTTGGGGTTTTGATTTATAAAATGGACATTGGATTGTGTTTTTATTTATTAAATGATCATAATTGATTTTATTCAAATGAACATAAATTATTTTATTTAAATTAATTGATCTATTTATTGTCTAATACATAGAAAAAATGATATATTTTATTAAATGACCAAAACAAACTTTGAATTATTTTACCCTTTCTATAAAGTTAGTGTTCTTGGGTTATTTGAATGTAATAAAATAATCACATTGAATGAGAGTGTAAACCATGTTTTAATATTTATTAAATCCTTTTTGTATTCTAATATCTACCTTAAATATGTTATAGATTATTTGAAGTAAATAATTCTTTTAATGGAATGATTGTAGTTTTAATAACGAATTCTGAACAGAAGGAGGTATTAATACCATTTTAAATATTGAGTTTTTATTAATATATTCAGAATGTATTAATGATTGATTTAATAGAAATTTCAGTATTTTAATGATAAATTATTAATTAATGTGGTCACGGTTACCCATTAGGAATGTAAAAATGCTATAAATGAATTGGAATTTAAATTTTAGGAAAAATTATGAAAAATCCCAATTCTATTGAATTAGATGTTTGTTATGAAAATGATATAATTTTTTGAGAAAATTAATTCCATGAATTTAATTATAAGATTTAATTGTAAAATTAAATGATGAATTTATTTCGAATTTCTTTTTTTTAATTTTTTAAAAAGGTTTGGATAGAAATCGTATTGTTTTATCTTGGTGAGAAATTCATGTTTTTTATGAAATGCATATTTATTTTAAATGGAAAATAGGAATCAATGAAATGTAGAATAGAATGAATTACATTATTTATATAATTAATTACATTTTAATAAAATTAATTTCCTTTAATTGAATATGTACGGTTCAAATTGTTATCCCCATATAGTCAGTGAGATCTATGGATGAAACTTTTGGATTGACAATGACCTAGAACCTAATATCATCACATCACATCCCATTGGTTATACTGATGAGTCCCGTTTGACATTAGTTTAGAGGACATATGTATATACTATCAAAACACGAGTGTGGTGTCCCTATAGCCTTACACAATCATATATATATTTGGAATATGAACATGTTACCTTCTTGATAGTATAAAAATTGAATAAAATCCTTTATTTCAAACTATTAGTCCTGACATTTGAATATATCAGTATATTTTTATATAAAATGTTTTTTTAAAACGTATTTCAATAAAAATTTAATCATTTGAAATTTGAAGCATGATTTTTATAAACTGTATTTTCACATTCAATACATATTTATTTATATAGTAAATCTCTTTAATTAGTTATTTAACCATATGGAACCAATGTTTTCTTGCTTTATTCATTTAATATTATTATAAACCATGAATGTATTTTATTTATTATTATTCATATTTATATATTAGGTGAATAATCTCACCATTTCATGATTACATATCTTCATATTATGAAACGGTTTTTAATGTTTTTCATGAAATGTTTAGTATTTAAATCATGGTATGGAATGATTTATAGGTTTAGTATGATAGTTAATTTTAAAATTTTTGAATCAATATTATTAAACTAATTAACAAAATCTCCCAATTTTTACTTGGGTTTTAGATTAATTGAATTACCTTATGAAGTAATTTAATATAATAATTGATGGAATCCTACTGGGATATTTTTCCCAAACCCTATATGTACATATTAGTGTCTTCATCGTTTTACTACCCTATATATGTTTTTTGTTATCTTAACATGCATTGTGGGTCTATTGTTCTCAGACCAAGGGTGGGTGACTTGGGACATGGTGGACAATCATGGACAACTAAGATATTAGTTTTAATGATCATGTTCCACTTTTTTCATTCTTAATGTATCCATGTAATTGATATGTATGTATTGATATATATATATATAATTATGTTTCAACATTTTACTCTATTATTTTAATATTTTGAGTAAAAATCATTCCAAACAATTTTTTTTGATGTCAAGGTGATTTTCACTAGCCCGTGGAGATTGGGAATGCTCTTTGTTTTAGTTGCAAATCTGTTTTGGTACTAGTTTAGATGGTATTCAATGATGGTCAGTTAAAAATAAGATAATAGCTACTATATTTTCTCCATTTCATTTATGATTTAATTTGTCAATAACTCCTCAAATGATGAGGCTAAATATTGGGAACATAACATTTTCTATCTATCATTGTTTTGTGGCTTTCATTATCGAATGTTTATTTGTATATTTCACTATTAGTTTAGTGTTATATAAATTGTACCATAAAATGATAGAGTTAATGTCAATATATCATGGAACAAGGTTAAAAATATTTACAATCATCATACATGGATAAAATACCAGAAGAAAATTTCAACGAAACCCCAAATTATATTTACAAATTTTGGGGTTAATATTAAAAAGTATTCTATATTGGATGTAGGTGCGGTAAATTTTAATTTAGTTTCCATTGATTATGGGTGATTCTATGCAAGAATTATGATATTTATTTTTGAAAAAACACATGAGGTGAATTTTTTTTAAAACACTATCACAGACCGAATGGGCAAAATGACCTCCACATTAAAAAAAGTAACAATGTGAATGTTATGATGCCCTTATGGTAATCTAATTCATATATAGTCAGTCCATAAAGTCATTTTATAATATAAAACGAAATTGTTTATATATATATAACACATAAACTATATACATGATGATTTATTTCATTATTTAGGTGACTAGGAATTAGAATTAGACCCCCGTGATTTGGTTGACTACATCTAGGCTATTATGTTTTGTTGATAAGTGTAAATGTTGGTCAATGTAAGAAATTATTTAAGGTTCTGCAGTGGGGTCACACATTTTATTTAGTTTTACATCATCTGAATATGACCTAATTATCTTGTAGTATACTACCATGAAACTATGTTTTCATAATTATAATTTATCTTAATGAGGTGATTATATGAGAACATTGCTAAAATGATACATCATATACATAGGGGAATAATATATTGTGCAGATGAATTTAATGATGTAATTAATTTTTGTCCCTATATATGATTGTGTGAAGGAAAAAAAATGTTCATCATTTTGTAATAAAAATTTAAATTACACACAATAAATATATTATTACATCTAAATCACATGAAGGTGAGATTACATCATATGGACCAATCATTAAATCTAATTCAATTTCAAATTATCCAAAAAAGGTAAATTTAAATTGAAGTATATAATATATAAATGTTATTTTTTATTGAAAAATAACTTTTCAACATTATGTGTTATAAATAATATTTAGTTTTGGTGATCAATTTAATATGTAAGGGATTGGATCTGTATAGATCGACTATTTCAGTGTTTCTAAAGAATGATGTTCATAGAGGAGGCACATATGATGTTAGGAGATAATTAAAATACAAAAAATAGATGTATGGAGATTTAACATCCTAAATGATAGTTAAATGACGTTATTATGGGTTTATCAATGATTACTATAACAGGGTCTAAAAAATATATTAAAATGAAGAGTATATGGTTTTTTCATAAGAAACTGACATAGAGGAATTACGAAACATGAAATGGGATTGCTCATTATGTAATTCACCGCTATTATAATGATTTAAAACATTCTTGTTGATCAGGTTATCAAACCCTGTTCCTTTTGCTTCCATCCCTCTCATCATATGAAACCTAAAAATCACATTATTTCAATTTTGGGTATCCCTTCATCATGTATTTATTACTCGATTCCCTCTATCAATCTTAAGTGATCCACATTCTTTTTATGGTGTGTTCTTCCTATGTTGTTGTGCATTAACCTAGTTTTGTCACTTTTACCTCCCATTATTATTTCTATGTGACGAAGGATGATCTCCCATAGCTATAATGGTGGTTTCAAATAGTTTTTGTTGGTGTATTGTTGGAGTAGAATCATCAGATGAATGTATATATTGTGGTAGAGGTGATCCGAGATTTGTCGTGTTGGCATATTATCATGCGAGGAACATCGACAACCTTTTGAGGTAGGGGATAATTGCTTCAATATTTATTAATGTTCAATCATGGGTATATCATGTTTTATCTCCTTGGATTATAATAAAATTATCCTAATAATCATTTGAACATGATTAAATAATTTGTATCCATCACATAATGATGTTTTTTCATTATACAATGATGATATTTTTTCATCTTGATTTTCTAAAAAGTATGATATCTATGGTTTTTTCAGTTTATTATGTTATTATCAATGGAAATTGGTAAATAATGTACAACCAAATTAGATGATAATTAATTGGATAAGTGGTTGAAGAGGCATTTTTAATGAATCTAATAGTTTTTGGTAAAATTCAATGATAATCAACTTGATGTAACTGTTCAAGTTTAATTGAATTTGTTAATAAAACAGAAGCATTTTTATTCTTATTAGTAGAATAAAAAAGGGCTTATTAAATTAATTGATTAATTAGTTTTTGACTTATTATGATATATTGTTTCTTAGGTTCTCTTATTGTTGGAACCTATTAATAAATATTTTGTTAATTCCGGATGGAATAATAAACTAATTATGTGATAATTTTTTTGGTAATTGGTTATAATTTCCTGATTTATTTTAATGTTTTCAAGAAAAATGTTTTTTGTCATGAGTGGACATTATGTGTGAAGGTTGAGTATTTTTATTTTGGTCCAATAGACTGGTTATAATGTTTTTTCCATCCTTCTAGTGATATTTTTGATTGTGGAGGGTTTTTGTGGTTCATGGGGGCCAGGTACTCACCATGTGGGGTGAGAATAAAATGGATGAGCCTAGAGTGAGGTTGTCATATGTTGTGTATGGAGGCTTGGTATTTCTAGCCAAAGTAGATACCTCTAATGGAGAGATACACCAATTTATACACATTCTTTTGGGGAGGACACTCTAAATGATGGAATGGGTTAATTTTGGGATACACATTGATATGAATCCCAGATTATTATTAGAATATAATCTTTGTTCATCTTCAATCCCTTTCCAACTACATGATGTAGTTGGTTTGGGTTAATCTCATTCCAATAAAGGGAAATATGCATGGTGTATGAAATTTAATTTATGTGTATAGATTCTCGTTGATGGATGAGTCTATGCTACTACAATTGGTAGTGATGACTCGACCGGTAGTATATCTACTCACTATGATGAGCCACTTATGGTTGGTATCTTAGAATTTTTATATAGAATCCATATAAATATGTAATTTGTGAATTTTGTTAAATTAATAAATATATTATTAACCCAGGTGGTAGGATATTTGTAGTATTCAATACTGAGTATACAATTCAGAGTAGCTGTAGACTCAGTTTTCTTATGCTTAGAGGGAAAGGAACATTTTTGTGATGTTAATGATGTGTAATGGGTCAATAATAATGGCTCCCTAATGATAAAGAATTAATTAATGTAATTTTAAAATGATAATATATGATAAATTACATTAATTTATCTCTTTAAATGGTTGTGGGCTTACAAGATATCTAGTCATAGTAGTGGAATATGGGAGTCTGAAATACATTTAATATAGTTGAGTCTAAGACTACGTTATTCCAATATTTTAGTGGTGGGATATTTTATATGGTGTGAAATTTGTGTTTTTATACACTAATCAACTATATATGTTTGGGAAACATTCTCTTAATGGATTTTGTGCATTGAGGGGTGTTATCCAAAACATTCGGGTGGGAGGTTGGATGGCTTACTACCCTCTTTTTCTACCCTCTATAATCTTTTTCATTATGTGTGATGGTATAAATGGTGGTTTGTTATCCCCATATATGTGTGTAGAGGGATATAATGGCATGTGGTAATTTCACAAACATATATTATGGATATATTTCCACTGAGGTATAATATTGGTTTACCATGTGTGGGTTGTGATGGTTTGATGATGCTTACATGATGTATGATTTGTAATGGGGTGAGGTATAATAACTGATGTATATTATAGTTAATGATTTTTATGGCGGACCTCCAAACCATCCTGGTTATGTTTGGGTATGATGATGTGGTGGTGTGTTTTTCATGTGGTGCATGTTTTGTTTCTTCACCTTGGTATCTACAAGAATCCGTCTTTAGGAGAGAAATGCTCAGGATATGGGAAGTCGGTGAAAGCAGAAAACCCGTGGAGAAGTGTTAGAGGCATTCCTTTCATATTCATTATTATATTATATGACTTTGTATTTTATAGTTAGTGTGAGTATCCATGGATAAATTTGGAACTTTTTATACATATTTAGGTGATTATTTAGTTTCAATTGGTGTTAACTCTGATTTAGCATGACTCCTGGACATTTTATTGGGATGTTCGAGGAAGGATCCTAATGAGTATACTATTATACTCTCCCACCTAGATAAAAACTATTTTTATTGATAGATAGTGTAGGTTTGAGATCATTTTTGTTACTATATACTTGGGTTTTTTAGGAGTTGTTTGGGCTTCGTGGTCACATTCTTCATTAACTTATATGGGTACATGTATGTTTTTCTTTTAGTTGTAGTTGTTCTTAAATGAAATTAAAATTATTTACATTGGTTTATTTAATAGTGTTCCTTGAGAAGGTTTTAGATGGTTTATATCTTATATCTTACTTTCATATGTTTTCTCATGGATGGTAATGCATTCAATCTGTGTGATTATTATTCCTTCAATTGTAGTCACCAACATTGGGCCTATTGGAGGCGGGAATCAAGGGTCACAATCTATCTTCATCATTTTCATACTAAGGAGGGATACTATATTTTTTTAGGGGATCATGATATACTGGTTTCAAAGATCCAGTTGAGGGATTGAATTTTTTTGGAATAGATATAGGTGAGGTTTCAAGGGTTAGTAGGGATTTGGTGTCTGTGATGCATAACAAGTGTTGTAAACAAGGGATACTATATGAGACGCTTGTATTTAGGGCCCTCTTTGATCTAATTCACTTAACTTTAATCAAAAAATTTCTACTATAATAGTTGGTACTTATTTGATGGTGGAATCCATGTAAAGTATCATACATCATTCTTCCTGGTTTATTTTTTTGAATTGGTAGATCTTGGGATAGGTTTACCAAAAATGAATAAATGATAAAAATTATATAATTTCAATATCACCTATACTATAGGATTGTGAATTCTATTTAGTAATTCTATTTATGTCAAGGATCTGGGTTTATTTCCTCATCATGTTCATGAGAAATACGTTCAGCATGTTGCGCCAGCAAATCAATGCATGGTAGAGGTTGATGATGAAGATACATGTAGAATGAAACATCAACAGTTTCAGTACTAATGTCTATATAGGTATGAGAGATCATATTTATATTTATTCTCCAAACACTAGATGGAATATTTTTCGATAGATTTAATTTTGATTCATTCATAGATGGATCATTCGGTATCATTACGAATGATGATATTGCATGGGATAGAAATGAATTGGTATTTATTGTTCCATTGAGATTTAGGGGGGTAGGTAGTATCATAGGAGGACCTTCAAAATCAGTTCAGAGCCACATTTCATTATTTGACCATGAAAGAATCCTATCACCATGAGCTACCTAGACTTCAATATGGGATCTCAAATTCAAGGATGTTTGGATTCAATTTCTGGCTCCCACTAAAATATGTTTCAGACATATATCAAGCTTAGGAGGCTAGAGAGTTTCATTTAGACTAATATTTACATCTATAGAACCAATTCTTGGTCACCCCATTTTTGTTGAAGACAAATATAGAGGTTCTTGGTAGAGTAGTGGTCATAGAGAGGACATTATCTAGAACCAGATCATCATGAGAGAGGAGGTGGTAGGGTTCTTTAAGATGTATATTTTTTGGTTTTTGGTTTCTTGTTTTGAAGACATAAGAGCTCTTGATCAGTTGGGGTTAGTTCTATGGCCTAATTGTCTCATTTCATCATGTGTAGTGGACCTCATGTCTAAAAAAATGGATAAAAATTTTATAATTCTTAAGGATTCAAATTTCATTAGTGGCGAGTGTTCTAGACCATTTTGGAGGATTAAACATGTTCTAGGTGTTCTACTTCATGTTCCTCAATTAAGAAATATCCACCCATTGTAGAAGTAGTTGGTTTCATCAGTTTTAGATTAGTAGAGAGATGATTGCGCAAGCATAGGACAACACCAATATGATCCCCATCTTCATAGTGAAAATCAATGGTATAGATATGGTAATTTTCATGGTCAGATAGGCCATGTAATAGGTTATGGTCAGCTTCATGCATTAGTGCATCTAGTTCAAAGAAATCCATAAACTGTATGATGTACTCTTTTCTTTTTTTTTTTCTTATTGGGAACATGCATTGTCTGATTCCGAAGAGATAAGATCCATCATATCACCTTCCCTTTTTCCATTACTTGGGTCATGAGGTAGAGAGACTTTTAATTCCCAAGTCATTGGCTATTCTTTTTAGAGGTCAAGCAGATATGTATGAATTTTGATGAAATGATGAGCTAGAGATAGGAAAGAACAAGTATTGGGGAGAATTCTTATTTTATCAATAAATACATATGGATTCGTCTTATGTATGTTTTTGGTTATTTAAATTAAGGATATCATGTATTGAATCAGGAGGAAGTTTGTGGTCTTCAATGCAGATAGTGTTCTAGTAGTGTATGTTGTGGAGTGAGACCCTCATATGGGTTAGAGGCATGTTCTATCCCTATCATCCTTGATGTTTGATCTAATGATGAGTTCATCAATGGTTCAGAAATCATAATTTCCCTAGGTCATATAAGAGTACCATGATCTCTTTCTAGGTGATGTTGTATCATTACCCCTCAACAACATATCGATCATAAGATAAAGCGACAACCATTCAGTTTTCCTATCTCAATGACTCTATATAAGATAGAGACATTTCATTTGAGAGAACTACATATATATCATGAAATTTTTTTATATATTTTTTTTTCAGATGAATGTGTCACTAGGGGTTGAAGTATTTTTGTTTGTAATGAAAGATGATGACAATTTTTTGTTGTGTATCGATTATCATCACTTGAAACAAGTGATAGTGAAGATCTAATTCCCCATTTCATGGATATATGATTTATTTCATCAACTGATTGGTTAATTTTTTTCTCCAAGATCAATTTTAGGTCAATATATCATCATATGAAAGAAAAGGATGAGGAGATTTAATCGGAGATGAGCTCGTAAGGGGCGTCGAAGGAAAGCTACCCTCAGCTAGGGTTTCCATGGGCCACCTTTTCCCTTCCCCCTCCTCCCTTCCTCCCTTCCTCACTTATCCTCCCTGGGCTCGGCGCAGTCAGTGGTTGGGTTGTGTGTGGCTCAGTGGGTCGACCACTCTCTGGTTTCGTGAACTGGTAAGGACCATGGAGCTCTGTCGACGTAGATCATCATTCAACCTCCTCCAACGACTCAGATTTGCAGGTTTATTCCCCGCATCCGTGATAACCTCAAACACTGATGGCGTCACCTATTTTATTCTTGTATGGGTTTATAAGGTTCATCACCTTCTCCAGGGACAATACAAGGTCACAGGTGTCTTCATATGGAATGTTTAGTACCGACAACGTCCCCTTTCTCTCTTTGTTCTCTTAGTGGTTTTCTGGGTTTGCAGCATATCAAGTTCAGGTGAAACAGTGGCTACATCGGGAAACTCTCTACTTTCATCTATTATGTCGACTATAGTTTTTCTTATGATGATGATTACTGTCATCTTTCATTTTGGTTTTGGTGAATCGGTCTGCTATGGTGACGGATGTCGACATTGGTGGTCGATGAGGGTGAGTGATGACAGTTTGGGTTTTTCTCTGATGGTAACATTTTTGGGATGATCTCTGGAAATGTAGCTCCATCGGGGAAGGAAGATGACAATGAAGAAGATGGATGATGGTGGTGGTTAGATGAAGGCATGTCGGGCTGACACAGTGCCTCATGGTTCAGGCCACCTTAGTAGTGGGGATGCTTGTTGAATTTCAAATTTCGTCTTGTTTTTTGTCTTTGATCCCTCTTGTGTCGTTACCATTTCCTTTAACAGGACATTCATAAAATCAAATAAAAATATAAAATTCAGTCAGAGAAAAGGATGAGGGTATCCATATGTCTTTGTTTCATTGTCATCATGGACATTATTAGTTTTTGTGTTGTAGTTCGGTGTGACAAATAGTCTAAATATGTTAATGATTTTGATGAACCATTTGTTCCAAGAGTTCCTGGATTAGTCATGGTTGTTTTCCTCAACCACGCCCTTATGTAGTCTCTATCTACGTAAGAGCACGTGCAGAATATCCATGATGTTTTGTGTTTTCATCATCATCCCTATCTATTTCAGAAGTTGTTGATGTGTGAGTTTTGGGATCGAGAATTCAGTTTAATGGAGAATGTTATATCCCAGTGGGGAGTGGATGTGGATTCATAAAAAATTGAATCAGTTGTATCATTGGTATCCCCCATGATTACGGAACAGGTGAGATATTCCCATTATCTTGTAGGTTATTAAAATTAGATTTGTGGCTGATTTAAGTTGGATTGTGAATACTCTATAACTTTTTAATAGAATGGATCATGTGTTCTTATGGACATATCAGTGTTAGATAATTTGTTTTGTATTTGAAGAAAATGTTATTTAGTACTCCAATTATTTGTATGGAAACATAAGGCTTTAGTTTTATGTTTTCTATGAACATCACATCTTGGTTCAGGATGCGATCTGATGCAGTAAAGATCAGTAGTTTCATATGGGTTTCATCAATTACATCCCGAAGAATGTAACTATGCCACCCACAATTTGAGTTGGATGTGGTAGTGTTTTCCATAAACATGTATATATATTACATAATAACTAGTCATTTTGTGGTATTTTCGAATCATATTTGTCTATGGTATGATTTTTATATGCATTACATGAACCTATGTCAGTGTTGTTTGATAATGTTCTTATATGATTATGACTTTATGAACTTGTATAAACCTTGATATAGTAATATTATGGCTGATTCATTGAGAAATATGTCACATTTTGATGTAGTGATTGAAATCTGTTTACTCCTAGAGACTAGTGGAAGAACACTTAGCATTACATATAGATATGGGGTATTTGGGGGAATTTGTTCTGTTTTTGAGTTGACAGTGACATCATATCGCATGTAGTTGGTGGAGAAGTCCCTATTGGGGGTTCCTGAGGTGGATATCTAGAGAGGCCGAGTTTATTGTAGCAAGGACCCTGATGGTTTGTCAGATGATGAACAACATTGGGTGTTGTTTATAGGTAGGCATCCCATTACATTGGAGATGATTGTGTCTGTTCTCATTGACTTACATATTTTTCATTTAGTGGTACATCCTACAATGGAATATATATACTGAGCGTTGAGGAGCTATTTTTGGTTCCATGTGTTGAATCATGCAGTTGTAGACCTTGTGTATTGATGTTTGGTCTACAAGAAGGTGAATGTTGATCACTATGTTCCCAGTGGTTTTCTCTAGATGTTAGATGTTTCTTAGTGAATGTGGTAGTAGATCTTGCTAGAATATTTTTACGGTATATCCTAAAGCAAAGGGGGGATACAACATTATATGGGTGGTTAGGGATCATTTGAATAAATAATCATACATTATAGAGATCAAGGAGTCATCCTCAATGGAGGTCATATCGAGGAAAAACCATTGATGTTGTGAGAGTCCACAGATTCCTATGTTTTATTATTTTTTATTAAGATATTCATTTACCTCCATGATTTGGAATGGTATCTCACATGATTATGGGTCACATTTATGACTCAGTACCATAGTTAATTTACATACTAATGGTTAGATAGTGCGAACCAATCCAAACTCTTGAAGGCATGTTGCACTATTGTTTCCAAGATTATTGAGGTTTATAGATAAAGAATATTCACTTTATAGACATTTCCTAAAACAAATTTTTCACTCCACCATCTCCATTTCGCCATTTGAAACCATTTATAGCCAAATAGTCCATTATACATTGTTCTAGATTCGGGTCAGAGATTTAGAAATTATTTGAATGAAATTAGTTCAGAATACAACATTGATTGTTCATGTGATTCACAATTTGATGAAGGTAGTACATCATCTTCTTAAATCCTCTTTTAATTATAGGAGGAGAGCTATATAGTACTAAATTTCAGATCATCTATTCTGAAAAGTGATTCCCCTTCATGGGATTTGAATGTTTGAAAATGGGAATATGCTTTACCCCAAGTTTTTTAGGCCATTAAAGGTGTTGGATAATGTTTGATCCATGATGTATAGTGTTAAAATTCCCCCTGAATTGTGAATGATAAATATTTTTTTTCACATTTCAATGTTTCTTCATTATCATTATGATGAATGTGATGTCATCTATAGGAGCGTGATTGATGTTGATGATGATGAATTCTTTGAGGAGTGGCCGGTAGAGATTTAGGAACACTGGGAGATGGTATATTATTGTAATTTTATTCCCTTTTATCAATTATTGTGGTGAGACCGAGGCATAGAGGATTGTAACTCATAATATGATTCATAGAAATGCCCTCATTACCAAAAGTCGTTTGTGTATATATTTTATCTTATAATGTTTTTTGTTTTGGTGTGGTATACCAATTCTATTTATGAGATGGATTTATCTTGTTTCATATTGTTAATTTCCCTCTACTTAGATGTATCATCCATGGTATATTTTTTGTGACATGTTTGTGGTTATTTTGTGGCATCACAATGTTCTTTTGATGATGTGGTAGTGCTCTTTTGGAATCAAGAACCTTGAGAGGTATCTCTTGGGGTTTCTATTCAATCAAACCATTTTCTATTTTCTCTTTATTTTGGGTTTTGATTCTCAATGATGATAGTTTTTTTATAGGTATTTAAAATAAGGTCCTAGATAAAAATTTATATACAATTTTTTTGTTACTAAATATTGAGGAACTCGTTGGAGGCATAGATGATGTTTGGAGGGACACATCTGATAAATAATAGATTCATTTATATTTAACATCATATAAGATGGTTGGACCATGTTAATATGGTTTTCACGACATGGCGATTAAAAAAATAAACTAATATAAATAAGTGGTGGTTCTTTTGGTGGGAATTAATATTGAGGAATTACACAACATGAATGGGGACTACACATTATGTAATTCCCTTATGGAATAATGTTATAAAATATTTTATCCACTTGGGTTATAAAACACTATGGATGTAGCATACCTCCCACAAGTCCTAGAAACCATGATAGTCATATCCTTTCAATTTTTTATAATCCTACATCAAGGATTGATTCACATATTCCCTCCATTTACTGGTAGCAATATTTCTTTGACCTAAAGGGATTTATTTATCTATTCATCCGGCTACTCACATTTTGATTTTGTTCACACTTATTATATTTTTCATGTGATGGTGTATGATCACTCATTTTTATAATGGATGCATATCTTTGTCTTTTTGGTGTAGTGGTGTTTTGGAATTCTCATAAGGATGTAGATCTTCTGGGAATAATGAGCATAGATCCGTTACATTAATCTATTATTGTGTGAAGAATAGAAACTACCATTTTTTTAGGGGAATCATTACTTCTATATTTATGTAATTTAAATCATAGTTCGTTCATGATTTTTACCATTTGGTCACAATGAAATTGACCTAATAACCATCTAAACTAGATTAAGTAATTTTTATCAATCACAAGAGATTTTTTTTCCTTAAATAGTGACAAGAGTTTTCTTCATAATTTTATAGATAATGTGATATTTATTCCTTTATTGGTTTATCATGTTGTTGTTGATGAATATTAGAAAATAATTTAAATATAGGATAGATAGATAATGATTTGGAAAAATGTTTAAAGGTTCATTTTTAATAATTTTGATTGTTATTATTGCAATTTTATGAGAATCAAATTGATGAAAATGTGGATGTTTTATTGAATTTTTTAATAAAATTCTAGAATGTTGATACATTTTGAAGAAAGAATTAATTTCACGATAAATTTAATATATAATTATTTTGTTATAGCTTGTGATATATTTTTCATAGTTTTCTTGTAGTTGAATCTTGTGAGTACTGAATTGATTTATTCAAGATGGAATAAATAATTTTATATAGATTCATAATAAAATAGTTAAGGGTACGAGTTTCCCACATTCCATTAAAGACCATGTTCCTCATTCATTACGTTAATTATAGATCGTTGGGTGTGAAGGTTGAATTTATTTCATTATGGATAAGTTCATAGATGGAAGGTTATTTACATACTACTTGGGATATGGATGTGCCTTCAGTGATGTTGGTATTTTCGGGAGAGGGTGGCCCAGATGTGACGTGGGCCAAGGATTGATGAGACAATAGTGTTGGTATGGTATGTGGGAAAGGTAGGACTAGTTGTGGTCGAAGTATTTGACACATTGTATCAGGAGATGCATCAGTTTGTTTATGAGGTATTGGGGAGGAAACTCAATAATATGGATTGGGTTGAATATGGGACTACCCATTGATTTGAAAATTCAATGATTGTTTGAATCTTTTGGTTGTTAAGATACAATCCCTTCAATATTCATTAAGGGAGATGGGTTTTTTTACTCTCCTTCCATGAGTGGTGAATACATGGTGGGTATGAAAAAATATTTCATTATTTAGCTTATCATGGTTGGATTTTCTATGCTATCTCTACATGTGGTGGAGAATCGATGTGTAGTTCATCTACTCATCATGTTTATCCCGTTAGGTTGGGTTTATTATAATGTATTTCTAGAATACATGAAAATATTTAATGTGGTAATGTTGTTAAATAAATGAATGAATACTTAACCCATGGGGTTGGGGATTGTTGGGATGCAATGCCGAGGTTATTGTTTTTAGATGTTTTGAACATGGACTATATAATCTAAGAAGGCTTGGATCATATTTGTGATTATTATTAAATGAAATGTAGAAATGATAATGGTTAATTAGTGTTCAAAATATTAATTAAGGTAAAGTCAAACTAATAAGAATGGATAATGTAATTTAATGTTTCACATTAAATTGTTGTGTAATTATAGGTTATTTAGCCATATCAGGGGTAGTCCAGAGTCTGGGGCACGTTAGATTTTATTGAGTATACGTTTTTTATGACCATAGTGTGGTTTTGATGTATATTATATTACAAAATTTTTCGGTTTATATATGACACTCCACCTTGTGGGTTAATGGAATTTATAACCTACTTATTTTGAGCCCATGGGGGTGTTCTCCCCAACATCCTATTATGATGATGGATGACTGACTACCACCTTTATCTTTGATCTCTTTGCATTATAGTTACTTATGTTGGAATGACCGATAGTTACTTTTTCCCATATATGTGTCTTGAGGGATCTATTGGATTGTGGTTACTTCATAACCATATATTCTATATATAGTTTTTATGGGCTACAATAGGTATAAAATGTATTGATTATGATGGATTGATGATAATTACTTAGTGTATGGGATGTAATGGCATGAGGTAAATTATCCAATTAATGGTACATACTTTTATGAATACATTGATCTCAAAAATACATGGTTAATTTTTGATATTTGGACATGGTGGTGTGTGTTTCATGGGGTTTATGTTTTGTTACTTCACCCAGGTGTCTGCATGATAGCCTTTATTGAGAGATATGCTCAGAACATGCCACATTTGTCACGACCCCTCCCCCGAGACCCGTATCGTGACTACCCCAAGCCCGCCATCCCTAGGCCAGGGGATAGTGACTATCACCAAAGGCGTAATTACCTAAAACTGGGAAGGCATTGCCTTTATAAATCGTAAAAACAAAAAACCAAGGTACAAGCGGAAGAAAACTCTATGTAAAAGTTGTATAACAAGGGTACTGAAAGTAAAGGGGCCAGAAAGACAAGCCCAAAAGTAAAGTACCAGGAAAGGATAAACAGGTACAACCAAAATGATAATCAGCTAGAAGGTGTCTAGCAGCTCCTGGATCGTCCACCATGGATCTTACCTAAAGGGTAGGTACATATAGCCTCCTTAGTGCTCTACGTCCGTCCGTCTCCTTCGGGTACCGACTCCTCATGAGGTCCACCTCAAGGTACCGTCCAGTCCTCATACACTCCGCCTCGGTTAGCATTGTTCGTCATCTGCATCCAACACAACGAGGTGGGGTCATATCTCGTGCTGGGTTGAGTATAACGATACTCAGTATGGACACCAAGACCAATAAGGTCTCACAAAATCAATCAAGGATAAACCACAATGAATTACTTCAACAGATAACCTTTACTTAGGTATATGCCCATACATATACCTATGTTATAAAGTAACCCATCTCAATCATGAGAAAAACACCAAGGTCATTGACTCAGCTCAAACCATGATTTTACTCAGGATTCCAAAAACATGAATGCTAGAGAACACTTCCTCTGTCGAGCATAGTATTCATGTTGCGACTCCGAGATGCTAGACTCTATCTTTAGATTGCTGAGGTACTCCTCCTGTTGAGTACAGCGGGTCTACCTCCTCACACAGTAGCGCTTCCTATCATTGGACTTTCCCCTCACACAGTGGTGCTCCCCTTGATAGCCAAGAGAGGTTCTCATTATGTCATGTATCGCAGGTCTGCCTCCACACATAGTCGTACTCCTCCACTATGGTTCTCCCACCTCACACAGTAGTTCTCTACACTGGGCTAGTCAATTCACTCTGAAACGAATCAGACAAGCAATCATCATGTCTCAGAAATCTAATAGGTCTCTGTACTCTATATGATCATCTCTAGGGGGATCTACTCCATGAGCTAATTTTTGATACTTAGCATGTCAGAATGTCCCACGAAGTAGTATCTCAAAGGTCCTCCACGTCACAGGGTTCTCAACGCAACAGACAGTGCGTCAATTGGACGCCCAGTCTCTGAGTTATTAGCATTTTTGTGTTGGGGGCCTGGTTGGTTTTGTGTACAAACCAACCTGACTGTATCTCAACTATACCCCAAACTCTTATGGGTTATACTCAAAGGTATTTATTCTCAACAAACATACCAACTCCACCGAAGGTTCGTCAAACGGACATTCGGTCTGAGAGTTATAGGTATTTCCGTTCCAGGGGCTCAATTGGTTTTTAGTCTCAAACCAACCCCATTGTACTCCAACAATGTCCAAACCTGATGTGGTGTATTCCAAAAGAATAGTCTCATCAAAAGGAAACCAATGAAGTTGACGACACGTCAATAGGACGTCTTGTCCTTATGTTATACGTGTTTCCACTACGAGGGCCCGGTTGGTTTTTATTTCAATCCAACTTGGCCATTTTTCTAATGTCATCCAAAACTCACCAAGCATATCACAGAAGGACCACCTTGTCGTGAGGATCCCAGTGCCGTAGATGGCGCATCGATCAGACGTGTGGTCTCAATGATATTCATGTTTAAGTGAAATGGTCATGGTCCGTCAAGCCCAGTGGGTTGGTGGGTCAGCCCATTATGGCTTGGAGGGTCCGACCCTTCTAAGGGGTTGGCCCAGACCGATAATGTGGGGCCCGGCGCGGTGGGGCACTGTCCGCCCCGTGGCAGGCTGCCCGGCCCACGCAAGGGCTCGGCCCGGCCCGGCTGGGTGTGGCACGACCCGACCAGTTGTTAGCCGTAGCTCGACCAACTGGTCGAGTGACGCAGTGCATGGGGGGGGGGGGGAATGGGCCCCCGACTTCCCGAATTGGCGGCACCTCCCTCTTTGTCGGCCGGACGGCTTATCCAGCACGAGCGGCCCGCTTGGGCGGGCCCCTGTCCTCGGCACGCGGCACTGCAGCCTCCTCCAACCAGGCTAGCCAACAAGACGTCCGGTTCGCTCACCGAAGCAGCCCACGGAGTGCATGCTGCGAACCTCTGCGGCGCGGAGCCATGGGGCGCCGTAGTTCCACCATCCTGGCCTGCTATAGCCGGCCGGTTCTTCTTCGGCCGAGCGGCCCACGGGTTGCGGGCTGCGATTCTTCTGCACACGGTCGGCCCGCGATTTCGGGCCGCAGTTCTTCCGTACACATCCAGAGCCTGGTCACCACCTTAGATCGTTGACACCTCTTCCAACATTCCTCCATTGTGAATAAAAATTCAGGAATCATTGGAGGGTTATCGGGCCGTGTTTGTTCGTCCAGTGCCCTCCGCGTTAGGCGGTAGCTGTTGGCAGAAGACATTCCAACGGATTGAACATGAATGAGATAAATAATTCATCTAGAATTATATAAAAACCCTAACTCATAATTGACGTCTCACATTGACAAGCCGCAGAAGATGAGTATCGCGGTAGTCAGGCGTCGCAGAAGATGGTGTCGCGGAGAACGATGTCGTCCCGTCAACTTTTGAGGAAGAGTTATTAACGTAGGAAACGCTTCTCACGAGCAATGTCTTCTCCCTTGATGCGGATGAAGATGAAGGTAGAAGAAATCATGGATCATTCTTCTCCATGAGAGGATGATGTTCTTCGTGGAATAATGAAGCTCCACTATTTCTCCAATGGTTTCCCACCAAAATATTTACTAAGGAAAATATTATAATAGACATCTCAAATTTTAAAGAATTTCCATGCAAGTCAAATTAATTCAAATGAGAGGTGACAATACATTATTAAGGTTATTAATTTAATGGGTTGGAATCATCAATGTTTGGGAGGTGGAGAGGCTCCAACATAATGAGGGGAGGAGTTAATTAATTAAGGGGGTTTATGGGATTTTAGGGGAGATGAAAGGATTAGGGCTCGTGTGGGACCCACAACACTAAATCCTCTCATGGGAGGTTATGTGGGTGTGGAACCCCCCTCTAATTCCTCTTGGGATGAAATAACCGCAACTAAATAATAATATTGTCTACCAATAATTTTATTAATTTAGTATGAATTCCTCAAAATATAACTTTCAACCTGCATAAAACGCAATTGATGTAAAGGTCCCCTTAAGTGAATACCAGCGCTGCGAGTTCATCGGTGAACTTGATTTTCAATTTCGAGCACCGGTTCAAAAGATAGAAAAACCCACATGTACGTTTACTGAACATACCTGAACAAAACATCATATATTTATTCCGGGCCTCGTAATCAAGTTTCATCAGAAACCATAGACTTGTAAAATTCCAAAGTATTTAATAAAACAAATCCTTGAAAAATCCAGGTCTTTACATTACTCTCATATCATTGATTTACTTCCCTGTAAAGCTACAACACATACTAGGGAAACAAATGGGGGTACTGAGATCGCATTTGAGCATCCTGCTCCCATGTGCTCTCCTGGAGGTTCCCGTGCTGCTAGCGAATGTGCACGAGAGGAATCGACCATCCACGTAGGACCCGCTCCTATCGATCCTCGGTCTCCATTGGGACCTCCATTAATGTTTCCCCATCATCTATGTTCATCTCCCCATGGTCGATGATGTCGGACTGGTCGTGCACGTATCTCCTCGGATGCAATACGTGGAAGACGCCATGCACCCTGTGCAACTGAGGTGGAAGGGCCAAGCGGTAAGCCACCTCGCCTACTCTGTTGAGGACCTGTAAAGGTCTGAAGAATCATTGATATAACTTACATCCCTATCCAAATATCTATAGACCACGTTGAGGTGAGGCCCATAGGATAAAACATGGTCTCCATCCTCAAACTCTAGTGGTCTCCGTCTCCTATCAGAATAGGACTTCTATCTTCTTTGTGCAGTCTACATCCGCTCCTGGATGATCTGCACCTTCTCCGGTAGCATCAAGATGGGCACACTGGTCAAACTCTACCTCAGCTTTTGAAACCTCTACTGACATCTCTCTGACCACATGAATGGTTTCCGCTTCTTTGCCAATACTGAGAGCGGTGCAACAACTCTGGAGAAGTCTGGCATAAATCTACATCTGGTCTACTCATGATTGATCGACTTCACCCACATATACATGATTCCATCATATGCTTCCTGGGGTTTCCTTTTTTCCTAGAAAGGAAAACCCATATCCAACGTTGTAGATAAACCAAAAACTTGTTGCCTAATACAATCAATCTATGTATGAACTGTGAATTTCTAATCCAAACCCAAACCAACGTCGTAAGGCCTCGACGATGCCACCAAGAGGTTCCAACAGAAACTCTCTCCTCGAGGGTCAGATCACACCATCGACGTAATTGTGATTATTGAGTCTCCTCCCAGTGGTATCTCCAGACGTGAGGTTCATGTCAATAGTTTAATCGGAAACTCTTGGACTGGGACAAGATTCATGGAAGGAAGGATTGATTGGTAACAATGTCTATTGATACAGCAGCTAGTAGTAGACATAGTCTATACCTTGAATCATTCCTAGAGCCCTTGGGTCACACTCCTTGACTACATGTAGCTATTTTCTTCCACTTCCCTCTTGATCCCTGAGCCTAGCCGGGACTGCAAAGGTGGGTGGTTGTAACATGTCGAAATGTACATCACAAAATGCTTCCCTCCTAGCTCTGCTTCCACGTCTGCTGCTCTGCAGATTCATCTGTCTATAACACTTCTTCTTCTTAAAATATTTTACACACCCAAGCCTCTAAGACTTTAGTCAGTTCCCTGCTTCTTCACAGCTAGCATTCACTAGCTGTATCCATTCAGCCAAAGAACATTCAACCACAAAGGTTCTCTGTAGCACCCTATAATTACTAGGAATGCATAGAGGAAAAGTGTTGGCTCAGATAGCCTGTGACCACACGACGTTCGGTAGTCCAAGCCACAAAGCCCTGATCATATCATATTCATCAATTACCCGGAAAAATTTGTATTCCTCGATGAATACTTGGATACCGACATTTCGTCATGATGAAGCAGTATACGTTCAAGAGAAATCTCAACCACCTCCTCAAGCTAGTCCTCAACCACCTATGTGTCGGGCTCACCTCGGAACCTAAGGGGTATCTGATACTAAAACACATTTAAGGCACTAAGCCTACAAGTTTCCTCTACCAGTACTTCTAGTCAAAACTACTGATCAATGGGTAGTGATATAGCTATCACACTACCCGAAGGTACTATCTCAGGCATCGATCGACGTACCAAAGCCTCATTACTAAGAGGACTAACATCATGGTCATGTATAGAATAAGTCTAGTATCTAAGATCACCATATTCTATAATGGTGTCTCAACTAGGAGAAAAACTCTACTAATCACCTCCATTCAGTCTTCTACTGCCTGGGATCTGTCTCACATCAAAACCTCGGAGGCCTCTGACGCTGGAACTCATGCAACATGCTCAGTCGGCGTGAATCATCAACCCATGTAGTTGGTGGTATCTACTGCGCAATAGCTGGTGGTGGTGCTGGTACACCACCCAAAGGTGCCAACATAGAAAGAGCGCCCTGCACTGCAACCTCTTCACTCGATGGGCCGTCATCGGCTACTCTCTAGGAACTCCAACTGACTGTCTGCGGGGAGGCATCCAGAACAGATGCGACATGGTCAAAAGACTATACCCGGTGAGCTGACCTGGTTGAGCTGACTTAAATAATACTTTTGATGACACACACGCAATTAGTGTTCTTTACACTGAGTCAGAAATCATAATTCAGAGTTCTGGTGTATGGATACGTTGGCTGCCGCACCCACACTAGACTCCCGGAACCGAAAACCACACTCGGTACCCTTAACACGATAGCTTCACAGAAAGGAAATATCAGAGTCCTAAGTTCTGCGGTGGAACTGACTCCTTGGATACCAATTATTCACGACCCGTCCCCTGGGGCCCATATCGTGACTACCCCAATTCCGCCTTCCATAGACCAGGGGCTGGCAACTAGAACCAAAGGCTTAATTCCCTAAAACTGGGATGGCATTGGCATTATAAAATGTAAACACACACAACCAGAGTACAAGTGGAAGAAAAATCTATGTAAAAGCTGTATAACACATGTACTGAAAGTAAAGGGTCCAGAAATACAAGCCCAACAGTAAAGTACCAGGAAGGTACATACAGGTACAACCAAAATGAAAAACAACTGGAAGGTGTCTAGAAGCTCATGGATCATCCAACACGAATCCTACATGTAGGGAAGGTACAGTTAGCCTCCTCAGTGCTCTACATCCGTCCGTCTTCTTCAGGAACCGACTCATCGTGAGGCCCACCTCTGGAAAACTTCCAGTCCTCTTACTCTCCGCCTCGGTCACCGGTGTCTGTCGTCTGCATCCGACACGACAAGGTGTGGAATAGCCCGTGCAGGGGTGAGTATAACGATACTCAGTAGGGTCCTTGAGACACACAAGGTCTCAAAAAATCAAACAAGGATAAACCACAAAGTATGATTTCAATGGATAACCATCACATAGGTATATTCCCATACATATTCCTAAGTTATCAAATAACCCATCTCTATCATAAGGAAAACACAAAGGTCATTAACTCAGCTCAAAGCAGGATTTTATTCATGATGTCGAAACCACGACTGCTAGAGAACTCCTCCTCTGTCAAGCACAGTAGTCCTTTCATGAATTCTAGGTGCTACTCAATAACCATTATCTACTGAGTTACTCCTCAAGTCAAGTACCATAGGTCTGCCGCCTCACACAGTAGTGCTCCCCGCCATGGGTCTACAGCCACACACAGTAGCGCTCCCCCTGATAGCCTACATAGGTACTCCTTCTGTCAATTTCCATGGGTCTATCACCTCACATTATAGTTCTCCTCCTCTAAGGTTCTTCCACCTCACATAGTAGTTCTCCCCACTGTTCTTGTCAAGTCACTCCGAAACAAATTGGACAAGCAGTCATCGGGTCTCATCCATCTACTAGGTCTCCATACTTCATACGCTCATCTTTGGGAGGATCCACTCCATGATATACTTTTTGATACTCCAAGTGTCAAAAATTCCCATGAAAAATTATCTCAAAGGTGTTCCATATCATAGGGGTCTCAACGTAATAGACGACGTATCAATCGGACACCTGGTCTGTGAGTTATTAGACTTTTTGTCCCGGGGGCCCGATTGGTTTTGTGTACGAACCACCCTGCCCATATCTCAAATGTACCATGAACTCCCATGGGGTATACTCAAAGGGAATGATTCTCAAAGAACATACAAATTCCACCGATGGTTCATCAAACGAACGTCCGGTCTGAGAGTTATCAGCTTTTCCTTTCAAAGGGCCTGGTTGGTTTTTAGGAACAAACCAACCCGACTGTACTCCCACAACATCCGAACATCAAGTGGAGTATGCCAAAATAATTGTATAAAAAAAAAACAATTTTAATTGATTAAACGTCAATCATACATCTGGTCCTTATGTTTAATGTGTTTCTGCTCAGAGGGCCCAATTGGTTTTGGTTTAAAACCAACCCGGCTGTTTTTCCAATTTCTTCCAAAACTCACCATGATTATTGCATAAGTACCACCTCGTCATGAAGATCCTAGTTCCACAGACAGCGCATCGATCATACTCAAGGTCTAGATGATATTCGTGTTTAAGAGAAATGGGTCCGGTCCGTCAAGCACGGTGGGTTGGCGGGTTGGCCCGTTCTGGCTCTGCGGGTCCGACCCGGCTAAGGGGTCGGACCGACCCAATAATGCGCGGCCCATCCCAGTGGGGCGTGGTCCGACCTGGATGGGGGGTGGGCCAGCCAGTTTGTGGTCATCGCTCAGACAACTGGCTGAGCGACGCAGAGTGGGGGGGGGGGGGGGGGGGCGGCCCTCCGACTACATGAACCGGTGGCACCGAGCGGCGCCACCCTCCAGCCTAGCCGGCCAAAGCAGACCAACTTCTTCAGCATGAGCGGCCTGCTTGGGTAGGCTGATTTCCTCTGCATGCGGTGCCAGGCGGCGGTGCGTCCTCTGCCAACCCGGCCCGCCGATGATCCGGCCAGTTCTCCCACATAAGCGGCCCAGGCAGTGCGGACCGCAGACCACCGCAGTGCGGCGCCATCTGACGCAGGGGTTCTTCCTTCCCAATTCATCTTCGGCCAAGAGGCCCCTAGTTGCAGGCCGGGGTTCTTTGGCATGCGGCTGGCGCGCATCTACCTTTTTCTCAAGTCGACGCCTCTTCCAACATGCCTCCATTTTGAATACAAATTCAGGAAACATTGGAGGGTCGTCGGGCCATGTTTGTTCGACCCTCACCCTCCGTGTTAGGCAGTATCAGTTGGTCGAATACATTATAACAGATTCAACATGAACGAGATAAATAATTAATATAGAATTATAAAAAACCCATACCTTGTAATTGACATTTCATGATGTCAAGCCACAGATAACAAGCATCGTGGTAGTCAAGCGTCACAGAATATAGCGTCGTAGAGAACGGTGTGGTCCCATCAACGTTTGAGGAATAATCGTTGACGTAGGTGACCCTTGTCACGAGCGGTGTCTTCTCCCTTGACGTGAAGGAAGAAGAAGGTAGGAGACGTCGTGGAGCATTCTTACCCGAGAGAGGATGATGTTCTTCGTGGAAGAATGAGGATCCTCTAATTCTCCAACGGTTCCCCACCAAAATATTTTCTAAGGAAAATATTATAATAGACCTCTCAAATTTTAAAGAATTTTCATTCAAATCAAATTAATTCAAATGAGAGGTGCCCATTAATTAATAAGGTTATTAATTAAATGGGTTGGAATCATCAATTCTAGGGTGGTGGATAGGCTCCTACATAGTTAGGGGAGGAGTTAATTAATTAAGGTGTGTTTATGGGAGTTAAGGGGATATGAAAGTATTAGGGCTCGTGTGGGCCCCACCACAATAAATCCTCTAATGCGAGGTTATGTGGTTGTTGGTCCCAACTCTAACTCCTCCTGGAAGGAAATAACCACCACTAAATAATAAAATTTTTTACCAACAATTTTATTAATTTAGTCTTAATACCCCAAAATATAACCTTCATCCCACAGAAAATGCAATTTTGGTAAGGGTCCCCTTAAGGAAATATCAGCACTATGAGTTCATCGGCGTCCTCAGGATTAAATTCCAAGCACCGGTACAAAATATAGAAAAACCCGCATGCACGTTTACTGAACGTACCCAAACAAAACATCAGAAAATGATTCCGGGCACACCGGGCCTTGGAATCAAGTGTCTTCAGTAACCACATACCCATAAAATTGCAAAGTATTTAAGAAAAAAAGTTTCCTTGAAATTTCTAGGACTTTACATAATTGTTGAAATGTGGAAAACTAGTGTGGATGTTGTAGGGATGTACCCTTGATATTCATTACTACAATATATTATTTTCAATATGATAATTGTTGAGACTATCCAATGGGTGTTTCAGAACATAATATATCTTCTTAGGTGAGGAGTTAGTTTCTTGTGTTGTTCATTGTGCTTTAGCATTCTTCTATTACCTGTGCAAGAGAGGTTTCAGAATGGATCATACTGAATATATTGTTATAATCACCCTGCATAGATATAAATTATTTTTTAGTCTAGTTAGAGAATAAGAATATTGTAATCATTACTACTAGCTTGGGGTTTTACAAGATCTATTTAGATATCATGGTCTCTATCGTCCTTAACTTTATTTTCTACATGATGTTTGTCCTAAAATTTGTAGAATTTCTTACATGACAATACATTTATGTAGTTTGGTTTGTTTTATATTATAGTCCATTAATGAGTTGTATGTTATATATATTTTCAATCTCTTTCTCGTATGTTCTCTTGGTGGGTGATGCCTCCCATACATGTGTTTAGTATACCATCAGTGCGGGTTGACAACCCAAGGTCTACATGATGTTTGTCCTTAATAATATTTTATTTTATAAAAACATATATATAAAACAAAATTTCACTCAATAATTACTTCATATCATTTTATATTTTTAGTTATGTCATTCATTTTTTTAATATATAACATTTTTTTAAAATTTTACGGTTTATAAGGGTTAAATATATATTACTATGAAAAACTGTTCATTTAAAATAAAAAAAAATTACACTTATGTCAAATATATATAAAAAATATAGTTTTTTAATTTTTTATATTTGGAAATGTACTTATACACCATTGATATGGTCATATTTTTAAGTATTATATATATATATAAATTAATTAATTTTAATAGTAATAATAATAAATTTTGTATATTGTTTGTATATATATAATATATTAATATAGTATTTATAATTTGATTTGATATATAATTTTTATAATTATTCACTCATTTAGTATTCCTATTTCATTAGATTACTATTTCTAAATATTTTACAACCATATTTCCAAAGAAAATATTCATAATTATAATATTTTTGATGAATATATATTTAACGACTATATTTCATTCAAATATTTAGTTTTACTATACACAGACCACTATCAGTTTTTCATTTCCATATTTCTCATTTTATATTTACAAATAAAATTTTTAAATTAATTATTTTCTTCTATATTATTTGTATAATTTATCAATTAGTAGTTTCTAATGGGTAACATGTGATAAGATATCTTCTAGAGTTGATTATTTTATTCACTTCTAATTTATTTTCATTTTTATTAATATAAAATATTAATGAATGTTCTAGCGAATATTGATTAATAAACCATGGTATGTGTTACATATGTTGATGTTAATTTCTAGTGATTCAATTTTAAGCTATAATATAATTTTATTAGTCTAAGTCATATATTTCAAGGAATATATAATAATTTATTCACATTCAATGGACATGGAGAAACATGTTAAAAATTGTATACATGATGATTATAAAAAGAATATACATTCCAAATTACTATTTCATTGTCTTTATAAAGAAATGATAATGATTTTTAATATTGTATGAGTCCATGTTATAAGAAACACATGGAATAATTGGAGAAATTTTATTGATCATTATTCATTATTTTTCATGAATGTGTAATGATATATATTATTTGGGGAGTATTTCATGGTGACCAAAGATGAAGAGATTAATTTATGGATATGGATATAATTTCAAAGAATTCAATCAAGTTACATATTACTATTAGATTTATATTGTGATTAGAAAACCATTAACCATAACATTAAATAATTTTGAAGAAAACTACCATTAATTTCTTCAGAGGAATCCCTACGAAACCTAAAAGGAATAATTCGGTTTCTGTTGTAGTAAAACACATTATAAATTTTCATTATTTAATTATTATAATAAAAGTTTTCTATATTGATCCTTTTTAGTATATCTATATTATGTATTTTTTAAGGTTCCCTGGTGTATCACATTCTATTGCATATGAATGATATTTGAGGTTTACCTTCGTTTTCTATAATAATGTTCCGTAATATCTACAGAAAAATTTTATTTCGTTACAAAAAATAATCCAAAATGGTTTAGAGGAGTCAAAAAACTATTAAAACCCAGGGTTATTTGAATGGATCATATTCTATATACTTTATAAGAGTTATGTTTGGCATAATCCTTTTATCAAATTAACTTATAATAATAACATTGACCTGAGAAATAATTTTTAATATTTTGATGTTTTATATGGAATATTTTGTAAAAATATAGTATTCATTGTTTAATTTAGTGATATAATTCTTTAGGTACTTGAGATAGTTATGGAAATGGAAAATATTGTTATTTCCATTCCCCATGAGATCAATATAGAAAATTTTGAATAGAATATTTATAAAAAATATAATTGGACAGATAAGGAATTTAAACTCAGTGATAATGAAATAATAAAAACATTAAAATGTATTAAGGTATTTTTAGAATAATATAATGGAAATATGATCCATAGTTATATTTTAACATATAAAATTCATAATTGTATCCAAATTATTACTTATCTCATTAAATATATTTTGAACCTCTCTCGTGATAATGGTTTGTTTTCAATATCAATATTGATGAATTATATACTTAATCATTCACATTCTCTACACTAATAGATTATTCAAATATAAAATTTCCTATCATATGAATAATAACCAGTAGAAATATATGTACATAGAGATAATTTTATAGAACATAATAATACATAAATGGCTAGAGTTCATTAGAGGAATTATAAAATTAAGGAAGCTATTTGGAAACCCAAATATCTTTGGAACAATATATATCATCAATTTTCACAATATATATATATAATTTTGTAAAAAATAATTCATATTAATGGGTATAGATTTTAATACCTTATAAATATAAATATACTCTTTATAATTTTATTTGATGAATTTGAGTTTTTTTAAAACATTAAAAAAAATCAAAAAACCTTTAGGATGGATTTGTTTTTCAAAATGCACCCTAAAGGCAGCATCCCGGATGCCCCCATTGCATTCCAGGAAAAGGCAGAATCTGCAATGCCGTGTTTCCCCAGAATTTTTTTTTATTTGAACTTTTTTGTTTATATTTTTTGTTATATATATATATATAAACAAAACTAAAATCTTCAACAGAATTAATCCGCTATTTTTAATCCAGTAGTACTGCTATTACAACAGTCTGGATTCTGATAGACCCTCTCACCCAGAGCTCCCATTTATAAGGGAGTTTACCCAGAAAATTATTCTGCATTTCTGATTTGGGATTCTGGTTCTCCATTTCATGCGCAGAACATTCTATATTTCTGATTTGGGATTCTGTTTCAAGTACTCGACCTTGAAAGACTATAAAATATAAACTATAAGACCAATATAAATGAAACTTAAAACATGGATTAAACATATAAAAATAGTTGAATGCAAAAAGAATTTAATAAAAAATGATGATAGAAAATAATTTATATGCTTTCAAAACCACATACATGAAACATAAATAGTTTCATGTACGTGAATTTAGAAGCCTATAAAATATAAACTACATGACTAATATAAATGAAACATAATTAATGGATTAATCATATAAAAAATAGTTGAAAATAAAAATAATTTAATAAAAAATGTTGATAGAAAATAATATATAAGCTTTCAAAACCGTGTACTTGAAACTAAAAAATGTTTCAAGTACGTGACAATGAAATACAATAAAATATAAACTATAAGACCGATATAAATAAAACATAAACATGGAATAAACATATAACAAATAGTTAAAAATAAATATACTTTCACAAAAAATGATCATGAAAAATAATTTATAAGCTTTCAAAACCACCTACATGAAACTTAAAAATGATTCAAGTAAGTCGCTTTGAAACACTATAAAATATAAAGTATAAAACCGATATAATTTAAAGATAACACATGTATTAAACATATAATAAATTATTAAAGTATTAAATTAATATTATTAATACTTAATTATATAATAATTAATTAGTTAATTGGTAATTATTCATAATTATGTATATAATAATTAACCAATTAATTAGTAATATAAGGACTTAATAATTACAATTTAACAATTATAATGAAAAATTATAATTTATAACTTTATTGCTAATTAACTATTTAGCTATTATAAAATTAATAATTATATTACCAATTAAATAATTAATTATTATATAATAATTTTTAATAAATAATAAATAATAATTATTAAGAATAATTATAATTTATAATTATATAACTAAATAAATAATTATTAGAAGAGCATCGGCTCTATCTTTTTCCAAAAAATTACTAATTAACAATTTATATATTTAATAATTATGTTACTAATTTACTAATTTATTATTATATAATTAATGATTAATAATTACTGATTAAATGACTACAAATTATATAATTAAAAATTATATTACTAATTAAATCATAACATTTTTTATAATTAATAGTTATATTAATATGTAACTAATTAATTATTAAATAATTAATAATTATATTACTATTTAACTAATTATATTACTAATTAACTAATTATATTACTAATTAACTAATTAATTATAACATAATAAATTATTAATAATTACTAATTAACTAAATAATTATTATTCATTTAATAGTTATATAATTGACATTTTCATGATGTTTTTATATATTTCTTAAATCAGATATATAGATAAAATCGTGTTTTGATAGGACTATTAATAATGAACTCTGATTTTTGACGTGATTGAATTTTTTTTATATATCCGCAAATCAAACTCTATATGTCAGGATTTATTATAGTTATTTGAAATATATTTTTTCATATTATTTGAGTATTGTTAGGCTTGACACGTGTGTTTATATCATATAGTATGTGATACTTGTAATTTATTACATATATGTTATGTGTTTACATCGATAAAAACACTAATATTTTATAAAAATGTGTTATAAATATTAAGAGATCATATGTATGTAATGTTATCATTATATAAATATAACATATTTTTTAACAAGATATATTTAATAATAACTTTGGACATACTCTTCTATTTTCAATGGGTGGTGACAAAATCTAAAGTATATGATAGATGATAAATAATGATTTTATATCCAAATAAAATAAATCATGAATTAGTCTCATACGTTAATAAATAAACGACCACTATTATTAAAAAATCTAAAACAAAACACAAGTTATGTCTTTTAAGAATGCATACACCTACAAAATAATATACAAGCTATTAGGTGTAGAGATTTGAGGAAAATTCTCATGGTGTACACCCTTGGTAATATCCAGTGTAGTTTAAATCATGGGTTTTTAGTAAAAGAGTCCCTTACCTCGATTTTGACACGTCAAATATGTTCTTTATATTCCATAATATTAAAATTATGTTAGGTTTATAATTTCTTATTAACTATATTCATATTATTTATTATGTTTATATCACTTAGTATAATATTATAAACAATTACTTAATTATTTAAATACACTTTGGATATTTTGTTGACATTAGTTTCATATGTTCAAAATGACTATGGTAATTGGAATATGGTCAAAGATGTATTTAATAAAACATATAAAGAATAAAAATAATTTCATTATTATAATTTTTAAAAATAAATTATACTTTTAAATTAAACCATTTCATATAGTTCAGAAAAATGAACTATGTTACAATCCTAGAGATTGTAGGTCGTATGTAGGCATGAGTAATGTTTCCAATTTCAGAGTCACATACTTGAAACATTTTTTATCTTCTATTTTATGTTTTATGGTCTTTCAAAATCACATACTTGATAATTTTTTTAGTTTCATTTAGGAGGTTTTGAATGCTTATAAATTATTTTTTAATCAACATTTTTTAGGAAATTCCTTTTAATTCAATTATTTCTTATATTTTTAATCAATATTTTTTTTGTTTCATTTATATTGGTGTTATATTTTATATTTTATAGTCTTTTGAATTCACGTACTTGAAACATTTTTTTGTTTCTTGTAAGAAGTTTTGAAATCTTATAAATTACTTTTCATCAAAATTTTATTGAAAATATTTTTGTTTTCAACTATTTATTATATGTTTAATCTATGTTTAAAATTTCATTTATATCGTTCATATTGTTTTTATTTTATTGTATTTCAAAGTCACGTACTTGAAACATTTTTTAGTTTCAAATAATCGGTTTTGAAAGCTTATAAATTATTTTATATCAACAATTTTCACAAAATTGTTTTTATTTTCCACTATCTGTTATATTTTAAATCCATGTGTTAATTTTCATTTATATTGGTCTTCTAGTTTATATTTTATAGGCTTCTAAATTCACGTACTTGAAACGTTTTAAGTTTTAAGTAGGAGTATTTAAAAGGTTATAGATTATTTTTAATTAAAATTTTTAGGAAATTCTTTTTTTTAAACTATTTATTATATGTTTAATCAATGTATAAAATTTATTTTATATCGGTCTTATAGTTTATATTTTATTGTATTTCAATGTCACATACTTAAAACAGTTTTTAGTTTCAAAAAATCGGTTTTGAATTCTTATAAATTACTTTTCATCAACATTTTTTACAAAATTATATTTATTTTTAACTATTTGTTATATGTTTATCCATGTATTAAGTTTATTTTATATTGGTCTTGTAATTTATATTCTATAGGCTTCTAAATTCACGTACTTGAAACATTTTTATGTTTCAACTAGGTGGTTATGAAATGTTATAGATTATTTTTCATCAACATTTTTGAGGAAATTCAATTTGTTTTCAACTATTTATTATATCATTAATGAATTTTTAAAATATCATTTATATCAGTCATATATTTTATATTTTATTTTGTTTCAATGTAACGTACTTGAAAAAAAATTTAGTTTCAAATAAGCCATTTTGAAAGCTTATAAATTATTTTATATCAACAATTTTTTAAAAATTCTTTTAATTTCAAATTATTTGTTATATTTCTAATCCATGTATTATTTTTCATTTATATTGGTCTTGTAGTTTATATTTTATAGGCTTCTAAATTTAGGTACTCGATACTTTTTATGTTTCATGTATGTGGTTTTGAAAGCATCTAAACTATTTTATATCATCATTTTTTATGAAATTGTTTTTGTTTTCAACTATTTTTTATATGTTTAATACATGTTTTAAGTTTCCTATATATTGGTCTTATAGTTTATATTTTATATTCTTTCAAAGTCGAGTACTTGAAACAGAATCCCACATCGAAAATGCAGAATGTTCTGCGTAGGAAATGGAGAACCAGAATCCCACATCGGAAATGCTGAATGATTTTCAGGGAAATATCTTTTATAAAAGGGAGATCTGGGTGAGAGGTTCTATGAAAATATATACTGCTGTAATTTCAGTACTTCTAGATTTAAAATAATGGATAAATTCTGCTGAAATTTTTTGTTTTGTTTATATATATATAAAAAAAAGAAAAAATAACAATAACAATTTCCAAAAAAAGAAATCTTTTAGGGGAAATGCGGAATCACAGATTCCGCATTTTCCTTGAATACAAAGGCAGAATCTAGGATGTCACATTTCGTCTGCATTTTGAAAAAAATTTCCTCCCTAACTATTTTTTGAATTTTTTTAAATATGTATTAAAAAACACTCGATGAATTCTCTAGATTTGATTACACGCAATCCTGAGTTAATATTAACAATGATATATTATAGAATTCATTGCATATAAATTATATTAGTGTGTAATATCATTATTATGAGTATATATATAAATGAATTCTATATAAATATTATATTTATTTAATGAAAATAACTAAGCATTTATTTTTTTAATAAAATAATTTATTCAAACAAATATATACATTATCATGAAAATATATTTGGTATGTTTTATTAATTGTTATATAAAATAATATAATGATAAATATTAATAAATTGCAATTATATATATGGTATTTATATTAATTCATACATTATTATTATAGTTTTTAGTAATAATGATTAAAGCATTTTAAGAGAAATAAATTTATATGTTTATAAAAATAATATAATATAGGTGTTGTTTTATATAGATATAAATTTGAAAATACTATTGATTGAATATTTTTATGAAATATATAAATTAATATTAAATAAAGTATTTTAACAATCATAAATTATTTTTCACATGGATAATAATCATTTTTAAATCATATTTTTTTAAAAAAAACTATTTGACAAATATATGTATTATATTTTGTTTTCTCTATTTATATTAAAAATAATTTCCTCCACATAATAATGTGAAAATTTGTAAAATAATATCCATATTTGGAATTGTAATTCTAAAATTTATTTTTTTGATCAAAAAAATGTTATTTTAAATTTATTATAGAAGAAAAATTAATGTATTCTAATGATGAGGGCTCTAATGTGGTTACCAATAACTTACTATTAAAAATGATATAATAGTAATAATATTACATAAACATATATAAAAATATGAATGCATATATTCATTCTATAACTTACCATAACCGAGTTTTTTAAATTTGTTTTAATTATGACAAAAAATGGGTTTATATTATTAGATAATTTTTATAATTTCTTGTCGGCCCCTCTACTTACTTATAAAAGGGATATGTTTATCCTACATTATTTGTAATCATGTAGCACTATAGCATAGAAAATCTCTTGAAAAAATCATCCTATATTCTTTCCCATCCTTCGTTATATTATAGTGATACAATAATTACATATTTTGATGGAATCATGTGTACTCCAATGGAGGAATCTCAAACATGAGGTATTCATATTTATGGAATATTTCTATGAATATATCACAACTAACACCCCCTAGGTATATTGTATCCATCCTAAAATAATGAATATAGTATAATAAATATATTGAGATGTAATTATTATAATGCGAACAATATTTTTTTATCCTTTCAATCAAATGACAATAGAATTTTTAATTTATATAAACATTAGGACTTCAACCTCAATGTAGTAATATGGGGTTTCCATCACCATTTCTTATTTTTTAATATAATTTTCTATTTAATAATTATATAGGATATAATTGATATCATTTTGATTCTTTTCTGATAAAATATTATTTAACATTTATTTAATAGTTTCATTTGAAAATGTATATTTTATCCATGTGTATGTATTTACAAAAATCACAACGATGATTGTAAATCATTTTCCAAATTTTATGTTTTTTATATGGTTCTATATATGTATATAATTTTTATTTTCTACATCAATATTACACATTCCATTATGGGTATTTGTTTAATGTGTCAATATGAAAGGAAAAAAATAATAGAATCATATCATATTGAAATAAATAAAAACGCTACCACCCATAATGTTTATATTAATAAATATTCCTAAAAAATATTTGATATGATGTAAAATATAAACTATTTATTCTTTTATATATATGATTAGTGTTCTCGTATAGATTTACAATTTATATATAATACAATATACTAGGTTAGAGGGTTTATGAATAAAATCATATAAAAGTTGTCCATTGTATGATTCCATATCCCTTTTTTATGATTTATTATTGTAAAATTTATAATGATGAAATTATATGTTTTGGATATCTGTATAATATATATTTCATTATTATATGTTCTCATCAAGATATTAAATAATTTCAATTCAGTTTCCTCTCTATATGTTGAAAAATTTTAATAAATTATTTCATGTATAATTATGCAATTATTGTATTTAGTTGGGAAATATATTAATCCATAACTATATTTTAATTAAAAAAAATTCATGAGTGGCATTAACATTTTACATAAAGTTATTGAATTCATTTCTATCCAAGATTTAATTTTTTTATAAATGATTTAATGGAAAAATATATTTATTCAACTAAAATATGTACTCTTTACCAAATATGAGGACCAAGTATTTATTTATCATACACCTCATTAATGGATATTCAGGCAATAATGATGTAGTTTTTCATGGAATCATACATTATTGAATCAAACGTGTATATAATTTATTATAAGGGTTTGTATTTGATGAATACTAAACATGTAATTTCTCTACTCATCATAATTAATAATATGAGATAAATATTTCTTATAGATAAAATTTCATTAAATATTTATAAATTATATATTCATCGTGACATAATAATTGTATTATATGAAAATTTTAAATGAAACAATATAATAATAAAATATATGAAGAACAAATAAAAAATTCCAAATAATGTTCTTGAATTTCATAGAAATTTTCATTTAATAACTAAACCAAAAATAATGTTCCCACAACTTAACCCATCATATTATTTTTCTCTAACACTTATTATTACCTTTATTAAAATGATTATACAACAAGTTGTTATAATGGACTCGTGAAGCCCCAATCAAAGAATCTATAATGACCATTGATCTCAATAAATATGATATCCCAAAATAGAAAATATTATAAAAAATAATAATTACAATGAAAAATAATAAGTCAACTAAAATTGATTCCTCGCAATAATAATCATGAAATAAGCTCTCTATAGTTTATAATGAATCTCACTCTTGTAATTATTTGATACAACCACACTAAAAAACAATAAATATGTGAAATTTCAAAACCATTCTGAATGATTCTTGTCCTATATATTGTAACTAAATTTATTGATGTAATCCCACAGTAATATTTCAAATTTATTGGGATTTGTTACAAAATAATTAAAATAACAACTTTTTCACTCATAAATATCAGTCTCATGCATTTATTGACTAATGAAATGATTTACATAAAATCAATAAATATAATTTTATTTTTTTTAAAATATTTAGTAAAAATTTATTATATTATAAAACTCTTTATATAGAATATATATCAAATATTTATCTAGTAAATTTAAAGATCTATGTACAATAGAGCATAATAAGTATACTTTCTATTACATCATTTTGATAGACATTGTAATACGCTATCTAATAATAATCATTATTATTTTTCCAATGAGTTCATAAATATTATAATGTAAAACTCTATAAACAATCATTTTGTAAATAGAATCGATGTTAGTGTGATTGATATTGAATTATCCTTTCAATAAAATGAAAACTATCCGAAAATATTATTTGGAAATATTAGTGTTATAAATATGTATTAAATTATTGTATAAATTATAAATATCAAAAGTATATAATTTATTTATACATTTGACTCAAAAATGAAGATATGTTTCAAAAGCCCATCTTTTCAACATAGTAAATAATAATATATTTAATAACATACTCAACACATTAATTCAAAACTAACATTAGTATTATATTTCACTCTATTGTTTCTTTTTATTTTTATAAATTCCCTTTGGATAGTGAATTTGTTATGTATCAACATAAATTATATAGATAAAAATCTATAAATAAAAAATATTATGAATGAATTTATGCATTGAATTCATCCAAAAATTGATAAAAAATTAAACCACAAAATTCAACCAATTTCTTAATGTGTGTTTATTAAAAATAAACCTTCTTTTAAAATAATATTTCTCCCATTGAAATAAAAAACATGTACACAATGTTTTTTATTATATCATAAGAAAAATATAAATAATCTACTACTAATTTGATCCTTAAACCTATTCTCATAATAGTATATGTTCATAACATTATTAGTAATTAATTGATAGTGTTCTACTATATGAATATTTAGATCATCTATGGATCATATTGAGTCTTGTATTCAACAACTATTACTCTCCAAAATTATTAAGGCATTTTTGGTTTTCATATTATTGTTATCTAATTTATAACAGAAAAACATGACATCTAATTCAATTTCTTCCATCCATGTATTAATTAACTTCAAATATAAAAATAGAATTTTTATTTTCATTAAAATCATTCAAATAGGTTTTTATATTACCATTATAGGGAATAATATTAGAGAACCAAAATTTTTCAAAATATAATGTTTTCTAAGTATGTATCTGTTCCTAGGGTGAATAGAGAAAATAATTCATAAAATCCTGATGTATTTTATTTACATTATTGATATAATTCATTTTATTATTTTTTATTTGTCGTACTAATAGTATAATTTATGAACCACCTAAATATTCATTGTATAAGTAAAATTGTTACCATGAAGTTCCTAGTTTTGAACGTTTATTGGATAAATATTATAAAAAATACATCACATCATTATCTTCATCAGAATATTTATTTTAAGATGACCTGATTTTGGGTATAATGAATTTTAATTTCTATAGAATCGACCCCGTCATAGCGGTGAACAATAACATTATAAAAAATGGATTATTTAAATGAAAAATTATGTGCTGAAATTTATTCTATAACTATGAAATTTATGAATTCAAAAAATGTATCAACCGAAATTAAAATTTATCTCTATCATGGTGGCCAAAAATGGTTAATTATAAGAGTATCTTTTTTTGAAGGGCCTACATTTCAAAAATATTTGCATTATATTTCCATCCAAGTTGATAAAAATATTATCGGTGAAAAAACCCCACTTTTTTTCAATGGGTCAATGTATCTAGAACACTAGGAACATATTTTTAGTAGATTTATAGGAGGCTAAATAGATATAGGATTGAGAGATGATGGAAAAATATATAGAAAGTCATTGGTCAATTTTTTAACTATAATTTATAGAAAAAATAATTTAACAACTACATAGTAACTATATTCCACATAATGTTCATGAATAGGTCGTAAAACATTATCGTTAATTACATATATTTCTTATTGTTACATTAATTGTATCCCCATAAAATTATCATTATGCTGCACATTCCTGGAATATTTAGTAACATCATCTAAAAAAAATTATATATTATCATATTTATTTTATTATTCTACTTAAAAGACTTCTAAAAAAGAATTAGATGTTCATATTCTGTTTTTCATTTATCGAAGTGACTGTGATTTGGTAATGGATGCACCCACCATTTTTAGGTCTAAAGAATTAATATTGAGAATAAATTCCCCTCAATTAGATTAATCATTTTTTATTATCTATAAAAAATTTCAATTTTCAAACAAATAAAATATTTTTATTAGAAATAGTTTCCAATCAAAATAATGAATCACAATATATGATGTACATATCAACATTCCTGATATTCAATAATATTGTGAATTTACCAAAATTAACAAATATTATAAAGAGATGTTCATCATCATTACCAATCATTTTTATTTTTTTCAATATTTTCTAATGTAATCATCACAATATTGAATATTATCATGATGATGAGATAATATAAAACATAGATAACCTGGACCATTACAGAGACATTATTTGTGATTAAATTTTTTCCCATTTTTTTTTGAAATCATAGATGGAATCCTTTTGTCTAGTGAAGTATAAGATCACAACGTGATATTAATATGGATGAAAAATGATATGTTTTTATATATAATATATCCAAAGAAATATTTTTTATGTATATTATTATTTATATACCAACCATTATCATCTTAATATACATCAATAAACATATAAATATTCAAAATATTGAGATTGTATGAGTTTTTATTATATTGATGGATGTGTTCTAGTAATATCCTTACCTGGATTCCACTATTCAGATTCTATTAGTAGGTTCTATATGTAATTTATGCAAACCACTACATAACCAAGTGAATACTTACTAGAATCCATTAACTAGGGTGTTTCCCTGGTGATAATATTAACTGAAATCCGAGTAAAAAATTAAAAAAATAACTTGATCAGATCTAAGAAGTAATAAAAATATTTCTAATGTAGAAAATAATATGAAATACCACCTTAAATAATTAAAAATGAAATTATAAAATATTCTTAATATCCATTTCATACATACAACACCAGTCAACCACTAGTCCAACAATTTGTGTATGAGTATATAAAAAAAATAAAAATAGGAAAAAGTCCATAATACAATCACTAATTCATAACACATACCTAGAAATGAGAACATATCAATCAATAGCTTATTGATTATAAGAAATCATATCATAATATCTGCTCAATCATTAAATAATGGTCATCGGCCCTAACCAACATGTATATATTGTTGACCAGAAAACCAGACCTATGTTATGCATGCACACCGAGGTGTATGTACATGTTTGAGAATATAATCTATTAAGGCCACCCCAATGATGAACATATCAATATAATTCATATGTTTCATAATAAAGAACTTTTCTCAACATATATGATACACAAATGGAAAAAAAATTAAAATAATAATGTGAAACATCAGTCAATCCTCGTGTTAGAAATCCCCTATCAATTAAGAAATGTGATGTCATGTATTACTATATATATGTACGTATATATACTTCCAGTACATATATATACAAAAATTTATATATCCCTCAATAAGGTAAAACAAATATAATATACCATAAATAGTCGATGCTTGTACCTATAATCCATGTCATTGGGAAATTTTATAAAAAAAACTAATTTAGAGGGATATCGAAGAACTAAATTCATATATTATTATGTCGATTGATTACTCTATAATACCAATTAATTTTACCTTATTTGGAAATCAATTGAAATATATCTGTTAAAGATAAATCATTATAGGTGGACACTCATCCTTACTTGCGATCACCCTTACTCACAACCAATAACTATACTAATGGTATCTAGTGATGTGAATATGGGTATAATGTAAATATAGAAAATCCCAAGATGATTTACAATTCTCAACATGTATGTCAAATCCAATTCCTGATCTCTAGGTCCTGGTCATTACGTTATCACTAAATTGTGACTCAAATAATCCATATGGGTGTGACCCTTTTCCGATGATAGGGAATCTCATCATTAATTTGTTGTCCCCACATCTCAATGTATCTAGTTAGGGAGAGTGGAATCATACATATCATTTAGTAGTGTATAGTCATCCTTGAGTAACCAGTGATTTCAAATAACATGTCCATGATTTAAGTCTAGTATTCGATCAATGAAATCATTTTTTCTCTGAAGATCATAATAATCCATGAGAATAATCAGATCAAGGATAGATGAAATATGAACATCACATTAGATTCTCTAATCTTCCAATAGTATCATTAATAAGGACTCCATTCCCATATATCATAATTATTGGATAAAAAACAATATCCCAAGAGGAACATATGGATATCCCAATAATAAAAAAGTAAAATAATTTTATGGCTAAACATCCCAGTCCTAGGAAGTACCTTTGGGAATAAAAATATATAAATTTGAAAATAACCTGGATTGGAATCATAATTCTAGAAAATACATATAAGCATCCAAAATATAATTTATGATTCTTCATGTTAGGATCATTATCCACCGAATAGGAAGAACCTATGAAGATTATCATTGTATCAATAATAAACAAGTTAAACTATATTAAAAAGTCAGTGCGACCCAATGCACAACACACCACTTAAAACTCTTCTTATCAAGGATACATTATCAATATGGATTCTATATCTCAAAATAGGGGCTTTGGTTCATCCAAACATTAGGTAACCCATTACAACACTTGTGTAATAAAACCATAATTGCATCTTACTTGGGATCATTTGGTCTAATCAATAGATAAAGAATCATATTGATGATCATCATTTGTAAATGTAATAGGAGGAATACATCATTGAACACGTGATGGTATTAATGTGGTGGAATCATACTTGGGATCCTAAAAACTATACAAATAAAATATAGTTTTACATTATACCATAAACAGTAGTGTATGAAATAAGGGCATACTACTATGGATATTATTAATGGTTTACAAGTAAATAGATCCACATAGGGAATACAAATGTCATAATTAATTCCATATTTTCAATTATGAGACCCAAAATAGTAGTTAAAATATTTAAATATCCAAAATGGTATCCTTAAGTTTGATGAGTATGAACATGCATCCTAAATGGGATCCTCAAAAAGAACTATCTTCATGAAATACCCAGAGAATAGGGCACATGTCCTAAAATATAAATCCTAAAAATGAATACTTTATTAATTATATATGAAATGGTTTGACAATATTCCCCTTTACCTATCTTATATAATGGTCGTTCTCACATGATACAACTGGATTTTTTTGCTAGAAGAAGAAGATCTCCATTCCATATTACACCCAAAATGCTACATTGGATTCCTCAAATCACCCCAACGACTTCACCATCAGATCATACATGGAATTATCCTAAAAAAGACTCATATTATTTTAAATAATACTCTTTATCATATAACAAGATAATCCCTCAAAAGGTAGAATGAGAGGAGTACATGACATGTATACCCTAGTACACAATGTGTACCCTCAATGTCCCACCATTCTTTGAAATTAAGCTGGACCTTCCATATAAAATAACATGTATGTGAAATTTAAGATTGGTACATGGAATATACAATAAATAGGGTAACATCTACGGTACATCCAATTTCCAACACATTTCTATAGCCTTGTCTTGCACATAAATAAAGCCTATGATCTACACAAGATCTGGCTATGTACTCTACACAACATGAGCCCCTAAACAAGTAATATGGATGTGTATGTGTCTACACCGATGAGTACTAGTACATTATTCATATACACCATACATATAATGAGCATCCAAATTGTTATTTTCCCTAAACTGAAAAAATATGGGTGTTACTAAACTGCACGCCGTGGGATTTAGAATAATGAAAGGGAAACCACTCATATAATCCAGAAAATCATTTCTTCTCAACAAGTGAAACCGGTTGACCCAATATGTTATAATTAAATCAAATTAAATTATTGAATAATGAAATTTATAAATATAATTTAACCTTAATATAAATAATAAAAATAGACTAACTTTTGCTTGAATCTAACGAAGCCTCACCCATATACATTATCCACAAACACCACATGACGATTCAGTTTGTCTCGACCTCTACAATAGTACCTATCTACCTCTCTTTGCCTTTCCCTCCATTAAAATCTATTTCAATATAGATCATGGATAGAATAACACATGAGGGTGTCTCTACGAATCTATAGTGGAAGAAATGAAAATAAGAAAAGAAAATATTAATAACATATATGAAAAGAAAAATATAATGGGGCACATGCCAAACCCATCTCCCAACACAAATTTATTCCCTAAAAATACAGAAATCCACATTTCTAACTCAATGTACATGTTTAAATAAAAATATAAATATGTCCTTAAATTATATAACAAAATTATATAAATTAAAAAAATAATTTAAATAATTTAATATTAATTATTAATTATTCTCATAAAATCATAATTAAACATAATTTGACAAAAAAGTATTCATAGATAAATCATCATATTTGATGGCATATGGAGTGGTTAAATGAATTCTATGTGATTTTTTACATAGGAGATAATGACCATATTTTCCTCTTATAACAGAAAGAAATAAGAAACTCTACTTAATGCAGCCAATTATACTCTAAAAATGTCCTTACAATACCCCCACCATAATCCATTTTCTCTCTAGTAACCATCAGCAGTAAAACTATCAACCCTATAGTCACCCTTAGCATCCAAAAAAAGTAAATTTGAAATATAAAATGATTAGTATCAAAGAGTCTGCAACATTTTCCTAAATGGGAGACACATAACTACAATCGATGTAGTAATCTCCATTATTGGAATACATGTATATTCATCATAATAACCAGAATTATCATTAACTATAATGATAAAAATCAATTGGATATAAGGGTATCTAAGATAAAATATATAAATGTAGACTACCCACCAAATGGATTACTATATTTCGATCATTAATAATTACATATGAAACCCCACTAATCCATCCATGAAATTAAGTTAAAAATTAAAATATGTTTAGATAAGAGTTGATGTTATCCCAACATACTAATAACAATATCATGATAGGGAATATAAATATCTAACAAAGAGTTAACTATGATTACATAAATAGAAGTGCACTTATCTCCAAATACAAATTCAAATAAAATAGGCTACACCTTGTTTTAAACATGAACTTCTATATCGTCTCCCAACAATGTGTACCAAGGTGCACATAATTTTCAAACCAATCATGGAAACCGGTTCATTTTCTATTTCACCTCTACCCCAAAGGGACTTTTTTCATTTAACCATACCTTTAAAGAAATAATCGTTATAATGATTAATTAAAGAAACACTTATCTTCCCATGCATGACTACACATTAATAAAAAATTTAATCTTAAAAAATGTAATTTTAATTTTACATTTACACATGATGGATACACAGATAAGTCTCCAAACAGATAGCTAAGAAGACAATGATACTTGAAAATCTATTCTCATTAATTCAGATAACCATTGATAAATTCAAATCAATTATTTTCATCACACCAATTCCATTATAAATAAAACATGCTCTAATCACCTGAATGAGATCTAGTAATGATAATTTACCCACGATATGTCCACATAAACAATAGTGTAAATAGAATTTTACCAGTCCAAGAATCTAAACACTTCATCCCACTACTGGTAGTATTGATATAAAATAACCCATGGTGATTTTTAAATAATGGAGGAACCCAAATTACATTATCTGACCACTGGTGAAGTAACAACTCATCGGTCTAAAAATGATCATATAACCTAGATCACTAACAAAAATGGCATATGAAAACAAGGGAAGACACCTCTAGTTCTTGTTTCACTTTATCAAAGTGATCAATGACCTATTTGGATCTTATTAAAAAATAAGGTCTATATGTATGCCATCTAGACTACTGATACTGTATCATAATTGGGTCAAAAGGAATTTTAACAAATCCTAATAGATGAAACCTCTCTAAGGATGGTAAATATCAAAATGACCAATAAAGTTCATAATGTGCAAGAATGATTATATGGTCATGATATACTATGATAATATTCCTAAATAATTACTCACAATAGGTCATAATTCTAATGAAAGTGATATATTGAACTGATACTATATGGTAATTCATATATAGTAGTACCATATGATGTTTGAGATCACCAAACACTCTTTGATAACTATCAGAATCACAATCATTGATTCAACTAGATAACCACAAACAAATATTGTTATATATAACGACATTTTATTATATGTTGTAAGAAAACAACCTAGTTTTTTACTAATAAATTAAATAACATTGACTAATAAAAATCACCCATTGAGGGGTTTGACACATAGTTGTTGTTTTCCCTATCAACCTACTCTAATCATTGAACCTATAATTCATTGGGTCTGAGTCGTCATTATCTACATCAAATTGCTCAATATAGATTAACATTATCTACCATTAAGCATATATATATATGTGTGTGTGTTTTTTTAGTATTTTAAAAATATATTAAAAAACTATTTAGGAAAAATATTATTGTGTTTTTTGAGTCTATAAAATTTTGTCCTCTATCATTAGTATAATTAAACAATATCAATATTTTAACCTGTGAATCCTACGTAGAAAATTATATTCTTAAAATGAATTTTCATTTTTATAGAAATTTTATATAATCAATCTAATACCTATTTATAATGGGATGAGATTAAATTATATAATAAATAATAAAATCCACACAATTTGTGAAATAGTCAAAGACAAAATAAAATACAATAATATCATCGTAGAACAGAAAAATTCTCTTATATATGAAACTAGAACAAGGGTTCTCAAAGAAGGAGTTTGATAACTAATAATTTTTCTGAAACATTCAAAATTAGCATGTATACAATAGTGACCATGTTTTTTCATATATAATCATTAAAATATTTTTTTAGGAAACTGAATGAATTATAAAAATAGATTCCCAATGTCCCTACTATTCTAGATACTTTATTAACATAGAAAAATAAACACTGGTAAGTACGTGTGATATTTTATCTCCCAATATGTTATTATTGACTAGAATCCTTCTTAGACACATCATACATAATACATAAATTTAAATCATAGTTAGTGAAAAATTAAAAGGGTTGAGCTCAAATTCCTAGTAACGGTAAATAAAGGAGATCTTCCATCATATGAATGAGGATAAGGTTATTTAAAAGTGATTATAACATTATAATATCATATCATGTACATGATAAGTCCTTAAACGTGATTGGAGGAATAAATCATAGATTTTTATAAGAGATGAAACATAAATAAATTAATAACGTAAGACAAAAAATCATAACATAAGAATAAACCTGGAATTGTGGAAAACAATTGTTCATATAATATTATTTCTATATTAGAAAATACAGTGATTCCAATACAATCTTGGTATTATTTTTCACTCCCAATATCACTACAGTAGTCATGGTTAACTCACAGGGGAATCTAAATATCATGAGTTATCTCCTCATTCCAAATTGGTAGCAATTGTTCACTCTTATTAACATCATAGTAGTTTGTTTCATTCCCATGATCTTCTAATTTTATCTTATGATATATAAATAATTACCTCATTCCTTGGAGGGAGATATAGGTACCACCTATCTCATAATTAAGTCATGTATTCATGTTCCACAAGATCATTAAGTGTAATATCATAGCCCATGTAATTAAATGTGTGTCATGTACATGTAATCATATCATAACCTATGAAAAAATATATTTATTTCAAAATAATTTCATCAAAATCATAATCTATAAAAGGGAAAATAATTTTATAATCATAAAACCATTTAAGGAGAAACAAATTTCAAAAAAATATTACCATTAAATGATAAATGGGTTTCAAATGACACATTCAGAGAATGTATAAGAATAGATCATTTAGATGATATCCTATAATGGAATGAGTAACATCATTGTATGTCATCATATATGGAAAATAATTTTCATCTATCTTTCAATAAAAATATTGAGGTATCTATCCATTCTTCTTTGATAAAATGAAATTTAAAATAAAAAATCATTTGAAAACAATTTTGATGAAAATATACAAGAATACATATAAATATTATATTAAAAAGGATTTTTTTACCTTTTTCTTTGTAAATATATATTTATATATTGAAAAAAGTTTGAAAACCATTTTCCATGAAATCTTATATAAGAACCAGAAAACATTTTGAAAAATATTTCATTACAATTACATTGAAATTTTATATTGAAATATTGGTAACGTTTTTAAAACGTATTTCTAGAGAATATATGAAGGAATCTTGAAAATATTTCAAGATCTAGTTTTTAAAATTTGTTTGATAGTATAAAAATATATTTTATAATCATCGAAATTATATTTGTTTATAATAACACTTTTTTGAAATCCATATCTTTTAAAAATAACATTGGAAAAATTTAATGGAATATTTTATAACCACAAATAATTTTTTAAAAATATATTAAATTTAATTTAATTTCAATTGTCATTTGAAAACATTTTTAAGAATATTTTATAGTTTATTTTGAAAACAATTTTTTCGAAATAATCCATATTTCTGACTGAAGAGAGAAATACAATAAGATTTTTCTTCAAACTGTTTTTCTTATTTATCTTATGAAATAAATAGATTTCAATTGTATTAAAACCACATAAAATAATGAATAAATAGTGTATATGATAATTCAATATATTGGTCATGATATAGATCATAATAATTCATTAATGGAACTATAAATATAAGCAATCATGATAAATGATGTGAATGATTTAGTATACTATTACCACATGGTATCATGGGATCATACCCTCCATGTATTAAACTTAAATTATATAAATCATTAAATTGATATAAAATTATTATATTAATTATATAACAAATAAAATGGATGTATATACACCCAAAAAATAAAATTAGGTGCAAAAAAAGAATCAGTATCTATGAAGGTAAATTGACAGAAACCACTTTAACTGATTTGGTAACTTTTGAATCATAAACAACATAAAATAAATATAATAAAAAATAATTGTTAAACAACAATAAAAATAATTATAATAATATTAGATATCATCTTTGGATAGTATACACCCAAAACAAAAGGAATGGTTGGTGACAATATCATGTGTGACATGAAAATAAAAATTGAGATGAAAATCCCTTACCATGTCTATTAACTATCATTGTACTCATTAAAACATCATATATAAAAAATATATGTTCCTAATTAATTACATAAATTACCATATTATTATATATAAAACCTTATATCATTTTATTTTGAATATATATTACCCCTCTTCGTAACAATTATATGCCAAGGTTTCACATCAAGTAATATCTTCTTTGTTATTTTACAATGTCTTTATTTGTTATTTATTTGGTACTTATAATTATATAAATATATAAATTATTTAAATTATGTATATATTTTTCATATTTATCTATATAATATTAAATTATTAAGTGTAATACCTTATTAATGGAGATTATAATCTACATATACGCGTTAATGGTGTTTCCGTTATTATTGGTTTCTTTGAAAGAAATACGTTTAATGCCATATATTTATATATATGTATATATATATTTATTCAAGTTGAAATATATATCATATATGTCATATAAGTTCACTAAATCAATCATTAATACATTACATGTATTGTGTGAATTAATCACATCACTTTGAGGGTGAAGTAGTCCAGATTTTATTTAATATGTCTTCTCTCTTATATGGTTGTAAAACTACATTAATAAAAATATAGGGTTATAAGAAAAAAATTCAGTCTATTTTTATCATATATCTATCAAATACATTAGATTATTTTTAATATTATTATTTATAGATATAACCTAAAAATTTATTTTCTACCACTCAATGTTTGTAATTAATTTAACTTATTAATATAAATCAACTTATTCACATAAAAATTGACTTTTATAAATTTAGTCCCATTATATTCATTTAGATTCTAAATTATTTTATAATCATATTGTGGAAATTTATTCAGCTCTATATATTCATATTTTTTTGAATCATATAATATATATTTTAATGTTAATGTTATATCCTATGAAATAAAAATATTTTAGTAATGAATTATTGTTTGGTAAAACACGGCCTTGTCTCTTACTTTAGACAACAAGGAAAGTCAGCCCTTTGAGTAACATAAGCTAAACTCAGTGTTCCATGTAGAGAAAACTAACATTTACGTTATGTGTAGTTGATGATTAATATTATGTGTATTATTACACTATCTATAAATTGTGCACTAATAAAAATATATACTATTTTTAGTGTGTTGGGAAATGAAAAATATCAAATAGATTAAATTAGTTTGAAAACAAATTCACAAAATCTAGAGGTGTTACCTATACCATTCTCTAAATAGAAATAACATATGAAAATAAGAATCTATGGCACCACATTATAATTATTTTACCTACATTAATGTAATTGATTACTCTGATCCAACTCATTACGAGACCTCAAAATTGCCTCTCCCAATGCAAGTGTCTTTTATCCTACAGTAAGGTCTATAGTGTGCATGTGGAGAAAATATTACATTAATATAAATAGGTTTCATCAATTAGGAACATTTAAATAACTGATTATATTCTAATTATCATGCAATATGATCATCAAAGATGACACATAAATTTAATGAAAAATTATATAAATATCCTGAAACTAAAATTGATCCCTATATCTGTAATCCCAATCTACTATTCAATGTGAAATCATGTATATCCAAATTTCAAATCATATTTATATGTTCTCATATATTTTTATATATACATATATATTTATATATGTACAAAAATATTTATATAACTGAGTACATTGAAATAAATAGTATAAATCATCAATATTCCCCCCCTTGGATATATTATTATGATTCGCTTGATATCCTATGAAAAGGGAATTGAGTAATATGTATTACCTAATAGATCATGAATCAATAACTTGATCTCTCAGTCCTTAATAAAAATCAACAAAACATTATTCTTATATTGTTTAAAATATTACTGAGCAAGCAATTTACACACAGGGGGATACTCATCCTTTCGTTGGGTTAACCTATACTCTCCTAAAATTACTATAATATATTATTACAAGTATGTAAATATATTACATCCAAAAAATTTGGATCATATATGGATGTTAATACTTTATTTCCTTGAATATAATATAAAATGTCTAATCCTTAGTTCATGGACTATGTGTGGACATCAAATTACGAATCAGATAATCCCTATGGGGATAAACCTTATGCTATAAATGGAGATCCAATCAATGGGAAGCCATTCCCACCAATCAAAATCTCTAGCAAGGGAGAGTATAATAATCAATATAACATGACATAGTATAACATTCCATTATTATCAAATGTTTTGAAATTATATATTCCACACTACGAATAATTAGTTGATCAATGAGATAGTGATCGACACTATTTCTCAAGGTCGTATAATCATCCATGATTATAATAATATAAAAAAGTGAGAAATCACCCTCATCATCTAAAAGATTGTAATCAACCAAGAGTATCATTGATAGGGACTCCATACCTATATATCATAGTTGTATGCAGAATAGATGGATCCCATGAATCGATAATAAAATTCTATTAATTAAATAGAAAAAAATATAAAGCATCAATATCTAGGTCCAATGCAGGACCATTGGTCATACAAATAACCATGATTATACCATTTTAGAGACATTAATTCCTGAGAAATATAACGTGGAATCCCAACTTGTAGGGATGTTTCATCACATCAGGGTCATCATACATAATCCAAGAGAATCCTCTTATAATAATCATTTCATGAACAATTAACTATGGAATGTAATAATAAATGTTTTTGGGAGGATGAATGCCTATAACACCACTAAAATATCATCCACCAATGCATACATGTTCAAAATATGTTTTGTTTTGACAAAAACTACCTCTATTACATAAAAATAATGTATCAAATTAGGGTAATCCAAGCATCAGGTTACTAATTGGGCCCCTCAGGTCATAACCCCATATAAGTATCATACATGGGATCATCATGAATATGTATAAGTGGAGGAAAAATAAACCAGATCATCATATATGATGTTAATATTAGGATCACTAAAATTTTTTATTTTATTGTAGTTAAATATATGCATCGTACATGGGATACATAGAATGGTATATAAGAAAAAGTTTCCTACATTGGACCCTAAAAAAGAATATGATAAATAAGAATCATAATATGGATCATCTAAGTAGCTTCATTATAAATCGATATTACAATGATTTTAGTAAGTTATAATTTCGGTGATGGAATCCCATAGGGATCCCTCCATAAATGTCCGAAGATAGAGGCATCCAACATGGGATCCTGTAGGACGGTGATTATCCAGAGTCATCCTACATGGGATACATGAAAAAAAAATATCATCATGGAATGCTAGGATAGATGAGGATATCTCATAGGGTTGACACCCTCAATGGAATTATATTAGCAATGGTAATGGGATATTTCGTATGTCACATCTTAGTAATAGACTCAATATTATAAAGAATCTAGATTTTCTTATTGGTGGAAGAAAATATACATTGAAGAAGATTCCATAAATTTAAAAAGGAGCCCTAAAATCATCAAATGATTACCCCACTACAATATATGAATAATGATACTAAAAATTGACTCCTAATATGTCAAATTGAAACTACATGAAATAAAATAAGAAATCCTATAAAAAGTGTAGAGGAATAGTGTCCAACTTTTATCCCTTTTTACACGGCATGTTCCCTCATGGCCCCACATGGCCATGTACCTCCGCTAGTCATGGAATATAAAGCATCATTTACATGAAATGTAATAATGATATATGACATGTACCATACATGGGGTATATAGAAATGTACATCACATGTTCAGACCATGTATGTAGAATGGTTGTGTACTACTTCCAAACATGAAATCCTAAAGGGGTTTAGACATGTACTCTACTCGGCATGCCCCCCTACATAGGCAGACTATGATAATATTTAACAAAATAGATGATTACTAGTACAAGGATTGTGACATCCATATATGGTGTGTAATTCCACAATGTAATATTCACTGAATGGAATGAACACTTGACATGTGTTCTTAAACTATATTTCTTCTGATTGGTATTTATTAACATCAAAACTATTAATTGGAACTAAAAACACCATTTCTATCCTCAAATATAATCGATTTAACCGAAAAGGGTCCAATAAAATTATATTAGTGGAGTAAAAAATCAAACATCATGTCTATATGGATATAAAATGATTACAAATAAACAAACAACCTTTGGGCGGAATCTATTGAAGCTTCACACATTTACATGGTCCACGACAACCACACAAAGATCCAGATCAACCTGATCCACATAATGGTTCCAATCATCTTCCCCCTATCTTTATATTTCTATATTCACATTTTTTCATTTTCATGGAGTGAATCATAGACCACATGTGAGTTAATATGAATCTAAAGATGATAAAAATAATTTAGTAAAATAAAATCATGTCATGAAAAATAAATGTAAAGGAAAAAGGTGGTTGGGATGACCCAATCACCCAAAATGTCTTTATGACCTAACAATAAAAAACATCCCCCAATAGACTAAATAATTGATTTGTATTCTCTATTTTATGATCTATTTAAATGACATGGAAAAATAATCTCCTGAGAATAAATGTTGAATTATTATTTAATAATAATTATTAATAATTTAACTAAAAATAAAATTGCTCTGAATTCCACAAAACTAATATCTTATTGTGAAATCCGAATCATGGGAACAATAATGTGTTCAGGGAAATTAGGTATGACATTATACTAGTGAAAAATTATCCCTTTCCCTATATAAGATGTCAAATTAAAATGCTCAATTTTTTCCACAAAATTCTATTATGGAAGAACATATGTACATACAGTCCATCAACCCATCTATTTCAAAAATTTCAAAAGATATAAAAAATTCTATTAATGTTTTTATATATTTTGAATCTCAATCATCATTTAATTAATAATTAGAATCCCACCATTTAAAATGATATAATTTACTGTGGAGTCATGCCTTTGAATCCAATCTCAGTCAATTATGTTATCTATTACATCGAATCATTTGGAAAGGTAATGAAATTATTACAAGAGTATTAGTTGATCAGCCATAGAGAATTAGATGAATTAGAATACCAAAATATATAAGAAAAAATTTCTGAAATGTATTCCTTTCTGAATCATGAAATGATGAGAAATATTGTTACCGACTCCACTTAAAATAAGAATGATTAGAGACATTGTCCAACATCAGAAAAAACTAAAGCATAGATTCATTCCCTCATTTTGATGAATGATAGTAGTGCAGAAAACGTTTTTTACGTCGGTTATTTTTAATTTTTTACGTCAGTTTCTAGCCGACGTTAATACGTGGGACGTTATAAATACGGTTTTTTACGTCGGTTATTTAAAAACTGACGTCAAAAAACATAAAATCGCGATGTTTATCACGTCGATTATCGAAGAACCGACGTTATAAACTGGGGTTATGGTGGTTTATCACGTCCGTTCTATAAGAACCGACGTGATAAACCGGGCTGAGCGTGGTTTATCACATCGGTTCATATAAAACTGATGTGAAAAACTGGGGGAGGGGGGGTTTATCACGACGGTTATTGACTAACCGACGTGATAAACCGGTGGGAGGGAGTTTATCACGTCGGTTTGTCATGAACCGACGTGATAAACCCTTGTGCAGGCCGTTTAGCACGTCCGTTATTCAATAACTGACGTGCTAAACCATTCTCTAGGCCCTCTATCACGTCGGTTATTAAATAACCGACGTGATAAACCACTCTCCAGGCCTTTTATCACGTCAGTTATTAAATAACCGACGTGATAAACTAGTTTACACGCCTTTTATGACGTCGGTTATGAAATAATCGATGTGATAAACTATTTTCCAGGCATTTTATCACGTCGGTTGTTAAATAACCGACGTGATAAACCCAATTTTTTTTAAACAGAATGCAGTGATCTTCTCTCCACCAGAATCAACCAGAAAATAATTCAACAAATCATACCACAAAAACAGAAGTACATCAAAAATAAGCATGTAAATAGATAACATATAAAACATACCCACTAGACAGAATCCACCCTCATTTATACCCCATGTACAGCCCTCCCCCACCCCGTTGGAGCCCTCACCCTCATGTATACCCCCTAGACAGCCCTCCCCCACCCCGTTGGAGCCCTCACCCTCATGTATACCCCCAGGACAGCCCTCCCCCACCCCGTTGGAGCCCTCACCCTCATGTATACCCCGAGGACAGCCCTCCCCCACCCCATTGGAGCTCCCACCCTCATGTATACCCCTTGGACAACCCTCCCCCACCCCATTGGAGCCCCCACCACACTCCTGGACTGCCCCCAACCCCCCGACCCCCGGACACCCCCAAACACCCCTCGACAACCCCCCACCCGCCTGAACATCACCTCCTCACCCCCTCACCCCACTTGACAGCCCCCACCACACCCCTGGACAACCCCCCCCCCCCACCCTTGGACATCACTCCCACACCCCTGGACCGGCTTCCCACACCCCTGGACATCTCTGCCACCCCTCCCCCACAGACCCAAATCCATACCAGAAGAACCATCAAAAGTAGACCAAAACAAGAAGTAGAGCAAAATTAAACATTCACTTATACAACATTCAAAACTTACACTGTCAACTTCAAAAAAAACTAAATCAAACCTAAACAACTACCAAATAGACAATTAAAACGACAATATTCAAAATTACATTTTACATTACAAACAACTATAATTCAATCAAACCTGTAAAATAATTTGACCACTCCACTTGTACGTGTTTGATGTCTTCAGCAGTATAGGGTTGAGGGTCATCAAAAAGCTACAAATGAAAAAGAAGCTAGTTTACGTGTATAATGAATAAATCAAATTGAAATATGATGGAAAAGTTTAAGAGGAAATCGTACCAGGTCAAAATTCACAACTATACCAGTTGTTATTATTTCATACATAAATCTTAACATATAATATCCGCATTCGATGAGGCCTTGTTGTTCATGAAAATTTTGTTTTGAATGAGTGTAAATTCAATATATTATTTTTATGTAATAAATCAAAAGGTAGAAATTATAAATGTAAATGTACCTACGCCTTTACATATTTGATCTTTGCATTTCTTTTCTTTGAGTTTTTTTGAAAGTAGGACCATGCACTATTAGAAAAATAATACGAATGGGGTAAATTTTAAATTTATTATAATATATAAAACTATTGAGAAATTGAAACTTACTTTTCCAATATATTCTTAAAACTTGCCCGCACATCACCATGAACAGAGCATATCCAATAAAGAGCTTTCTCCCTTGGGAAAAAAATCCCTAACATCAAATGATTACTGATAAAAGGAAATTTAATGTTAGTGGTTTTTTATGTTAAAAGATAATTTACTATTCGAGAGAAATGTGTTTCATACCTCTCACAAAAAGGCATCATCCAACATTGTTGGATTATATTCTTTTCAAATCTTTCAGTAATATAAACCATTCTTTGTTCCACAGTCAATGCACATGCTTCAGGGGAAATCAATTGTGGGTCCATGAATCCATATACTTCTGTCAGTTCATTCCTCTCACAAATTTTATAAATATACCTAATACAAAACATATATAAGTATACATTTTTAATAAATATAACGCAGGGAAAAGGTGTTAAGACTTACATGGAAAAAATTTGCACCACGTTGATGCCCAACTTATCCTCAGTAACAAGCTCCATGATATCAGATTTTGTAATCCCCACAGTTATTTCACGTCTATAAACATGAGATTCCATTGGAAACTCATAAAAACCCAACAAAAAATGTGAATATCATGTCAATCTGTCAAGACCACTAGAATCTGTATCTGATGTCATAGCTTGTTGTCTTTGTTGTTGTCTATACAGTATTTCATTACCTTTGAAGTATTTCTTTGAAAAAAAATTGAGAATTATAGTAGTTTTCAAATGATAAAACAACTTTAATAAAAAAATAAAATAAAGGATATAACATTCATACCTCTATGGTAATGAGTCGAAGAAGTCTGGATGGAAAAACTAAAAAATGGCCGATACTCTGTCCATCTGTCGCCACCTCATCTGTAGGTATTGGTACCCTAGCTAATCTATCTATAATATCCTGTACAGTGACCCTCTGATTCTCTACCACTAATTGTTGATGATGAACTGTATCTCCTATACAATATACCAACCCGTATGCTACTATATGATGTTGAGAATCATCAACATACAACTCGCAATATGTAGGAAGCTGCGGCGGAGGCGTAGGATAAAAAATGGGGTCCGTAGGCTGAGGTGGGGGGTGGGAGCTACTGGCGGAGGTGGAGGATAAATAATGGGGTCTGTAGGGGGAGGTGGAGGAGTGGGAGCTGTAGTCTGAAATTGTCTTTGCATTTCTGCAAACATAGATTGCACTGAATCTCTATTCTTGTCTTCCATCGTCGCATTAATATTTTGAACTTCAGCCTCCAAGGATTATATTTTTTTTATAAACCCCCTCAATTTTAGAATTTGAAGAACGTGGAAACACTTTTCTTACCGATACACCGGTCGGATATCCTCTTACACGACCAGGATGTTCGGGCCTTCCCAATGCTGCAAATAAAATATCTTCCCTCCCAGTAGCTGTAAATGTCCCCTCTGAACTTTGCTCCTCAAGAGAGTCCAGTATTAATTAATTGAACATTTCTGTAATGATTGAAACTTATATGAAGAAAGAAGTTAACTTAAATAAACTAAATAGATATCTTACAGTCCTCTCAGCTACGATTCTCGATTCTTCTGAAAGATATTGACCTTTTTTCCCTTCCGAGCTCTCTTCCATTTTTCATGTCTAGATGGAGGGGATGGTGGGGCCACCTCTCCAGAGCTTGAAGACTCAGCTCTTAGTTGTTGAAATTTTTCCGCAATCATTTTTTCTTCCAATAATGTATACCCTCCCCGAGATAAACTATGAGGGCTTACATTTTTAGAATGGATCTCCTGATGATCTTTCCTTGTTTGCTATAATTTAAGAATAAGAAATCACTAACAAAACATTAATAAAATCATTTATATAAGAAAGTATATAAAAGTATACATTGCCCTTACCAGAAATGACTCCTTTTTTCTACTTTCAAAAAACTATCTCCATGTGTCTTCATCTATAAAAGGATATATACGACATGGATTGTCATGACTCCTATGACCATAAATGAAATCAGATGTGAGGGTTGATTTGAAATCCCTCCATCTCCTGGCAGCCAACGATAAGCATTTCTTCCTGACTCCTCCAATGTCAGGAATATCAAATGTCATCTGATAAAGAAGAGGTTAAACATATTATATATAACAGAAACATTAAAAGAATGGTCAAACAATGACAAAAGATCTTACCAAAATCGTCTCCCACAACTGAGAGATAACCGCTTTATCCACACCTCTCCAATCATCATACAGAATTCTTACTTTGGTCTAAGCCTGAGTTGCAACAAAACCTTTTAAAATCTTTGGCATTCGGACCTTTAGGAATATCATCGTCATCAAACTCAACTACTATCCTCTGATCCTGCGTAAGGGCAAGTGATAATTTTGGTAAACGTGTGCAACCACGTTTACCAACCTTTGAACTCTTTGTCGTAATAGGAGCATGTGAATGTTCATCCCCAGAGGTATGACCAGCAATATGCTCCTCCCCAGAATCATGTGGTTGATCATCTTAATGATCTGTAATTATCCTTCAAATCAAAAAAAACAAACGTCAGTTCACAAATATACAAATTCAAATATTTTAATACTACTGTAATCAGAAAATAGAAAAGTGTACTGGGTTACAAAATAGTAAACATTGGTAATATGGTAAGCATGTTAAACATTGGTAAAGATGGCAAAGATGGTCAAGATGGTCAAAATGGTCAAGATGGTCAAAAATGGAAAAAATGGTAAACCTGGTAAACATTATAAACATGGTAATGTAATTTTCATTGAACAAAAATAATCATTTTAAAAATCCTGTAATGGTTATAAACTGTTGGTTCGTAGAGCATTTCCTTCTGTCTGGGTTCCACCGGCTGACTGGTGGTCATCCATCGATTGGCCGGTGGCACCAGGAAGTGGGTAAGCCTACGACCTGGGTCCTCCGGCTGGCCGGTGGACAAGAACCGGTTGGCCGGTGCCCATACCGGCTGGCCGGTGGTCATCCACCGGTTGGCCGGTGTCACCAGGCAGTGGGCAAGCCTACTGCCTTGCCCTCCGGCTGGCCGGTGGGCAAGAACCGGTTGGCCGGTGCCCATACCGGCCGGCCGGTGCGCTAACACCGGCCGGCCGGTGGCTCTGGCAGAAAGCAATGCTTCTGCCAGAGAGCACCGGCTGGCCGGTGGGAGGCCACCGGACGGCCGGTAGACTCAGAGAGTCAATATCATCCTTCTTGGGCCAACTCCTGGGCAACCTTTTAAAACATGTTTTAATAAATAAAAAACTTACAATATCTAACAGGCGCGATTTGTAACGTCAGTTATTAAAATAACCGACGTGAAAAATCTACTCGCCGCATTGTTACGTCGGTTATATATAACCGACGTAAAAAATGGTGACGTAAAAAATGATTTCTGCACTAGTGTGAAGAAGATAAAAAAATTATTATAATATATATATATATTGAATATAATCACTATTTATGTTTTAATGATCATTACCAAATCATTATTTTTCATGGAAAATAATTTCTTCTAATTACAAATGAATATATAAAAAAAAGTATTAGAAATATATTAATATAATTATAAACAAAAAATTATACATACAAAAAATTATTGAATAATTTTACTCTTAGGGTGAAATTTTTATAACCAACCATATAAATGACTGGTTGAATAACATGGATATATTATAAATATATAATAATAACTTTTAAATGAATAACAAGATGTTTTTCAATATGAAGAACTTTAATAATGATCCATATAAAATAATAAAATGTTGATATTTTTATAATATTTAAACAAATATTTGAATTAAATTGAATCATAAATTAAATGTAAAATGTTCTCAATGAATAATACTGGTGTTTCAATATATCTATATAGTTAAATATGAATTTGATATATGGTCATTTTTGTAGTATTAGGTTGAATATGTCAATTTATTTTGAAAATACATACTTTTTTATTTTGAAAAAGGAAAAATCATTAAATTTTTAATTTCCAAAGGGCCATGTAGCCCATGATGTTTTCCCAAATGTATAATGTGACAGAATTTATATATTATCATTCCTACATCACCTGACCTACAATATTCTCAAATCTCTAATACTCGTGGTAATTCTTAAATCACAACACGGGACATAAATCCATTTATGTGCTTACTAGAATATGACCCATAGTCTTTTGGATGTAGTATTATAGGTTTTTACCACTTAGGTGGAACCCCAGCTATATATATATGGTCATTTGATATTTACTTTTATAAGATTAGTTTTACAGATTAAAATATATTAGAATGGAGTGGTTTTATTTAACTAGTAGCCATTTCTTATTTCTTTTATAAAATAATTTATATTATATATATTTGTAATTGTGACCATGATGTAAATGATATCTTATATATATTATTGGATCTTAATTTATTAGGTCGATTTTACAATAATATATAAACTTATTTTATCAACCAAAATTACTGTTTTAGTAGATCTAATTAAAAAATTAAAATGATACTTTTTTAAATCCATTACCCCTAAGAAAAGGAACATATATATTATCTATATTAATCATTGGATGTAGAAACTATAACAAAATTATGTATCTTATAGTTATGTGAATCTATATCCTCTCATATTAAGTGAATTGTCCACTATGTAATTTTACTAAATATTTATAATCCACAAAACCTAGTATATAAAACAATTTAAATTAAAAACCCTTCCATAATAATGAAATAAATCCTGATACGTCAGTAAGTTATGTTATTGAAAAAATTATTTATCAAAATTAATCATTAATTAATTAATTTTTTGTTGAAATCTCTCGTAAAGTCATAAAAACCAAAAAAAATCATGAATTCATTAATTAATATTATGATAAAATGTCATTTCTAAAAAGTATTTGATTAACATGCCTTCAAAAATCACCATTATCATGAGATTTTTATAATTATATAGGTTTTATAATACACATATATATCTCAAATATAGTTATTTGATATGTTTGTTTTATATTATTTTTTTTTTGAAAACAACAAATATGTTTGTATTTATAAGTTTGTAAACTATGGAAAAACATATGTTCCCCCATCATCCAACATAAAAATTTAATTATATTAATATCTACAATGTAAAAAAATATTTTTTATTTGAGACATATATAATTTCATTATAAATTTTATATTTAATTAATGATTAAAAATAATTCTCCATAAATAAAATAGGATTAGTAGATCCCTATTGAAATATCTCATAAAATATGTTGTATATATATTTTGAGGAAAAATGGGGATTTGATAATTCTATAAAGAGATTTAGTATGTTTACAAACATCTTAAATATATTGTTTAATATAAAAACATATGGTTAAATTACATAAATTAAATATAATATATATCCTTTTAGAAATGAACCCTCAAATCGATTTAATAATTGGTAAAATATAAAAACACTATATTTGAAATTATTATAATGATGAATTAATTTCAATCTAAACAAAAAAATTATAATCTATAATTAATTGAATTATATTTATTAAAAAAGTAACTTTCCTTAATTTCAATAATTAAAATATTTTTTTCCGGTTTATTATAAAATAACCACTTTTCACAAATTGTATGATAATATTCGAAGCATTATCAAAATGTAAAATATTTTTTTGATTACATTCCCTTCATTTCATATGGTATTTACCTTATAAAATAAACATCACCCATAAAATTATCATGATGATTATGTTTATATTATTATATCAGTAGAAAATTCTTATATTCATTTTCTAGGAATTATATTTTGTTCTAACCCACCAGTGATGATATTAGTTGAATTTTTACGCACGATAAAATAATTTATTGTATACATGAATTTTATTTTTTACACAATATGTTTTGTTTCATATATATGTATATCCATAGAAAAATTAAAATTAGTAGTTCTCCCATGGGAAAAATTTTATTGCAAGGGATTACAAATTGTTTTGAAAAACTCATCCATATATAAGTTTTTGTTAATAAAAAAATTAAGGTGTTTGTTTCATAAAAAATTTCAAAACTATTTCCACAAGAGTACATGCATGTTTATTTGAAATTTTATAATATGTAATTGTAATATAATATATTAGGACCATTCATACATCAATTTTGGGGGGAAATATATTAATTATGTTTTGTATTCATGACTGATAAGTTAGGTATGTATAACATAAATTATGTTTTTTATATCTTTATTAACTTCCAAAATCATGAAGAATATTATTAAAAAAATAATCCAAATAAATATCATTTTATTGAATAATTATAATTAATACAAAAACCATCTATGAATTTTTTAGCTACTAACTATTCATTGAACATTGTTCTGGTAATTTATAATATATATATATATATATTCAATGACAACATTTTGAATTGTGGATATAAGATATTTAATTTTATAAAGAATTATCATCATAAAATCGAAATTTTAACATTCATAGTTTTTAAATTCTAAACTTTGATCACAATCAAGAGTAAAAGAATTAATTCTTTCCACTAATTTTCAAAATAACTGTATTAGATAACAGATAATAATATGATTTTTTGGGAAAAAATAATCCCATGTATATCTAATATAGATATAAACCAATATAAAAATATATTCTTTGAATGAAATAAATCATTTTTGTTAATTAAAAAATACACATTCACTAATTATAATTTATCATATCTTGAAACATCACTGATATATTTAAATATTCACTTATGATTCATATCTTTGATTTTATGTTACCAAAAATTAAAATAATTTAACCTAATATCTATAATATTTCTAATAATTAAATGGAAATTTTTTATACATTTATATATTTCTGTTTCCAAAATATATATTAAATAACCAAGACTAATCTAGTATAATCATATCCATGGTATATCAGGGATTATATATTTTTTCTATGTTTATAGTGTACTCATTATAAATAATATTGGGTGATTAAATAGATTTACCCTATAAAAATTGAATTGTAAATATATAATTATTTAAATTAACATAATATAAATCATCAAATTTTTTACTTATTGGTGTGAGATTTTTTTACACACTAATACAAATAAAACAATTTCAATTAAAAAATTACCATGATGTACACTATCATGAATAACATAAATTTCTTCTTAATAAATCAATAATAATGTTAATTTTCAACAATTCCACTTAATGATATTTTTTTAAAAATTCTTTTTGACAGATATATAAATATAAAAATAAATATACTTGAAATAAAAAATTGGATCTTAACATCGAACCTTCTCCCCTAAAATAAAAATATTATGATTTTAGTATGAATACTATCATTTGTAGGAAGTAATTTATATAAAATAAATATAAATCCACATCGATCCATATTTTTATGTTAAAAACATTATTTATTTTATGGATTTATAATTTATATAATCTAAATGATTATAAAAAATCCAATTTATTTTTATTTTTATTAATATCAACCTCTATGATATTTTAAAAGAACATTTTACCTGTCGGGATATATTTTTTTGTAAATATGTCACTATTGTAATAAAAATCAATTTGTTATTTCTATTTTGTCTCAAATTTTTATATAATTTGAAAAAAATGATCTCACTATATGTAGATATTGATAATAATTTCATAAGATTATGTATTTCTTAGATTATTTTTAAAATTATATTTTTTCCAAAATTGGTTAATCTAAAATTATATTCTTCTATCAAATTTTTATATGAGATTTAATTTTTATGACCAATGTCATGAAATCCTAAAATATTCCTTCATATAATATTCTATAGAAAAATAAAATTCTTAATAAAATTTATTTTTTATTCTCCATTGAAATTGTTATTTCTTTTTTAGATATAAAAAATGGAGAAAATTCTTCTAATTGATTATGGATAATTGTTATTCATTAGAATAATTCATAATATCTATATCATTATAATATTGTTAGATTGAGATTATAGTGAATTTTTAAGGTTTTCAATATAGATATATTCAAATTATAATATGGGTTTCCTGGAACATCAAAATAAAAATTAGTCAATTTTATAAATGATACCCCAGAAACAATATATTTTCAAAAAATGTTCAAAATATTTTATGAAATAAATCACAAGTTACTAAATAGATGATCCTAAAATATTGTCACATAATATGATAATATTATCTGGTTATGTAGGAAGAAGAAATATTAAATAGATAGATAGTTTCTAAATTCTATAGAAACCAAAGTCCTTAATAAAAAAAATTGAACATTTTTTCTTCATCATGGTAAATTTTATATTTAGAAAAATATTTTTAAAATAAATCATTGGTTTTGATTAAATAAGAAATTATAATAAATCTTATAAATGGAATTTTTTCAATGAGACATTTATTGTTTCTAAATAAATATCATCATTAAAATGGAATCATCATAGTAGAAATATGTAAAAATAGTATGTTGTATCAAAGAATGAAATGAGTTTGAGTTATAATGACCCTTGATATTGTATTTTATTTCCATAAAGGTTATTTATCCTCTATAATGTTAAAAATAAACATCATAATTTCATATATCATGAAATTATAATTTTAATTTCAATTTCAATTTTTATTTAATGAAAAAACCGAACATGAATTATGTTATTTTTATCTCATTCTGGAATGAGGTTTAAAAATCAACCACAATATTTTTATTATTTAAAATGCAAATATAATGATCCATTATTTGATTATATGTTAAATATTTTTTTATATACTGAATAAATTCATTTAAAAATATTTTATATCATTTCCTAAGTGTTAGGGTTATGTTTTGTGAGAATGGAATCAATGTTGTCTTATTTCCATGATTTATTAGAATGATAATAACAATTCAGTAAAAAAGAATATACATAATATATGTTTCCTCAATCGTTTACCAATAATTAGCTGAACTTTTATATTTCAGTTGCACTAGTTTTCATGTTTCATTATTCAACAAGAAGGAATATAACGCCATATTTATTATGGGCAGTTATACCTACCCAAAAATAAAAAATGATTTTACTCTATTGGTGTATAAATTGAAAGAGGTGTTTTGTTTTGATCTAATATCAATATTAGAGATGTATTATTATATTTTTTCAATTTTTATATTATCTTGATTTATTTTATAGATATTTAGATAATCATTTAATAAAATTAATGAATATTATGAAATCATTGTGAAGGAGATAGTCCAAAGATAAGATTAATTGAAAGTCCTTTGTTTTTATAATTGGATGGGAATGAGTCTGTGTTATATCGTGAATGTTAAAATACATTATTAAAAAAAATTTGTATTAATATTAAAATTATTATGACATATATGAATTAATAAAATTAATAATATAAACTGAAGAATGAAATGAAACATTTTTTGTAACTCAATGATTCCATGGTATACACTGTGATATTGAAGATATTAGAATTATTTAATTAGAACATAGGATTTAAGAGAATAAGAGTAATTATTTTATATGATAATTGGAAAAATAACCAAGGAAACATCGAACTAGATGTTCTTGATTGAAATTATAAAATTTACACACTCTTATAATAGTGAAACCAATAAATTTTAATATTTTTTTAACTATTTCAATTAAATTTTTTATGTTGATCTGAAATAAATGTGCTTTATTTCTAAAATGGTTGTTAAAAAATCTACAAAGTCATTCTAAATTTATTTGCATAATTTTAACTGGTATATATCATTATGTTTTTTTATCTTTTAGCCACATATAATTATTATAGAAAACTAGTTTTACCTAATTGTGTTTATTTATTTCTAATAATTTAATGTATAAAAAAATTTAATTTGATCGAAAAATATTTGATTTTTTTTCAAATTTTTTTTCAATTCTTACTAAATTTTATTTTGAATTAATTAATTTAATGTATATATTTTTTGTGTGTGAATATATGAGTTTTTGTCTAATAAATATTGTTATGCATATATATTAATGATTTAAAATATTGTTATTAGAAAATTATATGTATTTATCTATAAATAATACAATATTCATTATTAAATTTATTTAAATTTAAATTGATTTTATATAGAAAATTATTATAATAAAATATTAATTAAAACATATTGGTTAATCTATTATAATAGTGAATAACATTGTTGTTCAAAATCCTATATTTATAACTAAAATTTAATTAATAATTATTAAATCGTAATAAATTTATAAGATCATATATACAAGAACATTATAAAATAATCTTCAATTGTCAATGAACATTTTTATTCACTATAAATAATTTAATGTGTAAAAACACATTTTTGTAAAATTTTATATGTTAATGAAAAAATATTTATTATTATAAATAAACAGTGTAATCCATTTAATCAAATTTAATTTCAAAAATTGTCGTTATTAAATTATAATTCAAAAAAATACATTAATAAACATCATCATTTCATTATGTTATTATCAATGAAATTATATAGTTGAAAATAGATTGCATTAAATCACTAAATATTTATTCAAAATATTGAACTTTTTTTAAAATTTAATATAGAATGTGAAATTTTAATAATAATAAATTATTATATATATTTTTATTTGAAATGGAAAGAAAGTCATTATATTTTTTCATAATTTATTATACTTATTTAAAATATGTGGTATTAAGAAAATAATTATTTACACTATTGTCATGAAAAATAATAAATTCTGAAATATATACAAAATAATTCTTACCAATATATAAAAATTTTAAATAAAAATACAATGATAATTTTTTCAGATTAATATTATTAATTTTTTATACCTAAAATTAAAATAAAATGATATAAGTCAATGAAAATAGAAATTCATAAGATATCATTTTCCTTATTGAAATTATACTATTCAAGTTGGTATTGTTTTTTAAAATGCTATGCATTGATTATATACTATTTATAAAATTCATTTTAACTAGAGGAATAATTATAATTTTTGGTTGAAAATATTTTTAATTTCTCAAAATCCCATTATTACATTTTTTGAAAAAACGACATTTTGGTCAATTTTTAACCTCACAATCAAATTCAAACATAAAAAACTGACATGAAATACTAATTTAATGTTAAAACATATGAAAATAGTGTGAAAAAACATATTCTAGTAGCATCGAGATCACCATAAAAAGAAATAGATAATCTTGATATCAGGATCTACCATTCAGGATTAAAAATTTAATTTAAAAAATTTAAATATGGTATTCTTGTATTTCCTTAGTAAGAAGAACAGATCTAAACACATGAAGAGTAGGACCCTTGATACAAAAACCAACTAAAATTCCCCTCTTTTCACTTTATCCACACTGATAATAGAACAAACATTAGTTGGAATCATAACTTCCACAAAAGAATCACAATCACCCTTTTCCAATATAAGTATTAGTAGAAGATTACAAAAACAAGTAAAAAACATCACAACACTGTGAGAATTACCAAATAATAATTGAAATCATCTTGAATATAAGGAAAAAATGGTGAATCGGTATCAATGGAGTCTAATAATGAATAATAAAACAAAAATCACATCTCCAGGAACACTATATCACTTTCACAAACACATCCCAAAACCAATATGGAAGTGATCTCAGCTAAAAGACATGGAAACGGAAATCGACATGAAATAATGAGAATCCTATGAGTATACATAAAATCTTTAACAATAAATGATGAATCCATCACCATCAATCTGATATAAAACATCATAATCAACCCAGAACTCCTCAAAAGAAGATATAACACCAATGTAAATTGACATCAATGGACTTGTGAAAAAACAATCTTCACATGGATAAAAAAATAAAAAAAGGAAACCATAGAATATATCATCCAAACCCAATTCCAAACCACCATATTTCTTTTGTGACATTCCATTATGGGTGTTTAGTGTGATGGTTCAGGTGAAAAGATTATAGTAGTGAGATTAATGACACTAAAAGAAATGGTGTTGCCACAAGAGATGACAATAGATAATAGAAGCAGTAGTATCAATGATGGAATGATGTCTAAGTAAAATATGTGTAGGGAAACTAACAAAAAAATAAAAATTCAAGAATGGTGAAATGAGATATGAAATATAGGGAGAAATGTGATGAAAAGAAATGAGAAGAATACATGAGCTTCACCATTCTAGGGGAGGAAGACTAGAATGTGAAAATTTATGCTCAAGAGAGAATGTGAGAAAATAATGGATCCTTGAAAAGACTTCATTCTAATTATTTAAATATTTAATTTTAATTTTTTGTTATAAATATATTTATTTTTATATGTCTCTTCATTCAGAAACCAATTTATTAAACTTCTTTTTTATGGATACCATATAATAATGTATGTTTCTCTATTCAATAATTGATGTAGTGAAATATATATAATGTCCATAAAAAATTTAGAAAGTATTGAATCAATAAATTTGAGAATGATAAATGAATTAAACCATATATATTTATTTACATGGAATACATCATTTCTTGGTATATTTATTTAATTACATCATCATTTTATAACATATATTTATCAATAATTATATTTGTTAATAAAACATTTACAAAATGGCTTATCATATTCCTAACCACCATATATCATCGATATTTGAAATCAATTGATTATACTTCAAATGAGGTATCATTTTAATATTTCACAAATTCTGGCCTTAATATATTTGATAGGACTGGAATATAGAATATAAAATGAAAAATATTGAAAAATATTATGTATGTGGGAGATGTATGACAATTATTGTCTTTATTTAAAAATATTTCAAAATTTATTACAATGTATTATACAGTATAAAACATATATGATCAATATTTCATAATTGGAAATTAAGAACAATACTAAAAACATAAAACAATAGATTTGAAAATGATGTTGAAAACAATGTTAACATTCTTATATTATTCTATCTTACTTAAAACTGTATGAGATAACATGGGATTATACATATGTAATGGGAGATCTATAATTAATAGTACATGAATAAATATAAAATAATATGAATATATAAAAACATTTTTGAAAAATTGAATAACAATATGAAATAAATGGAGCGAGAGTCATAAACAAGAACAATAAGGATTGATATTTCATGATAATCAATAATGCTATTGGAAAATATTTTAACAACAAAAAAACAGTAAATTATAAATAGAGGAAAAGGATAATTTCCATGAAATCATGATTTTAAATTTATTATAATGAATTAGGTTGGATCCTAATACATTCCATTGTATACAAGCTCAATAAAATGTCATCTAACACAATGGTTCACTATATAATTTTTGGTTCTCCCATCTTTTTCATTTCATTTTAATTATCTAGTATACCACACAGATCGTAAAACATGGACCAATTTATTATAACATCATATTCCCTAATAATGGATTGTTTAATTAGTAAATGTAATTTCAAAATAGAAGAATTATAATTTTACTAACGTGAACACCATTATATGTAAATGAAAATGGGTATTCACTATAATTTTTTTTGGAATGGAAAATAGTAGTAAAAATTTGGTATTATCAAAGGGGTGTACAAAATATCATTGGAGTGATTAATGATAGTGAAATATGTATATCATCATTTATATATAAAATGTAAAGCATGGTGGTTTTGGAAGAATCAATACCAACATTATTAAATGATGATAAATAATATATGATAATGAATATACTTGAATAATGGGGAGAAGGAGAGGATCCCATACTAAATATTGGAATTATAACATGTGTTCTTAAAGAATAATGGGAGAACATAATAAGAATGAATTAGGTATCTCATAATTTAGGAATAAAGTATATATTAATGGTGATATTTAAAAAATATCCAAATATGAAAAAATGTAAATTAAATGATATATCATAAATAGGGTATTGGAAAAAAACGTTAGTGGGAGATCCCATGTTAAATTTTGGAATGGTAATGGGTTTACATAATTGAAAATGGTAGGGATTAATTTGAGATAATGGGGTACGTCATAATCTATGAATCAAATTGGCCTTAAGGGGAATATGGATGAGTGTATCCTAATATTTGTTATTAGAAATAAAAGGAATAAAATGAAGAATAATGATGAATTTAAAAAATGAAAGTTGGATCCCTTACCATAATAGAGTGAATCAAAATTCTTTAGAGGGGCTTCTTGAGAGCATCTGGAAGATTGGGATGACTCTATAGAGAGTTGGTAAGAGTAAATACATGATACATGGTTTTTGAGTGATGGAAAAAGGGGGCTTGGGTGGGTCAATATTAGAGATTAGTGGGTAATTTAATGTAAATATTCAAAAAAGGGTCAGAATATATCTAATAAAATATCCAAAACAAAAATATTCACATAATATTCACATTTATTATATTTATTAGGGGTAGTTTTCATAATTAAACTTTTTCTTGGGTTGAACATTTTAAAATATTTCCCATTCTAATTTGAATATTATTCATATCTTTGAATACATAATTTTAATCATTAAAATACATTATAGTTTTTGGAAGATACATAATGTAATTAAAAATTTATATTTCAATCCCAAAATAATATTATATTAATTATATGATATATAATTGTGTATTTATAGTGTTTATGGTATTGATCAAATCAAATTTGTTCATTATGATGTCAAACACACACCAAATATTTATATTGCACTAATTTTTTATTTGATGTTTTAATTGTATCAAATAATTAGGAATAATTCACCGACCTAAAATCATGTAGATATGATTCAAAAAATAGTATTCGTTTTATCAAAATAAATTTTTTATATTGGAATTTTCAATTTAAATATAAGAATCATCATTTCTTGGTAAATGATTTTATTTTTCAAAATTAGTTTTAAAAACCTTTTAAAATTTACATTTTAATTTAAAAAAATTATAATAAAATTTATATTTAATAATTTTTTGATAATAATAATATGTCAATATAAAATATTTATTCAGAAATTCACTAATTCATCAAAATAAACTACTAAATTTGATTTGAATATTACCAAAAAATAAAATATATTCTTTCGTTTATGAAAGAATTTGTTATTTATAAATAAATAGATAACAAGTTGTTAATTATATTGTGAAACATAAATATTAAAATTATTAGGGTCATGATTCATATCTTTTAATAAAAAACACCCCCAGTGTACGGTTCTCTATATTGAGACTTTCACGCGGTTGCTTAGTACACATTATTTGGGTCCTGATTTGGATAATCATGATCTTTCCTAATATATGATTTATTTCATTCGTACTTTTTTGGATCTCAGCATGTTAATGGTTAAGGGAAAATCTTGGAGATGTTATCTTCCTTGTAAGCTTTGAAAAATGATCTTTATTAGGTATTATCCTACCCATTTATGGAATCAATTACTTTTTATGAATCAATTGGATTTATAAAATCAATACGTTTCAAAAAATAATATGATCACTATTCAAAAACTATATTGTCGATGGTAATAATACTTGGTGTACTTTTAAATGTGATAATATATAATAATATCAAATTTGTGACTGTATTTCCTGTATCCAAAAAAAATAAAAAATCATTTAATAAAACATTAATCAAAATATTATTTGTAATTTTTTTTTCATTGATATATTCCACCTTTTGAAATTTCTATCATAAAGTATTCAATTGACACGCTAAAACAAACAAGGGAGACTATATTTCATCAATTTCTGATGTTACCATATCACATCATTAAATGTATTGTTTAACCACAACCCCTAAACCATGTGCATTGTCTTATTTAATAGAACATTTCATATATGGTCCAAGATCATCCATGATTTATCCCCATAGAAATATCATTCTCCAGTGGTACCATAACTGGATTTAGTACTTGTGAGGGCCAATTATGTACATCCTAGAGGGTGGTATGTGGAACACATCATGTACTTGGGAGTGTTTTAATGTGAGTTCTATTAAATATACCACAATTTTAATGTCATCAAGAATCTAAATGGGGCCAATGTATCTTATACTACACATTTTAATCCTTCCAATTATAATAACATATTCAATAGTGATTTTAGGAGGAATTCCTTTTCTCCAACCTCAATATATACGTATCATCGATGATTGTAATCATATATCATTTTCATCCATGAAAATCCTTGATTTGAAGTAGAATACTCTTATCCTTATCCTCTATATCATCAACCATTTTAGTACATAGTAGTTTAAAATCACTAATATCATCCAAATAACAAGGTTTTATTCACTTATTAACATAAAAAGAATTATATGGATCCAGTTAGATTTTGGATTGAAAATATAATTTCATGAGAGCTCAGAAATAGAAATATGTTTATCCCATCCATTTTTTATGTCAATTGAGAATTATCTCAACATGCCATAGAATTTAAATAATATCACCTCATATTGACAATCAGTTTGAGGGTGATAAGACATGTTGAGTTTCAAAATAGTATTTAGAGCATGTTGGATACTCTTCCAAAACATGGAGGTAAATCTTTGATCTTGTTCAGATTAAATAGATTGTGTTTTCTGATGAAGTATCACCAATTCTCAATTTATTATACATACATGTTAGTCAAGTGATATGACCTATCCTGTTGTTTTAATTTGAATACTATTTATATGAATATCCACTAATGCCTATATATAATTATTTCATCTTGATGTCATTATAAGACTAGTGAAAATTTCCATGGTCAATTTTTACAACTTCCATGTACATATGGTAAATAATTTCGTCATCACCATGTATTTTTTATTTTTACCCTTTACATGATCGTAACAATGGCATCTTGATGTATATTCCATGATCTCAAAATTCATATTGTCCAACCAATATTGATATTGTACATCATGATACATATAATTTATTCATATAACGATGGATAGCGTATAACCATGTGAATAATCCTACAACTCATTTTATATCACAGGATTTTATGATACACATATTTGGGTCCTAAATCATTGGCCACCTTGTTCATCAACATTGACCATTTTAGATTTCCCTTTTTTATTGCTTATTTATTATTTTGAATTCCATTACTGTCTATTTGATCATTATTTATCTTCACTCTAATGGAATATTGAGTAATCATTTGCGGATGGATGTATTTTCTTTCATCCATTATGATTGAGAAATCCATATTTTTTTATATATTAAATGAACAAATCCATGTTAATTGTCATTAATGATAAAAATTCCTGATCTTTTCATAATATATCATATAAAACATTACTAGAATTCACAAAATGGTAATGGATTGAGAATTCATAGTTCTTGATCATATATAAACATCTTCATTGGTTTATATTCATTTTTTATTTTTAAATATATACTTTTGCAATTTTTTGATCCGTATATATTTCAAACTTCTCATTGAAGATACAACATTACATTATTTTAAAAACAAGTATTGATATATCTAATCATATATCTTATTTTTGGTAGTTTTATGAATTAAAAATGAATTTCCTTGATGAAAAGGATATCATATTGTCTTTATTAGTTAACACACTATCTAATCCCTTTTTTGAAGCGTTTTTCAATACAACAAAATGTTATCCACATATGGCTAGTGTGATTTCAGATGTTTTTGTAATCAACATAGTCAAATACCTGAAATAATATGCACATTAATCATTCCAATCAATCATGAATACCTACAGAGTTGTCATGGTCTGAGGGTTTGACAATAATGAAAAATTTATTACCAATTTAAGAAAATAACCTACTAATTAATGAAAAATATAGATATTACTCATATATGTTGTCATCATCTATTACTCAATGGATTATATTTTGGAAGGGTTCTTTTATATCCAATTCATTCTTATAGAATTACTCAATAATGAGACTTCCATCCATTAGAACTAAAATTATTTTTTTACTTTTCATAATTATTAGCCTTTCATAAGGCCATTAGGAATGTTCTCAGATGCTCATCTTGAATCTCCTAACATATAGTATATGTTTTCACAAGTGAATATCAGTGTATATTCCAATTTTATTTTCTAGATCTGTTCTATATAATAACCAATGAATATCAGTCAGGTTTAATTCTGTTTTCACTTACAATTATTTATCATTGAAATGAAATAAATTTCATATTCAATTTTTCTCTATCATAGGTTTAAATAGATTACAATTAAAAATTTCACTACATCACATTAAGGTTAATTTTTTTTTCTTTTTTGGATTTAGAAGGATTAGTAAAAAAATCCATTGAGCGTTAGTATTATATGAAAACAAAACTAGAGGATGTAGATGATCCCAACTATAAATAAATTAAATAGCACAAGGAATAAATTATCCTAATGAGTTTGAATGGTTCTCTCAGACTATCGGTAAGTTGGTGGATGATGAAAATTCTAAAAATTTGACACTGTACATAGCTTTGTCTAAATTAATTACGAGAACATAAATGAATACCTATTATCCCAAAAATATTTAATAGACTGTGTTACTCTATATATCCTTAAAAAAACTGAATGTTTTTTTTGTGAAAGATAATAAAGAGTTTAATATTCAATGATTTCAATAAAAATTTATGAATTAATGTGGTTATGAATGTTAAACCATATGGAATGCTTTTGTAAAAAAGTTTTTTAGACCAATGATTTAATCCATGGTGATGTTCTCTGATTTCCATAATTATTTTGAAAATGGTGGTAAAATCACATTTAATTACATATCTATAACTTTTCATACAATAAACTTTGTAGAAAAATATATGTTAAAAATTATATTTATTTATGAAATCCCAAAATTTATAAAAATTTATATATCTATAAATACTAATACTTTAATGATGAATACAGAAAAATGAAAAATTAATGTCATCAAATAAATCCTTGAAATCTCGTACGGGCATAACATGTAAGTGCCCAAAAATTTATCAATAGAAATCTTTTCTTTATTTTAATCTTTTTCTATAGTATAAAAGAACACAAAAAATCTTTTATAAACAATTAAAACATCATTCTCATAAATAATTAATGTAATGTGTAATATTTAAAGAAATTTAAGAAACCTATCCTGATAGAATAGTAACCTCACCCTTAGATATGTAACATTCCCATTAGAAATATAAATTCATCCATTATAATGGAAACCTCAACAATGAATTTATATATAATAAATTGGAGTCATATATATTATATGATGGTACAATTATAAAATAGTAATAGTAAAAAAGTCATTTAGAAATTATTAAATAACTCTACATATTTTCATGAAACAAAAATTTTTATATACAATTATATTATAAATATAATCAATTAGAATAAAACATATTTTCATTAAATATGATTATAAATAAATATTTTATTTTCCTATTATTAAAATATAAAATTAATGGGAACTCGATTAATTTTTCAAAGAATTATAAACTAATTAATAGTCTTAAAATTGATAATATCCAATAAAAAATGATTTTAATTAAAAAAACATATTCTCATATATAGGATTTTTTATTAAATTATGTTAATTTATAATTCTACTTCCATAATAATTTTTTGGAGGAATTTATTGGATTTATCTAAAATTGATTATTTTATATGAATATGGAAACAGTGTAACTTACTGTATTTTGTGGATAGATGAATCGTTGTATTATATAACATTCATATAAGATGTAAAACCTTATTCTAAAAAATATATATCTCTTTTTAATGTATTTAGTAATGGTAAAAGAATGTATTCATCACGAGGAGTGAAAATAAAAGATTATTACTTAATATAATTTAATGAACCCCTCTCCCACCACTATAAAGACAATCCATTGTCCTCATAAGTTCCAGGACATTAAGAATTTAAAATTTCTATACAATCCCTTTTTAAATCCCATCTCTCATATTGATTTTCCATTTGAGTAATATAATGGTCAAATCCCTAAGGTGGATCTCATGGAGTAGAGGTTCATGATTTTAGATCATCCATTTTATTTTAATTTATTTCAATGTTTTATTATTTTCAATTCTTCTCATCTCATGGAAAAAAAATTTTATAATAACTACATTATATTACATACAATATAATATTATTATTTTAATGTAATAATCCATCAAAATATATCTTATCATCACATCAATATTTTAAAAAACAAAACATCATCTGTTTGGTGTTGATTAATCACCATTGAGGTTGAAATTTTTTAATTTTCCATTAACACCTTCAATGAAATTCAATAAACAATTAATATTTATAGAATTATACTAATGTGTTTGATATAGAATTTATTTACTTTTTGAAAGTATCATATATAGATAATAATATATTATAAAACAGAACAAGTATATTGTCACTGAATGACGCCAAAATTAATCTATAAGACTATCATTAAAATTTTATCAAATAAATCATCCTCATATCTTGAAAAAATAACATTTGATATATATTAAATGTCAATATTATTATTATTGATAAATAATTTCAATTATGTATAATTATTATCATTTTACAAGATCGTCCATTCATGTGTACCATTGAACCGATCAAAAAATGAAGAAAAAGGCACTCATATACGATGAAATTGAAAACTATAACTCCTCAAAATTGTTATAAGGGAACTTAATAAAATTATAATGAATCAAATTCATGTAATAGTGTTTTTGGATTTATTATGTAATTTTTATTATGTTATTATCTATGTTATTCTTGTAAATAAATATTTAAAAAATAATTTAAGGGGGTTCTCAAGCTGAATATACTTTCATTGAGTTATTGATTACACATGAAAAATATTATTTTGAATGATATTTTTATATTAAAAAAAATATAATTTATTTTTTACCAATGATTATTATAATTGATATCCATGATTCAAATATGATTTTGTGACCTGAGAAATCATTTTCAAAAATAAATCATCTCTAAAAAATTCATATTTTTCTTAAATTTATCATGTTTCTTCTTCACAAATGATTTACGATTCTTATACCATGTATGTTATTAAAATTATAATTAGGAAAACCTAATTTTTTCAATAATATATTCTTTTTGAAATTAATATGTAACCAATTTCACTTATAAGTGTTATTTTAGGGAAAAGTTTTTTATTTTTTCTATGTGGCATGAATGGTTATGTAAATATGATGATGTGATAGGTGTGCCTGAAATTATTCATAGATACAATGCATTGGGTATTTTCATATACCTCATGATATAAAGTGATATATATATTAACTTGGTGATATATTTTTTTATATTGATGATGGTGTTATTATTATGCACATATGTTATGTTTGAAAATGATGGTAGTTGTATTCACAAATATGTGTGGAATTTTACAAATATGAAATGATTTTTTATTTTTATGAAATACTTGATTCCAAACATTTATGTAATTCTTCTTATCATGGTTATGATTATGATCCTATCATTATGTTATGATGATTATGACTATAGTCACCCATGTTATACTAATTCATGTTTTAATCAATCCCCTTTATGGGATTTAATCTCACCCCTTTATTTGACTGATATCATTAGGTGACTAAATATAATAAGGATTACATGATGTCCATAAAAAATATATATAAGTAGGAATTAAATTATTATTATGTTTTATTATTTAAATTTTATGTTTGGTCATAATTTTCCCTAATAAACTAATCCTTATGATATTGGTATTGTAACTCTATTTTGTTGTATACTATTAAAACAATATAATAATGATTTAATGAAATGTATGGTCACTATAATTCATATGACAAAATGTTTTAATTAATTATGGAATTATGAATAAATATCATTAATGGAATCCATGATAATGAGAATATATATATATATATAAATGATAAAATCATAGTATCTGAAAAATTCAAAAAATTCTAATCCAAAAAAAATTCTATAATAATAAAATAAATAATTGAATAAATAACTTATTAATGATTTCTGGAATTATTTTTTTGTTCAATCCTATGGTATTTTAAAAAATCATGTGAATGAGGATACACTTGTTACAAAATTCATTATAAGTACATTGATGTGATTTCCAGAATTTCAACCCTAATGTCATAGGGGGTGGAATTTAAAATATCATCAAAATACATACTATGTAATCTCATGGTATGGAAAAAAATAGAAAATGAGGAATTATAACCTTAATATAAGTGGTATAAAATAACTAATGAGTATTTTATGTGGTTATGATGATTGATGTTTACTAGATATTCTGATCTATTAGTCACTAAATTCTGCATCAATATAGTTGGGTTGATCTTTTCTGTGCTTCACTATTCTGAGATGGAGAATGTGACTTTTGTCCATTTAGTATTTTTATGGAGATATCAAATAGTTGTGGGAGATAATAAGAACACCAAAATAATGATGGAATTGAATATATATATTAGGAATACATTATGAAAATATTTCATAATAAGTACATCCCTCAAGATCTTAATATAATAATGGAGAGAGAATTCCTACAGATGATGAAAACGGATAGAGAATATGTCACATTTTTCAATGAAGATTTCAGTTTTCCAAAAAACTACACCTCAGGTTTATTTATTAACAATGATAGAAAAATATATATATACTTTATAGTTATGAATCCTCCCCTTAAAAAACCACTCTATATTCATGATATTGTGTGTTACAGAGAAGATATTTGATGTGATATCACTGTGGAGAGTGAGTTTAGAGGATGCTCCCATGGCTATGGATATAAGAAATGAAATATTACTATTCTACTATATAATCTAATTATAATGGTATAAATAATACTCAACAACTTACATGTCAAAAATGTTCAAATAAACCTGATGATAATTACATCAATGGTGGGGGGAAATGATTTAGTTGGGGAGATAAGGCCACCATGTACAAGAATGTCACAGAAAAAAGAAGAAAAATGATCTATTGGTTGTGGTAATGTTATAACCAAAAATGTTTTAATTCTAAATCATTAAGAAGGATTCGTAATATTAATTAAAGTACACGAAACCTCTACTCATTGATGGTAATCAGCATTAGGGGACAAATAATAAAAAATATAAACAATATATTTTTCAATCAATATGGTTGAGGTGGACCAAAAAAATATTAATGTTACATGTATTCTGGTTATTCATTCTAGGTCAGAGATTGTATTCATAGATTTTGGTACATTCATTATTTCATATCGTTATTCTCTAGTAGAGTAATTCAAACACCACCATAAAATATTGTTGTTGAGTTATCATTGTGATCAAAAAATGGGTAAATTTTTTAATAAAATTTATATAACTCAAACGTTTTTTATTTCTGTGGAATAATCCTCCCAGAAATTCTTGTCTAACATCCATTTGTTGGTATATTAGGCATGTATTGACACTCTCTATACAGATCTAACATCCACAATCTTGAAATGTAGAAATTCATCACATCCTACAGAATTCTAAAATTATATAAATGTGAATGAAAGAGGATGAATCTATTTCATAACCATTGTCTCTATTGGGAATATTATTTCATTTCGGACAGTCATATCATTCTCAAATGATTGAGACAATTGAGAGATCCATGATCAAAAACATACGAAATGTGAAGGACTACACTATTGTGTTTCATAAATAATTTCATGGACATTCTCTAAAATGAATGCTTATATTCTAAAATGATCTTATACATTAATAATTATCTATATAAAATACAGTTTATAGAATTTTCACCATTGAGTTAGAATAATTGATGATTATATTACAAGAAAATAGAGAAAAATGAATCAGTTTCTTGATTTCTTCACTGTGGGGTGTTCCAATCCTCTTCATTAAGAATAAGGATTAATTCATGCTCCACATCATTGAATATCATTATGAAAAAAATATAAAGAAAAATAAAATTTATCCCCTTCTATTAATATATGACTCATTTGATCAATTTCCTGGGGATAATTATTTCTATATGGTTGATACTCAGTTGGGATATCACTAATTAAATATGAATAAGGATTATTTTTCCAATACTGAGTTACAATGAGGAATGTAAACTATGTGTTCATAGTGATTCCTTATAGACATAATAATTATCCAAAAATATCTATGATCATAATGAGCGGATTCATTAAATAATACTTCAATAAATTTTCTGTAGTATTTATTGATGATATTTTAATATAAATTATAAGTATGGGAAACATGAGGATATTATTAATACAATGCTAATGACTTTATGAAGTGATAAAAATTTCTAAATTTTTTAATAAATAATATCATTGAATGGAGTTATTATAATTCTTTTTGGATTTAATCACAAGAAAATAAATATATGTCTACCCATAAATGACAATGGGAATCAAAGGGTATCCTAAGAAATAATATCTAACGATGATCTATAGTATCCATGGCCTAGATGGGTATTACTCAAGATTTGTGAAGAACATATCATGATGGTGAAACACAGTAATGATGTTGAATCGTATGGGAAAAAATATATCATGGACTATTGAATGATATTACAGTTTCAATGTGTTAAAAAAATCTTATCGCCACATATATTGTCCAACTTTAAACATGTGGGGATTCCATTTTGGTTGAAAGTGAATCCTACAATATTTTATGATCATAAATAATGATGATAATGATATATTGAAATCCTACGCATTTGGGTAGATTAAAAAAATTGATTAAAACTCTCCCATGAGATTTTTTGGAGGTTATTATATTGATATTCACATTGAAAATATGGAAAAATAATCTCTATGTTGAAAAGTGTGAAATATGTACTGATATTAAGGGTCATAAATATATATTTAAATAGAAGGATCTTAATATGAACCATTGAATATTGTTAAATCTCATCATGGATTAGTAATTATTAATCCACTTCTATCCTAGGAAAGAGAATAATGTGGTCAGTTCTCTATGTAAAACTGATCATGTAACATTATTAATGTTAAGAATTTATAAGGATCCAATAATTTATTATTTTAAAATTAATATAATTTTAATATTAAAATCTTATATAATTTTTTAATTTTTTTATCAACCATACATTTTTGAAAAAATTATTGATGCTCAATGAAATTATTTTTAATTTCAAAATAATGTGGAATTAATGAGAAAGTGGAAATAATAAAAGTTACAAATTATTTATGATTGATATGTAGGATATTTTGCTGGACTATGTGTACCATTAAATGTAATGATAATAACAGAGAATTTAAGTGACACAAAATTCCCAACATTATCTATTGACAAAGGGATGATAATGATGTGTCAAGATATTTGAGAGAAATGTTGGTTGTACAATACAAATAAGGAGATCACAAAATATACATGAATGTTAGTTTTATGTCAACAAGTGTTGGATTAAAAGAACAATAATATGGGGTTTATGAAATCATTAAACATAACATCATTGAAATGGGAAAACACCATCATAAATATTTCTCCAGACAACTGAACATATCTATATGAATCAATGATATATGGGTTTTTGTGGATCATTATATAAAGGTCGATAACAGTATCATAATTTTAGATGACATTACACTAGATAAACATGAAAATATATAAATATTAGGTGAGATAAGGTTTCATGAAGTTCCAATATCGATTCAATTTGACTGAGATTCACAATTCAGTTATAGTTTTTAGAGATGTCACCAACATACTCTAAATACTAAGATAAACATAATTGTTACTTATCATGACAAAAATAGAGGGAAATATATGTGATTATTTTCAAAATAGAAGAAATGTTGATAGCATGTTTTATATAATTCAATAGAGGGTGGGACTAACAACTAACATTGGTGGAGTTATCCTACAATAATATTTTTCACACGATGATCCAAATGGATCCCTACAAAGGCCATTGTGGGAATTTATGATGAACACCGACATTCATGGATGATGTTAGAGAAAATACGATACTCGGACTTGAAGTGGTAGAAAAAATGTGGTAGAAAGTGAAAACCATTCAGTAGGACATCATGAATTCATAATTTTGATACAATATCTTTGTAGAAAATTCTCAATGAGGAAAGGAGTATATGTATAGAGACATGGTATTCCTCTTCATATAAAAATTGTAGAGGATCATGTGATTTGTGAATAATGGAAATCTATATCCCATTTACATCATACTCTTAGTTATTATTGTTTATGTCAGAGTTGGGGCATATCAACTATAACATCCATCAACTTAGTTTCAAAAACATGTTGTATTCCTTATATCTCTTTTGTGGGAGTACATATAAAATCCATCAAATATATTGAATCCATAGGTGGTATTTTTGGATAATTATATCTCATATGAGGAGAATCCATTAATTTTATTATAAAAAAAATAGTGTTATATCAAACAAGACTACAAAAAAAGTAAATGTACTATAAAAAAACTATATATATGATGAGAAAACAAGGGAACAAAAGGATTTGAGGATGCAAAAATAACATCACTTCTAAATGGAAAACAAAATTTTGATTTCAATATTTCAAATGGGGTCATAATTGTTAAGACCCAAAATATTATCAATGAAATTGTTTCAATTATTAAAATAATTTTTTTAACAGAAAACACATATATTGTTACGACCCGTTCCCTGGGGCCCAAGCCGTGAATACCCCAAACCGGCCTTCCATAGGACTGGGGATGGAAACTTGTACTAGAACGGTGTATCCCTAAAATGCGAAGGAATTTACTTTAAACCTGTACAAACACATAGAGTAGAATTCAACAAGATGAAACCATGAAGTAAAATGTTGTAGTAAAAAGAGAGATGAAAGTAATGGGTCCAGAATACAATGACAACGGTAAAAGTACATGTACAACTGAAATGTACGATACAACTAAAAAATGTAAAAATGCTCCTGGGTTGTCCTCCATGTATCCTACCTAAAGGGTAGATACATGTGGACTCAACAACACTCTATGTCTGCCCATCTCCTCCGCATACCACCTAGTCCCGACTCCTTCAAATCTCGATCAAGGTTTTACTTCATCTTTACAAGACTCATCAATGTGTAGGTGATTCCTGTGCAGGGTTGAGTATAACAATACATAGTTGGGACCCCGAGACCACATAGTTCTCATAATATTCCACAATAGAAAACCACAATGAATGGCTCAAAAAAACATGAAGTAGTAAAAAATTCTATGTAGGTATATTCCCATACATATACCTATGATATCCGGATATACTTTTCTCACACATGAGGTAATAATATCACAAATGTAACACCATGAAGGTAAAACCACGAAGTTAAAAGTTCTACATAGGTAACAACGCAAAGATAACACCATGAAGGTAAATGTAAAACATAGGTAACACAATGAAGATATCACCATTATTGTAACATTACAACATAGGTATCGCTACAAAGACATGACCATGAAGGTAAAAGTACCACCCATGTATCACCATGAAGATATCACCACCAAGATAGAAGTACCACACATGTAAAATAATAAGGTTAAATAGAGTCTTAGATCAAACTAGGTTTTCAGTGATATATTGAAGTTCATATGATTAATGGTGAATCTGGATCATCTTATTCTATCAAGAGGCACAACTTCTGGCCATAGGGAGTCTGACCCACATAGGATCAATTGGTACTAACCCATTTAATGATACACACAAGATCCGACCCACCTAGAGTCGATAGGTACCAACCCCCACAGTGACCCATGAATGTTCTAACCCACACATGATCAATATGTGCTAAAAACACATGATTGCTGAGGGATGACCCACACTAGATCAGACCAAGACAAGATCGTTATGCACTGACCCACACTGGATCAATGAGCGCGGACCCACAGAGGATCTGACCCACACAAGATCTGTCTGCACTGACTCACAAATTATCACTGACCACTAACCTATATATGATATGTCTTCCAAACTCCTAGCCGATGGATTCCTCGCACTCAGTTCAGTCGAGTTACCTAGAACATTCTCTTTAGATATCGGTCGTACCATGACCTCTACTACGCTCCGAAAACGAGTAAACCAAAGGGCCACCATGTCATAAGGGTTCCAACATGACATACAGTGTGACAATCAGAAACTCATTCTGTGAGTTATAAGTTATTTATTTTTTAGGGAACTATTGGATTCAGACTCGATCCAAACCTTCCATACGCAAACATTCACCAAAAATAAAGAGGAGTATACCAAATGGACCCCATTGTTACAAGGATCCCATTTACATAGAAGGTTCTTCATATGGATGTCTAGTTCTCATGATATGGCCCATTAACTGTTTTGGACCCTGTGGGGCCCAGGTCTGATCCGACCCGATCAGACCGACCCAGCCCGTCCTGGTCTGGGATGGGCTTAGGTCCTGCCCTGCCGACAATGGGGGGTTGACATGCCCTTATAGGGATGCAAGGAAAAGGAGACATGAAACAGTTTCCTAGAGGTTTGTCCTAGACCATATTGGGTGGCCCGCAAGGGGAACCCACAAAGGACAGCCTGACCCATATAGGGCAGCCTACAACGGACGTCCAGCAATGGGTGGGCTGCAAGGATGGGTTGGCCACGTGAGGCGCAACCCTCAAGGGGGCCCTCCCTAACAACCATTGGGGGAGAGACCACCCGGTTTCCCTAATTTCCAAAACGTTGTTCGGTATTCTTCACAGTGGTAGTGCCACAAGGGACCACCAGGTGGCATGTAGGACCTACTAGAGCGGGTCATGTAGATTATTTTGCAGTAGGCCTGTTTATATGCCTACTTCTCCAATATTTCCTGATGATGTGCCGCTCTGCCATCTGTGGATGGCCATGGTGCTGTCCACCTTCCTCAGGTCTGTCACGACAGACGAGCCACGACCTGAGTCCTCTGGTGTTGCGCAGTTCACACCACCCTCTCCTTCGGTGACCGGTCGGTGTGTCGTCCGTCTCGTTGGACCACCACGTCTGATGAGCTGCATCATATTTCTCATCGAAAGCACACTATGGCACAGAACACTTCCTTTACAGCCATTCAGTAAAGTCCATTCTGTTGACTTCCATGGCTTTGTGTTGTAGCCTCCTCTTATGGTTGCATCAGCAAATGACTTCTTATTAGACGGTCATTGCTGTTGTGTTGGCTGTATTCCACGGATACCATAAAGGTGAAGTAATTTAGCGGAGGGTATGATCGTGGTTCGTTATTCTCACACCCTTTGCATTAGCTTATAACATGTGGGAGGATAATGGGATGAATAATTTCAACGGAAATAAACAAGAGTAAAAACTCCTATATCGTAAATCCATTGGATAATGTTTGATCATGACGGTGAGTTGTGTTTTTCATTCTCATAACAGGTTCCCAAAAATGCCTCTCATACGTCGTCATTCGATTCGTGGTTCAGTGTAACTCATCACCACCAGGCGGGATTGTCTTTTTCCTCTATGGGTTCAACATCATTACACTCCTTCAACACTTTCTTACATGGTGAAGCTGTGCCGACACCTCTCCCCATGCTCCAAATAATTAAGAAAGGGGTATGGTAAGTAACAATATGAGAAATTAATGTGGTCTCATTAATTTGGAACCTTTCTAATTCCCTAATTATACCATACATAAGATTTACATGTCAAGCCATTTATTGTATTGACTCAACGCGGGCCCCACACTCTCAATGTCCATTGGATGATAAGAATGAAAATAATATATTAAAATTATTTTATTTTATTTATTTTAAAAAGTCACGAAACATACCTATATCTCTAGACCATCTTTGGTCAGTGTAATGTCTCCTTTAAGAGAATCTCAGCACAATGGATTCAACGGTGCTATGAAAATTCAAAATTCCAGCACTGGTTCAAAAGTTAGGAGAAACCTCTCATCCGTTTACTGAACATACACTATGAAATGTTCATAAAATTATGAACCATAACCCTCGACTTGTTCCAATCAAAGTTACTATCCACCTTTGGATAACATTCCGTAACAAACTCAACGATACTCATAGATTTTCAATCCAAGATATCGTTTAGTTGTTATGGGTTTCTCAATAAAATAATTTTCACTAAATTATTTTATTTATAGCCAAAATTAACCTACACTGGTGGACCACCACAACCAATGTTAGTATCAAACTAAAGAATTCATACCTTCATGTGTTTAGTGATAGTCTCATATTTTAATCGAAGTCGCTGTTCGTGATATATAAGAATTTGAAAAATAAAATTACTTAATTTAATTATTTTATTTACGGTTATTACACTTTCAGGATTTCTCATAGGAGGCCTACGCTGACTAATCTTAAGTCACGCCAATGGAAAAACCACTATCATAAATGCAACAGTGCCCTCAAATTTCTAATCCGGGAAACTATTTAAGGGTTATTCCACTTTTTTAATAAAATGGATTATGAAAAACTAATTATATCTTAATAAAATTTTTATGGATCATTCCAAGATAGATGGGCCTCAAAATCACGAGCTGTTGGATTTTACGGTCTCAAAAAAATCTTTATAAATAAAAAAATTATATGGAAATTTGGGGACATTTCATTCTTCCCAACATAGGGAATTACATCCCAAAAATCCAAAAAAAAGGCAAATCAAACAAAATTGGGAATTGAGAATGAATATGGGCCTCCTAATCTCAGGTGCTCTCATGGAGGTCCCCGTGTTGCCACCAAACTCACACCAGAGGGATCGACCATCCATGAAAGACTACATCCTGTAGATCCCCTATATCCAATGGGATGTCCGTAAAAGTCACCCCATATTCAATGTATAAGTTGCCCTAGTCGATAATGTGTGATTGATCATGCACTAATCTCCTCAGCTGTGATACATGTAAAACATTATACACCTGGTGCATCTGTGAGGATAGAGATAGGTAGTACGCCACCTCGACCACTATGTTGAGAATCTAGAAATGTCTGGTTAACCTCAGAGATAACTTGTCACCCCAAAAAATATCTGCAAACCTCATCAAGATGTGGCCCATATGAATACATGGTCTCCCTCATCCTATAGGCATAAGACATCTACCGACTCTGTTCAATCATCACATGTGAAAAAATGAGTCATCAGGATATAAAAATTGTTACTACATCCTTCATCCCTTCCCACCAGTACTAATGCTGGAAGTCCCTGTACACCTTCACCACTCCAATATGTTCCTCTAAGGGGATGTATGGATCTCTTTAAACACCTCCCCTTGAAGTATCAGTTGTACCATTGTGTGTCCTATGATGTGGATGACGTTCTTCCGACCTTCATAAATTTTTCCATGAGAGAGTCTTAAGGATATCTAAGCACTTTGGGCTTCCCAGTCAATAAATATAGAATTCCCCCCCCCCCAAACTCGCTGATGAATTAGGGGAGTGACAGTCATAGACTAGAGGTATGTTGATCAATATTTATCCATGAAGTATATCCACAACACGACAGGAAACTCTGATGCCCCACTCAGCAGCTATTGACCAAACCTCTTGTTGTGTGCATCTGCTACCATGTTCTCCATCCAAGGAGTATAAAGTACCTCAATATCATAGTCCAAGAGAATCCCTAGCCATATTTGTTGTCTCAAAATCAGATTCTTCTTTAAGAAGATACAGATGAGACTCTTGTGATTAGAGTTAATAGTAATCCATTCACAAATTGGGCAGTGTCACCACATCTTCAGCCCAATGGCCACTAGTTTTATCTCAAGGTCATGGGTAGCATTGTTTGTATTCTCAATCTCTATCTCAACTCTTGAAAGATATACTGGAACTTATCCATCCATAGGAATGATTCCCCCTTTTTGTCAAAGTTGACAAGGGTACCTTTGCCCTAGAGATGTCTGCTTCAGATATCTGGTAGTACCTAGCCGAAGGATAATTCCCTCTCCCTTTGGGAGGTTAATCTGGGAATAATCTTTTGAAATGATTTCCCCATGCTCTTCCAGTCATTTTTTGAACTGGAAAATCAAGACTCATGATGGCACACGGGTAAGGCCAGCCGACTCAAAAGCGATCGGCTTCACACTCCTATGCATGAGTTTATCTTGTTCTACCTAGGATTCCTTTTTCACAGACCAAGTAAAACCCCATTGGAATGTTTATAATAAACCAAAAAAATATTTTCCTAATATAGTCAGTATGAGTTGAAATGTAGAGGTCCATTTCATACTCAAACTATCGTCGTAAGGCCTCGACACTGGGACCAAGAGATTCCAACAGAAACTCTCACCTCAAGGGTCATATCAAACTTTTGGCGTATGTGTGGTTATCTAGTTCCCACAAAGGTATATCTATACATTATGGTCAATTCAACAGTTTAACCGGAAACTCTACGTATTGGGAAAGGTTTTTGGAAAGTTCAAATTATTAGTTCCTATGACTATTAATAGTGTTTATAGTTGTAGAAAGAGACCATACCTCTAATCAATCTTGGATACCTTATGTCACACTCCTTGAAAATAATCAGAAACTCCCTTCCCCTAACCTAGAACTCCCTGTACGATGTAGGGACCACCTTTGTGTGGTGGTTGTAACATGTTGAAATTTACACTACCGCATGATCCTATCCTAACTCCACTTCCATGTCTGATGCCCTGCAGATTTATCTGTCCTTATCACTTCCTCTTCCTGAAACACTTAACACGCACAAGTCTCTGAGACATTCATCAGTTTCTTACTTTCTCACCTCTAACATTTACTGGTTATATCTGCTCCTACAAATTACATTCAACCACAAAGTTTCTCTCTAGCACCCTAACATAAATAGAAATGCATAGAGGAGTAGTGTTGGATCAGATGATCCAAAACACACTTCGCTCAGAGGTTCGGGTCCTGAATAACTGACTATAATGTATTCATCGAGTACATGGGATGGTAGGTACGCCTTAATGAATACTCATCTAACAACAAGTCTTCTTACTAATGCTTTAGAAGCTCTTTGGAACTCTCACCCCTTATATTTTTTTATGGTATGAGATACACTTAATTGGGGAAGGTTCTCAAGATTTTCCACATAATAATTCACTTATTTGGGAGATCATGGTAATCTAAAACAAATTATTGTACTGAAGAGCCATATAAAAGGCTCACAACCAAGACTACCATCTGATCAAATGGTTCCCCGGCTAGATAGAAATTCAGCCACCTCTTTATGACAGTCCTTAGCCACCTTTGATTTGGGAACGCCTCCGAACCTGAGGGGTATTGGAAGCTAACACAAGTGTAAGACATTAACCCTACATGTGTCCTCTACTAGTACCACTAGTTATATTTGTTGAATAATGGGCTGTAATATAGACATAACACTATTTAAAGGAACCATCCTGGGAAACGGTCCATGAATCAATGTCCCATCACCATGTTGACCATCCTCATAGTCACACACTGATAAAAACTAGTATCTAGGATCTCCATATTATCTATTAGTGTCTCAACTATGCAAAATACTCTCACCACAACCTCCATAAATTTCTCATATGTCTTTCCTTGGAACATCAGAGCACCCTCCCACTGAAACGCATGCAACATGCTCAGTCTGTGTGCACCCTCGACTGGTGGGGCTAGTGGAATCTGCTTCCCAACAAGTGGTGGTGCTACGGTTCCACCGCCCGACAGTGCTAACATCATAAGAGGACCTTTTATAGAATCCTCAACACTTGGTGGGCCGTCATCGTGTACTCTATCAGGAATCATGGATGGTAGTCTCTGTGGTGGAGTCCTAAATGAAACAGGTGAGACACGTTCAATATGTAATAACTAGCATGCTAACTCAAAGATATAAATAGGAAAAAAACATCCATATACACACACAATCAATTTTTTCATGAACTGATTCAGAAATCTATATTTAGGGTCATGGTGTATGGATATGTTGGCCTCCTCACAATCACTGGATTCCCGAAACAAAAACCACACTCATAACACTCAACACAATTGCCACATAGAAAAGATCTAAGTCCACGTTTTCCGGTAGAACTAACCTGCTTGGTTACCACATTGTCATGAACCATCCTCCGCGGCCTATGTCATGACTACCCCATGCCCTACTTCTATAGGCCAGGCGCTGAAGACTAGCATCAGAATGTTCTATCCCTTAAACTGGAGGTCATTGTTTTTAACCCAGTACAAACACATAGTGTAGAATGCACCATGATTAATCCTTGAAATAAACTACTGTACTGAAAACAGTTCTAAAGGTAGAGGGGAAGGAATACAAGGCCAACTGTAAAAGAAAAATTAATATTGGAAGGTACAGTAAAACTAAAAATTAGAAAACAAATATTTTTTCGCCCTTCGAGAATCCTACATGAAGGGTAGGTACAGATAACCTCTACAACACTTCACCTCCACATGTCTCCTCTGCGTTCCACCTGGTCTCGGCTCCCTCAAATTTTGTTCAATGTAGTACGTCTTATGCACAAGACAAATCAAGGTGTGGGTGAATCCCATTAAGGGGTTATTATAACGATACTCAGTAAGGCCCATGAGACCCTGTAGATCTCCTAAAGTTCCATGAAGGAAAAACCAAAAATCATGTCTCAATCACAAAGCATGAAGAACTCAACAACTCTACTTATGTAAATGCCCATACATATACCTATGTTATCAATATATAATCATATCATACATGATGGAAGAATATCCTAATGGTAACACCACAATGGTAACATCACAAGCATAAACGTACCCCTTAGGTAACACTGTGAAGGTAACAACACGAAGGTAAAAGTACCACACCGGTAACACCACGATGATATCACCACGAAGGTTACAGTACCACATATGTATCATAACGAATATATCACCGGGAATGTAAAAGTACCATACATGTATCACCACGAAGATATCAACATAAATAAAACAATACCACACAAGTAAAAGACATAGTAAAATTAGTGTATCATCTCAAACTAGGTTTTCAGTAATGTATAGAAGTACATATGATTATTCGTGAACCTAGATCATCATATTCTGTCAAGAAGAACTACTTCTGATCATACAGAGTCTAACCCACACATGATCAATAGGTACTAACCCCCTCAAGGATCCACACAGGATATGACCTAGCCAAAGTTCATATGTACTAACCCACACAATGTCCCACACAGGATCAGATTCACACAAGATTGGTATACACTGACCCAAATATGATTGTTCAGCGATGACCCAAACAGGATCTAACCCACACAGGATCAGTATGTTCTAACCCACATTGTATCATTGAGAGATAAACTACATTGGATCTGACCCACATAGGATTGGTATGTTCTGAACCACACATGATCGGTATGTGCTAACCCACACTAGATCGCTGAGCACTGACCTCTGTATGATATGTGTCCAACCTAAACCTCACGGCCAGCCATTGGTTTCCTCGCACCTAGTTTACTCGAGTACGATAGAAACTATCCTCGAGATATCGGTCGTACCTCCACAACCACAATGATCCACAATGGGGTAACCCAATGTACTTCCTTGTCATAAGGGTTCTAACGCGATAGATAGTGCGCCAATCGGATGCCCGGTCTATGAGTTATAAGTGTTCTAGTTTCGAGGGCCCGTTTGGATTCAAATTTAATTCAACCTGGAAATACACCAACTAAATCCAAAACTAAGGAAGATTATTCCCAATGGACATACATGATCCAAGGATCCCAATGCCACAAATGGTTCTTCCAATGGACATCATGTTCTCATGATATGACCCTTCAGGTGTTTTTGGGCCCGGTTGGCCTCGTTCCTGTCGGTCCCAATTGAACTTACCTAGCCCGACCTAGTCTGAGATGGGCCTAGGTTTATGCTAACCTTCTAGTGGGGATTGATACAAATTATGGCCCACACGGGCAGCCCGACCCATATAGGGTGACCCATAAAGGGCTGCCCGACCCGTATAGGGCGACCCATATAGAGTGGCCCGTATAGTGCAGCCCATCCCATATAGGGTGGACCCCAAATGGAGGACCATACCATATAGGGTGAACCAGCCCTTGGGGATGGCATCCCAGCCATGGGGAGTATGGCCAGCTGGGCATGCACCCCGATTGTGTGAGGTGAGACCAGTAAGGGGGTCCGCCCTAACCGCCATCGGGTGAGCGAACCCCGATTTTCCCAAAATGGCCAAAGGCTGTTAGGTATTCTTCGCAACGGTGGTGCCAAGTGGCACTGCCTGGTGGAAAGTGGGTCCCAATTGAGTGGTACATTCTTATTCCATCGCGGCTGGCAGGTGTGTCAGCCGACTTCTCCAGCGGCACGCGATGGGGCATTGCTCCACCACCCGCGGCCGACTGGGGTGCCGACGGCCTTCCTCTAGTCCACTACGACTGATGAGTCGGGGCCCGAGTCCTACGGCGGCTCCCTAGTTGCACCACCCTCTCCTTCTACACCAATTAATTAATTTTACTTTCTCCTACAACCGTTTCAGCTAATGATTCATGACCACTTTCTCATCGGCAGCGTGCGCTGGCGCATTGCACATCCACTGCTTCTGACCAGTGGAGGCCATTCTGTTGACCACTGTGGATTTGGTCCACAACCTCCTCATACAGAGTGTCATGACCCGCCTTCACCAAAAGGAGGGAACGGTCAGCAGATTTCCAGGCCCTTCCTTCTTTAAGATGAAGGAGAGATAATGACCCTCGAAACCCATCTTTAATAGGTCCTAGAGTGGCAACTAGCACCAAGGGTATTGAAAATTCTCACAAATTGAAGGAATTACCTTTTTTTAATTTTATAGGATCGAGAGATATGGAGAAAGAAACCCAACAACACCAAGGCAGAAGAAAAGTAATGCCAAAAGTAAACCATTCCCACATGCATGTTTCAAAATTAAATGCCACAAGGTGCAAGAGGTGACCACAAGGTAAGTACCAAAACAGAAAAGAAACAATAACTGCAACTGCTCCAAAGGTCCGAGCTATCCGAGCTAGTAAGTTCCCGCATGATCCCCGAAGTCCTCATGGAATCCTGAAAGCAGTTTTGTATACGTAGGCTGAGCATACAAGTACACTCAGTAGGGAAAACTAGAGACTCTAATTCACAAGTGGGGGAACGTGCTAAAGTCCCGTGAGAAAAGAGTAAACCAAACACCTATTATGGTAAAATATCCACCCCAGGACTCACCAAGGCACACTCCCCAAATAGCGCATGTCAAGTAATATATATAATCAGAGCACATCAATGTTTGGGTACCTCGCGCCACATTCCCACTGGTTATTGAGACATCATATGCATCGGACCAATCCCGCCATTCTCACCGCAGTCCCACTTCCACACCCGCCCGCACACACCTGGGCCTCAACTGCACGCAGTCCCACTGCTGAATCCTGCCCTCACACACCTGGGCCACAACTATCACACGTAACCATGCCTGCAAACACATAGGCCAGAACAACCACCACCACACCCGAAAACACCTGGGCCTCATCCCTAAGACACTTGGGAAACCACCTGTCGCACACACCTGGACAACCACCAAACCACCCCGCCCGAAGGTTGTTGGGCTAATAATGGAACTCAGGCCATCACAGCCTGCCTGAAGATACATGGGATATCCGGGAAAGGGAGCAGAAAAGGAGCTAATAACCAGCCACTATGAATAGTGTTGGGAAAAACACCCTCCCCCATGAAATGGGGGTGTTCGGCACTAGGTGCTCAACTAGGGTGGGGCGTGAATAAGAAACACAAAACTACAAACATAGATATCGGTAAAAAGCACTCACCCAAGTCTAGGTTTTTCGAACTGGCCTACGAAACACAACACCACTATATCTGAGTCACAAGTCACGACTCTCGCCAACAAAACCCATCATCCCATTCTTGTTTCATGTTCAGTAATAATGTTTGAGTTTAAGCACTACTGGGCAACAAGTAGGCATAAGAATAAGTCCAGAAATGTAAACAGTCATGCAACAACCAAACCATCAACACCTGGTTCTCAACAACAGAGGATTCCACCCCAAATTGTGATATGAACAAGTAACCACCCGGATTTAAAACTCATAACCACCGAATCCATACCAACAGGAGATCACATCCCCCAAAAACACAAAACCACAGAGGGTATAATAGAATAGGGGATCCCATCCCCTCCCACATCTCTAGAAATCAGCTTTAAGGGAAAACAACCAACCACCACCACCAGCACAAGTAGGGCCTTGCATGTATTTTTTAGATATAAACGACTTAACACACTCCATGATTCATATTCCCATGTGTTCTAACCGGGAGTTATCACTGAAGGGTTGATCCTGGTGCTTTCAATTTATTCAGCCGAAAATACGTGGTTAACCAATTCACTTTTCCCAGCAGAAGCTTACAACCACAAACATGCCTTTTAAAACATCAGCAGGGTTCATTAGTTCACAAACAATGACCACCAATGGCCTCTATTTTCAGAAGGCATAAGCCAGCAAAACTCAACATGATGGTAATAAAAGAAACATCATCAATGTAGAAGACAGTTTCAACGATCACATCCCCCCTCCATTCTTTATAGAATTCGTTAGTTATCTTTAATTAGGTCTGGTTTATCCAATTCTACAGAAACAAAAGCACGCCCACCCCGTATGATACACAAAAGAGAGAGACGAAGGAAACATTCCATACTTGTTGATATATGATCGACGTTTAGGCCAGGGGCAAGGAACATTACGGATAATGATGCGGCCGTCCCAATGCACTAGAGGCAGTTTGTGAAAAGTCACTATTGCGGAAGGGAGAAACCATTTATAACCCTTAGTTTATAAGATCTGAGGACGGTTGAGGTGAAAACGCAAAACCTCGTAAGGCGCGGGGGGGGGGGGGTCGTGGGTTGAACACGCGGCTCCACTCGTCAGAAAAGGGGGTCAGGTAGTTTCAGCCGACTCATGAATTGATTAAGTATTTAATTAAAACTCTTATGTAGGTTACGAGTCACTAAAAAAGGTTTAAGAAGTCAGAATAGGGTTTAAAAACCCTATTTGCGCAAACGAGCGCTACTGGGAACAACTTGACAAGGCTGGGTGACGCCGATCGATCTCACCGACCCGTCTCACCGATCGGTCTCACCGACCACTCTCACTGATCGGTCTCACCGATCGGTCTCGCCGATCTGTCTCGCCGATCTGTCTCACCGATCGGTCTCCTCGATCGGTCTCCCGGATCGGTCTCACCGATCGGTCTCACCGATCGGTCTTGTCGATCGGTCTCACTGAGACGCCACTCCTTTAGGACCTGGATTTTGGAAAAGGGAAGAACCAAGAGAGTCTGGGTCATCACATCAGATACCTCTCAAACTATTCTCATCCTCGAGAATTCAAACAACCCAGAAGGGGAGGGCGGGTCTGAACAACCACCTCGAAGGATACCTCTCAAGAGTGAACCTCATCGTTAACTAAGAACACTTCCTGCCACGTTCTTGGGTATTCTGTCACGACCCAAGCAACATACCATGCCAAACTGCCCGGGCATGTGGTTTGGGGAGTCTCCCCCCCCCCATGTCAAGATATTATCCGCTTTGGGCGGCACTGGCTCACCCGCACGGGTTTAATCGCATCCATCTTAATGCATCTTGATTAGGGGTCGAGTTCTCTCCTTCCCCAATGTCGGGGCTTTTACACACAAATAGAGGAAAGAAAACCAGAACATTTCATGGCCAAAAGACAAAACATTCCACCACAATAGGTACAACAAGGAACAAAACTCAAAACAACTCTGGGTACTAGGTACGCATCTATGTTTCCCTCTCCCACGTAATCTCCTCAAGCCCACCATGTCTCCACAACACACGAACCAAGGGGATGGTCCCCCGTGAAGCACCTTTTCTTTGTGATCCTCGATCACCACTGGTCTCTCCACAAAGGTCACGTCGTCCTCAATGTCCAGCTCGCCCCAATCAAGGACGTGCGAATCGTCGTGCACATACCGACGGAGCTGGGACACATAAAGACATCATGTATCCTTAGTAGCGGCGGTGGCAACGCTAGCTGGTATGCCACATCGCCGACCCACCGCAACACTTGGAAGGTTCCGATGAACCTAGTGGAATGCTTACTCCCATTGTCGAACCTCCGCTGCCCACATCGAGGGGAGACCTTCAGGAACACGTAGTCCCCAACCTAAAACTCCAAGGGCCTCCTCCAGGTATCAGCATACGACTTCTGTCGGTCCTGGGCTGCCTTCATCCTTTCCCGTATGAGCTGAACCTTCTCTGTCGTGTTCTGCACCACCTATGGACGAAGGATGCCAGCTTCCCCTACTTCGGTCCAACACACAGGCGAACATCATGGCCTCCCGTACAAAGCCTCAAACGGGGCCATGCCAATGGTAGAGTGGTAGATATTATTGTAGGAAAACTCTACCAAAGGCAAGTATTGCACCCATGAGCCTCCTGAGTCCCGAACACATGCTCGCAGCATATCCTCCATGGTCTGGATGGTGCGCTCCATTTTTCCATCTTTCTAGGGATGGAAAGCTGTGCTAAGGCATAACTGGGTGCCAAACGCATGCTGCAATCCTCTCCAGACCCGCGAGGTAAACCGTGAATCCCTATCCGATAATATAGACCTTGGAACTCCATGCAACAACACCACCTCATCCACGTACTTTCGTGCCAAAGCATCCACATCACTCGACTCCCTGATCGCCAGAAAGTGAGCCGATTTTGTTAACCTGTCCACTACCACCCAGATGGTGTCATATCCTCCTTGGGCCTTGGGTAGTACCGTAACTAAATCCATTGAGATGTCATCCCACTTCCACTCGGGGACACCTAGGAGCGGTAGTAGGCCGCCTGGAACTCGGTGTTCAGCCTTCACTTGCTGACACACTAGGCACTTGGCCACAAACTCTGCCACCGCTCGCTTAACTCTGGGCCACCAAAACTGCCTCTTCAAACCCTGGTACATCTTGGAAACTCCAGGGTGTACCACCAAGGGTGAGTTGTGGAACTCACTGGGAACCCTGTCGTGCATCGTCTCTGGTACAAACAACCTTCCCTGGAAAAGCGTCTAGTTCTGACCATCCTCCGTCCATCCTTCCGGAGCATTTCCCAGGTCAACTTGGTCATGCATCACTTCTCACTCTAGGTCTCCCCACTGAGACTCTTCCACCTGCTGAAACATGGATGTATGCACTGTCATCTGATATAGGTAGCCTATGCCGCTATCCATCATCGCATCCAGGTGTAAGGCAGCCAACTCTTCCATTTCCTTCCAGGCATTCGCCGACTCTCGGACCGGATCCTTCTGCGTCCTCCTACTCAAAGCATCAGCCACCACATTTCCCATGCCCTTAGTATAAGAGATCTCGAAGTCGTAATCCTAGAAGAACTCCACCCATCTCCACTATCACATGTTTAAGTCCCACTGGGAGAAGATATACCTCAAGCTTTTGTGATCTGTAAAGACCACAAAGCGTTCCCCAATGAGGTAGTGCCGACAAAACATTAGCGCAAAAAATGACTGCAGCAAGCTCCAGGTCATGGGTGGCGTAATTATGCTCATGGGAACATAGCTGCCTGGACCAATAAGAGATCACCCCTGGTCGCTGCATCAACACGCACCCCAGGCCCTGTCCTTAAGCATCACAGAACACCTCATAAGCCGCCCCTTCATTTGGTAATCTCAGCACTATGGCACTGACCAACTTCTCCTTCAGATAGTTGAAAGCTAAATGGAACTGCTCACTCCATACGAAAGCCTGGTCTTTCTTGGTCAGGTCCATCAAAGGGGCTGCTACTCGGGAGAAGTTGGGTACGAATCTCCGGAAGTAACCTGCCAGCCCGTGGAAACTTCGGAATTCTGCCACATTCTTGGGTGCTGCCTAAGAAACAACTACCTCAACCTTTGATGGGTCGACCGCTATCCCCTGCTCAGACACTACGTGCCCGAGGAAGTGCACTTCTTGTGTCCAGAACATGCATTTTGACAACTTCCCATATAGCTGGTGCTGTCGGAGGACCTCCAAAACTATCCTCAGGTGCTCTGTATGGTCCTCCTCTGATCTAGAGTAGACCAGGATGTCGTCGATGAACACAACTGCGAACCGATCCAGGTACTCCCAGAAGATGGAGTTCATAATCCCCATGAACACAGCCAGGGCGTTCATGAAACTGAAGGGCATGACTACAAACTCGAAGTGTCCATAACTGCACCTGAACGCTGTCTTCGAGATGTCGCTCTCTTTCACCCTCAGCTGGTGGTACCCAGACCACAGTTCGATCTTCAAGAACCATCCTGCCCCTTTTAGCTGGTCAAAAATATCTTCTATCCTTGGAAGAGGGTAGCGATTCTTGATCGTCACCTGATTCAACCTCCTGTAGTCTATGCACAGCATAAGACCTCCATCTGCCTTCTTTGAAAACAAGACCGGAGCACCCCACGGTTATGCACTCAAAAGAACATAACCCCTATTCATCATATCGTCAATCTATATCCACAACTCCCGTAGAATCGAATGTGCTATCCAGTAAGGAGCCATCGAGATTGGAAGAGCGTCAGGCTGCAAGTCTATCCCGAACACGATATCACGTCTAGGGGGTAGAGTCATCACCTCCTCAGGAAGGATGTCCATAATCCCACGGATGATCTCTGGCACTTCCACCATTTCTGCATCTACTGATTCTACCGTTAGCTCGGTAAACAAGGAGAGGAGAGGTTCCTCTCTCCTGTTTCCCTTCGGACTGCTCCGCTCGCCGGTGAAGGTAACACGCCGGCTATCCAAGTCTGAGAACACCACCCTTCTTCGAAAACAGTCAATGATGGCGCACACATAAAATAGCCAGTCGATGCCTAGGATGACATCGTATGGCTGAATCTGTAGCAGAAGAAGATCGTGAACTGACTGATGTGGCCCTATCATCAGTCTACATCCCCGAAAAACAAAAAACATGTCGGTCTGACCTCCAACTGGTGTGCTCAACACTAGAGGGACTGGAAGTCTCTCGGCATATAGACCCATGGCACGGTCTAGAATGGGTTCAACGAAGGAGTGAGAAGCTCCGGTATCGAACAAAGCATAAGCAAGAGTGCTAAACAGACTGATCGTACCTCGAACAACCTCTTGCCCTACTGGGACTGCTGCCTATGCAGCGTGCAACTGTCCATGCCTAGCTCCCCTGCCCCTCGGCTGTCGGCCAGCTCCCCAACCATGCCCTGGTCGAGGTCCCTGTGGAGCGCCCTGAGGTCGGCTTCCTCCTACGTCTGCCCACGGAGGAGCGGGAGCTCGCTGTCCCTACTGCTACTGCTAGAAAGGCCTGGCTGGAAGCTGCTACTATGGCAGGTGTTGGGGCAGACTGCCACTGCTGTATTGCACCATGTCTGGGCACTGACTCCAGAGATGACCAGGGCTCCAAAAGATGAAGCACCGCGGTCTCGGACCCATAGGAAAAGGGCGAGGGCCGGGGGATCGAAACTGAAACTACTGCAGCCTGCTCCCTGTGGGTCGGAACCTAGAGGGTCCTGACGCTGGAGGCCTGGTGCTGACAACCTTCACCATCGATGGTGCCAGGTGGATCCCCTCTCGTGAAACTCCTCCTAGAGCATGCATCTGCTCCACCACTTCGGCCTTCTTCTGGACCTCCAAGTACGTAGGCAGGGTAAAGGGGGTAACAACTTACTGGGGGGAGGGTCGGAGTGCCTCCTCCAAATGTCTTGCCCGAGACTCCTTGTCGGGAAAGAGGTCCAGAGAAAAAAATAAGAGGTCCTTGAACTTGATCCCTAGCTCACTCACAAACATACTCCCTGCTGTAGGGAGAGTAGATCCTGCCTCTTTTCTGCCTTCACCGTCATGGAGAGGAATTCCACCCGGAACTCCTTCTAGAAATCCACCAAAGCCACCTCAGACACTCTCCTCTCCCCCAGGTAAAGAATCCACCACTGACGTGCCGCTCCCCGCATCTGGATAATGTCCAGGGGAACCCAGTACTCGATCGGGGCCCGAATCAGGCCGAAGGATATAACTAGCTCCACTAGCCAGCCTTCCGTATTCATGTCGGAGGTGCTGTCCTCATACTTCTCGAGGGCCTGTCACTGGAAGGCTTGAAGAGTCTTCTGCCACTGGCCGTCCTCTTCCTCTCGATCAACTTTCTTCCGATTGGCCAAAGTAGTCTCTGAGGCCTAGATCGCCTGTACCACATGTGGTCGCCTTCTAGGTGCCATAGCTGCAAGGTAAACAAGGAATTCCTATGTCCAAGTATTGAAAAATATTTTTCTTAAAATTTCTTAAAATTAAATTTATTCTTAATCCCCAATACATCCCCGAAACACAATAACACAAGTCATTATGATTCATGTACCTTTCCTAGGGTCTCTACCCTGTAATCAGTGTGGCCTCACTTGGTCGTTCGGTAGGTCTAGAGTCCTTGCATCAGATCACGGGGGCCCTAAAATCCCGTGTCCTAGCCGGTCTTCCCTAGAAGAATTCACACGCCAAGATCACCCAACACTGTTGCCTTACCATCCCATGAAATCCTCACTATGACTAACTCCAGACTCTATCCTATTTCTCAACCACTGCCTCTGATACCATTCTGTCATGACCCACCTTCACCAAAAAGTGGGAAGGGTCAGCAGATTTCGAGGCCCTTCCTTCTTTAAGTTGAAGGAGAGATAACGACCCCCGAAACCCACCTTCAATAGGTCCCGGAGTGGCGACTAGCACCAAGGGTATAGAAAATTCTCGCAAATGGAAGGAATTAACCTTTTTTTCATTCTATAGGATAGAGAGATAATGAGAAGGAATCCCAACAACACCAAGGCAGAAGAAAAGTAAAGCCAAAAGTAAACCATTCCCATATGCATTTTTCAAATGTAAAATCCACAAGGTGCAAGAGGTGACCATTTGGTAAGTACCAAAAAGGAAAACAAACAACAACTTCAACTGCTCCAATGGTCTGAGCCGTCCGAGCTAGTACCGTCCCGGGTGATCCCTGAAGTCCTCCTGGAAACCTGAAAGCAGTTTTGTATACATAGGGTGAGCATAAAAGTACACTCAGTAGGGAAACCAAAGACTCTCATGCACAAGTGGGGAACATGCAAAAGTCCTGTGAGAAAAGAGTAAACCAAACACCTATCATGGTAAACTATCCACCCTAGGCCTCACCAAGGCACACTCACCAAATAGCGCATGTCAAGTAATATATATTACTAGAGCACTTCGATGTTTGGGTACCCCGCTCCACATTCCCACTGGTTATTGAGACATCCTACGCATCGGACCAATCCTGCCATTCTCACCACAGTCCCATTGCCACACCCGCCCGCACACACCTGGGCCGCAACCACATGCAGTCCCACTGCCGAAATCCCACCTGCACACACCAAGGCCTCAACCGCATGCAGTCCCACTGCTGAATCCCGCCCACACACACCTGGGCCACAACTGTCACATGTAACCATGCCTGCAAACACCTAGGCCAGAACAACCACCACCACGCCCAAAAACACCTAAGCCTCATCCCAAAGACACTTGGGAAACCACCTGCCGCACACACCTGGCCAACCACCACACCACCCCGCCCGAAGGTTCTTGGGCTAATAATGGACCTCAGGCCATCACAGCCTGCCCGAAGATACTTGGGCTATTCAGGAAAGGGAGAAGAAAAGGAGCTAATAACCATCCACTAAGAATAGTGTTGGGAAAAACACCCTCCCCCATGAAATGGGGGTGTTCGGAACTAGGTTCTCAACTTGGGGGGGGGGGGGGGCGAATAAGAAACACAAAAATACAAGTATAGATATAGGTAACAGGCACTCACCGAAGTCTAGGTTTTTCTAACCGACCTACGGAACACAACACCACTATATCTGTGTCACAAGTCACGACTCTCGCCAAAAAAACCCATCATCCCATTATTGATTCATGTTCAGTTATAATGTTTGAGTTTAAGCACTACTGGCCAATGAGTAGGCATAAGCATAAGTCCAGAAAAGTAAACAGTCAAGAAACAACCAAAACATCCACACCTGGTTCTCAACGACAGAGGATTCCACCCCAAATTGTGATATGAACAAGTAACCACTCGGATTTAAAACTCACAACCACTGAATCCATACCAACAGAAGATCCCATCCCCCAAAACCACACAACCACCGAGGGTGTAAAAGAACATTGGATCCCATCCCCTCCCACATCTTAAGAAATTGGCCTGAAGGGAAATCAACCAACCACCACCACCAACACAAGCAGGACCTTGCATGTATTTTTCATATTTAAACGACTTAAAAAACTCCATGATTCATATTCCCGTGTGTTATAACCAGGAGATATCACCGAAGGGTTGATCCTGGTGATTTCAATTTATTCAGCCGAAAATACGTGGTTAACCAATTAACTTTTCACAGAAGAAACTTACAACCACAAACAGGCCTTTCAAAACATCAGCAGGGTTCATTAGTGCAAAAAACAATGACCACCAACAGCCTCGGTTTTCAGAAGGCATAAGCTAGCACAACTCAATAGGATGACCATAAAAGAAACAACATCAAAGTATAAGACATCATCAACGATCACAGCCCCCCTCATTTCTTTATAGAATTCGTTCGTTATCTTTAATTGGGTCTGGTTTATCCAATTCTATAGAAACAAAAGCACGCCCACCCCGTATGATACGCAAAAGAGAGAGACAAAGGAGAAATTCCCTACTTGATGATAGATGATCGACGATTAGGCTGGGGGTGAGGAACTTTATGGATAACGATGCAGCGGGCCCGATGCACTGGAGGTTGTTTGTGAAAAGTCATGATCGAGGACGGGAGAAACCACGGCTAACCCTTAGTTTATAAGAGCCGGGGACAGTTGAGGTGAAAACGCAAAACCGCGTAAGGTGCGGGGGGGGGGGGGTCATGGGTTGAACACGTGGCTCCACTCGACACAAAAGGGGGTCGGGTAGTTTAAGCCGTCTCATGAATTGATTAAGTATTTAATTAAAACTCGTATGCACATTACGGGTCCCTAAAACAGGTTTAACAAGTCAGAATAGGGTTTAAAAACCCTATTTGCACAAAGGAGCACTACTGGGAACAACATGATAAGGCCGGGTGATGCCGATCAGTCTCACCAACCGGTCTCATGATCGGTCTCACCGATCGGTCTCACTAATCATTCTCACCGAGACGCCACTCCTTTAGGACCCGGATTTTGGCAAAGGGATGAACCAAGAGAGTCTGGGTCATCACATGGAGTACATCGTCACATGACTTCTTTGTAGCCGGTCGGTGTCACTACGCTGGTGGTATTCAAAGGAGAATACAATGGTGTAGACAGCTAAAGGATTGTCCAGGCCGGGTTCGTTAGGCCGGAACCCTCTGCGTTACCATGTAACAAGAGGGAGGAGGAAGGGTTCAATTATTTAAATTCAAATAAACGAGAATCAAAACACCTGTATCATAAATCCATTGAAGAATGTTTGTTCTTGAAAGTGGGTAATGTTCTTCATTCATGAAACAGGTTCCCAATGACACCGCTCATACATTGTCCTTCGGTTCGTCATTCGGTGTCTCCTATCACCTCTCACTGGGATTAGCTCCGTCTTATAAGGTTTTGACATCACGACACTCCTTCAGCACATTGTTTCTTAAGAAACATTGTAGAAGTATCTCCCAAGGTTCCATATAAATAACAGAGGTTGAGGGTATGTAATGACGTGGGTGATTAATGGGGGCTCATTAATTGTGAACCTTCCTAATTCCCCAACAACGTCATTACATAAGATTGACAGCTCATTCCATTTGTTTTCTAGAATCATCATTGGCCACAACCTCTTCTTCTGTGTTAGATGATAAGAATGAAAAAAAATATTTTATTTCTTTTAAAAAGTTACAAAGATTAACTTTTTCTCTAGACCTACTACGTTCTATGTACTGTCTCCTTTAAGAGAAACCCAGTGCTATGGATTCTAGAGTGACCTCGTAATTTTTAATCTGAGCATCAGTTAAAAAGATAGGAAACACTGCTCATTCCTTTACTACACATACCTGATAAAAAAAATTCTAAAATTATTAACATTCACCCTCGACTCGAGTCGGTCGAGGACAAGCTCCTCCTATGGAGAAAACACCCCAATAAACTCAACAATAATGTAAAATTTTCTATCCCAGATACCATTTAGATGTTATAGTTTTTAATATAAAATACTTTTCACGAAATTATTATATTTATATCTAAAACTAATATTCACTGGTGGCCCATACCGGCCAATGTTAGTATCTTCATAAAGAAAGAATACTGAAACGAGTTCAGCGGGGGTCCTAGATTTCTAATCAAAATTAACATTCCTGATTTATAAGAATTTGAAAAATAAAATAACTTTATTTAATTATTTTATTTATGGTTATTCCATTTTCAGGTTTTCTCAATTGAGTTTTGTGCCGGCTAAACATAAGTCACCCCTTGGGTAAACCCACCATCCGGAACACAACAGTTCCCTAAAATTTCTGATCCAAAAAACCTTTTAAAAGTTAATCAATTTTTTTAGGAAAACTTCTTACGCGCGGTAATTAAATCTTAACAGAAATTCGACAGATCATTCATGGCACTCTGGGCTTTGGAATCACGTGCCGTCAGATTTCACAGTCTCGAAACAATTCAGTATAATTAAAAAAATTATACATATGAATCGAGACATTACATATATTTCATAAGGATCCCTATTGAAATAACATTCTCCTATATTAATAATAAAATAATTAATATTTAATGAAATTTTGGAACCTATCCCTTAGGAATAGTAACATGGAACTTGAAATAGTTACATTATTATTGAGAATTGTAATTTGGAAAATAGAATAGAGATATCATCTATGATCGTATAATTAAATTTTTTCCTTTTGAAATTGATAATATGATACAATTATATCATAGTATTAGTAAATAAATGTTATTTAAATTTTTAACTAAATGTTTGTACTTTTAAAAACGTAAATATTTATTTATAAATTAATAATAAATAAAATGATTTAATGGAAAATTAATTTTTATAAAATAGATTCACTAAAAAATTATTTATTTTCATAAGAATATAATATAATTTTTATGATTTAAAAAATAAATTTTCAGTGTTATATAAAATTGTTTATTATTTTAATATTTGTGATTTTTAGAAAATAGGGATTTCAATTAAAAGTAAAATTTATCATATTTATGAAATTATATCGATAAAAATTAATATTTTTATTAATTCTACATGTAAAAAAATTTGTGAATATTTTTTATTTTTATAAAATACTTTAATATATGAGGAATACTTAAAAATGTTAATTTATGACATTTAGAAAATTCCAAAAAATTTGACACATAGATGATGTATGTATGATTTATGTTAATAATATAAATTTTTTTTCTCACTTTATTTTATTTAGTCACGTTAATAAACACTATCCATATGAATGAACTAAAATAATATACTAAAGTATAAAATAAGAAAAACTCGTCCCCACCTCCAACTATAAAAACAACCCATCACCACCCCTTCTCCTCACACTTCTAATGATTTATAGCCTATCAAATTTTGTCCTAATAACATATACATTTCATTCCCACATATGAAGGTTCTATATAATTTCCAAATCAATTATCCAAATAAACATTCTCATGTTTAAGAAGTTGAAGAGGTTATATCCGCGTTCTTTTTCCTTGAATTTTTGATCATCTTCATTTATTTTATTAATAAATCCACACCTCCCCTCATAATAGTTGAATTTTAACTCTATTATATTTCATATAAATGAATATTATTTTTTAATTTAATAGTCAATCATAAATCCCCATATCCCCTCCATTTTTTTAAATAAATTAAATAATCATACACTAGGCTTTGATTTTTCACCATTGAGGATAAAAAGTTTTAATTTTCTGTTACCACCTTCATTGATGTTAATAAAACCATTATAATGGTTGTAAAATATTAATAACATTATTTGTAACCTTTATTATGTTATATGTCTAAAATATATATAAATTATATGAAATAGTAATAAAAATCATTGTGTTGTTATTGAAAATTGAAAAAATTATTCTAGATGATTATAATTAACATTTTATATAATAAATAATCATCATATTTGGGAAAAAATTACTATATAATACCTATAAATCATCTATAAGATTACTAATAACATATAATTTCAATTCATGATAATTATCCATATTTTACATGATATTCCATAAAAATAATGAAAATGAAAACTCTAAAATGATGAAATTGAACATTATATGTCATCAAAATGTCCATAAATAACTTAATAAAATTATGATTTATAATATACATGTATAATAGGTTCCGTATTTACTAATTAATGATTAATATTTCATAATATTTAATATAAATGTGATGAAATAATTTAGACTTAGTGATTGGGGATTCACAAACCCAATTTCCCATCATTTTGTCATAAATAATTCATGAAAATTTTTAATGTGGATTTTATTTTAATATTCATCCATATAATTTCATTGTTCATACCTTATATTTTATTTATATAGATTTTTTCAACATGATTTTTTAACAAATGATATGATTTTTCCAAAACAATATTTCATTTTAAAAAACATGTGTTCTACTTATATTGTTACTTTATCTTCATTTCTCAAGAATGATAATTATTACCACAACTATTTTATTACATTTTTATTTTAAGAAAACTAATGTATATTGATGATTGTTTAATTAATTAAATTCTCATTAATTTATATCCTTTCCATTGGTTTTATATAGAAATTATTATTATATGTTCTATGTGAAATGTATGATTATAATAATTATATGATGTGAGAGGTTCACTAGGAAATATATAGATCTCATTTTCATTGGTTTATTTGATATATCTCATGTGATAAAGTTCAATTTGTGTGAACATAATGCAATAATTTCTCACAATGATTTTGAATTTCTTATTATGTACATATGATATACATGAACATGATTCAATATTTGATCACAACTATATATGGTATTTGACAACTATGATATGATTTTTTATTTCTTTGGGTTGCCTCTTGCAAATAAATTACATAATTCATCCACTACTGTTAATTTCGATGATCCCATTATTCAGTTATTATTAGTATGATTATGTTCAAAAATAATATATTGATCCATGTTTTTATATATCCTATTACTGGGATTTTATCTCACCCCATTTATTCATGTATATCCTCATGTGACTATATATATACATAAGAGTACATTATGGCCACTACGAATATAGATAAGAAGGTACTAAATATCATTTTGTTTAATTATGTAAATTTAATGTTTGTTTCTAATTAATCATATGACACATAACCATTAGATCATGGTTCTGTATCTCTATTATGTTTTTAACTTTATAACGACGTAATATTTTTGTTAGAAAAAGTTATGTATCAATTGAGCACAAAACTATTTTTTAATCCTTATAATTCCATCAAAATATATGTTAAACTCATGAATTTTGTTTAAATTTTAATATGGTTCCATGTATCTCTTCTATATCTTATAAATCTATATATAGTTAATAAGATAAAATATAATTTTAAAATATTTTGTTTTATCCCATTATATAACAATTTCCATATCCATTCATATAAAATATAGAATTAATATATATTTTGTGAACCCTATCATAGATATGATTGTAATATTATTTCAACACAATTCATTTGACATATTTTTCTAATTCAATGTTTTGTAATGTTTGGATATTTTATAATTTTTTGAACCACAACCATCTCCTCTATAACATATAATTATAATTTTCATTTAATATATTATTTAATATTTCATTAATGTATTATTTATCACATTTATCTTCAAAAAATAATAACTCAATTTTATTTTTTATACAATTACTATAACAGAATAGAAATCATTTTTATTGTAATTTTTGTCAGTAGCATCCCATTGGCCAGAAAAATAGTCTAACATGAATTTACTCTAGAATATGACACATCATAGTCACATAATGTATGACTCTAAATTCATAAATAACCAATATCCACAACATGGTTCTATAAGAATAGTATTTTTGTCTATCATTCTATTCATTATAAAAAATGTTCAACAAATTAATTTTTCAAAATGTAATTAACCCTCATCCGAGCCAATATGTTACGGGGATAAAATAATTGTGAAAAATGTACAATGCATCATAATTATATATCCATCACAAAAAATATTATATATTGGATAATTTCATTGGTTTATTAATTTTTTCAATGAATCTCATCATGGAAGGATCCATCAATATTCCATCACATGAAATTATTTCACTCAATAATTTTAATTTGAAAATAAAATATTCACAATTCACCAATTTATCCCCAATAACCTCCTTCCACAACATCATTATCACAATTATCAATTTCTATTCATGCCTCTTTTATCTTTGAATATATAAGAGAATCATCAAAAAAAGATAACTCAAACATATCATGGTAATATCTCATAGAGATTTTCATTAAATTTGTTATAATATATATAGACTTGGAATTTCTCAAACACATCCCCTTATAATCTATATTAGTGTACTTTTTATAGAAAATCTTATTGTGTAAAACACCCTTCTTAATCTATTGCGTATGAATTCTATTTTGAAGACTAACCAAGGAATTATATATATCCCCTTATAATTGATTCAATAGATTAATTCTTAATGAAAGATGAAATTTTATATTATTAAAGAAATTGTTATGTTCTAGATAATAACTCAAAAGAGAATTGAATCATTTTTCATCCTAAAAAAAATTGATACACCCCATGTAAATGAAATAGTTTTTATAATCCACAAATAGAGTATTCCATGAAGTTTCTTCATCCATTCTAGTAAAAAAAATCATTTTATATTATTGGATCTTGTTAAAGATCAATATAATATGGCCTGAGGTATATTATGGACTAAAATAACATGTTAAGGGGAATTATAGACAGACTCATATCAAATACAACATCATATTATAGATAAATTGGAAAATTTTAAATTTTGAGTTTCTCCTTAACAATAATACTTAAATTTCTGTAATGAGTTTGCAGATAAACCCATATAAGGGATAAAATATCATCTTTACGTTAATAGTGTCCCTGATAAATGATTTATTTTTTATTCATAATATGAAATGTATATTTACATATCAATAATAGATATGGGATAAATGATGAGAGATCCAACCCATTGATAAAATTACAAAACATTGAACTATAGGATGATCATAATTATTGACATGAATAACTATTTAAAAATTGTATACTGCATATGAGATGTATAATTGTGATGTTTTCATCTTGCCATTATAATTTCTAGACATTAACTAAGTATCTCGTTTTTTATGTGGTAATTCGATACCCTTAAATTAATTAAAATATAAAATATTGGGAAAAAAATTTAATATTGACTTTTTAGTACATTGGTAGATGATATGTGTTCATATCACCACATAAAAAGTAAATTCAATATAAAATGTAGTATATTTATATGAATTTACCAATCTTTTTGGATTCAATTATGTTATAGTCTAGATATATTTTGTTCACTAGGTGGACTAATGTTTCATGAACTTATTGTTAATGTAATATAAATTTATGTATTCTCCCATACCATTTTATTTATTATAATTTTATATTAATTCTCTATACTATAAGAAAAAAACGTTCTTCCATTCAATCATTTACTTAGGATATTCCTTCCAAAAGTATCAGGTTATAGAAATTCACCTATATATTATTCCACTTATCGAGTTTTGAAACAGTTGTACCCTTATTCTATTATATTATTCCTTTTCCATAATTCTAGTGGAATTTTATAAATTTACTGTTTTCACATTAAATAATATCAACTTATGATGATAATTTTTGGTAGACTAATTCCCATCGAAATAATTTATTATTACCATTAAAAATGAATTGAATATTTCCTATTAGATTATACTTTTTTCCAATTTAATGAATACTAATCAATGAAATGTAATCATTATATGTAATATTATATTAATCTTCCATATTTAATGTCTTCATGAATTGAATCTTCATTCCTTCAAGCAGATTTTATGGAAAATAGTATTCAATAAAGAGTAACTTAAAATCAATGAATTCAATGCATTCTGCATCATCACATTCATTACTATATAATAATAATGTTAAACCATTTATCATTATCCCTTAATAGATGATAAATATTAATGAAATAATCTTCATTTTCACTACATACTAATGTGATAAATATCATCTATAATGAACATGTTCATTACTCAACATTAAAAATATTACTATTCAGATTGAATGATATAGTTTTATGAATCATTAAATAGACTAACATTACTACACTTTATTGTGGATAAGTTGGATATTGCATAATAATATAATTATTTGTCATACATTCAAATAATCTATATTGTTATTGTTCTAAATTATTCAACTCTAGACATAGTACTAGTTTAATCATTATCATCACACCCAGTGTGTGGATACCTATATGTCTAGCAAGAAATAACACCATTCCCATAAATTATTATTTAAGGTATTTTGAAAAATGTCATCGACTATATTAGATCATAATGTAAGGAATCATAAATTAGGTTTTTTGACAAATTAATCATTTATCATTATTTGAAATGTATTCATAACAAATAATAGAATCATAATCATTCAATATTTGAGAGGGTTCTAAAATATATAATTTAATTAAATATTAAATAATATATCAAAATAATATATTGATTAACACATAAATATCACATGGGATAGTTAAACTAGATTCATTATAGGGAATAACTCACCATTAACACGAATAATGTACTCTCTATATTGAAAAATTGTTTTCACATTTTTTATCACAAGAAGAATCAATTAAAAAACCATGTCTTATTATATATTCTTAATAGAAATGTAATCAGAAAAAAACCCACATAATAACTTCCATAAAAAATAAGAGTTACATCATATACATAAACAATTATTTTTTCAATTTATAGTGTTCTATCACCTAATAAACTATTTCCTAAATCAGGTTCCCAATGATTCTACTGAACCTCTACCATTTACGTCTATAAACATCTTAATCCAAGTATCACATAATTGGTTGTGACATAATTTCATTGATACAAAAAATAAATTAATGAATCCTAAATGAAATAATATATTGTTAGTCATGTTAAACTATATACATGCTCAAATATGAAATGAAAATTGAATGAATTAAAATAAATATTGTTTTGTTTGATTAAATCATTTTTAACATTAAAATTTCGATGAATATAAGTACATATACACTTCATAGAATCATGGAAAAAGGAATCAAAAAATATTGTTTGTTATATATTCTCATAAAAGTGTTTTGTCTAGTGGAGTCCAATAGGTTATATATAATAATATATGAAATAAACTATTCTCAAAGAGTTACATGGATTAGAAACATAACCCCGGATATCATAATTATTTAAATAATCACATGGTTATAAATAAATAATTCCGTAATTTTTTAACACATAATTAAAGACATCAATTATAGTCAATGAATCATGACATGATATTTAGAACATACCACCAAGGCCTCATGTGAAGGCATCTTAAATAAAATTTTATATAATCAAATAACTAATGAAGGTACATTAGGTAAAGAGTCCAATAGATGCATGGAGGGGATATGTAATCCCCACCCTCACACATTTATTAACAACTCTAATGAATTAATAATATGAATAAATAAAAAACATAATCAACAATCTAGATAGAATTCAGTTACTATCATTATTAAAAAAATAACATATGAAATGATAATTCCTTCCATAGTTAAATTGATAATAGACCATACAAGGAATGTTGGTTGATGTTACCAAAGAAGTATATCTATTTCAATGAAGATTATTTCAATAAATTATGGTTTCTTAATTGAAAAAACATTCAAAATACAATCAGAAAACATTTTTGTGAAAATGTAGTTTTCTTATTAAAATCACATATTTAAAATTGAAAATATATATAAAATGTTGAGAAAATTATTTTATTGAAAACAATCTTGTAAAAATGTAAGGGATGATTAAAAACACATAGAAGTAATAATGGTTAGAATATTTTTTCATCTCTAATTAGTTAGTGATACGAAAATGGCTACGACCTACGTGGTCTATTACATTGTCAAAATATAGTGTTTGGGGTGTTCTAGGAAGATGTGGTGGCTCAATTCTAGAGTTTTCTTATTTACTGATATTCCATCAGTGAGTCATGAATTGGTGAGTATCATCCATATGTCAGATAGTCAATAATTTATGTCATCTGTAGTTAGGGGTGTTGGTAGGTTTAGGTGTATGAGACTCGAGTTGTTTGTGGGTCATGGTGTTGGTAGGTTTGGGTGTCGGTAGGTCAACGTGTCTGTTACTTAGGTCTATGGTTGGTTCAGGCGTTGGGGGTTTAGGCATCAAGGAGTAACATCAGTGGGTTGCATCATTAGATCATTGTTGGTGGGTCATCTATCAATGGGTCTGGAATCAGGGACTCGCATCAGTGACTCACCCATCAGTGAGTCATTTCCAGTTTCACCCATTTGACATTTCCTTTGACAAAACATGTGTAAAATTATATATTTACTGAGTTCATGGTACATCTAATATGAAATTTATCTTCTAAAAAACTAAATCTTCATAACACTCAAAAAACATGTGGTATTGATCATGATCCAACATTAATATCCTTTAATATAGTTTCCCTCAAAGATTTAGGATATGTCCATTATAAAGACAAGTACTTATATTCATTTTAACTATTATAAATTCTATTGGTGCACTGATAACCTTACATAATTGAGGATTCACTACCATGTGTTGTACAAGTCTATTTGGATTTCCCCTGGTGTTCTTCCAACTAATCACACAACCCGCTATTTTTGAAACAAGGAATAATTGTTGATTTTATGTTCCTCTAAGTACATATTTTCTTCATCACTCTTTTAATTTTTCTTCATGTGTGATAGGTGTACGAATATCATCCCATGGTTACGGTTTAAACACAATTTAATGATTTTAATAATATGAAATAAACAATGGTTTGGCAAAACGATAAGGAACAATTAGTCTTATTTATTATCCCTGTTTTGTAATGGTTGTTTTATTTAAATAATTGTTGTTTATGGTCTATGTTAAAACATTAATATTATTTTTGAATAACTTCTATACATATTGAAATATGTTTTGTGACATTTATTCCATTAAATAAAATTATATCCTAAGAACAATCTTTTTCTATAATAATCACTTTTTATAAAGTTGAATTAATGAATGATTATTTTCTACATTTTAATAAAAATCATATTAGTGGTGTGGCTAAGTGTTTTGTGTGGTTTTATTCGGTCTTGTTTTTGTAATTGTAGTGTGGAACTATGGATGGGAGTGTGGTTGTGTTTATGGGGTAGTATATGTGGTGTGATCGTACCTCAGGCTAATAGATCAGTTTTTTAGTGAATGGATGAACTTGTTATGCAATGGGACTCCATCTGGGTAGTGGTTGGGAAGAGGGGATACAGGAATGGGTTTTTTAATATTCAAGTTTGTGGGTGTGTTGGGTATGTAGTTCTTTTTAATCGAGGCTACTGAGTGGGTTGTGAGGAGGGGTTTTAGGAGTCTTGATTATTGGGAAGATGGAAATGGTGTAATGACATTGAAGAATTTTGGTGGCTGTGGTTGGATATGTTTCCACGAAAGGGGATTATGAACTGGGACTAAAAGAAGGATCTATAATATTTTGATTTATTAATGGTTGTTAGGATGGAATCCGTTACAATGTACCTTATACCTAATTTCATCTTTAGAGGTGTTTGTTATGGTTTCTTCACCATTTAATGTGTGGAGGGTTTTGTACTCTCCTTGGTATGGATGGAATAAAGTAATGATTGAATTGATAATAAAGAAAAACACTTGGATAAATGAATTGTCTTGGGGTTTGTTTCGTGTAGTGTTTTATAGTGAAAAATTGTTCATTTATCAGCTTATGTATGTGACTATTTTTGTTGTCGTACATTGAGGTATGGTTGGAATAAACAACGGTTTTGGTGTGGGATGTAAGTTTTTTAAACCCATATTATGGGTTGAGTGTTTGGTTCTTATATATATACTTGTAGTTCCTTATGATTTATATATGCACCCCATCATGTAGAGAACTACCTACCAAACAACTCATTTTTATTGGGGTGGGTTTTATTTCACAACATCTTTTTCTGAGGATGTATGGATTGTTATTTTCAATTCATAACTCCATATTCTAAGGATTTGTATCTCAGGACTTTTCCAATAGATGTTTTGTGTGGTTGTGAGGCACATGTGTTTGCAGGATAGGTGTTCTTCACATTTGTCTTCAGGATATGTTGGGTTGTGTTTCTCATGTGTATTATGGATGTGGATATGGTTTGTGACCTAGACTTTTGTGGGAGAGATGGGATTTTTTATGTATCCCAGGTACGTGTAGCTAGTAAGGATGTGATAATGGGGAATGTTTGAGAGAGTGGTAGTGTTAACACATTTTTCATTTGAGATAATCTATTAACAAGTGGAATTGGTGCGAGATACCCAAATAATTATGTGATTATTATTTTACCTTACATGATATATATTATTTAGTGAGTGTTACTTGGTGAGGATTGGTGAATTGTATTCCATGTTATCTGTTTATGAGTTTCTACTATTTTCTCATAGGGGCCTTAGTATGCTTAATCCACTTGATCAAGGGTGAATTATTTTCCCTACTATGTATACTTTTATGATAAAACAAGGTATATAAAACTATTTTCTGGCTTCTAGGGAGATTACGTGGAACATGATGGACCTTACTAGCTCATATGTTGACGATGTTTTTTGTATCGCTTATTAGTTTTATTTTTGTATATATTTTAATGTTTTTATTTTATATCATGATGTTTAACTTTAAACAAGCATGTGAGAAAAAAAATTAGTTTCTTATATATATGTTCAGTGAGGCTTTTTGATATTGATACATAATATCTCATGATAATGGTTACTATATAATGTGTAATACAACCCATATTTATGAGATTTCAATACCCTTAGTGTTTGTCACAACCTCATGGCTTATTGGAGGAGCGACACAAGGATGATTTTATCCCATTCGTATTGAGGATGGAAGGGATCTATATCATGTTATCCCTCCATCATCATGAAGAAGGAAGGACCTAAGCGAACTCTATGAGATGATATAGTTGAGAGATAATATAGAGTTTGGAGTGAGGTATAGTGAAGACTGCATGAGTTAATTGGAAAATAGTGTTAGTTGATCATGGTTAATGACATAGGACAAGGATGACTGTATATGACACATGATTTATAGTCCCTATGTTATATAGTAAAAGGACACTAAGCATAACGAGTGACAAAGTTAGGCTACACATATTATGGGTTAGAGACCCTAGGAAAGATACATGCACCAAGAAGATGTGGGTTCATTTTTATTGTGTTTTCTAGAAAATAAAACAAATAATGAGTTAAAATGAATCTTAAACAAGTTTAATAAGACACGGTATTAGGAGTTACATGTTTCCCTTTCATCCATGAAACATGGTTTTCATCCACACAAGGCTCATGTAAAGGAGGATAAGTAAGATAATATGACTGATCAATGGAGTTTTGATCTAGATGAGGAGAAATATAAGTTGTAGATGATTCTTCGTGCTATACAACGATAGACTCTAGGTACATATGAGGGTATTTTACTAGAAAATGATACATAGTGTTAGATTAATGAGTTGGTGATCACCTTCCACTTGATTCTGTCTCCGACGGAGTGTGGGGTTCCTCATGTAGTGGGATAGATCATGGAAGGAGTGAATTAGTGCTGGACCCATTACCTCAAAGGGAGGAATGATACTAATGATTTGTGGGATGAATTTGGGAAATAGTTCTAGGGAAAATGAATCACTTCAATGATAATGGTTTAGATGTGATAAGATCAACTCTTTCTCTAGCAGAAGATTATTTCGGTACGTGAACTAGGGATCATGAAAAAGGGTCACATTTGATTTTCTCTAGATCTATTTCTAGAGGAAGAGTCTCAAGGGAGTGGTTTGGAGAAGGTAATCCACCCGTTACTCTAACACTTGGTTACACCCATCACCATATATATGTACTTCAAGGATCAAAAAAAAATTATTGGGTAGTGGAATACATGAAAATTTGAAGAGGTCAACCACTAAAGGAGATCCATACATGTTCATTAATGGGGAATGATTTCAGTATCGAGACTCTATCATCTAGACTATCTTGGTTTAACATGGCGGGGAACTGGCCCTATTTGTTTTAACTTCGACCTTCGAGTCCCCATCCTTTTATTGTAGTATTAGGACCTAGGTGTTTCACTTAAAGAGTGTGCATAAAAACCAGATTCAATGCCTACTTAGTCTAAGTATGGTGGAGGTTGGTAGATCCAACACCAAACACAGTATTATACGTCATCCTTGTCATTTAGGAATCATAGAATACAAGATCATTCTTCACAAGTTGTTTTAGAGAAGGCGGATTCCAACTTGAGGGCATTCCATAAGGACCTCAAAATGGGGACTTTCGGGGTAGAAACGTATAGTAGTGGGTAATGGGAGATGGGAACGGTCAGTTACATGTTGAATTTGCATCAGTTCTATCATAGAAATAAATCATTTGAGGTACGATCAGTTTGTTCAATACTCATGTTTGTGCTTTGTTTCATTCTAGAGCATCACACTACACTGTATCTCTTGGTCTAGCTTATGCTTTATGACATGACATAGCGATATTTTCCTTTCCCCTGGCGTTGTGTGTTTCAGTCAGAGGACATTATAGTTTGTTTTATTATTTCCAGGGATGTAGTTTGAATTTGAGGCCACAACAATCTAGTGGGGATATCTTAATTCTATAGATGAATACATACAATGTCATCCATAACATTGACTGGTTGTTTTTAGTACATGTTGTTATTTAAAATTTTATATAAAGTGTCATTTTTTTGGATGTCAAAGTCAAACATGTGAATTTCATTGGATATAAGATTTTTTTATTAGAAGTATCCTTGTGTAGCCTCTTCTATTATTTTTTGGTCGACATTTTAGTGAAATTAATGGATACAGAGACGTTGGGGACTCACAAAAAAGATAGGGTGTTTCTGTTTTTTTTTCCGAGGATGTTATGACTCTACCCCCACAATTTGATATTAAGGTTGAGATATAAATATAGCTCAGTGCTTCATGAATTCCAATGTTTCACTATTTGATAAAGGCTTCTTAGCTAAGGGAGTTTCAGATTAAGATTGAAGATCTGATGAAAATGAGATTTATCCTGAAAATTGTGTCTTAGTGGAGTAATCTATTTATTGTTTCATAGATGGAAAACTATGGTCTGAGGTTTTTTATAGACTTATAGAGAATTAATCAGGTAACAGTGGTTAACCGCTATCCTCTATCGATGGTAGACGATCTATTGGACCAGCTGAGGGTAGAAAATTTGTTTTCAATTATCATATTGTAATTTGGATATCACAGATTGAGTGTGAATGATGGGGGTCATCCGATATACTACATTCAGAAGCATGTATGGGCACTTCGAGTTTGTGGTTATGCTGTTTTGTGTTATGAAAACACTAGCCTTGTCTAATGAAGAGAGGGTAGGAGTTCCCATTTTTATGGAAGTTTAACAACACAGATGTAGTTTGCAAAAAGAATAAAATATAACAATGTAATTAAGATATAAATAATTCCAAATGAAAGCATTATCATTTTTATATAGGTTATGGTTGAAATATCATCATAAAGTAATATTTATATGGGTTTATACATAATAATAAACATTATATTCTGAAATAACTCCTTCATTTACTTAATTAAAAAGTAATTGTGGTAACACATTTACACCCAATAGTAGAAATGATTTTACATATAATGTTTAATATGGATTATAAATGGAAACAGTATAATCATGTTGATAATATATATTCCATATTTTGATATTTAAATGTTTTTTTGATTTAAAAATAATAGAATATTATAATATTATGAAATTATATCAGTAATGTAATTCTTATACTATTTATTAAATTTGATGATAATGAAAACATAAAAATATTGGAATTGTAATATAGTATATAAAAAATAAAAAATATGCTAAATAGATCATCATAAATTTTCAAACACTATCACTCACCACAAAAATATTACGTTTATTATTTTAGAAGTGATTTATTGTATTTTGTCGACTTCTTGATAAAATATAGTCTCAACATTGAATAACAATTTAATAAAATTATATAATAACGGAAAACTATATGTCAATTACAATCCTGAGAATAATTTCATTGAACTCAAAATAAATTTTTATATTATTTTAAAACTATTTTTCCATATAGAATCACAGAAAAAATATTTAAATGTATGATTCATTAATTTTTTATTTATCTTTCATTTAAATATTAGGTAATAATGAATAATTGAAAATTTTAACATATAAAATTCAATTCATATCCAATTGTGATTACCAAAAAATTTATACATCCAATAATATTTTCAATTAAAATAATCATTAACACATATTTTTATCCTCGGATACCATGATTGAATAAATATTTAGGTGATTCATTTTCCCATGGTAACTATTTTTAATCAAAAATATTTATTAGGGAATATTTTAAAAATATGAACCACCTACTTCCAAATAATATATCAAATTACCGTGATTGAATACATTTAATTGGAATAATAATATAATTTAATAATGGTGACATACAAAACGAAAATGAGTTCTTATAAATAAAATTTAATCTTATAAAAAGAGTTATTATTTTCTCAATCATAGAAAAAAATTAGATGAATGATAAATAATTTTAATATATATTTAATATATAAATTAAATTTATGTTATTAAATAATATTTAATACTTTTTTGGATTATAAAAAATATCACACATAATATATTAATTTCTATATATATCAAATTTACCTTGAACTGGTATTAAATTTCATTATAAAATGAGAAATAATATATTATTAATAATCATAAGAAATTTTCAATTTTAATATTTAATATTCATTACCTCAACTTAAATTGTTTAGGATATAATATTTTAATTATATTTTTTAGTATATTATGGTTTTTTACAATCATTGTTTCAATTAATCCAATGTTTGAAAATAATAAATATAAATAAATATATTGTAATATATTATAGTGTTACAATCCCAGTTTACTTAGATTTGATGATATCCTTGCTGCAATTTCGGAATTAATAATATTTTTAGTTCATTTATCAAATCTAATTAATCATCTATATAGAGTATAAGATATAAGTATTTTATTGTATATTTTTTTTTGATAATTACTGGAAATCTATATTGGTCATTCATTAAAATTTAATAATTGGACTAATATACCCCATGATGGAATGGTAGAGTTTATACATCCATTTTTAAGAATATATTGCTATTCCATCTTCTTCTCTTATAATACTTAAAAAAATTATTAGTAGTCAACGAAACATGAAATGATATAGGGATGAGTTTTATCGAGAATTTAACGTCTTTTTAAGAGGAAGAATTAGAAAATAATTGATAAAATTATCATTATATTCCTAAATAATAGATAATGCCTAAATTTTCAATTCCAATATAATATTATTATCATTGAGGCCATTTATTCTCAGTATCAATACCCATAAAATTGATATTTTTTAAAGATAATGTATAATAGCATCCATTAATTGATGTATGATTGACGATTGAATAACAACATGAATGGTGATATTACATGTTATGTAATAGATATTTAGTTTATATAGGTAATGATAATATATACACATAATTACATAAAATTACACTATATACTGTGGAAAATATTTTTTATAAAATTATCACCACAATTATAAATAACATAAAATTTTTAAACCATTGTTTAATTTGTTGTTCAAGTTGGTGTTGTTATATATCTCTAAAAATACATAGATTATAGTGGTGGTTCCCCAATATGAGAAAAAATATAACATAAAAAACAATGTCAATAAAAGACAATAATATAAATATCCATCATTATAGAGTTGATGATGACTTAGACTTCAATATATTATTGTTATATTGCCCCTCTATAGTGGATTACATATTACCTCCCTTGAAAAATTATTGTAGTAGGATTATTCTAACTATTCCCTTAATTTTTCCTAGGGTTACAAAATTTTATTTCATAATTACAACTATATTAATATTTTAATAATAGAATAGTGGATAAAGAATCATGTATCATCTTCTTAAACTCAGTGTTGTTATTTATAATCATTCTATTTCATCCACAATCATGATATTTGATAATAATTTCACTAAACCATATCATATTCAAAAAACCATTGATGATGATATATGGTTGTTTCAACCAATTTAATGACCCCGACAGAAAGATTAGTAATACATTTTCTACATATTTACTTTTTCCTAATATTCATAGAATCACTTATTCAAGAGATGAATATTTTATAAGACATTTTTAATAGATACTTTCATAGATTTAATAAAAAAATTTAAACATTAAAATTTAGAAAAATAATTTGATAATGATATTTTTCATCATATCATAACCATGTGTATTAATCAATAAAAAAGTCTTTCGACCATGGGAAAAATAAAACATACAAACTTGGATTCATCATATTTCTAGTAATAGTAAAATTTTATAAGACACTATCATTGATAACAAATAAAAATAATAAACAATATAACTAAAGGACATTCTATTTAATCATTAATCATATAATAATATGGTAGAATTAAATTATGATCAAATAAAGGCATATAAAAATAACATAATCATGAAATATATTTCTTGGTATTCTAACAAATTGAATAATAATATGGGCATTAATAACTATTATCATAATAAGGGAATGAATATTTTTGGAGATATAAAACATACATTCATGGCCATTCATATGGAAAATGAAATCAATGATTATAATCAAATATAATTTTCCTAATTGATTTGAAATATGAAACTACATTATGCATTAATTGGAATTCAATTACCAGGGCCCCAATGACATATTATTTAGAATTAATTAAGAATATTTTTTGGGAAAAAGATAATAAATATGTGCATAAAATATAAAATATTAATACATATCATAATTACATAAACAACGCCAAAAAAAATCTGTAATAATATGGTGAATGGTTATAATATTATTCATCTACATTCAAATAGATCCCAACACATTCAATAAATTTATAATATTAATATCAACAAAATATATTAATAGTGGAAAATTGTTACCATAAAGAGTTTGTGTAATTGATTAATATAACTATAATGAAAATTCATTAAAATTATTTCTGAGGAAAATTGAATATTCATGTATGTTATTTTGTATATATAAATATTTCAAAATTTATTTTTAAATTATATTCATTTATGGATGAACTATGAAAAAAATTAAAATCAATACATAAGACATTGATTTCTTATGATAATGTGATACTTATTTTTATATATATAAATTAAAACAAAGAATCATTTCACATTTTATGTAATAAAGAAATTGTATTTTTTCTGAAAATGAAATGAATTTTCCATGAATATTTTTTTTACAAAAAATTTAAAGAAGTGTAATATTTTCATTAAAAATTCTATTAAATAATTTTTTGGAAATTATTTATTCAAAACATTTTTTTGGTAGAAAAAATATTTTTTATCTAAGATAGAAATTAAATTGTATATTTAACTAATTGTTTTTCCTTGTCATTAAAAATTATAATTATCGTAAAAAAATTTATTATTACATATAAATTTAATTAATATCATATATAGAATGAAATATATTGATTTGAGGAAATATAACATAGTTCCAACTACTTTGACATAAAAAATACATATTAATTATGAGATTATGAAATAAATGTTTAACATTTAGGTATGATTTTAATAATTAACCCTATGAAATAAATAAAAAATAAATAAATTCCATAAATAAAAATAGATTAAGGATAAAACAAATAATAAACTGAAGTATATAGGCCACACAAATGAATAAGTTCTTAATATAGTATTTGTTTTCAATAAAGGTTATGTGAGAAAAGGAACCCTTATCTTCTGATTGACCACTTCAATTTTTTCCAAACTAATTAGTTATATATATAATACTATTATAAATCTTATATAAAATAATTCAAATATTTTTCATATAATTTTTGATTTACCTATATTAATTTTTTAGTTGTTTTCTTTACATTATTTGTATAAATCATTGTTGATTGAGATAGGTGATTCATTTTTTCTTATGTGTTTTGATTTAGTAATTCTATTATCTTAAAATTAAGAATCATTTAATTATATTAATAATGTTATCAATAAATAAAATATAATATACATTTTTAATGAATTTAATTTTAATAATTTATAAATTTTATGTCTAGAAAATGGATTAAACCATTTATGGATATGTTAATCCATAAGGACCCTATAATGTTATCTATTTATCACAAAAAACAAAATGGATGTAAAATAAATATAATATCAAATAAAAAAAATTTTCATAAATCATTTATATTTATCAAATTGTTACATAATTTGATCCATTTAATAACAAAATGAAATTAGATTCACATTTGTAAGGGATATGGTAGTCCAATTATGTGCACGATAAATTTTATTGTTTTCTAATACATTAAATGGAATGAGTTCGGATGTGATATTATATTTTTGGATGTAAGATTAAGTAATAAATATTACAAAAATTTATTTAACTTTTCCTTACTACTTGAAATGTAATGTTTTTGAAAAAAATTAATCAAAATATTTCTTACATAGATGACCCTCCAAACATACTGGATAAGTTTTCATATACCCTATACAATAGAAATTAACAATTTATATGTTTTATCATTGTTAAATTTTTATAATTATCTCATATGTATATTATAAATAACTTAATTAAATCATTATATCAAACGATGAATGTTAGTGAAGTAAAATATTTCTTTCTGCAAGTTGTTTGTCTTCCATACAGTCAAACAATAGTTTCATTTCTTTTTTAATAGACGTGGAAATTAATATGGGTTATAAGGTAATGATTTTACTATTTCTTTTTATTAAATTATTATATCCTTGAACTATAGAATAATATTTTAGTTATATGGAAGATGTAGTAAAATAATATAAATTTTCTTAATTTTATCTCTTAATTTATATACTCTTTTCGGTATATACATAACTAAATCCTTTATGGGGATTATGATCATAACAATTCATATGTGATTTTGGAATATAATTTATTATTGGATTTGTTTTAGCCTCATCCAAAAAAGTGTTTTGGATATTGATGTGGAGGGCATATGTGGTGGACTTTTTATATGTTATGGAGAGGAAAAACACTGAATTTCTGAATAGTTAAAGTGATAAAAATGTTATTATCAATATTAATGTCTCAAACAGGGGTAATTATCATGTCTTCTCAAGTATGAGGTCGAATTATGTCTTTATTAATGGTTTTAGACATGTTTTAGATAATTTTTAATCATTTATCTTCTTATGTGTAACCCCTAGTAAAGCTAATTTTACTATAAGAGTTTTATATAAATTTTAATTTTTTTATCACTCATTGGGTTGTGAAATTAAAATTCACCTCATAGATAATATATATTTTTATAAATCCAAATATTGAATCCATTTTTCCATATTCAATTTAAAATAGAGGTTGAATTCGATATAAAATTAAACAATAGAGTCCACAAGAGTGTCTTTTTTGAAAGATAAAATCATCATAATATAAAAATATTTTACATCAAATTTTTATATGAAATTTATTCCAATGAAATAAAATTGTTATATTTTACTATAATTGAATGAATTTTTACTTTAATTAAATTTAAAATATAATTATTTTGAAAATAAATTATTCATAAATCTGTTAAAAAACATCATTATTTTTCAATATTAATTAAAAAATTATTCAATTAATAATATTCCATAAAATAAAAAATAATATAATTCATTATTTTAACTGAAAATTTTTATCTTTTTTTATCATTTAAATAATATATTATTGGTAAAAAGTAATTTTAAATAATGTGTGAAAATTATTCATAATTTTCTATTTATAAAAATAAGGTTTTCCAAAAAAAACATTTCATTATCTTTCAAATGGGTTTTATTTTATTTATAATAAATAGATATATATTAAATTTATATATTACATATTTAAACAACATTATTTTCATAATTTTGTAATTAATATTAAATCCTAAAATCATAATTGATATGTTATAATAGTCATTCTTAATAATTAATTTTAAAATATGGTATCATTTTTTATCCAAACATAATGTAGCGTGCATTTAAATAGTATGATGGGAGTAAATTTATTTTAAAATATTATTTTTTAAAAAATAAAGGTTTTAAATTTACTTATAATATTAGTGTTTAATGTCATATATGTAATCAAATATGATGGTGTTATTTTATAATCTTGGTGGGTTACATTTTACCCCCATACATAAAATAATTTTCCTACAATTTTATCGTCGTATAAATTATTTTGGGGTTAGATATTGAAAATTACCCCATGAAATGATTCATCATAAGAATATTTACTAAAATATTATGTTTATATAGTATACATGAAATTATTAATGACAACTATATTAATAACATGTCTAGGATTATGTGTATGAGAACATACATAGGATGTGATGATATGGACGTGGAAGAAGTTTATAATGCCCCAGTAATGATGAAGAATGACCTACATCATTTATCTTAGTAAGATTAATTATCATCAAAATTACATAAATCATAAAACCATAAATATGTGAATAGTTATGGTACCATTTGACACATCATAACCCAATGTAATATTATATCATGTTTTCAAGGATATCTTTCCCAGAGTTTAGTAATTATTATAAAATATGGACTAAAAAATTTTAAAATATTCTTTCTTGATATATTTTTAATTAACAAAATTAGTTTTATCTTCTGTATGGGAATAAATCAATTCCTTCATCATGTAATACTCCAAAAAAATAAAATCAAAAAAGAATTTCAATAAACGATGTACTAAATTTAATATTTAATAGATCACTATCTTTATTGAGGAACGAAATGTAGTTCATCACACATAAAAATATTTTCCAATACAAAAATAAAACCATATCTCATCTGATATAATACATTACTAAAAAATTATTACTAAATCCCAATATACCACTTTTTCTATTACATACATAATAAATAATAATACTCATCCAAAATATGTCGGACCCAATTCAAAATATGAAAATTTAAAAAGAATTTCACTAAATCAAAACAATATATGAAATAAAATATAATGTTTCTATTATGGTCAAATTAAAAATATTAGAATACACTGGTCAATATAAAATCATCATTAACACTACATTGCATTATAGAATTAAATATGTATTGTTCAAATATATTTTATATATCAATACTTTTAGAAAACTCCAGAAAATATAAAATAAACCAAAAAATAACTAAAAAAATTAAATTTCACTGATAAAATACCATTAAAATGAATAAATAATTTTTATTAATCACATATTATGAAATTTAATACATTAATAATGTTTTTTACAAAAAAAATTTACTTCCCACTTAATCGCATCTTTGTTCATTAGTAACATTTAATATATGCTCTCCAATCCTTAATGATAATGTTCTGTTGTGGTTTCCATATATATATTTTAATTATTAAAAAACATATATAATTTAATAAAACTCTAATTAAATAAATATTTAATCAAAATTAAATATAATTATTTATTAAACTTTATCAATAATAATTTTATATGTTTTTCCTTCTCCTTTAAGCTAATATTTAAAATTTTTATTTGACACTTGGGGAATTGACTTTTTTTGTTCCATAAATTATTAAATTTTAACAAATTATATTTTTAAGATAATTTCAAGTACATGATATTAGGAATAAAGTGCCTTATATATCCATAATTTAATGAAACTCTCCAAACTGTTAGTAAAGTTCCCACACATTTCTTTTAGAAATTAATACTTTTTAGAAATTCAGTGTTTCCATTTATCCACTAATAAATTTTCATTCATTCTCTTCCCCTTCTCTCCTTACATTATAATCCATAATACACAGTGACATAATTTTTTAAATGGAAATAAAATGAGACAATTCCCTCTTATAATGAAAATTTTTCATATAGTTCTTCTTGATATATTTTCATAATCAAATCATATAAACAGTCATTAATACTATTTGGATTACATTAATTGATACAATTAAAATTATATACATTATAATCCAAATCTATATAATGAAATAAAATATATTAGGCAATGAAATTATAAAACTCAATGTGTCAAAAACAATAATTTGAAACACCTATCATATATAAGGAATTTTATTTTATGCCTTTCATATATTCGTAAACAAGGCTTTGTTATGAGTTATTTCATTTTAGAAAAATATTTTTGAATCCATTGTAATGGGATATATATATAATATATATATTATAATAATAATATTCCTTGTGGTTTAATCTAATAGTTCAATTTTACTCTAACGTAAGACACTATATTAATCCCTGATGGGTCATTATATCAGTTTTTTACAATATTTTTATCTATTACAGAAACATTTCTTTTTGTTTTATGATATATTGATTTATTTATAGAAAAAAACATATATTATATATGTTACTAAACATTAATATGTTCTTATATACTTATCCTTAATGATTAATTAGGATATTTTCTCTAGCATATAGTTTCCAAAATATAATTCCCAATGATTCTACTAACAATCCATTATTACCAAATAGTAATGACCCTTACCCTAGTACCATAGGTAGTGTATAATTTATTATATTTTAAATATAATAATTTAATAACATAACCAAAGAACAAATATATTAGTACTATTAGAGAAATGAATATATAAATGAAATTCCAAATAATATTTAAAACCGAATTTTGACTATGTTTTTTCAATGAGAATATATGTATTCCCCAATGTTTATCCCTTAATATCAATCAAAAAACACATATATAATAAGGGAAAAAATTATAAGAAATTGGTGTTCTCCAGTGCTTAGTAAGGGTATGATCTAAGTGGAGTTTATCTAGATTAATAATAATTATAAACATTGTAATGTAAATAACTAAACAAATTCCATTTATTCATAAAAATATGCATAATATGGATGAGTGAAATGATTACCAAATTAGAACATTTATAAAATCACAACTTCATTTAATAATATCCTGGGATATTAGGAATTTTAAAATTATCACACGTTGAAGAAAAACTGATCTCATAATTTTGTAAAATATAATTTTTTAAAAATGAAACATTATATCAATTATTTCCAAAATAAGTTCTCACTTTTTTTGTTGAAACCCATATTATTTATCCAACTAATGACTCTTATCGATTAATTTGGTGGTAATTATTACCACTCCACACCATTTATTTACCAATTATATTACATTCATCATAAGAAATGGGTGAAGAATAATAAAAATAATAATTTATATTGAGAAACTAACGTATAAAATTTTAACACACATACCAATCAAATAAACATTATCATAAAAAATCAACAGTAATGAAAATTGTGCATTAACATAAATTGTCATCATAAAAAATTCAAAAAATAATAATAATATTGGTGTAAATATTACATAACTCTAGTTGGTCATATGTTCAACTATTTTATAATATAATTTATCACTAGAAATCCTACTTTTTTAAAAAAAATCATAATTGAGGAATATTAAATTTTCAATTTGAAATGATTTTTTATATAAATATTTTTACAAAAGGTATTGATATTTTTTTATAGAAAAACTAAAATTTTAATAATTATATCGAGCATATATTGATCATGCAAAGACACTTAGTGGGAGGTGATTTAGTTTTACCAACACTTTATCATATTTTAATATAAATCAGTTATCTCTTATCCTATTTAATATCTTTCCAAATTATGTGGAATTGATCAGTTGTTTGAAATTAAATTATTAATGGAATCAACATAAAAAATTTATTTTATAAAATGATATAATAAAAAATATACAACATGGCATGATTATCATTTTTTTATCTATTAAATCTCATATCATTATTATTGGTAGTGATTAAAAACTCATTGAATTGTTATGAAATATTCTGGAAGAGTGAAAATAATATTATCAACTCATCAATGTTCATTATACTAGTTCCACTGGACTTCAATGTTGTTTTTTATACTATGAGAACCAGTTCTTAAAGTATCATTAATAAAATTATAAATATTATGTCTCAATACAATGGATGACACTACATCAAATGGATAATATTTATCCTTTATTTAAGGACATCGACTGCCATTGAATAAATAATATTTTTTTCACGTCAACCTTATAATATTCAATAAGTTGTATATTATTCTTCAAATAAAACTCAAGGATATTTCATTATTCAGAACTATTTAGTTAATAAATTCATTACATGTTGACTTATGGTCCATATTATTGATAGATTTGGTAGATACAAACACATTTAATGATGTTAATGATGTCATTTAAATTTATTTAAGAGATTTATTACATGTTCTATATTATTTTATTTATGAATAAATATTATAAACTATCTTATCAATTGATCATAATACATGTGTTTTTTGAAATCCATGTACATTATTTTATGTTGTCCTTAATTATTACTGGGTAGATCTCAATGTTTTCACAATTCCATTTAGGAATTCATGTACCATGTTTTCTTTCATAATCAAAGATTTACATATATTTTATATGCACAAAAACTTTCCACTATTTATTTATTGTAATTTATTGTATATGGGAGATGAATGTATTTCATTAAAATTCAAGTTTTGGTAGTGATTTTGAAATATGAGATTCATACACCACAACTTCTACATCATTTTATGTCTAACCAAATGGAAAGAAATCAGGTATTTGTTCATGAACATTATCAATTACATATGTAGTGTATCAAAAATTTTCCTCGTGGTTACACATGTTTCACCCATCAATAAATCCAGAAGCCTTTCATTCAAAACAATGCATATGAATTCATTGTGTGTATACATAGAAGAGTAATTAGTTTTGTCTTCCAGAATCATAGTACGAGTGAACAACACAATTCTAGATAATGTAATTTGAAATCATCATGATAAAAAAAGATGGTTCATAAATAGAAGATTCAATTTTTCAGAACATCTTCATATATTATCTGCATAGATACTATTCATGAAACTAGAATGGTTTTAATCAATACACATTAACATTTTCCCATTATTTCTGATAGATCTATCTTATATATTGCCTAAACAGTTTTCTGCAGAACATATCAAGCCCATAAAATTGTGGTTATGATGTGCCCTATTTCGTCAAAAAGGATACATCCCATGATATTACTTCTATTAGCAATATGTTTTTATGTCTAGGTTCATTAAAATTTATAGGAAATGATTTTTTTCTATTACACAGAAGTGGGATCCACCTATTAAGCCACATTGATATATCATTCAATTCTCTTATTTTTTTGTCGTTTATAGAAACCCTGATCTATTTATGGAATTTTAAATGTATGTTAATATCAATGAAATTATTATTTCATGTGTTCAAGATGAAAATTATGTTAATGGGATAAAACACATTTTAGAGACCCGAAGCTTAACATACATGGACATTACATTACTTTGGTGGAATACTTAGTAAATAAGAAAAACACACACACAAGGACCGTAATAGTTTAGTGTCTTTGGAATCTCAGAATATAATCTTCTAATCGTGGTGAAAGATCATCAACATCTCCCATAAAGATATTCGTTTTTTACCTAAAACCATTCTTTATTTACTGGGGAAAATAAAACATAAAAGGGTGAGCTCAAATTCTCAATAAGGCTAAACAAAAGATATATCAATCACATCATATACATAAGAACATTACTTTTTGAAATCTTAACCTGCAAAAGAAATCATAATTTCATAACATGGGATAAATCATAGTAGTGAAATGTAATCCCAATAATCATAACATAAAACATGAAACTTTGTGTCATACACACATAATCATAGATAATAATTTCTTGTTAGTCAAGACTCATTTCCAAGACTATCTGAGTGGACAAAGTCCATTTTTGAACCGAGTTCACTCCTCATTTCAGTCTTATTTCACTGAACCGGTTTTACCTGCCATTCCAGCCATGTCTATCTCATGAGATAAAAAATCTTTACACAATGCATTTGAGGGAGATATAGGTCCCACCCATCTCATAATGATACCATTCTTATGTGTGGCACAAAATCATAAATCATACTTCATTGCATAACCAATGTAATAAAATTGGGATTCATAAACATCATGACATCATAAAACAATTAATATAAGATAAAAAAATTCATAAAAATAATTCCATCACAACATAATCAAATAAATGTAATAATAGGGATAGAAACAGAACCCTATATTATCTTATATGGAAAATAATTTTGATAAAACACTTGAACTCCATTCTTGAGGAAAATATCCTTTCTGCTTCAAAAAAACACTTTTACATTCTTAACATGTCGTACAATTATAAACTAAATGAAGTTGATTAAAATTAAAATTTAAAACTTGTAAAGTAAGAATATTGGAAATAATTTTTTAAAAATCAATTCATTCCGTATAAGTTAAAAAAACATACTTCGTACTTTTGTCAAAAAAGTCAAAAAGTACCTCGTACGAAAAACGACAAAAGATTCCTTTCCTATCCTTTACTAAAAACGCACCAATGGGTAAAATTGGATTTAAACAATTTTAGGTGGATGGAAATAATATTAAATATTGAGGAAACATGGATGTGGATGATAAAATACACCCCAGTAAATACTAAAGTATAAACAATCTCGGATAAAAATGAGATTGTGATATTTCCCTTACCTTAGGTCAAATTTGCATCGTAAGAGTCCGAACCTCCTGTATAATGATTTAAATAATGACATTAACTTATTATATAATCATATTCATTTTTATTATATCATATATGGTTCACTTATGACTTTATATTACCCATTCTTATGTAAATTAATGTTAAAGTAGTGTTTTGCGTAAAATCATCTTATTTATCGTACGTGTTTGGACTTGTTGTTCTTGATGTTATTTTTACTTATATCATGATTTACTTACCTCAAAAATGTAAATAATGATTTATATATCATATAAATTCATTATATATCTAGCATATACAAGCATTTATAATAGTACATAACATATGGAGGTAAGAAATGAAACACACCGTTCATGGAGACAGTAAGTCGTACGTACGCATGAACGCTACTTTCATTTCTATTTCTTATATTAATGGAATTAAAAAATTATGATACATAGGTATATTATAATTATAGTATAATATCATATATAATATCATTAATCACATCCTTTATACATCCCACATAATGTATTAACGAATCACATCACTTTGAGGGGCGGTAGTCCGGACTTCCTCAAATGAGATTATCGTATTTACCGACTATGGAAATCGTAAAGGCTTGATATAATTTGGAAGTAAAGAAGCATAAAAAAATAATAAACATAATATATATTATATGTAAAAACAGTGCCATCATAATGGCCACCATGAGAGGCGGTAGGGGAAAATCAAACAATCATCGTTTCGTGAGGCGTTAGTTTGCCATCACAGAAACATTAAGTTCTTCATCCATTAGATGAAGGTGTGTGTAAGTGTAGTTCTAATAATTCTCATAACAACATCCTTTTATTTTCATGATACTATTTTTATCACAAAATAAAGGATTCAATAGATTTTAGGGGTTGGAGAAGTAGAATAAAAGAAAACAACTTAAGAGAAATTGTTACCTTTAGTTTTGGTAACATTCTTTGGTTTGAACCAAAAGGACTTCTTGGAGAGTCTTATGCATAATGTAAGGCTTCATGAGGAAGTAGAGGGATATAGGGAGCTTATTTGGGATGATTTTGGACAAGACAAAACGATTGAGAGGTGTGAGGAATTTCATAGAAGTGGTCTCCTTTTATAAGGGAGTGGAGGGGCACTTTAGGAAAGTGTGAAAACATTATTTTATTATAAACATATATTCGGTTTCAAGAGGTCAAAAACACATTACTGTAGAAGATAATATGACTCAAATTAGAAATAAAATCATCCAATAGCAATTGGACAGGTTTTTGATGATATTTTAATCATTTAAATCTTATTTATTTAAATCATTTATTAATGAGGTTAAACACTACATCATTATTGTGTCATAATTAATTTAATTCATTTGATGTCTAAAAATTATGAAAAAAATACCATGATGTAGGGAATCTTTTTATCTTTCCAAATTATATTTTTAGTCGAAAATATAACTTATATATCCTCTTATAAAAATTAATTACTAAAAGTGTTTTGTTAGTCAATTTTGTCTTTACATTAAATTAATTAATCCAAATTGTCATTTTCACTACCAAGTGGCTCATTGCGGTCCCAAAATCGGCCCAAGGATGCCCATGGTCGGAAAATACTCATCAAATAAGGTTAGGATAAGTTTCAAGGTAATTTTGAATTATTATATTATTATTTTAACCTTGAATTACCCTATTTACCTTTAACCGCAGTAAATTAAAATTACTGTAGTTACTATTCATAATGCCCAAAAATAAAAAGTATCTTATTAACATAATTTAGACCCAATAATTCCAAATATGGAATCAATTTTTCCAAATTCATTACAAAGATGTTTCAGAAATTAAATTAAAATTAATCTCGTTGTCGAAAGAAAACGGGTTTTTGTTTAAAACATTGCAAAAGATTGAATTGATTTAACCTATGAATTCAAGGTAAAATCAAGGCTAATGACATAAATTATATTAAATGGTAAAAATAAATTCTATTTATACTTTGAAACCATTAAATATTATTATTTAACCACATTATTTATTACGATGAAAAAAGTTGTTTTTAATTAAAATATAGAGTGTTTTTACTATTCATTAAAATATGAAAGTTATCAGAATAAAATGAAAATTTTATCCAAAGTAAATTTTTATTTCATGATTCCATAGAATAATTATATTTTTTCAAATGTAACTTATAAACATTTCAAAAACTATATTTAATGTGGGTGTGCCCTCAAAAGGTGGCAAAACTGTATTTTTTGAAAAATAATTATTTTACCAGAAAAATTTATTTTCTTCTTATACCATGTTCTAGAAAATGTGTAAGATGAATAATAATATTATAAAATTCTAAATTTACTTAATAATATTCATAATGGCTAGTTCATAACAATATTATAATATTATATTATTGTTTAGTAAAACCTGGTATTGCGTACAACACATGCTATCAGGGAAGGTCGCGATTGCGTGTAATGCAAGCCAAGTCAGGGTTGCCTGTAGTGCAGGACTCCTTTGTTGTTGTGTATAACATAATCCAACCATATTTTATTTATAAATTGAATATATATATATATATATATAAACACACTCAATGTTGCGTAGAGTAACATCTATCAAACGAACTTGAAATTGTGTGTAACACAAGCCGAGAATAGTGTTGCGTATACTGCAAGCTAATACGATGTTGCGTATAGCACAAGATAAACTTGGTGTATCATACAACAGATGATATGAATGAAATTAAAAAGAATATATCTTATAAAATCTCGTCTTGTTACATTCTACCCCACTTAAAAAATGAATTTCTCCCTCAAAATTTGTTGAGGTTATAAATCATTTACTATTCATAGAAACCCACATCGTAAAAAGAAATACCAAAACTGAACATTCAAAACTAAAGTATGAAATATAATAGTTACCCAAATTAACTCATCATTGGGATTCCATATAGGATATCATTGGTGAAAATATGGATATGTAAGAGAAATCTAACCATCATGTTTTGATAGAAAGTGGTAGAGAATATGGCTATGAAAAATCCAACAATCACAAAGCCATACATTTGTGATGATCTAAGGTACCATCTGATTCATCAGATATAAAGGAACTAGGACAAAGTTTTTGGTTCTCAAGATCATTTCCCTAAAGATGATGAAATTGTAATTAGAAGAAATACTTTCGTGATTTTGGTATAGTCTCACCATTGGTCATTCTTTGGACAATTTCCACTTCATCTATTAAAGAAATGAATATGAATTTGTCATTCGCGATGTGTTAGCAGATCATGTGAAAGAATGATGGGTCATTCCATCTGTCTCAAACAAAAGGTTATAAAACATATCAAAAAAAATACATAAGTCCATCTATAGTGAGATTAATCATATATGGTTCCTAAAATGGACTTATACTTCAAATATCATACTGCATAATATAATAAAACTAGTTTCTACTAAACAGAGACTTCCTCTAGGCCAGTGGTAGGGGATAAAGGCCAATCACACTTCGGTTATGGGTTCGATTCCCAGAGCCTTGTCCGACGTGATGGGCTGTCGCCCGTCCTGCAGGTTGTCCTTTTTCTAAAGCTATATTACTATAACATCCCATGAATAATATCGAAAAACGTTTTATCCTAACTTATTTACAACATAATCCATTCCAATCTTTAGGCTTATCTAAAATACTTCGGTTCAAGCTCATAGTATAAAGAAAATGATTACTTGAAATGTCACATAACAATTACGTGAATGCCATCATTTATCCCCCATATATCATAAGATATATCTTGTTGGTAAAATTACAAACATGTGAATACCTTAATCATATATTCTCTGGAATAATGAATACCCATTGAACATTAGTGAAAACATGAATGCAGTTAAAAGTTAGCACTTTCCACAAACCAAAATCCTCAAAAAAATTTATACTCAAACCATGATATCACTTAGTCCCTATATCAATCATGAGCTCATGAATACTGTCAAACAATTCATTTTCTCCTTATCCCTCCATTATGTGCATATCATCTTCTTTCCAGAATATTTGAATCGCTTTTCATGGTTACTGGTACCATAAAATTATTGAAAACCACAATAGACTAATACAAAAATTTTCCAATAAACAATAAAATTACCTCAACAACATTATTCTTGATTACCAATACATAAACACTTCAATCCATCCTCTTCAATCATTGTCCTGGAATAAGTCCTTCCTTGATTTAGAAGTATCTTTTTAGGAGAGGGCATTGAGTTGGGTAATGCCCATGTTCTCCACAAATAATACATTGAACTCCATAACATTATGTCACTCTATGACCCCTTTCTCCAAATAGATAACATCGGTCCCTCCATTTGAGGTATTCCTCAAGGTTCTTATTCCCTTCTTTAGAAATCTCAATCTTCTTTTCTTTATTCTCCTCAACATGCTAACATGCATAATAGTCTATCTTCCTCTTATTTGATGAATTAGGCATACCACTAAATTTCATCTTGTTAATCATATATCGCGATGACTGATACGGTATAATCACAATATCTTTCTCTCTAGGCATTACACAATTTTTTTGCTCATAGTCACCAATTTGTACATTGGATTCAATGTTAACCGAATTCCTCCTGGTTCCCTCTATTAACTAAAACACAAAAAGAATTTTGTGAGAGGCAAAATCATGCTAGAGAAAAAAACATAGTAAAGGGGGAGTACCCTCAATATCTAACATCTTAGGTTAAATTATAAGATACTTAGCACAATTCTAGGACTATAACCTATACATATACCTAACCTTAGAGACATCCCTAGACATACCTTAGAAATATCTCTAGGGACCTCACTAATGTTTTCGCATCCTAGTTTCCAAAGGTTGACTAAACCTTTCCTTTGATACCAACTGTAGAGACCCAAAGCTTAACATACATGGACATTACATTACTTTTGCGGAATACATAGTACATTACAAAAACACACACACAAGGACGGTAATAGTTTAGTGTCTTTGGAAACTTAGAATATAATCTTCTAATCATGGTGAAAGATATTCAATATCTCCCATAAAGATCTTCCTTTTTTTACCTAAAACCTTTCTTTATTTCTTGGGGAAAAGAAAACATAAAAGGGTGAGCTCAAATGCTCAATAAGGGTAAACAAAAGAAAATATCAATCACATCATATACATAAGAACATAACTTTTCGAAATCTTAACCTTCAAAAGAAATCATAATTTCATAACATGGGATAAATTATAGTAGTGAAATTTAATCCCAATAATCATAACTTAAAACATGATACATTGTGGCATACACACATAATCAAGGAGAATCATTTCTTGTTAGTCCAGATTCATTTCCAAGACTATCTTAATGGACAATGTCCATTTCTGAACTAAGTTCACTCCTCGTTTCAGTCATGTTTCACTAAACCGGTTTATCTGCCGTTCCAACCATTTCTATCTCATGAGATATAAAATCTTTAACCAATGCATTGTAGGGAGATATAGGACCCACCCATCTCATAATGATACCATTCTTATGTGTGGCACAAAATCATAAATCATACATCATTGCATAACCCATGTAACAAAAATGGGATTCTTAAACAACATTACATCATAAAACAATTCATATAAGATAAAGAAATTCATAAAAATAATTCCATCACAACATAATCAAATAAATTTAATAATAGGGATAGAAACAGAACCCTATATTATCTTAGATGGAAAATAATTTTGATAAAACACTGGAACTCCATTCTTGAGGAAAATATCCTTTCTACTTAAAAAACAATTTTCCTTTCTTAACATGTCGTACAATTCTAAACTAAAAGAAGTTGATTAAAAATAAACTTGAAAACTTGTAAAGTAAGCTTCTTAGAAATAATTTTTTAAAATCCATTCATTCCATATATGTTTAAAAAACTATCTTCGTACTTTTGTCGAAAAAGTCAAAAAGTACCTCGTACGAAAAACAAAAAAAGATTCCTTTCGTATCCTTTACTAAAAACTCAACAAAGGGTAAAATTGGATTTAAAAAATTATAGGTGGATGGAAATACTATTAAATTTTCCGGAAACATGGATTTGTATGATAAAATACACCCCAGTAAATACTAAAGTATAAACAATCTTGGATAAAAATGAGATTGTGATATTTCCCTTATATTAGGTCCAATTTGCTTCATAAGAGTCTGAACCTCCTGTATAATTATTTAAATGATGTCATTGACTTATTACAGAATAATATTTATTGTTATTATATCATATATGGTTCAATTATGACTTTATATTACCCATTATTATGTAAATTAATGTTAAAGTAGTGTTTTGGGTAAAATCATCTTATTTATCGTACGTGTTTGGACTTGTTGTTCTTGATGTTATTATTACTTATATCATGATTTTATAACCTCCAAAATGAAAATAATTATTTATATATTACATATATTCATTATATATCCATCATATATGAGCATTTATAATAGTACATAACATATGGAGGTAAGAAATGAAATGCACCGTTCATGGAGATGGTAAGCCGTACGTATGCATGAACGCTACTTTCATTTATATTTATTATTTTAATGGAATTAAAACATAATGATACATAGGTATATTATAATTCCAGTATAATATCATATATAATATCATTAACCACATCCTTTATACATCCCACAGAAGGTATTAACGAATCACATCACTTTGAGGGGGAGATAGTCCGCACTTCCTCAAATGAGATTATCATATTTAGATACAATGGAAACTGTAAATGCTTGATATAATTGGGAATTAAAAAAGAATAAAGAAATAATTATCATAATATATATTATATATAAATACAGTTCTATCATAATGGCCACCATGAGAGGCGGTAGGGGAAAATCGAACAATCATCGTTTCGTGAGGCGTTAGTTTGCCATCACCGAAACATTATGTTCTTCATCCATTAGATGGAGGTGTGTGTATGTGTTGTTATAATACTTCTCATAACAACATACTTGTATTTTCAGGATACTGGTTTTGTCACAAAATAAAGGATTAAAAAGATTTTAGGGGTTGGAGAAGTAGAATAAAAGAAACAAACTTAAGAAAAACTGTTACCTTTAATTTTGGTAACTTTCCTTGGTTTGAACCAAAAGGACTTCTTGGAGAATCTTCTGCCTAATGTAAGGCTTCAAGGGGAAGCATAGGGACATAGGGAGCTTAGTTGGGAAGAGTTCGGACGACCCAAAAGGCTTGAGAGGTGTGAGGAATTTCATAGAAGTGGTCTCTTTTTATAAGGGAGTGGAGGGGCTCTTTAGGAAAGTGTGAAAACATTATTTTGTTATAAACATATCTTCGGTTTTAATAGGTCCAAAACTAATTAATGTCAAAGATAAGATGACTAATATTGGAAATCAAATTATCTAAGAGGAATTGGACAGATTTTGAATGATATTATAATCATTTTAATCTTATTTATTTAAATCATTTATTAATGAGGTAAACACTACATCATTATTGTGTCATAAATAATTTAATTCGTTTAATATCTAAAAATTATGAAAAAACTACCATGATGTATGGAATCATTTTAGATTTCCAAAGAATATTTTTAGTAGAAAATATAACTTATATATCCCCTTATAAAAAATAATTACTAAAAGATTTTTGTTAAAGTCAATTTTGTCTTTACATTAAATTAATTAATCCAAATTGTCATTTTCACTACCAAGTGGCACATTGGGGTCCCAAAATCGTCCCAAGGATGCCCATGGACAGCCACTACTCATAAAATAAGGTTATAACAAGTTTCAAGGTAATTTTGAATTATTATAATATTATTTTAACCTTGAATTACCCTATTTACCTTTAACCGTAGTAAATAAAAATTACCGTACTTACTATTCATAATGCCCAAAAATTAAAAGTAGCTTATTAACATAATTTGGACCCACTGATTCCAAATATGGAATCCATTTTTCAAATTCAATACACAAAAGTTGCCGATATTAAATTAAAATTAATCCCATTGTCGAAAGAAAACGGGTTTTTGTTTAAAACATTGCAAAAGATTGAATTGATTTAACCTACGAATTCAATGTAAAATCAAGGCTAATGACATACATTATATTAAATGGTAAAAATATATTCTATTTATACTTTTAAACCATTCAATATTATTTTTTAACCACATAATTTATTACGATGAAAAAAGTTGTTTTTAATTAAAATATACCGTGTTTTTACTATTCATTAAAATATTAAAGTTATCAGAATAAAATGAAAAAATTATCCAAAGTAAATTTTTATTTGTTGATTCCAAAGAATAATTTTATTTTGTCAAATGGAACTTATAAACATTTCAAAATCTAGATTTAATGTTGGTGCGCCATCAAAAGGCGGCAAAACTGTATTTTTTGAAAACAACTTATTTTACCCGAAAAATTTATTTTTTTCTTATACCATGTTCTAGAAAATATTTAAGATGAATAATAATGTTATAAAATTAAAAATTTAGTTAATAATATTCATAAAGGCAAGTTCATAACAATATTATAATAATATATTGTTGTTTAGTAAACCCCGATATTGCGTACAACACACGCTATCAGGGAAGGTCGTGATTGCGTGTAATGCAAGCTAAGTCAGGGTTGTGTGTAGTGCAGGACACCTTTGTTGTTGTGTATAACAGAATCCAACCATATTTTATTTATACATTGAATCTATATATATATACACACACTCAATGTTGCGTAGAATAACATCTATCAAACGAACTTGAAATTGTGTGTAACACAAGCCAAGAATAGTGTTACGTATACGGCAAGCTAATACGATGTTGCGTATAGTGCAAGATTATCTTGGTGTATCGTACAACAGAAGATATGAATGAAATTAAAAATAATGAATCTTATAAAATATCGGGTTGTTAAACACATGCATCATCATCATTTTTTATAATTATTTATTGATTATTCAATATTAGTGGAATCACAAAATATTTTTCATAAGATAAAACATGATCATAGATTTATAATCAATAATTATATATTAATATTTCAGTCATGATGATATTTCCCCCATAAAATCATCATAGTTGTATTTGATTGATAATATATTTCATGGGATCAAAGTAGGAAGGAATGATCATCATATCCATTGAAAGAATGTACTATTTTAGAATGAGATAAAGAATGCAACCCAAATTATTTTAACACGTGAGTCTGTGAATGAATTGCAAGAACAGATAGAATAATCCATAGATGATAATCATATCTGATATTTAAATTATATGTGAATATTTACATATTCATTCATATCCTATATTGACATGAGAATAATTCTATAAATAATAACATCTATCAATGAACTCCAAATAAGGGAATCAATGTCCTCCCCATATCTTGATACATCCCCATACTAGTTCATTGGGAGAAATCATGTTCCTAGATTCATGTGGGAATGTTCAAATCCCATTCACTCCCTTTAGATAGATCTTAATTCAATGGATTATATATGATCTATTTTCACATTTTGAGCGATATATGCTCCACTGCCTGTCAGGAGGCCTATAAAAAGGTTCCATCAACATGGTCTACATTGTGTATACCTTTTGTTGAGAATGAATCTATATATGTTTTACCTGTTGGATTTTTAAATTATTTTTATTATGATCTAATTATAAATTTATAAAAATTCAATGTGTTGAAATGAAGTAAAAATCCTACATAATATTTAATTAAAATTTATAACAAAACCCACATATATTATTATTATATTATTTAATAAAAGTATATATATATATGTAAATCATGGAATATATATTTTTCATGGAAATCAAAAATCATCTTACTATCATTATTCAAATTTCATTTTCTTGTATGTTCATTTTTCATGGACAAATTCGATAATAAATTCATAATTAATGTCAATATCTATATTGTATTTATAAAATACATACATCACAACAAAAACTAAAATAATGTGTACATAAAATACTATTTCATAGAAGAATTCATCATTTTTTGGAATGTTTTCATATAAATAAACTTATAAAATTCTAAATATAATTTTAACTCTCTTAGAAAAATAATCACATTTTATTGAAACTAATAATATTTCATCAATCAAGTACGTTGTCAAAATGTATATTTTCTCATTTGAGAGATCGAATTAAATGTAACCATAACATTTCTATAAGATTCGCCAATAGTATGGAATATTTTTCAAACCAAATGAAAACAAATTATTTCATAAAAATTATCTAGGATTCATCCCCAGCCATTGTTAATATTTCTAAAACTCATCACTAAATTTTTATTCCATTATTAATAATTAATCATTGAAGACTACATCAAACATTGACATTTGATTTAATCTTATTAATTGGAAAAAATAATTTCTATATTCATCAATCATAATTATTGAACTTTAAATATCCCATTTTAGAATTATTTTAAATAATATATCATTAAATAACATTTCACTTCCCCCATTAGAGAACAAAATTCACATGATATCCTTTTTTGCTGAATTGATTTAAATTAACTACATCTCATATTTTTGAAAGAATTTTTGTAAAAATAGTTCACATGAAAATTGATTTTATTTCTTATACACTTTATCTACAATGGATAAACCTTTATATAATACTATATAGATATAATCATTCTTTTAAATGTTTTCAATTAATAAGAATTCATGTGATATCATGAACATAAAATATTTTTTCCATATATAGGGGGATTTAATAAAACAGTTTATATTAGGTAATATATTCTCCTGCACAGTTTATGATAAAAATTCAATTTATAGTGAATGAATATTTTCCCCCATTACATGAAATTATAATAAAACAACACCATCCCCTTTTATGAATACCATTTATATAATCAATAAAATGAAGTTATGTTTAATTATGGTAACTCCATTTTGAACATAAATATATATGTTATGAATATATATATATATATATATTTGAAATAATAATTGATATTATATCCTTCATATTTTTCTACCTTATAGGTTTAACTCTCGTCAATTTTACATTGTAGAAATATTCATTAGGTTTTCTTTAGGATACTCATGTTAATAATGAACTATTTTCATAAAATGAATGTTTCAATTAAATAATGAATAATCATTCAATATTTTGGTATTTAATTATTGGGAAAACTCATTCAATGTTTTCTATCAGTATGTTTTGGGTGTGATTAAGTTTATTAAGAAGGAATGGTAACTACGAATATGTATGGTTGGTGTTTTTCCAATGAAGATTGCCATGGTGGAAAATTATCACAATGTTTTCCAAATTTTCAGCCCTCAATATCATGAGTTTGGATTTTTAAAGAGAATCATTTCGGTATAGGGGTAAATAGTACGTTGAAATAGTCCATTGATCATAAAATACAACGGTTGTTACACTGAATGGATTTGTCAAATGGAAACGGAAAGGAACTGTAAAACAAGAGATACAGACCAAGTAGGAGAATGTTTTGTGGGGATCAAACTATTCACTACAATGACTTATGGTACATAAAATCATTGTGGTTAATAGGATATCATTTCATTCACAGAAATGAGGAAGTTATTTTTGAATCCAGGAAGGGAATAATTATTGAAAACAGGATGTTTATTTGACCTACCACATTGGAAGAAAGGAAGTATGTCTACCTCATAGAAAAAATAGTTCGTAGGACGATTCAATTTCATAGAAGATTCATGGTACACCGTAAAGAAAATAATATATTGATGATTTTTAAAATCAAGGATTAGTATATTTTATAGATATATTTTCATATATAATTTGATATAATCCCATCAATAAGTAGATCATTATTTTGAAAAGAAACAATCATTTCTCTGTGAATTCAACAATGTATGAGAATTGTTCAAAGAGAGGATTCAATAAAATGTGAATCAGTTCGCGGATGTGACTACATGGAAGGATGTCTGAGAAGAAAAATTGTCTAAAAAGTAATAAGGTGTTCCATTGATAATGTAGTCCACAAATGAAGTAATTTTGTAGAAGTGGATGCGGTATGCAGGAGTGGTATGCAAAGGTAGTCCCTAAAATCATAATATAACGGTGGTTCACCGAGGAACTACATCGAGGTTGTATGTGGTAATAATGTTGATGTAGTATGTGGGAGAATAAATTCATGATGCATTCTAGATATAGTACATGGGTAATAAGAAGGGTGGATTACAAATTCACTAAAATAGTTCATGAATTTAATTTACACTAACTAATAGTACATGAAAAAAGTGTATATCATGTATATGTGAAAAAATAAAATTAATAGAGCACATATATATATTTTAGGATGTGTTATTTCATGAAAATGAAGCGACCAACATGTCTATATGTTTTTAGTGGATCCCTTCCTAGAGCAGTGAGCAATGGAATTGGAAGGCAGTGATCATTTCCACAAATAATGAGCCGTAGAAAGAGACATAAGGAGTGACCCATGTGAATACAATGAGAAGACGCTATATCTTTTAATGGTGTTTATGAAACTAATAGAATTTATCTAGATTTAACCTTGAATTTGGCAGTGAGCTTTGATGGATGTGGTATAGTATCACATCATAATTGTATGGTGCTTTGACAAAGCCCAGTGATGGGGAACTATGTAGAATCACTTTGTTTTGTGAATGATTATACTTCTATTCATTTATTTATAAGGGACAAAAAGATAAGTGTTTTTTGTTTATTTATGAAACTTGATCCAACAGGGCATGAGTTTTAATCCATTACACCAAGATTCACCCCCATCATAGATCGTTTGACTTAGAGGACCAAACAATTAGTATCTTATGAAAAGTTTAATAATCAGTGAATCAATATGATTAGATGAAATAGATATGGACCATCCATCAATAAATGTTTCCAATTATTAATGGGATATTTTTTAATCTATGTAATAATCATATGCATCAATACTTTTAATCATTGGGAAATGATGTCTTTACAATAGTGATTCATGGTATTTTGGCCAACATTAATTTTTGTGCTTTATCAAAAGCTGAGAGAAGGTAATTTTAAATTTATGTTAAGTGTATCAATGCATTAGGGGGTGGGGATATACAGGGGAATCTATAAAAAGAATATGTCATGTAAAAATTCACATAAGATATGGGAAAATTTGATTAATGGTTATGTGGGTGGATAAGAAGTAGATTATGTGGAGCTATTGTTTCTATTTAACAAATACGAGGATCTCATAATGCACCGTAATAAGTCTAATGATAAATTAATTGATCTAGTGAATTTTTACATGGATCACATGATTATTCTTAGTGAAATTATTCAATGTATATTAATTTTCAAGACTATATTGAGAAAACTTGAACCTCTATTTAATTTTAGGGTATATATATTGGAAGACAACAAACTGATGGAGAAGACATTAGATAACAACAACTATACTCTCATTACATATGGAATGATAAATGATGATAACAATGCCCTGGAAATGGTTAAGCCTGTTGAGGTGGATTTCAAGGCCATGTAGAATCTCCTAGTTAATGATAGTCACGAGGATGAAAATTTGGATGATATCATGTAATTTCAATCCTCAAATATGCAATGAGGAAAATGAATGTTCAAAGGTAAACTTCTATTCGCATTCCATTGATTTGTAACTATTGCGATGTATTCAGAAATGATTCATAAGATGATTGTAGATGAAAATAAATAAAATGATGAAATCCCTAAAAGAAGTATTCAACCTATGTGAAAAGTATGAGATATAATAAGATTAAATTATAAAAAAATGAATTTTTTTTAAAGATGATGAATACTTATAAGAAGATGATTAAGAAATGTTAGAGGACTGTATGGATTATAAAGCGGATTCTATTGATGAATTTTTAGAAAATTAATAAACAAAAGATGAAACCAACAACATGGTTCAAGATGTTGAACTCAATATGAAGTAGAAGAATGAAATGATGGTTCATCTGAATATAGAAATTGAAAGCCTAATTTTTTCTCTACCATAAATATTAGAATAGGTGTTTTAGTAAAAATGCTGAATTGAAGAATTGGAAAGAGAGAATGATAGTTTGAATGAAATTAGAAAAGATCAAATAAAAAATGTCCAAGAACATAAAGTCGATTTCATTGGTCTAATATGATGTTTTAAAGATAAAGAAGATTAATTTACCCAAAGAATAGAATCAATAAAATAGATAACATATACAACATAAATGATGAAGGTATGGCATGATTTTCCAGTTTAAAATCAGAAATAGTCAAAAAAATGATAATGTTGGTATGGGTCTGGATCAAAAACAAAAATAAGTGGTGGATGAAGACCTTCCAGAAACACATAGTTCATGAACGAATATTTTTTTTGGTATGAAGAAAAATAATATGATTCAGTGAAACCAAGGGATAACCAGTGGTGGAGTGTTACTAAAAAGGAATGTACCTCGAATACAATGTTGTTGTTGAGATATTATTGGATAGGCCCAAAATGATTGTTCCGTATAAAAGTAGTACTGAAGGGAATAGGACTAGCATAGGCAGTAGTAAAATTTTCAATTTTCTAGGTCATCATTTGATTTCCACTATTACATGTGAGTATTTTTTGGATACATGGAATGATATAGATAATCAATAATAAATAAGAATGTGACAATGAAAATTCTGGTTTTTTATAAGAAGTAGATATGCCACTAAGTGGTGGTGTCTTCTCTTCTCTCTCGGGCTATATCATATCCTTAGTAGTGGTTCGACAGGGGGAGGTATTTTCGTGGCTCCAGCACAATATCCCCACTTTTTATCCTCTTTCTTCTCTATTGGTGTTGATGTTCCACATCTTGATTTCTCCTGTTCTGTATTTTATTTCCTCTATGATTTTTTTCTCTCTAGGGATCACTGCGAGGGGTTTTCCCCTAATAATTATTTGATCTTCTTGGATTCATCGAATTGTATCATAATTCTTAATTTTCTCAAAACCTTCTCATACCCCCATGTTCTCGATTTCCTCTCAAGGTTGGAGATGGAGCTTCGGTTCAATAGGGTTCTGGGTCATGTGTTGTTCTGGCAGTCGATGGGTTCCCTGGGGCTCCCGGCACTAGCCTGCTATCGTTGTGAATTCTTCTAGTTTCCTGCTCCACAATGGCATTGTTCGGAGTCCCCAGCCGCCCATCCCTACTCTGACCATGAGTTCCTCAGCGACTCTCCCAGTCGGATTTGGAGTGGTGGATTCATTGAGGTTCTAGGAAGTGTAGTTTGGAAGCTTTAGGTTCAGACACATCATGAGTTGGTCTTATCCTATGACTTTGTTTTATTGTTTTTCATATTTTATTTCTGTTTCATCTTCATATAATTCGAAGAAGATTTGGCTGTTGGGAGTTAGTTTTCTGGTGTCATTTATGGTTCTCAGGGGTTCTGGGAGCAAGTATTGATAGCTATTATGAAGGTGGAGCAATGGTGATATGGGTATTTCTAACTGGATTAGGGACTAAGATAAAGGCAGTGGTGGTGATGATCTTGTAAATGTGATGATAGACTCTAGTGGACATGCTAACTGGTGATTTGATCTGAAGTAATGATGGGGTTGTGATGGGACAAAGTGTGTGAATCAAGGTGTTCAGGAGTCTTTTGGTGGTATGTGGACCAAGACAGAATGATGGAGCTTATTTAATTTTGAATTTTGAATTGTGATGTTTTGCATTGGTTTTATCCTGTTTTTTTGTGGGTTACCTCTCATCCTTAAAGTGGGTTCAAAATAAAATAAAAACAGAATTTTCAGGTCAGGTGAGAAGAAGTAAATAAATGTTTTATCAAATTAGCTAAAAATTTAATATCAATTTTCACCTCTATAAGATGATTTCTGTCTATTATATTTTAATTAATGTCATGAGTTTATATACATATCATTTATGAGGTCAAAATGATTGATCAAAAAGATATGATCTATGTAGTCAGTGGTTACTGAAATTGTGTTCAGTGCATTAAATCACAATGGGATTTGAATGATTGATATTGGATACACTTCTATATGACATGAAATAAAGATCCAGTTATGAGAATTCGGTACGATAATGATGGTATCAATTTAATTGTAAATGATGAATGGAAGAATATTATTGGAACTTGGAGTGTAATGTTTGGAAGAAAATATATGACATGTCCACATGACTTGGGTGTTGAAGGTCTTAGTCCCAACATATTATCCTTATGTAAATTGTGTGACATAGAACATGAAGAATCATTTTACAAGTGGTTATGTGTCATCAAGGAAGGAAATGGTTATATTGTATTGTATGGGAAGTGTAAAAAAGGGTTCCCTACCTCATGAGTAGAGCAGAAAATATTTTCCTTCAGTTTGAGGATGATGAAAATATGTTATTGTATAATCATATTGGCCCCATTATAAAAACATCCTTGTAAGATTAGGTGAAATTTGATACGGATACATATCTCCAAAGACTATCTTGTTATTGTACACATATGTGTAATTCCTGCAAACATGTTATGATTATTCAAATAAAATATATGGAAAAAGAGAAATGGACAATATGATTTCTTGAGTTGGTTCTTATTGATGTGTGTGATACAATTTCAACCCGATCACTTCATTGGAGGAGATAATCTGTTATATTCATTGATGGTTATAAAAGAATAGAATGGGTATCAATAGTTACCTAGAAGTCTGAGGTGATCAGTTTCATTGAAATATATTGATGGGAAGTTGAAAAGATTAATGAAACTAAAATCCATAAGATAAAAACAAATATTTAAACGAAGTTGAAAAATATCCAAGTAAAGGATTATCTCTAGAAAAATGGAATGAGGCATCATGTGTTGATGGTAAGATCTCCATAGTTGAATAGAGATACTGTGATAAGAAATTGGATTTTCAAAAACATGGCCTAAACAATGCTCCTTGAGGGTTACATTCTAGGAAAAAAAATTAAAGATGTTGTTATGATGGATTTCTACAAATCAAATAGAGAGTTACAATGTAACAAAAATAGAAGCCACCAAATGATCCATTGAATGCAATGAAGTTATAATTGATGTACATTTTAATCATTAAATGTATTTGTTTCATTATCAAAAGGGATATACAAATGATTTCTGAATCTTGTGGAGATGAAGTGATATTACCAAGAAACTAAATGAAATGATATTCAAATAAATAATTCAATAAGATGATAGTAATGACTGGTGAAAGAAATAATTTAACAATAATGAAAATTTACCAGAATCATTAGAAAATATATGATATGCCATAGGAGGATAGTGATGATGAAATAAGAAGATCATAAGAGGCTCAAGTTCTAGACACTAATTTTGAACAACTATCAGATGATGATAATTACGAGGATCAATCATTATCATCATAGAGATGAACAATAAGAGATAAAATTGATTCAAATATATAATTGTGTATCAAACAGTTCCAGTGCATAAAATGAAGGATAAAAAATCTAGATTAAGTATCATCCATATAATGGGTTGAGCATAAATTTTTCTTTGGAGAAGCTATATATTAGAATTTGGTTAATGCTATTAATGATAATATTGACCAAATTAATACAAGGTAGATTGTTTCTAGACAAAATAATATAAATTTAATCAAGAAAAAATGGTTATTTCTAATGAAATGAATGAACTGGTGTTGTGATACAAAACAAATTATAGTTTTTTTGAAAAGGGTACTACCATAGATAGGGTATCAATATTTATGAAACATTTGAAACTATTACATGGATAGATACAATTCAATTATTCAAGGCCAATGAAGTTGAAAGGTAGTTCATGGTTATCTTGTTGGACATCGAAATGGGGATAATGAAGATATTTATTTTGAGTAGATATGTTGTTTTCCCATTCATGGAGATGTGAAAAGAGTATATCAGCTGAATAAGGACTTATATATTTTAATCAAGCACCACAATCATGGTATTCAAGGAAAGAATAGTTTCGGAAAAAGCTTGGATTCTAGCATATTGGATTTGATTACATCCTATATGGAAACCATGATAGTAATAAATAAATAATGGTTTGAGTATATGTCAATGAAATAATCTTTAGAGGATCAAATGAATCAAAAAGTAAAAAAATTATGACATTACTAAAATTGTGTTTTAATTGTCAATTATTGGTGAACTAAATTTTTTTCATTGTAACTGGTACCACAATTAACGAATTGAAAATACATTTTTCAATTTAAATATGCCATGGATGTTTTGAGAATGTCTTGAATTGTTAATTACAGCCAATGAAGACTTTGGAGATATTTCAAATGAAACAATATTGAGATGATGATGGAAATCCAATCAATTTCATATAATATTGGAAGATTATTGGAACTCGAATGTATTTAATATATACACCAGAATATATATTTTTTATTTTTCTTGAAGCATGGTATCAATGTAATCCCTTGTAAATCCACTTTCATGAAGTAAATATGAATCTTACATATATCAATGGATTAATTGATTTTAGTTTGATGTATAAAGATAAATATTAGAGAGGGATATTTGGATATATAGATGAACTTTGGTATTGTTCAACAGATTAAAAAAAATCAACATCAGGTAGTGAATTTTATCATTTTGGATTGTCTATATCTTGGTTTACCATGAAACAATATTGCACCTAATTGAGCATCAAAAAAGCTATATATATTGCGACTACTCTTTAATGCACACAATTATTGTGGATTAATAAGAATCATGGGGATATTTGAGTAGAAATGAAATCTATGTGTGGAAAAATTTGATTTAATTAATGTGATATAAATCTTAGAGAAAATGGAATCAATCACTAAAGAAAAATATAAAATTGAAAATATGATTTTATGAATGGGAAGGTTGAGCAAGGGCTGGTGGAGTTCATGTATGATGCTGCAGAACAATAAGTTACAGATATTTTAACAAAGGCCTTTAGCAGAATGAATTTTAAAGGCATGAACTGGGTTTGGGAGTCCATTTGACTCCCCTACATGAAAATGTGTTTATTTTTTCCCCTCATCTCCCCAAAGTATGGTGTTTTTTTCAATAATATTGTAATCTATATTATTTACCAAAAGGAAGACAATGAAGAAGTGACCTTTAGGTAAGTTGATAGGGGGGTTGTGGCAATAAAAGGAGAGAAATTTTTTAATCGAGACACATAGAGATGATGTTAGTTAGAGCAGCGAGATAGGATGAGTTAAAACTGTTAGGGAGAATAATTATGTATGCGGTGTAATAAATATGATGATGCTATATATGATCAATAAAAGGAAACAAATCCTGATAGCTGAGGTTCGTGATGAAATCAGAAGTGTTTTTTGGAATATAATTGTAACACCCCGAGATTTTATGAAAAATATTCTTTTTAATTTAATTAATGTCTTGTGTTGTACGCTACAAAAAAGGGGCTTGTACAACACGCATCCTTCACTTGCCTTTCATTACACGCAATCACGACCTTCCTCGATAGCATGTGTAGTACGCAATAACGAGTTTCACTAAACAATAATATGCTATTAAAATATTATTAAAACTAGCCGTTATGAATAGTAATAACCACTTTTTGAAATTATGTAAATTTTATTTTTCAAAATGAAATTCATTTTTGGATTCGGAATGTTGAAATTAGCTTAGGGTGAAATTTTGGTACTTTTTGGATAAATTTCATTTTCTGATGAATAGTGAAAATCACTAAATTTTATTTAAAAATAACCTTTTTAATCGAAATAAATAATAGTGATAAATTACTAATTTGAGTGGTTTTAAAGTATATTTAGAATATATTTTTACAATTTAATACAATTTTGGTCATTGGATGTAATTTCACATTTAAACCAGACATAAACAAGTGTCAATCTTTTGATAGTTATTATCTCTTAAGAATACGCTATTTGTTTTAACGACGGGAATTAATTTTTTAAATTAAGTAATGAAACTGTTATGTTTTGAATTTGGTAAAATAGACATCATTTTTCAGTTCATAATATCAAATATAGCTTAGGCCTAATGTTTGGTATTTTTCTGGAATCTTTCATTTTTTGATGAATAGTAAAACCACTAAGTGGTAGTTTAAAAAATTGAATTTTTCATAAAACATAATTTTACCGCTTCTGTGAGTGGATTTTCAGAAATCCGAGAGACACAAATGATGTCAGTAAGTAAAATGTTGTTCAATGAGATGAAAATAATTTTTGGTGAATAGTAACTTTTTACTTTTTTTTACCACAGTTAAAAGTAAATAGGGTAATTAAGAGTACAAATGATATTATTATTACCCTAACACAGGTCCTAATTCTATTGGATAAGTTTAATTCGACCAAAAACAACCTTAGGAATAAAATATGACCATTTAGGCCCACTTGGATTAGATTAGGACATTTATTATTAATTTATTTAAAGAAGGGTTAAAATAGTTAAAATCAATGATTAATAAGTATATCATTTTTAATAATGGGTTATAAAAAATATAAGTTAGACTATAAATATTCATTAGATAGCTAAAAGGATTTCCTACATAATGGTATTTTATTTGTAATTTTTAGACATTATATAATTTAATTTATTTATGACACAAAGATGATGCAGTAATTATCTTATTAATGTAATATTGACATAATTGATGTTATAAATACCAAAATAAATGTAATTTGAGACTTTTTATAAAATCCACTAATTTTATATGTTAATATGACATGTTAGTATTGATATAATTAACTATTTTAGAACTAATCAGTAGGTTATGATTATCAAAAAAATCAATTACTAAATAGTGTCAAAATTGACATAAAATAGTTTTTAAAACAAATATTATATTATTAACTGTTATATTATTCCAAAAAATATATGGTTCGGCGAAATGACTTAGATAAAGTTATATATATTAATAATAAAAATCTTGGGGTTCGTTTGGCATCTTATAGTAAGTTTATTAACCTCATAGTGTAGGAACACAAAAAGACATGGTAAAAGTAAAATTATCTAACTTAATGTTAAATCTAAATGATAAGGTTAAAATAGGAACCTAAACTTGTCTAAATTCTATTAGATGAGGGAATTTCGACCCATAACCACCTTATCTTCAAAATAAATCAATTTAAAGCTATTTGAAACCGAATTTGTCTTTATAATAAAATAATATTTTTAGTTATTCCAAAGGTGCCCCTCTCCTCCCTTATAAAAGGGCACCGAGATAGACATGGCTGGAACGACAAGTTAAATCAGTTCAGTAATACAGGACTGGAATAAGGAGTGAACTCGATTCAGAAAGGGACATTTTCCACTAAGATGGTCTTGGCAGAAATGCCTTGGCTACTATGGAAATCATATCATGTGCTTAATGGTTTCCAAAATTACATGTTTTATTTCCATGCTGTTTTATCATTCTTAATATTTCTTTATGATCTATGACTTACGTACTTCCATGTTTGGTGTCATTTCTCATGCTTTTGATGTTTAAACATTATGTTCATGTTTTTAAGTTCAAATGTATATTGTATGTTTTATTTTATCCATGCTTACCCTTACAGAGAATTTGAGCTCCTGCTTTTTATGTTTTCTTTTCCCCTAGATATAATGAAAGGTTTTAGGTAAGAAAAAATAGGGAAGATATTTATGGGAGATGTTGAAGATCTTTCACTACGATTAGAAGATTATGTTCCAAATTTTCAAAGACACTAAACTATTACGGTCCTTGTGTGTCTGTTTTTGTTATGTATTAAGTATTCTGCTAAAGTAATGTAATGTCCATGTACTTTATGCTTTGGATCTCTACAGTTGGTATCAGAGGAAAAGTTTAGTCAACCTTTGGAAACTAGGATGCAAAAACGTTTGTGAGATCCCTAGAGATATTTCTAAGGTATGTCTAGTGATGTCCCAAAGGATAAGTATAATTATAGGATATAGTCTTAGAACTATGGTAATGATATTAGATTAAACCAAAGATGATAGATATTGAAGTTACTCCCCCTTTATTAAGATTTTTTTCCTCTCACTATTCTTTTTGGGTTATAGAAAATGGCTGGAAACAAGATGATTCACGATAATGGAGGATATGATGGACAATGGAATGATATTATTCATGAGAAACCAAATGAAATAGGATTTGGAAGTCCAAACATCATTATTATGCCGAATCAAAAATCAAATAATATGATCAATAAGGTAAAATTTGGTAAGTTTCCTGACTCGGAAAATAAGAGAAAGATGGAGTTTCATTATGATCATAGAGGAAAGAAAGTTCAATTTCCCCTATGTAAATCATGTGGGAAGAGGAATCAAGGAGAATGATTCAAAGTAACTGAAAGATGATTTGGGTGTGGAAAAGAAGGACACAAAGCGAGTAAGTGCAAAGGAAAAGGTTTAGTTAACATCATGGATGAGGATAATGGTATTTCTACGACATCAACAATGGTTAAATGTCTTAAATGTGTGTATGTACGGGCATTATGCAAACCAATTCTTTAAGGGAAAGTCTCATGAATAGAATCAGTATGGTCGTATGGGTAGTATTTAAGTTGATGATGATGAAGAGACTACAAATGATATGTGAGATGAGAGAATTGTTGAAGCTCAGTCAATGGTTTAAGAATGTAGTGAAATAATTACATGTTTATCATGTGTAATGTTGTATAAGTAATCTCATGGTACTATAGAATAAAGAGACATCTATGGATTGGTACACTGTTGTCTTTCCGTGATTTTTGAAAATGTATGATTAATGGTACCAGTTTCCAGGAAAGGTTCTTCATATATTTTTTGAATGAAGATGATATGCGCATAATGAAGGGATAAGGAGAAAATTAAATGTTTGATAGTATTCATAAGCTCATGACTGATATAAGGAGAAGATTATATCATGGTTTGAGTATATAGAATTTTTGGATTTTGGTATGTGGAAAGAGTTAACTTTTGACAGCATTCACGTTTTCACTAAGGTTTAATGGGTATTCATATTTCAAGAGAATACATGATTAAGGTATTCACATGATTTGAATGTGACCAACAAGATATATGGGGGATAAATGATGGTATTCACATGCTTGTTTGATGATATTTCAAGTAATCCTCTTCTTTATTCTATGACATTTTAAGGTATTCACATGATTTGGAATGGATTGTGTTGGACATAAGTTAGAATTGTTTATGGACAGAACATTTTTTTGATATTATTTATGGGATGTCATAGTAATGTAGTTTTAGAAAAAGGACAAACTGCAGGACGGGCGACAACCCATCGGGTCGTACAAGGCTATGGGAATCGAACCCACAACCGAAGTGCAACTGGCCTTTATCGCCTACCACTGGCCTACATGAAGTCCCTTTTTAGTAGAAACTAGTTTTATTATATTAAGAAGTATGATATATGAAGTATATGTCCATTTTAGGAACCTTATATGATTAATCTCACTATAGATGGACATATGTATTTTTGATAACTTTTATAACCTTTTGTTTGAGACAGATGGAATGACCCAGCATTCTATCACATGATTTGCTAACACATCACAAATAAAAAATTCAACTTAATTTCATTAAGGGATGATGTGGAAATTGTTCAATTAACGAACAACAGTGAGATTGTACTAAAATTATGTAAGTATTTCTTTTAATTCATCAACTTTAGGGAAATGATCGTGAAAACCAAAAATGTTGTCCTAGTGCCCTTATATCAGATGAATCAGATGGTACCATAGATCATCACAAGTCTATGGATTTGTGACTGTTGGCTTCTCCATAGCCATGTTCCCTACCACTATCCATCAGAACATGATGGTTAGATTTCTCTTCCATATCCATATTTTCATCTAGGTGGAAACCTAGTGATTAGTTTATTTGGGTAACCATTTGGTTTCATATTTTTTTTAAAGATTGGTTTTGGTATTCCTTTTTACGATGTGGGTTTCTATTAAAGAAACTTTGGAGGATTAAACCATTTATATCCCCAAAAAATTTCGTGGGCGAAATTCATTTTAAGGGGGGTAGAATGTAACACCCCGAGATTTTATGAAAAATATTCCTTTTAATTTCATTAATGTCTTGTGTTGTACGCTACACCAAAAGTAGCTTGCACAACACGCATCCTCGACTTACCTTGCATTACACGCAATCACAACCTTCCTCGATAGTGTGTGTAGTACGCAATAACGAGTTTCACTAAACAACAATATGCTATTAAAATTTTATTAAAACTAGCCGTTATGAATAGTAATAACAACTTTTTGAAATTTTGAAAATTTTAGTTTTCAAAATGGACATCATTTTTGGATTCAGAATATCAAAATTAACTTAGGGTGAAATTTTGGTACTTTTCGGATAACTGTCATTTTCTGATGAATAGTGAAAATTACTAAATTTTATTTAAAAACAACCTTTTTAATCGAAATAATTAATAGTGATAAATTATTAATATGAGTGGTTTTAATGTATATTTAGAATATATTTTTACAATTTAATACAATTTTGGTCATTGGATATAATTTCACATTTAAACCAGACATAAACAAGTGTCAATATTTTGATAGTTATTATCTCTTAAGAACACGCTATTTGTTTTGACGAGAGAAATTAATTTTTTAAATTATGTAATGAAACTGATATGTTTTGAATTTTGTAAAATAGACATCATTTTTCAGTTCATAATATCAAATATAGCTTAGGCCTAATTTTGGGTATTTTTCTGGAAACTTTCAATTTTTTATGAATAGTGAAACCACTAAGTGGTAGTTAAAAAATTGAATTTTTCATAAAACTTAATTTTACCGCTTCTGTGAGTGGAATTTCAAAACTCCGAGAGACACGGTTGATGTCAGTAAGTAAAATGTGGTTCAATGAGAAGAAAATAATTATTTGTGAATAGTAACTTTTTACTTTTTTTACCACTATTAAAAGTAAATAGGGTAATTAGGAGTAAAAATGATATTATTATTACCCTAACACATGTCTTAATTATATTAGATAAGTTTAATTATACTAAACACAACCTCAGGAATAATATATGACCATTTAGGCCCACTTGGATTAGATTAGGACATTTATTATTAATTTATTTAAAGAAGGGTTAAAATAGTTTAAATCAAAGTTTAATAAGTATATCATATTTAATATAGGGTTATACATAAGATAAATTAGACTATAAATATTCATTAGAAAGATAAAAATATTTCCTACATAATGTTATTTTATTTGTAATTTTTTAGACTTTATATAATTTAATCTATTTATGACACAAAGACGATAAAGTAATTATCTTATTAATAAAATATTGACATAATTGATGTTATAAATACCAGAATAAATTTAATTTGAGACTTTTTATGAATTCCAATAATTTTATAGGTTAATATGACATGTTATTATTGATATAATTAACTTTTTTCTAACTAATCAGTCTGTTATAATTTTTTAAAAAATCTATTACTAAATAGTGTCAAAATTGACATAAAATAGTTTTTAAAACAAATATTATATTATTAATTGTTATTTTATTCCTAAAAATATAAGGTTAGGCCAAATGACTTAGATAAGGTTATATAAATTAATAATAAACAACTTTTGGTTCTTTTGGCTACTCAATGTAGGTTTATTAACCTTATAGTGTAAGAACACAAAAAGTCACGGTAAAAGTAAAATTATCTAACTAAATGTTAAATCTAAATGATAATTTTAAAATAGGAACATAAACTTGTCTAAATTCTGTTGTATGAGAGGATTTCAAACCATACCCACCTTAGCTTCGAAATAAAGAAATTTAGAGCTATTTAAAATCGAATATGGCTTTATAATAAAATAATATTTTTTGTTATTCCAAAGGTGCCCCTCTCCTCCCTTATAAAAGGGCACCTCTGCCCTCTCTTCCTCACAGCACTTTGAGCCTTCAAGCTTGGCCAACCCCTGCCAAATTCTCTTTTCCACTTCTCTAGAAACATCCTAGAGGTCTTGATCTTCTTCAAAGACTAATTTTAGTGCCCTAAGTGGAGGACTCAAAGAGGCGCTTCAAATAAGAGGAAATTTAGACAATTTCGAAGAAATCAGACCTAAGGTAAGGGATAATTGTGCAAATCTCATTTTTATCTGAGATTACTAATTCGTAAGTATTTACTGGGGTTATTGCAATCAACTATGTTCATGTTTTATAAAATTGTATTCATGTATGTTTAAAGTCCTTTCATACCCATTTTGACATTTACCCCATGGTATGGAAGGAATCATTCTTTTGTTTACCCTATGAGGTACTTTTTTAACATTTCTGACAAAAGTACAAGAAGAATGTGTTGTTAACGTATATGGCACGAACAGATTTTTACAGTTTTATAAAGACTTATTTTCATGATGCTTCATAAAATTATTTCATGAATATTTTCAGCAAAATCTCTTTCTTTTAAAATAGCATGACATTTTGTGAAAAGAAATTGATTTTGACGAAGAAAGGATATTTTCCTGAAGAATTCATTTCAAGTGTTTTATCAAAACCTTTTTGCATCTAAGATGACATTATTTCCTATGTGTATGTTTCAAGTATAAAGTCCTTATGATCTACATGGCTTCACTTTTCTTATTATGAAATGATATCCATTTCTTTTATATGGATTATGTGATTATGGGATGATGTTTATGAAACCCATTTTATTTATTGGGTTACTATGAATGATGTATCTTTATTTTGTGGCACAAGTAAGAATGATTTCATTATGAGATGGGTGGGACCTATATCTCCCTCCAATGCATTGGGTAAATATTTATATCTCATGAGATAGACATGGCTGGAACAACAAGTTAAACTGGTTCAGTAATACAGGACTGGAACGAGCAGTGAACTCAATTCACAAAGGGACTTTGTCCACTAAGATGGTCTTGGCAGCAATGCCTTGGCTACTATGGAAATCATATCATGTGCTTAATGGCTTCCACAATTACAAGTTTTATTCCCATGCTATTTTATCATTCTTAATGTTTCTTTATGATCTATGCCTTACGTACTTCCATGTTTTGTGTCATTTCTCAAGATTTTGATGTTTAAACATTATGTTCATGTTTTTAAGTTCAAATGTATATGGTATTTTTTATTTTATCCATGATTACCCTTAATGAGAATTTGAGCTCACCCTTTTTATGTTTTCTTTTCCGCAGTATATAAGGAATGGTTTTAGGTAAGAAAAAAAGGGAAGATCTTTATGGGAGATGTTGAAGATCCTTCACCACGATTAGAAGATTGCGTTCCAAGTTTCCAAAGAAACTAAACTATTATGGTCTTTGTGTGTCTGTTTTTGTTATGTATTAAGTATTTCTCTAGAGTAATGAAATGTCCATGTACGTTAAGCTTTGGGTCTCCATAATAATGATGTGATTCATCGATGAACATAAAAATATAATCTTGTTTCACTTGCTGATCCTGGATCATTTGGGCTTACTGTATGTATTGATTAAATCCTTGATTGATATATTAATATAAAAAATTGAATACTTGTAGAATATGGAAAAATCATTAATGTTATATCAAGTTATGAATGTGTAGTCAACAAACACCAAAGGGGGGGAATGTTGGAAAAAAATCGTTCAATGTGTTTTATTGATATGATTTGTCTATTATTGTGTTTGTTGAAAATTCCTTATAACTATGAATAGGGGTATTAATTACGTGGACCATAGTCTGAAATTTTCATAATGTAATGGGTGGTATGCATAATAGCTTTAGAATTATGGAATGGAAGGAAACATTATATTGTGAGTTGCAGATGGGGTAAGAGAATTTTTTTCTGGTAGAAAACAATTCTTAGTTATGACATGAGGTATATGGAAGGATAGTGGTATGTGGGATGGATTTCTCTTCAATGAAATGAGTTGTTGATTTGAGAATCTAGGAAGGGAATCGTTGGAGAAAACAGAACAGTCATTTGGTATGTTTCATAGATAGAATGGAAGTATAAATATCATGTTGGGAAAATGGTTTATTGAGTGATTGTATTTTGTATAAGATGTAAGGTACATGGTTAAGGGGGTTTAACATTAAATATCTGGTAAATCTCAAATTATGGGATTTAGAGGATCTATTTTAATATATAAGGAGATCTAACCCCATTATTTGGTAGATTGTTTTTAAGAAAACATAATTTTTTTGGGAATTCCTCTATGTAAAAATGAGTTTCACAAGGAATATTCCATTAAGGGTGAAGCAATTAAAGGATGTAATTACATTAAATGGTGTTTTGGTAGAAATATAGTCCATAGAGGAAGAAGGGTTTCTTCCGAATAATAATTCTGTGAAAGAAGGAATTTCATAGATGTGAATGCAGTACATGAATGTGGTATGTGAAGTGGTATATAGGAGAGGTACACAGAATCACTATGCAGAAATGGTATGTAGTGGTTATTCATGTAGGTAGTATATAGAGGTGGTACACAGAAACAGATATAGAGGCAGTATACAGTAGAGGCTATCTGCAAAGCATAGCATCTATGTAGTTCATGGAATATGTATCGTGGATCATTGAGGATAAAAGGATACTTATAGATGTTGTAAAACATTTTTCGTAAGTAATTTCCTATAACAAATTGAATGTGGAAAACTTAATTTCATAGATAGGTGAAAAGGGGACTATAATAGAGAATCAATCTACAGTTGAGAAAGTGTTTCTCCATTCAAATAAAGTGACCTACATGTCTATAAATTGTGATTGGAGCCCTTCCAAGAGTAGTGAACAAAGGAAGAGGAATAAAATGATTCATTCCATCATTAGTGGTCATGAGAAAAAGATAGTGGGAGTGATCATTGGGAATATAGTGAGAACACCTTAAATATTGTAAAGGAACTATGCCTAGGTATAGAATTGATATATCATTTACCTTGTAATTGGTAGTGTGCTTTAGTTTATTTTTTACATCAGAAAGTCTATGTTGTATACTCCTTAGACGTATCTAAGTGAGGGAGAACTATGTAAAATCATTTTATTATCTGAATGATTTCACATATGGTCATATATTATAAGAGGAGAAAGTGGGATGTTCTTTTATAGATGATATATGATCCGAAAGGGAAGTAGTATTAATCTTTCGTGCCATGATCCACCCCCACCACCACTCAAGGTATCTGATTTAGTGTACCAAACAAATATATTAACCATAAATTAATATTATTGGGAGTTTTCATTCCTTCCATATATGTAAAATGTAACCACACAAAATACAACACTAGATTATGTGAATATGATATAACACTTGGGAATGTATTAATTAGTGAAAAAATGGTTGAGAAATTACTCTTAACAAAAAGTATCGTATTATTGTATATTTGATGTGTATGGTATTATTAATTCTTTTTATTTCATTTATAATTGACATTATGATATTTTTTTGTCAGCATGGAAACTTTAATTTCCTTAAATTTTATCTTCTATGGATTTATTTTCCTTAAATATTAAATTAGTGTTATAGTTTCTTCTTGGGATTTTTTTCAACCTATGAAATCTCCCTTTTATCTAGTAGAATAGTAATACAATTTTTGGAATTAATAATATAATCTATGATCCTTACACAAAACTATTGGGTGAAAATTCATTTTTCATGTGTGGAAAACATACCATGAAATTCTAGTGTCTATGATGAATATCCAGCATTCCCTTTTAAATTTATTTAGTGTGTATTTGAAATATTTTAATTTTCACTTTTAAAATAAAAACGGAATTTATCTAAAATTCATGGGTTTTGACAAAAACTGCTTTCAAACCTTAATAAAAATAACAATTGAATTCATAAAATTATAAAATCATGTAAATTGAATAAAAATATATTTTATAATAATGTTATTATTATATAAAAATATTATTTAATTCAATAATCCATTAATTCATCAAAATAGATTTCTTAGTTGAACATTAACTAAAAAAGTATTTGTGACATAAAATACATTTTACATGGTAACAATAATAAAATGAAATTATATTCATTATTATATACAAATATAATGTACATAACCATAGTGTTAAGGTTTTTTTACAAAAACCCTTATAACACCTGCCTAATACAGAAGAGTATGGTTTGTGATGGTGACAGACTCTTTTGGTGGCTCAGATAACATTGCCCAGGTGGTAATCTCTACCAACTTCCACTTCTCTCCTAGGTGGTTCTACTCGAGATTAACATATTAAACCCTGGCATGGTCGTGGTCAGAAGAGATGCCCAAAGACACATCCTCCTTTCTGGGTTCTGACAAATGGGCTTCATATGGGGCATGTCTTCTGGAAGAGGGCATCACTTCCTTTGTCTGAGTAAATTGGATTCATTAAATCCAAATATTTATACTAATCATGTGATCATTGTTCAATGGCTATATTAGAAATGTTCACAATTTATAACATAAAACCAAATAATTTGACATTTTATATAAATAATTTACATAAAGACAAATTTAATTAGATCCATAGGGATTTCCATTAATGAAATTATGAGTCATTACAATATTCCCCCCTTATGAAATTTTGCCCGCAAAATTTCCTTTTCCCACACTAATATAGATGTGGGTAACTCTACTTCATCATTTCTTCTGATTCCCAAATTGCTTCTTCAAACGTGTGGTTAAACCAAAACACCTTGATTAGGGGCATTGTCTTATTTTGTAGAACATATTCTATATGATATAATATCATCACTGGTTTCTCGTCATAAGAATGATCATCTTTTAACTGTACCACCTATGTAGAGAGTAAATGTGAAGGGACTGATATGTTATTCCATAATAGGGATACATGAAAGACATCATGAACTTTGGCCCTGGATGGTGGAAGTTCTAGTAGATAGGCCACAACCCCGACACGATCATGAATCTTAAAGGGGACGTTGTACCATGGACTTACCTTCACTTAAATACCAAACCTCATATCCTTATTACACAGAATATGTGTAGAAATAACAGGTCTCTAACTTTAAACTCAAGGTCTCATCGACAGTTATCTGCATAACTCTTCTGTCGACTCTGGGCTGCCTTGATAGGCTGATGAGTGGTTTTCACCTTCTACACCATTTCTTCAACCATTTCTGGTCCATGCATCTTATGCTCTCTGACCTCATCCCAACACACTGGTGTTCTTCCCCTTTTCACATAAAGGGCTTCATATGGTGCCATTTGGATGCTTGAGTGGAAACTGTTATTATAAGAGAACTCAAACAGAGAAAGATGTTGATCCCAACCTCTTTTAAAGTCCATTAAGAATGATCTCAACATGCCCTTAAGTGTTTGGATAGTCTGCTCAGATTGGCCATCATTTTGAGGATGATAGGTCGTACTGATGTTCCGTTCATTATTCGAAGCATGTTGAAGACTCTACCAAAATATAGAGGTGTATCTTCGATCTCAATCGGATACAACAGAGAGTGGTACTCCATACAGTCTTACCTCTTCCCTAATATATATATATTCCAGTTGATCCAATGAGAAGTCCTCCAAAATTGCAATGAATTGTAAAGCTTTTTAAATGATCCATAACAACCCAGATTGCATTTTTACCTCTGGATGTCTTCGTAAGTCCAGTGTCAATGTCCATAGTGATGTTTTCCCACTTCCATTCTGGTATGGGAAATGTTTGCATCATCCCCTTAGACTTTTGTCTCTCTACCTTCACTTACTGACACACCATGCACATTGATATATATTTAGTGATCTCCTTCTTCATATTATCTCACAAATAATTCTCTCAGTGATCTTGATACATCTTTTTGTTTCTTGGGTGAATACTGTGGAATTTGAACTATGTGCTTCATCCAAAAGGTACTTCTTTAGCTCCAGACTTGAAGGAATACATAGTCATTTCCTAAATCTCACAATTCCTTCTTATATTCTTTAATTCATTTTCCTATAAATATGGAGATGTGTTATATACTTATGGTTCATCACTATCAACCCAAAAAATATGCAAACATTGAACATATGAAAATAATTCTTTCCTTATTATAAATATTTTAGTTTCATCTTGATATTCCATTTATTTTTTTTCTTGATTAGCAACATTATGAAATTAAATTAAGAGACCACATTGGGTAGTTAATTTTTCTATAGAGTTATAAGAGTTAAAATAATTAAATAATATTAATAATATACAAATACACACAATTTTTTTAATTAATATGTATTGTATAAGTAAAAAAAATCATATCGGTGAATTGAATACTCATAATGCTGTCAAAATAAATGGAAAAATATTATTCATTTATAGTATTGATAAAATAATTATATTGAGATAATATGGTTATGAAATATATATTTCTATTCAACATCACAAATTATCATTTATATATTTAAAAAACATCAGTAACACATGAAATTATGTTTTTAAATAAATATTTCTCTATTTTATATGTAAAATACCTTAAATTTTTATATAGTACTCTATTCCAACAACCCACTTATGTCTCAGTTGATTTATGTTTTTATCTGATCTACCTAAATTACAATAAAATTTCAAAATTACCTATATTATAATAACTTTTAGGGAAACATAATATTTATTATTTCACATAAAAAAAATCCTAACATATAATTTTATATAAAACCTACTCAAATAACTACTATAAGTAGTTGGCCATAAATATTACATATTCTTGTGATTTGAATCTATAATTCAATTTCTTTCATTCCAAAATATCATTTGTGATTCTATTTTTAAAAAATATTTTCAAATATTACAATGTAATATAATTAATTAAATATGGACTCTTTTATATAGTTTTCATTTTCAGTCCAATAAAACCCTTTTATAATAAATCACATTGTATCCACATGTAAAATATTTATTTCTTCCCATTATTCTCATCATTCACTCTAATATTTATTAAATACAGTGGTTATAACAACATATTTTTTTGAATCAGGATGACAATCAAGAAAAAATTAATTTTTTCAATTAATGGGGGTACCATTTTCTAATATGATTATCATAAATCAATTCTATGTCATCCAATAGATTTATATGATTGTTTTGGTTTGGATTACTAGAAGTGATAGTGAATCAACTGTTGTGGATTTGTTTTGTAAGACTTGGAGGAAAAATAGCCTATTTTGGAATAGCCTCTAAAGGAGCACAGTTTAGTGGAAAATTTTGTGTCCCATTCTAGTTAACTGTCCAACCCAGTTTTATGTTGGAGAATGGTTTATTCAATCTATTTGAGGGAGGTAGAGGACCTTGAATGCATTGTTTGAAGATGTTTCATATGCATCTGTATTGTTTTCAAATGGTCATTGAAAACCATATAGAAGTTTCTTCTAGTATTTTCACTTATATAATACCTAACACTATAGGAAATCATTGATTTAGAGACTGTTTTTTCATAGTGGTCTTCAAAATCAATGCTAAATGTTTTTATGGATAAAATTTAGTGGAGGGTTTAAAGGGGCACCATTAAAATCCTCCATTAAATGTTTATAAAATGATTTTCTTTTTTTTTTGTTATTTTTATTTAGAATAGAAAATCATTTTATTAGTGGTTGTTGTTTTAAAATAGAAACAAAATATAAAGAAAAAAATTGAAAAAAATTAACTTTAATAATTAATTATATTTTATTACATATTATTAACTCTCATATATTGTATATTAGTTAATAATTTTAATTAATTTTAAAGTCATAATTAATAAATATTTGTAATTATTAGTTATTAATAAAAATAAACATAAAACAAATCAACAAAAACTGTAAAGAATACTTTCGAATCAAATGACTGTAACTTTTGATCTGGGAGTATATTTCACCTCCACAACTAGGCTATGTGAATCTTATCAAATGATATAATCCCACATGTTATTTATGTCAAGTGATAATCAAATGAATAAAATATATTAAAGTTTTAAAAAAGATAAAAATCGAACTTGGACTTCAAACGACCATAACCGTTGACAGGGATTACGTTTGGGCTCTACCACAATCCAAATCAAATACTATGGCATGCCCTATCACATAGATGGTCTCAAACTATGGTCGAAGAGCTCTGTCCATGTTTTTATCCCCATAAAAGTGAAGAAGGCCACAAAACGTAGTTTTTTTCAGCGACCTTGTTTTTACTAAATTTAAACTGCTATAACATCTGATTTGGGTGTATGTTCGGACCTTACCAGATATCATATCGAATCTCATTTCACGAGCTTTGTTTTGACTAGTTTTTTTTTTGCTGAAACGTACTCTTGGTTCAAATGTTATGATTGTTTCAGGTTTTTTGGGTTTTTTGGGGTTTCAAGTTTTATTAACATACTTATCAGTTCTAAGGGTATCTGGATTTTTTATTGCTATGGATTTTATTATTTAATTACTATTTAGTTTCTGATTATTTTTGAATAATTATAATATATTAATTATTTAATTAATATTATTTATTTATTATTTATTTATTATTAATTTATTTATTTTATATTAATTAAATATTTTTTATTTTTTATTATGTATTATTTATTTATTTTTTATTATTTATTTTTTATTATTTATTATTTACTATGTAATATATAATATAAAATACAAAATATTTATTATTTATTATTTATTATTATTTTATTAATTTAATATTTTAATATTTCAGGATTTTATTGTTTTATTATTATATTTTGGTAATTTTTTAAATTTATTTATTTACTACAATTTATTTAATTTTATTTGTTTTTTATTTAGTAAGTTATTATTTATTTATTAATTAATATTGAGTTATTATTTATTTATTTATATTTTCTATTATTTAATTATTTATTTTTATTTAGTTAATATAATTTTGATATTAATAATTAATTATTATTAATTAGTGTTAACTATTATTATTATTTAATTATTTGTTATTTATATTGATTATTTATAAATTATAAATTAATATTTATAAATAAATAAATATTTTATATTATTTATTATTTATTTATTAGTTAATTATTAAGATGTTATTGATTTAATTATTTGTTATTTATTATTATAGTATTATTATTTATTTATTATTTATTATTTATTATTTTTTTTATTTTTTTCTTTATTTTTAATACTTATTTATTACAATTTTTTATCAACAATTTTTTATATCATATATTTATTTTTTATTTACTATTAACTTCCATTTCATTTATTTATTTGGAATCTGAAATTTTTAATTTGGAATTTTTAAATTTTAATTTTTACTTTTTATTTAGTAATTATTAAATATTAATTATTAATAAGAAATAAGAAATTTTTAATAAGTAATTACTAATAATTGATTATTAATTATTAATTATTATTAATTATTTATTTATTATATATTATTTATTATTTATTATTCATCATTGCATAATCATTATTGATTAATATTTATTGATTAATCATTGTTGAATATTAATTATTTATTAATCATAGTTGATTAATCATTATTGAATGTTTATTTATTTATTAAGTATTTTTTTTAATTAATATATATAATTATAAAAAATTTTGTTTATTCTCTACATAAAGAGACTACGGGAGTGGAAATGTTATTAGAGAATATGAAAGAGGTAAGGAGATCAATTCTCACCGAATGTAGAATTCCAATATATTGCACATGCATGTGCTTGGTAATAAATAGTAAAAAATAATAATTATATTATAAAAACTAATAAATAAGACATAAATAATAATAATTACATAATAAAAAATAAAAATTTATAAATTAATAAATTGACAAATAATAATAAAATAATAAAATAATAATAAAATAGTATATTAATATAATAATATAGTAATACGTAAATAATAAAATAATAATAAAAAATTTATAAAATTACGATCATAAAATAAAATAAAATATGGATATTAAGAAATAAAAAAATATTAAATAATAATTAATAAAATAATGAAAATAAAATAAAATAACCTTATAAAAAAATAAATAAAAACTAATTAATATTTAATAAATAATAATAATAACAGTGAATAGTAAATAGTAAATACTAATTAATAAAAATATATAATACATAAATAAATAAATAAATAAAAATATTATAATAAAATAATAATTTTATAATTTAAATTATCAAAATTTTATAATATTTTAAAAATGAATAATATGAGAAAAAATATTAAACTTCCGCAGAAGAACAACTATTAAATCGTAGTTTGAAGATTTTTAAAAACTATTTATAATTGATTTTTAACAATGATATAACCACACTTTTCCGAATCACCTTAAAACGATTTAATAGTTGTTTAAACTACCTCTAGAATCAAATTTTTCTATAGTGAAAACACTGTAGCATGCACAGTTACTCTTATGTTTTGAAAATATTGTGGGTAAACCATGTGACATGTACATTTGGTGTTTTCATATTTTTTTCATTTTATTTTTTTTTGCACGACTCTTTCTTCTCCCTTATCACACGAATATTAGAGGGTTCACCCTCCATTCGGTCATCCGATGGAAATTGATCAGTCTACCTTTTCATGGATCTATTTTTCAAAATGTTAGGTGCATTAGAGTAGTAGTAATATGTATAAACTCACCATTCCATATTATTTGTATATCATTTTTCTCTCACATCCTTATTTCTATCTGATCAAATTTCAAGGGTTTCGATGAAAACTTATTCTATGCCAATCCTCTTCAAATATGAATAAAATATTTGACATGCCTACATCAACCAGTCTAAGGTAGGTGGTTCTTATCTTGATTTTATTTTCATGGATAATTTTGTGGTGCATCGTTTCAGAGGATCATTGGGTTTTGAGAGAGACCCTGTAATTTCATATTATATTGATTATTTGACATAATGGGATGCCTTTATACAATACCATTTCAATTTCAAGCTTTTAGGGTGGAATAGAGGTTGTGGGTACCATTAAATGCTTGGTCGGGGGCTGCATTTGATATAATTTGAATTTCATTAATTTAATATAGAAATGTATGTTATATTTAGGTTGTGAAATACAATCATAATTAATTTCGTATCTAGGTTGTATTGATTGATTTTTTGAATTGTAGTTATCCAAATCATATTGGATTTATTGAGATATTTACTTAATTTCATATGTCAAATTCTATTTTAATTAATTTTTTACATATTAAATTGGTTTATAAGTATGTATAAATAATTTTGAAAAAAAAAATTACATTAGATGATACTCAGGGGGTTGTGATGTACTTGACCCTTGATGATTTGATGTGGCTAGGACATTGGATTTTGGAAATATTTATCATCTGGTTAATCTTATCTCTAATTTCATGAGTGTTTTGAACACATGATTGGGCATAAACTATGTTATTCTGAGAGGTGAGGCCATCAGGCAAGGTAGGGCCCATAATATTCAAATTACAAGGACATCATATTTGAAGGACATGGTTTTAGGGGAATAAGGTGGCAGGGTTGATGTGGATTAGGTTTTTAATTGGTGATTTTCACTCAGTTGTGATGGCTAAAGCACCAAATAGAGACTTATTCATTTAGGTTGAATCCATTTGATGATGTGGGTTTGAAAACTCATAAGGGTATAGGCCCTCAGTAGTTGTAATGTCCCAACCTGACACGTTGTATTTTATAACATTTTGGGTTATTATTATTATTATTATCAGTATAATTATTATGTTTTATTATTATTATTGTATTTTATTATTATGTGTTTTTATTTTTTAAAATCAATTAAATTGGATGGAAATAAAATTAAACCCTAGTCAAACACCCCCCTTCTCCTTCCTATTATGCGGTCGAACATCCCATTTCCCTCATATTAGCACGCACCTCCCAACCCCCTTCTCGGACCTGCAACGCGCCGACCCCAACCTCCTGCTCTTCTTACGGGCGAGCCACTTCTCCACGACGTCTCCCTCTTTGAGCTCCCCTCTCAGAGACCTCCTCTCCCGGCTCCCCCCCTCAAACCCGCAGAGCACAACCCCCCCCCCCCCCCCCTGGGCCGAGACCCAACAGCCACACAACTTCCCCCCTTTTCCCTCATTTTCTCTAGATAAACAACCAAATCACCTCCGGTTTTGTGGTCGGCCTTTCAAGGTGATATTCCCCTTCTTTTCTCCTTCTTTTTTGGTTTGATTTTGTTCTCCTTGTTTCCCCTCCTAAAATTTTCCAAACCTATGGTTATGTTCTAACCCTGATTTCTGGTGTTCTTCATGTTCGAGGTTGGTGCGGGAGGCCCCTCGGGTCTTCTCGGTTTGTGTTTGGGAAACCGTCGCTGATAGCGAGGTAGTTCGTTGTGTTTCGATTTGTCGGCTTTGTTACAAGGTAATTTTTTCTTGTGTTTTTGGGTTTTTCACCTGCAGAATTAGGTTATTTATGTGTTTTACTGTTCGTAGTGATTATCTTGAAGTGTGAAAGCATTTTTTGATATGATTGATGAAGCAGTTAACTCTAAAAGTAGTGTTATTACCTAAAATTGAGTGTCTTTATTGCGCAATTCATGTGGTGTTATTTGAGGTCATTTTATAGTACATGCAATTGGTTTATTATATGATGAAAGGGCTGTGTTTTTTTGTTTGGATATTGTTTTGGTGTGCTTTTTGCCTTAGAAGAGGGTTTTGGGTGTGTTGTTGTTTTATGTCGTGCTATGCAATTTTTTATAATGTTTTATAAGTGGTTTAAATGGTTTATTTAATTTGTATAGATGATTTGAATCATGTTTTTCTATAGTTACGACGTGTGGTGATTTTAAAGTTTTTATTTGATATAAAATTGGGTGAGTTTTTAATGTAAATTTTGGGGTGCAAATGTGGAAGTGTTTCATAAATTACATTATTTATTTGTTCAATTACATGTGTGGTGTAAAAGAGGTCTTCAAAAATATTATGTGTGTGTTTGATTTTTTAAGTTTCCTTTCCTACTTGAAATAGAGTGTCACTGGTGAAAATTTTTGTCACGTTATCTTGAAATGTTTTAAAGATTGTTTATGTGTTTAATTGTTTTATTAAATTATATGTGTAGTGGGTTGGACCTCGCTGCGATGACTTTGGGCTAGGGGTGTCGAGGTTTCCTACATGTACATGCATAAGGTAAGGCGTGTATATATATCTGCCTTCTTTGTTCATATTAACTCATGGTGCAGGGAATATGTGAAATACATCTAGGGGTGTATATATATATATATGTATGTATAAATGCATGTTCATGTATGCGCTATGTGTCAGTTTGAGTGATCATCGACAAATAGCGACATGTTTGTGGTAGGACCCATGTGCCCTGATCATTAATAAAAATTTCCATAATTGTTTAGTGTTTTATAAAAAGTGTTTCTTCTTCCTGTATAAGAAATACATATGCAATATATATATTTATGTGTGTGTGTGTGAGTGTGTAAATTGTTTTGGGCTCTTGAAAAGTGATTTTTTTAATGTATCTAACATAAATTAGGTATTTCCAAAGACACGTGGTCTTTTGGAAGATTTTTTATTAAAAGTAAAATGGTACGTTGTTTTCTGAAGAAGTTCCAAAATGATTTATGAAATGTGTTTTGGGTGAACATGTTTTCTAAAGCAAAATCATTCATGTGTAGTAATGAGGCCGGTTTGGCACCTCGAAAATGAATAGTGAAAGTGAAAACCCCCTCTTAAAGAATGCCCCATTATTTTAGAAATATGATGTGTATGTTAAATGTGTGATTTTCGATAAGTTCCTAGTAAAGAGGCTTGTGAATTTTTGTGTGATGGGTAGAAAAAAATGGGATGTGATCAAGGGGGGTGATCAGTGGTGAGAGGGTGGGTGTGTTTTTGAATAAATAGAAAAATGTGTTCATGTATGTTAGTTTTATGAAAACTCACCACCACTTGAAATAGAGCACAATGGGTAATCTGAGTATCTTGGTGGGTGAAGTAGGACTAGTGGGCTAGTGTTCTGGAGGTGACTCGACTATGTTTCACTGGCAGGACTAACGATTGCAACACTAACTAAACATATGCATTTTTTGAGGGTTGTGGTTTTCAAAGCCACATTTCTTGAGGGTCGTGGCCTTCTAAGGCACATTTTCTGAGGGTTGTGGCCTTCTATGCCATTTTTTCTGAGGGTCATGGTCTTCTAAGCCACGTTTTACTGAGACACGAAGATCATAGGACCCCAATAAACACTAGCTTCTTAGGGACTTCCCATGGTGGTTGTGATATGATTTTTAATTTAGTTGTTTCAAGTTTGTTCCCTCTATTGTGAAAACCATATTATTTATCTAAATTGGTCTCCTTTAATTTTTAAATGTTAATGCATTCTAAAAAACTATTTTGAAAAGGGACGATAAGTGATTTTCCTTGGGAATGCATGCTTGTCATTTGAATTTTAAAGGAGAGAAAACCATTATTTTATTTTGCCTTATTTTCAAACTAGCATGATTTGGATTTCTTATTAAAGGAAGTGGTATAGGTAGTTGTTTTATTTTGACTTTCCTACTGAACATATTGGTTCTCATGCCTATATTATCTTTATAGATTCATGTTTTAGTTTTGGATCACTCGTGTTTGGTTTTATGTTTTGTGGTGACCCATGTGGTCACTTGGAGGTATGTTTAGTTGGTTACCTTTATTTTATTTTCCGTTGTTAGTGTTTACACATTTTTTCAGTTTATTTATTTTTAACTATCTTATTTTTTGTGATAAATCGTTCCCAATTTCTTGTTTTGATGCCCGTCACTAGTTTCCAGCCCGTGGGGATGAGGAACGCCCTTCAGGCCATGCTGCGAACCGACTCCGGTGACAGGTTTAGGGTCGACCGGAGTTGGTTCGTGACAAAATGGTATCAACGGATGATTTATCCCATGTCTTTTTGGGATGTCTGATAGTTTGGAGTTAGTATTGTAAAAATACAAGTGGTTAATTGCGGGTAGGTGCCTGATCACCACCTATTCATAATGACCCTTGAATTGCCAGTGTGGTCCAGGATGGACTTGCCTCAACGTCCACATATGGCTCACGATTTTTTTAAGGTTCCTTAGTCCTATTTTCGTGTTTCTGTTAGTTTTCAGTTTTGGTGGTCATTCTGGAGGCATGCATCACTAATACAATATAAGGTTATAACCACAGTTTGGAACCATGGCTATATGTTATAGCCATGGATTCATAAACTGTGGCTAGTATTGGCGTGGCCATAGGGGAAAACCTATAGCCAGGGTTGGAAACTGTGGCTATAGCCCTATAGCCACAATTGGAACTGTGGCTATATACCTATAGCCACGGTTTGAACCGGAGGAACACCCTATAGCCACAATGTTCAGACCTTGGAAGAATCATAAGTCAGACAATATATATAGCCATGGTTCTAAATTGTGGCTATAGGATTTTTTCCACGACTTTAAACCGTGGAAATATCCCTATAGCCACAGTTTAAAACCATGGTAATATGTCCCCCCATTCCAGAAAAAAGCATCCCCCCATGCCCCCCTTCTCCAGCACACCCACTGCCCCCTACACTCCCCCCTTTCCCATTGCACTTCCCCCCAGCCGACTGCACACCCCCCCTGCCCCCCCCCCTTTACACACACCCGACCACTGTACTTCCCCCCATCCCACTACACTCCACCTTGACACACACCCTGCCCATTGCACTACCCTCCATCACATTGCACTTCCCCCCTGCACACACACCCTCCCCACTTCACTTCCCCCTAGCCCACTGCACTTCCCCCCTACCCCCACCCCCCAGTACACCCCATGACCCTTGCCCCCCTCCCCCCTTCTCTAGCACACCCCTTGCCCACTACACTGCCCCCCCAAGCCCACTGCACACACCCCCTCCCCCTCCCCCATGCCCCCATGCTCCCAGAAAACCACTCCTGCCCCCTCACCATGCCCACTGCACTTACCCCTCGGCCCACTACACACCCCCTTGCCCCTTGCCTCCATCCCCCCTTCCCCCAGCAAACCACACATCCCACTCACCCTGTCCCCTTCACACCCCTGCCCCCTTCCCCTGCCCCCCTACTCACACCCACTTCCCCCCCCCTGTACACCCCCACTGCACCCCCCCCCCCAGCCCACTACACACACCATTCCCCCCCCCCCTACACACACACCCTGCCCAATGCACTCCCCCCCCAGCCCACTGCGCTTCCCCCCTACCCCACTCACATACCCACTGCACCCCACAGCCCACTGCACACCACCCCCCTCAGCACACCCCCTACAACCTACCCCTGCCCCCTGCAAAAGAACCCAGCACACCCCCGCCCCTCCCCCCTTGAAACATGGTTAAAATACTTTTGAAGAACCATAACACATTATGATCATTTAGGCTAATTGGAGGACGGATGATTCTAATGACTAGGAATCAATTGATTTTCCCTGTTAGTTACCATATCATCTCATATTGGCTGGGGGAAGGTTAGTATAAAATTTAACCCTATGTTTAATTTGATGTGGAACAACTAGATAGTGGTAAATTGACACTTGATTGTTCACTGTTTGATGATTATGTGTTTCAATTTTATAATAGTTATAGTCCATGAATCATTCGGTGAATAGTTGATGAGAGATTGTCATACCTCTGTGGTTTCTGAATCGTAGAGATACAAATATGTATGATGAATTTGGGTGTCTGTTTTGGTGGCCATGGACCTCGTAGAAAATATAGGTTTGTTTTATATCTGTGAAGACTAATACTATCCTAGATTTCCCTTAAGAATTATATTAGAGAGAGATGCACATATTATGCCATGATTTCTGGAAAGGGATTAATATGACCTTTGAGAATCATCTAATATTGAGCAGAATGTACCATCAATATATAGATAGACACTAAAATTAGATGATACATATAATGGAGGATATTCTTCAAGATTGTGTTCAATACATCGATGGATCTTGGGGTTAATATGACCATAGGGAATCATCTAATATTTATTGAGAGATGCGATAGCACACCAGCGGTTGAAACCATGAAAATTCATGAAAATTCATCTAGAGGAGAACGAACTGGTGTTTTACATGGGTTTGGATGTAGTGAGATGAATATCGCATTAAGATCATTTCTCAAAATCCAATTACCAGGTAAATATATCTTTGGGAGATCATTGTTAGTTGAAAATTCCTATGGTTAGGACCACCATTCTGTTTAGTTGAGGGGTGAACACCCCCTATCTATAACATTTCCTGCTATGAACCTCAGTTCAAGCCATGAAATTCCCAATGGTAGGGATTCATGGTGTGAAAACCCGGGTCACAACATGATTCATTGATAGGTGGATTTATTTTAATAGGTTAAATTCTGTCTTTTTCTGGGTCATGTGTTTCATAATGATGTTACTGAAGAAATTATCATGTTTTCAAAGCCGGTTGTTTGTGTTTGATGAAATGAAAACAAATATTTTCATTAAGTTTTAAATTTTTATGAGAATTCTTGGTTGATATTTTCTCAAAATGAGGAGACTTTCTTCTCTAATGTGAAGGAAATTTCATTTTCTACTATTGAGTTGGTGGAAAATTTCTACTAGTCCACATTGAAGGCTTAGGGAAATCATGAAAAATAGGTAAAAATGTGATTATAAAGATCTAAAACAAATTTGAATAGCATATACACATTTTATAATAATGAAAACATGTTTTTAAAATACTCGAGCAATTATAGAATTCATATTATAGGGTTAGGAAAAGGAAACTTACCTCAACCTCAAGGTGCTGATTTTAACAACAACTCAAATCTTCATTTTTTCCCTCTTTCACACATATGAAACATCACATATATATAAGGTCACCTTCCCTATGTACATATCTTCATGGCCAAATATGCACAAGGGTATCCTTAGATATATGTTTATACTTTCATATACCCATTTACACTTACACATGTATGCATTTTTCATATCTATATATAAGCACACATAGCCCCAATGTATATATTCATACTGCCATGGGTGAATATATATAAAGGGGGAACTTATGTATTTATATTCCTACCTATGCATACACATGTAAGTCGTCGTCAACGGCGACTCGAATCCACCTCAATGAGATCCAGAAAGAATTACAAAAATATAAAGAACCAAAAAATCAAGAAAAGCCCTAATTAAAATTTCGCTAAATAATAAAATCAAAATAAATCTTACCCACATCCAATGTTGAAGTCACTGTCATCAATGGTGGTGGATAGAACCAGCCTCATCATAAGCAACCACCGACAAGAAATTAGTCGAAAAAGAAATGAGATATAATGACTTCTTATATATATGGGAACAGTGATGATAAATGATACATGAATCCATTGTCATTATAGATTCTATAATTCGTTTCTATTATTACCACAATATCATAATTTAGTCACTCCCGTAGAACTGATTATTTATGGTGGTCATGTCAACACAAAACAGCTACAAACAAACATTGTTTATCATAATATCAAGAATCATTACATCAGTACATGCATAAACAATATAAATAACTCATCCATGAAGCATACCCCATCCCCATATGAATTGGAAGCATGAATTGAGTAGAACAAAAAAACTCAAGAAGGAGAAGTGGCTGCTAATGAAATTATTTTAAAAGATGATCGATGGAAAGGAGTATATCATGTGGGAAGCTACTTGAATTACTAAAACCAAAAAATTCAAACTGAATTTGGTTGTTGTGGATAAGATGGCGAGTAACCTTGAAGAGAAACTTTATTTGAGAGAATAAGTACTATGAAAAGAATAATCAAAGTATCTTGATGTTTAGAATGATTTGAAGAAGATAAGAGAAAGGTGTTAGTTGAGGTTTCCGGTGAAAAGAAGGGTCCAAAAAGGCAGTTTAATTCATCTCCTAATAAATATCAAAATAAAAATGTTGCCTCTAATAATGCAGGTACTAAAACCAAATCTGGACTAGAATGACTAATGGGAATCTGTTTTTTGCATCAAAAGAAGAGAATGATATCTTGAAAAGATTACTTCTGTATAAGTGAAGACATACATGGTTTGTGACATGAAATTGACAACAATATTCCGTAAAAATCTATTAACATTATTGAAGATCAAGGTTCAGAGACTATTTCTGGATCTATAAAGCTTTTGGTCACAAATCCCACTCTTGCTGGTTCAATTTGTTACTCCTAGACAAGAGGTATGAATCAAGGGAGAGTTATTCTGAGAAAATGGAAAGAGACTCTCAAAGGAAGAAAACTATGACCATGAAATCATCTCTTCTTTAAACACATAACCAATTTGATTTATTAGAACAATTTTGTGGCAAATGTGATCAACAGGGTCATTGTGATGAGAAGTACATGACTAGCCTACATGGACATATTTCCTACGGTGATAAAGGAATGATAATTCAGATAGACAAGGAGAAGTCCTGCTTTACTGAGGTTTACATTAAAGGCATGCAAGAGAACCAAGTCATGGATTCTTGACATAGGTTCTTCCCACATGACCGGTGGGACAATAATTTTGATGAAAATTAAAAAGAAAGGAGTGGATACATTTTTCAATGACTTTTATCTAAAAATAAGGGGTTTTGGCTCGCCATGAACTTCTATTCATTTGAAAAGAGGAAAACTCCCTACAGGGATATAAAAAGTTTCAAGTACGATGTGTGATTTACGACTAACAACAAAATTAAGTATAAGGAAAACATCGATGCAATAATGTCAAACAAGGTATACCACTCTGAGTTTTCGCAGACATCGCACCTCCGTTGGAGGAGTTTTATTACAAAACCATGACTTGTTTATCAAACAAAACAATTATCTTAACTAACACTTATTCAAGAATTTCAATTTAATATAAGCATAATTAATAAGGAAGCTAATGGAAATTTAAAAAATTCTTGAATTAAAGAGGATAAGAGAGGAACCCTACCTTAGAGGATCCAAGCCACACTCGGTGCATGAAACTTTTATCAACGACCACTCTAAGATGCTTCATCCATCCTCCGGGAATATACACCTTTTCATATACATAAGGAATCCCTAACCCTTATGTATGTTTCGTCATGGCCTTGGACACTCACAAGATTATCCTTATATATAAGCTCACATGCATAATCCCATTATCACCCACACACGTATGCATTTTCTATATATATACATAATCACACCAATCCCGTTATATGTAATCACGCTTCCATGGGTGGATATACATATAACATAAGAACTTATTATATATATGCATACCTATGCATACGCGGTGAGTCGTATTTGACTCTGGATGCCGCAACACACATGAACAGATCATGAGATACTTCAACAAAATGTCAGTGATATGATGAATCATCATTAATTGAACCTAAAAATTGATGTGTGAGGAACATGATTAGTGAGAAAGGAAATAATATAACAGATGATGATGATAACAACATCAACATGCAGAATCATCAGCAAGATTAAGACATCGGGAAAACAATATCTTATCGAAGTCAACACAGTGTCATGCGAATGCATGGGTGAAATGAGAGATTAACATAAAATAATACAACCAAGAAAACAAGTAATAAAACAAGTGCATATTTCTCATGATGATAAAGGCTGTGAAACTGTGGCTATAGCCCCCCCCCCCCCCCCGAACAACCCCCCCACAGCTGCACCCCCACTAACCCCCCCCCCCCCCAATGCACCCCCACTCACTCCCCCCCCCCTCCACCCTTCACCCCAACTGATTTGAACCCCCACTACCCCCCTCACCACCAACACCTACAACCCCACCACCCCCACCCCAAAATGCAAACCCACTCACCCCCCCCCCTCCACTGCAAATCATTTGAACCCCCAATGCCCCCCCCAATGCACCCCCACTGCCCCCCACGACCTGCAACCCCACCACCCCCACCCCACCACCACTACACAATTCCCCCATCCCCCTTTATAGGTTTTGGAATATATAATTATAATGTTGGTATAATCTTTCAATTCCTGAAAATATGAATGTGCCCAAGTCAAGGGAGATAAAATCAAGATAATATTATAATTTAGAAAGTAAACTGAATGTATTTAGCTACCTATAACATATTTAAACATGTTTAAGATCACTATGGTATTTTAATTTAGTGTGGTCGCTAGAATAGAGAATGCTAATCTAAGTATGTTATAAAAATAAATAGATAATGAAGACCACTGATGATGAAAAATGGAATAAATCTTTATTTGGAAAATTTTTTAAAAATGAAGTTTGAAACACTATTCCCAAGAAGTTTTTAAAGAAGGAAGATCATACATCCTTGGGTAATAATCCTAAGAAGACTAATACATGTGCTAAATATAAGAGGATCAGTTCTTCTGTCATGGAAGAAGGAGAAAAACATAGATTCAGGCAAACAAGCATTACTTGTATGTGAAAATAGTGTAAGAAATAGCATAATGGAATATTTGTCCATGGAGAATACAATTGAACTGGGGTGGTGAAAATAAATCCTAAGAAGCCATGTGGAAATTCCAACGTGTACCTAAAGATTTCATGGTAGTATGTCCCATCTATTTGGAAAAAAAGAAATAATTATAAAGGAAGCCCTTATAAAAGATGTTTCCAAAGGAAATGATGAAATTCATTATGAAGAAGTTAACTTTATTGAGAGTTGTTCAATAAATAAAACCCCCAAAAGTTTCCTAAAACATTGCGGAACAAGTAATATTGATGGATATTGTACCAAAAGTTTATTAATCAGGTTACTGGTATACGAAAAATACATAAATAAGATAAATATTACATTATGTGATGCATGTGCCTTTAAGGTTTATGAAAAAAAGAACATCTCAAATAAATATATTGAAAGTAAAGAACTCCATGATCCAAAAAGGAAAAAAATATCGAATAAAAATGTGCAAGCATTAAGAAAGGGTAAACTTGGTTGAGATAACATTATTAACCTTGTTGTTCACACTATGGAACAAACAGTAACACCTTATTATATTTCATATTGTATTTATGTGATAACCATGAATGGAACTGAAGGTGAAGCTTGATCTTAAAGAGAACTCAACAAATTGTGCAAGCTATAAAATCTAGAATGTTACTTCAAGTAATCCATTTTAATGAATTCTCAATATCATATATCCTAAAACATATCTATAGAAGAGATCCAAATTGATGAAGATAATTTTTAGTTTCTCCTTATGGAGGAGAAAGGTGCAGAAAACCTTGAGAAGCTACCATATCCTATTAAAATCATGTAAATCAGAATTCTAGGCGATGCTCTAAAAAGATTCATTGAAATGGTATGGATTCATATTCTCTCATTCTTGAGTGAGAAAATAAAATCCTAACATTAAGTGGGAGATGATGTTTTTAATCATTGACATGAATGCGGACGTTTAAAGAATCCTTGAGACCGATGTTACCTAACTCGGGGCTCTTTGTCTTCAGAATCCATGAGCATTCAAGGAATGCAACCCTCATTCACATAATTAGTTGCTACAGTAGGAATGTTTTATCTCATTCATAGATCCAAAATTCCCAAAAGCTGTAAATGATCTACCAGATGATAAAAAACAATAAACAAAATGATTTTCCATACCTGAAAAAAACCTAAGATGTTCCATTACACAAGTGAATGAACCATTATACTGCATCCCACATTCTTCAAACTAGAATCACACTAGCTCATCATCTCAAATTCCATACATATTTGGAGTAGATCATAAATACTATACATGATGTCTCTATATCACAAAATATAATCTTCTTCCACAAACAATGTCTTCAACTAATCAAAACGAAACACTTCAAACTTGGTCTCTATTTTTATTCCCACCTACCAATTCTTCAAAACGTATTCACTTGCTTCTCAAACTCAAAATAAAGCTTCCTATTATCTTTCTTCTTCTCTTTATCTTCTTCATAAAAACTAGGTATGTTGTAACTCATCATAACTTCCTCAACACACTCTTCTTATTACATTATATAGTAAGTAGTGTATCATGATTCTTATTATTCAAAATCATCAACTCAATCAACCATCTCTTCTAGAACACTACCGACTCCTCTCACTACTCACTTGGAACACTCGACACATAACACCATTTTTTATTAGTTTTTTATAATATCATGATATTTTTTACCTCAAGTATCTAGATATATTTTTAAACCTATTCCATCTATACTATATTCCGAAACAAATCAGGTATAACATGGAACACCAACTATATCTTCTCATGATACTATTTTAACCCATTTGATATGTTGTTGGTTTTCTTTAATGGTTATCCTTAATAGGTTTCCACAAATACACTTTCTTTTTATTTTTAATCTCTTCTTGCCAATTATGTCTCCCAGTGAGATCAATAATTTCTTCCTCTCAAAATAATCTTTATACAACAACTTCATATTAATCTTATTGGATATTTCAAAATGCAGTATCAGTAAGTTGGGAGGATCTCCTCATTTTGGCTTTGATGAAATTGAAATTTCAAAACAATAATTACTTTTATTCATAGACTTGCATCACTGCCAGATCATCTCTTCACCCTTCTTCTCAATAATGAATCGCTGGTTACTTTCTGATCTATTGATCATTGGAGTTTATCATATGTATCCTATTAATTATTAACTTCCATATTCAAGAGATTTATAATATCTCTCATTTCAGGCTTGAGTTAATTCGTAGCCTTCCATCACATGTTCTCTTTGTCTCAGTCATTAAGATCAATGACATGCACTGTAGCGGTGCGTGACTATGGTGTGACCGTGACGTGACCGTGGCGTGACCACGGCGTGACCGCGACGTGACCGCAGCGTGTCGGCCCGGTCTAGAGACACAACATCTTTCGTCCAGGAGTAAAGGGAGTGGGAGGAGGACGAGTAACATTCTGGTTATCGCCACACTGGTAGGAATTGTGATTAGTCAGTTTTAACATTGATCAAAATACTCATGGAATACTATCACTGCGAACTGTTGCGGGTTTTAATCCTGGAGTAGGGCCAAATCCCCGTGTGACTGTGGCGTGATCGCGGTGTGACAGTGGTGTGACTGCTGCGTGCCGGACTGGTCCATCTTCATCTGTGGGGTAGCATCTTCTGACCAAGAGCGAAGGGAGTGTGGGGAGTCAGAGAACCATTTTTGTCATCTCCCCACCAGCAGAAATTGTGATTAGTCTATCTTAAAATTGATCACAAGACTCATGAAATAATATCTTGTGTGTTTTCGTCCTAGAGTTGGGCCAAATCACGGCGTGACCGCAGCGTGATCGCGGAGTGACAGTGGCGTGATCGTGGCGTGACCGTGGTGTGACCGCAGTGTGACCGCAACTTGACTGCGGCGTGTTGGCCCTATCCAATGACATCTGAGGGGTAGCATCATCTGGCCAGGAGAGAAGGGAGAGGGAGGAGGCGAGGCAACATTCTGGCCGTTGCCCCTCCATCAGAAATTGTGATTAGTCAGTCTAACCATTAACCACAAGACTCATGTAATAGTATCACTGCGAACCGCCACTTGGTGTCATCCTGGAGCAAGGGAAAATCACGACATTACCGTGGCGTCACCGCGGCCTGACCGCAGCTTGACCACGGTGCCACCACACCGTTACTGTGGAGTGACCACGACGTGGCCGTGGTGTGACCATGTCGTGACCGTGACGTGACCGCGACGTGACCGTGGCATGTTGGCCCGGTCCAGCGACATCTGCAGGGCAGCATCATCCGGCCAGGAGCGAAGGGTGAGGGAGGAGGCAAGGAAACATTCTGGGCATTACCCCTCCAGAAGAAATTGTGATTAATTAATCTCAACATTAATCACAAGACTCATGAAATACTATAACTGCAAACCGCCGCGGGGTGTCATCCTGAAGCAGGGTCAAATCACGATATTTCCGCAATGTGACTGTGGCGTGACCGCATCCTGACCCCGGCGTGACCGTGGCATGACTGTGGCATGACCGCCGTGTGACCGCAGCATGACCACGACGTGTTGGCCCGGTCTAGCAACATCTGTGGGGTAGCATTATCCGTCCAGGAGAGAAGGGAGCGGGAAGAGGCATATTAAAGAATCAAACCAAATCTAAACATGATACATATAACGATCACTAATCTTTGGTTTAGAAGACAACTCACCTCTATTAGAGGGGTTTTATTATAAAATCATGGCATTTATTTATCACAAAATTTATTTAATTATAGTTTACATTTATTGTAAAAATCATTCAGCATAAATAAAATGTAATAATTCAATCAAATAGATCCACATAACTATCACTGTGAGTTTTCAGAAACAGTGCACCTCCGTTGGAGGGGTTTTATTATAAAAACATGATTTTATCAAATGAAAAAATTATATTAAATAACACTTATTCAAGATATGAAATACAATTTATTTAAGAAAAATTAATAAAGAAGATAAATTCAATTTAAATAATTCTTTAATTGAAGAGGCTAGAAGAGGGATCCTACCTCAAGGTGGAACCAAACCGTCCACTTTGGATTTTGAATCTTTATAACTATATGTTGTTTCTCCCCCACTGTGTATATGCACCTTCACACATTAAATGTATTTTACAGAAACCTTAAAATTAAATGGAAAATTTCTCACATAAAATTTAAAGAGGAAGGTGGAAAACATAAAAAACATTGAAAACAAAGTAGAAACACGATCCTGGATGTTTTTTTATGTTTCCAACAATAGTATGATTCGATCTTTCAACAGGTGCATGCGGTGTTGTCCAGATTTATTTGTGCCCATAAAACACAAGAAAAATGTAATTAAATAGTAAAATAACAAAAGGAAATAAAAGAAAAGAAATGGAAAAAAAATAGGTTTCAAACCCTGAACAGGGGCTATTATTAACCTATCCATAGCTGGACAGTTTCAGCAGGTCAACCCCAGTCCATTTGCGGGTGTGGTCATCAGAGTAGGAACCACCTCATCTTGTTTCTATTGAGTGTTGATTGTATTTACCCTTGAACATCAACATTAGTGATTTCTATACGATGTCCATTAATACCTCCCAGTATCTCTTCTCGGTATGCACCCCCTTAGCATCAATCGAACTACTTAAGTGACAGTTCTTATAGAATAATCAACCTGATCCCAAATGTTTAATGAGATATAACATAGAAGCAGAGTCATGTATATAAGAATTCATAAAGACCAAATGTTATAGTCATCTATTATTGGTTTAATACCAGCCAAATAAGAATAATGAATGAACTATTTAATCCCGAACAACAAACAAATAGTAAAAGTGAAATATGGCACATCAATGTTTTTAATCAAGATAATGGTATTTACATATCTATGAGGAATTTCATTGTGGATTTCCACAATAATTCATAATGTGAAAATACACCTCTCAACATTATAGTGGTAGTATGTTAATAAGATATATATGGGCATGCCAAATTTTTACCTTCGAGTAGTAGGGTGCATTAAGAGTACATTTTCTTTTGAGTACTTTTTCAAATAGATTAGTCCTATGGATGGTAAAATTGACGTCATTAACCTATCACCTACCTTTTGGAATATTAAGTAGTGGCCATATCATACCTATGTTGGCTAGTAGGATTGAAGGCTTCTTGTATTTATATAGCCTATCTATTACACAAATATGCTAAGCATCATTCCTCATTGATAACTAAAAAAATAACAGTTTATCCAAAATGGAAAATGAATGTAAATATATCAAAATAAGAATATAAATAAAATTATTTAAAGGAAACATATTAATAATTTTTCTATGTTATAAAATTTTTCCATTTTGTATAGGCCGATTTTTTATATAACAAAAACATTTAAGAAACTATAAATGCATTTATAATAAAGATCAAGATCCATGTACAAGTAAAACAACATTATCTGGTAATCCATAGTTTAAAAAATGAAAATTAGAAATTCATATTGAACACTTTACATAAAGCTATTAAATTAAAGGAAAAATAAAACTAATTATCAAAATTATGACCTTCACGTCCAATAATTTATGTCCCATGTCCCAAGCCCCCTGCCCCCGACCCCCCTACCACCTACCCCCTACCCCTGCCCCTGCCCCCTGCCCGCTGCCCCCTACCCCACTCCACCCATCCCCCTAGCCTGCACAGCCCCCCTGCACCCTCCCCACACTTTCCCTACCCCCTCCCCCCTGCCCCTGCCCCCAGCCCCCTCCCCCCTGCCCCCTGTCCCCCACCACCATGCCCCCTGCCCCCTGCCTCATGCACCCCTCCACCCAGCCTCAGCCCCCTAGCCTACACAGCCCCCCTGCACCCTCCACCCTTCCCCCACCATCCATTCCCAGTTGCTAAATAATGTTTTTGTATTATACAAAAGTGGTTTATGAACCTATTTTTCCTATGGTACTAAACATTTATATCCTTGACTGTATTATTATGTTATTTATCATAAAAATTATGTAATAGAAATGTACAAATAGGTTGGTTTTCTATATAATGACATATCAATGTCACATTACATTGTTTTACCTGAATATGGTAAAAAATACCACTATAAGTACAATAAATTATTGAGTACATATCATTGTATACATTAAAATTCCAACACCTGAGGAATATTGAACTTTCTCCATGTAATGGCACACTTTTTCCATTATGAGTTCTTATGCCTTGGTCAAGTTGAAGTGCATGATGGTAGTCACTGTTTCTCATCAATTCATGCCCAACCATTTGGTGATCCTATTGATATGTTCCTTCTGCGTTATTACTAAATCTGCATTCTTATTATCGATGTAAGTAATTATCCACAATATTTTCTCGAATTTCTTGGGATTTTTATTCTCAAAACCTAAAAAAAAATATCCATCAATTTCTAAATAATTCAATCATCTAGTCAAAGTATAAACATGTAATTGAAATACAATATGAAAGATATGAAGGTACAATTATCCCATTTATTTCAGTAGATATAGTTATCTCTATTTCAAATATCAAATCCTTCATCAGTGATAAATGATTCAAATTTCTACTTTCACTATCATGGTACTTTCTTTATTCAATACAATATTTTATACAATATACAAACCATGTCATGGATCCCAATTGCTGGTACTCATATTGGCTGTTTCATGTTGATTTATTCATTTAACTCACTATGAAGCAAAGTTGTCTTGATTTCCACAAAATCTAGAAGAATATTTTCAAATTCCACCATACTTAGAATTTTTTAGATGATATAATGCTTATATTTAGTGAGAATATTTCCAAAAAATAAACCTTTTCATTCTACCAATAACACATTATTACCATCCATAATTTTTTACATTTATAAACATCAAACTATTAATTAATTTAGTAAACCCACTTATTTTCAAGTTCCTTTTTACCAACTTAAAGTTCAACCATATCTGATTTTTTTAAATTCAAAGAATCCATCTCTTTATTCATGGAATATTCCACTAATTTGAATAAAAAAATAATTGTTTAATTTGGATTTTCATGTTTCTATTCATTCAATAGAAGTATATAATTCATTTAAACCCCATACCATTGAAATAGTCTCCTAATTTTGGTTGATATCACCAACTGAATCATATTTTCTAAACTACTAGACTTAGTTCTTTTTACATGTACACACTACAACATCTACCAAATATTAACCTCATTATATGGTAGAATTTTATGTATAAACCAAGAATAAAATTTACATCTAAAATGTACCTCAATATCAGTATCATCAAAACCATCATGACCCTCATCATCTCCTTCAGAAAAACCAACATCACCATCTCCTACTATCGGACCACCATCATCAACAACATCTGCATTGACATATGCACCTAAATCAATTGCATGAGTAGAAGAATCCTCGTAGACCAAACACAAATATATGAGAATACATTTAATTAATGAAACCACATTTAATTAATGAAAACAAAAAAAGGTTATCACTAAAATCAACAAAACAATCCATATTTATTTTACTCATATAAAATCATACAATATGGGAAAATATTGAAATTCAAAGGATTTTAGTGGAATTTGAGGGAATAAAACAATGAATTACATATATAAATTTATGAATATTTCAATTCAATAACTCCCTCTAACTTAGTTTATTGAACTCCATGGAAATGCATTGTCTATTAGACATCCTAAAAATGAGAAAAACCTAATGAATATGAAGTTCACAGCCCTATAATCTAATCCAAAAAAAAATTCAGATATTTTAAATAGTGTAAACCAACACCATCATTTGGCTATAACAATTTCTATTAATATAGTTTTGTAATGCTTAGATATATGTATGAAGTCCTTTATTTCCTGGATCTCTTTTTCTAATGGTACCCAACCTTGGAAAATTTCTGATTTAGTTTCTCGTCTTGCTACTATTTGGGGACTTCATGACTTCAAATGCATTTCATTAAGAAAAGGATTTTTTCACTTGTTGTTGCCCTCTGCTGAATTGAAGGTTAAAGCATGGAACTTTGGTTCCATAAGTTTGAAGCCAATATCCCATAGGATCAATGAATGGAAGCTAAGTTTTAGTCTCAATGATTTTAACGACACTTTTTCCCTGGTTTGGATAAAGATTTATGGTTTAAATTGGGTTTTGTGGAATTTTTTAAATTCTTTATGACATCACCTCTGCGATAAGAATTCCAATATGGATGGATTTGGCTACTGAAAATGTTAGATATGGACATTTTTCCAGAATTTTAGTTGAGGTAGATTTAAGTTCTACCATGGTTGATAAGTTAGTTCTAGCCACACCACAAGATGAAATTAATCTTCGTATTGTGTATGAAAATTTGCATTGTATCGGGAAGTCTGTTGTATGATTGGACAATCAAGGTCCAACTGTCATTCCAATATCTTTTGTACTAGATGAATGTCTATGGGGCATGATGAGGCTCATTGGAGAAGAACAGAATGTAATAAATTTCCGCAAGGGACCGATGCCCAATCGTCAGAACAAGCTACAAATGAGATTTCTCACATCTCTCCCAACAGGCTCCTAATCTATGAAAATGTTCAGGTTATATCTCTGACTGAACATATGATCAAGGATCATAGTAAAACCACAAGTTGTACTCCACCTATGTCATCCTGAATGATGGAGAACCTCATGATTTTCAGTCGATTGATAGACCCAATGTCACTTGGGATGATTTAGTAGAAGAAAGTGACTCACCTGAAGTGGGCCTATCTTTCAAAGACGTGCTCATTAAAGACATGAACCAAGATCAAAATGAGACAGAATCTGTGGACAATCAAATAGAGATAGAGCATCTTTCCCAAACTGAGGCTGATGAAAGAATTAGGCATGAGGAAACTTCTTTTTCATGAAAATGCATAAAAGTGAAGCACATGTTAGAGACAATGACCTCAAGTAATTTTTAGAATAATAAAACAAATAAGGAATCCAAGGAAGTGACTACTAAAAATGGAAATGCAAAGGTCCACTGCCCTGCCATGTCCAGGGAATATTTGAAAAAGGATGATGTTGCTATCCCTTCAATGGACTTACAGTAAGCACAATGTGCATCTTCAAAAAAATCATTTCTCCCAAAATCTACTCCTACAGTGGGAAGTGGAGATAAAAAATTTCCGGTAACTAAAAGGGTGATGCTTATTCCTATAAATCTACATGTTTCGAGTTGGAGAATTTATCCTCCTATGGTGGAAATTGAAGTTAATCACTCTTCTACAGAATTTTGACACAAAATGGTGCCCAACGCTCACCCTGATAGTACACATTCTAGAACTTCTATATGAGATCCTGGCTTGGATTTTCAACCCACTTGTGTGGCATCGAATTTGCCCATCGATGAGAAGTTACTATATAAGATTAAGACACCTAGCACAATATAATGGGCGATACCCACCCATAGTCATCTATCTCAGAGTGGAAATAATCTGAGGCTGAGAATCCAGCCTGATTCTGATATGATGAAATAGTTAACTCCTGCTTGGGAGGAGGAAAATTCTGCTCTAAAAAAGGGTTCCCTTCCAGACCCCATTTTTATTTTGGGTGTTTCCAAGCCAATTTGACAAACACACAATGTGACAGAGTCAACTACAATTCCTGCTCCTGCAAGAGAGGCACATACACCAATGAAGAATGTTGAACTATTGAGATCAAAGGTTTCTACATCTCTTAATAGCAGTACCCTGCCTCAAGCATCGAGGACCCGGACAAACAGAAATGTAGGTACTCATAACACTATTGAAATCCTTCACTCGCTTAGCAGTGATGATGATTGGAATAAAAGTGACAGAGTGAATAAAAATGAACCCATATTGACTGATGTTGTTGTGGAGCACCTTGATGATGTCGATGGTGAAGGTCCATGGATACAAGCCATGACTAGGAGGAGAGGTCATAACTCCCACTACAGGCATGTAAGACATCCTTTTCGTATTATAAATAGCCAATCTAAGATGGGTTGATGTCTTTTTAAGTGTTGTGTTATTGTATTAACTCTAACCTTTCTTCTTTTTCTTTATAATTTAAATAAATAGGCATTTTTTCCCTTAAAAACCCTATTAATATATAGATTTTAGTCAAATACTCTCATAATCCTCAAAAAATTTGAACATTTTCAAGCCTTGAGTTCTAAGCTACATGTACTTGTTTTAAGCCACAAAAATCATTCTTAAAAATTTAAAATTTATTATCATCATCATTTATTTTAAATCCACATATTTGACCAATTTAAACTTCCTTAAAAAATTCCAATGAGAAAAGAATACTTTTTATTATATACATGAGATATACAGTGATATTTTCTATATAACTATGGTAAGAACAATTTTATTACCTCAATACAATCAATTGGTGAAAATATTTTATCTACAACCTGCCTACCTATCAATGAATATCCCTTTCAAAAAATTCTTACTATGAGTTTTATAACTTCTCTATATTCATTAAGCATATTTCTGAATACTTGTTTCGTGAATATGATATTTTCACTTATTGTTTGTGGAACAAATTTCTAAATGTCATTATTTTCTGTCTAATTTTACTCCTCGTTCATATATTTAATCCAATTTTAATCATTGGATTCTTAATCAAATCTTTCTTACACAAATAAATATAAGAGGTCATTTTTTTAATTTTATTCATCCTCCATGTTTATACTACAACATATTTGTCTCCCAAAATGTTCTCTTCATCAATATGTTTAGTTCTAGTAAATCTTTTAGGTGCAATTGTAATCTTTATGTCTTATTATTTCTCATATTCATCAAAAACACTCTATGATGGAGTCCTAACTACCCCTAAGAGACTCTCTAGGATCTTGTAAGGATTCAGTTTTCTCTTCATTATCTTCAATTATCCTGTTATAGATTGCTTTTTCATTCATATCCATTATTACAAATTTTATTTCCAAAATATTAATGAGAATCTTATAAAAAAATCTATAAACATTACTTCTTAAGGAATATATATGAAATATAACATCATCATGTTATTTATATACTTTTCTTGATTCCCTTCCATGTTATGAATATAGAACTTACCACCAAAGACTCATAAATACTTCAACGTTGGTTTCCTTTTAAACCATAGTTCAGAATGATACTTTTTTAAAACCTTGTAATACCACTAGAGATCACCATAGATTGTGTTATATTATTAACAGTTCTACTTTACCTCTCAACCACCCCATTATATTAGGGTGTCTACATTACATTTGCTTTTTGATCATTATCATACATCTCTAGATACTTTGTAACTAAATAATAAGTGAATTCAATTCCATTATTATAACATGGAACTTTGATATTCATTCCAAATCATGGTGTGAATCTAAGGTTAAATTTTCATCCATGTAAACCTATCATTGTACTATCTTGAAAGAACTGACATTTCCTAACCCAATCATATTGGTTCATCACAATCCATCTAGATCCTGATGAAGATTCATAGACTCCAAACGTCACCACATTTTCAGAACATTCATTTCCCAATCCCCCTATTTCTGGAGGCACATCATGTTCTCCATTATAGACCAATGAATTAAAGTCATGAAGCACGATGAAATTCTTAGGTATGGGCCTCCACCAACTCGACTACCATCTAGCCCTATCGCCAGATTTTAGATAACCATTATTTAACACAATTGGATCATCAAAACCACCCCAAGTACGAATACTAGTGTGATTCCATCATTTGGGTCATTAGTCGATCAATTCCATGTCAATATTACCATAAGAACCTATTATTTTTCAAATCTAAAGAATAATTGATCTATACTATTTCCACTCAACCCAAATGCCCATGTTCGGACTCTGATCTTCAAGAAAAACCAAGTCAATTTAGGTACTCATTGGGTTGTTGGAACCTAACTTCCCTATGAAAAATCTACCTATTGGTCTCCCAAAACAAGGACTCTACCCTAATGGGTTTATATTTCCCATGACTGGTGTCACTCTCTCCACTATAGGATAACCCTTTTCACAACATAACTTGATCAAAATCCAAGTACCATAACACACATCCTGTCTATCCCCAAACATGATGACTAGATTCATCCCAAACCTCTGAATTCCTATGATATAACCAAAAAACTACTCAACACCAATTATCATTGCATTATAATTCTATTCTTGGCATGTGATGAGTTTTCTAGAAAAAAAAAGATTATCACCTACCACACCATCCATTGGTGCACTCATCACCACATAGATTTACATACAATTTCTCCACAGGAAACACCTCGAAGATCCAAATCTAAATCTATATACCACTTCTCCCAAGCCATTATCAAATCACCCTATGAAACACTTTTCCTTAACCATGATCTGGTATAACCATACCCAATATATTTCCAAAGATCCATTTTTCATAAGGGGCTTCCTCCATTTCATTTAAAGCTATGGGATGCCTCACCTATGAGAATCACACTAAAATTTTCATCAATCCTCTACCCTCTGACATCTAACACTGATTAAAAAATACACAACATCCATGCATGAATTGTTTGTGCTTACTCAACTTATGTCAATGTCAATAGGTGTACTCTCCCGTACCACCAAGTTTCAACCCATATCAAGGCTCTGGAAGTCACGTCACAACTGAACTAGTATCACATGCCTAATTAAAAAATATGACCATTCCTCTTGGATTTTAGTTCAATGAAATCCAAGATTAGAATAAATTGAACCATCGATCTAGAGAAGGGAAAACATGAGACCTAAATAACATGTTCGAGCTGAAAATCAGAAAATACATAGTAAGGTAAGAAGTGTAGTAGCCATGGATTTCTCATGTGAAATTGAAGAAGGGTGGATTTCGTGAGGGTTCCCTGAGTGGGATCAGTGATAAATCACGGGAGGAGGATGCCAAGGCAGGACTTGGTTGGACTGATAAATCTAGAAGGTGGGGCCACTATGTCGGAGGACAAGAATCGGGGGTGGCCATGTGGCTGGAGGATACCAAGAGGTGGATTGGTCACGTCTGATCCGGTTGTGGCAGCTTCGATGCCATGTCGGGGAAGTGTCCGAGAAGGAGAATCGCGGTGAAGTGGGGTGGCCACATCCGAGGCACGTCTTCAGAGGAGGTGGGTAGTCCGCGTCAGAGAAGTGACAGTGGGGAAGTGGAGTGGCCGCACCGGAGGAGGACGATCGTGGAGAGGTTGGGTGTCCCATCGTAGGAGGAGGATTGCGGAACGTCGGGGATAAGAGTCGTGAGGAGGAGGGTTGTTAGGAGGAGGGGCGCGAGAGGGTTATGGTAAATTGGGGAGTGGGGGTGGGTTAATTTCCACGGACAGGGAAATTGTCATGGCTGTAAACAGGATATAGTCACGTTTCCTATTGTTTGTGGTTATTTCTCCGTAGTTGTAGGTCTAAATTCTAGTAGTGAATGGATTTTATGCACAGCCTAGAAGGTCGTGCGCAGACCATGAAATTGCCTCTGATGACTCCATATGTGCTCACCCGGTTGGTGAACGGTCAGCCAAACATTATGACCAAACTGTGTGTAGTAGTTGTTTATTTGAGAATTTGAAATCGGGATTTATCTAGTGAATTGACTTCATTGGGACATTCTTGGTGTGATTTTTAGTTGGTTTTGTGGTGTTTTTCATGGGTTTCAAAATTGAGGATTAGTCTATTGAAAATTGGATTTCCAAAATGAAAGTCGTGATTAGTTTGGAAATGAAATGAGTTGTTTTGAAAATGGATATTCTTTAGGGAACTTTTTTTGGAATTTTTTATAGATTTTTTAATTCATAAATCGGAAGTGGATTTGGAAAACGTTTTATTGGGATTTTGAAATTTTTGTGAAGTATGAAACTGATGTCTCTTTAAAAAAAATTTCAAAATGATCTGTTTGACCTTTCGTATTCCTATGGATACCCACTTGTATAGATGAATGTAATTGAATGTGAATGGTTGTTGATGCGTGTGGATGGGTGCACGAGTTGGCACGGAATTGTATGCATGTGAGGTTTCATGTAATAACAAGGGTGGGTGATCAGTTTTGAAGGATTTTTTTTTTCAGAAGCATGTTTTGATTAATGATGGGCGATGTTGATTTTTGTTTATGAATTTTTTTTAAAAAAAGTGTGTTTTTAAAAGGGGTTTTAGCGTTCGAATGGTTTGATATGTGATGGGTTTGAAAATTTCTATTTGTGAATGTGGGGTTTAGGCTTGGTTGGTGATGTTTCTTAATATTTTTTTGGATGATATTTGATTTGGTTATGGTTTGGTTTTGTGATTTATTATTCTATGGGCTTGATGCTTGTTTTCAAGCTGTCGTTTCAAGGTTGAAATAACATTTTGAGTTTGAGTTAATGATTTATGGTTAAATGTGGATTCTTGTTTTGTGATGTGCTTTAGGTTGGTTATTGTGAATCTTGTTTAATTTATACCGCCTAAAAATGTAAAATGGTCCCTGAGGGTTCATTTTCAGTTTTTAGTTTTACCCAGACTCCCGGTGGAGTGGTGGAGTTATTTTATTATCCTCGTTTCTTGTTTTATCTGTGTTGGCCGAGGTTCGTTGGAGGTTGTGGTGAAACTTGAGGAAGTCGATGGATTATTCTGGTCTTTTAGAACACCAGATGTCATGAAGGGTATGTTTTCCTAGTTTTATTAGAAGAGTTATGTTCGGGCTAGAGAATGGTGATTTCTACCTTCTCCTTGCAAGTTGCGTTCGCAGATTAGGACAAGTGACAATCTTGTTTTACAAGTTTCTCATGAAGGGTTCCACATTCGGTGTAGAGAGTGAATTGGAGAAACATGTTATTGGCTTGGGTATTTCATCCGTTCTTTTCTCTCATTCCTAAGACCACTCAATCGTTTGATTCCAATGTGGTCGATTTGGGCACTCAAAGCTGTTCATCGCAATCCTCTGAAGGTTTGTCAACAGCGTGGCTGTTTGAGTCACCTAGGGAAGTATGTAAGTGGTCTTTCTAAAAGATTATGGCCCAGTTGGGAGTTATTAGTTCATGACTACGGTGCATCAGATGCTTCAACACATCAGAGCTCCAGCCATAGATCTCGAAGTGAAGCATTTCACACTGTCAGGCGGTATCCAGGTGTGAGGGATGCACTTCCAACCTGTCCTCTTTAATGCTGGGGAGGAGACAAGTTATGTTTTTTACTTCATGTAGTTGTTTGTTTTGGAGGGGGGATTGTTTTGGAGGACTTAGTAGCCTCCTTCATGAACATTTCATGGTTGTGTATTGTAAATTATAACCTTTGTAATGGATAATCTTCCCATTAAGCGGTTTTAGGCTCTGGGTGTTGTTGGTTTCAGATGCTTGTGTCCTATGGAAGTGGTGAGTATGGAGTCTGTGTTCATTTCGAGTTCCTCTTGTTTGTACTCCCCCCACTGTGTTGGAATCTGCCCCATGTCAGTGGGTTCATGATGAGGAATTCACTCTACAGTGTAGAAACAAAATGGAGAGCTCCCAGGTGGGTGCTATCGTACTACTCAGTTTCTAATATGGTGGGGAGACCCACTATGGGTATCACCAATGTCTTCCCTCAAGATGGTTGGGTGCAACTCAGAATGTTGAGGGGTCACATCAACATCAGGGTTTTTTATTTGTTTTCTAACTTGTATCGATTTGGGAAACACAGTATTCTGCTGGAGTCCTAAAATGGTAAGATGACCAACATTGTACAAATTCATGGTGAACATAATCTTCAAGGTGTTCTTGTCAGGGAAACTCCTTACCTCTTCTTCTCTCAACCCCAATCAATGTAGATTATGGGTTTTATAACAAATGTTCATTATAGATCTCAAGTGGACTCCAATGATTTCTATGTTTGGGGTCAGGGTGTGCTAGGTTGTGGTTGAGTTTGGAAATTTGAGTCCTATGTCATTGGTTCCTTTTCCTGGTAGTCCGGTTCTCAAGGTTTTAGGTCTTAGGTGATATACGAGTGTTTTATCCTCAAGTGGAAGGGGTTTTGTTTTGAGAATAGTTGTGTCCTTTATTCGAGCGTTGAACAACCAAGTATTTTGGGAATTTCTGTGGGCCGAAAGTGTCATAGTGGGGAGAATTGTCATGTCTAGACCTAACACGTTGTATTTTATAACTTTTTGGGTTATTATTATTATTATTATCAGTATAATTATTATATTTTATTATTATTATTTTTTATTATTATGTTTTTATTTATTTTTTAAATCAATTGAATTGGATGGATAAAAAATTTACACCCTAGTCGAACACCCCCCTACCTTTCCTATTGTGTTGTCAAACACCCCCTTTCCCTCCTATTAGCGCGGCTCACCCTCCCCCCTTCTCGGATGTGCAGCGTGCTGACCCCCACCTCCTGGTCTTCATCCGGACGAGCCCCCCTCTCCCTGGTGGACCCATCTCCGAGATACCCTCTATGCGACCTCCTCTCTCGGCTCCCCCCCCCCTCAATCCCACACGACACAACCCCCCTAGGCCGAGACCCTGATGTCGTGTGACTTCCCCCCTTTTTTCCCACGTTTTCTCTTACGAAACCACAAAATTGCCTCAGGTTTTGTGGTCAACCAATCAATGTGTGCTTCCCCTTCTTTTTTCCATCCTTTTTTGTTTTATTTTGTTCTCATTTTCACCCCTCTTAAATTTTTCTGAACCTAGGGTTATGTTCTAAACCAGATATTGGGTGTTCTTCATGTTATAGGTTGGTGCGAGTGGCCCCTCGGGTCTTCTTGGTACTTCTTCCAGCAACTGCCGCCGAAGGCGAGGTGATTCGTTGTGTATCGATTTGATGGATTTGATCCAAGGTAATGTTTTCTTGTGTTGTTTGGGTTTTCACCTACTGAATTAGGGTATTTATGTGTTTTAATGTTATTAGTGATTATGTTGAAGTGCGAAAGCCATTTTTTGAAATGATTCCTGACGTAGTTGACATTTAACGTAATTTTATTACCGGAAATTGAGTGTCTTTATTGTGGAACTCATGTTGTGTAATTCGTGGTCATTTTATAGTACATGCAATTTGTTTATTATATGATGCAAGGGCTGCATTTTTTTCTGGATATTGTTTCATTGTGCTTTTGGACTTAGAAGAGGTTTTTTGGTGTGTTGTTGTTTTACGTTCTGTTATTACTTTTTTTAGAATGTTTTATAAACAGTGTAAATGGTTTATTTAATTTGTATAGATGATGCGAATCATGTTTTTCTATGCTTACGATGTGCGGATGATTTTAAAGTGGTTCTTTGATATGAAATTGGGTGAATTTTTAGTGTAAATTTTTTGTGGCTAATGTGGATGTGTTTCATAAATTGCTTTATTGATTTGTTCAATTGCATGAGTAGTGTGAAAGTGGTCTTCAGAAAGATTATTTGTGTGTTTGTTTTTTGAAGTGGCTTTTCCTACTTGAAATTGAGTGTTACTGGTGCAAATTCTTATCTCATTATCTTGAAATGTTTTATAGACTGTTTAGGTGTTTAATTGTTTTATTAAATTATATCTGTAGTGCGTTGGACCTCACTATGATGAATTTGCGTTGTGGGTGTCGAGGTTTCCTACACGTACATTCATATCGTATGGCGTATATATATATATGTCCTCTTTTTTCATATTCCCTCATGGAACGGGGAATATGTGAAATGCAACTAGGGGTGTATATATATATATATATATAAATGCATGTTCGTGTATGCCCCATGTGTCAGTTCGAGTGATTGTCGACAAATAGCGACATGTTTGAGGTAGGTCCCCTGTGCCCTAATCTTTAATTAAAATTTCCATAATTGCTTCGTGTTTATTAAAAGTGCATCTTCTTTTCTGCATGAAATACATACTCAATATATATATATATGTGTGTGTGTGTGTGTGTTTGTGTGTGTCTGTAAATGGTTTTGGGCTCCTGAAAAATGATTTCATTTATGTTTTGAACATAATGTTGGTATTTCCAAAGACACGTGGTCTTTTGGCTGATTTTGTATTAAAAGTGAAATGACACATTGTTTTCTGATGAAGTTCCAAAATGATATCTGAAATGAGTTTTGGGTGAACCTGTTTGCTAAAGAAAAATCATTCCTGTGGAGTAATGAGGCTCGTTTGGCACCTAGAAAATTAATAGTGAAAGTGGAAAACCCTACATAAGGCATGCCCCATTATTTTAGAAACATGATGTGTATGTAAAATGTGTGATTTTTGAAATGTTCCTAGTAAAGAGGCTTGTTCATTTTTGTGTGATGGATATAAAAAAGGATGTGCTCAATGGGGGAGATCGGTGGTGAGAGGGTGGGTGTGTTTTTTCATAAAGAGAAAGATGTGTTCATGTATATTAGTTTTATAAAAACTCACCACCTATTTAAACAGAGCACAATGGGAATCCTAGGTATCTAGGTGGGTGAACTAGGACTAGTGGGCTAGTGTTTTGGAGGTGACTCGACCCAGTTTCACTGGCCAGACTGATGATTGCAACCCTAAATAAACATATAAATTTTCTGGGGGTCATGGACTTCTATGCCACATTTTCTATGGGTTATGGTATTCTAAGCCACTTTTCACAAAGACACTAAGATCCTAGGTCCCCATCTAAAATTAGATTGTTAGGGACTTCACATGGATCATTTTATATGATTTTCAATTCAGTTGTTTCAATTTTGTTCCCTCTTTTGTGACAACCATAGTTTTTTAATCTAAATTTCTCTCTTTTAATTTTGAAATGTTAATTCATGATAAAAACCTATTTTTAAAACGGATGAGAAATTTTTTTCCATGGGAACGCAAACTTTTCATTTGAATTTAAAAGGAGAGAAAAACATTATTTTATTATGCCTTATTTTCAAACAAGCATGATTTCGATTTCTTATTAAAGGCAGGGGCATAGGGAATTGTTGTATTTTGGATTTCCTGCTGAGAATATCGGTGCTCACGCCTACTTTCTATTTACAGTTTCAAGTGTTATTTTTGGATTTCTCGATCATGGTTTTACATTTTTTGGTGATCCATGGGGTCACTTTGAGGTATATTTAGTTGGTTACCTTTTATTATTTTCTGCTATTAGTGTTTACCCGTTTGTTCAGCTAATTTTTTTTTATCTGTCTTATTTTCTAGGCTAAATCATTTACAGATGCTTATTTTGATTCTTGACACAAGTTTCCAGCCCGTGGGGATCGGGTACGCCATTCGGGCCACGCCGCGGACCTGATCTGGTGACTGGTTCATGGTCGACCCGGGTTGGATCATGATAGTAGTTTTGGTTAGGTAATTGTTTTTTGGGGATATTTTCATAGAAATAAATGTTCAAGGTGATAAGCCTTTAGTGGATAGTATAGAGGTGATCTTTTGTGGGTTGAGGATAACCATGACTACGGTCATGGTCTCATATTTATTTTTTGGACAACCATCATTTTCATTCAGGTTTCGAAGTTTGAGCTGACATGTTCTTACATGATGGGGATTGAAGGACCAGAATGTATTGTTTTGGCATTCCATTCAGACACTAATACTATATTGATACATGAGGTGATAAGAGGCATGAGGTTCAATGACACATGATTGGGGTATAATTTGAGGGTTTACTAATTATTTTGACATCCGGGGTTCTTTGTGCCATGTGTTATAATCCCTTTTTACATCTATGATTCAATCATTTTCCAAAGCATGTGACACCTCCCTGGAGAATTCATGTAATTAGAGATGTTTTTTTTTATTTCATCATACAAATTTTCTTTTTTTATTTTTTCAGGTATTCTTAATCTTATATTCTAGGTTTACAACTTTATTTGGTACTATTTTGAGATTCATCCCACATCCAGCATTGGTATTTTGAGATGTGTGTAGACATTATGAATGTAAGATAAGGTATGGTCTCATATTTAAGAGTTCATTTTTATTTTTTTTAATGGGATGATGGTAAGGACATATGGGTCATACCTCTTCTAGAGTTTTGTTTTAGTTTCATATATGAATAATCATGTTATAAATGATTGACTAAAACTAGCCTTTTATTGGAATCCCTAATTATAATATTTTATAGTATGACCTGATATTCATGAATTATTGTTTTGTAATAATAAAATAATGTTTTGTTGTCATGTTGACATGTTTATTTACATTATTATGTTTCTTTTTGTTTATTGCATCTTCTTTTTTTCTATTATTGAATTTACTTTTACCCTACAAGTCTACTTTGATTCTATTGTGTCCTTATGTCCATGGTAGGGTATACATTATTAATCATACTTGTATTTGTATCTATCCTCATAGGGTATAATCTACCAAGCAAGTTAAATTACACCATTCCTGCTAGTTAAAAGCCTCTGGCATAGGGGAGGCATGCCTAAGGCCAATATCACACGGTCAGATAGCAGTAATTAGGTGTAAAATTAGTCCAAGGACACTATAGAGGAAAACATTTTATAATCTGAAATGAAAACAAATTAATATTAATGGTTCTTATAATAATGTAAAGTGTTGTTCCAAATAAAAATAATAATAAGAATATACATTTTCTTAATGAAAAAGGAAAATTTTCCAACATATCAACATCATGCCTTTTGAAAATCAACATATTTTTTTTAAAACTCCTTATCAAGAATGTAAAACATACTTATTTAACATGTAAAATCACATTTTATATCACTCTTACAAATCGAGTAACAAATATGGTAATCCTCTCAAACTAGGGAACCTAAAACATTGGTGGTTTTAATATAACCACTCTTCCATATTTTATCACAGAACGACCCATCATTAGAATATCAAATAAATTTCCATTAACGGTGTAATATTTAACCACCTATAAATAGTTTATCATGTAATAACTATTCATTATAAAAATTTCCTTAGTACATAAAAAATCATGATTCACAATAGATAACTTTTTAAACACAATCATTGAATAAAATAACCAATTCATTTTGAAATCACTCATTTTGAATACTACATATGTAAATCGAATAATTTTCATTGAATGTATCCATATAAACATATAAAAAATTCTAAAAATCATAATGTGACATCATCGAGTAAAATTATATTCATCCTGTATTTTTAATAAAAACAATGTTTTTGAAAAATTAACTTTAAATTAGTAATTATAAAATCACCGATCATAAAAATATCATATCGTTTAAGTGAGCATAATTGACTTGAGTCGATTATGTATATTACCTTAAAATCTATATAAAAATTTAATCACTAAATAAAATAGTCAAATTCATTTCACACATAATAATTGAAATACATTATCAATGAAGTTCATGCTTAACCCAAATAATGTAAATTTGGTTAAGAATTATTTTACATTATGTTCTACATCCATCAAATGTGATGAAACCTACACTTTAATACCCCATAATGAGATACCCTTAAAGAGCATGGATTTTTTCATTTCAGGAGACCAAAAAAAAAGATGTATGTGGATTAAGGGTTCGAGATGATATTAGAGGAGCTAGAATGACATTTAGATGAAATGGGGTAGTGAGGGGTGGAATTTATACATGAGGAGATGTTGGTTTATATGGGTGAAATATTGTTTTTTATATTTTTATTAATACACATTAAGGATGAATTAATATCCAAAAAATATGTTGTTAATTAATATTGTTTATGATGCTCAGTCTAATGAAATAAGAATACCAAGCCTAATATGAGGTAAATTCTATGTATGTTGATATTTTACATTTTATCACTAACCCATATCATTATTTAACATTTACATGAATAAATATAATTTTACCCCAATAAAATTTTATACTAAAAAAAATTGAACATAAGAAATATCTTGGACCTTATTATTCCAAATATGGGATACATTTTTCAAAATTTGATTAAAATAAATGGGAAATTATTTATAAAAATAACCCTAGAGAAAAAAATTTCAATGTCTCATTTTTCCCATGTATTATTTTTAAAATATTTTATGGAATTATTTCAAGGCCAGTGCTTTCGACGGCATGCGTTTCTGAGGCCTGGAGTGCCCAAAATAAATGTTTGAAATAAGTTAAAATTTTTAAACAGAACTCATAAGTGGTTCTCCTTTAAACGTGTAATAACTCATAAATGGGTGCCCAAATCAGAAATTTGAGGGCACCATTGAATATAGAGAATAAACAATACCATATGTGGGGCCTAACATCAACCGACACAGGTCAGCTTCAAGTGCTAGTTTTTGGAAGTATTAATGGAAATAAAATAAAATAATAATTTATTTATTTAAAATTATTTTTCTTTCATAGTGACAAATTACTCTCCAATTAATACCTTTTTATGGCATGTTCCCAGGTATTCCTCTATAACCCTGAGAATTGAGGATTTACCATTTGAGTTTTGGAGGGGAATACATTCACGGACAACGATGGCGAGTTCGATCGATGCACCTCGGATTCATCAAACCTCAGAAATGAACGTGAGATGGTGAACATTCTTCAACTGAACATAGGAAGTGTTTGTTATTTTGAATCTTACATTTCATGTTCCTGGATTAAATGACAAATGCAGATCAACCCAAAAACAGGTTGACCCGCATATCGTGCGTTCATGGAGGAGGGTGTCAATTTCCGTTTCTATTGGGGTATTGATACGCGAGTTGATTTTATGATAATTTTTGGTTTGTCATTTGATGTTCCTATTAAAACTAATAACGGGGGAAGATTGAAATTGTGGAGAATGATGACAGAGGTGTGTTACTTCTTTTTATTGGATTTCTTCCACTTTTCCTCGTGTTCTTCACGTTCTTCTTGGGGTAATGAACAATGGATCGTTTCACGTCCATTTTGCAACGCAAAAATGCCAAATTGGATATCCGACATCATGAATACCTAGAAGAGTTGCGATGAAAATGGAGGATGATGGATCGGCCTGCTTCGGAAGAAATCTTTCATCGACCGTTATTCATGCGGACAATGAAAACAAGTTTTCTGGGTGATCAATCACCTGAATACTCCTGAAAAGATGATGACATAGTAGGGAGACCTTTGATCATGAGGTTTAAGGAGATCATATGTCTGGATCAAGGATCGAAGCATCACCTGAGGAGTGGTAGTGGAAGTTCGTGATTCTAGAAATTTTTGAAGAAAATGACTTGTATCCCGAAGAACACACCGTGTGGGACCATACAAAAATGGATACTATTCTACGATGCATAAAGTGTTGACATGATATGTTCACTGTATAACACGGCATGTGGGCCCTAACATGGGACTCTCCATGTATCTCAGACGATGCACCGACATGGGGGGGAGTACACAGCTGTGTACTCCAACACCTGACTAAACAAGACCGACTGCTTGGGTTACCCCGTGCACCCGTTACACGGGTTGTAACACATTAGTTGAAGCCATTTATGGGAACATGGCCAACGTACAAAGAGTCCTTCCTGGATAGAGGAACAAGGAGTGTCACTAACTTACATGTATTTTAAATATTTTACTATATGAAAATCCTTACGACACTGGTCGTTCTACATGACTAGTTCCCAGGGATAGATGATATAGTGTGTGACCCTTCTACAGTCAACATTCCATTCATTTCATGGCCTGATCCTCTTGTACACCATATATTATACATGTTTCAATTGGGTTGGTGCCACATTTTCTCATTCCCCTGATGGTCATGTATCGTTTCATTCTATAGAAGTATGATCCCTTTAATAGGAAATTATAAGATAGAGTCAGGTATCCCTACAAGAGTCCTAGAGTGATATCCTCGATCCATTCAGGAGCTTTGGTTGAGTAAGGTATCAAGGTCACTATTTCCATATGGCACTGATCCATTACAAAGTAGGTGAACCCAGATGAGTCGTGATATCCGCCAAGGCCAGGGAAGTGATCCTCATCTATGTATCATGATCTTTTCCCAATCAAGAGTGTGTTCTCCCTGAAAGAGTGTATCTATCTCTCGTGACCTTTCTCAACAAATGCAATTTCTCAAAAAGATGTCATCAGAGCTATCAAACTCTGGTAGTGTGTTCTCCCAGACATGCCCATTATGGAATCATTAAACTGAATCCCTAGTGTTGGTATATGGTTGCTTGACATGGTGCTAGACTATGGGTGTAGGTTTTGAGTATATATAGATTGTGTCTCTCATGATATATGTTCAGTAGACATATATTGTGTAGAGTTGACGGTACCTTTACATTGTGTATTGATTTGTGGTTTTCAAGGTCCTCTATTGTGTATTGTTATAATCACATATTAATGGTCTTTACCCACACGTGTCTTGTCCTCTGCAGACAACCGGCCTATTGATAGAGTCCTCAGAGGAACATGACCAGACCGAGCATTCGGAGATTCCCAACAAGATGTGGTGTTCTAACATCTACGAGAAGCAGTCCCAGTACATCTCTATGTTATATATTGTATTTTTTGTTTTGAAACTATTGTTTTTGGTGGGCATGTATTATTTCACAATTTATATTTAATACATTACTTTTCATCATACACTATTTGTGGGGTTTATTTGTATGCTTGAATTTTTATCCTTCGTGGTTTTTTATTTTTGGAATTTGTGTTCTTGGAGTTGTGTGTTTGTACATGTACAAATTAAATTCCTCCCATATTAGTGATATGCCTACTTGGTTCTAGTCGGAAGCTCGTGACCTATTGATGGCGGGCTTGAGGAGTCACAGTGTGGGACCCATTGGGATGGGTCATGACAGAGTGGTATCAGTGGGGTTGCTTATACCTTATGACCAAAATCATGGGAGATGGGTTTGGGGAAACAGTGTTAGGGGATTCGAGTTTTGATTTCATTCCAGACACATCAGTGTTAGTGTGGGAGGGTGAAATATACATACACCAGGACTCTGATAACCTGATTTTCGACTTGGAACAAGAATACACTAGTTGAGAGGAAATAAAGGAATGGTACATGCAACATTTAGGACTTTTTTGTGTTTTCCATGTCCTTTATGTCAACTATCTAGATATACACATTAACTAAGTTACATCTTGTTTCTATACAATATGCCGCCGCATTGCTTACCTGTTAAGATTCAGCAGTGAGTTCACAAGGATGACGCTGTTAGTGGAGAGGGCTCTATACAAGGAACAATTCCCTAGGTATTACATCCAAGTGGTGCACCTAATATACCACCATAGGTGGAGTAGCATGTGGTACATGCAGTACTGACCAACGAGTGGCAAAGGCTGAGCGCACTCCATGAGTTCCATAGACAAACACTCCATAGGTTCTTAGGTGAGCCCAACTTTAAGGTGAATGAGGACTGTCTTTAGGTGGTGACCAGATTTTTCTGTTTATTGAGGACCCCATCTCATTAGATGGTGATCCTAGGATCGAGCCTTCTTGAGGGTTCGGCATGACGATGGTGGAGTCTTACCACATAGACTCATGATGAATAGAACTTTTCATAGGAGATGTATGAGTGACTCTTCAAGAAGTATTTTTCTCCTGTTACGCTAAGATTAGTGTGTATCTTAGAGCATCATCAACTCTAAGAGGGCGGTTTGACGAAAACTGACTATTCCTCGAGTTTCACCAACCTCGAACGGTACTCGATAGGCATGGTAAGGGATCATTACTTCAAATCTAGGACCTTCAAGTGAGTTTTGGGATTGGATATCAAATATATTTTTGTTCCTCTATGAATATCAACATATGATAGAGTTTGTGAGCATGCCTTGGTGATCGAGAGATTCTTAGTAGGGGAGAGATAGTTGATGACATTAAGTAGTAGGTAGACCGATGCAAGAACATCGGTAGTAGGGAGCCAATGTCAGGTAGAGGGATAAAATCGTGGAAGATGTCACAGGAGGACCCATATTAGGGGATCTACAGTCCAAGGATCTCAGGCTGGATCCCATCACCATAGGGAGGGGTGGAGTTACTCGTGCGACGGTTAGGGACATATCATTAGGGATTGTCCGACCCTTCGAGCGGCTGACAGGGAAGTAGTGGATGGACCACCAAGGAAGAGGCAGAGAGTGGAGTAGATTAACCTACAATGCGACAAATGTGGATGAGGAGAAGGGAGAGATGTAGGTGATGGAAGAAGCTTTGATATACTTCCACCACCACACAAGGAGTTCAACACCAGGAATAGGGTTCTGGAGTACAAGGGCGGGGATAACTACATGTGGTTGAAGCGTACGAACCAGTGACTCTAGGGATGGTCTGAGATATGATCTATGTCTTCTATACCATATCTTCCATACATATAGACACAGGTTGCAGTCATTCCTTCCATGGAAGTTGTCTTCTGTCAAAACATGATATTATAGAAGAGTCTTAGACTCAATACTTGCGCTTGGAGACACCAACGGGAGGAGACTCGATGATCACGCACCATTGCAGATAGTGTGATATTACCCTTGGAGGCGCGTTATTGGGTTGGAACCTCATGGTTTTAGACTCAAGGCCTTATGACCTCATTCTTAATATTGATTGGTTATCTTTGTTCCATGCCTAGATAGACTGCTTTAGGCCAGGGGTGCGGTGAGTCTGTAGTGATGCGATGAGGTTTTCTTTTATCCGTTAAAAGGAGAACCATGCATCAGAAAATGGGATTATGCAAAGGAGGGTGAAACCAATAACTAATGAGTTGGCTAGACTTACCCTTGGATTAGTAGATGTTTTGAGCTTCCAGATCCCAGTAGTACTGGCGGTGCACGAGGATGTCATTCTTGATGATGTTCCAAGACTACCTCCCCCTGGAAAATTCACTTCTACATCGATATACACCCTAGGATGACACCAAGTTATTCACTTGAATATATGATGGCTCTAGTAGGGCTTCATTAGAAGAGGGTTCATTTGGAGGATTTACATAACAAGTGTTTCGTAATACCCATCATTTCAACCTGGGCGGCCCAAGATTGGTTTTCCAAGAAGGGGAACAAGAGTTTGATGTGTTGTGTGGGTTACCAGCGCCTGTATCAGGTAACAGTAAAGAACAATAATCCACTTCCAAGGATTGATGACCTCTTAAATCAGAAAATAGGGGAACGTTGGTTCTTGATGGATGAACTTTGACCGTGTTACCACTAGTTGCAAGAACGAGACAGGGATATACCGAAGATGTATTTCAGATGCCTCTATGGTCACTATTAGTACTCGGTGATGCCTTTTGGTGTGATGAATTCCCCCGTAGTGTTCAAGTAAATTATGAACCATATCTTCCAGATGTATTTTTGACTGGTTTATAGTGTTCATCCTCAAAAACATCTTTGGGTACTTGGAATCGGAGGATGAGAATTTGAGACATCTACGAATGGTTCTCAACATACTCCAGGTGCACCAGCTTCATGAGAAGGTCTTAGCATGACAGTTCCAGATTCATGAGGTCCAGATTATGGGACATGACATCTCATCATATGGATTAGTTGTGGACCAATCCCTGGGGGATGCAATGTTAGCATGGGATCCACATCGGAGTCTGACAGATGTGCGGAGCTTCCTTGTGTTGAAAGGATTTTACCAGAGATTCATTCCTGATTTCTCTTGGATATCATCACTGATGACGAACATGAAATCTAAGGGAAACCCATCATTTGGATGGAGAAGTTCAATTCATATTTTGAGAAGTTGAGATAAATATTGACGAGTGCCCTGATTTGGAGATTTCTGAAGGAGGGTTTTAGGTACATAGTTTTCAGCAACACAACAAAGATTGAGCTTGGATGTGTCCTGATTCAGAGACAAGAAGTGAATTCTTATGATTCGTGAAAGCTTAGGCTATATGACAATAATTATATGACACATTATCTCATGTTAGGAGTGGTAGTCTTCATGTTAAATATTTGGTGACATTGCCTTATGGGAAAATAGTTTATCATCAACTCGGACCACAAGGTCCTCAGGTACGTCTTCTCATAGATGAATATAAATCTGAGATAGAGGAATTGGTTAGAGTTCATCTAGTATTATGATTTCTAGATAATATATACTAACAGGAAGGGAAAAACAGTGGTAGATGCTCTTAGTAGAAGATCAATTTCATATTTGTTGAGTGAGGTGACAAAGGAATTTCCCTCATTACAGTTATCCTTCATGGACATAGATGATTAATAATACAATCAGTCAATTTCTATCACCCATCACCTATTACAGCATTGTAGGGAGGTAAAAATTGGTGATGTTGACTGTGAGGCATTACATCCTCTATAATCAACTCGACATGATCTTGATGGATTTCACAAGGTGAGGAGAATGAAGATGTTTTTAGAGGATGGAAAATTGTACTGGTGGTGTTGCAGGAGGATGTTTTGAGGGAGTTTCACACATCCCACTTCGCAATACATTCTAGATTGGTGAAAATGTACCTGGATCTCTGATGATAGTTCTGGAGGTATGGCATGAAGAAGGCAGTAGAATGGTTCATTTGGTGATGCCTTACATTCCAGCAGGTAAAGGATGAGCATCGGGTCGCAGTGGGATTCACTCACCCCTGGAGGTTACAGAGTGTAATTGGGATGGAATATTGATGGACTTCATGATGGGATTACCACAGAAGTCCAAGGGGTATGATTCCATCTGGGTGATCGTTGACCGACCCAACTAGTCGTCCCACTTCATATATATCAAGTAGTTGTGTTCTGTAGAGAGAATTAGATGCCTCTACTGGAACCATATATTTCGGCTTCATGGTGTCCAATCGATGGTAGTCATAGATCGCGATGCTCGATTCTCATCCCGGTTGTGGAAGGGATTCTAAGAGGTTTTTATGACTCAGACATGAGAACGGAATTCCATCCCCAGAAAGATTGTCAAATGAATATTATAATTCAGGTTCTAGAAGATATGTTATAGGCTTGTATCTTGGAATTTGGTCGTAGTTGGGAGGACCACCTACCACTGATGGAGTTTGGGTATAATAACAGCTATCATTCCTCCATTGGTACGGAACTGTTCAAGGATTTATATTGGAGACCATGCCAGTCACTGCATTGTAGGTCCGACCCCGTAGAGTGAGAACTCATGGGTCCATAGTTGGTGGATGCTACCATTGAGATGGTGGAAATCTTCTAGGAGTAGATGAAGACCGCATAGAGCCAGAAGAAGTCTCATGCAGACAGATGACGAAGACCTATTGAGTTCGCGGAGGGGGACCATGTTTTCTTTAGGGTCTCACCTGGATGAGGGTTGCATTTATTTGGATGGGGTGGAAAATTATCTGTGAGGTTCATTGAAATGTTTCACATACTACGTAGAGTTGGCGAGGTGGTGTACCACCATTATCTACTTCCACATTTTCACCAAGTACATGATGACCTCCATGTGTCGCAGCTACGGAGGTATGTGCATGAACTATCACACGTCTCGACTAGGGTGAGAAGGAAATTGAGGATGGAATGACCTTTACTGAGTACCCAGTGAAGCACAACCATCAGTATGATAGGATCCTTTGTCAGTAATAAATTCCCTTTGTTACGCATCTAGTGGTAGCACAAGAATCTTTAGGAGAGGACGTGGGAGTGGGAGGCTCAGATTCATGCCAAGTACACATATCTTTTTGAGTACCCTTGTTTTGGATTTTCGGGGATGAAAATCCCCAAGGTGGGGAGAATTTAATGTCTTAGATTTACAATGTATTATTTTTTAAAAATTATATGGAATTATTTCCAGGCCATTCCTTTTTTCAAAATGTTATTCAGAGTCTCTAAATTCCATGAATAAATGATTGAATTATGTTAAAAATTTTAAATAGCGTGCATAATTGGTTCTCATGTAGATGTAGACTGACATTTAAATGGGTACCCGGATAAGAAATATAGGTAATAGTTGCATTTATAGAAAATAATTTACCTTCGGCATGGCCTAACATCAACTATTGTGGGTCAGCAACATGTGTTAGTTTTTGGATGTTTTAATGGAAATAAAAAAAATTAATAATTTATTTTATTTAAAATGTGTAATTTTTTCATAGCAACCTAATATTATTCTATTATTTTCTTTTATGGAATGTTTGAAGGGTTGGCAGTATAACCCTATAGATTGAGGATTTCCCCTTTGAGATTTGGAGGAGAACCAGTTGGCGGACGATGACAACGCGATCGATCGATGCACCCCAAAATCAACGAACACCCCCCAAATAACGCGATGTGTAAATCGTTCTTCAGACAAATCAATGTAGGGGTTTTTCATTCGATTATTTCTTTCCCCATTCTTGGATTAAATAATGAACGTGGATCAACTGACAATCTGGTTGATCCATGGATCATGCATTCATGCAGGAGAGTGCAAATATCCTTTTCTATTGGTGTTTTGATTCAGGAATTGATTCTATATTGATTTTGGGGTTGTATTTTGACTATCTTATTAAAACTATTAACAAGAATGGATCAATGTTGTGATCAATGATGTTGGTGGTGCTTTCTTCTGTTGTTATTAAATTTTTTCCTCTTACCCTCGTGTTCTTCACGATCTTCATGGGGTGATGAATAGTGGATCCTTTTGTGTCTGTTTTGAAAAGAAACTTTCCCAAATTGGAGATCCGACATTGTGATGACCTTGAAGAGGTGTGATGAAAATGGTGGAAGACGGATCGACCCTGTTTAGGATAAATAATTCATCTCACTGTTAAATGGAAAATGTTTTCATGACCGATTGATCCCCCCAAACCTCCGAGAACATTGATGGTACAGTTGGGAAACCTCAGATCTTTAGTTTTGTGGCGATCAGATGACCAGATCAAGGATCATAGCATCAAATGGGGACCCGCGGTGGAGATTCATGATTCTGGAAATTTATAAAGAACAAGGCATGTATCCAGAAAAACACACAATGTGGGACCAACTCAATGACGGCTACAGTTCCAAGATTCACGATGCGATGAAACGGTATGTTCTCCAAAGAACACGGTCTGTCGGTCCTTGTTGATGCCCCTTTCTGTCATAGAGTCTAACGACTGAAAAAAGGGAAATACCATAGCCCAAAGTGATTCATCCTTTGAAGAAACATCAAAAATCGACAAAGGTATGAACAAGGAGAACTTTTCCCATAGGCAGCGCAAGTTTCCTCATAGTCGTGCAAGTGGGCTTGCGCGACGCACTTTGGCGTGCAAGTGACTTGCGCGTCCTAAGTGATAACTACCAGGTAACCACCCAAGGTCTTCTCCTGCCTCTAAATAGACCCTGTGGGCCCCCTATTGAGAGGAATTTTTTTTTTCAGAAACTCAGATCTAAGCTCCCGGCGCCCAAGTATTTTATCAAAGCTTCCGGAACACTTCTAAGGTAATTTATTTCCTATAACGGAAGATCTAAAGATAAGGTGAAAGGCCTAAGTGTTGAAACTCATCAACACTTGCGTGCCTGAGTGGCCATCCCTTAAGGGAAGTGGCCACACTTGCGCGCCACCTTACTCCTTCAATAGAACTTGCGCGTCCCTTTTCTGAAGAACCTTAAGAGGATTCTAAAGGCCTTAATGAAGAGTCTCTCAAATATTACAATGTTGGATGAACACCGTAAAAGTACCCTTTACATGTTGCGCAGGTGTACCTACGTGGCCAATACTTGCACGCCCACGCAGTACCTGCGCGCCTTCCACGACTTACATGCCCCTGCCTTTTTTTGAGTTCCCTTCTTGCCCATTTTAACCCTCTTAAGCCATTACCCCTTTCCTATTCAAGATGTAGTCTTCAAGACACTCTTCAAATCCATTTATGGCATGATTTCTTGATTTGACTTCCTTATCTGAAAGGAATTCTGTGGAATATCCCTCAAAACCTAGTGATTTAAATTTCTTTATGTCACTACAGATTGAGAGTTCATTCATTCAAACCTCATCCTTTAAATCCTTAACCTAGGTCTCCTTTTTAATAATAATCCCCAGTCCTATGTCCTCCAAACATGGGCATCCTCCTCAGGAGTAATCCCAAAATTCTTAAAGTTCCCAAATCTGGGCATCCTCTTCAAGAGTAATCCCCAAACCTTAATCATTAACCTGGGATTCCTTTTCAGGAATAAGTCCCAGTCATAATTTTGGGCTTCATTTTCAAGAGTAAGCCCCAATTCCCCTACCCTGGGCTTCCTTTTCAGGACTAAGTCCCAGTCATAATTTTGGGCTTCCTTTTCAGGAGTAAACCCCAATTCCCCTAACCTAGGCTTCCTCTTCAGGAATAAGTCCCAGTCATAAACTTGGGCATCCTTTTCAAGAGTAAGCCCCAAGTCCCTTAATTTCTCTTAACCAGTCCTAATTTACTTTTGATCTGGGATTCCTTCTCAGGAGTAAAACCCAATTATCAATCCTCTCCTAATCTGGGATTCCTTTTCAGGAATAAGTCCCAAATTAGAGTATTCAAATCTCCTTGAAGCATATATACCATTATGGACCCTATTACTGGATTTTCTACCTAAAGTAAATCCTAATATTCATTTATCTGGGCAGTCATACATACATAATCCCCAAACCATTTCTTATGATTACATCGTTCATGGACCAATTGTCTATTTTATTACTAATACCTCTTGTTTATCACACCGAGAATGACTCACGTGAGCTTAGAGAGTAAAAGTAATTATGACATCCTTCTTTGATCCATCAATCATAAACATCATACTCTCTTACTCGAACTACGTGGGTTCTGATTCCTTTTCCCAAACAAAGGATACGTAGGTAGCCCATCTACGGGTTCGATCCTAAATCTGAAATAATCAATGTCCATAAAAATGACAATAAACTTCAAGTGCCCCACTGAGTGGCTTTAAAACCATCCTGGTCATCATAATGACCAAGATACTTTTATATAAATGTTTTGAAGGATACCATTGACCAAGAATCTCTAAATAGATACAGATGATTCTCTATTTATGAAGAACCTCGAATACATATAAAATATTCTCTAAATTTCTTACATATTTAATCATTTATTGTCAAAACTGATGGAAAAGCTCATTTTATACTTGGTAAGGTAATAAGGATTCACGAACATAACTTAAATCTATAAAGAGACTGCCGGAATAGACAATAATTCCCCTCAAAAAGGTGTGATGAGTCCGACCTCCCATACTCTCGACCAATGCAAATTCCTAAGCCTCATCAGCCCAGAAGCTAATGAGTGCCTAACTTTGTAATGTAGGTCCAAATGGATGTGGAATCATTGGATGTTTCCGGTTCTACGAACAAACCCGTTAGAAACCGATCGGAACGTTTGAATCTCCCATCCCGGAGGTCATCCCTGAATTCCGAGGGAAACAAAAATTGGTGAACCCGACGTGAATCCATAACCAAGATAAAATGATGTTTTACCTATTTGTTAACCCCCTATTTTAAACTCAGTAAGAGGGCTAACAAAAACAATCATTGACATGTGTGCTCATCCAAAATATGAAGTGGCTGAATTTATCTTGATTATGTCTGTTATATTAAAAAAGCACTATTTTCCAAGATCTTCTGTATTTCCATAATGGTTGCTCTCAAATTCACACTTGTAAATACTACTGCTGCAAATACCACTGCAGCTATTCCTATTGGATCGTCATATGCTCTGAGGATGACATCACCTACTCAGCATCTTCAACGCTGGGTATCAAACACACTGGTTAAGGAGTACCATCAACATGGTACCATCCCAACTCTGGAGGCTTCCCAATAGGCCCTCCAAGTGAACAACTCACACAGGTTGTCTGGACAATGACGACTAGTGATCAAGAGGCAGGCAGTGTTGACTACCGTCTCTAACCATTTCGGGTCGTTATCCCCGGAACACAATTTCCATTCGCTCCCTTACTCTAAGGAAGTGAATGAGCAGCTCCCTCAGGACCTTAATTCAAAAAGACAGGAGTACTTCCTAAGGGATCCCATCAACAATCTCCACCAGACTCGTGTGGCAGTGCGCCCTCAACATGATGAGGGTACCGACTCCAGTCGTTCGGCTCAGGTTCCTCGAACCCGAGCAGGCAAGACGAACCGCTAGAGGCAGAATTCGGTTAACAATGGGCAGGTTTTCATCCATGCCATCTCCGGAGAAGTCCACCATCCTAACATGGTGGCGAACAACGAGAAAGCCCATACATTTTCCCGTTTTAATTCTGCTGTCCAGCAGACTCTTCTGGCAGCATCACACCAATCCCACCAGGCAATTTCGGCGGAGTACTATAGGCATGAACATACAGCTGATTATAAATCATTTGTTAGTCAGTAGACCCACCTGACTACATATGATAGATCTCATCAACTGTGATTGGTGAAGTGTAATCAGCAGGCACATACACCTGCTAATACTAATCAAGCCTACCAACAGTCTCTCTTGGTAGCGCATGGAGAAGTCAGTCGGAAATCTTCACGACGAACAGGAGGCAGACTCAACTCTCTGCCCCCACACTTGAGTACTGTCAGGATTCACTGACAGGAAAAGGAGGACAAGAGCAGGCACATACACCTACTCCATGCCCGAAATGGACGTATATCCTCGTTCCCGCAGCTGAAGTCACCAAGCATATTTTTTCAATGGTGAAAGTGCAGAAGAAAATTCCTTCTCATATTTTGGATGCTTGCCAGGATATCATAACAGCTTCAGCATCATCTTTTGTAATGACACATAAATATATCCCTAGCAGTGGAGTGACACATCAACGATTCACTCCGGAACAGACACACACATCTGTTCCAGTCCAAGAGGGTTATGGGGCATACTCTCCCATATCATATGGACAACCAAGTCAGGCACATAAACCTAATTTGAGTGAAGATCGTCAACCTAACCTAACCATATTTCCTTATTAGGCACATACACCTTCTCAGAGAAACCACTTTCATCAACATGTTGTTTCCAAAGCAAGTAAGATGGCATCTAAGAAAAAGATCCACCCAGCATAGTCAGGAGATCAAAGGCCAATCTGTAACAAGGCCTTGCTCGATGCTGGTGTTCTTGAAGCCCTCAGACATTTATCTGTTGGAATTCAAGATTCTACTCCCTCAGTTCCCAATAACAGGAATATTAATTCCGAAGGTCTTCAACAGACACTTCCTCATGAAGGCTTTCTTCGAGACAATTCGGTCAATCTTGAAGTTTCGCCTTCAGATGAGAGCCACAAGAACCCTCTGTGTGGTCAGAAGGCCGTGGAGCAAGATATATCATCTTTTGTTGTAACCCATTATGGTGGTCCTCCCTGTGATGATGAATTTCGCTGTAAAAGACCTCTCTGCAGTAGTGATTCACATTGCCTGGAAAATACTCTAGTGGACAATGTAGTGCCGAGAAATCCCTCTTATCTTGAGGCATTTGAAAATGCAAAACCAGTCATGTCTGATGCTTTATCGCTAGAAATTGAAATACTTTCTCATCAGAAGACAACCCAGGGTGTAGGTCATTCTCTGAACCACCCCTAAGTCATGCATATTTTAGTTTGATAAATGATATATCTACCAATCTTGTTGAATCCGATGAAGAAATAAGGAAACACCAACTCTGGTCAAAAAAGGTAGAAGAATCATCATTTAATGATGAAGAGGAAATGCTGAATATGAGGAAAAAGCTGGCAAAAAGTGAGATACCAGTCATGTTTTGGCCTTTGGCTGACTCCTAGTATGACATTCCAAAAATGTTTAAGGAAGATGAAGTCCATGATATTCGTCTCAACATATGGAAAACTCTTTGTCAATTGAAGAATAAGGTATTATCTTATTATGAATATGAAAATAATCTAAAGATAATAGAAGGTCTACAATGTCAGATTTATTTGGCATCTCTATCAGTCTCTCAGTTTCCGAAGGCTGAAAAGCAGCAGAGAACCCTTCAACATTCATGCCTTGGAGCACTAAGAAAATTGCCTCAGTTAATTGCCATTGCCCCATCTGGTGTTCATATCAGAGGATGGGGTGTTCACAGAGCACTACATTTCACAGTGCTTTCCAGTCAGCAGAGCCCGCCGAAAATGGTCTCATGCAATGTTATTGCCCATGGCCGGCCACAACCAATGGGCTTTGATTGTAATCAAAAGCTTTCTCAAGAATAGGCATCAACTAGTTCCTCTCAAAATCAAGCATATAGAGAAAAAGTTGTTGAATTTCTCCTACATCAAGCAGGAGAGAATATTGCATAAGCCTCTCGTATGGAGAAAACTCGTCATCAAATGACAGATGTTTCAAAAATCATCCAACGGTCTGTTGAACCAGGTGATAAAAGTCGATACAGGTTAATGCATCCAGCTAATTTCTGAACTAATATTTGCAATATCCAGAGATATTTTATGAAAATCTCAAACATAGCATGTCAAGAGACACCCCAGCTTGTCAGACTGGGGACTCCTTTAACCCAACCCTTAGAATCAACAAATGGGATTCTAGGAGTTGAGTGGAAACATCAGGAACATCCCGAGTTCACGAGACTGGGGACTCTTTCAAATCATCAACCCCCTCCTTAGATAATGTCGGTATTTTCTCAATTGGGGAAGAAACCCCAAGAGGAACGAAGAACCAAATTATCAGGAAATTCCCTCCAGGTTATAGCTCGTCAAGATCCTCCTAAAGGATTGAATCAATAAAAGGCAATGTCTTATCAAACACATGAAAGAAGACAATATCACAGAAATGTTGATAGAATGTATGTGATGAATTATGCATCAATAAATGTCATCAATGTCGTTGTTTCTAATCCACCAGAGGAGGCTCACTCAGGGGACTCAGAAGAAGAGCATCCTGCTCAAGAAAATGTACGCACCGATACAAATGAAGAAGGTGTGCGTACACGAAGTCAAAGGATTACACAGAACCTAGGTAATCCACTTCCCTCTCTCCAAAAAGTATCCAACAAAGGGAATGGAATGAATCAGGTTACATATCCTTCCTTTGAAGAAGGTCAATATCTCTCATTAGAGCAAAGGATTGCACAACAGGATGAAGAAATGAAAGAATTAAGAAGGTTGAATGCAGAAGTACTTCAGACTAGTATTCTTCATAAGAATGTTGGAGTCCGATAGCTGAATGAATTTGTTGCATCTACTGAGATGGATCAGGAATATCCTCATTTATCAGTACACCCTCAGAGGTCTAATCCTACGGGTCAAGCTCAAAAACATTTGGCAGTACTACCATCAGTTGCAGCACCAACCACCAAATCTGTCCAAGCTCCATTCATTGCACCTACCCAAGACAAAATTCAATCGGATGTTTCTCAAACGTTAATAACTACTATTGAGTCATTAACAGCTCGGTTAGAAACTATGGAAGGGAAAAGGGAATAAGTTCAACCAGAAAAGAAACTTTACCCTGAATGGGAAGTTTCAATTTCTCCTCCATCAAGTTTTTGAAACCCTGTTTTTCCTACTTCCAATGGATCAGGCAACCCTGAACAAAATGTGACACATTACGTGTCTTGTTGTGATCCTATGATGGGAACTCCAGAGCAGCATGAAGCAGTGAAACTCAGATTCTTTGTGCGAACCTTTCAAGGACCAGCTTTTGTCTAGTATACAAGCTTGAAATCCCGGTCAATCATCAGATGGGAGGATCTTCTCCAAAAATTTCATCTTTAGTTCAGATCAACTTTTCCAAAAATGACACTTTTCGATTTTACAAACTGCCAGAAAAGGGAGAATGAAAGAGTATCTGATTTCATTGCTCGATAGAAGGGATTATCATATTCCCTGAGTTTAGAACTTCCTCGGGATGAGTTGTTTCCAATCTATGTGGAAAATTTGTGTGACAAATTATGCACGCCATTGATCCCTGTGAAATACACAGGAGGGTTTCGAGACCTTACTTCGATCACTCAGCATATTAAAGATTCCATTATACAGTCTAAGGCTAAATGTCGTGTAATTCTATCAACTCCAGGAAGGATAATGGGTAAAGTGGAAACCACTACAGTTATGCTTAAACAAGTGCCTATACCTATTTCTACTTCAAAACCATCATCTTCTCGAAGGGCTCCACCTCCTGAACGCCACCAACAAAGGTCGTTTCATCCAATTGATCAAAGAGATCAATGATGAAAACAATTTGAGGATTTGAAGAGTAAAACATATTCTTTCCGAAATGAGAAAGTTCCTACTTACTTCATTTCAGCCCTGGAAAATAATTTGGTTCAATTACTAGTGCCCAAGAGGCCAAACAAGGAAGGAGATGAAGACCATCCAAATTATTCTCCCTTTCATAAAATTTTGGGGCATCCCATCTAGGAGTGTTTTGTCTTCAAAGACCTCCTGAAAAAGAGGGTCGACTTGGGACAAGTCAAGTTAAAAGGTTGGTAGACTCAGGTAGCATGTGTTACTGCTACACTTCCATAAGAGGAAGGTGAATGGCAAGAAGTCAAAAGAAGAAATGCACAGAAGTATAATGATTGGATGGTCAGAAAGTCAATCAATCGGACTCATGTCATTTTGCCAACACAATTAAAGAAACCAATTGTGTCTTCTGCCATTAATATTGTGGTAAAACCCTCTTCATTATATGGAAAGTCCTCAAAGAAATGGTTTGATTCAAAGAAGGAAAAAGAATCAGAAGAAGGTGAGTATGTGTCAAAGCATAAATTGTCTTTGACTCTGGCTGACTTTATGCCATCTACTTCAATGCCACTGGCACCGCCCCATCAAACGACACAACCTAAACAGGCTAATCAGGCAGAGTCGTTTTCAGACGAAGAGTTAATCTTCGGTTCTGTTAATTTGATTCAATTAACAGATCCGTATTCCAGTCGTAATTTCAATTTTGATGATCCTGAATTCCATATATCAAATAAGGGAATCTGAGGAAGTTCCAGATGTTCAGGATACAGGGGAAGGCGTGGATCTTTCCGAAGCCACTACTCCAATTCTACCCCTGATAGCACTGTGTATGCAGCAGAAACTCGTGGTAGGGCCCTTAAGCAAGCTCAAAAAGAACAAGCAAGTTTTTCTGCCAATAGCCAACTCAGTCTTGGCACAGTTATTTTGGAAGACCGATTGAAGGTTCCATCTTCTTTATCTCAGCAAGTAAATGGATCTAATCAGTGTAATCTTCCAAAACCAAAGATGTTTCCAACTTCTATCCCATTAAAAGATGCATCATCTTCCAAAGCATCTTCTTCCAAGGTACCTGCTAAACCGCATATTCCTGTTGGGAAACGCGGACCTCTAGATCAAAAGTATGATATATTGAAACACGTGGACCATGTACCATCCAAGTTATCAATTTTGGATTCTTTGAATCTGTCAAAAGATCTTCGGGAAGCACTCATCGAAGCTTTGTCAAGTCCTCAGGAGTTTGAAGCTGAAATTGCTGCACATGATGTCTATCACATAGAGAATAATCCTGCAGAATGTCATGCAGTGATATCTTTTACTGATAAAGATGAAGATGATGTTGTACATGGGCACATAAAGCCTCTGTACTTATCTGGCAAAGTCAATGGTGTAGATATCCGAAGAGCTTTCATTGACAATGGTTCAAGAGTCAACCTCATGCCCATTCGTACAATTCATCGATTGGGCCTCACGGAATCTGATTTATCTCCTTCTGCCATGATGTTACAAGGATATGATAAAAATTAACAAGAACCACTGGGCGAAGTTACACTCAGAACTCAGTTTGGAGATCTTGTATCCAATTCGGATTTCATGATTGTTGATCAAGACTCAGCTTTCAACATCTTGCTTGGATGACCCTAGCTACATCAGCATACAACTATCCCTTCATCATACAATCAATATCTCAAATACTATTTCAATGGTTAAGTTGGAACATTGTATGGTGATAAGGCCCCATTCAAGACATGTGAGTCTCAATACAATGAGGAAGAATTTTATCACATGAACGGATGATATAAATCTACAATAAAGGAAATTACCAAAGTTAATGATCCATATGGTTTGGAGAAGATTCCAATAAATCCATTTACACATGTGAGTACAGATTATGTGTTACCTATCAGTAAAATTGACATAATAGGCCCAAATAAAAATACTCTTATGGAAAGATCCATAATGTCAATTACGGCAATCGAGCCAGACAACCTGGGAGAAATTGGTAACCTACCAAACAGTGATGAAAGCACAAGTGGTGACGTTTTCATTTCATCTTCTGAAATCCAACATGTCTATACTTCGCCAATCAGGTCAAAAGAAGATATATCAACATCGGAGGTGAATAATAATGTCAATTATCAATCCATCATCTCCTCTTTATTTCCCAAAGAAGACCCTTTATCATCAATAGGGTCGGAAATGGAAGCTTCTTCTTCAAAATGTGCAGATTTTGACATCTCTTCTGATCATGAATATTTCGTTTTTCCGTCTACTATGCAAGTAGAAATGGAAGAAATAACACATGATGAAGAGGAAGAGGAAGATCTTAGAGATGCTCCTCCAGCATTTGAAGAGGGTATCTCTACCACTGTGGATGAACTCAGAGAAATAAATCTGGGTACAGAGAAAGATCCACGCCCCACTTTAATTAGTGCGGCCATGACCCTTGAAGAGCAAGAGATGTATATTTCTTTTCTAAAGAAAAATAAAGATATTTTTTCTTGTAAATATACAGAAATTCTTGGGTTTGATCCTGATGTTGCTACTCATCTTTTGGGTTTACCAAAAGAACATCGATGATTTATGCAAGCCGCGAGAAGAACACACCCAACTTATACTTCCAAAATTAAAGCGGATGTGGATAAGCTGATCAAAGCTAACTTCTTCAGAGAAGTTCAGTATCCCAAGTGGTTGGCTAATATTGTCCTTGTAAAGAATAAGAACGGACAAATTAGTGTTTGCATCGATTTCAGAGATCTTAATCGGTATTGTCCTAAAGATGATTTCACAGTTCCGATTACAGAACTCTTAATTGATGATACAGATAGTTATGAAGTACATTCCTTAATGGATGGATATTCTGGATATAATCAGATCCGAATGGCCCGGGAAGATGAGGAATCCACAGCCTTCAGAGCCCCTCAAGGTGTGTTTTTTTACCGGGTGATGCCCTTTGGTTTAAAGAATGATGGTTCAACATATCAACGCGCCATGCATTGAATCTTCAAACCAGTCTTAGGAAAGTTTGTTGAATACTATGTAGACAATTTGGTGGTCAAATCGAAATAACGTTCTAACCACATGGCTGATTTTGAAGTCATATTCCACAAGCTTCGACAACATAATTTGAAGATGAACCCCTTAAAATGTGCTTTGGGGTAACCTTAGGAAAATTTCTTGGCTTTGTTGTACGCCATCGTGGTATTGAAGTCGATCATGAGAAGAGAAAGTAAATCCTTGGTATGTCACCTCCTCAGAATTTGAAAGAATTAAGAGGACTTCAAGGACACATAGCCTATATTCGGCGTTTCATCACCAATTTGGCAGGCAAAAGGTTACCCTTTACCAAATTAATGAAAAAAGGAGTCACTTACCAGTGGACTGAAGAATTTCAAGAAGCGTTTGATGTTCTCAAGAAATACCTCTTGAGTCCACCGGTACTCAGGCCACCTGTTGAAGGAAGACCACTTATCCTCTATGTGACAGCTCTAGAGTGATCATTGGGTGCGTTTCTTGCTCAAAAGAATGATGCTGGGAATGAAAATAGCCTTTACTATCTCATTAGAACTATGCTTGAAGCAGAAACCCGGTATTCAAGTACTGAGAAATGCTGTATAGCATTAATCTTTGCAATTCATAAATTGATACACTACCTGCAACATCACGAGGTCCAATTGGTTTCTCGTAATAATCTACTCAAATTCATCTTTAGTCATCCAATGCTTACAGGACATCTAGCAAAGTGGGCAGTTATTTTGCAGCAGTTCGACATTCAATATGTGTCTCAAAATGCGATAAAGGGCCAAGCTCTGGCTGATATCCTGGTTGAACATCATTCAGTGGAAGACACATCTTCAGATATTGAACTCCCTGATGAGGAAGTTTTCTCTATTCAAGAGAGTCCTCAAACATGGGAAATATATTTTGATGGTGCTTCCAGAAGTCCAACAGGGAAGAAAATGGAAAATCCTAAATTCAACAAAGTTGGTTTAGGAATTGTTCTCATTTCTCCAGACAAGGCATTGTTACCTTATTCATTTTTAATGTGGGAAGGTGGTACCAATAATGAATCTGAATACCAAGCTCTTATGACAGGCTTGGAGTTAGCACATCAAGCACAAGTGAATCACTTAAAGGTGAAAGGTGATTCAGACCTGGTAATCAAACAAGTCAATGGGGATTATGCCATCAGAAAAGAAGAATTAATCCCTTTGTATGATTACGTCAGAGAGTTAATGGTGGAATTCCCTTCCGAACCGACATTTTCTTATGTCCCAAGCTCACAAAATGCTCAAGATGATGCACTGGCTAATATGGACATAGCTCTAACAGATCCAAATCGGGACGAGACAACCATCAGTATTGCCCACCATCGTGCAATTTCACCTTGTGTTCAAGACAGAACAGAGGAAATTAATGAAATTTGTCCCATTCCTAAACTGTATGGTCATACTACAGGATGGATGTCACCTATCAGGGAATACCATTAAAATGGAACACTTCCACCTGATAGAGCCGAGAAAGAACAAATTCGGCGATGTGTGGTCAATTTTACTCTTTATGATAACCCAAACCACCTAGAGAAAATTCTCTTCAAACGTGGTTTTGATGGAGTTCTCTTCAGATGCATTGATGGTGAAGAGACAATGGCTATCATGGAAGAAGTGCATGCAGGAGTCTGTGGTGCCCACCAGTCTGGACATAGATTTTCTGATCAAATTTGAAGGATTGGATACTTTTGGCCTTCAATGATACAATATTGTGTTAATTTCACAAAGAAGTGTCATTCATGACAAGTACATTCCAACTTCATTCATCAACCTCCAGAGTTGCTTCATACAGCTAAATACTCGTGGCCATTTTCCACATGGGTAATGGATGTGGTGGGACCTTACCCTTCAGCTATGGCCATGTAGTTTAAGTACATTCTTACTGCTACTGATTTATTTTCCAAATGGGCAGAGGCAGTACCTCTTAAAGAAGTCAGTTCTAAATTCATTGTTATCTTCATAAAGTCTAACAACATTACTAGATTTGGTGTCCCTTATACCATATAAACGGACAACGGCACCAAATTCTGTTCTTCTGAAGTGAAGAAATTTTATCAAGAATACAACATTAAATCCAACCATTCATCTCGGTATCATGTGGCGGCCAATGGCCAAATAGAATCCTTTAACAAGACTCTTTCAAATATACTGCAAAAGATGGTGGATAAAGATAAGAGGTCATGGCTTGATAAACTCTTTCATGCTTTATGGGATTATCGGACTACCACCAGCAATGCAACACAGTCAACTCCATATTCATTGGTATATGGAACGGAAGCAGTCTTGCCAATTGAAGTTCAATTACCCTCACTCAGAGTAGCAATTTTTGATCAGTTATCTACAGATGAAAATCCCAAAAGCGATTGAATGAATTGGAATGGTTAGATGAGAAAATATTGTGCACTTTGCACCACTTGGAAATCTATCAGAATCGAATAACACGAGCTTTTAACAAAAAAGTTCGTCTTCGTTCATTCATTTAGGGAGAATTGGTATTAGTTCTTAGAACTCCAATGATACCACGAAAGAAACCTCCCAAGATTGAGCCAAAATGGGAAGGACCTTATTCAATACATAGGGTCTACACCAATGGATCTTATTTATTAATCTCTATGGATGGAGAACTCATTACTACTCCAACTAATGTCAGATTTTTGAAGAAGTATTTTGTATAAACTACAAAGTATTCATAAAATGTCCCTGAAACATGACACTAAACTGTGCATCACCAGTTAGTCCTTGCTATATGACATTAAAATATACAGCAATGGTCCAGTATGAGCTTAAACTCCCCCTTTCGTCCAACATGACGTTAAACTGTATTGTCCCTGCAACATGACATTAAACTGTACAGCACCAGTTCATCCTTACTATATGACATTAATCTATACATCAATTGTCCAGTATGACCTTAATCTCCCCCTTTCATCCAACATGATGTTAAACTATAATGTCCCCGCAACATGACACTAAACTGTGCGGCACCAGTTCGTCCATGCAATATGCCGTTAAACTATACAGCAATGGTCTAGTATGACATTAAACAAAAACTTCATCCCACTCGATGTTAAAATGTGAAAAAGTTCCCTAAAAGGTCTTGTATGACTTTAAACTACACCATGGTCATGTATGACGTTAAACTACACTATCCATGGTCCATGCATATGACCCTAAACTATTCACACTTTTGTCCAGCATGACACTAAACTGAAGAAAAAAAGTCCCTAATCTGTCCTCACTGCATGACATTAAACTGAACAGTCCCCCTTTCGTCCAACATGACGTTAAACTGTATTGTCCCTGCAACATGACATTAAACTGTGCAGCACCAATTTGTCTTTTCTAGACAACGTTAAACTATACAGCAACGGTCCATGTATAAGACCCTAAACTATTTGAAAGTCCCTTACGTCTGGAAAGACGTTAAACTACATAATCATCAAAGGTCATGTATGACCGTAAACTATACTTATGTCCAGCATGACAGTAAAGTTCACCATCCACGGTCCATGTATATGACCTTAAACTATTAGCCCTTTTGTCCAACATGACGTTAAACTGTATTGTCCCCATCTTCCTAACTACATGACACTAAACTGTACAGAAAGTCCTTGATACGTCCTACATGACATTACACTGTATTTTGTCCCTGCTACATGACACTAAATTGTGCATCACCAATAGTCCTAACTGCAAGACTTTAAACTGCATAGCCCCTTTATATGTCCTACATGACATTAAACTATGCATAGTTAAGGTTGTTTTTACCTCTTGTTTCTCACACCGAGTATGACTCATGTGAGCTTAGAGAAAACCTCAACCATAACACTCTCTTTGGGCCGCTAACCATGTATAAGTCCCAACAACATTTTTTTATGTCGTTGTCCCCAAGAACAACTTGATCATTAATTCATTCTTTAATTGAACTACACAGACTTTGATCCTTGCCTTCTAGGCTGGGTACGTAGGCAACCTCCCAAGGTTCAAGCCCACAAAAAAAACCATCTCTTCACTTCGGTTCACCTTCATCTCATACGATGTTGATTTGTGAAACCGCCCTTAGAATCAATATCATTACATTTGATTCACTTTCTTCCTTATTATACGACGTTAAACTATAAAACAATTTTGTTCGGTACAAAAATAAACTACAATACTCTTTGATTTCCTCATTTGAGAGGGAACTATTATTTACATTGATTTTTCAATCATGTTTCATTTCAAAAGACTATGGGCATACATGGTAATGCCTAAACTTTTTATCTCAGGTTAAACCATCATTGTACGAAAGTCCCCTTTCCCCCTTCACATGTTAGAATAAAATTTGTAAAAAGGGTATTTTTAGAACTACATGGGATTGATTCCCATCCTAATGGGATATGTAGGAACGTTCGAGATTCCCTCGAATCCATCCCTATGTCCTTTGGGCCTAACCCCAAATTTCACTTTCAGTCCCTTGGCTGAAAAGTCCTCATGAAAACACACACTGTCTATTTATTATTATGGTCTGAACTCTATGACACTAGACTAAGATCTCTCATAATTTCATCCTTCTCGAAGTTAAACTGCATTACAAGAAATATGTATGGCTTGATTCTCATTCTTATGAGATACATAGTGAAGTCCAAAATTTCAATTCAGGACCCCGCCACAACATGATTATGGTTATCATTGACCTATGTATCTCTGTATGAATTCGACGATAACCATCTTTATGTGTTATAAACCTAACCTTAAATATTTTCAGATCTTCATAACCCTTTTCATGACTTTAGGTCACAAAAATGTCAATCTTCTGAGAATTCTTCTTCCTGACTATGCAGCACGTTCCCATAGGTGGCCTTGCATAAACAGTCCACATAACAGACTTGTCACCCGAAGGATACTATTTATTTGACTATGCAGCCAATGCCCTTAGGTGGCCCTGCATAATTCAACCCCCTAACGGGTTTGTTGGATAGTGGTAACCTCATTATTGGGAAGAATGCCTCTTTTGTCCTTATTTTTCTTTAATAACAGTATGTAAGGATACGCAGAAATAGCCATCCTTAACATATTTGTCTGATATCCTTTTTTCATGATCTGAAAGTATTCAAGTCTATTGTTTATATTCTCCATCCCTACGTTTGGGTCAGACCTACGTAGGAGTGATATTCATCCAGTTCTTCGATAATCTTGTTTGAAAATATCTTCTCCATATTCAAGTACCTCCTTCCATACAACAAACTCTATACTTTGGAAGATTTGAATCTTCATAAACTTTCACTGGCTTTTAGCACTAGGAAAGTAAATTTTCGAGAGTTTTTTTGCCTGACAATGTAGCACGTACCCATAGGTGGCCTTGCATAAACAGTCCACATAACAGACTTGTCAGCCGAAAGATGCTATTTATTTGACCATGCAGCCAATGCCCTTAGGTGGCCCTGCATAATTCAACCCCCTAATGGGTTTTGTTAAATAATAGTAACTTCATTCTTGGAAACTAATTCTGCTAATGCCTTTTAACTCTCTTTAATATCATTCCTCAGATTCAAATATTCTTAAGTCATAGCTTACATATTTTCCCTCATACTTGAGTATGGTACGATGCTTTCAGATGAGTTGTCAAGGAATGGAGTCAATTATAATCCATTTCGGTCAAAGCTATTTCGACCTTCAACAATAGCCTTTGTATGTCTGACATGCATGACTTTAAACTACCATATTTCTTGTTTTTATTTTCACCTCAGAGTCAAATCCTCTATTCTCTCTGAATACAACTCTGAGGGGGGACTTTTGTTGATGCTTCTTTCCGTCACAGAGTCTAACTACTACAAAAAGGGAAATAACTTAGTCCAAAGTGATTCATCCTTTGAAGAAACATCAAAAATCGACAATGGGATGAACAAGGAGAACTTTGCCCATAGGCCATGCAAGTTTCCTCATAGTCGCACAAGTGGGCTTGTGCGACGCACTTTGGCGTGCAAGTGACTTGTGCGACCTAAGTGATAACTTCCCGGTAACCACCCAGGGTCTTCTCCTAACTATAAATAGACCCTATGGGCCCCCCATTAAGAGGAATTTTTTTTCTTCAGAAACTCAGTTCTATGCAACCGATGCCCAAGTCTTTTCTCAAAGATTCTAGAACACTTCTAAGGTAATTTCATACCTAGAACGGAAGATCTAAAGAGAGGGAGAAAGGCCTAAGTGTTGAAACTCATCAACACTTGCGTGCCTGAGTGGCCAGCCCTTAAGAGAAGTGGCCACACTTGTGCGCAGCCTTACTCATTCAATAGAACTTGCACATCCCTTTTCTGGAAGAACCTTAAGAGGATTATAAAGGCCTTAATGAAGAGTCGCTCAATTATTACAATGCTGGTTGAACACCGCGCAAGTACCCTATACATGTCGCGCAGGTATACCTACGTGACCAATATTTTTGCGCCCACGTAGTACCTGCGAGCCTTCCAAGACTTGCACGCCCCGGCCTTTTTTGAGTGCCCTTCTTGCCAATTTTACCCCTCTTAAGCCATTACCCCTTTCCTATTCAAGATTCAGACTTCAAAACACTCTTCAATGCCATTTATGGCATGATTTCTTGATTTGAATTCCTTATCTGAAAGGAATTCGGTGGAATATCTCTCAAAAAACTAGTGATTTACATATATTTATGTCACTAAAGATTTAGAGTTCATTCATTCAAACCACATCCTGTAAATCCTTAACTTGTGTCTCCTTTTCAGGAATAATCCCCAATCCTATGTCCTCCAAACATGGGAATCCTCCTCAGGAGTATGCCCCAAATTCTTAATGTTCCCAAATATGGGCATCCTCCTCAGGAGTAAGCCCCAAACCTTAATCATTAACCTGGGCTTCCATTTAAGGAATAAGTCCCAGTCATAATTTTGGGATTCCTTTTCAAGAGTTAGCCCCAATTACCCTAACATGGGCTTCCTTTTCAGGAATAAGTCCCAGTCATAATTTTGGGCTTCCTTTTCAGGAGTAAGCCCCAATTCCCCTAACCTGGGCTTCCTCTTTAGGAATAAGTCCCAGTCATAAACTTGGACTTCCTTTTCAGGAGTAAGCCCCAAGTCACTTAATTTCTCTTAACCAGTCCTAATTTACTTTTGATCTAGGATTCCTTCTCAGGAGTAAAACCCAATTATCAATCCCCTCCTAATCTGGGCTTCCATTTCAGGAATAAGTCCCAAATTAGAGTATTCAAATCTCTATGAAGCACATATACCTTTATGGACCCTGTTCCTAGATTTTCTCCCGAAAGTAAATCCTAATCTTCATTTATCTGGGCAGTCATACATACATAAGCCCCAAACCATTTCTTATGATTACATCTTTCATGGCCCAATTGTCTATTTTATTACGAATACCTCTTGTTTCTCACACCGAGCACGACTCACATGATCTTAGAGAGTAAAAGTAATTATGACATCCTTCTTTGAGCCATCAATCATAAATAGCATACTCCCTTACTTGAACTATGTGGGTTCTGATTCCTTTTCCAAAACAAAGGATACGTAGGTAGCCCATCTACGGGTTCGATCCCAACTCTGAAATAATCCATGTCATTTTGAATGACAATAAACTTCAAGTTCCCCACTGAGTGGCTTTAAAAATAGCCTGGTCATCATAATGGCCAATAGACTTTTATATAAATGTTTTGAAGGATACCATTGACCATGAATCTCTAAATAGATACAGATGATTCTCTATTGATGAGGAACCTCGAATACACATAAAATATTCTCTAAATTTCTTACATATTTAATCATTGATTGTAAAAACTGAAGTAAAAGCTCATTTTGTACTTGGTAATGTAATAAGGATTCACGAACATAACTTAAATCTATAAAGAGAGTCCCGAAATAGACAATAATTCCCCTAAAAAGGTGTGATGAGTCTGACCTCCCATCCTCTCAACCAATGCAAATTCCTAATCCTCATCAGTCCACAAGCTAATGAGTGCCTACATTTGGAAAGTAGGTCCAAATGGATGTGGAATCATTGGATGATTCCGGTTCAACGAACAAACCCGTTAAAAACCGATCGGAATATTTGAATCTCCCATCCTGGAGGTCATCCCCGAATTCCGAGGGAAACAGTCCTTACGTGGGACTGAATGTGTATCTCAGATAATACACAGACACGGGGTGGATTATAGTATCATGCACTCCATGACATGGCTAGACTATATCGGATGCATGGGTTACCCCATAAACCAGTTACCCGAGGTTTAACACATGGGTTTAATCTGTGTACGGGAACAAGGAAATCATACAAGGAGTGAGTCTCAGATAGAGGAAAATGACTTGTCACTCCCATACACACCATGAATAACTTATTCTACATGATGATCCTTGCGACACAGGCCATTGTACATGGGCAGTACCTAGGGTCAGAGGACAGGGTGTGTGACTCTTTTATAGACTGTGTTGCTTTTAGTACATCGATTCAACCTCATTTACACCATATCTTGGACATGTTTTATTTGGGATAGTTCCCCTATTTGTTGTTCCACTGATGGTCAGGTATTGTTTCCTTCTACATGAGTATGATCCCTCCAGCAGGACTTTCTGATATATAGTTAGGTATCCTTCTGTGAGGCATGGAGTGAGATCCTCTATCCATTCGTTCCCCTAGGAAGAGTTAGGTATCGACATGACTATTCCCATAGGGCACTAATCCTTTACCTAGTAGGTCAATCCTGATGATTCACGGTATCTGCGAAGGCCCTGACAGTGATACTCATATGTGTATTGTGATTTTTTCCCACTCAGGAGTGTGTTCTCCGAGAATATGGGTATCTATATTTAGTGAACTTTCCCAACGAACAATATTTCTCAAATGGACATCTTCAGAGATATCAGACCCATGGAGTGAGTCCTCTTAGATGGGTGCTTTGTGGAATCTTCGAACTAAATACCTAGTGTCGGTATACGGGTGCGTGACTTGTCTCTAGACTACGGGTCTAGGTTTTGAGTATTTTTGGATTGTGTTTCTCTTGCTATTAGTTAAGTATACATATATAGTGTAGAGATGACTGTACCTTTACTTTGTGTATTTTTTTGGGTTTTATGGTTCCTATACTAGGTATTTTTATACCCACCTCTACACATACTTTTTCTTCCAGGGTCGTGTCTTTTTCATAAGAGAGGCCTTTTGTTGGAGTTTAGGGAAGACTAGGACCAGACCGAGCATTATGAGTTTCCTTAATGGTTGTGGTTTTCCGTTTTCTACGAGAAGTAGTCCTAGTACCTATCGGTGTTACAGCTTGGACATTGTAGATTACTGTAATGTCACGGATTTTCCGTTTATTATTTTTAAAAATATTATATGGAATTATTTTGATACCGGGTGTGAAGACAACACATCATTCTGAGGTACAATGAGCCCATAATGGTGGTTTGATCTTTTTTTAGTTTAGTGGGTTGGCACTTGTTCGCGGTTGTGGCAGTTTCCCAGCAGATGCCCGGATTAAAAATCTAAGCACACTGTTGCGTCTGGGATGACGACTTTACCTAAGAATGAGGCTATCCTCGAATGGCGCGGGTTGAGGGAAAAAGTTAATTTTCTGACATTTTAAGTAATATAAAATAAATTAAATTAACTAGTTTATTTTATTTCATTTAAGGAAACATCCGCTGCAGCGTGGCGATGACGCAACAATTTCCTAAATTATTGACGCGTCATAATAACATCAAAATGGAAATTCAACGTCCTTAATGCTGCCGCATAATTAAATGACAAAATGATTCCCTTTTTAATGGGTTAAGCAATTGTTGATCATTGGCAACGTTTGAGAGGAATCTCTACCGAATCTGCAAGGTGTTTGAGAGAATTTTCGGTGACGAACGATGACAGATCGAGATCAAGGATCGATGCGCCGACGTTGAAGGATCTCGACGACAACGACAGCGCGAAACCTTCGTCAATGATTGATGCTTTCAAAATGTAGGGGTTTGTGATTTCTATTTATTTTCCCCATTTTAGAGTTTAAATGACGAACGTGGATCAACCACAGACAAGTTGATCCACGGATTCGTATATTCTTACTGGAGGGTTATCTTTGGGATGATTTTGGGGGATATAATCCATGCTTTTTATTCATGTTGATCCTTGTTCCGTGTTAATCATATTAACGAGAGTGGATCAACACCGTGACGAACGACGAAGGAGGTTCATTCCTCATTTTGTTATTTGGTTTTCTTCCTCCTTTTTCCCCATGCGTTCTTCACGTTCTTCGCGGGGCAACGAACAACGAATCGTTGCGCATCCGTTCTGCGACACAACGATCCCAAAACGAAGCTTCGACATAGCAACAACCATGGGGAGGTGTAGCGACAATGGAGAACGACGAATCAGACCAGATCATAAAGAGCATTCTTCAAGCGTTCTTCGTGCGGGAATATCAGAACGCGTTTCCGGAGCCGATCAGAGGCCCGAAAGCGAAAGAAGCATCTTCGTAGGGTCGGGCCGACCAGAACCTGGATGTTTTGGGGCTATCGGATGACTAGATTGATTATTATAGTATAAAAGGAGGCGCGCTTCCGAAGAGCACCATTTCTCAAACTTTCTAGAATACATAGCGTGTACTTTCGACGAACACGCCGTGGAGTTCTAAAGGTGGCGGCTAGGGTTTCGGTGTCAGAGAAGGATCACACGGCGTGTGACCCTGGTCACACGGCATGTTGGACCTTCCCCGAAGCTCGGCGTGTACTTTGGGTAGTACACGGGCATGAGATGGTCTACATGGCTTCAGGCGGCTCGTTTTGTACAGCTCGGCAGAGGCGGCTACGCGGAGCTCGGCATGTATCCCATGGACACACAAACGCGGGATGGAGTACACAACCGTGTACTCCATCACCAAGCCAGGTGAGGTAAACCGCGTGGGTCACCCCGTGTGCGGATCACACGGGTTAGGGTACACGGGTGGGTGACCATGTACGGGCTCATGGCCAATGTATATAGATCAAACCCTAGTTACCCAGACATGGCGTGTACTCCGTACTACACATCATGTACACAGTTTTTCTACACGACTAGCAGCATGATATGGGTTGTTGTACATGGGCAGTACCCGGGGTCGAACAACACGGCGTGTATAATTTCTACACGCCTTGCACTTTATAGAGAACGACATGGTCCTTTTGTTCACCGTACCTTGAAAATTATTCATTTAGTTTAGTGCCCCATCATCTTGTTCCCCTAAAGGTCCGACATCATTCCCTCACGTAGGATTATGATCCCTTCAGCAGGAGATTCCTATGATAGAGTCAGGAATCCATCCGAGAGGCCCAGATCGAGATCCTATATCCATTCTAGACCCTAGGAATATTCAGGCATCAGCATGACCAAATTTACCGGGCGTTGATCCTCTACTTTGCAAGTGAATTCTGGATGGGTCGCGGTATCCGCCATGACCCTCGTTGTGATCATCATCTGTCTATCGAAATGTTTCCCACTCAGGAGTGTGTCTCCCATACTGAGTGTATATATCTCTCGTGATGGTTCCATACGAACAACACTTCCCGAACGGACGTCAATAGAACTATAAGACTCGTGGAGTGTGTTCTCCCAGAATGAGCGCATCACAGAATCTTCAAATGGAATCCCTTGCAGGGGTATGCGGTTGCGTGACTTGTCTCTAGACCACGGGTCTGGGTTTTGAGTATATCTGGTTTGTTTTATATGTTCTGTAAACATATACTGTGCATAGCTGACTATACTCTAACTTTTTAATGCGTAGTAATTTTTGTGGTCCTCTATTGAGTATTTTTATACTCACCCCGGCATGGGCTTTGCCCACACGTCTGGTGACTTGTGTAGATGAGCAAACTTTTGATAGAGTCCAGGGTGGACTAGGATAGGACCGAGCTTTCTGAGTTCCCTACAGGCCGAGGCGTTCCTATGGCTACGAGTGTCAGTCCTAGTACCATTGTGCTTACAGGTTGGACTTTGCAGATTTTCATACTCTTCCTTTTGGTGGGAATTTACTCTATCCCAGTTTACTTTTATAGTACTCTACCTTTCATTGTACTCTGTTGGTTGGTTTTAGTTGTATTCATGCATTTTTGTTCCTTAGTGTTTTAAATTTCTACATTTGTGGGCTCGGAGATGTGTGTGTGTGTACAGGTACTTAAGAAATGCCTCCCATATTAGTGACATGCCTACTCAGGTGCTAGTCACCAGCCCCTGGCCTATTGGAGGAGAGTTTGGGGAGTCAATGCATGGGCCCCACTGCGACGGGTCGTGACAGGGTGGTATCAGAGGTGGTCGGTTCTACCTTAGGACAAAGAGTCTGTGAGTTTGGTTGGGGGCAACAATGTTGAGTGTTTTGGGTTCGGCTTTCAAGCCAAAGACTCTAGTGTTTGTGCGGTGGCCGACGTATCCTTACACCAGGACTTTTATAACCTGCTTTTCGACTCGCATCACGAAAACACTGGTTGAGGGGAAAAAAGGCACATGCATCATATAAGAATGGTTTGGGTCTTCCATATCCTTGGTGTCAGCTATCCAGATATACTCATTGACTGTGACACATCTTGTTTCTTTACAAGATGCCTTGACGATGCGTACCCACTAGGATTCAGCAGCACGATCACGAGGATGACCCCCTCAGTGACGAGGACTTGATACATGGACTAGCCCCCTAGGCATTTTCACCAGGTGGTGCACCTACTATACCACCAGTGGAGCAGCCAGTGGTACTTACAGTACCGACCGACGAGGATCGTAGGCATAGTGCACTCCATGAGTTTCACAGAAAGAGACACCTCAGGTTCCGAGGTGAGCCCGACCCTCAAGCATCTGAGGACTACCTTGAGGCGGTGAAAAGAGTTTTCTGTCTAGTGAGGACACCGACAGACCAGATGGTGATCCTAGGAACAAGCCTTCTTCAGGGTTCGGCGGGATGACGGTGGAGTCTGACCATGCATACTTAGGTCAAGGAGACTATTTTGTGGACAGAGTTTGAGAGACTCTGCATGGAGGAGTTCTCTCAGGTTACGCTGAGAGATGTGTGAATCCCGAAGCTTCTTCAGCTCTAGCAGGGTAGTATGACGGTGGCTGACTGTTCATCAAGGTTCACCAACCTCGCCAGGTACTCGATGGATATGGTCAGGGATCATTACTTTAGATCTCGGTCCTTCGAGCGAGGTCTACGGCATGAATTTCGAGCTAGTTTCGTGCATCTATGCATTTCAACTTATGATGGAGTGCTCGAGCAGGCCTTGGTGATCGAGAGATTCTTGAAAGAGAAGAGACAGCTGCCGGCAGTCAGTAGCAGGAAGACAGGTGTAGAGACACCGACAGTAAGGAGTCGACATCAACTACATGGATCTGGACGTGGGAGACATCATAAGAGGACCCAGGACAGGGGATCTATAGTCCATGTCTCTCAAGCTGGATCCAGTCATCCTAGGGTGAAGCGATGCTATGCATGCGACGGTTGGAGGAATCTAGCTAGAGATTTCCTGACACATCGATCTGTTGATAGGGAAGTGGTGGATGGACCACCGAGGAAGAGGATGAGAACAGAGCAGGCAGATCTGCCAGGCGGCGGATGTGGAAGAGTAGCAGGGACAGCTGCAGGTGGTGGAAGATGCTTCGACTTACTTCAACCACCACCCCCAGGGGGTCTGCACGAGGCTCAAGGTGCTGGGGGACAGGGAAGGGGATAGCTGCATGCGGTCGAGTCATACGACCCAGGGGCTCTAGGGATGATTCGAGGTACGATCTGTGTCTTTTCTACCTTAGATATTGTACTCATAGACACATGTTCCAGTAATTCCCTTATAGCCACATGTATTGTACAAAACCTCGAGATTTAGGTAGAACTGTTGACTCGATCCTTACGCTTGGAGATACCTATGAGGGGAGACTTGACGAGTGCACACCTTTGCAGGTAGTGTAATCTTACCCTTGGAGGTGAGAGTTTCGGTTCGAACCTCTTGGTGGTAGCATCGAGGCCTTACGACGTCATTCTCGGTATGGATTGGTTATCTTTGTTCCATGCCCAGATTGTCTGTTTTAGGCGAAGAGTGCGGTGTGTCCGCCATGGTGGATCAATGTTTTCCATTGTTGGAGAAAAGGAAACCCAGGAATCACAATTTGGGCACATGCATAGGAGGCGACAGCCGATCACTCATGAGTTGGATAGCCTTACCCTCGGAGTAGTAGATGTTGTGAGCTCTCGGTTCCCAGTAGTGGTTGCAGAGTATGAGGACGTCTTTCCGGAAGATATTCCATGGTTACCTCCAGGCCTGTAAATTGACTTCTACATCGACTTACACCGTAGGATGACATCGATTTCCTCATCAGCTTATCGGATGGCTCCCATGGAGCTTCGCGAGATGGGGGGCAGTTGGAGGATTTGTAGAGCATGGGTTTCGTAAGACCCAACGTCTCTCCCTGGGTGGCTCCAATCTTCTTTGCCAAGAAGACAGACGAGAGTCTGAGGTTTTGCGTGGATTACCGGCGCCTGAACCAGGGGACGGTGAAGAACAAGTATCCACTTCCAAGAATTGATGATCTCTTCGATCAGCTAAGTGGGTCACTGTGGTTCTCTAAGGTTGATCTTCGATCAGGCTATCACCATCTATGAGTGTGGGATGAGAATATACCAAAGATTGATTTCAGATGTTGCTACAATCACTATGAGTACTTTGTGATGCCATTTGGCGTGACGAACACCCCCGCAGTGTTCATGGGGTTGATGAACCAGATCTTCCATCCATACAAGGACCGGTTCGTAGTAGTCTTCATCGACTACATCTTGGTGTACTCGGCGTCAGAGGAGGAGCACGCGAGACACCTGCGTATGGTTCTGGACATACTTCGGGAGCACCAGCTTTATGGGAATCTCTCAAAGTGTCAGTTCTGAATTCGGGAGGTCAACATTCTGGGACATTTCATCTCAGCAGATGTAGTAGCTATGGACCCAGCCAAGGTGGAGGTTGTGTTAGCATGGGAGCCACCTCGGAGCGTGATAGAGGTGCGAAGATTCCTTGGGTTTGCAGGACATTACGAGAGATTCATCCCGGATTTCTCCAGAATATTAGCACCAATGACGGCCTTGTCCAGGAAGGGGCAACCCATTGTGTGGATAGAAATGTTCCAACAGGCTTTTGAACAGCTAAGATAGAGTTTAATTATTGCCCCAGACTTGAGATTTCCTGAAGAGGGTGTCGATTATATAGTTTTCTGTGACGCATCATGGACCGGGCTCGGCTGTGTCCTGATGCAGTGGCACGTGGTGATTGCTTATGGTTTGCGCCATCTTAGGCCGCATGAGCAGATCTGTGTGACCCATGATCTCAAGTCAGCAGTGGTAGTCTTCGCATTGAATATGTGGCGACACTACCGTATGGGCGAGCGGTTCATTGTCTACTCTCACCACAAGAGCCTCATGTACATCTTCTAACAGAAGGATATGAATCTGTGGCAGAGGCGTTGGATAGAGTTCCTCCAGGACTATGATTTGGAGATCATATATACTTCTGGGAAGGGGAACAAGGTGGAAGACGCCCTTAATAGAAGGTCGAGCTCACAGCTGTTGAGTGAGGCGACACAACAATTAGCCGCGTTACAGTTATCCTTCACGGATGGAGAGGATACAACTTACCTATAGTTGATGGTTGTCACCCCTCAACTCTTATAGTGAGTTAGGGAGGCACAACTTGGGGATGTCGACTGTGTGAACTTACGTGCTCAGTTATCCACATGACTTTCTCCAGATGGATATTCTCAAGGTGGGGAGAACGTACTTCTTTTCAGAGGACGCATTGTTGTACCAGTGGAGTTGCAGGAGGAGGTCCTGAGGGAGTTCCATACATCTCCTTTAGCGGTACATCCTAGAGTGGCAAAGATGTACCAGGACCTCCGACATTAGTTCTGGCGGTAATGCTTGAAGAAGGAAGTGGCAGAGTTAGTTTCTCGATGCCTCATTTGCTAGTAGGTATAAGGTTGAGCACCAAGTTCTAGTAGGGTTAGCTCACCCCTAGATGTTCTAGATTGTAAGTTAGATGGAATATCAATGGAAATCATGACGAACATACCAAATACTTCCAAGGGGCATGATTCCATCTGGGTGATCATTGACTGACTCACCAAATCAGCCCACTTCCTAGGTATTAGGGAGAAGAGTTCCGTAGAGAGCATGGGATGCCTCTACGTATAGGGGATAGTTCGGATTCATGGCGTCCCCTCGACTATAGTCTCAGGCCGAGATGCCTGCTTCACATCCCAGTTGTGGAAGGGATTGCATGAGGCTTTTGGGACTCAGCTGCGCTTGAGCACAACGTTTCATCCCCAGATAGATGGTCAAATGGAGAGGACCATTCAGGTTCTAGAAGAAATGTTGTGGGCCTATATCGTGGACTTTGGTCATAGCGGGGAGGATAACCTACCACTGGTGTTGTTTGCGTACAACAACAAATACAACTCCACCATCGGTATGGCACCGTTTGAGGCCTTATACGGGAGACCCTGTCGGTCACCGCTTTGCTGGACCGACCCCAGAGAGTCAGAACTCATGGGTCCAGAGTTAGTATGAGATACTACAGAGAAGGTGCAGATCATCCGAAAGCAGATGAAGACTCCATAGAGCTAGAAGATGTCTTTTGTTGACAGGAAACAGAGACCTCCAGAGTTCGAAGAGGGAGACCGCATCTTCCTTCGCGTCTCACCTCGACGAGGGTTGTAGAGATTTGGCCAAGGAAACAAGCTATCATAGAGGTTCATTGGACATTTTTAGATCCTGGAATGAGTTGGTGAGGTGGCGTACAGCCTGGATCTACCGCCACAGTTGCATCGGGTACATGATGTCTTCCATGTGTCGCAGCTAAGGAGGTATGTGCATGACCCATTGCATGTCATCGACTGGGGAGAGCTGGATATCTAGGATGGAGTTACCTTTGCTGAGTACCTGGTGGAGATCAAGGATCGGCAGGAGAGGATCCTTCCTGGGCGATCTATTCCCTTAGTGTGCGTCTGGTGGCAGCACGGGAATATTCAGGAGAGCACTTTGGAGCGGGAGGCCCAGATCTGTGCCCAGAACCCTCATCTTTTTTAGTAGCCTTTGTTTTGGATTTTCAGGGATGTAATTCCCCAAGTTGGGGAGAATGTAATCTCTCATATTTTCCAATTATAATTTTATAAATATTATATGGAATTATTTTGAGACTGAGCGTGAATAAGACACATCATTCCGAGGCCCAGTGAGCCCGAAATGGTGGTTTGAGCTTTTTTTAGTTAAGTGAGTCGGCACTTGTGCGCTATTGTGGCAGTTTCCCAACGGATTCCTGGATTAAGAATCTGAGTGCACAGTTGCGTCCAGGAAGATGTCTTTACCTATGAATGAGGCTACCCTCAACTGGAGCGAGTCGAGGAAAAAAGATAATTTTCAGACATTTTACGTAAATTAAAATAAAATAAAATAAAATAAATTAACCAGTTTATTTTATTTCATTTAAGGAAACATCTTCTGTAGCGTGGCGATGACGCAACTGTTTCCTAAATTAATGAAGCATCACAATAACATAAAAATGGAAAGTCAACATCATTAATTCTGTTGTGTAATTAAATGAAAAAATGTTTCCCTTTTTAATCTGTTAAGCAATTTTTGATCATTGGCAACGTTTCAGAGGAATCTCTAATGAATCTGCAATGCATTAGAGAGAATTCTCAGCGACGAACGACGACAGATCAAGATCAAGGATCGTTGAGCCGACGATGAAGGATCTCGATGAAAACGGCAGTGCGACACCTTCGTCAACGATTGATCCTTAAAAAAAGTAGGGGTTTGTTATATCAATTTTGTTTTCCCGTTTTAGAGTTTAAACGATGAACGCGGATCAACCACGAACAAGTTGATCCGCAGATTCGTACGATCTTATGGGAGGGTTTTCTTTGGGATGATTTTGGGGGAAATAATCCATGCTTTTTATTCATGTTGATACATGCTCTGTTATAAGCCTATTAACGGGAGTGGATCAACACCGTGATGAACAATGGAGGAGGTTCATTCCTCATTTTTTATTTGGTTTTCTTCCTCCTTTTCCCCATGCGTTCTTCGCGTTCTTCGCGGGGCGATGAAAAATGGATCATTGCACATCCGTTCGGCGATGCAACGATCCCAAAACGAAGGTCTGACACCACAATGACCTTTTGAAGGTGCATCGATGATGGCAGATGACGAATCAGACCGGATTGGAAAGATCATTCTTCGAGGGTTCTTCATGCGGGAAGATCAAAACATGTATTCGGAGCCAATCAGAGGACCAAAAGTGACGGAAGCAGCTTCGTGGTGTTGGGGTGACCAGAACCTGGATGATTTGGGGCGATTAGATAGCTGGATTGATGATTGGAGTAGCACGGGAGGCGCACTGGCGAAGAGCACTGTTTCTGGAAATTTCCAGAATACACGGCGTGTACTTCCGATGAACACACCTTGTAGTTATGACAGTGGCGACTTGGTTTTCGGGGTTAGAGAAGGATCACACGACATGTGACCCCAGTCACACAGCTTGTTGGACCTTCCCCAAAGAATGGTGTGTACTTTGGGTGGTACACAGACACAGGATGGTCTACACGGCTTCAAGCGGCACGGCATGTACAGCTCGGCAGAGGCGGCTACACGGAGCTCGGCGTGTATCCCAGGGATACACGGACAGGGGATGGAGTACACGACTGTGAACTCCATCACCCGACTAGGCAAGGTAAATAGCGCGGGTCACCCCGTGTGTGGATCACACGGGTTGGGGTACTCAGGTTGGTGACCGTGTACGGGCTCATGTCCAGAGTACACGGAGCCAACCCCAGTTAACGAGACATAGCGTGTACTCCTTACTACACGCCCTGTAATATGTTTTTCTACACAACCAGCCTCATGAAACGGGTTGTTGTATATGGGATGTACCTGGGGTCAGACAACACAGCGTGTATCATTTCTACATGCCGTGTAATTTTTGGGGAATGGCTTGGTTATTTTGTTCACCGTTCCTTGAACATATTTTGTTTGGGTTAGTGCCCCATCTTCTTGTTCCCCTAAAGGTCAGGCATCATTCCCTCATGCAGGATTATGATCCCTTCAGTAGGAATTTTATATGATATAGTCAGGCATCCATCCAAGAGGCCCAGATCGAGATCCTCTATCTATTCCAAAATCTAGGTAGATTCAGGCATCGGCGTGACCAACATTACCAGGAGTTGATCCTCTACCTAGCAGGTGAATTCCAGATGAGTCGCGGTATCCTCCATGGCCATGGAAGTGATCCTCATCTGTGTATCGAAATCTTTCCCACTCAAGAGTTTGTCTCCCGTAATGTGTGTAGCTATCTCTCGTGACGGTTCCTGATGAACAAAACTTCCCAGACGGACGTCATCAGAGCTATAAGACTCGTGGAGTGTGTTCTCCTGGAACGAGCGCATCACGGAATCATAGAACGGAATCCCTTGCGGGGGTATGCGGTTGTGTGAATTTTCTATAGACCATGTGTCTGGGTTTTGAGTATATGTGGTTTGTTTTATATGTTCAATAAACATATACTGTGCATAACTACCTGTACATTTACTTTGTATTGCTTTGTGGTTTTCGGTGTCCTCTACTGAGAATGGTTATACTCACCCCTGCAATGGCTTTGCCCGCACGTATGGTGTCTTGTACAGATGAGGAGCCTTTTGACAGAGTCCAGGGTAGACCAGGATAGGACCTATCTTTTTGAGTTCCTTTCAGGTCGAGGCGTTCCTACGACTACGAGCGCAATCCCTGTACCATTGCGCTTACAGGTTGGACTTTTCTGTTTTTCAGACTCTTGCTTTTGGTGGGCTTGTATTCTGGCCCAGTTTACTTTTATAGTAGTCTACCTTTCTTCCTACTCTATTGGTTTGGTTTAGTTGTATGCCTGTATTTTTGTTCCTTAGTGTTTTACATTTCAGCATTTGTGGGCTTGGAGATGTGTGTGTGTGTGTGTGTATAGGTACTTAGGAAATTCCTCCCATGTTAGTGACATTCCTACTCGGTGCTAGTCACCAACACCTGGCCTATTGGAGGCCGGCTTGGGGACTCACAGCGCGGGCCCAACTGGGATGATTCGTGACAATTACAGACTCTTTTTCTGGGGTCTTGTATTCTGGCCCAGTATATATTCAGTACTTTACTTTTCATCATACTCTCTAGGTTGCGTTTAGTTGGCTTCAATGATTTTGTTCCGGAGTGGTTTTTACTTTTCAGCATTTATGGGCCTCGAGATGTGTCAATGTGTAAAGGTACTTAGGCAATGCCTCCCTTGTTTGTGATATTCCTAATCAGTGCTATACACCATCCCCTGGCCTATTGGTGGTAGTCACGGGAAGTCACAGCATGGGCCCCACTTGAACGGGTCATGACAAAATGAAAATAAAGGGTTTAAATATGAAATACATAAGAGTTCTATTTTTTAAAAATCAATTTTCAATATTCAATTAATTATAATGAAATAAATTGGATTCCATGATTTTTTAATGAACTATATATAATTTAAAAAAATTATAATATAATTTGAATATATAAATAATTTAGATGAAAAAAGGTTTCAGTTAAATAATGTTATTTTTTCAGTATTTATATCAATATTATGATTTATAGGGAAAAAATAATTCCTCATATAATTTGGATATAAATAATTCAAGGTTGATGGTATTTTTTTCATAACAAAATAATAAATGTTTAAAATTGTATATATTAAAAAATTAACAATCAAATTTTGGAAATATTTTCTTTTATAAATGTTTAACATCTTAATGTCATGATTGAACTTATTTATAACTTACTACTATCAATAATATATTATGAATCTTCAAAACCCAAACATTTAAGTAAATCACATAAATTTAACTAACATATATCTCTAATTTTATTTTTATAATTTTAATGATATTATATAATTATAGGAAAAAAATACTTTTTTTAAAACACATCTTTTATATCGGATTAGTTTCAATTTTAAATTATAATTAATTAGAATCCAATGGATTAATTTTTTAATATGTGTAAAATATATTTTCACAATTTAATTAATATCATCCATTCTAGAAATTAAAATTATTATGAGATAACACTAAAATTTTAAAGATAATGTGTTCTATTTTTTACTCTAGACGTTAGATATCATTTATGATATTGTGCATAGTGTTTCCTTTTAAAATCATTGGTTGATACATTATCAAACACCAATTATTAAATTTTTTTATATAATTATAACTCATTATTATAAAAAATATATTTTTGAATTTTCAAAATAACAATTTTGAAATCCTATATAAAAAAAGATTAATAAAAATAAACATTAAAAAAATTTAATGGATGTATAAATGTCACGTGAGAAAACAGACACCAATGTTTGATATAAGTAAACATGGACATATAATGGAAAACTATTATACATATTTTGATGGAGAGTGATATAGATTATGGACATTAGAATGTTAATAATCAAAACTCAATAAATCTATTATAGGGTAAGAAGCCATTTATTTCTTAGTAACAATAGTTAATGGATAACATTTTTTTAACGCGATTTTCATTCAATTGGATATTTTTTTTGTTACCTGGACTAAAAACATGTGTATACATTCTTAACGATATGTATAGATTGATAAATTTACGAAAAACCACAACACTTTCAACTTTTTCACCAAAATATTTCAAATTAACATGTATTTATCATTTCTAATGTTTTAAAATCAACTTATACATATCCCAAAATTCAAAAATCAATATCTATTGATTATTTATTGATTTGAAAATTAACAGTATATTTTATTATAATATAGGATAATTACACAAAAATAACAATCAATTTTATGATTAAAAAATAAATAAATTTATTTAAATAAATTTAAATTCCCAAATATAAACATAGATAATTTAAGAAATAACTATCCTTAATCAAAATTATTATTGACTATGATTAAAAACAAAAAATTGAGAGGTATTTTATCACATATTTTACCAAGATAAAATTAATGTTTAACATCAGATAATATTAATCACCCTCAATGTCTCATACCTGTATGAAATAATCCACTATAATAATAAATCTCTAGAATATTAATAATCATGGGTTAATCAAGTATTAATAGAAGTAGCAGGCGGGGAGAATGTATAAAAAATGAAATTAAGAAAGGAGATTCTAGAAAATTACCTCTTGAATATAACATATCAAAGTTACTCTTGTAGTCCTTGGATTTGGACTTTTGGTGACATCATCACAAGTAAGATATGGGATGATTGTGTAGAAAATGTTTTTATAATATTTTATGAAGTACAATGGTTTTCAGTAAAAAAGTGGATGTGATGGGATATATTTTTTATATAGGAGAGATGTGTTTAAGTGATTAAATAGTAAATATTTTATCATTAAAGGAAACCACATTTAGATGGAATTAATTTAAAATAATTAGTTTTCTAATTAATAATTTTTTGAGTATTATTAGGGTATAAAAATACATCAAAAAACCAGTAAAATTTCAATTTCTTATATTTTATTCTATTACCTTTTAACAGTAACACTTTTCTTTATTTTACCTATAGTATGGTAAATAAAATTTTTACAGAGTTGCATTTTTAATGTTCAAAATCTAAATTAACCGTATTATCTAATATTGACCTATTTATTAAAAATATGTAATACGTTATAACATATCCAAAATTTATTAATTATAAAAATTATATCTAATATGAATCCCATTAACATAATGAAAAATCGTGTTTTTAATGTTAAATGTTTTAATCATTGAAATGATTCTTATATAAAATTTTTATTTGAAATTGATTAAAATTGCAAAAATTGTTTTTATTTAGTTTCTAATAAACTATTTAATCTTAAAATATTACTTAAAATATAATTTATCTAAATAAATAAAATATATGAAAAATACATATTATAATAAAATGGTGTATTTATCACTTTTTATTAAAAAATGAAACTTGCTATAAGTTTGCAAAAAATTCAACTTATGATTATTTTAATATTACATATAAATTTTTTTTATTATTATTTAGTATAAAAATTATTAAACTGTGTGAATTCATATTAAAAAATGTACACCAATAAAATCGAGTAAAATTACCAATTATAATAATAGTGTTTTTTATGATTAAAATATTATTTTTTCATATATTATGCTTATTAATGATATGTTATTAATATAAAAATATATTATTTAGTTTAAACCATTTTTATATCCTTTATATATTTCATTAAAAATGATTAATTTAGTTTATTATGAAAAATTGTCATTATGGGAATAAAAATAGTTTTAATAATTGAAACACATCCTTTAGATTAAAATCAGTTTTATATTCTTTTTGAAATTATTAAATACCAATTTATTTATTTAATATGTATTTGTAAAATAAATTTTCATATTTTAATTATTCTCATTCATTCATACCGTTAATATGATTAGGTGATGACTATCGTATTTTAATAATACTATTAACATGATTTTTTAATAATTATGTGGTTCATCTTTAATGATATTGATAATATTTATTAATTTTAAAATTTTATTGTCTTTCAATATCCCCCTTCAATAAACTGTGTCCCTAAAATTTGAACAGATGCTCAAAGAAAAAATTTTATTGAATTTTGAATATATATTTTTTTAAACCCCACATCGACAAAAGAATTCATGAAACTTACACATTAGAATAAATATATGTAATTATATATCTCAACTCATATAACACATATGAGGGTTAGATGTTTTAAACCATTTACATGGAAGAGAATAATTACTTTTAATCTCAAATTTATAGTGAAATAGAACATGTACATAAAAAATTTAACTACCCCAAACAATAAATAGGCTATAGGTTCGAAGGCCATTCATATATATATAAAACATAATTTATAATGTTTTTTTAATATACATTCTATAGAGTAGAATAATTATTTTATTACCTGTACTTGGGACTAATAAATATACAGTTACATGATATGTATAGTTTCATCCATTAATCAAATTACATAAAAAAATATTATTTCTATTTCTAAATGATGATTATTTTAGATGCATTTTCAATTCCTAATCCATTAGATTCAATATCTATGGATTTGAAAACCCACAAAAGTGTAATTGTATCTTCCCCATGTATATATACATTTTCCAATAATTAATAGGTTTGGATAATATATTATTATTCCACAAAAAGAATAAAACATTATTCTATGTAAATATATAAAAATATCTCCAATTCAAAATCAATATCAAAAGTTCAACATAGATCATTTAAAAAATAACTATACTTCATAAAAAATATAGTAGAATAATACTAGATAGAAAAAAAAAGTTGGATCACATAGTCTTCTAAGATAAATCTAATATGTATCATTAAATGATAATAATTATTTTTAATGTATCATACCAATGTGTTATTTATCTAATCTCATAATATTTGAGCTATGCTAGTCATTTCAAAAAAAAACCCACAATCACCATATATAGGATTCTAAAATATAACTCATAAATTATTTCTCGAATGAAATCCCCTAGAATTATATTTAAATTTTTAATATAATGTACCCAAAATAGTTAAAACATTATAAAAAACATCAATAACATAGTCACTATGTCATTTCATAATCACATTGTCCATAATATGATCAGAGTATATTCCCAAAAATTTACATCAACATTATATATAAAATATTTTATTGAAAAAAATCACCACATCTACAAGATTATTTTGTTTTATGGTATGTGATGCACCCATTTTAGACATAAGTTGTGGGTTTGATCCACTCCACCATGGAGTACGTGATGCGTTGTCCCATGTCCTAACGTTTTTCCTTTTTCTATGAAAAGATTAGTAATATCAATATAAAATTATATAAATTGAAAATAAATCCCCACTTAAAAGTAATATATTATTACATCAAATTTTATTCTATACCTTTTAGCTTTTATCCTAATTAGTGTGAACCCATAATTGCCTCAAAATTATAGGTCATATAAATTGTCCTGGTTATCCAATAAAGGAAACATAAATCCGAAAAAGAAAATACAATTTTTCATTATGTAACATTTATTTCAAAAATATGTTTTCTATATAGGTTACATATGCCTAAAACATCCATTAAGGCAAACTAAAAAATGTCCAATGTTGTAAAATCACCAAAAGAGTATTAAAATATTTAATAATTTAATCATCCTCAAATCAACCATAATAGATGGATCCATTTTATATAATCAAATAAATTATTCAGTGTTCATATTAATCCCATAACCATTCATTTCTATCTTAATCATTACTAAATCATTTTAAATAAAAATATAAATCATTTCCTCATAGTAAGAAAAATTAAATCAAAATAAAGGAAGAAATTCATACCATTCCCATGTCATTTATCATTTTATCATATTCAATTATAATGGAATTATTTAAAAATAATCAATTATATGTATCGTATTATGGACCGCATTCTCGACCCTTCTCTTTTACCAGCAATAAAACATCTTCTTATATATTTCACACATTTTACTATGTGATTCATTTTAAATTATAGCACATATGAATTTGAATACATTTATAATTAGTGTGGTTGTTACCCGAACATACAGTAGAATTTATTTCCCACATCTATGATGCATTAAGAACATCACCAATGTATAAGTGGTTAGTCATTGTTCCTGATATCTTCTTTAGTTTAATTATATGATTCATAATTAAATCCCACATTTTATTTTAATGTATTTTTTGGAAAAACCAAATATTCTTTTTCAGCAACTTATAATTTTTTATTGATGGATATAACCATTTACTAAAAACATGAACTCTTGTGAGATAATATCTATACAATCATAATATATCATCTTCTGGGGATGATAAAAAATAATATATCTTTATTCCTATAACATAAAACTCAATAAATAGATCCAAAAACAATTTTACATATTCATTCATTGATACCCACTATGGTTTTATAATATTTGTATCATAGGGTTGAACAATATCATAACCTCTAATGTTTTTGAAACTAGTCTTGAATACCAATAGTAATGATCTGACCATTAACATTATATTTTCAATGGATTATGAAATAAAACCCAAATTATTACATTCCCAATAATATTTTATTATATTTTTTTGATAATTAGGACATAAATAAAATATAAAAACTCATATATTTAAATGTAGAAACATCTAGTCAATATAATGTCATCTCGCTTTAGGAAACCCATTTAACATAAAACATGAGCATATTTTCATGATGAACCTTAATAATTTTTATATTTTCCTCATCATAATCCCTATATATAATTTTCCCATTCCTTTTTTAAACATGGGATGATCAAAATAACTTAGTAAGGGTTAAAAATAAGGGGAAATGTTAGTCCTGGGAAAATCTAGAAAAATATTTCATATATTTTATAATTTTTTTTCATCTTTTCAAATTGATCATTTTCATAGATTTTGAACATAAATTAATTCTCATGAAAAATAAATTTAAATAATGTAAAATATAATAGGGAAACACATGAAATCATTTTCTATATCACTCTAAAAAAGCATTTTACTCTCTTGGTAACATAGAGAGTAACATTCATAGTGATATTTGGAATAATCATTTCATCACTATTACTATCCTATCTTTTGAGAAACATAACTGACTAATTATAACGAATTAAAAATTCATTAGAGATCTCTAACAGAAATAGCTACTTGAATATCACTACAAACCCACCCATCCTCAAGAAAAATTATCAATAACCATAACATAATCATAATATTTACATTACTAATAAAGGATCATTCTTATGGAAATTATCATTTACTCTTTGAAATCACATTTCATTTTCACAATGGCTCACACTGTTAGATAATAATCATATTATATTTAAATAAAATTATATAATTGAGAAGTGTTCAAAAAAATTAATTTGAGTTGAAAAAGGGAAATCCCTTTATTTCATATCAGTTAAAATTATTTTCCATTAAAATTATTTCCTGAAAAGTCACAAAGAAAATTTTTTTACGAAAAGAAAAAAAATAATACATTAAAAGAATTTTGTAAAAAATCAGAAATGACTATAAATTAAAATAAAAAACCCCTGAATAATATTAAAATTGAATTAAATAACATCGTAAAACAAAAAAAGGATGAAAAATAGAGTTTAAATCATGAGATTAAAAATATACGTTTTCAAAAAAACCACCTATAATTATCATATCATTGAAGTGATAATTAATTAAATTAAATAAATATGTGTATACATAATAAATATATATAATCAAATATTATATGCAACATAAAATGTTAAATGGTCATTTAACACATATGATTAGCATGACATAATAGAGATGTAAAATTTAAACCCAAATAATAGTAATTGGCATCTGAGATCCCTTACCTCACATTAAAATTATATAAAAAGTCATATAAAATATTAAATAATGGTTTAAATAATATTAGTAACTTATTTGAAAAGTATATTAATATTTATAAAAACGACAATGATTAATTTATATCATATTATGAAACATTTATTTTTAATATTTCATTATTTTCATCATTTTTCTTGAGTTTGTTTCATGGTATCATGATTGGTTCATTTTTTTGTTATTATGTATGTTCATTTAAAAATTAATTAAAACTCTATACATTGTATACAATAATATTGATGATTCTCTTGAATATTAATGACCCTTTTATTATTTTTATTTACTAAATGAGGAAGATTCAGTAGATAAAATGATAATGATATATATCTAGTTTATTTTTGTGGTTTTACTGAACATTATGAAATAATTATATCTTATATAATATAATTTTTTATATTAGATATAGATTTTAAAATAGATTAAAATATTCCTATTAAAAATTATTTCACCAGAATTATACTTTTATAACCATCCATAAATGTGTTAGTGGAGAACAATAAATCATTTTTCACAAAGATAGTAAACTAAGACAACAAGGACAATTGTATCGTTTATTTTAAAAATATGTAATGAGAACAGAAATGGTTATGATATACTAAATTATAAATATAATAAAACATTAAATTAATTCTTTTATTTTTATCATTCCATTATATTATAAGTGAGTGTGTAAAATGTAATGGAAGAAAATAAATTCATATAGGAACATTGAGAAAATTATCTCTTGAATATAACCTCCCTGAGAGACCATTGAGGACCACACATTTAATATTTTATTAATTACATAAGAACTAGGATATGAGGATAGTGATTATATGATTCATGAAAATAAATGTTATTTGCTAAAATTGTTATGATTTGAAATGGGTTGGTGAGGGGTGTTATACATACATGATAAAATGTGGTATTAAGTGTTTAAAATAATGATTATTTTTTATTTAGACTCCCACAAATTGATTTTGAATTATTTACAACTAATTATCCTATTAATAATTTGTTTGAATCATTTTTGTGGTCTATAAATAGCTAACAAAATACATTAGAGGTGGTAATTTTCATGTATGGTAATATTTTACCTTTTAATAATAATCATTGTCATTATTTTACTTATTATACATAAAATATTTTTTTACCATGGTAATTGTTTTTTTAAAAATAGTAATTACCCAAAATTTTAATTTGAAAATTTTTATTCCAAATATTGAATCATTTCTACTAAATTGGATTCACAAATTTAGAAAAAAATAATTTTTTATTAATCCCACAGAGAAAACGAATATGCTGTTTCTTAATGAGAAATGTTTAGGATTTATAAATTATTTCATATCAAATTTCAATACAGAATTAAGAAAAATTAAATATATTTTATTTATTGATGTATAATAAAATTAGATATATATTTAGAAAAATAAATATTATATAATTTAACAATATAAATTATTTAGATGAAAATGTAGTTTTCTTTAAATAAGTAGTACATTTAACAAATCATCATAAAATGAATCTCTTCTTACTATAAAAATCACCATAATAAAATATTGATAATATGATTCAAAATATGATGATTTATTTCATATAAAATTTATAAAAGTGACATAAAATTATTTTTAAAACAGGTCCATCATTAGAAGGCAAGAAAATGACTTTTTGATAATTTTTTATATTTATAACTCAAATTGAATTTATGATTATCTTAATATGATAAAACCTACTGTATGAATAAAAAAGCATTATATATGGAATTTTCAATTTATTTAATATATATCATAAATTTCTATTAATATTGGTCATTATGATAAAATTACATTATGGACATAAATAATGTTTTTTATATTAATTCTCATCCTTTATATTCAATTAGTTTATATTAATATTCTTTATAAATTTGTAAACAATTAATTAATTTGTTTAAAATGTAAAAAATATTTTTTTTATGTTTTTTAATCTCATTTAGTCCTTCCATATTAAATATTGTGTAAACTAAAACATTTATATAATATTGTTCAGTCATTTGATTATGATTGGTGTGGTGTGTCTTGTATGATATTGATAATATTATTTCCTTATAAAATATCAAGGAGATGTATTATCCCCCCATAAATAAGATACATCATCAAATTTTTACTTTATTATTAACAAAACATGTTGTTTAAATTTAAAAAATATTGTTGTTGAAATACTAATTTGTAAAAAGGATTAATGAAATTTCCACTTCAAAATAATGAAATTGATGTACAATGGTCCCATGAGATTACACATATTATGGTTTCATTTAGGAAAAAACAGAATATCAGGTGAAAAATATCTATCATATTATGATGGAGAGTGATATAAAACACGGTCATGAGAAATTTAATATTGCCAAAACTCTAAACATGTGAATAGTTAAACGAACATTGATTTCATAGTATGAAAAGAGACAGGATAAATTTTTTAAAACCCTTTTCATAGAGTTAAGGAATTATATTTCTACATGTTTTTAAATGACATGTAAATATACATACATGAAATGTATAGTTTCATCCATGAATCAAATTACACCTTGTAATAACAAAGTTTTCCCTAGATCAATTGTTTGTAAAATCCAAGGTTTTATTTTTTCTATGACGCAACAATGGCTTGATTCAAATTATTTCCAAAATTACGGTTTTCCATCAGTTACTCGATGCATTGATATAGGCATACCAATGCATTGTAATGTTAGTGCATTAGAATATCAGTGCATCAATGTGTTCGGGCCATCGATATCGGTTAGTCACTGCATCAGTAGTTCAGGGGAATCAACATCAGTGATTCAGGGTGTTTGTAGGTTAGAGAGTATGTAGGAAATGGAATCGGTAGGTCATTGGGTTGGTTGGTCACCACCTGTGGCTTATCATCGATAGGTTTATTTGGTAGTTCACCCATCGGTGGCTCTGTATCAGTGACTTTCCCATCAGTGACTCATTTTCTATTTTTCCTGGTTTTCCAATTTCACCCCAGTTACAACTTATTTAACATAAAATGATATTAAATCCATGTTTGGGAATTTTTAAGATAATTTTGAATTATATTATGTATATCGTTAATTTCCAAACAATATAGGGGATTTGAGATCTGAAAACTGAATAATATTGACCACGATTCCATGATTAATGCCTTTTGGAAACAACCCTTCTTTTAATATAGGATCGGTCTCATTAATGCTAGTATCTCCCCTTCTCGAAATGTTTTCCCCTCTTGGTGCATCTAGATACTTTCTTCTTGACTGGTCATGCACCGATGCTAGATCCCCTCCATCTCAATTTCAATAGAGTACTTCCCTATTGCTCACGCGATCCACTTTTCATAGTGTAAGGAGAGTATCAATCCTTTGATAATTCATGAGGGATTACATCAATATATCATTAATAATGCATCAAATTTGGAAGGTTTTTACTAATGATTTATTGAGAATAATGGGGGTATACATTCTTAAATAATGAAATAAAACTATAAATGAATACAATTAAAAAAACGGTTTAATGAAATAACGGTATGATAGTGGTTTAATGTTTGATCACCTATTTTACTTTTGTTATCTTTGTTTGTTTATGGATTGATGATGGATGTATGAATTTTGAAAATAGTTTCTATTGGGGGTCATATTTTGCGCACTAGTGTTGTCCCATATGTTTTGTTATGATGTTTGATAATCATCCATAACATGTAACTTATTGAACATGTACACTTGGTTAAGTGAAGTGTATGCCCCATGATTAAAAAATGTGTTTGACAACCCAGGATTAAAAATTTTATTAGTGAATGGTTTTTACCATATATGAATATATATATATATACAAATATTTTTGATAGGTGTGGCTGAGTTCTATGATCTATTGAATTGTGTGACCTTGTTTGAGTTGTGTTGTGCTATTATGGGGAGAAACGTTGTGGTAACATGGGTGGATAGATGAGTTGTTTCCATGTGATGGGTGTGGTATATGAGTACAATAAGGTTTTAGGTCAATTTATGTTGATATGTTCTTCTGTGGGGTAGTATAGGTGGTGGGATGGTATCCATGTTTGAGATACTGATTGATTGGGGAAGGGGTGGGCTTTTAGGCAGCTGAACTACCATTATTGTGTAGTATCCAACATACGGTGTTGGGTATGGGACTACGGTGTGGTTTTGAACATGAATGAAGTGGGATTACATTTGGTAATTGATGGTCAGTGGGTCTACGAATCTGGGTTCTGATGGAAGGATTTGTTGGTACAAATTTTAAGAATGATAGTTGTTAGTGGTTGAATGGGGCTGGGTAGGGGGACTAAAAATATGCTTTTGTTTTTGTATTTTTATGGGAATAGTTTCTAGTATCCCATTTGTTCTGGAATAAATTACGGTGAATACCCACCTAAAATAAAAAAATGAAATTTTGTTAAATGAAATTTGGTTGGGATTATTATTGGCGTTTGGTGTTTTATGGTTTTGAAAACTGGGGTAGCAACAAAGGTGGTTTAAGATATTTCGTTAGATCAAATGTCTGGAAGACATAAATTCGGACGAGTGTTTTGTTAGCTATACATATATAATTTTTATTATATTATGATATCTATACTAACCTCACCATTTTTGAGAACTATGTTATGAACACATCCAACTCATTGGGGACTCTGTCTTTCCCAACATCCCAGTGGAAGGATGGATTCCTGGTTACCGAATTTGATCCTCACTCCCTCTTCCTGGTTCTTATCTATCAAACATATATGGGTAGTCTATAATGGTTGGATGCTTAACATATCCCAATATAATTAAGTCAAGGGTTTTTTGTGAGAGTTTGAGGTGTTTACAGGCCATGATTGTTTTCCCAAGTGTCTTTGATATGAGTCCCATGTCCCTTCGGGTGAGAGGTGTGGTTATTGTGGCCCAGGTGTCTGTGGTCTGGATTTTGTTTTGATTGGGTCCTAGTTGAGTTTCGTGGGTAGTGGTAGTGGTACTGTGTATAAGATGATTGGTAACATTAAAATGTTATCTATTAGGGATGAGCAGTTAACCAATTGGAAAATGGTATAGGATTCCCAAACAACCATATTCTAACACAATTACATTACATGACATGTGTTATTTATTGGGTGTTCCTTGGGTAGTATTGGTTAGTTATTATTCATCTGTAGTTTGTTTTAGGGTCTACTGATTTCACACCAGGATGAATGTAAATTACCTCCCATTTTCAGAAGTTTCATTAGTTTTTATTTATGGTGCACTTGTATTCTCACCTTACATATGTAACTTTTTTTAGGTGTACAGTAGGATATTGAGTTCCATGCTCGAAATTACTAGATCAGGTGATAGGATTAGTTGTTATTTCTTCTTACTCTCCTTTTCATTTGGTTCTTTTTTGGTTACTTTGTGGAAATATTTTTCAACATTTCTTTTGAACTTTCATGTTGGAATTTATTTTGGGAATTAATTTTACTTTTAGTATTTGGAGTTGATTAGGATTTACCATCTTATCTCCATATTGTGTTCAAAGAAATAGATAATTTCTTCTATATAATGTGATATTATATACCGTTGGTGTTATTTGCTGCTCTGGGGCCTATTCATGGTGGGACTCAGGGGTCATTAACTCTCATTAATCTTGAGAAAGAAAGGTTGTGACACTTTGATGTACTTTCCATCATCTTAAAGAAGGCGAGTTAGGTAAAAATGTTATTAGAATGAGATTTTGGGAGTTGAGGGGTAGGTTAGATTTTAGCATTATTCAATATTATAATTGCATGGGATGGTAAGGTAATAGTGTTAGGTGTCCTTAATGCATGAAATAGTCCAGGTAAGACCATCTATGAAATGAGATTTTAAGGTCCCTTGTGATCCGATGCATGTACATGGGACCTAGTGAAAAACCAAGTGAGGGTACACCGATTGAAGGGTAGAGTCCCATGGAAATGTACATGAATCATAATGACATGTTTTTTTTATTTTTCATTGTTGTTTTGGAAATTAAATATTAATGAATAGTTAAAACGAATTTAAAAAATATATATATAAACCGCCTAGGATTAAGAGTTTCTTGTTTACATTTTAGTTGTGGGACCCAAACTTCGTCCACGTGTGGTGCATGCAATTGTGGCCAGAGATGTTCACATGCTTGATCAGTGGATGAATGATCAAGAGAAAGAAGATGGCTAGTGAAAAAAGATGTGTCGGGCCTTCCAGTGTCAGACTTTGGGGAAGTATAAGTGCATTGTCTCATCCATGGAGATAAAGAATTGGATCTAGGGGATGGTTATCACTTTCAACTTGAATCAAGCTCCGACAGAGTACTGGGTTTATTTGGCAATGATCCAGATCTGACGAGAAGAACATCAATGGTGGAAACTTTAGCTTCGGGAGAAGAAGGATATAAATATTTTGTGTGCAGAAATTGGGAGGGTGTTCCAGTTAGAATTCATTTCTCCCACGATGAAGGTAGAGATGAGGTAGGAGTTAGTATCCCTCCAGCATGGGAGTATTTCAGTGAGGGAAATGTGGATCATGATCAAATATCATGTACGCTTCATAACTGATCTCTTCTCAGATGTGGAGTCCTGAGTGAGATTCTTAGAGGAGGCATTGTAATAGTCCCTTTGGTATGTTGTTTCTACTTTCACTCTAATTACATACATAATGGTTTAGAAGAATGATGATGTATTTGAAATGATGTACTCCCTAGGAGGTGTGCAATGAGACAGTGTCTAGACGGGCTTCTAAAAGGGGAAATCCATCAGCAGTAGGTCTCTAGTGTCAGGGACATCCATATTTTGGCTAACATAAAATAAGCCCAAATAGTTACAGTATTGATCTCCTAGTCTTATCCATTTCCCAATTGGCCGGGCACAAGATTATTTGTCTGTTGAGGCCATTGGAATCTACAAAACCAGTTCCCAGTTCAAAAACTGTACAGTTGGGGTGGGTAGGTTCTACACCCAACTCAGTAGTAGCTATTGTCAGACTGGCTCTTCCAGTAGTATGGATAGTGAAACCTTATAATACCAAGGGTATAAATTGTTAGGGGAGACTGATCAAAGGGAGCTACTTCAGTTCCTTGACCATGTAATGTTCAGGGATCCAGTAGAGAGCATAGAGGTTGAGGATTTGTGTGTGGGATGTTACATAACGCAAATCTAGGAGTTCTAGTATGGACAATGTTTAATCAAGGAACAATCATTCGGTTTAGTACTATTATGTGTGATTTTTTTATTTAAGATATTCTCGCTCCATTGTTGTGCCTTTTCTATCCCATATTACTATAATAGTTGTAGAGATACTTACCATTCCCCTAGTGTTGAGTAAACTTGCTGGAGGTCCGACCAGTCTGTTTGACATTTGTCGATGATGTAGATGGATAATGGGGCCACATTCATCCAGTGGGGATCTACATATGAAATAGTTTCATCCATATCACGTCATCATAATAATTGACAAGTTGTTTTTTATGAACTCTATTATAAACTTCTTCCAAAGAAAGATTGTGTTTTCCGATTTGGGCAGCCAACACAAAGCTTTTATGGGGAAAAAGTGCCATTAAGAGGGCATCCAGCATATGGAGTATCTTCATATATTTATATGTTATCTATTTATGTAATCATAAAATACAGATATGGTGAAATTTAGGGGGGTTTCCAGTGAGTTCATAGACGTTTCCTCTAAAAAGGTTGTGACTCTACCACCTCAACGTGACACTGAGTTTGGGGTAGACTTACAACCTTGTTACAATCTAGTTTTGGTGGATCTCTGTATGATAGAGCCTTATGTGTTTTTGGAGATGTTAATTCAGGTTGACGACCAGATGAAGAAGGGTTTTATCTGGCCATTTGTGTCACTATGGGGGTCCTCCAGTATGGTTTTTGAATAAGGCATATAGTGAAATAAGACTGTGCATAGACTACCAGAAACTAAATCAGGTGGTGGTCAAGAACTACTACCACCTTCAAGTGTTTGATGAAATTTTTGACCAGCTGAAGTAATCATGTTAGATCTATATAATAAATCGATTGTATGGATATCTCTTGTTGAGGGTGAAGTAGGATGACACCCCAAAGAGTGCATTCATGTGCATGTATGAGCAAATTGAGTACTTGGTCATGTCGTTTGTCATTACGAATGCACTAGTACTATTCATACTAATCATGAACACTATTTTTTTAGTACATGGGCAAGTATATATTTGTGTTCATTGATGACATCATCGTCGTCTAATGGTCAGAAAAGGCGCACGTCGGGGCTCTCAGGACTATCTTGGAGTACTCTAACTTCACCAGATCATTAGAAAGTTTCCCATGTTCTTTTTATGGACATGATAAGTGCACTTACATGGACATGTGGTGTTAGATAAAGGGATAAAAGTAGAAAAATCAATGGTTTAAGTGTTCGTTTCATGGGAACCGCCCAAGAATTTGGATTAGGTTTGTAGATTCCTAGGAATGGTGGTCTACTAATAGAGGTTTATACTTGACTTATTCAGAGTATATACTTCAATATAAAGCATTGAAAATAAATAATAAGGCCTTCCTCTAGAGGGATCATTAACTAGTATCTTTTATCTCTATTTAGGGGAAGTTAATCAGTTCTAGAGTTTGTAGGTTTTTTGAGGATGTGGTTATTTTCAAGGTGTTCTCGTATACTATTGACCAAGGTATGGGATGTGTGTTCTGTAGCAATGAGGAGTAATATTTTTTTGTGTCTGGGAAGTTATGTCCTCAAGAACATAACTCTATGTCCCATTATCTTTTAAATTCAATGCTCATATTCAAACTGATGTTGTGGTGGCATTAACTCATCAGGGAGAGCTTTGGGGTCTTCATGAATTACAAGAGATTGAGGTATATATTTTATCAATGATACCTGAACATGTGTAAGTGAAGGTGTATGGACATACTCCTAGATTACTACTATGAAATATAATTCATCCTATGGAAGGAGAATATGGTGTAATTTTCTTTTTGCAGGAAGTCACATAAATAGTTAGTTCAGGAATCCATGAATGCTTGGAAGGCATTGTAGGAGCTTCTATCATTGCGATAGGACGTTTTAGAGGTTTGTGGTAGAATATACCTATTTCAGATGATAGTTTAGTCTATCATAAGGCAGGAAGGTGGAGGAGTCTCAATGGGTAATCTCAGGGTTTGATGTGATGTGTGATCACGCAACCCAGGGGGATGCTCCAGTGGGATGGTCACAGGATAATCAGAATTTGATTCTATTTCGTGGGATGATGTTTTTCCAAGTGTAAATATGTGAGGGACATATCCATGAGATCTATATGTTATCCTTAGCAGTACACCTAGGAGTTTACAAGATGTACCAAGATTTGAGGGAAAACATTTTTGGGTCCTAGGATAAAGTATGAAATGTCAGATTTTGCAACAAAGTGCTAAGTGTGTTATCAAGTCAATGTTGAGAACCGTTTTTCTAGAAGTCTATTAAATCCCTTAAATGTTTCCAAATATAAGTGGGGTGACATATCAATGGATTTAATCACAATATTGAAAACTAATTATGGAAGATATGTAGATCTCAAGGTAGTGGTGGATTGATTAACAAAATCAATTGACTTATTAGCAATCGAGGAGTTGTGTGTAGTGGCAACCTTAGAAAGATGTATATGGATTAGGTGGTGTAGATTCATGGAGATTGAATATCCATTGTCTTATAATATGATACATGATTTAAATTAGGAGTCTGTAGGGGATTGCATCATGACTTTGGAACACTTTTACACCATATCACTACATTCCACCCTCAGAAGGATGGGAAAACTGAGAGGACCATCCAGATGTTGGAGGATATACTGTGACCGTGTCTTCTGGAAGTTGGATTATCATGGGTATGAAACTTTTCAATGGTAGAGTTATCCGACCACAATAGATATCACTCTACAATTTTCATGGCACTGCTCGATGATTTTTTCTGAAGACGGTGTCTTCCACCCTTATGTTAGACAAAGGTAGGGGTAACAACCCTTCATGTACAAGAGGAAGTGTAGATAACAATGGAGAATGATCATATCATGAATGAGAGGGTCATGGATACTCAAGACTGGCAGAAGTCATATTCATATCCCAAATATGGCCATTGGAGTTTGAGGGTGGAGACCACATGTTACTAAATATATCACCTGGCATGGACAACATCAGTTTGGTGGAGGAAGCAGGATTTTTACCAGTATTATCAGACCTTTCGCAGTGATGAGATGAGTTCATGAGTTTGCATATCTTATAGAGTATACACCATGGTAGGAGAGTTTCCAAGGTGTCTTTCATGTCTCTAAAATCTATAGATTTTTACTCAATAAATCCCATGACCTATATTGGGGATAGTTGGATGTCTATGATGACATAACATCCATAGAGCTATGATTAAGAATCATGGATCTTAAAGAGAAGGGGCTTCATGGATGGATCATTCCATTGGTTCATGCATTATTGATTCATGGTGGAATCAAGGAGAGTACATTCATGTGAGAAAAATTGATGCATGCCCAATTACAGGAGATGTGTTTTTTTCAATATTTTACTTTTGTGAATCTTTTTATTATTTAATACATGACCATGATCCTTATTAGATGATTTGTTTCTTTGTTCTCTGAATGCGTGTGTAATTTCATGCTTAAGGGGAGGGGAGGATCTGATCTCTAATCAAGACGCATGAATTTGGATTTGATTAAACCCATGAATGATATTTATTACTGCCCAAATTGTATTGTATTGTGACATGGATAATTAAGATCCTTAATAAATGTTTCTAGACAGCATGACTATTGGTGTTTTTGGGGTTTTTTGGAATAGTGGGGACCTAGTGTTTTCACATTTTTTCAGGATATATATGTCAATGAGTTTTCCATGGATGTCGAGGTTTTCACCCCATCTCTAAAAATAACACCTAATCGTTTTCTCCTAAGAGGTATCTTAAAGGGTAGTTTTTTGGACCCCCTTTCTTCTTGGATAGTTTGGAATTTTAAAGGACAATAATAGTTTGTCAGATATCTGATGTAATAACATATATTACTCATACACCATATGATTTGTATCATTCTAGGAAAACCACATTGAGGTATTTTTTTCATCATTAGAAGTAATTGATAAATAAAAATAAAATAAGGAAATCACGTTGAGTTTGGTAATGCATAGATGATTGAATACTCCAAATATATTTAATGAATATGAAAGCTTTCATGTGTTTCAATAAGAATCATAATAAAATTTTTAAAAGCAGAGATGGTAAGATAGTTAATGATAAGATCACAATAACCATGAGGGGATCATATTCTTCTGTTATATTTGATGAAGAAGACATAATTCATGGAATAGATTCAAATGAATTTATAGAGGAAATAGTGTAAAAAATTTATTGGACTTAATATAATATTGATTCCATGTAAGAATCAGAAGACGATTTTGTGGATGAATAAAATTCATCAAAACCTCCATAGAAAACCATTAGAGTAGAAATTGATCAATAAAACATAATTTTGGAATAATAGAACCCACACTATCAAGGAGAATGCGGAATAATGAAAAATATTACTTACTATATGATGTGGAACCATCCTTGATTGAAGAATTTGCAAGGGTTGAATCATGTTTAATAGCCATAAATAATGAGTTGGATCACGTCAACAAGAACCTACCATGCGATCAAAATAGGAGACCCAAAAACCAAAATGTGATTGTTAGAAAGTGGATTTTCAATACTAAATTTGATGAGAATGGTAATTTTATCAGAAACAAATCATGATTGGTTTATAATGTATATTAAATTATTGAATGTATTTTTGTTGAAGGAACATTTTCTCCTATAACGATATTGGATTAAATCAGTATTTTCCTTGCAATGGAAATTAAAAGGGGATACAAAGTGTATCAAATGGATGTAAAAACATCATTACTGAATAGATTTATTGAAGAAAAAGACTACATGTGACAACCATTGTTTTTTATCTTAGTAAAAATGAAATTATTGTCTTCAAATTTATGAAGGTTGTATATTTTTTATAATAGACACCACAGCCATGTTATTCTTGACTAGACTCTTATCTAAATAAGTTCATGTATAAAATAAGAGGAGTGGATCACAATATATATATGAATAATTATCGGAATGATCTGTTCATGTTGCTTGTGTATAAGGAAAATATTGTATGTGGTTGAAGTCGAAAGGGATCAGTTGACGTATTTACCAATCACATGAAATAAGATTTAGAACTCACAATAATTTTGGAATGAATAAATTTCATGGGGATGAAAGTGATTTGGAGGAATGCTGTCACTTTTAATTCCCAAATAATGTATACACGGTAGTCCCTGATTAAAATTTATCTGAAATATTCCAAAGAAATTTATACATCGATAGCGGTTGGGGAAAAAATGGGAATACATGAAGATGGAGCATCTATAGATCCCATGATGTAAACATGAATCGTTGGAATCTTACTATATTTATTAGTGACATGACTAGATATTTTCTCTGCAGCATGATTAGATTCTCAATTTTAATGTAATTAGAATGATGATTATATAGATGCGGTAATAAGAATCACGAGGTACATTCAAGGTAATCACAATTATGGCTTATTAATTTCTGTGGGAATGGATTATGTATAATAACTATATATTGATGTAGCATGGGAAGTACATGGTATTTGTTTTACATCCACAAGTGGTGAAACATTTTTTATTGGCATGAAATCTGAGGTTTATTTGAGTATGAAATATAAAATTACGTCTCTTAGTACTTCTAAGGATGATGAAATCATCACTCCAAACACATCCACACATATTCTATGTATGAAAAAAAATATAACTGATATTGGTGATGAGGTAAAATAGCAAATGGAGATTCACTATGAGAATATGCGAAAAATTTATGTTATGAAAAAAATCATTTTTAGAATTATCATTAGAATCACATTGAAATCAGATATCACCTAATCAATGATGAAGTTGAACAAGGCATGATTAAAATGGATCATGTTGGTACTGATGATCAAGTGGCTGACATAACTACCAATCCATTTTTAGCACAATGTGTTTAAGAAGCCTCGATTGTACATCATTGTTCAGACACCACCAAGTTCGTGTAGATGTTACAGTTCATTCGATCCCCCTGTATGAATTAACTATTTTAATATGTTTGTGGATTTGATGCCGGATAATGGGGGACATACGATCTAGGGGTAGTTGGTTTTGATCTATAAAATGTAAAGTTACTAGTATTTGGATTTACCTCTAATCAGAGATAATTGATATATTAATTGGTACAAATGAGGAAGATGAAATTTCATTATGGATATATTGTTGTAGGTGTATATTGAAAGGATTATTTAGATATTCAATGTGTTTTAAAGAGTGAAAATATAATTTTAGTGTTAAGAGGAAATAGTTCAAGGCATGTAATGATTTTGTTACACTGTCAGTGAAATGATTCATTATAATTATGTATTAGAAAACCCAGGAACTCAATTCAGTTTTTCCATCTTGTTTTCTACACTGATCATTTATCACATTGACATAGATTTTTGTATGATTTGTTATATCTTTATTGAGTTTGGAATGTGACTGGTTCATAAATGAATTAATATGTATATATTCAAATAACCCAACTTGGGTGATTGTTGTAAATATGTATGTACCTTTCTGGAAATAAAGTGTGGTTTGTGTTTGTTTTCAATCATCACATGGATGATACTAGAGATTAGAAGGAAATGGAACATAACGGTCAAGAAGACAATAGTATTAACGTTGGTGCAGCTTCCCAATGTTTTTCTTATTTTTAGGGTCTAAAATTTTGAAGATGGATTTCATAATAAAACGTGTTTTTAAGGCTTATTGAAAATATGTAAAAGGAATGTGTTTCACGAAGATATTCTATATTAGTTTCATTTCACGAAGGAATTATGTTTTTTGACAGTGTGATCTGTGAATACGATTGGATTTACGATCCGGGACGGTGATCTCTGTGGTCATTGATGGGATGGTTTGGGTCTACGATGAGCATCGTGATGGGTTTTGACCCAAATATCCACAGTTAAGACGACATTTTCAAATATAGAATTTGTATAGTGCTTTGTGAATGGAGGTGTAATGTGAATAAATTTTATAAGATCTGAAAAATAAATAATGATGCTATGTATTTTCACCTAAGGATGAAACTATAAATATTAGGCTTCTCCTCTTTACATGATAGATTTTTTTGAAGGATAATTCCTAATTTCTCTAATTTCATGACGTGAATGGAGTTTTTCAAATATGTATTTCTCTTTGATCTCGTGCATCACAACGAGACTATATGTCTCAACTGATTCCCTTGATGTCGAGTAATGGGAAATCCATGATGACGGTGTATTCCACATTGACATTCTGAGATCCAAAAATGTGATTTATCCACAAAAAAAAAATAGATTCATAAAGGAAGTGATTTTAAAGACCCAAAATTTATATGTAATTTTTTTATTTATATGGGAATTTTATGAGTCCGTGAATATTCACGGTGCCTGATTTCAAGGTCCAGAGTGCAGGGAATGAATTTTTGAACTTTTTTGGTTATGTTCAGTAAACGTAGGAGTGGGTTTTCATAACTTTTGAACTGGTGATCTAAGTTGAAATTCGAGGGCACCGTTGAACTCGCAGTATCGGTATTTGCTTAAGGGGACCTTCACCTCGATCGCAGTAGGTCAAGGTGGAACGATAGAATTTGGGTTTTTCATTGAAATATTAATAAAATACAATAAACTTTTATTTTTTTTCTTTTTGTTGAAACCTTCCATGTGGATGGATTAATGATGGGGACCACCGGAAATAAAACCTCCCACTTGTGTGTTATGGAGGTGGGGACCATTGAGACTAAAACCCCCATTTTGAATACCTAAAAGTGGGGACCAATCAAACCATTATATTGAGAGAAACCTCTCAACACCCCCCATTAATCCATTCCTCTAATTAATTTGAGCCTATGTGGTAAAATAAAATGACCCAATTTGGTACAATTGATTGTTCCAAAAATTAATTGTACCGACCTTTTTATTTGAAAATTTTAAATTTATAAGTTGGTTTTTCTTAATTTTGGGTGGAATTGGGGAAATTGTTGGCAATGGGAGTATCTTTGTAGAATCATGGAGAAACTCTCCTCCAATTAACATCACTCTCTCCAACGAAGAACATCGTCAACTACGGCGAACCGAAAAATGATCCAGGGATTAGAGGTGTGTGGAGGGTGCGGCGAACATAGAAATCTTCGAATTATTTCTCGCACCAACATAAACGAACCTTCGAGGCAGTGTGGTTGTTTGAATTTTCTTACCCTACCCATTATTGATAATTCATCATAAAAACAAGAAGAGATTATAGCCTCTTACTACCGCTCTAATAAGGAGAGTGTGTTCCAAACAAACATGGCTGGACCTATCCACAAATATTGTGTTTATCTGTTGTGTTCATCGCAAGGGAGGAGGATGGCAACCAAACTCGGTGGAGCACAAGAATGGTGGTTGACACCACTGCCAGCCACGACGAAGGTGACGACGCAACGAAGCGGCTCTGTGGCCAATACACCGCCCGTAGGCTCTGCCACCCTGCGACCTCGCACCGCCCACGGCCTCCACCGCCCCATGGCCTTGCGCAGTCTGAGGCCTCCACCATGCCATGACCTCGTGGCCCTCATAGCCACGCTGTCTTGCAGCCCTCTGCGGCCACATAGAATCGCCGCCTAGCAGCACTCTATGTCCCCCATTTCCTTCACCGCTGCATGGCCCTCCATGGCCCACGTCCACACCGTCCCGCTGGTTTGTGGCCCCTATGGCCTCACCGCCCCGCATCCCTCTGCGCCACCCTCACAGCCTCGAGCCACTCTGTGGCCCCCGTTCCATCTTCTGTTGGCCAGGCCAGACCCGGTGGGTCATGCCGGACCCATTGCGGGTCGGGAAGGACCCAGCGGACCGGGCATACCTAGTGGGCCAGGTCGAACCAAACTGGGTCGGGTTAGCCAAGGCCGGAATGGGGAAGGTCGGACTGACTGGGTCAGACCAAACCTGGACCAACTACGAGCTTATCATTCTATCGGTCATAACTTTGGCACCAGGGGTCTATTTGGAAACCCATCAATGAGGCTATAAACATTGGAGCAATATGGGTTCTTTGAAATACCCCACTTTATATTTGGATAATGATGAGATAAGGTCGGTTTGGATCAAGTGTGAATCCAACTGGGCCCTCGGGATGAAAAGGTTAATAACATACAGCCCAGGCATCCAATTGTCGCATTGTCTATTGAAATGAGACACCTTATTACATGGGGGTCCTTTGGGATATCTTTTTGTGGGACATTGTGGAAGTTGGAGTATCGAACAGTGGCTTGAGGAGTGAACCATCTCATAGATGAGAAAGCCTAGTCTGAGAACCCATTAGCTGGTTGTTACGTGAATAATGAATAATGATCCTCTATGGTTTAACACCGAGAGATCCTATGGGTGTCAACACCAAGTGATCCTATGTGGGTCAAAACATAGTGATCTTGTGTCGGTCAGCACCAAGTGATCCTGTGTGGGTTAGCACCGAGCGATCCTATGTGGTTCAGCACAGAGCGATCATGTGTTGGTCAGCACCTAGAGATCCTATGTGGGTCTGAAGATGCGCTGGTGATGTACTAGGATCCTATGTGGTTCTGATGACGTAATGATGAAGTACTAGTATTCTATGTGGGTTTTAAGATGTAATATGATCCTCCGTGGGTCTGATGATAATTAGCGATCTTTCGTGGGTCTGCCTCTTAACAGAGGATGATTATTCAGTAGTTACATATAATAATCTATACTACTGTACCTATGAAATATCTGGTGTGAGCTAAGTCCATACCTGTGTGGTACTTACCTTCGAGGTACTACTTCCTTTGTGAAACAGTTGAGCTTGGGCTTTTGATATAGACTCTGTGATTCCTCCTGACTGAGATGGGCATTACATGATGAATTAGATATATCTATGGGAATATACCTAATTAGGGTTGTCAGTTGATTTCATGATATGTGGCTTATTATTTTTGGATTTTGTGAGACCATGAGGGTCTCGGGGTCCCTACTGAGTAGTGTTATACTCACCCCTGTACGGGCTATGCCAGAACCTTGTTGTGATTGGTGTAGATGAAAGACATCTCTAACTGAGGATGAGGGTACCCGGACTAAAGGTAACATGAGATGGATGTTAGATGAGGCATATCGTAGAGACGACTTTTCAAGAACTGTACAAACCATTTAGGTAGGATCCTTAGCGGGTGTTCCCAGAAGTTGATTCAGTTTACTTGTACCTTTCATTTTCTTTTACTTTTCTTATGGTCTTGTATTCTGGAACCATTTTACTTACTCTAATCACTCTTTTTAATATAAATTTGTTTTTGTTCGTATCTAGCTATTTCCTTGGTTGCATGTGTTTACAAGTTAAAAAGGAAATGCCTTTCCATATTTAATGAATACGTTTTTGGTGCTAGTCGCCAGCCCCAAGCGTATAGAAGGCGGGCTTGGTCTAGTCAAAACATGGACCCTAGGGGACGGGTCGTGAAAAATTGGTATTAGAGGAGTCAGTTATACCATAGAAAATAGGACACTAATCGTTATTTCTAATGGAAATAATGTTAATTTTAGTGAGTGTGGTTATCAGTTTAGGGAATCCGGAGTTGGTGCGGTGGCTGACGTATCCATACACCAAGACCCTGACATTTGATTTCTAACTCAGTGCAAGAAAAAACTGATTGCATTCGTGTTTTCAAGAGAGTTTTATATGTGATATTTTTGATTCACCTCACCTGGTATAACTTATTGAATGTGGGGCACCATTTTCTTTTCAGGATGCCACCTCGCAGATAGCCAGCTAGGGTTCTAGATGTAGTAAACACTGATATCCCAACGGGTAATGAGGCCTTAGTGCAGGGCCATCTTCCAATGGAGGCACTCGTGGTACCATTACCCATTGGGCCACTGATGCCTCTATCTCTAGAACTAGAGGGGGCATGCCACTTGAGAACATTGCATGAGTTCCAGCACCAGAGGCCACCTAGGTTCTGGGGAGTGACGGACCCACCGGGGGGTGAGGGTTGGCTGGAGGTCGCGGTGAGAGTCTTCTAACAAGTATGGACAACAACCGATATCATGGCGATCGTTTCATATAGTCTTCTATAGGTAGCATTAGGAGTATGGTTGAGCATGATGCTTCAGGCTCATGAAGAGGTAACACATATTTAGCCAGACTTCAAGAGCCTGTTCGGGCAGTGTTTATTCCAGCAACTCTTCTCGTAGTGCACATAGAGGAGCTACTTCATCTTCCACAGGGTAGATTGACTATGGTTTAGTACTCAGTGAGTTTCACTGACCTCTAACGTTACTCCACTGATATGGTTCAGGACCCAATTTTTAGGGACCAGACCATTGAGGAGGGACTCAGACGGGAGATGAGTGCTTCGATGATCTCAGTCAGCATCCTGATGCAGGCATGGGTGCCAGAGAGAGCCCTCTTAGTGGAGAGTTTCTTTGGTGATCCATCACCAGTAGTGATACCCACCACCGGAAATCATGTAGTGGATCCCACTATAGATATCACCAGATAGATGTCACAGCAGTCCAAGAGGACCAGACCTAAAGGTGGACAACAGCATGATTCAGGGTTAGTTGTGTGGGACACTCGAGGCAATGATAGTCATGGGAGGAACATGCAGTGTTACTCTTGTGGCGGGTAGGGTCTCACAGCTCGTTACTATCTGACACTCCATACAGATGATCAGATGATGGTCGAAAGACCACCGAGGCTGAGACATAGGTTCGAAAGAGGAGGTTTTTAGTTAGCAGGTGGAGGTGGAAGAGGAGTAGGATATGCAGCTAGCGGTGAGAGATTATTTGAGATCTTACTTCCACCACCACCAGGTGGTCCACCCTAACCAAAGGGAGTAGGTGGAAAGGGGAGAGCTCAACTCCAGGAAGCTTAGGCATATGACCATGGCGCTCTAGAGATGATTTGAGGTATGATCTGGGCCTACTCTACCTTAGATATAGTACCTATAGTCATAGGTTCCAGTCACTCTTTTATTTCCACATCCCTCGTTCAGAGCTCAGATATTCCAATGGAGAATTTGGCTCAATCCTTACAGCTAGATACACTTACACGAGAAAATTCGATGAGTCCACACTAGAGCCAGTAGTGATAGATTATTCTAGGGGTGATAGCTTCGACTGGGATATCATTTTAGAGATGTCGAGGCCTTAGACGTCATCTTGGGTATGAAATGGATATCTACAGTCTATGTACAGATTGACTTTATTAGGCTCAATGTGCGGTGTGTCCACACGAAGGAGACCATGTTTACCTTCACGAGTGAGAAGGGAGCCTTTGAATCACAGGATGGACTTACCCGATAGAGAGTACAGCCGATCACTCATCAGTTCGCTAGCCATACCCTCAGAGCAGTTGATGTGGAGTTTCCAAAATATCATGTAGTGGTGGACCAGTATGGGGATTTCCTCCCTTATGATGTTCCAGGTCTACGTCCTCACATTGAGGAGGATTTTACATAGATTTGTGCCCTGAGACAACACCAATATATACACCAGCATATTGGATGGCTCACATGGAGCTTTGTTAGCTTCGGGTAAAACTGGAGGACTTATAGGGGAAAGGGTTCATTCGGCCCAGTGCTTCTCCTTGGGTAGCCCCGATATTGTTCATCGAGAAGTTGGATGAGAGATTGAGCCTTTTTGTTGACAATCAGGACCTGAATCAGGTGACCGTGAAGAACATGTACCCACATCTGATGATTGAGAACATCTTTTATCAGATGAAGGGAGCACGATGTTTCTTGAAGATAGACATCAGATAAGGCTCTCACCAGCTTAGAGTATGAGACGAGGATGTGGAAAATACAACTGCATCCTTCAGCCATACCTTAATCACTTTGTATTAGTCTTCATCGACAACATTCTGATCAAATCGGCTACTAAGGAGGAGCATGCCTATCATTGGCAGGTAGTACTAGACACAGGCCGAGAACACCAGATTTATGTTATGCTCTAGAAGTGCTACTTTTGGTTTTAAGAGGTTTAATTTCTGGGACATGTCATCTCATAGGCTGGTGTTGCAGTGGATCCAGTGAAGATTGAGATAGTATTTTCTTGGGAGCCACCCAGGAGAGTGACGGAGATACAATGTTTCTTGGGTTTGGCCAGATGCTACCTGAGATTTGTGACCAATTTTTCCAGAGTTTCATCTCCTTTAACAGCATTGACGAAGAAATGGAAACCCTTCGTGTGGTCGAGGAGATGTCAGCCGAGTTTTCAAGAGCTGAGGCACATGCTGACTAGTTCCCCATCACGAGGCTTCCAGTGGAGGGCATAGGGTATGTAGTCTACTCTGACGCATCAGGGACCATACTTGGATGTTTCCTAATGTAGGAGTGATAAGTGATCACATGTAGTTCTCGATATCTAAGAAATCATGAGTGAACTACAGTACCCATGACCTGGAGTTAGAATTAGTGGTCTTCGTATTGAAGATGTGGTGACATTACTTGAAGGGATGACAGTTTTACAGTGTAATCCAATCACAAGATCCTCAAGTATATCTTCTCTCAGAAGGACCTGAACTGGAGAGATCAATGCTTTCACGAGTTCCTCCAGGACTATGATTTCAAGATAATTTACACTCCTGGGAAGGGGAACATTGTAGAATATGAACAGAGTTGGAGATCTGGTATACAACTGCTAGGTGAGGCGATGGATCCATTGGCTGCTTTGTAGGTATCCCTCATGGAATGTGATGGAGAAACATTCCTTTAGTCTCTTACAGTCACTCCCCCACTTCATCAGCGAGTCAGGGAGGTGCATCGCGGGGACACTAACTCCGAGGCTCGATGTGCTCAGATATCTATAGGATAGGCACCTGATGGATTTCCTTAAGGTGAGGAGAAATTTATTCTCTTCAGTGAATGTACCATGGTACCAGTGTCACTTAGGGAGGAAGTTTTGAGGGAGTTCCACACATCCCCTCTAGTGGTACATCATGGAGTGGTGAATATGTACCAGGATATCTATCGACAAGAATGGTGGCTAGGAATGAAGGAAGCAGTTGTTGAGTTTGTCTCTCGGTGCCTAACTTTTCAGAAAATAAAGGTGGATTATCAGGTACCAGTAGGCTTGGTTCAACCTTTAGAAGTACTATATTGGATGTGGGATGAGATATCCTTGGAGAACATGATAGGATATCCATGTACATCCAAGTGTCATGACTTGACTTGGGTAATCATCGACCGACTCACCATGTCAGCCCACATCCTACAGATCAGAGAGCATGGTTCAGTAGAGATCATTAGACGCCTCTATGTGCAGGAGATTGTGCGTCTACATGGAGTACCCTTGACAATTTTCTTCGATCGTGATGCACATTTTACGTCCTAGCTATGGAAGGGGTTGAATGAGACTTTTGGGATGCATCTTCATTTGAGCACTGCCTTCCATCCTCAGAAGGATGATCAAATAGATCAGACTATTCAGACTATCGAGGACATGTTTCATGCATGCATCCTCAACTTTGGTCATAGTCGGGAGGATCAGATGCCTTTGTTGGAGATTTCATACAACTACAGCTATCACTCTACCATTGGGATGGAATCCATTGAGGCACTATATTGGTGACCTTGCAGATCCCCTTTGTGCTGGACTAACCCGGGTGAGTTAGCACTAGAGGGACTATAGATGGTACAAGATACCACAGAGAAAGTGATGATCATCCAGGAGTGGATGAAGTCCGCATAGAGGAGTCATAAGTATTATGCCGATAGATGACGAAGACCTCTCGAGTTCAAGGATGGTGACCATTTCATTCTATGGGTAACAACCTGATGTGGTTTGTGTCAATATGGCTGAGGAGACAAGTTATCTCTGAGGTTCAGTGGACCCTTTATGGTCCTCATCAGAATTGGCGAGGTGGCTTTCCGCTTAGCTCTTTCACCTCAATTGTACTGGGTGAACGACATCTTCCACATATCCCAGATGAGGAGATATGTGCACAAACTATCCCATGCCATCGACCACGGTGAGCTGGACATCGACGATGAGGTGAATATTACAGAGGATCCAGTAGAGTTAGAGGATCAATAGTACCAGGTCCATCATGGGTAGTCGATTCCTCTAGTGCATGTTCACTAGCAGCACTAGAACCTCCTGGGGAGAACATGGAAGCAGGAGGCTCAGAATCGTGCTCAGTATCCCCACTTATTCCATTAGTTTGAGTTGTCGCTTACAAGGATGCAAATCCCTGGGGTTGGGAGAATGTAAAATCCCAGAATTTCCATGTAACTTGTTTTTAATTTATGGGGAATTTTAAATGTCCGCAAAAATTTACAGAACATGATTCTGAGGCCCAGATTCCCTGGAATGAATTTATGAACTTTTTTTCGGGTACGTTTAGTAAATGTACGAGTGGGATTTTGTAACTCTTGAATAGGTGCTCAGAGTTGAACTTTGAGGGCATATTTGAACACATAGGAGTGGTATTCTTTTAAAGGTACCATCACCTCGACCTTAGTAGGTCGAGGGTGAAAGATATAAATAGGGTTATTCATTTAAATAGAAATAAAATAAAATTTTATTTTATTTTATTTTGTTCTATTTTTGGAATCCTCCCATGGGGATGGTTTAAATGTGGGAACCACCTGATCTATAACCTCCTATATATGTGTTATGGAGGTGGGAAAAACTGATCCTAAAACCCCCATTTTAAATTCCCAAAGATGGGGACCACTTGAACCCTCATAATGGGAGAAACCTCACAAATCCCCCCCAATTATTCCATTAGTCCCATTAATTTGATCCAAGATGGTACAATTAATTGATCCAATGTGGTATAACTGATTGTGCCAAAAATTATTTGTTCCAAACTTTTTATTTGACAATATTTGATTAATAATTTAGATATTTCTCATTTTGAGAGGAATTGAAGAAACTATGGAAAAGAGAGAAGCTCTGTAGAATCGTGGAGAAACTAATCCGCCAACGAAGAACACTCTCGCCAACGAGGAACGTCTTCAACTACGAAGAGATGATGAATGAGCCCAAGATCGGAGGTGTGTGGAAGATGCGATGAACGTCGACAACCTTGAATTATTTCTTGTTCCTACATCAATGAAACATCAAGGTAGGGTGGTTGTTTGAATAATCATCCCCTACCGATTCACGATATTTCATCATAAAATCCAAAAGAGATTATAGCTTCTTGCTACTTCTCTAATGCAGAGAGTACGAGACAAAAAAACATGGCCTCAACTCTCCAAAAATCTTGTGTTTAATTTTTGTGTTCTTCTCTATGGAGGAGGATGACAACCAGCATAAGTGGGGCACAATAATGGCGACCGACCATGCAGCCATCCACGACGAAGTCGATGGCCCAACGATGTCGCCTTGTGTCCTTGCTTCATCTGCGGCCTTTGCCGCCCTGTGGCCTTGTTCCACCCATGGCCTCATGGCCCTCGTGGTCTCACAGTCGCGCGACCCTGCCACCCGGTAGCCTTTTGCAGGCCCTGCAACCTTCGCCGCCCTGAGGCCTTCATCGCCCCACGACCTTTCCATCATGCGGCTCCATGGCCAATGTGGCTTTGCCGCCCTGCAGCCGTCAGCGCCACCCTCATGGCCTCGCGCCTCTCGGCGGCCCCCGTGATAACTAGTGTGGGCTGAGTCGAACTCAGTTTGGGCTAGGCTAGACCCAGAGGGCCGGGTCGACCCGAAACGGGTCTGGTCGATAGAGGCTGCGTAAGTCTAACAGGGACGGACTGAACCCAGACTAGGTATGAGCTTTTCAGTCTATCGACCATAACATTGGCACCATGTATTCGTTTGACAAACCATCAATAGTGATGTAAACCTTGGAGTGAGATGGTCACATTGGTATACCCCACATGATATTTGGATAAAGTTGGTACATGGTCGGGTTCGATCGAGTGCGAATCCAACCGGGCCCTCAGGAATAAAAGGTTAATAACTTATATACCGAGCGTCTGATTGATGCATCATCTGTTGCATTAAGAAACCTATGACATGGCAGTCCTTTGGGTTACTTTTTTGTCGTACTTTGATGATGTTTGAGTGTCGACCAGTGGAGTGAGAGAAGATCCTCTTGGAGATGATCAAGCCTTGTGCGGGAACCCAATAGCTGGCTGTGATGTGAAGAATGAATAGCGATCATGTGTGGGTCACACCGAGCGATCCAATGTGGGTCATCACCGAGTGATATTTTGTGGTTCAACGCCAATAGATCCTGTGTGGGTCAGCACCAAGCGATCCTGTGTGGGTCAGCACCGACTGATCATGTTTGGGTTAACACCTAGAGATCCTATGTGGTTTTGACGATGTACTGGCGGTGTACTAAGATCCTTTGTGGGTTTGATGATGTACTGATGAGGTATTGAGATCCTTTTTGGGTTTGACAGTGTACTAAGATCCTCCATGGGTCTGACGATGATTAGTGATCCTTCGTGGGACGTCCACTTAATAGTGTAAGATGATTCATTAGTTACATCAAATTATTTTTACTTATGTACTAAGAAATACCTGGTCTGAGATGATCCCATACCAGTGTGGTATTTACCTTAATGGTACTCCATCCTTTGTGGAACAATTGATCATGGGATTTTGAGTTGGGCTCTATGATTATTCATGATTGAGATGGTCATTACATAATGACTTAGGTATATGTATGGTCATATACCTATGTAGGGTTGTTTTTTGATTTCATGCTATGTGGTTTATCCTTTGTGGATTTTGTGATACCTTAAAGGATGTGGGGTCCCTACTGAGTATCACTATACTGGCCTCTATATAGGCTATGCCCGCACCTTGTTGTGTTTGTTTTAGATGACAAACATCACCGACTGAGGATGAGGGTATCTGGACTGGAGGTAGCACAAGGTGGATGTTAGAGGAGACATATCATAGATACAACTATTCGAGAATTGTACCTACCCTTTAGGTGGGATCCTTGACGGGTGTTCAACGGAGCTATTTCTTTTTACGTGTACCATTATGTTTCTTGTACATTCCAGTTGGGCTTATATTCTGGCCCCTTTTTACTTATTGTACTCAATCTTCTTAATATACAGTTTTTTGTGTTTGTATCTTCTTGTGTTCTTGGTTGCGACAGTTTATAGGTCATAAAGGAAATGTCTTCCCAGTTTTAGGGAATACGCCTTCAGTGCTCGTCTCCAGACCCTGGAATATAGAAGGAGAGCATGGGGTAGTCGCTGTAGGGGCCCCAGGGGACAGGTCGTGACAATGATCATCATGAATGAGCTTTACAAAAAAACATTATTGATCGTATTTTTATTTGGATAGGTCATTAATTATGCATAAAAATAGGTATAACATAGAAGAAGAGTCTTCTGATATGTAAGAGACAAAGTCCTCAATGTTAATCCATTTAAGTGACCATCGTGTATGTAAACTAAGTTATACTAATCAAATTGTAGTGAGCCTGGGAGAGTCAACTGAAGTGTTTTGAGGGCCATAATGAGCTATCCCAAAAATCATGTGAAGTTAGTGTACCTGGAATATTGTGACTGAAACTTAATATTTATAATCCAAAACTGTTGATGATTAGATTAATTTGGTATGACCATCAAACTATCGGTGTATTCTCTTAGGATATAGAACTTACTGGTGAACAATGAAATATTCCTATATGTCTCCTCCTTTCATGTGAATTTTTGGTTGCTGATTGTATTTATCATATAGGTTTAATGAGTTATATCCAACCTGGATACAAAATCTATCACATTCAAAGAGAAATTTGACACCCTTATTCAACGCTCCCCTCTCAGGGTGTCCCAGGGTCCTATAGAGGGGATACCTATAATGGTAAAGTAATAGATTTATTTTATTATATCCTTAATATTTAATTCTCATGTAACCTTCCAGAGGGATACACACCATGTAGCTGGCCAAAACATCATTTAATGGTCCTAAAAAAGTTAATGATTGACTTCTTGATGTGTTGGGTACACATAGTGAGTTGTCACTAAATTTCATGATATAAATAATGATCGTTTTTTAATTCAGAGTAACAAAATATAATTCTAGGTGACCGGTTTTTTAGTAGTTAAAAATTAAACGGCTACATGATGTGTATTGCGATTACATTTCGTGTAATACCCTGAATGTGTATTTTTTAATATACATTGTTGATGGTAATTTCTTATCCCTATACTATATAATCAACATCCACAAACTATGTCATTTCACAGGTGATATCGAAACTTCCTAGGACTTATGAATCATTCGTTTGGATTTTGACCATCACTAGGTTTGTGGTGTGTTTTCCTAGTAAGTGTTCTCCCTTATTAAATTTGTTTCTCTATTTATCCTCTCTTGGGGTTTTAATGGATCGTCTTGGAACTGATGGATCTATGCCCTATGGTGTTGGATAATACATATAGCTTGAGTTTCGAGGTCTTTTCCATATTCATTCACGTTTAGGGGTGTAATTGTGAGTTTTTAGTTTCAAGATATGGTAGGTGGTATCATCCCGAATTAGAAAATTTATTATTCCTAAATTGATTGATTTATTTAAATTATTGATTTAAATTAGATTTATATAAAATTATTTTAATTAAAATTTTAGAATCTTGATAATTTTTTATCATGATTTTTGAAATGTTTTTGGCCTTGAAATGTGGGAGACCCCTAATTCTATTGAATTAAGGTTTGTTTTTTGGAAATTGTTCTATTTAAATTGATAAATTTTAATTATAGATTTTGTTGAAATATATTCAATTAAATTGTTGGATTTAATTTTTGTATTTAATTGTGAAAAATATGGAATTGGTCTAAAATGTATTTCAATCTTGTGAAAATGGAATTAAAATGATTTGATAGAAACATAGTAGTTTTATCTTGAGGAAATGACATTATTTTTATTAGAACCCAATTTTTAATTGGAAGAAATCCATTTTTGGCCTACGTTATATTTCTCATTGAGGTTGATCTAGCTATTGAGCATGGTAATTGGTTAGTTATTTTTTAGGGGCCTTATGGATATTTTCAATATTTATTACATGGGTAATAGTACTTTGGGACTTTTATGCCTTTTTATATTATGGTACCTTACTCCTAGTGGTGTTTCGTTTATATGAATATTGACATGCTTGTTTGACATCCTCTATTTATTGTGGAAAAATCATTCCCAATTTCATGTTTTATGATACCATGTTCATGATTCCAACTTTTCGGGATCATGAATTCCATTTAGAATATGTGAGGGCTTTCCCGATTATCAGTTTACCTGGGTACCCAGGATGGTTCATGAAAAAAACTAAATAGAATAATTGGGTAAATTTTCTCATATAATTTTTTATTTTATGATATAACTTCATTATTCTATATTTTTTTCATTTTTGTGGTCTACAAAATTTAAAATACTGTAATATATTATTGTTAAACATTAATATATTATTTTTTAGAAATTTATTATTCCATATCTCATTCATGGTGTAAATTTTTCAATAGATTCTAATTTGGTAATGTAATTTTGTATCAATTTTCCTTTATTGATACACATGTTTTATTGAACAACATTATTTTCTATGAGGATTTTATATAATCCCTTTGAAATATTATTTCATTAATTAATTTATTATCATGTTATATATATATATATTTTAAAATTATTTTCATTCATGTTTCATATAATTCAAATGTTTCATTTTGGGATCGAGAACATTGCAATTTCTAAATATAAATTTCTTTAAGAATATTTTGATGATCTCATATTATGTATTTTCATCAATATCAACATCCTTTGTTGAATCAAGTGCTTTATTGAGGGTTGTCTATTGTGGTATGATGTTCTATACTATAGTAATAAAATTGTGTGTTCAAATTATGAGAAAGCAGTTTTTTAAAGGGGGTGAAGGTGACACCCAGAGATTTTAAATATGATACACTATTCTATATATCGTACAAAATATACCACATCAAGCTTAATAAAAATATTAAACATGATTATTCAAATTTGATATTTATCACCTATACATATGGCCGTCTTTAATTGTTGAAATTAATTTTATTATTTTAATATATATTATACTTGTTTTTCAAATTTTATCTTTTTTTTATAATTATATACACATAGAAAAGAAATACAATTGAACAGAAAAGATATGTTATTATTAAAAAAACATATTTCCATAATGAAATTTTATATTAATAAATTTAATCAATAAATATAATTTAATTATATTAATGAAATTTATATTTTTTATGTCCAGTAAAATGATTTTAAATTAATCTAATATTTTATATATGAATAAGATATGAATAAATTCAATTTCGAGCCTAAAAATAAATATTTTTTTAAATGAAAATTTTCCACCATTATTTGGAGCACCAGTTTTAAATATAAATAATAAAATATAAATAATTTTTTTCAAGAATATAAATATATTTTTTGAATTTGAATATCAAAATTATCCAAAGTTGAATTTTTTGGATTTTTCTAACCTGTTTCGTTTTTTGATGAATAGTGAAATATAATTCATTTTAATAAAAAACGAGTTATCAAGTGAATAATTTATAATGTAAAATTATATTATATTTTGTAACTATAATATGTCATAATATAATTAATAATTTTGATTTAGTTAATTAGAATCTATTTAATATTCAATTTTGATATAAATTCATTTTGAAGACTTGACGATTTCACTTTAAATACCACATTTTTCGTTGATTCCAAATGAATAATTTTTAATATAATGTATCAAATTATTCAAATTAAATTTTGTTAAAATGACTCAATATTTTGAAACCAAAATTATAAATCAGGTTATACAATCAATTTACTTTTTTTTATAAAATAAATTAACCTTGTAACAAAATTATTTAACGCAGAAAAATTATAATAGTTATAAGAGTAAATGTTAAAAGAAAAAAGCATAACGTTTCAAAAAACAAAATGAATAAATTTTTAGATGAGTTATTACTCAAAAATAAATAGACTTAAATAAATTAACCAGAAATAAAATTTTGGGAAATTAATTCCACCTATGTGTAGCCGGATTTAAATTTGAAATATTAATTACTTAAATCACTTTATCTCACCAATACTAAAGAATAAATATAACCACTCACCTTCCCATTTCAAACCAAAAAATATTTTTATCTAAAAGAATAACTACGTAATCCTCTCATATTCATTCTCCCCATGCCCTACTACTTTTAGACTCACCAACATACCTTTTCAATGTTCTTTAAGGGTCTCTCCAAGTGGTTATGTTTAAGAGATAATTTTTTTCAATGTTACTCTCCTTATTTTATTATATTATAAATTATAATCACCTAGTTCATCCATAAATAAATGATAATACCATAATAATTTATATAACATAGTTTTATGTTTCATCAGAGATTTATCGTATATATTTCATTTCTGATATCTGTTATTGAAGATAAATGAAAATATTGTCAATGATATTTTTCGGTATTTTTCTCCTCGAATAATAACTTTTGGTTTACAATTATTCCTTTTAAATAATGATATTAAAAAATAAATATGTTTTAATAAAATATTCAAATAGTCCTATTATAACATATTTCATTTTCTCTAATAAGTATATACACATAAAATTTTAAATGACGAAACTAGTTCCAATTTTTCTAGAAACTCAAAAAAATAATTTAATCATTTGACAATAACATTAGTTTAAAAAATCATAGACATGTCATAAGTTTAAATTATATATGGGACCATTCATAGTTATAGAAATTAATTATTACTATTTCATTCTATTTCATGAGTTCTGTTCCCATTTTAATGGAACATCCATAATGATACAAAATGAACTGATCATTAAACCAGGAAACAAACACAACCTAAACCCTGAAAATAATTAAATGTTATTAATTAATCATTCAAAAAATTTTAAAAAAATATCACATAAAATATTCCAAAAACAACTATAGATATGTAATTATTAAATAACATTAATTAAACAATTATTCATTATGTTTTAATACATTCAATGAAGTGAAGTGTGAGGTAATGGATTTCATAAACAAATTTTGATTTATTTGGTTAATCATCTACATCTTGACTATTTCATGCTCATATTACATTTTAATATAATATATTTTATATACACCTATTTAATGTGTATTTAATTGAATAAAATATAAACAATTAATTTTATTTATGGTCACTGTAATGTAATGATATTCGTTAGAGACATTTAAAAAAAAATATTATTATAGATTCTTTAAAAATCTATTTCCATTCGAAGTTGATTTTTACTAAACATTAATTCCAAATGTATTTTTACTAATATATTATTAATTTTTAAGTCGTTTTCAATATTTTATGACTTAAAAAATGGTATGAAAATATTTATTTTTATTTTTCAAACATGATTTTGTTGTGACATTTATAATGAAATTATGAAATGAATGTTTTTTTAAATTTTCTGATATGAGATGATTTTCCCACCATTGTGAAACCATAAATATTTTATGATTATTTTTCATTATTAAAAGTTTCACATCCCGTCCATGGGGCCCATGACGTGACTACCCCAAGCCCACCTTCTTATAGTCCTGGGGCTAGCGACTAGCACCAAATGCGTAAAACTCTAAGGTGGGAAGACATTGCCTTTATAAAAGTAAAAAAACACAACAGAGTATGCAACATGAAGTAAGAATAAGTAAAACTGAATACAATAGAGCGTGCTGGAAAGTAAATGGGCCAGTATACAAACCCAACTAAACAACAAGTACAAGTAAAAAGGGAAAAACATCTAAAAGTAAAGAGAAGCTCCTGGATCATCCTCTGGGATTCCCTACCAGAAGGGTAGGTACAAATGTCCACCTCATCACTCACGTACATCAGTCTCTTCCATGTGCCGATTCGTCGCAAGGTCCACCTCTGGGTACCTTCCAGTCCTGGAGGTTTTGGCCTCCGTCAGAGTTTTTCGTCGTTTGCATCTAACACCACGATGTGCGGGAAAAACCCGTGCAGTGGGGAGTATAACGATACTTAGTATGGACCCCGAGACCTGCAAGGTCTGACAATATCCATTAAGGATAAAAAAAATAAAAAAGATACAATCATGATGTATCAACCAACCCTACTTAGGTATATGCCCATACATATACCTAAATTACCAATCTCAGCCCGGATCTATCACTCGAGCCCAATCGCAACCCAGTCTACAGAAGAAGTAAAGTTAATCGCCATGATGATAATGGTTGAAAGACATGACTCACCTCACACAATTATGCCACAATTGTACAAAGATATAGATGATCAGATGTAACCACTGAATCATCTAAGAAGTCAGACACACACATGATACAACACCACCTAAGTTGTTGAACCCACACAGGTCACATGCCAGTTATCTCATCTAAGTTGTCGGACCCACACAGGATATAGGCCATCTATCTCTTCTAAGCGGTCAGACCCACACTGGATACAAGCCATCTATTCTAGATTAAGAGAGATGATCAGATGTAGTCACTCATTCATCTAAGCTGTCAGACCCACACATGATATATGACCAGCTACTCTGTCAGAATAGTCGAACCGACATTGGATTCCAGTGCATTTTTCTTCATTGTCGAACCCACGAATGATTCCAATACGGTAGATACCATCGAAGACGCAGCTAGCTCTAGGGTTTCCGCACACAGCATGGTCGATTCCAGGAGGGTCCGCTCCATGAGCAATGGGTTCGTTACTTAAACTATCACGAAGTAATTGGTTGATATATCCCGATGTTTTGTCTCATAAAAAGGAACCCAACGTGATAGACGACACATCAATCGGACACTCGGTCTGAGAGTTATTGAATTTTCTGTTCCAGGGGCCCGGTTGGATTTACGCTCAATCCAAACCCAACCATTTTCCAAAGTCATCCAACACTCACTTATAGTATCGCAAAAGGATCACCATGTCTCAGGGGTCCCAGTGCCGTAGACAGCACGTCGATCGGGCACGTGGTCTAGAAGATATTCATGTTTAAGAAAAACGAGCCTGATCCATCATGCCCAGTGGACTGGCAGGTCAGCCATGCCCGGTTCGTCGGGTTCGACCTGGCTGGGTGTCGGCCCGACCTGGTTTTGTGGGTCTGACCCGATTGGGAGTTCTACCTGGCCCGGTGGGGCGTGGCCCGTGGAGCGGGCTGGTCCAGTTCACCTGACGGCACCGAGCAGTGCCGCCTCTCTCATCCCGGCTTGCCGAAGCCGGCCGGTGTTGTCTGGAGTGAGAAGCCTGCATGGTGGGTCATTGTCTCTCCCACGTGGTTCCAAGCGGCGTCGCATGTATTCAGCCCTGCTGGAAGGTGGACGATCAGTTCACCGGCTAGCAGCTGGCGGTTGTGGGACGCGGTCCCCCCACTGCGCGGCGCCTCTATGCGCCATGATTCCATTGCTCTGATAGCCGTAGCCATCCAGTTTTCTGAGCCCACGGTTTTGGGCCACATCACTTACGTGCGGCAACAGCGGGTGCCACAGTTCACCTGCCCGGCCGATAGTAGTTTGCTGGTTTTTCAGCCCGAGCGGCCTGCGGATACGGGCCACAATTTTCCTCCAAGCAGCAGGCGCGCAGCCGCCACCTTCAGTCCCTGTCACCTCTTCATACCTCCACATCCTGCATGGTCATGGCCTCCTTCATCTAGTGCAATGCAACGACATCGAGCCCTACCGGCTCCACCTCGATTGTCAGCGCAAACAAGAATCAACGGAGGGTCATCAGGCCGTGTTAGTTCAACCTGCACCCTCCGCGTTAAGAGATAACAAAAGGCCAAATATGAACCGAAAAAAGACATCAAGAATGAGGGTATAATTTATTCCATTAAAATTATTCGAAACCCCCTACCTCGATTCATAGTTTGATCTTTGACGATGGTGCCGATTCGTTGACATTGGGGTGCGTCTGTGGTGGAAGCATCGTTGGTGGCGACGTTATTTGAGGATGATGTCTTCCCTTTCTAGTCACGGTTGGAAAGGAGGAAGACATGTCGTCGTTCTTTGGTGGAATTGGCATTCTTCATCGAGATAAGAAGCCTCCCAATAGAATATTTTCAAAGCCAATAAAATAAAAGGCTCCCTTATCTCTTTAATGATGTCATGCAATTCAAATGAATTCAACATAATTCATCACAACACAAATTAATAAATTATGGAATTAATTAATTGTGTTGGGACAATTAAGTGAAGGGAGGTGGAGAGGCTGAACCAAAATAAATGAGCCTTGATGGCCTTAATAAATTAAAGGAGTGTTAAAGAGTTAAAGATGGTTCAAAGGAGTTTAAAGGGGAGGTGAATAGTTTGCACTCATGTGGGCCCAACCACATTATATCCTCCCATGGGAGGTTATGTGGGGTGAGCCCCACCACCAACCTCCCATTGTAGGGTTTGACTACCATCCAATTACTTTAACCACCATTCAAAAAAAAATTTTCTACACACACATTTTTATTTAATCATTAATTTTTAATTAGAAACCTCAATTTTTAACTACAACATCCGATAAAACACAACTGCTGTAAAGGACTCCTTAGGCTAATAACGGTGTTGTGAGTTCATCGGTGTCCTCAGATTTCAATTCTGAGCAACGGTTAAAATGATAGAAAACCATGCACGTATGTTTACTTAACGTACACGAAAAAAAACATCAGAAATTGATTCTGGGCACACCAGGCCTCAGAATCAGGTGTCGTCAGAAATTGAAGTCTCGTAAAATTCCAATGAATTTAAGAAATAAATTTATGTGGAATTTATAGGTCTTTAAATTACCTCCACCATAGTGCTTTACATCCCTGTAAAGCTACACACACACACACTAGTGAAACAAATGGGGCTACTGAGCACGCATCTGAGCCTCCCGCTCCCATGTGCCCTCCTAGAGGTTCTCGTGCTTCCAGCAAATGTGCACCAGATAAATCAACCATCCTCATAGGTCCTGCTCCTGTCAATCCTCAATGTCTACTGGAACCTCCGTGACGGTCTGCCCATCATTGATGTGCAGCTCAACGTGGTCGATAATGTGGGATGGGTCATGCACATATCTCATAAGCAGAGATACATGGAAGATGTCATGCACCTGGTGAAACTAATGTGGAAGGTCAAGACAGTAATCCACCATGCCTACTCTGCTGAGGACCTGTAATGGTCTTATAAATTGCGTAGATAGCTTGCCTACTCAGCCAAATGAATGTAGACATCATCGTGGTGAGACCCGTATGAAGATGTGGTCACCTTCCTCAAACTCCAGTGGTTTCTGTCTCCTATTAGCTTAGGACTTCTATCTGTTCTGTCCAGTCTTTATCTGTTCCCGAATGATCTACAACTTCTCTATCATAGCCTGAACCATTTATGGTTCTACAAGTGATAACTCCCCTCGGTCAGACCAGTATAGAGGTGATCTGTATGGTCGGCCATACAGTGCCTCGTAAGGGGCCATCCCGATGTTGGAGTCATAGCTGTTGTTGTACACAAACTCCACCAAGGGTAAGGTATCCTCCCAGCTGTGACCAAAGTCGAAGACAAATTCACAAAGATTTTCCTCGAGAGTCTAAATGGTCCTCTTAGTTTGACCATCTGTATGAGGATAGAAGGCGGTGCTCAAGCAATGCTGCATCCCAAAAGCCTCTTGTATCCCCTTCTAAAGCTGGTAAGTGAAACGATCATCTCTATAAGAGAAGATAGTCAATGGAACACCATGAAGCCATACGATTTCCTCAATGTAGAGGCATACCAAGCTCTTTACTGAGCCCTACTCTCTGATCGGTAGGAAGTGGTCTGACTTGGTTAGTCGGTCAACAATCACCCAGATAGATTCGTTCCCTCTGGTTGTACGTGGAAGTCCCATCACAAAATCCATGGATATCCCATCCCAGATCCACTATGGGACTTCTAAGGGATGAACCAAACATGCTGGAGCCTCGTGCTCCTACATCACTTGCTGAAAAGTGAGGCATCATGAGAAAAACCTTGCTAATGCTTTATTCATACCGGGACACTCATGCTGTTGTCTGAGGTCCTGATACATCATCACCACTCCTAGATGTACCGCTAGTGGGAATGCGTGTAACTCCCTCAAAACTACCTCATGTAGTGCAACTGGTACCATGGAACGTCCACTGAAGAAGATGAGGTGCTCCCCACCATCAGAAAACCCATCAGGTGCCTGCCCTGAGGATATCTGATCACGTCGCATATCACTGTCAACTTCCCCACACTGTGACTCTCTGACATGCTAAAGAAGTGGAGGAGTGACTGTGAGATACTATAGAAAGGCTTATCCATCTATATCCACAATGGATATCTGCAATGTGGCCAGCTGCTCTGTCGCATCTCTTAGAAGCTGAATGCTTGATCTCCTACTAAGAGTATTGACTGCAACGTTCTTCTTCCCAAGAGTATAGACTATCTCGAAGTAAAAGTCTATGAGGAACTCGAGCCATCACCGCTGTCTAGGTTCAGGTCCTTCTACAAGAAGATTTACCTGAGACTCTGGTGGACATAGTTGGCTGTGAAATACTCACCCATCAAATAGTGGTGCCACATCTTTAAGGAGATCAACACTACTTCTAATTCCATGCCTTGGGTAGCGTAGTTCTGCTCGCTCTATCTCAACTCTTGTGAACCATACATGGTCACTGCTCGCTCCTACATCAGGACACACCCGATTTCGGTCCCTGATGCATCGTAGTAAACAAGATACCCAACGCTCTCCTTTGGTGGCCTCAACATTGGAAAACATAATCAACCTCTACCTCACTTTTTGAAAGCTCTGCTGGCGTGCCTCTAACCATACGAAGGGTTTCCCCTTTTTCGTCAAAGATGATAGTGGTGCTACAACTCTATAGAAGTCTGACACAAAGGTAAGACTAGCCGACTCCTTATTGATCAACTTCACCCTTTTATACATGATTCCATCCTGTGCCGCCTGGGTTTTCCTTTTCACCAACCAAGAAAAACCCCAACCCCACATTGTAGATAAGTCACAACCTTTTTGTCTAATATAGTCAATCTGTGTATGAAAAATGGTTGCCCAGTCTATACCAAAACTAACGTTGTAAGGCCTCGACGTCACCACCAAGAGGTTCCAACCGAAAATCTCGCCTCAAGGGTTAGATCACACCGTCAGCGTAAGTGATATTATTGAGTCTCCTCCCAAATGTATCACCAGATGTGAGGGTAAAGCCAATGGCTTAACTGGAAACTCTAGGTCTGGGACAAGATTCGTGGAAGGATGAAATGATTGGTACCTATATCTTTTGATATGGAAGATAGTAATCGACATAGACCGTACCTCAAACCATTCCTAGAGCCCTTGGGTCACACTCATTGACCACATGCAGTTATTCTCTTCCACTTCCCTCTAGCTCCCTATTCCTAGAGGGGACTACAAAGGTGGGTGGTTGCAACATGTCGAAATTTTCTCCACCTCATGTTTCTCTCCTAGATCTGCTTCTACATTTGCTTCCCTACAAATTCATATGTACATAACACTTCCTCTTCCTAACATCTCACATGCCCAAGTCTCTGAGACTGATGCCAGTTTTATGCTATCCAACTACAAACATTCACTGGGTATATCCGCTAAGCCAATGAACATTCAACCACAATGGATTCTCTAGCACCATAACATAAGTAGGAATGCGTAGAGGGAAAGATTTTTGGCTTGGATATCCATAAACACACCTCGCTCAGAGGTCTGTGCTCTAAAGAACTGATCGAATCATATTAATTGAGTACTAGGAATGATCGGTATGCCTCAATGAATACTTTGCTACCAATACGTCATCCTTCCGAGGCTGTATAAGATGTAGAAAAAATCTCAGCCACCTCCTCAAGCCAGTCCTTAGCTACATGCGGGTCGGTCTTGCCTCAGACCATGAGGGTTATCTGGTGCTGAAACACATGTAAATTAGTAATCCTAAAAGTGTCCCCTACTGGTACCACCGGTAGTATTTGCTGACCAATGGGTCGTGATATAGTTGGCACACTGCCCGGAGGTACCATCTCCGAAAACTGTCCAAGTACCGAAACTTCATCATTATACGAACCATCCTCATGGTCATTCACTGAAAAATATTATTAGCTAATATCAACATCTCTTATACTAGTGTCTCAATTAGGATTAAAACTATAGTAATCGCCTCCATATAGTCCTCTACTGCCTGGGAATCTATCTTTCCTCGAATCCTCAGAGGCCTCTACCACTAGAACTCATGCAATATGCTCAGTCAGAGTGCATCATTCGCCAGTTTGGCTGGTGTTATCTACTGCCCTATGGGTGGTTGTTCTACTGGTACACCACCCGATGGTGCCAACATAGAAAGAGGTCTTTAAACCGGAGCCTTGTTGCTCGGTGGCCGTCATCGTGTACTCTCTCGAGAACCACAGATGGCTGTTTACACAACAGCATCCTGATAAGAAACAGGTGTTCCCCAGTCAAAACCATATTCCATGTGAGTTGACACAATTTAATCACAAAGAAAACTTTTTCGAAGGATACACACACACATTCTGTGATTTCATGCCCTGAGTCGGAAATCAGAGGTCATGGTCTTGGTGTATGGATACGTCGTCTGCCGCACCATCACTGGACTCCTTGGACTAAAAACCCCAGTCAATACCTTTAACACTATTTATTCACAGAAATGAATGATCAGAGTCTTGAGTTATGTGATAGAACCAACTCCTTTGATACCAATTTATCATGACTGGTCCTTAGGGGATGATCCATGACTACCCCAAGCCCGCCTTCCATAGGCCAGGGACTGGAGAATAACACCAAAGGCATAAAACTCTATGATGTGAAGGAATAGACATTATAAAATTAAAAAAACACAACATAATAAACAACATAATGTAAACACTAAGTAAAAGAGAATACGAAATGGTGTGCTGAAAAGTAAATGGGATATTATACAAACCCAAATGAATAAAAAGTACAAGAAAAAAGGGAAAAACAGCTGAAAGAAAAGAGCATCTTTTATATCAACTTTTGGGATTCCTACATGAAAGGTAGGTAATGATGTCCACCTAAGCACTCATGTCCATCAGTCTTCTCCGTGTGCCGACTCTTCACAAGGTCCATCTCTGGGTATCGTCCTGTCGTGGCACTCTCAGCCTTCATCAGCGTTGTCCGTCATCTGCATCCAACACAACGAGGTGCGGGCATAGCCCGTGTAGGGGTGAATATAACGATACTCAGTATGGACCTCGAGACCCTCAAGGTCTCACAATATCCACTATGGACAAAAAATGAAGAAAGATACAACCACGAAGTTTCATCCAACACTACTTAGGTATATGCCCATATATATACCTATGTTACAAATCTCATCCCGGCTCAAACTCTCGATCCCAATCGGAACCCAGTCCACAATTGATGTAAAGTCATCACCACAATGATAATGGTTGAAATACATGACTCATCTTACACAGTTATGCCACAATAGTAGAGAGATATAGAAGATTTGATGTAGCCACTGGATCATCTAAGCTTTCGGACCCACACAAAATACAGGACCAGCTAAGCTGTCAGACCCACATAGGATACAAGACAGTTATGTCATCTAAGCTACCTAACCCACACAAGATCAATGCCAGCTATCTCCTCTATGTTTTTGGACCCACACGGGATATAGATCAGTTATTATAGAGTAATAGAGATGATCAAATATAGTCACTGGTTCATCTATGCTTTCAGAACCACACATGATACCGGACCAGCTACTCTATCAGAACTATGAAACCCACACATGATTTCGGTATATTTGTCATCATCTTCAAACCCATGGAGGATTCTAGTACGGTAGTCATCATCGCAGATGCAGCCAGCTCTAGGGTTTCCGCACAAATCACGCTCGATTCCGGAAGGGTCGGCTCCTCGAGCAAAGGGGTCATTACATCAACTATCATGAATTCCTGAGTTTATTTTTCCCGAATTTTTATCCCTACAAAAGGAACCTAACGTGATAGACAACGTGTCAATCGGACACTCGGTCTGAGAGTTATTGGTTTTCCTATTCTAGGGGCACGGTTGGATATATACTCGATCCAAACCCAAAAGTTTTCCAAATTCATCCAAAACACCCATATAGTATCACAAAAATATCACCTCATCGCAGTGGTCCTAGTGCTGTAGATGTCGCATCAATCGGATGCGAAGTCTAGAAGTTATTCATTTTTAAGAAAAATGGGTCTGACAGGTCAAGCCCAGGGGGCTGGCAGGTCAGCCTGACCTGGTTCGGCGGGTCTGACACTGCTGGGGGTCAGCCTGGCCCAGTTTGGTGGGTCCATCCCAGCTAGGAGGTCGGCCCGACCGGGTCGGGAGCGTCCCACCCATGGACCCGGCCTGTGGAGCGGGCTGGTATGGTTCGCCCAGTGGCGCTGAGCAACGCCGCCTCTCCCTTCACGGTCGACCATAGTCGGCTGGTTTTCTCCAATGCGAGTGGCCCGTAAATTTGGCCGCTGTCTCTCCCACATAGTACCAAGCGGTGCCACAGGTCATCATCCTATATGATAGGTGACCAACAGATTAGCCGATGAGCGGCCCTCGGTTGCAGGTCGCAATCCCCACACCGTGTGGTGCCTGTGGGCACCGCGATTCCTTTTCCTGGTGGGCTGTAGCCGTCCGATTATCTCATCCCAAGCGGCCCAAAGTTGCGTGACACATCTCCTTCCCACAGCCCCTTCGGGTGCCACGGTCCACCGGACCTCCCGGCAACAGTCGGCTGGGTCTTCACCGCGAGCAGCCCGCAGATGCGGGCCATGGTTTTCTCCATTGCGGCTGGCGTGCGGCCACCGCCTCCGGTCGCTGTCGCCTCTTCCGATGGCCACATCCTGCTTGGCTGCGACCCCCTTCATCAGGCATGGGGCAATGACACTTCCCCCTACCAGCTCCACCTCCATTGTTGATGCAAACAAGAATCAATAGAGGGTAATCGGGCCGTGTTCGTTCAGCGCACACCCTCCGTGTTAAGCGATAAAAAAGGCTAAAGACGAACTGAATAATACATCAAGAATGAGGGAATAATTTTATTCATTTAAAATCATACAAAACCTCTTACCTTGATTCGATGTTCAGTCATTGATGACGATGTCGATTCGTTTACCTATGGGTGCGTCCATGGAGGAAGCGTTGTTGTTGGCGATCTTCTTCATGGACTACGTCTTCCCTTGCTAGTCCCGGTTGGAAAAGAGGAAGATAAGTAATCGTTCTTTGATGGAATCAGTGTTCTTTGTAGAGATAAGACGTTGTTCATCATCAATAGAAGATTCCGTTCTTCGTTGGAGATGTTATTTGTGGAAGAGCAATTTCATTCTAATTCTAAAAATCATCCCAATAGAATATATTCCATGCCAATAAAATAAAAGTCCCCCTCATCCCTTTAATGATTCCATTAAATTCAAATGAATTAAAAAGAATTAATCACACCACAAATTAATTAATAATGGCATTAATTAATTGTGTTGGCACAATTATGGTAAGGGAGTTGGAGAGGCTCCACTAAAATAAATGAGGGTTGTTGGCCAAAATAAATTAAAGGGGAGTTAAAGAGTTAATGTGGGTTCAAGGGAGTTTAAAGGGGAGGTGAAGAGTTTGCACTCGTGTGGGCCCAACCACATTATATCCTCCCATGGGAGGTTATGTGGGGTGGGCCCCACCACAAACCTCCCTTTGGAGGTTTTAACAACATTCCAATTAATTTAACCACATTTCAATTAAAAATGTCTTACCCACACACTTTTATTTAATCATTAATTTTTAATTAGAAACCCCAATTTTGAACTACTACTTCTAATAAAACGCGACTGTGGTAAAGGTCTCCTTAGGTGAATACTGGCATTGTGAGTTCATCATTGTCCTCAGATTTCAATTTCGAACACCGGATCAAAAGATATAAAAACCCTCATGTACATTTATTGAACGTACCTGAAAAGAACATCATAAATTGATTCCGGGCACACCGGGCCACGGAATGGGGTGCCGTTAAAAACTGCCGACATGTAATATTCTAAAGATTTTATGAAAAAAATTCCTTTAAATTTCCAATCCTTTACATTACCTCCACCTCAGGGATTTACGTCCCTATAATGCTACAACACACACTAGGGAAAAAATGGGGTTACTAAGAACACATCTAAGACTCCCGATCCAATGAGCTCTATTGGAGATTCATGTACTGCCAGCAAATGTGCACTAGAGGAATCGACCATCCTCGTAGGTCCCGCAAGAGTCGATCCTCAATCTCCACTGGAACCTCTATGAAAGTCGCCCCATCATTGATGTCCAGCTCTCCATGGTCGATGATGTGGGACGAGTTGTGTATGTATCTCCATAACTACGATACGTGGAAGATTTCGTGCACCCCGTGCGAATGAGGTGGAAGGTCCAGGCGGTAATCCACCTTGCCTAATATTCTGAGAACCTGGAATGGTCATTTGAATCGTAGAGTTATCTTGCCGCCTTGGAAAAATCTTCATAGACCTCTTTGAGGTGAGACCCATTGGAAGACGTGGTCACTATCCTCAAACTCTAGTGGTTTTTGTCTCCTATTAACATAGGACTTATGTTTTCTCTCTGTAGTCTTCATCCACTCCTAGATAATCTGCACCTTCTCTATCGTAGCTGGAAATATCTCTAGTCCTACAAGTGCTTACTCCCCAAGTTCAGTCCAACATAGAGGTGATCTGCACGGTCTGTCGTATAGTGCCTCATAAGGGGCCATCCCGATGGTGGAGTGCTAGCTGTTGTTGTACTCAAACTTCACCAAGGTTAAGTGATTCTCCCAACTATGACCAAAGTCGACGACACATGCATGAAGCTTGTCCTCGAGAATCTGAATGGTCCTCTTAGTCTGACAATCTTTCTAAAGATGGAAGGCAGTGCTCAAGAGAAGCTGCATCCCAAAAGCCTTTTGTAACCCCTTCCAAATTTGGGAAGTGAAATGAGCCTCTTGATTGGAGACGATAGTTGATGGAACACCATGAACCAGTACGATATTTTGAACGTAGAGGAATCCCATGATCTCTACTGAGCGCTACTCTCTGATCGGTAGGAAGTGGGCTAACATGGTGAGTCGGTCGACAATCACCCAGATAGAGTCCTTCCCTCTATTTGTACATGGACGTCCCATCACTAAATTCTTGGATATCCCATCCCACTTCCACTCTGGGACCTCTAAGGTATGAACCATGCCTTATGGAACCTGGTGCTTAAGCATTACTTGCTGACAAGTGAGGTATCACGAGACAATATCTACGACTACTTTCTTCATACCAAGCCACCCAGGATGTCGTCTAAGGTCGCGATACATCTTCGCCACTCCTGGATGTACCACTAGAGGGAAAGTGTGGAACTACCACAACACCTCCTCCTATAGTGAAACTGGTAACATGGTATTTCCTCTGAAGTTGATGATGTGCTCCCCACCTTCAGAAAACCCATCAGGTGCCTGCCCTGAGGATATTTGATCATGTCTCATCTCAAAGTCAACATCCACACATTGTACCTCTCTTACTTGCTGAAGAATTGGATGAGTGACTGTGAGAGACTGTAGAAAGTCTGCCCCAACTCTATCCACAAATGATATCTGCAACACGACCAGCTACTCCATCGACTCTCTTAGAAACGGAATGCCCGATCTCCTACTGATAACATCTTCTACAAAGTTCCCCTTCCCATGAGTATAGACTATCTTGAATTCATAGTTTTGGAGGAACTCGAGCCATCTCCACAGTCTTAGGTTCAGGTTCTTCTGTGAGAAGATGTACCTGAGACTCTGGTGGTCATAGTAGACTGTAAAACACTCACCCATTAGATAGCGCCACTAGATCATCAAGGCGAAGACCACTGCTGCTAACTCCATGTCATGGGTAGTGTAGTTCTGCTCATGCTTTCTCAACTGCCACGAACCATATGCGATAACTGCTCGATCTTGCATCAGGAGACACCCAAATTTGGTCCCTAATGCATCACAATAAACTACAAAACCAATGATCTCCTCCGGTAGCCACAAGTTGGGCGCACGTATTCAACCTCTGCCTTAGCTCTTGAAAGATCTGATAGAATCTATCTGACCATAAGAAAGGGTTTCCCCTTCCTCATCAAACCTGATAGTGGTGCTGCAAATCTACAGAAGTCTAGCACAAAGGTATGTCTGGACGACTCCTGAGTGATTGACTGTAACCTCTTATGCATGATTCCATCCTGTGATATCTGGGTTTTCCTTTTCACTGACCAAGGTAAATCCCATCTCAACGTTATAGATAAACCAAAATCTTTTTTCCTAATACATTCCATATGTGTATGAACTGTGGTTTCCAAGTCCATACCAAAACTAATGTCATAAGGCCTCGACGCTGCCACCAAGAGGTTCCAACTGAAAATCTCACCTAAAGGGTCAGTTCACACCATCCTTTTATGTTTGATTATCAAGTCTCCACCCAAAGGTATCTCCAGACGTGAGGGCCAAGTCAATGTCTTAACTAGAAACTCTAGGTCTGGGACAAGATTTGTGGAGGAAATAAATGATTGGTACCTATGTCTATTGATACGACATCTTGTAGTAGACACAGACTGTACCTCAAACCAATAATATTGCCCTTTGGTCACACTTTTTGACTGCATTCAGCTATTCACTCTCCCTTCCCTCTAGCTCCCTGAGCCTAGCGGGGGCTACAAAGGTGGGTGGTTGTAACATGTCGAAATGTTCACCACCTCTTACTGCTGTCATAGTTCTGCTTCCACGTCTGCTTCCCTACATATTCATCTTTCCTTAACACTTCCTCTTCCTGAAACATCTCACATGCCCAGGTCTCTAATAATGATGCCAGTTTCATGCTTTTTAACTGCTAACATTCACTCCCTGTATTTTCTCATCCAATGAACTTTCTGCCACAATGGTTCTCTCTAGCACCCTAAAATAAGTAGAAATGCATAGAGGAAAGAGTGATGTATTAGATATCCTTAAACACACCTCACTCATAGGTCCGATCTATAAATCACTGATCAAATCATATTCATCGAGTACCAGGAATGATCAGTATTCCTCGACGAATACTCAGCTACTGACATGTCATCTGGCTGAAGATGTATAAGAACTAGAAAAACTCTCATCCACCTCCTCAAGCCTGTCCTCAGCCTCCTTTGGGTTTGGATCGCCTCAAAACATGAGGGATATTTGGTTCTGAAATGCTTTTAAGGAACTAATCCTATAATTTTCCTCTACCGGTACCGCTAGTTGTGTCTGCTGACCAACGGGTAGTGATATAGTTGGCATACTACCCGAAGGTAACATCTCAGAAAACCATCCACACACAAAAACATCATCATTATGCGGACCATCCTAATGGTCACTCAATGAAAAAAATTATTAGTTAAGATCAAAATCTCCTCTAATAGTGTCTCATCTAGGCGGAAAACACCAGTAATCACCTCCATCCAGTCCTGTACAGCCTGGAAATTTTTCTCGCCATGAATCCTCAAAGGCGTCTGCCATTGGAACTGGTGCGACACGCTTAGTCAGCGTGCATCGTCCGCTAGTGTGTCAAGGAGTATCTACTACCCTACGGGTGGTAATACTGCTGGTACACCACCCGATGGTGCTAGTATAAAAAGAGGGCCCTAAAACGGAGCCTCGTCTCTCGGTGGCTGTCATCGTGTACTCTCTTTGAATCCCATGATGGCTGTCTACGCATCAGTATCCAGATAAAGAAAAGGTGCGCCATAATCAAAACTATATACCCGGTGAGATGACACAAAGTAATCACAATGAAAATTTTTCCGAAGGAAACACACATGAAATCAGTGTTTTCGTGCACTGAGTCAGAAATCAGAGGTCAGGGACCTGGTGTACGGATACGTCGCCCGCCGCACCAACACTGGACTCCCTAGACTGAAATCCATACTCAATACCTTTAACACTATTTCTTCAAAGAAAAAATGATTATAGTCATCATAACTGTTGTAGAACCAACACCTCTAATACCAATTTTTCATGACTTGTCCTCGGGGCCCGTGTCGTGACTACCCCCAGTCTGCCTTCCATAGGCCAGGGGCTGGCAACTAGCACCAAAGGGGTGAAACTCTAATCCGGGAAGTAATTGTCATTATTTAAGTAAAAAAAAACAATAGATCACGTAATAAAAAGTAAACACTAAGTAGAATAGAATAAAAAAGAGTGTGATGGAAAGTAAATGGGCCAATATACAAACCCAACTGAACAAAAAGTACAAGTAAAAAGGGACAAATAGCTGAAAGAAAAGAGCAGCTCCTAGATCATCCATTGGGATTCCTACCTAAAGGGTAGGTACTGATGGCCACCTCAGCACTCACGTCCTTCAGTCTCTTCCGTGTGCCGACTCATCGCAAGGTCTACCTCCATGTAACATCCAGTCGTGGCGCTCTCATCCTCCGTCAGCGTTGTCCATCGTCTGCTTCCAATACAACGTGTTGTGGGCATAGCCTGTGCAGGGGTGAGTATAACGATACTCAGTAGGGACCATATGACCCACATGTTCTCACAATATCCATGAAGGATAACAAAAATAATAAAGATACAATAACGAAGTATCAACCAACCATATTTGTAATATGCCCATACATATACCAATGTTACCAAAATCATCCTGGCTCCAACTCTCTAGCCCAGTCGCAAAGCAGCCCACATTAGAAGTAAAGTCAATCACCACGATGATAATAGTTGAAAGACATGACTCAGCTCACACAGGTATGACAAAATATTAGAGAAATATATATGATTAGATGTAGCCACTGGATCATCTAAGTTGTCGGACCCACATAGGATACAAGACTAGATAAGCTGTCGGACCCACACAGGATACATACCAGCTATATCGTCTAAGTTGTTGGACCCACACATGATATAGGCCATATATCTATTCTAAGCTGTTAGACCCACATAGGATACATAACAGTTATTATAGAGTAATGGAGATGATCAGATGTAGTCACTAGTTCATCTAAGTTGTCAGAACGACACATGATACGGAACCAACTACTCTATCAGAACTGTCGAACCCACATAGGATTCCAGTACAGTTGTCATCGTCGTCGAAGCGACAGAGGATTCCTATATGGTAGTAATCGTCGCAGATGTGTCCAGCTCTAGGGTTTCCGCACATAGCACGGTCGACTCCAGGAGGGTCCACTCCTCGAGAAAAGAGGTTGTTACCTCAACTATCATGACATCTTGAGTTGATGTATCCCGATGTTCCTTCAATCATATTCCCGGTCTAAGAGTTATTGGCTTTTCCATTCCACGGGCCCAGTTGGATTTACACTCTATCCAAACCTGGCCTTTTTCCTAAGCATTCAAAAACAAATTTGGAGTATCACAAAAGGACTGCTCCATCGCAAGGGTCCCAGTGCAGTAGACGACATGTCAATCAGACGCGCAATCTAGAAGTTATTCATGTTTATGAAAAACAGGCCCGACCTGTCAAGCCTAGTGGGCCCACAGGTTTTCCTTAACTTGTTTGGCTAGTCCAACCCACCTGGTGGGTTGGCCCAGCCCGACCCGGTTTGGCGGGTCTGACCCGGCTGGGAGGTCGGCCCAGCTCGGTGGGGAACGACCCAGCCATGGACCCGGCCCCCGGAGCGGGCCGGTCTTGCTCGCACTGCGGTGCAGAGCGGCGCCGCCTCTCCCTGCATAGCCGCCCAAAACCGACCGGGTTTGTCCGGCATGAATAGCCTACACATTGGGCTTCTTTTACTCCCACGTGTTGCCAAGTGGCATCATGGGTCTTCATCCCGGCTGGTAGGCGGCTGACCGGTTGGCCAGCAAGCGGCCCGCGGTGGTGGGCCGCGGTCCCGCCACCGCGCGGTGCTTATAATCCCCACGATTCATTTTCCCGGCCAACCGCACCCGGCCGGTTCGCTCAGCCCATGGGCCCTGCAGTTGCAAGCCTCATCTTTTCTGTGCGGCACATGTTGGTGCCGTGGTCCAGCATCCTGGCCGTTTCTTCAGCCCGAGCAGCCCATGGATGCGGGCTGCTGTTTTCCTCCACGCGGCCGGCACACGGCCACCGCTTCTGTCGTCGTCGCCTCTTCCGACCGCCACAGCCTGCATGGCTGCGAGCTCCTTCATCTGGCACAGTGTTACGACATCGCTCCCTACGAGCTCCACTTCCATTGTCAACACAATCACGAATCAATAGAGGGTCTTCGGGCCGTGTTCATTCGGCCCATACCCTCAACTATAGGTGATCTCAAAAGGCCAAAGGCAAACCAATGCATACATCAAGAACAAGGATATAGTTTTATTCATTTAAAATTATACAAAACCCCCTACCTCGATTCGAATATCGTTCATTTACAACGGCGTCGATTCGTTGACGTCGGGGTGCTTCCGTGGAGGAAGCGTCGTTGTAGGCGACGATCTTCGCGGACGACATCTTCCCTTGCTAGTCCCGGTTGGAAAGGAGGAAGACACATTGTCGTTCATGGGTGGAATCAGCGTTCTTCATCGAGAGAAGACAACGTTTTTCATTGGATATCTTCTTTTGTGGAAGAACACTTTCTTTCTAAATCTCCAAAGCATCCAAATAGAATATTTTCCAAGCCAATAAATTAAAAGGCTCCCTCATCCCTTTAATAATTCCACGCAATTCAAATGAATTCAAAATAATTCACCATAACAAAAATTAATTAATTATGTAATTAATTAATTGTGTTACCACAATTAAGGGAAGGAAGGTGGAGAGGCTCCAGCAAAATAAATGAGGGGTGTTGGACTTAATAAATTAAAGGAGAGTTATAGAGTTAAAGGGGGTTCTGGGGTGTTTAAAGGGGAGGTGAAGAGTTTGAACTCGTGTGGGCCCCACCACATTATATCCTCTCATGGGAGGTTATGTGGGGTGGGAACCACCACCGACCTCCCTTTGGAGGTTTTAACTAGCATCTAATTACTTTAACAACCTTTCAAATAAAAATGTGTGACACATACATTTTTATTTAATCATTAATATTTAATTAGACACCCCAATTTTTTACTACCACTTCCGATAAAATGCAACTATGTTAAAGGTCTCCTTTGGCAAATACTGGTACTACAAGTTCATCAGTGTCCTCAGATTTCAATTCTGAGCAACGGTTCAAAAGATAGAAAAACTTGCACATACGTTCACTGAACGTACCCAAACAAAACTTCAAAAATTGATTACGGGCACATCAGCCCTCGGAATCAGGCACCATAAAAAATAGCAGACTCGTAAAATTCCAATAAATTTAAAAACAATTCATTGAAATTTACGTGTCATTACAATAATATTTGTTTGAAATTTAATTTTTTTCCTTTCTATGTCCTTAATTTTTATAAAATATGATATTATAAAAGGAAATGGATATTTTCACTATGAATATTTATATATTCAATGTATTCACATTTTATAATTTGGATATTGTTCTTTGGAATTTTATATAATGATAGTTGGATATATGATAAACATATGACATGTGGTTATGTGATTAAACATGGTCAATTTTTAGGCTCAATAATCATAATTCCACCTGATCTCATCCATGTATCTACTCTCCCATAAATATAGTGATTTATTTGAAAAATGACATTAGAAACAAAAACATAGAATAGAACACCATGGAATGTAAAACATTACTCTAATGAAAATCAATCAAATCATTTTAATGTAAATAGTACTCTTTATTAGAAAAATAAGTAATATTTTAAAAAGGATATATAACATATGTACTGGAAATAAATATATTTTCGTGAATGATAATTAGATAACATATGTTATATAATTACATTAATTGATACATAATTTAAAATTTCATCCCTGAAAAAGGGAGTAACTAATTTGGTCATCCTCTATCATTGGAGAAACCAATGCTTTAGACTATGTAACATAACCACCCATCCTTGGATTATCACAAAAACACCCATCATTGAATTCTCATAGAACAACCCATCATTTATTTATCATTTAATTAAAAATAAATTTTTTCACATAAAAAAAAGAAATTATAATAATTACCAAGAACCATATCAAAATTATAAAACATGAAGATTTTCAATATATAAATATTTATAAGGAAAATAATTCATTCCTTTTTAAATATCATATTTTACAAATAATTCTAAACGTACTAATGAAATAATATATATTAAAATTAACATTTAATATTGTAAATAGTGATTATAATAATTAATGAATCATTATAGTTTAAAATATTTATCTTCGTATATAAGCAAAAAAATAATCCATCATTTTTATCAGAAATGTAACAAAGAACCTCTTTTAAAAATTGACAAAAAGAATACAAGAAAAACATTATTTTAATATTATTACTTATTTATAAATTTATTTAATAAGACAACTACAATATAGAGAAAATAGGATTGGAAATAACTTCAAAATACACGGTCAAGGAAGAAAAAATGTGATTTATGGTTACATTAAATGGGTGGGTTTTAATAGAATGTCCCTTATAAATATCATATCATTTATATGGGTATTAATCAAATGAATCGAATAAATTATCCATAGTAAAACCATATAAAATGTGTGATAAAATATCATAATTTATTCAAATCCACTTTTCAAATATTATTAGCATAACATAACAATGATGTATAAGTTTTACCCAAAGAATAGAAATTGGGTAAATAAATTATTTACATTGCATTCATCATCCTTCAATTGTTTTCAATCCTCTCATATAATGATTTCATGAATCTTATTAACAATATGAAAAAACATATTAATATTTATAATAAATTAAGTCATTATTTTAAGTAGTATTACGAATCACTCATTATAAAAATGTAATTATTTTCTTAGTTTAAGGTGCGTATGTTTCATAGTTTAATGATTAATTTATCTGTGTATAAATAATATTGTTCCAATAAAATTTAATTAAAAATCCACAAATGGAATTAAATTTAAATAATAAAATTCATAATTTTTTAATTTTACATTGTATATTTTTTATGTTTTACCAAAATATGATTCGTCAGAGAAAATGTTAATGATAATTGTTTAGTATATTTTGTTGGTTTTTCCAAACATCATTATCCAGATTCAAATTATTCAATAAAATGTGTGTATATATTTTCAAGAACATGAAATTGGTTATTATATACCTCTTTAGATATTATATAACAATAATTATAGTAATATTATCATACATTAATGTGTTAATGGAAAACCTACATAAATATTATTCGTGGTGGTGATTAAAAGACATTGCATATATGATAGATTGATTACTTTGAATGAGATTAATTAATGAATGGATGGATATAATATATTACATTATTAACATAAAATTGTTGTATTTACATTATTTATTAATTATTTTGTTATGATGGATGAATGAGGTGGGGAGAAATTGAAGATGGATATAAATTAAGTGGTGGACATAGTGAAAATTTCTTCTTAAATATCACCTCTTTGATGAAAACTTTGGGACCATGGTTTTGGACATTTGGTGAGGCTAAAACCACGAGTACATTTATATAGCGAGTTGTGTAGGTATAGAAATATAATATAGTATTATAATTTTTGTGAGTATAAATAGGGTGTTGAGGGTTGATATTTATACATGAGGAAAACCGTGGTTAATTGATTAAAATAATGATAAGTTTATATTAAAAGACACCCACATTGTGGTGGAAATATTTTCCATGAATTTAATTATTAATTAATATTTTTGGTCTTTTTAGGTGTAAGAAATACCTCAACCAAACATCATACATTATAATTTTTAGGTATGTTAATCCTTTACAATATAACATTAACCATTGTCACTTTTTTTTACTGCGATAAATAATTTTTTTTACATTGATATATATATTATGATGAAAAATTAAAAATAACTTTAACAATTATATTTTACAATGGTTTCTAAATATGGAGTTCTTTTTAAAAAATAAAATTCACAAAATTAGAATATTTATATTTATAAATAATCCAATATACAGATAAATAAATAATATTTAAAAAGTAAAAATTTCAAATGTTTGTAATAATTTTATATCAAATTTAATTGTAAAATTTATTACAATGGCCTAAATATGAGTTATTTTTTTAATTAAATAATTATACGTAAAATAAATATTATAATGTTCATTAACTATATATATTATTTTTTATGGAAAATAATTTTTTAATTATTATTCGGATTTTTCACATTCATCAAAAAGTGAGACTTGTTAGAAAAATGTAAAAATAAATATTATGATAATTTTGGTATAATTTATTAAAAATGATATATATTTTATAATATAACAACTATAGAACTATTAAAATTTATATTTAAAAGGGTTTGACATTCAAAAAATTAAAATTTAATTAATTCATGTCCCTAGTAGTGAGTAATATAAGTTATTAAGAAAAAAATATTATTATTGGAATAGAAATAGTATTAATAAAAACAAATAATTTATATTGAATTTGTTTGAAATTTAATTTATAAATAATATGTAACAAATGAATCCATTATATAAAAATATGGGTACTTTATTTTATAAATTTAATTAATCACATCCATTTTCACAATTATACATTCCTAGTGATAACTCTCCTAGTTAAATAATAATGTTTTTTCATTTATTATTAATGATGCAGAGTGTATTGTAATTTATCAAGAATAGTGTTTCCATTTCAAATATTTCATTGTTTCATTCTCTCCCCACCCCACCTTAATAAATTATTGTCTCAGAATTTGAACTTGGTATTGAAATAATTGTATTTTTCATTACAAAATATAGTTTTATAAATCCGAAATTAAAAAAAATCTAATTAAATTCCACCTTAAAGTAAATATAGGTAAGTATGAAGCGTTGTACAAGATAATTAATTCATAAATAGTGAAGATATGAATTTTTTTGATAATAGAAATTCATAAATATAGAACAACCATATTTCATGTATTGTAGTACAATTTATTCCTTCATAAAATATAAAACAATAATATATATAGATATGAATGGAAATTGAACACGAAGATTCATAGTGGCTAGTGGAAAAATATCTAATTCCACTTCATAAACACTATACTCGATGAGCTTGGTGATTTTTAAAAAAAACATACCCTTTTCTAGGGATCTTTATTGAGTAAATGAAGACATCAGAAAATATAATATTACAATATATTTAAACCATGAACCCCCTTTAGAATACCAATCTATGGTCTTAACTACACACTTTCAATGATTTTGAACATATTGAAATATAGAGAAATATTGAGATGTAGAGTTGAAGCACATTGTTGTGAGATGTAATTTAACTGAGATTAATAATATCACTGAGAAAATTATAGAACTCAAAGTCGGTAAGGATAATAGTTAGTGTAGCATATAGAACCGATATGTGGATCATGATTGTCTCATATATATACATGGATTCATCGATTTTCATTTTTGTGATGTTCATAATGAAATCAACTAGCATGGTTCTGTAGCTTCCATTCATGTATTATGTAGTATCTAACTGATCCTTTTATATGTTAGTTTTATATGAGTGTTAAATAACATTAATGTTATAGAGATATTATATATTGATCTTAATGAGAATATTCATTAAGGATATAAAACAAAAGATTATATATAAATAAATTGATATTTGGATAGTGGTGACATATATATTCTTACATTTCATATTAGTGTATTCATGAATTTATTGTGAAAAATAATATTTCCATCAATAGATTAAAACATTTTGATATTCTTTAAAAAATTCATAAAACTTATACAAAAATTAGTTTTATAATCGTAAAATTACTCAATACTAAATATATATAAAATATGAATTGAAATGATGCTCATCGAAAAATAGATTATCATAAGAGAAATGGGATCTTCCTTAAAAGATAACATATTTTAAATATATCTAAAGATGATACTATAGTATAAGATAATGTAATACAATGATATGATGAAGAACATATTCTGATTCATCAGATATTAAAAATAATTTCTATTGGAGAAAGTCTTCTTTTATTTTCCCTAAGACTAATAGAACAATTTTGGGATACATAGTCAATCTTCAAAAGTTAATGTCTTACATGGTGGATTCATTTTCCAAAAAACTAATGATGTAATCAAATTTAAATAAGATAAATGGCATCATATCATAATATAGACTCTATAATAGATTGAGTAAGATAAATATATAATGAAATACTTAAGAAAAATCTCTTATAATAAAATTAAGGATTTTATGAATCATCAAAAACATAAAACCATAAATTTTAGTAACAATATATTCCATAAAACAACATCCCCCACTTCTGATCACAATAACCATGAGAAATGAAAATTTTATAATGGGTGATAACATTTCATCAAGGATCTGTTTCCTGTAGTTTTCTTATAAAAATATATTGTGTTTTTCTTTACTCAATTTTTCAATAAATAGGGATTTTTTAATTTGATTTTAATTTATTTCAAAATAGAGAATATGATTTCGTATTTTTCTTTTCTTCTCCTCCAATTATTTTTATAAAAAAATATGTTCAATAAGGAAAATAAATTATATTTTACAAAAATAAATGTATAAAACATAACAAAATTTTTGATAAATAGAATTTGGGAGTAAATAATGAATCATTAAACCAGTATATCATAAGACAATTGTATATAAATGCATTAAAATTCAATAATAAAATATTATTTTTTAATAAAAACATTCTATAAATATTATTAATGCTATTAAATACTCATACCAATAAATATTTATTTTAAAAATGATAAAGCATTGAGATAATTAAAAAATTTAAAGTAGACATATTGATATTTTTTATAGACTTAAAATTGTCATATTATAATATTTTTTTACTACACAACCACTATGATAACATTAAAATATCATAAATGGTATGATTTTATCACATAAATGACATGAAATTACTTTTTTCTCAAGGATAGTTGATAGAATGTTGTTGATTAAGATGTAATGAAGATGATTTTAGGGGAGAAATAGCTTTCATGGAAACATCATAGCCCAATGTCATTATAGATTCTCCAATAGCAAGATTATCTCTCGGGGAAAACTTCATTTGGGTAAACTAGATGTTATGGACATATTTATCTGATTTTACCAAATCAAGTTTATCTTCATCTGTAAAGGGACAATAGAAGGATTACTCATGTAAGGGTAATTATATTTCCTTACAAAACCCTAAATTTTCACATTAAGGAATTAGTAATGTATCTAAAATAAAATTAAATAATTAAGAGGTGGATAAGTGGTTGATAAAATATTATATATATATTCTCCATCAAGAAATTTTAAATTATTAATTTCAAAATGCATTAATCTTTTTTATATATTATTAATGAAATAATATGGATGGATTTTGAAATCGTTCCAGAAGTGGCTGAGGTAAATTATAAATTATGTTATGTAAATATCATTTCATTTAACAAATTTATTTTAGGTTTCTTAACACTAGATAATTATTATCTATAAAATATATAATGGAATAAATTACATTTTCTTTTAAAAGATGTAGTTTATATGAAGATTATTTTAATGAATTATCTTCTACCTCATCACTGTAAGAGAAATTTTGATTGAGGTTGTTTTCCACTAATTACTATAACTAGTCAAATTTATTTCTAATATTCCCATAATATTTTTAGAAATTAAAATCCAAAATTTTTATAAATGTGATGATGAAATTAGAATCCATATTAAAGTGAAGTGAATTTATATGGGCTTCTGGATGGTTTTGGTTGTTCATAGACTCAATTATGTTTGGAGACCCTCAAAAAAATTCATAAATTATCATGTCTTGTTCAACCAAATATATCATAGTGATATAATTTTCTATCAATTTTTAACATGAATTTGTAGAAAGGAATAAATATGAGGGGTAATCTCATAGTAGTTAGTTTTTTATTAACGGAATACCAATATGAACTCTTCACCATAGTGTAATACTTTATTCATCCTCATGAACTTCTATAAAAATAGTTTTATGATATGAATCTCCTCTCATCGCATCAATTTCATTCAAACCTGAATTCTCCAAATGATTCAAAGAAGGTAATTCTATGTGAAATGTGGGAATGGTTGTCAATTCATTTAATGAAAAAACCTAATGAATACCACATCCCTTTAATACACATACATTAATTTTTGTTCACTGATGACAACATTTTAAATCCTTCTCATAAAAAATAAGATTATGACTTTGAATAATAATTATTATGATATTTCTATATGGGATTATGTTTAGATACATGTTTTGGGAAATGAATATATACGATAGAATATTTCATTCTAAATTTACAAGATTTTCTAACGTGAAAAACTAAATAAATTATATATCTTGATCAACACATTTTTCAAACTCACCATTTTTTGATAACTTCTAAACTGATTCAATTTCATTAGAATATTTGAACAAACCTAAAAATTCAATAAATTATTCTTCTCAATGGAAGAGGATTCAAAGAGAGAATTCATGATTTTCATATGGGTAACACTAACAATTATAGATCATGTTGTTCCTATGAAATGCTAATCATTGAAGTGCACATATCAGTGTGAATCACAAAGAGGGGGAGGAGTTAATTAGTGATACATTTTAATATTTTTTACTAATTTATTAAATTAAATTAATCCTATATGGATGGTTAAATCCTCAATCCACTCTTCATGTGTCTCTCATCATTACCAAATTTATGCTGAAAATATAAATGCACTAAACACAACGATTTACAAGGTTCAGTTCAAAGAGATTCTCCTTACTCTGTATGTTATTTTCCCCAACAAAGTTTATTTAATATAATCTCTGTATCAGTTAAAATGGTCAATACAATGTTCCATTGTATCTATCCTGAGTCCCATAAGATGTTTTTTATACTGCTTCCCAGAGTGTAACCAAAGTCCCACTGTCCTGCTCTTAAGTCACATTGAAGTCTTCTTCTCCTCCCTGAATCACACATGGTTCCTCTAGCTATTGTGTTACATTAGAAAATTACATAATTTAATTATATTGATTCATTATAGATTGATATTATTATTTTCCCAAACTACCCTGCTAAATGACATGTGCCTTTATATCTCATTAGGAATCTTTGACATCCTTTGGTATGGTTTGTTGTCCTTGATCAATAACTCGAATAATTAATCTTATCAGTCCTCAGTTTCAAAAATCTCTTACCATTATTGTTTCTTCTAATATAGACATGATCTCAATAATGTGTGTGAAAATGTTGGAAACAAATTCATTAGAAATATAATATGAACGATTGATATTTCACAATATTACTATTTTCTCTTTACTTGAATCCTTGAATATTGTCAACTCAATTATCAGTTCTTATTTTAACTCTTCTGGATTTGGTATCAATGCTCATTATCATCATTCATGGATTGAATTATATTTGATAACTATTGTTTTTAATATTTCAATTAATTCTAAATCACACATTTCTTCATGAATGATTTAATTAATGGATAACATGTATTTTTCCCACTAGAGAATACACTATTTTATTTTAGTTTCAATGAGTGTGTCTCATTATTTTTCACATGAACTTTATATCATCTATTCATCATTCAATATTAATACACACACAATTCCTTCTTCTTTTGATATTTATACACTCATAATTATTGTTTATTTTAGAAGAAATGTGATTTATTCATGTGCATTCACTTTTTTCTATGTTCAAGTCATTTCATTGTTTTTCTCAATGACAACAGAATCCCACAATGAAATGATGATTTGAATGCACCAGAACCCTTAAAAAATTATTATATATTATGATTTAATGGGTAATAATTTGTTAAAAAATCATTATATAATTTATTATAAATATTAATATCATTATATAATTATTTAATAACATTTCACAAACCATTATACATGATGATGGAATAAGGTTGAAGGAAGTCAACTATGAGGTACTCGAAATTTAATCCCAATCTCCATTCATTGGGTTAAACATCAACACCCTTGATAATTTATTTCGATGATTATTCATGAAATGGATATTTACATTACATATATTTTATAACAAAAATTATTTTATTATGATTTACTGTGAAAATATATAAATAATTCCTTTTATATATGCTCTATTGAAATATATGAAATTTTTAAGTGGCCTCGTTTTAAAAATACTCATATAATTTTCTTTTAAAAGATTATGTTCTTATTAAATATACATAAAAATCATAGTTTTATGATTATGTGTCCCATTAATATTTGAAATATTACCTCATGGTTTATATTGTAACATTCAAAAATTATATTTTCCATTTTATGTTGATATTTATTGAAAATTGTTGTTTTTAAAATGAAAAGTTCATTTTAAGAAAGTATTATTTATGAAAGAATTATTAATGATTTATGTTTAGGTTCTAGTTCATTAAAAATTATTATAGTTATATTTAGTTAAATGATTATCAAATTATGGGTGGTTACATGATGTAAAAGCTGGTGGGTTCTATTATATTCTAAGGAATGGTGGTTACGTGGAAAAACCCTAATTCATTGGGTACACCAGAGTTGCAGGATGGCCATATTTTTTTTAATATATTTGAATGAGTGGTTTAGAAAAATATTTTCCAAATTACTAAATTATAATTTATATTCTTAATAAACGTTTTTATAAAAATTGGATTTATTTCAAAATGTAATATATTGAGTATTATGAAAATATTATTCTATTTTCTGAATAAATATTCATGTTATTATGAAAACGTTTTTATGGATTTTTAATGATATATTTTTTCCATTTATTTATTTTACTCACTAATATTTAGTTCTAATATAAATTTAATTTTTTCACATCACTTAACGAATAATTTATTCAAGGATTAGAACATGAAAAAAACTGTAATGAATTAACATGAAGAGAATACATGTTTTCTAATTTAAATGTTATAGTTATAACCAACTGTTGGAATAGAATAAATTAATGATACTAACCAAATTAATAAATTTTATTGTATTAATGTTCATATTAATAAATTATTGGATTGAAAATAACTATATATGAAAATAAAAATCAATTTAATTGAAAGTTTGTGTTTTTATTAAAAAAGTATTTTTATGTGCAGAATGTAAATAAGTCATAATAAGTGAATTAATCTCTATAATGAAAATATATTAATTCTTTTTATATATTATTATTTCAATGAAATGTTTTTAAATTCATTATATATGGTGGATATGCCTAATATAAGTATAAATCCAATTTTATACATAAAAAGTAATATCTTTCTAAAGTCATTTTATGCCTTTTATTGTATAGAATGTTTTAAATATAAATCTTGATTCTTCTTTTAGTTTTACTTGAAAATATAAATATTATTTTTAAATAATACATTTCTTATTCATATGATGAACTTTCATTTTTTCGTAAAACTTTTATTTAATGATGAATAGTGAAAATATTTCATTTCATTTGAAACCTTCATTTTTATCTATTTTATTTTTATAGTTAAATTATATTTTAAATAGTTTTTAATGTATATTTATATTATTTATACAACTTTAAATCTAATTTATTTTATTATAATCAATTTTAATCTTATTTCATATATAAAAAAGTAAATTAAATCTTTTATATTTTCACATAAAAAACCCACATTTTAGTTTTTTTTATGAGATTAATTTCAAATTTTATTTTAATATATTTTAAATTAATTTAAAAAATTTCTTCCAAATTGGAAATAATATATACTACATTATTTTGTAAGGTTATTTTATTTTTTATCCATAAAACTAGAACCATGTTATAAAAATTATTTTATACATTATAGGTTATATAATGAAACGAGTTAATGGTAAATGGTAAATGTTTAAACTACCTATAAAATTCAAATCTTAAAAGGTAGTTGAAGTATTTAAAAAACATAAAAATACTACGAAATATTTATTATCAATTTAATTTGATTAACTAAATTACACATCAATGTATTTATATATAATAATAAAATATTAATTATAAAATCATTTTAACCAAAAGGTAATATAATTTTTTTTAAAAAATCATTCATTTTTCTAGACAAAAAGATATTATTTAATGCATAGTTTTCATGGACAATAACTAGATGGGTATTTTCAATTCCATTATATCAGACACTGAGATTTTGTTCTTATCCCATGTTTTAAAATGTTTTAATGGGTTGTTGAGTTATCTCTCGACCATAAAATTCCATCACAAAATTAATTGACAATATAATTCTATGAATTAAAACCACTACAATTTGGTTGGCTTTAAATTTAACATATTCATTATTGAATCACATAATCCCACCTATCCTCATTATAAATAGAACACTTTGGAAACCAAATACTACCCATAGGCCTTTATTGTTCTAAAATATCTACCTCAAACACTCCTACTAAATGTAACCACATAAATTTTTTGTTTTTCACAACAAGATATCAAATTGAAGGTCTCTAACGGTCTCTCATGGTGGTGATACTAAATAAGTAATTTTTTTAATAAAACACACTAAATTTTTTTATTCTACATTCACCAATCCTCTATCATCAATTATGGAATAATAACTGAGTAGTCATGTAAATAATGAGATTTTATGTCTTATGGTAATATCATTTTTCGCCCAATTTTATAAGAAACATTTATTGAATGAAATTAAACTATTTTTTCAACTCATACTAACTAATCACCTCCATGAATAATGTTTTTGTTCGTTTTTTATTTTCCCCCCCATGGATGTACAAAATAGTACTACTATTTTTAAATAACATTTAAATACATATATTATAACCAAATTATTCTTATATATCTAATATATAATAATTATTGTAAATAAAACATAACGAGTTCTGATGTTTGTAAGACCAACCAAAATAAACTAGACATTTTATTATTATCATATTATATAATGTGTCATCCAAATCTATGAAAAAAATTGATACATAGGTAAATTTATACATATGTAAGATAATTAAATATATTTAATTAATCTGATGGAGTTCTAATTATAATTTACAAGAAAATCCATAAATATTAAAAAATTAATTGATCATGAAAACATGAGGAATATACACCCAAAAAAATGAAAATAATGAAATGTTATAAAATATTGGAACATAAGATGTAATATAATCATTATATAACATATTTAAAATTTTAATATATTTACTAAATTAGTTAATAAAATTACTAAAATCATTATAAAAGAGCCTAATGTGTGAAAACATCACGGTAAGCATGTTGTAAGGTATTTCATAACCCATTTTCAATTCAATGGGTTTAATAGGTACATACAAATTATGTCGTCCAGATATAATTTTTGAAGTGATATATGAATATCTTAAATTTAATTTACAGCTTTTTCATCTAGTTTCATAGTGTATAAGAAAAATATATTTAATTTTAAATTCCCAATTACATGATATAATAATTAAAATGGACATTCATTTTAAAACTATCATTTAATGTCACCCAAAAAAATCCTATATTCCATGCACATATTATATAAAATTATTACCAAAAACTATTCTAATATTCACATCATATTTTTATTGTAATGGAATAGACCATCCTAGTCAATTACATTGCCAAAATTCTATGTGTTGGGGTGTCTTGGACTCATCAATCAGCCCCACCCATCAGCTCTATAGATCAGCACCACCCATCAGCTTCATAGATCAGCTCCACTGATCACCTTCACTGATTATCTCTACAGATGATCTTCACTGATCGGCTCCATAGATCAGCTTCACTGATCAGCTTCACATATCAGCTTCACTGATCAGCTTCATAGATCAGCATCACAGATTAGTTTCACAAAACAGTATCACCAAATTGGTTTCACAGTTTGGTTCCACAGATCAGTTTCACCAAATCAGTTTCACAGATCGGTTTCACCAAAGCTGTTTTATAGATCGGTTTCAGCAAACATGTTTCACATATCGGTTTCACCAAATCGGTTTCATATACTAGGTTCATGAAATTGGTTTTATAGTTCGGTTTCACATATCGGTTTCACCAAATCGGTTCTACATATCATTTTCACAAAATCTGTTTCACATTTCAGTTTTAGTAAATCTGTTTCACAGATCAGTTTCACCAAATCGGTTTCAGAGATCAGTTTCACCAAATCGGTTTCACTGATCGGTTTCACCAAATCAGTTTCATAGATCGGTTTCAAAAAATTAGATTCATAGATCGGTTTCACTGATCTGCTTCACAGGATCATCTTCACAGGATCAACTTAAAATGATCAGCTTCACAAGATTAACTTCCTAGGATCACCTTATCCCTATTAGATTCATGGGATCAGCTTCACCAGATTATCTCCACCAATTGGTTTCAACTATCAGTCTCACCCATCAGCCACAGAGGGGTGTCAGGGTTTTTCCTTCCCCAGTTTTTCCCGTAACGCTTCTTTATGTCTTTAAACCTTTTAATTGTTGTTCAAATCAGTTTTTAGTGCCATAAACAAGGTTTTAAATTCCCTAGGATTGGGGAGACCCTAAATGGACTAGATTTCCTCTCTTAAATGTATTCCTCTAATGCAAAAATGTTTTGGCCACCCCTCCAATAATAATTATTAAATAAACAATTAATTACATTTTGTGTAATCGTCTAACTGTGAGGTAAAACCATGATCCACGTTTACAGCCTCTCAAGATCCTCATATCCTGTAATTCTCAGTTATCACCATTTTCTCACATGGGAATTATTTCTTCCCACCTGGTCTCTTTTCGTTCTATTCCTTGGTGTGTTTGGAGTCCCCCTTCCCGAGGTGAGTGGTGCACCTGTGCTGGAGCCTTTCCTTCTCATTCTTACAGTCTTCCAAGTTCCTCCCCTGTAAGTCATGCTTCCCTAGTTTTTAGTACCTGGGGAAAAATGTAGATTTGATCATTCAAGTTGGGATTTTTCTTTGTCTCTCCTTTTTGTGTATCATGCAGGGTGGGTATGCTATTGTTTCTATGTGGATGGATAAAACCAAACCATAATGATGATAATAAACAGAATTTTAAATAATGAAGGGGGTGTGATCAATGTTTCTGATGTACTCCTTATCCATTATTATGTTTTTGTGAATTTTAAGGGCTTATTCCAATTGAAAATCATGGACGTTGGTGGTCTTTTATTTTTCACTAATGAACCTCTATTTTCGAGATATTTATGTGATTAAATGAGTGTAACATGGAATCTAGTTAATCATGTAAACTCGGTTGAATAAATCGATGCCCAATGAATAAGAATACTTGTGTGATCACCCCGATTAACCAAACGGAAAGACAGAAGTGAATGAATGGCATAATAAAATTTGAAAAATCCCTTTCTCTGTACTGGTGATGTTGATGGTTGATGCTTGGGATGTGACATGGAAGGGTATGAGATCCTCTGTTGTGGTGCAGTTGTTGGCTTTTGGATCTGAGGCCCTGTGGGGCTATATGGTGGGGCTTGGTTTGGTTCTAATACATTGAGGGATCTCACGGATCCTGTTTTTTGTTGGTACATTACAAGAGAACTGGGTGTGAATGCTTAATTTGTTATTGGCTGTTTTTCCTATAAATGGATTGTGGTTATGCCTCTTAGATGCCCAGTAGTAAAAAATTTACTTAAATTGAATTACTCAAATATGAAAACATATACAGGTTCAATGGGGAATTGTATTCGGGGAATGAATTGTGACAGGGTTGTGGCTGTTATGCTTCATATGAATGAGTAGTAATGATGGTGTTTGTCTATGAGACAGTTTTGGAAACCCTTGGCTTGGAAGAGTGCTTGTGACCTATATGTATAATTGTTGTTCTTATGTTTCTTATTCGTGCCCCACCCATGTTATTTAATTTGTGAAGAACACCCATATTTCATGGGGGAGGGTGTTTTTTCCCACACTCCAATGAGTTACTGGTTATTAGCTCCATTATTTATGCATTTTCTGAGTATCCCAAGATACATTGAGCAGGATGTGACGACCTGAGGACCATTATAGCCCTAGATTCTTCAGGCCGGGTACATGGTGTTGGTTGGCCCAGGTGTGTGTGGCAAGCTGTTTCTCAAGTGAATTTGGGATGATGCCCAAGTGTCATCGGGATTGGCAGTAGTTTTTCGGAACTAGGTGTGTGTGGAATGTGTGGTAGTGATAGCCCAGGTGTTTGTGGAATGAATGTGTGATTTTGGTAGCCCAGGTGTGTGTGGGGGGGGGGGGGGTGGAAATGAAACAATATTGAGGATGTCGGGAGTGGTTTGACACCTAGGATATCCATAATAACCACTGGGAAAGTGGCGTGGGGTACCCAAATATCGATGTTCTATTACTGTTACTTTACATGACTTTCATTATTTGGGGAGTGTGCCATGGTGTGGTTTAGGTGGATAGTTTTCTTGCTAGGTGGTCTGGTTATCTCTTTTCCTCACGGGGCATTAGAATGTCTCCCCACTTGTGCACAAGAGTCTTAGGATTAATCTACTATGTATACCTGTATAATCACCCTACATATATAAACTGCTTGTTGGTTACCAGGAGGACATCAGGGATTGTGCAGGACCTTACTACCTCAGACATTGGGACAGTTGTTGTTACAATTTTTCTTTTTCTGGCACTTTCCATTGGGGTTTTCTTGTACATTTGTAGAATCTAATTTTTTAAATGAATATGTGAATGGTTTGATTTTGGATTTAATTTTACCTTCAGTTTTTTTGTTGGGATTTACTATATTATCTCTGATCTTATTTAAAAAATGGGTAATGCCTTTTATTTTGTGTCTGATTATATACCCTTGATGCTAGTCTCCACTCCAGGACAAATTGATGATGTGTTTCGGGGGTCATTATCTCTCCTTCAACTGGATAAAATAAGGGTAAGGCAATCTATTGTTCCTTCTCTCATCTTGGTGAAGGCAGTTTTTGACATAATGGCATCAGAGGCGTGTTTGAGATAAAGGATGGAGATCAGGGTTAGGAACAATGAGTATTTCATCGGAAGTAGGACAACAGTTCTAGGAAATCATGGTGCATGAAATAGGCGAAGGATTACCTACTAGGACACAGAATTTTAGGGCCCCCTATGATCTAATGCAAGGTCACTGGGCCCACAGAAAGACCAAGTGAGGATACACTGATTGCAGGGTAGAGACCCTAATAAAGGTACATGCATCAAAATGACTTGTGCTATTGTGTGTCATGGGTATTTTGGGGATTTAAAATGAATAAGAAGTCTATGAAAAATTTGAAGTCAATATTCTACACTACTTGGGCTATGGTATTCCTTGTTTACCTTGCAGAAATGGCACATGGACGATGATCTTGAGTAGTGTAGGAGATCGGGGCCAAGGAGGTGGACTTGGCTGATCAATAGAGGGTTGATCGAGAGGAGGAGGATGGTTAGTGGAAGAGGATACTTCATGCCTTTCAATGGTAGACCCTCTGGAAATATGAGGGTGGTACCTCAGAAATGGAGACAGAGAGCTGGATATATAAGCTAGTAATAGATTTCAGCTTGATTCAGGCTCTAACAGAGTACTTGGTTCGTCCAGCTATAAGCTTGATGCGGGGAGAAGCCCATCAATGGTAGACTCTATATCTTTGGGAGAAGAGGGAGGAAGAAGTTTCATGGACCGATTTCGAGGGGGAATTATAGCCATAATTTCTCCCTTCTATGATGAAGGTGGAGAAGTGGTATGAGATACTCTCCCTTTAGCAAGGGATCATGATAGTGAGCGAGTTGGGGATCATGTTCAAGGATCTACTTCATTTTGCTTCAGACCATTTTTCAGATGAGGAGTCTCAGGCAAGACGTTTTGAGTATGCACTCTGACCTTATCTTCAGAATGTTGTTACTCCCTTCAACCTACCGATGTACATAGAGGTCCAGTAGAAGGCTGATGTTGTAGAAAGGATGCACATGCTGGGAGGTGTGTGGCGAGAGGGGATCCAGTGGAGTTCGTCAATGGGTATGTCCTTCAGCAGCAGGCCTCCAGCGTCAGGGCCTTCTAGGTTTCGACCAGTGGGGAGTAGGCCCTAGCAGTTCCAATTTCTATCTCCCAGTCCATGCCCTTTCCTTGCAAGCCCAAGCCCATGGTGCTTCATTTTTGGAAGTCATAGAATCCATCGGAATCAGTTCTCGGACAGAGTGTAGTACAGTGGTGGTGGGTATGTTCATCACCCACCTCAGTTGCAATAGTTTCCGGCCATACCCTTTCAACAGTATCATTAGGGACAATGAGATATCGTTCCTCTGAGAGTAGACATTGCAGGAGGATTCCGAACCCATGGTTCTCCTCAGGGACCTCGACCAGCGCGTGGTCGGGGAGGCATCTGAAAACCGAGAGGCATAGAATCTGGGAGTGGGAAGTTTCACGCCATAAATGCAGCAGTTCTAGCAGGGCCGGAAGTTGTTTGAGCTACGATCATCTTGTTTATCACTCTTTCTTGCACCTTATTTGATTCAAGTTCATCACACTCCTTTTTTACACCTAGTCTATCCCATTCCTTTATCCTAGACATATAGAGTTTCTCCATGCCCCTGGAGCTGAGTATGCCAGTTGTGGGTCATAGAAGTCTGTATGATGTTTGTCAAATATGTAGATTGATGTTGGTGCCACATCAGTCTAGAGGGGACCTTATTCTACTACAAATGCATCGATATGATGTCATCATAGGCCTCTACTATCTAATTTTTGTTAACGTTGTTATTGAATGCCTCTAGAGAAGAGTCATGTTATTTGATAAAGATAGCCAACATGTTGCTTTTATTTGCGGGTGGTGTTGGCTAGTGGGGAGACAGCGTGTGCACCATCTTCTTTATATGTTCATTTAGATTTCAAAAGACTCAGTGGATGCTATGATGATAGATGTTCTGAGAGTTTTTAGAGAGTTCCTAGACTATATTCCCGAGGAGGTTGTGACTCAACCCCCTCAACATGAGGTTGAGTTATGGATAGACTTACAACCCGATGACCATCTGATTTCCATGGCCCTTTATCTGATGGAACCTTCAGAGCTATGGGAGTTACGGATCCAGATTGACAATCTAATGAAGAAGGGTTTGTCTGACCCAGTGTGTCGCCATGGGTTGCTCCAGATTTTGTTCGCAAATATTACAGATGGTGGCCTCAGTCTGTGCATAGACTACCAGAGACTGAATCAAGTAAAAGTCAAGAACTGTTACCCTATTAAGAGGATAGAATATCTATTTAAAAAATGATGGGATAAGGATGGTTATCTAAGATCAATCTATGCTTTGGATATCACCAGGTAAGGGTGAAGGATTGTGATATTCAAAAGATTTTTTTCAGGTGCATGTATGGGAACTTTGAGTTCATAGTCTTGTTGTTCAGTGTAAAAAATTAACCTGCTGTGTTCATGGGCCTCATGAACATTATTTTCCTCATCTTTCTAGACCGGTTCAACATTGTGTTCATCGATGAAATGTTGATATACTCATGATCAGTGGTGGAACATACTAATCACCTAAGGATGGTTTTATAAATCCTTTGACATCACCAGCTCATTGGTAAATTGTCCAAGTGTATGTTCTTGAAAAGAGAAGTGCATTTCCTTGGACACATCTTATCTCAAAAATGGGTATCAATTGATCTGTCAAAGGTGGAAGAAGATTTCTCTTTGGAATCACGCATGACTGCAATGAAGGTTTCTAGTTTTCTGGGTTTGGCAGGCTGTTATCAGAGGTTTGTACCCGACTTCTCTCAAGTTACAGCACCCTTGCAAACATTGAATAGAAAGAACCAGGCCTTTCTGTGATGTGAATAGTGCCAGGAAGCCTTCAATAATCTAAACGGGAAGTTGGATAGTGACTTAGTGCTGAGGTTACCAGAGGAAGGGTTGTTGATTGAGGTGTTTTGGGATACATATGGACTTGATCTAGGGTGTGTGCTCATGCAGCAATGGGGGGTGATATCTTATGGTTGATGTTATTTACAGCCTCATGAGAATAACTGTTCGAAAATTTACCTAGATCTTGATGTAATAGTGTTCTCATTGATGTTGTGGTGGAATTACCTCATCGGGGAGCACTTTGTGGTATTCATAGATCACAAGAGTTTGAGGCATATCTTTACCCAGTGGGACCTGAACTTGTGACAATAATGGTTGGTTGTGTTTCCCTAGGAATACAACATTGAGATATCTTACACTAATGGTAAGGGAAACGTTGTGGTTAATGCCTTAAGCATGAAGTCATGGAGGGATGTTCTTCCGGAATCTGTGGATGCTTGGAAGGCAATAGAGAAGTTGGATTCCTGACACCTAGATGAAAGGGAGGATGGTGGTAGAGGTTGTTTGTTTCAGATGATAGCGTGGTATTCTCTACTATGGTAGGTGGATGAGTCTCAGTTGGGATACATAGAGAGTGAAGTGATATGCGATCAAGTGAACCAAGGAAATGCTCCAGATGGTAGGTCGGAGGATGGTTAGAATCAGATGCCTTTCAATGGGAAGTTCTTTGTCCCATAGATGATGTGTGAGGGAGTTCTCCGTGAGTTCCATGACACACATGTAGAGGTACAACCTAGAGTTACCAAGATGTATCAACACCTGAGGGAACAGTTTTGGTGGCGTGGTGTGAAACAGGAAGTGGATGAGTTCTTATCTATGTGCTTGGTATGTTAGCAGGTGAAGGATGAACAATGTGTACCAGGAGGATTATTGCCGCCTTTAAATGTCCCTAAGTGGAAGTGGGGTGACATATCAATGGATTTTGTCATAGGACTACCCCCAGTTCTAGGAGGCTATGACTCTATCTGGGTAGTGGTAGACCGACTGACAAAATCATCTCACTTTTAGGAAATAAAAGAGTCAAGTGTGGTGGATGCCTTAGCACATGGATATGTGGATGAGGTGGTGCGGTTTCATGGAGTTCTGAGGTCCATTGTCTTGCATAAGGATTCAGAGTTTACCTCATGAGTCTGGAGGGGATTGCATCATTCCTTTGGAACCTTGCTACGTCTTATCACTACTTTCCACCCCCAAACAAATGGGAAGACAGAGCGAACTATCTAGAAAATTAAGGATATGCTACGAGCATGTATTTTTGACATTGAGGGTTGATGGAAATGGAATTTACCCTTAGTAGAGTTTTCCTCTAATAACAGCTACCACTCTTCAATTTTCATGGCACCATTTGAAGCATTGTACTAGAGGTCATGTTGTTCGCCCATGTGCTGGACCGAGGTTGGGGAGGCAGGTGTTCTTGTCCTAGAGGGGGTTCAGAGCACAACTAAGAAAATTCAACTTGTGTGTGAGAGGATGAAGGCAACCCAATTTTGGAAGAAGTTGTATGACGATCATAGGAGGAGGCCCTTGAAGATTGAGGTCAGAGACCATTTGTTCTTAATGGTTTCCCCTCGACCTGGGAATCAAAGGTTCGAAAAGGGGAGAAATCTCTCTCCTAGGTTCATCAGACCCTTTGATGTGTTGGGGCATGTCGGTGAGGTGGCATATTAGCTGGCATTGCCACCATAGATGGAAAGGATCCACGATGTTTTCCACGACTCCTAGCTTCGTCGATAACTACATGACGATTCCCATGTTTTTGAATGGGGAGAATTGGATATAGTGGATGATGCTACATCCATGGAGTGACCAGTGAGGATCGAGGATCGAAAAGAAAGTGCATCATGGACGAACCATCCCTTTGTTTCGTGTGTTTTTGAGGCATAGAGGCCTTGAGGAGAGTACTTGGGAGCCAGAAGCTTAGATGTGCACCAAGTACACATAGCTGTTTTGAGTTATTGTTCTGATCCTTCCTTGTAGTTCTTGTTTTTTTTACCTGATCTGGCGTAATGCTGACCTTGTTTCTTATTAAGATGTTTTTTTTTCTTACCTGGAGAATGGTTATGAAATGTCCTGATATGTGGGGAAGGGAGGAACTAATCCCTAATCAAGACACATTAATGTGGATGTGATTAATCTCGTACGGGCGAGTCAGTGCCACGCAAAGCGGATAATATCTTAACATGGAGGAAAGAACTCCCCGATATGTGTGTCAGGAAAATGAAATCCATGGGATTCGTATGGTTGTTTGGGGTGGTTTTTCCCAGAGATTTATCCTCTAGAAGGGGTTTTTGGGTTACTATTGTATTCTCGAGGGCGAGAATAATTTTGAGAGGTATCTAATGTAATGCCCTAGAACCTCTTGGTCTATTAATTTTCCAAAATTCTATGTGTTGGGGTGTCCTGTAATCATCGATTAGTCCCATCCATGAGCTCCACTGATCAGCATCACTGATCATATACACTGATAAGCTTCACTGATCAGCTCCACTGATCAGCTTCACTGATCGACATCACTGTTCAACATCACTGATCAGCTTCACCGATCAACTTCACTAATTGGTTTCATAGATTGGTTTCACCTAATCAGTTTCGAAATTCGGTTTCACGGATCAAATTCAGAAAATCAGTTTCACATATCAGTTTCACCAAATCAGTTTCATAGATGGGTTTCACCTAATCGGTTTAACAGATCGGTTTCACCAAATCAGGTTCATAGATTGGTTTCATCAAATCAGTTTCACAGTTCAGTTTCACAGATCGGTTTCACCAAATTGGTTTCAAATATCTATTTCACCAAACCAGTTTCACATATCAATTTCACCCAATCGGTTTCACAAACTGGGTTCACCAAATCGGTTTCAGAGATCAGTTTCACCAAATCAGTTTCATAGATCAGTTTCACCAAATCAGTTTCACTGTTCGGTTTCACCAAATTGGTTTCACATATCAGTTTTCACCAAATCAGTTTTTCAGATTTGTTTCATTGATCAGCTTCACAGGATCAACTTTATAAGATCATCTTCATAGGATTATCTTCACAAGATCAGCTTCAAATGATCATCTTCATAAGATCAGCTTCTCTTAATCAGCTTCTCTCGATCATCTTCACCAGATCAGCTCCACCGATCGGTTTCAACTATCAGTCTCACCAATCGGCCACAGAGGGGTGTTGGGTTTTTTCCTTCCCCAGTTTTTCCCGTAATTCTATTTTTAAGTGTTTTATCATTTATAATGGGGTTAAAAGCCATTTTTAGTACCATAAACAACGTTTTGAATCCCCCTATGATAGGTGATACCCAAAATGGACATGTTTTCCTCTCTTGAGTTAAATCATTCAACACAAAACTATTTTGTCCACCCCTTTGATGAGAATTATTAAATAAAAAATTAATTCCATCATGTGTAATTTTATAACAATGAGGTGAAGCCACCATCCACCATTACAACTACTCACGATCCTCATATCCAGTAACGCCAGGAGATCATCTTTTTATCTTATGAGAATTCTTTCTTCCTGGATGGTCTTTTTTCCTTCTTATCCTTGGTGCGTTTGGATTCCCCCTTCCTAAGGTGAGTGGTGCCCCTATGCTGGATCCTTTCCTGCTCATTCTTATAGTCTTCTGATTTCTTACCCTGAAATTCGTGCATCCATAGTTATTGGCGCTAGTAGAAAAATGTATATCTTTTATCATCCAAGTAGGTATTTTTCTTTGTCTTTCCTTAATGTGTATCATGCGGGGTGGATATGCTATTGTTTCTATGGGGATGGATGAAAATGAACATTAATGATGATAATAGACAAAATTTTAAAGAATGAAGGGGGTGTGCTCGATGTTTATGTTGTACTTTTTATCCTTTATTATGTGTTATGAATTGTATGGGCTTATGCCCATTGAAAATAATTTCCATTGGTGGTCTTTTATTGTGCAAATATGAACCTCTATTTTTCTAGATATTTATGTGATTGAATGGGTGTAACATGGAGACTGGTTAATCACGTAAACTCAGTTGATTAAATGGATACCTAGTGAATAAAAATCCTTGTGTGATCACCCTGGTTAACTAAAAGGAAAGACGAAACTGAATGAATGGCATATTCAAATTTAAAAACTCCCTTGGTCTGTTCTGGTGATGTTGACAGTTGATGCTTGGGAAGCGACGTGGATGGGGATGGGATCCTCTATTGTGGTGGAATTGTTTTATTTTGGATCTGAGGTCGTGTGGGGATGTATGGTGGGGCTAGGTTTAGTTCCAATACTTCTAGGGATCTCACAGATACCATTTTATGTTGTGACATTATAATAGAACTGGGTGTGAATGCTTAATTTTTTGTTTGGGTGTTTTTCCTGTCCTTGGCTTGTGGTTAGGCCTATTAGTTTCCCAAGAGTGCAAAATTTACTTAGATGGAATTACATAAATATGAAAACATGAATGGGTTCAATTGGGAATGGTTTTCCATGAATGAGTTGGGACACGATTGTGGTTGTTATGGTTCTTATGAATGAATGAAAATGAGCATGCTTGTGTATGGTCTGGTTTTGGAAACCCAAGGTTGGGATGAGTTCTTGTTACCTATATATATAATTACAGTTCTTTTTTTTCTTATTCACGCCCCACCCAAGCTAAAAAATTCGTGCCAAACACCCACATTTCATGGGGGAGGGTGTTTTTCCCAACAATCTTATGAGTGGATGGTTATTAGCTTCTTTTATGTTCCCTTTTCCATGTTTCTCAAGATCCTCTGAGAAGGTTGTGAGAGCCTGAGGTCCATTATAGACTTATATTTTTCAGGAAGGGTACGTGGTGGTGGTTGGCCCTGGTGTGTGCAGGCAGTTTGTTTCCCATGTGTCTTCGGGATGAGTCCCATGTGACTTCGGGGATGGCAGTTGTTGTTCGGACCTAGGTGTGTGCGGGTTGTGTGGTAGTGATAGCCAGGTGTTTGCAGGAGGAATGCATGATTTTGGAAGCCCAGGTGAGTCTGGGTGGGGGATAGAAGTGGGGCTGCGGTGAGGATAACGGGAGAGGTTTGACGCATAGGATGTCCTCAATAACCAAGGGGAAATTCGCGTAGGGTACCCAAATATTGATGTGTTATTACTATTACATTACATTACTTGTGTTATTTGGGGAGTGTGCCTGAGTAAGGTTTGGGTGGATAGTTTCCTTGCTAGGATCTCTAGTTATCGCTTTTTCTCACGGGGAATTAGAATGCCTCCCCACTTGTGAATGAGAGCCTTTGGTTTTCTCTACAGAGTATACATGTATACTAACCCTATGTATATAAACTACTTTCAGATTTCTAGGAGGACATTAGGGATCGTGCGGCGCATTACTAGCATGGACGTTGGTATAATTGTTGTTGTTGGTTTTCTTTTTCTGGTACATTCCATTGGCATTTTCATTAACTTTTGTGGAATCTACTTTTTTACATTCATATGAGAAAGGATTTCTTTTGGAACTACTTTTAACTTCAGTTTTGGTGTTATTGGGATTCACTATATTATCTCAAGATCTTAATAAAAAAAGTGCAATGCCTTCAATTTTTAGTGTGATTATATAACCTTGGAGCTTGTCGCCAATCTGGGACCTATTATAGGCGAATCATGGGGGTCATTATATCTCCATCAACATAAATAAGTAAGGGTTTGGAAATCTCATGTACATTCACTTATCATGGTAAAGGTGGGTTGTGACATTTATAATTTCATTTATTATAATATTTTACCTCAAAATTTTGTTTATAAGTATTTCTTATTTTTTTTCTAAATGTGGTTGTTTGTGAATTTTCCAAAAAATATAGGGAAGGAATGTTTGTAATAACCAATTTATAATGAGTGGATTTCCAATCATTCTTGTTGATTTAATATTTTTCATCTTACCATATATGATTATATGGTTATTTCTAAATACTATTTTTTATGTCTATAGTATTACAAATGAAATTATTTCAAAATGAAATGAGCATTTTCTTCGAATGTTTTTTTTTACGATTTAATAATTACCAAATTTGGTTAACATAATTAATCTTCAGAACATGTTATAATGAATGATGCTTATGTGATAAACCAATGATGGGTTGTTTCATGAAGTCCTAAGGAATAGTGGTTAAGTGAAAACCTCCAATGAATTAGGAACTATGAAGATGGAGGATGGCCATATTGGTTACACCATTATAAATAGTTATTTATAAATTAATATCCCAAGTAACCTTTTTTATATGTTATGTTTTATAATGAGTTTATTTTCAAAATGTATGAAATTTATCTTTCTAAAAATATTATTCATTTTTTATTGAATAAAAATACATTGTTTTATTAAAATATGTTTTCTTATTTTAACTGGACTAATGTTTTTAATAAATTTAAAACCCTTACTGATATTTTATTCAAATTCCCAGACAAATATTTTTTTCAATGGATTTATTTCAGAATATAAATAAGGATAATATAAAGTAAAATGTTGTTATGATTTTATAGGAAGATAAAATATATTTTATATTAAATGGTTTTTCATTCGGGGGATAATGGATTCTTGCAATATCTTTCCCTATATAATATGTGGAGTTATATTGTAAGATTTTTCCAGATTATATAAAACATTAGATATAAATTATCATTTCGAAAAATAATGTGATTTTGGGTTTTCACATAACTAGAATATGTATTCATTAAGGGGAGGTCCTTACATTTTTTATTAGATTAGTGTTTAGATAACTATAAGGGTTAAGATGTAATTTTTACATATGTTTAAAAAATTCATATATCAATAAAAGGGTAGTATCATATAAATATATTTTGAGTTTTATTTTAATTTCAATTAATTTTGTTAAAAATAAACAAAAAGATATATTAGGGTTGATGAATTATATTAATATTAAAATTTTATTATATTATATATATATTATTGATTAATTTCCCTTTTATAATTAATCTTACATTTAAGTTATGTATATTTCAACAGACTAAAGATCATTTATCATGATTGTTGGATAGTTATCATAAAAAACCTTGTTATCCCTCAAAGATTATGTAATGATCACTATTATTAAAAATAATAGATCAAATGAATTTTGATTCTTAATTAATATTAAAAAAATTAGCATTAAATTGTTGTGTAATCCAACAAATACTAATTTATACATAGAGTTTATGTTTCATGGAATTTTTCTCATTTAAATTAATTATATTAAGTCCTCCAACTCTTCTAAATATTATAATTCAAAAATTGAATAAATTCTATCTTTTGGAAAAAAGGATAACACGTCGAATGCAAAATGTAATATATATAACATCTAAAAATTTGGGTTTAAGGTATGAATTTTTTCATTGACAATGTATATACATTGATTACTCTTAACAAATGATTTATATTTACAAGATACAGGTATATAGAAATATGATGTATAGAAATAGTTATGGAATAAAAAGATAATTACAAAATCATGAAAATGATTAAATATATGGGATTCGAGTGTTACGGTAGATTTAAAGATGATGAATTTATTGACACCATTTCGGTGATGGGAGTAAATTTGGATAATTTTTGATAATATGTCTTATATTAACCTTATATTTGTCAGGAGAAATTTTTATCTGAGTAACAATTAAATAATCATTTTGTGAACATAATTTTAATGTTATGAATAAATGTTAGGGTTTGTATTGATGAGTCAATAAAGAAGAATTTAGATCATGAATATAGATATAATTTATTATATCAATGAATCATGGTTAATGATTTAAGATGAAGGTTAAATAGGGGTTGGGTTTTTATATTGTCTTTTGAAATTTGTGATATAATTGTATTTTATAATTAATATGGATATCATAGAATGAGAGCTTATTTTTCTATATTGGGATTTGTTTTTATAAATACGGAATCATATGATGGATGGAATATAATCATTTAAAAGGTTGTAAATATGTGAAAAAATTATGGTACATATAACCCTTAATTTTATGATAAAAAAATGTTTTTTGTTGGATATATGGGTAGATTTTCTACCAATAGACTATGTGATTTCCCAGTTAGTATGAACATTTTTTTTGATAAATGATATGTTGGATGATGAATAAATTTAATATAGGTAACATATGTATTATTAGATTTATTTACATTAGATTGTAAAATTATTTGGAGATTATGTGATTAATTTTACTTGAGATGATGATCAGGATTTTTGTAATCTATAAGTAATAATGTAAGTAGAATACAATGATTTTTTTCATGAATAAAGGTTGAATTATATTTGGTTTTTTTAATGATTTAGGTAAATTATGGAAATATTGATAAGATCACGAGGTTATGTTATTTAGGGAGTTATATATTTTTAATGATAAATTAAGAGTTATTGTTGTTATTTCTCTGTATATGTGATAATATCATTCATATAATGGTGTTTTAATCATAATCTAAATTTTTTTTTGAGTATGTTTAATGATAGATATTTTAAAAATGGTTTATATTGAACATTCAGTATTACATTTATAAATTATGATTAACGTATTTTTCAATCACATAATTTGTTATATTTTTGTAATTAACTTATCATTTCTTAACCATTCCATTTTTTGTTAATTTCTAAACACATGAGGAATACATTTTTATAATATTACGGATTTTTAAATCATTAGAAGTTGATTATATTGCATTAGAAAAAAATTTAATATATTGAATACTCATCATTTTGAGGAATTTTTTTGATAAAATTATACATTTGAAATAATTATATATTCTTATGTTCATAGTTTTTTATTTATGTAATTCTACAAAAATAGTAGAAAGGTATTTTGAAACAAAAAATAAATTCTCACTTATATCCATAAAGGTAAATCAATTACCTTTTAACCTATCAAATATATATATTTTTCTTAAAGATAAAATTCTAATGAAGATGTTATATATCATTCTACATTATAACTTGATATTTATATTTCTCTCTCATGTTCATTTTTACCAACATGAAAGCCTCAAATCTATTGTCTGAGGAGACATTCATATATTCCATTTTATCCTTCTTGAAATGGAAATTTTATTTTCCCTTTTTATAATGTGGGACTTCAAAAATAATATTTGGAAATTTCCTATCTCTAATTTGATATATAGATTTCATATTGTGAGGATACAATTTTTTAAATGGGTGGATAATGTAACAACAAGATATTTTATTCTGAAATACTATGAACAATAACGTATAATATTTTCCACATAAAGCTTAAATGAGGAGAAAATATTATTTTTTAAATGTGATTTTCATCACTTTAATTTATGAATAAATGAAATGAATGATATTACCCCTTTTATGAACATATTGTTTAATTATGTTTATAAAATTAATTCATTGGACAATAAATAATTATAAATGAAATAAACAAATGGAATCGAAAATAATTTTTATTATTAAAAATCTATTTAATTCACATAGATGAATTTTATATTCATAAATTAAATTAAAAAATTATATTGATAGATATTATTTATATATCTATTTCACCAATTCAATATTTTTTTAAAATCATCTATTTTGTTTGGTAATCTAAATTTTCGAATAAATCTTATTATAAGAATAAAAATATATATTTTTGTAAAGGTTTTTAATGCATTTATGGAGAAAATGATTTAAATATAAACCTTGAAACATTGTAATGTTTTATTTACAAAATAAAATTCATTTTATAATATTGAATTTTGGAATCTTTTGGTGAAATTTTTTTACTTTTTGTGACTGCAATCATTTTTGATTAACAATGAAAATACAACATTTTTTTTGAAATAATATATTTCATATAATTTATATATAAATATAAATTATATTTTATATTTGTTTTGAGGAAATATTATTCCATTTATATTAATTTAAAAATAATTTAAGTAATTTTATTCAATTTCACATTGAAAATTCATATAAAGATCATTTCAAGATTTGGAAGAACTCACATTAAAACCTACTATTTTCATTTCTGTTGTGGGATTTATTTTATGTCTAATTCTTCGAATTTTATGAATTCAAATAAGAAAAATATATTCATTATTTGGAATTAGATTAAAAATAATTTTTTTGGTCATTTTATATTTTACTCATCAAAATTTTACAATGGAAAAAACAATTATGAACAAAACTATATATAAAATAATTAAACGTGTTAATGTTAAATGGTAAAAGCCTAATGTGCCTATGAAAAAAATAAATTGGTGGTTGTGGTATTTATCTTCAATTAAATTCATTAAAATTATAAATTAATAATATAATTCTATTAATTTAATTCCACATCAATGTAGTAGGATTTAATTATAAATAGTCTTTATCTAATCACTTAATCCCACTTCTCCGCATGTATAAATTCCACACCTAATTTCTCCCATTTTAATCCATAAGACATAATTCTCAAAAAATCACTAAAAACATATCCTACTAACTATACGCATTATAATTCATTTTTTATCACCTAGATACAATATCTATGGTTTTTATTGGTCACTCAGGGAGGTAGTATTCAAGATGTAATTTCCACAATGTACATCTCATAATTTTTGTCATCTTCTAAATTTTCCTAAACACCATATACCGTTAGGGTATAATAATTATAAACGAATTTATATGATGTAATGTTATTTTGATAAGGTAATATTTTATATAATTGCGTTTTATTATTCAAATAAATGATATTATTGTCCCATTTATTGTGATTAATATCCACTGTGAGTCATTTTTTTAAATGTTTCCCATTAACAACTACATGGATTGTTAAAAACCTATTTATATGGTTAAATAGTAATTTAATAGGTATATAATGACCTATTTCATGTTCTAGATCAAATATATACTCATAATAGAAAATAATATTATACTATTATTTGTTGTTAGGAAAAATCGAAAAATAATAAAAATTTTATCAGTATTCATTTATCTAATGAATCATCATCGGGTAAAAAATTAAAATTATATTTTGGAAAATTTATAAGTTTTTGATTTCATAAATAATATACCATTTCATTTATGATGTTGTAATTTTATTTTAATAGTACATCCATAATTATAGGGAAATGAATCAATCAGGAAAACCTTAAGAAAACACCCTCAAATCATGATAAAAATTAAATAATATTAATTATTGACCCATAAGATGTCATAAAATAATTTCATAAATAATTATAAGTTTTATTATTTTTATATAATGAGATAATTATATTATTTAATCAAATATAATTTAGGTTAATTTATAAAATATTAAGGGAAGCATAAGGTAAAACATTTCTTAAACATTTTATCATTATTTTGGTTATATTGAGACATCATGATTTTGTCATGATAAGAATATGTTGGAAATAAAAATTTAAAACATTATGTTTTATTTATAATAATTTATGGAAATTTATAGTGTTTTTAAAATTTTTATTAATTTGATTATTTTCCACATCGATGCTAAATAATTAAAAGGTATTTTATATTAATACTCATCTTATAATTTTACCATTAAACTATTTCTCATTAATGTCCAGGTATTCTAAAATTATTTTAATATTTTTCTGTTATAAAATTATTTTTAAAATTCACCTCTGATCATGTTTTAATTTTTTAAAAAAAATTCCCATTTATTCATTTTTTTTCTAAACGTGTGTCTTTGTGACTTATCCAACAAAATTAAAGAAGTAATGATGTTTAACCTCTATGGAATAAGGAAAATTTCCCTATGTTATGTATATTTATGATAATTATACATTAATTAAGTGAATATATATTCATTTTCCATGAATGGTTTTTTTGTTGTACATTTTTAGAATTAAAATTAATTGATATCAAAATGTCTCTGTAATTTTCATTTAATATGGTGTTTATGATTCCGTATTTTATTATTTATGTTTACGTTATGGTTTACAAGATTTTTTTAAATTATTTTGTGTTACATGATAAAAAATTGGATGGTTTTCATGTGATAATCGTATAATTGGTGGTTATATGGTATACAAATTAATATTGGATATGTAATAATTGAAGGACGTATCATTATGTGAGATCCTCTAGTGCATTGGGTACTTTAGTGGAGGAATTTGGAAATATTGGTCAGTCGATTTGTGTGAGTGATTTTGAAAATTTATTACCATGTTAAAAAAATATATTTTAGATTCATTCCAATTTTTCAATTTGATAAAGGTCTGTCATTGATCTTTTTTAAATGATTATATATTTTTTAAGTCCAAAGGTATGCATTTTGGAAATTGTTTTAATTTTTTATAAGTTGACTAATGTTTTAATTATATAATGTCCCTTACTGAGATTAAATTCTATGAAAAAAGAAAAAATGTTTTAATAGGATTTATTGGAAAATAGTGTCAATAGGTATCCCAAGAACCATAAAATAATCATAAATAAATAAATATTTCACAATAAAAACAATATTTTAAGAAAAAGAAACTTTTATTTTTAAACCCATCATTTTGCAAAAATACAGATGTAAAATATAACACATATTCATTTAAAGTAAACATAAAATCATGTATATTGATAATAAAAATATTAAATCAGTATGAAAGTGTATAATTTCATTCATGAAATATATGTAACAAAAATATTATTTTAGAAAAACATACATTAAAATAATATTTTTTAAAATAATTCTCTTTACAAATACTGAATAATTAAAGCGAGAATACATTATGTGATTAGTTTATGTATATTACCTATGAATACAGAAAAAGTTTCAAAAAAAAACTTAAGGGAATACAAATTCAATTAATTTATTATTTGAGAAATAAAATATCAAAAATGTTGATGCTTAATCCAATAAATGTGAATTGGGACTAGAATTCTTGTACCTCACGTTCAAATTCCATCAAACATGTCCAATAATATATTATAATATTTTTAAATAATGATATTAACTAATTCAAAAATTCTATTAATATTTATAAAACCTTATTATATGATTTTATAATATAAACGGATTTATTTTTAGATTTTTCATTTCCTTATTTCTTGGTATTTTTCAAGTGTATAATATTATAGAGTTTCCTGTAAAATAGAATTACAATTCCCTATTTGGAATAAAATTTTATGAGAGAACAATCAGATGTTTTAACAATACATTATTTAATTTCTATTTGTTAAATAATTATGATTAAATAAGGAAAATGTTATTGAAAAATATTTAATTTATTTTTTGGAATTTTTCATAACATCATGACCTAGTTTCTTCTAATATAATATTATGTCTGTATATTAATTCCAGAATATGATAAAATTTATAATATTCCTATTACCATATTATATTTAAGTGGAGATTTTTTATATAATAATCCATGAATTATAAAATGGAAATAAAAAAAACAATTATCCATGGATGCGGCTCACCAGTAAAACCTGGACAATAATATTGTTTACTTAAATGAGATGAAATAATAAAATGTATTGATATAAAATATTCTATTAAAAATATAATATTATAGTATTCAAATGATTTTGGATTTATTATGTCATAATGAATTACGGATGTGAAGGGGGGATATAAGAATATATGATATTAAGAGAGGATCTTTAAAACAAATTTCCTCTTGAATATCACCACCTTTAGAGACACATGGGGAATTTAGAAATAGAATTTATGTTAGATTAGAAGAACTATAATGTGGAGAGAGTTATGAGGAGTTATTTGAGAAGAGATTTTTATGATAAGCAAGGATTTTGGGATTAAATGTTTTCCTGAGGGGTAGTTTATATACATGGTGATAAGTTATTTTAACTGATTATGTAATGATTTTTTTTCATAATTAAAGATAACCACATTTAGGTGAAATTATTTTAAATGAATTACATGTCAATTAATTTATTTTTGGATGGATTTTTTTAAATACCACCATAATCAAATAAATATAACAATTTTATGTTATGTTAGTCTTTTATATTTTATCTCCAACACTTTTCATTATTTTACCAATAGTTTAGTTAATAATATTTTTACATTATAACATTTTTATACCTAAAATTTTAATTGACTGTAAAACCTATTTTTTGTCATTTATATTTAATATATTTAATCTATTCAACCATATATGAATAAAATAATTTAAAAATGTAGATATTAAATTTATCCTTTATACATAACTACAAATCATTTTTATGTGACTAAGTTGCAATGTTTTTATATTCAATTTAAATTAGAAATTGTATTAAATTGTATTTTTAGGTACATAATATAACTAATTATACAATAACACGAACATAAAATATAATTTTATGATACTAAATTTTTTGAAGGAAAAAACAGTTTTCTATAAAAACTCATTATTTAACAATATTCAAAAAATAGACTTTTTTAAGAATAACACACACTCAACATATGATTGTTCAGATATACCAATTTAAAAAAATTATATTTATATTTTATAATAAAATAATAAAATATAAACAATTTTAATTTAGAATTTTTGTTCCATAAACGGAGGTATAATTTCCTTTTAAAAATTCATTATATTAATGCATAAAATAAGATTTAGGATTGTCATAATAATTAAATATTATTTTTTAATTAAAAAAATTATTGAATATCTAAAATAGAAATATAATTATTAAATTTTATGAGTAATGATTAATTTATTATATTAATATTAAATAACATTATGGGCATAAAAAAGATTCTTTATGAAAAAGCTTAATTTATATTCAGTTCATTTATATTCATTGATAAATAATTAGTGACAAATAAATTAATTTTATAATCCTGAAAAAATTATATTTTTATATTTGTGATAATAAAATTCATACCCTTCATTTCAATGTCTATGTCATGACAATCATGTTGAAATTATAATAATTAATTATTATTTTAAGCTTGATGTGGAATATATATTATGATATTTTTAGTAGAGTTTCATTTTAAAATATTAGAATTCTACATTCTTCAAACCCTTCACATATTACATCTTCACAATTTTATGATGGCCTTATTATCTTGGATATATCTTTTTAATGTACCATTGATGAAATCCATCATCGAAAAAATGGTTAACAATTCACCCTCTTGAAATGAGAGAAAGGAAATTGTGTGTTTATGGCATAGATTATTTCCATGATCAGGTTTCTACATTGGTGAGTCTTATGAAATGAATCATATTTAAAGTAATGAATTGTGGATGAATAATAAGTAATGAAAATTTAATGGGTTTAAGAAGAATCACGCAAAAAATGATGATTTCAATATATTAGGGATTCATGAGTAATGTTATATTTGTGTATGATAATGTATTTAAATGTATTAATACACTCATTGTGATGGGTGTAATTAAGGAGAAATTTATTCAGATTATGTATCATATTACTCCTATTTTTATCATGTGAATATTTTATTTAATTAATGTTGATGTTTTAATTTTTTTTAAATTATTTGAATAGTATGAATAAACTATACGGTATATAATGATGTATCATAATGTTATAATTCAAATAATGAATCTGGTAATGAATTCAAAAGACAAAAGAAGAATGTTTAAATATTTATGATTTAAAATTAATTAATGATTTTTTATGTATTGAATTTTAAAATTTATGATATAGTGGTATTTATTAAAAATTATGGAAATCATTGAATACCCATGTATTTTTATATAGAATATTTATGGAAAATAAATTGTAACCTATGTTATATTGAATCGATATCATTGAAAAGTGCTAAAATAGAGAAAATTTTTAAGGTACATATAACCAATAATTTTTTGACACAATAAAATGTAACTTTATTAAAAATTAGGTTAACATTGTTTTAATTATGTTTAAAATCATTTTTAGTATTTTTGGATCATTAGGAAATTATAGGATCATAATTTATGAGATTAAAAATTAAATTATTGATATATCCTTTGAGGTTAAAATTTATTAATTTTATTTAATAAATATTTTTTATTAATTTAAAATTATTATATTAATATAGTATTAGAAAATAGTCAACCCAATTGATGGGTGAAAGCCTGTCTCATTTAGAATGGCCATGAGAATCCAACACACAATAAATGGGTAATGGGGGTGTATCACCTACTACATGACTACATGATATCTGGATTATTATGAATTTATTTTTGTGATACAATTTGTTTGAGGAAAATAAAGATTATTTTGGTAACATGTCTTATAGAAACTATTTACATTGAATTATAAAACTATTTGAAGACTAGTTGATTAATATTATTTCAGAATACATTAATTATTTTTATTATCCTATAAAATTAATGTACATATAATAAAATTAGATTTTATTTATGAAATTGTCGTTGAATTATATATTTAATAAAACAATTATTTTATTATGTTTTTATATTTATGAATGTTATTTAATGAAATGGTTTTCATATTTTAGGGACTTTGTGATTTTGGAAATTATATTATTAGAATGAGACATTAAGAGTGATTGATTTTATGTGGAAGCCTACGTGATAAAATATTTTTTATTTCTTGGTTTTAATCACAGTCAATAATATTTTTTATGAATATTAATGATATTTATTTTCTGAATGATCAATGTTGATATTGGGGTGTTACGTTAAAATTTTTACGTTTTTTGTAGTTTTCTGTCATATAAATTTTAATTGTTTTTAGGGGATTATCTTGTCAGATTCTAACCATTTTTTCATTGGTTTTTTATGATATGAGGAAGATATAGTTGTAAATTTTTTGATTTCTTGATCTACAGAAGTCCATTCTTATTATTGAGGTACGAAACAAATCATCTTGAATATTTTTTATTCCTAAAAAATGGGATTATAAAATTATAATTTTCATGTAAGTATATTTATTTCATTTCTAAGTTTAGGTAGTGAAGTAAATTTTAAACATTATGAATATAATTTGAAGATACAATTTTTTCTTATTACTTTTTATATAGGGATAACAATGACCTTTTTACCAATCATTGATTTATCATTTTGTGGTTGTTAACTTTCTCATAATATTTTTAATCACTCTCTAATATTCCATGAGTGTTATCTTCTCCCTTCCATTTCAATGATATCTTATATGGAAACTTAGTATGTGTTAATAGAAAAATTATTTATAATTTTATTTGCCTCTATTCAAAATTTTGATTTATTTACCCTAGATTTCATGTCTTATTTTAGAAAACTTGGATTGAAAGGTAAATCCCTTATTGCCGAGAGTTTGTAAAAATTATATGGAATCAAATTATTAATGGGTGATAATGTAACATTTATAAATATTATAGTGAAACATAATACAATATATCACACAAGATATGCCACATTGATCTTAAACAAATGACTAAATATTAATAGACAACTATGATAGTTATCACCCGGCCATTGTAATTGATCAAATGAGTGATATTAAAAATATTAAGAAAATTTTGTTTAATAATTTTTTTAAAATCAATTCATTAGTTATCAATTAATTACAAATGAAAAAATTACTTGAACAGAGTAGATATTTTTAAACCCTTATTTTTATGCTGAAAATAACAATTAATATGAATGAGTTAAGATAATCTCCATTAGAAATGTAATAAACCACTTACAAAATGTGTACCCCTTCTAGTCTGGAAAAGGGATAAGAAATATAGTGAAACCATTTACCCAAATAAAAAAGGCCAATGGTTTTCGAGTATCACCGAGGGTACTTTAAACACACATATGATATGCATTATGCTCTAATAGAACACATGCAAAACAGAGATATAAGATGGAAAACTACAAAATCCTTATACAAATAAAATATATAATAGACCCCAAGTTCTCATATGTAATGACAGGCATGAACTACTAATACGAAAATAAAACATACAGGTACCAAAAGAATAGTTCAGATGATAGTGACCATGAAGCCCAAATAGTTCCCGCTCAACCCTAATCTAGTAGAAACCATCCTTCTATCGAACTCGCTCCAAATAACATGACTTTTTTTATATATGTAGGTTGATATGAAAAGTATACTCAATAGTATCCTCCATAGAACCTTTCATGAAAATGTAATTAAATAACACTAAATCATAACGAACAACAAGTGAAATTAATTAATCACCAAAGAAAGTACAATCAGTTCCCAACTGGAGCATTTATAATATCACCAAGTATGACATATAAAAGAATATAATATAAAAAATAGTATCAAGGGTTCCTCACTTCCACTTCCCCATTGTATTTAAGCTCTTCCTCAATATCACCCATCATGAGCAACTCTTTTCAAAAGGCAATCCCACAGACAACAAAGAGAATCATCACAACATTAATCTCGTCCAACGCACAACCACATCCATGTAACCAAAAGAAATCATGTAGTTCCGACGAAGTACTATATCCATTATAATGTGTATCATAAATTGGCTATTATGCCTCAGGTCATCACAACCCATACACTATGTAAGGATCTTCATGCAATCTCAACAAATACTCATAATACCTATAGTAGTCCTTTGGAAATTATTTCTAGAAAACATGTGTGTGAAATAACGACAAGCCATTAAAAACATCTACACAAAAATATGGGAAAATATTAAAATTGTTAATACTAGTAAAAGTAGCTTCCATGATATGGGATCCCATCCAAATATTGTAGTCATATATCCATCATGTTACTGAGATGTTGGGGAAAACACCCCACTCCCAAATGCTCAGAATTCCGAGGGTGTTAGTCAACCTAATTGATAGGTTGGAGTAGATTATAGAATCAAAAAATGTACATGATACAATATAACTCAATAACATAATATGTGCCTAACATAGTCTCATATTAAACTACAACTAATTTATATCAGTCTCCTATAAACCTCTTCTAAGACAATATATCATATAAGCACACAACCATTTAAATAGATAAGTTAAATTACATTATCCATTTTCATCATTTTAACATTACGCTAATTATTTATTTAACCATTAATTAGCAATTAACATATCCACATTACATTAAATTATCTTTATAAAAATGTTCCAATCACTCCTATTATATGTAAATAAATTCCTCGAATTATTAGAATTAAAAACACTGCATTGCATCCTAGATAAATCCTACCCTTTGTGATAAACATTAATTCATTAATTAACATCATTATATTCTATCTTAGTAGTAATCATGAAAAACAATGAAATCTACCAAAAAAGAAAATAAACAAACCACTTATAGAATCATTTGTTAGTGGGGAATTGAGAAATGATATAAAAATAACTTGTATATTAATAAAACAATAGATTCAAAAATGAATCCCCTAGTCATATCAACATATATGACCATATTCTAAATATTCCATTATTTATAGTGTTCTGCCCCAAACACCCACATTAATATACTAATGCATCCATCTAATCTAGGTATCAAATAATTCAACAAAAACTAGGCCCTCCCATATATTATAACACATCAACAATGTAGTCTCAGCCATCGCCGTATCACATCACATCCAAGCCTCATATCCCCTCATATAATCACATCCCTCCAAGATTAACCATCCTAGGATATCATCATAATCATGACATGCCACCCCACATACCACAACAACCTTCAAAAAATAGTTTTCCTAGGCTCCCATAACATCATAAGAAGAGGGATAGAGTCATCGAAAACAATCTTTGGACCATAAAACAATATATGTATCCTTTAATCATAGGATGTTCTCGTTGATCCATTCTCAAGACACTCATCCATTACATGCCATTAAGAAAATCATCCTTATAAAAGAATAATATTTTACCATGCTATAGTTTAATATTCTATCATGAATTAGCTTATTCATTAATCACAGGTTCCAAAAAATACATATGATTTGAATGAAGCTATGTCAAAATAAAAAAAATTATTTAAAAAATTATTTAACCGTGACATTAATTATCATATAAACAAACATCATTATTATTCATGTTCATTAAACTATTCAGTTAAATATGTATACTTTCACAAATATGATTACCTTAAAATTAAAAAAATCACACATTAATTAAACACAACTCATTAATCAGTTTTCCAAATAAATATCAATTAATTAATGTGATATGTTTTTAACAACTTCAAATTCTAAACCAAGAAAAACATGTACAACATAAATATCAGACTAACTAGAAAATATATATGGTGCCATTTTCACAGTATTAATGAAAACATCACAATATGACGGATTCCAATTCTTTAAATAGGTTCATGTAATTATTTGGTTAATTTCAATGCGATCCAGTTAGAAAAATAATTATAACTATGAAATTGTAAGTCAATAAATAGATAATCGTGAAATATCATACTATATAAGGGTTTCCACGTTTTTCATATGAGAATGGAGTAACACTTAAAATCATAATTACCACTCTCGAAATATCTACATCCACATGAGGCTGTTTCTCCATAACCATCCTAAAAACGATGAACATAGCTCCATTCAAAACATAGAGATTATCACCCACTAGATGGACAATATGAATTAGAGTAAATTGATTGATGAATCTACAAAATAATATTTATATCATACCTTGGATGAAATACATATCAATGGTGGGAAGAAAGGGATCGATCCATGGATATGGAATCCCCAAAATATCGATGTGGGAGTTGTCGGGTCACCAGGAATCTGGAGAGAGACAGTGCCTTTATTTATATTAACAAAAAAATGGTTGAAAACATCTAAATATTACATTATTGGGTATTTATATGATGATTAATCTCCTTTCACATCATTTAATCCCAAGGCTAAAAATCTATAAAAAATGTGGTTTCTTCTTATTTATATAAACATATAAATTTATACTTCATGAACATGACATACAAGATGTGTAATTTTTATACAACTTTTAGTTCTTCCATTTTCTATTATGGGATTAATATTAATTATGATAATTTTGATTATTTTGGTAATAAATTATGGTTAATGTAAATAAAATACTATGATATTATATTTGACAAATAAAGATTGAATTTTATTTTTGTTGATTCAATGAATTTATTTTAATGTTATGATAATTTTGGTTAATTAAAAAAACAATTATCAAATTATGAGACTATTTTATTTAGGGAATTATATTTATGTATGATAAAGAAGGACTCATTGATGTTATTTGTTAATATATGTGATAAAATAATTCAAAAGTTTTTTAATCATCATCTTAAATGGTTTTGTGTATTTTTAATAATGTATTTTTTACTAATGATTTATGTTGAACATCGAGTATTATTGTTGAATTTTATAGATTGATGTATTTTCAAATCACAAAAATATATTTTTTAATTAACATATCATATCCCAACCATTCAGTTTTTTGGGTAATTTTTAAGCACAGGACGACTAAATAATTATAATTTTTCAGATTTTAGATCTATAGAATTTGATTCTATTACCTCAGATAAAAAATATATTTTATTTAATACTCATTTTTTGTGGATAGATTATGATAAAATTATACATTTCAAATAATTATATTTTCCAATGTTCATAGTTAAGTTAATAAAGGAATTTCTTGATGATATGAAATAGGGATTTGTAATAAAAAATATGGACTCATTTATATCCATAACGGTTGATCAATGGCCTTTTAACTAGTCATATATAATTGATTTTGTGCTAGTTAACATTCTAATGACCATGTTATATATCACTCTATTTCAAAAAAATAATATTTATATATCTCATCAATGTTCGTTTGTTCCTACATGGAAGCCTAGTATATATTATCTTAGGTGACCCTCATACAATCGATTAAATCCTTTTTCAAATAGAAATTTTATTGACTATTATTCTGATGTGTGATTTAAAAAATTGAATTTTCAAAATTCATAACTCTTGTTTTTAGTTATAGATTTAAAATTGAGTGGATTCAATTTGATAAATGGGGTGAGAGTGTAACAATACGATATTTTATAATGAATTACTATATGAAATATGAAATAAGATATTCCAAATTGTGCTTAATTGATGAGAAAATATTATTATTAAATCATAATAATTATTACATTACAGTAGGTGTAAGAATCTGAGTGTCTAGAAAGAATCAAAATCTCACCCTTGATTGAATTTTTGACTTATTTCTGATTAAACTGGTAAAATCCAGGATCTTCTGTAAATTTACAGATTATAAGCTGTGTACTCCAAAGTACACACCGTGTATTGTTTAGGCATGTATCGGTCGCACGCTGACATAGTTCAGTCATGTGATAACCGTGTATGAATTTTCTACTACATGAGGTATAGTGTTACGTGACATGCAGTGTATTCTCCATTCCACATACCGGTTGATATCTAGTTGTGTGTCGATGCATGTGGAATTTCCATGCCATGTGGCTACCTCCTCATAAGGAGGAGTAGAAAAATAGAAACTAAATGACATATAGTACTTTATAAACACCTTGTATTTTTATTTTTATTCGCTTAAATGAATGAGCATCATGTCTATTTCCAGAAAATACCTTCATTTTTTCCATATTCAGAACTGGATTATCTGGGATGCTGAAAACGTTCCTTCTACTAGAATATTCATCCCATGACAGTTCATCATCCCATTAGTGGTTGTAGGATCACATTAGCATGGCCAAACCAGCACACTATTTTTCATTCAAGTTTTTTCCCTCATACAAGGCAGATTCCATCAGAGTGTAATTGGTATGATTTGATGGAAATATAGAAATACAAATACCAGCATTGAATAAGACCATTATATTGGATGTTCGCACTTCTACAAGTCTCTTCTAGATGGTACATACCTCTTTTTTAGATTATTGCGGTGATTTGAGGGGTGCACCCTTATGTGTGATTTTGGGTATTTTGAGCATGACACTGTTTTACCTTCAATTGTATATTAAATTTTTTATTTTACATATGGAATTACTTTGGGTATGCCCTATTTTTTGTTTTATTGGAGTGGGGTTGGGAAAGGGGTATTTGATCGTTAGGTCTATTTTGGTGGGGGTTTCCAATATGGTATAATATTCTTTGATTTTGTTAAACTACTGTGTATAATTTGTTACAATATGAAATTAATTGTTAGAGGATTCCCATACCATGGTGCGGGTATGAGACAACACAATGCTAGTGTAATTAATCTGTTTAGTTGTTTGTCCTATTTAAAGTATTTATTTTGATTAAATATATTTTAAGTGTGATATTGCATATGATGGGACCTTTTTGTTGTTTTGGGCATTACCCAATAATTTTGTGAATAATTTTGATCGCATGTTTGGCTTGGCCTGGGTTACATTTGGTGGTTCTGACCATGGGATTATGAATCATAGATGTTGTATTGAGGTTGTGTGACTTTCAGGATGGGCATGTCCCGAGTTAAATTGACGGCAAGGCCATCAGACTAGAGTGTAATGGTCATAGGGAAATGAGGTGTCAGGGACATTGTAGCTTGGGAAATATTTTTCTAATTACCGATCACCTGGAATGTTGAGTATTGTGTACATAGTGATACTTTGTGATGAGGTGGTTCTGACCAGTAATGAGGGTAAATGACCCTGTTATTTTTGGTTTATTTAATATTGGTTTCAGGGTTCTTACTGTAGGAAGCCACATACAAGGTGAGGAGCATTTAGGGGATAACGTCGAATATATAATTTTGGGGGCCGAGACTCATCGTGGTTTGAGGGTAGACATTGAATTCCCTCTGATTATTTTATTGAGGGTTGACATCGCTACCCCTACGGTCACTTATTTCGAGGGTAGGTATCACTATTCGTCGAAGTTACTACTCATTGGGCATGCCTTCAGGAAATTAGTAATTAAGAAATGCAGTGTTAGGGGCACATAGGGCCTGTTTACATGAAAGAACTTTTGGAATTGGCTGAATCTGGTGACACTCTATAGTGGCTGAAAAGAACTAGTGGAGTTTGTGTTTATTTGGGCATTGTAATTTTTAATATTTTCCTTATAACTTTATGACTCCTTAAATACTTGTACTAGGTATTCACAATTCAGTGGTAACCTACTGAGATTCATATAACACCCTTCAAGGGCCATTCGTGATGTTTTTAGACTTTATTGATTTACGTGAATGAAAGAGATTAATTTCATGTGCAGAACTGTATTAGTTACCGCATGGGGTTGGTATGGACATTATGGTCTTTCATAGTAGAAGTTTAATTTGTTTTTAATTCATTCCTTTACCAGAATGATTACGTTGATTTTTATATCTATTGTTGGTTATCAATTGGTTAACATTTATATTTTTACTGGGTATAGATGCCTAATTTTTCTGTTCTGGTAGTTTTAACATGTGGTTAGACTTGTTGTTGTGTTAACATTTTGCTGCTGTTATTTATATTTATTGGTTCCACTATTTATATTTTTTTTGTGCTTCAACTATGTAGAACTGGTTTGAATTTTTAGAGTTTTCTAACCTTATATTATGATCGAACCAGTCTAATTATTATCCTCTAAGAGTGTATAACCTAACCAATATTACTATAATACCCTCACTGTTAGTCGTCATCCTTTAGCATTTGGGGAGGTGGAATAAAGTTGTAACACCCAACCTGTTTGGAACAGTTCATGTGGCTCTATTGTTCTAGGATCTTACAAATTTGTATCAGATGAGTTATTAATAGGGATTTAATATCATTTTTTATGGCTACTAATGAGATTAAGACTTCACTTTTTATTTCTATTGGTTTTACCTTATGGGATATGGTAGAATATGGATAGATTTTTTTGGGAAATAGGTTTATAGCTTGTTCTTGTGTGTCTGTAGTCCCATGTATGAGGTATGTACCAAGTTTCCATGGGTGGGAATTACTGTTTTCATTTTTTTCTCAGATTACAGTTTATATTATTTCCACCTCAGTGTATCACATTTTGTGTGATGTTATTGATTGTGATATGTAACCCTTACCAGGTGCGGTAAAGAAGAATTAGACCTTATCCCGAAAATAAATGTGTGATTTTTTTCTTTGGATATGCACATTTTTAGTTAATTTCAATTCCATAATAGCATGCATGCATTGGGAAGTGATAATTCTATGTGAATAATATAAATTTCATTTCTTTGTATTCTTTGAAATGTGAAATGGAAAAATTATTGATAATATTTATACTCTATTGAAATGTACAATTCCAAAATTATTATATATTCATAATTTATTGGGGAAGGATATTTTGTGCCCAACTATTGTATGAGCAGCTTGGTACTATGGTTGAGGTGATTTTAATCACCAAGATTGGGCATCCTGAACGTCAGTTTTAGGTAGTTTGACTATCATGATTGGAGATTCGGTTTTTCATTTGAGGTAATGTTGGATGTCAGGATGGGCATGGATCAAGGTACATTTGATACTTGGCTTTATTGAGGGGTGGTTAAGAATTCCAGGTGGTCAGATGACATGGGCATGGGTTGTGGTGGGGTAGACTAATGGTAGTCCTTATACAATTCTGTTTAATTTATTTTCTCCTGACATGAATATATTGTATATACATATATGGGCTATCTGACCATTTATGGTATTCAACGGGTTCCTTTTAGATGACTCTAATGGAGTATCTGCCATGATATGGTATAGTGCCATATTTGAAGGATCTGGATTAGGATATGGTGTAGGAAGAGGAGGAGCTGCACGTATAGGCTTAGAGACAAGATCATGATCAGGATCCAGTGCAGAAAGGGAACATCCAGGTTAGGAAGAATTCGTGCCATGACTCGACGAGCCGCTCCGAACTAGACTAGTATGTGTCTTGCAGGGAATCAACCAAGGCACACAGTGTATAGAGCCATAAATGAACTATTTGTCACAAGAGATCAAGTTTTCATCACCTGCCACATTTTTAGGGTGATAGTGGTCCACATGTGGTAGAGAACTGGATATAGAGAATGTAGATGTTCTTCGAGATTCTCGAGACACCTCTAGGTAGTAGTGTAAAGCTAGTGAGATACATGATGTGAGGACCAGCAACGCGTTGATGGGATTTGTAGGTTAATTCTCACAAACACAATGGACTATCATGGAAGGACTTCATGGATAGGTACTTCGAGCACTTTAACCCAAAGACATTGAGGGTAGGGGGGCTTGGGGGTTCTTGAGCCTTTAACCGGGAGACATTTCCTTAATGGACTATCCAAATACTTTCAATGAGATGTCTCTATTTTCACCTGGTACGGTAAGTGATAAATCGACAAGGGTGAGGTTTTTTGAGGATGGATTGTGACACACCATTCAAATCTTGGTAATTATCTTCATGCTGGGTTCTTTCATAGAGGCGTGGAATCAGGCACTCATAGAGGAGATAATCCAGAGGGATAGGCCACAAGTTATCTATTGGAAATCATCCAGTGATGGTTCAGATAGTATGAATTTAGGACCAGTTGAGTTCTAGTAGGGAATTCATCCAAAAATCGTAGCTAGACCACCTCATAGATATTCACTAGTGGTTTTCTTTTAGTGTAGATATTCATGGTATGTTTAGAATTAGTGTCATATTACTCTAAATGAGTGTCAGGCATGTGGACATGTCGGGTATCAAGAGTGGTTTGGCAGGAAGCCTTCTTAAATAGCTAGAAGGTTGGGATCTGGACAGATAGAGTAATCTAGAGTTGGTTCAGGTTTGGTACTAGGATACAGTAGTTGAGGTTCAGTTACATGTGCAGGACATGACAGATACCATGAGACCCAACTGAGGGGTAAATGGTCGGTGACTAGAGAAGCACCATAGAGGGTAGGGCATCAAGCAGTAATACTTCATTTCTTGTGGACATCATGGATCTACTATGGGATGAGTAGTTTGGTGAGTCATGGATGGTTAGAGGTTCACTGCAAGTGTTTATGTGACTTTCGTCTTTTAATTTTCGCATTACATATTGTTGAATGTTCATATTGAGTGCACGAGGTGAACATGATTTATGTAGACTGATAAGATGCTGGTCAGTGGTATTGAAACGATTTCCGGTGTGTTACGCATATATATAAATATATATATATATGAATGAGTTTTTTGGCATCATGGTCATTGAGGATGCATGTTACTTGAGGTGCCTTGAGCATCGGGGCATCAAGGATGCGGGTTACATGACGTGACGTGGGAAATGGGGAATCGATGATTCAGGTTACTTGAGGTACATGGAATAAATATTAGTTTTTAGCATCACTGGGATGATGGACCTTGAAGAGGTGGACAGCGATGCGGTGCAGGATACGTTTTGTGTGTCAGAAACCACATAGGAGCATCAATGAGGTGCAAGGGTGACTATGAATGACAAGAGGACAATGACTCCAGAAACAGGTCAGTGAACCCTTACATTTTTTACTTTTATAGGATTGATACTGATTAAGACAATTCATATGCTGGGGATCCCCTTGAATAATTTATCTAGGACCATTGAGACTAGGGGAGACTGGGTTACTTTTATTGGGGATGTATGTTTTTTCCCTCTTCGGGTTTCGTATGATATCTTAGGGATGAGCTATGTAATGGTGTGAAGATTGTAAGAACCCTTTTTTAAAAGGGTCAAAATCTCGACCCTTTTTATAATTTTGACATGTTTCTAAGAAAACTGGGAAAATCTAGGATATTCTTGAAATATCCAGATTACATGTAGTGTAATCCAATGTACAAATTATGTATGGGTTAGGCATGTACCGTCTGCGTGCTAGTTGAGTACATGTTGTGTGATGACTGTGTAAGAATTTCTATAGAATGGTGTGTAGTGTTTATTGACATGCCATGTACTCTCCTTTCTGAGTACGTGTGGAGTTCTAGCCTTGTGTCTCTCATGAGGCATGTCCATGGCATGTGTCTGCCTTCTCATAAGTAGAAGTACAGGCAAGGACACTACACAACATGTAGTCATTTATTTACCTAGTTATTTTTATTTTTATTATCTTAAATGAATGGGAATCACGTTTTATTCCATAAAATACTTTAATCTTCCCCGTATTCAGACCATGAAGCAAAAAGATTCCAAAAACATTTATTCTCCTAGATTCTTTATATGAAGTCGATTCTTCAATCTTTCGGTTACTGTGGGATCGCATCAGCAAGGCTAAATCTGCGAAAACTTTTTCATTCTAGTTTCTTTGGCTCACACACCATGGATTCCATCTGTGTGGGATTTCTAGGATTTTAAGGAAACATTGATCTATAAATATCATTTTTGAATTACAGAATTATATCAGACATGGCTACATCAACGAGTCCCTGGTATGTGTTGCATACATTTTTTGGGTTTTCTTGGTCATTTTGGTGGGAAGACCATATGTACATTTTCTGTATTTTGAGCATGACTATGTTTTGACTAATATTTCTAAATAAATAGTTAATTTGAACTATGGGATGCCTTCTGGTTTGCCATGTTTCCTATTTTTCTTTAGTGAGGCCAGTCGAAGTTTCATTGCACATGTTGTGAATTTCGTCCGGGGTTTCCATGATGGTATAAGTTTAATTTTTTTGATTAAACTACTGAGATTAATTTGTTATATAATGAAATGAATTTTTAGATGCTTTGAAAACCTTGGTTCTAGTACGAGACAACACAAATTTAGTGCAATTCGACTTTTAATTATTTTTATTTTTTAATGTATATCATTTTATTATATAAATGTGATGTTTGATATTGTATATGATGTGACTTTTGGGTTTTGTTGGGCATCACCTTAATATTTCATCTGTAATGATGATAAATATATGGGATTGGCCTGGGTTACATTGGGTGATTTTGTCCAACAGTTTTTTCATTATGGATGTCAGCTTGAGGCATTATGACTGTCAGGTTAGGCCTATGCTAAGACACTTGGATTTAAAGGAAATCAGACTGGACAGACATGGTCATAGGGACACAAGGTATTAGGGAAGTTGTGGCTTGGGTTCTATTTTGGTGGTTAACACTCACCTGGATCATTGAGTAGTGTGCAAACTGAGAGACTTTCTGATGAGGTGGTTTTGGCCAATCATATTGGTAGAGGCCCCCATTAGTTGCGATTTAGGTATTATTGGTTTGGGAGTTCTTATCTTAGGAATACACGTGGAAGGTAAGGTGTCTTCAGGGGATAGCGTTGGGGAAATCAGGTTGGGGGTAGAGGATCTCTTTGGTTTTAAGGAAGACATTTTTGTCCCTCTAGTTATATATATCGGAATAGGTATCATTGTTTTTCAGAGTTACTACTTCTTGGGAATTCCATTGAGATGTCTGTACATGACACATTTGGTGTTTGTGGGAACTTGGTTCTGGGTTACATGATTGAGATTCTGGCATTGGATGAAGCAGGTTACCCACCATAGTGGCGAGTACTCACTAGCGGAGTTCATGTTTATTTGTGGATTGTATTTTTAACTATTTTTCTTATTACAGATTACCTGATTAAACACTTATACATTGTATACACTATTGGGTGGTATCCTATTAAGAATTGCCTCACACCCTTCATGGGCACCTCGGGACACATGTAGGCTTTGTGGATTGATGTGCATGAAAGAGATTAATATCATTAAAAGGGTTGTATTAGCATTCGTGTGGTGATGGTATTGACCTTGAGGTATTTCCAAGCTAGAGTTTACATTTTTTTCTTTCTTTCTCGTACCAGCATACTGAACCTTTTTTATTGTAGATACTGTTGGATTCCCAACGGTTCCCTTTTATATAATGAATTTCTATAAATCATTATTTGTTTGTTATGTTAGTTTTTATAAGTGGTTCAGCATGATGTTGTGTTTACATTCAACTGTTTTTTGTTTATATTTATCACTTCTACTATTTATTTCTATTGATTGTGCTTTGGCTAAAAGGTTCTATTTCGTGTCTAGAATTTATTCTATGATTACATTATTCTCGGAATAGTACCATTATTATCCTATGACATGGTATAGCCTCCCCACTATACCTACAATGACCCTTGCTACTAGTCAGAAGACTTTGGCGTTCGAGGAGGTGAAGCTAAGGTATTAGTAACTGACCTGTTTGGCATTTTCATGTGGCTCAACTGGTTTGGGACATTACAGTTGAAAGGGATAAAATGAATTATATGGACCCTATAATTAAAATATTGATAAAATTATTTTATAAAATTATTTCATTAGTTACAAATTAATTATAAATGGTAATAAAAACCAATCAAATCGATAAGATTAGTTTTTATTAGAAATAATTTTATGAATATATTTTAATTTAATATTCATAAATTTAAATAATACCTAATATTGATAGATATTAATTATATATTTATTTTAAAAACATATTTTTTTAAATTCATCAATTTTTTTGTAGTCCTAATATCTGAAATAATGCTAATTTAATTATAAAAAGATTATTTTCGAAAGGAAATTTTGCCTCCATTTTATTGAGAACATGTTTTAAATATAATAATTGATACTTTGAGAAAATTTATTCTTTAAGGGGGAATATAATTATCATTGGGTGAACTTTTTTTACTTTTCAATAAACCTTTATTTTTTTATAAATAACAAAAATACAACATTTTTTTGAAATAATCCTTTTCATATGATTTATTTATATATTTCATATATATTTTAAATTGGATATAAAGAATTATTATTTCAATTATATAAAAGAATAAATTTATATAATAATAATCAATTTCAACTGGAAATTTTATATAAAAAAATTTAAATTTTGGAAGCATTCAGAAAAAAAACCAATTTTTTCATTTTCCTTATAGGATTAATTTTAAGTATCATTTTTTCAATTACATGAATTTAATTAGGTAAAGTGGGTTAATTATTTGGAAGTAAATGGAAATAATATTTCTATCCTCTCTTTTATATTTTTCTCAGCAAAAGATTACCATGGTAAAAAATTTATAAACCAAATTATATGTAATCTAATTAAATGGGTTAATATTAAATGGAAAAAAAATAAAGTACATTAAAATAAAACATTTAATGGGTTTTTATTGTATTTATCATCATTAAAATTCATTAAAATAAATAAATAAATAATTACTTCTATGAATTTAATTTTCACCTCAATTTTGTTGAATTTCATTTTAAAATCTTTTTATCTAATCACATAAGCCCACCTCTCCTCTAGTATATATTGCACACCTTACCTAACGAATTTGGATTCGAAAGACATAATGTACTAAAAATCTCAAATAACCCTCCCCTACTCACTGTACGTAGGTCTAATTGCTTCTAGAATCACCTAAATACAATATCCAAGGTCTTTATTGGTGTCTTGAGGAGGTAATATTCCTAAGGTAATTTTCTTAATCTACATCATTTAGTTTATTTTATTCTTCTATATTATCCTAACCACCATAATACATTAGGGGAAAATAATTCTAGAACCATGTATATATTTTAAATTTTTTTAATGTAATAACATAATTTATTATGTCCTCTAGTTAAAATAAATCGTATTTTTTCTCCAAATTATGGTGATTAATTACCTCTTTGAGTAAGATTTTGTTTTTCCCCATTAATAACTACATGGATGGTCATAAAACTATTTTTGTTGGTATATAATAATTTAATATGAATATTATAACTTATTTAATTTTTTGGATCAAATATATAATCATAATATTAACTAAAATGACACTACTGTGTTATTTTAGAAAACTAGCCAAAGTAAACTAAACATTAATCAGCAATGTTTTATATAATGAATCATACTTTTGTAAGAAATTAAATTTAATCATGGGAACATTCAAAAGTCTTGGAGCTCATAAATAATATAAAATTTTATTTATTGATTTGTAATTTCTTTTTGACAGGATCTTCTCTAATTATATAGAAATGAATCAATCATGAAAATCCGATGAAAACACCCACAAAATGATGAAAATAATTAAATATTATTAATTTATTAATTAATGGGCCATAAGATGATATAAAATCATTTCATAATGTATTATAATTATTAATATAGTTATATAATGATATAACAAAATTAATAAAACCTTTATGATTAAGGTTAATGGATAAAAAATAAAGTGAAGGATGATGTAATTCCCTTCTTAACCATTTTGATATTCTTTGGGTTATAATTAATATTATTGATTTTGTGATTCTAATCCTATGTGTGAAATTAAATTTGAATACATTATGTTTTATTGACAAATATATATGGGTATTTATAGAGTTTAATGTTATTATTTGATTATTTTTTTAAAGACCCCGAAATTACCATGTAATTTTTTTAATTTAATGGAATTTTATGAGTCTATGAAATCTGATGGTGTGTGATTCTGAGGCCCGGTGTGTGTGGAATGAATTTCTTATCCTTTTTTCTAGGTACGATTAGTAAACGTGATAGTGGGTTTTGGTATATTTTAAACCGGTTCTCAAAATGGATATCTGAGGACACTATTGAACTCGATGTGTCGGTATCCTCCTAAGGAGACCTTTACCTCGACAGTAATCGGTCGAGGGTGAATGTTAATTTTGTTGTAGAGGAAGAATAAATATAAATATTTAACATTTTTATTTTTCTTGTAACCTCCCTTTTGATTTATAGAGGTGGGGACCATAAGATATTTAATCCTCTCAATTTGAATTCAATGGTGAGGTCCACCATAGCCATTAATTAATGAGGGGGAAGACCCATAAAATCCCCCAATTATTTGTGCCAACTCTCCAATTAATTAATAGTGCCATGTAATTGTGCAATTAAATTGTTGTCCCAATGTAAATTAATTATATAAACCTATAAAATACTAAGAAACAGCATTGTTGGAATTTAAAAAGGTTTTTATTAAATTAACCTTCATAAATTCCATGGTTTTTACTTTCCCTCTCTCTCTTCTATTTATATGGTGCTTGGATGGGAGGAATTGGATGGCTTCACCAAGTGATGAAGCTCTAGTAAAGTGCCGTGATGACCAACACATGGAGGACGGAGCCAGTTCCGGTGGGCAACGATGACTGAATCTGAACCACGAACTGATGAATGATGATCGAGCGACATCGTTGGAGGCTTTATTCGGGATCGACAAACACCAATCAGTCTTCAACCACAGAAGATCTCCAATGGAACATTCAAGGTAGGGTTTGTTGTTTGGAATACCCCCTTACTCGTTATTGACATTATACATGATTCAAGAATTATTGTGTTTCTTGATACAACCATAACACAGAGTGTGCATGCCAATTGTAACACCACAAGCTTCCACAATACTCTTCTCTTTGAATAATACAATAGCGTGTGTTGTACGCAACTTCGAGTTCAAACACACACCACAACCAATCAAACTAGCCATTATGAATAGTAATACCCACTTTTTGAAGTTTTATAAATTTTATCTTTCAAAATGGACTTCATTTTTGGATTCTGAAAATCGAAATTAGCCTAGGTTAAATTTTGGGTATTTTTCTGAAAACGTTCAATTTTTTATGAATAGTGAAAAACCACTAGGCTATAGATTAAAACCAAAATTTTATTTAAATATTAATTAATTTATTTTATATTTATTTTAGTTCAAAGTAGATACATCATACCTATATAAGTTAAATTTAATTAATTGGAGTCAATTTATAATAATTTTAGATATATAAATCTTCTATAGAACCTTTCACCGTCTTTTACCCACCTCTTATGAGAATTTGAAAATTCAAATAAAACATAATTTTACTACTTCTGTGAGTGTAATTTCAAAAATCCAAGAGACGTGTTTGATATCAGTATGTAAAATGTGTTTCAATAAGATAAAAATAATTTTTAGTGAATAACAACTGTTTACTTTTATTTACCACGGTTAAAAGTTAATAGGGTAATTAAGTGTAAAATGATATTATTATTACCCTAACACATGTCCTACTTCTATTGGATAGGTATAATTCCACCAAAATATCCTTAAGAATTAAATAATAAAAACTTTGGTCTACTTGGATTATATTAGGACATTTATTATTATTTAATTAAAATAAGAGTTAAAAGAGTTAACATCAGTGTTTAATAAATAAAACATTTTAAATATAGGTTTATACAAAATAAAAATTATATTCTAAATATTAATTAAAAATATATTAATATTTCCTATATAATGATAATTTATTTATATTTTTTAGACATTATATAATTTATTTTATTTATGAAACAATGATGATAGAGTAATTACCAAATTAATGAAATATTAAAATAATAGGTATTATAAATATCCAAATAAAAGTAATTTGAGACTTTTTATAAATTAAACTAATATTTTTGGGTAATATGACATATTATAACTAGTTAAATGAATTTTTTTCGATGTAATAATTCTATTATAAATTTAGAAAAAACAAAATACAAAATAGTGTCAAAATTGACATAAAAGAGTTTTTAAAAGAAATATTATATTATTAATTGATATTCTATTCATAAAAATCTAATTGTCATCTAAATGACTTATATAATTATAGGTGTATCATTAATTAACAACATGGGTTCTCTTTAATGTATTTAGTATGTTTATTAACCATATTATATAAAAATTTAAAGAGACATGGTAAATGTCAAACTATTTAACTAAGAGTTAAATGCAAAAGATAAATATAATATTGTGAACCAAACCTGTCTAAAACCAATTGGTTTAGATTTTTTCAACCCATCCCTACAATAGTATTTAAATAATTCATTTTGGATCCATTACAAACCTAAAATGATTTTATTATAAAATAATATTTCTATCTTTTTCTAAGGTGCCCCTCAACCCTCTTATAAAATAGCACTCCCCCTTATCTATAATTCACACATTCAAAGCCATTTGGCTTAGCCAAAATCTGCCCAAATACCCTCTCAAATATCCTACCATAATACTAGAGACCTTAATTTAGCTAGAAAGACAAACTAAGGAGCCCTTATGATCAAATCAAAAGTAAGAACTCGAAAAAGAGGTAAATACTTCATCACCACTTTCAAGTTTCTTTCTTCTTCCACATAATTTTTATTTTCTGTTTCTATTATAATATAATAACTCCAATATCTTTCATATACTGTGATATTATTATAAATATGGTACTACCAAATTCATTATTCTATCCATCCTTTGAATGACATGTCTTCATACAAGCGTACGTAAGGCTTACCGTCTCCATGTCGTCGTGTAATTGTTATTCAATAAATTATTATGTGGATGGGTATAATAATGATGTGTAATTGATGTAAATAATAAATATAAAATGATAAGGATTCTTTATATATGATATATCATCCAATTATGTATTAATTTAAAATCAAAATAATCATTTTGTCACTCATGCGTACGTACAGATTACTATCTCCACGAACACGATGAGATTCATTCCCCATCACATCCATTCAAAAATAATTTTCATTTTATGATTAAAAATAATGTTTAAAGACTTCTTATAATTCTGGATATGAATAATATACATCCCATCCATAATAAACATTACTCACATTACAATTAATGTAAAGGAAAATGAATCCGTTAACATCCGAAACGACGATAATACTATGATATTATTAACAAAGAACGGTTAAAAGATCATATATGATATCATATTAATGTATATGATTATTTAATAATTTATTAAAAATTATTCCACCGTTATACAGGAGGTTATGCTACCCTCAACCAAGTAATAGTACAAGGTAAGGGGTTTTAATCTCACTCCTTATTCACGTGAGATTCATGTTATATTTCCATTATTTCCTTTTGTGTGGTGAATGTACTAACCATAATTTTATTCTTTCTATAATAAATATTAATTTATATGTCTTTACATCTTCATTGTATGATAATTGTTTCACGGGGTGTATTTTTCGTAAGTTACCAAATTGGTAAGGGTTAATTTCACAATGTCTTTATTATCTAAGGTTGTTTATATGTAATTATCTACTGGGACCTCTATATCATCCACACCCAGGTTTCATAAAAATGTATATCAAAATATTCTTAATATTTTATAGACAATGGTTTAAATTCATTAATACCATTGGTTTTATTTTATAATATATTTATAAAGGAATCCTTTAGTTATTTTCCAAACAATGTCCCTTATAACCTTTTGGACAAAATTAAGCCATGAATGTCTTTTTTAACTTATACGATAGGTCTAGCTATTTTCCGCTGTTATACCATCGTAAAAGAATCCCTTACAATATTATTAGAATATTTTAAAATATAAATGTTTTCTTTTATAATTATGAGACTTTTACATGATTTCAAAATAGAAAGAGAAATTCTTTAAAAAGGTTTTGATTTCATTTATGTAAACATCTTTTGATAGATTTTATGATTTTTTGAAGTTGATTTATTATGATAAAAAATGTCCATATTGTATTTAAGGTTTGGTGATATGTTTGAATATGGATGTGTTATTTCATACCACTCGTGGTTTATGGATAATTTATTGATGTTTCATATGATAGTTTTAATACAAATGTTTATGTTATATTTAATACTTTTCATATGAGGAATGCATTGGACTTAGTATGTGACGGGTGGAGCCTGCTATAGCTCCTCAATGCATCAGTAGGTATCATTAGACAAACTAGTGTCTCGACAAAAAGCCTTGAAAAAATTTTATTTGTACTGTTTGAATAAGCCCTTGACTATGTGGTTATGATAGTCTGGCATTATACATTCCATCATTATGAATGTGGTTATTGATATTGCATGGTATTATTCTACTAGTAGAATATACAAGTGAATAAGTGAATATAATTATTTCATTTTTTCCATATTATGCTGAAGTTCATGTTTATAAGGCTTGTGTTCTAGTTATACATTGCCTTAAATTTGTATGCTTATTTATTAAAGTTTTTTCTATATTGTTATCCTTTCTGAGCATCTGAGATCACCAATTTCTATATTTTATTTTACCGAAGATGTAAAGAATTATTTTATGACTATCCTACAGGGATAGTCTGAGGGGATATGTGTGTGGACTATAGACACAATATTGTTGTAGTTTTTTACTTTATGATGTAATGTAAGAAATATGGATGTATCTAGTCATTCCAAGGATACTAAACTAATTGGTTTTTTGAGACTTGATCTTTTGCTATCATGAAAATGTTATGTAATAATGCATCGACTCGGGTTAAATAGGGTCGGGGCATAATAGTTGGTATCAGAGGAAGTTTAATACAAATCTTGGAAGCTAGATTTAGATTTACTTTGATTAGAGAAGATAGAACTAAGATAGATTATGAGGATAAGTATATAATAACTTCCTAGAATTTTATATTTTATAGATTTTATGATTTTTATGAGCAATACATCCCTATTTTTATATGAGTAGGTAGAGGCGGCTCTAGCACAGTTGTACCTAAGAGTAAAACCCGAAAACACAGCTTTGAGCTATACTCAAATGGGAACTTGTGCACGACAACGGGCCTTGCTGCACTCTTAGATACGACACTCCCAGGGGATATTCTTAGGATAATTCTCATTTTTTACAAACCATTGTGAAATGTATATTAGAATATACTTCCTCAAAGAATTTTTTTTATGATTATAGATTATATACATAAACTGTTAAATTTTTGTTATGTGTTTTAAATGTGTGGATTTATGTATTTTGATTCCTAAACTAATCTAGTGTATGCCAATGTTGGGAAATGGAGCCTAGTATAAGGAATGGAAATGATATCAATGCACACAATCCATGTTGGGATTTCCCACCTGTTCATGATAATTATAGTGGAGCTATTGATACAACTGGTGTTGATCAACTTATCACCGTACTTGGATAACTCACTCAGGTTATGAATAATAACCTTACCCGTATAAAGCATCCTGATCTTTAGCATGGATGATCAATGTTAGATCGCATCATGAGGCAACAACCACCAACAATCAATGGGGGTACAAAACTACTAGTAGCTGAGAAATGGAAAAATTCCATATTGAAAATATTACATGACTTGGGGAGTAGTGAATGGGTAAAAGTTATTATAGAAGTTTACCACCTCACTGAAGATGCAGGTCAATGGTGGACATTGATTAAAAACACAAAAGAAGATGATGAAGTATCAAATATGGAATGGAGGGTGTTTAATGAGATTTTATTAGAAAAATACTTACCTCGTGACCATCCAGCATATATGGAAAGGCTATTTCTGAGTCTGAGGCAAAATGGGGATGAGAATGTTGCAAAGTATGAGTCTAACATTACATGGTTAGAAAACCATGGGTCAGATTATATACGTAACACAAGAAGTGAGATTTAGCTTTTTTTTATGGGTTAGTACCGATTCCATTTCAAGAATTAGTCTCACAATACTTCTCATCGTATAAAGATATTATCTCATGTGCTATCAAGATAGTAAAATAATTCTCTATGTCTTACGACTTTAAAGAAAAGAAAGAGAAGAGGAGATCTTCTAATCACTCTGGAAGTTGAAATAAGGTGAATAAGGGAAAGTTGAATATCCATCCTGTAGTAAATGTGGGAATAAACACCCTGGTACTTGGTTAATGGGAAAGAGAGTCTGTTACAAGTGTGGTGAAATAGGCCAGAAACCCGAGATTGCAAAGGGAATAAAAAAGCTCCCGATGTTTAATACTACAATTATCGGGATATGGAACATTATGGAAATGAATGTCCTAAGCGTAAGTGGAAATTATCTTAAAAAGGAAAAGGGTTAAGGCAAAGCTTATTCTATCACTATAGCTGATGTTGGAGCTCTGAAAGACGTTGTGGTAGATAATTTAATGATTTTATCTAGTTTAGCCAATGATTTATTTGATTCTGGATCATCACATTGATTTATATCTTACCAGTTTGCTTTAAAAATTAGATATTTCCAATTTGATTTAACAAGGGAGTTGTCAGCCAAAACTCTTATGGGAAGTATCATCACAACAATGTTTTGTGAATCAGTTCCCATTAGAGAATATAATTTTTTTTTATTTTCTGATCTCATCATCATAACCATGATTGAATTTTATATAATCCTTGGAATGGATTGGATTTCAGACGATGATGAAAAAATTTATTGTAAGAAGAATGAAGTTACAATTTTTGATGATGATAACGAGTACCTTATCATTAGAGAAGAGTCGTCACCACCTAATTATTATATATCTCCACCACTAGTACCTTATCGGCATTTCGTCCGGAATTTTTCCCGATCGGCTAACCCATTAATGAAGATCACACATAAAGGGGTTAACTTTTTTTGGAAAAAATAATGTGAAGAATGATTTGAATAACTAATGAAAATAATAGTCAATGCTTCTATCTTGATTCTATCAGCAGGGAATGATGGATTTCTTATTTATAGTGATTCTTCAAAGAATGGACTTGGTTGTCTCATTATGTAGAATGATAGAGTTATTGCCTATGCATTACGACATGTGAAAATTCATGAGAAAAAATATCCTACTCCTTTATAAACTTTTTGACAAAATTTAGGTAAGAATGTATTTTTTTAACTTATAGAGAGGGTGCGGCTATTTTCTACCATTATAACATCGTCAAATCTTCCCATTAAATATTATAATAAAATTTTGAAATATAAATTTTTTATCCTATAATTATGTTATTTTTAAATGATTTGAAATTAGAAATAGATATTTCTCTAAAAAGGTTTTGATTTCATCTATTTCAACATCCTTTGATGGATTTTCAGATTATTTGAAGTTGATTTATTATGATATAAAACATTCATATTGTATTGAAGGTATTTTAATATGTTTGACTGTGGATGTGTTATTTCATACCATTCATGGTTTATGGATAATGTATTGAAATTTCGCATTCCAGTTTTATTATGAATGTATATGTTATGTTTAAACCTTTTCATTTTATGAAGGCATTGGAGTTAGTATGAGATGGTTGGAGCTTGTTATAGATCCTTGATGCATCATTAAGTCTCATGAGACAATCTATTGTCTTGGCATAAGGCCTTGAAAAATCATTATTTTTAGTTTGGGCACAAGGCCATGACTATGTGGTTATGATAGTATGGAATTATGGATTACATCATTATGAATGTGGTTATTTATATTGCATGAGATTATTCGACTAGTAGAATATTCATGTGAATATCTAAATAGTGATATTTCATTTTATTTTTTCCATATTATATTAAAGTTCTTGTTTTTAAGGATTCTGTTTTAGTTATACATTGCCTTCATTTTTTATTCTTATTTACGCAAGATTCCTTTATATTGTTATCCTTAATGATAATCTGAGCTCACCCCTTTCTTTATTTTATTTATCCCAAGATTTGAAGAAGTATTTTATGACTGCACTATAGAGATAGTCTGAGGGGATATTAGTGTGGAAAATGGATACAATTTTGTTGTACTTTTTCACTTTATGATGTAATGTTAGACTTATGAATGTATACAGTGTTTCCAAGGAGACTAATCTTATCGGTATTTCGAGACATGAACTTTTGTGATCATTCCAATGTTATGTAATAATGAACCGACTCTGGGTAATTGGGGTCGGGGAATTTCAAAAATGATCATGGCCTGAACTCTCCGCAATCCTTTGTGATTTTTTTTGTGTTCTTTGCGATGAAGGAGGACGACGACTGGTGCCGGTGATTAGCACTGGTGGGACTCGGGAGCGGCTTCTGGTGCCACGGCCGACCGTAAAGATGCTTGTGGTGAAACCACGTCATCGGAGAAGAGCCACAGACCATCGGCCGTGGACGAGCAAGGGCACCGGCCAGCACAATGACTGGTCGTAGGAAGGTGACGACGACATGTGCCCCCGCTGCCCGGTGTGCAAGAGTCGCAGCCCTGTGCCGTAGCCACAAGATGAGGGCAGTCAGCTCCCTGTCGGTAGCCGTCGAGGGGGCGATATGCAGCCGCGCTGTGCGGAGGTGGTGGATGGTCGTCTGGCTAGCCACAATAGGCTACTATGTTGTGGACCGCTTCACCGCAGGCCGCCGCACTATGTCCTCATCAGGTCACCGCACCTCGATCTCATTGGGCCCCACACCATGGGCAGGACCCAGCTGGCCGAGACAGAACCAGGGCCAGACCTTCCTCAGAACGGGTCAACCCGAACTAGGTTGGGTCAGGCGGTTTCTTTCCAACAAGGTTGGACCGGACCTGGACCGACCTCAACCCTTTTAACTCTTTCATACATATCTTGAGCTTCAGGCGTCTGTTTTCCGAACCATCTGTGGTGCTAGAAACCATGGATCGATAAGGTCCTTTTGGTATACCCCAACATAGTATTAGAATATGTTTGTGTACGGCCGGTTTGGATCGAACATGAATCCAACTGGGCCCTCGGGACTAAAAATCCAATAACTTACAGACCAAGCATCTGATTGATGCACCATCTATTGTGTTCATACCCTTTTACATGGAGGTCCTTTGGGAAACTTCTTTGTGGGGCTTCGTGGCAGTTTAAGTATTCGAAAAGTGGCATGAGGAGAGGATCCCCCCTAAATCAAGAATCATTAGTGCGGGAACCTTGTAGCCGGATGTAACATGTGAAAAATATCCTACGTGGGTCTGTGCTTTGGGATCCTATGTGGGTCTTTGCTTCGGGATCTGGTCTGGGTCTTTGTTCGAGAGTCTCACAAAGATCCTCTCAAGGAAACCACATGGGACTACTCTAGGATCCTACGTGGGTTTACTGTACAAGTATCATGTGTGGGTCTAATGATATAAGATACTTCTTGGGTATGCCTCTTAACAAAGTAAGATGATTTAGTAGTTATATCTGATTATATTTTCTACCGTACCAATGTTATAAAATGTTTAACCTGAGTGTTTACCTTTGTTATAGTCTTATGTTTGCCATACCTTTGTGGTACTTACCTTTGTGTTGATAGTTTTTTGGTGTTCTTCTATGTGGTGTTACATTTGTTGTACATACCATTGTGGTAATATTTTGTGTGGTGTACCTTTGTGGTACTTACCATACGTGTGTTACCTTCATGGTATTATTTCCATCATGGAATGACTGTACATTGGCTATGGTTTAGGCCTTTTGTTGCCTCATGGATGAGATGGGTAAACTTGATAACATAGGTATATGTATGTGAATATACATAAGTAGGGTTTTCAGTTGTTTTCATGATTTTTGGTATATCCATTGTCGATTTGGTGGGACCTTTGATGGTCTTGGAGTCCCTAATGAAGAATTTTATACTAACCATTGCACGGGCTATGCTCGCACCATGTTGTATTTGGTGCTGATGGTGAACAATGCTGACTGGGGATTGGGGGTACCAAGACTAGAGGTAGATCGAAGAAGGACCTTAGATGAGGTGTAACGTATAGTCAACCGTTTGAGAGCATTACCTACCCTCTAGGTAGGATCCTTGGCAGGTGTTCACAAGAGCTATTCATTTTACTTGTACATTCCATCTTACTTGAACGTTCCAGTTGGTCTTGTATTCTGGCTCATTTTACTTACTATACACACTCTTTTTAGTATTCAGTGTATTCATGTTCATAACTTTTTGTGTGCTTGGTTGTGTGTGTATACAAGTTATAAAGGCAATGCCTTCCCAGTTTTAGAAAATATGCCTTCGGTGCTAGTTGATAGCACCTGGACTACTGAAGGTGGGTTTGGTGTAGTTATGGAACGGGCCCTGCGGGACGGATACTGACAAATTGGTATCAGAGTAGTCGGTTCTACCGTAAAACATTGAATTATGATCTTTTTAACGACAATAGTGTTAATTGTAGTGAGTGTGGTTATAAATTTAGGGAATCTAGTGTTGGTTCCATGGATGACGTATCCATACACCATGACCCTGTCTTATGATTTCTGACTCATTGTACGAAAACACAGATTGTGTGTGCGTTTCGAAATATTTTCATTGTGAACTCATTGAGTCAGCTCATGAGGTATAATGAACTGTCCAAGGTGAACAAGTTCCGTTTTGAGGATGCCTCCACACGGATAGCCAGCTATCATTCTAGGTTTGGTACTTGATGATATCCCACCTAGAAACGAGGCCTTGGTGTAGGGCCCTTTATCAGTAGGGGAACCAATGGTACCATTACCCATTGGGCCACCTGTAACAGCCCGAGATTTTATAAAAAATATTCTTTTTAATTTTGTTAATGTCTTGTGTTGTACGCTACACCAAAAGGAGCTTGCACAACACGCATCCTTGACTTGCCTTGCATTACACGCAATCGCAACCTTCCTCGATAGCGTGTGTAGTACGCAATACTGAGTTTCACGAAACAACGATATGCTATTAAAATATTATTAAAACTAGCCGTTATGAATGGTAATAACCACTTTTTAAATTTTAGAAAATTTATCTCTCAAAATGGACTTCATTTTTGGATTCGGAGTATCAAATTCAGCCTAAGGTGAAATTTTGGTACTTTTCGGATAACTTTCATATTCTGATGAATAGTGAAAATAACTAAATTATAATTAAAAACAACTTTTTTAATCAAAATAATTAATAGTGATAAATTATCAATTGGAGTGGTTTTAAAGTATATTTAGAATATATTTTTCCAATTTAATACAATTTTGGTCATTCGTTGTAATTTCACATTTAAACCAGACATAATCAAGTGTCAATCTTTTGATAGATATTGTTTCTTAAAAACACGCTATTTGTTTTAACAGCGGGATTTAATTATAAAATAAATTAATGCAACTTCTATGTTATGAATTTGGTAAAATAGACTTCATTTTTGAATTCGGAATATGAAATATAGCTTAGAATGAAATTTTGGCATTGTTCTGAAAAACATCAATTTTTGATGAATAGTGAAACTACTAAGTGGTAGTTAAAAAACTGAATTTTTCATAAAACTTAATTTTACCGCTTCTGTGAATGGAATTTCAAAAATCCGAGAGACACGGTTGATGTCAGTAAGTAAAATGTGGTTCAATGAGATGAAAATAATTTTTGGTGAATAGTAACTTTTTACTTTTATTTACCACGGTTAAAAGTAAATAGGGAAATTAAGGGTATGAATGATATTAATATTACCCTAACACATGTCTTAATTCTATTGGACAAGTGTATCTCGACCAAAAACAGCCTTAAGTGTAAAATATTCTCATTTAGGCCCACTTGGATTAGATTAGGACATTTATTATTATTTAATTCAATGAAGTGTTAAAAGAGTTAAAATCAAAGTTTATTTACTAAAACATTTTTAATATAGGGTTATACATAAGATAAATTCGAGTGTAAATATTCATTAGAAATCTAAGACGATTTCCCACATAATGGTATTTTATTTGTAATTTTTAGACATCATATAAGTTAATTTATTTATGACACAAAGATGATGCACTAATTATCTTATTAATGAAATATTGACATAATTGATGTTATAAACACCAAACTAAATGTAATTTGAAACATTCTATGAATTCCACTAATTTTCTAGGTTACTATGATATATTAGTGTTGATGTAATCAACATGGTTCGAACATATAATTATGTTATGACTTTCAAAAAAATCATGTATTAAATAGTGTCAAAATTGACACAAAATAGTTTTTAAATCAAATATTATATTATTAATTGTTATTTTATTCCTAAAAATCTAAGGTTCGGCCAAATGACTTAGATAAGGATATATATATTAATAATAATCAATTTGGGGTTCTTTTGGCATGTTATAGTAAGTGTATTAACCATATAGTGAAAGAAAACAAAAAGACACGGTAAAAGTTAAATTATTTAACATAGATTTAAATCTAATTGATAAGGTTAAAATAATACCCTAAACTTGTCCAAATCTTATTTGTTGATAGGATTTCGACCCATCCCCACTTTATCTTCGAAATAAGACCCTTTGGAACCATTATAAACCGATTTTGACATTAATATAAAATAATATTTTGAGGTATTCCTAAGGTGCCCCTCTCCTCCCTTATAAAAGGACACCTCCTCCCCCTCCTCCTCACACCAATATGAGCACTCAAGCTCGGAAAACCCCTGCCAAAATCTCTTCACCACTTCCCTAGAAACATCCTAGAGGTTCTGGTCTTCCTAAAAGACCAATTTTAGTGCCCTAAGAGGAGGTCTCAAAGAGGCGCTTCAAAGAAGAGGTAATTACCGTTACCAATTCTTTGATCTTTATTTCTTCTTCCACTTCTTCTTCTTAGGTTGTTTCATTATGAAGTAATAACATCAGTATCATTAATATAATGATATGTTATTATAAGTATGAAACAACCCTATTTCACCATCTATCCATCCTACGGAAAAATAAATCACCGCGCGTGCGTACGTACGGAATATCGTCTCCACGCCGTGGTGTAATCTATTTTCCACCACCACCTCACATGGATGGGTATAATGGTGTAAAGACTAACTATACATAGTTATTACAACATCATATTGATTCTGATATATTGTATAATCCACTCCAAATCAATTAAATATTTATGGAAATGATATCATCGCTCGTGCGTACGTACGGACTGCCGTCTCCACGACGCGATGAGATTCATTCTCCATGTTAACCATTTAAGAATGATTATAAAGTATATATAAGAAATAATAATGAAATATATGACATTATAAAGCTACTAGATTTATGTATATATATATATATATATGTATGTCATCTACTTACTTCCATTCAAGACAATAAGGAAAGGAAAACAACGTTCATGCGTACGTACGGACTACCGTCTCCATGAACGGTGTTTTTCATTTCATTTATCTATCTATTATATATATATATATATACTGAATATATATGATATATAAATCATATTTTATATTCTGGAAGTAAGTAAATCAGGATATAAGTAATAATAATGTCAAGAACAACAAGTCAAAACACCTACGATAAATGAAACGATTTTACCCAACACGCATCTTTAACATGGAATTTACAAAAGAACGGGTAATATAATGTCATAAGTGAACCATATATGATATCATAACAATGAATAAGATTCTTTAATAAGTCAATGACATTATTTAAACCATTATAAAGGAGCTTCGGACACATACAAAGCAAATCGGACCTATGGTAAGGGAAATATCACAATCTCATTTTTATCCGAGATTGTTTATTCGTAAGTATCTACTGGGGTGTATTTTATCATCCACATCTATGTTTCCTCAATATGTAATGTTATTTCCATCCACCTACAATTGTTTAAATTCAATTTTACCCATTGGTGAGTTTTTAGTAAAAGATATGAAAAGAATCTTTTGTCGTTTTTCGTATGAGGTACTTTTTGACTTTTTCGACAAAAGTACGAAGAATGTTTTTTTTAACTTATACGGTGTAAACGGATTTTTACGGTTTCATAATGCCTCATTTTCAAGAATCTTCCTCTACAAGATTGCATGATTATTTTCAACAAAAACCCTTATCTTTTATAATTGCATTGAATTTTGTGAAAAGAAAATGATTTTAAAGAAGAAAGGATATTTTCCTCAAGAATTCATTTCAAGCGTTTTGTCAAAACTATTTTTCATCTAAGATGACATTATTTCATATGTGTATGTTTCAAGTAAAATGACTCTATGATTTAAATGGTTTCAATTTTCTTATGATAAAATGATATCAGTTGTTTATGGATTATGTTATGATGGCATGATGTTTAAGAATCCCATTTTATTTCATGGGTTATGCTATGATGTATGGTTTATGATTTTGTGGCACACATAAGAATGGTATCATTATGAGATGGGTGGGACCTATATCTCCCTCCAATGCATTGGGTAAAGATTTTATATCTCATGAGATAGACATGGCTGGAATGGTAGGTTATACAGGTTCAGTGAAACAGGACTGAAACGAGGGTTACTCGATTCAGAAAGGGACTTCGTCCACTAAGATAGTCTTGGAAATGAGTCTTGACTAACAAGAAATGATTCTCTATAATTATGTGTGAATTCCACAAAGTTTCATGTTTTTATTTATGATTATTGTGATTACATTTCACTACCATGATTTATCCCATGTTATGAAATTATGCTCTCTTTTACAGGTTATGATTTCCAAAATGTTATGTTCTTATGAATACGATGTGATTGATATTTATTTCATTTGCCCTTACTGAGCATTTCAGCTCACCCTTTTATGTTTTCTTTTCCCCAGGATATAAAGAAAGGTTTTAGGTAAAAAAAAGGAAGATATTTATGGGAGACGTTGAAGATCATTCACCACGATTAAAAGATTTTATTCCGAGTTTCCAAAGACACTAAACTATTACGATCCTTGTGTGTATGTTTTTGTTATGTACTAAGTATTCCGCAAAAGTAATGTAAAGTCCATGTACGTTAAGCTTCGGGTCTTTACAGTTGGTATCAGAGGAAAGGTTTAGTCAACCTTTGGAAACTATGATGCGAAAATGTTAGTGAGATCCCTAGAGATATTTCTACGGTATGTCTAGGGATGTCCCTAAGGTTAAGTATACGTATAGGTTATAGTACTAGAACTATGGTAACGATCATAGAATTAAACCTAATATGTTAGATATTGAAGGTACTCCCCCTTTATCATGTTGTTTTCCCTAGCATGATTTTTGCCTCTCACACTATTTTTTTTGGGTTTTAGAAAATGGCTGGAAACAAGATGATTCACGATAATGGATGATATGATGGACAATGGAATGATATTCTTCATAATGAAATGGGATTTGGAAGTCCAAACATCATTATTATTCCGAATCAGCAATCTCATAATATGATCAATAAAGTAAAATTTGGTAAGTTTCCTGACTCGGCTAATAAGAGAAAGATGGAGTTTCATGATGATCATAGAGGAAAGAAAGTTCAATTTCCCCTATGTAAATAATGTGGGAAGAGGCATCAAGGAGAATGTTTCAAAGGAACTGTAAGATGCTTTGGGTGTGGAAAAGAAGGTCACAAAGCAAGTAAATGCAAAGGAAAAGGTTCAGTTAACAACATGGATGAGGATAATGGTATTGCTACGACATCAACAATGGTTAAATGTTTTAAATGTGGAATGTGCGGGCATTATGCAAACCAATGCCCTAAGGGAAAGTCTCATGAAGATAATCAGTATGGTCGTATGGGAAGTATTTATGTGGATGATGATGAAGAGACTGCAAATGATATGTGAGATGAAGGAATTGTTGATGCTCAGTCAATGGTTTAAGAATGAAGTGGAATGATTACATGTTTATCATGTGTAATGTTGTATAAGTAATCTCATGGTACTATAGAATAAAGAGACATGTAAGGATTGTTACACTATTGTCTGATTAATGTTAACAGTATCCATGAATGGTTATTCAGATATTTTTGGAATGTAGATGATATGCGCATAATGAAGGGATAAGGAGAAAATTAAATGTTTGATAGTATTCATGAGCTCATGATTGATATAAGGACTAAGTGATATCATGGTTTGAGTATATAGAATTTTGAGGATTTTGGTATGTGGAAAGAGTTAACTTTTAATAGAATTCATGTTTTCAATAAGGTTCAATGGGTATTCAAGAGAGTACAAGATTAAGGCCTTTGAATGTTAGGAATGTGACCAACAAGATATATCTTATGATATGTGGGGATCAACGATGGTATTAAATCTCTAGTAATCATTTTCACTATGTTATGAGAGTGGATTGCAGTATTATGGATAAGCCTAAAGATTGAAATGGGTTATTTTAGACATAAGTGAGTATTGTTTAAGGATAGAAGTTTTTTTTTCGATATTATTGATGGGATGTTATAGTAATGTAGTTTTAGAAAAAGGGAAACCTGCAGGACGGGCGAGAGCCCATCGCTTCGGACAAGGCTGTGGGAATCGAACCCACAACCGAAGTGCGACTGGCCTTTATCGCCTACCACTGGCCTACAGGAAGTCCCTGTTTAGTAGAAACTAGTTTTATTATATTAAGCAGTATGATATATGATGTATAAGTCCATTTTAGGAACCATATATGATTAATCTCACTATAGATCAACTTATGTATATAATTTTTTCTAACCTTTTGTTTGAGACAGATGGAATGACTTGTCATTCTATCACATGATCTGCTAACACTTCACGAATAAAAAATTCAACTTCATTTATTTAAGAGATGAAGTGGAAATTGTTAAAGGCACGAACAACAGTGAGATTGTACCAAAATAAAGTAAGTATTTATTCTAATTCAAATTCTATAATTTTAGGGAAACGATCTTGAAAACCAAAAATGTTGTCCAAGTGATCTTATATCTGATGAATCAGATGGTACCTTAGATCGTCACAAATATATGTATTTTTGATTGCTGGCTTCTCCATAGCCATGTTCTCTACCACTCTCCATCAGAACATGATGGTTAGATTTCTCTTCCATATCCATATTTTCACCTATGTGGAAACCCAGTGATTAGTTTATTTGGGTAACCGTTACATTTCATACTTTTGTTTTTAAAGATTGGTTTTGATATTCCTTTTTACGATGTGGGTTTATATTAAAGAAACTTTCGAATAGTAAACCATTTATAACCCCGACGAATTTCGAGGGCGAAATTCATTTTAAGGGGGGTAGAATGTAACAGCCCGAGATTTTATGAAAAATATTATTTTTAATTTTATTAATGTATTGTGTTGTATGCTACACCAAAAGGAGCTTGCACAACACGCATCCTTGACTTGCCTTTCATTACATGCAATCGAAACCTTCCTCGATAGCGTGTGTAGTACGCAATACTGAGTTTCACGAAATAACGATATGCTATTAAAATATTATTAAAACTAGTCGTTATGAATGGTAATAACCACTTTTTAAATTTTAGAAAATGTATCTCTCAAAATGGACTTCCTTTTTGGATTCAGAGTATCAAATTCAGCCTAAGGTGAAATTTTGGTACTTTTCGGATAACTTTCATATTCTGATGAATAGTGAAAATTACTAAATTATAATTAAAAACAACTTTTTTAATCAAAATAATTAATAGTGATAAATTATTAATTTGAATGTTTTTAAAGTATATTTAGAATATATTTTTACAATTTAATACAATGTTGGTCATTGGATGTAATTTCACATTTAAACCAGACATAATCAAGTGTCAATCTTTTGATAGATATTGTTTCTTAAAAACACGCTATTTGTTTTAACAGCGGGATTTAATTATAAAATTAATTAATGCAACTTCTATGTTGTGAATTTGGTAAAATAGACTTCATTTTTGAATTCGGAATATGAAATATAGCTTAGGATGAAATTTTGGCATTGTTCTAAAAAACATCAATTTTTGATGAAGAGTGAAACTACTAAGTGGTAGTTAAAAAACTGAATTTTTCATAAAACATAATTTTACCGCTTCTGTGAATGGAATTTCAAAAATCCTAGAGACACGGTTGATGTCAGTAAGTAAAATGTGGTTCAATGAGATGAAAATAATTTTTGGTGAATAGTTACTTTTTACTTTTATTTACCACGGTTAAAAGTAAATAGGGTAATTAAGGGTAAGAATGATATAAATATTACCCTAACACATGTCATAATTATATTGGACAAGTGTATCTCGACCAAAAACAACCTTAAGTGTAAAATATTATCATTTAGGCCCACTTGGATTAGATTAGGACATTTATTATTATTTAATTCAAAGAAGAGTTAAAAGAGTTAAAATCAAAGTTTATTTACTAAAGCATTTTTAATATAGGGTTATAAATAAGATAAATTAGAGTGTAAATATTAATTAGAAAGATAAAAAGATTTCCCACATAATGGTATTTTAATTGTAATTTTTAGACATCAAATAATTTAATTTATTTATGACACAAAGATGATGCAGTAATTATCTTATTAATGAAATATTGACATAATTGATGTTATAAACACCAAAATAAATGTAATTTGAAACTTTTAATGAATTACACTAATTATCTAGGTTACTATGATATATTAGTGTTGATTTAATCAACTTGGTTCGAACATATAATTCTGTTATGACTTTCACAAAAATCATATATCAAATAGTGTCAAAATTGACACAAAATAGTTTTTAAATCAAATATTATATTATTAATTTTTATTTTATTCCTAAAAATCTAAGGATCGGCCAAATGACTTAGATAAGGATATATATATTAATAATAAACAATTTTGGGTTCTTTTGGCATGTTATAGTAAGTGTATTAACCATATAGTGAAAGAAAACAAAAAGACACGGTAAAAGTTAAATTATTTAACATAGAGTTAAATCTAATTGATAAGGTTAAAATAATACCCTAAACTTGTCCAAATCTTTTTTTTGATAGGATTTCGACCCATACCCACTTTATCTTCGAAATAAGACCCTTTGGAACCATTATAAACCGATTTTGACATTAATATAAAATAATATTTTGAGGTATTCCTAAGGTGCCCCTCTCCTCCCTTATAAAAGGACACCTCCTCCCCCTCCTCCTCACACCAATTTTAGAACTCAAGCTCGGCCAACCCCTGCCAAAATCTCTTCTCCACTTCCCTAGCAACATCCTAGATGTTCTGGTCTTCCTCAAAGACCAATTTTAGTGCCATAAGAGGAGGTCTCAAAGAGGCGCTTCAAAGAAAAGGTAATTACCGTTTCCAATTATTTCATCCTTATTTCTTCTTCCACTTCTTCTTCTTAGGTTGTTTCATTATGAAGTAATAACATCAGTATCATTCATATACTGATATGTTATTATAATTATGAAACAACCCTATTTCACCATCTATCCATCCTACGGAAAAAGAAATCACCGCGCGTGCGTACGTACGGAATACCGTCTCCACGCCGTGGTGTAATCTATTTTCCACCACCACCTTACATGGATGGGTATAATGGTGTAAAGAATAACTATAAATAGTTATTACAACATCATATTGATTCTGATATATTGTATAATCCACTCCAAATAAATTAAATATTTATGGAAATGATATCATCGCTCGTGCGTACGTATGGACTACCGTCTCCACGACGCGATGAGATTCATTCTCCATGTTAACCATTTAAGAATGATTATAAAGTATATATAAGAAATAATAATGAAATATATGACATTATAAATCTACTGGATTTATGTATATATATATATGTATGTCATCTACTTACTTCCATTCAAGACAATAAGGAAAGGAAAACAGCGTTCATGCGTACGTACGGACTACCGTCTCCATGAACGGTGTTTTTCATTTCATTTATCTATCTATTATATATATATATATATATTGAATATATATGATATATAAATAATATTTTATATTCTGGAAGTAAGTAAATCATGATATAAGTAATAATAATGTCAAGAACAACAAGTCAAAACACCTACGATAAATGAAACGATTTTACCCAAAACGCTTTTTTAACATGGAATTTACAAAATAACGGGTAATATAATGTCATAAGTTAACCATATATGATATCATAACAATGAATATGATTCTGTAATAAGTCAATGAAATTATTTAAACCATTATACAGGAGCTTCGGACACGTACAAAGCAAATCGGACCTAAGGTAAGGGAAATATCACAATCTCATTTTTATCTGAGATTGTTTATTCGTAAGTATCTACGGGTGTGTATTTTATCATCCACATCTATGTTTCCTCAATATGTAATGTTATTTCCATCCAACTACAATTGTTTAAATCCAATTTTACCCTTTGGTGAGTTTTTAGTAAAATATATGAAAGGAATCTTTTGTCGTTTTTCGTACGAGGTACTTTTTGACTTTTTCGACAAAAGTACAAAGAATGTTTTTTTAACTTATACGGCGTAAATGGATTTTTACGGTTTCATAATGCCTCATTTTCAAGAAGCTTCCTCTACAATATTGCATGATTATTTTCAACAAAAACCCTTATCTTTTAAAATTGCATTGAATTTTGTGAAAAGAAAATGATTTTAAAGAAGAAAGGATATTTTCCTCAAGAATTCATTTAAACTGTTTTGTCAAAACTATTTTTCATCTAAGATGACATTATTTCATATGTGTATGTTTCAAGTAAAATGCCTCTATGATTTAAATGGGTTCAATCTTCTTATGATGAAATGATATCAGTTGTTTATGGATTATGTTATGATGGCATGATGTTTAAGAATCCCATTTTATTTCATGGTTTATGCTATGATGTATGGTTTATGATTTGGTGGCACACATAAGAATGGTATCATTATGAGATGGGTGGGACCTATATCTCCCTCCAATGCATTGGGTAAAGATTTTATATCTCATGAGATAGACATGGCTGGAATGGTAGGTTATACCGGTTCAGTGAAACAGGACTGAAACGAGGGTTACTCGATTCAGAAAGGGACTTTGTCCACTAAGATAGTCTTGGAAATGAGTCTTGACTAACAAGAAATGATTCTATATGATTATGTGTGAATGCCACAAAGTTTCATGTTTTAATTTATGATTATTGTGATTACATTTCACTACCATGATTTATCCCATGTTATGAAATTATGCTCTCTTTTGCAGGTTATGATTTCCAAAATGATATGTTCTTATGAATACGATGGGATTTATATTTCTTTCATTTACCCTTACTGAGCATTTGAGCTCACCCTTTTATGTTTTCTTTTCCCCAGCATATAAAGAAAGGTTTTAGGTAAAAAAAAGGAAGATATTTATGGGAGACGTTGAAGATCTTTCACCACGATTAGAAGATTTTATTCCGAGTTTCCAAAGACACTAAACTATTACGATCCTTGTGTGTGTGTTTTTGTTATGTACTAAGTATTCCGAAAAAGTAATGTAAAGTCTATGTACGTTAAGCTTCGGGTCTTTACACCACCGATTCCACCAGCTTTAGAAGAAGAGGGTGCACGCTGCTTGAGCGGGTTTCATGAGTTCAATAATTAGAGCCCCCCCCCGGTTCAGGGGAGAGATGGACCCGCAGGAAACTGAGGACTGGTTAGAGGTCTTGGTGAGAGTCTTCTGACTGGAAGAGACACTAGCTGATATCATTGTTATCCTTGCTGCCAGCCATCGATAGGAAGCAACATGTAGATGGTGAAGCATGATGCTCTAGGTTCACGATGAGGTGATACATCTCTTGGTAGACTTTGAGAGACTATTTTGGGGTAGTGTTTGTCCCAGCGACCCTTCGTGCAGTGCGCATTCAAGAGCTTCAACATCTGCAGCAGGGCAGCATGACTGTGGCTTAGTACTCAGTGAGGTTCACCAACCTCTCACACTACTCCACTAATATGGTGTGTGACCCATTTTTTTGGCCCTAGACCTTTGAGCAGGGACTCAGGTGAGGGATTAGTGCATCAATTAATTCTCTCAGTATCACGACATAGGAGGGGGTGTTAGAGAGAGCCTTCTTATTGGAGAGTTCTCTTGTTGAGCAATTTCCAACAGCGAGTCCCATCACTGAGCGTCACGTAGCATAGTATTCTACAACTGGAAGTAGACAGATATCACAAAGGGCCAAGAGGACCATAACTAAAGGTGGACAACCATAGGAGTAAGGATCGGTTGTGCGGGGAACCAGAGATAAAGTTAGTCATGTGAGGAAGAGGCAGTGTTACACATGCAGTGGGCTGGGTCACATGGATCATGACTGTCCAACCCGCTATACGAAAGATCAGAAGACTGGGGAAGGACCACCTAGGTCATGACTGAAGTTTGACCAAAAATTTCCATAGGGAGGAGGCTGAGATCGTAGAGGAGCTTGACTTGCAGCTGGCGGTGGGTGATGATTCAAGATGTTACAACCACCACCACCAGGCTTTCCACCCCAACCATAGGGAGCAAGTGGACATGGGCGACTTCTGCTCCAAGTAGCTGAGGCCTATAATCACGACACTCCATAGATGATACGAGGTATGATATGTGTCTACTCCAATTATGCTATAGTACTTATAGACAAAGATTTATATCATTATTTTATTTCCACTTCCCTCATTCGAAGCTCTGAGATTTTGACGGAGTCGTTGGCTCGATCATTAAAAATAGAGACTCCTATGAGAGAGGATTCGATGATTAAGCACTGGTGCCAGCGGTTTTAGATTACTCTAGAAGGCGAGAGATTCTACTGGGATCTCCTAGTAGTGACATTGAGGCCTTATGAAGTCATCTTGCGTATGGACAAGTTATCTATAGTCCATTCTCAGATTTATTTTATTAGGCACAAAGTGCATTGAGACCACACTGATGGGACCATGTTTTCATACACTGGCGAGATGGGAGCCATTGCAGCACAGGATGGACATACCTGGAGGAGACTGAAGCTGATCACTCTTCATTAGGCTAGCCTTAACATCACAGTAGTTGATGTGGAGAGGCCGAGCTATCCTGTAGTGGTGGACCAGTATGCGAATGTCTTCCATAATGATGATTAGTGTCTACCTCCTTGAAGAGAGGTGGACTATTACATTGACTAGTACCTCGATACAACACTGATAACTACACCAGTGTATCAATGGCTCTCATGGAGCCTCATGAGGTGCAGGTATAGCTGGAGGACTTGCAGGGGAAATGGATCATCTGAACTAGTGTTTCTCCTTTGGCATCTTTGATTTGGTTTCCCAAGAAGGTAGATGGGAGTTTAAGACTTTTTTATGACTATCGGCACCTGAACCAGATGTACGTGAAGACCAGGTACCCATTTTGACGATTGACGACCTCTATGATCAGCTGAATGGAGCACGATGGTTCTCGAAAATAGTCATCAGGTCAGGCTATCACTAGCTTAGAGAACGAGACGAGGATGTGCAGAAGACATATTTCAGATGTCTGTATGGAAACTACGAGTTCTTTTTTATGCCGTTTGGAATGACCAGTACTCCAGCAGTGTTCATGGGACACACGAACTTGATCTTTAATCATATCTTGAGTGCTTCATTTTAATCTTCATCGATGACATTCTGATCTACTCGGCTAATGAAGCTGATCATGTCTATCATTTTCAGGTAGTTCTGGACACACTATGAGATAACTGGCTTTATGTTAAGCTCTTGAAGTGCCAGTTCTGGATCCAAGAGGTTCACATTTAAGAAAAAGTTATCTCGGAGGATGGATTTGTAGTGGATCCAACAAAGATTGGGGTCGTACTTGCTTTGGATCCACCCGGGAGTGTGACAAAGTTACCTTGATTCTGGGGTTTGGTCGGATACTATTTGATATTTGTTCCATATTTATCTAGAGTTTTAGCACCTTTATCAGTGTTGATGAAGACGGGGAAACCTTCCATGTGGTCAGAGAGAAGCAAACAAAATTTTTTGGAGCTAAGGAAGAAGCTTACTAGTGCCTTCATCATGAGGCATCTGGAGGAGGGAGTTGGGTACGTAGTCTATAATGATAAATCAAGGACTTGGCTCAGATGTGTCCAATGGCAGAGTGAGAAGTTATCAAATATGGTGGTTGATAACTAAGACAAAATGAGAATAAATATGATACCAATGACATGGAGTTAGAAGCATTGTTCTTCACCTTGATGTTGTTGCAACATTACTTGATTGGTGAAAATTTTATTGTTTACTCTGATCACAAGAGACTCAGGTATATCTTCTCTTAGAAGGACCTGATCCTAAGACAATGAAGTTGTCTTGAGTCCTCTTGGACTATGACTTCAAGATAGTCTATAATCATGGGAAGGTGAATGTGGTTACTGATGCACTCATTAAGATATCATGTATACATCTTCTAGGCGAGGCTACAGAGCAGCTGACAGCTTTGTAGATATCATTTGTTGATCAAGATGGAGCATCTTTTCTTTAGTTTCATAAAGTCACTCACCCACTTATTTAGTGATTCACGGAGGCACAGTGCGGTGATAATGACTATGAGGCTAAATGTTCTCATATATACATATGACCGACACGTAATGGATAATCTGATGGTGGAGAGCATGTCATCTAATTCAGATGACATACTATGGTACCAAAGTCACATAAGGAGGAAGTGTTGAAGGAGATCCACACATCCCCTCTGGAAGTATATCCAAGAGATGAAAATATGTTCCAAGACCCCCGACGAAATCATTGGTGGCCGAGAATAAAAAAAGTAGTAGCAGAGTTTGTCTCTAGGTGCCTCACTTGTCAGCAAGTGAAGGCAGAGCATCATGTACATACAGGCTTAGGTCATCCTTTAGAGGAAATAGATTGGATGTGGAATGGGATATCCATGGAATTTATTACAGGACTTCCACGTACATCGAGGGTTCATGATTACATCTGGGTGATCGTTGGCTGACTCACCATGTCAACAAACTTCCTACCGATCAGAGAGAAGGGTTCATAAGAGAGTTTGTGATGCCTCTATGTGCAAGAGATATTATGCGGCTACATGGAGTACCCTCAACATTTTCCTCCGATCGTGATGCATGTTTCACTACCCAATAATTGAAGGGGTTGGAGGAGGCTTTCAGGATGCACCTTCATTTGATCACCGCCTTCCATCTTTAGACAGATGGCCAATCTGATCGGACCATTCAGACCCTCAAGGACATGCTGCATGATTGCATCCTCGACTATGGTCACAGCTGGTAGGAACACTTTCCCTTGGGGGTGTTTACATACAACAACTGTTATTATTCCACCATTGGGATGGAACCTTTCGAGGAGTTGTACGACCGACCATAAAGATCACCTTAGTGTTGGACTAACCTAGCGGAGTCCACGCTCATGGGATCGGAGATGGAACGAGCTATAAAGGTGAAGGTTCAGATCATCTAGGAGCAAATGAAGACTACTGATAGTAAGAATATGTATTATTCCAAAACAATACATAGACCTATAGATTTACATAATGGAGACCATGTATTTCTACAGGTCTCAACTCGACATGATTTGGGAATATTTTTTTAGGGAGGCAAGTTATCTTCGAGGTTCATCAGACACGTTCAGGTCCTCAGCAGAGTTGGAAAGGTGGATTACCTCTTAGATCTTCCACCTCAATTGCACTTGGTGAATGACGTCTTCCACGTATCGCAACTGTGGAGATACGTGGATGACCTATCTCACGTCATCGACCATGGTGAGATGGACATCGACGATGTGGTGATGTTTATGGAGGTTCCAATGGAGATTGAAGTTCACCAGGAGAAGGTCATCTATGGAAGGTCGATAACTTTTGTGTGCATGCGTTGGCAGCATGGGGACCTCCAAGAGAGCATGTGGGTGCGGGAGACTCAGATTTGTTCTCATTACCCCCCTTGTTTTCCTAGTTTTGTAATGTGGATTTAAGGGATGCAAATCCCAGATTTGGGGAGAAGGTAAAAACTTGGATATTTCCATGTAGTTTTTTTATTATATGTGAATTTTATGAGTACATGAAAATTAACATCACGTGATTCTGATGCCTGGTGTGCCCGGATTGATTTTTTGATCTTTTTTCAGGTACTTTCAGTAAATGTGCAAGCATGTTTTTTTACCTTTTGAACCAGTGATCATAATTGAAATCTGAGGATGCTATTGAACTCGTAGAACTGGAATTCTCATAAGGATACATTCACCTTGACTACAGTAGATTGAGGGTGAAAGTTTTTGTTTGATCATTTCGTGGAAAAAGAAGAAAAATAAAATATTTAACAGTTTTTTTGCAACCTGCCTTTTGATTTGTAGAGGTGGGGAACACAAGGGAATTAATCCTCCCAATATGAATTCAATGGTGGGGACCACCCTAACAATTCATTAATGAGGGGGAAGACCCTTATAATTCCCTAATTAGTTGTTCCAACTCTCTAAATAATTAATAGTTCCATTTAATTGAGCCATTTAATTATTGTTCCAATGTAAATTAATTTTATAAACCAATCAAATACTAAGTTACAACATCGTTGGAATTTTTGAAGGTTCCTATTAAACGATCCTACATAAATTACATGGTGATTATTTATCATCCCCCTCTCTTATTTATAAAGAGCTTCGAGGGGATGAATTGGATGGATTCACCAAGCATCAAAGCCCGAGTAAAGTTTCGTGACACCCAACACTTAGAGGAAAGAGCCGGTTCTAGCGGGGGGCAGCGAGTGACCCCGAACCACAAACCGAAGAATGACGATCGAGCAGCATTGTTGAAGGCCTTCTTTGAGATCGACAAATGCCAATACATCTTCATCCATGGACGATCTCCAACGTAACCTTTGAGGTAGGGTTTTTTGTTTTGAATACCCATTACTCATTCATGATGTACTTCATGATTAAATAATTATTGAGCCGCTTGATAACACCTTAACACAGAGGGTGCAGACCAAAATAATATTGTCCGACCTCTCCGTAATCCTTTGAGGTTTTGGTTGCATTCTTCATGAAAGAGGAGGATGGAGACCGGTGCTGGAGATTGGGCCCGGTGGGACTCGAGAGTGGCTATCGGTTACACAACCGTCCATGAAGATGGCGATGGCCCAACTGCACCGTAGGAGTAGAGTTGTGGCTCATCAGCCGTGATGGAGCAACGACGATGACATGCAAGAGCCGCGACCTTGTGTGGCCATGGAAAGTGGGGGGCATCAGACTCACTGCTGGCCACCGGAGAAGGCGTGACACACATCCACTATGTGCGGAAGAGGGATTTGGCCATCCAGCCATCCACAGCGGGCCGCCGTACTGCAGGCCGGGCCAGAGCCTGCTTGCTGGGCCGGAGCCAGCGGGGTGGGTCAGAACCCGGGCCAGACTCGGGTCTGACCGGACACGAGTGAATTTCAACTGTTTTTACTATTTCGAACATATATATACCTTAAAACATCCTTTTTACGAACCTTCTAAGGTGCCTGAAATCCTAGATCGAGATGGTCCTTTTGGTTTATCCCAACAGAGTTTTGGAATATGTTGGGGTATGGTAGGGTTTGATCAAACACAAATCCAACCAGGCCAACGGGACTAAAAGGCCAATAACTTACAGACCGGGTGTCCGATTGACGCACCGTCTATTGCGTTGAGACCCCTTTTAATGGAAAAACATTGGGATTATTCTTCATAGAACTTCATGGAAGTTGGAATATTCGACATGAGGCTTGAGGAGTGGATCCCTCTGGAATCAAGCATGCTTAGTGCAGGAACCTTGTAGCCTGCTGTAACATGAGAAAAGGATCCTATGTGGATATGTGATTTGAGATCATATGTCAGTATGTGCATTGGGATCATATGTGGGTCTATTCATTATGATCCTATGTGTGTCTGTGCTTCGAGATCCTATGTGGGTCTATGCTTCGGTAACCTATGTGGGTTTATGTTCAAGAGTCCCACTTGGATCCGCTCTAGGAATCTATGCGGGACTACTCTAGGATCCTACTTGGGTCTGCTGTACTAAGATATTTTGTGGGTCTGATGATTTAGGATCCTTTGTGGGAATGCCTCTTAACAATGTATGATGATTCAGTATTTATATCTTATCATCTTTACTATTGTACCTATATTATACCTGGTGGGATCAGAGTCTTTCCATTTGTTGTAATCTTCTGTGTGGAATACCTTTGTGGTACAAACCACCATGGTAATACCTCAGCAGTATTCTTCGGTGTTGTGTCACCTTTTTTGTACATACCTTTGTGATAATCATATGTGTTTCATACCTTTGTGATACTTCCCCTTGTGGTTTTACTTTCGTGGTACTATTTCCTTCATGGAACAGTTGTACATTGGATATGGTTTGGGCCATATGTTTCCTCACAGATGAGGATGGGTAAACATGAAAATATAGGTATATGTATGGGAATTTACCTATGTATGGTTTTCAGTTTTTTCATGCTTTGTGGTATATCCTTTGTCGATTTTGTGAGACTGTTGAGGGTCTCGGGGTCCCTAGCGAGTATCGATATACTCAGAACAACACGGGCTATGCTCGTACCTTGTTGTGTTTGGTACAGACGATGAACAACGCTGACTGGGGACGGTGGGTACCATGACTGGAGGTAGCTTAGAGGTGGACCTTAGATGAGTTGTACCACATAGACGACTATTCGAGAGCTGCATCTACCCTTTAGGTAGGATCCATGGCGGGTCTTCACATGATCTTTTCAGTTTACTTATACTTTCATGTTTTCTTATAATTTCTAGTTGGGATGGGATTCTGGACCCTTTTACATACTATACACAATCTTTTTTTCTTTTCATTTTACTAGTGTTCGTATCTTATTGTGTGCTTAGTTGCGTGAGTTTACAGGTTATAAAGGAAATTCCTTTCCAGTTTTAGGGAATATGCCTTCGTGCTAGTCGCCAGCCCCAAGCCTATGGAAGGTGGGCATGTGGTAGTCCCGACACAGGCCCCAGGGGATGGTTCATGACAATTTTCCACTTCAATAATAAAAAATTTAAAAATAATAACTTTAAGAAATCTTTTAAAGTATCCAAAAGGTATATCATTCACAAATGTGCATGTTTTATAATTTTCCTTCTATTCTAAAATTTTATTTAAAATCACTTGAAATTATGTTTTAATTTTTACAAAATGTATTCAATGTATTTTTTTTATTCATAAATGAGGATCTTTGTAACATTTCTGACAAAAATATAGAAGGAACATTTTTCATCCTATACATCATGATTTGGATTCTCCAATATTATTTCTATTTTAGAAATCTATTTAAATATTATGTGTTTATATAATAAATTTTTGTGAGTATATTTTCTATTATACATTTTTGATTTTTCAAAATTATTGATTTTAAAATATATAGGTAAATATTCAGATTGATTATTTTAAGGATGTAATCATTCCAGATTTTTGTTTATGATAATGTTCATGGTATTTTTTAATGAATTATGGTTATATGATAATAAATTGGAATGTGGTCATGTGATAAACCAATGGAGGGATAGTTACCTAGTATACCAGTTAAGAGTGTATCTTTAATAAACCATAGACGTCAGATTATGTGGAAACCTCTATTTCATTGCGTACATTAGTGCGGGAGCCTGACCATATTAGTTACTATATTGGTAATAATGATTTAGAAACTTTTGTACCGTGGTACAAATGTATATATTAGATTCATTCTAAATATTGTATTTAAAAAATGCATGATATTAATTTTTTTAAATGATTAATCCTTTTTTTAAATAAAAAGGGATGTTTGTAGGAAATGTTTTTTTATAAATTTACAATTGAAAAAAAAAATTAATTTATATTATGTCCCTTAATAAAATTTTATTCTCATAAAAAATTTTAAAATTGTTTTATTAAGATTTTTGGGAAAATAGAGTCAACTGACAGCACATTAACTATAACATAAACATAATTCAATAAATATTTTACCATAGAACAAATATTTGTTAAAAACGAACCTTTTATTTTAAAATACATCATTTTAAGAAAATAAATATGTAAAATAGATATTATATTAATTATAGTAAACATATAAACATGTATATTAACAGTTTAAATTTTAAATCCATATGAAATCGAGAAATTCCATTCATGGAATATATGTAATAAAAACATTATTTCTGAAAAAATAATTGATATGAATATTTCTTAAATAATATAATTTACAAACATCATATCATTTACATGAGAATAAATAATTGGAATAAAATATCTATATAAACTATAAATCCTCAATAATTGTATTTAAAAAATAAGGAAACAAAAATTCAATTCATGTATAATTTTAGCAATAAGATACCAGATATGTTGAAGATTAATACAATTAATGGGAAATGGTATTAGAATTGACTTACCTCATGTTCAACTTACATTAATCATGTCCAAACCTATATTATATTTATTTAATAAATTTTATTAATTAATTTAAATATATATTCATATTTATAATTCCTTATGAGAAGATTTTATTACATATTATAATTTACTCATTAATAGTATTTAGTAATTTTCATGGACACCATTTCATGGTAAATTTTAAATGTAAAATATTATAGATGTTCATATAAAATGGAATTTAATATTTATAATTAAAAAGAAATTTTATTAATGAACTAGCATATTTAATAATAATCCCTAATATCAGTTTTTATTTATTAAATGAGTATAATTCAATAGATAAACTGATAATGATAATTATTTTTTTTATTTTGTATTTTCTGATTATCATGAGGTAGTTTCATCTAATTTAATATTATTTTTGTATAATAATTTCATAATATGAAATATGTTATAATATACCCATTTCATATTATATAAAAATGGGGAAAATATTATAACAATCCATTATGGATCTAATGGAAATCAACTGAAATATTTTTTTCATTGAGGGGATTAACTTTCATAACATGGAAAATAGTTCAATTTATTTATATAAAATGAAATAATAGGATTTATTTATATAAAGAAGTTTTTTAACAACATAATATTATAGTATTAAACTAATTTTGGAATTATTATTTCATGATGGATGATAGTGGTTGATGGAATTATATTAGAAGAAATCATATTAATATATGTTCTTTAATAAATTACATCTTGAATATCACCCCTTGAGAGACAATAGATGAATTTGGAAAGAGAATTATGTGAGATAAGAATAACAATGATGTTGGGGGGGGGGGAATTTTGGGGGAGTCATCTGGAATGATTTTTTTGGATCATCAAGGATTTTGTTTTGAAATGTGGTCGTGTGGGGTGGTATATATACCTAATGATCAGTGGGGTTAATTTATTAAATATATATTTATTATAATTAATACCAACAACATTAACATAATATTAATGTAAATGAAATATGTTGTCAATTAATATTTTTTATGGTAGATTGTTTGGCCAAATACATCAAAAAAACTATAAATAACATAATTTTATGCAACGTTATGATTTTAAATTTTATCATTAACCCGTATCAATATATTATTAATACATTGGAAAATAATATTTTTTCCAAGGTAACATTTTTAAACCTATAAATATATTTGACTATAAATTGAAATTTAGAAAATTTTATTACAAATATGGAATCCATTTTATCATATTCGAATCACATAATAGGAAAAATTAGATTTAAATTTAATCATATAGACATTAAAAAACAGGTTTATGATGTTAAGAGATTGAAATGCGTTTATATCCAATTTCATTGTGAAATTGATATAAATTTAATATAATATATATAATCAAACTAATTAAACATTAACACTATCTTAAAATATATTTTTAAAATACAAATAAATTAGACAAAAAAGCTGTTTTTTATTGAAATTCAATATTTTTCATTATTCAAAAAAAATGAAACTTTTAGGAAAATACCAAAAACTCATGTTATGTTAATTATGATATCTCAAATTAAAAAAAATAATTTTTTATAAATTTATTAAATATGAAAAATTAGGATTTATAATAGCTATAATATTTTTGATATATAGTGCTATTAATGATTAAAATATGATATATATTAATCATAATATTAAAAATATAATTTTTAACTTTATAATAAATTTATTTAATATATTATAAATAAATGTCATTTATAACATTTACTAATAGTTATTATATTAAATTATAAATATAAAATTTCAATATGGGCATAAAAAATTATTTTTTGTAAAAAAACATCTTTCATATTAAATTTATTTATTTTGATCAATAATTTTTATGTTACCAATAAATTCATTTTATAATTAGGAATAAAATATTTTTTTAGATAATATAACTTATTCCCTTGATTATAACGGATAACTCATAACAATCATGTTAAAATAATAATAATTAGAAATTAATTTCAGATCGATGTAGAATATATATTATGATATTGGTAGTATAGATTCATTTTAAAATATTGTGAAGTTATTTTCTATAATACCTTAAGAAATTATATCTTTAAAAGTTTAATTTATCTGCATTTTCTATGATTTTACTTGCTAATGTACATTTATTGATATCCCACATTTGAAAAAATTGTTTATAATGCACCCTCTCAAAACGAGATAATGGAATTTATGTGTTTCCTATATAATTTATTTCCATTATCACTTTTTTACATTGATGAATATTGGGAAATGACTCAAATTTAAATGAAATAATTATGGGGAATTATGATTTAAATCAATGGTAATGTGATTAATAAGAAACAAAAACATTGAAGATGTCTATATATAAAAAATTCAAGGGTTATATAGGATTTGGGTATGATAATGTTTTTAATTTATTAATACTCTTTTTGTGACGAGTGTAATTTAGGGGAAATTTGTTGAGATTATGTTAAATTTTACCGTTTTTATTATTATTTTATTTGATAAATAATTATAATTTCATCTTCTGTAAATAAATTTAATGGTATGAATAAACTACATGGTTTATAATTATGAATAAAAATGTTTCAATACATATCATTATTCAAGAAATGAATTTAGAAAAAAACAAATCCTGTTTAATGTTTTTTGATCGATTAATAATTAATGATTAGTTTATGTATTTAATTTTACAATTTATGTTATAGATATATTTTGTAAACAATATGGGAATCATTGAATAAGTACATATTTTTTTAGATTATTTTTATAATTTTTTTTGAAATATATGTTATATTGAATCAATTTCTTTGAACAGTGGTAAAATAGTGATAAATATCTAGGTACATATAACCATTGATTTGTTGACCTAAAAAATTATACTTTTTGAAAAAATTATTTTATAATTCGGTTAATTATGTTTATATGAATTTAATGTATATATGGAACAAGAGAAAATTAATGGTTCTTATCTTTTGAGATGAAAAATTAAATGAATTATATATCCTATGATGTTAAAATATATCAAGTTTATTTTTGATGTTTTTTTAACAATGGTAAAAATATTTTATTAATATAGTATTAGAAAAATGTCAACCTGAAGGATGGGTGAAAAACTATCACATCTAGAAATTCCATGAGAATCCAATACGCAACCGATGGGTGACAAGGTGGTATCTACTACCATAGTACTACATGAATTTCTAATTGTTATGAATTTTTGTTTTTAGTAAAACAATTTTTTTGATGATGAATGGAATGATTTCGATAACATGGTTTATAGATATTGTCTTCCCGTGATTAAAAAATGATTTGTAGATTATGTTATTAATGGTATTCCAGAATACATTCATTATTATGGGATTCCTATAAGATTTATGTAAATAATATAGAATTAGAATATATAAATGGAATGATGGATTTAAATATAAATTGAATGAATCCAAGATTTTTTTTAATTATACGGATTCAGGTTATTTATATTTATTTTCTCATATCTTGGAGATTTGGGGATTTTTGAAATTATATTTTTCTTATGAGACATTTAGAGTTTTGTATTTTAATTGTAATTACATGTGATTAAATATTATTGATTTTTTTAAATCACGATCTATAATTTGTATGGGAATTTTAAGGATATTTATTTTTTGAATGATCTATGTTGATATATGGGAGGTACTATATAATTTTTGAGTTTGGTGTAGTTTTTCATCATATAACTATATAATAATTTTTGGGGATTTTATTATCTTATCCTAACCATTTTTGCATTAGTTAATTTTTATATATATGATGAATATAATGTTTTACTTTTGTAGATTTTTTAATCAGTATGATCTCATTTTTATGGTTGAGGTATGTAGAAAATCTCCTTGAATAAAAATTGGTTGGATAATGTATGATGATAAAATTCTACTTTTACAATAATTATATTTCCTTATGTTCTTAGTTTGGGATTTGAAGGTATTTGTCAAGAATATGAAAACAACTAACGAAAAAATGATTTCTTATTAAATTCTATAAATGAAAATCAATGGACATTTAACCAACCATAGATTTTGGATTTTGTGATTGTTAACATTTTCATAACCTTTTTTATCACTCCTACAAATTCTTTGAGTGTTAAAATTTCACTTCCATTTCAATGATTTCTCATATTGAAACCCAGATTGGTTTATCTCAAAAGAATTATAATATTCATTATCTATTTTCAAATCTATATTTTATTAACTCTTTTCCCCTATTGTATTTTAAAAAATATTGATTGAAAATTAAAATACTAGTTCCCAAGAATAAGATATAATTACATGGAATAAATATTTAAATTGGGGATAATATAACATAAAAATTTTAAAAATTAAACTCTATACAAAATATTATTCATGATATGACCCAATGATCATAAAAAATTCCTAAATATTTGTATTTTCCTTTGATATTTATTAGTCGGACATTATAATAAATGTAATGAGTGATATTAATAATATTATGAAAATAATGTTTACACTTTTTTATAAAATCAATTCACTAGTTACCAATTAATTTATTTGAAAAAACACATGAATATAATTTTTGTGTTATAAAACATAGTTTATATGGTGAAAATAAAAATTTATATTAACAAATTAATATAGTCACCATCACAAAATTCATTTCCTCTTCCAAAAAACGTGACCGTTATTGGTCTGAAAAATATAGAAGAGTGATAGTGACACCAGTTCCCCACCTCTCGAAGGTCCCTGGTTGGTGCCTAGCACTGAGGCTATATAAAACATAAAGGTGAGAGGTAGTACCCTATGCAGGAACACACGGGAAAGTGAGAGATGTGATGAACAATGACCAACTACTACTCAGAATAAAATAATTAATATAACCAAATTTCTTATATGTAATGAATGAAAAGAACTAATACAATGATATGAAAGATGTACTGACAAATAGAAATGTACAGATTACAACAACTACGAAGCCCAAAAAATTCATACTAAACCCTATTATCATAGAAACCAGCTGAATCTCTATCCTGCTCCTACTAACCTAATAAATTATACATACATTGGATGATTATAATAGTGTACTAAGTAGCAACCTGCATGGTTCATCTCATGAAAATGTAATGAAATCCTGCAAAATCGTAGTGAACAACAAGTGAATCTAAATAATCACATAAAAAGTACACTATGATTTAAAGTAATCTTTTCTAATAACACCATGTATCACATACAAATAAATATTATATAATAAATTAAATCAAGGGTGACCCACAAACTTTTACCCACTCCTTTTATTCTCTGTCCCAATATCACACTTCCTGAGCATATCTCTCAAAAAATGGTGGCCCACAGACATGGAGGAGAAGCGTCAGAACATTCCCCTCATAAAACACTCAACCATATCCATGTAAAAAAATTTATACAACTAGTTTCCGGGAATCACCAAATCCCATAAAATGTGTATCATACACACACTATTATGCCCCGGTCCATAACAACTCATACCCCATGTAATGATACTTTTTACATTATATCCAATACCCATAATACCTATATTAGTCCTTAGGAAACGTTATCTATAATACATGTCTCTGAAATAAAAAAAATCCAATGTACCCCTTTACAAAAACATATGGGAAAATCAAACCATCATTTATATAAGAAAAAGTTATATTCAAGAGATGAGAGCCCATAAAAAGGGGGAAGTCATATATTGATCATGCCATTGAGATGTTTGGGAAAACATTCATCCCCTCAATGCTTATAATCTCGACAGTTATAAACCCTAACTGAGAATGAAGAGTATCTTATTGAGAAACAAAACATACATGAATGAATATAATTCACAACCATGCTATGGGAAAAACATAATCTCATACTCATATATAGTTAATCTCTACCAGACTCTTAGTAACCACCTGTAAGACCAGATATCATATATGCACACAACCATTCAATGAGATATATTAAATTACAATATTCATTTCATAAATGGACATTTGAATAATTTGTTAATTAACCATTAATGGACCATTAACATCTCCACATTACATTATATTATCATCATAAAAAGGTTTAATTCCCACCTAGTATAAGTAAATTGAGTCTATGACTTCTCAAAATTATATCTTTAGCATTGTATCCCAGTAAATTCCAACACAATGTGTTAAAAATTTACTCAATAATAAACAACATCACATTAAATATTACTATATAATATAAGAAAAAAACAAAATCTGCAAAAAAATGGAATAACTGACCACATTCATAAGCCTATGGTAGTGGGGAATTGAATGAAAATATGAAAATAACCGGGCTACAAAATAAAAAACATATTAAAAAAATAATCCATCATTCATATCAATGGATAAGAACATATTCAAATCATTCTATTACCTCTACTGTCCTCCCCAACACCCACATTCATATACTGATGTATCTCTCCATTCCAGGAATCAACTAATGTGAAATAAAACTAGGCCCTCCCACCGGTCATACCCCAACATCCCTCCATGCTAATCCATTCCACGATCACTCACCCCCGGGCCTCCACTCCCCTCTTATAACCAGAACCCTCCAGGATTAACAATCAAAGGATCAAATTTGAATCATGACCCTACACCCCACATACCACAATATACCTACATGAATATTCTTCCTAGTCCCAAATTAGCTCGTATTGAGCATGAAACAAACATAGATATTGGGATCTTGGACAAAAAAGGTATTAATCATTCAAACACAATAAGATCTCATTGATCTAAATCACAAGGAACTCAAGCATTACAAGAATGTAGGAAACTAATTACTTATAAAGACATTGTCTATTATCAAACTATTGATTTTATCCCATCTAGAATCAATTGATTCATTAATTATAGGTTCTAACTACAATCATCATATGAAATAATCTATGTCAATGTATCCAAAATAAATAAATAAAAAATTTACATGAAATTAATTTTTTAATCAAAAATCATAATCATGATTCATGCTCATTAACCAATTAAATTAAATATGAATAATTGTACATAATTCATTATCACAAAATTACAACAACAAAAACCTTATTAATTAAACATTCCTATTAAATATTTTATCCAATTAACTATCAATTAGTTTTAAGATTCTGTTCATTACCAATTTTATATACTATACTAAGAACAATAAAAAAATATAAATATCACACTAACCAAAAAATAATGAGGCAACCAATTTTCATAGTATCAATGAAAAAATCACCATCCGAATAGTACCAATTCATTAATTATATTTAAGTAATTGTTTTGTAAATTTCATTTCGATTCAATTGGATAAATCATTAAAACACTAAAAAATTCATTTCAATAAATAGAGATGAAAAAAATATTGTGTCGTGAATGGGTGTCAACATTAATAATATTTGAATAGAGAAACATTTTGGTTCATTATCACCCCACCCACATGATTTTCAACCACCCAAGGATTTCATGCCACAATCGTTCCTAAAAATGAAAAACATAGATTAATTTGAAACATAGAGATCTATCCCCACCACATGGAAAATATAAATGGGTGGAAATTGATCTATGAAACACTAATTATAGAGGTAGATCATACCTAGAATCAAATATGTATCAAAGAATTAATTTCTGGGATCATTCCATGCATAAGGAATCCCAAAAATGTTGATGTTGGGGTTTTTAGTTATCTTTGAATCAAGAGAGCGACACTGCAGGTGTAGAATTTGATAGAAAAAAAGATTGATTTTTTAAATCATACAGTATTGGGGATTCAAATGATGTGTAATCCACTTTCACATCATGTAATATATAGAGTTCAGTTATAACAAAAAATGTTTTTCCTTCATATTTATATAACCATAGGAATTTACAATTCATGAACCTGACTTACAAGATGTGTAATTTTTACAGGACATGAAATTATTTATATTTAAATTATTTCATATAAAAACTAATTATATCTTCCTATAAGCCTCCATTGATATAATATATCTCCTAAAACATACAATTAGAAAATCCACATGGATTCGTGACCATACATTAAATACATCACAATACATTATCGTCCTCGAGAATGAAATACCAACCTAGAGAAGAAAGGAAAAAAGGGTCATCTGAATAGGCAACCTATTGGATACCTCTCTAGCCTCTCATCACCAATAATGTTATACCTCCTCATCATAGCACTAGTGGGATCTATATGGAGACTAGATGAACTAATTATCATGTATTCATTACATATAAAAGTAGTCTATACTCATGCAACGAAAAAATTATAAAAACAAAAAGCTGGGGCCATAACCCATACATATTTTTCTCCAATGGAATGAGAGTAAGACACAAAATGAAATAAGGTAGAGCCATATCATAATCCAAAAAGATCTATGTTAACAATAAAAATATTTTTTAAAGGGAAGATCTAAACAAAAATAAACTCTATGTACTATGTGTGTATCATTGACTCTTGTTTCCTTGGTACTCTCATCCTTTCACATACAACACCATAAGACATGAACCCAGGTGATAGTAAGCCTGCACATCACCTTTTCCAGTATGTTTTGGATCTCCACTATCCACTAAAAAAATATAACATCACCATGAAATTTGATATCACTCTAATAGATGATGTTAAAGTCTCCACTAATATAACGATGGAGTTGTCACACTTGAAGAAACATTTTGTACAAAAACCATATAGGGGGAAGTTATATATAATATGAAATGAATCAAATAAGAACTCACATCCTAATATGAACAAGAAAAAAGAGAGAAAGATTACTCCAACGACTAATCCATCACATCCCATGATAGGGAGTCACCTTAATAAAACATGATCCTTATCATCAAACACTATAGGTATGATCTTTGTTAGGAATATGATTTTCGATGACCTTTAACTTCTTTCATTATCTCACGAATCATTCAAACCACCTTTATCATAATCTATACTGGTTTTTTATTGAGAATTACTGACTCTCTATGAATATTCCTATGAAACAGTGAATAGAAAAGTTGTCTATTGAAGCCATCAAATTATGTCATAATGATGGTAGAGTGAATTATATTTTTACAAAAACACTTTGAAGGGATGGTTCCTCATCCACAAACCACCAAAATCATGTAAACTATTATGAAACATATATTCATGTGTCATGGTTTTCCATTATGTACTACTGTCCATATGAAGATTAAAATTTGTTTTATGTCATAACATATAACCAAAAGTATTTAGGATACCTTGGACCACCATATAGGTAAATGGCTGATTTTAGTTATAAATAATAGACTTCAGGACCCTAGGGAGTCCCACTCCATCCTCCAAATACTTCGTAAAAGCCCCCACTTATGTTGACTCAATGATCAATATAATGTGGGAAAATTTCACCAAATGATCATCTACCATCCATATAGTGTCATAGTCTCTATGAGTTTAATGTAAACTTGTAAAAAAATCCATAGATATTTCCCCCCATTTCCACTAAGGAACATCTAATAGATAGGGAAAATAAACAAGAACATAGTGCCCATCCTTTACCTTTTGGTAGATAAATCATCAATACATAAACCCTACAAATGTATGCTTCTTCCTAGGAAACCAAAAATTATTTCTCAAATCATGGTATATTTTTGTCATGTCAGGGCATAATGCTAAGGGAGAACTAGGTAACACTCAGAAAACCAAATCAGGCATAATGAAATGAATAAAATCCTTCTCCAAAACAACTATCAGTGTTGTTCATCATCAGAAAAATGGTCCTGGGCCTCACCAAAAACAAATTGGTCTCTCCAAACCATCACATCATGATCCATATATTGGGATTCCACCTCCTGTTGTAATCAAGATTAATACACTATCATCGAATAAAGACAGCATTATCCATGGAAATCACCCATATCTGAATGGAAAGATAAATGATCTTCCAACAACCTCAAAAATCCACCAAATTCTCACATGAAATCACTACACGACATCATAATCAACTTATCGTCACCAAAATTTCCCTCTTAATGTGTATATTAAATATAAATCTCATAATACTGTATGAACTACTGCATAATGAATATAGTTCATGTTCATGACATGTTGGTATAAAAAAATAACATAGGTTATATGGATTATTGAATAAAAAACGTCACTTATGAGGTAATATCTTGAAAACATATTTGAAAACACCAACACAAGATACATAAAATCATGGGTGGAATAGTTATTCTAATGGGGATATATCTTCTGATACCCATAAGTATTGAATAATTTAGGATACATCAAAACACAACCCTAATCATGACATATATCCTTACAAAAACCTCAATATGATCCCATTTCCCATACAGAGAATGTACTACAGTATTAACCCACCTATCATTCAGATAATTAATGACCACCTGAAACATATCTGTCCATAATAATGCCTAACATGTTCTGGTTAATGCTATCAAAGGAGCTGCAATCTGAATTAAATCAGTTATGAACCTCATGTAATAGCCCTCAATACCGATAAAACATTACACCTCTTATAATGTCTTAGAGGGTTTCTATAACACGAAAGCTTCTATCTTCAACAAATCCACAACTACACCCTACAGGGATACAACATGCCCATGAAATGGAATTCTCAAGTACAAAACTCACACTTCAACAATATCTCAATCATTATATCCTGATGAAGAACTACAAAAATGGAATGAAGATGCTCTATATTCCTATCCTAGGATGGGGATTACATGTAGATTTCATTGATGAAAATCACTATGAATGTGTAAGGGAACTCATGGAAAACATCATTAATTCACCCCATGATAATATATAGAGAATTAATTACACCAATAGAAAACACAGTAAACTTGTAATACCCATGATAAAAATGAAATGTATTCCTCTATATATCCAAATATTTCACATGAATCTGATGTGATCTTGACGAAAAATAGATATTCTAAAATCAAATTTCTTAAATCAGTTGTTCGAATTAATCATCAATCTGTGGAAGAGGATAGTGGTTCTTCCATATCACGTAGTTCATGTGATTATAATCGATATAAAACCACAAAATTCCACCAACATTCCTTATGATAAAAAGTAGTACACCTAATGGTGACACATTAGATCGAACAAAAACACATTGTAGCAATCTATGAGGTTGCATGGGCTTCTGTGAAAACTCATCAGGTGCCATCCTAAATGGATACATATATATATGAGTATGCATTGTTGAGGTTATATCATGATACAATATCTAATTTATCGGGTAAAACATCGTCCTCTTAAATAAATCCATCAATATACTCTTCTATGACCTTGGGAAATTCCAATTGGTGGACCTCTAAAAAACACAACATCAGGTCAACCATCTTGTCTGATGAGGACAAAACATGCCCCTAACCCATTTGAGGGTCTTGTAGACAAAAAACACAACTGGATCACGACAAACATCGAATTAAAAAACTATATTCTGAAATAGAAACATCATAAACTCAACCTATTATAAAATCCCATAATTAGTATGATGTCATATGGTTTTATCTTTATGATTAAGAAATATCATCAAGAGTGGTTCTTCCCCATTACAATCTCACATTTTCTACATACACAAAACAACTCAATTCAACCTCCAACCAGCATAGTCAATGTAAAGGTCACTTTAGGCCTCTTTGCCTCATGTCCCAAAGCATGGAAAGGGAAGGTGATATAAAGGAGTGCATCAATCGTAGATAAAACAATCCATGAAGCAATGTAGAAAACAAAAAAAATTATTACATCAACTAATGTCTGGATCACATGGTTCTATTAATGATAAAACATGAAGCTTCCCAAGACACACTCAACAGCCCCTCTCAATATGATGATGACCACCACCACAACCTCAATCATAAATACGATGATAGGGATCATCCTAGGTATTTCCAAAACCTAGACCATTTATTCATTATTGATACCTATATTGAGAAAAATGTTGTATTTTTCATGGTTAAAACATCCTTAATGGAAGATCCTGATGGAAAAAAACTAGTGTAGTTTTCTTACTAATAATGTCATGGCACTCTTACCACTCATAAACATGTCCCCCACAAGAAAAACATGTGTCTCATCCCTTTGCATAGAAATATGAGCATCCACCCCTGGGAAATGTGACATTAAGGGTTTTTACCTACCAAAGGCAGATCATACACACTACTATCCTTAAAATTGTGATTCACATACAATATCTTTGTTTTAATGATGATTATTAATGAATTCTATCTCGTAAAGATCTAGTTTTGGATAAATTCCTATCTATTTCCATCTTCGTTTCTAGAACCTCATGATACATCTAAAGTATAAACATGGTGACCAAGAGAAGAATATACGAAAGAAAATACTAATCAAAATACGCCATACTAGCCTCCACTTCTAGAAACAGGTCTAAATAATATTAGATAAGGTTCATGAAATGTATCCTAAACACTCCCACACTGAATCTCCATTACCAAAGGGTATGAATATCTATGAGAATAGAATCCTTCACAGTCAATGAATGAAAATTACCTCTGAACTAGTCTAAGATCTCTTCCCACAAAACTACTAACTCATTATGATCTCTGGGGAACAAGAACCAACACTACTTCACTTCCCCAAGCATCATCATTAATGCCAATGAAAATATCTAATCTTTCCATTCATGAATGGATCATAAAGATATATCATCCTCTTTTAACCTATCTACTATGACTGAATCTATAATGTATCTCCCATACATCTATAGACATTTTTGTAGAAACTATCTGATTTCCCTCCTATACGTTTCAATTTCGTCAACATATTTTATGTAGCGGTCTACTAGCAGAACCAACAGAACATATTCTATGCGAACATGAAGATGTCCTCATCCTGGAGCCACTCCATCTAAATAATAATATAGTTAGAACTCCAATACCTTGAATATGGATGTCCATAACATTAATTAATTTTTTCTATTATTCATTTTTGGTAATCCTATAAAAATATTTACCCATTCAAACACAGCCTCAATGAAGAATGATGTATGATACTTTCCAAGGCCTCTACCCTACCACCATGGTCACTAAATTTCATATAAGTTATTAGATTAATTTTCCCACAACAGATTATAGGGGTCCCTAAATACATGTGTTGAAACAAGTGTCCCGTGTATAAATTTATTTCCAATCATAGCGCAAAATGTTTCCCTACCAACCCCTGAAACCTCACATGTGCGTAACACTAAACTCCATAATATCCATTTTCAATAGCTTTGATACCACTCATTCATGACATAATTACAATTTTGTAATCCAAACCTATTCAAAAAAATTATATAAAAGAGATAGTTAAAACTGAGTCTTGTCCCCAGTAGGCCCTGGGATTGTGGCTAGCACCGAGGATATAGTAAGCACACCAATATTGGGCATTAGCCTTTAAGGGGAAACATTATTAAAATAAAAATAATATAGAAACCAACCAATCTATAATTTGAATAATTTATAAAAGAAAAATAATTTTCACATATGTAATTACATATAGGAACCACTACATCTGAAAGGAAAAATGATCATACCAAACAATCTGTAATGAAAATGATGATCAAGAAAACCAAATAGCTTCAGTTAAACCTCATTGTATTATATAAATGGATCTTATTCCTCCTACAACAGACCTGAAAAAGAGTTCAAATATATATAAGAGGATTATAAATATATATATAGTAGGATATTCACAATATCCTATCATGCAAAAGTTATTAACTAATGCAAAATTAAAGTAAAAACAAGTGAATATAACTCTTATCCTAAATGGGTACACTTGGTTCCAAACAACACCATGGATATTCTACCCAAGTTATTCATACAAGAGAATATAATATAATAAATAATATCATGGTTAACATGAAACTACTGCCCCACTAGTTTGCATATCTAAGCAAACATCATATGTGTTTAGCGTCTCTACACAAAAGGCTATCCAAAAAACACATGGTCAAAGCATCATATCTTGCACCCGATTCAACGCACCACCACATCATTATAACCAAATTTAACCATGAATATTTCGAGAACCATGATATCCCTTACAATTTGTTTCATATATCAGGTATTATATATAAATCCATTACAACACATACACTGAGTGATCATCCTCAATCCATCTCAACCTATACATGTAAGACTAGTAGTAATCCTTAAGAACTCTATCAAGAATAAACATCTATTGAATAACCATAAGAAACTATATCCCTCCACACAAATTTATTGGGAATACTAACTATTGTTTAATCCATAATAAGTTGCTACCAAGAGTTGAGAGAGGGGGCATTGGGGGTAGTAATCCATCTATCCTCTCACCGAGATGTTATAGAAAACACACCCATAAGAATATGAATCAATGGGGTTTAAGTCTCACTATATGAAAAGTTTGAGTGTCATAGAGAATCACAAAAATTATATGATATAATATTTCTCACAAAAACAGAATGTCTACAAAATATTATCATAACATTCTACTAATAACATATATTGCACTCTGGACTCCATTTTCTAAGATAAGAAATGTTATAAGTACAAAACTATTTAAAGAGATACATTAAATTACTTTTCTCATCATAATTATTTTACCTCTAAATTAAATACATTTTTAACCATTAATTAGACATTAAAATATCCAAATCACATTTCATTATAATTACAATAAATTTTAATTCCCTTAAAGAATAAGAAAACTGAGTTTACGAATTATCATAATTACAACTTTAGAATTACATCATAGCAATGTACAAACCCATGAAATAGTCATTTATAATTAACTCAAGTCATTGAAATTCCATATTACTAGGTAATGTAGGAAATAATACTATGATTCAAAACTATTATTGAAACAATGAACATCCATCAGTCTCATATAGTGGAGAACGAAATGTTGATAAAAAATAACTTGGTTGTCATCTAAATAACAGATCCATACAAGCATCCATATTTCATATCAATGATAATCCCAGCATCGATCCATTTCTTCATCTTTAGGGTCCTCCCTGACACCCTGAATGAATATATTGTCATACCATAACACTCTATGAATCAACTACTAACAAAAAAACTAGGACTCTCCTCACACTACAACAACATTCCAAGCATAGAAATCCCCTGATCACATCACCTCTTGGCCTCTTCCCTCAACATAATAGAACAATAATCCAGGATTATCCATACTAGGAAAACATCAAATATGGGCCTCCTCTCCCCTCATTCCACAACATATTTGCATATTCATTCTTATAATGATCATGTCCTAACTCAATCAACTTGAAGGAAACATAAAAACATTGATCCTAGAAAAAGAAAACAAGGCATGAAAACATCATAGACAAAGAGCTCTCAAAACAACACATAACAATGGACTCAAACATAACAAAAAAGTGGTATAAATTTTCAATAAAAATGATTAATATTTTATCAATAAACAAGTTCATAGTCCATATGAAATAAACTATTTCATTAACAACTGGATCTATCTACAAGAAACCTAGGAAAAAATAAATTTCAATCACCGTCAATATAATATAATTATTAATTTAACATTCCCATAATTATTTTATCAACAAAAATAATAATGTTTTAAGATCATTAATAACTAAATTACACATACATAATTTCATCAATTTGATTATCATAAAATTAAAAAAAGATCAATCATATTTATTAAAAAATACACTTTAATATTTTTTCGATTAAGTGTCAATTAATTATGTTTTTACATTAATTACAAATTACATAGTTTAAAACCTGAACAACATGTAAAAAATATATATCAAACTATCTATAAAATAAATAGGAAAACTAATATCACTGTTAAAAAAATATCTTCCTCATGTGATCAATATAAATTCATTAATCTTGTTCATTTAATTAGGATGTTACATTCATTATGATCCAAGGGGATAAATCTAGATAAATAAATGATTCTAAGTAATTTAATAGAGAAGAAACTAATAACCTACATCAAAAGTGTGCCATTATTATTCACAGAACAATATACCGATACTATAGATCCTGATAACCTATCCCGCATGAAAGGAATCCACCCGAGGAGTTCATGCCACAACCGTCCAAATAAACGAACAACATAAAATATTAAAAACATGGTTATCAAGCACCACCATACAAAAAAGAATAATGAAAGAGAAAATATCCAAGATACAATAGGAATATATGTAAAGAAGTCCTTATCATAGAGATGGATTAATATAAGGAAATAAGGGATTGATCCATGGGAATGGAATCCCTAAAACATCAAAGATTTGATCATTGAATCACTTGTAATTTGTATAGAGAATATGTACCCATATGTTTTGAAAAACCCAAATCATTAAATACATTTACAACATACATTATCGAGGATTTACAAGATGTGTTATCCCCTTTAATATGGTCAAATCCATAGTGTATTATTCCAAGAAAAAATGAATAACCTTATAATTTATTTACTTTGATTACATACTTCCCATAAAACTAACTTACACGACATGTAATTATTAAATTACATTTATTTCATAAACGATATGTAGTTTTTATTATTTTTAGAAATTCACATACAAACACCCCCAAATTCCCTCTAACCGTCCTTCGAGTTCCTTTATCTCTAGAAAAAATCTAGGTTTCGATTCATATAGATCTGTGACCTTACAAGTAAGTGATCATAATGATATTTATATTTTAAATTTCATGTTCTATTGTTATGTATTTATCCACTATGATTAATATGATTAAGATAACAGTAGAATATATTTTTAGAACATGATAAATTTTTTCTAAATGGTAATTTTTTTCCATTTGATGGAAAAACTACTTATAATAAATTTATTTAACAACTATAAACATATTTTTAATTAATATAAATCAATTTTTTTATATTTTGATATAAAAATTAACATAGAAATAATTTTTATATATATTCAAAAAGTTTCATTTTGTTGATGAACATGGGAAAAGGTAAATTTTATTTGAAAGAAATATTTTTCTTCTAAATTTTTCATATTTTTACATTATATTTTAAATTCGTTTTGAATTGAATTAAATTTAAATATATTTCAATCAATCGATATTTTGTCATTTTAAACAATTTCACATTATAAATTTATATAAAAACATTTCAACCATTTCACTTTTAAACCCTATTTTTATGTGTATGGTGTTAAATTTTTATCAAAATTTTCTAGTTCCTTGAATTTAATTTGTTAAAATGGTGTCACCGTTAAAAATTATAATGTCCAATTTATGTTTTGTGTTCAATTTCATATATTGGTTTAAAAAATTTTCCATGGCAAAAAAATAATTTATAGTAATGTAACAATAATAGTGAGAACTGTTATTGTCGAAATGTAAAATTATAACATACCTAAAAATTTATACATTAAGTGAGCTTTCAAGGTAATAGTTGACACTAAATAGTATCCAAAAGAATAATTACATTTTAATTTATTGAAATTAAAGCACCCATGATGTGGATTGAATTAATTTTAAAAGAAATGACACATAATCACTTAATCCAACCTATCTTCATGTTTAGATATAAACCCTTAACAACTTTATTTAACAAAAAATCTATGGATCTCCTCAATCCTATAAAAATACTCCTCCACTTCACACACCACACACTTTTATTCTACTTTCCCGATCAAATCAAAAAATCATAGTCTTTAATGGTCCATCAAGTTGGTTATTTTTAAGAGGTAATTTTAAAAAGTTATGTCTCTTAATTTCATTTCTTCTTATATTTTCTCTGAAACTACATAATAAATATGAGAATTATTAGCCAAGAATCATGTACATATGGGATAGTTTTTTTCTAAAAGAATATCTTAGATACATTTAATTTATAATATCTTATGATTATATGAAACTAAAATTTTTTACAAAAGTTGTTGGATTAATATATCCATTAATAGTGAATTGTTTTATATTACCACTGTCATGTATCGTTGTAATTGTCACATTATGGTTAAATCATTTCAAAAATAGAATATTATAAACTTCATAATATTTTGTAACAATTACACAAAATATATTAATTTAGATACAAATAGTTCATGATGCTTAGAGAAACAAAAAAAATAATATAAAAATTATCAATAACATTTCTTTAAATAAGTCATATGCTTGTATTAAGTAAAATAAAAATAATTTTGATATTTAAGAAAAATATTGGAAAATTGTTATGAATTCGTTTAGTTCAACATCAATCAAACATGCTCAAACATCTTATATTATGGTCAAAAAATGTTATTTAACTCTCATGGGACTATATTAATATTTATAATAACTTATGAGATTAATTTATAACACATTATGAAATATTAATAATTAATTTTTCTACATTTTTATGGTTTCAGGTGTTTCGATTTTATTGTTTCATGGTAGGTTTAAATTGTATAAAATTAGGGATTTTATTTAAATATGGAATTAAAACTCTATAAGTGGAATGGAAAAATATTAACGATCTTATAGAAGTATATATTTTCTATTTTATCATATTTATTTCTTGCATGAGGATGATTTCATAGATAAAACAGTATTAATATTGATTATTTTATTTTGATGGGTTTTCTTAACATCATGAACTACTTTGATATTATTTAATATTGAGTGTGCATATTAGTTATAGGAAAATAAATTGAATTTAATATTGTTAGTAAAATTTTATATAAATAGAATTATATTATATAACCGTACATAATATAGGTAATGTAAAATGGACAATAACATTATTCACAATGGTGATTAACAAACATAACAAGGACAGTAGTTTTGAATATTTCGATAAGATGATAAAATAAAATAGATATATAAACATATTCCATTAAATAAATTAATGTAAAATATTTAAATAATTCTATCATTATCATTTCATGATTAATTATAGTGGTGTAGTGGAAAATAGTTTAATAAATGAAATTATGATATTTACTTTTAGAAAATTACCAATTGAATAACAACAGATTGGTTGATGATTAACGAATATAGATTTGGTATTTTGGTTATAATAGAAGAACTAGGTTGTTTTGAGAGTGATGAGGGGTGGTTTTGGAATATAATAGAGGAGATATGCGAAGTGTGATTAAATGTAGGGTGGTGAGGTGTTGTATTTATACATGATGAGATGTGGAATTATTTGATAAAAATAATGATAATTTTATATTTAATGATAACTACATTGATATGGAATTATTTTAGTAGAATTATATATTTAATCAATGTTTCTAGTTTTTATGTCATATAAATTCCTCAAATAACCCTTTCACAACATAATTTTTATGTATGGGAATCTTTATTCTTATAAACCGATCCCTTTTCACGGTTTTACATTACCTCTAGTAAAAAAAATTTACTATGGATAATCGTTTATAAATATAAATTTAATTAAAAATAAAAAAAATTGAATTATTATTCTAAATTTGGCATACCATTTATGAAATTAAATTCCGTGAATTTAAAAAAAATTATTTAAAGGTAATCATATAGACACAAACAAAAGTAGGATTATGAAGTGAAATTTTCAACTATTTGAAATTGTTTTTAATCCATGTTCAAGGATAAATTGAATCTAAAAACATAAATTGTGTTTTTTGAAAATAAAATTTATTATATTTCAATATTTATAAATAACGAAAAAAGTAAGTAAAATAGAAAAAAATGAATATAATATAATTTTTATATAAAAATGTAAAAATTTAAATTTATTTATTCATATATAAATTATAATTGTGTGAAAATTTTGATTTAAAACTGGCGTTCCATTAAATGTTGGAATATTTAATTTTATGAAAATATTGATTTTTTTGTTCAAAATGTAACTTATTCTTATCATATTCATAACTTAAAAATTTTAGGAATTTATGAACATTTTATTGGATATGAATCATAGAATTTTAAATGATATATTTAGAAAATTGTTATTAATTTAATTTTTAAGTTAAAATGTCATTATGGGAATAAAAACTAATTTTTAATAAAAACACAACCGCTATATTCATCTTCTCTATTATTTCCATTTATAATTAATTCAAACATTATTTATTATTATAATAATATTTTGAAGATATATTTTAACACTTTTATTAATCCCATCCATTAGTAAAATTCCAATGGCTTTGTGATATCTGTCACACATAAATAATAATGTTTCATCATTTTATTCTGCATTATATGGATTATCATGTATTACATTGAGCACAATGATTCATTAAAAATCATAGGGTGATATATTTTGCCCTATCCAAATTAATAAATTTGATTTAGAAAATTTGAACTCGAAATCAAACTACATGGTGTTTGACATTGAAAAATACCTTTGTTGATAAACCTAATAAGAAAATAAATATGAAACAACCACTTTCAAAATAAGATAAGGTAAAAACAATTTTCACCTGAGAAAACAAGTACTACGGTTCAATTTTAAATAAAATAGGAAATTTAATACATAACAAAAATTCATGTGTCTTATTTATGGTGATAGTGAAAATGGGTTTGATAAATGTTTCAAACATAAAATAGTAAATATGTTATAGATAAAAGGGTATTAATTAACTATTTTGAAAACAATCTTGGTTACATTTTTTTTTCAAAATAATTCTTTTATATAGTTGAGGAATTACTATTTTAGAGAATGTAAAATCAATATGATATATGTATACATTACTCGTGTATTTTTATTCTTATATATTAATCAAATTATTGAATCAAGATGGATATTTATACCTATATAATTATAATATACTTATAGAGATAACAAAATCATTTAAGTTATATATTTATATTTCTCATAACATTATCAATAATCCAAACCAAAATATTTTGGTATTGGATAAAGTAATTTTCAATGAACGGTAATCCTTTTATTGATGAAAAAATAATTTCATATCCCAAATTATATAGTAATAACCAAATTTAACATATATTTTTCAATAAAAACTCTCTTAATAATCATAAATACATTTCTTACTAAACATTAAATTCAAAAATCATGAATGATTTGATCACATATTCCTCCAAGATATACATAATATTCAACATTAAATAACATCAACTACTCATTGTTTATAAAACTAAAAATTAATTTCCCTAATAACATCATGACATAGTAATTATTTATATAAATAACCTCAATAACCAAAAATAACATATCATTAAAAAATGTATGTCACACGTTAATTTAAAAATCAATATCCCACAGTACAATTCTAACCTTTTTTATATAACGATCCTAGAATACTAAAAATATTCTAAAACAATTTATCACATAATCACTATATTAATTTCAAATACATTTCTATTATAATGATAAAATATATGATCCAAAAATTATTATTTTTCTTTGATAAAATAATTTACCTAAAAATGAAAATATCATACTAACTAGAACATCACATAGGCTAGTAGTAGTAAATGCATCCTTCTTGCCTTTTAGTGGTGGCTTCGATCCCTAAATCTGCACTAGACGTGATTGGTTGTTACCCATACTGTGGGTTATACATTCTATAAATGTATTTTATAATATTTAATATAAAATTGTATAAATATCATAAAGATGGTCAAAAATTGACATAAAATATTTAACATTAAATAATTGTTTATTATCAATGTTTGTAACATCACATCCATTTTTTATACCAAAAACAATGAACTCGTTATGACCTAAAAACCATATATAATATAAAAACATATTGGGTATCACTTAAAAATATTGTACACCAAAATATGACATAGTTTTTACTCAAAACACATTTTTCTTATCATAGGCTTATTTATTACTTGAACATTAATAATTTTTACAATTTTAACTATTTTCAATGGTATCGATTCCATATAACATATGATTCCAAATTTATAAAAACAAAACATTATATATGAAAATAAATATTCATTATATTATTCCCATAATATTTTTAATACAAAATTATATAATAAATTTAAAATTAAAATATTAACACATCATTAAATATCTTTATTTCATAGAATATTAAATATGCTTCATCATCTTAAAAATTGTATATTATATTGATTTTGAACTAGAATCAACATTAATAAAATTACAAGAATATATATCATTACAACTGTTAATGAATGTTGAAATAAATCATTTATAAAAATTGAATATGGAAAATAATAAATTTTCTACTTAGATAAATATTTTCACTAAAAGAAACCCTTTCAAAAAAATATGGTATGTTTTCATGATAAATCGTCAGAATTATCATATAATCATCAACATCACCCATACATATCCTTTAACCCATGTTAAATAGTTCAAAACATTGGATGAGAACAATATATTTTTAAGGGACATATAATAAGGAATAACATTCATCTAGTCAAAATCCATGTAATCATATTCAACCCATTTTATTCATAACAGCGAGACATATTTTACAAAAATCAATATCATTACTTTTTAAAATCAATTTATTCACAAGAAAAATAAAAATAAATAATAAATAATTTTATATTATAAACTGTGATATAAAATTTAATATCATTATAAAAAAAAATCCTATCTCTCGTGGATATATAGGGAGAAACCATCATAGTTACATTTGGAATATTCACTATAGCACTATTCTAATAATGTCTTTGGAGAAACCTATTTGGAAATATATGTCCCACTATCAAATTCCTTAGAGTGGTATAAAGGGATCACTCAATTTTAGTATATCAAATAAAAAATCTTAATCTTAAATGATTTTCTTGAACAACTACTAAATAATAAAAAATAAATATTATTTAAATGTTTTTTGGAAAATAATATTCCAAAATTAAATCACATTTCATTTTTCACAAGGGTTTAAAATAGAAAATGAAAAAAATATCAGTAGAAAATATATATTTTTAAGTAATATTTGAAAAAGTAATGAATTATGCTGATCGTGAAAAAATCACATGTTGTATTTGTAAACAAAATTCAGTTTGTTATATTGTAGAAAAATAAAAAAAATGACCATATTTTATAGAATGAAAATATTAATTATTTAAAAAAATTGGATAAATAGAAATTAAATAAAAATAATTCAATATAAAATAAATTATAATTAATTTTAGAAAACGTTGACATGGAAGAAAAAGTGAAATTAATGTGTATCTTTATAAAAATAATTTTAAAATTAAACCCACTATAATTGGCATATCGTTGAAGTGGAATGTAGTCAAATGAAAGAAATATGTGTGTCCACTATATAGCAATATTAAACAATTTTAATGAAAAAAAATAAACATTATTTCACAAATTATATTATGATGATATAATCAATATGTTGTAGTTTAAAACAAGGATTGTAAATTTTGTTAAGAAATATGTTACCACTTTTGACCATTCAAGATGTATAAGCAATAATAGTAATAATTATAAAATATTACATGTTAAAAAACTAATATCATTAGATTCATTATATGATATATCAAATGGATGGATATATACACCAAAAACTTGAAAGAAGTGATGACTAAGGCATATATGTCACATTAGGAAAAGATAGATGTGAAAATTCTTACATCACCCTTCCATTTATGCGTGAAAACATTAAACACCTGTATAATGGTTGGAATAAGTTTATTAAATCACTATATAACTATATTAATATTTATAATACCCAATACAATTATTTTGTGACATATTATATCCCATTAATTAATAATAATTTAATATTTGGATGGGTTCATGTGCTTCCATATCAAGGTTTCACAAATAGATTATTTGTGTAAAATTATGTATGTTATTATAAAATGTAATTAAAAATACACAAGTGGAATATAAAAAATTAATGATCATCCATAAGAAATAATGGACCCAAATATAATTTATATCTTGTATATGAGGATGATTCATTATATAAAAATTTAATGATAAACATATATATTATAATGGTTTTTTTCCGACACAACAATCTAGTTTCATTTTATTTAATAATATATATGATTATTTGTTACATACCATTAAATATGATTTAAAATAACTTATACTATTTTATTTTCCTAGAATTAATCTTTTATGAACATCAATGATAGTGGTAATGAAAGTTGAAAAATTGTAATTCCAATAGATTGTAAACAGTGAGAATGTGGAAGATAATTTGTTTCATTTTATAAGATGGTATGCGAATTAAAATTTATCATAGATACTCCATAAAAAACAAAAAAAAATATATGAGTTATATCATTCATGGTTCATCATTAATTTGGGGATCAAGGAGTTCGGAGAATGTAAATGATGAAAATAAATTTACAGTGTACTTTGAGAACATTACTTCATGAATATCACATCCCAGAGAGAAAATTTAAGGCTTTAGATTTTATCTTTTCATGAGACCTAAAGCACTAGGATTTGGGGTTATAAAAGTGTAGTGTTTTAGGTATATGTTTTATTATATAAATGGGTTTTTATTATAAATTGGATCGTGATGGGTGTCACTTATTATTGAAGATAGGTGGGTTTAGGTTATTAAAATAAAGTTAATTTTATATTTAAAGTATTCCACATTGAGGAGGAATTATATAACATGAATATGGATGGTAATATATATTTTAATGGAGCATTAGTTTAGAGACCTGAGTCTTGAAGTACATGGACATTACATTAATTTTGCGGAATACTTAATACATAATAAAAACAGACACACAAGGACCGAAATAGTTTAGTGTCTTTGGAAACTCGGAATATAAACTTCTAATCATGTTGAAATATCTTCAACAGCTCCCATAATGATCTTATCCTTTTTGTTTCCTTACCTAAACTCATTCTTTATTTCCTGGGGCAAATAAAACACAAAAAGGGTGAGCTAAGAAGCCCAGTAAGGGCAAACATAGGTAACATAAAACAATCCATAATCATTTGGAAGAAAAAACATGAACATGAAATTTAAACATCAAAATCTTGAGAGAAGACATAAGTAGTGTAATTATGTAAGGCATATGTCATAATAGAACATGAACCATGATAAAATATAATGGGAATAAAACATGTAATTGTGGCAACCATTCAGCACATGTCATGATTTCTAAAGTAGCCAAGGCATTGCTGCCAAGACCATATTTGTGGACAAAGTCCCTTTTTGAATCGAGTTCACTCCTCCTTTCATTCCTGTAACACTAAACCGGATTAACATACCATTCCAAACATGTCTATCTCATGAGATATAAATCTTTACCCAATTCATTGGAGGGAGATATAGGTCCCACCCATCTTATAATGAAATCATTCTTACTTGTGCCACAAAATAAACATACATCATTAATAATAATCCGACAAATAAAATGGGTTTCATAAACATCATCCCATCATCACATAATCCATATAAACGAAATGTATATCATTTCATAATCAAAAAAGTGAAACCATGTAAATCATAGAGACATTATACATGAAACATACACATATGAAATAATGTCATCTTATATGGAAAATGGTTTTGATAAAACACTTGAAATGAATTCTTGAGGAAAATATCCTTTATTATTCAAAATAATTTTCTTTTCAAAAAATGTCATGTAATTTTAAAAGAATAGTATTTTGTTGAAAATAGTCATGAAATCTTTTGGAGTAAGCTTCATGAAAATAAGGCTTTATAAATCAGTAAAATTCCGTTCACGCTGTATAAGTTAAAAATAACATTGTCCTCGTACTTTTGTCGGAAAATTCAAAAAAGTACCTCGTAACGTAAAAAAATAATGATTCATTACATACCATGTAGTAAAAGTAAAAAATTGGAAAAAAGACTTTAAAAATACATGAAAACACTTTTATAAAACATGGACATGATAGAAATAACCCCAGTAAATACTTACGAATAAACAATCTCGGATAAAAATGAGATTTGCAAAATTATCCCTTACCTTATGTCTGATATGCTTTGAATGTATCCGAACCTCCTGTATAATGACTTAAATGATGTCATTTACTTATTAGAGAATCATATTCATTATTATGAAATCATATATGGTTTAATTATGACTTTATATTACCCATTTTTTGTAAATTCCATGTTAAAGAGTGTTTTGGGTAAAATCGTTTCATTTGTCGTCCGTGTTTTGACTTGTAATTATTCATAGGATTAATTATATCATGATTAATTAATTCCTGAATATAAAACATGATTTATATATAATATATATTCATAATATACATATATATAATAGGTCGATAAATGGAATGAAATACACAGTTCATGGAGATGGTAGGCCGTACGTACGCATGAACGATATTTTCGTTTCCTTATTGAATTGAATGAAATTAAGTAGATGACATACATATATATACATATAAATCCAGTATAATTATTATGTCATATATTTCATGATTACTTATTATATATACTTTATAATCATTCTTGAATGGTTAACATGGAGAATGAATCTCATCGCATCGTGGAGACGGTAGTCCGTACGTACGCACGAGTGATGATATCATTCCCATGATCGTGGAATTGTATTGGAGTGTATGAATACTATTTAAGAATAAATATCACTTTACAATAATCGTATATAGTTATTATTTACACCATTATACCCATCCAAGTAAGGTGGTGGTGGAAAATGGATTACACCACGGCATGGAGACGGTATTCCGTACGTACGCACGCGCGTTGATTTCATTTTCCGTAGGATGGATAGATGGTGAAATAGAGTTGTTTCATACTTATAATAACATATCAGTATATGATTGATACATATGTTATTACTTCATAACGAAATATCTAAATAAGAAGAACTGGAAGAAGAAATAAAGTTGAAAGAATCGGAAGGGGCATTACCTCTTCTATGAAGCGCCTCTTTGAGACCTCCTCTTAGGGCAGCAAAATTGGTCTTTGAAGAGAAGCAGGACCTCTAGGATGTTTCTAGGGAAGTTCAGAAGATAATTTTTCAGGGTTTTTCCGAGGTTGAAGGCTCAATGTGGTGTGAGGAAGAGAGGTAGGAGGTGCCCTTTTATAAGGGAGGAGAGGGGCACCTTTTGAATAACTAATAATATTATTTTATTATAAAGTCATATTTGGTTTTTAATAGCTCCAAATTGAGTTATTTTGAAGCTAAGGTGGGGATGGGTCGAAAAAATCTAATCCAATATAATTTATACAAGTTTAGGTTCCTATTTTAACCTCATCATTTAAATTTAACTTTAAGTTAAATAATTTTTCTTTTACGCTGTCTTCTTGTTTTCATACACAATAAAGTTAATAAACATAATATAACAACACAAACGAACCCCAAGTTCTTTATTATTAATATATATAACCTAATATAAGTCATTCGGACGAACCATATATTTTTAGGAATAACATTACAATTAATAATATAATATTAGTTTTAAAAACTATTTTATGTCAATTTTGACACTATTTGGTAATTGATTTTTGTGAAAATCATAAAATATATATTAGTAAGAATAAAAGTTAATTAAATCAATACAAACATTTAATATTAACATAGAATTTTTTTTAATTTATATAAAGTCTCAAATTACATTTATTTGGGTATTTATAACATCAATTATGTCAATATTTCATTTATAATATAATTACTACGTCATCATTGTGTCATAAATAAATTAAATAATTTAAAGTCTAAAAATTAAAAATAAAATACCATAATGTAGGAAATCTTTTTAGCTTTCTAATGAATATTTATATTCGAATTTATCTTACTTATATCCCTATATTAAGAATAAATTACTTATTAAACATTGATTTTAACTATTTTATCCCTTCTTTAAATAAATTAATACTAAATGTCCTAATCTAATCCAAGAGGGAATAAATGGTCATATTTTATTCCTTAAGGTTGTTTTAGGTCGAATTACACTTATCCAATAGAATTAGGACATGTCTTAGGGTAATAATAATATCATTTTTACCCTTAATTACCCTATTTACTTTTAACCATTGTACATAAAAGTAAAAAGTTACTATTTACCGAAAATTATTTTCAACTAATTGAACCACATTTTACTTATTGAAATCAACCATGTCTCTAGGATTTTTGAAATTTCATTCACAAAAGTGGTAAAATTAGGTTCTATGTAAATTTGCAAATTCTTATAGGAGGTGGGTAAAAGACGGTCAAAAGTTCAATAAAATTTTTAAATATCTAAAATTATTATAAAATGAATCCAATGAATTACATTGAATTTATATAGATATTATGTGTCATTTTTGACATAAAAAAAATTAAATAAAATAAATAATTATTTATTTAAAAATTCTTTTTTTAAATAGTAACCCAATGTTTTCACTATTCATCAAAAATTGAAAGTTTTCAGAAAAATAACAAAATTTCATCCTAGGCTAATTTTGATATTACGAATCCAAAAATGAAGTCCGTTTTGATAGATGAAATTTACAAAATTTCAAAAAGTGTTTATTACTATTCATAACGACTAGTTTTAAAAATATTTTAATAGCATATCGTTGTTTAGTGGAACTCAGTATTGCGTAAAACACACACTATCGAGGAAGGTTGTGATTGCGTGTAATGAAGCCAAGATAGGGTTGCATGTTTTGCAGGACTCCTTTGTTGTAGAATACAACACAAGACATCAATAAAATTAAAAAGAATATTTTCCATAAAATGTTGGGGTGTTACATTCTACACCCCCTTAAAATGAATTTCGCACTCGAAATTCATCAGGGTTATAAATGGTTTACTACTCGAAAGTTTCTTTAATAGAAACCCACATCCAAAAAAGGAATACCAAAACTAATATTTAAAAACTAAAGTATGAAACATAAAGATTACCCAAATTAACTAATCACTGGGTTTCCAAATAGGAGAACATAGGTGAAAATATGGATATAAAAGAGAATCCTAACCATCATGTTCTGATGGAGAGTGGTAGAGAACATGCCTATAAAAAATCCAACAATCACAAAGCCATAGATTTGTGATGATCTAAGGTACCATCTGATTCATCGAATATAAGGGAACTAGGACAACATATTTTGTTTTCAAGTTCATTTCCCTAAATTTGATGAATTAAAAGAAATACTTACATGATTTTGGTACAATTTTACTGTTGTTCATGAATTGAAAAATTTCTACTTCATCCCTTAAAGAAATGAAGTTGAATTTGTTATTCGTGATGTGTTAGCAGATCATCTGAAAGAATGATGGGTCATTCCATCTGTTTCAAAAAAAGGTTAGCAGAAGTTATCAAATATACATAAGTCCATCTATGGTGAGGTTAATCATATATGATTCCAAAAATAAACTTATACATCATATATCATACCTCTTAATAAATTAAAACTAGTTTCTATTAACCAAGGACTTACTATAGGCTAGTTGTAGGTGATAAAGGCCAGACACAATTCGGTTGTGGGTTCGATTCCCACAACCTTGTCTAACACGATGGGATGTTACCCATCCTGCAGGTCATCTTTTTTCTAAAACTACATTACTATAACATCACATCAATAATACCGAAAAAAAGTTCTATCCTTAAACAATACTAACTTATGTCTAACATAATCTATTCCAATCTTTAGGGTTATCCATAATACTGCAGTTCACTCTCATAATATAGTGAAAACGATTACTAGATATTTCATTTAACAAGCATGTTAATTCCATCGTTGATCCCCATATATCATAAGATATGTATTTTTGGTCACATTCCAAACATTCGAAGGACTTAATCATGTATTCTCTTGAAAAATAAATACCCATTGAATCATAGTGAAAACATGATTGTTGTCAAAAGTTAATTCTTTGCAAATACCAGAACTCCAAAATTCTATACACTCAAACCATGATATAGATATTACCTTATATCAGTCATGAGCCCATGAATACTTTCAAACATTTCATTTTCTCCTTATCCCTTCATTATGCGCATATCATCTTTCTTCCAAAAATATCTCAATCACTTTCCTAGGTTACCATTACCATAAAATTATTGAAAACCACAATAGACCAATACATAAATATTACAATATTCCATGATACTATATAGAACATTATTTTGGAATCCAATTACATAAACACTTAATCATTCCTCTACATCGTTTTCATATTCAACATTGCCAATAGTGATATCATGTGACTTCCCTTTGTCTTTTTCCTTAAGTGGTTGCTCATGTCGATCATCACTAAACCTTGGATTAGGGCATTTATTAGTATAATGCCCCATTTCCTTGCACTTGAAGCATTGAAGTGTTAGTGGTGAGTTCTCTGCAGTCTTTTCTTTATTCACACCATTAAAAACCCTTTTTCCATTACTTCGACACTCATCTGATTGATGACCTTCTTTTCCACACTTAAAACATTTTCTATTCCATTTAAGACAATCTCCACCATGGTTCATTCCACACTTTGAGAATAAGGAAACATTCATCATATTTTCACCATTATTATGAAATTTCTCCATCAACTCTATCTTTCGTTTCCTGTCAAATCTATGAGATGGATAAGTAACACCAACTTCTATTTCATCCTTGATATCACAACGCACAATTTCATCATAGATACTGAAGTCTCTTATAGGTAATGCCCTTCGATGATTTGGTTTTATGCCACTTAAGAATCGATCAACTTTACTTTCAGGTTGAATGATAAATCTAGATGCATACCTTGAAAGCCTTGTAAAATTTGCTTTGTATACACCAACAGATTCATCATCCTTTTTATTTAGTTCAAGAAACTCTTTCTCCATCTTTGTTCCAATAATATGAGGGAAGTAATTATTGAAAAATAATTTCATGAACTCGTCCCATTCCATGGACTAAATTTTATTTCTTGGCCTCATATTCTTGGTAAGATTCCACCATTGATCAAATTCACCTTTCAAATGATGTACTGCTAATATGACTTTATCATGCTCAGAACATTGTAGAACTGAAAATATCTTTTCAGTAGTACTGATCCACTGTTCTGCCACTAAGGGATCAGAAGACGCACTGAATGAAGGTGGACGCTGCCTCATAAAGGATTCAACAAAATGTTACTCATTATCTGCCCATTTTGAATTCCATAATGATTCACAGCTTGTGTATGTATAGTAATAAGATTTTTCACTCTATCTCCCATAAAATTTGTTTGTTCAGGAGGAAAATCATTACATTGTCCATTACATTTATCAACACGGTTCCTTCGGGTTGCAGCCATCATCTAAAACCCAAAAAGAATAGTATGAGAGACAAAAATCATGCTAGGGAAAACAACATAATAAAGGGGGATTACCTTCAATATCGAACATCATAGGTTAAATTATGAGAGATTTAGCGTAGTTCTAGGACTATATACTATACATATACTTATCCTTATGGACATCCCTAAACATACCTTAGAAATATCTCTAGGGATCTCATGAACATTTTCGCATCCTAGTTTCCAATGGTTGACTAAACCTTTCATCTGATACAGACTATAGGAGTCTGGAATTACATCTAGTGGACTATAATTGATACATATCAGGAAACTCCTTGGGAAGCTACACCCACTGGGAGGGACACACCACCATCACCAGTGGTAGCCATTTCCTCATGAAGCCCTTGGGTGGAGAGTCGTGCTTCGTCCAACGCACACATGTGAGAGTTCCCAAGGATTAGATTCATTCCTACCTCCTTTTCCTATGATACCAACTGTAGAGACCCGAAGCTTGACGTACATGGACATTACATTACTTTTTTGTAATACTTAATACATAAAAAAATAGAAACACAAGGACCGTAATAGTTTAGTGTCTTTGGAAACTCGGAATATAAACTTCTAATCATGTTGAAATATCTTCAACAGCTGCCATAATGATCTTACCCTTTTTGTTTCCATACCTAAAACCTTTCTTTATTTCTTCGGGAAAATAAAACATAAAAAGGCTGAGCTCAAATGCTCAGTAAGGGCAAAAATATATTACATAAAACAATCCATAAACATTTGGAAGCAAAAAGTTGAACATGAAATTTAAACATCAAAATCTTGAGCAAATACATAAATCATGGAAGTACGTAAAGAATATATCATAATAGAAAATCAACCATGATAAAATATAATGGGAATAAAACATGTAATTGTGGAAACCATTAATCACATGTGATGATTTCCATAGTAGACAAGGCATTTCATCCAAGAACATCTTATTGGACAAAGTCCCTTTCTGAACCGACTTCACTCACCATTTCAGTCCTGTAACACTGAACCTGATTAAATTACCATTCAATCCATGTCTATCTCATGAGATATAAATCATTACCCAATGCATTGGAGGGAGATATAGTTCCCACCCATCTCATAATTAAACCATTCTTACTTGTGCCACAAATTAAACATACATCATTCATAATAACAAAACAAATAAAATGGGTTTCATAAACATCATCCCATCATCACATAATCCATATAAAAGAAATGGATATCATTTCATAATCAAAAAAGTGAAACCATGTAAATCATAGAGACATTATACATGAAACATCCACATATGAAATAATGTCATCTTATATGTAAAATGGTTTTGATAAAACACTTGAAATGAATTCTTGAGGAAAATATCCTTTCTTATTCAAATTCATTTTTTTAACAAAATGTCATGAAATTTTAAAAGGATAGGATTTTTTTGAAATTAGCCATGAAATATTTTGGAGGAAGCTTTATGAAAATAAGGATTTATAAAACCGTAAATATCCGTTCACTCGGTATAAGTTAAAAATAACATTTTCCTCGTACTTTTTTCAGAAAAGTAAAAAAAGTACCTCGTAACGTAAATAAAAGAAATATTACTTACATAACATGTAGTAAAAGTCAAAATGGGTAAAATGGACTTTAAACATACATGAGAACACTTTTATAAAACCTGGACATGATAGAAATAGCCCCAGTAAATACATACGAATAAGCAATCTCGGATAAAAATGAGATTTGAAAAATTATCCCTTACTTTATGTCTGATATGCTTTGTATGTATCCAATGCTCCTGTATAATGATTTAAATAATGTTATTTACTTATTAAAGAATCATATTCATTGTTATGATATCATATATGGTTCAATTATGACATTATATTACCCGTTTTTTGTAAATTCCATGTTAAAGAGTGTTTTGGGTAAAATTGTTTCATTTGTCGTCCATGTTTTGACTTGTAATTATTCATATGATTAAATAGATCATGATTACCTAATTCGAGAATATAAAAAATGATTTATATATAATATATATTCATAATATTCATATATATAATAGAACAATAAATGTAATGAAATACACCGTTCATGGAGAATGTAGGCCATACTTACGCCTGAACGTTGTTTTCGTTTCCTTATTGAATTGAATGAAATTATGTAGATGACATACATATATATACACATAAATGAAGTATCATTATTATGTCATATATTTCATGATTACTATATATATATACTTTATAATCATTCATGAATGGTTAACATGGAGAATGAATCTCATCGCATCGTGGAGACGGTAGTCCGTACGTATGCATGAGCGATGATATCATTTCCATGCTTGTGGAATTGTATTGGAGTGTATGTATACTATTTCCCAATAAATATCACTTTTCAATAATCATATATAGTTATTATTTACACTATTATAGCCATCCAAGTAATGTGGTTGTGGAAAATAGATTACACCACGGCGTGGAGACAATATTCTGTACGTACACACGTGCGGTGATTTCATTTTTCGTAGCATGGATAGATTGTGAAATAGAGTTGTTTCATACATATAATAACATATAATTATATGAATGATACTGATGTAATTACTTTATAATGAAACAAATAATGAAGAAGAAGTGGAAGAAGAAATAAAGTTGAAAGAATCGATAAAGGACATTACCTCTTCTTTGAAGCACCTCTTTGACACTTCCTCTTAAGGAACCAAAATTGGTCTTTGAAAAATACCGAGACCTCTAATATGTTTCAAGGGATGTGGAGAAGATAATATTTCAGGGGTTGGCCGAGCTTGAAGGATCAAAGTTGTGTGAGGAAGAGAAGGAGGAGGTGCCCTTTTATAAGGGAGGAGAGGGGCACCTTTGAAATAACTAAAAATATTATTTTATTATAAAGTCATATTCGGTTTTTAATAGCTCCAAATTGAGTTATTTAAAAGATAAGGTGGGGATGGGTCGAAATCCTCTCATCCAATAGAATTTATACAAGTTTCGGTTTCTATTTTAACCTTATCATTTAGATTTTAACTTTATGTTAAATAATTTTACTTTTAGCGTGTCTTCTTGTTCTCTTGCACTATATGGTTAATAAACATACTATAACAAGAAAAACGAACCCCAAGTTGTTTATTATTAATATATATAACCTTATATAAGTCATTTGGCCGATCCTTAGATTTTTAGGAATAAAATAACAATTAATAATATAATATTTGTTTTAAAAACTATTTTATGTCAATTTTGACACTATTTGGTAAATGATTTGTATGAAAATCATAACAGAAAGATTAGTTCGAAAAAATTTAATTAAATCAATAATAACATGACATATTAACATAGAAAATTATGGTAATTCATAAAAAGTCTCAAATTACATTTATTTGGGTATTTATAACATCAATTATCTCAATATTTCATTAATAATATAATTATTGCATTATCATTGTGTCATAAATAAATTAAATTATTTCAATTTAAAAAATTAAAAATAAAATACCATTATGTAGGAAATATTTTTAGATTTCTAATGAATATTTATAGTCGAATTTATCTTATTTATAACCGTATAGTAAAAATGATTTACTTATTAAACATTGATTTTAACTATTTTAACCTTTCTTTAAAAAAATTAATAATAAATGTCCTAATCTAATCCAAGTGAGCCTAAATGGTCATATTTTATTCGTACGGATGTTTTGGTCGAATTACATTTATCCAATAGACTTAGGACATGTGTTAGGGTAATAATAATATCATTTTTACCCTTAATTACCCTATTTATATTTAACCGTGGTGAGTAAAAGTAAAAAGTTACTATTCACCAAAAATTATTTTCATCTCATTGAACCTCATTTTACTTACTGACATCAACCGTGTCACTCGGATTTTTGAAATTCCATTCACAAAAGCGGTAAAATTATGTTCTATGTAAATTTTCAAATTCCCCTAGGAGGTGGGTAAAAGACGGTCAAAAGTTCAATAAAATTTTTATAAATCTAAAATTATTATAAAATGAATCAAATGAATTACATTGAACATATATAGGTATTATGTGTCAATTTTGACCTAAAATAAATTTAAATAAAATAAATATTAATTTAAATAAAAATTCAGTTTTTAAATAGTAACCCAGTGTTTTCACTATTCATCAAAAATTGAAAGTTTTCAGAAAAATACCAAAATTTCACCCTAGGCTAATTTTGTTATTTAAAATCTAAAAATGAAGTCCATTTTGAAAGATGAAATTTACAAAATTTCAAAAAGTGGTTATTACTATTCATAACGGCTAGTTTTAATAATATTTTAATAGCATATTGTTGTTTAGTGAAATTCGGTATTGCGTACAACACACGATATCGAGGAAAGTCGCGATTGCGTGTAATGAAGCCAAGTTAGGGTTGCGTATTGTGCAAGACTCCTTTTTGGTAGCGTACAACACAAGACATCAATAAAATTAAAACAAATATTTTTCATAAAATCTTCGGGTGTTACAGTTAGTATCAATCATCACCTAATACAACCATTAGTTTTTTTTTAATTTGTTGTTATGATATGCATTTACCTTTTAACATTTAACATTAAAAATATTATACTTATAAAACCATAAATATTTTTTTACAATAATATCTTATTTATAAATAATAATGAAATTTACCATTATAAAGAAATTATACCTTTTAATTAAAAATATGGAATCAATATTACCATATTGAATTTATATAATAATAAAAATTATGGTTAAAATTAATCATATAGACACGACGAAAAAAGAAGGGTTTAAAAGTAAAAATTTTAAAATTATGAAATGTTATGATATTCAATTTCAATGAAAAATTTAATCCAATAAACTATTTTTGTTTTATATTAAAAATATTAAATAATTATACTTAATAACCAATTTAAAATTTATATTTACTTTATATATAAATTAGATGAAAAAAAATGTCAATTAAAAAGAAGTTGATTTAATTTTTCATGTAAAAATAAATGTTTTTCTGAAAAACACAAAAACATAACCCAAATATAATTTGGATATTATCATTTGAAAAATTATTTTTATTTTTTAATATAAATAAAATGAAATTATAAATTTTTTTATTTAATATTCATGTGAAATAAAATGTTGACATAAATGTTCCTTTAGAAAAATGTAGATTTGTATTATCAAATTTCATGTTATTCTAATACAAATACTATCATTCCTACAAATTGAATTTTTAAAATTTAATTGGATATAAAATATTTTAATTTAATTAATATATTTTACTAATATTAAATAGTTTAATTTATATATATTAAATTACATTGTAGTATTAATTCAGTTTTTATTCAATACCCTCCAACTAGATTCAATTGGTTTTTGTTGTTATTACTGTGTAATTGGAAACCAATTATTTCAGAATATAAAAATGTTTAGAATATATTTTTATTTTTTTAATATCATTCACTCTATCAATTTTGATGTCTAAGTGACAAAATTAACATTTAAATATAATATTTATTCATTTGTGTTAAATTGATGGGGAATATCTTGTTTGATATTTATCATAATATTTATTTTTAAATTTTTTTTATTTTCCACACACCTTGTTAATAAATTTCATCATTGATAGTTGAACTGTTGATTAAAAACTATGGAGTTTACATATCAAAACACACTTGCTGAAATCATATATCAGAATAAAGATAAATAAAAGATCTATCTTAAATTAAATAATTGAATTTATGATGGTCACCCGAGATAACACACTATAGGTTTACATATACAAAAACATGAAAAGTGAAGAGAAATGGTAACACATATGGAATCATATAAAGCGATATAGAACATGGTTCATATAATGTAAAAAATTATAAAACATTATAATTATGATAGATTTAAAAGTCAATGATTTATCTGTTTGAAAATTACTAAGATAACATTTTTTTAGTTCTTCTAGTGATGAGGAATTATTTTATGACCAAGAATAAGAATAGATGTCAATATATTGTATTGAAAACAAAAATATAATATTTAATATTTTTCTTTAAATAGAATATTATAATGAAATTATTTTTATCATGTAATTATATTTCATTTTGTTTCATAGTGTAGGATGCAATGTAATTACTCAAATATCACAAATTTTTTTCAAAATTTTTTTTTTTTACTAATCTTCGTACTGAGAAATCAATTTACATTCAATCTATCACAGTTGTAAATTATTGGGGTTTTTAACATTCTCATAAAATTTTCTCTATCCGTCTATATCATTCCTTGAGTCTTATATTTTCTCTTACACTTCCATGTTTTCCTACATTGATTCCTAGAATTAATTATCTCATCCGACAATCCTACATTCCATTCTACTTTTCAATTGGAATTTTTGTTGATCCTTCTTTTGATGTAGCATTTCAAAAAGGTTTTTTGAAAAGGAAATCCCAAAAAAATTTAACCAGATTTCCTAATGAGAGGAAAAAATTTATTAACATGTATTAAGGTTAAGGTAACATCACATATTTAAAAGGAAACACTCTGATCAATATCCCACAAGAGATTCCACATTAAACATACAGAAACAACTAATTTTTTTTATAAAATTATCACAAATATGATTGAATGTTGATAATTAATGAGATTAACTAAATTATGAATTTATTGATTAATGGTTTTTATAAATTTAACTAATAAATTATTTTTTAATTATACATAAAAATAAAAACATATTGAATATAAAGAATGTTTAAAAAAAATTATTTTTATGACCATAATGAAAAATTATCATCAAAAATTAAAATAATCAATTATATTAATATATATCAAGTATATATTAATTTTATATAATTAAAAATTATTTTTAAATTAGTCTAAAATGTATGATGGGATACTGATAATAATAAATCCTATTCTACTCTAAAAAATATATATTTTTCTATAATTAAATTTTGTCACCTTTTGATGGATAAACTATTTAATTATCTATTTAATAACATTAATAAACATATTTGTAATAAATAAAAAAATATACTTCCATTAGGATATTAAAATTATCATAGATATATTTTTTGACTTTTTTGGAGAAGTATCACATTTTGATGAATAATGTGAATATTTAATTTAAATTCAAAAATAGATTTTTAATCTAATTTATTTTATTCTAAAATTTTATTTTATATTTGGTTTTAATTATTATATGTTAAAATATTTGTATATAAATCCTATTTATGATATTGTGATCAATTTCAAAATGATTATTGATAAATAATATATTAGACATTTCAATTTACAAACCTCTTTTTTAATTTTGTCTTTGGAATTAAATTTAAATTTAAATTTTCCATTTCTGGGAATTGAATTTGTTAAAATGTATTATATATTTCAAGTTACATGTTCGAAATTATTTAGTGAGTTTAATTTAGTTTCTATTTATAAAAATTTAACCTGGTAACTTAATTATTTTTTGTTGTATTCGTAAAATAGTAATATGGGTTTATATTAAAAGGTAAAGTATTAATATACCTAGAAATCAAATTATTTAACGATTAGTTGAGGAATTTTCATCCCTAACAATAATAAAAAAATTTAGTTCACAATCTAATTGTAGTATATTAATTACACTTCACTATTGATGGATTTAACTATAAAATCATCATTATTTAATCAATTAAACCCACAGATCCTTTTGTATAAATAACATCCATCACCACCCCATTTGGACCAAAAATCCTTAAATCTCTCAAAATATATGGAAACCCTATACTTATCAGTTCCAATTAGTATTATTTCTTATATTATCATCAATATTACATATCTATGGTCCTCAACGTTTTCTCAACTTATTGATATTCTATACGTGATTTTCTGATATATATATTCTATTATTTTATTTTCTTCCTCTAACTTATCATCATATCGTTTAACAATAAATAAATTATAACTCTTATATCACATAAATAATTCATTATTATGTTTTTATTCTAATATATCATTTCCATTTCATTTAACATATCTTTTTATACAACAAAACAAAATAAAATTTCCAATTATGTCAGGTTATCGTCTCCGTGAATAATAATTATTTGTTTTTCCATTCCCACTATCATTGATATTTATTAAAGTGTAATCATGGTTAAATAATATTTATAAATTTACTTATTTATATTTATTTGACTACTAAAAAAAATATTACAGAATATGAATCTAGAACGCGAGGATATAGAAAATAGAAAAATTTAACAAAATATTTATCATTATGGGTTTATCTACTGAATTATCCACATGTAAGAAATAATATTTATAAAAGGGATTATTAATTCTTCATGATGAGCATTAGTAATATTTTATTACAATTCTAATTTAAAATCTGATATTTCTATAACGCCAATAATATTAGAAAATTAATACTGATCATTAAATGATGAAATGAAAACAATTGAAACCATTAAAATAATGATATATTATTAATTACTGGGTTATAACATATTATAAAACCATCATATGGTTTTATTAATATAAATATTGTTCCATATTTAGAAAATAAAATTCTATAAACCATTTTATTGGTGTTTTGAACACATTTTAATGAATTCGAATGAGATGTAATGGAATTGATAACACAATTTTAAATTTTTCGGTTAAACAAAATGATCATTGATAATAGAATTTTAACATTCTGTGTGAAATGAATTATTTTTCTACTTATGTTTTTTTACATGGTTTATATTTATTTACCATTATTATAAATAATGTATTTCTTTTATTTATGCTCACTTCAAAAATACGATATTTATATTGGACTTTACAAAAAATTCAAATTTGAAATTTCTTTTTCAAAACAAATGTTTTTATTAAATATAAATAGTATATAAAATTTAACAATTAAATTTGACTATATTATTTGAAAATTTAACTTACACATCTATATGGATACAGTAAAGGATATTTTTTCCCATGGTTTGTCAATAATTTTTCAAAATCTATGATTTTATAATAAAAATATAATTTACTTTAATGATATTATTTTTGATGAAATCATTCATGATATATGATATTGTTTTGTTTCAAGGGAATTTTTTATAATGATGGGTGTTAAATTGATAAACAAATTATTTTTTGTTACAAAATATACAAACATTGGGGTGTTATGTGATAAAACAGTGATGGTTGGTTCCGTGATGAATCGATGATGGGTGGTTATATGACAACCACAACTGCATTGGAATATTCGGAGTTGGTAGATGACCATATTGGTTTCAAAATATTTATCTGTGACTTTGAAAATGATGAAAAATTCTTAATAATTATTTTTTAGTAGATTAATATTTTGTTTTCGTGAAAAGTGCTTGATATTTAGATTTGTAGACATTGATTTTTTTTAAATATTATTCCCTTTTTCTAAAAAGGTTATTTTATTAAATTTTATAGGAATTTTTTAGGGAAAAAGATTTATCTATATTCCCCTTTAACATATTATTTTTTCATTCAATGAATAAAAATATTTTTCTTAGGATTTAAGGGGGAATAGGGAATAGGATGTGGTCAGCGGAAAACCTGTGATTAATTTTAATGAAGATAATAATTGATTTATATTTATGGTTATAGAAAATTTGGGATAATCATTCAAAGTAAAACAAAAAATTAATTGTGGTCTCTTATTTAAATAATTCATATTTTCCCCAATGGAAACACTTATTAAATTTATCATGTTTTCCCTTCATGTAAACTTTTCATAGTTTCCCCCAAGCTCACATCATTGTCTATATTATAAATTAAATAATATAATAAATATAAAAACATGGGATGAAATAATATCTCAGTGTGGGAAATATATTTATATAAAACCTTATTCTAGTAAAAATCCAAAAAAAATCATAAAAACATTAATTTTTTTCCAAAAAATGAATTATATTTATTGAAATTTCAACAATTAACCTCTTGAAAATGGCCTCATAATCCTCAATCTAATATATAATTAGGTTACATGGTACATAATTTTATAAATCAATCTCACAATATTTGTAACCTATATGGACAACCTCATACTCTGTAGTAACCTTTTCATTGGATATTGTCACATAACCACTCGTGCATGTTTAATCACAGAACCACTGATCATTGGTTTCTTTAATAAAATGAAAATTTGGCCTATCATGTAAACAACATTCATTGTTTAATCATAATACTGATATTAATTAAAAAAATTCCCATGGACAATAAAATAATCATAAATCACTAATTATTTCATCATAAAATGAATTTTTGAGGGAAATAACTTTGTTATTTGAAATCAATCAATTTTAAAATGATGTGCATAAAAAGTAATTTAATTTTAAAATTACCAAATAAATTTTTTGGTAAGCTATAAAATATTAACGTACAATTTTAGTACTTATTTCTTCCCATGTATAATATGTTTCAAATCATTCATTCAACATATTTGTCGAAAATGTAAAAAATCCTATTATTGAAAAAAAATACATTGCAATATTTTATAAAAAGAAAAACTATAATAGAAAGTAATTTAGAAAATAATTTTATTATAGTTAAAATGATTATTTTTTATCAATCATGGACATGGAATTAAAATAGTGTTTTAAGAGTTTGTTTAAAAGATAGAATTTAAATGACATATAATTTAATTATCATATAAATGAAGTAATAATTAATAATATTATTCCAAATTGTGTATCAATTTTATATAAACCTAAAACAAGTGGATATAAAAGAATTAAGATATTCAAATGAAATTTTACAAATATTATTGGCACAACGTAATCGTGAAGTAGATGTTTAACACAATGAATGGAAAATGTGTTAAAAATATCTTAACCCATGCTTCCCTTTAGTATTTAAAATATTAAAATCATATATAATAGTTTAATAAATGTTATGAAAAATTTATATAACTATTTAAATATTTATAAAACTATATTTTATGATTTAATATCATCTTATGACCCATTCTATAGTATTTTTTTTGTGATTTTAGTTCTATTTGCGTCTTTTGTTAATGATGAATTCATTTTTGTAATGAAATGTATGATGTTATAAAATAGAATTGAAGATACATAATATTAATGAAATATTATTAATCAATTACTACTTGCAGGAATGGTTTAATGAAAAATTTTTATTTCCTTCATGCTGATGATTTATTAGATAAAACATTAATGATAAATATCTTGTTTATTGTGTTTTTTTCTCCTTGCTACATTATAGTTTTATTTTATTTACAAGTATGAGTAATTATTAGTTCCAAAACAAGAAATATGAAATTATATACTTTTTAAAATCTTATAAAATAATAATAATAAATTTATGTTTAGCAATTAATTAGGTAATGAAAAAAGAACAAAAATAATAATCCGAGAGGTGATTAATGTGTAAAATTATACAAAAATGATATTCTCATTGAATATGGGGATAAAATAAAAGGTATAAATATAATATATTCAAAAATACAAATAAAAATATATTTTGTATGTGATTATTGAATAAATAGTCGATGAATTATGATCTGGGTGAGGATAATGTAGTAGATTAAAAGAAGTTAATAGATGTATAATGAAAACATTTCCCCTGGAATATCACCTCTATAGTAGACCATAGAAGACCATGTATTTGGAATAATTTTTTTACCAGAATCTCATTGACATTGGGAGAGTGAAGAGAAGAAGTTTTTATATTTGTAAGATAATCTTAAATTCTTGTGGTTTGAAATGGTGTGGTGAATGGTGGTATTTATACTAGACGAGGGGTGGGTATAATTTGTTAAAAAAATTACTTCCAACCTCATTGAGGTGGTATTGAATTTATAGAATCATATTTTTAATTAATATTTGAAGTTTCTTTTATGAACATAAAATAACTCAATCATAATTCATATTTATATATTTTAGGTATTTGAATATTTTACATTTTAACTTTAATATGTTTCATTATTTAACATAAAATTGGGTTAATAGTTTTTTGATCTTGATATATTTTTTATGAATAAAGAAAATTCCTTAGAATATAATTTGTATATGTGGATTCCAAAAATCAAATACCTTTACCCTAATAAAATTTATTTTTTCCGAAAAATATTTTTAAAAATAATCCCGTAGACAAAACAAAAATTGGGGTTTAAAGGTAAAAACCAACCAAGATTGAAACGTTTTTATATCTAATTTATATGTGAAATTGATTAAAATTACATAAATTATATTTATTTTAGTATTATTTATGAAATTATTATTTAAACCCAATATAAAATTCTATTTGACTATAGAATTAATTAATATGAAAATTCATTTTTCAAATAAAATGTAGTATTTTCATTAATCATCATAAGATGAATGTTATTAGAAAAATTAAAAAAAATGCCCCAAATAATTTTCTAAACTGATTTGAGAAATAATTAATTTTTTGATTCAAAACATATGAAGACGTCAAAATTTATATTTAAGTAATTTTCACCATCAAATTTCATCAAAAAATTCATTAAAAAATATATTTGTATTATTAAAATTGAATTTAATCTTATATTAATAATTAAAATAAATATGGATGAAATTTTACAAAAATGGATTTATAAAATAAAAATATACTTAATATCATTCACTAATTGATATTAATTTTTTTAATTATGATAAATTTATATTTTCGGAATAAAAATATGTTTTTTTAAAAAAATCAATTAGATTGGTTCTATTTAAATATCAAATTAATTTGTAACCAATGAATCCAAATTATAAATATGTTTAAAATATATTTCCATTACTTTATTAATCATATTAATTTTATCCATTCAAATATGTAGGTGATAATAATCACATTTAAATAATAATATTAATTCACATATTCAAGCTCATTGTTGCCAATGTTACATAATACATTGAATAATTTTTAATTTTAAAATATAAGTGTATTACATTCACTCTTCCATTTAACATATTAATTCATTTCAATGTGATATAGAGATAAAAACCTAGGGTTTAGACATTTTAATATTCATTTTTAAAATCCAATATTGAAAAAAGTTTCAATAAAACAACCATTTGAAATAGAATAGAAGGGAATGTACGAAGGTCACCAAAGATAACGCACACAAGGGTTCGATTTAAGAAATCCAAGAAATTAAAGAGAAATAAAAATAACATATTCTGTGGTAGAGTGATATATAACATGTTCATTATAATGTTGTATAAAAAACATAAATTTGTGATAAGTTAAAGGGAATTGATTTCCCATTATGAAATTATTTTACAAAAAAATTATTGTTTCAAATTACATTTTTACTGTTATTGAGGTATTCCATTACAATATAAACAAAGAACATAATGAAATATAAATACATGAAAAAAATAATTTTATCATCATTTATTCTCTATATTTTTACTAATCGATATGAAATTTCTTGTACCTACATTATTAGAATCAACTTATACGTATTACAAAATCCAAAAGAATAAAACTATATATTCTTCCTATGTTTTGACATTAATAAAAACCAAAATGGATATATGATGATAATATAATTCCCCAAAATTAATAATCATTTATTCCATAAAAAATACATTTACCTCCAATATTTAACAGTAATAGACAATTTTCAACATAGATCAATAAATAAATAACTATAAAAAAATATAAGAAAAAAATTGTTGATTATGATTAAATCTTAGATTTCAGAATGATTTGATGAAATTTAATCCCATATAAGAATAATCAATATTAATTTCTCACACCTAAAATATAATTTCATTAATCTCATAATCAGTATGATTTAGTAACCATTTCCATAAATATCCGAAATGATTATATGTCCACAGTAAAACAAAATATTCAACTAAAATAGAATTTAACCATTATTTGTAAAATCCAATTTCAGAGTTATTTTATTTACCTTAATAATTTTAATTCCAAAATTAGTAAAAATCAATCAAAATAACATGAATTTATTAATATCAAAATCATTTTTAATCCAATTGAAATATAATTACTAATTTCTTTAACAAATTCTTCTTTATTTTTCATACAAAAACATTTTTACAAAAATTACAATTTCATATTAATCTAAATATTCATTTGAAAATGGATAACGATGCACTCATATCGCCCATTGGTTATTGATTCGATTCCAACAGACATTCCAAATGCAACTTGTTGTCACCCATTATCCAGGTGTTCATTTTTATAAAATTAAAATAATATAATACACATAATTTTTTAAACATATATAGAAACCAAATTAATATTGTTAATCATAAATTTTTTTTTCATTAATTTCATTTTTCATCCCAAAATGTATGAATTCATAGTTACGTCCACTCTAAAAAATTCTACCAATTCTTTTAAACATATTCCAAATAAAATTAATTTTAGTGTCCCTCAAATAACCTTTTTTACATCATAATATTTTGGGGTTTACGTACCTTATATATTATAACCATTTTAAATCTTTTCAATGGTATTGATTTCATCTAACATTTGTTACCAAAATTTTAAAAATAAAATGTACTAGAGAAAAATAATTAGGTGCCTTATTATTCATGTTTTATTAATAAAATAACATTATATAATAAATATAATAACTCGATACACAAACACATACTTAAATTTTATATTATATTAAACAATTAACCATCATTTATTTCCTTAATATATCATTTCTGCAATAATTATATGAATATTAATTTTATGATTAAACAATATAATCCCAAAATATTATTCAAAACATTAATATTATATCCAAAAAATAAAAATATAATAATTTCTTAAATAACATTATTCTATAAAATATATAAGGGTATAGTATATCTTACTCCACATAAATGTCCCTGAACATTATAGAATAAAAAAATATTAAAAAAATTTATAATTTCATCATCCTTAAATATAATAAAAATTGTGAATCCGGTAAAATTATAAATCTTTATTATTCAATGTAATTTATCAATTCCATAATCTTGAATTTAACTATTATTCCGCCATAATTATTTCCTTTAAATAAGAATAACTTTTTAATATTGAAAACTGTAAAAACATATCCTTGTAAATATTTGTATACCTTAAATCAATATTTTACGATCTTCTTGATATTTCCACTAAATGGTGGCATGTTTTCTAACATTAAAATCTTAATTTTTCATTAAAATTTTCATTTTTCATATTTCAATAATGTTAGATGAATTGATATACTGAGTTAAAATTTATTGATTCCATGAAACATAAATGATTTCCATAAATAAATCGTTCTTTGATAACTCAAAAATTTTCATGAAGGTTATGTGAATACTCAGTATGGTTTCCAAAAAAAAATTAAGAATAATTTTTTTAAAGTTATGTATGATTAATATGGAAGGGATATAATGCTTTAAAATAGTATATTTCGTTCAATCTAGATGAATTATCTTAAATCTATTGAAAAAAATAGTTAATAAATAAAGGAAATATTTTTGAAAAATAATCTATAGGATAATGATAATGTCATAAAAAATCAATAATATTGTAATCCTTCTACACATATATATCTTAAATAATTTTGGATTTAAAAAAAATCTATATAAATTAAAAAACCCAACAAATTTCCATATTTGATATTAACCCTTGTATTCATAGATGATTTTTTGACATATTATTAAATAAAATCCTAACATCTAAAGTAAGAAAAACCTCACTGTGATAAAAAAATGTAAGGAATGAAAAATAAAAAATTCATAATATTTTTAAAAAAAACTATAAATAAATTTCATCAAATAACATTGGATAGGTTTAGAGTTTTATTGAAATATTAAAACTCTTATAATGTAAACCCATGTATTAAATTATACTATTATACCATGTATCTGTTTTTTCAGTAACATAAATAATTGTATATTAAATACATTTTCTCTTCATGAAAAATATTCATATTTATCCCCTTTTTCTAATAAATTCTATTATTCTCTATTATGTCATATGAAAACCAATTTCAAGCATTATATGTGAAAAAAAAATTGTATGGTATATAAATTAATTAAAATCATTTTTCTACTAGAAATACTAAAAAAAATATTTATAAAAACATACTTTTATTAATGAAAAGTACTATTATTTTCATAAAGTTAAATATAATTCATTTTGAAAATATACTCTTTACAAATAACCTAATATATATTTATATATACAAGTTACGTTTGTTTTCATTTTTTTAATAACTCTTAAAAATGGGGTAACCAATATTTTTGACCTCTATATCTAGAGTACCAAATTTATTGGGGGTTGTCACATAATCACCTTTAATCAGTTTTTACCAAAACAAACCATCATTAGATTATCAAATTGATAATGTTAACTAGTTTGTCACATAACCACTATACATTTTATTATCACATTACCACCTATCATTAAAAAAAATTCTAAAAAACATAAAATATTCAAAAATCATGAAATATAGAATCATAGAAACAATCATTTAGAAAATGAAATTTTCATTTTGAAATAACTATTTTTGGGAAACACTAAACATAAAATTGAAAACATTTTATTTCAAAAAAATTATACAAAGACATAAGATAACCATCAATATATTAAATTATCATGATGACTGGGAAATCTAAAAATTCCATATATGATCAAGAAAATCTTTATGTAATATTGTTATAAAATTCAAAAAGACACTAATTTATAATTTTAAAATATATTAAGATTATGTATTCAAAACCTTATGATATTATGGTTTCAGTTTTATTCATGGATATTATAGGGAATTTTAGTGTAACATAATTATTGAATAATAAATGTTGAACATTTTCAATTACTATTGAATTGAAGATATTATAGTATTTCAATGTCACATAATGGATTATTCATTTTGGGAAATTTATATAATTTGTACCAAACATTCTTTATGTTAATTCATATATATTGTGGAATATATTGTTACAATATTATGGAATTTGTTAATTAGTATAAGTTAATTAAAATTCGCCATTTATATAAATTCATTTTCAATAATCAATATTTGGAGAAACGATATGGATTAAAATATATATGTCACATAAAATTATTCCCTTATCTTCTCAGTTTATATAGGAAATTAATTCCTTTAATATTTTAAATAATTATTTTTAAACCAAAATATTATCTGATTTCATTTCATAACAGAAAATAAACAACAATTAATCCTATAATATATTTATTGGTTTTTTATTATTACAATTATCCTGACCGTGTTCTCTTTCATCCATAATAAAAAAATTAGTTATTTTTCAAATCCATGTCTATTTTTTACTACATTTAACTCTACTATATTTATTATCAGGTGTGCAACTTACTATCCATTATTTATATAAATGTAAAAAATTTAGTAATATTTCTTTTCAATGTAATATTTTAATTTTTTTTTCAAATGTCAAACATGTATACTTTTTAAATTGATTTTAAAGATTGATTAAGATATTTTTTTAAAGTAATAATATAATTCATTACCCCCAAGATTTTAAAAGTAAACACTCTGAATTATTCAATACATGATATGCCATATCATGCATAAACAAATAACATATAATTATTATATAAATGATTTATTTATCACATAGATTTTGGAATGGATAGAATCTATGAGATTAATTAAAACATGAAAATATAGTTTACACATCTCTTTATGTTGAATTCATGGGTTAAAATTTTAGTTGAAATGAAATTCAAAACAAATTTAATATAAAGGATATGTTTTATTAATGTTTTTCCCCATAAAGACATATTATTATAACAAATTAAATAAAAAATTATTAAGGAAATATATCAATGAAAATTAAATTTAATAATATGAATTATATATTTTTAAAACCATCCAATAGGTTTGATTTCCTCTGGATAAATCATGTTCAATTTGATCATAAAGAAGTGGTATTTTTCAAAAATCCAATTTTACACAATTTTGGTGGCGCACCGCATTTAAATGTAAAGTTTTACTGTTTTATAATTTTAATATTAAATAATACAATATTGTATTCAATGAATAATATTAAAATTTTATTAGGTTCGTTTTTTGTTAATATTTTAATATGATTCATTTATTGACGAATAATGAAAATATTGAATTTTAATTGAAAACTACTTATTCATCTATATTATTTATATAGTTATATTTTATATTAATGCGGGTTTAATGTATAAAAAGGTAAAATATAAAACAATAAATCCAATTTAGGATATTTTTATACATTTCCCATTTAAATGTTATATAACAAATGTTACAAAATTTGATCTTTTCAATTTAAAAAAAAGTTTTTTATTATGTATTGGTGGTTATTATTAAATAGAATTTGTTCTATTTTTCGAATCCAATTTGGTAAAATGGATTACAAATTTAGTATAATAATTTATAAATTATATTTCATTTACCATTAAATTTTATGTTATATAATTATTATGATATTATGAAATCAGTAACCGATGTAGAAGTAAAATATTGACAGGGGATAAAGTAAAAAATTGAAAGCATGTCAAACATAAATATTATAACATTTAATGGTGTGTTGAGGAGTGGGTAGAACATTTAAAGAATATAAAAAATAAATTTAAAACAAATGTATTTTAATTAATTTGAACCAAAATAATTTGGATTTAAATATAAAAATATCATTATTTTAATGAATTAACCTTACATATCCTAAAATATAAATTCCTCACCTCACCACCTCATTACGATTTAAAAAACTGTTAAGCTCCAGAAATAATTTCCAAAACCTATCCCACTTTCTCATCCCACATCAATTTTATTATGATCTAAAAATTTCCAATTTTCATAGTCCTCAAGGGTCTCTCAAGGAGGTCATATTCAAGAAACAAATTTCTCTGTGATACTATACTAAATTAATTTTTTTTACCTTTTACTAAACTGCTTCATCCATAGATCCCTGATGACTAAATAATAATTTGTATAACAAAGTGTTATATTTCTATTTGAATTTATTATATCCAACTAATTTATCATATCCTTTTAATGAAATAATTAATATTATTTTCCGCATTATGTCAAATTACCCAATCCATAATTAAGGATTAATCATTTTCCTTTACAAAATATATGTATTTTCACAATAGAATGATTACAGTTCAGTTAGATTGAAATAGGAAAATTAAAACATATTTAATGTTTGTAAATAAATTTATGAATATAACATTGATAAGATAAAACTAGTTCTTGTCAATTAGAATAACCACAAAAACAATAATCATTAATCATTAATGATTTATCTAATGAATCATCTAAATATAAGAATTAAAATTGATTTAAGTTAAATTAATAAATTTGGATATCAATTAATACTATTTAATTACAAAAATATCATTTAATTCCATTTTAATTGAACTCCCATCATATTATACATGTAAAACAGACCGAGTCCTTGGGGTCCCATTATATTGTACAGAAATGGACCTGTTTGACTTTTCAAGGAGTATGTCCAGTATGTGGATTCATAGAAAGAATCATTAATGAGATAAGAGAAAATGTATTGGAAGAATGATATGGTATGTATATTTCAATTTGGACTATCATGTTCATTCATGAAAGGCCTAGCCGAAAAACAATGTTAAGGTGAAGAGGTAACATCATGATTTAGACATTAGGGATGAGAAGTTCCAAGTAGTTATAGTCTAGATGATTTCCCTTATTAATTTAAGTTATGTAATGTCACAAATAAAAATTTCTATGCACATGTTTTACTTCTACCCTTAAAATTTTTATTATCAATAATGATTAAAAATAGAAGGGCTTCGAGCCATTCATAGTGGCATCAAAATAAAGAGTTCATTTTCTTCAAATATTTTTCTAATAGAGTCATTCATGATTTATAAATTTGATTTTATTCATGGAAATTGATTATAATTTTGTTTGTTTATGTGATAAACCAATTATGGTTGGATACAGGATAAAAAATTTATAGTTGGTAACAAGATAAACTAACGATATATGATTCCATTAAAAACCAAGGATGGGTCGAGACATGAAAACCTCCATTACATTTGATATTCTATAGTTAATGGTTGACCTTATTGGTTACATGATTTGTAGGAGTAATTTAGATCATAATTACAATGACATCAACTTATATATTATATTATTTATAATTATTTTTCATGAAATTGGTAGATTTCAAAATTTATCTTATATATTTTTTGGATAATATTATTCCATTTTCTAAAAAAAGGTATGTTTTTAATAATATTATTTTATATATTTTCATGATCTTACTTATTTCCCTCAAATTATGCCTTTTAATACCCATTTTTCTTAATTAAAATTTATAAAAAAATCACTAGATTTAAGGTAGAATTGATATAGTTATAAAAATAAGGGGAAAACTGTTATAAATTAACATGAAGAGAATAAACATACGTTAAATGGGGTATAACATATTGAAAATGATGTTAATAGGTATAAGAGTCCACTTTAAATTTATTATTTTAAATTGTTTTATTTTAATTAATTTTTTATAATTATATGAAAAAATTTTCTTTTTAAATGAAATAGATAGGAATTGTTTTAAATCAATATAATAAGTAATTTTTGTTGTTCGGCCCGTAAATTTTGTATAGAAGTATAGTTTAAATAGTTTTAGGAGTTAGGATAACGTTTCTATAATACCAAAAAATTATTGTAATGTTGTGGTTAATTTTATATTATAATTAATTGAATGATTATATTGTTGTTTCATCTACGATTTGTCCATTCAGAATGTTTTTCCGCAGTTGAAATAATGGTGTTTTGATGGGAATGCATAGTGAGGGAAACATCCTTCAAAATCCACATAATGAAATGGTTATAATTCAAAATAGAATATTGTTTTGGGTTGGATCATTTATATCAAGCTATAAACGGGGGTGGAACAATGAAAGGGACAATCCATATCAACCATAGTTGAATATGTCAAAAGTTGAGCATTTTATGAGAAAACATCCTCCATATTTTAGTGGATCTACATATCCAGTTCTATCTAAATGATGAATATATGATATTGAAGTGATATTAAATGTAATTTTATGTTTAGAACTCAAATATTAAACACTTTACATTTATAATTTCGAAGGTTAATTAGATAAATTGTGGTATTTTGTTAAGAATACCATATAGAAATATGATCTAGATGTTATCAAATGGAATGATTTTAGGAATAATTTTTTTAAAAAGAATATTCCTAATAATATTTTAATCAACAATTAAAAAAATTCTTAGAACTAAGTTAGAATTAAAAATAATTTGTAGTTTTATATGATTCCAAATTTTCAAGTGTATCCATGTACATAATATATTTCTTTCAATAAATTGATATTAAAAGTTATATTTTACTACGGTTTGAAGCAAATATAAAAAATATAATTAGATTTATAAGAGCTTAATAGATATGATAATCATGACTTTTGTGATGAAAATTTTAAGATAGAGTTTGTATAAATTTATGGTCTTTATGAAGACATGAATTATTAATTGTCATTTTAGAAGGCATCCAGAAATAATTCATCAATTAAATATGGAAGTACAAAAATTAATTTCCTACAAGTGAAATTTTTGGAAACATGATTTATGAAAAATGTCTCTCAAAATTCTGGAAACGATTGATAGTGGAATGACTGGTCACTTGGATCATGATTGAAAGGGAAAATATCATACTCATAATGTAAATTTGATTGTAATATCCATTAATTATAATAATATTTGATATCATTCTAATGTGTGTCTGAAGGTAGTCACTCAGTAAATAAACGTCAAAATCCAAATAAAAATGTTTTAGAAAATTGTATTTCTATTATTATGATTTATGTGCAGCCATCAAATTATGTAGTTAATGGTATGATACTTTTTTTGGAAATATACTAATTACATGTTTGACTCTGGATATTTATATTCATTTTTTTCTATTGTATTTTAATGAATAATGGTAATATTAAATCATGAATGTATTATATAACATTCACTAAAAACCACAAGTGTAATCATATATGAAACCATGATTTATTAGAATCTTTAAATTGTAATAGTGAAATGGTATCTCTTTCAAATCATGTTGAAAATCAAATAATTGATTTTAATATTAATTTGGATATGGATATAATTAAGGTATATCATTTTATTATATATTGAAGAGATATGTGTGTTTTTTTGTATGTTATTATTCATTTATTAACACAAAAAATAGATAAATTGATTAGAAATGGTAACAAATGTTACATAGGTCAGGTCAATGAATAAAATGGAGACATTAATATTAGTGATGATCCAATTATATATGAAATCATGAATTTTTTATGGATTACATTCCTAAAATTATTTTTTTGAGAGGTTGATTTTACTATAGAACTTGTCTTGTATGCTATACTTATTTCAAATCCCATATATTATGTTGTATGGATAGTGATTTTAGAACTTGAAAAAAAATATTAATACATTATATATAAAGGATTAATTCAACCTATCACGTCACCATCTAGTTTTCCTATTCTGTAATTTAAAAATGAAAATTGTTCAATAAGACACTATAATTATTATAGAGCTATTTATATAATCAATGTTATGGAAATATACCGTTTTCCTTATATCAATGATTCGATTGATCATCTATATAGTCTAAGGTAGTAAGATACTATATTATCTATAAGGTGTGTTTTTGTTAATGATTCTAATAAATTATCTTATTTTGGTTAAATATGTGTTTCCCAACATTCATGTGAAAACACATGGGTGTTTTTTCGTTTTAGACATGAAACATGATGAAAATTTGTTACTACTTATGTTGTATGTTTTTCTAATAGATAAGGAAAATTGTGTAAAGCATCCCTGGTATCTGTTCATCCTTGGATAGAGGCTTTTTCACAGTTATTTCATGGATAGGAAATCCATGAATAATTTCTTGTACACCGGTTGAAGTTATTATTTTGTGATATTATCATGAACAATTTTTGGAAAACCATGCGATTAAACCGCGAAACCTAGTAATGTGGGAAGTTTTACAATGATTTCATCTCGATATTAAAAACTCCAAATTAAGATTCTCCCCCATTATTCCTCCAATAAGACCCTAACGATGAGGTTGGATGAACCGAACTTTTAAATGGTGGTTGTCCTTCAATTAACTCCAGTTTGGAGCAATGTTGGTTGTGGAACGGTTCTCCAGGTATGTCTAATCATCCACTTGATTCTCTTTTACGGATTATGGTTTGTAGTTTCTCCATTATTATTAGGAAGAACTAAACCCATATTTTTCTGATGGATAAAATGTCAAGGCTTCAAAGGGGTTTTGGAACCTAAAAAAAGTCTATGATTACTTGTTTTTTCATCATTGGTTTCGAGGTAACTGGTCTACCTGTATTATCCCATATATTTTTTAGGTTTGCTTATGGAATCTTGTGTTCTTAATTTTACCTAAATGTGTTCTTTATACCATTGGATTGTTTCTTAAAAAGTCATCTCTAACTGACCAATTTAAACCCACATGATCCCCATGGGATGGGTAGAATATGGCTTAATCATTTAGGGCCACCAATGGGGTGCACTAACAATCAAGACCTATAATGTGGAAGGGTTATATGAAAGATTTCTGAGTAATAATGAGGAAACAATGATAAAAATGTTTCAATAGTTGAATAAGTTGTAAATTTAATGATGATAGATATTCATATTGTTATAATATGCTACGGTTTTTTGGGAATGACATAAAAATGGAAAATTTTGGCTGAATGAGATAATATTGATTGATTAATGTATTTTTGATACAAATACCAAAGGGGGTTATTTTATATGAAATGATGAATCATTAATTGGGTAATAGAATGGGAAATGGGGGATATGATGTTGATATTTAATAAGGTAATGGATGAATTAGTCAAATGGTTTAATACGTGGGAAATATGTGGTACACTGAAATTATTGAATATAATAATGTGGTTACGTTAAATGATATGATAAAAGCACTTGAGTGCATAAGGGGAAACTGTTAATGAAATAATGAATGAGATAAGTGGGATAATATATTGTAACTAATGAATATTGGCTAAGGAATGTGGTCTACGAATACACATTAGGGGTGAAGGAATAATAACTAGAATTAGGATAAATGGATATGAATTTTAATTGGTAAATGTGATAATGGGTTATGGAAAGGTATTAATTCCGATGATGTTGTTATGTATTGTAATTTACCAATAGAATTAGTTATATTGGGTTGAGTTATGGTATGGTTGTGGTGATTTGATAAATAATAATGTGCATATTTATTTATATAGTTGGGTATCAAAATGATGTTCTACACCCACAGGCCATGTGAGACCAAGTCTGTAAACTCCACCCCATAAATAAATTGGACTAGGAAGGGGATGGAGCCTATATTCCCCAAATGGTTTCATTCCAACCAGACTAAGGCTTCAAGGTGAGGTTATGTATTGATGTGATATGTGTATCCACAGTGAGTTAGATACATGAGTAACTTCCCATATTCATTGTGATTTATTGGCTATGAACCTAGTGTAGAGGATGCATATTCATATAACATAAAGCATGTTCTAAAAATGCAGTATGTAACAATTATTTTGTATTAAATGAAATTAGGAAAATGGATAATCCTGAACTAAAAAGAACATTGTTAACTATTAGAACATGACTTATCCCTTCTTTACATACCATTCATTTTATTCATTCATTCACTATCTATTAGGATGGTTATTTTGATGAGACCAATGATGGCATCTTATTGAGTTTTTTACTCACACTTTGCCCAGGTCGCCATTGAGTAACTGAGTTGTTTTCTTGGTTTCAGGTGAGGACTCGGGAAATGTTTGTACTCTATTATATTTAGTGAGCTCAGCATGTATATGGATAAGGATCTATACTTACAATTGTGACCTATTTTTAAATTGATCATGTTCATTATTTTTTGTTTTATTCACAATTCACTCCCAGTATATCCTGGAATTGTTAATGTTGAATTATGGTTTGTTCCCAGTTGGGTGATGTTTGGATTTTATGTTTATTTCTATTATTTTTTTGTTCATATGTGTCACACTCTGGTAAAGAGGATATGGACTCCCCATATGACCCATTATACCCTATCTACTAATCCATAATTACAGGCATATGGTGATGTTCCCTTGAGGTCCTGTGACGACTCAGCTCGGGGCACCATCTCAGTGGCACATGATCCATGGATGATAAAAAGTGTTATCAAAGGAGTAAATTTATCATTATTTCTATTTGGGGTTTTATATAGGAGGTTATGGTTTTTTATGCCTTGTTAAGTAGCTCAGTCTTGATTGTATCTAACCCATATATGTGGGAAAAACCATGTAACTCTGAGTGGGAATTGTTTTTCTTGATTTATGTTGATACATATGAATTATTTTTCAACATTGGGGGATACAAATTTTTTGTGACATGACATATTTATTATAATTTTATCATTTTTAGAATGGAATGAGGTTGTTCCCTCATGCATAATTTTACAAACCCAAGGATATAGGTGGAATGAATCGATAGAGGTACACACTTGGGATGGGTGTGCATGGAGTAGTGTGTAGAATGCATTTTACTACCATGAAATTTTGAATTAAATGATGATTGATAATGTTAATGAAAATTTGTGAATGAAAAGAAAGAAAAAAAGAGTCAGGGAAATTTGTTCAAAAAGATCTATTATGACATGATTTATATTTTCGGTCATGATAAATTGTAAAGGGTGATTCAATGTGTAAAAGAAACATATTTACCAATTCATGTAAAATTGTTAACGAATGTTTCGTAATGAATGGTTTAAACGAGTTAAATTGTTGTTCGTAACAATTTGTATAATGGAAAATGTTCCTAATTAGAAAAAATAATGTTGTAAAAGAGGAATTTTATTGGATAGGGTTTGAGGAAAGTCATATGATTTTGTAAATTGGTATCCCTATGTTGACTATGAACCACATTATGTATGGTAAAGGATAGTGTGCTATGTGGTATGATGATCATTTTGATAGATTATGAAGAAGGATTTTTTTAAGGATAATATTGTGGGATGTATTCCATCAGTTGATAAATTCCTTTAGTCATTCTTTGAAGCATGTGGTAAATGAGAAGATTATATTGAGAATTATTGAGTTCAAAGGTGGGTATCAATTGTGTTGTTAGTTTGATAATTTTAATGTATATATTGAGGTTGTGATATTGCCCTATATTGAGACTTTGGATTTTTATTTTGAGGCCATACTAGTTATGATACGTCCCATTTAGTGTGTTTAGGGAACACTTGTTAGGGTTTTGGGCTTTGGATCATGAGGCGTCGTTTGATAATGTGGGTGTGGAATCATTGGTTGTTCATGACCGTTCAGAGTGCATACTGAATCTTATGGGTGGATTTTATGTCCTAATGACCTTGTGAGTTAAAACCTTATGAGTTGTTTTTTTATCACGGAGATGGTATCTTCCTCATCCTTATGATTAATATGTACACCTTTTGTGTAGATCCTAGATCAATTGGTTGTTTGGTGCGCAAGGAATATTATTTTTTGGGGATGGGGTGAGAATTCCATTCATGGGCATTAATTCATTCGCATAATGATATGTATGTTTTGTATAGAGGAAGAATGACTTTCTCTAGTAGTGAATATAGTCTAGGGAGTTGGTATCATTGAACCATCATGGTGTCCTAAGATAGAGTTCAGATGGTGTTCTTGTGATTTTGGTTGTGCATCACACATGTATATGTTATGGACTTTGATTTTGGGACTCAGAGTGTTTTATGGTGTTGGTTTGGCTTAAAGGGACAAGTGGGATAATTGATGGTCATTGTTTCCACTCGAGATGTTGTTACACGATGAGAATTTCAAAAGATCAAGGGTGGAATCATGGGAGGTTATCCTAGTAGTGAAAGCGCCTCAGAATATAAAGCATGGGAGATACATAGGAAGTGGTGTTGAGGCATATTGAGTACCACCATGTTATAGTAAATGGTATTGTTGTACTTGGTTCATTCAAGAGCAACCCTAGTTGTTTTGATAAGAGGTATGGTTTGATTCTAAGGGTTGTATCGTATGGATTACGAGCATGCCTGTTTGTATGATGATTAATGAAGGACTTGAAGTTGTTTCAAGGAGAAGAGGATAGTGTGAATGAATTACGATCATATTACTTTGCAGGATGGTGACACCCAATATATGGGTGGTCACATGGATGAACTTGTTTGTATGAATGTTTTACATGTTGATTGAGGTTAAGAGTCCAAAACATACTAAAGAGGATGACTAACCAAGATACATGGCAAGGTAATTAAGCAGGTGAAGGGATACACATAGGTAAAGCATGATTATCGAGGACCACTAATTTTACATGCCTGGTAGACCGTTGGGTCTCAGTTTCTAATTGAAAGAGATGTATTAGATGATTTTTTGTGTTGTAGTGGAATTAGTGACACATAAAATGTTGTTTGACGACACCTTGACATTTGGTCGCAGGGAGGTGGTGAATCTAAGTAAGCCCTCGCACCTGAGCGATGGAGGTTAAATTCTGACAAGAGATGTGAATGAGGGATGCCCGAATTCCTTATCTGATCATGGTGACCCATTATGGGAGCTGTTTTTTGTAATGGATAAGTTTATTGTGTTTTTCTTCAATAACATCTTGTCATACCTCATCTAGTGATGATAATAACAATCATCGTGACATCTTCCTAGGTACATTGAGAATCATTGGCTTAATTTCAAGTGACATGAAGGTGTTTGGTAGGGTGAGGGACCACACAATTTTTAAACTAATGGAAGAGGCATATGTGGAGAATAATTATGGTTTGTACACACTATATATATGTAGATGTGGTCTTCGGGATAAGTTGAATGTCAGAAAACTCCATCGGTTCAATTCACAGGAATTAGAGAACATGCAATAGGTGATGTGTATTTTCTAATTTTTTTTGAAAAAGATGGAAATTTATGCCTATGTTTTGGTGTCCGTCTTGTGATTATGTGTAACGCCCTGACCATAGAATCAAGGAGTTGATGCATTATTTTAATACATTGTCATTATTACAAGGAATCAAGTCCCCGAGGACATATTCGTTTAGTAGTCTTGGAAACAAGATACATACATAAGTTCAACATTATATCTTGAAAAGAAATAGAATACTAAATTATTACATGATAAAAATGAAAGATTCCTAGATTATGCCTTTATGTCACTCATAAAAATCTTTTTCAAATATTGGGAAAATTAATAATAAGAACGGTTTGATCACAAATGCTCAGTAAGAGCAAAAAATACAGCAGAAGAAAACATATACATTAAACATGGTTAATAATTGAAAACACATGCCTTTACAAATAATTAACATGAACAATTTATGGCAGTAAAATGAGATGAGTAAGTAATTACATAAATAAACATAGTCATTGGTATTCTACTAGACGAAATATCACATGAATTATTAGTATCTAGTCTCATAATGATGGAATTCATAATGTCGCAAATCATAAACACATAGTCAAGGCCTCGTGCCATGACAAAAATAATATTTTTTTCAAGGCCTTATTCCAAAAAACTAGATTGTCTCATTAAACCTACAGATGCATCGAGGAGCTATACCGGGCTCCACCCATCACTTACTTAGTCCAATTCGTTCCTCATATGAAAAGGATTATACATAACATAAACATTCTTATTAAACTAGCATGAAATTTCAAAACATTAACCATAAACCACGAATGGTACAAAAATAGCACATCCAAAGTCCATCATAACTCATTCAATACAATATAGAATATTTTATTATAATAAATTAACCTCAATCGAGAATAATTAAGGATATTGACATAGATGAAAATAATCATCAATACTATTTAAGAGAAGTATCCCACTTTTTCGTGAAAACAATCAAAACTATCACAATTTATCAAGAAACTGTTTAAAATACATTTTTGAATCAAAGTGTCCCATATCACTTTGATGCTTTTAAAAATAAATTATAATTTCAAAACATTAATGTCCATAAAAATAAATCAATAAAACCATTTTTAAATCACGAAACAATAATTAGAATGATTTAGAATAATAAATTTTTAGAAAATTTAAAGTAATTTTTTAGTTATAGTTCCAAACATAATGAGTGACACTTGAAAAAAAATAATTATGGTAATAAAAACATAATAATATCATGAGAATAAATTGATTCAGGATATATTTTGTCATATTATAGTATATAAACTAAATAAATTTGAATTGGACTATAACATCGAAGAAGTCTCAATGGAATGTAAGTTGAGATGAAATCTGTTATAAAGATCGTATTCTTAGGTTAATGATAAATCAATGACATAATTATAAGTGAAAAATATAAATACACTAAATATGATTGGATATTCAGTGTAAAACAATCAATGTACATTCACAAATATTCTTGTAAAGACAACACCAATGACATGGATGTTTAACTCACTTAATGATAATTGAGTTAAGATAAATTTTATCAAGATCATGTCGATGACTTGAGAATTTATCAATGGAGGGATTATGTGCATAAAAAGTATATCCACACAAAGGGGAGTTAAAATAATACATCAATAATAAAAATTGATTCAACACATAATCAAGGATTAAAAATAATTAATGAAGCCTGCGTAAAGCCCAATGTGTGGAAATTCAAATTAGAAATTACCTTACCAATTTGGTATCTCATGAAACATACACCCCATGAAAGAATTATCATACAATATAGATTTACATACTGGTAAATTAAATTATATTACACCAAGAATACAATCATGCGTAGTACATACACCACACAATAGGAAATAATTTCTAATATAGCATGATTCTTATGAGAATAAAAAGTGAGTTGAAAAGCCCTTATCACATTGTAATTAATTGAGTATTCTAAACAAAAGATAATAACTACCAAATTAATCATATAATACCATGTTTTTAAAAATAATCTTGGTAATATATATCAAATGGTAGTATACAATTAACCACATGAAATAAATAAGTGGCGAACAATGGAAATCCCAAGGAATTAAATGTGAGATAAGAAACCCCTTTCCTCATGTCCGACTTGTCTTGTATGTTCCTTGTTCATCCTGAATAATAAACATTGGTTAATTTAAACTTGATCAAGAACATTTTTAAATTTTAATATTCCTTTTAAATCACTCATTATCTTGCTATAAAAATTAGTTAATTATTTGAGTTCGTATTGGTTATTTTATCGATGTTTGGAACATGTTTCAAAAATGAACTAGTTATAATTACAATTAGTCCATGTGGTCAAAAGTACATTATCTCCAGAATGATATACATGATATAGATATCAGATATATATTATATATCATGTATATTTGTTTATTTATAATAGTAAAAAACATTTGAAGATATGAAATGAAATGCACCACTCATGGAGACAGTAAACAGTACGTACGCATGAACACTACTTTCATTTATATTTTGTATTTTAATGGAATTAAAACACAATGATACATTGTTATATTATAATTACAGTATATTATCATATATCATAAAATTAACTCTAATTTTTATAGGTCCCACATAAGGCATTAACGATTCATATGACTTTGAGGGGTCAGTAGTCCGCACTTCCTAAAATGAAGTTATCGCGTTTACCCATAATGGAAACAATAATGGTATGATATAAATGTAAAATACAGATTCATAAAGAAAACATAAACATAATATATAAGATATATTAATAAAGTTCCATTTTAATGGGCTCCATGAGAGGTTGTAGGAGATAATTGAACAATCTTTATTTTGTGAGGGGTTAGTTTTCCATCCTTAGAAAGAGTGTGATCTTTACCCATTAGTTGGAGGTGTGTGTAACTGTAGTTTGAATCCATCTCATAACAACATCTTAGTATATTTATGATACAAGTGTGTTTATAATATAATGTAATAAAAAGTGTTTAGGGGTTGGAAAAATAAAATTAAAATAAAATAAGTTAAGAGAAACCATTACCATTAATTTGGGTAACTCCCTTTGGTTTAAACTAAAAGGACTTTATGAAGTTACTTATGACTAAGGTAAGAATTATATGTGGAAGAGGGGGATATTGAGAGATTATTTTAGCTAGGGTAGGATGATCCAAGGGGATTGGGTGGTGTGAGGGATGGGTTAGAAGTGGTTCCCTTTTATAAGTGAGAGGAGGGGCTCTGTATGAATGCTTGAAAATGTTATTTTATTATAAGCATATATCCAGTTTAAAATGGTCCAAAACTCATTATAGTTGGTGATACTATTACTCATGTTCTATATAAAATCATCCAATAATAATTATAAAGGTTCGGGATAATTTTTAAATATTAATAACCATATTTATTTATATCATTTATAATGTGGTGAATACTGCATCATTATTGTGTCATAAATAATATAATTTATTTGATGTCTAAAAATTATAAAAAAATACCATAATATAGGAAATATTTTGAGGTTTCCAATTAATATTTTTTGTCTAAATGATGACTTATATAACCACATGTAAAAATTTATATACTAAAAGATATCTGTTAATGTGTTTTTTTATTTACTATAAGTTAATTAAAATAAAGTGTCATTATCACTCTTAAGTGGCTCCATGGGGTCCCCAAATCGACCCAAGGATGCCCATGGTAGTAAATTACTCATCGAATAAGGTTTTGAAATGTGTTATGGTAACTATTTAATATTATATTTTTTTACCTTTAATTACCATATTTACATTTAAATGTGGTTAATAGAAGTCAAAAGTTACTATTGGCAAAAAATTATTTTCAATTTATTCAACCAAATTTTAATTAATAATAACAACCACATATGTTGTATTTTCAAAATTCAATTCACAAAAGCTGTAAAATTTTATTTAAATGAAAAAGTCATTTTTTAAGTACTACTAAGTGGTTTTATTATTCATAAAAAATTGATGTTTTCAGAAAAATACAAAAAATTCAGCCCATTATATATTTGATATTATGAATTCAAAAATGATGTCTATTTTACCATATTCAAAAAATATAACTTTCATTAAATAATATATAATTAATTCCCCTTGTCAAAACAAATACCATGTTTTTTAAAACAAAAAACAATAAAAATGGTGACACTTGTTTATGTATAATTTCAAAGTGAAATTAATTCCAATAACCAACTATGGATTAAATTTTAAAAATATAATTTAATTGTACTTATGCACTATTCAAAATTATAATTGAACACTATAAATTATTTTGATTAAAAAAATTCTTATCAATTAAAATTTAGTATTGTTCACTATTCACCCAAATATGATGGTTATCAGAAAATCACCAAAAAAATTATCAAAATTAAATTTTTGTGTCCCGATTCTAAATAATAAGTTTATATTACAAATTGAATATATGAAAGTGTCAAATATTGGATTTAAAAATGGTTCTATATTAAAAGGTGGTAAAATTGGGTTTTTTGAAAAATACTTCCTATATCTGAAAAAAAATTTGATCTTAAATTATTTCTAATAAATACATAATATTGATGATTAAATTATATGGAATATATAAAACTCAAAATTCAGTTAATATTATTCAGAATTTTTTTTAATAGGTAGTTCGGTAAGTCATCGTGCGATCAAACACAGTGTTGTATGAGTTGCAAGCTATTTAATTACATTAAAAAGATAATTTACTATGAAACCATATTGTGTTACCTTATACCATCCTTCAATAAATTGAGTCCTTGCTACTTAAGCTCAGGATTGAAAACATGGGTTTTGACATTTCAAAATATTTTAGTTAAAATCCCACATCAAAAATAGATTATTGATGCCTCTATTTTAAAATTAATTAAGGTTAGTATGAAGGTTATCAAACAGAACCCATGCTAGGGTTCTATGTAGGAAAACACAGATATTGAAGAGAAAAGTAGTCATCAAGTTCTAATGGAGAGTGATTGAGAATATTATTAGGAGAAAGTTTATAATCTAAAAGCCATAAACATTTGATGGGTTGAATGGTTTTTGATTACACAATAGGAAAAGTAAATGAACTGCATTTTTGTTTTATGTTCCTTTTCATAATTTTGATGAATTTATTAATAATATTTAATATGATTATAAGTAGGTATACATACATTACAATTAAAGTTTCATCCATTAATTAATTTCTTCCATAAACTCATCTTTTCTCCAAACGATGATTATTCAAGATGACTTGGATACACATGAAGCTCTAGAATAAACATAAAGAGATTCACATAATCCATAAAGGATGAACTATATATTTACATTATCATTAAACATTAACGAATACCAAAATGGTTAGTACAAGATCATATGATCACCAAAAAGGAAAATCCTTTATAGAAGGAAATACTAAACTTAATCTCTGAAATTTAAACAAAAAATACCCAATGTTCAAAAAATACCCTTCAATGAATAATTTTCCTTAAAATCCTTCAATTCAATGATAACTAATATTGAAACACAAAACTCATTAGAATTTGATTATATTGTCTTCCACATTAAATTGAATCTCCAAATAACATTGACTACTCATAAAGTCACATATTTAAAATGTAATTAACCTAATCACATATTATCTCTGCTAGGTTAATCATTTCCATAAATAACCCAAATAAATATAAATCCCTAATAAAAACATTGAAATGTATCCACCATTACTCCTTAAATGAAATGACATAGTATTCTATTTTCCATAAGCATATAGTGTTCTCAACAGAACGTACGTCTTCAAAAATAACATGTATCACTTAATAACCAATTCATTTTCCTAAACATTAGATATCTATTTGATAAAACATAATGTCCCAAATCAACTTAATAAAATAATTTAACTAAAAATAATTTGTCACTCTAACCAGGGACTTCACATAGTCCATTGGATGGTGATAAATCCTAATCAAACTCTGGTTGTGGGTTCGATTCGCACATCTTTGTCCGACATAATGGATTGTCACAAGGTCTGTGTATTTTTCATTTATAAAAAATATAGTTTATTACATTACCAAAATGAGATAAATTCCTCAAAATATCCATAACATAATTTAACCACAAATGTTATCTCATACCACACAATTTCATCCCAAAATTTAATAACTATTAATTGCCTCATATTCATGGATCATATAAAACCAAATTGTTATTTATAACTATCTCCACAAGAGAAATTGTAATTCATCCTAAAATATCATTTTCACATGACAAAATACAGGGTTACTCATACAAGATAAATTATTCCAATGTAATCCCATCAACAAAAAGCACTAATACATTTAAACATTTTTCCAACCATTTATTTCCACATAGAATCTTCTTTGACAAGGAGGATATCCAATAGAATAGGAAATTCACTAGTGTAATGGCCAGGTCCCCTACATTTATATGAAATGAATGTAAATTTATTCTTTGGACTATTTTTATTTTCAACTATATTACACTTCATTTTTCATCAATAATTATTTAAAAATTTTCATCATTTCCCACACAAAAAGCATTTCTTTGTTCCATTGAGACACAATATTGGGTGTCTTATTCCACATTTCTTGCATGAGGGAAATTGACATTTCATTTCTCCAAGATCTCCACTATAGGATCTCTTCTCATTATTCACCTTTCTCTTATTTTTTGAGTCTGAGTGTTGGTTAATATATATATTGTAGATCTTATTTTTGGAGAACTAATTCGTCATGGACACAATACCTTTTACACATATCAACATTCTACTTTATTTCACATTTCCACCATTGATCCCACATTTAAAATCATGATCAATTTTACTATGAATTCCTTGGTATCCAGGCATTGAATAAATCCATAAAGCATTTTGTGAGTAACAATAGTCAAAAAATAATTTTGAATATATTGTGGCACCTTATTTTCAATTTGAAACACCTTAGTATAAAACAAGGTCATTTATTTTCATATTATATTAAAATACTTCAAATAGGATTGTAATGAAAATGTAAATTATTCTAATAATATCCTCCAGGAGTTTCGTAACCATAAGTGTAGCAAGGCCAGTTGTCGTGTACCAGGATACCCTGGATGAGGCACAAACCTTCTTGTCAGAGTTTTCACTCATATCTACAACTGTGCCATAGCCACCTCTACCTTCTTGTATCTAGACATGGATGTATTGTTTATAAAATACAAAAAATCTCTACATTACCAAAATTCTAGAATGTTATTATATATTAATCCCCAAATTCAATCTTAGGGTAATGTTCTCTAATCAGATTTTATATAAATATAGTTTTCATGGTTTGTACTAAAATTCCTATGATACCAATTGTAACACCCCTACCCCAAAATCCGGGAGCTGGTGTATTATTTAAATATGTTGACATGATTTTAAGGAATCTAGTCCCCATAGACTGATCAATTTATTAGTCTTGGAAATATGATACATATAGAAGTTCAACATTACATATTTAAAATAAACACAGCACCAATTTAAACCATTAGAAATATCCAAGATTCCTAGATTATGCATTAATGTCAATCATAACTAACATCTCCATATCTTGGGAAAATGAAACAGAAGAAAGTGGTGAGCTCAAATGTTCAGTATGAGTATTCAATACAGCGAAAGATAACATAAACATTAGGCATGGTGAATAATTGAAAACACATGCCTTTACAAATAATTAAAATTAACACATTATGGTAGGAATATGAGCTATGTAATTAATTCCATAATAAAACATAGTCATGGGAATTAGACTTGTAGAATAAAAACATGAAATATCAAGACCAAATCTCATAATGATGGAATTCACAATGTCAGACATCATAACCACATAGTCAAGGCCTCATGCCAAGACTACAAAAAAAAATTTCTTAAGGCCTTGTTCAAAGACACTAGTTGGTCTTATGTGACCGAACAATGCATCGAGGCACTATAGCGGGATCCACCCATCATATACTAAGTCTAATGAATTCCACATATGAAAAGTTTTAATCTAAACATAATCATTCGTATTAAACTAGCACACCAAATGTCAATACTTTAACCATAAAACGTGAATGGTATAAAAATAGAAATCCAAAGTCAAACATAACTCATTAAACACAATATAGAATATTGTATTATAATAAATTAATGTCAATCAAGAAAAATGAAATATATTTACATAGATGAAAATAATCATCAAAACTATTTGAGAGAAGTATCCCCCATTTTCTTGAAAACATTCCTAAGTATCACAATTTTTCAAGAAACTGGTTACAATAAATTATTGAATCAATGTTTCCCATATGAATTTGAAACTTTTAATAGCTATTTTAATTTTAAAACAATAATTTCCATATAAAAAAATCCTTAAATCCATTTTTTTATCATGGACAATAATGATAATGATTTAAAGGAATAATGTTTTAAAACAATTAAAATTATATTTCTGTTGTAGTTCTTAACCAAATGAGATATGCTTGAATAAAAATAATTGAGGTAATAAAAACTTGATTATATCATTATAAACATGTGATTCATGATATATTATGTAAAATTATTGTATATACACCGAAATAATAGTGAATTGGTGCATAAAGACAAAGAAGTCTCAATGGAATGTAAGTTGAGATGAAATCACTTATAAAGACTGTATCCTTTGGTTAAGGATAAATAAATGACAAAATTATGAATGAAAAATATAAATAAACTAAATATTATTTTATATTATGTGTAAAACAATCAGTGGAAATTCACACATATCCTTGTAATGACAACACCAATGACATTGATGTTAAACTCAATGAAGGAAAATTAAGTTATGATTAGTTTTATCATGTTCATAGAGATGACATAAGAATTTATTAGTGGAGTAATTATTTGAATCAAAAATATATCCACAAAATGGGGAGTGGAAATTAAATAATAAATAATAAATAGTGATTCCACTCATAAACTTGTAGTAAAAATAATCAATGAAACATGCATAAAGCCCAATGAGTGGAAATTGAAATTAGAAATTCCCTTACCGATTTGGTATGTCACGAAACATACACCCCATGAATGAAAAATCCTAAAATAAAGATATTAATTCCTATAAATTAAATTATATTACACAAAAAATAAAATCAGGGGTAGTACATACACCAAAGATTATGAAATAGTTTCTAATATAGCTTCTATCTCACAAGAATAAAAAGTGAGATGAAAAACCCTTATCACATTGTAATTAACTGAGTCTTTTGAAAAAAAGTTAAAAACCACAAAATGAATCACATAATACCATTATAGAGTTATAATCATGATAATATATATCATATTAATGTATAAAATACACCACATGTAATAAATAACTGGCGAACAATTGAAATCTCAAGGAAATAAATGTGAGATAAAAAACCTCGTACCTCAAGTCCGACTTATCTTGTATATTAATTGTTTTTCATAAATAATACACTTAAGTTAATTTCAACATGATAAAGAAAATTTTTATTTTTTATTTTTCATTTTATATAACTTATTACCTTTCTATAACAATTAGTTAGTTATTTGAGGTCACATTGGATATTTTATCGATGTTCGAAACATGATTCAAAAATAAAATTGTTATAATTACAATTTGTCTATGTGGTCAAAAGTCCATTATCTCCAGAATGATATAAATGAATTATATATCTTATATATATATATATTATATTTATTTTATTTATATATATGTATTTTCAATGATATATAAAATTTGAATATAAGAAATGAAATGCACCTTTCATGGAGACGGTAAGCCGTACGTATGTATGAACGCTACATTCATTTCTATTTTTTATTTTAATGGAATTAAAACATAATTATACATTAGTATATTATAATTCCAGTAAAATATCAAATATAATATAATTAACTCCATCTTTTATACGTCCCACATAAGGCATTAACGAGTCATATCACATTGTGGGGGCGGTAGTCCGCACTTTCTAAAATGATGTTATCGCGTTAACCAATAATTGAAACCATAATGGTATGATATAAATAGAAAATACTAAATCATAAAGAAACATAAAAATAATATATATCATATACAAATATAGTCCCATATTAATGGCCACCATGAGAGGTGGTAGGAGATAACTAAACAATCATCATTTTGTGAGGCGTTACTTTTCCATCTATAAAAACAATGTGTTCTTTACCCATTAGATAGAGGTGTGTGTAAGTGTAGTTATAATACCACTCATAAAAACATCCTATTATATTTAGGATACTGTTGTTGTTATAATAGAAAATAATAAAAATACTTTTGGGGTAGGAGAAATAAAATAAAAGAAAAGATGGTAAGAGAAATCATTACCTTTAATTTGGGTAAGTACCATTTGTTGGAACCAAAAGGACTTCTTGAAGTTACATCTGACTAAGGTAAGGCTTATATGTTGAATAAGGGGATATTGAGAGATTATTTGGTCTAGGGTAGGATAATCTAAGGGGCTTGAGTGTTGCAAGGAATAGGTTAGAAGTGCTGCCTTTTTATAACGTAGAGGAGGGGCTCTGTAGGAATGTTTGAAAATGTTATTTTATTATAAACATATCTTGGATTTCAAAAGATCCAAAACTAATTAATGTTGAAGATAAGATTAATAATTTTCTAAATAATTCATCAAATAAAAATTAAATAAGATTTTTAATTTTTTTAATATTAATATTCTTATTTATTTAAATCATTTATTATTGTTGTGAATACTGCATCATTATTGTGTCATAAATAATTTAATTTATATGACGTCCAAAAATTAAGAACAAAGACCATAATGTATGATTTTTTTTAGCTTTCCAATTAATATTTATAGTCAAAATGATTACTTATATAACCCCATGTAAAAATTGATATACTAAAAGATATTGGTTAATGTCCTTTTTGCCTTTACATTATGATAATTAAAAAAAGTGTCATTATCACTCATAATTGGATCCATGTGGTCCCAAAATCAACACAACGATTTCCATGGTCGTCCATGTCTCATAAAATATGTTTAGTAAATGTCTTGTTGTAATTTATAATTATTATAATATTTTTTACCTTGAATTACCCTATTGACCTTTAACAGTTGTAAATAAATGTCAAAATAAACTATTCATAAAAAATTATTTTCATTTTATCGAACCACATATTACATAATAATAACTACCATGTATGTCATATTTTCTAAATTCATTTCACTTATGTAGTAAAATTTCATTTAAATGAAAATGTTAGCTTTTTAAGTTCTACTAAGTGGTTTTACTATTGATAAAAAATTTATGTTTTTCATAACAATACCAAAAATTTATCCTAAGCTATATTTGATATTGTGAATGAAAAAATGACACCTATTGTTCGAAATTAAAAACAAATAAATTTCATTAATTAATTAAAAATTAATTTAAAATTAATTTCCATTGTCAAAACTAATAGCGTGTTTTTAAGAAAAAATAGTTATTAAAAGACTAAGACTTGTTTATGTATAATTTCAAAGTGAAATTAATTCCAATGACCAAAAATGGATTAAATGGTAAAAATATAATTTAATTATACTCCATTAAAATTCATTATTTTTCACTATTCACCCAAATATGAATGTTATCACAAAATCACAAAAAAAAATTGTCAAATATATATTTTTATTTCCTGATTCTAAATAATAACATTATTTTTTAAAATCAAATATATAAAAGTGTCAAATATTGGATTTAAAAAGGGTTCTCCATTAAATAGTGGTAAATTTTCATTTTTTTTAAATATTTCCTATATCTAAAAAAATTTGTTCTTATATTATGTCTACGAAAAGCATAATATTGAGTTTAAAATTATATGGAATATATAAAATTTAAAATTAAATTAATATTAATCATAAATGATTTTGAACAGGTAGTTCGGTAAGTTGTCGTTTGCTCAAACTCGGTGTTGTTTGAGTTGAAAGCTATTGAATTACATTAAAGATATAATGTACCTTGAAACCATGGGCTATTACATTCTCCACTCCTTCAATTAATTACATTATCTTAATTTATGATCGGGATTAATAACATGTGTTTTGAAATTTCAAAATATATTGGTTGATATCCCGAATCGAAAATGGATTAATGAGGCCTCTATTTTAAAATAAATAAAGGTATATATGAAGGTTACAAAAAATAACCCATACTAGGGTTCCATTTTGGAAAACACGGATATGGAAGAGAAAACTAATCATCATGTTCTGATGGAGAGTGATCGATAATATTATTTTGAGAAAGTTAATGATCTAAAATCCATAAGCCTGTGATGGTTTGAAAGGTCTTTGATTACCCAGTAGGAAAAGTAAACAAACAATAATTTTTTTAAGATCCTTTTCAAAATCCTTATGAATTTATTTATGATATAGACAATGAGTATAAGGAGATATACTTACTTTACATTTTGAGTTTCATCAATTAATAAATTTCTACCACCAACTCATCTTTTATCCAAACGATGAGTATTCAAGATGACTTGGTTACACCTGAAGCACTAAAATCAACTTATAGAGAATCATATAATCCACAATTGATGAATGATATATTTCCATTGTCCTTAAACATTAACCAATAAAAAAAATTTAGTACATGATCATATGATCTTAATAAAGGAAATATTTTATAGAATGAAATACTACTCTTAATCTCGAAAATTTAAACAAAAAATACCAAAAGTTCAACTAATACCCTCCAATGAACAATTTTCCTTATAATCCTTCAATATAATTCTAAATAATATTGAAACCAAAAACTCAGAAGAATTATATTACGTAGTCTTCCACGTTAAATTGTATCTCCATATAACATCGACTACTCTTACAGTGACATATTTAAATTTAATTATCCTAATCACATATTCTTTATGATACGTTAATCATTTCCATAAATAACCCAAATCTCTATAAATCCACAATAAAAAAATTGAAATGTATCCACCATTACTCTCAAATGAAATCCCATAGTATTTAATTTTACTTAAGCATATAGTGGTCACAATAGAATGTAGGTCTTGCAAAATAACATTTATCACTTAATCACTAAATCATTTTCCAAAAAATATGATATCTATTTGATTATACATAATGTTCCGAAACAACTTAATAAAATCATTTAAATAAAAAGAACTAGTCACACTAACCGAGGACATCATGTAGTACAATGGTAGGTGATAAATCACAATATCACTCTTGTTGTGGATTTGATTCCCACAACTTCATCCCATGAGATGAGTTGTCACATGGTATGTGTGTTGTCCATTTCCATAAACTATATTTTATTAGATTACCAAAATGAGATAAATTCATTAAAATAACCATAACATTATTTAACCACAATTTTTATCTCATACCTCACATTTTCTCACCAAAATATAATAACTTGTAATTTCCTCAAATTCAAGGGTCATATGAAACAAAATTGTTATTTATAACTATATACACAAGATAAAGGATAATTATTCCTAAAATATCATTTTCACATGAAAACTACAGGGGTACACATACAAGAGAAATTCTTCCAATGTAATCTCATCAACAAAAATAAATAATACTTTTAAACATTTCTTTAACCATTTATTTCCACATTGATTATTCTTAGACCAAGAAGATATCCTATAGAATATGGCATTCACATGGGTAATGGCCATGTCCCCTAAATTTATGGAAAATGAATTTAAATTTATTCTTTGGACAGTTTTTATTTTCAACCACAGTAATTTTAGTTTTTCCTCGACAATTATTTACATTATGTCCTTCTTTCCCACACATAATGCATTTCTTTTTTCTATTGCGACACATTCCGGGGTGTCTCCTTCCACATTTACTGCATGATGGAAATTTACTTATCTTTTCTCCAAGGTCTCTACTACTGGATCTCTTCCCATTCATCGTCTTTCTCTTCTTCATTGAGTCTCAGAGTTGGTTAATATGTATGTTGTTGATCATATTTTTTGGAAAACTGACTCTGCATGAATATAATATCTTTTATGCCAATATACATTCCACTTTGTTGCTCATTTCCACCACTGTTCCCACCTTGTAAATCATTCTCAATGTTACTATGACTTCCTTGAAATACTAGAACTGACTAAAACTAGAAAGCAGTATGTGAGTAACAATAGTCAAAAAATAATTTATAGAATATCGTTACAACTTACATTCAATTTGAAACACCATAGGATTAACCAAGGTCATTTATTTTCATATTATATTAATATCCATCAAATAAATTTGTAATGAAAAATAAAATTATCCTAAGAATATTCTCCGGGAGTGTTGTAACCAAGAGTGCCACAATGACCATTTTCGTGTACCAGGATACCCCGGGTCAACCCCGAAACTCCTTGTCGGAGTTTTCACTCCTAGGTACATATGGGCCAGAGCTGCCACTACATGCTTTTATCCATAGAGGGATAAATTTCCTGGAAAATACAAAAAATCTATACAATACCAAAATTCTTGGAAGTTCTTCTATACTAATCCTCAAATTTTATCAAAGGATAATGTTCAATAATCAGAGTTTATCTAAATGTAGTTTACATGGTATGTAATAAACTAACTCTAATACAAACTATAATGCACCAACCCCAAAATCACGGAGCTGGTGAATTATTTTAATAAATTGGCATGATTACAAGGAATAAAGTCCCCAACAATTGATCAATTTAGTAGTCTTTGAAACAAGATTCATACATAAGTTCAACATTACATCTTGAAATGAAACACAACACTAATTTATTCCAATAGAAATATCCAAGATTACTAGTTTATTCCTTCATGTCACTCATAACTATCTTCTTCATTTCCTATAGAAATGAATCATAATATAGGGGTGAGCTCAAATGTTCAGTATGAGTAAGAAATACACCGAAATATAACATAGACATTAGGACTGGTGAATAATTTAAAACAAATGCCATTACAAATAATTAAAATGAACACATTATTGATGGAATATGAGATAAGTAAAAAATTCCATAATAAAACATAGCCATGGGTATTATACTAGTTGAATAAACATAAGAAATATCAATATCTAATCTCATAATGATGGAATGCATAATGTTGGACATCCTAACCACATAGTAAAGGCCTTGTTCCAAGGCTACAAATATGATTTTGTAAGGTCCTTGTGGAAATAAACTAGTTGGTCTCAAGAGACATAGAAATGAATTAAGGAGCTATAGTGGGCTCCACCCACCACTTACAATGTCTAATGAATTACTCATATGAAAAGGTTTAAACATAACATAAACATTTTCTAAAACTAGCATACAAAATGTTAGTACTTTAACCATAAACCATGAATGGTATAAAATAGAACATTCACAGTCAAAAATAACTCATTCAATACAATATAGAAGATTGAATTATAAAAAATTAACCTCAATCATGAACAATGAAAGATAATGACATAGATTAGAATAGTCATCAAAACTATTTGAGAGAAGTATCCCCCTTTTTCTTAAAAACATTCAAAAGTATCACTATTTATCCAGAAGCTATTTAAAATCGATTTTTGAATCAAAGTGTCCTGTACCACATTGAAACTTTTAAAAAGAAATTTAATTTAAAAACAAAAATGTCAATATAAATAAATCCTTAAAACCATTTTTTAAACATGGACAGTAATGAGAAATATTTAGAAGAATAAATTTTTAAAACATTTAAAATTATATTTTAGTTAGAGTTCCTAAAAAAAATGAGAGACACTTGAATACAAAAAATTCAGGTAATAAATACATAATAATATCATTATAATACTATGATTCATGTTATATAATGTCAAATTATAGTATACACCCCCAATAAAAGGGAATTGGAGCATTACAACATAGAAGTCTCAAGAGAATGTTTATTGAGATGAAATCCCTTATAAAGACTGTATCTTTAGGATAAAGATAAGTAAATTACATAATATAAGTGAAAAATATAAAGAAACTAAATATAATTGGGTATTCAATGTAAAACAATCAGTGTAAATTCACACATATTCATGTAATGACAACACCAATGACTTGGATGTTTAACCCAATGAAGGAAAATTGACTTAAGATTAATTTTATCATGTTCACATTGATGTCTTGAGATTTTATCAATTTGGTGATTATGTGTATAAGAAGTATATCCACACAAAGGGGAGTGGAAATTAATACATAAATAAAAAATAGTTATTCCACAGATAATCTTATATTAAAAATAATTGATGAATCTTACGTAAAGCCCAATGAGTGGAAATTGAAACATGAAATTCCCTTACAAATTTGGTGTGTCACAAAACATACACCCTATGAAATAAGGATCACACAATGAAGATTTAAATACTGATAAATTAAAGTATATTACACCATTAATACAATCATGGGTAGTACATACACAACACAATAGGAAATAGTTTCTATTATAGCATGTATCTCATGAGATTAAAAAGTGAGATGAAAAACCCTTATCACATTGTAATTAATTGATTCTTTTGACCAAAAGTTAATAACCACTAAATGAATCACATAATACCATGATTTTAATGATAATAATGATAATATATATCAAATGACAGAATAAAATATACCACATGCAATAAATAAGTTGTGAACAATGGAAATCTCGAGGAATTAAATGTGAGATAAGAAACCCATTACTACAAGTTCAAATTGTCTTGTATGTTCCTTGTTAATCCTAAATAATAAACAGAAGTTAATTTATACATTATCATCAAATTTTTCAAGTTCATTACTCCTTTTATATCACATATTACCTTTCTATAAAAATTAGTTAACTATTTGAGTTCATATTGGATAATTTATCAAGGTTCAGAACTTAATTCAAAAATGAACGTGTTATAACTGAAATTTTTCATTGTGTTCAAAAGTAAATTATCTCCAAAATGATATAAATGATTTAGATATCATATATATATATATATTATATTCAGTATATATATGTATTTATAAAAGTACATAACATTTGAAGACAAAAATGAAATGCACCTTTCATGGAGACGGTAAGTCGTACATAAGCATGAACTCTACATTCAATTCTATTTTGTATTTTTGTGGAATTAAAAAATAATGATACATTGGTATATTATAATTCCAGTACAAAATCATATATAATATAATTATCTCAATCCTTTATATGTCCCACATAAAGCATTAACGAGTCCTATCACTTTGCTGGGGCGGTAGTCCACACTTTTTTAATTGATGTTATCGTGTTAAACCATAATTGAAATAATAAAGGTATGAAATAAATGGAAAATACAGAAAAAAAATGAAAACATAAAAATAATATATATCATATTTAAATATAGTTCCATCATAATGAACACCATGAGAGTCAGAAGGAGATAACTGAACAATCATCGTTTTGTGAGGCGTTGGTTTTCCATCCATAAGAGTAGTGTGTTCTTTAACCATTATATGGAGGTGTGTGTATGTGTAGTTATAATCAATCTCATAATAACATATTATTATATTCAGGATACTAGTGTTGATATAATAGAAAGAAATAAATATAGTGTAGGGGTTGGAGATGTAAAATAAGAAAATGATGTTAAGAGACACCATTACATTTAATTTTGGTAACTGCCATTGGTTTGAACCAAAAGGACTTGATTAAGTTACTTCTGCCTAAGGTGAGGATTTTAAGTGGAAGTGGGGGATCTTGAAAGCTTATTTTAGCTGTATTAGGATGTGCGAAGGGTCTTGAGTGGTGTGAGGATTGGGATAGAAGTGGTTCCCTCTTATAATGGAGAGGACGGGCTCTATAAGAATGTCTGAAAATGTTATATTATTATAAAAATATATTCGGTTTGAAAAGGTCCAAAACTAATTAAATTTTTATATTAGATGACTCATTTTATAAATAAAATCATTCAATAATAATTTTATAGGTTTTGTATATTTTGTAATTTTAATAATCATATTTATTTAAATAATTTATTGATTAGGTGAATACTACATCATTGTTGTGTTATTAATAATTTAATTTATATGATGTATAAAAATTATAATAAAGTACCATAATGTATGAATTTATTTATCTTTCCAATTAATATTTATAGTAGAAATGATGACTTATATAACCCCATGTAAAAATTGATATACAAAAAGATATTTGTTATTGAAATTTTTGTCTTTACTTTAAGTGAATTAAAATAAAGTGTCATTATCACTCGCAAGTTGATGCATGGTGTACCAAAAGTGACCCAAGGATGATCATATCAGACATGGATCATCAAATAAATTTAAGACAAGTGTTATTGTAATTAATTTTTTTATAACACTCTTTTTACCTTGCATTACACTATTTACCTTTAACAACGGTAAATAAATATCAAAAGGTACTATTCATGAAAAATTAATGTAAATTTATTGAAAAACATTTTTCCTAATAATAAAAACCAAGAATATATGATTTATTAAATTAATTTCAAAAAAATGGTAAAATTTTCATTTTAATGAAAAAGACAGTTTTTAATTACTACAAAGTCGTTTTACTATTTATCATAAATAGAAGTTTTTCAGAAAAATACAAAAAAACTCATCCTAAGGTATATTTGAAATTATGAATTTAAAACCTATGTATACTTTACCAAATTAAAAACATATAATTTATACTAATTAGTTTAAAATTAATTTCCCGTTGACAAAACTAATAGCATGTTTTTGTAAAACAATAGCTATCAAAAGACTGACACTTGTTTATGTATAATTTCAAAGTGAAATTAATTCCAATGACCAAAAGTGAATTAATTGGTGAAAATATAATTTAATTATACTTAAATTCCATTCAAATGTATAATTGAACATTATAATTATTTGGATTAAAAAAGTTTTTTCAATTAAAATTTAGTATTTTTCACTATTCACCCAAATATGAAAGTTATCAGAAAATCACCAAATGTTTATCAAAACTAAATTTTTATGTCACGATTCTAAATAATATGTTTATTTTGTCAAATTGAATATATAAAAGTGTCAAATATTGGATTTAAAAAAAGTTCACCATTAAAAGTCGATAAAATTGTATTTTTGGAAAAATACATCATATATCTGAAAGAAAATTGTTCTTATATTATGTCTAATAAACACATAATATGGATAGTAATATTAAATGGAATATATAAAATTAAAAATGCAGATAATATTATTCATAACCGCTTTTGAACATGTAGTTTGGTACGTTTTTGTGCGCTCAAACTCAGTTTTGTTTGAGTTGTAATCTATTAAACTACTTCAAAGAGATAATGTACTATAAAACCATGGGGTGTTACATTTTCCCATCCTTCAATTAATTTAATCATTTCAATTTAATCTCGGGATTGAAAACATGTATTTGGATATTTAAAAATATCTTAGTTGAAATCCCACATCTAAAATGGATCAACGAGGCCTCTATTTTAAAATAAATAAAGGTATATATGATGGTCACCAAACATAACCCATACTAGGGTTCCATGTAGGAAATCATGTATATGGAAGAGAAAACAAATCATTATGTTATAATGGAGAGTGATCGAGAATAATATTAGGATAAATTTAATGATCTTAAAGCCATAATCTTGTGATGGGTTGAACGGTCTTTGATTACCCAGTAGGAAAAGTAAACGAACATTATTTTTTAAGTTACTTTTTATAATGATGCTGAATTTATTTATGAGATTGACTAAGATTATAAGAAGATATACTTATTTACATGTAGAGTTTCATCCATTAATAAATTTCTACCTCAAACTCATCTTTTCTCTAATAGATGAGTATTCAATATTACATAGTTACACCTAAAGCGCTAGAATCAACGTATAGAAAATAACATAATTCACAAAGGATAAACAATATATTTCTATTTTCAATAAATATTAACCAATAGAAAAATGGTTAGTACATGATCATATGATCCCCAAAAGTCAATCCTTTATTGAAATAAATACTACTCTTAATTTCCAAAATTTAAACAAATAATACCCAAAGTTAATCTAATAAACTTCAATGAACAATTTCCCTTCAAATATTTCAATGTAATCCTAACTAAGATTGAAACCCAAAAACATAATATAATTTGATTACATAGTCTTCAATGTTAAATTGTTCCTCCAAATAACATTAACTACACTTAAAATCACATATATAAAATTAATTATCCTAATCACATATTCTCTATGATATTTTAATCATTTATATAAATCACCCAAATCTCTATAAATCCACAATAAAAACATTGAAATGTATCCACCATTACTTCTCAAATGAAATCCCATAGTATTATGTTTTCCATAGGCACATAGTTTTCCCAATAGAGTGAACATCTTCCAATACAACATTTATCACTTACTCACCAAATAATTTTCCTAAACTAAGGACATCCCTTTGATAATACATAATGTCCCAAATCAACATAATAAATTCATTTAACAAAAAATAATTAGTTCAACTATCTAGGGACATAACGTAGTCTAGTGGTAGGTGATAAATCACAATCCCACTCTTGTAGTGGGTTTGATTCCCATAGCTTTATCTAATGAGATGAGTTTTCACATGGTATATGTGTTGTCCTTTTCAAAAAACTATATTTTATTATATTAAAAAAAATGAGATAAATTATTCAAAATAACCATAATATAATTTAACAACAAATGTTATCTCATACCTCGCATTTCATCCCAAAATTTAATAACATGTAATTTCCTAAATTTCAAGGATAATATAAATCCTAACGGTTATTTATAACTTTATCCACAAGTGAAAAATTATTCTTCCTAATATATCATTTTCACATGACAAACTACATGGTTACAAATACAATAGAAATTATTCCAATTTAATCCCATAATCAAAGAGCACTGATACATTTAAACATTTCGCCAACTATTTATTTTTACATAGCTTCTTCTTTGACCAAGAGAATATCTTATATAATAAATAATTCCCTCGGGGAATGTATAGGTCCCACACTTTTTTGAAAAATGAATGTAAATGGATAATTTGGACCATTTTCATTTTCAACCATAGTACTCTACAATTTTTTATTGATAATTATATACTTTATGTCCTTCTTTCCCACACATAAAGCATTTCTTTCTTCCATTTTGAAAAATTCATTGGTGTCTCTATCCACATTTCCGGCATGATGTAAATTGGTGTTTCTTTTATCCAAGGTCTCCACTGCTGGAGCTCTTCTCAATCATTTCCTTTATCTTCTTTGTTGAGTCTGGGAGTTGGTTAATATATATATTATTGATCATATTTTTTGAAAACTGATTCTGCATGACCACTTTATCTTTTATGCTTATTAACATTCCACTTTGTTGATCATTTCCACCACCATTCCCACCTTGTACATCATGCTCAATGTTACTATGACTTCCAGGGAATCCAGCAATTGACTAAAACTGGAAATTACTGCATGAGTAAAAATAGCCATAAATTCATTTCGAGAATATCGTGACACCTAATTTTCAATTTGAATCACCTTAGGATTAACCAATCTCATTTATTATCATCTTATATTAAAATATTTCAAATATTTTTGTAATGAAAAAATAAATTATTCTAAGAATAAACTCTAGGAGTGTCGTAACCAAGAGTGCAGCATGGCTTGTTGTCGTGTACCAGGATACCCCAGGTCAAGCCCGAAACTCCTTGTCAGATTTTTCACTCATAGGTACATCTGTGGTAGAGACACCTCTACCAACATGTATCTAGACAGGGATGTATTTCATGGAAAATACACAAAATTTCCACATTAGCAAAATTTTAAGAAAGTCTTTTATACTAATCCTCAAATTATATCTTAGCGTAATGTTATCTAATCAGAGTTTGTCTAAATCTAGTTTCCAATGTTTGTACTAAACTTTCTCTGATAAAAACTGTAATGCCCTGACAACAGAATCCTGAAGACGGGGCACTATTTTAATACATTTTCATGATTACAAGGAATCATATCCCCAAGATCAGATTAGTTAAAGAATATTTGAAACAAGATACATACATTAGTTCAACATTACATCTTGACAAGAAAAAAAATGGTAAATTATTACATTATAAACATCCAAGCATCCTAAATTATTCCTACAAGTCACTTATATCTAACATCTCTATATCCTAGGAAAATTAATCATAAGAAAGGGGTGAGATCAAATTCATAGTATGAGTAAGACATACAATTGATGATAACATAATCATTTGGTATGGTGATTAATTGAAAACACATTCCATTACAAATAATTAACATGAACATATTATGGATGTAATATGAGATAAGTAAATAATTTCATAATAAAAAATAGTCATGTGTATTCTACTAGTTGAATAACCACATGAAATATCAATATATAATCTCATAATGATGGAATTCATAATGCCGAACATCATATCCACATAGTCAAGGCCTCTTTCCAAGACTACAAATAAGATTTTGTTAAGGAATTGTGCCGGGAAGCTAGTTGGTCTCAAGAGACCTACTAATGCATTAAGGAGATATAGTAGGCTCCACCAATCACTTACTAAGTCCAATGAATTACTCACATGAAATGGTTTAAAAATAACATAAAAATTCGCATAAAACTATCATACGAAATGTCAATACATTAACCATAAACCATGAATGGTATCTACATTGCACATCCACAGTCAAACATAACACATTAAATACAATATTGAATATTTTATTATAAAAAATTAACCTCAATCGAGAAAAATGAAGTATATTTTCGTAGATGAAAATAATCATCAAAACTATTAGAGATAAGTATCCCACCTTTTCATGAAAACATTCAAAAGTATCACTATTTATCAAAGAGTTGTTTAAAATAGATTTTTGAATTAAAGTGTCCCATACCACATTGAAACTTTTAAAAAGATATTAATTATCAAATAATAATGTCCATAGAAATAAATCCTCAAAACCATTTTCAAAACATTGACAATAATGAGAATGATTTAAAAGAATAAATTTTTAAAACTTTTAAAATTATATTTTTGTTAGAGTTCAAAACCAAATGAGAGACACTTGAATAAAAATAATTGAGATAATAAAAACACAATAATACCAAGAGAATAATGTGATTCATGTTATATTATGTCAAATTGTAGTATATAAAGCAAATAAAATTGAATTGGCACATAACAACAAATAATTCTCAATAGAATGTAAGTTGAGACGAAATCCCTTATAAAGACCATATCGTTTGGTTAAGGATAAATCAATGACATAATTATAAGTGAAAAATATAAATACACTAAATATGATTGGATGTTCACTGTAAAAAAAATCAGTGGAAATTCATACACATTCTTATAACAAAAACACCAATGACTTGGTTGTTAAACTCAATGAAATAAAATTGAGTTTAGATTACTTTTACCAAGTTCATATCGATGACTTGAGAATTTATCAATGGAGTGATTATGTGTATCAAAAGTATACACACACAAAGGGTAGTGGAAATTATTACATAAATAATAAATATTGATTCAACATATAATTTTTGAGTAAAAATAATCATTGAATCATGCTTAAAGCCTAATAAGTGGAAATTGAAATTGGAAATTCCCTTACCGATTAGGTATCTCACGAAACATACACCCCATGAAAAAAGGATCATAAAATGAAAATATAAATACTGTTATATTAAGTTATATTACACCAATAATACAATCATGGGTAGTACATACACCACACAATAAGAAATAGTTTCTAATATAGAATGAATCTCACAACAATAAAAAGTGAGATGAAAAACCCTTATCACATTGTAATTAATTGAGTCTTTTGACCAAAAGTTAATAAAAAAAACATTAATAAAAAACTACCATGAATGAAAATATAATCATTATAATATATTTAAAATGGAATTATACAGTACACCACATGCAATAAATAAGTGTCGAACAATGGAAATCTCAAGGAATTAAATGTGAGATAAGAAACCCCTAACCTATAGTCTGACTTGTCATGTATGTTCCTTGTTCTTCATGAATAATTAACTACAATTAATTTTGACTTGATCAAGAGAATTTTTCAAATTTATTATTAGGTAGATATCACTTATTACATTGCTATAACAATTAGTAAATTATTTGAGTTCATATTAGATATTTTATCGATGTTCGGGACTTGATTCAAAAATGAAATTGTTATAATTTCAATTTGTCCATGTAGTTAAAATTCCATTTTATCTAGAATTATAAATGATTTTTAATTCATATAGATATTATATATCCAGTATATATGTGTATTTATAACTGTACATATCATTTGAAGATAAGAAATGAATTGCACCTTTCATGGAGATGGTAAGCCGTACATATGCATGAATGCTACTTTCATTTTTTTTGTTATTTTAATTGAATTAAAACACACTTTTATATTGGTATATTATAATTCCAGTATAATATAATATATAATATAATTACATCCATCCTTTACATGTCCCATATAAGTCATTAACCAGTGGTATCACTTTGAGGGGGTGGTAGTCTGCACTTCTTCAAATGGAGTTATCACGTTTTCCCATAATGGAAACCATAATGGTATGATATATATTTAAAATACCAAATCATAAAGAAAAAATAAACATAATATATATCATATATAAATATAGATCCTTATTAATGTCCACCATTAGAGGTGGTAGGAGAAAATTGAACAATCATAATTAAGTGAAGCATTTGTTTGTCATTCACTAAAACAGTGTGTTCCTTACTCATTTGATATAGATGTGTGTAAATGTAGTTAGAATAATTCTCATAACAACATCATAGTATACTGAGGATTCTGGTGTTGTTATAAAAAAAGGGAATAAAACGATTTTATAGGTTAGAGAAATAAAATATTAGAAAAGAAGTTAAGAGAAACCATTACCTTTAATTTGGGTAACTCCTTTAGGATTGAACCGAAATTAATTCTTCATGAGACTTCTGCCTAAGGTAAGGATTATAATTGGAAGAGGGTTATCATGAGAGCTTATTTGGGCAAGGTATGGATGATCCAAGGGGATTGAGAGGTTAGAGGAATGTTTTGAAGTGGTTACCTTTTATATGGGAGATGAGGAGATCTTTAGGAAATATTGAAAATGTTATTTTATTATAAAAAGTTCATCAGTTTGAAAAGATAAAAAACTCATTAAAGTTTAATATAAGATGAATCATGTTCACAATAAAACATCCCATAAGAAATTGGAAGGGTTTGGATAATTTTTTAATATTAATAATCTTATTTATTTAAATAATTTATAAATGAGGTGAATACTGCATCATTATTGTGTCATAAATAATTTAATTTATTTGTTGTATAAAAATTATAAAAAGTACAATAATTTATGAAATAATTTTATCTTTAAAATTAATATTTATAGTTGAAATGATGACTTATATATCCGCATTTAAAAATTGACATACTAAAAGATATTTGTTAATGTCATTTTTGTCTTTACATGAGGTTAATTATAATAATGTGTCATTATCACTCTTAAGTGGCTCCGTGGAGTCCCAAAATCGACACAGGGATTCCAATGGTTGGCCATGACTCATCCAATAAAATTAGGAAAACTTTTAAAGTAAATTTTTATTATTATAATATATATTTTTACCATGAATTACTTTATATAACATTTACCATGGTAAATAAAAGTCAAAATTAACTACACATCAAATATTATTTTCAACTAATTAAACAAAAATTTACTTAATAATAAGAACCATGTATGTTGGATTTTCAAAATTCAATTCACAAAAGTGGTAAATTTTCATTTAAATGAAAAGGTCAATTTTTTAAGTACTACTAAGTGGTTTTACTACTCATCAAAAATTGATTTTTTTCAGAAAAACACCAAATATTCATCCTAAGATAAATTTGTTATTCTGAATTGAAAAATAATCTCTATTTTAACAAATTAAAAATATTTAAGATACTTAAATTAATTTAAAATTAATACCAGTAGTCAAAATAAATAGAGTGTTTTTAGGAAACAATAATATCAAAATATTGAGTCTTGTTTATGTATAATTTTAAAGTGAAATTAATTTCAATGAAAAACATTTGATTAAATGGTAAAAATAAAATCTAATTATACTTTCTAACCATTCAATTTTATAATTGAAAACGATAAATTATTTTGATTAAAAAAATTTTTCAATTAAAATTTAGTATTTTCACTATTCACCCTAATTAAAAACCATATCAGAAAATCGCCAAATATTTATCAATACTAAATTTTTATGTCCCAATTATAATTAATAAGTATATTTTGTAAAATTTAATATATAGGTGTCAAATATTTGATTTAAAAAGGGTTCTTTGTTAAAAGTTGGTAAACTTGCATTTTTAAAAATGCTTCCTTTATCTAAAAAATGAATTTGTTCTTATATTATGTCTAAGAAACACATAATATTGATGTTACAATTATATGGAATATATTAAATTTAAAATTTAGTTAATACTATTCATAACATCTTTTGAACAGCTAGTTTGGTAAGTCGTCATGTGCTTGAACTCAGTGTTGTGTGAGGTGAAATCTATTTAATTACTTTAAAGAGATAATGTACTATGAAACCTTGGGTTGTTTAATATTGTTTAAGAAAATATGTATGGAATCCCTCATAGATTGAAATGGAAATGACACTCTTATGGTGGGGAGTGATAATTCATACCTTGATGTTGATATGAGAGCATCTAGTTTGTTATAGTGGCATTAGGATGCCAATATTGTACAAGCGAGGTGCATGTTAGGTTCATCAGAAAAGCTATATGGGCCTTTGTTGTGGTTACTGATGAGCCATGTGGTTTCTTCTATCATGGGATTGATCCATGTAAATCTTACGAGGTTTTTGCTGATGTCGTAGAATGTTGTGGTTGGATATAACAATAGGTTTTGTTATTGGTGGTAGGGTCCTATAACTCCAAAAACGATTGTGATTAGACTCAGGTAATTTTCCATCGGTGTTTTTAGAACATCTTGATGTTGAGGTAACCATGTCAATGGAATGTGGTATCATGTATTGGGTAAATCCTGATGATGGTTTAGAGGTTAGTAATGTCATGGTTATGGAATTCTATTAGAATTCATGGAACAACCACAATGGGTGTGTGGGATGATCATGATAGGATCCATGTTAGTAAGAACCTTTTGAAATAGATAAAATTCTACCATACTATTAGTGGATGGTAGGTGTACTTGGACAAGTTAGTCCAGGGATGTCTGACATGAGATGGTAAAAAGAAATGGGTGTCATGTGGGTGACCCACCACCAGGCTAATTTGGTGGAGAAAAGTTCATTATTAATGATATTTTACTTGAGAAAAATCATGTTTATTTTACACATTGAATTGATATTGTAATAATGTCATCCCAAATGGTTTCAATGGTGTGGCTAGATTACAATACAGGGAAATTCCTTATGGACATTCAGGCTTGGTGAGATGGAACACCTCAGGTGATGTTATAATTGAGTGGATGTTAGGGTTATATTTAACTGATAGTGGTGAATCAAAAGAAGTTGGGAAGTTTTGTTGGAAGGATCATGCATTATCCTTTGTGAGACAATGAGTTTTATCAATATAACAGTTTTGAAAAGAAATGAGAATAACTCCAAGATATTTGGTCCATGAGTTGGGTTGAGGATCATATCTTGGGGGTTCTGATTGGTTCCTCTATGAGGGTGTGATTATGTGTGGAATGTTTAAATGTGTAATGAGTTATAAAACGTTGTCCAAGTTCTATCTATAATGTTCTAGTGAGTTTTTATGGTTGATCTGGATGCATAATTTAAGAGTATCTGGTTCATGTTGTGGGTAGTGGTGAGGAATTCTGGCAAGTCAAGATGTTGCCTTGGATAACTCATCATGGTAGCATTATATCATATAATGGGATCATTGGAAAATTTTAATGGATAGACATGCCTAGTGGTATTATAATTCTTATAGAAACTCCCAAATTCTCGAGAAGATAGGTTCAATGACAAGTAGTAATATGGTGGGGAGGTTATATAACCCAGATTCACTATATTCTTTTTTTTATAATGTTTTGAATTCAGTACGTTCTAGTGGATATATAAGTGTTTATTAATGTTCATGTGAATATTCATTGATGTTTTGAGGTATTGGGACATGAAAATAGATTAAATAAGAGTTTCTATATATGTTGCACTATTTGCGTATGGTTAGGGGAAACAAAGTGGAGCATCCCAGGTTACTGTGCAGTCTGGGATGCAGTCCTTCACATGATTATTGAACATTTAGGAAATACATGAATAATTCCCAAAAAATTATGAAAAGGGGTGATTTTGGGATAGTATCATTCTCATGATTAACATACGGTTTAGAGAACTATGTGAGTAAATAGTGCAACCTAGTAATTTTAAAAAATTTACAAAAATTCCATCCTCAGTTTTTATTCTCCAAATAGGGATTCTCATAAATTCCACCCCCTAAAACACTAGTGATGATATTGGATGAACCAATGTTAAAAAATTCAGTTCTCCTTCTGTTCATAACCATTTGGAGTGTCATCATTTCTGGATCAAAGATTTGATTATGTATAATATTTCAATTTATTTTCTTTTTCTGATAATAGTTTGTAGATTCTCTTTTCTTCTTCAAAATCCATAAAACCATATTATTATTGTGTAAACTATGTTAGGGCTTCAATTTGTGTTGGGATCATTATCCAAGGCTTCAAATAAGAGTGTGTTCATTTTCATATTCAAATTAGGTGGTCTATAAAAATTATCACATAGTTTTATTATAGATATGGGAAATGAAGATTATTCTCATCCTTTTCAATAATGGAGTTCATAGTCCCATTGGACTATTTAATAAAAATGTTTATATAAGTGAATAATTGAAACCCTCAAAATTTACATGGGATGTGTAGAATATGACATGAAAATTTAGTTGAAACCCATTAGCTGAGCATGTATTCCAAACTTAGAATGAGGTAGGGTTATGAGATGGGTTTTAGATTAATAATGAAAAACTTAGGGAAAACATGTTATAACTATTTATTATGTTGATAATGTAATGATGATAGATATTCATTGGTTGGTAAGGGAAAACGTTGTAGTGGGAATGACATGATATTGGGAAATTTGGGATGAAAGTGATTATGTTGATTGTTTAATGAATTTTTGTTAGAAATTTATATGGGTATTAGTTCATATTTATATGTGAACATTTAATATGTTAATGGAAGGGGAAATTGAGAATTTTTTAATGAGATTTTACTGGGAATGGATGAATAAATTGATTACATAATACATGGGAATTTTTTGGTACACATAAATGATGGAATGTAATAAAGTGATTGTGCTAAGTGATATGGTAATTGTACTTCAGTTCATAACGGGTAAATGATGGTGAAATTATGAATGGGATAAGTGGGATAATATTTTTCAATGGGTGAATATTGGATAATGGATATAGTTATTGAATAACCTTATGAGGTTAATTCAAAAGAATAGGAATTTGGCTAAATGGCTATGAATTGTAATTGGTAAATGTGTTAACGGTTTATGGAAATGAATTGATTCCCATGTTATTGTTATGTATTGTTATTTCCAAAAATAATTTTATATGTTAGGTTGTGTTATGTCATGGTTGTAGTTATTTGATAATAATCATATTCACATAGCTTCGAATAGTGGGGTATTATCATGGGTTCGATGACTATGGGTCGGGTTAGATAGAGGATCTAAGCTCTAACATATAAATTCATGGGTCTTCATTGTATACCTAAGTAGATTTCATGGTTGTAGGTTTGGATTAGAGAAAATGTCCTACTCAATTATTTTGAGTAGGCTAAAGATGTACATAAAGAGGGTTCTAAGCTCAGAGTTGAGATCCTTTTTTAGATTGATCATTTTCATTATTTTTGGATTTGTTCCATTTTCACCGAGAGATTATCAAGACATTTTGAATACTGAATTATTCTCTCCACACAGTTAGATGATGTTTTGATTGTTCGATTATTGGTTTTTTAATTTTTTTTTTATATTTTTTTATTATGTGTCATACTATTGTAAAGGGGGTATTGTCTACAGACAAGAGTCATTATAACATCACCGCTAGTCGATAAAATCTAGAATTTGGGGAGGAATTCTTGTGGTTGTGTGACAACAATTCTCGGGTAATCGGTTTAGTGGTTCTTGGGTTAGGGGTGTTATTGAAGTACATTCTGACAATTGATCTCATGTTGGGGTACCATAAGATTACAATAAATGTGTATGATATTTTGAAAATATAATTTTGGAATCGATATGGATTTTTTATGAGTTTTTATTTATTCCATTTTGGTTAAAAAATTCTTGTGTTGTATTTATTGATCATATGAATATATACATTAGTGATTTTTTTAAAATTTGTGGTTGTTTTAAGTGATGAAATTTTGGATGATCAAAAAATGTTTTTATCATCATGAAAAAAATGAAAGAAGTTTTCTACCAAAACATAATGAAATGAATCTACAAGTGAAATTCATAAAATGTTTTTTTTGTTAAAAAAGATTACTAATATTTGTGGATTATATATAATTATGGAATTAGGGTTGTTACTGACAAAAAAGTACTTCATTAATGGAACATACCCACACATGTTATAATGATTCATAACATTCATTGATTAGAAGGATGTTTTCAAATATTTTTTAGAATGTTTTCATCGTTATCTAGACTACTAAAAATTATAACAAGAAAATTAATTAAATTTATTAAAAAATAATGTGATGTCTATTACTAGAAATTAAAATCAAGATAGGCTATTGGTTAAATCATTGAACTACCCTTGAGTAAAAATTATTCTTTTCTGTTGTGATTCTTCTATTAAAAGAATTTGTTATGACCTGATGCATAATGGTGAGGTATTTTATTATTCTTCCTATAAATATAAAGATCATGAGGAAAATCATCCTAAACATGATTTTTAATTAACTTCATTGGGTTTATTTTCTTAAAGAAATTGGATACACAACTTTTGTGAAAACAAGTTTGAAGTATAAAAAATACTAATTGTTTAAATTAAATATACTCCTAGAAATAATTGATCATATGGTAGATAAGATAGCTGGAATTGATTATATATTATGAGTCCACAATCTAATACCATTATGAGTTATAAAAAATATGGATGAATCCATTAGTTGAAAACATAAAGCATAACTAACCATGTTACATTGGGAAAATGAACCATTGCTTATATATTTGATGAGTGTTAATTATAATTTTTTATTAATGGGAATTATTTGTTTTGTTTTGGAATTAATTGAAATCTACTACATAAAAATGAATTAATAATGCTTAGAAGAATGACCATGAGTTAAAAAAATAGATTTTGTTAAAAGGGTATATTTCCTAAATATAAAATTTATAAATATTATCTTTTTATATTTTGAAGAAATTATGCAAGCCTAGTGATTCCATGGTTATGAATGTGTCAATAAAAGAGCTTTATAGTTCTCCACTTTCAGTTCATCTTGTAGGTACAATGATGTATAGAAACATTAGGGATTATTACTGGTGGGATATAATTAAGGAATATATTTCCTATTTTACTATGAAACTTTTGGTTTTTTAATAGGTTAATAAAGAAATTCAGTTCTCAAAATGGATATTACATCATTTATTTAGTATCACTATGGAAATGTGATATTACATCAATGAATAATGTTTTGGTATTGACAATGAAATCTCTCATTAATAATAAGATATAGTTTATTGTTGATAGAATGAATTTATCGTCCCATTTCCTTAACATTTTTGATATTGTATAATAATAGAAACGTTATCGACATTATATTATAATGACAATAAAGTTACATTAAGATATTATCACTATTTTATCTATCTATGATCCATGGATTACTTCTATTTTCAGGAATATAATATAAAAATGTTTGTGAACTGAATTAATTTTTTGAACTTCTTTTCACCCCGTATATAATAGGAAGTTTGAGTTAACAATAGATCCATTGGATGATATGCATCATTCCTATGTAATAGATTACATGGGATGTTAGGATAAATAACATTCATTGGATTATATTTTATAGAATAATTTTTTTCATTCATGTAAATAAATGGATCCTTTGGAGGACTTATTTAGATAGTGGTGTTAAACTCCATCTTTACATGACGATTTAGGAAAAATGGTGTTTTTAGGACCCTAACTATTATAAAAAATAGTGGATAAGGATAATATTATTCTATAACATATGAATTTAGCTTGGTGTATGTGTTAATTCAATTTAGGTAACAAGAGAAATGATATTTTATTCAATGTAGGTGACATGTTGTTCTACATATTTTTTTGGAAATGTGTGATGTGTTAGCATAGGAAGGGAATGTAGTGTCCATGGTTCATTAGACCCTGTGAAATCCAGGAAACAATTTTTCCATGTTATGAATGTATGTCTTAGACTCAAAACATGTATTGTAACTGGAATTATCTTGTGTTGAAGTGAAACTTTATTATAACAATCAATATGTTCTGGTTTTTAATTTCATAGGGTATGTGCTATGTAAATTTGTGATTCACCAGGTTAATGCTTTATGTAATAGATTTATGGCTATTGAGACAACATGGAAATATGAAATTTCATTGAGGCAAATATATCCCAATTTTTTTAGTAAGAGAATAAAAATTAGGTTATTCAATTTCCAGAAGTGGGGAAGACTGTTAAAACCAAGGTACCAATATAAAATTTTCAAATATATTTTAAATATTAAATTAAATCTATCCTTGTCATTGATAATTTTTAATTTAATATATATATTCTATATTAATATCACTTTCCTTATATTCAACCAATATGAATGATTTATCATGTAACAACCCATAAATTATTTACCACTAAGCCAATAGTCAATGGATTATCAATTTACCACCCATAATTATTATATCATGTAACCACATGTCATAGGATTATCAAATAACCTCATATCATTATAAATAATCCCCACTGACCTTAATATAATTATATATAAAGAATGTTTGAATCATAAAAATAATCTTTTAAGAAAATGATATTTTCATTTTGTTATCACACATTTTGATAAACTACACTTGTATAATGGATAATGATTTCATTTTTAGTAACAATATATATATTTATGGTAATATCATCTTAACTAGACCACACATCATGAAATTTGTAAGGGGTGCACCCAAATCCTCCTTCGATTGTTGGTTTGATCCCCTTGGAATTTCCGAACATGATAGGTTGTTACCCATCCAATATGATTTCCTTCTAATAAATATTTATTAATAAAATCATTATTTATTTTTGAGATTTACTAACCATCCAAAGAAATAACCTTGTTATATTAACCATTACATAAATTTATCATCCTTAATTGTTTGTTTATAACAGCAACTCCACATCCCAAAACTATTAAGCCAGTGTTACATAAAAAATGATCATATAATTATAAATTACAATAAATACCTTAAAGAATTTTACAAGTTATTTTGAATAAATTATACCTCAAATAACAATGTTCATATCATAGACTTTAGGATTACATGTAGATTAAAAATTATAGCATTTTTACCAATTTTCAATGATATGGAATCCAAATAAATAATTTTTCCAAATTATTAAAAATAAAAACACTATATACAACTAATGGGTGATTTAGGAAATATCTTATAATATAAAATCATATGTTACAACTAGAATCTTATACCCATTATATACTTTTTCACTAAATGAAATTTTTTAAAACATGTTTTTTCTTTATGTAATATCTTCATGGTTTTTTATTTTTTCCATCAAGGTTTCTATTATCCATAAAATCCTTAGGATAAGAAATATAAAACACTGTATGAGAAGCTAATATTTTCAAGTTATATAAAAGGTAAACAACATTAGTCTAGTGAAAATACTTGATAAAACATCATAAAAACATAGTTTTTTTCTTCTGGAAAAGAATTAATCAATTCAAAATGGAAAAATCGATGCATTTAAAAATCCATCAATTTCCATAAACCCACTAAACATGACCCGATCCAAAAATTCCAAATCCAACCTCCAGTAGACTATGGGATGGATAATAGTACTGAGTAAGCTATCATACACAAGAGATGAATTATATTAAGGAATATGTTCACACAAATCCCTATAGAACTCTATGAAACCTTGTAGAGACATATATATATATATATATTTAAATAAAAAATATTACATACATATATCGAAATCCATATTAAAATAGTATTATAAAAAGGGAAAAATATGGTGCAACAAAAACAACTAAAAAAGTGCCCATCTTGGTCATATAGAGGAGGTCATTGTCACAATCGCTATGAGAAATCTCCTAATCCATGATATGGTACACCTCAATATGTAAAGACCGGTAAATTTCAAGGAAAATTTTATCATAAATACTTTGGAATTTTACGATTCTACGGTTTTTAATGGCACTTGATTCTAAGGCCTGGTGTGCCCAGAATCAATTACTGAAGTTTTGTTTAGGTACATTAACTAAATGTACGTGTGAGTTTTTCTATCTTTTGAACCGATGCTCATAATGGATATATGAGGGCACTGATGAACTCGCAACACCGGTAATTAGTTAAGGGGACCTTTACCACAGTTGCGTATAATGTGGGTTGGAAGTTAATTTTGGGGATTTAGAATAAAATAAATTAAATTATGGGACACAATTTTATTTTATATCCGGTATTTATATCCTACAAGGGGGAGGTTTTTAGTGGGGCCCACGCCTTCATAACCTCTCATGAGAGGATATTTTTGAGGTGGGGCCCACACGATCCCCTAACTCCTCACCTCCCCTTAACTCCCCAATTAACTCACCTTCTTTTTTTTGACAACCACCCTTTCATTAAGAGATCTCTTCCCCTCCATCTATCTCTCTTTAATATTTCCAACACATTTTATTTAATGAATTCAACCTCTTCAATTAATTATTTATGTTGTTTGAATTTTAAATTACATGTGTGAATAAAAATAATAGCTTATCTATTATTATATTTTGGGGCATTCGTTGTGTTGAGAGGATTCATGAGAGAGCTTTTGAGAAATATAGAAGGGTTTTATTATCTCATTGAAGAACACCGAAAATCCAACGAAGAACTGCTGAGGAACATCAATCATCTCTTTCCATCATCGGCAAAACCAAAGGAGAAAGATCCACCCGCGATGAATGCCAATGACGTTCCATCCTGGGCCCTTCTCCCCCGATGTCAACAAGTTGACGTCGTCTCCCCGAGACACTGTCATCTGCAACGCTCGACTGCTGTGTACCTTTTATCATGGTAGGGGATATTTTATATTTTCATATATGTAAATTATATCCTCGAATATGGGGGTTTATTTTTTGGGTGATTATTTGAACCACTAACATGGTGGGTACGGACTAACGAACAAGTTCAGACACATAGTTGTATCATTCAGGATGCGTTGAATGTCTGGAGATAGTAAAACAGGACCAAAACATAGATTTGGAGTTTTCGTAGTGGATTTCAGGTCCTGAGATGATCATAGGTGCAGACGGTGGGCGAAACGGACCATCGGAGGGCGTCTGGTGGTTCGCGGGATCCAGTGGCGATGCACAACGTCAGTTGGGTAGGATTCCATGGATCGACGCACCATCAGTTGTGTAGGATTCCTTGGATCGAGATAGTCATTTCGGTATATTACTCTTGAGGTTTTGGCGATGTTTGGGTATGGCCGAGTTTGTTTGAACCCGAAACCAACCTGGCCCTCGGGGCGGAAACGCTTATAACATATGGACCGGACGTCCGATTGACGTGTCGTCAAATATGTTGGTTTCCTAATAATCAGATGGTTCTTATGGAATACTCCACATGAGTTTTGGATGTAGTTTACGTATGGTCGGGTTGGTTTTAGCTTCTAAACCAACCGCGCCCCTCGAACGGAAAAAACAATAACACTCAGACAGTATGTTCGTTTGACGAACCATCGATGGAGTTGGTAATCTCATTGAGAAACATTCCCTTTGAGTATACCCCATGGGAGTTTGGGGTACGATTGAGATACGGTCGGTTTGGATCATACACAAAACCAACCGAGCCCCCGGGAAAAAAAATTCTAATAACTCATAGACCGAGCATCCGATTGATGCGTCGTCTATTGCGTTGAGATCCCTATGACATGGCGGGCCTTTGAGATACTTATTCATGGGACTTCATGACACATGGAGTATCAGCTAGTAGTGCATGTAGTGGATCCTCCTGGAGACGAGCATATGGAGTACGGAGACCTAGTAACTGCCTGAGATCTGATGACTACTTGTCCGATACATTTCGGAGTGACTTGAGTAGCTATGTGGGGAGCACTATTGTGTGAGGTGACGGATCTATGGAAGAGGAGCACTACTTTTTGAGGCAGAAGAACCTCAGTACTCGATAGAAGGAGTACCTCTGTAGGCTATAAGGGGGAGCGCTACTGTGTGAGGCGGCAGACCCATGGCGGCAAGCGCTACTATGTGAGGCGGTATACCCACGGTACTCGACATGAGGAGTAACATAGTAGTATAAACATAGTGAGTAGCACCTCAAAGTCGTGACAGGACTACTTTTCTTGACAGAGGAGGAGTTCTCCATCAGCTGCGATTTCGACATCATGCATAAAATCTGGTTTTGAGCTGAGTCAATGACCTTTCTGTTTTTCTCATGATTGAGATGGGTTACATGATAACTTAGGTATATATATGAGAATATACCTAATTAAATGATATATGTTGATATAATTCTTTGTGGTTTATCCTTGTTAGATTTTGTGAGACCTTGAGGTTCTCGGGGTCCCTACTGAGTATCGTTATACTCACCATTGCACGACCTATGCCCACACCACGTTGTGTTGGATGCAGACGACAGACAACGCTGACTGGGGAAGAGTGTACGAGGAATGGACGTTACTCGAAGGTGGACACATGGCATAACGGCAGAAAGAGTGGACCGATATACGTAATGTTCTGAGGAAGACATCTATAGCTACCCCTCAGGTAGGAACTCGGAGTACGACCAAGGAGCTTCTTCACCATTCAGCTATTTGCCTTTTCAGTTGTACTTTCTTTAAGTTGTATCTGTACCTTTCTGTTGGGCCTGTATTTATGGCCCCTTTGTACTTCCATCACACTTGTTTTACTACTTTAATTAGTGTTTTCTTCCACTTTTACTATAATTGTGTGTGATTACGTTTTGTAAAGGCAATGACTTCCCAGTTTTTACGGAGTTACGTCTTTGCTACAAGTCACCAGCCCCTGGACTATGGAAGGTGGGATTGGGATATTCACGATACGGGCCTCGGGGGACGGGTTGTGACAAATTGGTATCAAAGGACGTTGGTTCTACCTTAATAATCTCTTCTCTGATCTTTATTTTCTGTGAAGCTATAGATTTAAGGGTACTATGTGTGGTTTTCAGTTCAGGGAGTCCACTGTTGCTACGGAGGAACAACGTATCCATACACCAGGACCCTGACTTGTGATTTATGACTCAGTGCATGAAAACAATGGTTGAGTGTGTGTTTTCAAATGTTTTTTATGTCATCCCAAACCAGGTCAGCTCACTAGGTATAGTATTTGACCGTGTGTCATATGTTTCTTTCAGGACACCTCCCCACAGACAAACAGCTAGAAACCCGAGTGTTGTACGTACTGACAGGTCACTGAGCGATGAGGCCTTGGTAAATGGCCCTCATCTAGTTGAGGCACAAGAGGAGGCACCAGCGGTACTACCACCTGTTGGGCCACCGATGCCACCAGCCCCAGCAGTAGGGGATGCACGCCGCTTGGGCGCGCTGCACGATTTCCAGAACAAAAGGCCACCCAGGTTCTGGGGAGAGACGGACCCACATGCGGGTGAGGAGTGGATGGAGGCTATGGTGAGAGTTTTCAGGCTAGTTGGGATGCCAAAAGACACGATGGTGATCCCTACTACCAGCCTCCTTCAGGCAGAAATAGGAAGATGGTGGATCTGATGCTCCAGATTCATGACGAGGTGACACTTCTATGGGCAGACTTCGAGAGCTTGTTCCTGGAAGAGTTTTTACCAGACACCCTTTGAGTGGTGCATATACAGGAGCTACTGTATCTTCAGCAGGGTAGCATGATGGTGGAACAATACTCAGTGACATTCACTGACCTCTCACGCTACTCCAAGGATATGGTATGGGACCTATTCTTCAGGGCTTGGGCCTTTGAGAAGGGACTCGTGGAAGATATTAGAGCATCGGCTGTCTCCTATAGCACCCCGACGCGGACGGGGGTGTTGAAGCGAGCCCTGTTATTGGATAGGTACCTTGTTGGGCAGTCTCCAGCAGCATGACCCACCACTAGTCGGAATGTAGCAAAGTCCTCTGCAGCTAGTAGTAGACAGATAACGCAGAGTTGTAAGAGGTCCAGACCTATAGGTGGTCGACCGCACGACTCAGGATCGGTAGTGCAGGGCACCCAAGATGATGACAGAGCCAAACCTACCAGGTTGTGTTACTCATGCGGCGAACATGGTCACATGGCTCGTGACTATCCTACCAGCCTTGTAGACGATCATTATATAGTAGAAGGACCTCCCAGGAAGAGACAGATGTTCAATCGAGGCGGACCACAAGGAGCAGGAGACCGAGGCAATGGAGCTAGTCGTGCAGGTGGTGGGGGACGAGGCGTCGAGGTGTTGTCACCACCACCACCAAGAGGTCCACCCCGACCACAGGGAACCGGTGGACATGGGAGAGCACAACTTTAGGAAGCTGAAACATACAACTATGGAGCTCCGGAAGCAGGTGTACAAGTGCGGGACAAGTTCCAGGCATGTAGGCATTCGTTCTTGGTGCTTCAAAATTCATTGTGGTTGTTGTTTATGGTCATTATGTGTCTTTTTACATTGAGCTACAATAATAAAAGACAATTTTCATTGTGACATTTTCATTCCTACCATTTGCGGTTAATATTAAGTGGTTTCAGTTTAAAACCATTGAATTGACCCTCACATTTGAGAATCCTACTAGAGGAGACCCAGTGACCACACACTGATGCCGACAGTGTGACTCGACCCTTGGAGGCGAGATTAACGATTGTATCTATTTGTAGTAGCGTCGAGGCCTTATGACGTCATCAATGACATGAATTGTGCCAGTCATGTCAGGATTGACTGTATTAGACAATGAACGTGGTTCATCTAGGGGATGGGGCTTGATTTAACTTTTAGGAAAGGGAGAAATCTTAATAGATCATATAGAACGTCAGCGAAGAAAGCTGAAGTCGAGTTCTTACAATTGGCTAGTCACAACCATTTTTCGTTGAGACAACATTCTATGGATCACTCTAAACTCAATAGTCTCACGTGTGTCTACATTTAATAGAATATGAACCTGAGACAATGGTGATTTCTTGAGTTTCTCCGGCACTATGACTTCGAGATAGTCTATATTCCTAGGAAGGGGAACATTTTTGCAGATGCGCTCTGTAGGAGGACTGGTATTCAGCTGCTAAGAGAGGAGACTGAGAAGCTGGCTTCCATACATAAATCCTTTGTGGATAGAGATGGTGCAACCTATCTATAGTCTCTTATAGTCATTCCTCCTTTTTCATTAGCAAAGTAGGCGAGGTGCCTTACTGCCTGTCCCTTCCACCTCAGTTGCACTAGGTGCATGATGTCTTCCACATATCTCAAATGAGGAGACGCATGCACAAACTCTTCCACAACATCGACCACAGGGAGCTAGACATCGAAGACGGGGCTACTTTCACAGAGGTTACAGTGGAGATTGAGGATCTACAGAAGTGGGCCCTTCATGGACAGTCGATTCCTCGGGTCCGCATTCGTGGGCAGCACAGAAACCTCCAAGGGAGCACATGAGAGCGGGAGGCTCAAATTCGTGCTCAGTTCACCTATTTTGTTTCCCTAGTGTGTGTTGTATCTTTACGGGGATGTAAACCACTGAGTTGGGGGTAATGTTAAGACCTATAAATTTCAGGGAAATTTTTTTCTTAAATAATTTGGAATTTTACGAGTCTGCGGTTTCTGAAGGCACTTGATTCCTAGGCCGGGTGTGCCCAGAATCAATTACTGATGTTTTGTTCATGTACGTTCAGTAATCGTTTGTGTGGGATTTCCTATCTTTTTGAACCAGTGCTCGTAATTTAAATCTAAGAGCACCAATGAATGCACAACACCAGTAATTGCTTAAGGGAACTTTACCACAGTTACGTATTATGCGGTTTGGAAGTTAATTTTGGGGATTTAGAATAAAATAAATATAATTGTGGAATGCAATTTTATTTTATATCTTATAGTTATATCCTACAAGATGTTGGTTTTGGGTGGGGCCCAAACCCACATAACCTCTAATGAGAGGATATTTGTGAGGTGGGACCCACCCAAACCCCTTACTCCACGCCTCCCCTTAACTCCCCAATTAACTCCCCTTCTTTTTTTTATGACAACCCCCATTTAATTAAGTGATCTCTTCACATCCCCCTCTCTCTATTTAATATTTTCCAATATAGTTTAATTAATGAATTCATCCTCTTAAATTAATTAATTATGTGGTTTGAAATTTTAATTCCATGTGTGAATAAAAATAATATCTTAGCTATTATTTTATTTTGGGGTATTCTTTGTGTTGAGGGGATTTTTGAGATAGATTTGGATAAAATCGAGAAGGGTTTTCTTCTCTCAATGAAAAACACCATCCTTCCAACAAAGAACCACTGCGGAACCTCAGTCATTGCCTTCGATCATCAGCCAACAAAAAGGTGAAGAGCCACCAGCGAGGAATGCTGAAGATCTACCATCCCTGACCCTTCTCCCCTGATGTCAAAGAGTTAAGGCCATCTCCCTGCGACGCTGTCTTCCACAACGCTCAACTACCGCGAACACTATCTCATGGTAGTGGGATATTTTATATTTTCATATATGTGAATTATATCCTTGAACATGGGCATTTATTTTTTGGGTGATTATTTGAACCACTAACGTGGTGGGTACGAACTAATGAACAATCCCAGACCCATCTCTGTATCGTTCTTGATGTGTGTAATGTTTGGCGAAGACGAAATGGGACTACAATAACTATTTGGAGCTTTCAAAGTAGAGTTTGGGTCCAGAGATGATCCCAGGTGCAGACGGTGGGCAAAACGGACCACCAGAGCAAGTTTGGTGGTTCGCGGAAGGCTGTGGCAGTGCGCTGCCAGAACATGCTGCCTCAGATGAGCCGCAGTAGCGGGTGGAACCAGAACGGAAGAGTCGTTCCGGAAATGGGAAGGCGTGAATTAATGTCGCACCAGTTTTCTGGGGGAGCCCCCCCGCATGGCCTACTGGGATGGGTCGCCCAGTTGGGCTGGACCCAGACCAGGGTCGGGTCAACCCTGTTCGAGATGACCCGTGGTGGGTTGGGCCGGGTCGGACCTGGCCCAGACTCCCCTTTTGGGATCTTTTTTGGTAAAAATTCTATATCATGCGCTACGCACCTCCAATTGTTGCACAGTCAGTTGCGTAAGATTACATGGATTGAGATGGTCGTTTCGGTATATTACACTCAATGTTTTGGTGAAGTTTGTGTATGGATGGGTTGGTTCGAACCCAAAACCAATCAGGCCCTCGAAGCAGAAACGCTTATAACATAAGGACCGGATTTCCGATTGATGTGACGTCAACTACATTGAATTCTATTTGATGAGATGGTTCTTTTAAAAAACTCCATGTATGGTTTCAACAAAGTTGGAGTACGGTCGGTTTGGTTTTATCCTAAAATCCAACCGGGCCCCTAAAACGGAAAAGCCAATAACTCTCAGACCAGCTGTCCGTTTGACGAACCGTCGATGGAATTGGTAATATCATTGAGAAATGGTCCCTTTGAGTATATCCCAAGGGATTTCAAGGTATGGCTGAGATACGGTTGGGTTTGTTCCTACACGAAACCAACCGGCCCCCAAGACAAAAAGGCTAATAACTCACAGAACGGTCATCTGATTGATGTGCCATCTTTTGCGTTGAGACCCCTATGACGTGGAAGAGCTTTGAGATACATTTTCATGGGACTTCATGACACTTACAGTATCGGCCAGTAGCTCATGGAGAGGATCCTCTTGGAGACGAGCATATGGAGTACGAAGACCAAGTAGCTGGTTGAGACCTGATGACCGTTTGTCCGAAATGTTTCGGAGTGACTTGACTATCATAGTGGGGAGCACTACTGTGTGAGTGGTTGACCCATGTCGGAGGAGCTCTACTTTGTGAGGTGGAAGACCCACAGTACTTGACAGATGGAGTACCTATGTAGGCTATCAGGGGGAGCGCTACTGTGTGAGGCGGCATACCCATGGCGGTGAGCACTACTATGTGAGGCGGTAGACCCACGGTACTCTACAGGAGGAGTACCTCAGCAGTCTAAGGATAGTGATTAGCACCTTAGAGTCATGACACGACTATTGTGCTCGATAATGGAGGATTTCTCCGGATGCTGTGATTTTGACATCATGCATAAAATCCTGGTTAGAGCTGATTCAATTTTCTTTGTATTTTCCTCATGATTGAGATGGGTTCCTTGATAACATAGTTATATGTATGGGAATATACCTAAGTAAATGTTATCTGTTGAGATTATTCTTTGTGGTTTAACTTTGTTGGATTTTGTGAGACCTTGAGGTTCTCGGGGTCCCTACTGAGTATTGTTATACTCACCCTTGCACGGTCTATGCCCACACCTCATTGTGATGGATGTAGACGAAGGACAATGCTGATCGAGTCATTGTGTATGAGGTATGTATGGTACTGAGAGGTGGAAGCTTGGAGTGAAGGCACAAAGAGCGAACCAATAGACATGGAGTGCTGTAGAAGACATATGTACGTACCCCTTATGTAGGAACCCGTAGGTTGACCTAGGAGCTTCTTCACCATTCAGCTGTTTGTCTTTTCAGTTGTAATTTCTTGCAATTATAGTTGTACCTTTTTATTAGGATTGTATTTCTGGCCCCTTTATACATCCAACACACTTTTTTTAATACATTAGATAGTTTTTTCTTCATTTTATACTCTAATTCTGTGTGTTTACGTTTTATAAAGGCAATACCCTCCTAGTTTTTATGGAGTTACGCCTTTGGTGCTTGTCTCCAGCCCGTGTCCTATGGAAGCCTGGCTTGGGGTAGCCACGATATGAGCCCCGGGTGATGAGTCATGACACAATAGGTCTAGCTCACTATGATCTACCTAATTCGGGTCATCTTGCAACTAAAAAACGAATTGGGGTCCACACAAGATACAAAACCTGTGCAGTAAAATATCGTTTAGGGTTGTGTATTATGAATCTCAGAAAGCACCCCAAAAATGCCAAAAGAATGTAACAATATTTAAGGCATCGCTCCTCTCATCCTAACTATAGGAAACCAAAATGAGATATAATCTACATCTCAAGACCATCCTTGGATAAACATGACTATTCGTCTCAAACTATTATGACTATCAATGATTAAGTTATATCACAATATAAAAAACCCAAGAAAACACACTACATATACTCATCTTATCCACCATCCCAATGGAGGTTCCCGCCTCATCTATAGTGATGTGTTCTATTTTGGGATATATCAATAACAACACAGTAATCAAAACACAAGAGCCCAATGTGAGGGATCCCAAAATTTATGACATGTGGACTACACAATTTTAGAAAAATTGTGGAGTCTCTAACACCCCTACACTGCTTGTAGCAGATGGAGTACAATCTCCAAAACAAACATGAAAAACATGTGTCACTCATGTATGATAGGGCCCATGACTATGTCGGTTTAGAGAGAACAAATATACAATGTGTGAACCCACTCCCCATTATGATAGGGGATTACAGCCATGAAAATCATGATCTCACACCGTTACATGGTAGGTTATCACCATTAATGAAAACATGATCCCACACCCATAGTTGCGGAGCACCACATTGAGAGACGTGGGCCTACATCCATGATAGTGGAGCCCCACATTGTAATGTGTGATCATTCACACTAACATGGTAGGGGATAATCATGTTATGGATATAGTACCAATTCCTTGGTATGGCAGGGGAGTACGAAACATACTACCAATGACATTGGAGAGCCTGTGCCCTTTCGTATTAGGAGAGAATTCCAACTACACAAATGTCATAGGGAACCCACACTGTAGTTCATCAAGGGAGAAACAACACCTTGGGAAACTACACAATGGTAATGAAAAAACAATTCACAATGTGGTGAGTCTCATCCCTCTGTATGTAGAGAGGTATGAGAAACCCATTCCATGGTGCCACAAGAGAGTACCAGACCCAACCCCTCTGTTCACAAACCATTGATCTCATATTTCAGCCCAACACTTCTTCAAAACAATATTTCTTGATTCAATACACCTTATATATTGATTTACGTAATAGTGTCCACCATCAAATTCTATGTGTCAAACACCCATGAATGGCTATTTATTTTCCAATGTTGGAAGTCAACAAAGAGGTCATATTTTACTACAATCAGTCAAACCGAGGCTCGTGGGTTCCACACCTTGATTTTGGTGGATGAACCAGAAATTATTCATGGAAAGTATACAAAAAAATCTTGTTCACAACACTGTAAATGGTGAATGAATAGGACATAAGAAGAGGAAGATACCTCAGATACATGATTCAAAAAATAATAGTAAATTTATTATTTTTATTCCAATTGGTAGTTTCATGAAATTTATACTCTAATGTGGATTTAAAATAACCATTTTAAAACCATGAAAACAATTCACATTTCGCAAAAAATTACCACACATCCATATATTCACCAAAGACCATAAATAATAATAAATGTGGATTTAAATAATTATTTGTACCAAATTATAATAATAAAAATCATGAAATTAAAAATTATTTGAAACAATTCCAATCACTTCTATCGATAAAAGTATAGATTGAATCCACTTACCTCAAGAGTATTGGAGAAAACGATATACAACACACAAATAGTCACCCAACCATGATAAATCTCCATGAACCTGATTAGATTTACTCCCCTTTCATCAAAAATACCTAAACAAACCATTTTTCAAATCCACAAACTTATATTAACACACATAAATTATAGATCGATGATATCGAAGGAAAAGTGAAAGTAGAACTAATATAATCACCATGAACAACCAAGAACAATCACATATCACGAGGAATCAACTTCTAATCCCCAAGGGAAGAATTCAGATCACCTTGGAATCGATCTGAAAACCATCCATGACTGTTGAGAGAGAAACATTCATATATTGTACAATATATGGAAAATAACAGGACATTAAAACATAAGGCTGAACTAGATCGACTTTTTTGTGATATACATTTCTTAATCGTACATAGAATAACTGCCCAATTAAGAAAATAGTGCACTAACTATGCATTAGACACTACTCTAAGGATGAACCCTTCATGGTTTCCTTACACGGTCTCAAAAACATGTTCCAACATTGTTGTTTAAACTAACTCAAAAAGACCATATAATTTTTTAATGTTATTGGTTTGTACATGGATGTCGAACTATTTGGAAAAACCATGTACTTCCCATGCACCATCCCTTTTAACTCTATCCCATTATAAACGATTTCTTACAGGTGTTGAATAGTTTTCCAAAATATTTATCTAAACATAAATTGTATAAAATCTCAAAACCACTATAAAATATGTATAAACACTCCCAAAAATCACTAATATACATTATATACAAAAAAAAAGAATCATAAAATCGATAGATATGTAAACCTATGATCTTTAAAATAAAACGTAACCAAAAAATGATTTTGATCCCAACTTTTTTAAAAATCCATTAAAAATGCTCCAATAATATCCACCAGTGTCTTAATTGATCACTTTGACTCTCCATAATATTATATATATGAATATTTGTGGATAAATATTATTTTGTTTCCAATGAAAATTATAATCCAATCACGATATTTAATGTAAACTTTTTATCACAGTCACATAAAATCGAGAGTAGAACCCCATGAAACTTGAATATCTCTATAATATAATGTTGATAATTTTCACCTGAATACATAACATCTCAAAGTGTAAGGATATGTGAATATTTAATCAGAAGATCATAAATAAACCAAATAGCGTTGTTACCTCAAGGATTTGTTAGTGATACTACTACAAAATGAATTGATATATCATCCCACTTTGACAATTGTACTAATTGTTTTTGAAGAATCCCCATGAGTAACTACATTTCATTTATAAATTATATAATGTGAACCATTTCGTGGTAATGTCACAAATATTTTTTTATTTACATTTCACATATAATAAGGTCACATGTCACTAAAAATCATGTTATCTCCATTATAATCATTGACTAGAGAACTATGATCATAACATATCAACTATCCCTTCAACTATGAGACGTAAATAACACATATTCTATTCCAAAATCTCAGAAAATAATATTTATCACTGTTAAATTGAGGCAGTTTACCATTTTAGAGAATCTATAAATTTTTTGTAACTCATGGTTGTCCTTCTTAGAATACATAATTTTTTTCAACATAAGCAAATTCATAGAATCATAAAAAAATTAATTTGCATCCACAACTACATAGAAAATATTTCATCAAATTATTAAAAAATGGAACTATTCTAAACATAAAATAAGAAACATTTCTTTATTTTTTTTACTCGAACCATCATCCACCGTATTATGAAAAAATTTATCCTACACATGATTTGGAATTAGATAATGTTTATTATTATTTAAAAATTGAGATACATAAAATATATTAATACATGATTGAAATATATATCAATCATAAAACCATATAGTATATATTAACTTATTATTAGTTGAGTATTAAATAGTGGTGATGGTTATAATTGTTCAAGGATTATGAATGTATGATTCATCTATGATAATGAATCATGAAATCATAATCATTATAAATAATCATCATCATCACTACCTCATACTGAAATATTTTTGAATTAATATATACTGTTAGTTTTTATTATCAATATATATTTCTTACTAGTCTCCATAAATGTGATGTCTCAAAATTTTTAAAGAAAAAAACTATAGTAGTTAATTATAAATCATGTGTAGGACTCATTTTATCATGATGTTTTATTTTCTGCAATACATAACATATTACCTAATAATTATTCCTTAATATGAAATCGATTCTGTCACCCAATGAAGCATTGCAGATATAGAAATCCATTCATCAATTTTAGGGCTAAAAAATGGGTCATTTATTTTTTTTAATTCATGAAAATAATGTTCAAGGTATTTTATCCAAACAAGTGAATTCATATTCATGATAACATATTTATTGGTATAAAAAATGGTTAAATTGTTTCAAAAAAAAGTAGTTAATAGATTTATAATCCCAAAATACTAAAAATATCAATATCATTTGGGGGTGAATTTATGGAATTTTTCTAATATGTTGTATTATTTATTAATAGTGAAAAATTTTAATTTTTTTTTTGAAAAATATTATTTCAAATAAACATTTAATCTAGTTAAATCGTATTTTAAAATAATTTTAATGGAAAATTATTTCAATTATACATCAATGATTCCAATTTAGGTCATTGGAATTAATTTACCATTGAAATTATATATATGATTATTTTAAACATTTGAATATTTCATTTATAAACCTACTTCACTATTATGTCGTCAAGAATAATTATAAATAAAATTTTCCCAATTATATTTATATAATTTTTTAAAATTAATTCAAAACTTTAAAAATATTGATTTAAAATTATTCATCCTGATACAACAAAATATATGTTTTAAAATTAAAAATTTCAAATGATTGAAATGATTTATATCAATTTTAAATTTTAAATTTACTCTAATGAAAATAATAGGTTTTACAGAAGTATAATTGAAAAAATTATACTATTGATACTATTTTAAGTATAAATTTAATATTTAAATTATATTTGTGAAAAACAGTTTTAAATTAAAATGAACATTTTTTAGTATTTCACAAAACATGATACTTATTTCAATAATAATAAAATCACTATAAGGTAATTTTGGTGTTAGGCATTAATTTTTTTATTATTCAATATAATAACTATAATAGTTTCAAATTTATTATTTAAAATATTTGGATTATTGAGATGTTTAAAAATTTTATTTTAGATAAATATTAGTTTTATTCCCAAGATTAAAATTTTATCTTATATTGTTTATATCAAACCTATGATATGAAATTGAAAGAATGTTATTGGTTATTGAACAATTAAATTTCATCAATATTATACACTAATATTTATTAATTTAATTTATTTTGGTAATTTTTTTGATGGTATGAAATAAATAAGTTTTACTAAAAAAACATTATTTAAATTCAATTATTTTCTATTTTCATATATAATTAATTGGTAACCAAAGAATGGGATTGATAAGAAAGTGTAAATTATATTTTCCTAATTTAACTATTATCATCCATTTCATCTATTAAAATGCTTATGTGATAAATTAAAATTTAAATAGTATTGTTTTGTCATTTATTATAGATTGATGTGGTGCATCTTGTTTGATATACATCATGTTGTTTCCTTTTTATTATCTCCTTTTCCCATTCATGTCCCTATTATCCCATAATCCTGTCCATACTATTTTAAAACATGGTATGATAAAATATTCATAGTAAGGTATGTAAAGGAATATAAATTTAATGTTTTTGTAGATCCATATTTTATTTTCATAAAAACATACATTCTTATTCAATAAAATGAATATTCATTAAAAAAACATACCTTTTATGAATATATTTATTTTAATGAAAACACTTCATAAATCGTAAAAAATTTAATTACCTAAAATTGGACATCATTTTTATTTAACTCATTAAAATTTAGTAAATGATATTGACAACAACCAACTCCAGGGAACCCAATGCATTTGAGGTTATCACAAATACACATGTCCTTTGTTTACTATGAAAACACATGTCATCTGTTTATCATGTAACAACCCATCATTACAATATCATATTACCACCCATCATCATTTTATCACATATCCACTAGTAATTATAAACAATTAAAATGATCCATAACACAAACATAAACTATGAACGAATACATTATAAAAAAGGTTTTTTGAAAAATAACACTCATTTTGAAATCTATAATTTTGAAAAAATTGTCATATACAATAGAAAAAAAATCATTAAAATTAAAAAAAATAATCATATAAGGTATGAATAAAAATATTATATTTTCATGAATGTGTAACATGTTTTACATTATATATATGAACATGATTAATGAAAATGTAACATTAAAATAGGATTTTGAAAAGAAAAACATTAAAATATCCATTAAAAATTCATTTGGAAAAAATTTATTGAGAATAAAAAATCACATTATCAAATAATTCATTACCATATAGATACATTCACATAAATAATTTTAATAACATTATCATGCAAAATAATGATATATAACATAAATAATAAAATCATTAATGACATGGTCTTTTAGTTTAAGAGTCCCTTCTAAATATTATATCATGGATATAAGAATAAATAAAAAAGGTTTAATATAAATTTCTATCATAATTTCTCATAAAACAAATATATTAAAATTATTTAATAATATTAATATTATATAAATTAATTATAAAACATAATAAAATTCTAAAAGTTTAATCTAAATAAATAAAATTTGTTTATAAAATCTATTACTTCACATTCGAATTCATTAAAATTTGTTTTAAAATCATGTATAATTGATTATATAATTTCATTGTAAAATTAAATAATAATAATAATAATCATCATCATTATGTGATGATTTTATAACATCATATGACAAATTCAGTAATAATATTTTATTATTTTCTGGAATTCAATTGTATTTAATTGCTATTTTCATTGTTGGTTCTACTTGTGTAAAACTATGAAAATTCATATAAAATAGAATTTTGAATCTATAATATTAATTAAATAGTATTAATTATATTTTATAATTATTAATGATTTAATGTATCAATTTTTATCATACATGAGGATAAATCATAAGATAAATCATTTAAGAAAAATGTTTAGTTTATTTTTTAATTTTTTACGAACATCATGAACTAGTATTATATTATTTATTATTATGTCAGTGTATTAGTTAAAACATGAAATATTATATAATATATATATTTAGAATTTATTTACCAATATCAACACTTTTATTTCCATCCATAATGGAAGTAATGGAAAAAAAATCATTATTCAAGCAGATGATAAATCGACATAATTTGGACAATATTTTTGTTTTTATTAATACAAAGAGGTGATAAAATAATTAATTATGATGTAATTTATTATATATATATAATATTTAATTATGTAGATAAGTATAGATTTATAATTCCATTATAGATATGATGGTGGGGAGAATATTGAAAAAGAAAATAAATAAAGTGAGCTACTTTATAAGAATTTCCACTTGAATATCATCTCATTAAGAGAATCTTGAAGACAATGTATATGTTATTTTCATGATAAAATTATAACTTGGATTTTTTGATATAGAGGAGTTCATGTTCGGTTAGAATTTTTAGTAGAATCATGGTTTCATGGAATAAATGTTGTGTAGTGGGTTGATATTAGTACTTGAGAAGAGGTGGGTTTCAGTAATTTAATATGTCTTATTTCATAATTAACAGAAAATACATTGATATGGAATTAATTATAAGAAATTATATTGTCAACTGATGTTTTTAGGATGGTAAGGGTAGAAAAATACTTCAAACCCCCATTAATGATCATAATTATTAGTCATTATAAGTTTTTACATTTTTAAAATAAACTCTTTTCACTATTTTTCCTATAATATGGAAAATAATATTTTATGCCTGATAAATATTTAATTCATAAAAATACAATTAACCAAAAAACATATTTTTCACTGTGTTATTGAAAATATATAATCTATTTTAACAAATTTCGTTCATAGAAAAGGAACATTATATTTCAAATTAATCCCCATATTAATAAAAAATCTAGGTTTTAAAGTGGAAGTTATGAAATGTTTTTATATTCAATTTTAATGTAAAAAACAACTAAATTACATAAATTTGATTTATTGACCTAGTATTTGATTAATAGTTATTTAAGAACATTGAAATATTGTTTTAATATATAAATAAATAATAATAAAAACAATTTTCCATTAATATTCAATACATTTCAACATTCATTGAATAATGAATCCATTCAAAATAATTCCAAAAAACCCATTTAATATTATTTATATTTTTTTTAAAAATGTTGATTACTTTTATAAAATAAATCAATAATAGTGGAAAATTTTACATTTAAGTAGATGTACAATCATTAGGGGGGAAATTGATTTTTAAAATAATATATTTGTTATGCATAAAATAGGATTTATTATAATCGGAAACCTATAAAACATATTCATTAATTTTAATATCATATTATATATTATTAAACACATACACACAAACACATATATATATCATTAATATATTTTACTAATACTGATTAATTCAATATATTATAATAAAAATAATTCATGGTATAAAAGTAAAATTCATTATAAAATCACCTCAATTAAATTATATTTATTTTTATTTACATTATAATTTTCTGGTAAAAATGAATTTATTTTACAAAAATGGGTAAAATTTATATTTACTATTTAGTTAATATCATTTATTACTTCAATTACATTGCCTATGTGATAAATATCACATCTATATAATAATAGTTTGTCATTTGTTTAATATCGATATCTTGTAACTATTTTTATAATGTTCATAGTGATTCATTTTAAAATATCAAGATGTCATATTTGCCATAAAAAAATTAATAAATATTTTCATTACAATTATAACATATTCTAAGTAACTCAGTTTTGAAATTTAAATATACATTTGTAGAAATTCCATATCAGAAAAAGGGTTTGTAAAAATTTATTTTTAAAAAGAGTGAATGAAATTTTTGATGTTTAGAGAAAATAACACACATTAGGTATCCATGATAGAAAAAAATTGACCTAGATGTGAAAAAAACACTATGGAATGATTTGAGTGATATTGATAAAGTTAATTATAAATATAAAAATCAGAAAATAATAAATCTTTGATTGGTTATAAAGCTATTCATTTCATATCTGGAAAATAAATAGAGTAATATTTTTATTTCAATAAATCTTTTATTAGGTTTTAATATTTAATTTACAACCAAATCATAGAACATAATAAAATATTCTAATATGAAATGTATAATTTTATCCACATATTTTCTCTAAATAATGATTATTCTATTTGAATTTCTTTATACATGAAACATGAGAATCAAAATCTATTGACCAAATTACATAAAAATACATATCTATATATTCCTCATCTATTTAAAAATTAAGAAAAAACAAAGTGGTTATGAAAATATAATATTATTACCGACAGATAATACACCTTATTATGAGGAAAATGTAAATTAATATTTAAAATTCTACTGTAATACCTATTTTTCATCATATATCATTCAAAAATTATTATCCTTAATATTCTTAAAATATATTCCCGAAAATGATTAAGATAAAAAATCATAAGGATTTAGTCAAATATAGTTCTAAATTACATCAACAACTCTTATTATATAAAAAAATATAATTTATTAAATAACATAACCTCTAACATATGATAACAATTTAAATATATATCTTGAATAACTATAAGTCAATAATAAAACCATATATTACAAAAATTTATATTTAAAAAATTATGTATCAAAAAAATATAATAGTATTCTATATACCTTAAATATATTGGATTTTAAAAATATATAATGTTTTTTGATGTAACATAAATCTATTAATCTCAAAATTAGTTTCAATTATAATGGAAATCTATTCGATAAAATATAAGTTCCAAAAAAACAGAACATTTATATTTTATATAGATTAAATGAAAAATTTTATAATAATACAGACATCACATATTCAAATTTTAGGTGATCCACCATTATCATACTTTAGTATTGGGTTTTTAGCTTGTAGAATTTCAATCTGTGATGGGTTTTCAAACCGTATATGGGGTTTCTTTTTCCAAAACTATGTAATTATTATATAATTATTATAATAATAAAATCATATTATGAGAGACATTATTAAAATAAAAAAAATTCCATACCTTTAATTTTGCATCCCAAAAATGAAATAACACACAATCACCTCAATATCTAAGCTCATATAGTCTAATAATATTGCCAATGCCTTTAAAATAATTTCCACAAAATGTAATGTAATTATTCCACAAATAACCTTATCATTTCATAAAATAATGTGTTATGTTCTTGATTAAATGTTAACTCCCTAGACAACATATTTAGTGGGATACAAAATTGCAAAACATTATCAAATTTTTTTAATAGGAAACTAATGTAAGAAAACTAAAAATATCAATAACACTTGTGGGTGAATTTATGCAATTTTCTACTATCATTTATTTTTTTATTAATAGTGAAAAGTATTAATTTTTTATTGATAACTATTATTTCAAATAATTTTTTAGTCTAGTTAAATCATATATTAAATAAATTTTAAAGGATAATAATTTCAATTATACATCAATGAAACCAATTTAAGTCATTGGAATTTATTTCCCATTAAAATTAGATATACAAACATTTCAATCTTTTAAACATTTTCTTTAAAAACATACTACCCTAATATGTACTCATTATTAATTTGAAAAAGAAATTTTCCGATTATTTTAATTTAATTTTATAAATTGAATTCAACATTTTGAAAATTTTGATTTGAAATTATTTTTGTAGAGACAACAAAAAAGTTTGTTTAAAAGGTGAAATATTCAAATGATTGAAATGATTTTATATCCAATTTCATTTATAAATTGATTCTGTTAAAAATAATAAGATTTAATAAATTATAATTAAACTAATTATACTATTAATCCAATTTAAAATATATTTTTACTATTGAAGTTTTGTAGGTGAAAAACTTTTTTCAATTAAAATGCACTATTTATAGTATTTCACAAATCATGAAACATCATGGAATAATAAATATTCCACCATAATGTAATACTGATATTAAGATTTAATTTTTTTTATGATTATTCAATATAAAAGCAATAATAGTTTCAAAATTAATATTTAAAATAGGAGTGTAATAAAAAAGAGTAAAAATTGTAATTTTTAATAAATATTGGTTTTAGGAGCAAAATTATACTTTTTCATATATTAAATATTTCAAACCTATTACATGAATTTGAAAAATTAATTATAGGTTATATAATGATTAAATTTTATTAATATATTTCAAAAATATGGAATAATTTAAATTAATATTGTTACTTTTTATGATATTATTAAAAATTAATTTTAAATTAAATCAAATTATTTAAATTAAATTTATTTCAATTTTAATTTCTAATTAATGGGTAACCAATGAATTGATTTGATAAAAAAGTGTAAAATAGAGTTTCAAAATTTAATTAATATAAACCATTAAATCAATTATAGTGACTAGGTTATAACTTCACATTTAAATAATAATTTTTAGCAATTTATTAAAGCTTGATTTGGTGTATCTTGTTCGATGTACAACATATTGTTTTCTATTTAAAATCATTTTTCCCATCTGCATCTCTATTATACCATCATCATATCAAAACAATTTTAAAACATGGGATGTCAATAAATTCATAATAAAGTATGTAAACGAATATAAATGTAATACTAATGAATTTCTATATTTTATTTTCATATAAACATATACTTTTTCAATAAAATGAATGATCATTTCAAAAATATAAAAAATGAATTTTGAAAAAATATTTATTTTCATCAAAACTCTATATAATGCATCCAAAATTTAATTATATTACATTGTAAATAATTTATATTTAACTCTGACAAAAAGTGTAACTCATATTGATAACCACCAACTCAAGAGTTCCCAATGCATTTGAGGTTATTACAAAACCACATATCCTCGGTTTATTACGAAACCACATGTCATCTTTTTTATCATGTAACAAAATATTATTATATTATAACATTACCACCCATAATTGTTTTATCACATATTCATAGGTAATTATAGTAAATTACTAATATCCATAACAGAAACATAAATCATTGACAAATAAATCATAAAAAAAATTCATTGTAGAAAAATTACAATTATTTTGAAAATATTATCATGTACAATAGAAAATAATTCAATTAAATTATTTATGTAATCATATAAGTTAAGAATAAATATGTAATATTTACATGAATGTGTTAAATGTTTTTAAATCTATATATAAGAACATGAGTTATGAAAAAGTAACTTTAAAAGCAGATTTTTCAATGAAATATCTTTAAAAAAGATAAAAAATTTCCTTTAGAAAAAAGATTATTGAGATTATAAAATAAAATTTTCAAATAATTCATTACAATATAGATAAATTGAAAAAAACCATTTTAATAAAATTTTCCTGGAATAGAATATATATAACAAAAATAATCAAAATATTAAAAACCATGCTTTTTAGTATAAGAGTTCCTGATAAATATTATATCATGGATTTAAGAATATAAATAAAATATGTTTAATATCTATATCGAACATAATTACTGATAATAAATAATAAATAAAAAAATTAATAAAAGTAATATCATATAAATTATTTTTATGATGTAATCCAAAAGTAAAAGTATTATCTAAAGTATTAAAATTGCCTTATGAAATCTATTACTTCGCATTCGACATCATTGAAATTTGTTCAATAAACTTGTATAATGTATTATGTAATGTTATTATATAATTAAATAATAATAGTTATTATTAAGATTCATTATTTTATTATTTTATAACACCATATAACCAATTCTGTAATAATATTTCATTATTTTCAATAATTCAGTTGTATTCATTCGTTGTTTCACATATGGTTCTACTTGCGTAAAACTATGTAAATTCATGTAAAATATAATTTAAAATATATAAAATTTAATAACTAGTAATTATTAAATTTTCTGATTATTAATCATTGAATGTATCAATTTCTTCATACAGGAGGTTGAATAATCATATAAATCATTAATGAGAAATGTTTAGTTTATTTTGATTTTTTTTCTGAACATGACAAACTACTTTTGTATTATTTAATATTACGTAAGTGTTTTAGTTAAAAACATGAAATAAGATATATATATATATATATATATATATTATTTATCCTTAATGAATCTTTTATTTCCATTTCTGATTGAAGTTAGGATAAAAGAATAAATCATTATCCATGGAGATGATAAGTAGATATAATTTTGACAATAGTTTAGTTTTTATGAATAATATGATATTATAAAATAAATTGTTATGATATAATTTTTTATAAAAAAATAAGATTATTTACATGATTATGGAGTTATCATGCCTTTATAGATATAGAGGTGAGGAGAAAATTGAAGTAGAAAATAAATAATGTAAGCTAATTTATGAAAATTACTAATTGAATATCATCTCATTATATGAACCTTGAAGATAAAGTATATGTTATTTTCATTATAAAATTATCACTAGGATTTTTGGATATAGAGGAGTTCATGTTTAGTTATAATTCTGGGTAGAGTCAAGGATTCATGGAATAAATGGTGTGGGGTGGGATGATATTTGTATTTTAGGAGAGGTGGGTACTGTCATTTAATAATATTAATTTTATAATTAAAGGAACCGACATTGATGTGGAATTAATTTCAACGCATTGTATTGTCAAATGATGTTTTTAGGCTGGTAAGGGTGATAGATGCCATAAAACCCAATTAAATTTCATAATTATTAGGTGTTGTAAGCTTGTACCTTTTTAACGTAATTCCATTTCACAATTTTTCCTATAATATGGTAAATACTTTTTTATGCATGTTAAATATTTTATTCAAAAAAATTAAATTTACCATAAAATATAATTTTCAACTTTTTATTGAAAATATAAAAACATTTTAAAGGAAATTCGTTTATATAAATATAAAATTTTGATTTAAAATTACTCCTGTAAATATAATGAAAAATTTGGTTTTTAATGTTGAAGGTATGGAATGTTTTTATATCCCATTTTAATGTGAAAATAATTATAATTAAATAAATTTTCTTTATTGACCTAAAATTTAACTAGTACTACACAAAAAATTTGATATTTAGTTTGACAATATAAATAAATAAGAATAAAAAAGATTCTCAATTAATATTCAATACTTTTTGATATTTATTAAATAATGATACCTCTCCAAAAAATTCCAAAAAATTCCAACTAATATAATTTTTAATTCATGATTTAAAAATGATGATTATTTTCTAGAAAACAAATATATAATAGTTAAAACATTTTTATTTTAATAGGTGTTCTGTTAAAATGTGGGAAAATTAAATTTTAGAATAATATAGATATTTTGCATTGAATATGATTTATTATAATATAAGGAATATCCAACATACCATATTAATTTAATAAAATATTATATATTATATGATATATATAAATATAATTAATATATTTTATAAATACATATTAATTTAATTTTTAATGATAAAATTTGTTCATGGTTTAAAAGTACGTTTCATAATTAGATCAAATCAAATAGATTCAATTTATTTTTATTTTTACTATAATTTTCATTTAACCAATGAAATTATTTTACCAAAAAAGGGTAAAATATATATTAATTATTTAATTAATATCATTCATTCCTTTAATTACAATGCCTAGGTGAGAAATATCACATTTAAATAATAAAATTTCTCAATTTGTTTTTTATCGATGCGTTATAACCTTTTCTATAATGTTTATAGTGTTTCATTTTAAAATATCACGATGTTATATTCTCGCCCAAAAATTTAATAAGTATTTTTTCACAATTTTAACATATTCCCAATAAGCAGTGTTTGAAATTTCAATATAAATTTTTTGAAATTCAATATCAGAAAAAGGGTTCGTAAAAATTCAAATTTAAATGAGTCAATGAAAATTATGAAGTTTAGAAAAGATAACACACACTATATATCCAGTAAAGTAAAAATTTACATAGATTTAAAAACATAACTCTATGGAAGGAAATATAGGGATAGAGATTACAGTCACGAGAAAGATAAAAAACACAAAAATGATGAATCTCAAATAGGTTATAAGGAAATTCCTTTCTTAACAAAAAAAGAAAAAATAACATTTTTATTTTAAAAAACATTTCCTAGGATTAAGAATTTCATTTACAACCTAATCCTCGAAACATAATGAAATATTATAACATGAAATTTATAATTTTATGCTCAAATTTTCACTAAATAACGGTTATTCTAGTTGAGATGTGGTATACATGAAACATGAGAATCAACATATATAGACTAAATAACACAAAAATGTATAATTATATATTCCTAATCTATTTAGAAATTAACCAAAAAAAATGTGGTTATGATAGTATAAGATAATTACCCAAAAATAGTATTCTTTATTATGATGAAAAAGTATATTAATATACAAAATTCAACAGTAGTACCCAATGTTCTTTATATATCATTCAAATAATAACTATCCATAATATTTCAAAAATATATTCTCAAGTATGATAAAAATAAAAAAAATAAGATGGATTTTATCACATAGCCCTCTAAATTACATCAACAAATCTTATTATATCACAAAAAATATAATTTTTTAAATCATATAACCTACAATAAATGATATCCATTTCCATAGAAATATTTAATCTTAATAAGCCAATAATGAAAACATATATTAAACCATTTCATATAAAAAAATAATGGGATACATTTCTGATTAAAAATTAACTCCTACTAAAACATTTAAACAGTATCGACTATATATAATATATATGAATTTATATTTGATACAAATTCACTATTATTTTTTTAATCACTATCAACTAAATTTGGGGTTATCAAAATATTAACATTTAAATAATAATCATAACAATATTACTATAATATAATAAAAGAAACTAGTCCATGGAAGTCTGTCTTGTGACCTAATTCCTTGGAGCTATAGAAAGGGATCACCAACAGTTTTTTTATCACAGAACCACCCATCCTCAAACATAATTCCCTAGAACCAGACCTTGATTTTCAGTTATATTTCTTGAATAAAAGATAAATCTTTGAGGAAAATAAATTTTCTAATTTGAAGTTGCATTTCATTTTTCAAAAATTCACACACTCCCAAATGAAAACATATTATATGTAATTAAATTTATAAATTTTTAAATTAAAAATTAAATTAATAAATTGAAAAGATACTGGGAAAAATGCACATTATGTATATGTTAGAAAAACATTCCATTATTTTTATTATTGAAAAATTCATAATGAATAACATTTTAGAAAAATAGACAAATTAATAACATTTAAAAAATTTATAAAAATACAAAAATGATTTGAAGGGACTTTATAATGTCATTAGATAATTTAAAACTAATTTATGAAAATAATTTTACCAAACATAGATTTGGACGTAAATAATATTGTAAATGGAAACTCTTAAAAATAATTTTTTTAAAATAAAGCCCCTAATAATTATCATATCATTGATGTTAAAATTAATCAAATGAAAAAATTATTTGTATCATCTATTAATAAACATTTAATATATTTGAAAAAGAAAATTCTCGAAAATTCATTTCACACCTACGATTAGAATGACATAATATAGAAGTATATGCTTATCTTTGTGAATGGAAATTGGGTTAGGAAATCCCATTCCTCAGATTTTAATTCATTAATAAGTGTTCAAAACTACATTATGTTGGTTTAATTAATGTAATTTACCCGTTTTTGTACAATTTTAATATTTATAATACATTATTTGATGACTTTATAACATCTTATGAACCAATTATCTATAGTATATCATTTCTTCAAGGTTTTACATGTGTCTATTTAATTGTTTGGTGATTGGTTCATCTGGGTGTAATTATGGATGTTCTTTTAAAATGTTATTAAAACATCAGAAGTAGAATTTTATTATATTATTGAGGTTATATTAGTATTAATTATACTATATATCTTTTTAATATTTAAAAATTGAATGAATAAATAGATAAAATGTGTATGATAACTATTTAGTTTATTTATTTGGGTTTTCCCAATATAATGATGTTGTTTTATATTATTCAATATTTTTTTTATTTTAGTTATATTACATGAAAGAGGTTATAATATACCTATTTAAATATGATTTAATTATAATTACTCATTTCTAGTCATCCATTAAGGCTGTAATGGAAAATTAAAATTCATTATACATAGATATCGTAATATGACATAACATGGAATATATTTTCATTTCATTTAATATGTGGATCCTATAACCATATAATATGTTATCCTGTGTGGTATTATTCCTTAACATTCATTATTTTAATGTTGAAGTATTATTAATCATTATTTTGATGAGGGATTTAACCAAAATTATATTTAAGGTCAAACAACTAGTTTTTATGATCTTTTGGAAAAATGGGAAGGAAAAAATCTATAATAATCAAAGATAATTAGACACTCAAAAATTTTAAATGTAGTCACTATTTTAGATATCATTCCAGATATACCACATATCTCTTACAAAAAAATGATCGTTATTATTTAAAAGTGATAGTTATCACCTATAAATTTAAATGGTAGGAATTAATTATATAAATTAAAATTTGAAATTATAAATTAAATTTATTTATGAAACATATTCATTGGTTACCAATTAATAAAAAATTAAATTTTGATCCATTTGAATATAAAGGTTGTTTTTTCCTTAAATCCCCAATTTTTCTCCTATCATCATTTTATTGTAATAAATTAAATACAAAACTATTTTTGAATTATATTAATTAAATTCATATGTTTTAATCTAATAAAATGTAATTAATGTCATCCAATTGATTAAGTGGGATTTAGATAAGAATAACTACAATTTTGAATATATAAAACAATATTTGTCAAAAAATTATATTTTCCATCCTTTTGATGGCATAAATATTTTAAATATAAATATTGAATATTTTAAAAAAATTATCTTACAAAATGAAATTAAAATTTTCAATAATAATATCAAAATTACAACTGGTTGATTTGTTTTCGGAAATATTTCTTTTTTATGAATATTAAAAAATAATGATTTTTAATTTATATGTGATTTTTCATCAAAATAAACTTTATATTTATGTTATATTATAATAGTTTTTAATGAATACACAGAAATATTATACAAAAATAAATACAGTCTATGTCATTTAAATCATTATTAAATTCAAATTTAATATAAAAACATTTAGAAATATTGAACATTTAACCTTTAAAACCAACATTTCATTCATTTTAGGGGGTTATTTTTAAAAAGAATTTATCAAACAATGTTTATTTAATTTAGTAATGTAGATTTAATATTTTAAATAATACACTTCAAATAAAATATTATGGAAACTTTTACTATAGGAATAGTAAATTTATTGTGGGAAAATATTATTTATCAAGGTATAAGTAAACTAGAGACTATGGTTAATTATAATATGTAAATGGTTAACATATATGATTGTATTAAATTAAATTTTTGGATAATTATTTTTTACCATACAAATACTCACTACTACAAATCTGATCTATAGCCACGGACCTATAGCTACAGTTTTATAAGTCCGTGGCTATATCTTTTATACTGCCACGGTTAATTATGTCATCTGTGGCTATATCCAGCAGCCCCATTTTTTTCCCAAACCCATCGGGCTCGTTCTCCTCCCCCTCGAGATTCCTCCTCCTCACCGCACCCTCCCCCTCCCCGACGCCTCCACACCGACGCCTCCGCCGCACCGCGCCCTCCTCGTCGCGCCCTCCTTACCGCACCGTCCTCCTCGCTGCACCCCCCTCCCCGACACCTCCTTGTCGCGCCCTCCTCCCTGACGCCTCCTCCGCGTTGCACCCTCCACGCCGCGCCCTCCTCGACGCACATTCTGCGCCGCGCCCTCCCACCTTTATGAAGGTACACACCGGTTAACATTTTGTGGATCCTTGTGTAACTTATTTTAACGAAGGTTTTTAGGGTGTAGGAGGCATGGTGGAGGTGTCCCAGGAGGAGTCTGAGAGAAGCTGGGGCTGCAACTTGTCGCTATAACACCACTATCTAGTTGGTGGCCTCCTTAGAAGAATTTTAATGGGGGAAGCCCCATAATTTTACATGGGGGAATCCCATTAAACCGTTATTCAGGATTGGAACCACTCCCACAACCAGTAGCAGCACCCCAAAGGGGATTTCCTTTTTTTCATCCACCATGGTGGATCTACTTCATCCGACATCCATTTCTTATTCTTCCTAAAGCATTAGAGAGATAGAGGTAAGACTATGAATCCTCTTACATACTTCTTTTGTATCGCTATCAAGTGAACACTGTTTGATTTTTTCTATTATTCCATATTTCCTGGGATATTGTTTGGTTTCTCAATTATTACCTTTTTAGGTGGAACCGAAGTTTGTTATTGGGAAAGTGAACTCTTATAAGGCTATGGTAGGTGATATCTAAATTTTAACCCACAGTCCTTCTAAATTTTTAAAGTGCATCAATTGTGTGGTTTCACTGGTTGCTGAGTGATGACCTTGAAATTATTTATATGTTTTTGTTATGATTTTTCATCTATTAAATACATTTTTTAAATGTGAAATAGACCTATTTTATTCGAAGGATCCAATGGGGTTTTATACTTGGAACTTCACCTTAGTTTGTCCTGTTGGAATGCCGTATCTTATAAGAATAGAAATTCAAGAATATTGGATGCCTTGTCTTGTTAATGTAAAATGGGTATGTCTTATTTAAATGGTTGAAAATGAAACCATGTTTTATATCGATGATAATGAAGTGTAATTTCACAATCATCAAAAACATTGGATTGGAATTTAATATTGTCTTGGTTCTTGAAATGAAATTTGGAATTTATAAGTTGACACTGGACTAATTTAAATAATTGGTAGAATGGTCCATGAATAGGACCCTAGATGTTGTGATTGAAAATAATAATTATTTAATTTGAAATAGTGACTACTTGGTAACCTAATGATTCTAGGTGTTTTATATGGGCTTGATGTAGTCCATGTAAATGAGTAAAGAGATAATGCGATGACTTTGCTATTAAATTATTGAATCGTAACAATGGAACTTTGTTAAATAATGAGTTGAATGTTTTGAATCAAGAAGTGATTACTTGAAAAGTAAAGAAGTAATTAAATGAATGAGTTATATGTTATTCGTTTTGTTTATTGGTGATTTTATAGGAATTCCCTTGGATAAATCCCATAGATTTCATATGGACTTGATTGGTGTGGAATGTCATGAGTGAGCCCTAGATTCCAATAGGGGACTCAAATGAATGTCATGGGTGTGATAACAACCTTTGATTCATTGAGAGTTGATGATATAGAATGACTTGAGCAAGCCATTTTATTCCACTAATATTTGTTACCATTAATGCTTTGGGGTGGGACCCCCTTAGTATTAGGTAACATCTTTACTTGTTGAATACCACAGATTCATGCCATGGATTCTTGCAGAGAGAACCCTTATTAAATGTCGTAGGACAAGCTACCTATATTAGACTTGATCTTTTGGGGTAGAATACATTGTTCATCATCCATGGATTCCAATCAAGTCACACTTATAAATGTCAAGGACAATTCCCTGTGTTTAGACCAGTAGATAGGATCAGTGAAATGACAAGGGTCACCTCTTGGATTCCCCATGACATTTTTTGGGAGGTAATTCCTGCTTGAGACACATGGATTCACTCATATTATTATTACTATGGTTTCATTGGTAGTGTACCTTGGAAAAAATTGATCCATATTGTATACCATGATTAGAGAACCACAAAAACTGGTTAAGAGAGGTTGTTCTAACATCAGGTGTCATTGTGGAGCCTGAGATTAGAGTTTTGTATGGTTCATTTATTTTGTAATAATTTAAACTGTTAATTATAGTACTCTTATATTCACCTCTATATAAACTGGTTATTTTAGAGACAATTTTGGTGGTGACCTAATAATTCGTACTCACACCTTGCTTAGGCCGCTATGGAACTTGGGTACTCAAGAAGCTACCACTATTTCATTGCATGTATAGGTTTGGACAAGTGCCCAATGTTGTTGATTTCTTGGTTACTAGGATAGGGCATGGGAGTTTGGGACTGAACCAAATCTCGAGACTGTATATGGGGTTTTCCATAGTTTTTTATTTTGTCCCTTGAGTCCTAATGTATAGGGTTTATTATTGATGTATAACTTTCCATACATGTTTAATAAAATTTATTTTTTATAGAATGGGTTAATTGGATTATTTATCAGCACTGACCTGTTGTCATTACACTATTTATTTATATGGATAGTGTATATAATTGACATTATTTTTTTTATTATCTTTCTCTAATGTGTGGGTATAATCTCCCCATTGTATCAACATAGACATGCACTACTAGTCAAAAGCCTCTAGTGTATGGGGAGGCACACCTGAGGCCATGTGGCGCACTAGCCCAGAGCACCGGTATAATGGATTCTAGGTTAGGGCATTACAAAATGGTATCAAAGATTTTTTTTTCTTTTTGGGAAAGGTAGAAAAGAGATAATATATTTTCAAGACATGGTATCAGACCTTTTCTAGGGACTGGACAACCCATATATGAGGTAAGTCCATGTTTCTAGGGATAGGATTGATGTTCATGTTGATTTCTATTACTGTTGATCTGATTTCACCTCGAGTAACATACATGGTTATAAGGTCATGATTTATGTGATTTGGAACTCATGTCTCCTGTCATCATGCATCATATAATGAATATAGGAGTCAAATGTAATTTTCATGATGTCTATGATTGATTACCTAAATTGTGACATAAGTCGGTTATTTAAAGTGTCTACAACCATTTATATTGTTTTTTCCTGTATAAGTGTTTTGTGTCATCTTACTTAACAAATCATCTAAAAGGATAAAATCATTTTATGTGATTAATTACCATGATTACTATGACGTCTCAACTAAATAAAATTCCAATACAACTAATAGGGTGTTTTCCTCTATAACTTGTAATTGACATTTCATTTTACTGATTCTCAATTATGTAAAACTTCTGGATGAATTGAATGGTTAAAAGTTAATTACATGATACCTTATATTTATTATTATGTGGAATAAACAAAATAAAATTCCATGTAAAAATTATAAAAGAATTTCCTCTTTAAATTATACATAAATTTTAGTTAACTAGTCTCTTATTATCGAAAATAATGATTAATTTAAAATTGGATAGAGAAAATTTAATAATTATATATGCATGATATAGGCCTAATGGGTATGTGGTTGAACCTATTAATGGGTGGTTGGGGCTGTGATAACACTTGAGTTATTCACTATCACTGGTGTCCTTGAGACTTGTGGTGTGTTGGGGTTTTTGGTGCTCTTGGGGCTTGTGCTTGTCCAATTCGGATGGACAAATAGACCGATAATCCAAGTTATTGACATTATGTGAGGGTATTGGTGGAAATTGATATTTTTAACACTCTCGTGGAGGAAGTGGTGTTAACAACTAGAGATGACACTATCAATTTATATACACAATATTATTGGAGGCCAAAGTTTTGCGTGAAATGCATGTTTTTTGGCCACATGCCATCTGAATGAAATAGAGACAGAGAGTGCTCCCTCTAAAATATGAAGGGGCATGAAGCTTCCCAATGTAGAAGGAAGAAAGGAATGGATCCCACATCTAATACAACTGGTAACAATGCTGCTGGCCCTTTTAATGTGGAAAAGCCAGAAAATGGAACTGTGATAGATATAATTGTTCATGGCATGGGGGAGACTTCAGATAGGACTGCCTCTCTCTCTGGTGACTTCCACCCTAAGCATAACAAGGATGTGCACTCTGAGAATCCCAAGAATGTGTAGGATTATCATAATATCCAATCTGTTTCTATCAATGATGGGAAATCTGCTTAGTTGGAGGAAAGAACGGGTATTATGGAGACTATCCTTCCGGGAGATTCTAGGAATGACGGACCTTCCTACCCTCCCTCCATTACTGAAGTCCCTGATGAAATCAAAAAGGGTGGATCCAAACCATATGGGGAACATGGAGATCATATTGTGGGATCACACACTGATGGCTCTGTGGGAGATTCGTTAGCCAAGGAGACCCAGGAACATGAGATGCCTGTCAGGGACTCAAAAGATAGGGACAATTTCATTCAATAATGCCCAGTCTCCATCAATGAGAAGGAGACAAATGTCCCCTAAAATCTTACTCATACAAATATGTAGTCAAAGGAATGTACAAAGGGATTTGTAGAGGAAACTCAGCCTATGAATAGCCCAAGGCAGATGATGGAAACTGCAGATTTGTCTGTAGCAGGTCACAAGGGGGATCATCAGCAATGCCTCATAGAGAGTTCATATAGTTCTGGTAAACCTAAAAATCATGCCTTTCAGCATGCTAGTGGTTGTGACCGGGAGGAATCCTTTTTACAGGTTCCCTCATCCATGTCAGCCATGAAGTAGATCATCACCACTCAAGTATCTTCGCCTCTGCATTCTCAAAACTGGTTCACTCCCATACGTGGAAAGCTCTGGAATGATGAATATGAGTAACCCCAACCCACTGAACAGGGTAGTGATCAACCTGAAGCAAAGGAGGACCTAAAAGAAGAGAAGAAAAAAGGCAGAAAGAAAAAGGGGAAAGGCCATGTTAGCATAGAACAAGATGAAGGACCTACAACTAGGGGAAATGCCCTAAAATGATGATGCTCTTCTACTAGAATTTTCATGGACCTGGGAATCCCATTAAGGACAAGGCCCTTCGTCATTTTATATTGGCCAATAAACAAAAAATTATTAGGATTGCAGAACCCAAAATGACATTTGAGAAATAGAAGACATTCAAATGGGGAACTCTAGGGTGCCACATTGAGATTCAGAATGCTGAGGCTCACCTTTCCAGCACCTAGAACCAATATTATGATCATAATTTCCCCTCATAGAGGAAATCCAGGCCCAGACAAAATTGGATGATCTTATGACTGTCAAATTAAGACTGAACAAAAATCAGTTGAATGTAAAATGGTTGAAATAACGGGACAAGAACTCAAATTTTTTCACAAGCTTCATAGGGAGAAGAGAATCAAGTCTAGAAACAATGTTATTAGCATCAATGGCCATCTTTATACCTCAAAAAATGATGTATCTAATGATGTGGTTTATTATTTTTGTAACCTTTATATGGATGTTTGGAAGGAAACCACTTCAATGATGGTTGGAAACATCCTCCCCTGTATTGATGATCATCAGAATTGTAACCTTGTCAAAGAACAAGACAAAGATGAAATCAAAAAGTCCCGGTTTTCCTTAAACATGAAAAGTGCTCCCAGACCAGATGGTTTTATAAATCACTTCGTCATGGCCTATTGGGATATAATACAAGAAGACCTTGTAAGTGCAGTAAGGGATTTCTTCACTCACGCTTATTTACCCTATGGAATGAACTCAAATTTTACCGTCTTGATTCCTAAAAAAGAAAATGAAGTTGAAATTAAGAACTTTAGGACTGTTTTACTTGATAATACTATCACTAAGGTCATTAATAAAATCAAGGTTTCTAGGATGGGGGAAATCATCAATGATCTTATCACTCCAAATCAATATGGGTTCATTCCTGGAAGATGTATCCAGAACTGTCTATTCACAGCCACAGAAAGTGTAAATAACATGAAGAGGAAGGCGAAGGAAGGGAACTTTGATTTGAAGATTGATATCTCTATGGATTTTGACACTCTTAAATGGAGCTTCGTGCTCAACATTCTCAAGAGATATGTTTTTTCATACACTTTTACAAGGTTAATTAATTCTATCCTCTCAACGGCAAGGCCTTCCATTTTAATTAATGGGACTCCAAGAGTGTATTTTCAGGGCACAAGAGGACTGAGGAAAGGAGATCCACTCTAATGAATTCTTTTATCACTTGCTGAAGATTATCTTAGTAGGTGTATTAATGATCTTTCTCAATTGAGATTATATAAACAAATCAATGTAGGGAGAAATGAGCCTGTCGCATCACATTTATTATATGCAGATTATATACTCTTATAAGTTCCCCCTTTATATATATTCACTCATGTAAGTATGAATATATATTGGGTCTAGGTGTGCTTATATATATATATATATATATGAAAAATGTATACGCGTGTAAGTATAAAGGGGTACATTCAAGTATAAACATATACCTAAGGCCCCCCTTGTGCATATTTGGCCATGAAAAAATGTACATAGGGGATAGGTGTCCTTACATATATGTTAAGTTGCATATGCATGCAAGCGGAAAACAGGATTATTCGAGTTGTCGTCGTCAAATGAAAACGCGCCTTGAGGTTGAGGTAGAGTCCCTCTCCTAGCCCATTTAATTCGAGAATGTTTTAAATTGCAGTTAGTTGCCTTCTAAATTTTTCATGTTTATATTAAATTGAAATTCTTGAATAAGTGTTAGTTCAGTTAAATGTTTCATTTGATAAATAAGTCCTGGTTTTGTAATTAAAACCCTCCAACGGAGGTGCGCTGTCTGCGAAAATTCGCAGTGGTATACCATTCTTAACATTATTGCATTGATATTTTCCTTATACTTTCTATCATTGTTAGACATAAAGCACACATCGTACTTGACCCTTTTTATATCCCTGTAGGGGGTTTCCCTCTTTTTATTAAAACAGTTGTTTGAACCAAGAAAATCTTTAAGTGCCGTTAGACTTTTAAAATGGGTCCCATGTTGTGTGACCATGTCACATGGCATGTGATATTTAAATCCAATCAAAATCCCAGTTCCACATCCCAGGGGTCCCATAGTACCAGTAATGTTAGATTACATGTTATGTAACCTGTGATTTACCTGATCCCATGGGGTATTCCTCTAGCTATTCCTACACATTTCTATATCTCCAAACCTCACCGAATTAGGTATATCAGGGGTCATCCAATCCTCTAATCATCACATATTAGAATTCATTTATTTAAATCTTATGAGAAAACATCCTCTCATGCCGTCCATATCTTCCTATTTGAAACTAATTGGAAGATGTTGCCCCGCGGATGTCGCTGGACTGGGCCAACACGTTGTGGTCACGCTGAGGTCATGCCGCGGTCACGCCACGGCCACGCCGTGGTCACGCCACGGTCACGTTGCGGTCATTTCGCGGTCACGCCGCGGTCACGCCGTGATTTGGCCCTACTCCAGGATGACACCCTACGACGGTTACTCCTCCAGGACGACACCCTACAGTAGTCACGCCGCGGTCATGCTGTGATTTGGCCCTACTCCAAGATGAAACCCTGCAGCAGTTACTCATCCTAGACGACACCATACGGAGGTCACGCTGTGGTCACGTCGTTGTCAAGTCGCGGTCAGGCCGCAGTCACGCCACGGTCTCACCGCAGTCACGCCGCAGTCACACCGCGGTCACGCCGAGGTCATGTCGTGATTTGACTCTTCTCTAGGACGACACCTTGTAGTGGTTACTCCTCCCGGACGACACCCTGCGGCGGTCACGCCACGGTTACGCCACGGTCACGCCGCGGTCACGCCGCGGTCACGTCGTGATTTGGCCCTGATTCAGGAAGACACTCTGCGACGGTTACTCCTCCAGGATGACACCCCGCGGCGGTCACTCCACGGTCACACCGTGGTCACGCAGTGGTCATGCTGTGATTTGGCCCTGCTTTAGGATGACACCATGTGGCAGTTACTCCTCCAGGATGAAACCCTGCGGCGGTCACGCCGCGGTCACGCCGTGGTCACGTCGCGGTCACACCGTGATTTGGCCCTGCTCTAGGACGACACCCTATGGCAGTTATTCCTCCTTAGAGAAACATTGAATGGTTAGCTCTATAATTTTTCGTATTTCTCATTCCTAAAATATATCTCCTCTCAGCGCTGCCTCTCATCCATCTTTCCACAAAACGTGCATAGAAGGTCGTACAAAGGCTCAGTTCAACTGAAAACATTGGTTTGGAATTGTCTAGCATATTTTATTGAACATGTATCACATAATATTTGTTCGGTAATTCTTATTTTTCCTCATCCTCTTCACATGTTGTCCGAACCAGATCATCCTCATCCTCTGCACATGTCGTCTGAACCGGATCAGCCTGTTGTGATAGATATTCAATGTCTGCTTTTGGATGTTTTAGATGAAATTCCTTCCATAATTCCCTCATCTCATGTAGCACTCATTGGAGGATGATGATCACTGCCAAGTTGAATTTTAATGGCTGCACACAATCTGTTTGATGCAACTCCAAATAGGTTGTTCTATTCTGAGGGCCTATTTCATGCTGGACTTCCCACATTTCCCCCACTAGTTGGAAAAGGGTGGTCTGTTTGGGCCTATGAAAACATGGCTTGTTTGTTATGGACAAAGATGCAACTGGAGACCTGGTTTCGTTGAAGAGTTTCCATGAGGGTTCTTCACTGTAGAGGACGACACCCTGCAGCGGTCACACCACATTCACGCCGTGGTCATGCCGCAGTCACGTCGTGGTCACGTCGTGATTTGGCCCTGCTCCAGGACAACACCATACAGTGGTTACTCCTCCAGGACGACACCCTGGGGCGGTCACGACGCGGTCACACCGTGGTCATGCCGTGATTTGGCCCTGCTCCAGGACGACACCCTGTGGCGGTTACTCCTCCAAGACGACACCCTGCCGCGGTCACGCCACGGTCACGCCGCGGTCACGCCGCGGTCACGCCGCGGTCACGCCGCGGTCACGCAACCATTTTTAAATCCACCTAGGCAACCCATCCACAACATGACCACCAATCAGGCATACACACCTCTAAACTTCTAAGCCACCAACCCCACATTTTCCACCAGGAATCCCACTTTAAAACCATTCCAAACCTCACCCAATTCTAACCAATTAAACGATACCCCTTAACATTTGAAGCCCTCATATAAATTATTGTTCCAACTCACTTATTTTAGACCGAGTCAGCCCTACCACTTCAGAAAAACAAGATCATCCTACTTAAAATTTAGTCCAACTTACTTTCCTTCATGCTTTCCCCCGTGATTCCACATCCTCACCTCAACCAAATTATTAACCACCTAGACACCTGGAAGCCAAAAGAGGAGAGAGAAGGTTTATAGATTATTTTTGTAATATTTTATTTCATTGGAAGAGAATTTGTTGGATGATTCCACTTGTAATGAGGTACTTAATTTCCTCAACCTCTTTCTTCCATTATATATTAGAAAGATCCTATGTAAAATAATCATTCTCCACCTTCGGGGAAGTAACTCTCAGCTACCATTCTTCTGTTCTTCTTCCTGCTGATGAATAAAATTCCCCAAGTATATTTGAAATTTTTTATTCATTTTTCTTCAATTACCACTTCTTACATACTGCTAATTTCAGCAGCCGAATTCGGTCTTTTAGCAATATCTCATGAGATCCATCCATTGTCTAGGGGGTCCAGTGGAGGGGGGGGTCTAGTGGGGGGGGGGGGGGTCTGTCCTGGGGTGTCCAGGGTCTGGGGGGGGCTATCCTGGGGGGTCTTTCCATGGGGTGTCTCGGGGTTCCAGGGGGGGTCTGTCCTTGGGTGTCCAGGGTCTGGGGGGGGGTCTGTCCTGGGGGGTCTGGGTTGGGGGGGGTAGGTTCTAGGGGTGTCCATGGTCTGGGGGGCTGTCCAGGTTCTGGGGGGGGGGGCTGTCCTGGGGTGTCCAGGGTCTGGGGGGCATGACTGGAAGGGGTGTCCAGGGTCTGGGGGGGTCTGTCCTGGGGTGGGGTTTGTTCTGGGGTGTCCACGGTCAGGGGTCAGGGGGGAAGGGGGCAGGGGGCAGGGGTGTCCATCAGGGGGAGTGTGTCCAGCAGGGGGAGGGGCTTTCTAGGCAGGGGGTGGGGTGTCTAGCATGGGGGAGGGGTGTCCAGGGGGGGTGGTCCAAGGGTGTCCAGGGGTGGTGGTCCAGGGGAGGGGTGTCCAGCAGTGTTGTCTATTGCTGGTATTCTTTTTTGGACTTCAACAGATTTTTCAAGGACTCGGCGAACGGTCCATCACCAGATTATGAAAGGACTCGGCGAATGGTTCTTCCACTACTTCCTCTTCTCCCCCAAACTATAACTCTCTCTCTCTCTCTCTCTCTGTACTGCTTTCTCTCAATACAGAAATTTACCATTGTACCTTCTTGTTTTTCTCCTCTATCAATTTTATTCCTAAAAAAATGTGTGTCCTCTGTTTCTATCAACCTTCAACACACCTTCTATACATCTTCAACTTGTATTCCGTCCACCTATTTTGAAAATAATATGTGCCAAGAAATGTATGTTCTGTGTTGTTCTCAGTGGCTATAGCATGGTTATACCAACGAATGAATATTCATTTGTGGATATATGTGCAATTTGGCCAATATTATCTCGGGCTCCTCCTACAAAACCCTCCCCGACTCACTCCCCTCCCCCGACGCACTCCCCTCCCCAGACGATCGTGCCTCACCCCTCCCCGGACGGCAGTGCCTCCCTCGACGCCAACAGACTCCCCTCCTCCCCAGACACACTCCCATCCTCTCGACGACCTCTCCTCCCCGGACGACTGCGCCTCCCCCGACGGACTCCCCTCCTCCTGACGAACTCCCCTCCTTCGGTCACCATTAATATATTTGAGGGCTAACTTGGATTCTCCCTTCATATCCATTTGGGGGAAATAAATATCATTTGATTACTGATGACCAGTAATGAGAGCCTAATAATTTGCCTCAACATCAGTGAAACCTTATAAAAATAGTAAAAAGTATGATTGGACGTCTTGTGTTGGTGTGATAAAGACAACCACCTGGCCTACTCCTCTACGATTAGAATTATTAAGCATTATTCCAGTCGATCTTTGAAAATCACCATCAAAATATGTTTTCTAATACTCTTTGACATGATCCACTAAAAGGGTAGCCTCATTTGGGAAATCAACATTCAGGGGTATTTATTCAGGGGTGGATGTGTGTCCAGTGGGGCTGTCCAGTTGGGGAATGGGGGTTGTCCAGTGGGGTGCAGGGGGCAGGGGTGTCCAGTAGGGGGAGGGGTGTCTAGTAGGGGGAGGGGATATCCAAGCAGGGGGGAGGGGTGTCCGAAAGGGGGGGAGGGCTATCCAGGGGGTGAAGGGGGTGTCCAGTTGGGCTGTCCAGTTGGGGCATGGGGTCTGCCCAGTGGGGTGTAGGGGGGGGGCATGGGGGACTAAGGGGGGCATGGGGGTGCAGGGGGGTGGGTGTTCAAGGGGGATGTCCAGGGGCTGCAAGGGGGTGCAAGGGGCTGTCCAGGAACCAAAGCCCATGCAGATTATGAATGTATCTATAGAGAAAATGCAGTGTTGTCCAGATCTGGAATTTATCATAAAACCACCCACAAATACTTCATAGGCACCAGGTATAACTATTTCACCACCTATAGATAGTGAGTACGGTGCTATAAAATCTTGTAAGTCTATTTGAAATCATAATTCCAATGTTTTGTTTAATGCAGTACTACATGAAATACAAGCAGATTTTATCTGAGGATGAGCATGTGTGACTATGATTTCACCAAGAAGTTTGTTTAGTTGATAAACAGTTTTTCTGGTAAATTTTTCCAATTTCAAATATATTTCATATTATTTCCATAAACATTTTATAGTTTATTCTATTTTATTTTCCAGACTGATTATACTTATGTTTTCCGAGATTACTCATATAAAGCTACTTCTGAATTTTGTTTCATGTGTTTCCCAAGTCCTACAAAGAACCTATAGTATGGGCTTGTCCTACTAAGAACCTATAGTATGGGGCCAGTGTCCAGTGTCCAGAAGGGGTAAATATGTAGGGGGAGTCCACTGTTTAGGGGGAGTCCAGTGTCCAATAGGGGTAAATATGATTTGGGCATCCCAAGAACTAGTTTCCAGGGGGGAGTCCTGTGTCCAGCAGGGGTACAAGGGGGCTAGTAGGGGTGGGGGGGAGTATGGGTCCAGTGTCCAGCAGGGTTCCAGTGTCCAGCATGGGTAAATATGTCGGGGGAGTCTAGTTTCCAGTGGGGAGGGAGGGGGTGTTGTCTATGGAGGGGGGGGGGGGTCTGTCCAGGCAGGGGGGGGGTCCAGCAGGGGGGAGGGGTGCTAAACATGGTCTGTAAATCTGATGTAGTTCAGTCTGTTCTTGTCTTATATCATGCTGCTAAACATGTCAGAATTAGTGAATTGGTACTTGCTGAACCTGAATATGGCAGTTCTAAAGATGTTGTGGTTATCAGATCAGATAAAATTGGTTATCAGATTAGGGGGCAGGGGTACTATCAGGGGACTGACAGGGGGCCTAGCAGGGGGCAGGGGGCCTAGCAGGGGGCAGGGGGGATGGCAGGGGGGATGGCAGGGGGCAGGGGGGACTGGCAGGGTGTGGCAGGGGGGGACTGGCAGGGGGGCTGGCTGGTAGGGGGGCCAGCAGGGGGTGGCAGGGGGGGAACTAGCAGGGGGCAGGGGGGGTGGCGGCAGGGGGGACTAGCATGGGGAAGGCGGGGAAGGCCGGGGGACAAGCAGGGAGGAGGGGTGTCCAGGCAGGGGGGAGGGGTGTCTAGGCAGGGGGAGTGGCTGTCCAGCAGGGGGTGGTGTCCATGCAGGGGGAGGGGCTGTCCAGCAGGGGGAGGGGCTGTCCAGAACGGGGGGGAGGGCTGTCCAGGCTGGGGGGGAGGGCTATCCAGTAGGGGGAGGGGTGTCCAGCAGGGGGGAGGGGTGTCCAGGCAGGGGGGGGGGGTGTCCAGCAGGGGGGAGGGCTGTCCAGGCAGGGGGAGGGGCTGTCCAGCAGGGGGTAGGGGGTGTGCTGGGGTAGGGGGGGTTGGTGCGGGGGGGGGGGGGGGGTCTGCAAGGCAGTTGGGAGGAGGGCAGGGGGTGGTCTACAAGAGGTGTCTAGGGGCTGTCTGGGGGGTGTCCAGGGGGTGTGCAGGGTCTGTCTAGGGTGTGTCCAAGGGGTGTCCCTGGTGTGTCCAGGGGGTGGGGTGTCCAGGGGTGTGTCCAGGGGCATGTCCAGGGGGTGCCCAGGGGTTTTTTTATGGATTTGGACACCCTATAGCCATGGTTCTAAACAGTGGATATTGGTTTATTGCCACGATTTTTAACTATGTCTATAGACATACTGCCATGGTTTTAAACCGTGGAAATATATTCTATCCGACCTTTAGTATAGCCACATTTTCGAACCGTGGCTATAGGTCTAGGCCTATAGCCATGCCAAACATAGCCACGGTTCGAGAAAACGTGGCTATTACATATAGCCACGGTTTGAGGGCCTATAGTCGAGGTTTAGAACCGTGGATATACCCTGAATTTCCAGTAGTGACTATAAATAATTAATTATAAATTTAGCTGGTTTAATGTAATTCCACCTCATTGTGGTTGGCTCTAAATTTAAAATAATTATTATTTCAATTACTTTAATGCACCAATCCTTATGTATAAATATTAACCCTCACAAACATATATTATCATCAAATCCTTGTATCTATTCATATAATATCCAAAACTACAACTCATACTCTCCCATGACCAATTTCTTCTTTGCTCACAAATGTATTAAATCCAATTCCTTCAAGGGTCTCTCAAACATGTGATATGTAGTATGTACATTTCTAAAACTATATGTCCTAATTTATTTTCATATTTTCCATTATCATCACCTCCATCATACATTAAGGAATTACAACTGAATAATATTTTTTGCAATTGAATTTTATGAATCTATATGACCATATAATAACAAATTCATTTCTACCATTCTTTGTTATAATAAATATAACTGTTTTCCAATTTATGTCGATTTACCATATATAGGAATACAAATAATTCATTCAACAATACCACCTTCATGTAATGTAATACAATATTAATTCTGTTAAAATTAAAATTAAATTAATATTATATAAACATTATATTTTTCTATTAATAATATTCAGTCAGAGTATTAAATAATCTTAAACTCGTTCATAATGTTTGTAAAAACCACTAAAATAAACCAACCATTAATCATTAACATTTCATTTAATTAAAAATATTAATATATGAAATAAAAATGTTATATGAGGCCATTTATAATTATATAAGATCATCAATACTACTCTATTACACTTATGGAATTCTAATTCCATTTTATAAAAACTTAAATAATTAAATAAAAATGAAATGACAATGAAACCACGAAAAAAACACACCTGAAACCAATAAAATAATAAAATATTATTAATTAATGGTTCATAATATTTATAAAATCATAAAATATTGAATAAAAAATCATAATAATGTTCATTAATTAGTTAATATAATTATTTTGACCATTATAGTTGTTGTTTGACCGCATATAAAGGATTTCTATCATGTGTAAATGGATTTGTTTACCCAATTATTATTTTATGGGTTAAAGAGCTATTTATTTATTAGGCCAGGCTAATCATAAGTGTGAAATGGATTTTTAAAATTAAAATTTATAATTAATTTTTTTTGGACATATAGTGGATAAATATATTCATTTAATACTATTATTTCCCACTTCAATGATATGATAATTACAACTATATTTAAAAAATATATCATTTTAATGTTACCACATAAACCATATTTTTCTTCCATGACAATGATTTTAAAAAATTCCATGATTATGTTTTTTATATTATCCAATGATTGATTTAATATATTTATTATCACTTTTACTTATCAATAACTATTTTTATGGTATTTTTTTTTGTTTTATAAAATAAAACTCTTTGTGTGTTTTCTAACAATAATCTTGGAGAGTGATTTTTAACTGGTAAATTATTTTATTTTTTCCTCACTTTAATGTCCCTATAATTTTTTGAATAATACATTAAATCATATCAATTATATTTTCAAGTTTTTTTTCATTTATGTGTATGAAACTTTGTGAAATCTAAAAAGTGATTTCCAATTGAAAAAGTTATTTACCAACGAAATGTTCATTTTATGAATGATTTATGTGTTATGCAAATGTTATGGCTCGTTAGAATTGTTTTGGAGAATGGGTGCTTCCATGAATAACTGAGTGCAGTTGAGCACATTATAGATTTTAAATTAATTGGGTAATGGGATAGAGTTTACACGATAATTTTCTCCAATTATGATAAAAGAATATTATTATGGCGATTATTCAGAATGTAAAAATGATGATTAATCCCAATCAATAATAGTGGGATAAAATTATTAATTGAGTAAAATATAAATTTTTTCCAAAATTAACATACTAATATTTTTTATTCATGATTTTTATCTTGTATGAAAATCTATTGATTATTATCTAAAGAGGTGTTTTAAAGTGAAATGATCAAGGGTTCTAAATGTTTTTATATTAAATTTCATCTTGCAATTGACAATTATTACATAAATTGTTTTTATTGATGTATAATTGTATTAAATAGAATTTTAAAAATATATAAAAAATAATTTTTTCAGTATAATTTATACTGGTGAATAATTATATTTCTATTCAAAAGCATTATATTTTAATATTCATCAAAAAATGAAATTTATTAGAAATATACCAAAAATTTCACCCGAATAAAATTTTTATATTCTACTTATATAAACAAGTTTTATTTTTTCATAAAAAATTATTAAACAATCACAATTTATATTTTAGTTATGTTATCCAAAAAAGGTGTAAAAATTCTTCCTTTTGAAATATATAAATTTCAAAACTCATAACTGAATTTATTTTTATATTTAACATATCAATAATAGTGGATGAAGTTAAAAAAAATTGATATTAAAAAATATTTACCAAATATATTTCTTTAATAATTATTTATTTAATTTATTATGAGAAAATATCATTATGGAAATTAAAATAGTTATATTATGGAAAACTAATCACTTATATTCAATTGGATTCTATTTTCATTTATTATTAATTTTTCACCAATGAATTCCTTTGTTACATATGTGTAAACTAAAAGTTCCTAATTTATTTATACCCACCATTACTTCAATTCCAGTGGTTAGGTGAAAAATATTATATTTATATATTAATTTTTTTGGTTTTTGATTTATTATGTTGAATATATTAATCATATTGTAAATTGTGATTTATTTTAAAATATCATGGTATTAAATATCATGTTGTTATATTTTCCTCATAATTTGAATTTGTGTTTGAAAAAAAAATGAGTTATAATTATAAAAATATTAGTTTTTAAATCATACATTGAAAAAAGTATAAATGAAATATCTACTTTAAAAAATTAAAGGGAAGTATAATTGTCACATATGACAACAAATACTCAGGTTACATGTATGAAATCATGTACATGGACGAGAAAACAAACTATTATGTTATGATAGAGAGTAATAGAAAATGTCCATGAGAATTTTAATAATCCCAAAACTATAAAGCTACAATTTCTTAGAAGGAAATTAAATTCATTGAATGAAAAGTAAATTGATAACATTTTTTATGATCCTTTTCAAAAAGTTAATGAATTTTTATACTATATGGTATATGAATAATGGAATATATGCCTACATGAAATGGGTAGTTTCATAAATAAAACATATTCCACCCAAACATCATCTTTTTATCAAAACATTTAGTTTTTTAAAATAATTTTTTTAAGACGAATTATTTAAGATAATCTTATATAGATTACAAAATCCAAAAAAATTTAACTATATATTAAATATGTATTTATACATTAAAAACAAAACAATAGTCTAATATAATATTATTCAATAAAAATATTGAATAATTATACAATGGAAAACAACATAAATATCCAAAATTTAAAGGTAATTCCCAATGTTCATGATTGAACATTCATAAAATAACTATCCTTTCCCAAAAACATTCATGACAAAGATTGAAACCAAAAAATTAGTAGGGTTTGATCCCATATAATTTCATGGTAAAAACTATATTTATCTTCAAATAATATAAATCTCTCTTAATGTATAATACCAAAGTTCAATTTCTTATCCTAAAAACATTATGATTTAATTTTCATTTTCATAAATAACTAGAATCAACGTATATGTATTTCTAATAGATAACTCATCTTTAATTTCTGGAATAAAATCCCATAGTATTGTGTTTATATTTTTCTATTACATTTTTTCATATATTTACAACCTTTTTATGTAAAAATTACTCATGATCCATAACATAAACATAAATCTTGATATATTTCTTTATAAAAACAATATTTGAGGAAATTTATTATTTCATTTTGAAATTATTAATTTTGAGAATATAAAGACATAAACATAAATAATATTCAACTAAAAAATATAATATAATAATATAAGTTAATCTTAAAAATTTTATATCAACATGATAGAGTGTAAAAAAATATCCTTATAAGTAAACAAAATTCCTTCTGTATTTTATTCAAAAATTCCATAGAGAACATATTTTAGAAAATTAGAAAAATAATACAATAATTGTTTTTGAAAAAAATCATTAATTATTATAAATAAATTAAAATAATCATTTTAGAATAATTTATAAACTGAAATAATATTATAAGGCATCAACATGAAACAAAAAGAGGGTTTTAAGAGTATTTTTAAATGATAATTTTTTAATAGAAATTCCTTTTTATTCTTATATCGTTGATGTAGGAATTAATAAAATTAATAAAATATCCTCATACACTATAAAAAATTTAGAATCATCTTCAATAATACATAACATATTAAAATGTCATTTTACATGTAATTGTAGCATGGAATACTAAAAAAGTATATGTTTAACCCTAAAAAGGTAAAATGAGTTATGATATCCCATGACTCACATATATTATTATATTTATGGAATTTAAACTTATTTAAAATCGATTAAATAATTTAATTAAATTAGTAAGAAACAATATTAAACTTTTTTATACCCAATTTTATGATTTTATTACAACTTGTGACCCATTAATCAATAATATTTCATTATATTCATGTTTTCGTGGGCATTTGTTTTATATTTTCATGACATATTCAATCGTGTATAATTATGAATGATCATGATAAATTGAATTACAAAAATAGAAGGGTAATAACTACTATTTATCAACTCACGAAAGTGTTGATGGTCCCATGATTCTTTTTTCTTTATTATATGTGTATGATTCATTAGATAACACTTTTTGTTAATTTTGTACATTTTTTGCATACACCACGTATTGTTTCTGTGATAAATTATTTTTATGAATATATATTTGTTACATAACATTATTTATATTAATAGTTTACCATTTAGACTATTTTTATCATAAATAATATTTTTTTTAACAATCCAAGATGGTTGTAATGTATAACAATAAAACTTTATGTAGAAAGATATTAATTAGCATATTTTTTGAAATATATTCTTTTCATTTAATAAGAGGAGGTCTTAAATGGGATAGATATAATATATTCCCTTTAATATGTAAAATTTTAGTATGTAAAGAATTATGTAATTATTTTTCAATGATAGATGATGGATATGAGGAAAAAGTAAAAGAATAAAGTAAGTTAAGAGAGCTACTTTGAAAGAATTGCCTCTTGAATATCGCATCCATAGAAGACACATGAAGATCTTTGATTTTGAATCCTTGTTATTACGTTATTTCCAAGACATAGGGATAGTCAAGGTAGAGTTTTTAAAATAACATTGAGGGATTTCAAGACCAGTTTGTCGAAATAGGATTGCAAGAGGTTGAATTTATTCATTATAAGTTTTGGGTCTAAGTGATTAAATATTGAATATTTTATAATTACTTCTTGTGAAATTTAGGTGGAAAAAAATTATATAATTATATATTTAATTAACATTTTATAGGATTTTATGGTATATTAATAACTCAACCACACATTAAAAGTTTTAATTTTAATTTAGATGATTATTTTACATTTTTATTTTCACCCATTTCGATATATTACAAATACAACTATATATAATTTTCTTTAACATTGTTTCATTTTTTGGATAAATAATAAAATAACCATACAATATAATTTCTAACCATATTAATCAATATATGGAATCTAATTAACATATTTAAATTTACATAATTGGAGAAATGGTAATACAAATTAATTATATAGGCAAAACGAAAAATCGGGTATTCAAAGTGAAACTATCAAATGTTTTAAATGATTTTTATTTAAAAATTCAATATTATATTAATCAAAATGAAATAAATTGGATTTAATGATATATTTTTAAACTTATTATAATTTCAAACCACATTAAAAAAGAATTTATTTATATAAATAATCTAAACGAAATATAAATTTTCCAATAAATCTTATTATTTATCACTATTCATAAAAAAATGATACTTGTCCAAAAAAATACCAAAAAAATAAGTAAAATAATTTTTATATCTATATTTATAATATTATGATTAAATTTTGTGAATATATTTATTTACGTGAAAATATATATATATTTTAGGTATACCGTTATTAAGTTGACAATTTTCATTTTAGATGATATAGATTTTAGTCTTCAAATAAGATATACTATATTATTATACATAGAATACTTATTAGATTTATTTTAATATTATTAAATAATATATTAGACAAAAATAAAAATAAATTTTTTTAATAATATTTATTAATTTAATTTATTAAGATAAAATGGCTTTATGGGTATAAAATGGATTCTTTCTTTAAAAACATATCCATAATATTCAATTAGTATTTATTATCTATTATAATTAATTTATAACCAATGAATTCATTTTGATGACTTTTTAAGACTATATTTTCATAATATATTTTATATCATTCATTACAACTATTATAATGGTTAAATGTTAAATAACACTTAAATTAAAAATATTTAGTAATTTATTTAAACTCGATATGGTGTTTCATTAATGAAATTGTCTATAATGTTTCATTATAAAATATCAATATGTAACATTATCCCCCATTAACAAATTAATTCTTTGAAACTGTAATTTGGTCTTAGTTACAAGGGTTTTACATTCAATGTTCTATTGTTGAAATCCAAAATCTAAAAATTGGTTAAAAAATATTCATTTTTTAAAAATTGGATATTGGTAAGGATAGAACAGACAAAACATACAAGGTTTCCACATAGTAAAAATTGTATATGGAACAAAAAAACAAAGCACAAAGAATAATAGAGGCTGATTGAGATCAAGGTTATAATAATTTTAACTATCAAAAAACTATAAATCTTTGATATGTAAAAAATCTATTTGTTTCCATTAATTTATGGATATCATACTACAATTTTGTTTGAAAAATAATTTTTTCCTGGAGTTGATGAATATCATTACTACATAAAAAAGGAAATAAAAAAATATATTTATTTTAAAATCATAATTTTATCCTAATCATTTTTCGAAATGATGACTGTTGAAAGGGATTTTTTATACCTAAAGAATCAAAATATACATTTACATGTAAAAAATTAAAAAATATATTACATTAAATAACTCCTATATTTAGAAATTTAATGTTAAAATTTATAGTAAAATATAAAATAATTTCCCAAATTGAATAAACCATTATATGATAAAGAACAACATAAATATTAAAAATTAAAAATTGATATCCAACATTAAGAAAATGTCATTGAAAAACAAATATCCATAAAATTATAAAAAATAATATAAAATAAGAAAAATTTTATTATTGATGAAACAAATAATATTATAAAATGAAAATGTTTATTTATGGAAGAATTCAATTATTTTTTAGAAATATGTTTAAATAAATTTTTATTACTTTTCTTTAGTATGATCTATTATTTTGATGTAATTGTGGGTTATTAAATTTTCAGACATAGTATTAATTATATGAGATAACCTATTAGGATTAATATTTATCTTTCAATATTATTTTATTTTTCTAAAACATCAAAAAATAATTATATAGTCATAGAGAAGTTCAAATCTCCATCCTTTTGAAAACACACCCCATCCAGGAATGAAACATGTTTTGAACCAACATGTAAAGGGTGACAAGGGTGCATCATCTATCATTATCCTTGGATAAGTAATGGTTCATGGGAATGTTTTATAATTATGTGTTGTTATGTGATGAACCAAATAAGTTTGGTTACATTATAAACTAATGATTTGTGGTAATATGATAAACCAATCATGAATGGTTCTATGATAAACCATGGATGGGTGGTTATGCGGACACCTCCAATGCATTGGGTACTCCAATGATGGACGTTGAACATATTGGTCATATTATTGGAAATATTTAATAAAAAACGATCTCTCATTATATATAATTATGTTCTATATTGTTTATATTGAGTATTTAGGAAAACATATTTATTTTTTAAATGTCCGATATTTTTCTTTTTTTCTGAATAAAAAGGATTTTTTTGATACTATTTTTATATATTTTCATTGGAATAACTATTTCTTTAAATTATGTACCTTAATCACCATATTTTGTCATCACACGATTTCAAAAAACTAAATTATGATTAAAACGAGAATATATAGAATAATAATAATATGGGATATAATGTAATGATTTTACATGAAGAAAAAATTTGTTTTAAAGAAAAATGGTTTACATTGGATGTAAAATTGTCCATGGGTTTAAGAATAAACAATTAATTTATGTGATTATATTTTAATATTTATCATTATACTCTAAAACACTAAAATGAAATATTATTTGTGAATGAAAGAAATAAAATTCTGGTTTAAAATCTCTAAAATATATAATGTTTATGGACCAATACTTATAGTTGTTATAAGAGAATATTTTCAATAAATTTAGATATAAGGATTTTATTTGAGTGTAAGTTCATTATTATTTATAACCAAAATGGTTATTAATATATGGATAATTTTTTTTGGTTTATGATATTTTTTTGGGTTAGAAAAAATCAAAATCAACTAAGATATAAAATCTTTGAAGGATTAAATGGTTATAAATATTATAATGTTTTAGAATTTATCTTGAGTGTATTTTTTTTTCAGAATTATGTTTATGTTTAACTAATCTTATGTTTAATAGATTAAGGATGTTATATAATGTTTTAAGGAAAGAGACCATACACTTCCTTTATATCCCTTGAAGAAGATTTATTAATCATTATTATTACAAAAATATTATTTAAATGATTTAGAATGATTATTGAGTATTAATATTAGTTGAATAAAATTATTTGATACATCCAACCCCAATTTTTTATCAGTAAATTTATGTTTCAAGGTATAATTTTAATTTTATATCAATATTTCAACACTACAACCTCTACCGAATATTTAAATACAAGATGTGGCATGAAAAATAACGTTTTGTATGGAGGATAACATGAAAGAAGATAAATAGAATATAAATAAGATCATAAAATATTTATTTATGTTATGAGTTATTTCTTTTATTAGGTTTTGACATTATTAAATATTAGGAAATGATTCATATTTACAGGAATTAAGTAACAAAGAAAGGGATGGAAATGAAAGGTAATGAGATTATAAAGACAAATTAATAAAAAAAATGAATATATATAAGGTATTCCAAAGTTATGGTAGATTTATGGATGATGAAATTTAAAAAATGTATGAAAAATCATTTGATGAAAAGGGTACACATAGAAGAATTTATTAAGATTAAGATATATTTTACCAATATTTTTATCACATGAAAATATTATTTGAGGAATAATTAACATTTGATTTACAGGACATACTTTTAAATGTAATGATATCCATAATGATTTTATTGATAAATCATAAAAAGATATTTTATATGTTGATTGTAGTTATGAAGTGCTAAATAAAAGAGAAATGCTTAATGATTTAATACTTATATTAAATGACAGATCCTTTTATGTATTTAGTTTTCAATTTTATGATATCCTGGTAATTTAAAAACATATTGGGAATCATGGAATTTTTTATGATAGTTATATTTTAGTTTCTTTTGTATAATTTTTTTAAAATATGTTATATTGAGTCACTATATTTGAAATGTATTAAAATGATATAATTTTAAGCTATATGTAATACTAAATATTATTTTTTGAAAATGTTTATTTGAATAATATTGTCATTAATTTTTGTTGAAATAATTTTAATTATGTCGGAAATATATTTTTTGTTTCATTTTATATTCTATTTATTAAATTGTATGTAGTTACATTTTGGGATAAAAAATGAATCTTATGAGATCATATTTGAGGATTAATTTTCTTTAATGCTGAAAGTATGGTAATAAAAATTCTACATAAATTATATACATTGAGAAATGTAGAACTCGTTTAATGTGTGGACCTATCGTATCCCACATGGCTAAATTTTTTGAACCCACAATGGAAGGGAAACACGGGTGAACAACCTACCACTAGACAATGTGAAGCCATGGTTAGTTCGAAATTTCTATTTATTTAATAAATCTAATATATTATGCTATTTTTTATTGTTTTTTAAAATATATTTTTTGATTATATCTCCTTTTGATTTGTAAATGATATTCATATTAAGTGATTAATGTTATTTAAGAAGTTGTTCCCACTTTTGGTAATCATATATGATTACAAAAAATATAATACTATGATTTTTTATTTTTGGAATAGTGTATAAATTATATTTTGGGGAAATATATGATTTTATTATGTACTATTACCAATACAAGTTATTTTTACTGATGGTAACCATATATTTGAGATTATCTGATGTGATACATTATATATTTGGACTAAGACATTAATAGTGATTGATGTTATTTAGAAGTCTATTTATTCAAATACTATTAATTTTTGTTTTTATTTATTGTCACTAAAATAATTAAATAATTTTAAATAATGTTATTTGTTGAATGATATATCATGAAATTTTATATTACTGTTGAATTTGTGAGATTAATATAGATTTTCATTATACATATGTTTTGAAAAATCATCATCAAAAGTCATCATTTTTACCAAAAATTTCCATATGATTAGACATTTCAATAATTAATATTGCCCTATGTTATTTTTTCATGAAGTAATTGAATTCGTCAACTATATTAAAAATATATATTTGAATCAAAATATTTATCTGATTTATCCTTATAGTGGGAAATCTATAACCATATAACCTATCATCAATTTATCTTTTTTATTATTAACTTTAACAAGTCCATGAAATCTATCACAATCTACCACTCCTTGAATATTATATTTTATCATTCTTGTAAATTTTTTCCTACAAGGAATCATAGTATCTGTTACATCACATATCATTTTTTATTTCCTTTGTATTATATAAAAAGGAATAAATGATAACCCTTTTTTTGATGTGGGATTTCAACAAAGGGGATATGAATATATAATCCATAGTAACTAAATCCAATAGATAATATTAGGTACAAAAATTATTTAATGTGGGATAATGTGAAATACCAGGATTTTAAAATGACGCATTATAAAAAATTTCATACAAGGAATACCAAATCTAGCTTACAGAAGACTAAATATTACTATTCAAATGTGATTGTTATCACTATGTTGTCATAATAGATTAAATAAACTACATTAAAAAATTTATGAGAATATATTTTAAATATTTATTCAAAATAATATCATTTGTTACAAATTAATTATAAATTATAATAAAAAAATAATTTATAAAGGATGTTTTTTTATGAGGTTAGCATAATTTTTTTAATATAATGAAATTTTATCACAAAAAATAAATTATTCATTATTAATAAAAGTTGAAAAAGATATTTATATGGAACATATTTAATAATTTTCTTAAAATTAAGAAAATATATTTTATCGTATTATTCTAAAAATAAATCCTATTTTAAGTAAGAAAAGTTATATGGTTCTAAATGGAAATTATTTTTCTTCTTGATGGAACAAAAATTTCAATTATTCAATTAATAACTTCTATATATATATTATTTTCAAAATGAAAATCATATTATAAATCATGATATCAATATAATAATATGGTTATTTTTTATAATTTTTGGAGAGGATTAACCTTTTCATGCATAAGGATAAATATTGAATTTTAATTGGAAACTGATCTTTTATCATTTATTTATATAGTAAAATCACGTGTTAAATTTTGTTTTATAATATAATTCATATTATATATTTCAATAATTAAATATATTTCATTTTAGTATATATCATATTGAATTTGGATATAAATACAATTCAAATTCATCACTTTTAAAACCCACTTTTTCGTTATATCTACAAGAATAATATTATTTCTAATTTATAAAATTAAATTAATTAAATTTTGTTTAAATTTATTCTATATTTTGTTTAAGAATGTCAAAATTACATTCTAACTACAATTTAATTTTACTGTATAAAAATGTTATCGTGGTAAAAAAATAACTTAATGTAGTATAAGTAAAACATTGAAAATGGATAAAGGGAAAACATAATAGATTAACATACATACAAATTACATAATTTAAAGTTTGGTTGTATTATTCTTAGATCCAATCCATCCTACTAAAAATAAATTGATTACTATATTTGTCGAAATTTATCACCCCTTAATGTGGTCATATTTAATTATAAATTAATCAATATTTAATCACTTATACCAACCTATCCACATGTTTATATACAATTCCTCCGCAACCCATTATGGCCAAAATGGTATAAAGGAAAAATAACATCAAAAACCACTCATACTCACCTCCCCATATCATAGAGCATATGGTCTCAGAAAAAGGGAAGATACAATGTCTTCTAGGGTCACTCAAGGAGGTGATATTCAAAAGATACATTTCTCTAAGTTCCTATATTAGTTTATTTTATTCTACAATTTCCACCACACCTCCATTACCCATAAATTCATGATAAAAACTAATTTAAAAAAATAATAATGTCTTATCATTATAATGTAATATCACATATGAATTTCATTTATTTTATTTTCATATCAAATTATATACAACCATTATCCAAATTAGGCCTGTTTACCATCACCATGAATTATGTTTATTTTTCATTTTCAATTTCCACATACAACGTTGGTCATTAAAGTGTTATTATAGTTAAATAATATTTCAATTATAACCGACATCATCAATCCATTACTTTTCAAAAATCATATTTTTTTGTTGTTTTGTGAGGGTGTAGTAATTGATTTTAAGGGTTTAATTTTTTTTTCATGTTTTCAATCGGTGAGTATTGTCGGGGAGTGTCCTTAGTGACTCACTGTTAGTAGGTCACATTGGTGACTATCATCATGGGATCACAACATTAGGGTGCATCAATGAATCATGCTAGATATTCCTGTCATTGAATCATTGTTGGTGTCATGCGTTGATGGATCGCGTTAGTGGCTCACATCGGTAGGTGGAGTCTGGGATCCATGCATCAGTAGGTTGTGTTGATGACTTATTCATCAGTAGGTGGAGTAATTGATCGGCGTCTAAGAGTCATGTGTTTGTAGTTGGTGTCGATTAGAGGAAATGGTGAGTAAGGAATCAGTAGGTTTAATTTATGACCAATTTTGATGGGTCGTGATGGTGAGTCATGTTGGTGACTTGGATCAGTGACTCAACCTTCATAGTGTCATTTCCAAAGGTGACTCATTTTTATCATTTCCCAATTTTCATGTTTTCCTATCATATGTTTTATGTGACATAAATTGAGGTTAAAACCATGTTTTACAATTTCTGATGAAGTTTCAATGGGAATTAATTAAATCAATAATATACTAAGGAAACGATACATTGAAACATCCATGAAACATGTTCTTGGGCATAACCTGGTTTTCATGTACATTGAAACCATCTCCATTTAATTGATATAGTATCCAACCTTTTATATATTCAAGAACATATTTTTTTAGAACCCATCAATTTTCTGTAGATTCACCTTGATCTTTTCATCCCCATGGGTCCATGTGCTTGTTTATGGTCATCTGGTCTATTATTCCATTGCTTTCATCATACTGCTCATGGTCCCCGTATTTTGGCACAATGAAGAGTAACTGATCATATTTTATCCATGGTTGGGATATCTTAGGCTATATTTTAATAGGGTAGAATTTGAGGAGGTAAGATTATTTCTTTTTAAGGATGCATTTGTATACCAATCATAACTAAGTTGGTTATGAAGACGAATAGACCATTTATGATAACGGGTTTTGATACCGTAGAAATTAATGTGTGGCTATGAAGATGATAATGATGATCATCATTAGTTTTATCAGTTATCTTTCATCAATGTGGTTTATGGTACGGGTTTATCCTTCTGAAAATAATGGTCATTTGTGGTCTCTATTTTCACTCCTATATAACATCTGAATTAATAGTATAAATTTGGATGTATGCCTAATAACATATTCCCGATTATGTAAATCAATTCCCCATGATTTAACTTCTTTTTGATCACCCATGAATAATCAATGTTTGAATTAATGAATGTTTGTTTCTATATCTGAATATACATTGAGTTTTTAGTGTGGATATGTGCATGGGGTGGTACTGGTGGTGTATAGTATCTCAGTTTGAATGATTGGTTGATTTTGGAATTGATGAAAATGTTATTTAGTGGGACTATATCTACTCTATTTTATTGCTTTTGGAGTGGAGGGGATTCATATGGTTGTGTTTTGTTGAGATTTATATCAATGGTTATGATGAGTGTTTTGTGCATATGTATTAGGGTTGCCGAGTGTTGGTGTGATGTGGTGAATTGTGTAGTTTTCTAGTATTTTTGGATTTTTTTATTGAGATAAAGGATATTGTGCCATGGATTTTAAGGATGATAATGGAAATTTTTGTCTTGGGAACTATGTGGGGATGACATGTGAGTGGGGTGTTTTATAATAGTTTTCTTCATCAGTTGGGCTTGTTTGTGAGGCTAGTTGGGTATTGTGGTTATTAGTTTCATAGGTAGGTATGAAACAAAATTAAAATTCATAATAACATCAAAATTTTTTGGTGTTAAAAATATTTCTTCATTCAGCTTTGGATGTGACTATGGTGTGCCCTGATAAGTGAATTTTGATGAAGCAACAAAGGTAGTTTTGTGGGATTGTTGTTTGTTTTGGGAACCCATAGGATGTGTTGAAATTTTGTTAATTATATGTACACATATATTTTCATAATATTTATATACATAAAAATCCTAGTTTAGAACTATTCACCAAACACCCCCACTATCATGGTATGGTGGCCTTCCCAAACATCGTATTGGGAGGATGGATGGAAGGACACCTACTCTCCCATGCCCCCAATTCCATGTGGTGATATCCCAAGATTCTTCTTGATGTTATTGGTTTGAGAGACCCACGTGCATGTGTGAGTAATTTTTTTAGTATGTAGCCTAGGTTTCTTGGGGATAGTCATAGTTATAGGGCACATGACTGTGTGTGTGGTTTATGACCAAGTTTATTTAGAATATGTGGGAAATCATGATTTTTTTAAAGGTATGAGAGCTAATAATTTATGGGAATGTTGTGCGGGTTACCCTATCATCAATGTGCACTATATTACATTACATGTCCTATGTGGTTTGGTGAGACTCCCATTGGTGAGGATGCAGATGTTAGTATAACATGTTAAGTACTTTTTGTTTATATTGTTTTCCCATGAAGGAATCTGTATTCTTCCCCACATGTGAATGAGAGACTTTGTATTCTACCTACCGAGTATACTAGAATGGTCAAACTATTTATATAATTATTCATTCATGATTCCAATAAGACTATGGGTATTGTTTTGCGAATTACTATCTTGGAAATTTGGAGAACTGCTATTTTGCTACTCATCTTGGTTACTTTGGTATTTATTTTTGAGAATTCATTATAGTTGTAACACATTTACATTAAACATTTATAGAGGATGTATTTTTTATTTCATTTATATATTTATCAAAGAGTTTAATTGAGGATGATATATCTTATCTTCCTATCATAGTTACAATAAAATGGGTATTCCCTTCCATTTTGACATGATTTTATACCCTTAGTGCTTGTCACTACCCCAGGTCATACTAAAGGTAGTACTGAAGGGGTCATTATCTCTATTTCTCCTTTTCATGCTATTAAGGGATAGATTTGGAGGGAGATGTCATAAAAAAATGGTATCAGAGGATGGTTGAGAGATAGGATGATGGTTGGTGTTAGGAAAAATGAAAATTTCATGTGCTGGTAGGGGAAAATGTTTGGTGATCTTGTTTAATGACATATTCTAGAGAAGACTAATTTGTATAAGGGATTTTAGGTCCCCATGTGATCCAATGAGAGGAGTACGATTCTTTCAAATGACCATGTAAGGCTACAATGTTTGTAGGGATGAGACCAAAGGAAAGGTACATTCATCACGAAGACTTGTGCTATTGTTTGAAATCTGGAATTTCTAGGAATTTAAATAATAAAAGTTATAAAATGAATTTCAATAATCTTCCATACTACATGGGAATAGGAGTTCCTTGTTTATATTTCAATTATTGATCCTTATCTTTATCCATGGGTTGATCAAGTATTAGAGGCTCAGTAGGATGATCTGGTGGATCTACGGAGGGTTGACCTATTTGAGGAGGATGAATAGGGTTAAGAACCATTACATGCATTCCAGTGATAGACTCTGCGAACATATGAGCAATGATTTTTAGAAAAATATATAGTGAGTTGGCTTCAGATATTTTAATAAATATACTTTTGATTTAAGAGTTAATGGTTTAAATGGATCCGTGGTTGTTGAGACTGATAAGAGAATCCACACATTAGTGGTGGACGTTGTACCTATTATTGTGATGAATAGATGATGTTCTATGGGTTAATTTTGATAATTATTTCTCATAATAATTAATTTCGTTGAACATGAATGTTGATAATTCACTGGACCAACTCTCCCTCTTGTAATAGAGTATGTCACAATGGGAGTAGAGAATCATGTTCAATGATCTCTTATAATTTTTACCATATTTCTTTCCAGATTAGGAGTCTCGAGCAAGGCTCTTAGACAAGGGACTTTATGCTTCTCCATAAAATGAATTTACACCCTTCAACTTGTCAACATACCTTGAGGTCTAGAAGATGGTGAACCTAGATGAGAGAACTAGTACTGGGATGAAATGTCATGATATATGAGCTATCAGGGCTCTTCGAAGTGTAAGGCTACAATCTACAGGTCTCATGAACTATATGCTTCATGGTTTTATCCATTTGGGAGTTCACCTCATCAGTTTTGATTTCAAACTTTTGGGACAAAATACAATCTTATAGTCCTGGGGGTGAGTGTGTCTTATTTAAGAATTTCATTGGAACCTTCATAGTATATTCCCAATGACTATTTGAGTCTTGTATGGTGGATTTGTGAATGTTCAACACCCACCATTGTAGTCCTTTTTGTTCATGGCATTTCACTAGCAATGACAATAGGCTCCTTCCCCACTGAGGGGAGAGAGAGTCGGTAGTGTCCAACCTCAGGATGTTCCTCAAGGACCTTAACTCAGGAATTTTTGAGTAGGAAGTCTTCACTATACGGGAAGAGTAGATGGGCGTGGTATGTTACATTCAGCGGTGTTGGTAGTTCAAGTAGAGCCAAACATCGTTCGAGGTACGGTTTTATTATAAGGTACTCCTGTTTGTGCTATTTTTATTTAGGAAATTCTCATTCTTTTTATTTTTCCAATATATCCCATAATATTGAACTATACAAAGAGATAATGTTTCTTCCACTGATGTTGAGTACACCTGTCAGAGGTCCGACAATTTGTTTGATATGGGTTGGGGATGTAGGGTGAGGATTAGACCGTATCAGTAAAATGGAAATATTTTTCAACTATGAAGTCAATTGTAAAATGTCATCTAGTGATCCTATAGGATGTATTATTGTTTTCAAATACATGTTGAGAAGATTCTTATTTACATATGTGGATGGACAAAATGTCCCTTTCATTTGTAGGTAGATTGTTCTAAGGGTTGTCAGCTTGTGGAGCCTCTTCATTCCTTATTGTCTGCTAATTTTAGTGGAATCCATGGATGATGAGATGTTGGATGATTTTAGTGTTGATGAGGAGTTCATGTATGTTTTTCATAATAATTTTTTGACTCTACCACATCGATCTTAAATTGTGTTCGAGTTCGAAATATATCTAAGTGTTTCTCAAAATTTAATTTCTCATTATCTGATGACACCTTCTGCGTTGTGAGAGTTGAGTAATTTGATAGATGATATGAATAAATAGGACATTACCTAGCCTATTGTGACATCGTTGAGTGATCCTTTATTGTTTTTTATAAAGGAACATTGTGGTATGAGGGTCTTGATTGACTACCGTTCGTTGAATCTTGTGCATTTAAAGAACTATTACCCTATCATGTGGATTAATGATCTATATGAACAACTAATAAGATAATTTTGTTTTTTATTGATATATATATGGTTTGGGTGTCACCAGTTGATGGTGAATGAGGGTGACAACACAAAGACTGCGTTCAGGTGAAGGTATGGGTCCTTTATGTTCATTCTTAAGTTGTGTTGTTTTATAAACACATAGTCTGTGTCCATGGGTCTTGTGAACACTATATTTCTTGAGTTAGAATTCTTATATTTCATTGTATTCAACAATGAAATTTTAAATTACTAGAAGTATTAGTTGGATCATTCCAAGAATTCAGAACAGTCTTGGTGGTTCATTGATGACACTATATCAAAAAAATGTTTTTTATGTGCTAGTTTTTGACATGTGAGTTCCACATCATTGGAAACATGTTATCTCATCATGGAATAGTGGTGGACCCATTAATGGTAAAGGAATTTGTTTCTTGGAATGTTCCCAATAATTTGGAGGAGATTCACAATTTACTTGGTCTAGCAGGATATTATCAGAGATTTGAACATGATTTCCGTTGATTTTCATCTCTGTTGTTGGATTTGACCAGAAAGGACCTGGCCATTGTGTAGTGTATGCATTCTGAGAAATCTTTTTGCTACCTTATGGGGAAGATGGTGTGTGTTCTACTAATCTGGTTTCTAAAGGAAGAGGTGATGATTAAGGGGTTTTATGAAGATTCCTAACTTGGAATGGGGTGTGTATTGATTATTCAATGGAGATTAATCTCTTATGGCTCTAAGAATATACATCCCCATGAACATAACTATGCCAACCATTATCTTGATCTAGTAGTGGTCATGATTATTCTAATGTTATGTTGGAATTACCTCACACGGGAGCACAGTGGTGTCTTTATGAACCATAAGAGCTTGATGTATAACTTTTCCTAGAGTGATATTAACATACGATATTGAAGGTAGATTTAGTTTCACATGGATTTGTACTTCGAGATCTCCAATAGCATATGAAATGGTAATTTTTTTGGCCAATGCATTGAGTTCGAAGTAAAGAGAGAGGTAGACTTGGAATATGCAGATGCGTGGAAGGTGATATAAGCATTGTTCTCCTTGAACATAAATGTTGTAATGAAAGGTGGAAATGGATTTCTTTTTTAAATGAAGTTGTTTTTTATCTCGGATGTAGTTGGTGGAGGAGTCTTAGAGTAGAAACTCATAGGTAGTGTTAATTTGTGATTGTTTTCACCAGGTTGATGCACCAATGGGACGGTTAGTGTAACATCCCAAGTATATAACGAATAATGTATATTCATATCTATGTCTATTTATGAATTAGATAGTGTTTTAGAGGATTAAAATGAGAATAAATCAAATCATAAGCATGAAATACACTAATATTTTCAAAAGATTGGTTTACTGCCTTTTGATGGAAAATAATTTTTAAATAAACAATTTGACACTTTTATAAGCTCTATTTGTCAAAATAATATTATTCTTTACGATTGGGACATTTGAATTTATTTTGGATTAGTTTTTGGTATTTTTCTGACAATGTTCATTTTTTAATGAATAGTGAAAAATACTGCATTTTACATCAAATATGCTTTTTCATCTAATTTTATTATATGGTTAGATTAACTTTTTAATTGGTTTTAAAGTGTATATAGAATATATTATTACCATTTAATCTAGTGGTGGTTATTGGGATTAATTTCACTTTTGGAATTGGGCATAAAAAAGTGCCAAACTTTTCATAGACTTTGTTTCAAAAAAACCCGCTATGTGTTTTAACAACGAGAATTATTTTTAAATTAATTATTTCAATTTCTATGTTTCGAATTTTGGTAAAATTAATTCCATATTTGTAATCATAAGGTCCAAATTATTTAATTAAGTCTCTTTTTTTTTTACATTATGAATAGTAACAACAGTAATTATCTTTAATTATCATTATTTATTAATAATCGGGTAGTTAAGGATAATAAAATAATATCATAATAATACAAAATGACTCCAAAATGTGTTCTAATTCTACTTTTTGTGTCATTTAAGACCATGGGATTCCTTTTTCCAATCTTAGGGACTCCATGGAATCACTTTTGGGTGAAAGTGACATTTTATCATTTTATTTTTAAAGAAAGGAGAATATCACTAAAGAATGTATCAGCCGAGTAAAACATTTTTAGTTTTGACTGTGTAAATGATCTCCTAGTATATAAATATTAATTGGAAAGATAAAAATATTTCCAACATAATATTATTTTTTTCATAATTTTTAGAAATTAAATAAATAAATTTATTTATGACATCATGATGATGGAGCGATTATCTCATTAATGAACGATTTAAATAAAATGAAAAGATAATGTAAAATATAAGGCATAAACTTGTCAAAACCTTTTTAATTAGTATATTGAGAACCCTTATCACCTAAATCTCTAAATATTTATATTTGGTACCTTTTAAATCCGAAACTCATTTTAAAATAAAGTAACATTTCTTGGATTTCCAAGAGTTCCCCTCCTCCGTCTTATAAAAGGTCCCCGCCTCTACCTTCTAACCCACACATCTCAAGACATTGGCTTGGCCAAGATCTAATCATTTTACCTCTCCACATCCCTCTCTTTATCTTATAAGCCTTTCCTTCGGCAGAAATCTTTTCAAGAAATCCTTTTGGTTCAAACCTTGAGGAGTTACCTGATTTAAATGTAAAGTATTCTCTAATGTTCTATTTTTTTATTTTGTTTTTCAACCCCATAAACTATTTTTATTCAATTATTTTGTAACAACAACATTATCTTAAATAAACTAGGACATTGTTATAATATTTATTTGAAATAAATTTAAACACACCTACATTTAATGGTTAAAGAGCATACTGTTTCAGTGGATGGAGAATTTCTGCCTAACGAAACGATAATTGTTCAATATTCTTCTAACACCTTGAAAGGTGGCCATTAAGATGTAAATATATTTATATATGATATATAATATGTTTATTTTTTCCTTAATCTTCTGTATTTTTACATTTTGGCATACCTTTAAGTTTTCCATTATGGTTAAACGCGATATCTTCATTTTAGGATGTGCAGACTACCACCCCACAAAGTGAGTTGATTCATTAATGCCATATGTGGGACGTATAAATGATAGAGTTAATTATATTATATATGATATTATACTGATATTATAATATACATTTATATCATTATGATTCCATTCCATAAAATACAAAATAGAAATGAATGTAGCATCTATGCGTACGTACGACTTACCGTCTCCATGAACGGTGCATTTCATTTCCTAACTCTAAATGTTATGTAATATTATAAATGCATGTGTATAATGGATATATATAATATATATGATATCTACATCATGAATATAATTCTGGATATAATGGATATTTTACCATAAGAACAACATGTAATTATAAAGAGTTTATTTTTTACTCAAGTACCAATGATCGAAAAAACGACCATTATTATCATAAATAATTACATAGTGTTCATAACATTGTAATAAGTGATATAAAAGAAATAATGAAATTGAAAAAGGTTCTTACTAAAGTAGAAATTAACTCATGTTTATTATTCAGGACATAAAGAACGATCGAGTCAAGTCAGACCCGAGGTAAGGGAGTTCGTCTCATTCTCCTTTCATTGAGGCATATTTTGATTTATACAAAAATTTCTTTTATACGGTGTATAAACCCCTTTGACTTTTACGTTTATTCAATGGAATCATTTTTATAAGAATCGTTTTACTAAATGACAAAAGGAATGTTTTTTGGCGTACGTATGCGGCGAAAACATCTTCTCCGCCGTCGTGACCATTATTTGAGTTTCGGCTTCCTCTACATACCATAACTTTTTTTTAAAGAAAAATAAATACCATGTTTTAATTTTCATTTATTTCTGTATTGAAAATGTTTTTAATTATGTTTTTATTATATCAATGTGTTATTGATATCTTGGGATTAAAATGTGGAAATGTTACGTTTCCTTTATGCATGTTTTATGTGATATGATTATGTCATGGTTCTTGGGAAATTTTTATGAAGACGGGTTGTTCCGTGATAAACTAAGGGCGGGTCAGCCTGATATAGCATTCCAATTCATTGGGTAACACAAATGGGTTAAACGTTATGTTTTCTCCAAAGAGATTTAAGGAATATACTGTGATGAGTATTCCAAACGTAACCATGAGGGTTACTCTCTATGTAAGAATGTTATGAATGCCCCAAGTTACCTTTATGTCTTCTGATTTCTATGATTTATTCATGATTTGATGAGGTATTTTAAAATTCTTCTGTTTTATGTGTATTGTATGATTTCCTACATGGACAAATGTTTTCATTTTGTACATTTATATCCCTTACTATTCTTTTTATGCTAATCCAATGTTTTCTGAAATGTTTTTCACAGGTTAAGGGAAAGGTACACGATGTGATGATAGTGTCAAAGAAGTGTCAAGAAATAATCCATGTTTCATTTTAAATATGTTTCTGTTGATGTGATAAATGAGTACAATATTTTATGTAACCACTTTGTTTAAATCTGGAATGTAATTCATTTTTGATGATCTAATTCTCTAAAACTCTAAACCTAAAAAGATTCTCAACGTGTATTCTTGAAATAACTCAAGATTAACTAAAGTTTATGGCTGGGGCCTTATAGTTGGTATCAGAGGTCAGTTTAGTTTACATTTGGAGTTAAAATTCTATTAAATTATTATCCAAAAATATTTTTTTATTGTCAAATTGAAATGATATATAATTTTAAGATTTCCGTATTGCTTCAACTAAGACATGTTTTTTCAGAATGGTTTACCACATAGGAAATAGGGAAGAAGTGCTAGGGAGGCATACTGAAGGAAATGACCTTCTGAATCAGCATTATGAGATGGTTGGAATTGGAACTGAATAGTTTGTTATAGTAATGGTGTAGTTGACTCAAGAGATAAATGGTGGTGGTATCCATGAACAAGATCAGCAAGATTAAGCACAGTGGAACATGTCAGTGGTGGAACATTTCATGAGGAAACATCCCCCATCATTCAGAGGATCATCTGACCTTGTGATAACTGAAGGGTGGAATAAAGCACTGGAGAATATTTTTCATGTCATGGGGCATTCAAACAATCATAATGATAGTCTTGCAATTTACCGTTTGGAGGGTGAAGCAGATCAGTGGCAGTTAGTGGTTAAAAATATCAGGGATGCTAATGATATTTATGCTCTCGATTGGGATGAATTCAATGTTATGTTTCTTAAGAAGTATTTTACTAACGCTATTCGACATAGTATGGAATAACAATTCTCGGAATTGAAGAAAGAGGAAGACTCAGTGGTTTCGTATGAAGAAAGGTTCACTCGATTGGCATGGTATGCTCCAAATTTTATCCGAGAACGTGATAGTTAAATCAATAGTTTATACTCAAGATTAAAGCCAAAATATCTAAGGGCATTGGCTTCTCATGAGTTCAAAAGTTATGAAATGATTGTTCGATGTGCTGATAAGGTGGAAATGAGGTTTTCTGATGATCACGTGTTCTATAACAACCAACAGAAGAAGAGACCGAGGTGGAAGGAGAAAGGGAAGAATTATTCAAAAAGGTATTATGGTAAGAAAACTAAGTTTCCAGTTTTTGATAAATGTGTTAAAAGTCATGCAGGGGAAAGTCTTATAAATTATGGAAAGTTCTACCTATGTGGTAATATGGGACATATGGCTCGTGATTGCCCTGAAAAAGATTATGGTTATGGTAAGACCAAATTTGATTTACAGTTAGTGAAATGTTTTACGTGCAATGAGATGGGTCACTATGAAAATGAGTGTCCGAAAAAGAGCTCGAGTGATGGGAGGCAGTTATACTATAAGCATAAAGGGGTGGTGAAATCCTTTGCAACTACTTCAGCAGATGTTCTTCCATCCAATGAAGTAGTATCAGGTACTTTGTTTGTTATTTCAGATTATTACAGTGTGTTGTTTGATTCATGGCATACACATTCATTCATCATTGAAAACTTTTCTAGTAAAATGTGAATACCATCTCAAGAAATGACTCCTGAAGTTATGGTAAAAGCAACTGGGGAAATGTTGAGGAAAAAAATAATAAGAATCTTCATATCCTTATCCATGGAAAGAACCTACTTGCAAACCTTATTGTTTTAGCTCTATTATATATTGATGTTATCCTGGGTATGGATTGTCTCTCTATTTACCATGCTATGATTGACTGTAGAGCTAAAGAAGTTTCTTTTCAGAAAGAATTTAGGTTTGTGTACAAGAATGAACCCTTACTGTTGATAACATATGAAGAGGATGAGACACTTGTAAAAGATGGAAATTAATGTTGCCTTGCACGTATTGTTGAAAAAAAAGGAATTAAGAATAATAATGATGTGCCAGTTGTAAATGAGTATCCTGATGTTTTCCTGATGAGTTTCCTAGAATAATAACAGATCGGGAAGTTGAATTTATTATTGACTTAGTTCCGGATGCTAGTCCAATTTCAACACCCCCTTATCGAATGGCTCAAATTGAACTTTTAGTGTTGAAGGAGAAATTTCAAGACTTATTAGACAAAGGTTTCATTCAACCTAGTACATCACCATGGGGTGATCCTGTTTTATTTGTTAAAAAGAATGTTGGTTCAATGAGACATTGCATTGATTATAGAGCCTTTAATAACATCGTTGTTAAGAACAAATATCATTTGCCTCATATCGATGTTTTGTTTGATCAGCTCCAGAATGCTCAGTATGTTTCAAAGATTGACCTGAGATCGGGGTACCATCTGTTGAAGGTAAAGCAAGCAGATATTCCGAAGACCATGTTTCGTACAAGATATGGCCATTATGAATTTGTAGTTATGACTTTTGAGATAAAAAATTCACTTGCTTTATTCATGGATCTTATGAATATAATTTTCCAGGAGTTCTTTGATAAGATTGTGGTTGTTTTCATTGATGATAATTTGGTGATTTCTAAAAGTAAAGAGGGGCATGAAAAACATTTAGGGGTTATTTTTAAATCATTACAAGAAATGAAATTGTATGGGAAATTCATAATGTGTAAGTTTTGGTTGCAAGAAATTTCTTTCTTTGGACATTTTTTTTCTAAAGATGGGATAACTGTTGATCATGCAAAAACAAAGGTTGTTGATGAATGGCCAAGACCCACAAATGTAACAGATATTCATATATTTCTTTGGTTTGGCAGGATATTACTAAAGGTTTGTTAGAAATTTTTCCCAATTATCTAGTCTAATGACTAAGCTAACTCGAAAGGGTCTTATGTGTATCTGGACAAAAGAATGTGATGATTGTTCTCTATCGCGGTGACCATTATTTGAGATTCGGCTAACTCTAGAAGCCATAAATTGGTATTTAAAAGAAAAATAGATACCATATTTTACTTTTGTTTTATTTTGGAATTGACAATGGTTTTGATTATGATTTTATTATATCAATGTGTTATTGATATCTTGTGATTAAAATGTGGAAATGTTATGTTTTCTTTATGCATGTTTTATGTGATACAATTATGTTATGGATCTTGGAAATTTTTTATGAAGACGGGTGATTCCGTGATAAAATAAGGGCGGCTGAGCCTGATATAGCTCTCAAATTCATTGGGTAATGCGAAGGGGTTAAACTCTAAGGTTTCTCTGAAGAGATTTAGGTAATATACTGTGATGGGTATTCCAAACGTAACCATGAGGGTTACTCCCTATGTAAGAATGTTATAAATTCCTAAAGTTACCTTAACGTCGTATGATTTCTTAGATTTATTCATGATTTGATAAGGTATGTTAAAATGATTATGTTTTATGTGTAAAGTATGATTTAATACATGGACTAATGTTTTCATTTCGTACTTTTATGTCCCTTACTGAGCTTTTTATGCCCATACCATGTTTTTGAAATTATTTTCACAGGTCAAGGGAAAGGTACATGATGTGTTGATAATGTCAAGGAAGTGTCAAGAAATAATCCATGTTTTATTTTAAATATGTTTCTGTTGATATGGAAAATCAGTACAATCTTTTATTTAACCAATTTATTTAAATGTGGAATGTAATGCATGTTTTATTATCTAATTCTATAAAACTCTCAACCTAAAAATTTCCTCAATGTTAATCATTGAAATAACTCATTATTAAGTAATTTTTAAGGCTGGGGCCTTATAGTTAGAGGATTGTTAGAATTGGATTTTGTTCTGTAGAAGGATGGTTGTCCCAGTAGTGATACGGGATGATGTTCATTGTGTTTCTCATTGATCACCCTTATCAGTACACCCATAAATTTAAATTATCTACTATGACTAGATATATTAGTTTTGGTGGCCTTGGAAGAATGGGTGGTTTTGGAGTTTGTGGTGAAGTGCTTAGTTTTTTAGTGGGTGAAGGTTGAGAACCTTGTTCTGGGTGGTTTAATTTAGCCCCTTGATGTCCCTGAATAGATGTGGGATAACGTCTTGATGGATTTAATTCTAGGGATACCTAGTTATTAGAGAGAATGTTATGATATAATTTTATTAATGTATCATCAAATAAAATTAGTACCCTTCTAGGAAATCAATGAATTTGGTATAGTATATTCCATTCCATTGAGTTGTGTGGATGATGTGGGGGTTGACAAGGAGTTCCATGGTCCATTAACTCAGATTAGGATACGTGTATAATCTCACAAGTATTTAGATGATTTTATCATGATTTTGGAACTATTTTATGCCTTAGCACTATCATCCATCCGTAGAAAGATGGGAAAATACATCAGACCATCCAGACAATGGTGTACATGCAATGATCTTGTCTCTGTGAATTTGGTGGGTCTAGGGTGTGGCACATTTACTTGGTTGAGTTAAAATATTATAATAACTATGAATTTTCCAATCACATTGATCCATTTGATACCATTTACATAATAATTTTTCATTCACTGTTTGTTTGGATAAAATTACGAGACACTTGTTCCTATTCCCGAGGATGAAGAAACCATAATCGGGAAGGTTCATCTTGTCCATGAGAGGATCAAGGGTGAATAATACCAAAGGATGTCATATTTCAATCGTAGAATGAGGGACTTGGAGATCATAGACATGGACCTTCTGTAATTGAATGTGTCCCCTCAACATGGTTAAGAGCGGTTCGGTAGATAGAAATAGATTTATACTAGGTTCATCATACCATTCGAGGTGTTGTGGAGAGGTTGAATTTGGTCATACCAATTGGAGTTTCCACCATAGATGGAGAGTATCCTTTACATATTTCATGTATCCAAGTTTCATTGGTATCTTCATGAAGACTCCAATGATACTGACTAGGAATAGATGGATATCGATGATGAAACAATGTTAATTGAAAGACCAGTGTAGATCCAAGATCATTGGGAGAATATTTTGTGTAGTTGAACCATTCATTTGGTTAATATTTTCTGGAGGCATGGTGGCTTGGAAGAGAGTATGTGGGACTGAGAAGCGTATATGTGGGGATTGTAACAAGAGTAGATCTTAGATTTTTCTTATAATATTTTCCTTTTTAATCCTTAAACCATGTTTTATATGAGTTGAGTTTATTTAGTATTATTTAATCTGTTTTATATTAATGATATTTGAATAGGGTAAGACCTAATCCTTAATAAAGAAACATTATTTAGGATCTGAGTAAACCTGTTTGGGAAGCTTATTTCCACAAAAAGCCGATAGTTTGTTGAAATTGAGGACGGAATTTCCTAATTCAATTGTTCAAGTAGTCTTGATTTTGGTGCTTGTAAATTGTGTCTTGTAGTCAGTTAGGGTAGTAGATTTTATACAATGTGTTTTTTGGATTCTTGGGTTTTATTTAATCATATTAATAAATGTGGGTGGTTTACCCTTTAGTGGTATCTCAGAAGGTGGTTTTATGTACCCTTCTTTATTCTGTGTTGAGTGCTGAATTCCCTAGGGTGAGAATATTATGGTAAGTTTCTGATGTAATTTCATGGACCTCTCTAGTACATTCCATTATAAAATTATTTTTTATGAGGGGTTAGGGGAGGTCATGGTGACTCATTTCTTATGTTTTCTAATATTCCAGTTTTTCCATCGGTGAGTAGAGTCTGTGGGTGGTGTCGATGAATTATTTTCAATAGGTCACATCGGTGGGTGGCGTTGGTGTCTTGAATCAGTGTGTTGTGTTGTTGACTCTCAGTTAGTGTGTCTGTTAGTCAGTCATATTAGTGGATTAAACCTGTAGGCGGTGTCATAGATCATATCGTTGTTAGATTCCATCGATGAGTGGTGTCAGTGAGTCAGGAATCTATAGGTGGCATCAATGAGTGGTGTCGGTGAGTTAAGATTTGTTTCGGGAAATCAGTGGGTGTCTTCAAGGAGTCAAACATTAATAGGCGGAGTTATTTATTCATGTCTGGGGGTTGCATCGTTGACTATCATTGGAGACTCTCCCATCACTGATTCATTTCTAATGGTGAGTCAATTCTATCATTTCCCAATTTTTTCAGTCTCACCCACATATATTTTATTTGAAAAAAAATATATTTTAGTACCATAATTGATCATTTTGGATCATTTTTAATGGTTATAAATTATATATTTAAATTCATAATACTCCAAGAAGTTGAAATGACCTTGTCGCCTAATCCTGGACATGACCCTAATTTTATATACACAGAAACTGTCACCCTTCTATTGATATATGATCTGGCTGTTTCTAATTTTAATGTCATTTCCCCATTAAAGCCTTTTATTCACTCTTAGTGCACCCCAAATCCATTATTCCTTGTGGATTTTTCACTTGTGGTGTGTCCTTATGATCTACTTTTCATTAGTGTCTTCCACCAACCACATACCCCCTATAATAGAACAAAGAGCAATTATTGATTCCTTTTTCACAAAAGTTATGATCCCTTAGTCTTTCATTTAATTTTGAATCATGTAGGGTGGTATGGTATTATCTCTTTAAGGAGCCCATAAAATCCCAATATTAATTAAGGATGTTAGGAAGATGAATGGTCCTATAACGATAATTTTTTTACCATATTATAAAAGAAAGGATGTGATGATGATGATGATGGTTTGTTATATATGTTATTTTTTTCCATGTTCTGAATTTGAGGATTTGTATCCTTCTAAAAATAATGTTCATTGGTGGTCTCTATTTGGTCACAGGTATTGCTAGTGGATCAAAACTGTAATTTTGGAAATCCAACTAATCATGTATACCCTATTAAATAAATAGAAATCCCAAGAATTAACATGTTATGTGATCACCCCTATATAATGAATGTATAACTAAAGATCAAGTGCTACTAAATATGAATACAATTTGAGTGTTTGTTGTTGAATCATCTTTTGGGTGTCACTAGTTGTGTAATAGAATCTCATAATAAGAGATTAGATTATTATCGAATGGATGAACATTTTATAAAGTGGTAAAGCATTTGGGTTGTTTCATGGTTGTTGAGGAAACAGGGCCACAACTGGTTATGCTTGGGGGAGATAGATGATTATGGTTTTGATTAGTCTATGATGGACATACATCAGGGCATTAATATATGGTCGTGATGAGGTGAGTTGTGGTATTTATCTTTAAGTTTAGAGATTTTTAATTGAGATTAAGGACATAGAAAGATGAATTTTTAGAATGATAATGGAAGCAGTAATCATTGGTACTAAGTGTGGAGGAAGTGTTAATTTTGGTGTTTTACCAATGTTTTTCTTTTTTTTTCTTTGTTTTGATGCCGGTTGTGTAATTTAGTTGTTAGATAACCTATTAGTGATTGAATAACATGTAGCCACATAATATATTAGAATGGTTTGGTGTTAATATGAATTATTTTTTCAAATTTGGAAGTGATCATGAACTGTTTTGATATGTTCATTTAGAGGAAGCAGGATAGGCAGTTTTGTGGGATGGTTTACTGATTTGGGAACCCATAGGTGGAACTGAGTTCCTGGTACCTCATTATATACAAGTATTTATTTATGATATATTTATGAACCCTTCCACTTGTTTTGTGATATGTTCCTAAATCCACCATTTAAATGGGGATGGTTTCATTCCAAAACATCCCAATGAGAGGATTTATGACATACCACCAACCATTCCATGCTCCGTCAGCTATGTGGTGATACCTCAATATTCATCCAACAGGTAGTGGTTTGATAGACAGAGGATTGTATGACTGGGATGTGTTGTGGTATGTAGTCCATGATTCTGTAGGTGGGATGTAGTTGTGGGTCACAGGTGTATCTGGTTTGGTTGTGATGTGGTTCTTTTGGAAGAGGTGGGAGTGCCATTATATTTGTTATTATGGTGTGAGAGAAGATAATTTGTGGAAATGTGGTTTAATGTACCCTATCATTGATTTGATCTATATTAATCTACATGAATTATTTTATTTGGTGGGAATTCCTATGTAGAAGATGGGGTGGCTAGGACATCATGTAAGGTTCTTTTTCTTTCTGTTGTTTTCAAAAAGGGGATTAGTATAATTCCCAAACTTGTGCATGAGGGGCTTTGGTTTTTACGTACTGTTTATATTTCACCCTATATATATATATAATAAATTAGGTTATTAAGAAGACTATATGGGTCATTCTGGGATTACTAGATCAAATGTTGGGATAATTGTTGTGTCACCTCTTATACTCTTCCTTATTTTTGTTATTTTCATTGTATTTATAATAGTTTTACATTGAAAATTCATGTGATATGGATTTTGGAGTTCATTTATGAATATTTATTGAATTTATTTTGAGTATGATACATCCTTTCTCTCGATATTGGTTACTATTAAATGGGTAATGCCTCTAATTTAATGATATTGTTATATCCTTAGTGTTGGTTAACAATCTAGGGCCTACTAGAGGTATGAATAGAGGGTTATTATCTGTCTTTATCCATTTATGGATATATAAGGTAATATTTGGATGGGGGAGTCATGAAAATATTAGAATTATTCATATTATAAAATATTTGATGGTTTTTATATAATAAAAACATAAAAATACTATCTACTATGAAACTTGTTCATGATGTTTGAAAAAACCGACAAAATACGGCTAACAATTATCCTTAATGATTGATATAATGAATAATTATAATGTATGAAAAATTTATAAATGGACTATAAATACTTCGTATATTTTAATTAAAACTTTTATATTACACTTCAGGTTTTTTAATTCCATTTTAAAATAACGGCCATTGTTTTATACATGTAAAACTAACAACGAATCCATGAAATGAAAACACTCAAAACCATGAAAATAATAATTATTTTTAGTGAGTGCTTCAGTAGAAGTTATAAAATAATCTCATATGTTATTTTAAATATTAATATAATAATTTCTTTAGATAATATTATTCCTTAAAGATTTACATATAAGTGTTCAAAACATTTTAATGATATTTAATGTAAAGTAAGAGATTTCTTATCCTCGTTTCCAATATGTGGGAAAAACAGATGCTACATGAAAATTTATTGTAATATTATGTGTAAATTTATTTTTCCACTTCTTATAATTAATTTACCATTGATTATTTTGAATTTATAGTGGATACACATATGCATTTCATTTGATTAGTTCACTCATCCGTAATATGATTATTATAATGGGTATTCATTTTTAATAAATTATTTTCACTATTTAAACTCTCTTTTTCTTCCATGTAAATTTTTCCTAAAATTATTTCCTTGAAAGTTTAAAATTGTCTTCAAAAAAACTTACTTCGATTTCTAATATTTTTTTAGAGAAATTGTTCTATATAAACTTTTTTGTCATTTTCTAATACAATTTCAGTGTTTTATTTTTTGAAAAGAATACATATGAAATGTTTTTACATATACATCATAATATGTTTTTCTAAAACCGTGTAATTTTTATGTTATGAATAATCATTAAATATTTCAATTTTTATGAAAATAATATGTTTCAATTTACGAGTGAACAAATATGTGAAAAATGGAAAGTGATTAAAAATTTAAAAATTTATTATCCTCAGTAAATTTTATGTTGTGGTATCATTATTTGGTATGCTAATATTATATTACATAGGAATTATTTTTTAGGATTAGTGGTTTTTTAATATTTTTAGGTTGGGTATTCATGGAATATATCTCTATGGAATTGGGTAATGGCATAGTGTTAACATGTTATGTTTCTCCTAATATATTATAAGAATAGTGTATTAGTTGTTATTCCAAATATAACAATGATACTTACTACCGTTTTATCCGAGATACATACAATAGTTTTAAGATTTGAATAGAAAATAATGTACCACATTACTAAATTATATTTTTTATAAATGATATTCTTTTAAATAAAATTGATTTTTTAAAATTGTTAAGATAACGACATTCTTAAAACTATTATTCTTTATTTGAATTAAAAGATATGAAATTTTTATGTATTTAAATAGGGATATTATTTTCTCTTATCTTATATATCATTAAAATGTATTGTGATCATCCACATATTTAATTTCTTTTTAGAGGGTAATGGATTAGTAGAGATGAAGATGAAAGAAAAAATGAAATTTTTTTATGCTGACCATCAAAAACCCCTGTTTTTTTGAAGGGATCCCAGTGTTGAAAATATTGAAATAATTTATAAGTGTCTACTTTTAAATATTCATGTTGTTATGTATGAATTATTTCATGATTATATAAAATTATAACAAAAATTGATTATGGGAAAGTAAATAATTTTTTTTTCTATTTAAAAACCATTATAATATAAATTGTTTTTTTCTGTTTCGTTATCAACGATTTTAGAGAATATTATAGATAAATTTATATGTTATGATATTATTCATGCATGAGTAAAAATTATTATATAACCATAATTGTTATCACGGTTAGATATTTACATTATATTTAAAAAATAATAACGAGTTTTAGATTACATGAATAATTCTATATATATTTTCATCCTCCCTATAAGATTTTATATTTTGATTTCGTTGATATTCTCTCACTATCATTATTATGGGTTTTTCAAAAGTGAGGGATATGGAAGCCTCCAATATAACAATGTTTGTGATGTAATTTATTCTGTAGTTATCAAGGATCATCCAAACAAAATGTGAGTAGTAACAGTAACTTTTTTTTGTTATTCTACACCAGATATCCAAGAATTATGATTAAGAATTTGAACATTGCTATGTTTTCTAATGCATAAATTATGAGAGAAATGAATCCCAATGGATGTTGAAGTTAAAACATACATAATGGGATGTTTCATTAATATAGAATATAAATTATAGGATATTTTATTATTACTATGAGAAGATGATTTATATCTTGTAAAGAAGGTGATAATGATTTAAAATGTTAAAGATAAATGATGTATTTAGTTAACTTTTGATGGGGAATGAAGATATTCCCATGTTAAATATTTAGTTTCTCAAATATTGGGTGTATGGCCATTACAACAATTTATTTCCTCTTAAAAAGGCTTGCAATTGATATAAACATCATGTTAAAGATAAATATTTAGAAATACCTAATTCTATTATAAGACATGATAAGGAAACTGAAAATGAAATGTGGAATGTATGAATAATTTATATTATAATGATTTTACATTGTTGAATCTTACAAAATTATTTATATTTTATATAGGAAATAATTATTATATAATAAGATGAAAATGGATGGTTATGGGATTATAATATCTCTAAATAATTAATATTATAATATATAATGGATTCCAGAGTTAATGTCGGTTTAAGGATTATTAATATTTTAAATGTGTTAATTGGTTATTTCGAAGAGGAAATTTAGACACATTATCTCGTGCCTATATTTATGATTGAGTCATATAAAACAAATAAAATGTATTATAGTTAATATTAATTTAAATGATAATTCTATTTTATTTTGTAGACATAGTTTTAATTATATTACTCACCAATTTGGATTCTATGATATAAAATTTTGAGTTAATTATGGGACCTTACATTTGGGGATGAAAATTGAATGGTATGAGATAACCAGTTAGGATAAAATATATAAATTTTAATTTGAGGATATGTTTTATAATTTTAGAATTTTATAAGGATTATATTAAAATCAATTTATAATATGGGCAAATCGTAGGACAGTTGAAAACCCATCACGTGTGGTAATGGCTACGAGGATAGAACCAAAAACCAAAGGGCATAAAGGATGAATTTCCTAGCACTATCCAAGATATTTTCTTAATTTCCGGGAAATTGTTTTTTATAAACATACAGATAGATAATGGTTATTATCATTCTAGGAACATAATTATATCATATTCATAATTATTGGATAAGAATATGATTTGGTGGTATATATAGTAGTGTTATTTTCATAGAATATTACTATTTTAATCCTTATAGAATTTAATAAAACATAATACAATGATATTTAATTCAACAAATAAAGGAAGCACTCTCTTTTAGAAACATATATATTTTATGATGATTCAATAAATTTATAGAAATGACATGTATTTCATAATGATTATGTTATTAGGGAATACACCCTTTGGTATGAAACTTTAAGAGTGATTGAAATTATATGAAGATAAATGAAAAATATATTTTGTAATACTATGTTATTGAATTATTCCAATTTTTGGCATTTAGTGTAATTATTAAATATTGTTAGGAAATATTTTAATAGTTGTTTGTTGAATAATATATGTTAATATAAATTTTTTATTTTAACATTTAACATAATGAAATAGTTTTTATTAATATATATGTTAATTAATTTTCAATGTTACTTATTCTACTAAGCATTTTTGTTTCGGTTATTTCCTAAATACATGAGGAATATGTAGTTATACATTTATATATGTTTTGACTGATAGTATTTGACTTGAATTTAAAAGGTATGAAGCATAATTTTAAATTTTCAGATTAATGAAATAATGAGATTGTGGTGGAAATTGATTAATGGATGAAAATAATATTTTTATGTATGTGTGTTTCCCTACATTCATAATCTAGGAATTAATGGTATTATAAAACATTAGGTAATTTATTCTTAGAGAAAAATGTTATCTAATTATTTTTCATACTAATAATTCAATGGCATATTAAGATATCAATGATTTTAGGTTTTTTGATTGATATAATTTTTATGACCATGTTTTATGTCACTCTTTGTAAATTTTTTTTATTTCTATACCCTTATCTATCTTCCTATATGGAAAACTATTATTTGTTATCTTATGTGACATAAGTAATTTTGTTGCTTTATTTCAATGTATAAGTTTCATTAGTTCTATTTTGATGTAGGATTTCCACAAGATATTTTTAAAAGTAAAAAACATTATTTTCTATCCAGATTTCAAATTGAAAAGATGAAATTCATTAAGGGGGATGTAACAACATTATATTATAATGAGAACTAATATTCTCAGTATCATACAAGATACAATACATCAATATTCAAAAATGACTAACTGTCCTAATTTAAATGTGATAATTATAACCAAGAAAATTTAATGGCAATAATAAATAAGATGAATTATATTATGAGAATATATTGTAATCATATTAAAAAAATCACATGTTACAAATTATTAATAAATTAAAATAAAAACCCATTTAATACAAATGATGTATTTTTATAAAACAACATATTTTTTTACTCATAATTGCATTTTATCATAATAAATTATGTTATTCAATATTAGTAAAATATGTAATAGGTATTAATATTTCAAATATTATATATTTTTTATTGATTAAACAAATCGTTTTCTAATATTAAAATAAAATTATATCATATTTTGACCATAAAAAGATATATATTTTTAAAAAAGACAATTTTCCACCTTTTTATAGTGGAAAAAATTTAAATCAAAATTATATCACTTTTATTAAATTATTATGAAAAAATAAATCAAATTTAATAATTTAGAATATAAATATTACCTTACGTTGAATTTTGTTTTATTTTTTATGATAAGTTATATTTCTTACTGAATGGTAAAAAATAATTAATTTTAATAGTAATATGAATTTTCATATAATTTATTTATATAGTTAAAATATATTTTCAATTTGTTTTTAGGTATAATTAGATAAATTATAAATAAAGAAAACCAATTTAGGTTATTTTAAAACAATTTCTCTTTGAAAAGTAATATAAAAACCTATCTATGTTTTGAACTATTCACTTTAAAAACATGCATTTTGATTTTCTATGTGCGGTTTTTTATAAAACTAATTTTTCCATGTATCTGATTTGAATTTAAGAATATGAATTCCATAGTTTGAATATTATTTTTTTAATTATATTGGATATAAAATATAATATTTTCATATATATTATATATAATAGAAAAAAATATACAACCATATATGAAAAATACAGACAAGGGTTATTACATAAATTTAAAATTTTAACATACCATAAAATTACATGATTTAAGGGTTGTATGAGGTATTTTTAGACCTTAAAAATAATCCATTAAATTAATTATATATTTAATTAATTGAAAATAATTTCATATCAATGTGGTCGCTTTAAATATAAAATAATCATTATTTAATTACATATAACCCACCTCTCCTCTACTATAAATACCACCCCTAACCCAAACAATTTAAAATCACGGGAATTGTACCACCCGAATATATTTAAAAATATCTCATCCATACATCAAAAATGAAAAAGTGTATATGGTCTCACTAAGATACCAAATCCATGGTTCTCAAGGTTGTTTCAAAGAGGGGATATTAAAGAGGTAATTTTCTCAAAGAAAATCTCTTAATTCATTTTCATATTTTACCTTCCACTGACCACCTTCGTCGATACATTAATGACAAATATAGAGTACTTAATACAATTTATTACTGTTTTTAATGAAATATCTCAAATCTATGTCATTTATTATCTTCTCTTATTCAAAAAAACTATATTAGTGTCCAAATTATTTCTATTTAATGTCTAAGGCAATAATTATTTTCTATTTTCCTTTAGCTACTTCATGGAAGGAAGAAAATATAATTGTTGATAAATAAGTTACAAATTGTTATTTTACAACATATATCATGTTGCATAACTAATTTTCACTCAATATATTAAAAAAAAAAGAAAAACAATTTTATGATGTTAAAAAAATATCTCAAATATAAAAAATAATGTCATTACCTTTTTATCTAATAAATCATCCTCAAATAAGAAATGAAAATTATTCATGGGACTATTAACACATCTAGATGATCATTTTAACTATTTCAATAAACTTATAAATATTTAGTTTCATTATTAATGAATATACACAATTATACCAAAATGAATTGACCATGAAACCATGATACAAGGATACCCAAAACCATTGAAATAATGAAATATAATTACTTAATTGGTCACAAAATGTTATAAAATCATCACATATGCTATTATAAATATGAATATAGTTACATAATGAGTTAAATAATATATTAAGACATATATATATATATATATCATTTAATCATTGAATTAGTGGATGCAGATCATTTTCCTATAAAATTGTGGCAAACATACCAAATATAAACTGAAATAAAAAATTACCCCTTCCACCCCCATGATTACTGAAGCAACTCTATATTACTCATTCAATATATGTCAATAATTTTGTGTAATGTTTTTTAAAATATATTTTCAGTATATTATTTCCTTGTTTTCTATTACTATATTATAAAATAATTATAGAAATAAATATTTATCATATAATTAATGTAAAAATTTCTATTTTGTACCATGATTTAAAAATTACTATCTTATAATTATTTTTTAAAAAAAATTATTTAATTTATTTGACATTTTCCAAGAAAATATATGTATGTGATATTCATATTTTCAAGCTATAACAAAATTCAAAAAAGTTATTTTTTCAAATATTTTGTCATGTATATATGTATAGGTTTTTTCCATATATATTAAGAGAATTAAATCAATCATAAATAATTTCAAAAAATATTTTATTTCATAAATTTATTAATTTAATCTACTAATTAATCAACAACAAAAAATTTCTTGATTTCCATTTAATATTTATTACAAAAGGATTTTGATTTTCTCAATATAGAAATTTTTATAATTCTAATAAGAAAAATAAAATATTTTTATTCCCTTCAAATAAAAAAATTTATTATTTTATATGTATGTTATAAATAAAAAGCTAAATCGTTTTATTTAAACCAATAAATTTAATTCCAATTATAATATATGGAAATAATTATTAACTTGTGACATTTCACACATGGGAAAGTTTAATTTTAATGGGTCTTGTTTTACATTTATTTTTTTGTATATTATTATTTAAATGATTTATATACTCAATAATTTATTAAAAATGTTCCCTTAAAGTTAATATTAAATATAATCAGTTGTTTTTATGAAATATTTATATTTATATATTTCTATAAAATACATTTGTTGAATTATGAATGATTTATTTTAAAAAATAATAACTATTTTAAACTATGAGAATCAATAAAAAGTTTTGAAAGTGGGTTTGATGGATTGAAATTGAGAAAGTACGATCATAAAATTCTATTCTCACAAAGATTTATCTAGAACATGATAATCATACTGGGGAATGATAAACAATGAGTTAACTTGTTCCTAATTCGATTTTTTTCCAATCAAGGGTATTTCTTGTGTTCATATCGTCATACATTGGATCTTAAACGTAGAAAAGAAGTCCAAAGTTGATGTAATATATTCAAAATGATTTTAAAATGATAAATTAAAATGATTTCAAAGAATTAATTTTTTTAAAATTAATTTCAAAAATATTTATTTGTCAAGTGTTTATATATATATATATATATGAAATATTATATTTTATATAAAATATTTTAATGTTATTTTTAAAATAAATTTAATTAATAGATGTTATGTGGTTTGACTATCCCTTAAAGGGATTTTTTTACCATCACTTTTTGAAAATTTCTTACATAGGTTTTGTAGAAATTATATTATCTATGACTAAACATAATGAGTTAGTACAGGTAAAGAATATTTATTGATTTTTTTCCCCTCTTACAAATTGTAACATGTTGTCTAAGTATTAAGAAACTATTTTGTAAAATTACATAGAATGTGTAAATTATAGTCTAATGATCAGGATGTCTTTAATAAGAATGTTGAAAAATATTATTAGCACTGAATCAGTAATCACAAGTTCTAGTTGGTGGAACCCGAATTAAATAACACAAATTCTAATGATTTTAAAATTCAATTATAAGACTTTTAATCAAATTGATCTTTTTTGGATTAGTGTTTTAGATAATTAATAAAAATATTAAAAAATAAAACAATAAATTACAATTGGAATATTATACTTTATATCCACATTCCTATTTAATAGAAATCATATAAAAAAATATATTCAGGTAAAATCCTTATTGTTTCCAACTTTTTCCCTTATTTGTCACTATTATTCACTAAATTAAATGAATAAAAATTAAAGCATGGGATTAAAAAAAATAAACAACTATATAAAGAAATATAAAATCTTATTCTATTGTATGATTGTAAAATATTTTCAAAAGAACATAAATTTTTTTTTAAAAATTATAATAATTAAAAAAAGATCAAAATCATAATTTCTAAAAATAATTTGATTACTATTAAAACTGATTTGAAAAATTAAAAAATATTTTAGGTAGCATCTAATATCATTTTTAAATTACTCCTGAAAACATAATAACCAATATTCAAAATCTGGAGTACCCAATGCATTTGAGGTTATCATATAACCAAACATCCTTGTATTATCACAGAACCACCTATCATTATTTTATCACTAAACCACCACAAATTGGTTTATTACCTAAGACCCCATCAATTTATTATCATGTATGCACCCATAATAATATAATATAATAATATAAAAAAATATAAATGATAAAAGATTACATATAGAAAACAGTATTTGTTAAAAATGAACACTCATATCTAAATCACACTTTATGAAAAGAAATTAACGTAAAAATAAAATTATTTTCATCAAATGTAACCATATAAATATATATGGTATTTTAAAAATTATTTAAGAAATACTATAAGGTAATATTAAATTCATTGTGTATATTTTTTTTAAAAGGACAGTTAAAAGAGTATTTTTTAAAGAAATATTATCAAATAACATATTTAAATGATTATTTTTTTTTCAAAAATTTCAGATAAATTAAAATCTTAATTTTATATTTTTTTACTTATATAGATATATTAACATAAATAATTTTAAAAAAATATAAATTTATTGAAATATATTTAAAAATAAATCATTATAAAAATATTAAACGAGGCCTTTTAGTTAACGATTACATTAAATAATATCATATTGTGTAATTGTGGATAATTTAAATAAATTGGATATTGTTATCCCATGTAAATATACATAGAACAATGTAAACAAATTTTAGGATATTAAAATTAAATTTCAAGAATATTAAATACATAAAATGGTTATGTTGAAATGTTTATGTGAATAACTGAAATAGGTTTAAGAGATTTGTTACTACATTTTTGACTTCTATAATAGGTGTGGAAAACTCATTTATAATGGTTCAAATACTTTATTTAACAATTAAAGGACTATATTGATATTTATAATACCTCAAGTGTTGTTATTTTGACAAATTATTTACCATTCCTGAATAAAATTTTATTATTTTCATGGTTTTAGCTACTTGTATTTCATGGATTCGTTGTAGGTTTTAATAATATGTACCTAAGAATATTTTTTTAAAATTGAATTAAAACCCCAGAACAATAAGTAAATAGTATTAAATAAGTTATATAAATATTAATGTTCCTATTTAATTTTTTACATCTTATGGGAAACTAATTAGTAAGATGAAAAATTAATGAAAAATGATTAGTTTATTTTGGAATACTTTATTAGCTCGCAAATTAGTTTCATCTTGGTTAATTTTTTTGTGAACATATAAGTTAAAAATTAAAATATGTTATGATATAAATTTTTCACTATTATTTATCTAGAATTAATGTTAGATTTACATACATGAATGTGTTAATGGTAAGTGACGATAAACTAACCCAATTTGGGAAATAATACATTTTATTTAATTAGGGTTAAGTGAAATGAAATGGATATGAGATATTCAGTAAAAAACATAAAAATAATATATTTAGTTGATTATGGAGTATTCATTCATTTATTGGTGATTGAGGATGGGAGAATATAGATGAATAAAATAAATTAAAAGAGTTTCTTTGATAAACATCCCCCCATAGTATCACCACATTGAGAGTCCCATTAGGAACATTAATTTGGTATATTTTTGTTAAAATTATAACTAGTACATGGGGAGAGTGACTTATTGTTTTTTTGGGAAGATTTTTAAGTTGTTTTGATGATCTTTCATTGAAATGTGATGGTGACTAACGATATTGATACTTGAGGATATGTGTGACATAGTGATTACATAATTATTAATTTAAAATTAAATACAACCATATAAATATGGAATTAATTTCAATGAATTAGAATATAAATTTTTGTTTTTATGTTTGTTATGATTCAATAAACACCTCAAACAACCATTAATTGTTTAAATATTTTGGTCTGTAAAAATATTAACTTTTTTACTCTAACAGTTGTCATTATTTAACATGTACTTATCTAATAAATTATTTACCATGATATTTTTTTAGACCTAAAAAAGGAAATTTTCTGTCAAAATTAATTTGGACATCATAAAACCAAAAATTTAATCAATTTTCTTGAATTAATTTCAAATTAATAGAAAAATGCGATTTAAAATTAATCCTAGACACATAATAAAAAACATGGGTTTTAATTTGAAATGATTGAAATGTTTTCATATATAATATAAATTTTATATTTAGTAAAAAATGATAAATTGTATTTATTATTAAAAAAATAATCTATTTATACAACAAAAATAATTTAAAATATAAATTAACTACCTATAAAAGAAGAAGAATTTTATTTTCTAATTATATTTAATATTCACTATTCATAAAGAAATAAAACTTCTTCAAAAAATAAAAATATTTACATAAAAACAATTTTGAAATTTGAATTTCATAAATGATTATTATTTTATCAAAATAAATTTATAGATGATATAATATTATTATTTAAAATAGCTTCCCATCAAATGAAAAAATATCCTTTTAGGAAATATAGATTTTTTATGCTTCAAATATAATTAATTTATTTGTCTACCCTATAAAATATTATAGAAATTTAAAAACATTTCATTGAATATATAAAATATAAATATAATAATGATCATTTAATAATAGTGAATCATTTTATTTATTATTATGAAATGTCATTACGGGCCTAAATAATGATTTAAAAAACAGCCTTAATATTAAATTGTTTTTTATTTTCCATTATAATTAATTGGAAACCAATGAATTCACATTACAATAAGCATTAAAAAATATTTTCAAAATTTATATATTATAGATAATTCCCTACATTACAATTTCACAGTGATTATAATAACTTTAAAATAATATTGTATAATCATTTGATTTTGTTTGATGTGGGTTATCTTATAAAATAATTGTCATGGTGATTTATTTTAAAACCTCAATGATGTCACATTCCCTCCAAAATTCTTTCCTCATGATTTTTACAGAGTCTTAGTAAATTGATTTTGACATTCCATATTACCTTTTTCGAAATCCTACATTGAAAAAAGGGTAACAAAGCTTTCTTTTTAAAATAATAATGAAAATTATGTTGGTCAGGTGAGATAAAAGTATCTACAAAACCATATTTAAATTAACTGTAATGAATAGAAAAATTAACCTCGAGGAATTATAGAGTTTGAAAGAGATGATGGTTGTTATATTGTTAACAATCCAAAAACCAGTAATCAGTGATTGGTTACAAGGATATTCATTATCCATAATAAAAATTAATCGAATAACATATTTGTTTCAAAAAATATTTAATTCCTAGAGGTTAGGAAATCATTTAAAACAAAAAATAATATCCGAAAAAAAATTTATTGACTTGATAATGGGAATTTCATACTCATATTTTCATCAGAAAATGAGTACTCAATATAACTTTTTTTATACCTTAATCATTAGAATTAAATCCAATAGATTATTAAATACAATACGTATGAATATCAATTTTTATTATCTTTATAAATTAATCCAAAAATATACATATGATAATAAATGAAAACCCAAAGAAAAGTATAGTCCCTTATATGATTAAAATAAAATTAATCTAAAAAATAAAATACTAATAACCAATATTAAATGTAGGACATTAATAAGAAATTAACCTTAAAATTACATAAAAATAATCTAGGCTATTATTAAAAAAAAATCAGAATGATTTGATCAGATAAGCTTCTAAATTACATCAATCAGCCATAATGTCTCGTATAAAAAATATAATCTCCAAGTTCACGTAATCACCATGATATGATATGAATTTAAATAGATAAGTGATGTCATAATAAGTCCAAAATAATGTCAAACATTACCTCAAAATATAATTTATTATTTATTACCCAAATATAATCTTCAATTATTCTATATACATTAATATTATATGATTCTAAATATGTTGAACTACTTATTAAAAAACACTATTTAAGTAATGTATAATCTATTTAATAATCCATGGAAAATATAATTGATAAAAAATATATTAAAAAAATAAATATAACATTAATATGACATATATATTAATTAAAAAATTTCCTACTAAATAGGAAATCATGTTTTCATGTGGTAGATGATACACCCTTTTCACCGTTCGGTTCTGGGATTAAAACTAGTGGCCGTTACATATGTCATAGGTTGTCACATAACATTTAGGATTTCTATTCCTAAAACTATAAAATTATTATATAATTCCTCGAAAAATAAATTCATCTTTGGAATGAAAAAAATCTTCTCATTGGTTATCTCATACATATCTATTTCAATCCAAAAATGTAATAACATATAATTACCTCAAAATCAATGTTAATATTAACGAAAATTGATCAAATGCCTTTATATTTATTTCAACCAAAATAAAATCCAATTTTATAAATATAAAATATTTTATCTAATAAAAATATGGGTCTCATGTGCCAAAAACATTTCACGTTATTAAATAATTCAATGGTATCTACTCCATCTAACATATCCAACCAAATTTATGAAATCAAAAAATCATATAGGAAAATACATAAACATTTTAGGATTGCCGTAATTATTTGATATTCCATTATACATAATTTTCATAATTAATACCAAAACATATCACTAATATAATTTTAATATTAATCCATTATCGAGGATTCTACATCTTAATATATAATTATTGAAATATACATTTGAATTATATGCTTATTATACATCCATGTAATCAATAATGGTTATCCATAAATATAAAATTATTTCCAAAAAATGAAAACTAAAATCATCCTCAATTAAAATATTAACATGATAATAATTTGTATTAAAAATTATTTATTCTCAACAAATATTTCATTGTAATACAATCATGAAAAAATTATTAATACATTTAAACATTTTATTATAATTAAATCTACCATAACGCATGAATATCTTATATATATGAATTTAAATTATTAAATTATCTTCTTAATCCCTTATCCATTACTTTCTATCTTATTCTGCTACACATATTTCATGTAAATAAGATTAATTTCTTAAATAATAATTATAAAACATCCAAAATGTGTGTTGGTAAATTGGGAAATCATTTATATATCTCTTTTACAAATGGAGTGACCAATATGGACTACCTCTAACTCCATAGCACCCAATTCAATCAATGTTATCATATAACCACTCATCATTGCTTCATAGAATTACCTATCATTGGTTTAACAAACAACCTCCCATCATTAGTTAATAAAATAACAGACCATCATTGGGTTGTCCCATATCTACACATCATTGGAATATCATTAAACCTAATTTCTTTATAATAAATTTCAATGAATCGTAAATGAAACATAACTTATGAAATATAATTTCACGAATAGACTTTTTTAGAAAAATAGCATTCCTTCTAAAATCACTCATTTTTAATAACTAGAGCATTAAATAGAAATAATATTCAATGATAGTACCCATATAAACATATAAGGATTGATTAAAAGTATTAAATATTTTTATAGGGAGAAATTCCACTCATTTAATATATAAAAACATTGGTTTTAAAAGTGATTATCAAAATAAGATTTTTAAATGAAATATCATTAAATAAAACCTTCAAATATTCATTTTCAATATAATATTTTAGTTAATTTAAAAATTAAAAATAATTACATTAAATATACATTAAATTAAATCTTTTTAAAAACATATAAATTGAAAAATATATCATTAAAAAATTAAAATGATTCAATTTTCTTAAAGAGTCCATTATAAATATCCTCCTCCAATGGCCCGAAGGATTACATTTTTTTTATCTGTTTTTGATAATACAACTTTCAAGGGGTGATGTGGAACCCTTAAAAGTCCTATATGAATATGTGTTACATGTCTCATAGGCCTTATAGGAATATAATTTTCATTGGCTTCAAACAGAACATAAAACCCATAATAACTACTTGAAACCGCTGCTCCCTAGTATCTTCATCGTGAAGTAAGATCTCCACCTTCTCATGGCTGTTATGTTAGGATTTCATGTGCATAAAAAGGATTTTCTAGAGTGAATCATCCTCACCCTATCATTATTAAAAAAATAGCTTCTTCTATGTTGAAATAACCTTTCTCATCTTCCTTCCGGAGAATGTTCTTTGATGGTTGTTTGGTTTACATCAACACTTAATGGTGGACCGAAGGCTTTATGGTGGCCATAATGTCTTAAGGTAGAACGAAGGTCATAATGACCTGAAGTCCTCAGTGGCATGAAGGCCTTAAAGGATGCGATGACCAAATAGGTGTCCCAAAGGCCCATACAGGGGAATCATATTTCATTATATTCATGGATTAATGTGTTTTTATTTCAGGGTTTCAAGGTCCACTGTACTTGTAGAAAAACAATGAATTTTAATTTAACATTGAATTAAAGCTACAGAACTCTATCTAATTGTCATTATTTATCTTATACAAGTATTAATGATCACATTATTCATTTTTATTTCATATAATAAGATGGCTCATTAACTAAATGTTTAATAATAAATATTCAGTTTAATATGAGGTGTTTTTTGAACATCGTTAACTAGTTGGATTTGATAATTGTAATATTTATATATAAGTTGTTTAAAATAAAATAGGTTATAATATTTCAATACTAATATTATTTAATCCTAAATACAATAGTATGAATATACAGGAAGGCAGTAATGGAAAAAACCATAATTCATGGAGATAGAAATCTGAAATAATTTAGATAATTGTTTCATTTTTTAATAATAGGAGATATGAAATCAAATTAATAATATATATTACATTATAAACATAAATTTTTTTAATTTACATGAATTTTTTATCATTCTATTATTGTTGAAGTATATGTTGAAAATATAGATGATCAACGTAAATTTAGGGATTTACTTTGAGAAACATTCATCTTGAATATATCCTCAGTAAAAGACACTTGTTGACAATTGATTAGCTCAATTTTTGGGAATTTAATAACTAGGTTATACGGAGATTTTTTTGGTGATGTTTGGGTATATATTTCAGTATATTCACATTTTTTGTGTTTAAATGGGCTGTTGTGGGGTGGTATTTATAGTTGTGTTGTGGTGGTATTATATTAGAAAATAATTATTACTTTATATCTATATCCATAGACATTGAGGTTTCATTAATTTCAATGAATTGTATTTTAAATTTGTTTCATAGATGAGTTTTATAGTCAATAATTTACTCATACAACCATTAGATGCTGCAGTTTTTAGGTATCTTAAAAACATACCATTAACCATTAACCCTTGTCACTATTCTTATGATAATGTTGTAAAAAGTTATTTTAGAATGGTAACATATTTATACATAAAAATTGTTATGAAAATACAACTTAATATGTAACTATTTATTCATAATATAGAATATATTTTACCAAAACCAATACACAAAGTTTTAAAACTTATATTAGTATACTTGAAAATGGTGGACACTCTGTTGTTGTGGAAACCAAAGATTTGAAAAGGCATATTGATCATTGTATGTTTTAAATTCTAGGTCTCAATATTTATTCTATGGCAGATAAAACATGGTCTTACAATGATATTAAACGTAGGATCTCTCATTATTGGGGATTTAGTAATTGTAAATTTATTTATTATTGGGAGGGGAAACATTCTCTTGATCCTTCAATCATGGGATGCTTTTAATAGAGATTTGGACTATGGTAGTCTACATTATAAACCCAAATCATTGACACTATCTGAATGGGATTATAATTTCAATCCCGTCAATAATAATCAAACCAATGCCAAAATTTTGATTATTCTACTTGTATTTAATTCGATGTATTGGCATCCTAACATACATAATGACCTTTCATAATGCATTGGAACATCTATTAGAATGGATTAGAAAAAATTGGAGGGGGATATAATATATTCTTCATGATTACTTGTTGATTTTAATTTGGATATAAATAAATCAGATAATATCCCCATTATTTCTAATGGTAATAAGATTAATGTTAATGTATAGTATGAACAGGTTCCCAATTATTGTGATGTCTGCACAATATTTGGATACTATGTTGTTAATTGTGGGATTCTTCAATATAAATTAAATGAGTTACCCAAGGAAAAGGATGGGAAAGAGGATAATAGGTATAAAAATAACAAGAATGACTTTGTGGAAAAGGTGGGTCCTTCGAAGGATATACCTGGCCCATACAAAGTTTTAGTTCCTGGTAGGAAATCATGGGCAGATATCACTGAAGATGTTGAACAAGGTATGATTCGTGATCTACCTAGTCCTCCTACTTAGATTGTTCATGAATCCTTGGAAGTGAAGTAAGATGACAATTTATTTAGATATTACATGGTGGATAGTATTTATGATATTTTTTATAAGAAAATAAATAGCATCTCCGAGCTGACAATACTCTAATATTAACAGATTCTATTTTGATTTATGTTGCACCTATAAATGCTCCATCTCCGTTTGTAGTTGATTAATCCAAGGGTATCACTATTGTTCAAAATATCTTAATTTAGGCTCCTGTTTCATCTAATTTAGGATTATTATTACATGAATTTCTGATTGGTTTTCCGGGATCATTCAATACAGTTTCAGCAATGAAGGATGTGTTGATTGAGGCTCATGTTTCAAATGATGATACTCTTGAAGTACAATATGATTATATTATGTCTCCTGATTCATCTAATGTAGGATATAAATTACAGTATGTGGGGATTTATGCTCTAACTTCTCCCAAAATTTTATCTTCAATATAGAAAGTGATGATTGAGGCTCATGTTTTAACTATTGATACTGTTGAAATTTAAGCTAATGAGACCATTTCTCTTGATTCATCTAGGTTTATGTTGATTTACAGAATATGGACGATCCAAATTAATCTAGTGGTCAGAATAAAATTCTTAATATTGGTCCCCTAAATGTAATTGGAATTGGATAAATGAGCACTTCAGATTTTAACAATCTCTTACAGGGGGTTTCTAGTCCAATGAGAAAGGTTTTAAGGACTCCTTTATTAGGAAAGCCTACAAATATATGGGTCAAAATAGGGGGACAACATCCTTGTCATCTATTTAAATGAAATTTATATTCTAGAGTTTCCATGGACTAGAAAATCATTAAACTATGAGGTCCCACATGATCTTTATTCAAATACATCGGCCTCTTCTTATTGGTCAGTCAGAGCATAAAAGGGTATTTTGTCACGAACCGGATCTGGTTGCCACCATTAACGGCACCAAATCCGGCTTGTGGCAAGGCCCGAATGGCATTCCCTACCCCCACGGGCTGGCACAAGTGCCCGGGTATAAAACAATATGATTTGGGAACGATTTACCCTAGTATGAAAGCATAAAACAAATAAAACAATCAATAATAAGAATCTGAAATTTCCATGCTAAACCATTCTTAACAAAACCAGATCTGAATACATATGTTTAAAGACACTACAATTGGTCCAAATACAAATAATGACAACATCAAGACATCCCCAATCACTTCACACAACAAGGGTGTCATCACCCGCAAGCCTTCTCCACAACTCTGCCCCAACGATGGGGACTAACACCCTGAAGCGCCATCACCCTTAGCCTTCCCTTTTCCTGAGTCAAGCATAAGAAGTTCTACTTACACCCAAGGGGTGTAAGTAGGGTGTGAGCCTAATCCCAATAGGATACCACCAGAAGATTCCAAAGAGGATGCAATACAATGGGAACAAAACTAGCAATTTTAACACACAAGGTGAAACAATGTTAAAAATTTCAAGAAAAGCAACTTTCCAATGAAAACAGTTTTCAATCCAAGAATTTCAGAATGATAACACATTAAATAAACATGTGAGCTACTGTAAATTACTGCCAAAAGATCCCACAACAAGGGTAAATACTACAATTCTAATGAGCACAAAAATTGGGAACACCCCTAGGCAACTAGATAGTCTCGGGCCCTATGTACCTCGTACCTCGGTGTAAGGTATCCAAGTCACAATACTTTCCCGTGCACGAGCCACTAGTAGGGAACAAACACATAACCTAGTGGTCCCCAAATAACATCCACATAGTTCAGTTAGTGTTGTCGTTATCCATTTTCTCAGTGAAACATGGACACCACCCATCCGGTCCACTAGCCGTACTAGTACATATCCGCCCACCTAAGTACTCGGGATTCCCCCTTTTGTGCTCAAACAATTTCAGCAAATAGCACACATACTTTTTCATGTAATGTATCACTACTGGTCAGAAACAAATAGTACAGTAGCTACACACATTTTATATCATTTGAAACAGTCAATAAAATATTTTGATCTTCAATAAAACAACCTCTCAAAACATCACATTGTTTTGCACCCAAAACTCTTTAAAATATCCACTTTTCACAGTATGTGAACACTTGTAAGTCATCAAAACAAAATTTCAGTTCAACACAATTTAATAAAACCAAAAATTCAGTTATGGGGCAGCCTAATGTGAACCAAGAAATTATATATTTTAAAAACCACCATTTTCACACCAACATGGCACTTAATGCCCATTTGCTTCTCAAACACAATTTAAACAAACTTTTGCAGCCACAACCAACAATAATAAATATTTAAAACATATTTTAATTCCTAATACAGTTCAATAAAATCAACTATGTAATTAGAGTTCATCCCAAAATGAACCAATAAAAGGCTTGCATGAAAAACCCTCAATTTCACCAAAAATTGTAACATACAATTCATTTGCATTGTAAATGAAACTAAAACAAATTTTTACAGAAACATTAAATTTCAATAAGCATTAATTCACCCTCAACACAGCAAGCAACTTCCAAAAAAATTGCACACACAATGGAATCACCTACCAAAAGATTCAAGAACCGCAAATCCTAGTGCGGAACTTCAACCGCACGACCACCGCGCCACAAGGAAGTGATATCAAACCTAAAACCAGAGGATTGAACCATGAAACCCAAAATGAAACCCTAGGTACGAAGCCCTATCTTCTGGACATTTGGGTATTCAAGAAAAAAAAGATAAATCTCAAGGAAAAGGAGAGAACTAGAAGGATAGTCACTTACTTGAGAAAACTGGACGTTTTTAGAAACCAGAGAAGTTAGGCCCTAATTCACGACGGATGCGATCTCAAAATATGGGGAAACGAAGCTGGGGGTGCGGCCAGGTAAATTGGGAGAAGGTGAGAGGTGGAATCACCGAAAAAGATTAAAAATTGAATATTTTATGAAATAATTACAAAACAATTTTAAAACTGGAAATGGGCTTTTGGGTTGGCCCAATACCTAACTTGATCACCCAAATCCAAGATGCAAATGAATTTTTAAGGGGGCCAAAATTAATTGGTGGTTTTAATAGTTAAATTAAGGTCATTTTGGATGTTTAATGTGTTAAAAATGTTGAAAAACGAGGGAGTTATTAAACAAACAAAATTTATTGTCAAAACTGGAAATGGGCTCTCGAGTTGACCCAAATTATGGAAACCCACCATTTCCTTCAAAAATGCATTGAAAACCCCCCAAAAAAAGCAATAATGTAAATTAAATACAAAAATACCTTTAAAATATGTCATGTATGTGACAATTCTCCCCACCATGAAGGACTTTCCGCCCCGGAAAGTCAACATGAATCTCGGTTGGAAAATAAGAATGGGTACTCTTCCTTGACCCATGACTTTCGCTCCCATGTCTCATGTGTATCATTCCCATGCTGCCATAAAACCCGGACTAAAGGAATAGACTTTCCTCGAAGTATCTTCTCCTGGGAGTCCACTATTTTCACCGGCCTCTCAACGATAGACAAGTCAGGCTCTATCTCTAGTTCTTCCAAACTCAACACATGGGATGGATCTGGATTGTATTTCTTCAACTGGGAGACATGGAAGACATCATGGATAGATGTCAACTGAGAAGGTAAGGCCAACCTCTATGCCACCTTACCAATACGCTCGGTGATCTCAAAGGGTCCGACATACCGTGGCATCATCTTACCTTGCTTCCCCAATCGAAGATGGCCTAGACGAGGGGCCACTTTTAAGAATACCCTATCACCCACAGTAAACTCTAGGTCTCGACGCCTCCGATCAGCATAAGATTTATGATGGCTCTGAGCTGTCAATAAGCGCTTCCTGATCAATTTGACCTTCTCAGAAGTCTCCTGCACAAGGCTCGGCCCCAATAGTGAAGTCTCTCCTACCTCAGCCCAACATAGGGGGGACCGACATGGCCGACCATAGAGCGCCTCAAAAGGGGCCATTCGAATTGAGGATTGGTAACTATTATTATAAGAAAACTCAACCAATCCCAAATGGCTATCCCAAGAACCTCCAAAGTCCAAGACACATGCACGAAGCATGTCCTCCAAAATCTGATTCACCCGCTCTGTCTGACCATCCGTCTGAGGGTGGTACGACGTGCTCATCTTAATCTGAGAGCCCAAGGCCTTTTTAAGGCCTTCCCAAAATCGAGAAGTGAAGCGGGGGTCTCTATCTGATACAACAGCTGATGGTACACCATGGAGTCTCACCACCTCTTGAAGATACAAATGGCCCAACTCATCCACTTTAGATGTATCTCTGATCGGAATGAAGTGGGCTGATTTGGTCAGACGAACAATCACCACCCAAATAGCATTCTTACCCCGAGGTGTACTAGGTAACCCAACAATGAAGTCCATGGAAACCTCTTCCCACTTCCAGGTAGGAATGGGTAGTGGTTGGAGCAAACCGGATGGCCTTTGGTGCTCTGCTTTCACCTGCTGACATGTGTAGCATCTCGAAACAAAGTCTGCTATGTCCCGTCTCATACCAGGCCACCAAAACTGCCGACGAACATCATAATACATCTTAGTGGCACCTGGATGGACAGCCCACTGAGACTGGTGGCTATCATGCATCACTGCCTTCCGTAGAGATAACGGTACTACTGAACGGCCCTTGAAGCACAATATGCCCTCGGGAGACGACGACCAATCAGAGGATGTCTCCCCACCATGAAGAAACTGCCTAGACCGCTGACAAAGATCATCACTGGGCTGTTCCTGGTGAATCAACTCCAATAGAGAAGGAGTCAACTGGACACTTGCCAAGAATGCCCCTCCACTGTATTCCCTGGCCTCCACATGCATCTGAGAAAAGAGACCCATCAATGCCCACTCATCACTTGACTTCCTCAAAGCCTGCACTGGAACTCTTCTGCTCAAAGCGTCGGCCACTACATTACCCTTGCCTGGGGTATGGACAATGTCAAAGTCAAACCCCTGCAAGTACTCGATCCAGCGACGTTACCTCAAGTTGAGGTCCTTCTGCGAGAAGATATAAGCCAAGCTTTTGTGATCAGAGTAGACCACAAACTTCTCGCCAAAGAGGTAGTGACGCCATGTCTTCAAAGCATGCATCACCGCTGCCAACTCTAAGTCATGGGTAGGGTAGTTCTTTTCATGTGGTCGGAGTTGGCGAGAGCCATAAGCCACCACGTGATCATCCTGCATAAGCACGCACCCAAGACCCATACCTGAAGCATCGCAATAAACCACATAACCCTTCCCAGCCTCAGGCAAAATCAGCACAGGGGCGGTAGTCAACCGTCTCTTCAGCTCCTCGAATGATTCTTGACATTCTGGACCCCATACAAACTTCACCCCTTTCCGGGTGACCGCAGTCATTGGTGATGCAAGCCGAGAGAAATCCCGAACGAATCGCCTGTAGTAACCATCTAGGCCAAGGAAACTCCTGATCTCGAACACATTCTTCGGCTGCTCCCATGAAATAACCGCACTAATTTTCTCAGAGTCCACTGAAACTCCGTGCTCTGAGATCACATGCCCCAGAAATCTCACCTCTCTGATCCAGAAGGTGCACTTTGACAACTTTGCATAGAGGCGGTGATCCCGTAATGTACCTAAAACGATCCTCAAGTGATGTTCGTGTTCCTCCTCAGAGCTAGAGTATACCAGAATATCATCCACGAACACCATAATAAAGGAATCAAGATACTGATGAAACACCCTATTCATGAGTTCCATAAAGACTGCTGGAGAATTGGTCAATCCGAAGGGCATGACCAAATACTCAAAGTGGTCGTACCTGCACCGAAAGGCTGTCTTTGGGATATCTGACTCCTTCACCCTGAGTTGATGATACCCTGAACGCAGGTCTATCTTTGAGAACCACATTTCCCCATTCAACTGATCAAACAAATCATCTATTCTGGGCAATGGGTATTTGTTTTTAATTGTTACCTTATTCAGCTTCCGGTAGTCAATGCACAACCGGAGGGATCCATCAGCCTTTTTTGCAAACAACACAGGAGAGACCCAAGGAGAGACGCTCGGGCGAATGAATCCTTTGGATTCTAAGTCGTCCAGCTGTATCTTTAATTCCCTCAACTCGGTGGGTGCCATGAGATAAGAGGGAAGAGATATCGGCTGTGTTCCCGGCGCCAGATCAATCGAAAACTCCACATCCCGCTCTGGGGGAAAACCAGAAAAATCATCAGGGAATACCTCGGGAAACTCATTCACTATATGAGGTAGTGCACCTTCAGGGGAAAGTCCATCCTCTAGCACAATAGAAGATAACTTTAAGATAACACTTCCCAACTCTGGGAGTGGAGGCCCTGCGCGACTTGATCGTGGATCCCATTCTCCATGAAAAACCTGACAACTCCCATCAGGTGATGTGAAACTCACCCGCCGTCTATAGCAATCAATGTGTGCCTGGAAGTTTACTAGCCAATCCATCCCGAGTATGACATCAAAAAGGTCCATATATAAGACCAAGAGGTCCCACTCCATCTCGACCCCTGACACAGAAAGTGCACATGAGGGGCACCTGAGGCCCTGCTCCTTCTTCTTTCCCAATGGTGTCACCAACTCCATCGCAAAAGACATCAACTCAGCTGGAAAATTCAGCATGTCCACAAAATGTCCAGAAATGAATGAAACAGAGGCACCAGTATCAAAAAGAGCAGTAGCTATAGAAGATGCGATCAGAACGGTACCTCGAACTGTCGACGGTCCCGCCTCTGATCCTGCTGGTGACTGATCCACTGCATGGAGATGTCCAGTATCTGCCTGAGGACGACTGCTAGTATGTGGTTGTGCCCTGAACTGGCTATGCCCAGAAGATGATCCAGCCCTACCACCATGACCACCAAATCGAGATCCCCCAGTCGTCGACGGCTCGGACTGTGCTGGCACTCCTTTTGAAGCCACTGACCCTGCCCCACTTGGGAGTGGACGTGCCACACTTCAGAAGCGCTGCAAATTCCCTATACCTCCACACTGGTAACAAGGCTTCGGAGGAAGAGGACATGCTGGTCGGATATGCCCAGGCCTCCCACATTGGTGGCACACGACCGATCTTGCATCAGAAGCAGCAGAAGAAAACTGCCTGGAAGAGTGGCCTGAACTGCCCCCTCCTTTCTTCACATGATCCTCCCACTTCCTTTTCTTCTCTGAGGAGCTACCACTTCCCACTGCTGATACTGAACCATAGAAACCAGCCCTGCCTTTCCTATCAATCTCCACCATGCACGCTCGATCAAAAACTTCAGCATAGGTCCTCAGCTTAAACAAGAACACATGTGAGTATATCTCTGGTCGCAAGCCTTTCTCAAACCTCTGGGCCTTCGCTTGCTCATTAGAGACAATTTCTGGAGCATACCGAACCAATTCAGCGAAACGGTTGGCATACTCCATCACAGATAGATTCCCCTGAACAAGTTCCATGAACTCTCTAGACCTGGCATAAGCCAACACCTCCGGGCAATACTGTTCATTGAAGACAGCCTTGAAATCTCCCCAGCGCATCTGCTCATTCTTCCCTGCCTGAAGCACTGACTCCCACCACTTACGGCTTGGACCCTCTAATAGAAAGGAGGCACACTTCACCCTGATCTCCTCGGGTGTTTCCAGGAACTCAAACATACGCTCGATCTTCTCGATCCATTCTTCTGCTTCCTGGGGTTCTGAGCTGCCTCGGAAGGTTGGAGGCTTATTTTTCAGGAACTCCTGGGCCTTGTCCTTTCTAGGACCAGTATAATCATCTCTAACAGGAGCTGGAGCTGGAGCTGGTCCATATCCTAGAGCCTGGACAGCCCGGACCACGGCCTCGACTAGCCTCTGATCAATCGGCGTGGGAGAACTCTCTCCAGCTTCCTCCTGTGGGTGCGTGGGAGCTTTCCGGGGAGGCATGTTGCTACAAAATGCAACAGTCACAAAAAAATGGTCAATATCACAATTCTGAAAATTGTAAACAAATACATCAAATATAAACAAACTAAACACATTCTTGTAATAAAAGAAACAACTACTCCACATCTGCCTGATGTCCACATGTGGTCTGCTGCCCACACGTCTCACCTGGAAGTGATGTCAATCAGTAAATTCCAACATCCTCTGGTGACTCAAGGTCTGCCATGAGAGGTGTGGGCCAAGCACCCTACTCACAACCAATACCCCGAGCCCTGACAGTCCTAGCTCCTGTCTATCCCAACTCATCTCAAAATAAAAATATAACCCAAAAACATTAACCTCCTCTGATACCATTTTGTCACGAACCAGATCTGGTCGCCACCATTAACGGAACCAAATCCGGCTTGTGGCAAGGCCCGAAGGGCATTCCCTATCCCCACGGGCTGGCACAAGTGCCCGAGTATAAAACAATATGATTTGGGAACGATTTACCCGAGTATGAAAGCATAAAACAAATAAAACAATCAATAATAAGAATCTGAAATTTCAATGCTAAACCATTCTTAACAAAACCAGATCTGAATACATATGTTTAAAGACACCACAAGTAGTCCAAATACAAATAAAGACAACATCAAGACATCCCCAATCACTTCACACAACAAGGGTGTCATCACCCGCAAGCCTTCTCCACAACTCTGCCCCAACGATGGGGACTAACACCCTGAAGCGCCATCACCCTTAGCATTCCCTTTACCTGAGTCAAGCATAAGAAGTTCTACTTACACCCAAGGGGTGTAAGTAGGGTGTGAGCCTAAGCCCAATAGGATACCACCAGAAGATTCCACAGAGGATGCAATACAATGGGAACAAAACTAGCAATTTTAACACACAAGGTGAAACAATGTTAAAAATTTCAAGAAAAGCAACTTTCCAATGAAAACAGTTTTCAATCCAAGAATTTCAGAATGATAACACATTAAATAAACATGTGAGCTACTGTAAAGTACTGCCAAAAGATCCCACAACAAGGGTAAATACTACAATTCTAATGAGCACAAAAATTGGGAACACCCCTAGGCAACTAGATAGTCTCGGGCCCTATGTACCTCTTACCTCGGTGTAAAGTATTCAAGTCACAATCCTTTCCCGTGCACGAGCCACTAGTAGGGAACAAACCCATAACCTAGTGGTCCCCAAATAACATCCACATAGTTCAGTTAGTGTTGTCGTTATCCATTTGCTCAGTGAAACAGGGACACCACCCATCCGGTCCACTAGCCGTACTAGTACATATCCGCCCACCTAAGTACCCGGGATTCCGCCTTTTGTGCTCAAACATTTTCAGCAAACAACACACATACTTTTTCATGTAAAGTATCACTACTGGTCACAAACAAATAGTACAGTAGCTACACACATTTTATATCATTTGAAACAGTCAATAAAATATTTTGATCTTCAATAAAACAACCTCTCAAAACATCACATTGTTTTGCACCCAAAACTCTTTAAAATATCCACTTTTCACAGTATGTGAACACTTGTAAGTCATCAAAACAAAATTTCAGTTCAACACAATTTAATAAAACCAAAAATTCAGTTATGGGGCAGCCTAATGTTAACCAAGAAATTATATATTTTAAAAACCACCATTTTCACACCAACATGACACTTAATGCCCATTTGCTTCTCAAACACAATTTAAACAAACTTTTGAAGCCACAACCAACAAGAATAAATATTTAAAACATTATTTTAATTCCTAATACAGTTCAATAAAATCAACTATGTAATTAGAGTTCATCCCAAAACGAACCAATAAAAGGCTTGCATGAAAAACCCTCAATTTCACCAAAAATTGTAACATACAATTCATTTTCATTGTAAATGAAACTAAAACAAATTTTTACAGAAACATTAAAATTCAATAAGAATTAATTCACCCTCAACACAGCAAGCAAATTCCCAAAAAATTGCACACACAATGGAATCACCTACCAAAAGATTCAAGAACCGCAAATCCTAGTGCGGAACTTCAACGGCACGACCACCGCGCCACAAGGAAGTGATATCAAACCTAAAACCAGAGGATTGAACCATGAAACCCAAAAAGAAACCCTAGGTACGAATCCCTAGCTTCTGGAAATTTGGGGATTCAAGAAAAAAAAAGATAAATCTCAATGAAAAGGAGAGAACTAGAAGGATAGTCACTTACTTGAGAAAACTGGACGTTTTTAGAAACCAGAGAAGTTAGGCCCTAATTCACGACATATTCTATCTCCAAAGATGGGGAAACGAAGCTGGGGGTGCGGCCAGGTACAGTGGGAGAAGTTGAGAGGTGGAATCACCGAAAAAGAATAAAAATTGAATATTTTATGAAATAATTACAAAACAATTTTAAAACTGGAAATGGGCTTTCGGGTTGGCCCAATACCTAACTTGATCACCCAAATCCAAGATGAAAATGAATTTTTAAGGGGGCCAAAATTCATTGGTGGTTTTAATAGTTAAATTAAGGTCATTTTGGAAGTTGAATGAGTTAAAAATGTTGAAAAACGAGGGAGTTATTAAACAAACAAAATTTATTTTCAAAACTGGAAATGGGCTCTCGAGTTGACCCAAATTATGGAAACCCACCATTTCCTTCAAAAATGCATTGAAACCCCCCAAAAAAAGCAATAATGTAAATTAAATACAAAAATACCTTTAAAATATGTCATGTATGTGACATATTTTGTCCTAGTATTTCTAATTTTGAGAATATGGGACTTCATATTGTGGGTTTTAGTAGTGGTCAATCAGAGCTTAAGATATTATGGGTTATATATAATTGTTCCTTTATTAATATTTTTCTACATTCAAATAGTGGGAAACATGACACTATTTCATTCAATTTTACTAGTCCTCATCATTTCTTCTCATTTATTTATGCCCATAATCAATATCTCGATCGAAGGTACTTATGGATGGACATTGCATCACTTAAAAAATTCATCACTGGACAATGTACCATTCATGGAGACTTTAATGCTATCATTTAATTTGATGAGAAATGTGCATCCATTAATAACTTCAAATCTTCAAGAGACATAAAATCATGCATTAATGATAATGGGTTGATTGAAGTTAACCATATCGAGGCTATGTACTCATGGTACAAGAATGTTTGGGATAGAGTTTTTCATGCTGAATTGAAATGTATTTTGTTAATGATTCTTGTATTTTTTTGCGGGTTAATCTATAATTAATTGTGATCATCATCCTATTTTGGTTGATCTAGTGTTTAAGGATCCTAATCCCCCAATCCCTTTTAGATTTAATAAATCTTGGGTCAATCATCATGAATGTAAGAAAATTATTGAAAAGATCTAAAATTCATGGAATGGTTGAGAGAATAACTTGGATTTTTCTATCAAGAAAAAAATTCTTAAAATAGCTCTGATGTTATGGAGTTTTGTTCGTTTTTGTTCTCTTGACTCCGATATTTTTTGTCATGAGTAATCTATTCAACACATGCTGGAGTAGAAATATTCTAATGATTTCTCTTGTGATGTCCAAGGGGAGACTCATCTTTTTCCCAAGATTAATAATTTGTTGAATTTAAAATATTTTTTTCAATGTGGATTTTTTAGTATAAATTGTCAAATAGATGTTGATAGAAAATAGATATTTTTTAACTCATTGAAAAGAGTTTTCAATGTTTTGAGGCCTCAATCTTTAATATGAAATGGGAATAATGTTATTGAAAAAATTAAGTATCACTACTGGAAATCTAGCATTTCCCAACGGTTTAGAACCGTTGGGAAAGGCTGCAGAACCGTTGGTATATGTTATACCAACGGTTCTGCAAACCGTGGGGAAGTAAGCCATTGGGAAAGGCTTTTCCCAACAGTATACACAAAACCGTTGGGATAGGTTAGAAAAAATCAACCTATCCCAACAGTTCTTCCAAACCGTTGGGAAAGGTCTTTCCCAACGGTTTGGCCCGTTGGGAAATCAACAGAGCATTTTCTTTACCAATGGTATAAAAACCGTTGGGAAAGGTTTTTACCAACGGTTCCATGAACTGTTGGTAAAAACAACATTCAACAAAGTATCCCAACAGTTCAAGGAACCGTTGGTAAAAACACCTGAATAGAGCCTATGCCAACGGTTTTCAAACCGTTGGCATAGGCTTTGCTGTGCAAATTGCACAGAAGCCTGCTCTGCAATTTGCACAGCAGATTTTTGGGCATTCACCCTAGGTTTTAATCCAATTATGCCCTCGTTTTCAATTCATTTTTCAATCCAATTATTGTACCTGTAACACTTATAATGCATACATATAGAGAACAAACCAACACATACAAATAATGAAAACCAACCAACCAACACATATAATGCATCCTGAAAATATACCCATCCATAATTAAAGTAGAATTCATAACATAATTACAAACATACATAATTCATTTAGAATTCATTTTAAAATTTAGATGACAATCATATGTGGAATCCAGAATTCAATTCATAATTTGATTGGTTTTTCATATACCATATATTTTTAATAGAAATGATATCCATTTTAAACAAAATACATACATCTGGAATGATACCGGTCACACCGTGCCTCGGATTGAGGCGAGGATAACTCGTACATGTCACAAATGAATAATTTATCGTTTTCCTAAAGTATCAACATATTCCGAAATCGTTTCGTCGGTTTTCCGTATGTCAGTTGTTGTTTTCACTTAAAATGAAGTGTTTTTTAAATAAAAGAGAGACAATTTGAATGGTGTCGGCCACACCGCGTCTCGTATTGAGGCGGGGTTAACTTGTACACATAACAAATGACCCATGGATTGTTGTGCTAAAATATAAACACAATCAGAATGTGTTTGGTTGGTTTTCCGTATGAATTTATAATGTAGTCCATTTTAAAGAAAAGAGATACACATAGAGTGGTCTCGGCCAAACCGCGACTCGGATTGAGGCGTGGTTGACTCGTACACGTAACATATGACCCATGAATCGTTGTCCTAAATTTTCAACAGATTCCGAATGATTTGGTCAGTTTTTCATATGTCAGTTGTTTATTTCACTTATAATCATGTCCATTTTAAACAAAAGAGACACAATCAGAGTGGTACCGGCCACACCACGTCTCGGATTTAGACGGGGTTGACTCTTACACGTCCCAAATGACCCATGGATCATTTTCCTAACGTATCGACACAATCCGAATACGTTTGGTTGGTTTTCCGCATGCCAGTTGATGTTTTTCACTTAAAATGACGTCCTTTTGAAACAAAAGACAGACACTATGAGTGGTGCCGACCACACCGCGTCTCCAATTGATGCTGGGTTGATTCATACACGTCACATATGACCCATGGATCTTTCTCCTAAAGTTTAAATGGAAAACGAATGTGTTTGGTCGGTTTTCCGTATGTACATAAAATGTTGTCCATTTTAAACAAAAGAGTGACACTTAGACTAATCCTGACCACACCGCGACTCAGATTCATCCCGGGTTGGCTCGTACATGTCACATATTACCCATGGATCGTTGTGATAAATTATCAAAATATTACGAATGCGTTTGGTCAGTTTTGCGTATGTCAGTTGTTCTTTTCATTTACAATCATGTCCATTTTAAACAAAAGAGACAGTTTTAGAGCGGTGTCGGCCACACCGCGTCTCGGATTAAGACTCGGTTGACTTGTACACGTCACATATGACTCATGGATCATTGTTCTAAATTATCGATAGAATCTGAATGAGTTTGGTCGTTCTTCCGTATGTCAGTTGATGCCTTTCACTTAAAATGACGTCATTTTGAAACAAAAGACGGACACTTTTAGTGGTGTCAGCCGCACCGCATGTCGGATTGAAGCGGGGATGATTTGTACACGTCACATATGACCCAAGGATCGTTCTCCTAAAGTTTCAACGAAAACCGAATCCGTTTGGTTGTTTTTCCATATGTACTTAAAATGGTGTCCATTTTAAACAAAATAGAGTCACTTAGACTTATCCTGGACACACCGCGACTCAGATTCATCCCGGGTTGGCTCGTACACATCACATATGACCCATGGATTGTTGGGATAAATTATCAATAGATTCGGAATGCGTTTGGTCGGTTTTCCATATGTCAGTTGATTCTTTTCACTTAAAATGACATCCTTTTGAAACAAAAGATGGACACTTTGAGTGGTGCCGGCCACACCACGTCTCCAGATAGATCTTAAACCACCGTGCAACATTCTAATTATTATTCGTGACGTGTACGCGCAGACGGCACATCAATCGGACGAGCGGTTTGCGCGGTACAGCTCAATATTCGTATTTTAAGTGATGCACGCATTTCGTAAACGCGCGTGAGGGGGGTCCAAACGGGCCTAACGATTTCGGAATGGCCTTAAATCAGGCGACAAATACGGGTGAGTGATTTATGAAGTGTTCAAGCAGACGGCACGTCAATTGGACGTGCCGTGTGCCCGCGGTGACCGACAACGTAGTTCTGGTGTCATAAACGGCCAAAACGGGCGTCCAACGGTCAAAATTCATAGCGGACGACCTCAGATTGAGATGAAACCACAGTGAAACATTCTAATTATTATTCGTGACGTGTACGCACAGACGGAACGACAATCGGACGTGCGGTTTGCGCGGTACGACTCAATATTCGTGTTTTAAGTGATACGCGCGCTACGTAAACACGCGTGAGGGGGGTCCAAATGGGCCGAAAGAAGTCAGAATGGCCTGAAATCAGACGAAAAATACGGGTGAGTGATTTCTGAAGTGGTAGAGCAGAGGGCACGTCAATCGGACGTGCCGTGTGCCCGCGGTGACCGACAACGCAGTTCTGGTGTCATAAACGGGAAAAACGGGCGTCCAATGGTCAAATTCATAGCAGAAGACTTCAGATTGAGCTGAAACCACCGTGCAACATTCTAATTATTATTCGTGACGTGTATGCGCAGACGGCACATCAATCGGACGTGCGGTTTACGCGGTACGGCTCAATATTCGTATTTTAAGTGATGGACGCGCTTCATAAACGCGCGTGAGGGGGGTCCAAACGGGCCGAACGAAGTCGGAATGACCTGAAATTAGACTAAAAATAAGGGTGAGTGATTTCTGAAGTGGTCGAGTAGACGGCACGTCCATTGGATGTGCCGTGTGCCCGCGGTGACCGACAACGCAGTTCTGGTGTCATAAACGGCCAAAACGGGCGTCCAACAATCAAATTCATAGCGGACGACCTCAAATTGAGCTGAAACCACCGTGCAACATTCTAATTATTATTCGTGATGTGTACGCGTAGACGGCACGTCAATCGGTCGTGCGGTTTGCGCGATACGGTTCAATATTCGTGTTTTAAGTGATGCGTGTGCTTCGTAAACGCGTGTGAGGGTGGTCCAAACGGGCCGAACGATTTTAGAATGGCCTGAAATCAGACGAAAAATACGGGCGAGTGATTTATGAAGTGGTCGAGTAGACGGCACGTCAATCGGACGTGCCGTGTGCCCGCGGTGACCGACAACACAGTTCTGGTGTCATAAACGGCCAAAACGGGCATCAAACGGTCAGATTCATAGCGGACGACCTCGTATTGACCTGAAAACACCATGAATCATTCTAATTATTATTCGTGACGTGTACGCGCAGACGGCACGACAATCGGACGTGCATTTTGCGCGGTACGACTCAATATTCGTGTTTTAAGTGATGCGCGCGCTTCGTAAACGCGCGTGAGGGGGGGTCCAAACGGGCCGAACGAAGTCGGAATGGCCTGAAATCAGACGAAAAATATGGTGAGTGATTTCAGAAGTGTTTGAGCAGACGACACGTCAATCGGGCGTGCCGTGTGCCCATGGTGACCGACAACGCAGTTCTGGTGTCATAAACGGGAAAAACGGGTGTCCAACGGTCAAATTCATAGCGGACGACCTCATATTGAGCTGAAACCACCATGAAACATTCTAATAATTATTCGTGACGTGTACGCGCAGACGGAACGTCAATCGGATGTGTGGTTTGCACGGTACGACTCAATATTCGAATTTTAAGTGATGCACGCGCTTCGTAAACGCGCGTGAGGGGGGGTCCAAACGGGCCGAACGAAGTCAGAATGACCTGAAATCAGACGAAAAATATGGGTGAGTGATTTCTAAAGTGGTCGAGCAGACGGCACATCAATCGGACGTGCCGTTTGCCCGTGGTGACCGACGATGCAGTTCTGGTTTCATAAACGGCCAAAACGGGCGTCCAACGGTCAAATTCATAGCGGACGACCTCAGATTGAGCTGAAACCACCGTGAAACATTCTAATTATTATTCGTGATGTGTTCGCGCAGACGACACGTCAATCGGACGTGCGGTTTGCACGGTACGGCTCAATATTCATGTTTTAAGTGATGCGCATGCTTCGTAAACGCGAGTGAGGGTGGTCCAAATGGGCCGAACGATTTCGGAATGGCCTGACATAAGACGACAAATACGGTTGAGTGATTTATGTAGTGGTCGAGCAGACATCATGACAATCGGACGTGTCGTATGCCCGCGGTGACCGACAACGCAGTTCTGGTGTCATAAACGGCCAAAACGGGCGTCAAACGGTCAAATTCATAGCGGACGACCTCAGAATTACCTGAAAACACCGTGCGACATTCTAATTATTATTTGTGACGTGTACGCGCAGACGGCACGGCAATCGGACGTGCGGTTTGCGTGGTACGGCTCAATATTCGTGTTTTAAGTGATGCGCGCGCTTCGTAAACGCGCGTGAGGGGGGGTCCAAAAGGGCCGAACGAAGTCGGAATGGCCTGAAATCAGACGACAATTACGGGTGAGTGATTTCTGAAGTGGTCGACCAAACGGCACATCAATCGGACATGCCGTGTGCCCGCGGTGACCGACAACGTAGTTCCGGTGTCATTAACGGGCAAAGTGGGCGTCTAACGGTCAAATTCATAGCATATGACCTAAGATTGAGCTGAAACCACCGTGCAACATTCTAATTATTATTCGTGATGTGTACGCGCAGACGGTACGTCAATCGGACGTGTGGTTTGCACGGTACGGCTCAATATTCGTATTTTAAGTGATGTACGCGCTTCGTAAACGCGGGTGAGGGGGGTCCAAATGGGCCGAACGAAGTCGGAATGACCTGAAATCGGACGACAAATACAGGTGAGTGATATCTGAAGTGGTCGAGTAGACGGCACGTCAATCGGACGTGTCGTGTGCCCTCGGTGACCGACAACGCAGTTCTGGTGTCATAAACGGACAAAACGGGCATCCAATGGTCGAATTCATAGCGGACGACCTCAGATTGACCTGAAAACACCATGCAACATTCTAATTATTATTCGTGACGTGTACGCGCAGACATCACACCAATCGGACGTGCGGTTTGCGCGGTATGGCTCAATATTCGTGTTTTAAGTGATGCGCGCGCTTCGTAAACGCTGGTGAGGGGGGTCCAAACGGCCCGAACGAAGTCGGAATGGCCTGAAATCAGACGCCAAATACGGTTGAGTGATTTCGGAAGTGGTCGAGTAGACGGCACGTCAATCGGACGTGCCGTGTGCCCGCGGTGACCGACAACGTAGTTCTGCTGTCATAAACGGCCAAAACGGGCGTCCAACGGTCAAATTCATAGTGGACGACCTCATATTGAGCTGAAACCACCGTGAAACATTCTAATTATCATTCGTGACGTGTAAGCGCAGACGGCACATCAATCAGACGTGCGGTTTGCGCGGTACGGCTCAATATTCGTATTTTACGTGATGCACGCGCTTCGTAAACGTGCGTGAGGGGGGTCCAAACGGGCCGAACGAAGTCGGAACGACATAAAATCAGACGACAAATACGGGTGAGTGATTTCTGAAGTGTTCGAACAGACGACACATCAATCGGACGTGTCGTGTGCCCGCGGTGACCGACAACGCAGTTCTGGTGTCAAAAACGGCCAAAACAGGCTTCCAACGGTCAAATTCATAGCGGACGACCTCGGATTGAGCTGAAACCACCGTCCAATATTCTAATTATTATTTGTGACGTGTACGGGCAGGCGGCACGTCAATCGGACGTGCGGTTTGCGCGGTACGGTTCAATATTCATGTTTTAAGTGATGCGCGCGCTTCGTAAACCCGCGTGAGGGAGGTCCAAATGGGCCGAACGATTTTGGAATGGCCTGAAATCAGACGAAAAATACGGGTGGGTGATTTATGAAGTGGTCGAGTAGACGGCACGTCAATCGGACGTGCCGTATGCCCGCGGTGAACGACAACGCAGTTCTGGTGTCATAAACAGCCAAAACGGGCGTCAAACGGTCAATTTCATAGCGGACGACCTCAGATTGACCTTAAAACACCGTGCAACATTTTAATTATTATTCGTGACGTGTACGCACAGAAGGAACGGCAATCAGACGTGCGGTTTGTGTTGTACGACTCAATATTCGTGTTTTAAGTGATACGCGCGCTTCGTAAACACGCGTGAGGGGGGTCCAAATGGGCCGAACGAAGTCGGAATGGCTTGAAATCAGACGACAAATACGGGTGAGTGTTTTCTGATGTGGTCGAGCAGACAGCACGTCAATCGGACGTGCCGTGTGCCCGCGGTGACCGACAACGTAGTTCTGGTGTCATAAACGGGAAAAACGGGCATCCAACGGTCAAATTCATAGCGGACGACCTCAGATTGAGCTGAAACCACCGTACAACATTCTAATTATTATTCGTGACGTGTACGCGTAGACGGCACGTCAATCGGACGTGCGGTTTGCGCGGTACGACTCAATATTCGTATTTTAAGTGATGCACGAGCTTCGTAAACGCGCGTGAGGGGGGTCCAAATGGGCCGAACGAAGTCGGAATGACCTGAAATCAGACGAAAAATACGGGTGAGTGATTTCTGAAGTGGTTGAGAAGACGGCACGTCAATCGGACGTGCCGTGTGCCCGCGGTGACCGACAACGCAGTTCTGGTGTCATAAACGGCCAAAACGGGCGTCCAATGGTCAAATTCATAACGGACGACCTCGGATTGACCTGAAAACACCATGAAACATTCTAATTATTATTCGTGATGTGTACGCATAGACGACACGCCAATCGGACGTGCGGTTTGCACGGTACGGCTCAATATTCGCGTTTTAAGTGATGCGCGCGCTTCGTAAACGCGCGTGAGGGGAGTCCAAACGGGCCGAACGAAGTCGGAATGGCTTGAAATCAGACGACAAATATGGGTGAGTGATTTCTGATGTGGTCGAGCAGACGACATGTCAATCAGACGTGCCGTGTGCCCGTGGTGACCGACAACGCAGTTCTGGTGTCATAAACGGCCAAAACCGGCGTCCAACGGTCAAATTCAAAGCGTACAACCTCAGATTGAGCTGAAACCACCGTGCAACATTCTAATTATTATTCGTAACATGTACGCGCAAACATCACGTCAATCGGACGTGCGGTTTGCACGGTATGGCTCAATATTCGTATTTTAAGTGATGTACGCGCTTTGTAAAGGCGCGTGAGGGGGGTCCAAATGGGCCGAACGATTTCGGAATGGCCTGAAATCAGGCGACAAATATGGGTGAGTGATTTATGAGGTGGTCGAGCAGACGGCATGTCAATTGGACGTGCCATGTTCCCGCGGTGACCGACAACGCAGTTCTGGTGTCATAAACGGCCAAAACGGGCGTCCAACGGTCAAATTCATAGCGCACGACCTCAGATTGAGCTGAAACCACCGTGAAACATTCTAATTATTATTCGTGACGTGTATGCACAGACAGAACGACAATCGGACATGCGGTTTGTGCGGTACGGCTCAATATTCGTATTTTAAGAGATGCATGCGCTTCGTAAACGTGCGTGAGGTGGGTCCAAACGGGCCGAACGATGTCAGAATGTCCTGAAATCAGACGACAAATACGGGTGAGTGATTTCTGAAGTGGTCGAGCGGACGAAATGTCAATTGTACATGCCTTGTGCCCACGGTGACCGACAACGCAGTTCTGGTGTCATAAACGGCCAAAACGAGCGTCAAACGGTCAAATTCATAGCAGACGACCTCGCCTCGGATTGAGGTGGCGTTGAATCGTACACGTCACATATGACCCATGGATCATTCTCCTAAATTTTCATCAGAAACCGAATGCGTTTGGTCGGTTTTCCGTATGTACTTAAAATACAGTCCATTTTAAACAAAAGAAAGACACTTAGAGTGGTCCCGACCACACCGCATCTCGGATTTAGGCGGGGTTGACTCGTACACATCTCAAATGACCCATGGATCGTTGTATTAAATTATGAACACAATCCGAATGCGTTTGGCCGGTTTTCCGTATGCCAGTTGATGTTTTTCACTTAAAATGATGTCCTTTTGAAACAAAAGACATACACTTTGAGTTGTTCCGACCGCACCGCGCCTCGGATTGAGGCGAGGTTGATTCTTACACGTCACATAGGACCCATGGATAGTTGTACTAAAGCATAAACACATTTCGAATGCGTTTGGTCAGTTTTTTGTATGTCACTTTTTGTTTTCACTTAAAATCTTATGGGAATTCATATAGAATATTTTTATATCATATTTAGTATGGATTAGATATTAGTTGATCGTGCTATGAAACATTTTAGAGCTAATGAAATTAAGGAAGGTGGAGGGGCTGTCCGGGGGGCTGTCCGGGGGGGCTGTCCGGTGGGTGTCCGGGGGGCTGTCCGGGGACCAAGGAGGGGGGTGGGGGGGCTGTGCGGGGTCTGTCCGTGGGGTGTTTGGGGGTGGTTCAGGGGGTTGTCCGGGGTTGTTCAGGGGGCTTTCCGGGGGTTGTTCAGGGGGTTGTTTAGGGGTTGTTCAGGGGTCGTTCAGGGGTTGTTCAGGGGTTGTTTCAGGGGGTTGTCCGGGGTTGTTCAGGGGGCTGTCCGGGGGGTGTTTGGGGGGGTGTCCGGGGTCCAAGGGGGAGGGTGGGGGGTTGTCCGGGGGGGCTGTCCGGGGGGCTATCCGGGGGCTATCCGGCGTCTAGGGTGGAGGGTTGGGGGCTGTACGGGGGGCTGTCCGCGGGGGCTGTCTGCGGGGGCAGTCCGGGGGGGCTGTCCGGTGGGTGTCCGGGGGGCTGTCCGGGGACCAAGGAGGAGGGTGGTGGGGATGTGCGGGGTTTGTCCGGGGGGTGTTTGGGGGTTGTTCGGGGGGTTGTTCAGGGGTTGTTCAGGGGGTTGTCCGAGGTTGTTCAGGGGGCTGTCCGGGGGGTGTTTGGGGGGTTGTCCGGGGTCCAAGGGGGAGGGTGGGGGTTGTCCGAGGGGCTGTCCAGGGGGCTATCCAGGGTCTAGGGTGGAAGGTTGGGGGCTGTACGGGGGGCTGTCAACAGGGCTGTCCGCGGGGCTGTCCGGGGGGGTGTTTGGGGGGTGTTCGGGGTCCAAGGTGGATGGGGGGTTGTCCAGGGTCCAAGAATGAGGGGGGTTGTCCAGGGAGTTCACAAATACACAACCACTAAAAGACAACAACATCCATAAAAATAGACAATATATAAAAATAACTCAACTCCAATTCTATACTACGAGTCTAGATAAAACCAACAACTAGAATAGATTAAACATCAAATCTCAGTAATATAAGTCAAAAATGTAATGGATCAATATGTCCCACATCAGCATCACCATCACCATCATCATCATCATCATCGCCCTCGTCATCGCCTTCCTCATCCTCCTCACCCTCCACAACGCCTTCCTCCTCGCCTTCGCCCTCCTCCTCGCCCTCCTCATCTCCCTCCTCTTCCGCATCAGACTGCTTGCCATCATCATCTTTAAGCTGGACATCGGCCTGACCACCACTAGAACTGCCTCCTAGTGCACCATATATATAATGTATCTACGACATGTATTCATCAATCGCTGGGCTGGCCTCTGCTGGAAGTGTTGGATGTAGAACTTCAATAAATTTCATAAATGCACTGTTTTCCCTAGCAGACTGTTCTGCCGTCTCTGTGGCCCCTTTCTCAGCCTTTTCTTCCTATGCCCTAACTTTATGCAGCTCGGTGGCACTACAACTCGTACCTGAGGCAGACCAATACCTCGTCGGGGCTATCCTAGGTCGGTAGCGTACTCTGCCAGAATGATCCTCTCCCAACACCTGATGTAAGTGATCAGATGGCCCAAAATTGTCTGCTTCTTGGGCATCGAGGGCCTCTAAAGCATCCTGTTACAAATATAAATATATTATTAAGTTACAAAATAGATATTAAAATATAAAATCAACAGATTAAAACTTACTATCTGCTGCTGAGTCGCTTCGTTGATAGCACTTCCATCCTTTTTTCGTCTACTCGATCAAAACAGTTTTGCTCGAGGCACACGTCCTTCAATATTTTGTACTTGCCTCTACAATGACATTGAAAACAAAATTTATATAAAAACTTTATCAAATAATTAAATAATTGAGGAAACAAAAGAAAATGTATGTCGTAAAGAAAACTTTTAAACAATTGTCATACCTGTTGCCTCTCATGATCCGGCATCGTCGTGCGTCCTAGTGTATGGAGGTATTTTTTTGCATCAATGTTTTTTTTATTTTTTCCAGATGATTCCTAAATAAAATTCGATAATGAAAAGGTTAATATTAATGCAAAACATGAAAGTTATTATTTAAATACCTCAAATGTAATTCATACCTTAAACAGGGTACTCGTCCAATGAGTAATCATCTGACGATACTGCTCTATAGGACAATCATCCATGACTGGTACTACCTCTAACTCAGTGCCAACTCTAGCACGCTAGCCAATATACAGCTCATGCTTGTAGGCTCTCCAAAGCTCGCCTAAATCCTTTAGACGTTCCAGTCGTGCACCCTCACCATCAGAAAAATTAAATCGAAGCTGAAATCAAAATATTAATTCATATAAATACAAAAAAAATTCCTGGCATTAAATACAACATATTTTTTTACCCATATCTCTGCCCAAGCTCTATCTTTGACCTCATGTGGCAAATGTCTCCACGACAGCGGGCTGACGGGAATGATGTCGGAGTATTTGGCAAGCGTCGCCATTAAACTCCGACATTGCTACCCTGTTTTCTCAACAATTTGATTGTCTTCATTATATTCCACTATAACCTGTGTGCGACGGTTCCACACCGAACGCATGCGTGTAAAGCCCCGCCCCCGCCTCCTGTCAGTAGATGTATATGTCATGAAAGAAAAACAAATATTTTATCAAAACCTGTTATAATGAAAATAAATATTTCTATAAAAATTTATTAGGGTTTTATAAATATACCTGCGCTAGTCTGATCAATGAGTGGCGCCGGATCCACAGAACCTGATGGAACACCCTCTGGTGGAACAGGAGTCGAAGATGATGGAATATAAAAGCTCAGAGAGACAGAAGTAGAAGGAAACGAAGATGGAACAGCTGTATGACCTGATGCTGACTGGGGAGTGGGAATCATCAGGGGATGTGAAAATGATGGGGCAGAAGATGCAGAAGATAATGAAAACATGGGAGGTCTAAATATCCCGTGTGTCCCTAACGACACACCGAGATCAGAATGTGGGAAGGCTGAAATGTCAGTGGGAGGGGCAGGGTCTAGTCAGGCACACGCAGCTCTACGTCCACCTCTGGTACGAACCCTCCTCGTACCACCGGCCTGAGTACTAGGACCAGTACTAGGCTCCTCGTCAAATAACTGTCGACGTAATGGTGGATCCTACAAAAAAGTTTACAAAAAAAATTAATCACATGACATTATATATTCTGTATATATATATATATATATATATTTTTGAAATAAAGTACTCACTGTAGGCACTAATGGTGGAATTCCCATCTCCTCCATCCGACGATTGTTCTCCGTCATTTTTTTTCTTCGTCTCTCTTCAATTGGCTGCATTTCCTGCATTGGAAAACAAATATATAATTAATTAGAAAAATAAAATTAATGTGTAAACCAAAAAACTAAATATATGAGGGAATGAGGGGATTCATTTGTAATATAGCTATCAATTGTTTTAGAAGAGCTTGAATGAATTCAATAAAACATACAAGTTGTAATGTTCACCAAGTTAGAAATATTGTTTGATTTGGTTTGAATACAGTTCAATTCCAAATTAGAAAATGCAATTCAAATAAAACAGCAACCAATAAACATTGAAAATTCACATAACGTTCAAGTCAACTAAACATATTTGTGATCAATACTAAATAAATATGAATATTACCAACCTTAACAACCCAACTCGAGGTAAACCAAAAGAATTGAGAACATGGATGAATGATTCTATATATTTCCAACCACAACTTCAGGTTCACAATCAACTCTGACAATTGAGCTATTGGAGTCATCAAAAGAAATAAATGGATTGGTTCCAATGGAAATAGGGACAGTTTCATTTCCATCATCAGCATCATCAAAAATATGTCTTGGAATTACTTCAACTATGACACCAAATTCAGGTTGAAGTTGATCTTTGACATAAAAAACTTGTTTATCCATTGATGCCAACAAATATGGTTCTTCAGTTGCAAGAGTTCGGGTCATATTAATTACTCGAAATCCAAAATCATCAATAAATGTGCCATGTATCGTCATCGAATCAATCCAATGGAATTTCATCATTGTGACTTGTCCATGAGAGTAATAATCCAATATTATTATTTTCTCAACGACTCCATAATAACCTACATTTTCAAGTCGCGGTCTACTATCTGATGCACTGGCATAACAATCTGTTGTGGCAGTAACCATAATACCATCATGTTGTGTTCTCATGTTTTTGGCTCGTTCAGTGACAATAAATCTGTACCCATTGATAACAATTGATTTACAGTCACGAACCACGATATTAGGACCAAAAGCCAAAGCTCTTATTTCCTCAGACACAGAGTCAGCAGAAAAACTCAATAGCTGCAATATAAATGACAGTTAAACTTAAGTAAATATTGAAATAATTAATTTATACAGTAATATTTTTACCTTCAATTTTAAACAGGCAGAAAATTCTTTGTTATGCAAAGTCTCTCTCATTCTCAAAGATAAAGAACGATGCTTCCTATTTATCATTGTTTTATGTTCCATGTAGATAAAAAAATATGAATAGTTTAACAGATATATATGTAAGATATACATATTCAATTTTGTTACCTGATGTAGTCATCGAACAAATCACAGTTGAACAAAACTGTGCGATGTGCCATATCCCGCTCTTCATGGATTAATGTCTTCAATGTATATGATCCAGGAATTCCTCCTATTTGAGGAAGTGATGGAAAACAGGGTTCAATTTGCTCATATTGTTCTTCTTCATTTCTCATTGGTCTGTTCATTCTTGTAGTAAGATCAGACAAATACATTGAACAGAAATCCATACATTCTTGAGCTATGTAACCGTTCACGATAGAACCTTCAGGATGATTCTTGTTTCGAACATAAGAATTTAATGTGAACATATTTCATTCAGTTGGATACATCCAACAAAAAGAAACAGGTCCTCCGAGAAGTATTTCAGTTGGAATATGGACAGTCAGATGTAGAATGCATTTGAAAAATGATGGGGGAAATATTTTCTCTAACTCACACAAAATTAATGGGCATCTGTCAACATTTTTTGCAAGAAAGAATTGGACAACTTCTTAGAACAAAGATCTCTAAACAAATGGCACAACCGAATAACACCCACCCTTACATTATTGGACAAAAGATGACAGATTGTTATTGGAAGAAACTCATGCAGTAGAACGTGATAATCATGAGTCTTCAATGATTTTAGCTTCAACTCTCTTCTGTTGACCGGTTTAGATATGTTGCTTGAATAGCCATCAGGAACTCTAATAGTCTCTAATACTTCCAAAAATTGTTTTTTTTCAGTAGGTGTCATCACATAAGAAGCACATGGAAGTTGCCATTTATTTTCACTGATACGCACAGGATGCAATTCTGGTCTGATGCCCCAATCCACCAAGTCATGTCGAGATCATAAATCATCTTTTGTCTTCCCATTGACATTTAGAAGAACTGAAAGAAACATTTCAGATATATTTATTTCAATATGCATTACGTCTAAGCAATGACGTAGAAAATTTGTTGACCAATAAGGCAAATCAAAAAAGATACTCCTCTTGCTCCAATTGTAACAGGTTTCTGTGGAAACATTCTTTCTCTTTCCAGATTTCATTTGACCCTTCCCAAACGAAAAACTGAAATCTTTCACTTCATTAAGCACAACAGTTCTAGACATATGCTGAGGTGGATCATCGGTCTCTATAGTATTATCAAATCTTCGACGATTCATTCTATATGGATGATCCTTTGGCAAAAATTGTCGATGTCCCATAAAACTGAAACTACAACGATGTTTCAGTCTTCTGGATCGTGTATTCTTCATACAAACTGGACATGACAGTTTCCCTTCGTGCTCCATCCAGACATCATTGCATAAGCCGGAAAATCATTGATCGTCCACATAAGCGCAGCACACATCTAAAATATGTCTTTCAAACATGCATCGTATGTGCGCACACCCACATCCCAAAGAGGTTTCAACTCTTTTATTAAAGGTTTCATGTATACATCAATATCAATGCCGGGATCAGAAGGACCAGATATGAGTATACTCATGAAAGTGAAAGATTTTTTCATACACAACCATGGGGGAAGATTATAAATGTGTATAAAAACTGGCCATGTGCTGTGTGAAGTAAGAATCTGACCAAACAGATTAAAACCGTCGCATGAAAGACCCAGCCTCACATTACGCACATCAGCTACAAAATCAGGATGTCGAGCATCTAATCTCTGCCATGCAAATCCATCTGCAGGATGAACCAACTCATCATTAGTCTTCTTTCTCTCGGTATCATGCCATCTCATTTTTATTGATATGTCATCAGACATAAAAAGATTCTGGATTCTGGGGATCAATGGAAAGTGCCACATTACTTTCTGTGGAACGCGGGATGGTGTTCCATCTGATTTTGACTTCCAGCGGGATGTGCCACATTTTATACATTCATTTTGTTCAGCGGTTTCTTCCTAGAATAAACTGCAATCTTTCGGGAAATCATGAATTTTGTTTCTGGAAAATCCAATTTCTTCAACTAACTTCCATGCCATATTGTGGTTTGAGGGAATATTTGCATCATCTGGAAGTAAATCCTTTAAGAGGGTAAGAATTTAATCGATTGCTGTATTAGAAATCCCATACATAGTTTTTCCAAGAAACAATCGGATTAAAAATTCCATCTTTTTCATTTTATCGCATTGTCGATATACTGGAGTAGTGGCAGCATCATTCAATTTTTTCACCCTATCAATATCATCATTTTCAGTAGATGCATCATTTGTCCTCATATCGACGTCTTCTTGAGTAGAAATCCTTTCATTTTCATGGTGACGAATAAATGGAAACCGATCATCTAACAAATTCTCCATTACAGTCCTTTCATTTCGATCATCACCAATTTGAGATTTCATTTCTCCCCATTGTGATACCACACAAAGTAGTTTTCTTGAAAACCATTTTTGGTTATGTGGTAGCTGACTTCTTCATGACTCAAACAAGGTATACCAACACAATTGGAACATGGGCAGTGTATGCGACCACTATCTGAAGCATTGTGAAATGAAAAATCTATAAAGATCTCCAAATTGTTTTGAAAATCACTTGAGATACGATCGGTTTCATACATCCAACTTCTGTCCATTCAGTAAAAAAATTCATATAAGTCATTTTGTCATAAACAATTCAATAGGATTGAACTTTAATAGAAAATACATTTAAGTAAATGATAATGGAAGAAAATAATCATGGTATCAACTAGACATGTGAAAAAACATACTAATGTGTTATTGAAAAAATGTAAAACCAACAAGAACATAATGTGTTATCACATCAGAGCATGCCTCATCCAATAACCATATTAGTAGGGTACACTCGTGGACATCCCCACCCACCCCCGTGGACAACCCCCCACCCCCGTTGACACCCCCTAACCCCTAGACAGCCCAACCACCCCCGTGGACAGCCCACCCACCCCCCTCGACACCCCTTCTCCCTATGGACATCCCCCACCCCCTTGGATAACACGCCCACAACCCTGGACACCCCTACCCCCTATGGCCAGCCCACCCACCCCCCCTGGACAGCCCGCCCACCCCTCCTTGACAGCCCGGCCACCCCCGTGGACAGCCCGTCCACCCTTGTGGACAGCCCGCCCACCCCCGTACCCCCCTAGACACCCCGTACCCCCCCAGGATAGCCCCACCCACCCTCCCAAACAGCCCACAACCCCCTCCCCTGCAACCCCACCACCACCACCTAGACAAACCAACCCCCCTGGACACACCACACACCCCTCCCCCACCAGGACACCCCACCCAGACCCCCAGGACATCCCACACCCCCTGGACAGCCCCGCCCACCCCTGTGGACAGCTTTTCCCACCCCCGTGGACAGCCCCGCCCACCCCCGTGGACAACCCACCCACCCCCGTGGGAGCCCCCTACCCCCTAGACAGCCCAACCACCCCCGTGGACAGCCCACCCACCCCCCTCGACACCCCTTCTCCCTATGGACAGTCCCCCACCCCCTTGGATAGCCCGCCCACCCCCTGGACACCCCTAACTCCCGTGGCCAGCCCACCCACCCCCCTAGACAGCCCGCCCACCCCTCCTTGACAGCCCGACCACCCCCATGGGCATCCCGTCCACCCTTGTGGATAGCCCGCCCACCCCCGTACCCCCCTGGACACCCCGTACCCCCCTCGATAGCCCCGCCCACCCTCCCAAACAGCCCACACCCCCCCTTCCCTGTAACCCCACCACCACCACCTAGACATACCACCCCACCTGGAAACCCCACACACCCCTCCCCCACCAGGACACCCCACCCAGACCCCCAGGACAGCCCACACCCCCTGGACAGCCCTGCCCACCCCCGTGGACAGCCTTTCCCACCCCCGTGGACAGCCCCGCCCACCCCAGTGGACAACCCACCCACCCCCGTGGATGCCCCCTACCCCCTAGACAGCCCAACCACCCCCGTGGACAGCCCACCCACCCCCCTCAACACCCCTTCTCCCTATGGACAACCCCCCACCCCCTTGGATAGCCCGCCCACCCCCCTGGACACCCCTACCTCCCGTGGCCGGCCCACCCACCCCCCTGGACAGCCCGCCCACCCCTCCTTGACAGCCCTGCCACCCCCGTGGACAACCCGTCCACCCTTATGGACAGCCCGCCCACCCCCGTACCCCCCTGGACACCCCGTACCCCCCCTGGATAGCCCCACCCACCCTCCCAAACATCCCACACCCCCTCCCCTGCAACCCCACCAACACCACCTAGACATACCACCCCCCTGGAATGTGTAGAAATAACATAAAAATACATGATATATAGATAGCACAAAATACTCAACCTATTGGTTTACATTAAATACATAATCACACACATCACTACTACCATATAACACATAAACCACACCACCACCACACAAGACGCATAGCATTTATCACATTCATTTATAAGCCACTTCATTCACACTTACATTGTCCATTCATTTAATGTTAAATTAATTAAATCCATTTACCACACATCCATTTCTATTCCATCTCATTTATTTAATATCTTGTTTTTTTGTTTTAACAGCATAATTTATTCCATATATAACCAGGAAACTAATAAAACCACCACACAACAACTCACCATCTCACAATAACCATCGACACCATGTTACATCGACCAACCATCTCACCAAAACAACCACAAATCACAGTAAAAATATTGCACATCACAAACCACCGCACAACCAAAACCACCTCACCACATTATACACCACAACTTCATCACACAACACCTACACACGACACAACACCACCACACATCATCACTATCAAACAACTTCACATGACACATTCATGCCCACTAACCATCACATTACAACCCCACATATCACAAAGCCCAACTGGTCACCTCAATCCCCATAAAACAGCCTACAACATACAATGAAACACAACAAAAAACCTCTCATAGAGGCAACATACCCCAACTTCCAGAATTTATTTATTCAAGGTCTTTTATTACATTATCCCTTTATTTAGCATGGACATTATAACACAACTGATATTCCAGGGGAAACTAATTAATTAACAAAATATTTATTCATTTCCCTATTTTACACGGTGAAATCAAATCAAAATCCAAACATAAAACTAAAATATTAGATCAATACCAATAAAAACAGGGTACCATATGTGTATAAAGAAAAAATTACTTGATTTGAGATGATTCACATGGGTTTTCACTTATTCGGATGGGGGATTTGGAGAGCAGCAGAGAGGTGGAGGTGGATTGATAACTTAAAACTAAAATACTAAAGCAATAACAATAAAAATAAAGAAGTATATTTGAATAAATGACATGATACCTGATTTCAGATGGTTTTCACCTCTTCGGATAGGGGATTTCGCGAGAGGAGAGCGGTGGAGCGGATGAAATTAGGTTCTGTGCGAATGGGGGAGAGCAGCCTCGCGGCTGGATTTGAGGGAAATAATTCCCAACGGTTTTAAAGAACCGTTGGGAAAGAGATGCTAAGGACCCCTTTGCCAACGGTTTGAAGAAACCGTTGTCAAAGGGGTAACCCTTTCCCAACGGTTCTTTTGAACCATTGGCAAAGGGGTGGATTTTCCCAACGGTTTCAATGAATAGTTGGGAAAGGCTTTCTTAATCCTTCAAGCCCAATGGTTTTAGCAAACCGTTGGTAAACACCCGTTGGGAAAAACAGCATTTCCAGTAGTGTATCTTTCTGAGCATGTTGTTTCTTACATTAAGGATCGCTTCTATGGTCAAGTCCCTCATTCTAATCCTGTGAGGAGTATTATTCAGAATCTAATTAACCACAATTACATTTCAATGATTACATATATTCCATTGGACATTGAAATCAAGAAGTAGTTTTTATTCTAAATCCTAATATCTCTCGTAGTCCTGATGGTTTCACCATTTTTTCCTTCCAAACTTACATGTATATTATACATGTTGATGTTTGTAGGTTAGTTTCACTTTTTTTTAAAGGTGGCCCTCTTCCACAAGGGCTGAATTATCAGTTCTTTTCTCTCATTTAAAATATGAACAATGCAAATGGGATTCAACTTATTTGGACATTTTACATGGTTAACACAACATCTAAAATTATTTGAAAAATATTGGCCATCAGTTTATCTTCTATTTCTAGGATGATTGTTTCTCATAATCATTTTGGCTTCATAAAAGGGAGTTCTATTCTGGATTTCCTCATTACTTCTTCATAGTGTGTAAATCATCATATTAAATCATCAAGGGATGGTAATATTTCTCTAAAAAATAATGGCATGAAATCTTTTGATTCATTAAAATCTAATTTCATTTTTATTGTACTTCATTTGTTGGTTTATATGATGTATTCATTTATTGGGTCAAAATTATTTTTGAGCTATCAAGTATCTATGTTCTTATTAATGGTTCTCATGAGGTCTTTTTTTCTTGTTCTAGAGGGGTCATGAAATGGGACCATATTTCTCCTATCAATTTTTATATTGTAAAGGATTATCCTAGAAGATCATTTTATATTTTGGATGGAAATGGGACACTAAAGTATATCTATGCAGGTAAAGTCTTAGTCACTCCTACACAAGTGTTGTATGCATATAATAACATTCTCTTCACTCAAGGGAATAAGAGAAATATTCAAAACATAATATGAGAACTTTTACATTAGGAAATTGTTTCAGGACAAAAAAATCAGATGGAAGAAATCATTTTTCTACTTTATTATGAATTTCTACACCTTTACGAAGATGATAATTATTAGAGAATTTGGAATTCACGAGGGATTACTTCCATTTACATATTTGGGTATTCCAATGTTTTTAGGGTGGCCAAAAGCATGTTATTTTTTTATATTATTAGTAAAATTAGATGGAATGTTGAAACATGAAATGGAAAGTCTCACTTCTTGATGGGTCATGTAATCTTGGTCAAGTCTATGATTATTTTTATGTTTGTTTATTTTATAAATGTCTATATGTGGTCGATATCACTCATAAAGAGAATTATTTTTTTATCAATAATTTCTTTTGGAGTGGAAACATTCTAGGGAGGAAATTAGCCATGGATTCAACTATAAATTGTTGTAATTCTTATGATGCAGGGTGTATTGGTATATAAATCGTTTTATGTGAAATGATTTTGTGCCAAAATCATTTATTTGGAGGTAGTTCAATAATAATTCTGAGTCTCAAGACTTCCTTAGAAATAAATTCAATGTTAGACTTAGACATGGATCATTTAATCACACAGATTCATTGTTTTGTCGTGCTTTTAAATCCACATTCTCTTCAGTTGATGCTCATGTTAGGTGGCACATTTTGAATAATTCATCATTTATAATATTGGATGGATAACATGACTAGTTGTCCCCTTATAGATGATATCATAAGTGATCGCCTTAATGTTGACTTAGAACCCACGATTAAAGATAAACTATAATATATAAGGAATAAACCTAATCTTATTTTCAATGCTATTCAAGAATAATGTTCTTCTAATACAGTGGATATAGGCGTATGGAATCCTACGGTTAATGGTTTTTTATATTACCAAAAAATTAACAGACATTATTTATCATGAAACATAGATTTTAAAGGGTTTCTTACCTTCTAGGACTTGTTTGGTAGGAGACTGGATCATAGGTAGATTCCTCCAGATTGTTTCTTTCATTAATATGGAATCTATCTATATTCTCCATTTGTGATTTTCAATTATCATAGTGAATATATTGTCCATTTGTTTCTTTTATTCATTACTAAATCATCAATGTGGATGTTTTTTTAATATCATATAAATCTTTCTACCTTGTGAGTCATCTATCCGAGATTTTCCCCATAGCTAGAGCTCAATTTTGATTTCTCCACAACTTCTAGATCTCTTTAGGTTGGCTTCTATAGAGCATCTTCATATAATTCCTTCTGCTCAAAATATGGTAATTCTTGATAACTACTCTTTTTCCATCAGTTGTGCTATTTCCTCCATTCTTGCTCTTGTGTGTGAGGTAAGAACACCAATGAAGCATTATTGCGTCAACTCGGTTTGTAACTTGTTAATTTTGAATTGGATCGTTGTCAAGGTGAATTTATTCCTTTTCCTAGTACCCATGAATAATTATGGAAGGATCCATTTTTTGGATGGAAAAAGTCAATTCTGATGGAGCTTCTAGAGGTAATCCATGGAATTTTAGATATGGTGATGTTTTCAATAATCAAGTAGAGGATGTACATAGATGTTTTAATGTTTCATGTGAAATTCTTTCTTTTCTTGAGGCTTAAATTCTTAGCATCATTGATTCTGTGGAGTAAGAAAAGAATCGTGGTTGGAATATTTTATTGTTAGATAGTGATTCTACCCTTGTCGTCTCTTACATCAGGATGGGTCTCTCTAATTTGGTATAGAAGCTCAATAATCATTAGTGAAAATTCATGGATACCCCTTTCTCCCTAAATCATATCCTCACTCACATTTATAAGGAAGTGAATTCAGCTTTTGATTATCTTGAAAATAAGGTCATCAATAGTGTTAACATTTCATGGTTTGATCAGGATTTTAATAATCTTAATAATTTTCTAAAGATTCATCATGATAAATCACCCATTTTTAGACTAGTGTTAGATATTTTTTTTGTAGGGATGGAGGATAAATGTCTATTTAATGATGTATTTTTCTAGTTTGTCCTTCTATGTTGTTCTTCACTTGTCCAGTTGAACTATTTGATCTTCTATGATGGGTCTGCAAGTGTGCTGCAGGCATGGAGTGAATGCATGGGTTTCTTTATTATCTACATTGATGGGAATGGAAATGTATGGAGATCGTCCAACATATTTAAATTTATTCCTTCAATGCTGGTTCTTGATCAAGATCATGACATGATGACTGACTTGAGTGGTGCGCAGGCTGTTTCTTGGACACACATGGTGCCGCCTAGATTTATTTTCACGTAAAGGCATTGTTTCTCTTAGACATGCATGGGGCTGCAGTGGATGATTTATTTATTATTTTTTTCTTATATTATTTCCTTTTTATGAGTATATTTTCATTCTAGGTTCCCTTGGGTCCCGTATATCCAAAAAAATAATGAAAATGCTTTTATTTATAGTCAAATGTTTGTATTATTTGTATATGAAATATCAATGTAAAATTTATACTAATTAACAAAATTAGATTTATTTATATATGATTTAAATAATTATACCGTAAAAAATAAATATTTTAATTAATATAGTTAAATACAAAAATACAAAAGTTAATTTCTAATTAATGAATAATATTTATCACTATTCATCCAAAAATGAAACGTCACCAAAAGTAGCCAAAAAAATAATCCTTTATAGAATTTTGATATCCCAATTTTAATAATGGATCTTTTATTCCCAAAATAAATCAACAAAAGTGAAAAATTATCTATTTAATATAGTTTTTCAATATAAAGTAGGGAAAATGGCCTTTTTCAAAAATATTAAATTTTATGTTTAAATAATATTTATTATTATGATAATCCAATCAATCAAATTTTATTAATTTAATGAAATTTCAATGAATATGTGAAATGTAAATATAATTTTAATTCATTTGTAATAGGATTTATTTTAATTTATTAATATATATTTGTAATATGGTCATAAAGATATGTTTTTTTAAAAAACACAACCTTTATATTCAAATGGATGTTTTAATCATTTATAATTAATTCGTAAAAAATGATTTTAATTTCTAAATATTTAATTACAATATTTCCATAATTTAATTAATATCATTCATTCACTATATTACAATGTATTTGTGGTAATATTACATTTAAATAACCGTATATTTTCATTAGTTTAAGCTCAATGTGGCGTATCATGTATAATATTTTTCATAGTGGTTCATTTTTAAATAGAATGTTGTCAAATTCCCCTCCCAATAGAATAAATTTCATCCTCTAAATTTTATCATTTTCTCAATAACAAGGGTTTTAATTTCAAAACTATCTTTTTTTATATCGTATATTAGAAATTTTTTATTAATTCATTATTTTGTAAAATTGTAAATAAATTATGAAGGATAGATGATACAACATATACTAGGATTCCATGTATGAAGACATTGACATGAATGTAAAAGGATAAAACCTAATTAATGATATATCATGATAGTTAAGATGTTCATGATGATGATATAAATAACAAAACCATAAATCATTGATAGGATAAATGTACAGTGATTTCTATGTATAACAATACTTGGATAATTGTTTGTAAACCATTTTTTCTAAAATTGATGAATTCCCTTACTTCCTAAACAATGAACAAATGGAAATATCAATTCATTAAAATTATAATTATTTCATATAATTTCACCCAATTATGTGTTTTCAAGATGATTTTGTTATACCTGATCCATAAAAATCAAAATCCAAGAATAAAAAATTCCACAGATGTATAATTATCTTTTCATCTTGTATTTGATTAGTAAGAAATAACAAAATAGTATGAAAATATTAATTGAGTTTTTAGAAAATAATAAGCCTCTAAATGAAAAAACTATAATAATCTTCTTAATCTAATGAATATATACAAATATCAGCAATGATCATTCAAAAATATACTATATTTTTACCTTTTCACATAAAACCCCACTTTTTCACTCTATTTGCTGAATTAATTTTAAATATAATTTAAAAAATTCAATGAATTGAGTTTTATAAAATGGAAGTAATTTTTGGAATATAATGTTAAAAATTCATTTCAATGTTAAATTTCATTTTTAGATATAATTTAATTACTATATGAAAAATTTATTTGCCCAATTATATGTGAAATGGTGAAAATAAATAAAATTTAAAGGTGAAAACATAACAGACCTAAAAAATAAAACATTTAAAGGTTAGTTGAGGTAAGGATCAAACCTATCCAATTCCCAAAACCTTAATTTAAAAATTAATTTATTGAAATTAATTCAACTTTAATGTGGTTGGATTTAAATATAAAATAATTATTATTTAATTTCATAAACCCACCTCTCCTTATGTATAAATACCACCCCTTCCCAAACCATTTTTTACTCAAATAATTTTTAAATCCTAAAATATATACCTACAACTATAATACTCACTCTCCTTGCTTCTATGTGCTACTTTTCTTAACAAAACACAAAATTCAATGTCATTAAGGGTCTCATAAGGTAGTTATATACATGAGGTAGTTTTTAAGTACATATCATAGTTAATTTTATTATTCTATATTATCCTAACATAGTAAACCATTCATTTAATTATAACTATAGAATAATTTATGTAATATATGTCTATTATTCTTATTTCATATATCATATCAATTTCATTTATCATCATTAATTATTAAAATTAAATAAACTATTCTCCAAATTATGTCGACTTATAATCTACATGAATAAGCATTTTCTTTTTTCCATTACAATAGTCATGGGTAATAACAAATGTGAAATTATATATCATATTTAAATGATCATATTATAAAATATTTAATTTTCGAAAAATAATTTAATCTCATTATAATTGACGAGATGTTACTTGTTATTTATGTTCGAAAACCCGCAAAAAATGACCATAAATTTATCGTTAACATTTTATCTAATGAACCATCCTTATGTTAAAAATAAAAATTATATTTGATACCATTAATACTTATTTATATTCATTAATTTAATTACATTATACTTATGGAGTTTTAATTCCATTTTATAATAAAATCCATAATAATAAAAAAAATGATGTGATTATCAAACCATTAATAAACTGATAAAAAACCAAATAACAATGACATATTATCAATTAAAGGGTTATAAGATGAAAAAAACTAATTGAATAAGGTATTATATAGATGAATACAGTTTTTAAATGAGTTAATAGAATTCCATAAATAATTATATAAAAGGCTTGATCACATTTGATTGTTGTCAAACAAGATGTAATGTATTTCTTTTCACTATCAATCTTCACAATTATCATTTTTACCTCATATTTTTCTTTATCCTCATCCATACTAATATTTTACAATTTTGATTTTATTTTTTATTGTTTATATAAGAAAAATATAACTTTATGGGACAAGAAAAAATGTAAATCCTTTTTAGTAATAATCCATAAAACATTTTTATACCTTATTATTGAGAAAAGAGTAATCTTTTTAAATGGATTATTACATTAACAGTTTAAAATAAATCAATTTTCACAAAAAAAACAATCAAAAATAATAAAATTACGTAACATGGTATATAATTTTACATATCACACATACACATATTTTATCTCTATCAGCTACACAACGAGTAACTATGATACTTAAATTATTAATAATAACCAAATCACTATTCATTTAATATCTATGGAGAAACCTAAACTTTTAACTCTATCTCATTAAAAAATTAATTAGAGATATATAATGGGATCACATTATCTCAGTTCGACATGGAACCAGCTATACTCATGATCAATTCCCATTAATAATAAAACATGGGTAATAGATATTATTTTTATAAATGATACATTCTTTTGGAAAATAACATTTTTAATTTGAAATCACATTTAATTTTTAGCAAATAAACTCGACAAAAAATGAAAACATATTATTTAAAAAAAATTAAAATTTTAAAAGAATCTTCTAAACATTATATCCACTTGATGGGAGAAAAATTCACTCATTTAATATAAGTCAAAAAAAACATTCCTTCCCAATTATTATCTAAAAAGTCCCAAAAAATTGTTTCACTAAAAGGGGTGAAAGAAAAAATTAAACATTAAAAATATAATAAAAAAATTATTTTTAATTTTTGAATATTAAAACCATTTTTTGAAATATTATTGAAAAACATGGACATTTATGGAAAATAGAATACAATGGGTTATATTAATTTTTTTTTAATGAATGTACCTTATATATATCATATAATCAAAGTGGGAATTAACAAAATGAAATGATTGTATTTATACTCAATAAATCATCATAGAAATAGTTTATAATGAAAATAATAAATTTAAAAGTTATCTTTCAGATGATATTAGGATGAAAAAAATCAAGGAGTAGAAGATTCATCCAATTAATTTAAATTGTGTAGTGATATTTCTTAGAACATGTTATACATTCTTGAAAACTATTTATAACTCTTTTATAATGGTTTGATAAATTTTATTAACTCATTATAAAACTATATTAATATTTAAAACAACTTAAGTGTTGATTTTTATACCAAATAATGACCCATTCATTTATAATATTTCATTATTTTCATGTTGTTCGGTGTGTTTTTTTCATAGATTCATGATCTGTTCACTTGTTTATATTTGTGATGTTATTATAAAATGCAATTACAATGAAAAAAGTAGAACAATATTGTGTAAATGAAAATAAAAAATAATTAACAATCCAATTTATATTATTTTTCATACACGAGGATTATTCATTAGATACAATTTTAATGATAGATGCTTTGTTTACTTTTTTCAGGTTTTTGAAAATTATGAATTGGTTTAATCTTATTTAATATTAACTTGTTATATTTTATTCAAAACATTAAATTGGTTATAATATAACTATTTAGATATTATATAACAATAATTTATCTTTTATGACTACACATGAAGGTTATATTTATAGATGAAAAATCAATATTTATGGATATGATAAACTGATATAAATTTGGAAATTGTTTAATTTCTTATAATAATAGATGATAAATAATAAAATTGTTATGATAAATAACACTATAAAATTAAAACTACAGTACATAAATAAATATTTAGTTATTATTTGATGATGGATAAAAGAGGTGTGAGAAAATTATGAATATAAACTAATTTAAGAGAGGTACATTGAGAATATCGCCACATTAAATATGTCATCCTTGAGAGACCATTTAGGCCTTTGGTTTTTTATTTTTTGGATTCCAAAAAACAATGATTTTGGGATAGTGTGGAGAAGTGGTTTTGGAAAGAATTTGAGGATCTTCAAGGCTTCTGGGTGGAAATGGGTTTTTTTGGGACTTGTTGTTTATACATGAGGATAGGTGAGTTTATGTGGTCAAAACAATGATAATTATATATTTAAATAGATCCAAATTGAGGTTGAAGTAATTTAAATTAATTATATTATTAATTAATATATTTTAATCAATTAAATTTCTAAAAAACCTCAAGCATCAATTTTTATATTTTTTTTAGTTATGATAATCGCTTAACTTTTATTTATAACCATTGAAAAAATATTAAATATATTTTAGCAAATAATTTTTTTACCACTATATTTTTATTATTACTACCAATTAAATTGAATTTATGTTTTAATTTTAATATTATAATTATAAATAATTAATTCATCTTACTACATTCTATTTAAATCATTAGAAAATTAAAATTTAAAATTAATCCCACATACAAAATGAAAAGGTTGTTTTAAACATGAATATTTAAAAAGTTCTAAATGATTATTTATCTCGTTTAAATAATAGATATAATTTAATAACAATTATTTTAATTATTTTTTTATAATTAAAATAATTATACTTTAAAATATTTAAAAAAATTTTTTATTAAATTATTCAGATAAAAATTAAATTTTCAACTAAAAGCATTATTTTTCACTAATAATAAAATAACAACAGTTGTTATGAAAATAAAAAAAATCACCTTAATATAATTTTCACAATATTTTTCTAATCATTATGATGATTATTTCACATAAAAGTTATTTTTATAAATAATTATATTTAAATTAGGTGCACTATCAAATGTCGATAAATACATATTTTAGAAACAATAGATTTTTATACTCAAAATTTAATTTATTCATATATTATTCTTATAAAAGTATTTTATTTATTTATAAACATTTCATTTCATATAAAATATATAAATATAGTACATATATTTTACCAATTATTAACATTATTTGTCATTAATTTAGTAAAAAATATTTTTTAATAAAAACACATCATTTACACTCAATTGGTTTCTATTTTCATTTATAAATAATTTGAAACCAATGAGTTCATTTGATAAATATGTTTAAAATATATTAAAATTATTTTATTAATATTACTCTTTTCTTCTATTCTAATATTTTGGTTATTACAATCAAATTTAATTAAATTTTTTTAGCTATTTCTTTATTCTTGATTTGATGTATATTAAATGATATTGAGCATAGTGTTTCCTTTAAGAATATTCGGGTGTTACATTATACACCATTTAATCAAATACATCTTATATTTTGAAATCATTATAGAAAAAGATTGCTGATTGAATTTTAAAAATATTTTTCGGAAATCCCATAGAGAAAAATGAATAATGAATCATCTAAATTAAAAACATTTAAATGAAGTAAGATGTCAATTGATATAAAAAATATTTGGGTTCCATGTAGGATAAAGGGGAATAGAAGACAAAAATAACTATCATGTTTGGATGGAGAATGATAACGATCATTGTAATGGGAAATGTAATAATCATTCACGTAAATGATATTTTTATTTTGAAATAACTCATTTTGAAAAAAATACATGTTTGATGGAATATATTATCATTAAATGTTACCATATGAAAAAAGTATGTTAATCATGATGATAGTATTGTGATATTGTATTGTGAATTTTTTTAATTTTAATATTTAATAAAAACCTAATTGTTCATAAAGGAACATTGAAATTATAATTCTAAACGAATGTCGATTAAAAATTACATATCACAGATGTGAGAATAAATTAAAGGAAATAGATAATGTATACACTCTTTAAATTAAAATAATAATGTGGAAACAATATAACAGTACAATTAAAATTAATTTTACACAACATCACATTTACCTTCCTTAAAAAGTATAAAACCTCTTGTATAATTACATAAATATTGATATTAACTCATTCTTAAAATATCTTCATATTTATAATAATTATGTGAAGATATTATTACATCTTATGTTTAATTTAATAATAATAATAATACATTATTTTTATGGTTTCTGGTGGGTCTATTTCAGTATTTCATGGTCACTTTTACAATTATAAAATAATATATTGTATTTGTAAAATGGAATTAAAAATAGTATAATTGTTATGAGATAGTATTAATGTACTTTATTAATAATAATTTTTCTGAAATAAAACATTTATTTCTTACATGTGGATGACTCTTAGATTAAATGTTAATGATAAATGTTTACATTATTTATGTGTGTTTTCGGATTAACACAAATGTGTTTAATCTTAATTAATATAATGTTTCTATATTTGTTCTTTGACATAAAAAATATTATAATATAAAATTTTTAGAAAAATATAATAGTAATTATACTTTTATGTCTATCCATGAAGGTGGTGATGGAAATCCAAAGATCATTATTATAGAGATGATAAACTGAGATAATTTAGAAAATAATTTCATTTATTTTAATGAGAGGAGATATAAAAGGAAGATGTTATGAGATATTCTATTAGAAGAATAATAATATGCTATATATGTGATTCTTTTAGTTTTGATTAATTAGTGGATTTATGAGCTGAGATAGAAGTATAAAAATAAATGACAATAAGAGTGGTTATATGGAAAGTTACTTATTGAATATTTCTTCCTTGAGATACCCTTGATGACCGTGAAAATTGTATTTTTGGGATACCAGAAGCACTTGTGCGCGGTTATAGTGATGGGGTTTTTGGATGATATTTGAAACTCTTCAAGGCTCTATAAGCCCAAATGGGGTGGTGATGGTTATATTTAAAAATGAGGATATGTGGGTTCATTTGTTAAAAAATAAGGATTAATTTATATTTAAAGACAACTGTATTGATATGGAATTAAATCTCATTGATATGGATGGAAATTATTATTTTAGATGTTATTTAATTTAGAGAAAAACTTTAATCTAGCATTAATTGTTTTTTTAAGAACACTTCATACAATGATTCCCCTCCTATACTGCAAAGGGTGAAATACATATAATGACACCAGAGTCCCACCTCCAATAGGCCTCAGTGTAGAGACAAGCACCATGTGTGGGAATATAATCTACAAAAATGGGAGTAATTTCCCTTTGAAATGAAAATAAGATTAGATGATATGATGGTCCCTCTAAAAAAATTACAATACACAGACAATCATATAAATAATAACAAAATATCCAACATTCATGTTTTAAATATAACTATTACAATCTAAGATCTTCTAGAGTAAACACCAATAATAATGCTAACAAGAGATATAGAAATCTTCCCACAGTTCAAGACATAAATTCCCATCACAATCCACATAGTACTCATGGAAATATAAAAATAGTTTTATATTCATAGTTTAATAATATGTATACACTCATTAGTAAAGACAACGGTTTATCACTAACAAGTGGAAGAATCATAGTAATTCTCTTATGAGATAAAAATTGAAACTAACTGCACCAAAAATGGAATAATAGCCAACCCGACCTCACAATGACATGCAATACCAATAAAGTATGTTAATTAAGTTAATAAAATGAACTCATCGATGATTGGGTACCCCAAATCACTTCACACTGATTTACTACTCATACTCTAACATAAAATGTCATGGCACATTCATACTCTTTCCCAAGCCCTATTTCACATCCCATCTACACAATCCTAATACCCAAATCTTTTCCCCCAACTTGAAAAATATATGCTCACCACATCTAGACCCCAGAAAACTATTCCACAACCATACAACACTCTTCCCGTAGCAACCTATGCAACCACCATACCTCATCCCGATGATACAAGGGAAAGAACACCTCACCGGTAGAAACATGGGCCTCAGAACTTTACCACAACCTTCTGGAAGATTCTTGGGCTACCAGTGCTGAGATGATGCTATACAGAATAGATAATTACCATCTATCTATCCTCCCACTAGAATATTGGGAAAGGCACCCTCCCTCAATAAAATGTGGTTATTCGCCATAAAGTTATCATATATGGTGGGGTGTGTATATAAATAACAATTAGGTTCATGTATATATATATATACATCAACCACTTGGCTTTTCCTATTTGGTAATCCAAAAAATCAACAATCCAAGAATATCTCTTTTTTTCTACCTCTAAATAAAAAACAACACAATAAGCCCCAATTCAATTCATAACCATCGCCAACTAATTTATGTAAATATCATTCTTTATTAAAAATTAGATACATTAATTACATAATTAAACTATAAAATACTATGAAAACCATTAAAATATCCATACAACAAAAACCATGTAGAGAAAAAATAACCATGGAAAAAAACTCACTTCATAGTTTTACTCTGTTTAGAACCCATACCAACCACTATCATCATCAATATTAAAATTAATACCACCTAAATCATCCTCTACATTATTAAAAACTAAATCTCATACTCACTCCCATGAATACCACACATCACAACCAAACTTGGCAGCCCCACTACCCAAATACACCACACCCACCAACACAAATACGACACCACCAAGTTGGTGTACCACCACACAAAACTGCTCATCCATTCCACAATCAGTCAATATCTTACACTAAGATTCTATTAAAGCACCGGAACCACAAGACAAATAGATTTAACATCAATTTAATATCTACAAATCTATACAAGGAACAACATTTATATTTATCTAGGCTACCATTATTTAATACCAATTTATAAATTTTAGGGTGATCACAAAATATTTCTGATCATGTGTTGTCGAATTATTTAACTGAATGTAAGTTGTTAAATGTATGAATGTATAAATATACATTCAATAAAATTCCAAAAAATTAATTCTCAACTCATTTAATGTGAGCAAAAAAATATAGACAACAGAAATTACTTTTAGTGTGTGATTAGCACAAACAAAACACAATTTTATCTTACAATAAAGTAGAACATAAGTCACTTATCAACAACCACATATTTTTATATTCATATGTAAATAGTTATATTTATTAATTTTTTATCCTAATATCTCCATAATTTGCATTACATACACCCACCCAACTTGAAACAATAATTAATGAAAGATAATGGATCCCTACCTTGAGAAATAGACGATCAACACCTTCTATTTGTGTCCAACTGATGGTGAAAAATTATCCAGGGAAACATGATCAAAGGGTGCAACACAGATGAATGGATCTATAGGGATAAATGGTTTGGGGATTCTTAATAGTAACAATGATTCAAAACATAATAGGATGGAACGGTATCAGTTTTATAAAGGCATGATTCTATATCAATATGTTAGATGGTTAAAAAAGCCATTGAATTTAGATCATGATCAAGACCACAAATTTAGACTATCTAAACTGCTGATGAGAATTATTAATTTAAATATATATTTTATATTCATTGATGTAGATAATAAATTAAATTAATTATTTTTATAAAATCAGTTTACATTAAATAAAACATTAAAGGGGTGAAAATGGGAAAATTGGAATAACCAGAAATTTTAATAATGGTGGAAATTAATCACTGCTAGATAACCTACCATTGGAAGACTCACCATTTGATGAATAACTATTGGATGAGTCCCTATTTGGCATTTTATCGTCACAAATCACCATTAGTGGCAATCCAATGTGAGTCACCACTATATGAGACTCGATTATGTAACGCCCCAACCCCAGTTTCCCAGAGTCGGTGCATTATTAGGTAACATTGGCATGATCACAAGAAGATAAAATATCGAAAGATCGATTAGTTTAGTAGCCTTGGAAACACTAGATATATTCCTAAAGTTTTTCATTACATCATCAAGTGAAATACTACTACTACAACATATTGTCTCCATAGTCAACACTATTATACCCTCATAAAATCCCTTCAGGTTATTCATAACTTACTTCTTCACATCCTGGGAAGAATAAAACATAGAAAATGGGTGAGCTCAAATGCCCCGTAAGGATAACAATATAGCGGACACTTTCAAAAATAATAATAAACATTTAAGGCATTGTATAACTAAAACAAAAGCCTTTTAAACTTGAACTTGAACAAAGTATGGAAAAAGTAAAATGAAATAATGCCATTTACTTTTTCACATGGATATTCCACTAATAAAATAATCACATGCAATATCAATAACCACTTTCATAATGATGGAATGCATAATGCCAGACTATCATAACCACATAGCCAAGGCCTCGTGCCAAGACTACAAATAAGATTTTTCCAAGGCCTTGTGCCAAGACACTAGTTTGTCTCATGAGACCTACCGATGCATCGAGGAGCTATAGCGGGCTCCACCCGTCACTTACTAAGTCCAATTCATTCCCATATGAAAATGTTTAAACATAACATAAACATTTGTATTAAAACTAGAATACAAAATGTCAACACTTTCTCCATAAACCATGAATGGTATAAAAATAACACATCCACAGTAAAACATATCACAAATCCTTCAATACAATACAAAAGTTTTGTATCATAATAAATCAACATCAAATAACCTTAAAATCCATCAACGGATGTTGACATAGATGAAATCAAAACTATTTGAGAGAAATATCTCTTTTCTCGAAATCATTGAAAAGTCACACATTTATAAAGGAAGTAATTTAAAAGAGATTTTTTAATCAAAGTGTCCTATACCACTTTGAAACTTTTGAAAAGAATAATCATTTCAAAAAATTCATGCCCATAAAAATAAATCCTTAAAATCATTTTAAAAACATGGACATTAATTAACAGTTTTAGAAAGATAAATCTTTAAAACATTTAAAATTATGATCTTGATAAAGAGTGTCTTTCACAAATTCTTAAAATATTCATTTTGAAATCATTTAAAAGTCACACAATTATAAAATAAAACTTTTAATTTTAAAATATTCTTATAATCTTGTAATGGAAACTGTGAGAATTTTAGAACAGTGGAAAATAGCCTCACTGGCCGTATATGTTAAAAAACATTCTTACCTTAATTCTGTCGAAAAGGTTAAAAACGACCTTGTTTGGAAAACGATGGAAAGATTACTTTATAAACATCTTATAAAAAGTCAAAAAATGGTATCAATTACTTTAACCCATATTCTGTAAAATAGTAAGAATGTTTTGAAATACACATTCAAGAAACATGGATGTGGATGATAAAGAGGTCCCAGTAGATAATTATGTAGAAACAACCTCGGATAATAAAGAGATTGTGAAATAACCCTTACCTTGTATTTTTCCTTGGTTGGGGTAGGTTAACCTCCTGTATAATTGTGAAATAATTGTTATTAAATTATTCAATAATCATATACATTAATATGATATCATATATGATCTTTTAACATTGCTTTGTTAATAATATCTTAGAATTATTGTCGTTTCGGGTGTTAAATTACTCGTTTTCTTTTATATGTTTTGTTTTGTAAGACATGTTTGAAATGGATAGGTTGTATCTTAATCATATCCAGAATGATATCAAGTCCTTTAATACTATTATTAATCATTAAATGAGAAATACACTTGAATGGATACGATGGAGAATGAATCCAATCGCGTTCGTGGAGACGGTAGTCCGTACGTACGCACGAGTGACAATATCATTATTTTGATATTAAAATAATATATAATTGGATGGTATATCATATATACAGAATCATTATCATGTTATATTTATTATGTACATGAATTACACATCATTATTATACCCATCCAAATAATAATTTATTGAATAACAATACACCACGACGTGGAGACGGTAAGTCGTACGTACGCACATATGGTGACATGTTATTCAAAGGATTGATATATTACTGAATATGGTTGTACCATATTTATAATAACATCACAATATATATATGATACTAGAGTGATTATTTTATAATGGTAACAACAAAGGACGAAGAAGTGTAGGAAGAAAGGAACTTGAAAAAAGGTGGTGAAATCATTACCTCTTCTTCGGGTTCTTCCTTTTGATTGGATCAAAAGGGCTCCATAGGTTGGCATTATTATCAAAATAAGGCCTCTAGGTTGTATTGATGGAATTTGGGAGAGTATTTGGGTAGATTTTGGCCGAACCAAAAAGCATTGAAGGTGTGAAGAAATTAGAAGGAAAAGTTCCCTTTTATAAGAGGGGTGAGGGGAACCTTTGGAAAAGCTAGAAATATTAATTTATAATAAATTCATATTCGGTTTCTAATGGCTCCAAAGTTGATTATTAAATTTTTAAGGTGGGTATAGGTCGAAAACCACTCAACCAATAGAATTCGGATAGTTTTGGATACTTATATTAACCTTATCTTTAAGTATTAACTCTAAGTTAATTAGTTTCACTTTTAAAATGTCTCTTTGTATTTTATATTATATGGTGAATAAACATCCTATATACATCCAAGCGACCCACATGTGGTCCATTAATGACACTCCTATTATGATATAAGTCTCTTGGCCGAACCTTAGATTTTTATGAATTTAATATCAATTAATAATATAATACTTGTTTTAAAAACTCTTTTCTCTCAATTTTGACACTATTCAATAATTGATTTTTGTAAAACTCATAATAGAATTATTACTTCGAAATAAGTCAATTAAATCAATCCTAATGTGTCATATTATCTTATTAAATTATTGTAATGCATTAAAAGTCTCAAATTATATTTAGTTGGGTATTTATAATATCAATTATTTTAATTTTTCACTATTATGGTAGTTACTGCATCATCATTGTGTCATAAATAAATTAAATTATTAAACCTCTAAAAATTATAAATATAATATAATTAAGTAGGAACTCTTTGTATCTTTCTAATGAATATTTATAGTCTAAAATCGAACATATATAACCCTATGTAAATTTTTTTTTCTAAAAGATATATGCTTGTGACGTTTTTGTAATCATTTTAACTTAATAAAAATAAAGTGTCCCTATCACCTACAAGTGGCTCCATGGGGTGCCAAAATCGACCCAAATATGCCCATGGTCGACCATGTATCCACCAATAAGGTTAGGACACATTTTAGGGTAATTTTATATTATTATAATATTATTTTTTAACCTTTATTTATCGTATTTACCCTTTAACCATGGTAAATAAAATATTTACCGAAATAATTATTCAAAATGTCTTAAAATAAAAGTTACCTATTTACAGAATTTGAACATCCTGATTCCAAATATGGAATAAATTTTTCCAAATTCAAAACATCGAAGTGGGAGAAATTAATTTAATATTAATTTCTATTGTTAAAACAAATGGCGTGTTTTTAAGAGATAATAACTATCAAAAGATTGTCACTTGTTTATGCCTGGTTTAATTGTGAAATTATGTCCAATGAAAAACATTTAGTTAAATGGTAAAGATATATTCTAAATAAACTTTAAAACCACAAAAATTCATTATTTATCAATATTAATTATTTTGATTAAAAAAGTAGTTTTTAATTAAAATTTAGTAATTTTCACTATTCATCAAAATATTAAAGTTATCTGAAAAATTCCAAAATTTTACCCTAGCCTAAATTAGATATTTAGAATCCCAAAATAAATTCCATTTTGAAATATAATATATATATATAATTTCAAAATGTAGGTATTACAATTCATAACGGCTAGTTTGATTGGTTGTGGTGTGTGTTAGAACTCGAAGTTGCGTACAACACATGCTACTGTATTATTGAACGGAAAGCGTACCATGGAAGCTTGGGATGTTTCATTTTAAATTTTTTATGTCCCCATTTAGTCAAAAAGTTTAAAATATTGTATTTAAAAATGGTTCACTATTAAAAGTTTATAAAAGTGCAATACTGAAAATGAATTTGTTCTTACATTATGTCTAAGAAACTCATAATATGGAATCTAAAATTATAAGGATTATATAAAGTTTAAAATTTAGTTAATACTATTCATAACCTATTTTAACGTCTTGTTTGGTAAGTCATGGTGCGATTGAACTCAGTGTTGCATGTAGTGGAAGTTATTGAATTATTTTGAAGAAATTACACACTATGAAATTTTGGGGTGTTACATTCTCACATCCTTCAATAAATTTCATCCTCGCAATTTGAAATTGTTTTCGAAAATAAAAGGTTGAAAATAGAAACTATCTTTGTGGTAAAACCCACATTGGAAATTAGGTTACTAAAATTTAGTCTTAATATGAGGAAAAGAGAAATGAAAGGGTCACCACCAAATTATGATCTCTATTAGGAGAACATTAGTGGAAATTAGAGACATATAATTAAAGGAAAGACATAAATATTTATAAGTAGTGATTGAGGTCATCAATCACAAACAATTGTAAAATTGACGTCCTTAAATTCATCAATCTATGATTATTTGAAATACCAACGGTTCAAAAAATCATATGGTATTAGGATAACACATTTTTTGTTTTAGGATTCCTTAAATAATGTATAAGAATTAATTTCTTCATAGAACAAGATAAAAAGAAAAATATATTCTTGAAAAGTAGAGTTCCATCCTTTAACTAATTTCTACCACAAACTCATCTTTCACTCTAAAAGATAATAGAACGTAAAAAATATATTCTATTTATCATATTTGTATAGGGTTAAAAAAAGAATTTATAATTCATCTACCAGATCTGTTAAAAAAACTACATTATTTAATCCCGGACATCACGTGGGTCAGTGGTAGGTGATACACCCTTGTCGCCCTTCGGTTGTGGGTTCATGTCTCGCGGCCTTGCCAGACATGACGGGTTGCCGCCCTACCTCCGGGTTTTCCTTCTATGGCAATCCAAAATAATCCAAACTAGAAATATCCAAAACACTTCAGTCCAAAATTTATAAGGAAGGTAAACACAATGAAGATCCCTATTTTGCCGCGTAATAACATGTGATCACCTTTATCATGTATTCTTTTAAAACACAACAACATCCTGAATTATCATAAAACCTTATTGATTATATTCATGATCCCTTATTCCTTATAGAATAATGGATATACTCCTTCAATCCAAAAATTTTGTAAACCCCAACAATGATGGAATATACAAATCATTAATCAGTTTCAAGGTAGTCAAGAATATCCAATATAATTTATCCAAAACAATCATGTATTATTCTGAAATCACTACCTCGGTATCAGAACCATATTATGGTTTATCTTTCTCTCAACCATATATTTTCCAAAATATTAACCTACTATTGAGTCACTTTTCTTTGTTCCACACAATTTCAAGTCCATAATGAAATAGTAATGTAGTGCAATACTTATATACTCCATAATTATTATTACAAGTACATTGTTGATACAACACTCAAATGACATAATCAACATAAGAACTCTAATCATTCCTCTTCATCTGTGGTAGTATCATAACTTGATTATTATCCAATAGAATCATTTCTGGCATAGTCTGATGACTGAGACATAGGTTCACGTAGTGTCCAAACTCCTTGCAAATGAAGTATTGTACATTTGAAACATTTTCTTAACCTTGTAGTCACGTACTTTGTGCCCTTTTCTTCCACACTTATAAAAAACTTCCATTCCATTCAGGCAAGTTCCAGGGTGTTTCTTTACACAGGTATCCTATATGGGAAAATTGTTCTTTTCCCTCTTTCCATTATCCATCATTCTCTCTTCCATCCTTTTCTTCTCTTGCTTCCCTTCAAATCCATAGGACTCAGTAAACTATTTACATATCTTATCAACACATGATATTATTTCTTCTTATGATGATAATACATACGAGACTATTTCTCATATAAATTCTGGCTTAAGACCATGAAATATATGATCCTTCTTTCTCTTTGTATCGTGTGCATTACTGGAGTTCTCCTTCCTTCTACTGGGTGCCATTTCTAAACAATGGCATACACTAGATTAGTTTATGAATAACAATACCTAATCCAAAACTTGTGAAACACATAACATAAATTAAATAGTTTATGGATATAATCCATAATCATAAAAATGTCTCTTTTGAAGAAGTATATACTCATAAACCCTTCATAATGGTTTTTAATGAAAATGTGGATTATCCTAAGCATATCCCCCGGGTGTGTTGTAACCAAGAGTGCAGCAAGGCTCGTTGTCGTGCACCAGTTCCCGTTCGAGTCTAGCTCAAAGCGGTGTTTTCGGGTTTTACCCCTAGGTACATCTGTGCAAGAGCCGCCTCTACCAGCTCGTATCCAGACATGGATATATTGCTCAAAAAACTCACAATATCTTTACAATACCAAAATTCTAGGAAGTTCTACTATATTAATCCTCAAAGTTCATCTTGGGTCTACATTCTCTAATCAGAGTTTATCTAAATCTAGCTTCCAAGGTTTGTACTATACTTCCTCTGATACCAACTGTAACGCCCCAAACCCAGTTACCCAGAGTCGGTGCATTAATACATAACATTGGCATGATCACAAGAAGATCAAATCTTGAAAGATAGATTAGTTTAATAGCCTTGGAAACTCTATATATATTCATAATGTTTTTCATTACATAATAAAGTGAAAAACTACTAAAAAAATATATTGTCTCTGTAGTCAACACTATTATCCCCTCATAAAATCCTTGTAGGTCAATCATAACTTACGTATTCACATCCTGGGAAAAATGAAACATATAAAAGGGGTGATCTCAAATGCCCAGTAAGGATAACAATATAGAGAAAACTTTAAAAAATAAGCATAAACATTTAAGGCAATGTATAACTAAAACAAAAGCCTCTTAAACGTGAACTTCAACATAGTATGGCAAACGTAAAATGAAATAATTCCATTTACTTATTCACATGGATATTCTACTAATCGAATAATCACATGCAATATAAATAACCACTTTCATAATGATGGAATGCATAATGCCATGCTATCATAACCACATAGCCAAGGCCTCGTGCCAAGACTACAAATAAGATTTTGCCAAGGCCTTGTGCCAAGACACTAGTTTGTCTCATGAGACCTACCGATGCATAGAGGAGCTATAGCGGGCTCCACCCATCACATACTAAGTCCATTGTATTCCCATATGAAATGGTTTAAACATAACATAAACATTCGTATTAAAACTAGCATACAAAATGTCAACACTTTCTCTATAAACCATGAATGGTATAAAAAGAACACATCCATAGTAAAACATATCACAAAACCATCAATACAATACAAAAGTTTTGTATCATAATAAATCAACATCAAATAAGCTTAAAATCTATCAAAGGATGTTGACATAGATGAAATCAATACTATTTTAGAGAAATATCTCTTTTCTCAAAATCATTGAAAAGTCACACATTTATAAAGGAAGTAATTTAAAAGAGATTTTTGAATCAAAGTGTCCCATAATGCTTTGAAACTTTTGAAAAGAAATATAATTTCAAAACATTCATGACCATATAAATAAAACCTTAAAATCATTTTAAAAACATGGACATTAATTAAAAGATTTAGGAAGATAAATCTTTAAAACATTTAAAATTGTGATCTTGATAAAGAGTGCCTTCCACAAATTCTTAAAATATTCATTTTGAAATCATTGAAAAGGCACATAATTATAAAATAAAACTTTTACTTTGAAAATATACATATAATCTTGTAAGGGAATCTTCGATAATTTTATAACGGTGGAAAATAGCCTCATTGGCCGTATATGTTAAAAAACATTCTTACCTTAATTCTGTCAAAAAGGTTAAAAATGACCTTGTTTGGAAAACGACAGAAAGATTCCTTTATAAACATCCTATAAAAAGTTAAAAAAGGGTATCAATGACTTTAACCCATATTCTGTAAAATAGTAAGATTGTTTTGAAATACACTTTCAAGAAACATGGATGTGGATTATAAAGAGGTCCCAGTAGATAATTACGTATAAACAACCTCGGATAATAAAGAGATTGTGAAATAACCCTTACCTTGTACTTTTCCTTGGTTGGGGTTGGTTAACCTCCTGTATAATGGTGAAATAATTGTTATTAAATTATTCAATAATCATATACATTAATATGATATCATATATGATCTTTTAACATTTCTTTGTTAATAATATCTTAGAATTATTGTCGTTTCGGGTGTTAACTTACTCATTTTCTTTTATATGTTTTGTAATGTAAGCCATGTTTGAAATGGATAGGTTGTATATCAATCATATCCAGAATGATATAAAGTCCTTAGATACTATTATTAATCATTAAATTAGAATTATACTTGAATGGATACGATGGAGAATGAATCCAATCGCGTTCGTGGAGACGGTAGTCCGAACGTACGCACGAGCGACAATATCATTCTTTTTATATTTAAATAATATATAATTGGATGGTATATCGTATATACAGAATCATTATCATGTTACATTTATTATGTACATGAATTAGACATCATTATTACACCCATCCAAATAATAATTTATTGAATAACAATTACACCACGACGTGGAGACGGTAAGCCGTACATACGCACGTATGGTGACATGTTATTCAAAGGATGGATAAAATACTAAATATGGTTGTAACATATTTATAATAACATCACAGTATATATATGATACTGGAGTTATTATTTTATAATGGTAACAACAAAGGAAGAAGAAGTGGAGGAAGAAAGGAACTTGAAAAAAGCTGGTGAAATCATTACCTCTTCTTCGGGTTCTTCCTTTTGATTTGATCAAAAGGGCTCCATAAATTGGCTTTCTGATCAAACTAAGACCTCTAGGTTGTATTGATGGAAGTTGGGAGAGTATTTTGGTAGAGTTTGGCGGAACCAAAAGGCTTTTAAGGTGTGATGAAATTAGAAGGAGAAGTTCCCTTTTATAAGAGGGGTGACGGGAACCTTTGGAAAATCTAGAAATATTAATTTATAATAAATTCATATTCGATTTATAATGGCTCCAAAGTTGATTATTTAATTTTTAAGGTTGGTATAGGTCGAAACTAACTCAACCAATATAATTTAGATAGTTTTGGTTACTTATATTAACCTTATCTTTAAATATTAACTCTAAGTTAATTTGTATCACTTTTAAAATGTCTCTTTGTATTTTTATATTATATGGTGATTAAACATACTATATACATACAAGAGACCCCCAAGTGGTACATTAATTATACACCTATCATGATATAAGTTTCTTGGCCGAACTTTAGATTTTGAAGAATTTAATATCAATTAATAATATAATACTTGTTTTAAAAAATCTTTTATGTCAATTTTGACACTATTTAATAATTGATTTTTGAGAAATTCATAACAGAATGATTACTTCAAAAAAAGTAAATTAAATCAATCCTAATATGTCATATTATCCAATAAAATTAGTTTAATGCATTAAAAGTCTTATATTATATTTATTTGGGTATTTATATATCAATTATTTTAATTTTTCACTATTATGGTAATTACTGTATCATCATAGTGTCATAAATAAATTAAATTACTTAATCTCTCAAAATTATAAATAAAATATAATTATGTAGAAAGTCTTTGTATATTTAGAATGAATATTTATAGTTGAAAATCCAAAATATATAATCCTATGTAAAAAAAATTGTCTAAAAGATATATGCTTGTGACATTTTTCTATTCATTTTAACTTAATTTAAATAAAGTGTCTCTATCACCTACAAGTGGCTCCATGGGGTCCCAAAATCGACCCAAATATGACCATGGTTGGCCATGTATCAACCGATAAGGATAGGACACGTTTTAGGGTAATTTTTTATTATTATAATATTATTTTTTAACCCTTATCTACCGGATTTACCATTTAACCATGGTAAATAAAATATTTACCGAAGTAATTATTCAAAAAGTCTAAAAATAAAAGTTACATATTTACACAATTTGAACATCCGGATTCCAAATATGGAATCCATTTTTTCATATTCAAAACACAGAAGTGGCAGATATTAAATTAAAATTAATTCCCGTTGTTAAAAAAAGCATGTTTTTAAGAGATAATAACTATCAAAAGATTGGCACTTTTTTATGTCTGGTTTAATTGTGAAATTATTTCCAATGACAAACATTCAATTAAATGGTAAAAATATATTTTAAATATACTTAAACACCACAAAAATTCATAATTTATCAATATTAATTATTTTGATTAAAAAAGTTGATTTTAATTAAAATTTAGTAATTTTCACTATTAATCAAAATATTAAAGTTATCCGAAAAGTTCCAAAATATTACCCTAGGCTAAATTTGATATTCAAAATCCAAAAATGAAGTCCATTTTGAAATATAATATATATATAATTTCAAAATGTAGGTATTACTATTTATAACGGCTAGTTTGATTGGTTGTGGTGTGTGTTAGAACTCGAAGTTGCGTATAACACACGCTACTGTATTATTCAAAGGAATGCGTACCATGGAAGCTTGGGATGTTTCATTTTAAATTTTTGATGTCCCAATTTAGTAAAAAAGATTAAAATATTGTATTTAAAAATGGTTCACTATTAAAATTTGATAAAAGTGCAATACTGAAAATGAATTTGTTCTTAAATTATGTCTAAGAAACTCATAATATGGATTCTAAAATTATAAGGATTATATAAAGTTTAAAATTTAGTTAATACTATCCATAACCTCTTTTAACGGCTTGTTTGGTAAGTCATGGTGCGATTGAACTTGGTTTTGCGTGTAGTGAAAGTTATTGAGTTATTTTGAAGAAATAACACACTATGAAATCATGGGCTGTTACATTCTCCCATCCTTCAATAAATTTCGTCCTCGCAATTTGAAATTGTTTTCGAAAATAAAAGGTTCAAAATAGAAAATATCTTTGTCGGAAAAACCACATCAGAAATTAGGTTACTAAAATTTAGTCTTAATATGAGGAAAAGAGAAATGAAAGGGTCACCACCAAATTATGATCTCTATTAGGAGAAAATTGGTGGATATTATAGACATATAATTAGAGGAAAAACATAAATATTTATAGGTATTGATTGAGGTCATCAATCCAAAACAAGTGTAAAATTTAGGTCCTTAAATTCATCAATCTATGATGATTTAAAATACCAATGGTTCAACAAATCATAGGGTATTAGGATAACACATTTTTGGTTTTAGGATTCCTTAAATAAAGTATAAGAATTAATTTCTTCATAGAATAAGAGAAGAAGAAAAATATATTCTTGACAAGTAGAGTTCCATTCTTTAACTAATTTCTACCACAAACTCATATTTCACTCTAAAAGATAATAGAACATAAAAAATATTCTATTTATCCTATTTGTATAGGGTTAAAAAACGAATTTATAATTCATCTACCAGATCTTTTAAAAAAACTACATTATTTAATCCCGGACATCCCGTGGGTCAGTGGTAGGTGATACACCCTTGTCGCCCTTCGGTTGTGGGTTCATGTCTCACGGCCTTGCCGGACACGATGGTTTGCTGCCCGACCTCTGGGTTGTCCTTTTATGGCAAACCAAAATAATCCAAACTAGAACTTTCCAAAATACTTCAGTTCAAAATTTATAAGGAAGGTAAACACAATGAAGATCCTTTTTTTCCGGGTAATAACGTGTGATCACCTTCATCATGTATTCTTTTAAAACACTGCAACATCCTAAATTATCATAAAACCTTATTGATTACATTGATGATCCCTTATTCCTTATAGAATAATAGATATACTCCTTCAATCAAAAAATGTTGTAAACCCCAAAAATTATGGAATAAAAAAATCATTAATCAGTTTCAAGGTAGTCATGAATATCCAATATAATTTATCCAAAACAATCATGTATTATTCTAAAATCACTACATCGATATCAGAACCATATTTTTGTTTAGATATCTCTCAACCATATATTTTCCAAAAAATTAACATTCTTTTGAGTCACTTTTCTTTGTTCCACACTATTTAAAGTCCATAATGAAATATTACTACAGTACAATCCTTATATACTTCGTAATTATTATAACAAGTACATTGTTGATACAACACTCAAATGACATAATCAACATAAGAACTCTAATCATTCCTCTTCATCTGTGGTAGTATCATAAATTGATTATTATCGAATAGCATCACTTCCGGCATAGTATGATGACTGAGACATAGGTTCGCGTAGTGTCCAAACTCTTTGCAAATGAAGTATTGTACATTTGAAACCATTTTCTAACCCTTGTAGTCACGTACTTTGTTCCCTTTTCTTCCACACTTATAACAAACTCCCATTCCTTTCAGGCAAGTTCCAGGGTGTTTATTTCCACAGTTATCACATATGGGAAAATTCTTCTTTTCCCTCTTCCCTTTTATCCATCTATCTCTCTTCTATCCTTTTATTCTCTTGCTTCCCTTCAAATCCATAAGACTTAGTAAAATCTTTTCTTATCTTATCAACACATGATATTATTTCTTCATATGATGATAATACATGCAAGACTATTTCTCTTATAAATTCTGGCTTAAGACCATGAAATATATGATCCTTCTTTCTCTTTGTATCTTGTGCATTGCTGGAGTTCTCATTCCTTCTACTGGGTGCCATTTCTAAACAATGGCATACACTATATTAGTTTTTGAATAATAATAACTATTCCCAAACTTGTGAAACACATAACATAAATTAAATAGTTTATGGATATAATCCATAATCATAAAAATGTCTCTTTTGAGGAAGTATATACTCACAAACCCTTCATAATGGTTTGTAAAGAAAATGAGAATTATCCTAAGCATATCCCCCAAGAGTGTAGTAACCAAGAGTGCAGCAAGGCCCGTTGTCATGCACCAGTTCCAGTTTGAGTCTAGCTCAAAGCGGTGTTTTCAGGTTTTACCCCTAGATACATTTGTGCCAGAGCCCCCTCTACCTGCTCGTATCCAGACATGGATATATTGCTCGAAAAACTCACAAAATCTCTACAATACCAAAATTCCAGAAAGTTCTTCTACACTAATCCTCAATGTTCATTTTAGGTGTACGTTCTCTAATCAGAGTTTATCTAAATCTATCTTCCAAGGTTTGTACTATACTTCCTCTGATACCAACTGTAATTCCCCAACCCCAATTACCCAGAGTCGGTGCATTATTACATAACATTGGCATGATCACAAGAAGATCAAATCTCAAAAGATCGATTAGTTTAGTAGCCTTGGAAACACTAGATATATTCATAAAGTTTTTCATTACATCATAAAGTGAAAAACTACTACAACAACATATTGTCTCCATAGTCAACACTATTATCCCCTCATAAAATCCCTACAGATCATTCATAACTTACTTCTTCACATCCAGGGAAGAATAAAACATATAAAAGGGGTGAGCTCAAATTCCCAGTAAGGATAACAATATAGCGGAAACTTTCAAAAATAAGAATAAACATTTAAGGCAATATATAACTAAAACAAAATCCTATTAAACTTGAACTTAAACACAGTATAGAAAAAGTAAAATGAAATAATGCCATTTACTTATTCAAATATATATTCTACTAATCGAATAATAACATGAAATATCAATAACCACTTTCAAAATGATGGAATGCATAATGCCAGACTATCATAACCACATAGCCAAGGCCTCGTGCCAAGACAACATGTAAGATTTTTCCAAGGTCTTGTGCCAAGACACTAGTTTGTCTCATGAGACCTACCGATGCATCGAGGAGCTATAGCGGGCTCCACCTATCACTTACTAAGTCCAATGCATTCCCATATGAAAAGGTTTAACCATAACATAAACATTCGTATTAAAACTAGCATATGAAATGTCAACACTTTCTCCATAAACCATGAATGGTATAATATTAACACATCCACAGTAAAACATATCACAAAACCTTAAATACAATACAAATGTTTTGTATCATAATAAAGAAACTTCAAATAATCTTAAAATCCATCAAAGGATGTTGACATAGATGAAGTCAAAACTATTTGAGAGAAATAACTCTTTTCTCGAAATCATTGAAAAGTCACACATTTATAAAGGATGTAATTTAAAAGCAATTTTTGAATTAAAGTGTCCCATACCACTTTGAAACTTTTGAAAAGAAATATCATTTCAAAAACATTCACGTCCATATAAATAAATACATAAAATAATTTTAAAAACATGGACATTAATTAAATGATTTTGAAAGATAAATATTTAAAACATTTAAAATTATGATCTTCATAAAGAATACCTTTCACAAATTCATAAAATATTTATTTTGAAATAAAATAAAAGTCACATAATTATAAAATAAAACATTTACTTTGAAAATATTCTTATAAGCTTGTAAGGGAAACTTAGAGAATTTTATAACGGTGGCAAATAGCCTCACCCTCCGTATAAATTAAAAAACATTCTTACCTTAATTCTGTCGAAAAGGTTACAAAGGACGTTGTTTGGAAAATGACGGAAATATTCCTTTATAAACTTCTTATAAAAATTCAAACAAGGTTATAAATGAAATTAACCCATATTCTGTAAAATAGTAAGAATTTTTTGAAATACACTTTCAAGAAACATGGATGTGGATGATAAAGAGGTCTTAGTAGATAATTACCTATAAACAACCTCGGATAATAAAGAGATTGTGAAATAACCCTTACCTTGTACTTTTTCTTGGTTGGGGTTGGTTAAACTCCTGTATAATGGTGAAATAATTGTTATTAAATTATCCAATAATCATATACATTAATATGATGTCATATATGATCTTTTAACATTGCTTTGTTAATAATATCTTAGAATTATTGTCGTTTTGGGTGTTGACTTACTCATTTTCATTTATATGTTTTGTTATGTAAGCCATGATTGAAATGGATAGGTTGTATAAGAATCATATCAAGAATGATATCAAGTCCTTAGATACTATTATTAATAATTAAATGATAATTATACTTGAATGGATACGATGGAGAATGAATCTAATCGTGTTCGTGGAGACGGTAGTCCGTACGTATGCACAAGCGACAATATCATTCTTTTGATATAAAAATAATATATAATTGTATGGTATATCATATATACAGAATCGTTATCATGTTACATTTATTATGTACATGAATTACAAGTCATTATTATACCTATCCAAATAATAATTTATTGAATAACAATTACACCACGACGTGGAGACGGTAAGCCGTACGTACGCACGTATGGTGACATGTTATTCAAAGGATGGATAGAATACTGAATATGGTTGTACAATATTTATAGTAACATCATAGTATATATATGATACTAGAGTTATTATTTTAGAATGGTAACAACAAAGGAAGAAGATGTGGAGGAAGAAAGGAACTTGAAAAAAGGTGGTGAAATCATTACCTCTTCTTCGGGTTCTTCCTTTTGATTTGATCAAAAGGGATCATTAGGATGGCTTTATGTTCAAACTAAGGGCTCTAGGTTGTAGTGAGGGAAGTTGGGAGAGTATTTCGGCAGAGTTTGGCCGGACCAAAATGCTTTGAATGTGTGAAGAAATGAGAAGGAGATGTTCCCTTTTATAAGAGTGGTGAGGGGCACCTTGGGAAAAGCTAGAAATATTAATTTATAATAAATTTATATTCGGTTTCAAATTGATCCAAAGTTGATTATATAAATGTTAAGGTGGGTATAGGTCGAAACCCACTCAACCAATAGAATTTAGACAGGTTTTGGTACTTATATTAACCTTATCATTAAGTATTAACTCTAAGTTAATTAGTTTCACTTTCAAAATGTCTCTTTGTATTTTAATATTATTTGCTGAATAATAATACTATATATATCCAAGATACCCCCAAGTAGTCCATTAATGATACACCTATCATGATATAAGTCTCCTGGCAGAACCTAAGATTTTTTGGAATTTAATATCAATTAATAATATAATACTTGTTTTAAAAACTCTTTTATGTCAATTTTGACACTATTCAATAATTGATTTTTTTGAAACTCATAACAGAATTATTACTTCGAAAAAAGTAAATTAAATCAATACTAATATGTCATATTATCCTATAAAATTAGTTTAATGCATTAAAAGTCTCAAATTATATTTATTTGGGTATTAATAATATCAATTATTTTAATTTTTCACTATTATGGTAATTACTGCATGATCATTGTGTCATAAATAAATTAAATTATTTAATCTCTAAAAATTAAAAATAAAATATCATTATGTATGAACTCTTTGTATCTTTCTAATGAATATTTATAGTCGAAAATCCAACATATATAACCCTATGTAAAAAATTTTTTTCTAAAAAACAAATGCTTGTGTCATTTTTGTATTCATTTTATCATAATTAAAATAAAGTGTCCCTATCACCTACAAGTGGCTCCATGGGGACTCAAAATTGACCCAAAGATTCCCATGGTCGTCCCTGTATCAACCAATAATGTTAGGACACGTTTTAGGGTAATTTGTTTTATTATTATAACATTATTTTTTAACCCTTTTTTACCGGATTTACCCTTTAACCATGGTAAATAAAATATTTACCGAAGTAATTATTCAAAATGTCTAAAAATAAAAGTTACCTATTTACACAATTTGAACATCCTGATTCCATATATGGAATCCATTTTTCCAAATTCAAAACACAGAAGTGGCAGAAATTAATTTAAAATTAATTCCTGTTGTTAAAACAAAAAGCGTGTTTTTAAGAGATAATAACTATCAAAAGATTGGTACGTGTTTATGTCTGGTTTAATTGTGAAATTAGGTCCAATTAAAAAAATTGAATTAAATGGGAAAAATATATTCTAAATATAATTTAAAACCACTAAAATACATAATTTATTGATATTAATTATTTTGATTAAAAAAGTTGTTTTTAATTAAAATTTAGTAATTTTCACTATTCATCAAAATATTAAAGTTATCCAAAAAGTTCCAAAATTTCACCCTAGAATAAATTCGATATTCAGAATCCAAAAATGAATTCCATTTTGAAATATATTATATATATAATTTTAAAATGTAGGTATTATTATTCATAACCGCTAGTTTGATTGGTTGTGGTGTGTGTTAGAACTCGAAGTTGCGTACAACACATGATACTTTATTATTCAAAGGAAAGCGTACCATGGAAGCTTGGGATGTTTCATTTTAAATTTTTGATGTCCCCATTTAGTCAAAAAGTTTGAAATATTGTCGTTAAAAAGGGTTCACGATTAAAAGTTGATAAAAGTGCAATACTGAAAATGAATTTGTTCTTACATTATGTCTAAGAAACTCATAATATGGATTCTAAAATTATAAGATTTATATAAAGTTTAAAATTTAGTTAATACTATTCATAACCTCTTTGAATGCCTTGTTTGGTATGTCATGGTGTGATTGAACTTGGTGTTTTATGTAGTGCAAGTTATTGAATTATTTTGAGGAAATAAGACACTATGAAATCTTGTGGTGTTACAGATTACGAGTGACCACTACATGGGTCACCCCAATGTGACACCACTGGATACCTACCATCAATGAACCATGAAATAAATCTATCAGTGGTTAACTCACCATTCCATGTAGCCATCATGACTCATAGATGTGAATCACTATTCTGAGCAACCAGTGGATGACTCGCCATTTTGAGTCATCATCGCAACTCAATGATGTGACACACCATTACACAAGATACCATTGGAAATATGGATTTTGATATACTCTTGTAATGAGTAACTATTTCCTACAATGTTTTTTCGAAATGTAATGGACAAGAGTGGTTTGGTCAATTACATCAGATACCTCTCAAACTATTCTCATCCTGAAGAATCGATACCATCCAAGAATAAAGAGGTGTCCAAAACACCAAACCATTCAATAATTCTCAATGGTCCCTATATAATAGAAACACCAACACTATTTTTACACACCATGGTCCAATAATAAACCTCCTTATTTTTTTTTGAATTCCAGAGTGAAACCTCAACATAAAAGAACACATCATTTGATATCTACAACCCCAATAGACAACAAGAAAGACCACACATGAACAAAAATGCACACTATCCAGAAATTTGAATCATATAATTCCTTCATCTATATCATGATATTATCCACTCTCTATAGAACTGAATTTCTAGCATGGGTTTAATTGAATAAAAATTAACTCTCATTGATTACAGATCATGTCATCCTGTTTCTACATGTAATGACATAACCGTACAATGCACCACACACATCACAATGTATGGAGAACAACTCGTCATATAAAAGAAGGTTAAAACATCACAAATTATAAATGTATAAGGTTGAAATGAAACAAAATAAAACAATATGTACTGGGCATGAATTTTCTTCTCTCATTCCCATGTTCTCTCATATAGGCCACCAATTTTCTATAACACACCAACCAAGGGAATGTTCCATCCGTGTATCACCTTTTTCTGTTTATCATGGATCTCTAGTTGATGTTCCATGAATGACACTTTATATTTGACATTGAAAATTACCCTGTCTAGGAAATGTGATTTATCATTAAGACACCAAGTATGATGAGTGACGTAAATGACATTGTGGAACATCTCTAATTTATGTGGCAATCCCAGCATCTACTAAACCTAACTAACTCACCAAAATACCACAACAGGTCCAATTAATATAGGAGAATTATTTCTTCCTTTGACGAACCTCTACGTCCTAGGTCGAGGGGAATCCTTCTAGAACATCTGGTCATCAACATCAAAATCCATGGGTCTCCTCATGCAATGGACATATGAATTCTTCTAGTCTTGTGATACATTCATCATCTCTTAGAAAAGTTTAACATTATCTGTTGTGATTTGTACAACCTCAAGGACAAGAATTTTTGTCTCCCTTTTTTTATATAGAACTAGGGTGAATGAAAAGGACTATAATAAAAAGCATGAAATGAAGCATGGACAATGGAATATTGATTGTTATTATAGTAAGAAAACACTTTTATGGGAATGTATTGCAACCAAGATCTTCTAATGTCCATGAAACATTATAGAAATATGTTATCAAATGTTTGGATGGTCTTCTATATGTGCATATATTTTTAATGGGTGAAATAAGTGTAAAGGCATAACTGAGTTCCAAAAGTATGCTGCAATCCCAGCCAAACTCGTGAGGTAAAATATGTATATCAGTTTCATACAATAGACCATGGTACTCCATTCATCTATATCATATTAACCACATACCTACATTACACGACATTCAATACACCGAAATCCTTTATCACTATCAAGAGAAATGATTTCATAATCCAATCCACAACTACATTTCTTACATCGCATCATCTATGGGCCCTGGGTTACCATATGATTAAATCCATCCATATTTCATACCATTTTCAACAAGGGATATCTAGGGGATAAAAAATTCAACATGGAACACTATGCTAGCCTTCACATATTGGGCCACGAATCACAACCCCCCAAACTCATCAATTTCAATTTTAATTTTTCATTACCAAAATTGATCATTTAAGCCTCAATACATCATTGAAATTCCTTGATTTACTACCATGGGTGAGCTAGGAAACTCATGGATGGCTACCTCATGCATCAACACTTGAAAAAAAACCTCCCACAGAAATGCAACCTTTTCGAACAATCATATGACTATCCTTCTAGAGCATCTCCATTGTCAGCATGATCATGCCTCACCTCTGCCTTCGAGAATCACAACTAATACTCCTCCACCTATCGAATCAATGATGACTACATTGTCATGTGAAATTTACTCCTACTACCATCATCCATTATTTCTTCTATGTTGATGGCGGCCAACTCTTCCATCACCATCCAAGCATACATTGGTTCTCGAAATACCTCCCATTTCTACTTTCTGCTTGATGCATCAGCCTCAACATTTCCCATTACTAATGTATTTATGTTCTTAAAATCATAGTATTAAATAGACTCTATCTACCTATATTAAAAAAATTTCATATCTCACTGAGAAAATATATACCTAAAGCTCTTTTGATCCATGTATACCACAAAACACTCCCTAATGAGGTAATTCCAATAGAACATCTGTTTGAACCCTACCACTACAATCTCTAGATCATGGGCGAAATAGTTACATTTTGGGGTCGTAACATCCTAGAACAAAAAGAGATTAGCCTTCACTATTTCATAATCCCTAATCCCAAATCCCATAGAGGAGGCATCATAATACACCATGAACATATCCATATCCCCTAGAAAATGTTGTACAATACAACATGCCAAATTAACCATCAAAAAGCTAAATGTTTCCAAGAACTATTCACTCTACACAAAGTCTTGGTCCTTTCATGTCAAATATATGAATGGATCTATAAACAGATATAAATAATGTATGAATCACTTGTAATAGCATGCCATACTACAAAAACTATGAACCTCTATCACATACTTTGATGTTTTCCCAGAAACTAATTTCTTGACCTTCGAAGGGTCCACTAATTCATCCTATTGTGACCCCACATGTCCAAGGATGTGTAGCTTTAATGTATGAAACATACACATGGACAACATCACATAGAGCTATTTTTGTCAATGATCATCCAAGAAATACCTGAGATGCTGGTATACTCCGCCTCTAACTTCGAGTATATCTAGATGTTATTGATGAATACGTGGATTAACCATTATAGGAACTCATAGATAATTTAGTTCACGATCCCCATGAACATTACTAGGGCATTCGTAACACTAAATGGGATAAACAAAAATCATTGTGATCTTACCTGCACCTGAAGGTGGTCTTTAGGATATCACCATACTTCCCCCTCAAATAGTGATATTCAGACCATGGATCGTTCAAAGAGAAACTAATTTCTCCCCTTGGATGACCAATCTTATTTAATATCATTATTTTATGGAAAAATTTCATCATTGTTACCTGATTCAATATTCAGTTGTAAATACACATCATAAGACCACTGTCTCCCATTATTTGGAAACATGATTGGATCACCCCACGATGAAACATTGGGCATAATATATCCCATTTTCATCATATCATCAATCTTGATCATAATATCCAGTAATTATGATGGTTTCAATAGATAAGAATCCATCAAAATCAGAAAATCACCATGTTGTATGACTATCCCAAACTCAACATCATGTCAAGGGGGTAAAGTCACAACCTTTTTAGGGAACACAACCAATAACTCCCTAACAATTATGGGAACCTCCTCTATCTTAGTATCCACTATTTATACAGACATCTTTTCCACAATGAAATGATGTGGATAACAATGCTGACATCCCATTTAACTACTCTTCTCACTAATGACACCACACAGTATCCATCCATGACTAAAAATAACTCTCCTATAGAAGTAGTTGAAGATTGAATGCATATAATACTACATGTGTATGATAAGAATTACATATTATGGCAACAACTATAGAACTAAGATATCTGGACTGGACCTATGCTACTCCATCATCAGTCGACATCCTTAAATGAATATGACATGCTAGTTTGATATCCTGCCGGTGGAATCAACATATGGGGAATGATAAGATGTTCTTTGACTAGTCCCAAGGAAAGGGCTAGAGTGGGTGTACCAAAGGAGTTTTATGCTCCTAAATAAATAAAATACAATGAATGGGTATTGAACAAAATGATCATACCTAAAAAAATATCTACCCATACTAGAACTGTAGCCTCTACATCATGTAACTGAAACTGCGTAGATCATCTACCCTCACATGACTATGACCTCCCCAAAATATCCTGGGTCTAGGTCCTTGAGGAATAGTCTATGTTAGGCATCTACATAATTTTCCAACCCGATGTGGAGAAAGGGCATGTAGTACCTATCGCTGAAATGGCCTAGGTAGAAATGGCTACTAAGGAATGCATAGAACCTGGCCAAATCCACCATACTAAGCTCATACGACCATTGTGCAGTAACCCTGATGAAGTCTGAAGTCTTTAAAAGTGAAAAACCATTGTCCCATGTTCATGATAATGGCATGAGGTACTAATGGACAAATTAGGAATAGTTGAGGTCAACACCCCACTAGCCGATACCCAGACGGAACTGACACTGGAGACCTGGTGCATGTAGTCTTGTCCTTATATGAACCATGATGGCTCCCCTATTATGGTTTAACTCCTCCCAAGTGCATACACTCAACTATCTATAACTTCTTTTGGACCACTATTTCGGATACAAAGGATAATAATGTATTTTCTTACTGGATTGAAGGTCGAAGTTCCTCTACCAATCATCTTGCACAAGAATTGGCATCCTGAAAGTGATTTGGTGTGATGATAATGATAGGCTTGAACATAAGCCCCATCTCCCATACCGAAATAATCCTCTAATAGTGGGTGATTATCTCCTACCACTTCTCAAAATTTATGTTGGATGACAAGATTTATTCCCAGAACACATTCTCGAATTTGCCCAAAAAAACATCTACCCCCATCCCATCTCCCTGGTAAAACATCTCCCACTAACTCATGGCTCCTTGTATCATGCTCACTTCAAAAATAACCTAGAATTCCACCAATTCACAGATCATGATGAAGCTGTCCAGAAGATCCACAAGATAACTCTCCATCTCCATGTATAAAATTAAACACTCATACATTCCTAGTGACTTATGATGGAAATCATATAACTTATTAAACCAATTATCATCATCCTATAATTGATTAAATCACATTCAATTGACCAAGACATTTTATTAAGCTTCCACTACTAGAACTACAATCTTACGAAGACCTGGGAAAATGGATGAAAAAGGTAATCAAGGAACTACTATCCTTGAGTACTATTGAATTTTATTTAGGATTCATTTTAACTCATTATTTAATTAAATTTCTCAAAACATCCAATTCATAAAAGAACACAATTTATTCTGAGGTATATAAATTTCATAGGGTCCCAACCCATAAAAATGGTTCTTGCTAACTGGTTTGTTTTGCAGGCTCTGTGTCCTTACATCATATCATATGGGGACCTAAAATCCAATGTACTATTCGGTATTCCTTGGACTATGTCACACACCAATATCACCAGACATTGTTTCCCTACAAACCCATGATATTTTCTCTAGGCATAACACCAAACACAATACTATCTCTTAACCATCACCTTTGAAACTATTTGGTCACCACCACATCCATCAAAAAGTTCCATTCTGATCTAAAAATGGATAAAGAGAGATAATAACCCATGACTCCCACCTTCAGTAATCCCCATAGTGTAGAATTGGACAATTGGTAGGTATATATTATCACAAAATGAGATATATTTCCCTTTTTAAATAAAATAAGACCGATAGTTATGATGTTTCATCCAAAAATATCTCCAAGATATATATATATATATATAGGAAATCCAAAACATCCCACATAAATGATTAAAATATAACAAATTTAAAAATGGAGTCTTGAATGTAAATAAAAAAAGGCTAAGCAGTGACATGGAAACAACCATAATGTCCAAGCTAGTAATGGCAAGCATGGTCCACGAAGTCATCTTGGAATCCAAAATATAGTTTTATATATGTGCGGTGAGAATAGGAGTATACTCATTATGGAAAACCATGGTATACCTTGCAAAAGTGGGAGAACAATAATAATTCCCATATGATAAGACACCAGCAACCAATAAAACATAACACGGATTACTAGACATCCCAATCTCATAGAGTAAGTCTGACCAAATAATATAATTTACATAATGTAATATAATATGAATAGTGATATTTAGGTACCCCACACCTCTCCCCATATGATAACGTATCATACAGTAATGTTAAATGTCCTCGAACTTACACAATCTTCCACAAGCCCCATGTTAAAACCCACCGGCACACTATTGGGCTTAAGAGATTCTCTTAAAACCGAGGAAAACAAATCTCACCACATCTCACCTGTAGACTCATGGGCCATAACTATACCACATTCCTCTAGTAGACACATGGTATTCCACCATACCTTGTCTTAAAAACACATGGGAAAGCAATCCTCGCTCGCAGACACCTGGGACTCACAACCACACCACATCCTACATGAATTGTCTTGGGATAAAAATGACTTGAAGGGGGAACATGGAAGAGCCAATTACAAACTATCCCTCCTCCCATCAAAATATTGGGAATGAAATCACTCCCCTGTATAAAAGGGGTGTTTGGAATATAGGTATCAAATAGGGTGGGGTGTGTAATGAAATTACACGGAAGTATAAGTCTATATATATATATATATATATATATAAAACAATAATCCCAACCTATTGTTTTTAAAAAATACAACTTCCCTATAAAACCTTCTTTGCTGAAACCTCTAAATGTACAACTACACAATAAGTGACAATTGAATTAAACCCTATCTGACTCATTGAACAAAATATTATTAGTTATTAAGAAGTACATACATTAATTCCATCATGACCCAATAATCTACAAACCACACCATGCAATATGGTATACATCATCAACCAACAAGTGTCTAAATAACCATAGTAATGAAATTCTCATCATATTTCTACTCTTTTTAACACACATACCAACCACTACCATCCTAAATATTCAATAAAATCCTACCCAAAAAATCCTCCACAACAGATCAACCACCATCACATAAACCCACATATAAACTCCCCTCATCTCAAACAATCCTTGAATCCCCAAAACATAAACACACCATATCAAACACCATAACAAAACACAACCCATTTGAAGTCCCACCTCAAAAAACTCTTAATCCATTATATAATCAGTCAAATATCACAGACTAGAATCATTTTACACAACCCAAAATACACCAAAATAAACAATTAACCCATTTCCAACAACACTGAATAATTCAAGGGACAACATTTATATATAACAAGGATCCCATTATTTAATTCCACTTCAAAAAACCCAGGGTGATCACATAACATGATTAACCCCAGGGCATCTATTTATTTAACCGAATATATGTTGTTAATAAATGGATGTATATATATATATACATATATATAGTTTTCCAGTAAAAAATGTCAAAAATAATAATGAACATGGAAGTCCAGCTTCACAAAAAACTACCATCAACATCCATGCTTTTTAGTTTTTAATTACTGAAAAAATTTAGTATCAACATATAATAAAGAAGAATAGAAGTCACATATTCCCAGTCCAGTATGTAGATCTATAGTCCAATTTAATCATATTTAATAACTAGTTATCCTAATATTTTCAACAAGAGGACATCCATACACCCAAATAACATGATAAACATATAAAATAGAGATGAATTGATCCCTACCTTAACCAACAGATGATCAACACCTCCTCCTTGCACTAAACAATGTGTGCACAATGCTCTATGGAAATGTGATCTAAGGGCGCAACAAAACTGTTCAAATCCTTGGGGAAGATAATTTTTTTGATGAACATTAACTTGAGTAAATAGAAACATACACGGAATAAATGGTCTCATATTTGGTAGGAACAGATTCTATATCAATAGAAGAAATGGTTTCAAAAGAAATTAATGATTGATCACGATCAAAACCATGTGTTTTTTCTATCTAAGAGATTATTTTGAATTAGGAATTTAAATTTATTTTTATAACCTTTATTGTGGTTTTAAAAAATACATATATAAGGATTCAAACCCATTTTATATTAAAAAAAATCTATTTGGGGAAAACTAGAAAAAATTGGAAAACAGAAATTGGAAAAACTGTGGAAATGACTCATCGGTGGATGAACTACATTTGGATAACTCACCCTTAGGTGAAATATCATTTGATAAATCACCATAGGTAAAATCATCATTGGATGAAACATCCTTGGATGATTCAATGTTATATGAGTCCCGATTGTGAGTCACCATTAACAACATATTGTTGTGAGTCACGGCTAGACGAGCCACCATTGCATGTCACTGCTAGACGAGTCACCGTCCTGAGTTACTACTGGGAACCAAACCCTAGTGACTCAACATTCTGTTCTACCATTTGGTCACCCAAAATTTCATATGACTATTACTACTCAACAATGTTATATACTAATGGTACACTCACCATTGTGTCGCAGCTCACCGATGCAACTCACCATTAGATGAGAATCTATTAAAAAATAGGATTATAAAAAACTCTTGAAATGAATATAAAATGCTTCCAAAAACATCTAAACTAAAATAATTTATCATTATAATATAATGGAGTTGTCTGGGCCATTAATTTTTTAATTTTTATGTATTATAAGATTTTATCTTTTAACATTATCCTATGTAACTATTTTTCTTAAACAACGAAAAATATATTCTTATCTTGAATATGATTTAATACCTAAAAATGAAAATAAAATTAGCACATAATGTTGAAAAATTTATTTAAAAAATAGAATATTTTTTTTCCTAATTTATTTAATTTAATTGAAATAATTAGAGTTAAAATTAATCCTGTTGGAACAATGAAAAAACTGGTATTTAATGTGAAAATATCAAAACAATTAAATGTTTTAATATCCAATGCCATTGTGAAATTGATTTGAATTAGGTAAATTAGTTTGATATATATATAATTTCACTAATTTTAAATTACTTTCAATTTAAAAAATAATTTAATTTTGTATATAAATTAAATGAATACCCTATTTAAAAATAATATGAATTCTTTTACAATTCATAAAATATAACTTCTTGGAATAAAATGAAAAATTCATTTTAAGATTATTTTGATTCCCAAAATTCTAAATATATGATTATTTACAAAAAATTAATATATATAAGTGCTAAAACATAAATAATAAAATTGTTTTAGCATAAAAATAGAAAAATATTTCTTTTTCAAAAAAATATAAAATTTTTTATTAAAAATTGGTTTCATCTTATCATTGGACTATGAAATATATTATGTGAATTTGGAAAAATACATTTTAATATATAACATATTAATTTACATAGTATATTTCACTAATATTGATTAATACAATTCAATCATACTAATATATATGAAAATAATTTATTTTCTACCTAGGTTGTCACATTCTCCCCCACTTTGGGAAATTATGACCCCATAATTTTATTCACTTACTAAGTAGTAGATGATATTATTTCCTCATTGAATTTTCATATTAACAAGATGAAACTTCAACAACAAGCTTCACCATAAATCATATTGCAATCCTTTCACCTTATTCTAAAATACATTCAGACTACAGTCATTATCATGATCATATTGTTCCTCATATGAAGGAATATATTCCAACTGTAAAACAAGAGGAAAAAACATGTGATGAATGTTGAACATATTTTAATAATATATATATATATGGAAACAACTTTGATCATGGAATAAAATAATAGGAAAATACATTAATTATGAAACTGATTCATCATTCATGACGATTTCTTTGGGTGAGATGAATCATGGTCTCAATATCCCCTTTGTAGAAAAACACAAAAAGCATATACATAGAGAAACATTGGAAATTACATGATCACCTTTCTAGAATAATTTTCATTCATCTTAATATCTGAATATATTTTCCCTTCTCTAAGATAACATCACATGGTTCTGAATTATATTTACCATTACAACTATTTCCTTTACTAGCTCATGTCGCAACAGCATCTGTTATATTGATATGTCACAAAAAAATAGCAGATAAAAACATTATTATATATAATTCCAAATAAGGATTCAAATATATATTATAATGAAATTTTTTATTATATCAAAATTCAACCCAAGAAATAGATTGATCCAACTATCCTTGATAATCCATTGAACATTCTTGAAGCATATCCTCCAATTTCATATTTTTTTCTCGAACTATAAATTATATTGTGGATCAAATAAATGGTTGAAATTTAATTTACATCCCAACGTCCTTAGAAGTCTGTTATAAAAATTTAACTTAAATAAGGGATCACTATTACATACAATGGGAAGAGGATCCATAGGTAATCTGACTATATCATTTATATAATTTAAATAAATTTTATTTAAGTACATAATATCTAGAATATTAATAAAATGTGAAAATTTTGTCCTTCGATTGATAATAACACAAATAACATTATTATATTAATGGGTCTTTCATAATCATACTAGAAAATCAATTTTTATATTTTCCCATTACCACTTTTATACTAGAAAAGATTGATGTATTAATTTTTTACTACAATTATACTTCAATCTATTTTCAATACATAAATTTGTTTGTGTAGTCAAAAATATATTTGTTTTATTCCACCCCACCATTAATACAGTCAATTGTCTATGTTCATCTTATTGATTCTAGGATAAACTAAAAATATTAAACTATAAGCTTCACAACATATGTTTGCCTTCAGCATTGAATGTCAATGAACTCATAAAATCTTCTCTAATATCACAAAAAATATGTTAAATTCTGGAAACATACCTTTTAATTATCATATCTAGTATAAAATACAATTCTTAACATGTTATCATCCATTACATATAGCTGATTGTACCATGTCAAAATATCTGTCATCGAAAATTAGTAATATCCCTAGAGATGATCACAAAAATAATCCATATGATTCAAAGGGTTATTTTTCATGATAGTGAAAATATTAATTCCTTATTATTAATACATTTTCACACTAAACCATATTTTTTAAAACAAAAAGAATAAGGGAACAACATGGATATTTTCAGGTTGTGTGAAAATTCTATATTGCAACTATTTTATTTGCATTTTTCAGAATAGCTTATTATTCAATTAAAAAAAGGGGAATTGAAATAAAATTCGTATCAGGTAATATTTTAGTAGTCAAAAAAACCTATTGATCATGAATAACATGAGGAAAATAACCATAGAAATAATCTATGTATAATTTTACAATTAAAACATAACTATTTTGAAATTTTCAAATTTTTTCTACAGCATGAGGTATGTATCATTCACTAAAATTTCTAATAATTTTTAATTCATCTTTATTGGTTTTTAATGGAATGAAATAAATGAAAATAAATATTATTAACTCTATAATCAATCATATCATGATATCATAAAATCCAATACATACAGAAAAAAATATCAATCATCACTATAGGATTCTTAAAATGTATTATAGGAAATACCATTTCCCTGAAAACAATAGAAATATTATTAAAAATATTGGATTTTTTAATACTTCCACATAATGTTTTTAACATAATATAAATCATGCCTTCATGATGACATTTTTCTAGTATCATTGAATATTTTTTAGAAATTAACAGTTTTTAGATCAAGAGTAAAATCGAAATTTGTATATATTGAAAAAATAAATTACATACATGTAACCAATTATTTTAATAGACCTGCATCAATCATGGTAGTAGAAAAATTATCTTCTACCCCTTCTTTCTCTTATCTTGCGTATCCCCCTGAGTGACTAACCATTGATAGATGTTACCATAGTGTCCCAAATAATTAAATTTAAATAATATTACCATCAATGTTTAATTACATGTGTGTTTAGTTTCCTTACGATCATGATCTATTTTACAAGTACTTCCACATGAATAGTGTTTCCTAAATTTTAAGAGACATTACCAGGAAATATATTTACACACCCATCACAAGTTGGGAAATTAATTTTATTACCACTAAATTTATTTCAGAAATTCATCCTCAATGCCTTCAAATATGACTGCTAATTATTCATGACATAATTTGGAATATACATGTCAAAAAGAACCATAGAAATGTTTTATTTTAACAAACATGTTTTTATTGATTTAAATCACCTATGAAGCAAAAGATAATTGTAAAAGTCACAAAGAACATTGTTTTATAGTAACAAAAAATAATAACATAAAAACATTTCTAAAAAATAAACAAATGAATATAAATTATTTTATAAAAATAATTTAGAATAGTAAATATATTATTAAAAATTATTTTTAAAATCATGGACATAGATGTTAAAGGGTATTTAAGTTTTAACTTTAAGAATATAGTTTTCGTAAAAAATATAACATATTTGCCATATTATTTAAGTGAGAATTAATAAAATAAATTTAATATGTTTATCAGCAATGAATCAACTTAATAAAAGTGAAAATAAAATTTAAAATTTAAAATTTTTATTTAGCACATATTATTAGAATCAAATAATAAATAATTATTTGTTTATTACAAACAATAGAAATTCAGATATGAAATCAATTAAATCGCATTCAAAATACTTAAAGATGGTTGAATCCTATTATATAGTTTTTTAGAAAATGTTATCAACTCATTATAGTAGTATATGGTTATATATAATACCATTAGTGATTATTTTATAACATCTTATAAACTATTTGTAATAATATAAATATTATTCCATGGGTTCAGGTGTATTGTTTTATTATTTCACGATTAGTTCATATGTGTATAACTATGGATGGTCTCATGTAAAAGAATAAAAATATATATGATTAGAATAGAATATTATAAATGATCATACATTTTTATGAATATTCACATATATCATTAATATATCTTACTTGATTATTATTCATTAGATAAAATGTTAATGATAAATGATTCCTTCTTTTTAAAAATATAAATTTATACTTTTTGTTTTTTAATATTGTAGGTATATATCAGTTCTATTAGATGAAATATATTATTATATACATATTTAAATATGATTTAACTATAATTAAAGTATTATGACCATCCATAATAGAGGTAATAGAAAATGCAAAATCTTTATTCATGGATATGGTAAACCTAGCTAATGGGGATAATATATCCATTTCATTAAACAAGATGATATGATAACTGAAATTGAATGTACTAAAATTAAAAAATATAAATCCATAATATAAATTATTCTTAGGATATCATATATTAATTTATGATATGTTTGAGGATATTGTAAGTGAATAAAATAATATAAGAGATGTACTATGATGAAATTAACTCCAAAATATCACTTCTTTTATAGACCAATGGTGGTATTGGATTTTATATTTTTTTATACTTAAAGTGCTAGGGCATAGTATTAGTGAGTATTAGAGGTTTAGTGTAACATCCCATGAAAATAATGATTATAATAACTTCATAATTTTAAAAACTTATGAATTAAATATAAATTTTACATTAAAGGGGATGACATGTTTAATGGGTTACCTAATATACAACAACTGGAATCATTGAAAGCATATGTAGCACACAACATTGAGTCATACTAAAAAATAACAATATAATATTACGTTAAATAGTAGTTAACTCCTTGTTGTTGTATTGGAAGGAATGGTTAGAAATAACTACAATATTCATATACATGTTTGTTAACATTTTTTACATTTATCCGATTAATTTTAGAGGCACAATATATGTTTGAATCCAATTTTAAGCATAAATACCCTAATATTTATTAAAATGACAATTTACCACCTATTTATGGAGAACCCTATTTAAATATAATTTTGGTCACTTTTATATGTTCTATTGGGAAAAAATAATTTTCTTATTTTGATTTGGGACATTAAAATTTACTTTTGATGAAAATTTGGTACTTTTTCTAATAAAGTTAAATTTTTTAATAGCAAAAAATAATTTATTTTATTTCAAAACTGCCTTTTAGTATAATTTATGTATATGGATAGAATACATTTCTAAATGGTTTTAAATTTCAATTAGAATATATTTTTTCCAATTAATACAATTTTGGTTTGTTTATGTATTTTAACTTTGAAAATGAAAATAAAAAAGTGACAATGATTTGAAATTTGTTATTTCTTAAAAACACACTTTTTCTTTTGATAGCGGGAATTAATTTAAAATTAATTTCTCTTGAATATAAGATTTGAAATTGAAAAATGGATTCCATATTTTGAAATAGGTGAACCAAATTTTTTAAATAGGTAAATTTTTTTAGACTTTTTAAATATTTACTTTAGTAAATATTTTATTTACCAAGGATAAAGGGTAAATATGGTAAATAAGGGAAAACAAATAATATTATTATAATATTAAATTACCCTAAAATGTGTATTAATACTATTGGTAGATACATTTCTAACCATGTTCATCCTTTGGGTAGATTTTGGAACCCCAATGAGCCACATAAGAGTGATGATGACACATTATACTAATTAATTTAATGTAATAAAAAAAATGCCTTAAACACATATATTATAGTAAATTAATTATTAAATGGGGTAATATATGTTATAACATCGACTATAAATAATTATTAGAAATATGAAAATATTCCCTACATCATGATATATTATTTTAAAATTTTAGACATGAAATAAATAAAATTATTTATGATACAATAATGATGTAGTGTTTACCTCTATAATGAATTATTTTAAGAAATAAGATTATAAAAATTAAAACATTATATAGAAGCATTACAATTATTATTGGATGATTTATTTTTAACATGAGAAATATTATATTCTAAATTATTGAGTTTTTTACCATTATAAACATAAAATCATTATATAATTAAATTATAATATTTTAATCATTCCTAAAGAGCCCCTCCCCCCCATATAAAAATACCTCTCTTATTACACATTCCGAACACTTCTCAATCCACATGGATCATCCAACCTATGCCTAATTAATCTCCATACATCCCAATTCTCCACTTATAATCCTTCCCCTATACAGAAGGAAATTCAATTATTCTATTTCGTTCAAAGAAATTAGAGATTACTAATTTAAAGGTAATATCTTCTCTTAAGTTCTTTTGTTTTATTTTACATATAAAACCCCCTAAAAAATTTATTAAATAATTTAATAACAAGACCCATATCCTCAATATAATAGGTTGTTTTTATGAGAAGCATTCAAACTACACTTATACACTCCTCCATCTACTCGTTAAAAGAACATATTTTTTCATTGGACGGTGAACTACAGCCTCACGAAACAGTGATAGTTCAATTATCTTCTACCACCTATCATTCTAGAAATTATTATGGAAATATATTTATATGTGATATTTATAATATTTTTATTGTTTATATTCTTCTTCTTTTTCTTATTTATATCATACTTTTATGGTTTCCATAATTGGTAAATAGGTTAATTTCATTTGAGCAAGTACAGACCACCACCCACTCAAAATTATGTGACTCATTCATGCCATACGTGGAATGTATAAAGGTTGGAGATAATTAAATTTTATATTATATTACACTAGAATTTTTATTGACATATTTATCACTAAGTTTTAATTCCATTAAATATGAAATAGCAATGAAAGTAGTGTTTATGTGTATGTACGACATACCGTCTCCATGAACTGTAAATTTCATTTCTTATCTCTAAATTTTATATAATATTATATATACATATATAATGGATATATATTTTATATATGATATATAAATCATGAATATTATTCATGATATAATGTAAATTTTATGACATGGATAATTTATAATTATAACAAGTTTATTTTTACTCAAGTTCTAAACATCGACAATGTAGAGACCCGAAGCTTAAAGTACATGGACATTACATTACTTGTGAGGAAGACATATTACATAACAAAAACACACACACAAGGACCGTAATAGTTTAGTGTCCTTGGAAACTCATAATATAATCTTCCAATCATGGTGAATGATCTTCAACATCTCCCATAAAGAACTTTCTTTTTTACCTAAAACCTTTCTTTATTTCCTGGGGAAAATAAAACATAAAAAGGTGACCTCAAATTCTCAATAAGGTTAAACAATAGAAATATCAATCACATCATATACATATGAACATATCATTTGGAAATCTTAACCTACAAAAGAAATCATAATTTCATAACATGGGATAAATCATAGTAGTGAAATGTAATCCCAATAATCATAACATAAAAATGAAACTTTGTGGAATACACACATAATCATAGAGAATCATTTCTTATTAGTCAAGACTCATTGCCAATACAATCTTAGTGTACAAAGTCCATTTCTGAACTGAGTTCACTCCCCGTTTCAGTCCTATTTCACTGAAATGGTATAACCTTCCATTCTAGCCATGTCTATATCATGAGATATAAAATCATTACCCAATGCATTGTAGGGATATATAGGTCCCACCCATCTCAAAATGATTCCATTCTTATGTGTTCCACAAAATCAGAAACCATACTTCATAGCATAACCCATGTAATAAAAATGGGAATCTTAATCATCGTGACATCATAAAAAAAATTCATATAAGATAATGGAATTCATAAAAATATAATTCCATCACAACATAATCAAATCAATGTAATAATATGGATTGAAACAGAACCCTTTATTATCTTAGATGTAAAATAATTTTGATAAAACACTAGAACTCCATTCTTGAGGAAAATATCATTTATGCTTCAAAAACACTTTTCCTTTCTTAATGTGTTGTACAATTCTAAACTAAAATAAGTTTATTAAAAATAAACTTGAAAACATGTAAAGAAATCTTCTTGGAAATAATGTTTTAAAAATCCATTCATGCCGTATATGTTAAAAAAACATTCTTCGTACTTTTGTAGGAAAAGTCAAAAAGTGCCTCGTACGAAAAACGACAAAAGATTCCTTTCATATCCTTTACTAAAAACTCACCGAAATGTAAAATTGGATTTTAAAAATTGTAGTTGGATGTAAATAATATTAAATGTTGAGGAAACATGTATTTGGATGATAAAATACACCCCAGTAAATACTAAAGTATAAACAATATTGGATAAAAATGAGATTGTGATATTTCCCTTACCTTAGGTCCAATTTTCTTCGTAAGAGTCCGAACCTCCTGTATAATGATTTAAATAATGTCATTGACTTATTATAGAATCATATTCATTGTTATGATATCATATATGGTTCACTTATGACTTTATATTACCCATTCTTATGTAAATTAAAGTTAAAGTAGTGTTTTGGGTAAAATCATATTATTTATCGTACGTGTTTGGACTTGTTGTTCTTGATGTTATTATTACTTATATCATGATTTACATACCTCTAAAATGTAAATCATGATTTATATATCATATTCATTCATTATATATCCATTATATACAAGAATTTATAATAGTACATAACATATGGAGGTAAGAAATGAAACACACCGTTCATGGAGACGGTAAGCCGTACGTACGCATGAACACTACTTTCATTTCTATTTCTAATTTAATGGAATAAAAACATAATTATATATAGGTATATTATAATTACAGTATATTATAATATATAATATCATTAAACATATCCTTTATACATCCCACATAATGTATTAACGAATCACATCACTTTGAGGGGGTGGTAGTCCTCACATCCTCAAGTGAGATTATCGTATTTATTGACTATGGAAACCGTAAAGGTATGATATAATTTGGAAGTAAAGAATCATAAAGAAATAATAAAAATAATATATTTTATATATAAATACAGTTCCATCATAATGGCCACCATGAGAGGCGGTAGGGGAAAATTGAACAATCATCGTTTCGTGAGGCGTTAGTTTGCCATTAGAGAAACATTATGTTCATCATACATTATATGGAGGTGTGTGTAAGTGTAGTTCTAATCCTTCTCCTAACAACATCCTGGTATTTTAATTATACTGGTGTTGTCACAAAATAAAGGATTAAAAATATTTTAGGGGTTGGAGAAGTAGAATAAAAGAAAACAACTTAAGAGAAATTATTACCATTAATTTTGGTAACTTTCATTGGTTTGAACAAAAAGGACTTCTTGGATAGTCTTTTGCCTAATTTAAGGCTTCAAGGGGAAGTAGAGGGATGTAGGGAGCTTAGTTGCGCTGAGTTTGGACAAGAAAAAAGGCTTTAGAGGTGTGAGGAATTTCATAGAAGTGGTCTCCTTTTATAAGGGAGTGGAGGGGCTCTTTAGGAAAGTGTGAAAACATTATTTTATTATAAACTTATCTTCGGTTTCAAGAGGTCCGAAACTCATTAATGTCGAAGATAAGATGACTCATATTCGAAATAAAATCATACAATAATAAATTAGACAGGTTTCAGATGCTATTTTAATCATTTTAATCGTATTTATTTAAATCATTTATTAATGAGGTAAACACTAAATCATTATTTTGTCATAAATAATTTAATTCATCTGATATCTAAAAATTATGAAAAAAATACCATGATGTAGGGAATATTTTTAGATTTCAAAAGAATATTTTTAGTTGAAAATATAACTTATATATACCCTTATAAAAATTAATTACTAAAATAGTTTTGTTAAAGTCAATTTTGTATTTACCTTAAATTAATTAATCCAAATTGTCATTTTTACTTCCAGGTGGCTCATTGGGGTCCCAAATTTGGCCCAAGGATGGCCATGTTCGACCACTACTCATAAAAAAGGTTAGGACAAATTTCAAGGTAATTTTTAAATTATTATAATATTATTTTAACCTTGAATTACCCTATTTACCTTTAACCACAGTAAAAAAAAATTACCGTAGTTACTATTCATAATGCCCAAAAATAAAAAGTATCTTATTAACATAATTTGGACCCACTGATTCCATATATTAAATCCATTTTTCCAAATTAAATACACAAAAGTTTGCAGAAATTAAATTAAAATTAATCGAGTTGTCGAAAAAAACAGGTTTTTGTTTAAAACATTGGAAAAGATTGAATTGAGTTAACCTACGAATTCATGGTAAAATCAAGGATAATGACATACATTATATTAAATGGTAAACATATATTCTATTTATACTATGAAACCATTAAATATTATTATTTATCCACATAATTTATTACGATGAAAAAATTTGTTTTTAATTAAAATATATCGTGTTTTTACTATTCACTAAAATATGAGAGTTATCAGAATAAAATGAAAAATTTATCCAAAGTAAATTTTTATTTCATGATTCCAAATAATAATTTTTTTTTTCAATTGGAACTTATAAAAATTTCAAAAACGAGATTTAATGTGGGTGCGCCATCAAAAGGTGACAAAACTGTATTTTTTGAAAAATACTTATTTTACCCGAAACATTTATTTTGTTCTTATACCATGTTCTAGAAAATTTGTAAGATGAATAATAATGTTATAAAATTCAAAATTTAGTTAATACTATTCATAATGGCTAGTTCATAACAATATTATAATAATATATTGTTGTTTAGTAAAACCTGGTATTGCGTAGAACACACGCTATCAGGGAAGGTCGCGATTGCGTGTAATGCAAGCCAAGTCAGGGTTGCGTGTAGTGCATGACTCTTTTGTTGTTGTGTATAATAGAATCCAAACATATTTTATTTATACATTGAATATATATATATATATATATATACACTCAATGTTGCGTAGTATAACATCTATCAAACGAACATGAAATTGTGTGTAATAGAAGCCAAGAATAGTGTTGTGTATACTGTAAGCTAATACAATGTTGCGTATAGTGCAAGATAATCTTGGTGTATCGTACAACAGAAGATATGAATGAAATTAAAAAGAATGTATCTTATAAAATATTGGGTTTTTACATTCTACCCCCCTTAAAATGAATTTCTCCCTCGAAATCCGTCGGGGTTATAAATCGTTTACTATTCATAGAAACCCACATCGTAAAAAGAAATATCAAAACTAAACATTAAAAACTAAAGTATGAAATATAAAGGTTACCCAAATTAACACATCAATGGGTTTCCATATAGGAGAACATTGGTGAAAATATGGATATGTAAGAGAAATCTAACCATCATTTTTTGATAGAGAGTGGTAGAGAACATGGCTATGAAAAAGCCAACAATCAAAAAGCCATAAATTTGTGATGATCTAAGGTACCATCTGATTCATCAGATATAAAGGCATTAGGGCAACATTTTTGTTTCTCAAGATCATTTCCTTAAAGGTGATGAATTTGGAATTAGAAAAAATACTTTCTTGATTTTGGTATAGTATCACCATTGGTCGTTCTTTGAACAATTTCCACTTAATCTCTTAAAGAAATGAAATTGAATTTTTCATTATTGATGTGTTAGCAGATCATGTGATAGAATGATGGGTCATTCCATCTGTCTCAAACAACAGGTTAGAAAACATATAAAAAATATACATAAGTCCATCTATAGTGAGATTAATCTTATATGGTTCCTAAAATGGACTTATACTTCATATATCATACTTCTTAATATAATAAAACTAGTTTCTACTAAACAAGGACTTCATGTAGGCCAGTGGTAGGTGATAAAGGCCAGTCGCACTTCGGTTGTGGGTTCGATTCCCACAACCTTGTCCGACGCGATGGGTTGTCGCCTGTTGTACAGGTTGTCCTTTTTCTAAAGATATATTACTATAACATCCAATCAATAATAGAAAAAAAAGTTTTATCCTAACTTATGTCTAACATAATCCATTCCAATCTTTAGGCTTATCTAATATACATTGGTTCAAGCACATAGTATAAAGAAAATGATTACATGAAATGTCACATAACAATCACGTGAATGCCATCATTTATCCCCCATATATCATTAGATATATCTTGTTGGTAAATTTACAAACATGTGAATACCTTAGTCATGTATTCTCTGGATGAATGAATACCCATTGAACCTTAGTGAAAACATGAATGCAGTTAAAAGTTAACACTTTCCACCAACCAAAATCCTCAAAATTCTTTATACTCCAACCATGATATCACTTAGTCCTTATATCAATCATGAGCTCATAAATACTGTCAAACATTTCATTTTCTCCTTATCCCTTCATTATGCGCATATCATCTGCTTTCCAAAATATTTGAATCACTTTTCATGGTTACCGATACCTTAAAATTATTGAAAACCACAAAAGAATAATAAAAAAATATCCCATTACACAATAAAATTACCTCAACAAAATTATTCTTGAATACCAATACATAAACACTTCAATCCATCTTCTTCAATGATTGTCCTGGAATAAGTCCTTCCTTGATTTAGAGGTAACTTTTTAGGACAGGGCATTGAGTTGGGTAATGCCCATGTTCTCCACAAATAATACATTGAACTCCATAACAGTCTGTCACTCTATGACCGTTTTCTCCACACAGATAACATCGGTCCCTCCATTTGAGGTATTCCTCAAGGTTCTTCTTCCCTTCTTTAGAAATCTCAATCTTCCTTTCTTTACGCTCCTCAACATGCGAACATTCATTACAGTCTATCTTCCTCTTATTTGATGAATTAGACATACAACTAAATTTCACCTTGTTAATCATATATCGCGATGACTGATTCGGCATAATCACAACATCTTTCTCTCTAGGCATTACACAATTTTTTTTCTCATAGTTACCAATTTGTCCATTGGATTCAAGGTTAACCGAATTCCTTCTGGTTCCCTCCATTAACTAAAACACAAAATGAATTCTGTGAGAGGCAAAATCATGCTAGAGAAAACAACATAGTAAAGGGGGAGTACCCTCAATATCTACCATCTTAGGTTAAATTATAAGATACATAGTGCCATTCTAGGACTACAACCTATACGTATACTTAACCTTAGAGACATCGCTATACTTACCTTAGAAATATCTCTAGGGATCTCACTAATGTTTTCGCATCCTAGTTTCCAAAGGTTGACTAAACCTTTCCTTTGATACCAACTGTAGAGACCCGAAGCTTAACGTACATGGAAATTACATTACTTTTGCAGAATACATAGTACATAACAAAAACACACACATAAGGACCGTAATAGTTTAGTGTCTTTGGAAACTCAGAATATAATCTTCTAATCGTGGTGAAAGATCTTCAACATCTCCCATAAAGATCTTTCTTTTTTTATCCTAGATCATTTATTTATTTCCTGGGGAAAAGAAAACATAAAAGGGTGAGCTCAAATGCTCAATAAGGGTAAACAAAAGAAATATCAATCACATCATATACATAAGAACATAACTTTTGGAAATCATAACCTGCAAAAAAAATCATAATTTCATAACATGGGATAATTCATAGTAGGGAAATGTAATCCCAATAATCATAACATAAAACAAGAAACATTTTTTCATACACAAGTAATCATAGAGAATCATTTCTTATTAGTCAAGACTCATTGCCAAGACTATCTTAGTGGACAGAGTCCATTTCTGAACCGAGTTCACTCCCCATTTCAGTCCTGTTTCACTGAACCAGTTTAACCTACCATTCCTACCATGTCTATCTCAGGAGATATTAAATCTTTACCCAATGCATTGGAGGGAGATATAGGTCTCACCCATCTCATAATGATACCATTCTTATGTGTTCCACAAAATCAGAAACCGTACGTCATAGCATAACCCATGTAATAAAAATGGGAATCTTAAACATTGTGATATCATAAAAAAATTCATATAAGATAAAAAAATTAATAAAAATATAATTCCATCACAACATAATCAAATAAATCTAATAATAGGGATATAAATAGAACCCTTTATTATCTTATATGGAAAATAATTTTGATAAAACACTTGAACTCCATTCTTGAGGAAAATATCCTTTCTGCTTCAAAAACACATTTCCTTTCTTAATGTGTCGTACAATTCTAAACTAAAATAAGTTGATTAAAAATAAACATGGAAAATTGTAAAGGAAGTTTCTTGGAAATAATGTTTTAAAAATCCATTCATGCCGTATAAGTTAAAAAAACATTCTTCGTACTTTTGTCGGAAAAGTCAAAAAGTGCCTCGTACGAAAAACGACAAAAGATTCCTTTCATATCCTTTACTAAAAACTCACCGAAGGGTAAAATTGGATTTAAAAAATTGTAGGTGGATGGAAATAATATTAAATATTTAGGAAACATGTATTTGGATGATAAAATACACCCCAGTAAATACAAAGTATAAACAATCTCGGATAAAAATGAGATTGTGATATTTCCCTTACCTTAGGTACAATTTGCTTCGTAAGAGTCCGATCCTCCTGTATAATGATTTAAATAATGTCATTGACTTATTACAGAATCATATTCATTGTTATGATATCATATATGGTTCACTTATGACTTTATATTACCCATTCTTATTTAAATTATTGTTAAAGTGGTGTTTTGGGAAAAATCATCTTATTTATCGTACGTGTTTGGACTTGTTGTTCATGATGTTATTATTACTTATATCATGATTTACATACCTCAGAAATTTAAATCGTGATTTATATATCATATACATTCAATATATATCCAACATATACATGCATTTATAATAGTACATAACATATGCAGGTAAGAAATGAAATGCACCATTCATGGAGACGGTAATCCGTACGTACGCATGAACGCTTCTTTCATTTCCATTTCTTATTTTAATGGAATTAAAACATAATTATACATAGGTATATTATAATTCCCATATTATATAATATATAATATCATTAACCATATCCTTTATACATCCCACATAAGGTATTAACGTATCATATCACATTGACGGGGCAGTAGTCCGCACTTTCTCAAATTAGATTATCATATTTACCGACTATGGAAACCGTAAAGGCTTGATATAATAGGGAAGTAAAGAAGAATAAAGAAATAATAAACATAATATATATTATATATAAATATAGTGCCATCATAATGGCCACCATGAGAGGCAGTAGGGGAAAATCGAACAATCATCTTTTCGTGAGGCGTTAGTTTTCCATCACAGAAACATTATGTTCTTCATCCATTAGATGGAGGTGTGTGTAAGTGTAGTTCTAATCCATATCATAACAACATCCTAGTATTTTCATGATTCCGGTTTTGTCACAAAATAAATGATTTAAAAGATTTTAGGGGTTGGATATGTAGAATAAAAGAAAAGAACTTAAGAGAAACTGTTACCTTTAATTTTGGGAACTTTCATTGGTTTGAACCAAAAGGACTTCTTGGAGAGTCTTCTGCCTAATGTAAGGCTTCACAGGGAAGGAGAGGGATTTAGGGAGCTTAGATGGGCAGATTTTGGTCGAGACAAAAGGCTTGATAAGTGTGATAAATTGCATAGAAGTGGTCTCCTTTTATAAGCGAGTGGAGGGGCTCTTTAGGAAAGTGTGAAAACATTATTTTATTATAAACATATCTTCGGTTTCAAGGGGTTAAAAACACATTAATTCCAAATATAAGATGACTAATATTAAAATAAAATCATACAACAGGAATTTTACAGGTTTTGGATGATATTTTAATCATTTTAATCTTATTTATTTAAATCATGTATTAATGAGGTAAACACTACATCATTATTGTGTCATAAATAATTTAATCATTTGATTTCTAAATATTATGAAAAAAACACCATGATATAGGGAATATTTTTAGATTTCCAAAGAATATTTTTAGTCAAAAATATAACTTATATATCCCCTTTTAAAAATTAACTACTAAAAGAGTTTTTTTAAAGTCAATTTTGTCTTTACATTAAAATAATTAATCCAAATTGTAATGTTCACTACCAAGTGGCACATTGGGGTCCCAAAATCGGCCCAAGGATGCCCATGGTCGGCCACTACTCATCAAATAAGTTTAGGACTAGTTTCAATGTAATTTTGAATTATTATAATATTATTTTAACCTTGAATTCTATTTACATTTAACTGCAGTAAATAAAAATTGCAGTGGTTACTATTCATAATGTCCAAAAATAAAAAGTAGCATATTCACATAATTTGGACCCACTGATTCCAAATATGGAATCCATTTTTTCATGTTCAATACACAAAAGTTGAATATATTAAATAAAAATTAATCCCGTTGTCGAAAGAAAATAGGTTTCTGTTTAAAACATTGCAAAAGATTGAATTGATTTAATCTACGAATTCAAGGTAAAATCAAGGCTAATGACATACATTATATTAAATGTTAAAAATATATTCTATTTATACTTTGAAACCATTAAATATTATTATTTAACCACATAATTTATTACGATGAAAGAAGTTGTTTTTGATTAAAATATAGTGTGTTTTTACTATTCATTAAAATATGAAAGTTATCAGAATAAAATGAAAACTTTATCCAAAGTAATTTTTTTTCTTGATTACAAAGAATAATTTTATTTTTTCAAATGGAACTTATAAAATCTTTAAAAAACTAGATTTAAATTGGGTGCACCATCAAAAAGCGGCAAAACTGTATTTTTTGAAAAATACCTATTTTACCTGAAAAATTTATTTTGTTCTTATACCATGTTCTAGAAAATGTGTAATATGAATAATAATGTTATAAAATTCAAAATTTACTTAATACTATTCATAAAGGCTAGTTCATAACAATATTATAATAATATATTGTTGTTTAGTAAAACCCGTTATTGCGTACAACACACGCTATCAGGGAAGGTTGCGATTGCATGTAATGAAAGCCAAGTCAGGGTTGCATGTAGTGCAGGACTCCTTTGTTATTATGTATAATAGAATCCAACCATGTTTTATTTATAAAATGAATATATATATATATATATATATATACACAATCAATGTTGTGTAGAATAACATCTATCAAACGAACTTGAAATTGTGTGTAACAGAAGCCAAGAATAGTGTTGTGTATACTGCAAGCTAATACGATGTTGTGTATAGCGCAAGATAATCTTGTTGTATCATACAACAAAAGATATGAATGAAATTAAAAATAATGTATCATATAAAATCTCGTGTTGTTACAGAAAAAATGTCCAATATGATGTCAAATAATTATCAAATTGTTATAGAAAATTAATAACTGATATAAAAGAAATAATAAAGGTGAAAAGGGACCGTAATAAAGGGTAAACCAACTTATTTTTATTATTCAAGAAGAAAAAGGACAAACAAGTCAATTCAGGCCCGAGGTATGGGGTTTCTTATCTCACATATAATTCATTGATATTTCAATTATTCTCTATGTATTTCTTGAAAGTGGTGTACTTTGTAATTCCATTTGATATATATTATCATGATTCTCTTTGTATTCATGGTTTTTTGTGATTCTTTTTGGGGTTATTATCTTTTTGTCATACAACTCCATTGATTACATCTTGCTAAAAGGTTTTCATCTCACTTTTTATTGACATGAGATTCATGTTATATTTTTCACTCATTCCTTTGTGTGGTGTATATACTACCCATGATTGTTTTTATTGTGTAATATACTTTAATTTATTTTTATATACATCTTAATTGTATGATCTTTCTTTAATTTGGTGTATGTTTCGTATGTTACCAAATCAATAAGGGAACTTTTTAACAAAATTTCCATTCCTTGGGTTAATATTATAATTATTTATTATTTCATGATATTATTATGTGTGGATTAACTATTTATATATTTATGTTGTAACTTCTACAGATCTTTGTGTGGATTTACATTTGGTACACATAATCACTCCATTGATAAATTCTCAAGTCATTGATATGAACATTATAATAGTAAATTTAACTAAATTTCCATTCATTCAGTTAAACATACAAGTCATTGGTGTTGTTTGAACAAAAATATTGATGAATATTCTATGATTAATTTACACTTAATATACAATAATATTGGGTTTATTTATATTTTTCACAATTTATTTTTTAATTTATTTTTATTTAATCTAATGATACAGTTTTTATAAGGGATTTTGTCTCAATTTACATTTCATTGAGAGTTCATTGTTGTTAGGAATAAATTAACTTATATATGGTCTATATAATTCCTATTAACATATTATATCATAATTCACCTTATTTTCAATATATTATATGATTTTATTAATTTTATTCTTCACTTATTTTTATTCAAGCGTCTATCTTTTGGTTTGGAACTCTTTAACTAAAATATCATTATAAATTTTTTAATGATTTATTCTATTAAATAATTCTCTTAATGACCATGTTATATACATGGATTTAGGAATTATTTTATATAGCTATGAATGTTTGGAAATTAAAATCATCAAATTATTATGGGACACATTAATTCAACATTATCACTATTAAATGTTTAAAATGGTTTTGGAAAATGTTTTGACAAAGCATAGATTATGTCAATATATTAAAATGATATATTGTGATTGAAATATGTAAATATTATCTCTCCATTATGGTAGTTTAATGTGTTATGAATATGTTATGGTTATTGGGTATTTCTTACACATACGGGTGGTTCTATGATAAACCTTGGGTGGGTGAGCCCCAGATATCTGTAAAATGCATTGGGTAACATGGAAGAGGAAAAAGTTAATGTTTCTACTAAATGATTAATGTAATATATTGTGATGGTTATTCCAATGTAAATCCATATATATTTCTGATATCTACAATGTAAGTATGTTTTTTATGCCACAAGTTACCATTTTGAATTGTGATTTTTGTTTTCTATTCATAAATATTCTGATTTCATATGGTATGGTATGAAGGAAAAATATGGTTTCATTGAATTGTATTTATTTATGAGATAATGATTTCATTCCTTATATTATAACCCTTATTATGATTTTGATGATCCAACCATGTTTTTGAAATGTTTTCCACATGACATGAAAATGAATATGGTCAAGGATGGGATAAATGAAAAGTATTGTTATCTAAAACATGGAAATATACATGTTACTTTTTACGAGTTTTTTTTATGAAAAAAATGGATACTGAGTAGTAGTTTATAAGTGTAATTTTTAAGTTGATATGTAATATTTATGGTCTAATTAAATAGAACTCTAAACATTAAAAGATTCTCTATGTGAATTATTCATTTAATTCATTATTATGTAATGATTTAATGTCAGTACTTATAGTTTGTATCAGAGGTAGGTTTAGACAACTATTGGGATTTGGAGTTTTTTTAATGACATGGTTATTCCCTATTTCTATTATTTCAGTGAAATCATTGTTTTATAAATTTTCCAGATCAAGGAAAGTATGTTACAAATGGAAGATGGAAGATCTCAAATGAAATTCTTATCTCTTCCTAATGTCATGATTGAAATAAATATTGCGATGTCATGTTCAGCTGATTTTAAAACTCTTTCTAGCATATAACTCTCTTGCAAGCAGTTGTTTGAGATATCAAACACCTCGACTATACCTCGATATCATCATGGATCATGGGTTGTATTTATCAAAATCATATTTTCTCAATATTGTCAAATTTTAATGAATGGTAAATATTATCAAGGAAATTTCTAATCTTTCACCTTATCATAAGATTTTGAAACATATTATGATTTTTAAAAAGGGGTTGAAGAAAGAGACCCTTGCACAACCTATTTATATTTTATTTTATAATATTTTTTCTCATAATATACTTATGGTATTTTAAAATTACCATTGATTGAATGATAAAATTCATATTAAGTCTGACTGTTTTATAAAAATCAAGTTTATAAGATGTTTTGAAATTATATGTAATGCATGATTATTTTCTAAAACTATTTTCCTAAGAACTCCCATATGACCCAAGTTGTCAAGGTGTATTTGGATAAAGTAACAAAATGATTTTGTAGGATCTCTAAATCATTGTTTCAATTCATAGACCTTATACCAATGTGAACAAGATGATGATGAATCTATAAGGACACCGCATTCAAGGTATGATGTTCTTTATATTTTTAATAGTTTTTTTAATCATTTGAAGGTGAAAAAAATGATAATTTATAATATATTGAGGTCTTAATTTATTGGGATGAAATTTAAAGGTAAAAGAAAACCTTTGAGAATAAAACATGATAGGGTTATTTGTGAGTTTTATAAAAAGAACAACCAGTATGATTAGTGATAGCCCATCACATCTGGAAAGCCCAAAGGAATCAATCCCACAATAAATGGGTGACAATGTAGCATCACATACCGCTGTCCTACATGAAGTCCCTAGTTAGTATGGATTATGATTTTAAGTTAAATGATTTTATTGATCAAGAATAAGTTGATATTTGGTACTTATGTTTTATCAAATGGATATCCTTAATATAGAAAAATGATTTGTTTATTACATGATAAAAGTTATTTTTTATGATTTTCTCTCTTTTGGGGAACATTACATGATTAAGAGAACTATAATACTATTGGATCTCATTTCTGGATAATTGTTTAAATTTTATTTTGGAAGAATCTATGTTTTTATTTTGCTCACATGATGATTTGGGTTATTTATGGAAACGATTAACCTATCATAGAGAATATCTAATTTTGTTAATTACACTATTGTTTGAGACTTTAAGTGTAGTGAATGTTATTTGGAGATAAATGTTAAGATTTATCGTGGAAGACTATGTGATCAAATTATTATGTGTTTTGGGTTTCAATCTTAGGATGGATTATTTTTAAGAATATTAAGGTCAATTTTTTATTTAAAGTTCATTGGTAAACCTTGAGTATTGTTTGTTGAATTTTATAGATTAAGAGTAGTTTTTCTTTTTATAAAATATTATCCTTTTTTGTTGATTATCTGATCTTGTACGAACCTTTTTTGTTTTGGTTGCTGCATAATGACCAAGGAAATATATAGTTCCTATTTTTTGGATCATGTGATACTATATAAGTTTATTCTAGTGATTTTGATGTGAACAAGTCAGTTTGAATACTCATCATTAGAAAAATGATGATTTTGTGGTAGAAATATAATAAATGATGAATGTCTTCATTAAAAGTAAGAATCATTCAATATGTTATTATTAATGATCTTAAATAAATTCCTCAACATTTTGAAATGTAACTTAAAACAAAATCATTTTATATTGACATTTACTACAGGGGAATCCATGACCATTTAACCCATCATAAGGTTGTGAATTTTGAGTGGTTAACATTCTCTTTATCATTTTTTCAACCACTCTCCATCAAACCATGATTGTTTGTTTCTCTTCCAAATCCATGTTTTCATACATGGAATCCTAGTATGGGAAATCTATGGTGACCTTTTTATTTCTATAATATTAAATTAATGTGATTTGTTTTGACTCTTTTACCTTTGTGGGACTTTCAAGGAAGTTGTCATGCATAAATTTAAAATTTCCTGGATGAAATTCACAAAAGGGGGGAAGGATGTAACATCCCAAGTAAATAAAGAATATATTTTTTTTTATTTATTAAAATTTTTGAATTAAAAATTAATTTTACATTAAAGAGAATGCTATGTTCAATGAAGTACCTGATACACAACAACGTGTTTCATTGAAATCTTACGTTGCACACAACATTGATTCATACAGAAAAATAATAATATAATATTATTTAAAATGATAGATAATGCCTAGCCATTGTTTTTTGGGAATGGATAGAACTAAATAAAATATGAATATAAAAGTTTTTTTAATGTTATTAAATTTATCTAATAAATCTTAGAGGATTAAAATAAGAAAGAATTTAATTTTAACCATAGATACTCTAATATTGATTAAAAGTTCGATTTACCACCTTCTGATGAAGAACCATATTTAAATATAATTTTGGTCATATTTATATGTTATATTTGAAAAAATAATATACTTATTTAGAATAGGCATATCCAAATTTACTTTCGATAAATGTTTGGTATTTTTCTGATAATGTTTAATTTTTTATGAATAGTGATGAATACTATATTTAATGTAAAAACTGTCTTTTAATGTAATTTACTTATTTGGATATATTTTCTATATAATTTTTTTAAGTTTAATTATTTTATAATTTTTACATTTAATCCAATTTTGATCATTTTATGTACTTTCAAATTGAAACTGAACTTAAACAAGTGTCAATCTTATGATAGTTATTATTTATCTTAAAAACACTCTTTTTGTTTTGACGTCAAGAAATAATTTTAAATTAATTTTTTCAATACTGGAATTTGAATTTTGAAAAAAGGATTCAATATTTGGAATCTGGAGGTATAAATTGTGTAAATAGATATCTTCAATTTTTAGTCATTTTAACTATTTACCTTAGAAAATATTTTATTTACCATGGTTAATGGGTAAATCTTGTAAATAAGGGTAAACCAATGACATTATAATAATTTTAAATTACAATAAATTGTGTCCTAATACAATTGTATGATACATGTCCGAACCTGGGCATCTTTTGGGCAAATTTTTGGACTCCATGGAGCCACTAAGAGTGGTAATGACACTTTATATTTATTAATGTAATTTATAGACAAAAATGACTTAAACATATATCTTTTAGTCAAAAAATTAATACATGGGGATATGTAAGTAAAAACATATAATATAAATACTAATTATAATGATTAAAATATATATTACATCATCATTTTTTATTAATTTTTAGACATAAAATAAAAAAATTTATCTAAGACGCAATAATGATGCACTGTTCATCTCATTAATGAATGATTTAAATAAATAAGATTATAAAAAATATTCAATCTAAAACAACTCTCCAATTATTATTGGATAATTATATTTATAACATGAGCCACCTTATATTCGACATTACTAAGTTTTGGACCTTTATAAACAAAAAATAATTATATAATAAAATAATATTTTGTCATCATTATTAAAGAACCCCGCCTCATCCTTTAAAAAATCCTTCACTTATTACCCATTACTCACACTTCTAAAGACCATTGGATTGTAAAAAATCTTCAAAATTAATCATCATACAACCCTCTCCTACTCCTATTATCCTTACCTTAGGCAGAAGGCAATTCAATTAATCCTTTTTGATCAAACAAAGGGAGATACTGGATTCAAAGGTAACATCTTCTCTTAATTTCTTTTGTATTATTTCACAGATCTGACCCCAAAACTATTTTAATTAATTACTTTTATTAAACAAAAAATATCATAAATGTACTAGGTTGTTTTTATGTGATTTATTCTAACTACACTTACACACTCCTTCATCTAATCGTTAAAATAACATATTGTTTTTGTGGATGGTCAACTTCTGCTTCACGAAACCATGATTGTTCAATTATCCCCTAACACCTCTCATGGTGGAAATTATTATGGAACTATATTTATATGTGATGTATATTATATTTTTATTGTTTATATGTTTCTATTATTTACATTTATATCATACCTTTATGGTTTTTATAATAGGTAAACTCGATAATTTCATTTGAAGAAGTGCAGACTACCGCCCCCTCAAAGTGATACGAATAATTCTTCAATACGAAAAATTTATAAAGGATAAGGATAATTAAATTATAAATGATATTATATAAGAATTATAATATACCTATTTACCATTATGTTTTCATTCCATTAAATATGAAATATAAATGAATGTAGTGTTCATGTGTGCGTACGCCATCTCGTCTCCATGAATGGTGCATTTCATTTCTTATCTCCTAATGTTATGTTGTATTATAAATTCATATATAATATAAATATATGATATATATGATATATAAATCATTAATATTATTTTGTAGATAAGGTAATTTTTACAACATGGAAAATTTGTAATTATGACAAGTTCGTTTTTTACTCAAGTTCCGAACATCGAAAAAATTTCCAAAATGAACTCAAATAATTAATTAATTGTTATTGAAAAGTAATAAGTGATATAAAAGGATTAATAAACTTGAAAAATATTTTTAATAATGTATAAATTTAAATATGTTTTTTATTTAGGAATAAAAAGGATCAAATGAGTCATGTCGGACACGACGTAAGGGGTTTCATATCTCACTTTTAATTCCGTAAGATTTCCATTGTTTTCCAATTATTCCATGAATGTGGTGTATTGTGTACATCCATTTGATACATTTTATCATGATCCTCATTATATTCATGGTATTTTATGATTTATTTGGTAGTTATTAACTTTTGGTCATACGACTCGATTGATTAGAATGAGGTAAAGCGTTTAAATCTAACTTTTTATTCCAGTTAGATTCATGCTATATTTACCAAGATTTCCTTTTAGTTGTTGTATGTACTTCCCATGATTTTATTCATTGTGATATATAATTTAATTTATTTGTATTTACATATTCATTGTGTGATCCTTCTTTCACGAGGAGTATGTTTCGTAAGTTACCAAACTGGTACGAGAAATATTTAACCCAATTTCTATTCTATGTGCCAATATTCTACTTCTTAATTATGTCATTCTATGTTTATGTTTGGAATCACTATTTATTTATTTATGATTTAATTTCCACTCCCCTTTGTGTGTATATACTTTTGGTACACATAATCACTTCATTTTTAAATTCTCAAGTCATCGATATGAACTTGATAAGAGTATTTTTAACTCAATTTCAATTAATTGAGATAAACATTCAAGTCATTGGTGTTAATTTTACAAAAATATGAGTGAATGTTCTCTGAATGATTTGCAATGAATATCTAATCATATTTAGTGCATTTATTTTTTTCACACATTAGTATGTAATTGATTCATCCTTAATCTAGGTACACCATTGTTATATGGGATTTATTCTCAATTTACAATTCATTGAGACTTCATTGATTTTATGCACCAATTTACTTTTATATGCTGTACATACTGCCCTTTAAAATATTATATCTTGAATATTATTATTCTAATGATATTATAATATTTGATTAATGTTATTCCTCAATTATTTTTATTAAAGCATCTCTCGTTTGGTTAGGAAATTAATAACTAAAATTTCTTTTTAAATGTTATAAAAGTTTATTCATCTAAATCTTTCTCATTCATGTCGATGTTTTAAAAATGGTTTTAAGGATTTATTTATATAGACATGAATGTTTTAAAATTAAAAGCTTCAAATCAGTATGGGACACATTTATTAAAAAATCTCATTATTGAATGTTTCAAATGGTTTTAAAACATGCTTTGTTAAAAAATTGATTATGTTAATATATTGAAATGATATATTGCGATAGTGATATGGAAATGTTATTTATCCATTATGATGATTTTATTTGTTTTTAATATGTTATGTTTATTGTAAATTGTTTACATATATGATTGGTTCAGTGATAAACCAAGGGCGGATGAGAGGGATATAGTTTCCAATGCGTTAGGTAACATGATGGAGGTAAACATTAATTTATCTCCTATGATATTTTAAAAAAATACTAACTGTTTATGTAGTTGTGATAGCTATAATGTATGTTTTTTTTATTTTTTTCCACAAGTTACCTTTATGATTTTTGATTACTGTATGATATTAATAAATCTTATTATTTCATAAGGTTTTTTATGATTGAAAAGTATGGTTTCATTGAATTGTATTTAATGATGGGATAATGATTTATTTCATTATTTTATAATGCTTACTTTGATTTTCATGACCATACGTGTTTTTAAAATCACTTCCACATGACATAAAAATGAATAGGTTCATGTATGGGATCAAGGAAAAGCCATAATAACTAAAACATGGAAGTAGACATGTTACTTTTTAAGTGTTTTTATTTTATTAAAAAATGTATACTGAGTAGTTTTGTCTACGTGTAATTTTGAAGTTGATATGTAATAGTTAGGGAAAAATTCTCTAATGATCTATAACTAAAAAGATCCTCATTGTAAATTATTCATTTAATTCATGATTTTGTAATATTATAAGGTCGAGTCTTTATATTTTCAAAGATATTTGAGAACATAGAAGTCTTGTTAGTAAAAATGGGGTGATGATGGGTTATATTTATACTTTAGGATATGTGGGAATGTGTTATTAAAATAATATATATATTATAATTAAATCCAGAAACATATTAGTGGAATTATTTTAAATTAATTAAAAATTAAATTATTTTTTAAATTATATTTATGGACATTAAATACCTCAAAAAACCATTACATATAGTAATTTTTTTGTTTTGTTAAAATTTTACTGTTTAACATTAACCCTTTTCAATATTTTACTTTCATTATGATATGTATCCTTCAAACCATAGTAAATTTATTCCCTAAAAATAAATTGACCTTATATAAAAATTATGAACTTCATATTCCAAATATGGGATCTACGTAAAGAAATTATTTTGGTATAATTGACAAAAATAAATTACAAATTAATCCTATAGACCCAATTAAAAATAACATTTGAATGTGAAAATTACAAGAGTTAAAAATCATTTAATATCCAATTTAAATTTGAAATTTAATCTAAGGAAATAAATTTAATTTTTTTAATATAATAAACCAATATAATTTAGTAATAATTTTATATATATGATGACAATACATGTCACGAACTAGCCTAGGTACCCAGGTAACCCGATAACCAAGTCGTCCCTGACATAGCCTAAAGGGCATTCCCAATCCCCACGGTGGTGACTAACACCTGGCATCACACAACATTCAAGTGGGAATGATTTTTCCACAAACAATTTGGAAGAAAAGAAACAAGACAATATGGATAACAAAAAGAAACTCTACTGGGAGTAATGTTCCGGAAAAAAATAAGGCATAAAATTCTCAAAGTACTACAACATTAGTACTAAAAATGGGAAAACAACCCGAAGTCACTACTCCATAATAGAGGTACTTAGAAACATGAAAAGTACCTGAAAATGCAACGTTATGTTACAACCTCCCCACCATAAGATCTTTCTGTCCCTAGAGAGCCTATAAAAAACCTCCATGTGAAAAAGATGATTCCACGAATCTCTGATTAGTGACTCCCTTTCCCATGTCTCAAGATAATCAGAACCATGCTTATATAATACATGGTGCAGAGGTATCGTTCTCCCACAAAGTACCTTGGTCTCAGAATCAATAGCCATGAATGGTCATTCAGTCACAGATAAATCTGGTTCAATCACAAGATCACTCCTATAGTAACCTCGGTTTCTGGAATGAAACCATTTGTTGATTATTTTAGTGGTTTTAAAGTTAAGGGTGAAGAATGGGAGAGTGGGGATAATATGGTATGAAGTTTTGTGGAAAAAGGGGAAGTCACATGGGCATTGCACGGTTTGCCTAAACATTGTGGCCAAAACGTGTGTAGTTGGTCTTGGAGGTAGTAGCTTTCGCACGGGCAGCACACAGTTTGTCAAACCGTGCAGCCAAACCATGTGAGAAGGGTGGACGAGGAAGTATCAAAGGCATAGTTAGCACACAGTTTGTCTAAACATTTGAGCAAACTGTACGACCACTTTAACGAGATCCTATAAAGGTGGATCTCACGCGTTTTTTCCTCTAAGTGAAAATTTTCTTCCTAAGTGGCCCTAACTCAGGATTTTGGTTCTCATAAGGTTAATGAGGGTTCTCCCATCATTCCGGCGGAAATTCTATGGCTTCTCTTGGCGAATCAAAGCCGGATTCTTGAGGTATGTGATCGTTCTTGTTTGGTTACATAGATCTACATAGATCTACTTCTTCTATTATCTTAGTATCTTAGATCTATGCCAGTTATGGGTAGATCTATGTTTTTGGATGCCAAATATGATGATATATGGTCTTGGTTGTTTTAAGAGAAGAGATCTATGGAGGATCCTTGCAGAATCGACCTAGTTTTTTGAGCATTCTTCTACCGTTGTGGTTTTCATCAAAACCATTTATGTAGGAGGCTCCACTCTCAACTCCTCTTTCTAGAATTGATTGGCTAAGATTCAAATTGGTATATTTGTATTGATTTTATTGTGAAAAGAATATAAAACATCTTTATTATTGATGATTTATGGTTTTTATGAGATTGGGAAATCTTGGTGAATTGTTCTGAAAAGGGATTGGTCTTGTTGAATTTAAAATGTTGATTTTAAATTATTGATTTGCTGAAATTGTAGATGGTTCGAGGAAAAATGGGTCTTCAATAAAAAGGGTGTTTTATTAAAATGGATTGAGATTGAAATTACGTTGATTGATTCGGTTTTCAATAAAAAAAATAGAGTTTTATTGAAATGATTTGGAATTGAAATGGTTAATCATTGAATTGGTTTGAAATTTTTGAACACATTTGGTTTTTGACATGATGGTTGTTTGAGTTCATGGGAATGTGGGGAAGATATGGGTTAGGAGTCTCCCCCATCAGTGTTGGGATTGATAAGTCTTAGAAATCTCCCCTATAAATCATTCATATTCCATTCGGGACAGATAATAGTTTGGGGTATCCCCCACCAATGTTGGGATAGATAAAGTATAGGTCTCTCCCCCGTAAAGAATTCATGTAAATTTGGGTTGGATAAGGGTAAGAAGTCTCTCCCGATCATAGTTTGGATGGATAAGTGTTAGGACTTCTCATCACTTCTAGGTAGAATTCATGGTTGGTTGCATGGGTTTGTGGAAATGGTTGGGTAGGCCAAAAAGGGAAATTATGAAATAGTTCTAAGGCTTGTGTGGTTATTTTTCTGGAAAAAAACTTGCTATAAAATTTGTTTCAATTGCTGTTGGAATTCCCTTGTTTATGAATGGTTTTAGAAACTTTTTTATATTTATTTATAAACATCTTTTTAGAAAATGGCTTATATAACTGCTTTTATATAAATGTTTCTAACTCATCTATCCTAGTGGCATGAGTAGGGAAGTAATTGGGGAAAACCTAATGAGTTTTATACTGACCCCTGCTTCGGCATGTTGGTGATTTTGCAGATGTCATATTTCGGGACACAAGTGAAGGTAAAGCATCTTGTTGCTAGTGGCTTGTGGTGAAGCTTGGGAGATGTTGTGGAGCTTAGAGCTTGTGGAGCATGAAGTTGTAGTGTCTTTTGAGAGTGTTGAGTTAACCGGGAACAATGCTAGAATCTTGTTCATGAATTATTTCCCATTAAATCATGAGAATCATCAAATTACCCAATGTATTAAAGCACTGTATAATTTTGGGCACACTGATCACATTCAAATATTTATATTGCACTATATATTTCTGTGTGCACCCTTAATATCATAACATTTTATTTACAATACATTCCATATAAAAAAATATAAATAATAAAAATAAATAACCCATGAAATGGATTGGACTTCATCTCATAGGAACACATTCATAAAATTTGTGATCCCAATAGAAAGAGGGAATGTCATACTTGATAAAGAAACATCAACTTTGAGCGAGAAGAAAATGGTTTTTTTATAGAAGTGTTATTTTGAAAAGCATTTTGTTAGAAATAAACATAAGTAGAAATCATTTATATCCAATAAATGGTAATATTATGAAGAAGAAATTATCTTTATGGAGTTAATATAAAAAATGGAGTGAAAGATGGATAACATGAAGAATGAATGATGGGTTAGAGAATTTCCCCTTACCTTATATCTGAATGCATTATTCACCTAGTGGTCCTGTTTAACCACATTTTATTAAATGATTAAAAATTAAAGAACATTTAGTATACGAATATTGTTCATAAAAAATATTACTAACTTATTTTATAGGACTTTGGTTGACTTATTGAGTTTAAATTCAATGATCTGGAATGTTTGTTTTTATAATTTTCATGAAAAATAGGCAAGTATTCATGAGTGGAAGTTCATTTAAAATTTTGTGTACATGAATATTTTTTAATATATAACATTAGTGAAATACCATCGATATAAATGATCTTATAATTAATTTTTTATGTACTTTGAGGAAGAATCATTAGATAAAAATAAATGATGATTAATTTTTTGATAATTTGTCTGGTTTTTCGATCACAACGAAGTTGTTTTATTTTATAATTTAGTGACATGTATAAAATTTAGTTTCAGAACATAAAATTGGATAAAATATACAATTTAAATTATTTTTTCAACCATTATTTTTGATTATTTTCACCATAAATGTCATTTAAGGAAAATAGAAGTTCATCGCCTGTGATGTTTGTTTATTATAACATCATGGGGAATGATTTCATTTATTTAACAAAGAGAGGGAGGGATGAGAATAATGAATAATATTTCAATAACATGATTTCATATAATTATATCATTTAATAATGGAGTTATCATAAAATTAGAAGAAGATAATTTGGGGATAAGTGAACAAAAGATATGTAATTTGAAATAAAAATAAAAGAAAATAGTGAGATGAATTACCTCTTGAATCATCATCTTGGGATCCTCCTCTTGATATCCCCTTAACGAATATATGATTAGCCTTTTTATGAGACCAAAAACTCTTGGATGTGGGATGGGGATAATGTAGATGTTTTTGGCATATTTTAGGCAATTATCTAAGATTGAGATGTGTGAAGTAATGACGGTGTCATGGGTGGTATTTATAGAGGATGATAGAGGGGGTTTACTAATATTTTAATCATCAGTTTCTTAATTTCTACCAAGATAAGCAATAGTGATGATTAAATTACCAAAAATTTAATATAGTTCATGTGAGTTCGATATTTTGGTTCTAAATCACTCATGATGTAAGGTATAGTGGATTTAATTTATAATGTATTTATACAGTAAATTAATGTACCTTACTAATATTCAAAAAATCATGTATTTTAAAAAAATTCTAAAATTCACCCTAATTTTTTTGACGTGTAAAATCAAAAAATGAACTCCTTTTTTCAATAATAATTTTCTATATAAGAATAATTTAATTTAAAATAAAAATTATAATTTACATGAGAAATTTATATTTGAAAATTAAAATAATTTGTTAATGCTTTCAAAAATTACATAAGTTCATATAAAATTATCCAAAAATCAAAATTAATAAAATTGTGAATTTATGAAAACATATTAAGAAATTAAATTTTATTTTTAATTAAATAAATATTTCAAATAAATTATTTACTATTTTAAAAATACTTTTTTTTATATTGTCAAATTATCACTTATAAGATGCCATTATTTTATTTAGTCATTCCTAGGTAAGGTTACTATTTATTTGGACGATTTATATTCATAAGGTTCATAATAATATTCATAAAGATAGGTGACTTTTCAAAATGGTAGGATACCATTTAGTAAAAAATAATCATTCTCTATTAGTATCAAAAAATCATCCTTAACACAACTGTGTGTGTCAGCTTTTCAAAATTCAAAAAACCTAAGAAATTTTTTTTATAATGGTCACATTGTATTTAATATCATGATATGTCACTATGATTTCAAATGTTATTATAATATAAGGCATAATTATAAGAAGGGAAATCCCTTTATAAAAAATTTGGTCATTATAGTTGATGTGACCTTAAAGAAGGAAATGATCTTCTATGACTATTATGAAACCAAATTAAACCAAAGGGATAATGAATAGAGATTCAGTAAGAAAATTACCAAAAACAATAATCATATATGAATCATATAATTGGGATAAAATTATAATACCATTATGGGTTTTCAATGATATTTATGTATCTAGATTTTTTGGGGGTAATCTTATAACCCTTATATAATTCATTAGATATGAATGATTTGGTAAATCAATAATAAATTACATCATTATCATTTCTTTAGTGGATGGTATGTATACGTTCCATCATATTGTTATGGAACCTCCCATTAGAAATAGTTATCGCATGAAATATCTCTTTTTCGCTTAGTTTAAGAGGTTTTTAACATCGATCATCATCACCAGTCAATGGGTATGTTTAGTGGTTAGCATAATGACCATTCTCCATAATCAAGTAACATTGAATCAAGAAAGTGTCATTATTTGTGACTTTTCCCCATTCAAAACTCTATCTTACTTATCCCCATCACATCAACAGTCAAATTCAAGATGGATTTCCCTTATACACAAAAAACGTTGAATTAACCCCTTCACGAAATTACATCCATGATTCTTCCCAAACAAAATAAATAACCAGAAGATCATATTTTTTCTACATTGACTTTATATTTCCTTAAAACTATATATTCCAATTTTTTAAAAAACAATGAGAGTTATATGTGACTCTGACCTCCATTTCAATATTTATTGCTTTACATAAAATTTATTCATTGATAAAAAATTCTATTTTGGGCAACTCCCTTCATAGACAAAGATTTTTGGCACTAAAGAACCTATAAAAACAGCTTTAGTATGGATGATATTTCATGAATCATACCAAATATGTCGCATGAAATTATCCTCATAGTTACAGATAGATTCCTCATCCCTGTTCATTATCCCATGTATCTTTTTCAGATTTATGGTAATAAGATGTCAACGAAAGTACTTATTCAAAAATATGTTCTTTAACTCATCAAAATCCTTAGATTCAATCTCATCTAGAATCCTACTATTCTTGATTAGTGTCCACCATTTATCCACATCACCTTATAAATGATTAACAACCATAATGACATTCTCATGCTCTGAAAACTGAAAATCGGATAATAAATTTTCAGTGGTGCTGATCCATTGTCAACAACAATTAGATCAGAATACCATTTAATAGAAGGGGGTGACACCTCATGAATGAAAAAATATAATTTTATCCACTATATAATTATTTTGATGTTCCCCATGATTCATATAATGAAAAATAATTGTGAGCATAGCAAAAGGTTTTTTAATTCTAACTCCCAAAAAAAAGTTTTTCTCAGGAGGACAACCATTTCCCAATTGTTCACAATTACTAGTAAAATGGTTATTTTAAGTTTATTCCTTTGATTAATACCAAAATAATATATTGAGAAATAATTATCATAATTCGGAACTACATTATCGTGAATAAATCACTTATAGGATGTATAACTAATGAAACTATACTTAAACCTTGTAACCATAGGTTAATAATAGTATATTCAAATTAAATTTATATTTAAATACATTAGAATGGTTCCGGAAGATTTTTTGAATTACCAAATAAAATTCCTCTATAGTTCACAACATCTTTTAAACAATACCTATTTTCATATACGGGATAGCCGCTTGACATTCCCAAAACATTAATTAATTATCTAATCCATAGATACATATTTTTTATATCCACATCCAATTCAAGTGCCCAGATACGTATTTATTTCTAGGAAACAACTTACTCTATCTTGTACCTAAATTCCAGAAAAAGTTCATTATTTTTGACTCATCCATATATGTATCATTAGACGTGTCCTCAGGGTTCCCAGTAATATTTTCTAATCTGGCTATGTAAATGTTAACAAAATGTTTCCTATTATTCCAGCTATAACTAAACGATCTTGACATTTATTAATATTATATATCTTTTTAGGAATACACCATGAAATATTGATATAGACACATGGTGACTGTACTTGTCTCATACCTTTGGAAACACTGAAACATAATAACTAGTAAATAAATAAGATAAATTATCTCCCACATTCTTATCTAGGCTAGCACCCTTCTAAAAAACATCAATCATAATACATATATTCATAACATGGTGAAGAGAAATTATAATGGTTTGTGCACAAAAACTATGTAATGGTATACAATGGAGACATATAAGAATAATCATCAGCGTACAGGTGATATATCATGATCACGAAATGATAATACAAAACATTGAAATCATGGATTATATAAATGAATAATTGAATAAACCATGGATGTTCTTATGATAGAAATAATAAGGAAATATAAAACATAACATAATAAACCCCAATATAAGAATGAAACAAGAAATTTTGGAATATAAATAATCATATAAAATTATTTCCATATAAGAAATGTAATATCTTCCAAGACCTTATTAGTAGTATAGGTGCACTCCCTGTAGCATTTCTTACTTACAGATCACTCCCATGGAAATCATGGTATCATGGGATCACTCTTCATAAAATCATGGAAATTATGATTCCCTCATATGGACATTTTCATTGTCAAGATTCATTTCCTATGCCATCTTAGTATATCTCATTAGTTATAAACCATTAACCATTTCATTAATGTGAGATATCAGTACCAACCATCACATAATTAAAGCATTCATACATGTCTCAGAAGATCAAAAATAATTATATAATACCCTATTAATTTAATAAGGTATTATAAACATATTACCATAACATAACATCTGTAAATATATAAGTTTTATAGTTATTTCATCATATTCATAACCCATGAAAAAATAGAATTTCAAAATCATATAACCTATGAAAGGGAACGGAGTTTCATAAACCAGATGCCATCCAAATATAATCCATTCCTATAAAGAATACAATTGTAAATAATGAATAAATTATCCATTAAGGAATGATTAGAGACAATTTATTTTATTGTGTATGGGAAATAATGTTGAAAATAATTAAAAAAATATATTGATGAAAACATCATTTTTGCATTGAAAACACTTTTTAAAACATTAATCATTTCTAAAAATATATATCCTTGAAGTTAAAATTTAATAGTTAAAAAATATGTTTTGAAAACAATATACAAATTGAAAAATATTTTCCATTGAAAAATAACATCATGGTTTATTGGAATTTTTTTTGAAAAAATGTTTTTTAAATACCATTTATTTCTTGTTCGAATATAAAGATGATCAAAAATGACATAAAAATATTATTTGAAGTACCAAAGTGTAGAAGCAAGGGTACAAACTAATAATGATATCTAGAATAAATATTGGAGAATGAATTTCAGGAGTATTATTGAGTTATGGGTCAAAATATAACATCAATGGAAGCATAAATGTATACTATCTCGATAATCGATGAGATTCTCCCAAATAACTCTTAGAAATTGAAATCATTAGATCATACACTACATTAAAGAACAATAATTTGCAAGAAGCATAAAATATCATGATAATAATGAGTTTCATGACATAAAATGGAAGTATATACAGCTAGGAAAAATATTTTACATGAATAACAATACATGATTATCAATGAAGGGAATTTGAGAGAAAGAATTTTTTTAATTTGGAATCTTTTGAAACATAAAACCAATGAAATAATGATCATAAAATGAATAAGTTCTTACCCATAGAGTTAATTAAATTATAAATATAATACAATTATGGTTAGCACATATCCCACAAAAGCAGAAATAATGGTGAATATAGTGTGTATCTCATTAAAATAAAATGTGAGATGAAATCATCTTACCTAGTGTCTTGAATCTCATCCTAATCACTAGAACCACATATGCCATAGATATAAATTTATTATAAATATTTTTTATTATCATATAATTATTTACATTACCATATATGTTTTCATTTTAACCTTATATTACACTATTCAAAATGATAATATGTTAATGTTTTACCTCGTGAAATATTCTATTTTTTCTTCACATGTGTCTTTATTTGGTATATCGTTGGTCATTATACATATATAATGACCATAGATTGTGAATAATTATATAAATATAATGTGTATACATTAAATTTAAATTATATTAATCTATATAATATATATTGATGAAATATGAAACATTGTTCTTAGAGATGGTAGGTAGTACCTAGGTATGAAAGCAATTTAAATTTAATTTTCTTATTGATATAAAAAAAGTAATATAGGTACATGTATATATATATATAATTTTTTTTAAAAAAAATTATCATATAGGATATATAATATATATACGCAATAAAACCATCCTTATTACAGTAAATTTATTATACGTACAAATCATATGGCTTTGAGGGTGTGGTTGTCCACAGTTTCCAAAAGGCAATTATCAAATTTACATAAGGTAGAATTAGAAAAGGAATGTTATAAATAAGAATTAAAAAATGGTAATGAAATTATAAATATAGTATATATCATATATAGATATAGTTTCTATCATAATTGAATCAATTAGATGAATTAAAGAGAAATGAATCATCCTAGTTTAGTGGGGAGGTTGTTCTCTATATACAGAAATAGTATGTTCATTATCCCTTAGAAAAGGGTCTGTGTAAGTGAAGGTTAAATCCATATAATAGATGTATAAAAGTATATTTAGGATTATTTTTTCTTATAAAATCCTAAAAAACATAATGTGTAGGGTTCATATTATGAAAATAAATGAAATTACTTGAGTGATGATGTTATGTCTTGATCAGGTAACTCATTTTTGTTTGTCCCAAGTGGCTGAATTCGATTTCCATCATTCCAAAAGAAGTTCTATGGAAGGAAGAAATTGATTTTTGGATTTGTATTGGGTATATATTTTCTTAATATAAGAGGTATGATAGGTGAGAGGAGATAAGATAGGTGGTGGATTTTATAGAGATGGAAAGGGCTCTCTATGAATTACGAGAAACAAGTCATCTGTATAGATGAAATTACCTAAAAAAAGTAATTCCAAACCAAATAGTATAAATGAAATATTTATTTCAGAAAAATGGACAAAAAATTGGTGTAGGAATATTAGATTGGTCATTTAGAATTTTAATTTTAATTTTAGTCCCTAATTAAGCTTAATTTGGCATTAATCATTGTGAATAATTTTAATCACTTTTAGTAACCATGTTCGTCAAAAATTAATATGTCCTTATTGGAATCTAAATATCATACTGAATACAATGGGGTAAATCGATTTTTCAAAATTCAATTCTCAAAAGAAGAAAAATTACCAGTAATGGTAATTCAACTTACGATATGGAAGAACATGTTTTTAATGTAGGAAAATATTCAAATGTTTTTAAATATTTTATATTAAATTTTTAATTGATATTTAATATATTGAATAAAATTTTATTAACATATGTAATAAATATCTAATGAAACATTTAAAAAATATTATGATTTCATTTATCATTAATGATTAGTTAAACTAAAAGAAACTTTTTAACTTAAAAATTATCATTCATTATTAATTATAAAATTTTTATTTCACTTGAAAAATACCAAAAAGTGACCCTACAATAATTTTTGAGATCAAAATCGAAAAATAATTTTTATTTTATAAAATTAAAATTCAATATGTTTTTAAAATTAATTATTTAATTTGTAGTTCTTCATTTGATAACGAATTATTTTAAGACAAAAAAGGAAATTACCAAGAACTATATCGTTCATTATCAAAGTGTTTTATTTATCAAAAACATTTATAAATAACATATGAAAATAAGATATTATTATTTATATTTCTACGAATAAAAAAATTTATTATAAATATCACAATTTATTAATAACATCATTAATATGATGTTTCATTGTAAAACCATGATAATAATAACCCAGAGTTGGTGCATTATTTTAATACAATGGCATGATAAGAAGGAATCATGTACCGAAAGACCAATCATTTTAGTAGTCATTGAAAATATATTTTCATATATAAACATTACATTAAAATTTAATTCATAAAACTAAACATAAATAATCAGTTGAGAATACCCTTATTCACATAGCTTAACCCTAATAATCAGTCATAATATAATTTTTTTCATCCGGTGAAAAATAAAACAAAATAATGGGATGAGCTCTGATTCTCTGTAATGATAAAAAAAATAGCGAAAACTATTATAAATATGCCTAAAACTTTTAGGAAATGTATAGTACTAAAACTCAAGATTTTTAAACTTAAGCATCAACATAATAAAAAATGATAAATCAAAAATTCCAATTACTTATTCAGATGGATATTCTATGAGTCGAATCATCACATGAAATATCAATAGCTAATTTTATAATGATGTAATGCATAATTTTGGACACATAACCACATTATCAAGGGATCGTGCCAAGACTAGAAATAAAAAAAAATTCAAGGCCTTATGTCAAGACAATTATTTGTCTCACGATACCTATCGATTCAACTATGAGCTATAGTAGGCTCCACCCATCACTTACTAAGTCAAATTCATTCTATATATGAAAATGTTGAAACATAACACAAACATTCGTATAAAACTAGAATATGAAATGTCAATACTTTATCTATAAATAGTGAATGGTATAAAAATAGCACATCCACAGTTAAAATATAATAAATAATTCAATATATTACGGAATATTGTATTATAATGAATCAACCCCAATCAATAATAATATATAGTAAAGGATGTTTACAATGTTGAAAATGATATGTAAAACTCGTTGAGAAGAATATACTTTTTTTTGGAAGAAATTTAAAAGTAACACATTTATAAAGGAAGAAATTTATAATATATTTTTGAATAAATGTGTCCCATAACTCTTAGAAACTTATGAATGTAATTAACATTTTAAAACAATCATGGCCATAAAAATAAATCCTTAAAATCATTTTTGAAACATGGACATTAATTAAAATGATTTTGAAAAATAAATATATAAATCATTTAAGATGTTGATATTTTTAAAGATTACCTTCCACAAATCTATAAAATATACATTATAAAAACATTTTTATGATGCAGGGACATGGATAATAAAAATTTCCTAGAAAATAACAACACATAAACAATCTTGGATAAAAATGAGATTGGGGAATTAACCCTTACATTGTACTTTCCAATGGAAGAAGGTACATTTAACCTCATGTATAATGACCATAGTTTTTCATTAAATTATAAAAGAACCATATACATATTCATGATATCAAAATTGTTACATTTAAGGCTTTATACTACACATTTAATAATAATTACTATGTTAAAATAACATTTCGGATAATAATCGCTTTCATTATCATACATGTTTAAGTTTTTATTCTTGATTATATAACTTATATCATTATCTAATATCATCCAAAATATAAAACATTTTTTTTATAATATATATTCATAATATAAATATGTATATTCGATACATATATGAAATGGAAAACACCATTTATGGAGACGGTAGAGTGTACATACACATAAACGCAGTTTCCATTTTCATATGATATTAATCGGATGTAAGTGAATGTGATATATTCATATATATATATATATAGTCAAATAATTAGTATCCCTTATATTACATATTTATTGTAACACTACAAGATTTTATAGTATGTTTCCCTTTGAATAATTCAACATCTATAATTCTACGCAACTTCGAAATTCTAACACACCGCGACCAATCAAAATAGCTGTTTTAAATAGTAATTCCCACTTTTTGAAATTTTTTAAATTTTATCATTCAAAATGGAATTAATTTTTGAATTCTAAATATCCAAATTATCTTATGGTTTATTTTTGGTATTTTTATGAAAACTTTCAAATTTTGATGAATAGTGAAAAAAAATAATTAATTGTTTAAAATAAAAATTTTATTTAAATAATTATTTATATATTTTAAATTTAATTTAGGTCCAAATAGAAACATAATACATATATAAGTAAAATTTAATTCATATGAGTCATTTTTAAATTTGTTTAGATATATAAATATTTTATCGAATTTTTTACTGTCTTTTACCCACCTCCTTTGAGCACTTCAAAATTTGTATAAAACATAATTTGACCACATCTGTGAGTTGAATTTAAAAAATATAAGATCCATGGTTGATATAAGTAAGTAAACTATGGTTCAATAAGATGAAAATAATTTTTGTTGAATGGTAACTTTTTATTTTTATTTACCACAATTAAAAAAAATTGGGTAATTAAGGGTAAAAATGATATTATTATTACCCTAACAGATGTGTTAATTGCATTGGATAAGTATAACTTGAACAAAAAAGAACAACAATAATAAAATATAAACCTATTTTCCACATTGATTAGATTAGGACATTTGTTATTAGTTGATTTAAAAAAGAGTTAAAAGAGATAAATTAAAATATTTATAACTGAACCATTTTTAATATAGAGTTACACATAATATAAATTCATCTATAAATATGCATTATAAATATAAAAATATTTCCTACATAATGAAGTTTTATTTATATTTTTGAGACATTAAAAAATTTAATATTATTAAGAAAAAATTATGATGTAGTAATAACCATATTAATGAATGATTAAAATAATTGATATTATAAATATCCAAATAAATCTAATTTTAGACTTTTAATGAATTAAACTAATTTTATAAGTTAATATGTCATGTTATGGTTGATTGAGTATTTATTATTCAAAGAAATATATTTGATAGTACTTTAATAAAAATCAATTATTAAATAAGGTCAAAATTGACATCATTCATTTTTTTAAAACAAATACAATATTATTGGTTGACATAATAATCCTAAAAATATAAGATTGGGCCAAAACGATTTTATAATGATAGGTGTATCATTAATGAACCATGTGGGGTCCTCTTGGATGTTTATTGAATGTTTATTGATCCTATAATATAAAAACAAAAAGAGTCATGGTAAATGTCAAACTCTTTTACTAAGAGTTAAATCTAAAAGATAAGGTTAATCTAGTTACTCAACCATGAATAAATGCTATTGGTTGAGAGTTTTAAATCCCATAGACACCATATACTATAAATAATTTATTATTAATCCTTTATAAATAGAACATGAATTTATTATAAAATAATATTTCAACCTTTCCTAAGGTTCACCTCACCACTCTTATCAAAGGGAACTTCCCCTTCTCAGTAATTTACACCATCAATTCAATTTGGCATGGCAAAACCCTGACAAAATATCCTCACAACGGTACTCCGTTCATCATTTATTCCTTACATTAGTAATAAATTCATCCGAAGGAACTCTTTTGATCAAATCAAAATGAATAACCCGAAGAAGTGGTAAATATTTCATCACCTCTTTCATGTTCTTTTCATCATCCACTTATTTCATTAATTTTTGATTACATTATAAAATATTAAATCACATATCTTATATATACTATGATGTTATTATAAATATGTTACAACAATATTCATTATTCTATCCATCTTATAAAGGACAAAGTTGCCATATGTGTGTACGTACAGATTACTGTCTCTACGTCGTAGTGTAGTTTGTTATTCAAACTCTTCATAATTTGGATTGGTATAATAATGAGAATAAATGATGTAAATAATAAATATAATATGATAATGAATCTTTATATATTATATAACATTAATTTATATATGATTTTATTATCAGAATAATGATATTGTCGCTCATGCGTACGTACGAATTACAGTCTTCACGAACGTGAAAAGATTCATTACCCATCATATCCATTTAGGAATAATTTTAATTGATGATTAAAAAGAAGGCTTAAATAATTAATATCATTATTAATATAATTATGATATTTCTTATCCATAACAAACATTACTTATATAACAATGCATATAAAGGAAAATGAATCAGTTAACACCTGAAACATAGATAATACTAAAATATTATTAACAATGCAATATTTGAAGATCATATATGATATAATATTAATGTATATGGTTCTTGTAGAATTTAATAACAATTATTTCACCATTATACTGGAGGGTAAACTACTCTCATCTAAGGATATGTACAATGTAAGGGTTAATTCTACAATGTCTTTTTTATCGGAGGTTTTCTTTACGTAAGTATCTACTGGGAACTATTTATCATCCACATCCACGTTTATTAAAAATTTATTTCAAATCATTTTTAATATTTACTAGAAAATGGGTTAAAGTCATTTATACCATTATTTGAACTTATTTGTTTTGAAAGGAATCTTTTTGTCGTTTTCCAAACAAGGTATTTTACGACATTTTTAACAAAATTAAGGTAGGAATGTCTTTTTTTACTTATAGGGCATGTGTGGTTATTATCTACCATTATAACATCATCAATACTTCCCTAAATATTTTATAATAATATTTTCAAAATAAATGTTTTCTTTTATAATTATGTAACATTAAATTATTTCAAAAAAAGAAAGAAATATTTGTCACAAATTTTTTTAATTTCATCAATGTCAACAACCATTGATGGATTTTATACTTGTTTGATGTCGATTCATTATGATACAAATAATACATATTGTATTGCAGGTTTTGTGATATTTTTTACTATAGATGGGTTATTTTTATACCATTCATGGTTTAGGGTTAAATATTGACATTTTGTTTGCAAGATTTAATTCGAATGTTTATATTATATTTCAATTTTTTAATTTGAGGAATGTATTGGACTTAGTAAGTGATAGGAGGAGCCCGCAATAGATCCTCTATGCTTCGGTATATCTCATTCAACATCTAGATGTGTAATTGGCCGAGGCCTTTCCTAATTTGATATATTGTGTAAGCCTATTCCTTAATCATTTATAGACGTCTTGGCCGAGGCCTAGACAAAATGTTTCAAAATACTAGAATTATAAATTCCCTCATTATGATGATAATATTGATGGTTCATGTGGTCAATCGACTTGTAGAATACCCATGATTATGTTTTATTTGGTAATTATTTACCTAGATCATATTCTAGCCATAAAAGTGTTCATGTATATTATTTTTTAAGGAATGTGTTTTCAATTATTCACCATGCATAACATTTATGTTATCTTCGGCTGTATTTCTTACCCATACTGAGAGTTTATTCTCACCCATTTCATATGATTCATTTTCCCATGATGTGAAGAAGTTATTTATGAGTGACTTGCAGGAAAAATCTAGGAGACTTGGTTGTTTCTAATAGATAAAATTAGTGTTGAATTTCTTTTCAATTTGTAATTTTGAACTTATGTAAGAATCATGTTTCCAATATTACTAAACTGATCGGTCTTTCGGGACATGATTGCATTATTATCATGTCAAAGTTATGTAATAATGCATCTACTCTCAGTAACTGCGGATGGGGCATTATAGTTGGTATTAGAGGATGTTTAGTACAATCAATTGAAACTATATTGAGATAAACTATGATTATAGAACATTTTTCTAAGATAGAGTCTGAGGATTAGTATAGAAGAACTTCCTATAATTTTGGTATTGAATATATTTTGTGAGTTTTCCAAGCAATAAAACCCTGTCTAGATATGAGAAGGTAGAGGCGGCTCTCGCCCAGTTGTACCTAGGGGTAAAACTAAACACAATGCTTTGAGCTAGACTCAAATGGGAATTGGTGCATGGCAATAGGCCTTGCTGCACTCTTGGTTACACCACTCCCAGAGGATATTCATAGGATAATTCTAATTTTCATTAAAAACCATTATGAAGGGTTTATGAGTATACATTTCCTCAAAAATTACATTTTTATGATTATGGATTATATCGATAAACTGTTCAATTTATGTTAAGTGTTTTAAAAGTATGGAATAATGTATTTCGATTCATAATCTAATCTAGTTTATGACATTAGAAATGGCTCCTAGAGGAAGGAATGGAAACTATATCAATTCATGTAATCCATGTAGGTATTTACCTCCTACATAAGATAATTATAGAGGAGCTGGTGATGAAACTGGTGCTGATCAACTTATCACCATAGTGGGATAACTCACTCAAGTTATAAATAATAACCTTACCCATATGGAGAACCCAAATCCACAACCTGGAGGATCAGTGTAAGACTACTTCATGAGGAAACAACCACCATCATTCAATGGGACATCAAATCCATTATTGGCTGAGCAATGGATAAAATCCAAAGAGAAAATATTTCATGCTTTGGGGAGTAGTGAAAGTGAAAAGGTTTCATGGAAGTTTATCTCCTCCCTATATATGCTGATCAATAGTGGACATTGATTCAAAACATAAATAAAGATGATGAATTTTCCATTATGGAATGGATGGAGTTTAAATAACATTTCTTATGATAATACTTTCCTCATGACCATTGAGCGGATATGGAAAGGGAATTTTTGAGTCTAAGGCAAATAGATTATGATAATGTTGCAAAGTATGAGGATAACTTTACCTGATTAGCAAGGCATACTATAAATTATATATGTAATCCACAAAGTAAGATTGACAGTTTCTTTGATGGGATAAAACCATTTCTCTCTCGAGCATTGTTATCCCAATCCTTTTCATCGTACAAAGATATTATCTGATGTGCTATAAATACAGAAAAGGAATTCTCGAAGTCTTACAACATTAAATCAAATAAATAGAAGAATAGATTGATGAACACTCTGAGAAAATAAATAAGGAAATAAGGAGGAAGGGAAGAATTGAATTTCACTGCTGTGATAATTGCGGATGGAAGCACCCTGGTTCCTGTCTAAAAGGAAATGGAGTGTGCAAAAAATGTGGACAGAAAGGCCATCATAATAGTGATTTTAATGGAAATAAATATGCTACCATTGTTCAATTATACAATTGAATGGAGATGGTACATTATACAAATGAATGTCTTAATCGTTAGGCAAACATACCTCATAAATGACCAAGGGATCAAGGCCAAGAATATGATATCACTACTGCTGAGGTAGAAGCTCCAAAAGTTGTGGTGGAAGGTAATGTAATTTTTTATTCATGTTTAGCCAATGATTTGTTTGATTCTGGATCATAGAATTGTTTCATATCTTCCCATTTTTCTATGAAAATTGGATATTTCCAATTTGATTTAACAATGGAGTTGTTAGTCAAAACTCCTAAGGAATGTATCATTGCAAAAATGTTTTGTTAATCAATTCCCATTAGGGAATATAAATGTTCATTTTCTACTGATATCATCATCATTCCCATGACTGAATTTGATATAATCCTTGAAATGGATTGTTTTTAGGACCATGATGCGAAAATGTATTATATGAAGAAGGAGGATACAATTATCGATGAAGATAATGAGCACCTTATCTTTTTAGTATAAATGTAACCATGTGATTCTTATCTAGATCCACCCCCAGTAGCTCAAATAAATTCAATTATTGGGGAGGAAAATAGTGAAATAACTGTGGGTGAGGAAAGGAAAGTTCAAATAGAGGATGTACCTATTTTGCAATAATATATGGATGTATTTCCAGAGGATTTACCTGAATAACCTCCAGAAAGAGAAACAATGATTTCCATTGATTTAATTCCTGGTTTAAGGCCCATATCGAAGTCCCCTTTTAGAATGGACACTTTGGAATTAGTGGAACTAAAGAAACAACTAGAATAATTGAGTAATAATGGATTTATTCACCCTAGTATTTCTCCATGAGGAGCCCATGCACTTTTGGTTAAGAAGAAAGACTAATCTATGAGGTTGTGTGTTGACTACAAAGAGATCAATGCTGTAACAATAAAGAACAAGTATCTCTTTCCTCACATTGATAATTTATTCGGCCAACTTCATGGAGGTCAATATTTTTCAATGATTAAAATTTAATCTTGAAATCATCAGTTCTGTGTGAAGAAGAAAGACATTCTGAAAATACTATAACAAAATAGGTATGGGCATTATGAGTTTACAATAATTCTATTTGGGCTTACTAATGCACCCTATATTTTTATAGATCTAATGAAAAGAGTATTCAATTAATATATTTATGACTTTGTATTAGAATTTATTGATGATATCATGGTATTATCCAAAATCTATTAAGAACATTAAAATAACATGTGAACCTTTCTGAAAACCCTCATAATAAATGAATTATATGTGATGATTATCACGTGTGATTTTTGGAATCAGGAGATTTCTTTTCTTGGCCATATTGAGGATGGAATATCTGTTGACCCTTCTATGAGAAAGGCAATCCATGAATGTTTAGAACACACAAGTATAACTGAGGTACATAGTTTTATTTTATTAGTAGGTTATTATCAACATAATGTCATGATTTTGTCTTGATTGTCTAACAGATTAACCATGATCATGCATAAAGGGCTTAAATTTTTATTGGAAAAAAGAGTTTGAAGTGTGTTTTGAAGACCCTAAGAGAAGAGTAGTTAATTCTCTTATATTTACTCTACCATCAGGGAATGGTCGTCTTTTTATTTATAATGATGCCTCAATGAAAGGACTTGGTTGTGTCCATATGGTGAAAGATAGAGTTATTGCTTATGCATCATGATAGCTAAAAATTCATGAACAAAACTATATTACTCATGATCTTTTGTTAACAGTTGTAATCATTGCTTTGAGGATATCGAGACACTATCTATATGGTGAAAAATGTGATATTTATACTGATCACAATAGTTTGATGTATATTTTCTCACAAAAAGAAACCTGCACGAGGAAAAGGCGTTGGATAGAACAACTCAAGAATTATGATTTCACTATACACTACCACCCATGGAAGGAAAATAAGGTATAATATTCTTTGAGTAGAAAGGATCATGGAGTTTTGAAAAAGAAAAGATTTGAAAAAGATACTATATACATGAATCTAGTAACGATGTATATGTGAATAACCATGAAAGATGAAACATCAATGCTTTTCAAATTGTTTCAAACTATCTGTACTAGGAAGGATAAAGAGTTCTCAATCCAATGATGAGGTGTTTGAAAAGAATATCAAAAATCTGAATGACGGGATATTGAGTGAAATTGTATATGAAAATGGGATTTTGAAATTTGGAAAGTTATATTTTGTTCTCAATATACCTAATCTAAAAAGGGAATTTTTATATGATGCTCATAGCTCCAATTTCTCTATACACCCTAGTAGCACTAAGATATATTGAGCTTTGAAAGAACATTTTTGTTGGGACAACATGAATAGAGAGATTATTGATTTTGTGTCAAGATGTATGGTTTGTCAACAAGTGAAAGCTAGAAGGAAACATCCTCGAAGAGTCATGAAACCTCTTCTCATACATGAGTGGAAATAAGATAATCTTACGAAGGACTATGTCATGGGGGTACCAAAAAAACCTAGAAGGAGTGATACAATATGGGTCATTGTTCATAGTCTTTCCAAGTCAGCAAATTTTCATGCTATAAGTGATGATTTACCACATTAATGTTTAGAAAGACAATATATTAATGATGTATTAATACTCCATGGTGTACCCCTATCGACTGTTTCTGACCGTGATCCCTGTTTACATCAAGATTTGGGAAAAGTCTTCAGAAATCCTTGTATACTGAACTTCATTTGAGCACTGCCTACTAACCTCAAAATAATGGACAATCAGAACCGACTATTCATACCATAGAATACATGTTGATATCTTGGTCACTTGACTTTCAAGGTATTCAAGATCAATATTTACCTCTAGTAGCATTTTCCAATAACAATATCTTCCATTCAAATATTCAGATGACACAAATTGAATCGTTATATGGCAAGAGATGTCACAGACCAATATGTTGGGATGATGTTTATGAATGAACATCTTATAGACCAAGAACATGTTCAGGAAAGGATGGAAAAGGTGAAGGTTATCCAAACCCACATCAAAACAGCACAATATATGAAGAAGAGTTGTGCCGATAACTGAAGGAAGGATTTGTAATTTCAGATAAGAGATCATTTTTCCTTAATGGTATCTCTATGTAATGGAGTTATACAATTTGTTAAGAAGGGTAAACTAAGTCCTAGGCATATCAGACCTTTTGAAATTCTAGAAAGAACTGGGGCAGTATTTTACCAGTTGGAAATTCCACCAAGTCTCTCCAAATTTCATGATGTGTTCAACGTATCACTGTTGAGAAAATACATGCATGACCTAATGAATGTACTCATCTATGTGAAAATTGAACTGTGACCTGATCTTTCTTATTGTGAAGAGCCTCTTAAAATTCTTGATACCAGAGAACAATTGTTGAGAAACCAGATGACTCGTCTGGTAAATGTTCTATGGAGAAACCATAAGATGTAAGAGGCAACGTGGGAACCCGAGGAACTTTTGATGAAGAACCACACAAATCATTTTTTGTAGTAATACTCAAGAAATTATGAGGACAAAATTATTTGAAGGATGGAATAATGTAACGCCCCAAGCTTCCATGGTACATTTCCCTTTGAAAAATGCAATATCTTGCATTGTACGCAACTTCCAGATTCTAACACACTGCGACCAATCAAACTATCTATAATGAATAGTAATACCCACTTTTTGAAATTTTTATAAATTTTATCATTCAAAATGGACTTCATTTTTTGATTCGGATATTGAAATTTTCTTAGGGTGAATTTTTGGTATTTTTCTGAAAACATTCAATTTTTGATGAATAGTGTGAGACAATAAGTTATTATTTAAAACCCACTTTTTTATAAATAATTTTTTTTTATTTAAATTTATTTTATGTCAAAATAGATATATAATCCCTATATATGTTCATTGTAATTCATTAGATCCATATTTTATTTAGTTCAGTGATATAAAAATTTTATCCAAGTCTTTACAGTATTTTACACACCACCTAGGAGCATTTCCCAATTTGAATAATACATAATTTTACCACATCTGTGAGTGGAATTTCAAAAATCTGAGAGTCATGGTTGATATTATCAAGTAAAATTTGGTTCAATAAGATGACACTAATTTTTGGTGAATAGTAAGTTTTTTCTTTTTTTTACCACGGTTAAAAGTAAATAGGGTAATTATGGATAAAAATGATATTATTATTACCCTAACACATGTCCTAATTATATTTTATATGTATAATTATACCAAAAACAACCTTAGGAATAAAATATGAACCTCTTTGGTCCACTTGGATTATATTATAAGAATTATTATTATTTATTTAATGAAGTGTTAAAAGAGTAAAATTAAATGTTTAATAACTAAACAATTTTTAATATAGGGCTAAACACAATATCAATTCGACTATAAATATCACTAGAAATATAAAAATATTTCCTAAATATTGGTATTTTATTTATTATTTTTATTAATTATATAACTAATTTTATTTATGACACAATGATGTTGTAGTAATTACCATATTAATGAATGGTTAAATTAATTGATATTATAAATATCATAATAAATAAATTTGATACTTTTAATGAATTTAAATAATTTTCTAGAATAATATGACATTTCGGGGTTGATTAAATATATATATTTAGAATTAATAATGTTCCTAATACTTTAACAAAAATCAATTATTAAATAATGTCAAAATAGACATAAATGAGTTTTTAAATGAAATTCAATATTATTGCTTTATATAATAGTTATAAAAATATATGATTCTTCCAAAAGGATTATATAATGAAATGTGTATTATTAATGAATAAATCGGGGTTCCCTTGAATGTTTATATTATGTTTATTAACCATATAATATAAAAATACAAAGAGACATGGTAAATGACAAACTATTTAACTAAGAGTTAATTCTAAAAGATGAGGTTAATATAGTAACCCAACCCTATCTAAAACCTATTGGTTTGAGAGTTTTTATAACCATTACCACCTTAGATTTTTATTAATTCATTTTTGAGCCGTTAGAAATATAAAATGATTTTATTATAAAATTTTATTTCAATATTTCTAAAGGTGCCACTCACCCCTCTTATAAAAGGGAACATACCCTTCTCTGAAATTGACCCTATCAGTACCATTTGTCTTGGCCAAAACCTTCCCAACTATCCTCCCAACTATCCTCCCTTCATCTTAGATGACTTCCTTTAGTCAGGAATCGATCCTAAGGAGCCCTTTTGATCAAATCAAAAGGAAGAACCCAAAGAAGAGGTAAATATTCCATCACCTCTTTCAAGTTATTTTCTTCCTCCACTTCCTCTTTCATTGTTTTTTCCATTTTAAAATAATAAAAATAGTATATTTTATGTACTTTGATGATATTATAAAAATTGTATGACCATTTTTATTATTCTATCCATCCTAAAAATGAAAAATTCACCATACGTGCGTACGTATGGATTACCGTATCCACGTCCTATTGTAGTATGTTATTCAAACACTTCATCATTTGGATGGGTATAATAATTAGTATAAATGATATAAATAATAAATATTATATGATAATTATTTTTTATATATTATATACCATCCAATTATATATGATTTTAATATCAAAAGAATGATATTGTTGATCGTGCGTACGTAAGGATTACCGTCTCCATGAACGCGATAAGATTCATTTTCCATCATATACATTCAAGAATTATTTTCATTGATGATTAAAAAAATTAAATAATTAATATCATTATGAATTTGAATAAGATACAACATATCCATAACAAACATTACTTACGTTTCAATGCATATAATGGAAAATAAATCAGTTAACACCGAAAATGACAATAATTCTAAAATATTATTAAAAAAGCAATATGATAAGATCATATATGATATAATATTAATTTATATGTGTTTTGAATAATTTAATAAAAATTAATTTACCATTATACAGTAGGTTATCCTACCCTCATCCAAGGAAAAGTACAAGGTAAGAGTTTATTCTATTATATCTTTGTTTTCTAAGGCAGTTTTTACTCAATTATCTACTAGGACCTCTTTATCATCCACATCCATGTTTCATAAAAATGTATTTCAAAACATTTATACTATTTAGTATACAACGTTTTAAATTCATTTATACCATTATTTTATCTTATATGTTTCGGATAGAATTGTTCAATCATTTTCTTAACAAGGTACATTACAATGTTTTCGACAAAATTAAATTAAGAATGTCTTTTTTATCTTATACAGCGGGTGAGGTTATTCTCCTCCATTATAACATTGTCAAATCATCCGTTATAGGCTTATAAGAATATTTTCAAAATAAATTTTTTTTATAATTATGTAACTATAAATGATTTCAAAAAATGAATCAGATATTTTTCTCAAATAGTTTTGATTTCATCTATGTCAACATCTTTTGATGGATTTTATACTAGTTTAAAGTCAATTCATTATGATACAACTGTTCCATATTTTATTTAATGTTTTGTGATATGTTTTAATATAGATGTGTTATTTTGATAACATTCATGGTTTATGGTTAATGTATTTACATCAATTATGGTAGTTTTAAAATGAATGTTTATGTTATATTTAAACCATTTTATATGAGGAATGTATTGGACTTTGTAAGTAATGGGTGAAACCCACTATAGCTCCTTGATGCATCGATATGTCACCTGGGACAACTAGACATGGAATTAACCGAGGCCTATCCCAATTTTATATATGGTTTAGGATGAGGCCTTAATCATTTTTAGATGTCTTTGATGAGGCCTTGACAATATGTTTCAGAATGTTCGACATTATTCATTCCCTTTTTATGAAAATAATAGTGATGATTTATGTGGTCATTCAACTAGTAGAATACCCAGGATTATGATTTATTATGGAATTACATACTATTCTCATATTTCTTCAATAAAAGTGTTCATGATTATTATTTTTAAAGGCATGTGTTTTCAATTATTCACCATGCTTAATATTTATGTTTTCTTCTGCTATATTTCATACCCTTTGTGAACATTTGAGATCACTAATTTCCTATGTTTCAATTTTATAGGATATTAAGAAGTTAGTTATGAGGGACTTTCAGGCATAGTATAGGAGTCTTGAATGTTTCTAATCTATTAAATTAGTGTTGTATTTCGTTTCTAGTTGTAATTTTGATCTTATGTATGAATCTTGTTTCCAATATTACTAAAATGATCATTTTTTAGGACATTATTTCCTTGAGAGGATTTGAACGTTATGTAATTCTTCACTTAATCTAGTTAACTAGGGTTTGGGAGTTACATTTATTAATAATATATAATTTTATAATGATTATTTAATGGTCAACGTGGAAATTAATCACATCACGTCGTGGAGACGGTAATCCGTATGTACAAACAAGAGACCATATCATTATATTGATGGTGAAATAAAATGTATTTAGAACATATATTATATATACCGGATAATTAATAAGATAAATTTATTATTTTAATCAATTATATTCATTATTATACACATCCAAATAATGATTTACTGAATAACAAACTATTGTACAATGTAGAGATGGTAAGCCGTACGTACGCACGAATGGTGACATTGACATTCCTAGGATGGATAGAATAATGAATATGGTTATACTGTATTTATAATAACATCACAGTGTGTATAATGTACTGGAGTTATTATTATGGTATGGAAACAAAAAAGATAGAAGAAGTGGAATAAGAAATGATCTTTGATAGTGGTGGTGAAATTATTACTTATTTTTTGCGATCTTCCTTTTGAGTTGATCAAATGGGATCCATAGGTTGGCTATCTAATCGATGTAAGGAATATAGGTTTAATTAAAGGTAGTTGGTAGGATATTTTAGCAGGGTTTTTCCCAGCCAAAAGGCTTTGGAGGTGTGATTTTGAGAGACGTGGATTTACACTTTTATAAGAAGGTGGGGGTCATATTACAAAATGTTTGAAATATTAATATATTTTAAATTCAATTTAAGTATCCAATGGCTCCAAAAAGATTTTTTTTGAGGATAAGGTGGGAATTGGCCTCAATATTCTCAACCGATAGGTTTTAGATATGTTTAGGTCACTATATTAACCTTATATTTTAGATTTAACTTTTTGTTAAATAGTTTAAAATTTATTGTGTCTCTATGTATTTTTATATTATATGGTTAATAAACATACTTTTAAATTCCAAGAGATCCTCAAGTGGACCATTAATGACATTTCTAAACTTATCTATGTCATTTTTATAAATAATATATTTTTTGAAATATTATATCATTTAATAATATAATTTTTTTTAAAACTCGATTTTTTTAATTTTGACACTATTTACTATATTGTTTTTTTAGAAGTCATAAAAATAATATTACATAAAAAATTACATTAATTAAACCCTAAAATGTCATAATCACCTATAAAATTTGTGTATGTAATCAAATGTATCAATTTATATTTATTTTTATATTTATAAAATCAAATATATTAATCTTTCATTAATAGTGTAATTATTGCATCATCATTGTGTAAAAAATAAATTTAATAATATAATGTCTCGAAATGATAAATAAAATAAAATGAATTAGGAAATATTTTTATCATTTTAATTAATATATATAGTTGACTTTTTCTTATGCGTAATCATATATTGAAAATGGTTAAGTTATTAAAAATTGAATTTAACACTTTTAACTCTTATTTAAATAAAATATAAGAAATTTCCTAATCTAAAAGAAATGGATAAAAAGGATTTAATTTTTTTCATTTGTTTGATTTTAGTCGAAATACACTTATCCAATAGGATTAGAACATGTATTGGAGTATTTTTAATATTATTGTGACCTTTAATAACAATATTTAATTGTAACCGTGGGAAATAAAATTCAAAAGTTACTATTCACCACAAATTATTTTTCTGTTATTGAACAAAATTTTACTTATTGATTTTCAACATGTCTCGTAGATTTTTCAAATGCAATTCACAGAAGCAGTAAAATTATAATTTATTCTAATATGAAAGTGTGCCGAGAAGTTGCATAAAAGACGTTAAAAATGTTCAATAATATTTTAGAGGTATAATCTTATTATAAAATGACTCAAATGAATTACATTTGACAAATATAAGTATATTGTATCTATTTTGACATTATATTAAATTTTTTATTAAAAATTATTATTTAAATGAAAATGTCGGATTTTATCTATAACGCAATGTTTTTCAATATTTATAAAATATTAAATGTTTTTAGAAAAAATACAGAAAATCAACCAAAAGTTAATATTGAAATTTAAAATTAAAAAATGATGTGTATTTTACCAAATTAAATTCATATAAGATGCATTAATTAATTTTAAATTTATTCCCGTTGTCTAACCAGAAAGCTGGTTTTTAAAAAAATAAAACAATCAAAAGATTGACATGTGTTTATGTTTCATTTAAATATAAAATTACCTAAAATGACCTTAATTATATTAAATAATTAAAATATAATCTAATTCACTTTAAAACTACTCAAATTATTAACTTAACACTTAAATTATTTTCATTATAAAATTTATTTTCAATTAAAATTTTGTATGTTTTACTATTCATCAAAATATGGATGTAATCGAAAATGTTGAAAAAATTTATCCAAACTAAATTTTTATATCCCAATTCTAAGGAGAAATTTATTTTTAGTAAATTGAATATATAAAACTGTAAAATATTGGATTTAAATATGGTTCCCTGTTAAAAGTAAGTAAAATTGCATTTTTTTAATACTTCTTTTATATGAAAAATTGAAATTGTTCTTATATTATGTCTACGAAACACATAATATGATGATAAATTTATATTTAATGAATTAAATTCAAAATTTAGTTAATAATATTCATAAATGCTTTTTGAACAGCTAGCTTTGTTTGTCGTGATGCACTTGAACATAGTGTTGTGTGTAATGCAATCTATTGAATTCCATCAAAGAGAAAACATACAAGGATATACAAAGGAGTTACATTCTCCACTACGTAAATAAATTGTGTCCAAGAAATTTTAAATTTTTCATCTTTATTACATGTATAAAAATAGAAAATAACTTTTTGTCAAACCCACATAAAATATTGTGTTAATAAAATTCAGTCTTAATAATAGGGAAAGGGAAATAAAAAAATTCACCACCAAATTATGATCTCAAATAAAATTACATTGGTGGAAATTAAGGACACATAAATATAAGAAAAACTTAAATATTTCTAGGCTGTTATTGAGGTTATAATTCAGAAACAAGAGACAGAAATGGAATATTGGGAGCTTCAAATCCATAAATCCATAATGATTTAAAATACCGTCATTTCAAAAAAAACATAACTTATTAGAATAACACTTTTTTGGTTTCATGATATTTCCCCTAATTTTTAAGAATTAATTGATTCATATAATAAGAAAAAAAGTATACTTGACCAGTAGATTTATATCCTTAATCTAATTTCTACTACCAAATCATCTTTCACTCCAAAAGATAATAGAACACAAAATATTATATTTATCATAATCATATAGGGATCCAAAAATAATGAATTTATAATTCATTTTTCAAACCATTTAGAAAACTATGTTAAACAAACAAGGACATCACCTAGGCTAGACGTAGGTTATTCACCCATGCCACCCTTCAGTTGCAGTTTCAAGTCTAACAGCCTTTCCAGATGCGGCATGTTGTCGCACAATCTCTAGGTTGTCTTTTTTATAACAATCCATAAATAATATTATGAAATGTTTTAACCATAAAAATAGTATTCAATGACCAAAAAAATCCATTCCAACCATTATACATTTCCAAAATAATTATGTCCAAACTCACATTTCATAATTTAAAAGGAAGGTAAACATAATAATGTTCTATTTTTTCCATATAAAAACATGTGAATACCTTCATCATGTATTCTCTTAAAACAAGGTAACACCCTTAATTACCATAAAATCTTATTGAATACCTTCATTCTCCCTTTTTCCTTATAAAATAATAGATCTACTCCTTAAATCCGAAAAAATTGAATACTCTAACAATGATGTAATAAACAAACCATTAATCAGTTCAACGAATGTAAATAATACCCAATATACATTATCCAACTAAATTATCTCTTATTAAAAAATCATTACCTTAGTATTAAGACCATATTAAGGATTATATTTCTCTCAAACATATATTTTTTAAAATTTTTAAATTGAAACTGTGTAACTTTACTTGGATCCATACAATCTCAAATCCATAATGAAATAATACAACAATATAATTCTCATATAATCAATAATTTTTATAACATGAAAATCATAAATACCATACAAAAATAGAACAATTTTTTAATAATAACATAAGATCACTAATCATTCTTCTTCATCTCCCTTAGTATCACTACATGATTATTATCAAATCATATCATTTGGGGTATACACTAATGATTTGGACATTTATTTGCATAGTGTCCCAACACATTGTAGATGATACATTATACAGTTGAAACATTTACAATGGTGACTCTTCCCACAGTTATCACATGTGGGGAAATCATTATTTCCCTTCTTCCTTTTATCCACCTTTTTATCTGCCATCCACTTATTCCCTTTATTATAATTATGGCCATATGACTTATAGAATTAATTAATTCTCTAATTAACACATGAGATTATTTATTTATATGATGACGTTATGTGGGAGACTATTTTCCATTTAAATTTTGACTTAATACCATGAATGATATGACCCTTCTTACTCATATATTATCTACATTATTTGATGATTTTCACACATCTAGTCTCATAATCATAAAAAAAATTTCTCTTCTCACATATTTACTCATAAATATTTTATAATGATTTGTAAATAAAAAATAAATTATCCTAAGCATATCCATGGTAGTGTCGTAACCAAGAGTGCAGAAATGCCTATTGTCATGTTGCAGTTCCCAATCGAGACTAGCTCAAAGAGGTGTTTTAGGGTTTAACCTCTATATACATATGTGCCATAGCATCATGTACCTGCTAGTATCCAGACATGGATGTATTACTTGATAAATTCACAAATATTTCTTTATTACCAAAATTTTAGGAAGTTCTTCTATACTTATCCTCACATTTTATCTGAAGATAATTTTCCATAATTATATTTTATCAAAATCTATTTCCATGGTTGTTGCTAAAAATCCTATGATACCCACTATACCACCCCGAAAATAGTTACACCATGTCGGTGATTTATTTTAATACATTTACATGATTACATAGAATCATGTCCTGAATGACCAATCAACTTTGCAGTCTATGAAAAAAGATTACTTATATGAATATTACATTACAATTTCTAAAATGAATCACAACCAAAAAAAATTCTTTTATAATTCCATTATTACCCAAGCTTAACCCTCTATATAAATCATATTACACTTTTTCATATCATAATATTAATAATGCATAAGTAAGGGGTGAGCTCAGATTCTCAGTAATGATAATAATATAGAGGACACTATCATAAATAACTATAAACATTTAAGGAAATGTATAAGACTAAAAGACAATCCTTTTAAGCATAAACTAAAAAATAATAAGGAAAAGGTAAATCAAAAAATTCCATTTACTTATTCACATGGATATTTTACTTATCGAGTAATCACATGTAATATCAATAGAAAATTTCATTATGATAGAATTCATAATGTCGGACATCATTACCACACTATCAGGTCCTCATTCCATGAATAAAAAAAATTTCATGGCCTTGTGCCAATACACTAATTTATCTCATGAGACCTATCGATGCATCGAGCATCTATAACCGGCTCTACCCATCACTTACTAATTACAATACATTTCTCATATGAAAACGTTGAATCATATCATAATCATTCATATTTAAACTACCATATGAAATTTCAAAACATTAACCATAAACCATACATGGTATAAAAAGAGAATATCTATATTCAATCATATCATAACTCACTCAATACTATATTGAAGAATATATAATAATAAATCAACCTCAATCAAGAATAATATTCATTAAATGATGTTGATATTTTTGAAAATTTTCACTAAAACACTTTGAGCAAAATATCCCTTTTTGTGAAATCATTTTTAAAGCCACACATTTAAAAATAATGTAATTTAAAAGATATTTTTGAATCAAAGTGTCTGATACCACTTTGAATCATCTTAAATGAATTAACATTATAAATTAGTCATGTCCATATAATTAAAAGGTTTAAATCATTTTTAAAACATGGACATTAATTACAATGATTAAGAAAAGTAAATCATTAAAATATTTAAAATGATGATCCTTCCAAAGAGTTCCTTACAAGGATCCTAAAAATATTCATTTTTAATTTTTTATAAAACATTGAAATGTATGATATAATTGTCCCAGTAAATACTAACACATAATCAATCTCGAATAATAATGAGATTCGGGAATTAACCCTTACCTTGTATTTCCCTTTGGTAGATGAACCATTTATCCTCTTTTATAAAAAACTTAGTATGTTATTTAATTATCATAGGACCATATTCATATTAAATATATCATATATAATTCGTTAATGGAATTATACTACCCATTTAATAATAATTTCTATTATAAAATAACATTTCAGGTAATAACCCATTTCTTTATCTTATGAGTTTTAACTTGTTATTCTTGATCGTATAACTTATATCATGATTTAATTTATTCTTGAATATAAAACATTATTTTTTATCCTATATATTTATAATATAAATATGTATAATAGGTAGATATTTGTAACATAAAACATCGTATATGAAGACGGTAGGCCGCATGTATGCAAAAATAATGTTACCATTTTCATATCATATTAATCAGAAGTTAGTGAATGAGATATATGTAAATAAATAAAAATATATATAATAAGTTATATTTAATATTTCATATATTACATAGTTATTATTTTTATATATTTTTATAATCATCATACAATAGTGAACGTGGAAATGAATCTCACCACATCGTGGAGACGGTAAGCCGTATGTACACACGAGCGATGATATCAATATATTGAGGGTGAAATCATATGTAATTGAATGGTATATAATATATAAATAATCATTAAAATTGTTACATTTATTATTTACATCAATTATATTCATTATTGAACCAATCCATAAAATAAAGTGTGGAATAACAAACTGCACAACGACGTTGAGACAGTAAGACGAATGTTTGCACGTATAGTGAAATTTTCATTCATAGGATGGATATTTTAATTAATATGATATTAACATATTAAATAAAACATCAAATTATGTGGAAGGTACTGCAGTTATTATTCTGGTATGGAAACAACACAAAAGGAGAATGTGGAAGAAGAAAATAACTTTGAAATAGTTGGTGAAATTATTACCTTTTTCAGGCTATTCCTTTTGATTTGATAAAAAGGGCCTCTTAGGAACGATTTATGATCAATTTAACGCCTCTATGATTATATGAGGGTATTTGGGAGGAAATTTGAGCAAGTATTGGCCGACCCAAATGGCATTGGAAGTGTGATTTTTAGAAAAGGGGATATACCATATTATATGAGAGGTGAGGGTTGGTTTTTGAAATGATTTAAATACTATTTTATTAAAAAATCATATTCAAAAATGATTTATATTTTAAAAAATTAAAATACAAGAGGTTTCATTTATTAATTTAATATTAATTCCTATTTTCAATACCAAAAAGTAGTTTTTTAAGAAGTAAGAACTATTAAAATATTGACTTCTGTTTATGTCCAATTTAAATTTCAAATTACATATAATGACCATTATTATATTAAATGAAATAAATTTAATCTAATTATTTACTAAAACTTCCAAACATTATACTAAATCACTTTAAATTAGTTATATTAAAAAGGTTTTTTTCAATTAATTTTTTTAGGTTTATACTATTCATCAAAATATATATGTTATCAGAAAAGTACCAAAAATTCATCCCAACTAATATTTTATATTTTGATTCTAAAGAAGAATTTTTTATCATTAAATTTAATTTATACAAGTGTCAAATATTATATTTAAAAAAGTGTTCTCCATTAAAATTTGGCAATGTTATATCATTTGAAAAAGTAATTCTTTTGTCTAAAATATTGAATTTTATATTATATTATGTCTATGAAACATATAATATGGATGTTAAAATTTTATGGAGTATATAAAATTAAAATACCTGTTAATAATATTCATAACAGCTTTTTGAACAGTTAGTTTGGTATGTAATGGTGCATTTGAACTCGGTGTTGCGTGTAGCATAAGCTATTGAATTAGGTAAAAGTGATAAAAAACAATGAAATTCTTGGGTTCAACATTCATTGAAACTCTGTGTTGGATGTGATGTATTCCAAGTCAGTTTTTTGTGTATCGTACACTAATTTGGTGCCACGATGATGAAATTTTTTACATAATGCATAGTAGGACATAAATTAATATTTAATTTATTCAAAAAAGGATCATAAATACCGAAGGTGTTATAATATAATGGTTGGAAAGTTATTTTTCAACCAAAAAAATCCTAAAAAAATTAATAACACTATAATTCATCAAGATTAATTCCACTGCATTTTTTGATTGAATTAAAGGTTAAATAATAAAATTTTAATAACAAAAACCCACCTCTCCTAAATAATTAAATTCACCACTCACAAAGAAATTTATACTCAAATGTATTTTATCTATTAAAATATCCACCAAAACATATCCTCTTACATCAACCCATGTCATATTACTTCTACTGTCACAAAGAGACAAAATACAAGGCCCCCAAGGGTTCCTCAATGATGTTACATTGTAGTAAAAATTATATAAATGCACCTCTCATAATTTATTTTATTGTTCTATTTTCCTCAAAGACAACATCATAAATATACTCATAAAAATTAAATAGTCATTTAAATACCTGAATTTTATTTTTATATCATAATACCATATAACTATAACATTTATTACCACATATTAATGAACAATTCAGAACAATTGACCACGTTATGCCAGTAAATCATGTCTATGGATAATGGTTTTATACATTTTCCATAACCACCTACATGGAATTTCATAAAAGAATAATTCTAGTCAAATACAAAATAAATATTAATTATATAACATATTTTGTTTTATAGGACTAATATATTCCCATAATATTAAATAAGATTAAAATAGTCTACAATGATTAGAAAAACATTAAAATTAAATGAAACATTTATCATTATCATTTTATATGTTGATACATAATCATGTATGAAATAAAAATTATATAAGGGACTATTAATATATATGAAATATCATTAATTAAAAATCATTTTACTTCTATAGTTGTAATTATATTTTATATAAATGTCTATAATTTTAAAAAATTAAAACAGACCATGAACGGTGAAATGAAAACATCTGAATCCAAGAAAATAAAAAAATATTATTAATTAATTGGTCATAAAATGTAATAAAATAATCACATAATGTATTATAAATATGAATATAGTTCTGGAATGAGTTAATAAAAATATTTAAACTACAAGATTGTTCTTTTACTTTTAATAAGGATGTAAATTATGAAGCTAGATAATTCTTATGGTAATTTCCTTTCATTGGGTTTAACATCAACATCTTCGATAATGTATTTATTATATTATTTGTAATTTATTTTAATTTCATTATATTATATTTTCAATTATTTTATTATTATTTATTTGGAATATACATAGTCATTTATATTTATTCACTCTCACTTCAAATATATGGTATCTTTAGGAGACATTTTTTAAATACATATTTTATAGATCCTTTTTAAAAAATAATGTCTCTCATACATGTAGAAAATGAAATGAATTTCAATATATTATATCACATTAATATTTTCATTAATATATTAAAATTTAATATGTTTACATTTTAGGAAAATAATTTCCATTGTTAGTATATTTTTTTAAACAGTGAATTAAAAAATAGCGGATCATTTTCATGAATAATTGACGTTATGATGTGATATTGTAGGATTTTTTTTACGACTGGGTTCATTATAATTTCATTATAATGATGTGTGGTTATGTGATATATAAATTACCATTGGTTACATCCTGAAACATTACAATTTTTTCACATGATAAACTACTTATATTTGGTTCCGTGATTAAATAATGAAAGGTGGTAACTTGTTAACATCTAATGAAATGGACACTTAAGAGTTGGAGGGTTTCCACTATGGTTACTACATTTGTAATAATGTGTAATAAAATGAATTCCCAATATTTTATATTCTTTTCTATGAGTTTTTATGAAAATCGTTTGATATTCAAAATTTATGTTATTGATATTTTTGAAATGATCATTCACTTTTCATAATTAAAATGTTTCATTTTTTGAATATGATTTTTCATAAAATTCACTAGACTAATGATTTACATAAGATTATTCCACATACTAACGTTTTTTATCATCCCATGTTTAAAAATTTATTACTTCATATTTATGGGATAATAGTGACATGCATGAGAATAAGGGAAATAGTGATGATTTTACATGAATAGAAATATCATTTATTGTGTATGTCTTTATTCTAGTGTAATAAATTGTACTCTATATAGGATTTGACTTGTATTCTATGGGGTTACATATAATGATTTTACCTTATTATATAAATATATAAACATTAAATATCATTATGATCAAAAAAAGAACAGTGTGGGTAATAAAAGATGGGAAATCATTAGTCAATGGGTAACAAATTTTTTTTTTATAAAACATAATTTTAATTCAGAAAAAGGAATCATCTTTTAAAAAATATCCATATCATAACTTTTTAAAAATTTATCTATTTCCCTAATAAATCCTTCTAAATAATCATGAATATATGTTATTATCATGTTACATTATTCGTAGTATCCATCTTACAATCACAATAGCCCTCACAACAACACATATTGTACCCATAATAGTAAAATTTAGATTAATCACCACAAAAAATTTCATATAAACTCAAAAAATAATCATAACAAGTAAAATATACCCAATTTCCCAATGCATTTGACATCTATAATGGGATCACCCACCCTTTATTTATCATAGAAACACCCATACTCATAGAAAATGCCAACAGACGATAAAACATAGTGTTTCAGGAATGAATCATTCTTAAGAAAAATATGGTTTCCATTTTGAATTAACATTTCATTATTTCAGATATTCATGCACATATAAAAAAAATATTATCTGAAAATTAAATAGTAAAATTTTAAATTATCTTCATAACATTAAAGATACATGATTGAAAAAAACAATCCATGACGTAATATATATAATGATATTCCCTACAAATTATTGTCTGAAATGTCATAATGTACATATATCTAAAAAATGTCAAAAATAGTACTTTAAATACATTTCCCCAAAATTAAAAAATGTGCACAAATGATTTTAAAATAGATCATGGTAACAGGGAGAAAATTTTGATATAATTTTGGAAAAAATGGTCATGAAAGATAATCTTCATCTAAAGATTAACTAAAAAATTTACAAGAATGCCGATTATAATTATTATATCTTTTAAGTGGTAATTAATAAAAAAATATGTATATCTACTAATAATGCACATAAAAAGCGTAAAAAGTAAATTAAAATTTCAAATTCATATAAAATATAATATTATAATGATATAATAACAAATTAGATGTTAAACCCTGGGAATGTATGTTGGGATAAAAATCCCTTAAATCGAGTTCAAATTACTTTAAATTTGATAAAATATAATTTACAATGGTTTAATGATTTTTACGGACTCATTACCCAACAATATTAATATTTAAAATACCATAAGTGATGACTATATATCATCTTATGCCCCATTCATTAATGATATATCATAATATTCATTGTTTTTATTGTGTTTTATTCCTTGTATCACAATCAGCTAATTTGTGTAGAAATATGGATCATATTGTAATATAGAATTAAAAATACAGAAGTGGAATAGAGAAGCATTATTGATTTAACAGATTAATTAAATTTTACAGATATAATTTTTATTTTATACATGAGGATGATTCGTTTAATTAAACATTAATGATAAATGTTTTGTTTATTTCATAGTTTTTTCTAATCATTTTGAACATGTTTCATATTTTTTAATATAGTATTTTTATACATGTACTAGAACATAAAATAGAATATTATATTCCTAATGAATTCCTAACATACTATGCTGAACATTTTATGTACATCCATGAAGGTCATCATAGAAAACAACAAATGTTGTTTTAGAGAGTGGGTAAAACAGTATAACATGTACAATAATTTATTTTATTTTAATAAGAGGTGATGAAAAATTAAATTTTCATGACAAGTTCAATTACAAAAATAATACACTATATAAATGATTATATTTCTATCATTAATTAATGTGTGAAGTAGTTGGGGATAAATAAAAAAATATAACAAATTAAGAGATGTATGTTGAGAAAATTACCTCTTGAATATCATGTCCTACAAAGACACTTTAGGGACAATGATTTGATATTTTGATGATAAAATCAGAACTACTACGAGGGTATAGTTACTATTAGAGGTTTCTGTATATATTATATTAGGTACAAATCTTTTAAGTCGAGATGGTGTGGTGAGGTTTGGTATTTATACTTGTGGAAATTTGGGATTAATAAAATAAAATAATGATTATTTAATATTTAAATAAAAAAATTGACTTGAAATTAATTTTAATTATTTAAAATGTTAAATAATTCTTTTTAGGATGTTTATGTTCGATAATTAAAACAAAAAAACAAAAAAAATCTAGTAATATTTATGTATTTTATTGTTTTAACTTTTAACACTATCCCATGTTAGTATTTTATGTATATTGTGTTAAATAATGTTAACTAAAGAAATATTATTATAATATTAAACAATGTTGACCATAAAATATCAAATTTATAAAATGATTCATCAAAAGAATCCCATTTCTGAAATTCATTCTATATAATTAGAAAAAAAATATTTAAAATTATGCCCACATACATAATTAGACTACGAGTTTGTAAAGTGAAAAGATTGAAATGGTTTTATATTCAAATTCAATGTGAAATTGATACCAATTAACTAAATTAATTATATATTTATTCATAACAATCACCACAACACTATTCTTACTATCTATTTTGAGAATCCTAACCAGTTAACTTCACCGCATTATCCAATGTATTGTTGAGCTATAATGGGGACATCGAGACTTGATTTATCATTTAACCAATTATCCTCATAAACGAAATCCATGAACCCTATCAAGTTGATAACACAAAACGATATCAAAAAAGAAAAATTCTTAAGGGATGTATTTTTTCCAATTTTAATATATGAATAATATTTCACAAAGACATTCAATCATTAATGAAATATATTTTTTGAAATTTTTTTTATAAATCTCAAATTTAAAATACTAAAATTAATGTTAAATGAATATGGGATTGATAAATCAATCAATATTAGTTAAAAATAAAATACCTTCTATATTGTTTATGAAAAAGTAATAAAGAAACGGTTTTTTCAAAAATGAATAAAATAATATATTTTATCAAAATTGAAACATAAATGTGTATAAATTAAATTATTAAATCATTTGATAATACTTAAATAATAATTCAAATTAAATATAAAATATTAATAATTTATTTCAAAAATAATAATAGCTTGGCATAATGATGAATAAGACTTTTAACTTGAATAAGGTATCCCAGTATAAGAAATCACTTTCTTTAAATTAAAACTCCTTCAAAAGTGTTGAAAATGATTTTTAATTGATAATAAAATGTTTATAACTCATTAAAAAAGATTATTAATATTTATAATTACATATTATATTTTTTATTACATTTTATGACCCTTTTTTATAATATTTTATTATTTTCATCATTTCGGGTGTGTTTGTTTCATGGATTGATGATCAGTTCATTTGTGTATTATATGGATTATCATGTAAAACATAATTGAAAATTCATAAGATATATTTACTTTTATCAATTAACATCCACTGGTATGAATATTTATGTATATAAATGTTATGTCTCACATTATGATGAATTATTTGATAAAAATTAATAATAAACATTTAGTTTTCTTAGTAGTTTTCAAAACATTATTAACTAGTTACACCGTATTTAATATTATGTTTGTATGTCAGTTTTAAAATATTAAATATGTTGTAATATACATATTTCATTATTAATTAACAAATAATTCATTTTTTTATGAAATTATGGGGGTAATGGAAAATGAAAAATCAATATTTCTAATGATGGTAAATCAACATAACTATGAAAATATTTTTAGGCCACTTAATAAGAGGACAGAAGAATTGAAATAGTTATGATATATTCCTTCAGAAACCTGTAAATAAATTATATAAATGATTATACAGTTATACTTCCTTGATGGATGATGGAGGTGAGGGTAATGTAAAAGGAAAACATAAACTATTATTGGTACATTGTGAAAATTACCACTAAAATATCAGCACCTTGAGAGACCCATAGGGAAATAAATTTCACTATTTGGAAATAAAAAATGAAATATGATGATATTAGAGTGAGTATTAGAGTATGGGGTTGAAATATGAGGAGCTACATTTCATATAAGTCAAAATTGGGTTCTGATAGGTGATATTTATACATGTGTATAGGTGGGATTAAGTTATTAAAATAATGAATATTTTATATTAAACGAAAACCACATTTCAGTGGAATTTTTTTCTATGAATGATATTATTAATTAATGTTTTATTGGATTTATAAGTATAATTTTTTTTTAACAAACCATTATTTTTTATCTTTTAGGAATGTTATGATTTTACATTTTAAAATTAATGCGTGTCACTGTTTTACATATACTCTAGTAAATAAATTTTTATCCATTGTAAATTATTTATAACAAAAAAAAATTTACATCACATCCTAATGTGTACCATGAGATTAAAAATATGAACTTTGTTTTATGATATTAATGTCACATAATTGTCAATATAAAATTTAATATTAATCCAAAAACATAAAGAAAAATGGTATTTTTTAAAGTGAAAGGTTCAAAATATCCATGTGATTTTTAGAAAATATAAATATATATTAAATTCAAATGAAATAAATGGTACTTTATGATTTATTATTAAAATAATTATATTTTAAAACATATTTCAAATAAAATTTATTAATATCTTTAATTTATATTTTAATGTAGAATTCAATTTTCAAGCAATATCTATCACAATTCACAAAAAATGAAATTTTTTCATAAAATAAACAAAAAATTAACATAAGAAAATATACAAAATATTATTATAAAAATGTATTTTTTATATTAAAAATGTTAAATATATTAAATTTAAATTTCAAATAGTTTCTCCATCACAAGGCGTTAATATTCTCTTTTGGAAAAATATATCTTTTATACTCAATATTGAATTTATTATAATATTAAGCCTATAAATAGTATTTTTTTATTTTAAATAAATTTATTTTTTATTAAAAATATTAATTTCGTTAATATATTACAATACTATTAAATAATTTAATTTATTAAGTGAATATTTCATTATGTGCATAGAAATTTTTTTTAATTAAAACATTTCATTATATTTAAGGACATTATATTTTATATTTGTAAATATTTAGTAAAAAATTAATTCATGTAATAGATATATAAATCATATATTCTAAAAACTTTTTAATATAATTCATTCATGCCATTCCAATGGTTTGGTGATAACTATCACATTTAAATAATAATGATTATTTATTAATTTAGGCTTTATATTGAATATCTTTTATGATATTGAGAAAAATGTTTCCTTTTGAAATATCAAGGTGTTATACTCGAACCCTTTATTAAACATCTTCCCCACAATTTTATATGGTGATAAGAAAATTGTTTAAATTTTAAATTAAATTTGTCAAAATAAAACATAATAATAAGTATTATTGAAACATTTAATTTTAAAAAAATAATTGGAAGTATAAAAATCACTTATAAAAACAAATAGTATGGTTCTCATAACCTCTTATTAAAAGAAATTAAAATATTTTCTAAGAGATGTGGTTTCAAAATCTATATGATTAATGTGTTTTTTCCATTACATTCATCGCAACTGATTATAAAAGTGTAATTCTAGTTGAATCAGATTGAAATTTGTATTTTACAACTTCTATCATTAAATAGAACCAATATACAGACATAATATTATAAAATACAAAGGTAGTTCATGATAAATGGAAAAAACATAGAAATAAATTATAAATTTATAATTGAATTTTTTTAATGAATCATCCTCCTATAAAAAATAAAAAACAATATGTGGGACTATTCATACTTATGTATGATCAAAAATAATATTCTATTACACATATATGTTTTTTATTCCATTTGAGAAGAATATCTATAATCATAAACAAGTGAACTGACCATGGAACTATAGACCAAACACACCCAAAACATGAATAAAATGAAATAATATTAATTAAATTGTAATAATATACTAAAAAATAATTAAAAAATATATTATAAATATGAATCTAGTTTTTGAATGAGTTGAAAATATTCTATAACAATTATACAAGTGTTTTTAACAATGTTTAAATAATTTGAAATTGATATTAGATATTTAATTAACCAATTTCCATTCATTGGATTAATGTTATTAATTTGAATTATATCATGTTAGTCTTATGTGAAAAATCAATATTTAATATTTTATGTCATATTTAAAAATTATTATTTCGATTTATAGTTTGAAAAATATACTTATTTCATTCTATTAATTCCCAATTCAATTATATGATAAATATAAGTTTCTATCATTTAAAAAATATTATGTTAATGTTTCCCATTAAAATAACATGTTCCTTAATATCCATAATTTATAAAATTAAATCCATTTTTTAAAAAATATCATCCCATTATTTTTTAAATTCGTATATAATAATTTCTTATTTATAATCACATTATATTTTATTATAATTTTTGTAATTTTCTAAAATAAGGATCATTGTGACTACTGTTGTAATAATACGGAGGGAAAGCACTTTTTATCTTTAATGGAATGAGTGTTTTTTCCCACGTTTAGGTCTCTTTAATTTTTTGTAGGATATATTAAAATTTTATAATATTTATTTCAATGAAAATTTTTTCATTTATTAGTGTGCAACATTGAAAAAAATTAATGATATTTCAAAATGGAAAAGTTATTTTCCTCAAGAATTTTTCTCTTATACTAGATTTATGTGTCATGTTTTAGTTATGGTTTATGGGAATTTTTTATGATGATTCAGTTTTTATGATACTAAGAGGCTATATAATACCATAATAAGCATCCAAAGCATTGGGTAATTAGATTAGTTTATCAATCAATGTTTCTCTTATGAGATTATATAAATATTGTAGCAACGATTATTCAAAATGTAACTATGATTATTACTCCAGGGGTATCCGTGAGACATACCCAATATGAAATAGTGATTTTTTGGAAATGATTTCCATAAATACCTAATTAGTTATTGAATAATTTCAATTACTCAACATGAAAATATATTGACATTAAAAATTAATTTTGATGATCATTTAGATAAGATAGCCAATCCTTTAGAATAAAAAGTATAAAAATGTTTTTATATATTATCATTAGACTAATAATTTCAATTATATTATATCCCATATTGTGTTTTTTTATCAGTCATATTTTTAAAATGTTATTTATAGGGTAAAGGATATTAAACTTTTATTTTAGGAAAAATGAATTAACATTTTATGGAAATTATTTTAATTGAATTGGAAGTATTTTTGGTTTATATGATTAATGTTTTTATATGGTCATGGGACATTATATTTTTCAATGATAATGTAATATTATGATATAACCTATAATATTTGTATTTTTTTCAAAATATGATTTCAATTTTATAATAACTATATAATAATTATATAGTTTTTGAATTGGAATAAATGTAGACTATGTGATGACCAATCACATATGACATGGATATGAGTTTTAAACCATTATACAATGGGTGATAAAGATTAATCACCTACCACTAGCCAAAAATAAATCCAATGTAGTATGAATTCATTTTGTATTTAATATATCATTCATATAAGGGTTGAGTTTTATTTGGGAACATTTGTTATTTCAAATTGATTTCAATGGAATTGGAAAATTGTTTAGGGGTTAAGTGACATATGTAATTTCATAATATATTTAATATTTTGGGAGTATTATAAAATTTAGGGAAATATTACACAATGAGATTTTATTTAATGAATAATTTTATAATTATATTTTAGAAACAAATATATGATTTTATTACTGAATTATAATAATTTTTTTCTTAATGGGAATTGTTTTAATATATTTTAGATTATGTGATATAATAAATTTTATTATTACTGTGATATAGTAATATTAAATTATGTTATTTGGATGTTTATATGACAAAATTAAGTAAAAATTAGGTTTTGATGATATTATATAATATTTATAAGCAGATCTATGGGAAACCCCGGATATAATTTCAGAATTTTTGCGATCAATGTTGAATTTTTTATGTAATATTTTATTTTATTAAAAAATTATCATATCATATTCTAATAATATTGGAATCGTATTATTAAGAAAAGAATTATTAATATATAGTTATTGTTTTGAGGATTTTATGATCCATAATGTTAATTATGATTCTAATTATATAGAAACAATTCATCTGTAATACATATTGTTTAATAAAATTTTATATAGAAATTTCTTCTTTTAATGTATTTATATTTCTATATTTTTTTAGTATTGGTCATAAAGTAATTCATCAACTCAATGAATAAATTATTTTGAAATAAAAAAGATATATGATTACTTTTCATAATGTGAAACCAATGGCTTTACAACCTATAATATATTTACCATTTTTATTGTTAAAATTTAAATGAAATTGTTCTTTATGACTTTAAATTATTCCATGATTGTTTTCCTTTCACCTAAATATTAATTTTTTTCTTACTTGAAAACCAAATATTAGTTACCTCACCTCATAATCATAATTTTTTTCTCTTACCAAAAGAAAACATTATTAACCCTTTTTCTATTTGATATTTAAACATAGGTACATTTAAATATAAAACCCTATTTACAAAGAACAACATAAAACTGTGAGGAATAATTAAATAAAACAATGGAAAATGTTACATTTTTATATTTTAGATTAAAACATTATGCACAATATCATACAATATATTTCACATCAAGAATAAAAATTGAGTAATCATTTTTATTTAAATTTTATATATACCACCTGTCCATTCTATTAGAGAGAATGAAATGAATTCAAAATAATATGAAAATTTAGTTCCCTAATGTTCATAAAAATAATTAAGTAATTATTAATTTATTATAAATTAAAATAGAAATCAATCTTACTTAAAGGATATGTTTTTATATATGAACATATTATTATGAAAATAATTACATTTTTTCTGATAAATAAAATCAATCTCTACTATTAACATAAAATAATTATATTTATATATTATATAATGGATAATAGGATTATTAATTAATCTAATATGTTTTATTGGCTTAATATAACAATGAATCAAAATTCTAGCATAAAATCTATATTTTTATTAAAGTCTATTTCACACCATTTTGATGGTGCACATATTTTGAATATATATTTTGTCACATTTACATGTATATTTTTAATAAACAAACATCATTATTATAATAGTAATATATAAATTACAATTGGTCTTGTTTTTGGGGTTATTTATGGAAGCGTCAAATTTTAATGAATAATGAAAAATATTGAATTTCAATTGAAAACTGGAATTCAATTTAAGGTATTTATAAAATTTAAATTTAATTTTTTTTATTTTTTCATGTATATTATGGTCATTTACAAATAAATACTTCTAATTTATGTCATTTTAATCAATTTAACATTGATATAAGTTATATAAACATTTTTAAATTTTCACTTTAAGAGCCCTCATTCTTTTATGAATGTGGTATTAATTTGAAATATAATTATCATAATTATATAAATTTAGTTTTTTAAAATTGCTCTAATATATGGAATCATAAGGAATATATTTGGTTTTATTTTCATTTAAATAATTAGGAATATAAAATAAACCATGACCAAAAAAATTAATTATAGTAGTATTTCTAAAATAGTTACATGTTTTAATGTTATGTGGTTACCATAAATTTAAAAAATTTAATGGCAGTAATTTACCCAACCTAATCAGACTCAAAATTATTAATTGAAAATATGAATAGTTTAAATTATTTCTACGTCAATGATGTTGTATTTAGTTATAAAATAATGATTATTTGATCACATAAGCCCACCTCTCCACAAGTATAATACTACACCCACAACCATATTTTGACCAACAATCCATTAATATAATAAAAACACTAAAAATTATCTCATACTAAATCTCCACAAGTATTATAGTTTTTTGTCTCACCAATATAACAAATCCAGGGTCATAAAGGGTATATCATGTATGTGATGTTCATGATGTAATTTTCTCCAAGTACATGTCTTAATTTTTTTCTTCTTATATTTTACCTCAACCTTATTCACTGATAAATGAGTGATAAATAAAAAATCATTTAAATATTGGGTTTTTATGTTTGTAATTGAATATTTTATATAAATTTATTTTTTCATCTTTATTTATTAAAATAAAAGAATCTATTTTACAAATTTTTTTAGTTTGTCGTCTATATAAATAAGGATTTTCATTGTTTTCCATCACATAATTAATGGAGTGTCATAAAAGTGTGATTAAAAATAAATAATACATTAGTTTTTATATTATATCCTATTTCATTTTTTAATTAATTCAAAACACATAATATTAAATACTACCAAATGACTTCACAATATTGGAAAAACTGCCAAAATAAACTACACATGTATCAATAACGTTTTACATAATGAAGCATTCTCATTTTCAAATAAAAATGAAACATGGGGCCATTAATACTTATATAATAACATTAATAAAATTTAATAATACTAATGTAGATTTATTTCAATTTTAATAAAATATACATAGTTTTTTAAAAGTAAAACCGACCATGAAAGCATCAAATAGAAACAATTGAATCCATGAAAATAATGAATAATTATTAATTAATGGATCATAATATGTTTTAAAATAAAATGATATGGTATTATAATTATTAATATAGTTCATTAATTAGTTATTAGAAATATTTAAAAATTCATATAGGAATTCTAGAAATGCTTAATGAAAGTAGAATATGAGGTAAGGTAATTCATAACATAATTTCATTTATCCGGGTTAAATTATTAATACTTAATTTTATAATTATAATTACATTTTTGGAATTAATTATCAATATATTAAATTTTATTTCCATTTTTACTATATTCATTTTACCTCGATATAAATATTCAATTTATTATATTTATTCACAAATCCATGATATGATTTTTATAAGAATATCTTTAACTACAAGAAATCAATTATGATCATTTATTGATTTATTTTAAAAATATTTATATTTCATGACCATGTTATTAAAATAATTTCTCTTAATTTATATATGTGGAAATTATTTTTTTAAAAATTTAATTATATAATTTTCATAAAATTATGATAAACATAATCCTTTTATGATTTTATTTAAATGTATTTCATTTAAAAATCCGCTTTTATATGATCATTTTTAAAAAATAATTTTTTTATATTAAGAATGAATGGAATTTTTTGAATATATGTCTACTTAATATTTTGAATAATAAATCATATTTTTATAAGGAAACATTAAATTAAAATTGTTTCTATTTTTTGTTCTCGTTATTTCAAAAGGAATTTTATATTTATAAAATTAGTGTTTTTCTGACGTAATACATCATGATTTATGTTTTTGTAAGGGTTCTAAGGAATTTTTTATAATTATAGGTGGTTATATGATAAAATAATAATGGATGGTTTCTTGACCATCTTGTCCTATTTAACCACTTGATATTCATTAATTAAAAATTCTAGAACATTCCGTACATTAATATTGTTCATTAATATTTCATTAAGTTATTTTTTTGGCAATTGGATGATATATAGAGTTTAAATTCATTGTTCGGGAATGTTTTGTAAAGACCCATAATTTTCATTGAAATTTTTTTCTTAAATACATGGGAATTTTATAACTCCACGAATTTTTATAGTGCATGATTCTGAGGCCTGGTGTGCCCGGAATAAATTTATAAATTTTTGGTTGGGTAAGTTTAGTAAATGTATGAGAGGGTTTTTATAACTCTTAAACCGGTACTCGGAATTGAAATCAGAGGACACCATTGAACTCGCAACACCAGTATTATCTTAAGAATACATTCACCTTAATAGAAGTTATTCAAGAATAAATTTTAGTTTTTGGGGTTTTAGTGAAATAATTAAAAAAAAATTAAGTTGTACAACTTTAATTTTAATTTTGGTTAAAGAATCCTTGTGGAAGTTGGAGGTGGGGACCACCACACCTTAACCTCCCCTGAGAGTTTATGGTGGTGGGGCCCACTTGAACCTAACCTTCTCTTCGTGTTTATTTTATGTGGGGACTATCTCGGTTCTAAAGCCCCTTGTAACTCCACATTAATGGGGAAAAACTCTCAATTTTTCCATTAAGTGTAGGGGAGCCTCTTCAACTCCCCTAACAAATAATGTGTCGTATCCTTCTCAATTAATCAATCCACCCATTTTTATTTTTTTCCAACAATTAAATAATAGATTACCTTAATATATTATTTTTGTTGGAATTTTCCTTTTGGTGGATATAAGGAGAAGAGAGATATCATAGGAAGAAAATCTCTCCCCAATGAAGAACGAAGAATGAGTTCTTCCAACGATGAACACCATCAACTACGAAGAATTATATCCATAGAAATTCATCCACAGACTCCTGCCAACATGGGAAATCATCGACCGACCTTCCAGACAAATAATAGTCAACGAACCGATGCACAAGCTCAGGAATGGATGGGACAGGTAGCCGACTCTACCGGTTTCCAGAGGAACCGCATAGAAACTACGCTGCGAGGGAGGCGGCTGGCTGCTCGGCTATCCGGGAGGAGCGGGACCCAACAAAGAGGTCCCACATGACATAGACCGGTGCCACATGGTGCCAGTTTTTATCCCCCAAAATAGATAATCCATTTGAGAATCCATGGGGCGTGGCCTCCCCACTAGACACAGCTAGAGAGGACACTATGGGCCCTCATAACAGAAATGCAAATAACTCTCAGACCGAGCATCTGATTGACACGCTGTTTGTCAAGTTAGGTTTATTTTGGCAATACAGATCTATTGGATACATATACTTGAGAAATCATGTCAGTTGGTGTATAGATACTTGACATGAGAAGCTTACACTCCCAGAATCAAGAATGATTTTTGTGGAACCCTATGGCTAGATACTCTCTGACTACTATTCACGGATCCTACGAGGGTTCGACAGCTCTGAATACTATTCCTGGATCGTACGTGGTTTCGAAAGAATAAGTGATTTTAGTGCCTACATCTGATCATATATAAATCTCCATATAATTTGAATACATGTGTTAGCTGAGTCAGTAACTTTGTGTTTTCCACATTATTGAGATAGATTACTTGATAACCTAGGTAAATGTATGGGTATATACCTAAGTAGGGTTATCTGTTGATTTCTTACTTTTTGGTTTAACCTTGTTAGATTTGGTGAGACCATGAGGTTCTTGGGGGTCCCTACTGAGTATTGCTATACTCACCCCTACACGGGCTATGCACACACCTCGTTATGTTGGATTCAGACAACGAACTGTGCTAACAGAGGATGAGAGCACCGGGATTGGACAGTATCCGAAGGTGGACCTTACGACGTGTCGGTACATGGAGGAGATGGATGGACATGGAGTGATGATGAGGAGATCTGTAACTATTCTTCAGTTAAGAACATGAGAGGATGAATCAATGGATTTTTTCATATTTCCTCAATTATACTTATACTTTCAGTTTCATGTACTTTCATATATATCTTGTATTCAGTCCCCTTTTTACTTATTGTACTCACTTATTAGATATTCATTTTCATTGGGATCATATTTATTGTGTGTGTTTATAGGTAATAATGTCAACGACATCCCCATTATATGGAATTACGCCTTTTGTGCTAATTACCAGCCCTTATCTTATGGATGGAGGGCTTGGAGTAGTCACAGCATGGGCCTTGGGGGACTGGTCATGACAAATTGGAATCAGACAAGTTGGTTTTACCTCAAATCTTAGGACTCTGATATTTTCTGTGAACTAATAGTGTTATGTGTAGTGAGCATTTGTTTCAGGTCAGGGAGTCTAGTGCTGGTGCGGCGACCGACGTATCAATACACCAAGACCATTAATTCTGATTTCTGACTCAGTTCACGAAAACACTGATTGCATATATGATTTCAAAATACCTCATTGTGAATTATTTGAGTCAACTTACAATTTATAAATTTTTTACCATGGAGCATTGGTTTTATTTTTCAGGATGTCTCCACACAAACAGCCAGCTAGGGTTCTGAGTGTAGTACACATAGATAGCCCACCGTGGGATGAGGCCTCGGTGTAGGGCCCTTTTCCAACTAAGGCACCAGCAGTGCCACTCTCAATTGGTCCACCGATACCAACAACCCCATCAACAGATGATTCAAAATACTTGAGTACGTTTCACCAGTTCCGGCACAAGTGGCCGCCCATGTTCAGGTGTGAGACGGACCAGCATGCAGCTGAGGATTGGCTAGAAGCTGTGGTGAGAGTCTTGAGACTGGTAAGGAAACCAGCCGACATTATGGTGCTCCATGTCGCGAGTCTTATTCAGGAATCAACATGAAGATGGTGGATCCTGATGCTATAGGTGCATGATGAGGTAACACTACTCTTGTCAGACATCAAGATCCTGTTTCTGGCGGAGTTTGTCCGAGCCACCATTTGTGCAGTGCGGATACAATAGCTATTTCATCTGCAGTAGGGAAGCATGACAGAGGCATAGTACTCAGCGAGGTTCACCGACCTCTCGCGCTACTCCAACTATATAGTGTGGGACCCATTCTTTAGGGCCTGGACCATCAAGCTGGGGCACAACCGAGATATCATGGAATTGATGATCTCCCTCAGCATCTCGACGCATGTGGGGGTCTTGGAGTGAGCCCTATTGGGGGAGAGTTTCTTTGCTGAGCAGTCACTAGTAGCGAGACACACCACTGGGCGTCGCGTAGCAGAGTTTTCTGTAGCTGGTAGCATACAGATGTCACAGATATTCAAGCGGACCAGCCCATCCGGTGGCCGATCACATGACTCAGGTTTGGTTGTGCGAGGCACATGAGAGATAGTCAATCATACGAATAACATGCAATGTCACACATGAGGCGGGCAAGGTCAAATGACTCGTAAATATTTGACCCGTTGTTCTGATGATCAACAGACAGTTGAGGGACCTCCCAGGGAGAGGCAGAGGTTCGATCAAGACAGTATACATGGAACAGGCAGACATGGCAGAGGAGTTGGTCGAGCAACTATTGGTGGGCGTCGTTTCGAGTTGTTACCTCCACAATTACCAATAGGTCCTCCCCGTCCGTAGGGAGTTGGATGACAGGGGAGATCTCAGCTCCAGGAATCTAAGACATACGATCATGTTGCTCCATAGACTATTCAGGGTATGGTCTGTGTCTACTTCACCTTAGCTACAGTTCTTATAGACACATGTTTCATTCACTCTTTCATTACCTCCAACCTCGTTCAAAGAATTGAGATTATAACGAAGCCCTTGGATCAATAATTATGGATAGAGAGTCCTATAGGAGCAGATTTGACAATTACGCACTGGTACTGGTAGTGGGAGCTAACTCTAAGAGGCGAGAGATTTAGACGGGATCTCCTAGTAGCGGCGTTGAGGCCTAACGGCGTCATCTTGGGTATGGACTGGTTATCTACATTCCATGATCAGATATACTATATTAGGCGCAAAGTGTGGTGTTTACAAATAGATGAGACCAGGTTCACCATCATCGACAAGAAGGGAGCCTTTGGAGTGCCAGATGGACTTTCCCGGAAGAGAGTACAACTGATCACTCATCTGTTGTGTTGCCTTACCACCGAAGTAGTTGATGTGGAGAGACCAACTTATCCTATAGCGGTGGATCAGTACACTGATGTTTTTCATGATGATGTCCTAGGTCTACCTCCACACATAGAGGCAGAATTCTACATCGAATTGAAACTTGGGAAATAACCAATATCTATAGTAGCATATTAGATGGCTCTCACAGAGCATCCCAACCTGCGTGTAAGCTAGAGGACTTACAGGGGAAGGGATTCATCTAGCCCAGTGTTTCTCCTTGGCAATCCCCGATTATTTTCACCATGAAGGCGGATGGGATCATGAGGCTTTGTGTCATCTAACATCGCCTGAACTAGGTGACTGTGAAGAACAAGTACCCACTCTTGAGGATTGATGTCCTATTTGATCAGCTGAAGGGAGCACGGCGGTTCTCGAAGGTATACCTCAGATCAGGCTATCACCAGCTCAGATTTCGAGAAAAGGATGTGCAGAAGATGGCCTTCAGATGTCGGTATGGACACTACGAGTTATTGGTTATGCCATTCGGTGTTAGAAACACTCCAGCATGGTTCAATGGACTCATGAACAGTATTTTCTAGCCATACATCTATATCTTTGACGTTTTCTTCATCAAAGACATTTTGATCTACTCAAATATTGAGGAGGAGCATGCCTACCATTTGTAGATAGTACTGGACACACTCTGAAAGCACCAGCTTTATGGTAAGCTCTCGAAGTACTAGTTCTGAATCAGAGTGGTTAGATTTCTGGTACATGTCATCTCAGAGTCTTTAGTAGCAGCAGATCTAGCGAAGATTGATGGGGTACTTTACTGGGAGCCACCCATGAGTGTGACGGAGGAATGGAGTTACTTGGTTTTGGTTGGTTATTACGGGAGGTTTGTACCAGACTTCTCTAGAGTTGCAGCACCACTATCAGCCTGGACGAAGAATGGAAAACCCTTCATGTGGTCAGAGAGATGCCATAAGAGCATTCAAGAGATGAGGCTGAGGATGTAACACCCCAGGTAAATAAAGAATATGACATTTTTTACATTTATCCTTATTTTTGAATAAAATATTAATATAACTTTAAAGGGGACTCTATGCTCGATGGCGTACCCAATACGCAACAATGAGCTTCTTGGGAATCTTACGTTGCACTCTAATAATAAAATAATATTATTTTAAATTGTAGTTAATGCCTAGCCATTGTAATGGCGGTAATTAATAGAACTAACTACAAAATGATTATATATGTTTGTCAAATATTTTTACTTTTTACAATAAATGGTAGAGGATTAAAAATGGGAATGAATCCAATTTTAAGTGTAAACATTCTAATATTCTTTAAAAGGTCGATTAACCGCCTTTTGATGACGAACCTCCTTTAAATACACATTTTGACAATTTTATGTGTTATATTTGACAAAATAAAATTCTTCTTTATAATTGGGACATCAAAATTTACTTTGTGTAAATTTTTGGTATTTTTCCGATAATGTTCATTTTTTAATGAATAGAGAGAAATGCTGTATTTTAATTCAAAACCTCTTTTTAATCTAATTTTTTTATATGATTAGATTATCATTTGAATTAATTTCAAAGTGAAATTAGAATATATTTTACCATTTAATCTAATAGTGGTCATTGGAATTAATTTCATCTTTAAATTGGACTTAAACTAGTGTCAATATTTTGATACTTATTGTTTCATAAAAACACGCTATTTGCTCGGACAATGGAAATTAATTATTAAATTAATTAGTGTAACATATATTTTTTGAATTTTGTAAAATAGACATAATTTTTGAATTCGGAATATCAATTATAGCCTTGGGTTATTTTTTGGTAATTTTCAGAAAAACTTCAATTTTTGATGAATAGTGAAACCACTAAGTGGTAGTTAAAGAAACTGATTTTTCGTTTAAATGAAACATTACCACTTCTGTGATTTGAAATTCAAAAAACCAAAATACATGGTTGTCATTAAGAAGTAAAATGTTGTTCAATGGGATTAAAATAATTTTTTTGTGAATAGTAACTTTTAAGTTTATTAATCACGATTAGAGATAATTAGTGTAATTTAAGGTAAAAATAATGTATTAATAATATGAAATGACATATACACATGTCCTACCCTCATTGTATGTGTCATTTCCGACCAAGACAATCCATGGGTCAGCTTGGGGACCTCATGGAGCCACTTTGGTAGGAAAATGACATTAATACCTTTTTACTTAAATTTAAAGATAAAATGTCACAAACATGTGTTGTTTTACTAAAACAACTTTTACATGGGGTTATACAAGTCATATTTTTGAATATAAATATTAATTATAAAGCTAAATATATTTCCTAAATCATGATTTTTTTTATAATTTGTATACACTAAATAAAATAAATTATATATGAAACCATGATGATGCAGCAATTACCTCATTATTTAAAATTTAAATAAAATGAAAAGATAATGAAAAATCAAAGACCAACACTTGTCACAAACCTATTAGATGGGTAGATTTAGAATAATTATAATCTTATCCTAGAAAAATATCCTTAAGGGACCTTTAAAATCCGAAAATCATTATATAATAAAGTAATATTTTATAACATTCCAAGAGTTCCCCTCCTCTCCTCTTATAAAAGGCCCCCACCTCTACCACCTTACCCACACCTCTCAAGCCTTTGGCTCAGCCAACCGCTGACCATTTCATCTCTCCACATCCCTCTCTTCATGATTGAAGCCTCACCTTTGGGCATAATCCTTTCTATGGAAGCCTTTGAGCTCAAATAAAAAAGAGTTACCCAATTTAAAGGTAATGTCTTCCCTTGTGTTCTTTTGTTTTATTTTGCTTCTCCAAACCACTAAACACTTTTTATTCCTTTATTTTGTAACAACAAAAGTATCTTAAATATTCTAGGATTATGTTATGTGAATTATTCTATCTATACTTACACACACCTTCGTCTAATGGTTAAATAACATTCTGTTTCTGTGGATGGCGAATTTCTACCTCACAAAACGATGATTGTTCAATCTCCTCTTAACACCTTTCATGGTGACCATTATGATTTAAATATATTTTATATATGATTTATATGGTATTTATGTTTTCTATATGATTCAGAATTTTATATATAAATCATTCCTTTACGCTTTTCATGTTGGGCAAATGCGATAATTTCATACGAGGAAGTGTGGACTACCACCCCCTCAAGTGATGTGACTCATTCATTCAGTACATGGAATTTATAAAGAATGAATTTAATGAACATATGTGACCTATAAAACATATATATTATACTGGAATTATAATATATATAACTCTCAATTATTTCTAATTCCATTAATATGACAAAGAAATGAAAGTAGCGTTCATGCGTAGGTAGGGTCTACCGTCTCCATGAACGGCCCATTTCATTTCTTACCTCTAAATGATTATGTAATATTAAAATACATGTATATTCAGGATATATATGATATATATGATATCCAAATCATTAATATCACTCTGGATATAATGAACCTTTGACCACACGAACAACATGTAATTGTAAGAAGTCCACTTTCAACTTAAGAACCAAATATCGACAAAACAAACATTATTAACATAAATGATTACATAAAGTTTATAACATGGAAATAAGTTATATAAAAGGAATAATGAATTTGATAAAGGTTCTTAAGAAAGTATAAATTAACTCAAGTTTATTATTCAGGATTTTAAAGAACGATCGAGTCAAGTAGTACCCGAGGTAAGGGATCCTACCCCTCTCATTCTTTTTAAGTACACTCTTTTATGTCATTTCTTTTAAGCACATTGTTCTTATGGTTGGGATGTTATTTTGTATTGCTATTACTGTAAATATTATGTTAATATGATGAGATACCCTATTTGATCTCATCAATCCATTTTTTATGTTTTAAGTGGCGTCGTTAGGCGGCCGAGTTTTCATAGGGGATTTTTCATCTCACTTTTATTCCCGTCACATTTATGTTGCATTTGCCACTATTTCCTTTGAGTGGTGTATTTACTGCCCATTATTATACACATTTTGTAGTATAATATCATTTATTGTTATTTACATCTTCATTGTATGACCCTTCTTCCATGGGGTGTACGTTTCGAATGTTACCCAACTCGGTTAGGGGACCTTTCACCCTCCTCTTTTTAAAAAACTTATTGTTGTTATGTATTTTAATTTACATCTTATTATGATTGGATATGTTCTTATATATCCTTATTGTTGTAAAATTTATTTCCAAGTGATGAGATACCCTTTATGTCTCATCAACTCATTTTCTGAATTTTAAAGTGAGGCCCTTAGGCTGTCGAATTTTTACAAGGTAACGTCTTAACCCAATTTCGACTTCTTTGGGTTCAACTTGTAATTCTTGAACATGTCATTCTATGAATATGTGTGGATGAACACTGATTGTTTCACACTTAATATCCACTTATATTGGTTTTATTTTTATTTCTCACACATAATTATGTGATATATTAATCCTTAATTTAAGGATACCATCTTTATAATGGATTTCATCTCAATTTACATTTCCATTGAGACTTAATTGTTGTTATGCACAAATTCACTCTTATATGGTGTATACACTTTCCTTTGTCATATTATATCATGAATCCCTTTATTCTCATGAAATTATATTTTTCGGGTTAAATTTTATTTTGAAATTATTTATATTCAAGAGTCTCTCATTTTGTTAAATACTCTTTAACAAAAATATCATTTTAAATGTTTTAAAGATTCATTATTCTAAATCATTATCATAAATGTCCACATTTTCAAAATGGTTTTCAGTATTTATTAATATGGACATTAATTTTTTAAAATTATAATTCCATTAAAAGCTTCAAAGTGGTATGGGACACTTTTATTCAAAAATCACTTTTAAATTGTTTCTGAAAATGGATTGATTAATTCAATATCATGGAATTAATTATTGTTATTGAAAATGAAATGTTTTAATTTAAATGATTATTTTTTCAATATTTTATGTGTAATGATGGTACTTGGAAATTTTACGGGTGGTAACGTGATAAACCATATGATGGGTGGTGCCGTGAATACCAGGACGGGTGGTTACGTTATAACCTCCAATGCATTGTGTATGGGATTTGGCCTTATGGCTATTCCATTAAGTATGTGTGGAAGTCAACCATATGGTTATTCCATTTATGTATGTTTATGTCCCAAGTTACCTTTATATGTTATGTATTCTTTATATGGGTTTTATGGTAATCTTTTTGTTACAAAAGGGTAATTAATTGTCTTTTATTCAGTGAAGGGTTTGTACTACTTCATAAAGGTGAAAAGTATTAATTTGGTAAAGTATTCATGGTTTACTTGTTGTTTTGAAAAACTGATATTTTTCCTTCTTTGTGTATCCTTTACTGGGCTTTTTATGCTCATCCCAAGTTTTTGAAATGTTTTCAACAGGACTTAAAGATCAATAGGTTCAAGTATGGGATCAAGGAAAGGCATTCTATCTAAAACATGGAACTAGACATGTTTCTTTTTATGTGTTTTTATATTTTATGGAATCTTATTAGAAGTGTCTACTATGTAATCTTTTGAGATGTAATAGTTATGTACTAATTCTCTAAAACTCTAAACCTGAAAAGATCCTCTGTGTGAATTATTCGTTTAATTCTTTGTTAAGTAATGTTTAAGGTCGGGGCCTTATAGCTGGTATTAGAGGTTGGTTTAGATAGCTTTACTGGTTAGGGTATTCTCTAAGCATAAGTGACATTACCATGATGGTTAGGATTTCAGAAAGAGTCCCAGTTTTAGATAAAGTGAATGATTAAGTATATCTTAGTGTTTATCTTCCTCATTAGTACATGATGGTTTTGTTGATATACTCACACTGACATTTTTGGTTTTAGTAAATGGCTGGATCTAGTAGGAACTAAATAACAGTGGATGTGAAGGAAACTATGACAGTTTTCTAAGCGAGAAACTAGATGATATGGGAGCTGCAATGAGAACTCTTGTGTTTATCCTCAACAAACTATCTGGAGTCATGATTTCCCACACAAACCTTGGTGATTTTTATAAGGCATCATATATGCGAGAAACAAATCCCTATGGAACTATAGGTAATAATCATAAAGGTATGTGTGTTCAAAAACCTATGTGTCAAAGATGTGGAAAGAAACACTTAAGAAAATGTTTCAATGGGACAAAAATATTCTATAGATGTGGAAATGAATGTCATAAAGCAAGAACCTTCAATGGAAAAAGGAAGCATCCAGTTGACTCGTGGAAAGGGAAAGAAGTTATCTCTGATGGATCAATTGAATTATTTAAATGTGGTGTGCATGTTAATTATCCAAACACATGTGCTATGAATAATTTTCAGGAATGGGATCACCAAGATTGTACAAATATTCGTTTACCAATAGCTAATTCCATTTCTATTGAGGATGAAGAAACTGACAATGACCAATCAAAGGTATGGATTATTTCTTAACTTTTGTTTTGCTATTTTGGAATCTTGGGATATGATTCATGATTTTGTTTGTAGGAAAGAAGTATTTCAGAATAAGTTTTAAAGGAATGTTTAATGGATCAGGAAGAATGTTTAATGAGTAAGAAGTCACCATATAAGGGCTTCAAGAGTTATGGTGAAATTCCTAAGAGTATTAATTCTCTTTTGATGATAGTGTTACATTAGGAGACTTTGTTATAGTATGTGTACCCTGGATGTTTGATATATGAAAAATTTATTCAAGGAATAGTTATCTGTTCTTTTGTGGTCATGGTTATAAAGAACTATTTGGGTTTATATGATCCTTACTTTTGAGGTAATTTTGGGTTACTATATGTTATGATGGAAAGTGAAAGGCATGGGAAAAAAATTGGGGTTAAATTGTGTTATGATTATTTTTGAAGATTTTATCTCATTTTGGGGAATGTTTTAAGAATTATATATTTTTGGAAAAAGGACAACACGCAGACCGTGTGACAACCCGTCGTGTTGAACAAAGCTTTAGGAATCGAACCCACAACCAAAGTGCGGCTGATATTTATCGCCTACCACTGGACTACGTAAAGTCCTTGGTTAGTTTGACTAATTCTTTTTAGTTAGATGATTTTAGGAATCAATATTATGTTTATTTTGGTTTATCTATGTAAATCATTAACCTATCCTCGATGATATGTGATTAGGTTAATTACTTTTCAATAAGAGAATTTAAGAGCAACTGATGTTATTTGGAGATAAGTGTTAATTTGAACCTTGGAAGACTATGTGACTAAATACTTTAAATATTTGGGTTTCAATATTATTTTGGTTTTCATTGAATAATATTATGGAAAAATTGTTTATCTAATGGTCTTCATTGAACTTTGGGATTTTTTTGGGACAAATTTTGGATATTAAGAATATATTTTCTTTTTATAAAGGATTATAATTTTTTGGATTATCAGATCTCATACTAAAAATTTTGGTTTTGGATTTTGTCTAAATACATAGGAAATATATAGTTCTCTTTTGTAGATTAGGTGATTCTCATGAAGTTGATTATAATACTCTTAATGCGAACAAGTCTTCCTAAAAACTCGTCTTTTGGAGAAAATATGAGTTTGATTAAGGAATCTAGTAAAAGTTAAAAGTCTACGTGACAAGTATGTATGTTTCATTATGATTTAGTTAAGCTCAAAAATAAATTCCTCAATGAAGATTAACTTAAAACAAAAATGTTGTCTATTACATTTTCCTTCCGGGGAATCGAATACCGTTTAACCCACCACAAGTTTGTGATTTTCATGTGGTTAACTTTCTCCTAAACTTGTTTACTATGACTATCCATCAGGATATAACCCTTTGTTTTCTCCTCCATATACATATTTTCATACTTGGAATCCTAGTATGGGATAACTCAGGTGACCTTTGTACTTATCATTCTTTATTTTAAAGTGTTATTTTTACCGAATATTGTTCCGATGTGGGATTTCCAATAAAGTTTCCAAGACCAATTTTAAAATGGCGAGGATGCAATTCCCAAAAGGGGGGAAGGATGTACCACCCCATGTAAATAATGAATATTAAATGTTCACATTTATCCATATTTGTGAATAAAATATTAATATAACATTAAAGGGGACGCTATGCTCGATGGCGTACCCAATACACAACAATGAGTTTCTTGGGAATCTTTCGTTGCACTCTAATAATAAAATAATATTATTTTAAATTGTAGTTAATTCCTAGATGTTGTAATGGATTGAATGAACAGAACTAACTACAAAATTATTATATATGTTTTTCAAATATTTTTTTACTTTTTACAATAAATGTTAGTAGATTAAAAATGCGAATGAATCCAATTTTAAGTGTAAACATTCTAATATTCTTTAAAAAGTCGATTAACCACCTTTTGATGACGAACCTCCTTTAAATCCAAATTTTGAAAATATTATGTGTTATATTTTAGAAAATAAAATTCTTTTTTAGAATTGGGACATCAAAATTTACTTTGTGTAAATTTTTGGTATTTTTCCGATAATGTTAATTTTTTAATGAATAGAGAAAAATGTTGTATTTTAATTCAAAACATATTTTTAATCTAATTTATTTATATTATTATATTATCTTTTGAATTGGTTTCAAAGTGAAATAAGAATATATTTCTACCATTTAATCCAATAGTGGTCGTTGGAATTAATTTCATCTTGAAATTGGACTTCAACTAGTTTCAATCTTTTGATACTTATTGTTTCATAAAAACACGATATTTTCTCTGACAGAAGGAATTGATTAATAAATTAATTAATGTAACTTATTTGTTTTTAATTTTTTAAAATAGACATCATTTTTCAATTCAGAATTTCAAATATAGCCTAGGGTGAATTTTTGGTAATTTTCTGAAAAACATCAATTTTTGATGAATAGTGAAACCACTAAGTCATAGTTAAAGAAACCGATTTTTGGTTTAAATGAAACTTTACCACTTCTATGATTTGAATTTCATAAATCCAACATACATGGTTGTCATTAATAAGTAAAATGTGGTTCAATGGGATTAAAATAATTTTTTGTGAATAGTAACTTTTAAGTTTATTAATCACGATTAGAGTTAATTAGTGTAATTTAAGGAAAAAATAATGTTTTAATAATATGAAATGACCTAGACACATGTCCTGCCCTCATTGGATTTGTCATGGCCGACCAAGAAAATCCATGGGTCAACTTGGGGACCCCATGGAGCCACATTGGTAGGAAAATGACATTAATACCTTTTTATTTAAATTTAAAGTTAAAATGTCACAAACATGTGTCATTTTACTAAAATAATTTTTACATGGGGTTATACAAGTCATATTTTTGACTATAAATATTCATTAGAAAGATAAAACTATTTCCTACATCATGATATTTTTTTATAATTTTTAGACAGTAGATAAATTAAATTATTTATGACACCGTGATGATGCGGCGATTACCTCATTATTTAACGATTTAAATAAAATGAAAATATAATGAAAACTCTAAGACCTATACTTGTCACAAACCTATTGGATGGGTGGGTTTCGAATAATTATAACCTTATCATCGAAATATATCTATTTGGGAGCTTTAAAATCCGAAAATCATTATATAATAAAGAAATATTTTATAACTTTCCAAAAGTTCCCCTCCTCTCCTCTTATAAAATGCCCCCACCTCTACCACCATACCCACACCTCTCAAGCCTTTTAATCAGACAACCCCTGCCCATTTCATCTGTCCACATCACTTGATTCATCATTTAATCGTCACCTTTGGGCAGAATCCTTTCAAAGGGATCCTTTGAGCTCAGACAAAAAAGAGTTACCTGATTTAAAGGTAATGTCTTCCCTTGTGTTCTTTTGTTTTATTTTGCTTCTCCAAACCCCTAAAATCTTTTATTCCTTTATTTTGTAACAAAACAAGTATCATAAATATACTAGGATGTTTTTATGTAATGTATTTGAGCTATAATTACACACACCTTCGTCTAATGGTTAAATAACATACTGTTTCTATGGATGGTGAATTTCTGCCTCACGAAACGATGATTGTTCAATCTCCTCTTAAAACCTTTCATGGTGGCCATTATGATGTCACTATATTTTATATATTATTTATATGGTATTTATGTTTTCTATATGCTTCTGAATTTTATATTTAAATCATTCCTTTATGCCTTTAATGTTGTGCAAATGTGATAATTTCATACGAGAAAGTGTGGACTACTGCCCCCTCAAGTGATGTGACTCGTTCATGCAATACATGGAATGTATAAAGAATGTAATTAATGAACATTTTTGACCTATATAACATATATATTATACAGGAATTTTAATATATACATCTCTCAATTATTTTTAATTCCATTAATATGACAAAGAAATGAAATTAGCGTTCATGCGTACGTAAGGCCTATCGTCTCCATGAACGGTGCATTTCATTTCTTACTTCTTAATGATTATGAAATATTATGAATACATTTATATGCTGGATATATATGATATATATGATATCCAAATCATGAATATCATTCTGGATATAATAAACCTTTGACCACCCAAACAACATGTAATTTTAAGAAGTCCACTTTCGACTTAAGAACCAAATTTCGACAAAACAATCATTATTAACTTAAATGATTAAATGATGTTTATAACAAGGAAATAAGTGATATAAAAGGAATAATAAACTTCAAAAATGTTCTTAATAAAGTATAAATTAACTCATGTTTATTATTCAGGACGTTAGAGAACGATCGAGTCAAGTCGAACCCGAGGTAAGGGATCCTACCTCTCTCTTTCTTTTTAATTACACTCTTTTATGTCATTTATTTTAAGCTCATATTTATTATGATTGGGATGTTATTTTATATTAATATTACTGTAAATATTATGTTAATATTATGAGATACCATATTTTATCTCATCAATCCATTTTTGATGTTCTAAGTGGCGCCGTTAGGCGGACGAGATTTTGTAGTGGATGTTTCATCTCACTTTTATTCCCGTGACATTTATGCTACGTTTGCCACTATTTCCATTGATTAGTGTATGTAATGCCCATAATTATAAAATTTGTGTATTATAATTTCATTTTTGGGTATTTACATCTTTATTGTATGACTCTTCTTCCATGGGGCGTACGTTTCGAAAGTTACCCAACTCTGTAAGGGGACCATTCACCCTCCTCTTTTTAAAAGAATTATTTTTGTTATGTCTTTTAATTTACATCATATTATGTTCGGATATGTTCTATTATATCCTTATTGATGTAAAATTTATTACTAAGTGATGAGATACCGTTTTTTTCTCATCAACTCATTTTCTGAATTTTAAAGTGACGTCGTTAGGCTGTCGAATGTTTACAAGGGAACGTCTTAACCCAATTTCTATTTATTTAGGTTCAACTTGTAAATCTTGAACATGTCATCCTATGAATATGTGTGAATGACCTATGATTGTTTCACACTTAATATCCACTTATATTGGGTGTATTTAAATTTCTCACTCATAATTAAGTGATATATTTATCCTTAATTTAAGGATACCATCTTTATAATGGATTTCATCTCAATTTACATTTCCATTGAGACTTCACTGTTGTTATGAAACAATTCACTGTTATATTGGGTATATACTGTCCTTTGACATATTATATCATGAATCCCATTATTCTCATGATAATATAAATTTTGGATTAAATGTTAATCTGAAATTATTTGTATTCAAGAGTATCTCATTTTGTTAAAAACTCTTTAACAAAAATATCGTTTTAAATGTTTTAAAGATTCATTATTCTAAATTATTATCTTTATTGTCCATATTTTCAAAATGGTTTTCAGTATTTGTTTATATGGACATTAATGTTTTAAAATTATAATTCCATTAAAAGCTTCAAAGTGGTGTGGGACACTTTGATTAAAAAATCACTTTTAAATGGTTTTTGAAAATGGATTGATTAATTCAATATCTTGGAATTAGTTGTTGTGATTGAAAATGAAATGTTGTTATTGAAATGTTTATATTTTCAATATTTTATGTGTAATAATGGTACTTGGACATTTTACGGGTGGTTACGTGATAAACATTATGGCTGTTGGTGCCGTGAATACCAGGACTGGTGGTTATGTTATAACCTCCAATGCATTGGGTATGGAAGTCAGCCTTATGGCTATTCCATTAAGTATGTGTGGATGTCGACCGTATGGTTATTCCATTTAAGTATGTTTATGTCGCAGGTTACCTTTATATGTTATGTGTTCTTTATATGGATTTTATGGTAATCTTTTTATTACAAAAGGGTAAGTAATGGTATTTTATTTAGTAAAGGGTTTTTCGTACTTCATAAAGGTGAAAAGTATTACTTTTGTATAGTATTCATGGATTAATTGTTGTTTTAAAAAACTAATATTTTTCCTTCATTGTGTATCCTTTACTGGGATTTTAATGCTCATCCCATGTTTTTGATATGTTTTCCACATGACTTAACGATCAATAGGGTCAAGGATGGGATCAAGGAAAGATATTCTATCTAAAACATGGAACTAGACATGTTTCTTTTTAAGTGTTTTTTTATTTTATGGAAACATAGTAGAAGTGTCTACTATGTAATATTTTGATATGTAATAGTTATGAATTATTTCTATAAAATAGTAATCCTGAAAAGATCCTCTATGTTAATTATTCGTTTAATTCATGATTAAGTAATGTTTAAGGTCCGGGCCTTATAGAGGATGACTAGTGCCCCCATCATGAGGCATCTAGAGGAAGGTGCTGGGTACGTAGACTACTGTGACGCATCAGGGATAGGACTTGGATGTGTCTTGATTCGGGAGAATGCAGTGATCGGTTATGGTTCCTGACAGCTGAGATAGTATGAGAAGAACTATTATACTCGTGACCTAGAGTAAATAGTAGTGGTCTTCGCCTTAATGATGTGGCGGAACTATCTGATGATAAATCATTTTACCACGTACTCTGATCGCAATAGTCTCATGTATATCTTTTATCAGAAAGACCAGAACATGAGACAGTGGCGTTTGTTTGAGTTCCTATAGGACTATTATTTCAAGATATTCTATATTCCATATAGAGAAAATGTTGTTGCAGGTGGACTCAGTAGACGAACTATAATATATCTTCTAGGCGAGGTGACAAAGCTGCTGGCTACTTTACATATATCATTTGTAGATAAATATGGAGCAGCCTTCCTTCAGTCTCATTCAGTCACTTCCCCACCTCTTCAGCAAGACCGAGAGGCACAACATGGGGACGCTGACAGCGAGGCATGCCATTCATCATATATGAATAGGGCATGCACTTGATTGTTTTCTGAATGTGGGGAGCACGTCATCCTCTTAATAGGACGTACTACGGAACCAGTGTCACAACAGTGGGATGTGTTGAGGCTGTTACACACATCCCCTCTAGCGGTACATCCAGGAGAGGTGAGTATGTATCCGGATCTCCGGTGACAACACTGGTGGCTAAGAAAGAAAAAGGAGGTTGCAGAGTTTGTCTCTCGGTGCCTCACATGTCAGAATGTGATGGCAGAGCACCATGTACCAGTAGTCTTGGTTAACTCTTTAGAGGTCCTATAGTGGAAGTGGGATGGGATATCCAGGGACTTCGTGACAGAAATTCAATGTAAATCCAGAGGTCATGACTCGATTTGGGTGATCGTTGACCGACTCACCAAGTCGTCCCACTTCCTACCAATCAGAGAGAAGGGTTCAATAGAGTGAATATGGTGCCTCTACATGCAGAAGATTGTGCAGATACATGGAGTAATTTCTTCTATTGTCTCCGATCATGACACACAATTTATTTCCTAGCTATGGAAATAGTTGTGTGAGCCTTTTAGGATGAAACTTCATCTGTGCACATCCTTCCATACTCAGACGGATGGTCAGACTGAGCGGACCATTCAGAACCCTAAGGACATGTTGCGTTCTTGTTTCCTCAACATCAGCCACATCTAGGAGGATCAATTAACTTTGTTGAAGTTTTCATACAGCAATAGTTGTCACTCCACCATTGGGATGGTACCTTTTGAGGCACTACACGGGTGACCTTGCATATCATCCTTGTGCTGGAATGACCCTGGGGAGTAAGCACTAGTGGGAACAGAGATGGTACAAGCAACCACGGAGAAGATGCAGATCATCCAGGAGCAGATGAAGACTGAACAGAGCCGACTGAAGTCATATACTGACAAGAGACTAAGGCCATGGAATTCTATGATAGTTAACACGTCTTTCTACGAGTCTCATCTCGACGAGGTATACATATATTTGTCCAAGGAGGAATGTTATATTTGAGATTCATCATACCGTTCCAAGTCCTCAATAGAGTTGGTGAGGTGGCTTACCACTTAGCTCTTCCACCTTAGTTGCACTGGGTGCACGAAGTCTCCGATGTATCCCAGTTGAGGAGATACGAGCATGAACCTTCTCACATTATCGACCATGGAGAGATGGAAATCGAAGATGGGGCTACATTCATGGGGGTTCTAGTAGAGATTGAGTATCGACAGGAGTGAGTCCTTCGTGGTCAGTTGATACCTCTGGTGCGTGTTCTCTAAAAGCACTAGAACCTCAATGAGAGCACATGGGAGTGGGAGGCTCAGATGTGTTCTCAGTACCCCCACTTTTTCACATAGTTCGAGTTGTAGCTAATGAAGACATAAATCCCTCAAGAGGGGAGAATGTAAAGACCCAGAATTTCCATGGAAATATTTTTCGTAAATACATGGGAATTTTACGTGTCCACAAATTTTGACGGTGCAGGATTCCGATGCTTGGTGTGCCAGGAATAAATTTCTAATGTTTTTTTCGGGTATGTTCAGTAAACGTACGAGTACATTTTTATATCTTTTTAACCGGAGTATGAAATTGAAATATGAGGGCACCGTTGAACTCACATCAACGATATTTTATTATGAAGACGATATCCTCGACAGTAGTTGGTTGAGAATAATAGTTAGTTTTTTGGTTTTTATAGAAATAATTAAATAAAAATTAAGTATTGTAGAATTATTTTTATTTTTGGTTAAATCCTCATTTTGGATGTTGGAGGTGGGGACTACAACACCTTAACCTCTCTTGAGAGTTTATGGTGGTGGGGCCCAACAAAACCTAACCTTTTCTTCATGTTAATTGATTTGGGGACCACCCGAGTTTTAAAACCCCTTTAAGCTCCCCATTAATGGGGAGAAACCCTAAATTTTTCCATTAGTGTAGAGGAGCCTCTTAAACTCCCCTAACATATAATTTGATGAATCCTTCTCAATTTATTAATCCTTCCATTTTGAATTTTATGAAAATAATTAATCAATATATTAACTTAATCTATTATTTTGGTTGGTATTGGTCATTTGGTGGACCTGCAGAGAAGAGAGAGAGAGAAAAGGAAGAAAATATCTCTCCAACGAAGAACGAAGAATGAAGAATGCATTTTTACAACAAATAATGATCTCCTTCGACCTTCATTATTGGAAACGTACCAACGTGGGATGTCATCAACCGATCTTCCCTCCTCATCGTCGTCAACGAACTGACACACGAGCTCAGGATTGGAAGTGTGCGGTGGACACGACGAACTACAACAACACCATCTTCTTCCCTACGACCCAGTCAACAAACAACGATCAAAGGTAGGCGTTCGAGCTTTGTTAATTGTTTCACGTTCTTCATATCCATTCAAGGATTAAGAATTGAAGCAGCATGTTATCACTCTAACATGGAGGGTGTGGCCCGAACGAACACTTCCTCACCCCCTCAACCTTAATTTGTTGATTAGGACGCTAATCGTGGCATGTGTCCATGCTGAGTGATTCTCATCAATGACTATAGAGGATTGAAGTCGACATCCCAAGTAGTTTGTGGAAACTATAGGAGCATGAGTCGGGCCACCAGAAATTATCTGGTGACCCGCAAAAGTTTCACCAGAGGTCGGAACTGGCGAGGGTCACGGGCGATGAAGGGAAGGGTGGCTAGAACTCTAGCCAACCGCATGGATGTCGGCAACATAACCACGCCACTGGATGTATAGGACATGGTCGATGGGCCATTGCGGTATAGTGGAGGCCGGTGCAAGGCTGGTTGTGAGAAGAATATGAAGCCCGAGCCGCCAGGTTGTCGAGGAAGGTGCGGTGTAGCGCATGTCGTGCGGTGTACCAATGGGCCGCGACATTGGCCGTAGTGGCATGAGACGGGCGGCTGGCTCTGTCGGTCACCAGAGGAAGCACAGGACAATCGCACTGTGTGGGAGGTGGATGGTCGCTCAGCCACCTGAGAGGACCAGAACCCATTACTTGGGTCTCGCGTGACACATATCAGTGCCACGTGGCATCATTTTTGAACCTCCTGAACAACTAAGATGTTTAGAATTCTAGGGGGCGCGACATGCCCCTAGATTCGGCTAGGGCGGACCCTATGGGTCGCAAGCCACGGGCCTCACCTGGGATAAGCCCAGTGTGGGTTGGGCCGCCCCCGCAGGTCAGGCCAGCCTTGCCGGTCGGGCTGCACCCGCAGACCATGTCAGAACTTAGTACGGACCCGGGTTGGGTGAGGTCGGTCTGGGTCAGTCCGACCGGGCCAGACAAGACCCAGATCCACATAACCTATTTCCACTCTTTTTCCTATAACATGAGAAAGGAGCATCCGATTGAAAAATCATCTCCAGAGATGGAAACCTTGAAAGAGTAAAATAATTTTGGTAAACCCCACTCGAGGTTTGGACACAGTTGTGATATGGCCATGTTGGATCGAACTTAAATCAAACCGGGCCTTCAGAACAGAAATTCCAATAACTATTAGACCGGAAATTTCATTGATGTGCCATCTATCACATTGGGTTTATTTTGGCATGACATATCCTTTAGATGCATCAAATTGGGCATTTGTTGCAGTTGATGTATAGACACTTGGATTGAGAAGCAGACCCTCTCGGAACCGAGCATGGTTTGAGCAGAACCTTGTGGCTGGCTACTCTTGGACTACTGTTCCTGGATCCAATGTGGTTTCAACATCTCTGACTACTGTTCCTAGATCCTAATTGGGTTTGAGAGCTCTGAATACTGTTCCTGGATCCTACGTCGGTTTGACAACTCTAACTAATGTTCCAAGATCCTACGTGGGTTCGATAGCTCGAACTATTATTCCTAGATCCAACATGGGTTTGACATCTCTGACTACTATTCAGGGATCATACATGGGTTTGATAGCTCTGACTATTGTTCCTAGACCCTATGTGGGTTTGACTGAATTGATGATTTCAGAGGATACATCTAATCATCTCTAAATCTATATATAAGTTATATACCTATGTGAGCTGAATCAATAACATTTTGTTTTCCTCATGATTGATATGGATTACTTGATAACATAGGTATATGTATGGGCATATACCTAGGTGGGCTTATCTGTTGATTAAATACTTTTTGTTTTATCCTTGTTGTATTTTGTGAGACATTGAGGGTCTCGGGGTACCAATTTAGTATTGTTATACTCACCCATGCATGGGCAATGCCTGCACCTCCTTGTGTTGGATGCAGATGACGGACAGAGCTGACTGAGGTTTAGAGTACAAGGATTGGACGATACCTAGAGGTGGACCTTATGGCGTGTAGTTACATGGATGAGATGGATGATAGTGGAGTGCTGAAAAGGCGATCTATACCTACCCTTCAGGTAGAAACCTCATATACTAAATCAGTTGCTGTTTTTCCTATTTCTTTAGTTGTACGTGTACTTTCAGTTTCTCGTACATTCTAGTTGGGCATGTATTATGGCTTCTTTTTTACTTACTATACTCACTTGTCGGTTATTCAGTTTCCTCATGATCGTATATGTTGTGTGTGTGTGTGTACATGTTATAAAGGCAAAGCCTTCCCCAATTTAGGGAATTACGCATTTGGTGCTAGTCGCCATCCCATGGCATATGGAATGTGACCTTGGGGTAGTCAAGTCCCGGGCCCTAGGGGACGGGTTGTGACATGTTCATTTTTATATTTTTTTGAACTATTCACTTGAATTCATGAATGGATTTTAATTTAAAATGTGTTTGTACATATTAATTTGTTAATATATAATATTAGTGAAATTCTTGATATATAAATGATCTTATAATGAATTCGGTTATGTACTATTAGGATGAATCATTAAATAAAATTTAATGATGATAATTTTTTGTTAATTTTTGTTTTTTTTCAATCACAATTATGTGGTTTTATTTCTTCACTTAGTTACATGTAAAAAATAGATTTCTAGAACATAAAAGTGAAGAAATAATACAATTAAAAATATTTTTTCAACCAGTTATTTTTTTTATTATCATCCTAAATTCAATTTATGGAAAATGGAAGTGAATCACCTCTGATATATGTAAATTATCACATCATGGGGAAAGATTTATTTTTTGTTAACAAATAGAGGGAGGGAGCAGTATAATAAATAATATTTCAATAACAAGATATCATACATTTATATATTTAAAAATGTAGTTATCATGAAATATTTAGAAGATAAGTAGAGTATAATGGAAAAAATGAATTGAAATTTGAATGAAAATTTAAAGAAAATAGTTAGATGAATTACCTCTTGAATCTTCATCTTTGGGGGTCCTTCTTTTGAGATCCCCCATAAGGAATCTAGGATTGGTCTTTTGATGAGACCAAAATCTCTTGTACGTGGGGGTGGTTCTAGAGATGTTGTTTCGGTATATTTTAGACAATTATAAATTATTGAGAGGGGTAATGCAATGTGGGTGTGAGGGGTGGTATTTAGAGTGGATGAGAGAGGGGTTTACTTAATATTTCAATCATTAGTTTATTAATTTTTACCAAGAAATGAAATATTGATGACTAAAATTATATAAATTGTATATAATGCATGGGAGTTCGGTATTTTGGTTCTTACATCACTCATGATGTTATGTATAGTAGATTTAATGTGTAAAGTATTTATATGGTAAACTAATGTACTTTACTATTCACCCAAAATTCAAGTATTTCAAAAAAAATTCAAAAATTCACCTTATACATTTATTGACATGTATAATAGAAAAAGGTATTACATTTTTAAAAAACCATTTTAAAAATTTTATTAATTTAATTTTTAATTAAACACATATCTTACATGAAAAATACATATTTTTAAATTAAAACTTAATTTCAAATGCTTTAAAAAATTAATAAGATCATATAAAATTATATTAAAACTAGAATAAAGATAAAAAATTATTTGTGAACACATATTAAGAAATTAAATTTTAACATTAAATAATTAAATATTAGTAATAAATTATATATGATTACAAAAATAGTCATTTTTTAAATGGTCAGATTATCACTTTTAAGATACTAAAATTTTATTTAGTCATTCATGTGTAAGGTTAATATTTATTTGGGAGATTTATATTAAAAATTATACTAATATTATTCATAATGGAATGTGATTATTCAAAATGGTAAGATACTATTCAGTAATAAATAAACATGTTCTATTGCACTTCGAAATTCACACTGAACAAAACCGTGTGTGTCAGCTTTTCAAAATTCAAAAAACAATAGTGAAAAAATTAGGTTTAATGGTCACATAGTAATTAGTATAATGATATGTCACTGTGATTTCAAATGATATTATACTATAAGTCATAAATATATGAAGGTAAAACACTTTATAAAAAATTGGATCACTATAGTTGATGTGTCCTTTTAGAAGGGAATGTCAATCTACGCCTATGATGACATCAAATTCAACCAATGGGTGAATGAAAAGTGTTATAGGAATAACATTACTACAATCATTAATCTGAGCGGAATCATATAATGGAGATAAAATTATCATTCCATTAGGGGTTTTTAGTGATATTTCAATATCTAATTGTTTTAGAGGAATCTTAAAACCCTTGAAAAATTTATTAGATAAGAATGAGTTGGTAAATCTATAAAAAATGTCACTATATTTTCTTGAGTTGATGATATGTGTACCTTATATCTTTTTGTTATGGTACCTCCCATTATAAATATTGATTGTGTGAAATTTATCATTGTCTCTTCGCATAAGAGGTTGCTGACAACGATCATTATCAGTAGCCATTGGGTTTTTGTAGTGGTTAGCAGAATGACAATTCTCCATACAATTGTATCATTGAATCAAGAAAGTGTCATAATTTGTGTCTTTTTTATCATGAAAAACATTATATAACTTATCCCCATCACATCAATAATCAAATACCTAATGGAATTCCATTATAAACATAAAACATTGAATCAAACCCTTAAGGAAATTTAATCCATGATTCTTCCCACATATAAGGAATAATAGAAAGATCATTTTTTTTCTACATTGATTTTATATTTCCATTAAACTCTATCTTCCACTTGTTTTCAATACAATGAGATTTATATGTGACTCTGACCACCATTTCAATCATTATTTCACAATATAAAATCCTTTCATTGTTTCAAAATTTTATTTTAGACAACTCCATTCATAGACATAGATTTATGGAACTAAAAAACCTATCAATATATCAATAGTATGGTTGATAATTCATGAATCATACCACTTATATCTCATGAAATTGTCATCATATGTACTGATATATTCCTAATCATTTTTCATTCACTCATGGATCTTTTTCTCATTCTTGGCAAAAAGATGTCAACGAAAGTACATATTAGAAAATATGTTCTTGAACTCATCACAATCCTGGGATTCAATCTCATATAGCTGCCTCATATTCTTGATTAGATTACACCATTTATACACATCTTCTTCTAAATGATAAACAACTGTAATGAAAATCCCATGCTCTGAACACTAAAATTCAGATAATAAATTTTCGGTGGTGTTGATCTATTGTCCAATAAAAATTGGATAATAATACCATTTGATAGATGGTGGTTTTACATCGTGAAAAATCAATAGAATGTTCTTCACTAAATCCCTAATATTTATGTCCACCATGATTCATATATTGATAAATAATTGTGAGCATATCAAAATTATTTTTAATTATATCCCACATACCATTTGGTTTCTTAGGAGGAAACCCATTTCCATGTCGTTCAAAATCACTAGTAACATAGTTCCTTCTAGTTCCATCCATTATGTAAAACCAAAAGCATAATGTCAGAAATAATTATCAAAATTAAAAACCACATAACCATGAATAAATCACTTATAGGATGTAAAACATAGGAAATTATACATAATCCATGAAACTATAGGTTTATCCTAGTATTTTCGTATAAAAATTAAATTTAAATCCTTTATAATGGTTAATGATGAATTTTTTAATTTAAAAACCATATCACCCACTAGGGGCACAACATCATTCAAACAATACCTATTGTTATATACTAGATTACCACAATACATTCCTGAAACAAATTTTGGATTTAATATCCCTAGGTACATCTTTTCGAGATCCACATCCAATTCAAGTGTCCTGATACAAATGCATTTCTTGGATGCCACTCACTCTATCATGTTCCTAAATTCCCAGAAAAAATTCTAAATGTTGACACATCCATATACATATCCTTAGACATTTCATGAGGATTCCCACTATTGTTTCCTCATTTTATTAAAAATATTTTAACTAATGCTTTTCTAATGACTCCAATTATAAATTCCAGATCTTGACAAAAATTAATATTTTATAAATTTTAAACAATACACCATAAAATACTGAAATAGACACATGAAGATTGTACTAGTCTCATGCCTTTGGAAACACAGAATCATAAACACTAGTAAATAAATAAGATAAATTATCTCTAACAATATTATTCTTTTCCCCAACCCTTATTAGAAACATCACACATATTACATATATTCATAACATGGTGAAGAGAAATTAGAAAGGTGTGAGCTCGAAAACTATTTAAGGGTAATAAAGGGAGACATGTAATAATAATCATGAGCATATGGGTGTGAAAAAATGACCATGAAATGAGAATATAAGACCCTGGAATCATTGATCACATACATGAATAATGATTCATTCTGCAAAATGATATTTTAAAACCAAAAATCAGTTTTTGAAAAATCATATATTTCATTATTAAAATATTTTTTATTTTATTAATATTTATAAATAATGGAAAAGTAGTCATTACTATTAATATTACTATGTTTAATGGTAATAATTATATCATTTAATAGAAAATTAGTCATCACTATTCATATTAGTAAAATATTTTTTATTGTATTAAAATTTTTAAATAATGAAAATAATTATATCATTGAAATTAATTTTCACAGAGACTTAGTGTTATGTGTGATGTATGCCATGTTGTTGTTGTGTGTATCATACTCTGATTTGGATCAGTGTGAATGGTTGTTTCAATATTAATTTTAATGTCAAATTAATATTTAATTAATTTGAAAAAAATGTTCCTGAAAACTCGATGTGTTACATTTACCCCCCTCATAAAATGCATATCTCATTCAAAATTCGTCAGATGGTTAAAAAAAATTATGATACATTGTCTTCAGCCTATACATAATTTCCCATGTAGAATACTCTAAGTACTGGTTTCTAGAAAAAACATTGACTAGGAAAGTGGATTTGTTTTGTATAACATTAGTTGATCGGAAAATATATTCAACTAGTTGTTCTTCATAAGGTAGATCAAGCTCTAATATTATGACCTATGAGTTCAGTACATGTTAGTGGTTAGGTATCTACTTCCCTATGATTGATACATGAAACACATCATGTACTTGATAGATATTTTAATGTTGTTAAAAGTGATAGGATGATATCTAGATACGATCAATAATGTCACGATCCATCCTCGGGGCACGTACCGTGACTACCCCAAGCCCTCCTTTCATAGGATAGGGGTTGAGACTAGCACCAAAGGAAAATACATGATAAAAAGGAAAGGCATTGACATTAATATTGTAACAAGCACAGTATGAACACAAGAAGTAGAGGCAACATGTACTAAAATAGAAAATTAAGGTGTTCTGAAAGTAATTGGTCCAGTATACAAACCCAACTGATCATCAAGTACTAGTACAACATAAAAGGAAAAAAATGCTCTTGGATTGTCCGCCTGGGAATCCTACATGAAGGGTAGGTATAGAACTCAAATAACTCCTCCTTGCGGTACGTCCCATCTAGTCCAGCTCTGAGTAGTCTCATGTCTATCACCCTTGTCCTCGGTCATTTCCGTCTGAAGTCTGCGCATAACACAACAAGGTGTGGGAAAAGCCCGTGCATGGGTGAGTATAACAATACTTATAAGGGGAACCCAAGGCACCCTAAGGTCTCCCAGAATCAAGAAAGTAATATCCACAGTGGAAAGATACAATAACGATGTATCATCCAATCCTACTTAGATATATGCACATACATATACCTAAGTTATCAAACACAGTCCGACTCCAACCCACGAGCCCAAGCATAAACCATTCCACAAAGGATGTAAAGTCAATCACCACGATGATAATGGTTGAAATACATGACTCATCTCACATAGGTTTACATCTTTCGTAGAGAGATAGTGATGAATAGATTTAGTCACTGATTCATCTAAGCTGTCGGACCCACACAGGATACAGGACCAACTAAGTTGTCTGACCCACACAGGATATAAGACCACCTATTCTGTCAGGCCCACACAAGATACAGGAATAGAAGTCAGAACTGTCGGACCCACGGAGGATCCCAGTATAGTAGTCATCACTGCTGAACCCATGGAGGATTCCAGTTCAATAATCATCACAGTCAAACCCTTGGAGGATTCTGGTATAGTTGTCCTCACAGTCGTGGCCATCCCTAGGGTTCCCGCACACAACACGCTCAATTCCATGAGGGTCCGCTCCTCGATCCAAGTTTTGATGCATAAACTATAATGAAGTCCTGATTTGAAGTATCCTGTAGTTCCATCTCATCAAAAGGAACCAAACGTGACAGACGACGCGTCAATCGGATGCCCGGTCTAAGAGATATTGGCATTTCTGATCCAGGGACCCGGTTGGATTTTTCGTTCAATCCACCCCGGATATTTTCAAATTTTTTTAAAAACTCACTTAGAGTAATGGAAAACGAACGCCTCATCGCAAGGGTCCCAGTGCCGTAGACGACACGTCTATTAGATGTGCGGTCTAGGTGTTATTCACATTTAAATGAATACGGGGCCGCCCAACAATCCCAATGGGATGGTGGGTCGGCCCGACCCGGCTCGACGGGTCCGACCCGGCTGGGGGGTTGGCCCTGCCCAGTGTGGCGCGGCCCACCTCCGGACTCGGCCTATCTAGTGGGCCGGTTCAGATCACCCAGCTGCAGCCAGTGGTGCCGCCTCCTCCTCTACACGGTCGGCCATAGCCGGCCGGTTCGGCCTGGCACAAGTGGCCCATGCTGCGGGCCGCAATTCTTCCCACGCGGCACCTGCTGGTGCCATAGTGCTTCAGCCTGGCAGGAACACGGCCAACCGGTTCTCCCAGCCGAGCATCCCGCGGACATGGGCCACGTCCTCCTCCACGCAGCGCCTACTGGCGCCTCGGTTCTCTAGTCTGGCATGTTCTTCTAGCAAAGAGGCACGCGGATGCAGGTTGCGGTCTCCCACCACGCAGCGCCTTTGGGCACCGTGACTCCTACATGTAGACCCATCGGATCGGCCGGCCGGTTGTCCCATAGACCGAGCGGCACAAGCGGCGATTGGTCCCTCCACACGGCCGGCACATGGCCACCATCGCCTCCATTCGTCAGCATCGCCGCCTCTTCCGTACATCACAGCCCACATGGTCACGACCGCCTTTTATCCACTGTGGTTCTTCCTCGGTGTGGTGCGATGGCACCATGCCCTTTCGAACTTGCCTCCTACGTTAAGACAATGAGAACAGCAAAAAAAGGGGGAGGTTCGAAATGTGTTCGAGCGGTCTGAACCCTCTTCATTATGTTGGTAACATTTTGAATCAAGAGGACAACACACGATGAGTAAAAAAGATAACAACTCATAAGTAAAAACAATCCAATTTCCCCCTACATCGTATTTTTCATTAAACGTTGATGTGTCGCGGAAGATGGGCATCAAAGAATATAGACTTTATTATATCAATGTCGGAAAGAGTATGACTCAATGATGTCGAGTCACAATGATGCCCTCGATGTACATCGTGGTCAGTGGTGCTTCCCTTCCATACTCAGGTTGAAGAAGGTAGAAGATGTTGTTTCACGTTCTTCGGAGACATGGAGCCTTCTTCGTCGAGAGGATGATGTTCTTCCAAGATTTCTCCCAAGCTCCCCAAAAATTATTCCAACCCAAAATAAAATATTAGTTTCAGTTATTTTAATGATGTCATAATGAATTCAGAAGAATTCAAACACTCATATTAATTAATTATGTCATTAATTAATTGTGTTGGCACCATTAAAGGAAATTCCAAGAGTTTCCCTTATTAATGGGGAGATCAAGTTGTTCAAAAGTGGGGTTTAAGGGGGGTGAGATTGTGTGGGTCCCACCACATAAATTCCTCCCATGGGAGGTTATGTGGGGGTGGGCCCCACCCCCAAATTTCCTTTGGAGGATTAAACCACCATCTATATAAAAAAAATTTAGTGATGTTTTTATTTAATTTATTTTGAAAACCCACAAAATTAACTTCCTCTCTCGACAAAATGAAACTATGGGTAAGGGCTTCTTAAGAGAAAATCAGCACTGCAAGTTCATCGGTGTCCTCAGATTTCAATTCTGATCACCGGTTCAAAATATATAAAATCATGCACGTATGTTTACGGAACATGCCTAAACAAAACATCAGAAATTGATTCCGGGCACACCGGGCCTCGAAATTAGGCGCTTTCAGAAATTGCAGACTAATAAAATTCCCATGTATTTATGAGAATAAATTATATGGAATTTCCGAGTTTTTACATTATCCCAACCTCAGGGATTTACATACCCATAAGCTATAATACAAACTATGGGGAAAAATGGGTGTACTGAGCATGCATCTGAGCCTCCTGCTCCCAAGTGCTCTCCTGGAGGTTCCCGTGCTGCCAGCGAATGCACACCAGAGGAATCGACCATCCATGAAGGACCCACTTATGTTGATCCTAGATATCCACTAGAAATTCTGTGAATGTCGCCCCTTCATTGATGTACAACTCCCTGTGGTCGATATTGTGGGATGGGTCATGCACGTATCTACTTGGCTGAGATACGTGGAAGACGTCGTGCACCTGGTGCAACTGGGGTGAAAGGGACAGGCTGTAATCCACCTCGCCAACATTACTGAGAACCTAGAATGGTTCGATGAATCGCAGAGATAACTTGTCTCCACAACCAAACATTGGTAGACCCCGTCGACGTGAGACACGTAGGAAGACACAGTCGCCATCCTCGAACTCCAGTGGTCTCCATCTTCTATCAGCATAGGACTTCTGTCTTCTCTGTGCAGTCTTCATCTACTCCTGGATGATCTTCACCTTCTCCATCATAGACTGCACTATCTCTTATCCTAAAATTGCCGACTCCCCGGGTTCAATGCAGCACAGAGGCGATCTGCAAGGTCGGCCATACAATGCCTTGTAAGGTGACATCCCGATGGTGGAATGATAGCTGTTTTTATACGCAAACTCCACCAAGGGTAAGTGATCGTCCCTTCTGTGACTGAAATCAAGGACGCTTTCATAGAGCATCATCTCAAGAGTATGAATGGTTATCTCAATCTGGGCATCCATCTGAGGATGGAAGGTAGTGCTCAAGCAAATCTGCATCCCGAAAGACTCCTTCAACCCCTTCAATAGCCGTGCCATGATACAAGAATCTCGATCAGAAACGATTGTCGATGTCACACCATGAAGCCATACGATCTTCTGTACATAGAGGCATCCGAAGACCTATACTGAGCCCTGCTCTCTGATCGGTAGGAAGTGGGTCGACTTGGGGAGTCAGTCAACAATCACCCTGATAAATTCATGTCCTCTAGATGTAAGTGGATGTCCCATCCCAAAATACATGGATATCCCATCTCTCTTCTACTCTGGGACCTCTAAGAGCTGAACCAAGCCTGCCAGAACCTGGTGCTATGCCTTTACTTGCTGAAAAGTGAGGCATCATGAGACAAAATCTGCTTCTGCCATATTCATACCCGACCACCAGTGCTATCTTCTGAGGTTATGAAATATCTTCACCAATCATGGATATTCCGTTAGAGGGGAAGTGTGGACCTCCCTCAACACCTCCTCTTGTAGTGAAACTGGTAAAATGGTATGTCCTCTAATGAGGATGACGTGATACACCCCTTTAGAAAATTTATTATGTGCCTTCCATAGGGATATCTAGGAACATCGCTTCTCACAGCCAATATCCCCACATTGGTCCACTCTGACTTGCTGAAGAAGTGGAGGAGTGACTATGAGAGACTTAATAAAGGCTACTTCATCTCTATCCATAAAGGATATCTGCAATGTGGCCAGCTGTTCTTTCTCCTCTCCTATTAGGTGAATTCCTGATCTCCTGCTTAGATCATCTGCTACAACGTTCCCTTCCTAGGATTATAGAATATATCGAAGTCATTGCCCTGGAGGAACTCATGCCATCATTGTTGTCTCAAGTTCAGGTCCTTCTGTGAGAAGATTTACTTGAGACTCCGGTGATTAGAGTAGAGAGTAAAATGATCACACATCAGATACTGCCACCACTTCTTCAAGGTGAAGACCAATGCTACTAACTCCAAGTCATGGGTAGCATAGTTCTTCTCATGTTGTCTCAACTGTCGTGAACTATACGTGATCACTGCTCGCTCCTACATCAGAACAAACCCGAGTCTGGTCCCTGATGCGTCATAGTAGACTGCGTACCCTAGGCCCTCCTCTAGTAGGATCCTGATGGGCGCACTGGTCAACCTCTTCCTCGGCTCCTGAAATATCTACTGGCACCTATCTGACAAGACGAAGGGTTTCCCCTTCTTCATCAATGCTAAATGTGGTGCTGCAGCTCTGGAGAAGTCGGGCACAAATATCTGATAGTACCCTGCCAGTCCTAGAAAACTCTTCACCTCTATCACACTCCTGGGTGGATCCCAAGCAAGGATTGCGTCGATCATCGCTGGATCCACTGCAACTCCAGCCTTCGAGATAATGTGTCCTAGAAAGTGAACCTCTCGAATCCAGAACTGGAACTTTGAGAGCTTAACATAATGTTGGTGCTCTCGGAGTGTTTGTAGTACCACCAGCAAATGGTAGGCATGCTCCTACTCAATAGTCGAGTAGATCAGTATGTCATCGTTGAAAAATAAAGCAATGAAATCGAGTTAAGGTTTGAAGAACCTATTAATGGGACTCATTAACACTAATGGAGCATTGGTTACGCTGAATGGAATAAACAAGAACTCATAGTGGCCATACCGACACATGAATGTCGTATTCTGCACATCCTTGTCTCAAACATCGAGCTGGTGAAAGCCTGATCTAAGGATTATCTTCAGGAACCATCATGCTCCCTTGATCTAATCAAAGAGGTCGTCAATCCTTAGGAGTTGGTACTTGTTCTTCATGGTCACCTGATTCAGGTGACGGTAGTCGAAACATAGTTGCAAGCTCCCATCATCATTCTTGGTGAACAAAATCGGAGATTCCCAGGGTGAAACACAAGGTCTGATAAATCCATTCCCCTACAAGTCCTCCAACTGTACCCATAGCTCACAAAGCTCAGCAGGAGCCATCCGATATGATGGAGTAGATATCAGTGTCATCCCAGGGTATAGGTCATTGCATAAGTCTACCTCTCTGCATGGTGGTAGTCATGGAATGTCATCTGGAAAAACATATGCGTACTGATCCACCACAACAGGAAAACTCAGACTCCGCACATCAACCGCTCTAAGGATGAGAATGGACCACTAATGTGTGATCGGCTGCCCCCTACTCTATGTAAGTCTGGCTTGCGCTGCAAAGGCTCCCTCCTCACCGATGAAGGTGAAACTGGTCCCATCCGTACGGATACACCTCACTTTGTTCCTAATAAAGTCAATCTGATCATGAACTGTGGATAAACAGTCCATACCCAAGATGACATTGTAAGGCCTCAATGATGCTACAAGGATATCTCAGCTGATGCTCTCTCCTTATAGATTATTCTCACATTGTCAGCACTAGTTCTTAATCATCAAGTCTTCTCCCATAAGAATCTCTAACTGTATAGATCAAGCCAATGGATCTGTCAGAATCTCTGAGCTCCGAACGAGGGCAGTGGAAATGAAAGAATGACTCACACCATTGTCTATAAGTACTACAACAAGGGTGGGGTAGATAGAGATAGTAACTCGAATCATCTCAGGTGTGCCATGGTCATAGGCCTCAAGTGCCACGAGCAGAGCCCGCCTTTGTCCGCCAGATCCCTGTGGCCGGGGTGGACCTTATGGTGGTGGTGGTGGTAGAGCCTCGTAAAGTTATCCACCACCCACTGCTCGGCCAGCTCCTCTTCCACGTCTGCATGCTCCTGGCGGACCACCACGGTCGAAACTCTACCTCTACATGGGAGGTCCCTCTACTGTATGCTACTCACCTTCTTGGTGGGTCGGGCCGTCACGAGCCACATGGCCCTGCCCTCAGCATGCATAGAACTGTCTAATCCTCATATAGCAGGCTCTGTCTCGTGTGCCCCTCACAACCGAACCTGTGTCCAGGGGTCACCCACCAGATGGCCTGGTCCTCTTGGAACTCTACTTCATCTGTCTACTTCTATTTGTAGAAGACTCTACTATGTGTCTCTCTGAGGTGTGTCTCTCTTCTGGTGACTTATTAGTGAAAAAACTCTCCACTAGAAGGGCTCCCTCCAGCACCACCGCCTATGTTGGGATGCAGAGGGGAGTCATCGAAACCCTGATCTCATGCTTAATCCCCTTCTAAAGGACTGGGCCCTGAATAATGGGTCTCTTTCTATATCTGTGGAGTAGCGTGAAAGGTCGGTGAACCTCGTTGAGTACTGAACTACTGTCACGCTGCCTTGGTGAAGATGAAGTAACTCCTGAATCCGCACAACATGAAGGGTGGCTAGAATAAAATCTGAGTGAAAGAGACTGTAACAGCCCAAGATTTTATGAAAAATATTCTTTTTTATTTTACTAATGTCTTGTGTTATACGCTACACCAAAAAGAGCTTGCACAACACGCATCCTTGACTTGCCTTGCATTACACGCAATCGCAACCTTCCTCGATAGCGTGTGTGGTACGTAATCCTGAGTTTCACGAAACAATGATATGCTATTAAAATATTATTAAAACTAGCCGTTATGAATATTAATAACCACTTTTTAAAATTCTGTAAATCTTATATTTCAAAATGAACTTCATTTTTGGATTCGGAGTATCGAATTTAGCCTCAGGTGAAATTTTGGTACATTTCGGATAACTTTCATATTCTGATGAATAATGAAAATTACTAAATTATAATTAAAAAACAACTTTTTTAATCGAAATAATTAATAGTGATAAATTATTAATTTGAGTAGTTTTAAAGTATATTTAGAATATACTTTTACAATTTAATACAATGTTGGTCATTGGATGTAATTTCACATTTAAACTAGACATAAACAAGTGTCAATCTTTGATAGATATTGTTTCTTAAAAACACGCTATTTGTTTTAACAGCGGGATTTAATTATAAAATTAATTAATGCAACTTTTATGTTATTAATTTGCTAAAATAGACTTCATTTTTGAATTCGGAATATGAAATATAGCTTGAGATGAAATTTTGGCATTGTTCTGAAAAACATCAATTTTTGATGAATAGTGAAACTACTAAGTGGTAGGTTAAAAACTGAATTTTACATAAAACTTAATTTTACCGCTTCTGTGAATGGAATTTCGAAAATCCGAGAGACACGGTTAATATCAAGGACTAAAATGTGGTTCAATGAGATGAAAATAATTTTTTGGTGAATAGTAACTTTTTACTTTTTTTTACCACGGTAAATAGTAAATAGGGTAATTAAGGGTAAATATGATATTAATATTACCCTAACACATGTCCTAATTCTATTGGACAAGTGTAATTCGACCAAAAACAAACTTAGGAATAAAATATGACCTATTAGGCCCACTTGGATTAGATTAGGACATTTATTATTAATTTATTTAAAGAAGGGTTAAAATAGTTAAAATCAAAGTTTAATAAGTAAATCATTTTTAATATGGGGTTATACATAAGATAAATTCGACTATAAATATTCATTAGAAAGATAAAAAGATTTCCTACATGATGGTATTTTATTTGTAATTTTTAGACATCAAATAATATAATTTATTTATGACACAAAGATGATGCAGTAATTATCTTATTAATGAAATATTGACATAATTGATAATATAAATACCAAAATAAATGTAATTTAAGACTTTTTATGAATTCCACTAATTTTCTAGGTTACTATGATATATTATTGTTGATTTAATCAACTTGGTTAGAACATATAATTCTGTTATGACTTTCACAAAAATCATATATCAAATAGTGTCAAAATTTACACAAAAGAGTTTTTAAATCAAATATTATATTATTAATTGTTATTTTATTCCTAAAAATCTAAGGTTCGGCCAAATGACTTATATAAGGATATATGTATTAATAATATACAATTTGGGGTTCGTTTGGCATGTTATAGTAAGTTTATTAACCATATAGTGAAAGAAAACAAAAAGACACGGTAAAAGTTAAATTATTTAACTTAGAGTTAAATCTAATTGATAAGGTTAAAATAAGAACCTAAACTTGTCAAAATCTTATTGGTTGATAGGATTTCGACCCATCCCCACTTTAGCTTCGAAATAAGACCCTTTGGAACCATTATAAACCGATTTTGACTTTAATATAAAATAATATTTTGAGATATTCCTAAGGTGCCCCTCTCCTCCCCTATAAAAGGACACCTCCTTCCCCTCCTCCTCACACCAATTTGAGCACTCAAGCTCGGCCAACCCCTGCCAAAATCTCTTCTCCACTTCCCTAGCAACATCCTAGAGGTTCTGGTCTTCCTCAAAGACCAATTCTAGTTCCCTAAGAAGAGGTCTCAAAGAGGCACTTCAAAGAAGAGGTAATTACCGTTACCAATTCTTTCATCTTTATTTCTTCTTCCACTTCTTCTTCTTAGGTTGTTTCATTATGAAGTAATAACATCAGTATAACTCATATACTGATATGTTGTTATAAGTATGAAACAACCCTATTTCACCATCTATCCATCCTACGGAAAAAGAAATCACCGCGCGTGCGTACGTACGGAATACCGTCTCCACGCCGTGGTGTAATCTATTTTCCACCACCACCTTACATGGATGGGTATAATGGTGTAAAGAATAACTATAAATAGTTATTACAACATCATATTGATTCTGATATATTGTATAATCCACTCCAATTCAATTCAATATTTATATAAATGATATCATCGCTCGTGCGTACGTACGGAATACCGTCTCCACGACGCGATGAGATTCATTCTCCATGTTAACCATTTAAGAATGATTATAATGTATATATAAGAAATAATAATGAAATATATGACATTATAAAGCTACTGGATTTATGTATATATATACCTATGTATGTCATCTACTTACTTCCATTTCAAGACAATAAGGAAAGGAAAACAGCGTTCATGCGTACGTACGGACTACCGTCTCCATGAACGGTGTTTTTCATTTTATTTATCTACCTATTATATATATATATATATACTGAATATATATGATATATAAATCATATTTTATATTCTGGAAGTAAGTAAATCATGATATAAGTAATAATGATGTCAAGAACAACGAGTCAAAACACCTACGATAAATGAAACGATTTTACCCAAAACGCTTCTTTAACATGGAATTTACAAAAGAACGGGTAATATAATGTCATAAGTGAACCATATATGATATCATAACAATGAATATGATTCTGTAATAAGTCAATAACATGATTTAAATCATTATACAGGAGGTTCGGACACTTACAAAGCAAGTCGGACCTAAGGTAAGGGAAATATCACAATCTCATTTTTATCCGAGATTGTTTATTCGTAAGTATTTACTGGGGTGTATTTTATCATCCACATCCATGTTCCCTCAATATGTAATATTGTTTCCATCCACTTAAAATATTTTAAATCCAATTTTACCCATCGGTGAGTTTTTATTAAAGAATATGAAAGGAATCTTTTGTCGTTTTTTTTATACGAGGTACTTTTTGACTTTTCCGACAAAAGTACGAAGAATGTTTTTTTTAACTTATACGGCACGAACGGATTTTTACGGTTTTATAAAGCCTTATTTTCATGAACCTTCCTCCAAAATATTTCATGACTATTTTCAATAAAATCTTTTTCTTTTAAAATTTCATGATGTTTTGTGAAAAGAAATTGATTTTGAAGAAAAAAGGATATTTTTCTCAAGAATTCAATTCAAGTGTTTTATCAAAATTATTTTTCATCTAAGATAATAAAGGGTTCTGTTTCTATCCATATTTTTACATTGATTTGACTATGTTGTGATGGAATTATATTTATGAATTCCTTTATCTTATATGAATGGTTTTATGATGTCATGTTGTTTAAGAATCCCATTTTTATTACATGGGTTATGCAATGATGTATGATTTATGATTTTGTGACACACATAAGAAAGGATTCATTAAGAGATGGGTGGGACCTATATCTCCCTACAATGCATTGGGTAAAGATTTTATATCTCATGAGATAGACATGGCTGGAACGGAAGGTTATTTCGGTTCAGTGATACAGGACTGAAACGAGGAGTGAACTCGGTTCAGAAAGGGACTTTGTCCACTAAGATAGTCTTGGCAATGAGTCATGACTAACAAGAAATGATTTTCCATGATTATGTGTGCATGCCACAAAGATTCAAGTTTTATGTTATGATTATGGGGATCTCATTTTCACTTCTATGATTTATCCCATGTTATGATATTATGAGCTCTTTTGCAGGTTAAGATTTCCAAAAAGCTATGTTCTTTTGTATATGATGTGATTGATATTTCTTTTGTTTACCCTTACTGAGCATTTGAGCTCACCCTTTTATGTTTTCTTTTCCCCAGGATATAAAGAAAGGTTTATAGGTATAAAAAGGGAAGATCTTTATGGGAGATATTGAAGATCTTTCACCACGATTAGAAGATTACGTTCCGAGTTTCCAAAGACACTAAACTATTACGATCCTTGTGTGTGTGTTTTTGTTATGTACTAAGTATTCCGCAAAAGTAATGTAATGTCCATGTACGATAAGCTTCGGGTCTCTACAGTTGGTATCAGAGGAAAGGTTTAGTCATCCTTTGGAAACTAGGACGCGAAAACATTAGTGAGATCCCTAGAGATGTTTCTAAGGTATGTCTAGGGATTCCCCTAAGGATAAGTATACGTATAGGATATAGTCCTAGAACTATGGTAACGATATTAGATTAAACCAAAGATGTTAGATATTTAAGTTACTCCCCCTTTATTATGATTTTTGCCTCTCACACTATTCTTTTTTGGGTTTTAGAATATGGCTGGAAACAAGATGATTCACGATAATGGAGGATATGATGGACAATGGAATGATATTCTTCATGAGCAACCAAATGAAATGGGATTTGGATGCCCAAACATCATTATTATGCCGAATCAGCAATCTCACAACATGATCAATAAAGTAAAATTTGGTAAGTTTCCTGACTCGACTAATAAGAGAAAGATGGAGTTCCATGATGATCATAGAGGAAAGAAAGTTCAATTTCCCCTATGTAAATCATGTGGGAAGAGGCATCAAGGAGAATGTTTCAAGGGAACTGGAAGATGCTTTGGGTGTGGAAAAGAAGGACACAAAGCAAGTAAGTGCAAAGGAAAAGGGTCGGTTAACACCATGGATGAGGATAATGGTATTGCTACGACATCAAAAATGGTTAAGTGTTTTAAATGTGGAATGTATGGGCATTATGCAAACAAATTCCCTAAGGGAAAGACTCATGAAGAGAATCAGTATGGTCATATGGGTAGTATTTATGTGGATGATGATGAAGAGACTACAAATGATATGTGAGATGAAAGAATTTTTGAAGCTCGGTCAATGGTTTGAGAATGTAGTGGAATGATTACATGTTTATCATGTGTAATTTTGGAATAAAGAGACATCTATGGATTGTTACACTGTTGTCTTTCCTTGTGTTTTGAAAGTGTATGATTAATGTTACCAGTATCCATGAAAGGTTATTCAGATATTTTTGGAATGTAGATGATATGCGCATAATGAAGGGATAAGGAGAAAATTAAATGTTTGATAGTATTCATGAGCTCATGATTGATATAAGGACTAAGTGATATCATGGTTTGAGTATATAGAATTTTGAGGATTTTGGTATGTGGAAAGTGTTAACTTTTAACTGCACTCATGTTTTCACTAAGGTATTCAAGAGAATACACGATTAAGGACTTTGAATGTTTGGAATGTGACCAACAAGACATATCTTATGATATGTGGGGATCAATGACAGTATTAAATCTCTGGTAATCGATGTCACTATATTATGAGAGTGGACTGAAGTATTATGTATAAGCCTAAAGATTAGACTGGATTATGTTGGACATAAGTTAGTATTGTTTAAGGATAGAAGATTTTCGATATTATTGATGGGATGTTATAGTAACGTAGTTTTAGAAAAAGGACAACCTGCAGGACGGGCGACAGCCCATCGCTTCGGACAAGGCTGTAGGAATCGAACCCACAACCGAAGTGCGACTGGCCTTTATCACCTACCACTGGCCTACAGGAAGTCCCTGTTTAGTAGAAACTAGTTTTATTATATTAAGCAGTATGATATATGAAGTATAAGTCCATTTTAGAAACCATATGTGATTAATCTCACTATAGATCGACTTATGTATATAATTTTTACTAACCTTTTGTTTGAGACAGATGGAATGACTCGTCATTCTATCACATGATCTGCTTACACTTCACGAATAAAAAATTCAACTTCATTTATTTAAGAGATGAAGTAGAAATTGTTCAAGGCACGAACAAAAGTGAGATTGTACCAAAATAAAGTAAGTATTTATTCTAAGCAAATTTTCAACTTTAGGGAAATGATCTTGAAAACCAAAAAAAAATGTTGTCTTAGTGATCTTATACCTGATGAATCAGATGGTACCTTATATCATCACAAATCTATGGATTTGTGATTACTGGCTTTTCCATAGCCATGTTCTCTACCACTCTCCATCAGAACATGATGGTTAGATTTCTCTTCCATATCCATATTTTCACCTATGTGGAAACCCAGTGATTAGTTTATTTGGGTAATCGTTACATTTCATACTTTAGTTTTTAAAGCCAAGTTTTGGTATTCCCTTTTACGATGTGGGTTTCTATTAAAGAAACTTTCGAATAGTAAACCATTTATAACCCCGACGAATTTCGAGGGCGAAATTCATTTTAAGGGGGGTAGAATGTAACAGCCCAAGATTTTATGAAAAATATTCTTTTTTATTTTACTAATGTCTTGTGTTATACGCTACACCAAAAAGAGCTTGCACAACACGCATCCTTGACTTGCCTTGCATTACACGCAATCGCAACCTTCCTCGATAGCGTGTGTGGTACGTAATCCTGAGTTTCACGAAACAATGATATGCTATTAAAATATTATTAAAACTAGCCGTTATGAATAGTAATAACCACTTTTTAAAATTCTGTAAATCTTATATTTCAAAATGAACTTCATTTTTGGATTCGGAGTATCGAATTTAGCCTAAGGTGAAATTTTGGTACATTTCGGATAACTTTCATATTCTGATGAATAATGAAAATTACTAAATTATAATTAAAAAACAACTTTTTTAATCGAAATAATTAATAGTGATAAATTATTAATTTGAGTAGTTTTAAAGTATATTTAGAATATACTTTTACAATTTAATACAATGTTGGTCATTGGATGTAATTTCACATTTAAACTAGATATAAACAAGTGTCAATCTTTGATAGATATTGTTTCTTAAAAACACGCTATTTGTTTTAACAGCGGGATTTAATTATAAAATTAATTAATGCAACTTTTATGTTATTAATTTGCTAAAATAGACTTCATTTTTGAATTCGGAATATGAAATATAGCTTGAGATGAAATTTTGGCATTGTTCTGAAAAACATCAATTTTTGATGAATAGTGAAACTACTAAGTGGTAGGTTAAAAACTGAATTTTACATAAAACTTAATTTTACCGCTTCTGTGAATGGAATTTCGAAAATCCGAGAGACACGGTTAATATCAAGGACTAAAATGTGGTTCAATGAGATGAAAATAATTTTTTGGTGAATAGTAACTTTTTACTTTTTTTTACCACGGTAAATAGTAAATAGGGTAATTAAGGGTAAATATGATATTAATATTACCCTAACACATGTCCTAATTCTATTGGACAAGTGTAATTCGACCAAAAACAAACTTAGGAATAAAATATGACCATTTAGGCCCACTTGGATTAGATTAGGACATTTATTATTAATTTATTTAAAGAAGGGTTAAAATAGTTAAAATCAAAGTTTAATAAGTAAATCATTTTTAATATGGGATTATACATAAGATAAATTCGACTATAAATATTCATTAGAAAGATAAAAAGATTTCCTACATGATGGTATTTTATTTGTAATTTTTAGACATCAAATAATATAATTTATTTATGACACAAAGAAGATGCAGTAATTATCTTATTAATGAAATATTGACATAATTGATAATATAAATACCAAAATAAATGTTATTTAAGACTTTTTATGAATTCCACTAATTTTCTAGGTTACTATGATATATTATTGTTGATTTAATCAACTTGGTTAGAACATATAATTCTGTTATGACTTTCACAAAAATCATATATCAAATAGTGTCAAAATTGACACAAAAGAGTTTTTAAATCAAATATTATATTATTAATTGTTATTTTATTCCTAAAAATCTAAGGTTCGGCCAAATGACTTAGATAAGGATATATGTATTAATAATATACAATTTGGGATTCGTTTGGCATGTTATAGTAAGTTTATTAACCATATAGTGAAAGAAAACAAAAAGACATGGTAAAAGTTAAATTATTTAACTTAGAGTTAAATCTAATTGATAAGGTTAAAATAAGAACCTAAACTTGTCTAAATCTTATTGGTTGATAGGATTTCGACCCATCCCCACTTTAGCTTCGAAATAAGACCCTTTGGAACCATTATAAACCGATTTTGACTTTAATATAAAATAATATTTTGAGATATTCCTAAGGTGCCCCTCTCCTCCCCTATAAAAGGACACCTCCTTCCCCTCCTCCTCACACCAATTTGAGCACTCAAGCTCGGCCAAACCCTGCCCAAATCTCTTCTCCACTTCCCTAGCAACATCCTAGAGGTTCTGGTCTTCCTCAAAGACCAATTCTAGTTCCCTAAGAAGAGGTCTCAAAGAGGCACTTCAAAGAAGAGGTAATTACCGTTACCAATTCTTTCATCTTTATTTCTTCTTCCACTTCTTCTTCTTAGGTTGTTTCATTATGAAGTAATAACATCAGTATAACTCATATACTGATATGTTATTATAAGTATGAAACAACCCTATTTCACCATCTATCCATCCTACGGAAAAAGAAATCACCGCGCGTGCGTACGTACGGAATACCGTCTCCACGCCGTGGTGTAATCTATTTTCCACCACCACCTTACATGGATGGGTATAATGGTGTAAAGAATAACTATAAATAGTTATTACAACATCATATTGATTCTGATATATTGTATAATCCACTCCAATTCAATTCAATATTTATATAAATGATATCATCGCTCGTGCGTACGTACGGAATACCGTCTCCACGACGCGATGAGATTCATTCTCCATGTTAACCATTTAAGAATGATTATAATGTATATATAAGAAATAATAATGAAATATATGACATTATAAAGCTACTGGATTTATGTATATATATACCTATGTATGTCATCTACTTACTTCCATTTCAAGACAATAAGGAAAGGAAAACAGCGTTCATGCGTACGTACGGACTACCGTCTCCATGAACGGTGTTTTTCATTTTATTTATCTACCTATTATATATATATATATACTGAATATATATGATATATAAATCATATTTTATATTCTGGAAGTAAGTAAATCATGATATAAGTAATAATGATTTCAAGAACAACGAGTCAAAACACCTACGATAAATGAAACGATTTTACCCAAAACGCTTCTTTAACATGGAATTTACAAAAGAACGGGTAATATAATGTCATAAGTGAACCATATATGATATCATAACAATGAATATGATTCTGTAATAAGTCAATAACATGATTTAAATCATTATACAGGAGGTTCGGACACTTACAAAGCAAGTCGGACCTAAGGTAAGGGAAATATCACAATCTCATTTTTATCCGAGATTGTTTATTCGTAAGTATTTACTAGGGTGTATTTTATCATCCACATCCATGTTCCCTCAATATGTAATATTGTTTCCATCCACTTAAAATATTTTAAATCCAATTTTACCCATCGGTGAGTTTTTATTAAAGAATATGAAAGGAATCTTTTGTCGTTTTTTTATACGAGGTACTTTTTGACTTTTCCGACAAAAGTACGAAGAATGTTTTTTTTAACTTATACGGCACGAACGGATTTTTACGGTTTTATAAAGCCTTATTTTCATGAACCTTCCTCCAAAATATTTCATGACTATTTTCAATAAAATCTTTTTCTTTTAAAATTTCATGATGTTTTGTGAAAAGAAATTGATTTTGAAGAAAAAAGGATATTTTTCTCAAGAATTCAATTCAAGTGTTTTATCAAAATTATTTTTCATCTAAGATGATAAAGGGTTCTGTTTCTATCCATATTTTTACATTGATTTGACTATGTTGTGATGGAATTATATTTATGAATTCCTTTAACTTATATGAATGGTTTTATGATGTCATGTTGTTTAAGAATCCCATTTTTATTACATGGGTTATGCAATGATGTATGATTTATGATTTTGTGACACACATAAGAAAGGATTCATTAAGAGATGGGTGGGACCTATATCTCCCTCCAATGCATTGGGTAAAGATTTTATATCTCATGAGATAGACATGGCTGGAACGGAAGGTTATTTCGGTTCAGTGATACAGGACTGAAACGAGGAGTGAACTCGGTTCAGAAAGGGACTTTGTCCACTAAGATAGTCTTGGCAATGAGTCATGACTAACAAGAAATGATTTTCCATGATTATGTGTGCATGCCACAAAGATTCAAGTTTTATGTTATGATTATGGGGATCTCATTTTCACTTCTATGATTTATCCCATGTTATGATATTATGAGCTCTTTTGCAGGTTAAGATTTCCAAAAAGCTATGTTCTTTTGTATATGATGTGATTGATATTTCTTTTGTTTACCCTTACTGAGCATTTGAGCTCACCCTTTTATGTTTTCTTTTCCCCAGGATATAAAGAAAGGTTTATAGGTAAAAAAAGGGAAGATCTTTATGGGAGATATTGAAGATCTTTCACCACGATTAGAAGATTACGTTCCGAGTTTCCAAAGACACTAAACTATTACGATCCTTGTGTGTGTGTTTTTGTTATGTACTAAGTATTCCGCAAAAGTAATGTAATGTCCATGTACGATAAGCTTCGGGTCTCTACAGAGACTGTCGAAGTCTGTCCGGAGTAATGATGCCTCGTCATGCACCTAGAGCATCAGGATCTACCATCTTCCTACTGCTGCATGAAGGAGACCGTGACAAGGATCACCATCAGGTCGGCTGGTGTCCCTACCAATCTGAAAACTCTTACGATAGCCTCCATCCAATCCTCAGCTGCATGTGGGTTTATCTCTCCTCGGAACCTGGGCGGCCTCTGGCACTGGAACTCGTGTAATTCAATCAGGTGGCACTCACTCTCTAATGTTGGAGCTGGTGGTATCTATGGCCCAGTGGGTAGTGGTACCATTGGTACCTCCGCTGTGATGGGTCCCAGCACTGAGGTCTCATCGCTCGGTGGGCTACCATCTCGTACGAAGCTTAAAACCCTAGAGGTTTGCCATTGTTGGGCCATCCTAAACAGAAATAGGTGTTCCATAGTTAAAATAGTATACCTGGCGAGCTGACACAATGTAATCATGAATAAAATGTTTTCGAAGGAAACACACACGCAATCGGTGTTTTCGTGCACTGAGTCGTATATTAGATGTCAGAGTCCTAGTGTATGGATACATTGGCCGCCGCACCAACACCGGTTTCCCTAAACTGATAAAAACACCCAAAACACATAATACAATTTCCATTACAAGAATTACAATCCACATTATCTAGTATAACCGACTCCTCTGATAATAATTTGTCATGACCCGTCGTCGGGGCCTATGCTGTGAATACCCCAAACCCGCCTTCCATAGGAAAAGGGCTGGCAACTACCAGTAAAGGAGAATCTCGGATAAAAAGGGATGGAATTCCATTTAAACCTGTAACACACATAGTCTGAACACAAGCTATATATGCAAAAAGTACTAAAATAGAAAAGTAAGGTGTGCTGAAATTAAGTGGGACTGTATACAAACCCAACTCAACAACAAGTACAAGTACAAGTAAAAAGGGAAAACAACACGTGAATTGTCTAACTGGGAATAATACCAGATGGGTAGGTACAGAACTCAAAAAAATCATCCATGTGGTACGTCCCATCTAGTCCAGATCCGAATAGTCTCTCGTCCGTCACCCTCAGCCTCGATCACTGTTATCCGTCATCTAAACAGAACAAAACATGGTGTGGACGAAGCTCGTGCATGGGTGAGTATAACAATACACATTAGGAGACACTGAGAACCCCAATGGTCTCCCAGAATCCACAAAGGAATAACCACAGTAGAAATATACAATCCCGAAGTATCAAACAACCCTCCATAGGTATATGACCATACATATACATATGTTATCAAACACAGGCCGGCTCCAACTCCCGATCCCAAGCACAAACCATTCCACAAAGGAAGTAATGTCAATCACCACGATAATAATGGTTGAAAGACATGAATCAGCTCACACTGGTATAAATATTTCATAGATAGATAGAGATGATCCATTGTAGTAACTGATTTATCTAATCTATCATACCCACACAAGATACAAGACCAGCTAAGTTGTAAGACCCAAACAAGATACATGACTAGTTATTCAGTCAAACCCACACATGTTACAAGAACAGAAGTCAGAACTGTTAGATCCATGGAGGATCTTGGAATAGTAGTCATCTAAATCAATCCTACGTAGGATTCCGATTTATTAGTCTTTGCTGTTGAACCCATGGAGAATTATGGTGGAGTAGTCATCGCTCTTGCAACCAGCCATACGGTTCCTGCACACATCACGCTGGATTACGGCAGGGTCCGCTCCTCGAGCCAACTTTTGATACATAAAATATCACTATGTCCTGAGTTGATGTATCTCGTAGTTCTGTCTCATCAGAAAGAACCCAACGTGACACACAGTGTGTCAATCAGATGATCAGTCTGAGAGATATTGGAATTTTCGTTCCAGTGGCCCTGTTGGATTTTATGTTTAACAGAACCCGTCCATTTTCCGAATTTGTCAATAAATCACGTAGAGTATTGTAGAAGGACCACCTCGTCGCGAGGGTCCCAGTCCCGTAGACAGCGTGTCAATCGGACGCACGGTCTAGGTGTTATTCGCAGTTAAGCGATTATAGGCCCGGTCTGTCGAGCCTAGTAGACCGCAAGGCCGGCCCGACTCGGCTCAGAGGGTCTGACCTTCTTGGGGGGTCGGCCCAGCCCGGTGGGGAACAACCAACCTGTGGACGTGGCCCGCGCTAAGGGATAGTCCGATTCTCCTGGTGGAACCGCATCCTCCTCTGCCCAGCCCACCGTAGCTGGCCAGTTCGGCATGGTGCACGGGGCCTGCACTACGGGCCGCGGGTCTTCTCATGCGGCGCCTGTGGGAGCCGCATTGCACCAGACCGGCCCGCACGTGGCTGGCCCTTTCGCACTGCTGAGAAGCACATGGATGAGGGATGCGTCCTCCTCCAATCATCACCTGTTGGCACCACGTTTCTAAAGCCCGACCGGTAGGCAGCCGACCGGTTCTTCCAGCCGAGCTGCCCGTGGATGCGGGCTGTGGTCTCCCTCCACATGGTGCCTTCGTGCATCGTGGATCCTACACGCGGACTGGCAGAATTGGCCTTCCATTTGTCTCGCGGACCGGGTGGCCTGAGTGGCCACCGCTACCGTCGTCGCCTCTAGTCGTCGGTGCCTCTGCCTCTTCCGTCCACTGTGGCACGCATGGTCGTGGCCCCCTTTCTTCTACCGCGGTTCTTCTTCAGCATGGTGCGATGACACCATGCCCCTTCGACTCTGTATCTGATTTCATGACAATGAGAATAACAAAAAACGAGGGGGGTGGGGAGGGTCGGACCGTGTTCGTGTAGTCTGAACCCTCCTTATTACATTGCTAACATTTTTCATCAAGAGCACAACACATGATGAGGAAAGAAGAGTATAACACATATGTAAAAAAAATAAAATTTACCTCTACCTCTTATTTGATTTTGAAGGTTGACGTGTTGCAAAAGACAGGCATCTCCGAAGGTGGACATCGTTACATCAACATCGAAAGTAGTAGAACTCAGTGAAGTTGAGTTGAGTTGACGCCGTTGGTGTACTTCATTAGCTGCGATGCGACCCTTCCATTATCCGCAAGAAGATGGTAGAAGACTTTTCTTCACATTCTTCTGAGACGTGGAGATTACTTCTTCGAGAGGATGGTGTTCTTCCATGAAATCTCCCAATCACTACAACAATTATTCAAACCCAAAATAAATGATTATGTTCAATTATTTTAATGTCAGCATAATGAATTCAAAATAATTAGAACACTCAAATTAATTAATTAAGTCATTAATTAATTTTGTTGGAACCATTAAGGGGATGTCCATGATTTTACCTTATTTATGGGGGACTCAAGGGGTTCAAAAGGGGGGTTTATGGGGGTTGAGCTTGTGTGGGCCCCACCACATAATATCCTCCCATGGGAGGTTATGTGTGGGTGGGACCCAAATCCAATTTCCCATTGAAGGATTAAACCACCACCTACATAAAAATATGTTAGTCATATATTTATTTAATTTATTTAGAAAAACCCCAAAATTAACTTCGGCTCTCGACAAAATACAACTGCGGTAATGGTCTCAATAAGCGAATACCGGCATTACGAGTTCATCAGTGTCCTCAGATTTCATTTCTGAGCACCGGTTCAAAAGATATAAAATCCTTCACTTTCGTTTACGGAACGTACCTAAACAAAACATCAGAAATTGATTCCAGGCACACCGGGCATCGAAATCAGGCACCGTCAAAAACTGCAGACTCGTAAAATTACCATGAATTTTAGAAAAAAAATTTCCACAAAATTTCAACGTCTTTAAATGGAATATCAAATAGCCCGATATACCTATGTCATTATTTATATTTCTACCCAAATCCAATAACACTCTTCTATGGATAGATTCAAAGAAACAAATATTCATTGAAATGAAATGTTAGCTTCTAATGATGGTTATTAGAATATCGTCTCTACCAAATATAAACTACATTTATATACTTATAAGTGGTTATAATGTTCTTATCCATTACTTCAGCAATAAAGGGTCCCAATATATTTTTTCTTCAGCCTCATCCCAACACGTTGGAGCCCTAATTTTGATCCCATATATGTATTCATACTATTCCATATGGATACTTGAATGAATTATATTATTGTATGAAAACTATACTACAGGAATGTGTTGATCCCAACAACCCTTGAAATCCATATAACATGCTATCAACATATCCTCATAGGTTTGAATCCTTCTTTCAGACATAAAATTTCACTATGGATGATATAAAGTTTTGAAACTCAATTTTGTATCTTGTACATAGTAAAGACTTTTCTAGAATGATGACATAATCCTCATATCCAAATCTGATGTAATAGAATGTTATACTCCATGAAGCCATTCCACTTTCATAGTATATATGGTGGAAACCTGATGGAATCATAAATCTTCATAGATAGTAACAAAATTGTGTTGTATTAGTAAGGCTATCAACAACCACCCATATTGCATTAAAACCTTCAGAGGTTTTGGTTTGTGTAACAAAAGAATCCATTGTGATGTTCTCAATTTCCATTATGGTCTGGTTAATGGATGTAATATTCAATTTTAGTTTTTCTATTCATTCTTAACTTGTGGGTATACCATGCGCTGAGAAACAAACTCTGTGATATATCTAATTATGCCATCCCAACATGAGTATTATTTCAAGTCCCTATTCATATTCATACATCCTGGATGAATAGATAATAAAGATTTATGTTCTTACATTAATTTATCCTTGGCCAAATTTTGTATTTAAGAAAAACAATCATAACTCCGGAACATTAAAATTCCATCATGATCCAGGTTAAAATAAATAACATTTCAGAATATATTTTTAATCTCATCATCAATATTTTGGGCCTCCATAAGCCTCTCATGGATAGAGGGTGTAACATTAATTTGGTAAAAATATTATTTTTCCCTTCCTAAAATATTTCTAGATATAACCATCATATATTAATAAATATTTTCTCTTTTTTGATCCTCATCATTGATATGATAGCATGATCCATCTAACTAAAATCATCAGCCACCTTGAAATTTTATCGATTGATGAAATGTGTTAAGAATTCATAATCATTCATAAATTCTTAAAATATTATATGGCACATTTTCAACTCCTTATATGTGAATATATATCGTATACATTTTTTATCTATATATATATGTCATAATTCTATCAATAATGATAATTCTTCATGTCATTAATGAAAAAAAACATCTATGAGTTTTCCAAATTAGGATTGTATATTTCTTTTCATGAATCATCAACTATCTTGAGGAATAGGGGTTTTACTATGCAATTCATCATAAGAACACTTCGCAACCCCTTCTTGGATGTTTCAGTATAGATAAAAATCCATTCTCAACTACATGGTAATGTAATAATATGTTAACTAACAACAATTATCTCTAGTTCCTTTAAAATTTCCTCACATTTATCTATAAAATGGAACTTCACACACTTTTGAGTGATACATTTCGTAGGATTAGATTTTCATGACTAATGTACCATTAAACATCAATAACATACAACTAAACCCAAAAATATATGAATCTAAATCACCATGGTTGGACTAGGAAAAAATTCAATAGCATGTGTTTTTGATGGATCTTCTGATATACAATCCTGTGATATAATATGCCCCTACCAAAACCTATAATAGAATAGTTTCACACACTATAATTTTTTCATATAGATTCTACATTTTTAGGTCCTTAATACTATTCCCAAGTGAGCATTATTCTCATCCTTTATATTTGAATATATATAAGATTATCATCAATAAATAAATCCAAAATCATGTCAATGTAATTTATAAAGACTCTATCAATTATATCCATTAATATTGAAAGGGAATTAGTAAGACAAAATGTCATCAGTATATATTAATAGTCACCATACCTTGTATGGAATTCTGTCTTCAAAAGATCCTCTTTCTTGGCCATAAATAAATGATATCCAAAATGATGTTAAATCATGGAAGAGAATCCAGATCCACAAAGTCTATCAAAAAAGTCATCAATACATGGAGGAGAACACTTTTTCATTATAATGATCTTGTTCAAGTATAGATATCCAATTCCGAGTCACATTGATCTATCTTTATTTTTCAAAAAAAGAATTGGTGTGGCCCAAGATGAACCGCATTGCGGTATGCATAACTTTTCAAATTGTTATGGGAGATTCCTCGTTAATTTATGAAACTGAATTTGGGGAATTCTAAAAAGATTCTATGAAATTGGTGTTGAACACATTATTTGTTCAATGGATAACTCAACATCACTTTTTGGTGCATGGATAGACACCTCTTAAATAAATACATCTAAACATCATCAACTACATGCATATCATTGAATTCAATATTATCCATAACCAAGTGAGATAAAAAACCTTATTTAATGGGATTAAAGACCCATACATTTTAAGTAATATCTAAAAGTAGTTTATTTTTATCATCAAATTTAGGGATTATAATAGGAGGTTCCAAAATAAAAAAATAGAATGTCACATTCAAGACAATTGATATAGAAACCAATAATTTTCATAGAAAATAATTAGGTCATTTAAAATTTAAAAAATATAATAGTGTTACACATTATGGATTCAGAGTTCAAGTGTATTGGGAAAACTAGGATTATACATAACATTTACAACATCAAACATAATCATTAATGTAATTCAAAACTCTCCAGCTTCTTATTATCCTTTAAAAATATCTTAGTACACATAATCACTAGAGGATATACATCAAAAAGGGATGTGATAAAATCATAATAAAATGATTGATATGATTAATATAGCATGGGGTGAGAATAATCACAACATAATCATAAAAATAATCCGAGGAAAGATAAATAAAAGGTATGGAATGTGGAAATGCATAAAAAATGAAAACATCATTTTTTTGGTAAATAAAACACATAGTTATGAAATATGAAAGAATCATGTTCATATTTCATTTCCCTTTAACTCATGAGATTCATAAATTTTCCTAATACATTAAATCATTGTATAATTCTTAGCTCACCCATAACATTCATAAATTAATATTGCAATATATAATTTTGGGTGCACCCATCACATCATAACATTTTCATTACTATGATTTACACAGAAGAAAAAATGAAAAATAATGAACATAAATAAACTATTTAAAGAAATATATTTCACCACATAATAACACATTCATAATCATTGTGATCACCAAAGAAAGAGGGAATGACATACTGGATACAAGAACCATCGACATTAAAAGAGTAGTCAATGTTGTGTTTTTGAATGAAGAGTAATTTTGGATAACATTAGATTGACATAAACTCTAGTGAAAAACATTTATTTCGATAATAATGAATTATAATCATGAAAAAACTAATTTTAATGATTGAAAACACCAATAATTGAGTGAAAGAAGAAGAACCCGAAGAAAGAATGTTGGGTTCGATAATTTTCACTTACCTAGTATCCAAACACTTTTTTCACATTAAGGTCATGTATAACAAACATAGAGACATTAATTAACCAATTAAATCATTTTTCTACAGGAATATGGTTTATTATGGTTTCATTATGTTATGTTTTGGGACATTTGATGAGTTTTTGATTTAAATTCACTGTTTGTGAATGTTTGATTTTATAATTTCCGTAAACGTTTCATTTGTATTCATGAATGGAAATTCATTTAAAATGTGGTTCTACAGACAGATTTATTAATATATAATATTATTGACATTAAGGAGATATATATGATTATAGAATGATTTTTTTACTATGATCATATATCCTTAGAAAAAATTTACTGATGATATTTTTTTGTTAATTTTGATGGTTTTTTATCATAACAAACTTGTATTATTTTATCACTTAGTGTCATGTAAAAAATCTAGTTCCAGAATCTAATAAAGTATAATAAAATTATATAAAATTATTTATTCAACCATTTTATGATTTTATTTATATCCTATAAATTTTTTATGTAAAATGGAAGTGTATCGCACATTATGTCACCAAATTAACACATCACTAGCAATGATTTTATGTTTATTAAAAATGATAGGGAGGTGAGAGTATAATGAATAATATTTCATTAACTAGATATCATAACAGTTTAAAAATTATAAAGCAGTTATCCTGAAATTTTGGATAAGAGAATATTTTTATAAGAGATGAAATGAAATGACGTTTGAATGGAAACTGCGAGAAAAGAGAGAGACAAATTACCTATTGAATCCTTCTATAAAGATCCTCCTCTTGAGATCCTCCATTTTTGTAATATAGGATAAGAATTTTGATGAGATAAAATGATCTTAGATGTGGGGGAGGTTATAGATAATATGTTTGGGTAGAGTTTATAGAGGACTTGAAGCTTGATAGGTGTGATGTTATGAGTGTGTGAGGGGTGGTATTTATAGGGGAGGGGAGATGGGTTTTCTTAATATTTAAATCATTAGATTATTAATTTCCACCAAGATAAAAAATAATGATGAATCAATGACCAAAAATAGTAAATAGGGAATTTTATTTCAATAATTGAGTTCTAACATCACTCGTGATGTTAGGAATAATGAATTTAGATTATAATGTTTTTATATAGTAAATAAATGTATTTTACTATTCACAAAAATCATGTATTTCAATAAAATATCAAAAAATATCCCGCACAATTTTTCAAAATGTAGACTCAAATATTAAACTAAATTTTTTTAAAATAATTTTTTATACATGATTAATATATTTATTATTTAAATTAATGATTTACTTGAAAAATACTGAATTTAAAATTACTACTGGTTTTACAATGATTAAAAAAATTACATAAGTTATTATAATATAATATGAAAAAAAAGACATAAACTTGTTAATTAATGGTGAAATTTTATGAAAATATATTCTATTTTATATAAAAAAAATATTTATAATTAATTATTTATTACTTTCAAAAATACTAATATTTTTACTTTTATTAATGTGTCAATAATAAGATACATAAATTTTATTTAATCATTCATGGGAAAAGTTGATATTATTTAGATTATTAACTATTAATAAGGGTTATAATAATATTCATAATGGTAGGTGACTGTTCATAATGGTTGGTAACTATTCAAAAAAATAACTTTGTTATATAATACTTCAAAAATCACCATAAACTCAATCGTGTATGTCAGCTTTTCAAAATTCAAAACACAGAAGTGGAAAAATATTGTTTAACGGTCCTATTGTATTTATTATCAAGATATTTCACTGTTATTACTCATTTTATTATACTATAAGAAATAAATATAAAAAGGGAATTCCATTGATAAAACTTTGGATCATTAAATTCTTCCCCCTTACGAAATTTCATCCTCAAAATTGTGTTTAACAAAAACAGGTTACGGTATTTCTCCTTCACCACCTCTTCTAGTTCCCATGTTGCTTCTTCATACATTTGGTTCTTCCATAAAACATTAATAACATAGTTTTTTCATGATTCATATAACATTATCTCTCTGGTATGGAATCTTTTCTGGTTACTCCTAATTCTAGGGATAATCATTCAGTTTTACCAACTATGAGATCAGTACATGTGTGGGATCTAGTATGTACTTCCTTTGTAGTGAGACGTGAAATACATCATGAACATGATACATATTTTATTTAATTGGTTGTCGATAGTGCATGTCATCTATGCAGTCATGGATATTAAAGGGGATAATGTACCATTGTTATTGTTTCTCCTTTTTTCAAAAATATGTGACTCTCTTCCCTGGTGATATTCGAAGGAAGGAAATATCTCCAAAATCAATCACCATGCACCCTCAATGGTTGTATTTATTGATCTTTTTCTAACAATGATATGCATTGATATGTTTTTAGATTACATGAACATATTTGTCTTCTCTTGCATAATATATGGTCCAATTATCTCTCTTTCTCTATCAACATCACAAAATATTGGTGTTCTACATCGTTTTTCATAAAAATAATCCTAGGGATCCATATGAATACTTGAAAAGAATATATTGTTGTGTGATTACTCTACCAAGGGGAGATAATGATCACATCCACATTTGAATTCAAGAATGTAGACTCTTAGAATATCTTCAAGCGTCTTAATAGACTTTTCATTTTGGACATCCTTTAGGGGTGATAGGCTATAATTAAATTTAATTCAGCACTCAATGCATTTTGGAGACTCCACCAAAGTATATATGTGAAACCTGGATCGTGGTTAGAGACAATTGAGCGTGGAACACCATGCATCCTCACCACTTCATTCACATATATATTATCATGTTCTTCAAGTGAGGGATCTTCCGAATAATGAAAAAATGGGAGTATTTGTGAGTCGGTAAACCACAAACCATATCACATTATTTCCACTATATTTATTCAAGAGACACATGACAATTCCCACAAAGTAATTATCCCATTTTTACATGGGTATAGGAAATGGTTGCATCATCCCTTTAGACTTTTGTTGCTCTACGCTAACTTGTTGACATTCCATGCACCATGGGATATATTCTAAAATCTCTTTATTCAGGTAACCACATAATTTGTTTTCCTAGAGTTCTTAATACATTTTAGATAAACCATGATCAATATATATTTTTGGGCTATGTGCATTATCCAAAATCTCTTTCTATATCTAGGGTGACAAAGCCACACAAAGTCATGTTCCAAAATCAATCACACCAACATCATTGATATTGAACTCTTCCATATTCATATCCTTTACTACATTCAACTTTTTTTGTAACTCCACATCATCCCTTTCTACCTCTTTAATATTTAATTGTATAGATAGTTCTAAAATCATTTGGTCATGGTTGTATGTATCCCCCACCCTTATGACTTCTAAATAAATCCATTGAATAATTAAAAATATTGGACCATTGTAAATCAATAACATGGAATGAGTATAGGGTTCTTTTATACATATATAATCAGCTAAATTTATCTCCTTTATATGATGGTTGTAAAAAGAGAAATTTTATTCATTGACTATCTCTATCCATCTCTTTTGACGTATGTTGAGTTCCCATTATTTGAATATATACATTAGGCTCTTGTGGTCATTTTATCTGTCAAAATTCTCACCAAAAGGTAGTGTCATCATATATTCAATGAAAAAATCATGGATGCTAGCTCTAGATCATGTGTTAGGTATTTCCTCTCATGTATATTCAAATTCTATGAGGCACAGGTTATCACATTATGATTTTTCATTAGAACCCAACAAAATCCTTTCATTAAAGACTTATTACATGTCACAAAACATTCCTCACTTTTCGGTAGTGGGAGTACAGGTGAAATTAGTAGAATAATCTTTAGATCCTTATAGATACCCTATTATTCATTTTTGAATACAGATATTACCCCTTTCCATTTAAACACAGTTAGAATTCTTGAAAATCGGGAAAGCATTCTCACAAAAACATCGGTAGTGCCTATTTAATACAATAAAAGTAATGATTTCTGTGACACTAGATGGTATGATCCATTCCTTAATCGCCTTCGTGTTTTGAAGGATCCACATAAATTTCCTCACTTGTTTTCACATGTCATTATAATGTGGAAAGATTCATTCACACGTCACATTTGATGAACATCGAGTACAAATTATCCTTTCTCAATGTCACCAGCCTATGTCTCCAATGTTCTTGATGTATGTACCTAGTCTTGTAGTAGATGAGAATGTTATTGATAAAAACAACCAAAAATTTTTCTATTTAATTTCTAAATACACTATTTATCCAATCCATAGGGATTTTATGGGAAATAGTATGTCCGTAGGGCATCAAAAAAAACTCATAGTGGCCATACCTTGTATGAAAACCATTATTCTGAATATATTAATTCTTTAATGTTAGTTGATGATATCTAAACATAAGATACATATTTGGGAAGTATTTATATCCTCATAGAAAATCAAACAAGTCATCAATTCTGGGAATATAATACTTTTTCTTTATGGTGATATATTTGAGTTCTTGATAATCGACACACAGCTACATTGTTCCTTCCTTATTCATCACAAAAAGAACTGGCGCAACCAAAGATGTCGAACTACGACGTATAAACCCTTTTCCAAAAATTTTCGCACATGCTTCATTAACACATCCACTTAAATATGAGACATCCAATCCAGACACATTGATATATGAGTAGCTCTGAGTATGAGTTCTATTGAGAACTCTACCTCACGTTCTAGGGCATGTTCGGGGAACTCTTACTGAAATACATCACTATAATCCCCCATATTTGGAATTTATGAATGGATGGCACATTCCGTTGACTCAACCATTTGGGGAAGGTATGATTATTCATAGGGAATCAACACCCACCCCATTGGTGGATTTTTCATATGAGATTCATGATCTTCATTGAATTTTAAGAGTAGCACAAGATGATTTCAAATATGAAAAGTTATTTCTTTTTCTCGATAGTTGATATGTTCTATATATAAAGAGAGAAGAAACATTCCCATTATATTTCTGAATTCCACCATGGGATGTATAATGAGATTCATTGGAAGAATCATACAACATACACCAACATGAGAAGAGTCAAGCACTAGGGTCTAAATGATTTCAACACATTATATTTCTACAAATCTCTCTAATTCAAGGATTTGGTTTTTCAATTATATATTCCTATAAAACATGAATGATAAAAATAATGTGTATAACCAGAATAAAATAAGTCTTATTTAATTATTTACTGAATTAGAAGTGTTCCACTTATGACTTCATTATATTGATCCACTTCTGCAGTTTTGATGGTATAAGCCATCCCTTTTTTATTTAGAATTTGAGGATACTGATGCTGATTACACATGAGGACTCAAGGTTTAGTACACTGGCGTACATTATGACATGTATCTACAGTTTATAATTGAACCATTAGTAGGATTCCACATTATTCCACTACATTATCCTTCCATCTCATGTCTTTTAGAAAATGGTGGGAATCATGAGAAACCATCCTAATAACTAATGCGAGGGCTAAGCATCTCCATGATGTTTTGAACTCCACCACCAAAAGCAGTTGGGATTTCATTCGGGCAATCATTGCATTAGCCCTCACATTAGTTATTAGGATGGTTTCTCGTGATTCCCACCATTTTCTAAAAGTATATAATAAAACATATGTCAACATATTTTGAATAATAAATTTATTCATTTGTACAATTTTCACTAAAATCATAACATACAGGATCTCTATGTAAATCATGATGTGTGAATATTTTTACATTGCCTCGCTCTATAAGATTTTTCTAGGGTTCACTAATCATAATTTTGAAATTAACTAAACCTTCGTCTGATACCAACTATAATTACCCAACCTTTCCATACAATACTATTTCATCATTTAGAATATAAAAAACATAATAGAATTACATCCTGAGGATTCACTAGTTTAGTTTCATGTGAAAAATAGGACCATATATAACATTTACAACATCATCCATAAACATGTATTTAATTAATTCTTCAACAGGTTCATATGGTATCTTGAAAATTCCTCAGTACACATAATCACTTGAGGATATACATCAAAAAGGGGTGAGATGAGATCATTGTAATAAATTAGTTATGAATTATATATCATGGGGTGAGCATAATAATAACCTCATAATCAATGTCAAGATAGTAAATATTAATAAAAGGCATGTAATGTGCCAATGCATAAAAAATTAAAACATCATGTCTTAGTAGTTAACAACCACACATAGCTGGGAATAGTGATAGAATCATGTTCATGAATCATTTCTCATTAAATCATGAGACTCATCAAATTAACTATTTTATTGGAGTGTTGTATAATTTTGGGCACACTGATCACATTCAGACATTCATATTGCGCTATATATTTCCGGGCGCACCCTTAATATCATTACATTTTATTTACAATATATTCCAAATAAAACAAATACAAATAAATAAAATAAATATCCCATGCAATGGAATGGAATTCATCTCATTGAAACACATTCATAAAATTAGGGATCCCAATAGAAATAGGGAATGTCAAACATGATACAGGAGCCATCAACTTTGAGCGAGAAGAAAATGTTATGTTTTTTAAAGAAGTGTTTTTTGAAAAGCATTTTGTTAGAAATAAACATTAGTGGAAATATTTTATATCAAATAAATGGTAATATAAGGAATAAAAATTTATCTTTTTGGAGTTACTATAAAAAATAGGGAAAAATAGGGATTACATGAAGAAAGAATGATAGGTTAGAGAATTTCCCCTTACCTTGTATCTGAATGCATTATTCACCTTGAGGTTATATTTAACCACACTAGATTCATTAATAAACAATTAAAAAACATTTATTATATGAATATTGTGCATAAAATTTTTATTAACTCATTTTTTGTTCCATTGGATGGTTTATTGAGTTTAAATTCACTATCCGGGCATGTTTGTTTTTATAATTTTCTTGAACAATTCACATGTATTCATGAATGGGTGTTCATTTAAAATGTTTTTATACATGAAATTTTTTAATATATAACATTAGAGAAACACCATAGATATAAATGATCTTATAATTAACTTTTTATGTACTATGAAGATGAATCATTAGATAAAATTTATTGATGATCATTTTTTGTTAATTTTGGTGGTTTTTGGATCAAAATGATGTTGTTTTATTTTATCACAAAGTGACTGGTAAAAAATTTAGTTCCGGAACATAAAAAGGGATAAAACAGAATATTTAAAATCTTTTTTCAACCATATAATATTTTTATTTACACAAAAATGTTATTTATGGAAAATGGAAGTTCATCGCCTGTGATGTATGTAAATTATCACATCATGTGGAAAAATTTCATTTTTTAAAAAAGAGAGAGGGAGGGAGGAGTATAATGAATAATATTTCAATAACATGATATCATACAATTATATAAATAATAATGGAGTTATCGTTAAATATGATGATGGTAATTTGAGGATAATAGAAGAAAAGAAATAAAATTTGAAAGAAAATTGAAAGAAAATAGTTAGATGAATTACCTCTTTAATCTTCATCATGGGATCCTCCTCTTGAGATCCACCTTAATGAATCTTGGATTGGTATTTTTATGATACCAAAAGAACTTGGACGTGGGGTGGGGATAATTTAGATGTTTTGGCATATTTTAGGCTATTATAGATGATTGAGTGGTCTGAAGTAATGAGGGCATGAGGGGTGGTATTTTTTTGGGGACGAGAGAGGGTTTTTTTTAATATTTTAATCATTATTTTATTAATATCCACCAAGATAAGAAATAGTGATGATAAAATTACCAAAAATTTTATATAGTGCATGTGAGTTCAATATTTTGGTTCTTATATCACTCATGATGTCAGGTATAGTGGATTTAATTTATAATGTATTTATACGGTAAATTAATGTACCATACTATTAACCAAAAATTCATGTATTTTAAAAAAACTTAAAAAATCACCCTTAAATTTTTTCAACATGTAAAACCAAAAAATGAATTCCATCCCTCAATAATCATTTCCAAAATATGATGAATTTAATTTTTTATAAAAGTCACAATTTACATGAAAATTTCATATTTTAAAATTAAATCTAATTTTTTAATGCTTTAAAAAATTACATAATTTATTATAAAATTATCATATAATCATAAGACATAGAATTGTTAATTTTTGATCACATATTATGAAAGTATATTTTATTTTTAATTAATTAATTAAATATTTCAAATAAATTATTTAGGATTTCAAAAACACTAATTTTTTTTCTATTATCAAATTATCACTTATAAGATGCCATAATTTTATTTAGTTATTCATGGGTAAGATTGAAATTTATTTGGATGATTCTTATTCATAAGGGTTATAATACTATTCATAATGGTAGGTGACTATTCAAAATGGTAGGATACTATTTAGTAAAAAATAACCATGCTCTATTAGTATCCAAAAATCATCCTTAACACAATTGTGTGTGTCAGCTTTTCAAAATTCAAAACACATAAATGAAAAAATAATTTTTAATGGTCACATAGTATTTAGTATCATGATATGTCAATATTATTTCAAAAGAGATTATACTATAAGGCATAATTATAAGAAGTTAAATCCCATTATAAAACATTGGGTCATTATAGTTGATGTTACTTTTAAGAAGGGAATGTCAATCTATGCCTATTATGAAATCAAATACAACCAAAGGGATAATTACTAGAGATGCAGGAAGAAATTTCCAAAAAACATTCAGTATAAAAGAATCATATAATTGAGATAAAATTATAATATCATTGTGTTTTATCAATGATTTTTCAATATCAATTTTTTTTAGGAATCTTATAACCCTTAGAAAATTCATTACATATGAATGACTTCATAAATATATAATAAAATATGACATTATCATCTCATGAGTGGATGGTTTGTATACGTTTCATCATATTATTATGGAACCTCCCAATAGAAATAGCGATTGCATGAAATTTCTCCTTGTCGCATAGCTTATGAGGTTTCTGACATTGATCATCATCCCCACCCATTATGTTTGGGCAGTGGTTACCATAATGACAATTCTACATACTCAAATAACATTTAATCAAGAAAGTGTCATTATTTGAAATTTTTTCCCCGTTAAAAACACTATCTAACTTATCCCCATCACATCGATAGTCAAATGCAAGATGGACCTCCCTTATACACATGAAACATCGAATCAACCCCTTCAAGAAATTCCATCCATGATTCATTCCACACAAAACGAATAAAAAGATCATAATTCTTCTACATTGATTTTATATTTCCTTCCAACTCTATATTCCTCTTGTTTTCAAAACAATGAGATTGATATGTGACTCTGACCTCCATTTCAAGCATTATTGCACTACATAAAACCCCATCATTGATACAAAATTCTCTTTTGGAAAATTCCCTACCTAGAAATTGATTTATGGTACTAAAAACTTATCAAAATAGACTTAGTATCGATGATAATTCTTTAATCTTACCAAATTTATCGCATGAAAGTATCCTAATAGTTATATATATATTCATCATCCCTTTTCATTATCCCATGTATATTTTTCTGATTCTTGGTAATAAGATGTCAACAAATGTACTTATTTAAAAATATGTTCTCAAAATCATCGAAATCCTTATATTCAATCTCATCTATATGCCTTATATTCTTGATTAGAATCTACCATTGTTCCACTTTACCTTCTAACTGATAAACAACCATAATGAAATTCTCATGCTCTGAATACTGAAAATCAGATAATAACTTTTCAGTGTGGTTGATCCATTTTTCAACTACAATTGGATTAAAATACCATATGATAAAAGGGGGTGAAACCTCATGAATGAATAAATATAATTTTCTACACTACATCCACATTTGTATGTCCACCATGATTCATATCAAGGTCAATATTTGTGAGTATAGAAAAATTATTTTTAATTCTAGCTCCCATACTATTTTGTTTCACATGAGGACAACCATTTCCCTGTTGTTCTCAATCACTAGTAACATGGTTATTTCTATTTTCAACCATTTACTAAAACCAAAATCATAAATTGAGAAATAATTATCAAAATTAGGAACCACATAATAATCATTAAATCACTTATCAGATATATAACTAATGAATCTATACATTATCCATGTTACCATAGGTTTATACTCGTATATTAATATTAAATTTATATTTAAATACTTTAGAATGGTTCATAAAATATTTTTTGATTTTACAAATCAAATTCCCCTGGAGGGGAAAAAATATTTTTATTAATAACTATTTTCATATACCATATTACCACATGTTACCAAAACATTTATTGATTTTTAATCCCTAGGAGCCCATTTTCTAGATCCACATCCAATTAAAGTGTCGAGATAAAAAAGTATTTCTAGTAAACAACTAACTCTATCTTCTACCTAGATTCTATGAAAATTTCATAAATGTTGACTCCTCTATATACATAGTAGTAGACGTGTCCTCAGGGTTCCCACTAATGTTTTCTCATCCTATTATGAAAATTTTCAAAAAAATGTTTCCTATGATTCCAATTATAACTACACAATCACGACATAAAATAATATTATATATCTTTTTAGGAATACACCATAAAATATTGAAATAAACACAAGAATTTTGTACTAGTATCATTCCATTGGAAACACTAAAAAATAAAAACTAGTAGATAAATAAGATAAATTGTCTCCCATTATCTTACTCTATTCTAGAACCCTTCTAAGAAACATCAAACATAATACATATATTCATAACATGGTGAAGAGAAATTAGAAAGGTTTCAGCTCAAAAACCTTGTAATGTTAAACAAGGGATACATTTAAGAATAATCTTGAGAAGATGGGTCAGATAACATGATCAAGAAATGATAATATCAAACATTTAAATCATAGATCATATAAATAAATAATGGAATAAACCTTGGAAGTTCCTATGATAGAAATAATAAGGAAATATAAAAATATAATATAATAAAACCCGACATAGGAATGAAACATACAATTGTGAAATAAAAATAATCATATAATATTATTTCCATATAAGGAATGTAATATCATCCAAGAAAATATTAGTAGTATAGGTTCACTCCCTATACCACTTTTAGTTACCGATCACTCCCATGGAAATCATGGTATCATGGGATCACACTTCATACCATCATGGAAGTTATGGTTCACTCACATAGACATTATCTTTTCCAAGATTCATTTCCAATACCATCTTAGTCTATCTCATTAGTTATAAATCATTAACCATTTCATTGATGTGAGATAAAAGTCCCAACCATCACATAAGGAAAGAATACATACATGTTTCACAAGATAAAAAATAAATATATTGTACCCTTTGAATTTTAATAGGTATTATAATCATATAATCATAACATAACGTGTGTAAATATATAGGGTTAATAGTCATTTCATCATATACATAACCTATGAAATGAATCTTGTTTCAAAATCATATAACCTATGAAAGAGAAATGAGTTTCATAAACTGGATTCCATTTAAATATAATCCATTAACATAAAAAATATGAATGGAAATAATGAGAAGTTTCCCCATTAATGCATGATTAGAACAAATTTATATTATATTATATGGGAAATAATGTTGAAAATCATTAGAAAAATGTATTGAGGAAAATATAATTATTGCATTCAAAACACATTTGAAAACATTACACATTATTTAAAAACATTTTCCTTGAAACTGACATTTAATATTTATAAAATAAGTTTGGAAAAAAATATAATAAATTATAATACATTTTCATTGAAATTAATCATCATGGATATTTGAAAAAAAAATTGAAAATATTTTTTTAATACAATTGATATCTGATAGAAGAGAAAGATAGTAAAAATTAGCATATAGATATTATTTTAAGATCCAAAGTATGGAAACAATGGTACTAACCTATGATGATATCTAGAATAAATATTGGAGAGATAAAATCATGATTATTATGGAGTTATGGCTCAAAATATTACATCAATGTATGCATAAATGTAAACTACCATGATAATCAATGAGATTCCCCCAAACAACTCTTAGAACATGGAAACATTGGATAATACACTATATGAAAGAAAAAACTTTCATTAAGCATAAAATATCATAAAATATAGAGTTTTATGATATAAAATATACGTTTATACCCCTACGAAAAAGTGTTTAGGTCAGTGACAATACATGAGTCTCAAAAAATTGAATTTGAGAGAATTGTTTTTTCTAATTTGGTAGGTTTTGAAACATAAAACCAATGAAATAATGATCATAAAATGAATATTTTATTACCTATAGATTAATGTAAATTATACATATAATACAATTATGTGTAGTACATCACCCACAAAAATGAAATAGTGGTGAATATAGTGTGCATTTCATGAAAATAAAATGTGAGAAGAAACTATCTAACCAAGTTTCTTGAATCTCATCCTAATAACTCGAACCACCTATAGAATATATATATATTTAATTTAAATATTTTTTAGAACCATATATCTATTTATATTATTATATATGTTTTCAATATTACCATATATAACCCTAGTTTGAATGATAGAATGTTAATGTTTCACTTTGGGAAATATTCTCTTTGATCATCACATGTTTCTTAATTTGGTATATCGTTGGTCCTTATATATTTATAATGACTCCAGAATGTTAAAAATTATATAATTATATTAATCTATATAACACATAATTATGAAAAAGGAAACATTTTTCATGGAGACGGTAGGTTTTACCGAGGCCTAAAAGCATTTTAAATTTAACTGTATTATTGATAAAAAAATGTAAAACACTTAAATGTATATATATATATATATATTAAATAAGATTTAGAATATCATAAATATATTATATATAATAACTTAAATGATCCTTATTACAATCCATTTATTGTACATGCAAATCGTATAGCCTTGAGGGGGTGGTAATCCAAAAAACCCCAAACGAAATTATCAAATTTACAAAAGGTAGAATAAAAAAAAGGATGTTCTAAATAAAAAATATATAAGGGTAATGAAATTATAAATATAATATATATTATATAGAAATATAGTTTCCATCATTATTTAATCTGTTAGATGCATTAAGGAGAATTGAATAATCATAGTTTAGTGGGGAGGTAGTTCTCCATATACAGAAATAGTATGTTCGTTATCCATTAGAAAGAGGTGTGTCTAAGTGAAGGTTTAATCCTTATAATATAAATATACTAGTATTTTTAGGATTATGATGCCTTATTAAATCCCTCAAAACATAATGTGGAGGGTTTTTTATGAAAATAAATGAAATGACTAGACTGATGATGTTACATCTTGGTAGGGAAACTCATTATTGTTTTTCCCAAAAGGCAACGTTAGATTTCCATAATCCTAAAACAAGGACTCTAGAAGGAGGAAATATATTTTGGGATTTTTATTGGGTATTTATTTCCAAAATATAAGCGTACTGATATGTGTAAGTAAGTGGGATAGGTAGTTCATTTTTATAGAGAGAAAAAGAATCACATGGAATTACTAGAAACAAGTTAGGTGTACATAAGATTTTACCTAAAAAAAGTAATTCCAAACAAAACATCCTTAATGAATGATTTATTTCAGAAATATGGAAAACCAATGGGTGTATGATAAGTGTATAGTCCATTTGGGAACTTAATTTTAAGGATAGTCCCTAATTTAGTTAATTTGGAATCAATCTTTGTGATTAATTTTAATCTCATTTTGAAACCATTTTTGTCAAAAATTAACATGGCCTTATTGAATTCTATGTATTATACTGAATACAGTGGTGTAAATATATTTTTCAAAATTCAAATCCCAAAATCATAAAAACTAACATTATTGGTAATTATACATAAGGTATGAATGAACATGTATTAAATAAAGGAACATATTCAAATGTTGGTTAATATTTTATATTAAATTTTAAAATTAAATTAATTCTATGGAATTAAATTTTATTAAGAGGTTTAATCAATATATAACTAACTATTAAAAAATATTTATAATATCCTTTATAATTAATAAATTGTTAAACTAAAAAAAATCTTTTTAACAAAAACATCTTTATCTTTTAGTATTAATCATACAATTTATATTTCCATGAAAAATTCCATAAATTATTTGAAGGATAATTTTGGAGATCATAATTGAAAAATATTTTTTAATTTATAAATTTAAATTTCAAAAAATTTGTAAAATTAATTTTTTTATAGTTCTCCAGTTGAGAAAATTTTATTTTAAAACATAAACAGACATTACAGAAATCTATAAAATTAATTATAAAAATGTTTTAACTATCTAAAACATATATAAATAATAAATGAAAATTTGATATTATTCTTTATAATACAATGAATGAAAAAAATTATTATAAATATCCCATTTAAATAATAATAGAATTAATATGATGTTTCCTTGTAACACCCCGACCATAATTACCATGAGTGGGTGCATTATTTCAATACAATGGCATGATTACAAGGAATCATGTACCGAAGGACCGATCAGTTTATCAGTCTTTGAAAATGGATTTCATATATGAACGTTACATTAAAATTTATAAAATAAATCACAACAAAAATATTTCATTGAAAACGCCATTATTCCCCAAGAATAACTTCTCATATTAGTCATAATACACTTTTTTGCATCATGTGAAAAATAAAACATATGAATGTGGTGAGATCAGATTCTTTGTAAGGAAAAAAATAGAAGAAACTATCCTAAAGAAGAATAAAAATTTAAGGTAATATATTATAATAATACACAACCAAATTTAAACATAAACTTCAGCATAATAAATAAAATATAAATAAAAAATTCCATTTACATATTTCCGTGGATATTCTATGAGTCGAATAATCACTTATAATATCAATAGCTAATTTTATAATGACGTAAGGCATATTTTCAGACATCATAACCACATTGTCAATGCCTTGTGCTAGGACTAGACTTAAAAAAATCAAGGCATTGAGCCAATGCAATAATTTATCTCATGAGGAATGTCAATTCAACTAGGAGCTATAACGGGCTTCACTTGTCACTTACTAAGTCCAATTCATTCTTTCTATGAAGATTTTGAGACATCACATAAACATTCGTATTAAAACTAGCTTACTAATTGTCAATAATTTATCCATAAATAGTGAAGGGTATAAAAATAGTATAGTCAAAATATCATTACTCATTCAATAAAATATGGAACATTGTATTATAATGAATCAACATCAATCAATAATAATATCTAGTTAAGGATGTTGACACTGTTGAAAATGATCTGAAAACTTGTTGAGAGAAATATCCTTTTTAAATCATTTAAAAGTCACACATTTATAAAGGAAGTAATTTAAAATATATTTTTTAATAAAATTTTCCCATACCACTTTGAATCTTCTAATTATAATTACTATTTTAAAATAATCATATACATATAAATCAATCCTTAAAATAATTGTTGTAACATGGACATTAATTAAAAATATTTAGAAACATAAATCATTAAAACATTTAAAATATTGACCTTGTTAAATATTCCATTCACTAATCAATAAAATATACATATTGAAAACATTTTTATGAATCATGGACATTGATGATAAAAATATCCCAGTAAGTACCTACAAATAAACAATCTAGGATAAATATGAGATTGAGGAATTAACCATATCATATACATTATTATGGTCAACGGTACATTAAACCTTGTCTATAATGACCATAGAATGTTATTAAATTATAATATAACCATATATATTTTAATGATATCATACTTATTTCATTTATGGATTTATACTATCCATTTAAAAATTATTTCTATATTAAAATAACATTTCGTGTAATAACTGATTTCTTTATCATACGTGTTTTAAATTGTTATTCTTGATTGTATAACATATATGATGATTTAATTTCTTCTTGTATATAAAACATTATTTATTTATCATATATATTCAAAATATAAATATGTATAATAAGTTCATAAATGAAATGGAAAACACCATTTATTGAGACGGTAGATCGTACGTACACATAAATGTAGTTTCAGTTTTCATATCATATTAATTGGATATATGTGAATGAGATATATATATATCAATAGAATTATTATTCCATATATTACATATTTACAAATTATATCTATTTTTATAATCATCGCGGAATGGAGAACCTAGAAATGAATCACATCACATCGTGGAGACAGTAAGCCGTCTGTACGCCCGAGAGAACATATCATTATATTGATGGTCAAATAATATGTAATTGGATGGTATATTAAATATACATAATCATTAATATGTTATATTTTTTATTTATAACAATTATACTAATTATTATATGCATTCAAACAATGATGTGTTGAATAACAAACGACACCACGGTGTGGAGATGGTAAGTCGTACGTACGCACGTATGGTGACATTTTAATTCAAAGGATGTATAGAAAAATGAATATGGTTTTACCATATTTACAATGACATCCCAGTGTGTAGAATTTACTAGATTCATTATTCTGGAGTGAAACAAAATAATGAATGTAGAAGTCTATGAAAAAAATATGTTTTAGAGAGGTGGTGAAATTATTACCTCTTCTTCGTGTTCTTCATTTTGATTTTATCAAAAGAGATCCAAACCGTGGATTTCTGATCAATGTAAGGACTTTAGGATTAATTGAGGGTAGTTGGGAAGATATTTGAGTAGGTTTTTTCCTAGAAAAATTTCATAGGAGGTGTGATTTTGAGAGAAGAGAAGGTACCCTTTTATAAGAGAGGTGGGTCATATTAGGAATGCTTTGAAATATTAATTCATTTTAAAATCATTTTTGGTTGGCAATGCCTCCAAAATTATTTATTTCGATGATATGGTGGTTATTTGTTGCAATCATCTCAACTAATAGGTTTTAGATATTTTTAGGTCACCATATTAAACTTATCTTTTTTATTTAAATCATTGTTAAATAGTTTAATATTTACTACCACTCTATGTATTTCTATATTATATAGTTAATAAACATACTATAAAATGTCAAGATAACCTCAAGTGGTAAATTAATTAAAACTAAATTCTTATCTATGTATTTTTTTCAAATAATATAATTTTATGAATATTATAACATTTAATGATATAATATTGGTTTTAAAAACTCATTTATGTCCATTTTAACATTATTTATTATTTGGTTTTTGTAGAAGTCATAAATTTCTGATTATGTAAAAACAAATACATTTATTCAACACTAAAATGTCATATTTACCTATAAAATTACAGTATTACATCAAAAGTCCCAATTTATATTTATTTTGATATTTATAAAATAAATTTTCTTATCCTTAATTAATAAGGTAATTACTACATCATCATTGTGTCATAATTAAACTTTTATATTTAATGTCTAAAATTTATAAATAAAATTACATGATGTAGGAAATATTTTTATATTTATAATGGGTATTTGTAGTCAAATTTATCTTGTGAATAACCATATAATAATAAAAAATAGTTGATAATCATTTTATTTAACACTTTTAAGTCTTCTTTAAATAAAACATAATAAATTTACTAATCTACCCCAAATGGATAAAAATGATATTAATTTTTAAGGATAATTTTGGTCGAAATACCCTTATCTAGAAGAATTAGGACATTTCTTGGGGTATTTTTAATATTATTTTGAACTTTAATTACCATATTTAATTTTAAATGTGGTAAATAAAATTCAAAAAATTACTATTCGCCACACAGTATTTTCATCTTATTTAACCAAATTTTCCATTCTGATGTTAAAAGCATCTGTCATATTTTGGAAATTAAAATCACAAAAGTGGTGAAATTATGTTTTATGAAAATTTGGAAGTGTGCCAAGAAGTAGGGTAAAAGACATTAAAAAAGTTCAATATAATTTTAGAGGCCTAATCTTATTAAAAAAAGACTCCAACGAATTACATTGAACTAATATATGTATTATGTATCTATTTTTAATTTATGATGAATTTTTAATAAAAATTATTATTTAAAAGAGAATTTCGGATTATATCTACAACCTAGTGTTTTTAACTGTTTATAAAAAATAGAATGTTTTACAGAAAAATACAAAAAAATAACCATAAGATAATATTGAAATTATAAATTAAAAAATTATGTCTATTTTACCAAATTAAAATCATATAATCTTCATTAATTAATTTTAAATTCAATCCCATTGTCAAACTAGAAAACATGTTTTTAACAAATAAAATCAATCAAAAGATTGACTTGTGTTTATATCTAATTTAATTGTGAAATTACATAAAATGACCTAAATATATTAAATGATACAAATATAATTTCATTAAAATTGAAATATACTCTAATTAATAATTTAACTGTTTAATTATTTTGATTTAATTCTTTTTTTTCAATTGAAAAATTTTATTTTGTAATATTCATCAAAATATGAACATTATTAGAAAATAATAAACAATCTATCAAAAATAAATATCTAGATCTCTTTTATGAGGAATTATTTAATTTCAATAAATTGAATATATAAAAGTGACAAATATAGTATATAAAAAGGGGTCTCTATTAAATGGTGGAAAAATTATTTCTTTTGAAAAATATTTATTTTATCTGAAAAATTGAATTCGTTCTCATATTATGTCTAGGAAACACATAATATGGATGTTAATATTAATAAATTTAATTAAATTCAAAATTTAGTTAGTACTATTCATAACAGCTTTTTTAACAACTAGTTTGGTAGGTCGTGGTGCACTCAAACTCGGTGTTGCTTGTTGTGAAAACTATTTAATTACCTAAAAAAGATAAAATACTATAAAATATTATGGTTTTACATTATCCTATCCTTAAATAAAGTGATTCATTTAAATTTTAATTTTTTTGAATATAAAATGTTAAAAATAGAAAATAACTTTGTGGAAAACCAATATAAAAAATTGAGTAAATAACATTTAGTCTTAAAAAGATGGAAAGGGAAATAAGAAAGTCACCACCAAATTTTGATCTCAAATAGGAGAACGTGTCTGTTAATTAAGGACATAAAATAATAGTAAAAATGTAATTTTATATAGAGTGTAATTGAGGAAATAAACCACAAACATGTGAAAAAATGGAATATTGAGGGCCTCAAAGCCATAAATCGATGATGATTTAAAATATCATCAGTTCAATAACAAATAAGATATTAGGATAATAATTTTTTATTTTATGTTCCTTCCCCTAATGTTTTATAATTAATTTCTTCATAAAATAAGAAAAAAAAAGATTACATGACATGTTGAGTTTCATCATTTAACTAATTTCTACCACAAAATCATCTTTCACTTTGAAAGATAATAGAACTCAAAAATATTTTATTTATCATAATCATATTGGGTTTTAAAAATAATAAAATTTTAATTTATCTATTAAATAATTTAAAAAACTACATTATACAAACCAAGACATTGCAAAGGATAGTGGTAGGTGATGCACCCTTGTCTCCCTTCAGTTGTGGGTTCAAGTCATGCGACCTTTCCATACGTGACATGTTGTCACCCGAACTCAGGGTGGTGATTTTTATAACAATCCATAAATAATATTATGAAATTTTTTAACCTTAAAAAAAATAATCCAATGTAATTCATAATCCATTACAACAATTATACAAATCCATGATACTTCCGTCCGAACTCAAAGTCCAAAATTTATAAGGAAGGTAAACATAATGATTATCACTTTTTTCCACATAATAACATGTGAATGTTGTCATCATGTATTCTATTAAAACATGGTGAAAAAATTAATTACCATAAAACCATATTTGTTACATTCAAGCTCCCTTGTTCCTTATAATATACAAGATATACTCCTTAAACCCAAAAATATTGAATACTCTAACAATGATGTATTAAAAAAACTATTAATTAGTTCCAAGGATGTCAATAGTACCCAATATACATGATCCAAATCAATTATCACAACTTCCAAAATCATTACCTCAGTATCAAGACCATATTAAGTTTTATCTTTCCCTCAACCATATATGTTTCAAAATATTTAACTTGAAACTATGTCACTTTACTTGTAACCATACAATCTGAAATCATGAATGAAATAGTACTTTAGTACAATCCTTATATACAGTAAAATTATTATAACTTGTACATCATTATTCCAATACTAAAATGGAACAATTGGTTAATAACGACATAATAACACTAATCATTCCTCATCATCTGTAGTATTTTCGAAACATGATTATTATAAAATCGCATCACTTGGTGTATAATCTGATGATTTGGACATTGATTCATGTATTGTTCCAACTCCTTGTATATAAATCATTGTACATTTGAAAAAAAAATTCAAACCCTAATAATAATTTAATTGGTGTCCTTCTTTCAGACATATAAAAAACTCCCATTCCCTTCATGCACTTACTGAGTTGATTCTTTCCACATTAATCAAATGTGGGTAAATCCTTCTTTCCCTTCTTCCTTTTATACATCTTTTTCTCTGCCATCAACTTCTTCCCATTATCCCCTACATATCCATGTGACTCAGAGAATTCATTAATTATGATATTAACAAATGATATTATTTCATCGTCTGATGAGAATACGTGGGAGACTATTTTATTTCATAATTTTGAAATAATAACATGAAATAAATGACCCTTCATACTCTTTGGATCATGTGTATTTCAAGATTTATCATTCATTCTACTAATGACCATTTCTAAATGAAAAAACTCTTTTTTAGATAATATCAATATATATAATCCAAAAAAAGAAAAATTATCTATATTAATTTATGAATTCCACAAATCTAGTCTCATAATCAAAATACTTGTTTCTATGGTGACATATTTATTCATAAATCTTATATATGGGCTTCTAAAAAAATTTATGCAATGCAAATCTATCGAAAGTGTTGTAGCCAAGAGTGTAGCACATCTCATTGTACTGTACTAGTTCTCATTCGAGAATATCTGAAAATAGGGTTTTTGGGTTTTACCCATACATACATATGTGGAAGATCCACCTCTATCTGCTCGTATCCATACATGGATGTATTACAAGAAGAATTCACACAATGTCTACATTAAAAAATTATTGGAAGTTCTTTTATACTAAATCCAAAATTTTATCTTAGGGTAATGTTCCTTAATCAGAGTTTATCTAAAACTATTTCCAAGTTAGTTTCAAAACATCCAATGATACCAACTCTAACACTGTGACCACAGTTACCAAGAGTCAGTTCATTATTTTAATAAATTATAATGATTACAAATAATGATGTCCTAGAGGAATGACCAACTTAGCAGTCTTGGAAAATTGATTTCATTATAAATGTTACATTAAAATTTATAAAATGAAACACAATGAAAAATAATCCTTTTAGAATGCAATTATTCCCCTTTCTTTACCCTGCATATAAATCATAATACACTTATTCACATCATGGGGAAAATAAAACATACAAAAGGGGTTATCTCAGATGCTCAGTAATGATAGCAATATATCAGAAACTGTCATAATTAAGCGTAAACATTGAATTCAATGTATATGACTAAAACAAAATCCTTTTAAACATAATATTAAGAATAATAAGGCAAAGATAAATGAAATAATTCCATTTCCTTATTTACATGGATATTATATTATTCGAATAATCACATGTAATATCAATAGATAATTTCATAATGATGGAATGCATAATGTCGGACATCATTACAACATAGTCAAGGCCTTGTGCCAAGACTAAAAATAAAAGAATTTGTCACGACATTATTCCAGGAAACTAATTTTTATCATGAGAGATATCAATTTATTGAGCAGCTATAGTGGGCTCCACCTATCTCTTACTAATTACGATGCATTTCTCATATTTAAATGTTTAAAAATAACATAAAAATTCGTATTAAAATTATCATACGAAATTTAATACATTATCAATAAACCTTGAATGCTATAAAAATAACATATCCCCAATCAATAATATAATCACTCATTAAATACAAATGAATATTGTATTATAATAAATCAACCTCAATCAAGAATAATATGTAGTAAAGGATGTTGACATAATTGAAATTTATTAGTAAAACTCTTTGAGAAAATATCCATTTTTGTTAATTCATTTTAATGTCACACATTTATAAAGGATTTACATTAAAAGATAATTTTGATTCAATGTGTCTGATAAATCATTGAAAATATTCAAATTCATAATCATTTTAAAACAATGACATCTTAATAAGTAAATCCTTGAAACCATTTTAAAAAACAAATACATTAATTAAAATGATTTAGAAAAATAAATCATTAAAACATTTAAAATGATGATCTTGCTAAAGAGTCTATTACACAAATCCTAAAAATAGTCACTTTGAAAAAAAATTATGAAACATGATCATGGATGATAAAAATGTCACAGTAAATACTAACACATAACAATCTTGGATAATAATGATATTAAAGAATTAACCCTTACCTTGTATTTTTCTTTGGGAGAGGATACATTTAAACTACTATATAATAAACATAGTATGTTATTTAATTATAAAAAACCATATTCATATTAATTATATCATTATTAATTAATTTATGTCTTTATACAACCTATTTAATAATAATTTATATTTTAAAATAACATTTCAGGTAATAATAGCTTTCTCTATCATACACATTTTAACATGTTATTTATGATCATATAATTTATATCATTATTTAATTGATTCATGAATATAAAAAATTAGTTTTGTATCATATATATTAAGAGTATAAATATGTATTATAGGTATATATATGTAATGGAAAACACCGCATATGAAGATGGTAGACCGTATATACACATAAACGATGTTACCATTTTAATATCATATTATTCAGAATTAAATGAATGATATGTTTCTAAATATATATATATATATATATATATATACATATTATATTAGAATTAATGTGTAATATATTATATACTTTTTGATAAAATATATTTTTATAATCATCATTGAATGGTGTCTTCATGGATATTTAACACGATTTCGTTGGATTTTAAGTTTCATTCTTTATATTCAACATAAAATCTGATGTAGGTGGATTCAATTTGAATAAGGTATTTAGAAATTTAAGGCATACATTCAAATTGATGAAATTAATTGATATTGATTTTGAAAATTCTGGTAAAATCCTTGTACAAAACATTATTACTCATGGTTTATTGGTTTCTTGAAATCATAGAATTATTATTCAATTTTATTTTATAAATTATTTTGAAATGATTTTTTAGAATTATTTATTAATTTCGTGTCACAACCCCCTAACTCCAAGGATTCCACTCTTGAGTTGGAAAAAAAGGGTGGTGATGACCCTCGAGTATCACCTCTAGTAGGTCTCACGGTAGCGACCAAATGTAGTGGTATAAAATCTCACAAAATGGTCAGAATATACATTCTTTTAAAGAATACAATATCAGGAGATAAGTTGGTCCATCCAAAAAAGCCCAAATACAATATGTATAATTGAAATTAAAAATCCAACGCACCATCATAATTTCAAGAAAGTATTTAAAATGAAATTATACTCTTAGGTAAATACTGAAATAATGCAATGAAACAACACAAAAACTGTCCAAATGTCCAAGCTAGTGTGATCCAGCATAGTCCACGTAATCCCCTATGAATCCTGAATGATTTTATATATATATTCTTGGAATAATACAATTATACTAAACACGAAAAACAAGTTATCTCTTTAATATGTGATATAAGCATTCTAATTCGCATGTGAGAAAATGGGAGAAACAAATATCACCTAAGAAGTAATATATAAAATGCCATCATCACAAAGGCATACACACTAAATAACGAAAGTAATGTAAACAAATTTTGTAAGAAAATTAATGATATGTGTATCATGCTACACATCCCCATTAATTAAATTCTCTCACACCCCAAAATAAAACATCATGCTGGTCCCACTTCTTATAAATGAACCACATCAAAACCTTCTTTCACACACTTGGGCCACACAAACTAGTCACATCACTTACAAAAATGAATCTCATCACATCCTAGCCACACACACCTAATCCACAATATTAGTCCCATCACCTTGGAAATTGAGGATTAACCCATCTCTCCCGCACACACCTAGGACACAAACAAGATTACATAATGAAAAATCCATAGTAAACAATAACACATATCATCTGGAATACACCTAGTAAAATGGAACTCACCTAATCTCGAAGACAATAGAGAAAACACAACTCCATCACACACACCTAGCCCCCACAAACCCCAACATGCCCAAGGAATGATGTGATATCATGTCCTAGAAGAGGGAGTATGGAAGATCATGTTCCTATCAATCCATCCTCTAACATGGTTGTTAGGGAAAACAACTTCCCTTGTGTGGATGGGGTTTCTCAACACATAGTTCTCTTCTAGGGTGGGTTGTATATAAATTTCAAATAAAAAATTCATGGTTAAATATATATATTCATATAATAAAGACCAACCTCACGGTATACAATATCCAAACAACTTTTAATACTACCACACTTATTGGTAACGAAAAATTGAACAACAACAAACAACAACATGCTCTATAAGGTGAAAAACCTAATAAACTATTGTGGCATCACATGTATTCCAGGTTAAAAAACCATTCATATTGTAATAATTATTACTCTAATTCAATTCAACAAATTATCCGTAATTGTTCTATACATTATTAAGTGATTCCTTTGTACTTCTCATTACTACATGGGTGAAAACTAGGCACAACACACAACAATACATATAATAAAAGTAACATAGTTTAAGAAAAACCATTTTATATTAAACCATATCACATTCCCCACCATATAACACTCATTACATCCACTTTTATTTTTGTTCATCAATATATATCTTCTCAATTCATCCTATCAATAGTGAAAACCCCCAAATCACAACTTCACCTAGAAACACATATATGCACATCCCGATCATATCCATGCTATAAAAACATACAATCCATCAACAAATCCCACATCTTAAGATTTCATTACACCACCAAAAGAAACCCACATTTCACAGAACACTGCTACAAGAATTTAGAAAATTAATATTCATATTTAACAAGGAATTCATCACTCAATTACAACTTGATAATTCAGGGATCATCATTGAAATAGTTTAATCCAAGGGAATCTAGTTATAAACCTAATATACATGGTTATTCAATTTCATATAAATATTAATTCAATAGGAAACCAAAAAAATAGAATTCAAATGAAATTTTATATGAAAAAACAAATACCCAAAATATTGATGATTTTCAATGTCTAGTTATCCCTCACATAACAAAATATCTAAATATAACAATGAATAGCATAAACATGCATCACTTTTCCTATCCCGTGTTCATTTATATAACGATGTTTTAATTAACATCGTCATTGAAAATTAAATTTCAATCTCATGAAAACTTTAAACACGAACCCCACATTATTTAAAAATATGGAATAGATGAAGGAAGCCATCATGGAAGAACAAATGATTAATACATCCTTGTTTCCCCAAACATGGGTGTTGTGCATGAAATAGGAAAATACAATAGGGAATGATACATGGGCGAATGGATACATCCTAATCAAATGAATCCATAGGAGTATAACGGTTCACAGAGTCTCACACTAAAAGAAAGTAAGTGAACATGTAATAGAATATATCAGCTTTTAGAATGTCTATATCATTACTTATCAAGATGAATAATTTTTTAAAATTCATTAATGGTGGATCTTGAAGAAGAATACATTATTTAACTTTTTGAATACCTCCAAATTATTTTGAATTTTAATATATTATTTGTATCTATTGATACTGCTTAAAAACAAATTAAATATTTTATTATATTCAATTTACCTCAATGAAAACATGAATGGAGAAAAACTAAAAAAATTGAAGAAAAATGTAATTTTGAAAAATTGTAGCAAATGATTTAGTAGTGTGAGTCATCAGTGTGAGTCACCTGTACGAGTCACTATATTGTGGGATACTAGTGAAAATCACTTCCCAAGCAACCTTTGAGAGCTTCTGTTGAATCTCGCTAACTAGACTCACATGTCTAACTCATAGTTCTGAATCATTATTCAATCTCTCAATTGTAACTCACCATTCAAACTCACCGACACGATCTACCGATGGACAACTCAACATAATGAGTCACCATCACGACTCACCGTTGATGAACTACCTGTGTGAGTCATTATTGAGACCTAACATCTTTATAAATAGTGTTATCTCACTACCATGATCTACCGATGTATGAGTCACCGTCACGAATCACCGTCAAAACTCACTATCTCGACACACAACTAGTGGCCTAAAGGTTCAATTATACATTGTCAGCTACCTGTGGGATTCATAATTGCTACTCATTTTACGAGACACCATTGGGACACACCATTGTGACATACCTTGTGGGAACCTAAATATTATGAAATTTTGGAAAGTGTTGAAACATTTCACCTTGACCTCTAGGAAAAGATAATCCACTATATTTTCATGTATAATGGATTGTAGAGGTGTCATACATTACATCAGATACATCTAAAACTATTCTCATCACCAAGAATTTAAAACCATAACCTAGATGGAATAGAAAGGTCCCAACAACTTCCTCGTGAGATACCCATCAAGGATCCTAGTACACTTGAATAATTTCTAAAAACCAAACACATCAACATACAATGATAATACAACATGATTTTTCTGGAAAAAAGAGTTGACAGATCGTCATCCATGAACACCTCCCCTAACATATTCTAACCAAAACAACCCCAAAGAAAACCATTATAGAACAATAATCACACTATTCAGACACAAAAATAGGGGAACTTCATGATCCATGTCATGATATTATCTTCTCTTGGTGGAACAAACTCACCCGTAGGGGTTTAATCACATCACAATTAATGCCACTCAAATAATAATTAGGTCATCCCCTCTTCATGAGTCATAATTTTATCACACATTATTGAAAATGGAAGCAACTAATCATATAATGAAAAAGTACAAACATTACATCATAGGAAAATATAGAATAATAAAAAACATAAAACAACACCTGGAAAATGAAGCACATATATTCTTCTCTCCCCTATGTACTCTCCTACAAGCCACCACACCTCTACAATATATGAACCAAAGGAATGCTTTTCTCATGATAAAACATCTACTGATGACTCAGGATCTCTACTAGCCACTCAATGAATATCACGCCATCTAAAATATCTCATTCTCTAATGTCAATGATATGTATTACATCATGAAGATACCAAAATAGTTGGATGATGTGAAAGACATCATGGATCCTCTCCAACTATGGTGGAGTCACCCACTACAATTCTACATCACCAACACACCACAACTCCTTGAAGGGCAGGACCATCCTGGGTGAATGCATACTCCCTCTATAAGACAAATCCCCCCACGTTAATGTTAAACCTCGTAGAACATGTGGTCCCAAACGACGATCCTCAAGGGCCTCCTTCTATAATTGGTATATTATTAATGTGAGTCCTATGATTCCCTCATCCCATCACAAACAAGATAAAAATTATATGAAACTCTCTACAATAACATGGGGCTACAAATAGTTGTCGCAATGACCATTATCTATCTCACCATATACTGATTTGACCAACAAAAAAATTCATCAAACTGATCGATGATAATGGAAGAGTGATAGATATTATTATAATAAAACTCTATCAAGGGTTGGTTATCACAAAATATCCTCCAATGCCCATGATGCATGCTCACTAAATGTCCTACAATGTTTGGATAGGTTATTATGGCATCCCTCCTGTTTGAGTGTGGAAGGAAGTACTGAGAAGTAACTGATTGAAAAAATCTTACAGCAATCCCCACCACACTCACATGGTATAATGTGTATCCCAATCTGAGATAATGGGTCCTTGAACTCCATGGATCCACACCACCTCATCCACATACCTCCTCACCAATACATCAATTGTTCCCACCATTATGGTCCCTAAGAAGTGATCTGATTTTATCAGTTGATCTACTAATCTCAGATAGAATTTTAACCTCACTTAGCACTAGGTGAACATGTGATGAAATGCATTGAGATGTCATCCCACATCAAAAAATGCACAACTATGGGATGAAAAATAAATCCACCATGATCATGGTTCTCATCCTTCAACGACAATCTCGCTATGCATTTTTCTACAAACTCTTCCACTTCTAATTTCTCCCTGGGACCACAAAAAGGCATGATCATCCCACTATACTTCATTGAAAATCACTATTTTACCTTAATAGCTGAGCCATGAAACTCACAGCGGACACCCTTGCACATCGAAATTTGACCAAACAACCTTCCACTGAATAACATCCAATTATGACCATCCCTTGAACATCCCCCTAGATAATCACCAAGGTCAATGAAATCATTCATAACCACTTCCACGAAATATCCCTACTAAGAATCCTACACCATCAACATAAAAGAATAATGAACCATCATTTTAAAAAATATCATCTTCTAATTTTCATTTTATAATTCATGTGAATGGATGTCAACTCCTCCATTTCCTTCTATGCATCTGCATAATCCTGAAAAACCTCCTTTAATGACAACCTACTTGAAGCATCTGCCTCATTAATCCTCATTCCAGAGGTCTTGGAGATCTCAAAATCATATTCCTAATAAAACTACATCAACCTATGTTGTCTCATGTTCATATATCATTGTGAATGTATATAACTCAAACTATTTTCATATGCGATGATGAAAAAGCACTCACCAATGATTTAATAACGCAAAACATCAGAAAAAACTCAACTGCTACTAGCTCCAGATTATGGGTGGAATAGTTATGAATTTAGGGACATTATTGTTTGGACATATAAGTGATCACGACCAATTTCCTCATCAAGACACATTCCAGTATTAGAAGGGATGCATCACAAAACAACTTGAACATCCTCTATTACTCTATAAATAGAGGCATAAGGGAACTGAAAAAATTCCCCTTGAGATAGATGAATGTTTCCTAGAACTACTTGATCCACTCAAAATCATGGTGTTTTCTAGTAATATATATCAAAGGAGATGAACATCATGAAAAATCTGGAACAAAAATATAGTAATATCCTACAAGAAAAATAAAATTGAGATCTTCAAAATCATATTATGGGGATGGTCATGATACTACAACTTCATCCCTTGATAGATCCACTTCTACAACCTGTTGAGACACCACATGAACATATAAATAAGGATTACATGTCTAGAACTGAAACATTTATGACTTTATATTGATATGGTTACGTCGAAGGACCTATAAATTATTTTTGATATGTTTGTTATGCTGCTCCTCTGAAATATATTATATGAATATTTTATTAATTAATATGATGATGATTTGTTCAAGGAATTATATAAAGGTGTTCATTGGCCCCATGAATAGGATTGGTGCATTCATAACAGATATTGACATTACAACAAAATCAATATTACTATACATTCATCTGAATGAAATCATCATGAAATCATCTTCCTTCACCCTCATGTAGTGATATCCATACCACATATTGATATCAAAAACCAAAATTCCCCTCTCACATATTCCAAACAATCTTATATCCTGGGTAGAGGGTAACTGTTCTTGACCATCAACTGATTCTTTCTTCATTTTCATAGGAACAAACTCAAATTATGACCTCCCATCATGGAAACCTACACTACAACACACAACGATGAATCACTTGGGTTGATAAATCCATTATTTATGAAACCATCTATGTGAAACTTCAACTCCTAAACATTGAAGGTGTCCTATAATAATGATACCTAAAAATAAAAATAATTAAGGGAGGTTATGCAATAAACCATTTATGGTTAGATAGATGATAAACCAAGGATAGTTGCGTACATGAAACCACTAATGAATTTGGTTATCTCGAGTTTGGGTTTTACCATTTTTGTTACTGAATTTATAAGAATGATTTAAAATATCATTTCCCAATTTACCACCACAGTATAACCACTGAGTAACATAAGAATCTCAAATGTATAACAAAAATCCCTATAATCTGCTTTAATTAGAAAAGGGACAGTGAGTATTATATAAAAAATGATACAAAAATAAGAAATATATAGCACTACTATGAAATCAATAAAATAAAATCATGGAATTTATGTGTTTCTTGACTACCCATAAACATAATTTATTATAAGGATATTATTTTTGATGGATATAAAAAATAAATCCTTTGTTTATTTAGTAGTCGTTAATATGTTTAGGTAATTAATGATATAATTTAATAATTTAATTAAATTAATTTTTAAATAAATATATTTTTTCATAATAAAAATATATAAATTAAAAATATTTTTTTATGATAAAATTAATAAAATTTTGATATAATTATTATTCTGAAAAAATGTATTCCACTTTTCGGTATTCTTATTTTTATATTTAATTTTTTTGAATATAATATAATCTATACAGTAATTTTATTTTTTGTTTTAGAAAATTTTAATCAGAATATATAATTTATATTTTTTATCCCATTATAAATAAAAAATATCCAACAATAAGCTAACAGGGGAAATATATAACACATAAAGAGACCAATTTGGTTAAACCATTTTGTGTGATAGTTCATCCCATGCTCTCAAAACAACTAGGAAACTCCTTCTGTGAAATATAGATATAACCAATATAATATTGGAATCTTGTATTATCACCCCTTAGTCTGTAGAGAGAGTGGTACAATGCCTAATGGAGACCGTGTGTAAGGATACAATGTGTGTGGGCTTGTGTTAGTGTAGTGTGGAAGTTTTATCATGACATATAAATGTTTTCAAGAAATGTTCCAATTTTGATGAGGCTAGAGACAGATATTAGATCCTCTATCCAATCCTTCTCAGAATCATCTGAGACATGCACTTAATTTTTATGTGATTAACCTCTCTACTAATCATCCATTAAGACATGAGAATTTATCTTCTCGATATGATTAATTTCATTTTATTTGTCCATTCATTAATTTCAGGGTCATATTCTCATCCAATATTCTTCTCGCTTTCCTCCCTATAAAAGAAACCTTCATTCTAGTTTTTGTCTCATCCTACAATGAAACCACCACCCACGTCAATACATAGCCATGAAATATAAATTTTAAACCAAAAACCATTCAATATCAATAATAATTATATTATAAAAATTAAACAATTCCTGAATCATTTAATTATTTGGGATATTATTTATGTATAATCTCATAAGGATGTATTTATTATGATGAAAAATTTAATTTCATTATCGTTATCAAACTCTTCATATAATATTTAATATATGAAACTTAAAAACAAAATTACATTATTTTCATAATTGATTTTTTTTCTATAAATTTAAATGAAAAATAAGAACATGATTATATATATATATATATTCTTTATATAACTTTTAGTCTCTCATTCAATAAATACATAAGCAAATTGTTTTAAAATGGAAACAAAAAACATAACAAAGACCTTAGAAAACAGACCCATGACATCCTTCTGATTAGTGAAAAAATCCCACAATCCTTCATGCCTCATATTCAATCACTTATGGTAATGGATTTTTTTAATTTAAATTATTTATTTTTAAATTTTTTATTATCATATGTGAATATAATTAATGATATAATTATTTATCAATAAATGTAGGTAATATTATCAATTATCTATAATTTTTTCAAAAATATTTTATCAATTATATTTGTAATGGAAAATTTGTATTTATTTGATGATTATTCATATAATTATATATATTTCCAAATCAAATTTTCAAGCTTTAAAAAATTTAATGATTTATTGTTTTCAAATGTTTTTTCAGGTATATATGTGTGTGCTTTCATTTCATTTATATTTATTGAATTACCTAAATAAAAAGTAATTTTTTAAATACAATTATTTTATAATTTTATAGATTTAAACTCTAAAAAAATTATTTTCATGATTCCATTATACTATTTTTTGTAATGGACTTGTGGTTTTCTTAAAATCTAAATGTTTTTGTTCAAATAAAAATTTATCATATAGAACCCTTATAATAAATACATTCATTTCATTTATATGTATGTTTTAAATAATAATAGTAATCATTTGGTATACACCCATGAATGTCAATCATATTATAATATATGTAAATAGTCTATAGCATGTAACATTTCATTCCATCATTAGTTTAATATTTATAGGTCTAGTTTTCTATTTAATTTTTTTGTTAGTATTTAAGGAAATTACTAAATTAAAAATTATCTTAAATAATGTTATATTATGTTAAATATTCAATATTATGATTTATTTATATATAATTTTTAAAAATATGATTTCCCATAGAAAATATTTGTATTTTAATAATGGTATAATTTATGAAAAAATAGATATTTTATACATTTAAAATAATTATATATTTTAGAAATGTATTTTTGTGGATTCTTATTGTGGATGGTTAATAATTAATTAATTTTTTATAAAATTATATTATGGAACATGGGTATATTGTTGGAGATTGGGTAATGGGGAGTGGACAATTAGCCTCATGAGACATTATCCAACCGGTGATATTTCATAGGATCATCCTAGTTTCAAAATAATCGAATAAAAATTATAAATTATAAATTTTATTTTCAAAATAAAAATCAAAATGATTTTAAATATGTATTTTGTTTGAAATTAGTTTTATAAAATTTATATTTTTTAATGTTTAATATATTTAATATTATATTTTATTTAATGTTTTTTAAAAAATCCACATAAATTTTTAAAGTAGTTTTCACTAGATTTAAAGTTCATTTTGGGAAATGTATTTCTCATCCATTATTTAAAATAATTTTCACATATTTTTTTAAATTTTATGATTAATTAGTTTTTTTAAGTATTATCTCCCATGATAAAAATTTAGGGATTTATTTTATTAAACTCTAATATATTTTATGGTCTTGTCTAATTCTCCAAAACATAAACCAGAAAATTCCACGGAATTTATATTTTATATGATACAGATTAATTTTTTTTAAAATTAATAGTGACATAATATTTTTAGCATAGAATATGTAAACGCATGTTCATATATTAACATTGTGTATCCACTTTAAAGACCAAACCTTAATATTTATATATTATTCTTATTTAAAACAAAAAACAATATTACTACATTACTCCTAATAATTTTATTGTTGTATCTTAATAAATTTTGAAATAAATTATTCACAACTTATTGAATAATTAAATTTCAATAGTTCTTCTCAATATCAAATTTTTCTCTAAATGAATTCCTTTTTAAAAAATTATTGTTACTTTTAAATATCAACCATTAAAAATTTCATTATTCCATTATCCTCGTCCATCCATATACTTAACATATGAAAAATATTAAAATATTTCAGAGAATAATAGATCATCACAGGATTAAATAAGGGTAATCATTATTTCATTTAAAATACATAAAAACAATTTTGATCTTTTAATTAATAAAAATGAGTCATTATTTCCGAAAAATGAAATTATCATAACTTTTTAAATTTAAATGATACTCATGAATAAGAATTCAAAATGATAAAAAAAACATAAGTATTTTACCTCTAAATCATTTCCAATATCACTCTTATAATCCTTACATCTCTCTCAACTACAAAGGGAGTAACCCTCATAGTAATATTTGTAAAAATAACCACAACACAATTCCAATAAAATTTTAGGTGAGGCCTAACCCATTAACTTCATCCCATTATCCAAAGTATTGTAGAACAATAATGGGATCATCGAAACTCTTTTATCAAGGAAGCAATAATACTCATAAAAAATTCCCATTAACACTTTAAAATTAATAACCAATAAATTTTCATAAAAGAAACATTATTGAGGAATATATTTTTTAAAAAATTAATGTATATTTATGTTTTGACAAAGTCGTGTAACAAAAAATAGTAAAATATTATCTTAAAAATTAGATAAATTTTAATGTAAAAATTCTAAAGTTATAGTTACATGAATATGGGAAAGATAACTCATGCCATATTATTTAAAAATTGTCATTCCTTTAATATTATTTCTAGAAATGTAACACAAAATCTTTTTTTTAGAAATAAAAGTACATAATTTTGTTTAAAAAAAGTAAATATTGTATATAAATTACACAAAATAATCATTACAAAATAGTAAAATAATTTTTCGAAATAATTTTAGGAAAAATGGACATGTCTTAAAATTTGTTTTTAGGGTAACATAAAAAATATTGTTTTTAAAAGAAATCCCTTTCTAATTATCGTATCATTTATGTGGGGATTATTGAAATATAAAATATTTGTATCTAATATATGAACCAATAATAACTGTATAAAAATAAGATAAAATATAATAATTTTATTCTACACATAATACTAGCATAATATAATCAAGAATAAAATGCTTAACCTAATGAATGGAATATGGTCTAATAAATAGCATACCTCAAATTAAAATTCATTAAAAATAATTCAGATCTAATTTTTAATATTTCTATCAAAGTTTATATCACAATAAAGAACAATATTAATTATTTTAATACCATAATTTATTATTTTATAACAACTTATAACCCCTTTATTAAAAATATTTCATTAATTATAATGTTTCCGATGCGTTTTTTTCATGGATTGATGAGTAGTTCATTTGTGTATATTATGGATGATATTGTAAAACATAATTAAATATTTATAATTGAAAAGGAATATTATTAATTAATATCCATTTGTATGATTTTTATCATATTTAAATGTTATTCTTTACTTGATGATGACTCTTTATATAAAATAGTAGTAATAAATGTTTAGTTTTCATGGTGGGTTTTCTAAACATTATTTATATATTATGATATATTTAATATTATGATGGTATTTTAGTTGTGGATCATTAAATATGTTGTAATATAATAATTACAATACTATATACCAATAATTACTGTTTTATGACATGAAATGATTGTAGTATTGGAGAATGGAGATTCAGTATTTCTGAAGATGGTAAATCGACATAACATTGATAATAGTTTCATTTCTTTTAATAAGAGGATACATGTATTGAAATATTAATAAGATATTCTATTATGAACATAGAAATACATTATATAAATGATCCTAGAGGTTTCATTCTTGTATGGATGATGGAGTTGATGTCGAAGTAAAATAAGAATTTCAATTATTAGTAGTACTTTGAGAAAAATTCCCCTTTAATATCACCACCTCGAGACACCCCTAGAGAAATATATATAAATATTTGTTAATAAAAGAAGAAATATGATATGGTTAGAGTGAGTATTAGATATTTGAATATAAATATGAATAATTGTATACCTTATAAGAAGAAATTGGGTTGTCAGAGGTGGTATTTCTATATGAGTAGAAGGGTGTTTTGTGATAAAAATAATGTATATTTTATATTTAATGACCCCCCATTGAAGAGGAACTAATTTCCATGAATTATATTGGTAATTTATGTTTTCGAGGCTCGTTAAGGAGGAAAAATATGTCAACAACCTGTATTTTTTGTATATCATAGTTATGTTAGGATTTTACAATTTAACATTAATGTTTGTCACTATTTTACATATACTCTGATAAATAATCTTTTGACCATGGTAATTTTTTTATAACAAAAATGAAATTTAAATCACAACCTAATTTGAACCTTCATATTACAAATATGAAATCTATTTTAAGAAATTAATGTCACATATTTTTCAAAATTAAATTTATAAATAATTCTATACACACAATAAAAAAGGTTATTTTTTAAACTGAACAGTTCAAGACATTAAAATTTTTAAAATCAAATTTAAATATGAAATTTATTCAAATGAAATAAATCATATTTTAGGAATTATTACTAAAATAAATAAATTTTAAAACAAATTTCAAATATATTTAAGAATATATATACTTTATATTTAAACGTATCTTTCAATTAAGAATCAATATTTTTCATTATTTTCAAAAAATTGAAATTTTCTGAAAAATAAAATAAATAAGAATATGATAATTTAGTTTTTATTAATAAATAAATAAATAAAATTCATTTCAAAAAGTTATATTTTCAAAATTTCTATTAAAAATATGTTCCTCATCAGAATGAAAAAAATTATCAATCGGAAAAATATAGATTTTAAACTCAATATAAAATATATTTTACTCGTAAGCCTATAATAATATTTTATTGACATAAAATATTTATTTTAAATTAAAAATATACAATCAAATAATTTATTGCGATAATATTAAATAATTTACTTTATTAAGTGAAAATTTTATTATGATCATAATAATATTTAATAATTAAAAATATCATTTATATTCAAGTGGTTTTTATTTAAATTTATATATAATTAGTAAAAAATGATTTCATTTTATAGATATGTATAAAATAACTTTTTATAAATTTATTAATCTTATTCATTTCATCTAATCCAACAGTTAGGTGATAAATATCACATCAAAATAAAAATGAATATTTATTAATTTCATCTTTAGATTGAATATTTTTTATGATATTGAGAATAATTTTTCATTTTCAAATATCATGGTGTTACATTCTATCGCTTAAATGAACTGATTCCCCACTATTTGAACTGATGATCAAAAATACAAGTTGTTGGAATTTTAAAATAATTTTATTAAAGTAAGTATTAATGAAACATTTATTTTAAAATAAATTATTGGAAACATGAAAATAAAATAATAAAACAAATATTAAGTTTTTCATCACCCATCATTAGATGAAACAAAAATATTAACAATGTTATGTTGTTTTAACATCTATATGATTAATGATGTTTTGTTTTCCATTACCATCATCACGACTGGTCATAAAAGTGTTATTCGAGTTGAATAAGATTAAAAAATTTATATTATAACCTATTTCATGAAATAAATCTAATATTCATACATAATATTATATAATACAAAATCGAGTTTATGATTAGTATAAAAAACCCCCATAATAAATTAATCATTTATCATTTAAATTTTTCCTAAGGAATCATAACCTATAATAAATAAAAAAGGATATATGGGACTATTCATAAATATGTTAGTTCATAAATACTATTCCATTGTAGTTTTAGATTTTTAAATCCATTTGATAAGAGAATCAATAATATATCTGACCAATCGACTCTTATACATTCTCCCCACTCCTTCTCATGTAAAAACACCACCCCTCTTCCCCATTTCAAGAAAAAGTCCCCATACCCATCATATAATTGACCAATCCACTCCAAAACACTCTTACCACCTCAAATGAACTCTATTATCACCTATAGACCTTGTTCAAGGAGAACTATGGTCTCTCTAGGAGGTGATATTCATGAGGTATGTTTCTCAAAGTACATCTATTAATTTCATTTATTCAACTATATATCGTCACATATATCAAATATCATGGAATTATAAATAATAAATTATATAATAATAATAATTTATTTATTTAATGAAATATAATATATCCAAACATTTGATTACCTCCTCTAATAAATAGAATAGAAACGATTTACATAGTTAAGGGGATTAATCGCTTCAGTGAATAATGTTTTTGTTCATTTTCATGTACTTACTACATGGGGAGTCCTAAAACTATTATCCTAGTTTAATATTATATTTATACTTTTATCATAAATGAATTAATTTTGTATAACTTATATATACTCATTATTATAAATTAAACAGAACTAGTGCATGTTGTTCAGATGATTCACTATCATAATGAAATGATTAATCATTATTGTCTTATCTAAAGAATCGGTCTTATGTAATAAATAAAAATTAAACATTAGAACATTAATAATTAATGGAGTTAAATAATTTTTTTATTACACTCATTTTAATTATATATTACATGAATATCCATAATTATAAAAAAATGAATCGATCATGAAAACATTATGAAAAAAACTAGAAACCATCAAAATAATGATATATTATTATGTAATGGTTGAAAATGTGTCATAAAATAATCACATTAAGTATTTGTTTTATATTATTTTTTAAATACATTAAAAAAATATTTACTTCCTTATACAAGAGGTCAGTGTATCAGAAACAAAAGGTATGTGTGATGTATGGAATTATGTAACTCGTTTCCCAAATTTTTTCATTAAATGTTGACTTCTAGAATATGTAATGATAAGATATTATAGGAAATAAAATTATAATATATATTTTTTTTATCTAACCTTTTCTATATGTTTTTAAATTTTATAAATATATTTTATTCAGTTTACTAAATCTCAATTCAAATCTATGATAAATAAAATCTTGTTTCATTTAAAAACTATCTTTTTCTATATTCCTTAAAAATTTCTTTTCATCCATATACATGTATTATAAAATTATTTCAATTTTTTAGATCATTAAATTTTTTTTTAATGTCATTTATATTCATGTTTACATTTTCAATAAAAAATAATGGATTACTTTTGCTTTTTCTGGATGTCAGTATTTGTGACTTTTTGACAAAAAAACGGAAGAATATTTTTTTCAACGAAAATGGAATAAGTAGACTTCTACTCCCTCATGTCACATAAATATTTTGAATAAATAAATACTTGTTAATGTCATTATATTATTAGAAAATATTTCTTATAGTTTTTAGGATGAATTTTAAAATGTGCGATTTCAAAATTTACTGTTCTTATTGGTGAAATATTTTATTATGATTGAATAATTCATGATATATGATTTAGTTATGTTTCATTAGAAATATTTGTATTTTAAGGTGTTAACTAATTTTGAAACATTATATGATATATTTAAAAATAATAATATTAATTTTTACCAAGCTATAATGTTTGAGTTATCTTTTGAAACCATATAATAGAGATTTCGGTTATTTATAGAGATGACTATTATATCAGAGTGACTATGTGAGTAGGAAAATGAAAATGTGGAATTCTGTATTCAATATTATTTTTATTATATTATGATACAAATTATATTTATCATGATTAAATATTTTATCAAATCCTTCTGAATATTGCGTTTCAATCATAGTCAGGAATTGAATCATTGTTGGATTGTAATTAGTAAAATGATCTATGATGAACATTTTGTATTACAAATGAATTTTCTATATTATAGTAATTTTCATCAAATAATGTTTTTTATTTCGAGTTACATTATAATATTATAGTAATTTTTTTTATTTAAGATTAAATATAATAGCAATAACTATTTTTACTTTTTGTATTTTCTAATTCATTGATATTGATTTTAATACTTTATACATGAAATATTCATCCTAAACAAACATCAATTGTATAAAACTGATTTTGTGGTGGAATATAATTAGATCATATAATTATTTGTATATCACTATATTAATAGTTTTGGTTTTAAAATAATTAATCAAATATATGAGAACTACCGTAAATGGGTTATGCTTTTACTTTTCTGACTATAAAATCAATGGCCTTTTAAGATATCAAAAATTTATTGTTGGGTAAAATTTATAATTCCTCATGAACATGATATATATAACAATCCATCTAAAATAGATATATATTTTTTCTTCGATGTATATTTTTTCATACACAAAACTGTATTATGTGTTATCTTAAGTTACCACTATTCTTAAATTTTTTTATTTTATTGTGTACGTTTCTTTAAACCTTTATCTATGTTCTTTAGTAAATTTTAAAATTTAAAAAATTAAAATATATAGTTTTTTTGATCATGAGATTAATTATTATTGGTGAAATTTATTAAAATGTGGATAATTTAACACCACCGTCTACTAAAAGGAAACAAGATATTTAATATCATAAAAGATATACCACATGATGAATAAATTAAAGAATAATACTGGTTACTAAAATATTAATATTATAAATTAAATATTTGAATGGATGGAAATAATGATATGAATTAAATTATAAATATCTAGTTTACACATATTTATGAAATTAATTCATTGGTAAAAAATTATTTACAAATAAAAATAAAATCCAATTGAAATTTAATGATGTGTTTTTATTATATAAACTATTTTTTATTCCAATTAGGACATTTTATGTTAATAAATAATCATAGAAACTATTAATAAAGTATATTAATTAAATTTATACTTTTTTATGACTAATAATATGTTTTTTTATTTTTATATGTTTAAGATAAAAATATTCAATTTTCATTATAAGAATATATATTTTACTAAATAATTATTTTTTTCAATTTTTTATTGAATGCCACTTTTAAATGTACATCTCATCACTTTTAGAAATTTATATGAAAAAATAAACAAAATTTTTCTAATTTGAATATAAAAAGTATATTAGGGGTGATGTTTTAATACTTTTTATAAAAGTTTCATTTTTGAGAAATAATGAAAAATACTACTTTTGAATAGGAAACTATTGTTTTATATATATAATTTATAAAGATATAAAATATTTTAAATTTATTATACAAAAATGTTGTTCTATTATATGAAAATAAATCCAATTTGATTCATTGGAGTCAAATTCACATTTAAATTCGAAATATAAACATTTAGAACTCTTGGCCATTTCATATTATAACCATCTTTTTTTGTGTCTATAAGAATAATTTTATATTTTATTCTTTAAATAACTAGAATTAACTTTAGTAAAATAGATTCCATATTTAGAATCATAATTTCCAAATTATGTTTTATGGATAATTTCTTTTAATATATAAAATATTTTACTTGTTAAAAAATTTATTTACTAGAATATAAGAAAAATAATGACAATATATAAAGATAATATGTAATAGACTAACAAGAATAAACATTAAAACATTTAATTGTATGTATGAGGTATTTCATGATGATATATATACTAAAAATATTTATAAATATTTCACTGAAACTAATTCCATCTCAATGTTGTTGGATCTAAATATTAAATAATAATTTTTTTAATTATTTATGCCCGCATATCCTCATATATAAATATAACCCCTACCCACTACCTTTCAACTAACATGAATTATAGTCCATGAAATTTCTTCCCAAGCCAATACTTATCACACACCCCATTACATGTTTTGATTTTTTTAACTATATTATCAAATCTACTAACCTCAGGTGTCTTTGTAGGAGTTGAGATTCAAGAGGAATTGTTCTCAAAGTACCTATCTTAATTTGTTTTCCTCCTTTTAATTCTCTTAAACATATTCATTGAAAATTTATGATAACTAAATAATAATATATAAAAACAACGTTTTATTAAACTAGTTGAATATCTCATTACCTCTTCAGTTCTCATTACATCTTATTAATAGAATGAAACAATTATACAACATATGTTTCATTACCAACTCAGTAGAAAATGATTTCTCAATTTCCATTACCTCCCTCCTGACTGTAAATAAGAATACAATTCTAGTTAAATCACACATAAAAAGGTATATTGTATCATATTTCATTTTACATACCTAATATACAAATATAATAATAAATAATATAAAACTACTTCTTAATGTGTGTAAAATAGACAAAATAAAATAAACATTTTTCATTAAGATTTTATCAAATGAATCATCCACATGTATGAAATAAAAATGTTATATAAATTTTCTTATCATTATGGAATATAATTAATAATATTTTATTTATTTTTTTTATTAGAAATTTAGTTTTAAAAGATACATAATTATACACAACTGATTTTTCCATGATACCACAATCCAAAGGCAAGTAATACCTTGAAAAAAATAACATATTATATTTTTTTGGGTCATTTGATGTTATTAAATCATCCCTTAAGGTATAATAAATTTTAATATATATCTAGAATGATTTAATAACATTATTTAACACATTATATAGATGTTTTGAACACTTTTGAAGGATGTTAAACTAGAGAGAAGGGATTTATTATCCATATTTCCATTCATTTGGTTAAACTTCTACTTCTTGATTATTTCATGCTAATATGATGAGTTATGAGAATACTAAATATGTTATGTTCTATTTCATCTTTATGTATGTTTACATATAGTGGATACACATATTCATTCAATTTCATTAATTCCCACATCAATGATATTATAATTATAATGGGATTTCATTTAAAAATAATCTTTTTAATGTGAAAATTTAACATTTTGTTTTTCTTACTTTTTCTTTTTTAAAATTTATTTCTAAAAATTTATTTCAAATATTAATTTGGAACAGGGGTTTTAGAGGGGAGATTTTGTAATGGGGAGTGAACCATCCACCTCATGATACGTTTTACCCCCTGTTATATTTTATGTCTCTATATGGTCTCTCGTAGGATCTACCAATAATAAAAATAATAATAAAATAATGTAAATCGTTAAAAATTATTTTCAATGGAGAAATAAAAATGATTTCAAATAATTGCGTTTTCTATATTGAATTTGAAAATATTATTTTTTTAATGCTTAACTTATATACTAATATATTTTTTATAATGAATTTTAAAATATTTTATAAAAGATTTTTTCAAAATGGGTTTTCAAAATATTTAAAGCTCTTTTGGGTAATTTTTTTCATCTATTGTTTAATATGTTTTCACGTATGTTTTTGAAATTTAGTGATAAATGAATTTTTTAAAGTGTTATCTCCAACGATGAAAATTAATGCATTTATTTTATTCAACCCTATGAAATTGTAATGTCTTGTATAAATTTCAAAATCATAGAGTGGAAAAGTACATGGAATGTATAAAGTAGATGATAATGAATTATTTTTATTTAAAACAATATAATATTAACATTATATTTTTTCACGGAGAATTTGTTACCACATGTTCATATTTTCACATTATTTATCCAATAAAGGACCAATCATTAATCTTTATATATAATACTTATTTAATACAATGATATATATTATTACATTACGGGTAATCATTTTGGTGTATTAATTTAATGAATTGGTACAGAAATCATATATAAGTTCTTGAATAATGAAATTTTGAAACATCTAATCAATATGAATTTTCCCTCCAAACAAAGGTTTTTTAAAACAAAACATGGTTACTTTTCATTAACAACCGTCACAAATATCATCTTTACTTCATTTTTATACATTCTAATTCTTTACCATATTAAAAATATTATAACATGGGATGTGCAGAATGGGTTATCAAGGGAAAAATGATGGAAATAAGTATTTCAATGAAAATCCATAAAATTAATTTCATTATTTCTAATAAGAAAAATTATTCGTCATTTCAATAACATATAATTGGCTTAACATTTTAAAATTAAATTGTTGTCATGAATAATAATTTGAAATAATAAATATATATATATATGATACATCTGAATTCATTTAAAATATCAATCTTACAAATATTATATCTCTCTAAGTTAAACATGGAGTTAGAATGATATTAATATTTTTAATAATCACCACAAAATTATTCCTACTATCTAATAAGAGAATCCAAACTTGTTAACTTCACCCCATTATCCAATTTATTGTATAGATATAATGGGGACACCAAGGTGTGGATTATCATTGAATGAATCATCCTCATAAACTAATTTGATGAACATTATCAAATTCATAATACATAATGATTTCAAAAAAGATACATTTGTAAGGAATATAATTTTACCAATTTTAATGTATGAATAATTTTTCACAATGTCGTGAAATCATAAATCAAAATTATTATTTGAAAAAAATGATAAAATTAATAATTAAAAAACTATAAATTATGTTTCATGAATATGGGATTAATCACTTATTCCGTATTAGTTAAAAATAAAAATCTATCCTATATTATTTATCGAGAAGTAACAAAGAATCTTTTGTTTAGAAAATGAATAAATAAATACATTAATTTATTTTTCAAAATACAAAAAAATGTGTATAAATTAAATTAATAAATCAGTTGATAATACTAAAATAAAACTTTAAATAGAATATAAAATATTAATAATTTATTTTACACATAATACTAGCATGACATAATCATGAATAAGTCTTTTAACTTAAAGAAGGGAACCTAGTATTAGAAATTTCATTCCTCAAATTCAAATTCCATCAAAAGTGTTGAAAATTTATTTTTAATGGATCAAATAATGTTTATAAATCATTAAAAAACAATATTAATATTTATAATAATACATTGTATTATTGTATTATATCTTATTACACCTTTTTTATAATATTTCATTATTTTGAACATTTCGGGTGTGTTTGTTTTAGGGATTGATGATCAGTTTATTTGTGTATATTATTATTTATCATGTAAAACATAATTAAAAATTAATAAGAAAAATTATATATTATTAATTAACTTCCAATGGTATGAATTTTATTATATATAAATGATATGTCATACATGAGGATGATGAATTATATAATCATTAATAGTAATCATTTAGATTTCTGAGCGGTTTTCAAAAAATTATTAACTAGTTACATCGTATTTAATATTATGTTTGTATTTTTGTTCTAGAATACTAAATATGATGTAATATACATATTTAAATATTATTTAACAAAAATTGTATTTCTATGACATGGAATTATAGAGGTAATGGAAAATTTAAAACCAATATTTTCAATGATAGTAAATCAACATAACGATGATAGTATATTCATGTCATTTAATTATATGATACAAGAAATGAAATTGTTTCATATATTACATTAGAAACCTATAAATACATTATATAAATGATTATAGGGTTAAAATTCCATGATGGAGAAAAGAGGTCAGAATATTGTAAAAGAAGAATGTAAATTATGAGTGGTACTTTTTGAAAATTACCTCATGAATATCAGCACCTGGAGAGACCCCTAGGGAAATAAATTTAATTGTTTGGAAATAATAAATGAAATATGATGTGCTTTGAGTGAGTAATAGATATTTTTGTTGAAATACAAGGAGATACGTGGCATATTTGTCCAAATTGGTTTCTTAGAACTGATATTTATACCTGAGTGGAGGTGGGATTCACTGATTAAAATAATGAATATTTTATATTTAACGAAAACCACCGTATTTTGGAAATATTTTTTGTGAATAATAGTGTCAATTATTGTTTTATTAGTTTGATAAGGATGAAAAATATGTCAACAAAAAATGGTTTTTTATCTATTATGAATGTCAATAATTTACATTTTAAAATTAACACATGTCACTGATTTACATATACTCTAGTAATTTATTTTATATCCATGGTAAATTGTTTATTAAAAAATTATAAAATTGACATCACATCCTAATGTGGGCCATGATATTAAAAATATGAAATCTGTTTTATGAAATTAATTTCACGTAATTGTCAATATTAAATTTAATATAAATCCCGAAAACACAATAAAAAGGGTATTTTTTAATGTGAAAGTTTCAAAAGATCAAAATTATTTTATATGAAATTTAAATATGAATCAGATTCAAATGAAATAAATAGTATTTTATGACTTATTATTAAAATAATTATAATTTAAACAAATTTAAATAAAATTAAACACTATACTTAATTTTTATATTAATTTAGCTTTCATTTATGAAGAAATATTTTTCGCAATTCACAAGAAATGATAATTTTTAGAAAATGAAAAAAAAAGTACCATATGATAATTTAAAGATTCCTAATATTAATAAATTATTTTTTACATTAAAAATGTAAATTTTTTAAAATTTATATTTAAAACTGGATCTCCATCATGAGGAGAAAATATAATCTTTTGGAAAAATATTTCTTTTATACTCAATATAAAATTTATTATAACTGCAATCCTATAAATACTATTTTATTAATTTAAAAAGAATTATTTTTTATTAAAAATATTAATTTCATTAATATATAATAATAATATTCATAATTTAATTTATTAAGTTGATATTTTATTATGTGCATAGAAAAAACAATTTAATTAAAAAAATCATTATATTTAAGTACTTTTTATTTAATATTTATATGTTTTTAGTAAAAAATGAATTCATTTTATAGATATGTAAAACATACATTCTTATAAAATTTTTAATATCATTAATTCATTCCATTCCAATGGTTTGGTGATAACTAACCCATTTAAATAATAATGAATATTTATTAATTTATGCTTTATGTTGAATATCATCTATGATATTGAGAATAATGTTACCTTTTAAAATATCAAGGTGTGGCATTGCACCCCTTTAATAATGTTATTCCCCACAATTTGATCCTCTGATAAAAAAACAAATGTTGTCTGAATTTTAATACTTTTCTAGAAATAAAATATAAAAAAATTTATTAATGAAACGTCTATTTGAAAACAAATAATGGGAAGTATAGAAATATCAAAAAAAACAAATACTATGTTTCTCGTCTCCTATTATTAAAATAAAAAAAAATTATCCCAGAGATGTTGTTTTAATATATAAATGATTAATGATTTTCATCCATTACAATCTTCACAACTGGTAATAAAAGTGTGATTTAAGTTTAATCATATTGAAATTTGTAAATTATAACCTATATAATTATATATAACCAATATACACACACAATATTATACAATACAATGGTAGTTCTTGATGAATGGGAAAACCCACCAAAATAAATTATTCATTTATATTTGAAATTTTATCAAATGAATCATCCTATTATAATAAATTAAAAACAATATGTTGGACTATTAATAATTATATATATTCATAAATACGATTCCATTACATTTATATAATTGTAATTACATTTTATTAGAACACCTATAATTCTAAACAAGTAAACCAAATGAGGCACTATGGACCAAACTCACCCAAACCATGAATACAATGATATAATATTAACTAAATGGAAATATGATATTATAAAATAATTACATAATGAATTATTAATATTAATATTGTTATGGAATGAGTTGAAAAAATACTATAATGAATTATACAAGATTTTTTAACACTTTTTAAATAAATTGAATTTGAGGTATGAAATTTCATAAACTAATTTCTATTCAGTGGATTAAAGTTATTCATTTGAATTATATCATTCTAGTCATATGTGGGAAATGGATTTTGAATATTTTATGTCATATTTACAATTTATTTATTGGATTTATAGTGGATAAAAAATCTATTTCATTCTACTAATTCCCAAATCAACTATAAGATAAATATAAGTGTCTTTCTAATAAAAACTATTATATTAATGTTACCCTTTAAAATAAATTTTTCTTCAATGTCCATGAATTATAAATTTAAATCCATTTTTTCATAAAACCAACCTATTAATTTTTAAATTCATATATAATAATTTTTTATGAATAATCACATTCTATTTAATTATAATTTTTTTAATTTTCTAAAGAAATCATCATTATATCTTTTCCTATAATAATAAGTAATGAATGTGTTTTTAACATTACTGGAAAGAGTGGTTATTCAAACTGTTATTTCTTTTTAATATAATTTATCATTCATTAAAATTTTAAATTATTTATTTAAAATATTTTTTTTCATTTATTAATGTGTTTCTTTGTGAAATATTTAAGTAGATTTAAAATTGGAAAATTTATTTTTTATAGAATGTTTCTTTTATACTAGATTTATGTGTCAGGTTTTTATTAGAGTTCATGATAATTGTTTATGATGATGGGGTTTTCCATTATACTACGAGGGTATATAATACCATAATATCAATCCAATGCATTTGGTAATTGGGAGAATTTATCTAGTAAGGTTTCTCCTAAAAGATTATACGAATATTGTTGCAACCATTATTCAATAAGTAACTATAATGATTACTCCATGGCCCAGAGAGGTCTCTCATGGGGTGATTTTCAAGAGTTTATTATCTCAATGGACCTCCCTTAATTGCATTTCGTTTTATATTTTCCAACCACATCAATAAAAAATCATGACATAAAACATATTTAATAAATGATGTAAATTAATTTTAGGATTCTAATGGAATAACTTACATCGATAAACATCATTCCCAAATATAATTCAATGAAATGAAATGATTTTCCATGTTATGCTAGTTATTCGCCTTGAGGATTAATGTTATTGTTTATTTTCAATTACCACCACCATTACTAGTCATAAAAGTATAATTATTATTTTATAATATTTAAATATGTTTCTTATATGATATTTGTTATTCTCAAACTAATAAAAACACATAATATTATATATGGTGAAACTAGTTTCAGATGTTAAGAAAAACCTCTAATATAATCTAAAAATTTATCGTTATCATTTTATCTAATAATTTATATTCTTATAATAAAAAATTTATATAAGGGACCATTAATACTTATGGAATATAACTAATTCAATTTCATTCTACTTTCTATTTAAAATTCAATTTTATAGTAACATCCATAATTTATTACATGACAAAAAGACCATGAAATGATGAAATTAAAACCCCAAAAAAACATGAAAATAATGAAATATTATTAATAAATAGGTTTTAAAAAAACGTCTCACAAGTTATTATTAATATCAATATATTTTAGAAATTTTTTAATAACATTCATTACACAAAAATAATTTATTATTTAACATGTTTAAATGAAGTTTAACAGGACGTAATTTATTTCATTACCCTTTGTCCATTCATCTGGTCAAATGTCTACTTCATTAATAATGTACTTTTATTATTATGTATGAAATCAATTTTGACTTATTATTCATTTATTTACACTTTTTGTGTGGATTAATTTAATGTTTACATAATCTATTTCTTTTATTTAAATTAATTGTAAGGATAGGATATTTTAAGAAACATTATTTTAAAAATACACTTTTAATGATTTATTTTTAGAATTAATTTTTTTATTACATATATGGAATGAATGGAATTCTACAAAATAATTTCATAATAATATTTTGAATATCACCTTATAGTATTATCTTGTTACATTCAAAAAAATATTTTTGGCATTATATGATCATATATTCTAAAAATAATTGATTTCAAAATGAAAATTGAATTTCCATCAATGATTTTTGTTTATGAATCATGTATTTATTCATGATTATATTATTTTTATTTTTTACTGATTATAATTATGGGTGGTTACTTGATAATCAATTTATGGGTGGATGTATAATAAACAATGTATGGATTGTTAAATGGTAAACCAAGGATTGGTGGTTACATGATAAATCTATGATGGGTGTTTACATGATAAACCCATGATGAGTGGTTCTATGATAATCCATGGTTGGTTAGTTATGTGATTACCACTAATTTATTGGGTAATCAATAGTTTTTTGTTATTCATATTTGATACCAGATTTTTATGAATTATTTTTAAATGATGTATCATGTTATCTACGTATATATTTCATGATTTTTAATTGAATTTTCATGAAAAAATTAATATTTTAAAAAGTTATTATTTTGTTAGTATTGAAAATATTATTCTATTTGCGAATAAAATGGAATGTTTTTTTGAAAATATTATATGAATTTTCACTATAGTAATGTTTCCCATTTAATTATATTCTTTTATGACATTTTTTGGTATTCTATAATTTAAAATGTATTCTATAGGATTTACGATAGAATAGAGACAAGAATGGGTATAATGGAAAAAAATATGATTATTCATATTAAAGACAATACATTATTTAAAAAATGAGGTTCATTTGGTGAATTAAATGATAGATAGTTTAAGATTATTCTTTTAATTAATGAGTTTTCTTGAAGGGTTTTCAAAATTATCTAATATTATACTTCTAAATGATCATATGGAATGAATGTTATAGAATCGTTGTTTAAATTCACTTGAATATGTGCAGTTAAACGAAGGGCCCATACAATTGGTATCAGATAATGGATTAGATAAAATTAGAATATATTATATTATTTATGTGTAAGTTAAAAATAATTTATGTCTATAAGGGTAAGTATAATTTTTGTAATTTTATAATATTATGGTAATTTTTGTGGATTGAATAAAAAACATTGTCAACTATGTTGTTAGACGGTTGAAGGAATACATTATTGTAATCTCATGGTGTTTTCATTAGGTTTCATTTTTTAATAATTCATTTTATGATTAATTGATTTTCATTTTATTAGAATAAGGATCTTTCATGAATGTATAAGGAAACATATCATACACAACCGTCTTATAATTCCGAGATGTTAATTAGAACATTAATATTAAAAAATATTGTGAAAATGTTTTGAAATATTATTCAGTATTCAATTAACCTAATATAAATTTATTTATTTATCCAATAGATATTCAATTCAACAAAACAATTATGTGTCATGGTATATTTTTTATTTTAATAAATGATATAAACTCTCACAACTAAACCAAAAATTTAAATATCAGTAGTAGAATGAAAAATCACTAGTTGAATATATGAACTCAAGATAAAAGATAACTATAACATCATGAAGATCCCAAAAAATGAATTTAAGGTATAATTTGATTCGTTGGTGGTAATTTAACATTATTTAATGTTAGGAAATGATTTCTATTTTAATGAAAATAGAAGGACGAAATAATATGGAAAAGAAGGGTTATGGATTTAAGAAGGAAAAAAATAATTATGATGCTTAATATTAGGGATTCATGAGTCATGGTTGATTTAAATATGATAATATATTTAGATTTATTAATACTTTTTTGATTATGTAAGTACATTTGGATAATTTTATCATGATTATGTTATATTAAAAAATTATTTTTTTCATGTGAAAATTTTATTTGAAGAATAATTCTATTCACATATTGTGGACGTAATTTTAAATGTAATGGATAAAATTAATGGTTTATATTGATGAATAATAAATATATAATTACCTTATTGATTATAGAAATGACTTATTATGATGATGAAATGTAGTTAAAATCTAATATATCTTTTATCAGAATGATGTATTTATTAATTGATTATTGAATCAGATGATACAGTGGTATTTTATAAATATTATAGTAATAATAGAATGTCGAAGGAAATTCATACCATAGTTATTATTTTCATAAATTTGGAAGCATACATTAGTAGTTGTAAATAGTTTTGAAATATGGTAAAATTTGATAATTTTTAATTTATATGGAATCCCTAAATTTATGATATGATGATGTTTATTTGATGAAAATTTCTAATAATTTTGATAGATGTGTACATAAAGGCATTAGAAGTATTTTTTTATATGATCATTAATAATTGGAAAATTGAGGGATATTACATTCTAGGATGAAAAATGAAATATATGAGAATTCCTTTGGTATTAAAAAATAGTAACTCTAGATGAATTAAATGATTAGTTATTTTTATCTGAATAATATAGGTTTGGAAATATAAAAACCATAAACCTTATAAAACCACATTAGACTTGATAATGAGATGAGTTTTGAACCCACTAAGTAATGGATATAGGGGTGCATCACCTACAATTGGCCTAAATGATGTCGTGGTTAATATGAATTTTCTTTATCTTTAATAAGAATAATGATATTCTACATGTCTCTAAGATATGATATAATAAAAATATTTCCATGTGATGTAAAATGACCTTAACGTTATGTAATTAATGTTAGTTCATAATATATTCACTATTTTTGGAATCATATAAGAATAAGTTAAATCTAATACCATGGGATTTTATCTTAAGAATAATGGATGGGTTATTATATTGACAACTCCATGATTTTTTTGTGGACTAATAGTATTTAAGGTTTTTTATGGAAATTGTTATAACATGTATGAGATAATTTGATTTAGGAAATTAATTTTTAAGAGAATTTAAGTGATATTGATGTCATCTTTAATTAAATGTTATCAAATAATTCTGATTTATTGGGTTTTAATCATAGTCTATAATATTATGGGGAAATATTAAGTAATTTTTTTTGATTGGATGATGTATGATGTTATTTTGTATTTATAATTGAATTTTGGATATTAATGATGTTTTTATAAATAATATTGTGTCACGAACCGTCCCCCGGGGCTCGTGTCGTGACTACCTCAAGCCCGCCTACCATAGGCCAGGGGTGGGTAACTAGCGCCAAAGGCATAAATCCCTAAACTGGGAAGGCATTGCCTTTAAAACTTTAAAAAACACACAACATGGTATGATATAGAAGGAAAACACTAAGTAAAAAAGTATACAAAATAGTGCTGAAAGTAGAGGGGCCAGAATAAAAGTCCAAAAGGAAAGTATAAGTACAACAGAAAAGGAAAAACATATGAAAGGTGAAAAGAAGCTCCTGGATCCTGGATCGTACACCACAGATCTAACCTAAAGGGTAGGTACAGATATCATCCTCAGCACTCCATGTATGTCGGTCTCCTCCGTGTATCATCACACCATGTAGTCCACCTCTAGGTACCATCCAGTCCTGGTACTCTTAGCCTTAGTCAGTGTTGTCTGTTGTCTGCAACCAACACAACAAGGTACGAGCATAGCCCGTGCAAGGGTTAGTATAATGATACTCATTAGGGACCCCAATTCCCTCATGATCTCTCTAAATCCACCAAGGATAATACACATGTTATTAAATCAACAGATAACCCCACTTTGGTATATGCCCATACATATAACTATGTTATAATGCAACACATCTCAATCATGAGGTAATCACAAAATTTACTGACTCACATCATACATGTATACATATTATGTAGATAGATAGAGATGATCAGATTTAGGAACTGAATCATCTATTTTTTCGAACCCACACAGTATCTAGGAAGAGAAATCAGGACAGTCGAACCCACACAGAATCCATTAATAGTAAACGGAGCTGTCGAACCCACACAAGATCCAAGAATAGTCATCAGTGTTGTCGAACCCACACAGGATCCATAAACAGTAGTTGGAGATTTTAAACCCACATAGGATCTAGGAATAGTCGTTAGAGAGCAGCTAACCACTGGGTTCCGCACAAACCATGATTAATTCTTTGCGGGTCTTCTCCTCAAGCAGTGTGTTAATACATCAATTACCACAAATACCCACGAAGAAGTATCTCAACGGTCCTCCACGTCATAGGGGTCTCAACGCAAAAGACAGCGCTTCAATTGGACACCAGGTCTGTGAGTTATTAGACTTTTAGTCTCAGGGGCGCAGTTGGATTTATGCACCATCTAACCTGACCGTAACTCAAATATACCCCGAAATCCAAAGGTGTATACTCAACGAGACCATAATGCTCCATGTTTTTCTACTTCCGTTGAAGGTTCATCAAAAGGACGTCTGGGGCCAATGATACGACCAAAAGAAAGTAAATTGTCGGATGTGGGCCCGGGTCCGGTCTGAAACGTTCTGACTGACCTGGTCTTGGTTTACATGATCAGATCTGTTGGGTCTGGCCCCACCCATTGCGGGGCCCATCCTGTTAGGTTCAGCCTGGCCAACTGGGCCTAACTCAGTGGGCTCTGCGGGCTGTACGGCCCGTGCTCGGGGCTGGTTCGGCCCAGAGCGTCATGAGGGTGAGGCTCGGCGTGGCTTGGCCTAGAGGGTGCGACCAAGATGGTTCGTCAAGGTTGCCACAATGGGGTCATGGGCCAGCTCGGGAGGTCGATGTGGCCATGATGCCGCTTCGGTCTGGTGGCAGCACGAAAGTCCTAGCAGGGCACCCGACAGGTTTGTAGGCCGCCGTACATGGCGCCAGGCCAGGGGCTGGGCTGGGTGGGGCCAGGCCGGGTGGCATCTTGGCAGGGTGCCAGGCAGGCCAGTGGGTGTCCGGGCTGGCTGGCGAGCCACCAGGGTGCAGCACAGCCAGCACGGGCCGGCGGTTTCGACTGGGGTGCATGGGAGACGCGGTCGGCCGGGAGCCGAGTGGCGTTGGCCGGTGTAGGTGAGGCTGAGGTGGCTTAGCCGGAGGGCTGCAGTTCGGTCCAGAGCATTGTAGCAGCGCAAGGTCAGTGCTGTTTTTGGAGGCCACGGGTTGCACAGCCTTTGTCTTCACCGCCTTCGTTGTTTCGTCACCTCATTGACATGCTGAAAATGAACAAAAACAAGAATGACGAAAGGGTTATGCCATTTAGGTTTGTCCTGCACCCTCCGCCTTTAGAGTGGTATCATTTTTCTCATCATGAGTTAAGAAAGTGGAACCAAAAATCACATGCAACAATTCCATTCCAACAGAAGAAAAAAATTCAAGGAAAGCCTGAACATTAAATAAAACCCTAACATTGTTCGTCGTTCGCCGAAGAAGTTGTGGAAATTATATGAAGAAGATCAGCGTTCATCCTGTCGTCGAACACATCCAAACCCATGTTGAAGTAGCTTTGGAATACGCTCCACGTCGGTAGGTGTCTGAGGATGATGATCGAAGAGGATCGACGGTCTTCGTAGTATAAGGCGTTCTATGTTGTGATCATTCTCCCACTAATCATCCTCTAAAATATACCACCAAAATGAACAATGCCAACCAAAATAATAATATATTATGTTAATCTATTATTTAATTTGTTGGAACAAATTAAAAATGATGAATTAACTAACATGGATCCCCCTTAATTAATTCGTCAGTGTCGGAACAAATTAATTAATTGAGGAGGATTGGAAGAAATTAATTAAATGGGGAGGATTTGCTCCAATAAGGTGGAGGGGTGGAGGCACCCTTAAGTAGGGAGCTCAAGAGGTTTCTCCCCACTTAATGGGGAGTTGAGGAGGTTTTATACTTGTGTGGTCCCCACCACATTAAACAAGTAAAGAGGTTTTGACATCGGGTGGGCCCCACCTCCATAGCCTATCATGAGACGTTATGGTTTGGTGGTCCCATATCCAACTTCAAACCTCTACAAGGAGGTTATAGATCCAGAGGAACCCTCCTCCAAACACCAACATGGAGGATCAACTAAAAATAATGTGAAGATCACATTATTTTATTACTTTCCACAAAAACACAAAAACTAACTTTTATTCTCGACTCACTGCATTGGAAGTAAATGTACCTTTAAGAGTATACCGGTGCCAACAGATTTTGATTTCAATCACATGATCAAAAGTTATAAAAACCTGCTCATTCATCTAGTGAATGTACCTGAGCAAAAATTTAGAAATTGATTTTGGGAAAATTGGGTCTCAGAATCACGCACCGTCAGTTTTTGTGGAATAATAAAATTCCCCTGCATTTAAGAAAAAAATTCCAATATAAATTACAAGTCTTTACATTCTCCCTACCTTAGGTATTTACATCCCTGTATTCTACAACTCGAACTATGGGAACAAGTGGGGGTAATGAGCACACATATGTACCTCTCGTTCACATGTTATCTCTTATAGGAACTCATTCATCCAGGAAATGCACACCATAAGTATCGACAGTTCACGAAGTTCCCCCTCCTATCAATCCTCAATCTATACTAAAAACTTCATAAATGTCACCTCATCATCGACATCTTTCTAGCCATGGTCGATGATGTATGAAGGGTTGTGAACGTTTCTCCTCAACTGAGATACGTGGAAGAATTCATTCACCCAGTGCAACTGAGTTGGAAGATCCCGGCTGTATGCCACCTCGCCTACTCTATTAAGGACTTTGAAAGGTCCGATGAACCACAGAGGTAACTTTCCACCTTGACCAAATCTCCGTAAAACTCATCAAGGTGAGAGACCTATAGAAAGATGTGGTCTCAATCCTCGAACACTAGAGGTCTTCATCTCCTATTAGCATAAGAATTTTGTCCACTCTGTGTAGTATTCATCCGATCCTAGATGATTTGAACCTTCTCCTTGGTAGCTCGTACCATCTCTGGTCACACCAGGGCTGACTCCCCTAGGTCTGTCCAGCATAATGATGATCTGCAATACCCCCCGTATAATGCCTCAAAAGGTGCCATCCCTATGGTGGAGTGATAGATGTTTTTGTAAGAAAACTCCATCAAAGGTAAGTGGTCCTCCCAACTGCAACCAAAGTCGAGAACACATGCAGGGATCATGTCCTCGAGGGTGTGAATGGTCTGCTCTGTCTGACCATCTGTGTGAGGAAGGAAGGTAGTTCTCAGATGAAGTTGCGTCCCGAAACCATCCCGCAATCCCTTCCATATCCAGGAAGTAAATCGTGCACCATGATCAGAGACAATAGAAGTAGGAAATCCATGTAGCTGCATAATATTCTGCACATAAAGGCATCCCAAGCTCTTTACCGAACCCTGCTCTCAGATCGGTAAGAAGATGGCCGACTTGGTTAGTCAGTCGATGATAACCCAAATAGAGTCGTGACCCCTGGATGTACATGGAAGTCCTATCTCGAAGTCCATATATAAACAATCCCACAACAAATCTGGGACCTCTAAAGGATGAACCAATCCGGCTGGTACCTGATGCTCTACCTTCACTTGTTGACAAGTGAGGCACCCTGAGACAAACTCTGCAACTGCATTCTTCATCCCCGTACAATAGTGATGTCGTCGGTGATCTTGATACATCATTGAAACTCTTAGATGTACCATTATAGGGGACGTGTGAAACTCCCCCATTACTTACCTCAAAAGTTACACTTGAACCCTAGTTTGTCCTATGATGAAAAAGACATTATCCCCACCTTCAGAAATCCATCAGTTTCCTACATTGTGAATATCTGAGAACATTATGGCTTGGAGTCGGCATCTCTACACAGCGCCTCTATGACTTTCTAAAAAAGTGGGGGAGAGACTATATGAGACTGTAGAAAGGCATCTCCATCTCTATCCACAATGGATATCAATAAAGTAGCCAGCTGCTCTGTCTCCTTTCTAAGCAGCTGTATACAAGATCTTCTACTGAGTGCATTTTCATCAATGTTCCACTTCCTAGGAGTATAGACTATCATGAAGTCATATTCCTAGATAAACTCAAGCCATCGTCACTCTCTCATGTTCAGGACCTTTTGAGAGAAGATAAAACATAGACTCTGGTGGTATGAGTAAACTATAAAACACTCATCCATCTGATAGTGCCACCACATTTTAAAGGTGAATACCACTACTTCTAACTCCAGGTCATGGGTAGCATAGTTCTGCTCATGTTTTCTCAGCTAACGAGAGCCATACGTGATCACAACTAGCCCCTGCATCAGGACACACCCGAGTCTGGTCCGTGATGCATCGTATTAGACTACGACCCTATGACATCCTCTGGAATCATCAGGATTGGTGCACTAGTAAGTCTCTGCCTCAGCTCCTAAATGTTCTGCGAGCATCTATCCGATCACACAAAGGGTTTCCATTTCTTTGTCAAGGCTAATAGTGGTGTTGCAACTATGGAGAAGTCTGTACCAAACCTCCAGTAATATACAACCAAACCCAGAGAACTATGAACCTCCATCACACTCCTGGGTAGCTCCGAAGCAATAACCACCTAAATATTCACTGGATCTACTGCAACTCCAACCTCCGAGATGACATGTCCCAAAAACTGAACCTCTCAGATCCAAAATTGTCACTTTGAGAGCTTACTATAAATCTTCTACTATGGAAGTGTTTCCAGTACTTCTTGAAAATGTTAGGCATGATCCTCCACAGTATTCAAGTATATCATAATGTCATTGATGAAGACTACAACAAAGTGATCGAGATATGTCTAGAATATATTGTTCATGAGTCCCATTAACACTACTAGAGCATTGGTTATGCCAAATGGCCTAACCGTTAACTCATAAATGTCGTACCAACACCTGGAGGACATCTTCTACACATCCTCGTATTGATCTCTGAGCTGGTGATAGCCTGATCTGAGGTATAGCTTTGTGAACCACCGAGCTCCCTTCAGCTGATCAAAGAGATCATCAATCCTCAGGATTAGGTACTTGTTCTTCACAGTCTCTTGGTTTATGTGATAGTAGTCAACACAAAGCCTCAAGCTCCCATTCGTCTTCTTGGAAAATAGAATCAAGGCTACCTAAGTAGAAACACTGGACCATTTGATTCCCTTCTCTGGAAAGTCCTCTAGTTGTACCCATAGCTCGCGATGCTCCGCGGTAGTCATCTGATACACTGGTGTAGATATCAAAGTCTTCCTGGGGTACAAGTCAATATATAAGTACACCTCTTTGAAGGGATATAGAACTAGAACAAAATCAAGAAAAACATCGGCCTACTGGTCCACCTCTACTGGATTACATAGACTCTCCACATCAGGTGCTCTAAGGGTAAGGTTGGCCAACTGATAAGTGATCAACAACACCCTCCTCCGAGCAAGTCCGTACTATGTTAAAAAGTATCCCTTCTCGTCGGTGAAGGTAAACCTGGTCACATCAATGTGGACACACTGCAATTTGTGCCTAATATAGTCGATCTGATCATGGACTGTAGATAAACAGTCCATACCAAAGATGATGTCATAAGGCCTCGACGCCACAATGAGGAGATCCCAGCTGAAACTTTCACCTCCTAGAGAAAGCTCACACTGCCGGCACCGGTGGGTAATCGTCGAGTATACTTTCATAAGAGTCTCTAGTCGTATGTATCGAGCGAATGACTCCTTCAGAATCTCCGAACTCTGAATGTGTGCAGTGGAAATGAAAGTGAGAGTGGAACCTATGTCAATAAGAACCACAACCAAGTTAGAGTAGACATAGACTGTACCTTGAATCATCTCTGGAGCTCCATGATCATATGCCTCAGCTACCTAGAGCTGAGCTCTCCCCTGTCCCCCAGCTCCATGTGGTCAGGGTGGACCTCCTGGTGGTGGTGGTGGTGATAACACCTCGTAACATCATCCATCGACAACTGTACGAACAACTCCTCTGCCACATCCTCATTATCCATGAAGATATCCTTGATCGAACCTCTCCCTCTGCCTGGAGGTCCCTCAACTGTATGATGAACCTCTGTACGGCGAGTCGGGAAGTCACTAGCCATGTGACCCTGCCCGCCGCATGTGAAACATTGCATGTTACTCAAATGACTGGCTCTTTTTCATGTTCCTTACAGATCATACACCGTGTCCTGAGGTCATCCACCGGGTGGTCTAGTCCTCTTTGACCTCTGTGACATATGTCTGCTGCCCGCTACAGAAGACTCCACTAAATGATGCCCAGTGGCGGTTCTTGCTATTGGTGACTACTCAGCAAGGAAACTCTCTACTCAAAGGGATCTCTCCAACACCCCCACCTACGTTAGGATATAGAAGGAGATCTTTGAAGCCTTAATCTCTTGCCTGAGCCCTTGCTCGAAGGTTCATGCCCTGAAGAATGGGTCCGGCACCATATATGTGGAGTAATGCAAGAGGTTGGTGAACCTCACTGAGTATTGTTCCACCGTCATTCTTACCAGCTCCAGATAAAGTAGATCATGTATTTTCACTGCACAAAGGTTGACTGGGACAAACTCCACCCAAAACAGGCTCTTGTACTCTTCCCAGAGTAGTGTCATCTCCTCATGAACCTGGAGCATCAGGATCTACCATCTGTCTTCTACTTCCTAAAGGAGACTCATGGAAAGGATAACCATAAGGTCTTCTGGTGTCTCTACCAGTCTGAACACTCTCACCATAGCCTCCAGCAAATCCATAGCTGCCTGCGGGTCCATCTCAACACTGAACTTGGACGGACTCTTGTGCTATAACTCATGATACATGCTTAGGCGGTGTGCACTCTCTGCTGCTGGGGCTGGTGGCATCTGTAGCCCAATAGTTAGTGGTACCTATAGTGCTTCCGCTGTAATAGGGCCCTACACTATGGTCGCTTTGCTCTGTAGGATTTTATCTCATAGAAATCCAAGAACCATGGCTGGTTGTCTGCAATGAGGCATCCTGAAAAGGAATCGGTGTGCCAAGATCAATAAGATATAGGTCATGAGCCGACTCAAAGAGATCACAAAGAAAAATCTTCAAAACACACACAAAATTAGTTTTTTCGTGAACTGAGTTGGAAATCAGAGGTCAGGGCCCTGGTTTATGGATATGCTGGTCTCCTCACCAACAATAGACTCCATGAGCTGAAAACCACGCTCAGTACCCTTTACATAATTTTTTCAAAGAAAAGATCTGAGTCCTAAGTTAAGCAGTTGAACCGACTCCTCTTATACCAATTTTTCATTACCCGTCCCCCGAAGCCCATGTTGTGACTACCCCAATCCTGCCTTCCATAAGCCAGGGGCCAGCTACTGGAACCAATTGCGTAAATCTGTAAACTAGGAAGGAATTTCCATTAATACGTGAAAAAGCACACAATAGAGTACGATTTGGAAGATAAACACTAAGTAAAACTATATAAAAAATGGTACTGAAAGTAGAGGAGTAGTAATTCAAGACCAACAAGAATGTACATGTACAATTGAAAAGGAAAAAAATAGCTGAAAAGAAAAAAAGCTCATGGATTGTCCACCATGGATCCAACCTGATGGGTTGGTATGGATAGCCTCCTCAGAACTCCACGTCTGTTGGACTCCTTTGTGTATTGTCACACCATGTAGTCCACCTCTGGGTACCATCCATTCCTGGTACTCTCAACCTCATTCAGTTCTATCTATCGTCTGCAATCAACTCAACGAGGTGCGGGCATAGTCTGTGTAGAGGTGAGTATAAAGGTACTTAGTTGGGACCCCGAGACCCTCAAGGTATCTTTAAATCCCCCAAGGATAATCCACAAATTATGAAATCAAAAGATAACCCCACATAGTTATATCCCCATACATATTCCTAAGTTATCAAGTAACCCATCCAAATAATGAGGTAAACAAAAATGTTACTAAATCAGCTAAAGCAGGTATACAACTTAGGTAGACAGATAGAGTTGATGAGATGTTGCCACTGAATCATATTTTCTGTCGAACCCACATAGAATCCAGGAACAGAAATCAAAACTTTCGAACCCACATATGGTCCAGGAATAGTAAATGGAGCTATCGCACCCACATAGGATCTTAGAACAGTAGTTAGTGCTGTCGAACCCACACAGGATGTAGGAACAGTAATCAGAGCTGTCGAACCCAGACAGAATCCAGGAATAGTCGTAAGAGTGCAGCCAACCACAGGGTTCTTCACAAAGCATGCTTGATTCTGAGATGGTGTGATCCTCAAGGAAAGTGTCAAAACATAAACATCCATTCACACCCACGAAAAATTATCTCAACTGTAGGACACATCTTTGGGGTCTCAACACAACAGACTGTGCGTCAATCATACGCTCGGTCTGTTAGTTATTACTGTTTTTGTTTCGGGGGTACGGTTGGATTCGTGCACATTCCAACCTGACTGTAATTAAAGTATACAACAAAATTCTTGTGGGATATACTCAAAGGGACCGCCAAGGTCCATGTTTTTCCATCGTCGCTGAAAGTTTTTCAAACGGACGTCCGGTGACAAAGATATGGCCAAAAGAATGTAAATGGTAGGATGTGGACCTAGGTCCCGTCCGACTGACCCGGTCTGGGTCATCCTGGTCAAACATGTTGGGAATAGCCCAACCGATTGGGTTTCCCAACTTTTTAGGTTCAACACTACCCACTTCCCCCAGCCTAGTAGGCCATGTGGGCGGTTCGGGCCGGTACGGCCCGAAGCGCTGCGAGGGTGTGGCTTGGCGTAGCTCGGCCAGGAGGGGCGAGAAGGTCCGGTTTGGCGAAGGAACCATGAGGGGGTCCACGGGCTGGCTCAGGAGGCCGGTGTGGCTAGGGTTCCACTTCGTTCATGTATAGGAAAGGGAGGTCGGGCGGCCGTGCAGGCAAACAGGTGGGTGGGCGGGTGGTCGGGCTGGTCGAGAGGCGACAGGCAGGGCGTGGCCAGGCGAGGCGCCGGGCGGGCCGCCAGGCAGCTGGGTAGGGCGCGACCTGGCCGGGAGTCGGCCACGCAGGCGCAAGGCCGGCTAGCCATCTGCCGGGCGGGGCGCGTCAAGGCTGTGAGGTGGCGAGGCAGGGCGCTAGGCAGGCCAACGAGAGGTTGGGCATGCCGGCGAGTGGCCGGGGGGAGGCACGGCCCGTGCAGGCCAGCGAGTTCGGCCGAGGTGCATGAGATGCATGGGCGTACGGGAGTCCGGAGGCATGGTCCGGCGATGGTATGGCCGGGATTCCATGACCATAGGGTTGCGTTTCCGCCCGGATCATTGGAGCACCGTAGGGGAGACGCGGTTTGTGGAGGCTGGGGGTAGCACGTTCTTTTTCATCACCACCTTCGTTTTCAATCACCTCATCGGCATTCTAAAAATAAACACAAAAAAATAATAGTGGAGGGTTCGGGAAAGGTTAGTTTGGCCTCCACCCTCCACATTTTGGGTGGTAACATTTCGCTCATCAAGAGGTAAGAATGATGAACAACAACTCACCCGCAGTGATTCTTTTCAAACTGAGGATGAAAATTCAAGGAAATCATATATAATAACCCCCACACATTTGTACGCCGTTCACCGAAGAAGTCAGGGAAACTAGAAAAATAAGATCATCATTCGTCACATTTCCGCAGACTTCCAATCCCACGTTGCTTCGTCTGTGGAAGATGCTCCACGTCGGTAGGTGTTTGGGGACATGGATCGAATATAATCGGCGTTCTTCTTAGTCGAAGGTGTTCTTTGTTGGGAGATTTCTCCCAAAATTCCACCTCTCAATGATTCCACTAAAATGAACAATTCCAACCAAAATAATAATTGATTGTGTTAATCTATTATTTAATTTTTTGTATGAAATTCAAAATAATGAATTTGTTAACCTGACACCCCCATAATAAATTCACAAGTGTTGGAAAAAAGTAAATAAATGAGCAGGATTGGCACAAATTAATTAATTGAGCAGGATTGGATCCATTAAGGTGGAGGGGTGGTGGCACCATTAAGTGGGGATCTTAAGAGGTTTCTCCTCAATTAATGGTGAGTTGAGGAGGTTTTAACCTTTTGTAGTCCCCACCATATTAAACAAGTAGAGGGGGTTTACACCTCAGGTGGGCCCTAACTCCATAACCTCTCATGAGATGTTATGGTGTGGTGGTCCCATGTCCAACATCCAACCCCCACATGGAGGTCTTATATCCAAAGTAACCCACCTCCAAAAACCAACATGGCGGATCAATTAAAAATAAGGTCAAGATCAAATTATTTTATTACTTTCTACGAAAACCCAAAAACTAACTTTTATTCTCGACTCACTGTCGTCGATGTGAAAGTCTCCTTATGAGAATATCGTTGCTGTAAGGTCAACGGTGCCCTCAGAATTCAATTCCAGGCACTGGTTCAAAAGTTATAAAAACACGCTCGTATATATACTGAATGTACCTGAACAGAACATCAAAAATTGATTCAGGACACACCGGGCCTCGGAATCACACGCCCTCAGTTTTCGCGGACTCGTAAAATTTAAATGTATTTATGAAAAAAATTCCAAGGAAATTCCAGGCCTTTAAATGGTGTATAATTTTTTTTGTTATTACCTTTTCTTACAATTCTCATATTTCTGAATAATATTTAATGAATGGAGGAATATATAGATATATAGCTATAAATTTATTTATATGTAGAAGTCGAATCTAGTGCTTCTGTTTTAAAATTATTCTTATTGAATAACCATAGTCGTGTGAAAATATGATGATAAAATTATACATTTCAAGTAATTAAATTATCAAATTTTAATAAATTGGGTTGCAATATAATTCATTTGCTCCAGTAAAAATTATTTAGAAAGAAAATTGATATCCAATTTATTTCATAACGAGAAATAAATTACCTTTTAACTTATAACCTATTTATGGTATTTTGATTGTTAAACTTCTTATGACCATGATGTGAACCACTATATAAATGTTGATCAATATTATATTTTTAATTTCATTTTAGTGTTTTTATATGTTTTATCCTAGTATGTGTCATCTTAGATAACTATCATAACTCTTTCTCTCCCTTTTTTAATAGTTGATTTATTCACCCCTTTTTTGATGTGACATTTGAATAATGTTATTTTGAAAAGTTAACCCCTACTTACCAAGACCAAGAAAAAACTAAAAAACTAGAATTTATTAATGGGGGTTTAATTTGGAATCCTTATATTTATAAATGAAACACCTTGCACAATATTATACATGATATGCCACATTGATCTAAAAAATGATTTAATATTCTTTTTTAAATTATAGAATTTTCACATATTCGTTATAATGTTAAAAATGAATGATATTAACTAAAAAAATAAATAAATTACATATTACAAATGTTTATAAAATTAATTAATTAGTTACAAATTATTTATAATTGAAATTAAAAAACAATTGATTATAAAGAATTTGTTTAGGAAAACTATTTTTATGCCCATAATACGATTTAAAATTATTAAATTTAATAATTTACTATTATTAAATTATATTAATGAATTTTATAAGTTATATTTTCAAAATAATGAATTTAATTAAGATAATAAGTTTTATAGGTTATCAATAATAATAATTCATATTTAAAACATAAAATGCTATATTTTTTAGAAGTAAATATGAAACATTCTGATCACACATCTATTTTAAATTTACATTTTTGTAACACATGTATATATATATTCAAAAAATATAGTTCTCTTTTTAAATCAGGTAATCAAATTTATCTTAGGTTTTTTTATATATGATTAATTTCTTTATAAATAATTAATAATAATGAAATTAATTTTTTTTTACAATACAATTAAATATTTTTATATTTTCAATGCATCGCTATTATGGTACAGGGAGAAACAATTTATAATAAAAAATTATAAATTTAAAAAAATGAACATACAAATACATTTAAAAAAAATTATTCAATAATGGAAATAAATCTATTCAAATTAATGTAAGGATGACACATAAGCCTCTGACTACAAACCGTTTAGACCCACACAACAGGGCATGGAAAATCACATTCCCAAAAATAGTTTTTTCATATAATTTATTTATAAAATTTATTTTATTTATATATCTATTTAAAAGTATATTTAGATAAATTATTTATCAATAAATTCAATTCAGGTCATTAGAATCGATGTTTTCATATGATTTTGATAGAAAAACAGTTCATTATTTTCACTTTAAAACCCAGCTTTTTAGTTATGTCTGTATGAATAATTTAAAATATAGTCATTAAAATAATATGAATAAAAATATGTAATTTGGATTCCTTATTGATAATTATATTTTCAAAATTATGGTGTATGATCAATTTCATTACTATTTAGAGAAAAGATAACATAGTTAAAAATTATTTAAAAATGTATTGGTAAAATAATGACCAGGGTTAATGTTAAATTCTAAAATTATAACATATATATGATTGAATCATTTAATGATTGGTAGAGTTATTCAAAAAAAAATTACCATCTGACCAAAAATTTATTTTCAATATAATAAATTTTATGTAATTCCACCTCAATTTGGTTAGTATAAAATATACTAGGAAATTCTAGGGTCTAAAAATGATAGGATTATAAATTATTATATAAAAATAAGAGTAGATGTAAAGCTTTAATACCGTTTTTATAAAATTTATAGTGAAATAGTTTATTCATGACAACCACCAAATAATGTGGATAACAGTCATGATTCTTATAGGACCACACAATAGTCATCTCCAAGATTCCTCTCCTTGAAATATCATAAGAAACATGGTTGGACCCCATTTAATCATGTGTTACGTAAAGGCTGAGATACCATACCTGATTGAGATATCATATTTAGTAAGGTTAGAATAGACATGGGAAAATTGTTGTTATCAAAATTAGGGGGATAAGTGTCCTCATAATCATATTTAATCCACTCAATTTTCCAATTTTGATAGATAACAAGATTAATAGCCTATATAATAGCCTATATTTTATAATCATAGAAAATTAATTGTTCAATAATGTGAAGCAATAAAACATTGATGAAAATATAGTGTTTGTGGAAGACACCTAAATAACTCTATATTCCCATATAAATAGGAGAATATCTATCAAAATTAATTTATAAAAACTAATATAAACAATTTTTCAAAAGAAATTTCAATATCTTAACATGAATTATCTATCTACCTATGATAAATAATATGTGAAAAGTATTGAGATCACTAAATATTTTATCTATAGAAACAAAATGTACTATTGTAATGGCCTATGAATATATTTTAAATCTAATAGAACCTATGTGAAAAAGGGATGATTTGCTTTAATCACATATTAATATTGGACTTTCCATGGAAAAAAATAATAATAAGCATCCACGGTAGCAAATTGATGATATTATATCATCTCACTTCTGCCACACATATTGATGTAATTAATCGGTTCATCCATAGTATTAGGTACACACATTTCAATATGAAATAATATTACAATGTAAGTGTACTGTTTTTGAGAAAAAGTGCATGTAAATAACACATGATGCACTATTTCAGCAGCCTTCATACATATATGAAAAGATGCGATAGTAAATTGTTTAAACCTACTCTACTAAAAATTATTGGTTAGCCAACTCATCTATAATCTCTATATAATAAATATCATTTAATGAGTGAAAATGGATTATTTAAATTTAATCTCCCATGTGGATGTTTGAGTCAAGACAACATATTGACTGTTTTACTAATAAATTTTGTTAAAAGAAATTGGACTCAATATTTGAATTCCATTTTCAAATAAATGGTATCTCTTTATTTTTAAATTGTATAAAGGATTAAAAATTCAATAATCCTTTAATTATACATCATATACTCATCAACGGTTATATTATCCATATTTCAACATATGTTTCTAATCCTATAAGGGATATCAATATAGAGAAATTCCAACAATTGAGACTAGATGTCCTACTCATCATCCATTTAGAATTATAATTTATTTCATTGAAGGATAATCTTATTGAAGGACAAATATATTAATATGGATAATTATAATACCCATTAGGAAGCTTCATCTTGAACATGCATGATAAAAATCCATATATGTTTCATTAGAGATTAATATATTACTTGTGAACTTATTAATACTTCCATCCTTGAAAATAGTAAGGCTATTGATGATAAGGACATTCATATAAATAGGTTTAATGAAGTACTTCCATGAAACCATTATCATATATCATTCAATTATAGGTCATATCTAGATGAAATTCTACATCATTCATTGGATGTCATTAAGAAAGATTTGGTGAAATCTATAAATGGATAATGAGTACAAAAGCCTTGTTGTAATCAATTAATTAATGTGACATGACCTCTGAAATTGAGACATATAATTCCCTTTACATCACTCCAATAGGTTAATAATTCAGGTTCATATATATTCATGATACTTACTTCTAAGGCTAATATAGAATAAAGGAACTCAATAATAAATAAATTGTGTAGAACCATTCTTAACACCAAAACACCTGAAGATTCTATTTTTGTTAGTAATAGTAAACCAATTACAAAAAAAATATTTTTTTCCAACTAATATACTAGTTTTACAAAACCTCATAATGTTAAACGAATTCATTATCCGCTATGATATTAATCTTTATAGAGTTTACATATAGAAGAATATCATTAACATATAAAAGTAGGGATGGGATAATATTGACCGTTTATATTTATTCTGATAATAAAGGAATGTATGAGACAATCCATTAAATAATATTCTCATGTAGTTATCTGTAATGGATATAATGATCCACAAAATGGGGGTCTATTTGTCTTACTAATATATTTTATTTAAAATAATCTCTATGAGCTCCATTAAATAAGATGGGCAGGCAGGAAGTTCCATTATCACTAATTACTTGTTTAAAATACAACTTTAATGTAAAATCATTATGATAACATAAATAAGGATTCAATAATATAGTGTATAAAAATACCTTGGTATATAAATCTTTGTTAAATATTTATCATTCATGAATTTATATTTAATCATATTAATAATATATGATGATGTAATGTGATAGTTATGGATACACCTACTAGGTACAAAACCAAATTTGTTCATGGAATTGCGCTCATTAATAAAACACACAAATTTGGACATCATAATTAAGAAAATATCTTTTTGAATGCATTTCCCAATAAAATGAGTTATAAAATCATTCATGTCACCTAAATTATCTTTCTTTGGAAAAGGGAAAAAATTTGAATTTATCCCACATAGAATGTGAGTATGGGTTAAAGAGTATCAAAAGGTATACGTTAGGTCATCAAGAAATGTGTCCAAATAAAACAATAAAAACATGATGATATTCAATTAGGACTATCCACACTATCCATTATATGATTGAGTATTGTTTTCTTTAGTTTCACCTAATACGGTTTTATTATATGAGCGAGGTTACGAATAATGTAAATGATAGAGGATATGTTATCAACCATGTCTTATGTGTTTTACATTCTTGCATAAACGTAAAGACTAGTGAAATTTTTTTCAACTAGATTTTCAATCATTGACTTAATGGTGTAAATTATTTCATCAATTTTGATGGATTTTAAGTCATCCTAAATCCTTTTATCTATTAGTAACATGTCAATGTATTTTGATTTCCTATCACCATATTTCATAAATTTTACATGAATGTTATTTCCTTCCATTGTAACTTCAATCAATATTAAATCTATGAACCAGTTTGTAGATTGAATTATATCTCTTTAGATGTTTTCGATGTGATATGATATGGGTGTGAAGCCAACAATATTATCATCAGTAAGATAAATTTCAATATAATTCTTAACGAATTACCACTTCCTACAATTTTATACAACTATTATCACATTATTATTATTATTATTATGAAAAAAACAATGTGAGATTTCATTTATAATTATATGTATAGGCTCCATAATAACTTCCAAGAATTTGTAAGCCACAATAAATCCATATTAGAAACAAAACAGAAAAGAATTGTCCTAATAATTTGAGTTTATAAATCCACCATACTAGGGTTAAGATTAGATTTATGAATAAAAAATTTATTCCTTTATATGAAAAAGGATGTGCTTATATCATCCCACTAAAGAAAACATATTTCAAGTTCACATGATTTCCTTCCATGGATAGTATGGATACTTCATGTTAAATCAGTACATTGGATTGAAACATCATATATATTTAATAGATCAATGAAGGTAGAGAAGACCATTAAGTAATATATGTCGAAATTCATTTTGGTTTTTTCCACAGGATTCCATACATTATGAATGTCTCTTATGATCAACCCTTTATTCATGGAAGTATCAGAGAAACCCCCATGGTATATATGAATCTCCCATACTGGGATGTATGATGGGGAGGAATAATAAAAATACAAATATATGATATAGCATTGACCAATGAAAGAAATCAAGATCTATTTTTTATCATAAAACTGATCACTGGATTTCTATCATTCATAAAGAAATAAAGATAATCAATATTGATTCTATAAAAATTATGATAAACAAGGCATTGACCATGATATTTCTTCTTAACAAATCTCTATATTCAAAATATCATTTTAGGCTCTATAATACTAATCAGTACAAGTGTATATTAAAATTTACAGTGTCTAATGAGCTTAGTCATTGTTGATTTCTGAAGCCCTTTCCAATTCCATTAGAATTGATTAATTAAAGAATAGGTGGGATCCTTATTAGGGGAAATGCCACTTTTCTAATATCACAATAATAAGTACATTTTTTTCTGTTACTTTTTATGATATGATTAAGAAATTGTACACACTCATATTTCACCCTTGAATATGCCCTACTCACATTTTTTGGACTATAATTAAATTTTCAATAAAAAAAATTTAATGGGTAAAAAGTTGATCATTATGATGGGTGATATCCTATTCACTGGGCAGCGAATCATTAGTTTCATCAAACAAAACAATTCCCTTAAGATGTGTTAATTTATTAAGAAACCATGTATATTAATTAATCACAAGATATTTACATATGGAAGAATTAGAAGTATGTTTTTGTATGAACGGTCCTTCTGATTCATATCCACCAAGAGCCTATTCATTTTTCTTTCAACTATACATTACAGGATGAGAAAATTGTCCACATTTTATTACATCATAATTTCCCAATTTACCACACCACCCAAAGGGTATGAGCATTGGAACTATTATAGTATCATCAATATGAGTTCTTGAAATTTGTGTATATGTACTAGATTTATCCAACTATTGGGATTATATCAAGGGGACCACTTATACTGTAGTAAATATTTACGAAACATTCCTCTTTTTTTGAGATGTGAAGAATTTGATAAGGAGTTTATAATTTTTTCTTCTTTGATGATAAAAACCATTTTAATTTTCAGGAATTCCAACAATATCATATTCTTAAATAGGTCATGACTATTCAAATTTCTCAATTATTGAATCTCCTTCATTAATTTATGTTTTTTTGAATTTGTAAATGATTTTTGGATTTGAATGTATTTATATTATCATACACATTTTTCCTTCGACCTGAGGAATCACCATGTCAATTTACATTATAAAAGACACAATCCTTATCCCTATTACTTTGCACAATCATATGGCCAAAATTCGGTTAGTGAAGGATAAAATTTTGTTTTCAATCCCATTGAATATCATGAATCATATTTTTATCCAATTTAGTATTGAAAAAATATACAACCATTATTATAGAAATGTCCACATTAATATTTTTTGTTATTAATTACCAAATCGTTGGGTTTCTTCATATTTTTCCTAGAAAATGGGACTACCCACAAATGAAACGATATCCAATAATATCATTAGATTCTTATAAAGAGAAATCAACATTAAAATTTCAATTTGTACCGGTGCATGGGTAGTTTGAGCATTAGTATGATCAAAATCTCTATAGCTTTCTGAAATTTTTATGAAGCCATGATTTAGGTATATAGACCACTTGATCAACATCATTCTCTTTATCTCAACATATAGAAATACTACATGATAGTATCAACTTATGATTTCTTCAATTATAGGACTAAAATAATCCTCACACCATATCAATTATTTTGTTAATATGATGGAACATAAAAATAATTTTTCTATTTGGGATGATGATATAGAAAACGATATAGTACATGAATATTTTTTATATTTCTTCAACTGACTTTGGGATTTACAAACCATGAATATCCTTTCTTTTCATAATCACACATCCTGTAGTACATGTGTCCAAATCAAGGAATGATACCTCATAGGCTTCCTTTACTACCTCTTTGATGTTTATCATTGTACTAAAAAAGTTTTATGTAGAAGATCATATTACATTTTTTTTCCTCACATGCAGAAATATATGATTATTCCCGTGATTCAATTATTAAATTTCACCATAGTCTTCCTATTTTCAGATTTCATCAGGATTTTCCATACCTCATTATTAATTTGTGTTAGGGATTTCCCCAAATTTATTTTTTCTCCAAAATCATCTCTAAGTAGAAATATATTTACATTAATTATAAAATAATCACCATTTTATTACAACATCACACCTCTCCACAAGTATAGATACCATCCCATTTCAACCAAAAAACAATTATGCTCATAAATCCTCTTCTATAACATATCTTCCTAACACTTCCATTCCTATATTGATGATGGTCATAAAAATTATCCAAATCCAATTTCATTATGGATCAATCAAAGTGGTGAAAATCAAGAGGTAATTTTCTCAAGTAATATCCCTTAACCTCATGTCTTCTTCTATTTTATGCCCACATCCATCACACATAAAATAATAATAAATCCATAATAATTTAAATACTTCATTTTAATGTATCTAATGTAATATCACATATCCATTTCATTTCTTATGTACTCTTGGTCAACGAAAGAAAACAATATTCAAAATTTTGTTTTTTATCCTCTCAATGAATAATGGATTCTATTTTATTATCCATTACTAACTTCATAGATAATAAAAAAAATGTAATTTTTTTATATAATATATAAATTTTTATATTGTGACTTATTTAATTTTTTTTCAATAATACATACAAATAATATTAGAAAATAAATAACTTTTTCATGATGTTGGGAAAAACCAAAAAAATAAACTAAAAAATTATCTTCACTGTATTAATGTAGGAACCATACATATTTTTGAAATAAAAATGATAAATTGGACTGTTAATACATATATAGTTTTAGAAATAATATTTCATTACACTTCTAGTGTTTTATTTTTATTTTTAAAGATCATATATAATTTTATACATGTTAACCTGACCATGAAACAATGAAATTTAAACTTCCGTAACCATGAAAATTCAGATCTATTTTTAATGAATGCATCATAAGATGTTATAAATTCATCACAAGAGGTATTAAAAATATAAATATTGTTATTTAATTATCTAGAAACAATATTTAAAACAATATAATGGAGTTTTTTATTGGATTTAAGAGACCTAAAACCTAAGGAAAGGGATTTCATAACACAACTTCCAATATTTTGTTTAAAATTTCACTACATGACTATGTATTTCATGTCATATTTGTGAAATTAATTTTAAATATACTATGTTTAATTTAAACTTTTTTAATGTGAAATTATTATGGATACATATATTGAACTTATTTGATTTATTCTCACATCAATGATATGATATTTATAATGTTAGATTTAACTAAAATACCTTATTCAAAATATTTTATTTATCAATTCTATAAATAAAACTATTCCATTTAAATTAATAACAAATTTATCTTGAAAATGTATCTATATAGTCTTGAATTTATTTAAATATTAATTTTATAACTTATCTCAATTTTTTCATAAAGAAACAATATAAAGTATTAGTTAACGTGCTTCCATTAACAAAATACTCTTTTAATGTTCTTTTTTAGAAAATAATATTTTTATATACAGTATGTACATAATTTTAAGACATCATGTAAATATAAAAAAATTAATCATGCTATATATGTTTATAAGGTTAATTTAAAGGAATTTTTTCCATTCTACATGAACAGATTTTCAAAATGTGTGATTTCAATATTAATTTTATTTTTATAAAATGTATGTTTTTATAATGTAATCATTCATGATTTATGTTAGAATTATAGTTAATGATACGTTTTTACAAATAATAGTGGTTACATGATAATCCAATGAGAGTTGGTTACATTATAAAAATTACATGTGCATAAAACATAAACCAATGATGTGTGGTTCTAATATAATCCACGCAAAGGTGGTTACATGATATCCCATAATGGATTTGGTACTTATAAGTTTGAGGATTGACATATTAGTTACACCATTTATATGAGTTATTTTAAAAAATTGTAATAAATTATTTATATATATTTTTGATTCATTCTAATTAGTTTTCATGAAATAATGTTTATTTTTAAAAGTTAATCTTATGAGATTCTGTAAAAGATTATTCATTTTTCCAAATAAAAATAATTGTTTTTATGAAAATGTTTTAGGAATTTAAATTTTAATAAATTCTCCCCTTATTATATATACTATATATGTATTTTTTTCATCCCATTAGGTCAAAAATTTTAATAGGATTTAGGGAATATTAGAGACAAAGAAGAAAATAAGGGTAAAATAGTGATGAAGTTTCATGAACATAAAACATATTTTTATAATGTATTTCCTTTGGATAAAAAATAGATACCAAGTTTAGGTGACCACTTCCAATTTATTGGATTATGTTATATGATTTTTTTTATAATATAAAACCCTAAAAAAATATTATTTTGAATGAAATATATAGAATACTAGTTTAAAATCACTAGAATATATGCAGTCTGAGGAAATTTCTTTACATTTGTTATCAGAGAAGCGTATTGATAAATTTTTTTTAGTATTTTGTTTGAGACTAAGTTAAAATATCTTTATAATGAGATTGTTTATTTACATATTGTGAAATATTTATTTCCATGGTATTTTAGGTGGACTGTATAAAAAAATAAATTACCTAATATATAATTAGGTTGAACTATTGGGTATTATATTTTTTATGATTTTATCTTCACATTACATATCATTTTTCTTTTAATTAGTAATTTAATGTTTAACTGATGTTATTTTCACCATATAAATTATCAATTTTTTATTATGGAATGAAATAGATCATACAAAACATTTCTAAAACCCAAATATGATTTGATCATCAATATTATTAGAAAATATTGATCAATTTTTTTAAAGAATCATGAGTATACAATTAATTAAAATAATTTTTTTGAGCTATCTGACAACTCTATTTTATATAAAATTTTTATGTGACATGGAATAATTTTCATTTTTAAATAATGACTTAAAATATTGAAACTCAAATGTATTATGAAATACATAATGTAGAGTGAGTAAGGAAATTTTCAAATTTTGACAACATGATAAATTATAATGGTAATATCAAGAGGATTATAAAAACTATATATAATATTTTAATAATTTTTATGCCCATATTTTGATAGTACTGAATCATAGAAAATGATTCCTACTTACATGAAGAATGTATGTAATAATATGGAACGTAATGGTTTTCTTATTAATAAGAACATCAAATAATTAATATGTATATATATAAGGGATTAAATAATTATGATAGATTCATGTATGATATTATTTTTTAAGGTGTTGATAATATTTGGATGATGGGAGTAATTTGGGAGGGATTTATTAAAGTAAATTTACATATAAATGTTTTTTTATCTTCTAAATATGTTGTTTGATGATGAATTATCTTATTGTTTTGTATTCATACTTTTAATGGTATGGCTAAAAATAGGGGTTTTAATTGGTAAATGGTAATTAGGTAATTTATATCATGATTTGTATCAATGATGTATTTAGATGAAGAATCATGGAAAATGGATTAATATGGATGATAAATAAATGATGTGTTTATGTATTTAGTTTTCAAATTTAATATATATTTTTATTTTATAAAAATTATTAGAATCATGAAATTCTTATGTATTTATCTATAGTTGTTTTTTATTTCATAAATTTTGAAACCTATGATAGTATGAGTCAATACCACTCAAATGTTGTAATATGTGATAATTTTTTATGTAAATTTATTCCTTTATTATATTATACGAAAAAATATTATCTAATGAACAATTAATTTACATTTAGTGGATTTACGATTAAAGTAATTAGAAATATTTCTTGTTTGTATGAACATTATTATTGTGAAAATATTGGGTTATTAAATTTCTTGATTCAAAAATGATGTTATGAGATAATAATTTAGGTAAAAAATTTCTCTCTAAAGATGAATTTATTCTTATATTAATTATTTATGAATTATAATTTTTACAAATTCAAGAGTTCCATAATATGTAAAACCCCATAACATCCAGTAAAAATATCCATTTTGAACCCCAAACTGAATGGAACATAGGAAAATGACTGACTAGTGGCCTATATGATGTCTTTGTTAAAATGAAATTGTTTTTTATATAATATACCTTTCATATAAATTAATTTTTTATTTTTAGGAACAATTGTTTTTTGAATAAATTTCTATGGTATAGGTGAATGATTTAGAGATTAAGTGATAAATGTTATTTATAATGTTTTTCACTATTTAAGGAAAACTATAAGATTGAGATAAATAAAATATGATGATATTTTATTATAGTAATAATGTTTGAATTATATTTTTTAGGAATCTATGACTATTTTTGAGAAATGTGGATTTCTGTTATTTAATGAAATTGTAATCATATCATAATTATTATGTGACATTGGAATTTATATTGTTTGATATGAGAAATTAATATTTAATTGTATTATTTTGATGTTAATGTTAAAAAATCCTTCTGATATTAAGTTGTTTTAATAATTGTTTAGATTTTGTTGATTATTTTTAAGGATAGTTATTTTTTGAATGATCTATATTGAACATTAGGTAATATTGTTCAATTACAATGATTATTATATATTTTATTCATATTATGGTTTTTTAATTTTGGGGAATTATCATATATTATCACATTTATATAATTTTTTTTAAATTTATAATGATATGAGGTATTTTTATTTAATATTTTTTTGGAATTTTCAATATGTATATATGATTTTGATTCATAAGGAGTAAAAAAATATATCGTGAATAGTCATAATTAGGTGAAATTATGATGGTAAAATTATAAATTTAAATTATGAATATCTATTTATCTTTTTAGTTTAGATATTAATGTAATTAATCAATTGTAGTAAATAATAAATTTTAAGAAAATCAATAACCAATTTTTTTCATGGAAAAATCAAGGGTCTTCAGAACAATATCCTATTTACTGTTTTATGATTTCTATCTTTCTCAAGACTATGTTTTCAATAACTACTTATCTTCTATTTTTTATACATTTCCATCCATGTCATCATTTTTCTAAATTGAATCATAGTTATCTTGTGACATATATCATTCATAGTTTACATTCACTCTTTTCAAAAGGAATATTTATTATTCTTATTCCCAATGTGGTACTTCAATAAAGGTACACTAAAATTGAAAACACACTACAATAAGACCAAGTTAAAATTTATAAGCCTAAATTTTTTAAATGGCAGACTATAACACCATATGATTTTAATATATTATATTATAAATGATATCAGACAATATACTCCATATCAATCTTAAAAAATTGACTAATTATTATCATTTAAATGTGATAGTTATAACCATGACTATGTAATGCATGTATGTAATCATATTAAATATATTAGGACAATATATTTTACTCATTAATATAAAATTAATTTATTTTTTACCAATTAATAATAACTGAAATACTAACAAAACAAATTCAATGGATGTGTTTTTATAAAAAAATAAATTTTTATTCACATAATAACATTTAATTTTATTAAAATAAATTAATCACTATTATGAAAATATTATATAGAATTTAATTTTTCATATATTCAATATAGTGATTTTAAATTTATCTAAAATGTATGATAGTTTTAAAATAAAAGTAAAAAATATTTTGAGTATTAAAAGTTATATTTTTTAAAATGTAATTGTTTAGCCAATCAATAGAATTTTTATTTTAATTCAAAAATTCATATAATTTATTAATTTTATTTCTTATAATAAAAAAACATCATTGAATGTTTTATATTAAAATTATCTTAGGGTGATATTTCATATTTTTTGTAGGACTACCATTATTTTATTAATAGTTAAAAAATATTGAATTTTAATTGAAAAAATAATTTTATAATTATTTATTTATATATAATATATATATATTAAATTTGATTTAACATATAATCTGTAAAAAATTGTATCATTGAATCATAATTATGTAATTGAAATCAATTTTAATTCAAAATTTGAAATAAAAAATTTTCTTAAATTTTACTTTAAAAATATGCTTTCCATTAGGTCAATGAGATTATATTTAAATATATTTTTATGATGTCAGGGAATGTAATATGGATAAATGAATTCCAAATTTGAAGTAATATATTAAAAATTATATAGCAATGTATATTTTATTTTTATGTATAATAAATTTTACCATGGTAAAAATATATTTACATCAACAGAGGTAAAATAATGAAATTGGTTAAAGTTAAAATGTAATGTATTTACGTACTTAAGATACAATATTAAATGGTTGTTTGGGGATTTGTTTACAACAAAATTACACAAAAAATTTATTTAAAATCAAACTTATTTTAATTAATATCACCTCAATGTGGTTGGATTTAATTAAAATATAATCATTATTTAATCACATAAGTCCACATCTTCTCAGGTATAATTACAAACCCTGCTACCCCATTAGGAAAATAATTCCTGGAAGATGCAAAATTATCTGTTGATGTCACTAATCTTCATTATCCCCATGTCATATTTCATTTTGTATCACCATAAGACAAATCCATGGTCCCTATGGGCTCACGTGGAGGTGATATTCAATAAAGAAATTTTATCAATGTACTGATATTAATTTTTTTTCTAATTATATTTTACCATATGATAAATAACTCATAATGGAATGATAAATTAATAATAATTTACATTATAGTGTGTTATTATTCTAATGTAATATTTCTTATCCGTCCAATTTCTCATATACTCTTATTCAAAGAAATGAAGTCATTATCTTAATTAATTCAGTTTTCCATCTCACCAAACAATGACTTCGTTTCACTTTCCATTAAACCCTTCATGGTTTGTAATAAAGGTATAATTATGGTTACATAATATTTAAATTTTTATATAACAATCTATTTCATATTATTTAACAAAAAAACACAATATTAAACAAGACATATTTATTTTGTCATATTATCATAAATCTACAAAATAAACTACACATTTATCAATAATTTTTTATCTAATGAATCTAATGATGTTGAAATTAATATTATACACGTTTACATTAATAATTCTATTATATCATTAATACTATTTCAATAGACTTTTTATTTTTTAATTTAATTTTACCAAAAAAACATACATAGTTTTATATAGGTAAATCCAATGAGGAAACGAAGAAATTAAAACACATGAAACAAATAAAATAATGACATGATATTATTTAATTGGTCATTAATGGTTATATAATCATCACATATGGTATTATATATAATAATAATGTTATTTAATTATCTAATATTGTTATTTAAACCATTATTATTGTGTTTTATAAATTATTAAGGATGTTGAGTGAGAGGTAAGGGATTTCATTACACAAGTTTCATTCTTTTGGTTAATCATTAAATAAAATATTATGTCATTTTAATCATATGTCTTAAATTAATTCTTAATATAATAATATAAAAATAAAAAAATTATTTTCGATTTATAGTGTAAACAAATATTTAATTAATTTTATTTTTTCTCACTTCCATAATATGAAATTTATAAATGATTATCTAACAAAAATACCATGTTTTGTATGTTTTAATTATTTTTTTAATATAATTATACTCTATATACATGTATCTAAAATTAATTATATTAATGAATATATATATTAATGAATTTTATAAATATTTTAATTTATTGTTTCTCTGATTTTTTTTTCAAAATGAATCATTTATGGTTTTACTTAAATGTATTTTATTTAAAAATCTGCTTCAGAGTTCCTTTAAAAAATGAATGTTTAAATTTATGGAATGATGAGAATTATCAAAATTAAAATCAAAATATTACTTTTAGTCTTATATATTATATTTATTTTGTAAAATTTTAGGAAAATGTTTTACTTTGAATGTGTACAGGTTTTTAAAAAGGGTTATTCAAAATGAAAGTTCATTTTCTTCAAATTGTGTATTATAATGTAATCATTCATTATTAATGTTTCTATTGTGGTTCTTTGGAATTTATTTTAATGATAGGTGGTTAATTTATAATTCGTTTATGGGAGGATATTTATCAAACCAATTATGGGGGGTTATGTGACAAAAAAAATAATGGGTGGTTCCACGATAAATCCAGGATGTGTGGTTACATGACAACCTCCAATTCCTTGGGTACTCTTTAGTTGGAGTTGTCCATATTGGTTACTAAATTATTGTGACTAATTTAATATTTATTTTCCTAATTAATGATATACATTTAATATTTTTTTTAAATATTTTCCATGAATATTAATTTATTTTCAATAAACATGATTTTTATTTGTTTGAAAATATTATACTTTTCTTCAAATAAAAAATTTATGTTTTATAAAAATTATTTGTGGATTTTAAAAGAAAAATGGTATTCCATTATATATATCACATACTAATATTTTTTCTCAACTTATGTTTTAAATTTGTTTCTTGTATTAATGGGACATAATGATAAGAATGGTAATAAGGGGACATCTATGAGGATTTTATACTATATTTAAATATGTGATTTTTTAAAATGGGGTTTCTATGGTGATAAAAATAGATAACAATTTTATGTATCCACTTGTAAATGATATTATTATTTTGTAATAGTTTTCAAATTTCATAAAAACTGAAAACCTAAAATATCATTTGGATTCGATGATATATAAATTTAGTTTAAATTTATTTAAACAAGAAAAGGATAATGTAGGGTCCTTACAGTTGGTATAATCCCCATAACTAAGATTCATTTTCAAGTACATGAAATTGATGTGTATTTTTTATTAAATATAGCTAGAAAATATAAATAACAAATTAATACATTTTAAGAAATTTTAGAATCTAGATTTCTTAGAATTAAAATACAAATTAAAATTTTATCAGAGTTGAAAAATAAAAAAATATCCACTATTTAACTTCTCATGTTCTAACTCAAAAATATAATAACTCTATTATAGAACCTATAATTTCCATATGAAAATATTTTTAATTCATTGGTTGGGAATTAATTTTTCGATTTAGGGTTTAAAAACTAATGAATTTTTTTCAAAAAATTCCATTGAAATTTAGTTTAAAATATATTACAAAAAATAAAAATACTTAAAATATATATAATGATTGTAAAAAGACTCTTTTTCATAATCATTTTAAAAAAAATTCTTTGAAAATTTTATTATTTTTCTTTAAACAATTTTCATAATATATTTGTGTTGTTTTGAAAGGGGTTTTTATGGATAGAAAGTAAAAAATATATTCAAAATGTCATAATAAAATACTGATATGACACATGGGTGTCCAAAGCTTAAATGAGGAATGTGTTGTGAATCCAAATCTTCATTAGATTTATCCTACTAGTGATATTGATTAGGGCCATATGGGTTTTCAATATATCTCGATACTATAAGGAACGATCCATAATAAATACATATTCTAATAAATTTAAAACTAATATTAACAATTTTTTTCTAAAATAGAATATCAGTTTAGTGTTTTAGAATTTTATGATCAGAACTAACATTGTAATATCAAAAATTAATAGTGTAATATTATATTAAGTAACCATTTTTCATTGAAGGAACCCCTTTTTAAACATCCATCATCTTCATGTAAATTTTTTTTTGATTTTTCCTTCTTACAAAAATCTTATATATTCTCAATTGAATATTTTGAAAATACTTTTAAACATTTTATGAATATAGAATCTCAACATGGGACATAAATGAAGGGTAATGTTGTTCCGTTGAAAAAAATTAAAATGCATGTAGAATTAACCTTTAATACAATGTAATTTGTGATATTGAAATAAATCATTTTCTCAAAATAACTTACAAAATTTTAATTCAATAAATTCATTAAATTCCAAAACGGCATTTTGACATAATAAATAGTCACATTAATAAAAAAAAATCACTAACCTATAAATTGAAATAACCATATGGCTGACATCCAATATTATTATTATCTAATGTTTTTGAGATATATAATGAGAATCACTTATCGTATAAGCTATAATGATTTCACTCATCAGCAATAAGGGGGATCAACTTTTCATTAAGATATATTGAGCTTACTTGTTTCTCATGAGCTCTATTGGGGTTAAACCATTCATACAAGCTATATTTGGCTCACCTGTGAGCTATAATAGGTCTCAACCATTTTTATAATAAATTTTAGGATAAACCATTTAAAATATAATTCTAATGATCCATTTTCATGAATAATTTAATTTCTTAAAAAAAACTATTGGACAAAAAAATTTATGTCATATGGAAAAAATTCATATAAAAAAAATATTTGTCCTAAAAAATCATTATCAATACGATTGAAAAAATATCCTAGAAAATCAATCATCCCTGAATAAAATACATATGATATTTGGATTATCTTTTAAAAGGAAATGTATTCATTCAATAGATTATAGGAATTTATTATAGTAATGGTGGAAGGAAAAGTCTTGTCCATGCGAATGTTTAGAATTAAACAAGACTTTTTCGTTTTTCGAAATAGTATGTATAAAAAATATAAAAATTATTCCTCTTGAAAAAAAAATTAAATTCATAATATACATAAAATGTACTCTATAATTGTTTTATATTTATATAAATGAACATAAAAATGTTTTACATAAATATTCACATGAAATAAATTATTAATTAAATTAATTCGTTAAATATTTTAATAGTAAATTTTGAATCAAACAATACAATACAACATTGATGTATTTGAATCATATACATTATGAAGTAATATTATTTCACAAAAAAATTAATATAATTATCATATATAAATTCATGATATGATATTTAAGAAGGGTTGTATATAGACAACATAAAAGTAGGATGGTCTATGACATCAAAATATCCCTCAATAAATGGATATTGAGAGGAAGTCCCTTATAAATATTATTTAATGAAAAAGGATTCTTTATTTATAAATATAACGAAAAAATTAGGTTTTCAGGTCTATATCATTTTTAGGTATAAAAATATAACTGTTTTAAAAAATCTAATTACATAATTATATGTAGAACAGTGACAACGATTGCTGATAATATGTAAATAGGAAAAAATTCCAAATAAAATAATAATTAAACGTTTAGTAAAGTTGATATTTAATTTTTTTGAATAATAATTTTATCATGGTAATGAAATTATTTATCAAATTATATTTAAAAAGAGTCAATGGTAAATGTTTATATGTAAAATTATAACATACATGAAAATTACAACACTTAATGGTTAGTAGTGCCATTTTTCTACCCTATCCAGCTTCCAAAACATTAATTTGAAATAAAATTAAATGTAAATAATTCAAATTTAATATGGTTCTCATCAATTATATAACGAACATTAATTAATGACATAAACACATCTCTCGTTATTTATAAATACCTCCCCTCACCACCCTATTTTGATCCAAAAGACATAAAGATCCTCATACCACATCCCAAAGAACATCTCCTCACTATACAAATTTCATAATTCTACTGGTATCACCAAAATTCCAAATCCATGGTCCCCAATGTCTCTCATAGAAGATATATTTAAAATATAATTATCTCAATGTATAAAAAATAATTTATATTCTAATTTTAATTTCTCAAGTCTCTTTGACCCAAAAATGGCATCATAACTACACAAACATGAACTATATAGAGTGTGAAGTGCCCAGATCAGTGTGAATCACTGAGAGGGGGAGGGGGTGAATCAGTGATCCCTTAAAACTTTTTACTAATTGATTCTTTATCAATTAAACCTCTATGGCTGGTTAAAGCCTCGATCCACTCTTCTTGTATCTCTCACCTTTCCTCGAATGATGCAGTAAATATAAAGGCACAGGACACAAGGATTTACAAGGTTCGGCACCAAACGCCTACTTCCTTGCCATGTTGGTTATACTCCCCAACATGGTTTCTCCATTATAACTTGTTATAATTACAATGGTCGATACAGAGTCCCACTGTATCTCTCCTGAGTCCCACAGGAGGGTCTTTATACTGCGTCCCACAGTGTTACCAGAGTCACACTGGCCTGCTCCAGAATCCCACTGAAGACTTCTTCCACCCTGAGTCTCACAGGGGGCTTCTCCTGGCTCCTCGAGTCACACGAGTAGCTCTTCTTCACTTTAAGCTTCTTCAAGTATCTTCAGCAGTCTGGGATAAAGACTGCTGGCCTTGCTCTGTACCTCTGCTCACTTGTGATGAACAGGTCTTCTCATCTTGCTCAGGCTTTATCACCTTCTTCGAAGGATGACCTGGCTTCTCTCTTCAAGAATCTTCAACAGCCTCTGAAAAGGTCTGTTGGTCTTGCTCAAAACATCTGATCACTTCTGTTGATCAGGGTCTTCTCAATTACTGAAAACTCAGGCAGCTGATGTCTTTAACTTCTGTCTGGCTTCAGTCTCACTTCATCACAACTTCATGCACTGAGTGCATGGCATCTCTGCATCCTCATGCACTGATTTCATGGCTTCTCAAAACTCTTCAAGAGCTCCTGGTCTTTGACAACTCAAATGCACACAGTATAATTTAGCTTTTTTCATGTGTTCATGTGCATGAATGCAAGCATGCACTCCCCTTCTTCTCTTCTTGGTGTAGTAAACCCTCAGAGGGTGTAATTCTTTTCAGCACACACCTTCTAGAGCTTCACACACGTTATTCAATTTGGTTACACAATTAAGAGTGTGTTCTACTTTTAGTGTTAGAGTCCTCTCTTTCTTCCTTCTTCTAGGTGTGTTCACTTCACTTAGTGCACACACACTAGGTTCGGCCTTCTTGTCTCTTTGCACACAGAACTTCTTCACTTTGGCACACACTTGAGATTCGCCTTCACACTTGTTAAGCACTCACAAATTATATAAATTTTGTCCACATGGGTGCTATCCTTGGCCTTGTTCTTTCTTTGCACATACTACTTGGTGTAGTCTTCCTCCTTATTCACACACTAGGGCCACGGCCTTCCACTCCTCCTTGAACACCCACTGCCCGTAAATGTTCTCCTTCACTTTGCACATACATGAGGCAAAGCCTCGGCCTTCCTTTTGTTTAGCACACACACCGTAGGGTATTCTCTTTACCATGCACACAAGGGAGGTGCGCTAGGTGCGGCCACTATTCTTCATAGATGCAAGCGGCATTCTCTTCTTCACTACTGCCATGCAAGGTACCAAGCCGCAAGGGCCGCGCAAGCCTCAACCAACCTTGAGTGCGCAAAAAGATGCGGCTCGGGTTGTGCAAGCCTCATGAGTGCAAGAGCACCTTGGGTGCGCAAGCTTCTCCTGCCGCGCAAGTATGCGGGCAGGGAGAGCTCTTCCTGTCGTGCAAGTGATGCGCGCAGGGGACCTTCGGGCCTCGGGTGGCACCGGGACTTCAGCCGCGCAATAATGGGCGGGGCTTCTACTTCACGAGGCACAAAGGAACTCACGGGTCTTCTCTCTTCAAAGGATCAGCAAACGACTATGATGCTCGAGAGCTACTTTTATAGGCAGAGGAATGCCTTTGATCATCCGCGTGATCTCCAGAATATTTCGGATCTTCATGATTTTTTAGATCTTAATTTTTATCCTCTGTTCAACGCAGGATCTTTTATCTTCAGCCTTCTCTACGTGCATGCATTTTAAAATGCATGCATGGCTTCATTTAAAACTGGTCCATGCATAGAACGAACACCCCATGGCCTCGGCATCTTCGCTTGCCTTCGGCCAAACTCCGAAATCTCTCTTTTGTTGCATGCAGAGTCATTTTAATGCATGGACATGTTCGGTGTGGCTAGATGATCACGAGGGACACCTTGGTTTGCTCGGAGGAGGCCGAAATCTCGAAATTCAGCCTCGGGTGGCCTCTGGTTCATCGGCGGCTTCGCGGGAGGTGCCTCGGCTGAGCTCGAGGAAGACGATGTGGCAACCGTCGGATCAGATCTTTGGACAGCCGTGATCAGAAGATCTCACGCGGGATCGATCGTGCGGTCGAGATCTGGCGCGCGATCGATCGAGCGGCCAGGATTCGCTCCCAGTGAAGATTGCGCGTCCCACATCGAACTGGAGCGCGGTTTATCCGCGGCTTAACAAACAATCGCTCCCCCTTCACCGCAATTGATCTTCTCCCTCCACGGTGCCACCCCGCACCGTGTTCTCTTTGCGGGCACGCTCTTGCGCCCACCCCTGCACTCGGGCGCGCCACTGGCGCCCACCATGCGCTCCTCCGGGCGTGCCCCTTGTGCCCACGCTGCGTCCTGCAGGTGCGCCCCTGCCTCAGGGCTGCTGCCTTGGCCTTGAGGGTTCCCCATGGGCGTGGTGACCTTGAGTCCCACAAGAGCCTTGAGTGATGACCCATGGCTGGCCTTCCTTGGTGGCTATTTTTTTCTACATAAAAACCCAAGTGCTTTGTTAAGAAAAACAAAGTGACGAGTGTAAATGCCAATTGCAATTCAAGCCATCTTCTAAGACATTCCCCTCATCTATTCTTCTTCTTTATTAGAATTCCTCCAATTCTCTTCAACATTTATTCATCACTTTGGAATGGAATTCCTGAAGGTTTTTCATCAACCGAGCTACTGAATCAAACAAATCTTCAATTTTTTACATTGATCCCATCAGAGATTAAGTTGGATCTTCTGCAAATTCACACGCACTAAGTGATAGTGCATGGACTTCATTAGTACCACTTCATCCACTTAGACCTTGTGGATGGATCCCTTTCATCTCCTCATGCATTGTGAAGACAATTCATGGTCTTCTAACATTGTTGTGACATTGTATCCACGTGATACAAGTTCTTTGAACTTAAAGATCAGCTCATCAATCATCAGATATGATGATGCTCCATCATCATTCATTCTTGAAGTGTTGTAACTTAGTATCATCTTGATACAAGTATTGAAACATTAAGATCAGTTCTACAATCGTCTGATATCCATAAAGAATGTTTCAACCACAACATCCTATGTCACTTAGTGAATCTCCTAAGTGACATGCCTCTAAGTACCATGGCCATTATCCTTCATCACCAACACCATCACATCCTTTGTCATTCACATCTTGACATTCCTTGACATCCATTCATTCCATGACAACATCATGCCTCATTGACAACAAATGCAAAACAGTGCATTTCAATCTCCCCCTTTGTATTTGTTGTTAATACACTACTTCTGCATATATGAATGGGTCAATATGTGTGCCAATATTTCTCCCCCTTATTGGCAATCAAATGCAACGGTGTGGTGTGGTTCTCTTCAAAATATTTCTTCCTCCCTTCGAATAGAATCTTCAAGAAAAGAACTAAGAGAGGGATGATGTCACATGTTCTCTTTAGCAAAGAACCTTTAGTAAATCAACTCTAAGTCTATGTGGGCTAACCAGGTGTAGAAAACAAGAGTGATGTAACAAAGGAACTCAATGCTATCCATCATTCACTGTACATGTGAGATCATGCTTCAGGGGTTTGAAATTTTTCAGATATAACAATGAATTGCTAAATCCTGCACATACTTCACAAAACTCATTAGAACGTTCAGTGAAAAGATAAAGCTCCCCCTTTCATCTATTTGTCTTCAATCTATACTCCCCCTTAATTGACAAGATAAACTCAATTAAGAAACAAGGGATGAAAGTATGATTGGAATAACTTTACTTTTCTCAAGATGGTATTAATCTAAGAATCCCATCTTCTTCAGATTGGCTCCCCCTCAAGGGGTGCACTCCATTCTATCCAAACCATCCTCCAGTTGAGAATGATCATCATCTTCAATTACCTGTAATGTTAGCATATGTAAATACAAGTGATTAGGGAATAAGATGGAACCTCCTTGGTTCATCAATGTGAACAACAAGGTTGAGAAGATTCTCTCAACCGAGATGTCCCATTTTCACCATTCTTCACACTTGCACATTTGATCTTCAATGATGTTTGTGCTGGTGTGGATCTCAACACATCTTCATGTGAAATCTTCTTCTTCCCTTTTGCCTTAGCAATTGCCAGAACTTCATCTTCAGCTCTCTGCAGATCTTTGGCAAGTTGAAACTGATTTGGCCATATGACAAGTAAGTCACTTGGAAGTGTGGCCTTAGTTTTGGAAGTTCCACATGGTTCTTTTGATGCTGTTAAGCTGCCTTTCATAGGCAACTTATTTTCAATCAATCCCTTCTGCTTCTTCTGGATTTATTGTCTTTTTGAGTCCAGTCTACTTTTATTCAGTTCCATGGCTTGTTCACAAAGATCCATGGTGTGTCCTTTCTTTCCACAGTAGAAGCATGTTTTCATGGTGGTCCTTCTGGATGCATCACCCTTCTTGGATTTAGACTCCAAGGACTTCTTTTCCTTTTTCAAAACCTTCTTGGGAGCATCTTCAACTTTCTTCTTGCTTCCCAAGGATTCTTTCTGAGCTAGGTTCTGTGGTCCTTTCTTCTTTTGAGCTCTAGATACAGTTGGAGATTGACATGTATCTATTTGACCACTTTTGAACACATCCCAGATGTTATCAAGCAATCCAAATCTGTTAGCAGTAAACAGATGTCTCTAGACCTGTGGATGCTGCTTCTTTTCTTCTAGCTTGCTCCCCCTTGGCATGGGCTTCCTTTGTTCTTTGACATTCAGTGGATTGTACCAACAATCCTTTGCACAGTGCCCATACATATTACAACACCAACACTGACCCACAAATCATGACCTCTTCAGTCCTTCTGATTGTTGGGTACGTTTCTTGACTTGCTGTGTTGTTTCAGGAGAGCATTCTTTCTTCACTGTCTTCATCCATACTTGTTTGGATTCATTCTTCCATCCTGCACTTTTAGTAGAAACACTTTTAGAAGCATGAGTACAAGATGGTATGGATGGTACCTTTTTTTTAGAAGTTGTTTCCCTTTTATTAGAGGATGTCTTTCTTTTAGAATCATCCTGCTCAATACATACTTGAGTAGCAACATTTCTCCTTTCAGCTGACTGGGAGGCTTTGGATTTGGGTGATTGCTGATTTTTCAATATCACCTCCAATTCTAAGCATTTCATATTGAGGGAGTTCTTATCATCCTCAATAGTTATTAGCCTTCCTTCCCATTTCTCTTCCAGCTGCTTTAACTGGTCTTCATGCACCTTTTTTATTTCTAGTAATGAATTGTCCAGCCCCTTCACCATTTTGACTTTGTCTTCTAGTTGAGCATCTCTGACATTCATTGAAACTTTGTGCCTCTTTTCTAGTGCATGGAAAACATCTTTGATTATTATCATAAAGATTTCTTTCTCAGAAGAGCTTCTTTGCAATTCATTAGTAGTGTCTTCGTATCTTTCATTGCAAAGCGATACTGTTTCATCTTTATCCTTCACCAACTTTCTGAGAGTGTTGGTTATGCCAACCCTTTTAGCCAATTGATCTTCCATTGCATTGGCTTCTTCTTCTAACTATGATTTTTCTTCTTGAAGATCAAGGTTGCCTGTAGCTATACACATTTCCACTTCCTTGGGGACTGTCTTCTGAAGATATTCGATTGCATTTTGAAGATCATTCATTATTCCAACTTCATCACAGCTAGGACATGCTTTCTTCATCTTCTTGGCCTGTTTCTTCTTTCTATTTTTCTAAGTCTTGGCAGATATCTTCATTTGAGGCTGGTCACTCATTTCCTCAAATCTTCACTTCATAAAGACTCCATTGGACCTTTTAGAGGTAACCTCCCTCTAATACCAATTGAAGTGCCTAGATTAGTGTGAATCACTGAGAGGGGGAGGGGGTGAATCAGTGATCCCTTAAAACATTTTACTAATTGATTCTTTATCAATTAAACCTCTATGGTTGGTTAAAGCCTCGATCCACTCTTCTTGTATCTCTCACCTTTACTCGAATGATGCAGTAAATATAAAGGCACATGACACATAGATTTACAAGGTTCGGCACCAAAGGCCTACGTCCTTTCCATGTTGGTTATACTCCCCAACATGGTTTCTCCATTATAACTTGTTAGAATTAAATGGTTGATACAGAGTCCCACTGTATCTCTCCTGAGTCCCACAGGAGGGTCTTTATACTGCGTCCCACAGTGTTACCAGAGTCCCACTGGCCTGCTCCAGAATCCCACTGAAGACTTCTTCCACCCTGAGTCTCACAGGGGGGGCTTCTCCTGGCTCCTCTAGTCACACGAGTAGCTCTTCTTCACTTTAAGCTTCTTCATGTATCTTCAGCAGTCTGGGATAAAGACTGCTGGCCTTGCTATGTACCTCTGCTCACTTGTGATGAACAGGTCTTCTCGTCTTTCTCAGGCTTTATCACCTTCTTCGAAGGATGACTTGGCTTCTCTCTTCAAGAATCTTCAACAGCCTCTGAAAAGGTCTGTTGGTCTTGCTCAAAACTTCTGATCACTTTTGTTGATCAGGGTCTTCTCAATTACTGAAAACTCAGGCAGCTGATGTCTTTAACTTCAGTCTGGCATCAGTCTCACTTTATCACAACTTCATGCACTGAGTGCATGGAATCTCTACATCCTCATGCACTGATTGCATGGCTTCTCAAAACTCTTCAAGAACTCCTGGCCTTGGACAACTCAAATGCACACAGTCTGATTTAGCTTTGTTCACGTGTGCATGTGCATGCATGCAAGCATGCACTCCCCTTCTTCTCTTCTTGGTGCAGTAAACCCTCAGAGGGTGTAATTCTTTTCAGCACACACCTTCTAGAGCTTCACACACTTTATTCAATTTGGTTACACACTTAAGAGTGTGTTCTACTTTTAGTGTTAGAGTCCTCTCTTTCTTCCTTCTTCTAGGTGAGTTCACTTCACTTAGTGCACACACACTAGGTTCGGCCTTCTTGTCCCTTTGCACACAAAACTTCTTCACTTTGGCACACTCTTGAGATTGGCCTTCACACTTGTTAAGCACTCACAAATTATATAAATTTTGTCCACATGGGTGCTAGCCTTGGCCTTGTTCTTTCTTTGCACATACTACTTGGTGTAGTCTTCCTCCTTATGAACACACTAGGGCCATGGCCTTCCACTCCTCCTTGCACACCCACTACCTGTAAATGTTCTCCTTCACTATGCACATACACGAGGTAAAGCCTCGACCTTCCTTTTGTTTAGCACACACACCATAGGGTATTCTCTTTACTATGCACACAAGGGAGACGTGCTAGGTGCGACCACTATTCTTCACAGAGGCAAGCGGCATTTTCTTCTTCACTACAGCCGTGCATGGTTCCAAGCCGCAAGGGCCGCGCAATCCTCAACCAACCTTGAGCGTGCAAAAAGATGCGGCTCGGGTTGTGCAAGCCTCAAGAGTGCAAGAGCACCTTGGGTGTGCAAGCTTCTCCTGCAGCGCAAGTATGCGGGCAGGGAGAGCTCTTCCTGTCGCGCAAGTGATGTGCGTAGGGGACCTTCGGGCCTCGGGTGGCACCAGGACATCAGCCACGCAAGTATGCGCGGGGCTTAAACTTCACGAGGCACAAAGGCACTCACGGGTCCTCTCTCTTCAGAGGATCAGCAAACGACTATGATGCTCGGGAGCTCCTTTTATAGGCAGAGGAATGCCTTTGATCATCCGCGTGATCTCCCGAAGATTTCAGATCTTCAAGATTTTTAAGATCTTGATTTTTATCCTCTGTTCAACGCAGGCTCTTTTATCTTCAGCCTTCTCTACGTGCATGCATTTTAAAATTCCTGCATGGCTTCATTTTAAACCGGTCCATGCATAGCACGAACACCCCATGGCCTCGGCATCTTCGCTTGCCTTCGGCCAAACTCCGAAATCTCTCCTTTGTTGCATGCAGAGTCATTTTAATGCATGGACATGTTCGGTGTGGCCAGACGATCACGCGGGACACCTTGGTTTGCTCAGAGGTGGCCGAAATCTCAAAATTCAGCCTCGGGTGGCCTCTGGTTCATCGGCGGCTTCACGGGAGGTGCCTCGGCTGAGCTTGAGGAAGACGATGTGGTAACTGTCGGATCAGATCTTTGGACGGCCGCGATCAGAAGATCTCGCGCGGGATCGATCGTGCGGTCGAGATCTGGCGCGCGATCGATCGATCAGCCAGGATTCGCTCCCGGTGAAAATTACGCGTCCCACATCGAACTGGAGCGCGGTTTATCCGCGGCTTATCAAACAATCGCTCCCCCCTTCACCGCAATTGAACTTCTCCCTCCACGGTGCCGCCCCGCACCGTGTTCTCTCTGTGGGCGCGCTCTTGCGCCCTCCCCTGCACTCGAGCGCGCCACTGGCGCCCACCATGCGCTCCTCCGGGCATGCCCCTGGCGCCCACGCTGCGTCCTGCGGGTGCGCCCCTGCCTCAGGGCTGCTGCCTTGGCCTTGAGGGTTCCCCATGGGCGTGGTGACCTTGAGTCCCACAAGTGCCTTAGGTGATGACCGTCGGCTGGCCTTCCTTGGTGGCTATTTTTTGCTACTTAAAAACACAACTGCTTTGTTAAGAAAAACAAAGTGACAAGTGTAAATGCCAGTTGCCATTCAATCCATCTTCTAAGACATTCCCCTCATCTATTCTTCTTCTTCATTAGAATTCCTCCAATTCTCTTCAACATTTATTCATCACTTTGGAATGGAATTCTAGAAGGTTTTTCATCAACCGAGCTCCTGAATCAAAAAAATCTTCAATGTTTTCCATTCATCCCATCATAGATTAAGTTGGATCTTCTTCAAATTCACATGCACTAAGTGATAGTGCATGGACTTCATTAGTACCACTTCATCCACTTAGACCTTGTCGATGGAACCCTTTCATCTCCTCATGCATTGTGAAGACAATGCATGGTCTTCTAACATTGTTGTGACATTGTATCCACGTGATACAAGTTCTTTGAACTTAAAGATCAGCTCATCAATCATCAGATATGATGATGCTCCATCATCATTCATTCTTGAAGTGTTGTAACGTAGTATCATCTTGATACAAGTATTGAAACATTAAGATCAGTTCTACAATCGTCTGATATCCATACAGAATGTTTCAACCACAACATCCTATGTCACTTAGTGAATCTCCTAAGTGACATGCCTCTAAGTACCATGGCCATTTTCCTTCATCACCAACACCATCACATCCTTTGACATTCACATCTTGACATTCCTTGACATCCATTCATTCCATGAAAACATCATGCCTCATTGACAACAAATGCAACACAGTACATTTCAGAGTGTTATATTTAAAATGAAATATATGACCTTCATTTTATTTTTCATATAGTTTTATTCAATAAAAAAATTCTATTGTACAAATTATTCCGGTTTACTGTCACCATTAATAATGATTTTTTTTAAAATTTCAATTATCATCTAATTGAATGGTCATAAAAGTGAAACAATAGATAAGTTAAATTAAAATAGGTATATTTTAATCATTTTAATTTTTTATACCTTAATATCATATAATATATAATGTAAGAAAAAATTACATCATGATATTTGAAAATTTACAAAAATACACTAATATTAATCATTGACATTTTATCAGATAAATCATCCCCATGTTTGAAATAAAAATGATTAATGGGAGCCCTAATATATTTTTATTTCTATTATTACCATTTTTTGATACTTATGGAGTTATAATTACATTTTATAAGAATATCAATATTTTTATACAAGTAAGACCGACAATGAAACAATGAAATGAAAACTCTTTAAACCATAAAAAATTGAATTATTATTATTTAATTGGGAATTAGATGTTATAAAATAATAGCGTAAGGTATTATGAATATGAATAATGTTCATAAATTGTTTAATAAAATACATTAAACCATTATACAGGCAATTTAACTCATTCGAAGGAAGTCAAACATTGGGTATGGGATTTCTTTTCCCAATTTCCATTCATTTGGTTAATATATTAATACTTGATTATTTCATTTTAATCATATTTGTTAAAATAATTTTTAAATTATTATATTAACTTTTATATTTTTAAATTAATATATTCATTGGATACATATATTATGTTTATTTTATAAATGCTCACTTCTAGGATCTTATAACTATTATTGAATATTCAACTAAAAGACCTCATTTTAAATTTTTTATTGATTTAGTTTATAAATATATTAATTCCATATTAATGTTTTCAACATAATATATGATAATTTATATATATGGTAATTAATTTTTAAAAATTTATTATTTCCTTTTAATGTTTTAAAAAAAATCTTTTTTAAAAAATATAATTTTATTTCTTTTATAAATCATATTTTATTATTGTTGTATTCAAAAAAAATTCTATTATATGTGAAACAAATGGAATTTTATGTTTTCATGTAACCATAAATTTATGAATATTAAATTATATTTATATATAATCAATTTTAATAAAAATATTTCCCCTTTTATGGAAAAGAGTATTCAAAATGTGTGATTTGAAAATGAATGTTCTATTTCTACAAAGAGTATTTTTATGGTGTAGTCATTCATGATTTATTATTTAATTTTGGTTGATGTGAAATTTTTTTAAATATTTTTTGTGACTTGATAAACCAATTATTGGTGGTTAGATGATAAATAATATATTTCAATTTGTGTGATGAACCAATTAAAGTTGGTTCCATTATAAACCAATTGCATGTGGTTAGGTGAAAACATCCAATGTACTTGGTATTTAAAGTAAGAGGTTTCACATGTAGTTTACCCCAATTGTATGTGTGATTTGTATTTGATTTAAAAATATTCATACATATATCTTTTATTCAATATAATTATTTATCATGAAAATAAATATATATTTTAAAAATGTATGATTAAAAACATTTTTAAAATAATATATCATTTTTAGATTGAAAAGCATTGTTTTTAATTCATGAAATTGCGTATTTCCCATAAACTAATGCATTAACTTCCATTCTATATGATTCTTATATTTCATTAACATACTAATTTTTTAAATGATTATAAATTACTTAATGGTGAATTTATACAAGAACGAAAATAAAGTTAAAATGTCAAGATTTTCTATAATGACATGATAGGTTTTTAAATGATATCCTTTGGTTAAAATTGATATAGATTTAAGAATCCACTAGTAATTTATCAGATTATTTTAATATGTTTCCTTAATTATATAAATATCTAGAACTATATGATATTTGTAAATTTATGAGATACAATTCATGTTTAAAATCTCTAGAATACATGGAATTTAAGTCAAAGTCCTTAAATATTGTCAATTTAATGGTAAGACCATAAACATTCCAAATTACAATGATTTTATACTATATTAATAACACATTACATACGAAATTTTATTTAGCATTAAAAATTTACATTATAATGAAATATCATGAAATGTATAATCACAAATTACAATTTGAATTTTAGAGTTACATTCCACGCTTTACAAAAAGGGAATCACATTTAAAAAATAAATATTAATTCTTTTAAAGAAAAATCATCATAATTTTTTAATACTTTCTAATATATTTCTATATTATCCGAAGTTATTTTATCAGAATGGGATCATAAAAATTTAAAACTAACAGACATTATGGAATGGAATTTAATATTCCATGTAAAATCCATAAAATCTGATTCATAAATATAGCTTTTTAAAATAAATGAATAATATATTATAAAATATGAATATCATACCTATTGAAAATCAACCAATTTTAAGGATATCTAATTATAAATAATCAAAAATATAATTAAATAAATTGGAAGATAACATTATATATCACTCATACAACTGGAGTAACAATTTTGGTCAACATTGAACTCTACATTATCTAATTCATTTGAGGTTATCACCAATCCATTCACTCAGGTTTATTCATTAAACCACTCATCAGTAATTTATATTCAAACTAAATAATATTTTATTATCACATAACAACAAATTTATTTAAAAAAGTTACAATAACCATGACATATTAATATATATTAAATTGTTACGTTATAAAAACAACCATTGATGAAAATGAACATTTTATATTGAAATCACTCATTTGGGAAAAAAATAATGTAAAATGGAATATGTTTTTTACGTTAGCACTATCATACTGTTTGTTACTCATTAAAATATTAAAATTACATGAATCTATAAAATTTTCATCATTTCATATGATTAATAAAAACATTTTTTTCAAAAATGATCATTAAATGAGTATTAAAAAAAGTCCCATGTAAATTGTGTATCGATGGATTATGCATATATTAAAGGTATAATTTACATACATTTACTATAAATAATCATAATACATATGGAAATACAATATACTGAATATCAATGTTCATTTCATTCATATTCCGAAAAATATATAATCAATCAATTTGATGTTTAACTGAAATAATGGAATTTAGGTAATGAATTTATTTACCTATCATCATACATATTTTAAATGTTATAAAACATCATATATAATTTATTAAATTATTTTTATTACCTCATTAAGTAACTATATTAATATTTATAATTACTTATGTAATTATTTTTTAACATATTATTACAGATTCATTTTTAATACTTCATTACATTAATGGTTTCAATATTTTTTTTCATTAATTCATGGTCGGTTTTACTTTTATAAAATAATGGATTCTCATTTAAATTATAATGAAAATATTAAAGTGTAATGATATAGTATTAATTATCTTAAATAAATATCTATGTCCCATTATATCAATATTATTTCCCGCATATTATTTATTCATTAGATAAATATTTAGTTTATTTCGGTGGTTTTTCAGATCATCATAGATATGCTTCTACTAATTTAATATATTATGTTTATATTACTTATCAAAAATGAAAAAGGTTATAATATAACTATTTAAATATAATTAAACTATAATTATAATTTTATGACCATCCCAAAAGTAGATAATACAAACTAAATAATCATTATTTATGATGACAGAAAACTGGCATGATTTGGACGATAAAAAGGTTTCCTTTAATAAGATTATATTACTAATGAAATGGATATGATATATTACATTTGAATCATATTAAAATTTATACCCATTATTCCAGAGTAATCTGGAATTAAAGAGTGAAGGTGGTGAGTGGAAAATTAAAAAAATTAAGAGATGTACTTTGAGAAACATGCATCTTCAATATCACCCCATTAGAAGAACCTTCAGAAACATTGAAATGGTACTTTTGAAATACTAGAAGAAAATAGATGTGCGGAGAGTGAGTATGAGATTATTTGGAATATATTTTAGGATCATCATGTATTTCTTAGTGTAAATAGTGTGTTGAGGTATGGTAATAATACTTAAGGAGAGGTGGATTTGAATGATTAAAATAAGAATTATTATATTATTCAAATCCAACTATATTAAGATGGAATTGAATTAAATGAAGATGGATTATTAATAATATTTTAATTTATTTTTTAGTTTCATACATCCCACAAACATCAATTTGTTTTTAAAATTTCACATGTGTAAATATTTATCCTTTTAACATTATCCCTTATCCCTATTTTACAAAAACTACTGTAAATAAATTTTTAACCATGAGAATTTTTTTACAACTATATATTACATTGACAACAAAACATATTTTTGATCATATGATTCTAGATATAGAATTAATTTTACAAAAAATATATTCGTATTAGAATCAAAATTAGATCTCATATTAATCTTGTAGACACAATGAAATATTGGTTTTTTAAGTGAAAAGTTGAAATTTTTTATTGGTTTTAATATCCAATTTTTTAGTGAAAATGATTATAATTATCGTAATTGGTTTAATTTTTTTATTATTGAACTAAATAATAACTAAAAATAATTCAATATATAATTTAATAAGGCAATTAATTAGTTGATAAATAAATTTTCAAATAAAATACAGTATTTTCACTATTCGTACTTAAGAAAACTACATAGAAAATTATCATAAATATACCATTAGATAAATTTGATATTACAATGAACATATTTTTTAAATAATAATTAATTTATAATTTTTTTCTAATATTGATTAAACATAGGTAAAACATCAATTTTTTCAAAAATTGTCTTTTAGGGAAACTATAGCATATCTTCATAAAATTCTATTTATAATTATTTTAAAAATATCAAACATATTAGATAAATTTGTATCCACATGATCCAATATATAACATAAAAATTTCATTACGATATTTCACTAGAAGTGTCTAATTTAATATAAAAATACAACTAAATTTGAATATATTCTATTGGTAAATGGGTTATCATATTGTCTCCCACTTTTGGAAATTCAATCGTTGATATTTTATTCAATTACTAAAAAAATGGGGATATTTATCCCTTATAGAGCATTAAAATTTACATGTTTCCTTCTCAAACAGTTTATTATTCCATAACAAATAACACTTGATGAATATCATTATCCTGTAAGGATTTATCTCTACGGTCAAGAAACTATATTGTATTTTCTATATAAGAAACATTATCTTCCAAAAAAATACTTCAGGGCTCAAAAAATTGATGATTCCAGATCATACATTCCTAAAATTGACACATGAAAAACAATTATACATAGGATAATATTGGAGGAAAATAAAACATGTAATAAAATTACTATGTTTTCTCCAATATTTTTAGGGTCTAACGGATAATGGACTCAACTTCCATTTATTACAAAAATCATCATACATTTCAATTAAGAAACATTTAGAAAGGAATGATCCCCTAATTATAATGAATTATCATTCCTCTGGTTGTCAACATTGCATTTCTTCTTTCATGGATCTTATTTCATGTGTTGCTGAATTATCTTCTCATTCTCACGCATGTCGACTCTCTGTTCTTGTCCTAACGACATCATTTCTCTTAATTCATCACAAAAATATTTTTTTCAACAAATCGTTATATATAATGCCTCAAATTGTGTCATTTGTATAATGGACTAAATAATATTTTTATAGTAACACTCAACAAAAAAAGGTTTTGATCCAAACATTCATGATAATAAATTGAAGTTGATCATAGCATATACTACAATATATTAATTGTTCACTAATACATTCCATTTGAATAATGATGAAAAGATTTTCCTCAACATAATACATATCCAAAGACTTATTTTGTCCCTTCATGAAATTACATGTAATCCCAGTATCATAGTCAAATACAATAAAAAGTAGTAATCAATGTAGTATGGAAATCCATTAATTATACTATTTATATTGTTGATCTACGGAAATCATATCTCAAATAAGTAGGATATGTCCACATTTATCATGTTAATAAAATATAAATATAATGAAATTGTAATATTAAGGTGTTATAGGTAAGCAAAATAATAAATCCACTAATATATTTTACCATTTCCCCTATTATTATAATAATGGTTGAAGCATACCTTTTAGTAACTACAATTATACATTAACATTTTTAAAAGAATAACATTTCATTTAAAAGTCCACAATATCAATTTTCAATCCATCTCATTAATAACACTCTTGCATGTCTATCTACATATTAGTACATGGATGATGAACTGAAAATAGAAAATTATGATCATCATTTAACATCTATTTCATTAAATTTGAATAAAATTGAACATGTATTATATTCAAATGAATATAAAAGACAACATTCATTAATGATAAATTTATAAAATATAACATTTTGACAAAATAATCTTTATTATATAACTTCTTGTCTTCCGTATGATCTTTATTAAATATATTTCATTGAATCAATTTAAATATCACTTAAATAAGAATAGTTGAACTCCGTAAATTGATATATTCTATAAATAAAATTATCAAAACACTAATCTAAGCATAACATTCCAAATATTACATAAATAACAATGAATTAATTTTTTTACTAAGAGTAGTAGACATCTTGTTTACTTTCATAAGATGATAATCAATTGTGAAATAATAATCCATAACTAATTCTAGATCTCTCATATTTCTTATGATCAATTATTTTTGAGTGAATATATATACATAACATTAAGGATTATTACAATGTTCACACTTGGATATATAAAATTTATGTGCCCACTTTTTTGATGAAAAAATCCATAACATATAATTATCTGTCATGTGTAGGATAATATTTCTTCTCATGATTTAATTTCGATGAATTATAATTAACATACTAATCATTATGCATCAAGAATTAACATAGTACCTTTAATGAATAATCCCAATTCATTATATGGTCACCATTCTATATGTGTATGGATAAAATGATAGAGTTTACCAGTATAACTTTCAATTTCTAAAAATAAACATCAAATTATTTTATCCATAAAATAATTATTTCATTTTGGGTTAACAAAGTTAGTTATCCATAAAAATATAAATTATTTTCAATTAACCATAAATAATAGTTCGTTAATCAATTAAAAATATGAATCTCAGTGTCATTTTGGCATCCTGTACAATACTAAACAACTATTGTTTTTTAGGATCAATTGTAATTTCATGTTTACTTATGATGAGACAGTGTAATGATATCTTCTATAACAAAAAAACACAATTTATAAATTTTCCATATATATTCATTTTTTTGTTGCATTGAACAATCATTAGATTTTTTTCATGATCCTCATAATTATTTCAAAACACCAAAATATGATCAATAAACACATCAAGAAAAATATTGAAAATTTATAAATGTATATATTAATAATATCCATAAATACTATATAAGAATTATTAAATATACTTGGAATAAATAAAATCTCATAATTATCATATCTATTATGAAATCAAATTTTACAAATTTCAAAACCTTAATTTACAACTGATGGATCCCTAATATAATATCAATTTTATAATATATTTATCTCCATATTTCTAATAAAACAAATCCTCGATATCTAGAAAAGAACACATTATTTAATATTGAAGTGATTAAAAGATAAATATTAAATAAAATGTATCATGGAACCATGGATCTTTTTAGTAAAAAAACATTAGAGCCCCAATGTAATGTTCTATTTGATTCAAACATTTCTATATAAAAATTTTAAATTTCTTTTTTATTTCTAATTGTAATAATTGATCCATTGGGTAAGGGGGTCCTGAAATGATATTTGTATCTTGTTAAAATCAATAGAAAACATACCCTCTCTATCATGAATAATAGTAGGAAAATGATGTGATTTTTTTGAAGAATTATATTTAAATTGGCATTTCACTAATATAAACAATTTAATACTTTTTAATGTAATTGTCATGGTAAAATTCAAAACCATTTATAATCAATTAATTTGCACGTTTTAGGTTATTAAAGTTATGAAATAATTTTAAAAAATTATTATCTGTGAAATATTGTTTGTTATAATAAACAAAAATGCCATCTAAAACCAAAGTAATATGTAACTCAATAATTGGTAGGTCAACAAGATTTCTCATAAATTTCATTTTAGGAAAAAATAAGAATATTAAAATAAATCATTGTTTATTTTCTATATTATCCCAATGTATTTACTAAAATTTATATCCTAAAATCATGATGCATGTAAAGTCCTGTGTTTTTTGACATGGATAAAATACGATGCATTTTGAACTTTTTTTTACAGAATACTTTGGGTTTAGAAACATTCTTCAGAAAGAAGTTCGTGAGTTGGGATCTTTTAATGCGATGATATTGGGATTGGATAAAGGCTCGAGGTTTTTTCCTGGATGGATGGATGGGTTTTGAGTGAACCATCTAGGCATTGATGTTCACTCAGGATGCGCACCATATGTCAAAACAGTGCGGGTCAGTCGTGGATAATAAAGAATGTGTTCACTAGTGGATGAACAGTTTTTCCATAGTATGTTATACCATGAATGTGAAACCATACAGTCTAATGATTTTTGAAGTTTAGCTTCAATTAATATAATTACATACATTGTTGAAATGAATTTAATTAAACTAATTGGTTGTTGTTTCTTTTAATTAAAATAAATTTGAGAGATGTTGATAAAATTATGTTGACATAGAGAATCTATTTAATTAAATTGAGATGAATAGAGTTAAATTTATTTTAAATGATGATGAGATAGAGTCCAAATATAATTAAACAAATATGAGTTGAATTAAATAAAAATACATGAATATGAGGTGATGGGTATTATCAATGAAATGGAAATATTAAATTGTAAATTTTAGATAATGATTAAATGTTGGATTATTGTTTAATTTAATTAAATTCAAGTCACATAGTAGTTTGATTAATTAATGAAAAATGGAAGTTTTATATAACAAATGTTATTTTTAAGAAGAAATTAAATTGTCATTATGAAATAAGAGTTTATTATTTAATTAAATTGATGTTGATATATAATAACTAAAAAATGTTGATGAGTTCTATATTTTAATATAAAGAAAATATGTAATGAAAATTTAATTAAATGACATGAATTATGGAAATTATTTAATTAAATACGGTTAGAATAAATTTATTTAAATAATGATAAATGAGTTGTAAGGGTTTTTAGTTAAATTATGTGAAGAGAATTTAATTTAAAAATAATGAGTTGGAATAATTATTTATTTAAATTAGGTTGGAAACTAGTTCAATTTAATGATGTGTTAAATGTGAAGTTGGTGTTTTATCTAATTAAATTCAAGGTTAAAATTAATTTAATTATTTGAAGAAAAATTATAGTTTTAATTTAATTTAATTATTTTTAGATGATTTAATTAAATAATGATTTGTTTTATATTTTTCTAATTAAATTCATTGGAGAAGAATTTAATTAAATTATTTTTAATTGTGGAGTTTTGTGTTTAATTGTGAAATTTTTTTATTAAATGATAATATTATAAATGGTAATTATTATGGAGAATTTATTTAATTAAATTTAGGTTATGAAATTTATTCAAAGGAGTTGAGAGGGATATTTTTATTTAATTATATTGAGTCAAATAGAATTTAATTAGATGATTTAAATGTGAGATTTATTTATTTAGATTCATTGTTCAGAATTATTTAATAAATTTATTGAAAATAGGGGTTATAATTTTATTAAATTGAATTTTGAGAGTAGTTAATTAAATATAATGAGTAGGATAATTCATTTAATTAAATTTAGTTAAGGAGAATTTAATTTAATAATGTTTAAATTGGTGTTTGGAGTTTCTTAAATGGGAATAATATTAAAGGGTAATAATAATACTACGATGGTATTTAATATTATTATATTAATTAATATATTTAAATTATTAATTTTAATTTATTTAAGGGACAAAATAATCAGGGGGCTCAGCACTCCCTCCTCTTACAGGGAGAACGACACGCCCAAGGTGTAGTACACATGCGTGACACACAACCCTCCTCTCTGACTCCCTCACCCTATGGCTATATCCTCCCGGAGTCTTCATAAAATTTATTATCTCATCAAGGATATTTATTTCTCAGTATTTTCAATTCATTGCATTGGTCGTCTTGGACCTCCTTTGCATGTTTTCCATTGGACTGAAACCCTATGTTCAGGATTAACCCTGATTTCTTATTTCATCTGATACTAGGTGGTTCTATAGATGCATTGGGACTAGTTGGGTTGTATATCGACAACTGTCACTAATGGTGTGGTGGTTCGTCTTGATTTGATTCACCTCCATCATTATCATGTATGGATATATAGATTAAAATTGGTTTCATACCCTTCAAATTAGATGTTTATTGTGTATTTTTGTTCCATTTAATTAATTAGAATTGTCACTGCCCTAATTATGGGTGCTAGTTATCACTGTAGGTGAATTAGATCAATTCCATTTACACAAGTAAATTATTATGGAAGTGAGTATGTGGGAGAGGGTCACGTTTTTTATTGGGAGGCTTTGGGTATGCCAAATTTATAATGGTATGATTCTAAGAATTTCATAATTAAGAAAATGTATTTTTTTATTTGTATATTCGGATGAAGATGAATACATTTTTGGATTAAATTTTTTATTTTAGGGAATGAAATGATTAATGATGAATTAATTTTATTCCTTGATGTTGTGGAATATATAATTAATTAAGAGAATAATTATTAGTAATTAATTTTGTTAAGATTAGATATTTAAATATGAATTAATAATGTGCATTAAAATAATAATTAATTTTGTGATTAATGTTGAGTTATTAATTTCAATAAGTGGAGAAAATTAAATATTATTTAATTATGTTCCTTGAGAATATAATTAATTAATGAAACAATTATTAGATATTAATTGTGTAAAGTTGAAATAATTATTTGTGAATCAATTATGTGGATTGAAATGATAATTAATCAGTTGAAAAAATCATTGTAATTAATTCAGATACATTTAGATAAATAATTATCAATTAATTATGTGCATTGATTTGATAATTAATCAATCTATTAATTAAGAATAATTAATTTTGTTAAGTTGATATAATTAATTATGACTTTATTATTTTTTTGAGATTATAGTTAATCAAATAATTAATTATAAGATATTAATTTGGTAAATTGAAATAATTAAGTATGAATTAAATATGATCTTATAAATGATAATTAATATAATGATTAATAATGAGATAATAAACTAGTTAAGTTGAGAAAGTTAACTTTGAATTCATTGGGTGTTTGGATATTATTATATTGATAATTAATCAGGGTTTATTAATGAGTTATTGATTTTAGATAAGTTGAGGTAATGAAACTATGAATTAATAATGTTATACTGAAATTTTCACCTTGAGATAATTAATTTGTAAATTTATTATGTGATTTTGAAATAGTTGCATTAGGGATAAATAATTTTTGAATTGATTATTTGATATTCAGGTGGTTTCCATGGGAAAATTATTTTTTTAATTAAATAACTAATTTCCAGTGGGTTTTGGTGTGATAATTAATGTTAAAACTAATTATATTATTACGATATTCTTTCATTTTTAATAGTTTATTGATACATTATCTATAGAAATTAATGAGATTAATTATTTTTTGATGTAATTATTTTTATAGTTATTATTAAATATTTGTCGAGTTTAAAAATTGAATTACTATGTTCAACTAATTATTGTGTTAGTAGAGAATGTGATGTTGTCAATTAGTTATTTAATTAATTATTAAACTCTAGTAAGTAATTTATGACTTAATAAATCGACAGGATCTAGGGGTGCTAGACATGACATTCAACACTAATGATACATTTATATGTGTGATTGATAAATGGTTTGTAAGATAGTAAATGAAGCTCTGAATAATCATTTGGTTCAATAAATGTCATTCCACACACAACAAGAATGCAAATATTCTTTTGTGGGACTTGGATTGATGCTCAAATTACCCATGGGTTGTTAGATTATGATTGATGCTCAAATAATCACGAGGGTGCTAGAAATGATTGTTTACACCCGTTAATTTACATTGGATGTTGGATCAAATTAATCATACATGAACAAAATTAAATTGTTAATTATTGTCGATGTGATGTAATGATTTTGGAATTGAATATGGGAAATAATTCAGAGTCTAGCATTGTAGAGATAGGTATTGAGATACGGATGTCTAGGAGAGAAAGAATATTTATATCTTTAAATAAATAAAATTCAAATATAGTGTTAAACAATTGATTTATTCATTATATATATAAAGTTCATATATAGACTCTTATTTCTAGCTATGATTCGAAGAAGGTATCTTTTACAACTCTTCCTTATATTCCTTGATGGATTATAGTTTATTTATTCAGTTCGGTTATTACATTATTATACATGGACACTGTATATTTATGTTGAATAGTCAAGATTGAGTTAGACATGGTTGTCCCAGCCCAATAATATATATATATATATATATCTCATAACCTACCAAGGCCTCCATTGAATAAGGGTACCCAAGAAGAATCTACATTTTTGCAATACCACGGATCATGCATGTTTCTATTTTCTTGTACATTGGAGATAATAGAAAAGGAACCAATAGGATATCATGATTATTGAGGATAATTCCATTGTGGTCTTAGGGATTTCCTTATTTCTGTACAGAGATGTAAATCATGTTGTTATGTTTAATGATTTCCATTATATATCACCATTATATGCTTGTGTTTTATAAACTAGCATTTCACATTCTCATTATTAAGTTAATAATTGTATTATATTTTCTTCTGATGTTGTCTTATTTTATTATCTATATCTGATGTGAACATTTAATATGAAGGTATAATATCTCAAATTTCTATCCATAGATCCTAACTACATGTCGAAAACCTCTGGTGTAGGTGGACACCCTCTTGAGGTCATGTAGAAACTGGTCTGATGACTGATCTAACTACTAGTTCGAGGGTAAGACAGGTCGAAAGTTACAAAGTGGTATCAAAGGATTCATGTTTTCTTTATTTATTTACATTATCGTTCTATTTGGGGTCTATAGAATGGTGATTAGGAAAGTGTTAGGGCATGAATTATAGTCCTTCTTGGATAGTGCACCAAGACCTGATAGATTCTCTGGATCTTTTTACAGGGTGACATGGGAAATTGTCAAAGAGGACCTTGTGAGAGAAATGAAGGACTTTTTCCAAGGAGGGAATTTGTCACGCATTGCATGTGCTACCATGTAGGTTTTTATTCCTAAGGTTATTCATCCTCAATCCAGTTATCATTATCGCCCCATTAGTTTGTGCAACTATTCATACAAGGCTTTGGTTAGTATCCTCAACAAGAGGTTGTCTACCATCTTGATCTATTGGATTGTTCCAGAACAACACAGTTTTACCAAATGGTGATCAATCCAGGGGAAATTGGGGTGGTCCACGAGATGATTAGTGGAATTAACAATAAGTCCTTTTGGGGGAATTTGGAGATTCATTTAGATATAATAAAGGCTTATGACAAGGTGTAATGAGGCATTGTTCTTAGATTTTTGGCTTGTACGGGTTTCTTTAACTAGTCCAAAGACATCCTTTTCTGTTGCATCCATTCACCTTGGATCTCCACTTTGTTTATGAGATAGAAGTTTGGTTTCTTCAAAGCGTGTCGTGGTCTCAGGCAAGAGGAACCCCTATCTCCTACTCTTTTCATCCAATCCCAAAATGCCATGATCTGCTACATTAACCGAGGCATTTTCATGGGTAAAAGTCTTCCTTATCGGACCAGGTATGGCTCAGAGGAGTTATCGCACCTAATGTTTGCGGATGATACTATTATTTTCATTAATGGTAGTAGGAGATCCATACAGGGGAATAGTGGGCATCTTGGAGATTACTGTAGGTGGAGTGGTCAGGTGGCGAATAGGGAGAAAGGTCAATACTTTACTTCCAGATGAATTTCAGAAATAATGGTTAGGGACCTCAGCACAAATCTAACTATGAGTAGAGAATCCTTTCCCATCGAATATCTCGAGGCCCCTATTAGCCCCTCTCCCCTTATAATTCATAACTTTGATAGGCTCATTACTAAACATACATGGCATATCTTTAATTGGAAAAACAATTTATTATCTATTAGAGGCCATATTACTTTGGTGAAAAGTGTTCTTTTGTCTATTACCATGCACTTACATTCAACCATGAAGGTCCCCAAGAGTGTGATTGCTAAGTTGGAGAAAATTATGGTGTCTTTCATATGGGATGCGCGTATGGAAGGTAGAAATCACTGGGCTTCTGGGAAAGGCATGGCTAAGCCTCTCTCTGAAGGGGGAACCAATATGAGAACTGTCACTTTGACCATGCAAAGTCTTCATGCTAAGCCTGCATGGGAGGCCATGTAAGGAAGGACGTTGTGGGGCAGTACAATGCACGATACGTAGGTCATGAGTTTGAGAGAACATTGAGTGTGCCCTTATAAGACATGGAAGTTGACCAACCCTTATTTGGAGTCCCTTGAATAGTATTCTCTCTGTCTAGTGGGTCGAGGATCTATTATCTTTTGGTATCATGATTGGGGGCTGGGAAAGCTGTGTTTTTCGGGCTATCCCACCCCAAACCTTTCCCTACAAGAGACTATTGGTCACCCATGGTCTCTGCAGGGTATCATTACTATGAGCCAGCATGCGTCTTTTAGAGATATTTTTTTAAGAATGATCATGATCATCTCATCTTCAAGGGGTCCAGGTCGGGTGAGCTCTCTATCAAGGACTTTTCTCGTGTGATGAGATTTGAGTGAAATGATGACTCGTGGGGGAGGTTCATTGGTGTAAGGAGATCCCATCCAAGTTGAATTTCCTATTATGGTGAGTTCAAACAAAATCCCTACCAACTGATGATAACCTTCACTGCATGGGAGTGAACCTGGCCTCCAAGTGCTAGTGCTACAGGAATTTTGGGCAGGAATCAAATGATCACATTTTTTACAGCGTGTGGGAAAAAGGCATATGGCATGCCTTGGGGTCATTATGTGGATTTTTTGATAGCGGTGGGGCACCTGCATAGTTCTTCTCTTCATGGTTCTATGGTACTGTTGTGCAGAGGCCTGAGCGTAAAGTCAGAGCTATCATTATCATCACGGTCTACTGGACCCTTTGGTAGTCCAGGAACAATGCTCGCCATAAAGTTTTTACTGGCTCCCAGGTTAGCATTTCTTTCTGGGCGAGAAATACCTTTCAATATCTTATCAGGTTTTGCCCGGATTGCTTTAAGGCCCGGTCTGTTCAACTGTTCTACTCGAACCTGATCGCTGGCATCTAGAATAGCAATACGGGTCAGGGACGATGGGTCTACTGGAGTCCCCTAGTCCAGGGTCATATGTTGAATACAGATGGGTCTTTACTCGAGGGGGGGGGGGAGATGCAAGGTGGAGGTGTTGTTCGGGACTAGATGAGGTCGGTGATGGCTGCTTTCGCGGCTACCTATGGTAGTGGAAATGCATTAAAGGTGGAGGCTAAAGCATTTTCTACAGGTTTTGGAGATATTTTCTCAAATGCAGATTTCATTGATAGTAGTGGAAACAAATTCCATGATTCTTTTTAAAGAATTGGGGGTGAAGGCAGTGTTCCCTAGAGCATTGCTTATATCATCGAGAAATGTCAGCAACTCATTGGTTCTCATATGGATCTCACTCATACTAGGCGGGAGGAAAATATGGTGGCAGATTTCCTAGAATCTATGGAATCTACTCATCAATGTATATATTTTCATAGTCTTGGTTCATTTCCTAGAGAGGGGTTGATTTTTTTTGAATGATGCTCTCGTCCTGCATTACATTAGACCTCTGTAAGGTTTTTTCTTGTCCTAAGGTTTTTTTTCCTTTCCAAAATCAATAAAAATGTTAATTTTCGGTCTTATAAAAATATGCCATATATGTTTTAATATGTAAATAGTTGCATGAGTGAATCGTTGTTTTTTGTAAATTATAACAGGACCCAATTATTTTTGTAAGGCGTATCATTTCCAAATAACAGAGAAAAGGGTAACCATTATTTTGGAAATAATGAAAAATGTATGATAAATTTAATTGGTTAAATGGAAATTTGATATGATAAATGGGTTCCAAATTCTAGCAGTAAGGTGTTTGGGCACCATAATATTGTTTTCGGCATATACAAATGCAACACAATTGTTCCAATGGGACATCATGAGCTTGGTGGGTTTGATAGTGCTATAGAATCTTCAGATAGATTCTTGGGGATGATAAGTTTATAAGAATTGTAAATTGTAATGTCTCGTGTTTTTAATGGGCTAAAATACGATGGTTTTTTACTTTTACATTTACTACACGGTTTGGTATTAAACACGATATTGAGAAATATGTTTCATCAGTTGTGGTATTTCATAGTGTGGAATATTGGTTTGGGTAAATGCTCAAGGAGTTTCCAGGACGACATGATGGATTTTGAGAGAACTAAACCATGTAGTTACAATCATATAGGCTTCGCATTGTTAGTCAAAACAAAGTGTGTTAGTCATGCATAATAAAGAAGGTGTCTAGAAGTTGATGCACAATTGGTGAATATTCTGTTAGAAAATGCATTTCAAAGAATAAAATCTACCATGTTTTTTGTTTTGGGTTAATTTAATTATATATATATCATTGTAGAAAAAAAATTAATTAACTTAGTTATTGGGGGATTAATTTAATTAAATTAATTTTTCAAAATTTTATTTAAATGAAATTTTGATGGAAAAGTTATTTAATTAAAAGGAGTTGAATATAATAATTTTTTTTAAATAACGATGAGTTTACGTCGTTATTTAATGAAATTGAGATAAGGGAAATTTAACTAAACGAGTAGTAAATGAGGACATGTAGTTTATTAAAGAAGGGAAATATTAAATGTTAAAATTTAAATGATGTCTAAATGTGGATTTGGGGAATCATTTAATTAAATGTAAGGCTTAGTGGAATTTAATTTACTAATGAGAAATAGGGGTTTTAAATACTTAAAATTGAGGTTATAACGTTTTTAATTAGTCTTTGGAAAATTTGATTCTATTATTTATTTAAATTTTTGTTGAGAGAAGTTAACAAATTATTGTTGATGAGTTAATGTTTATAATTTAATTAATTGTTTATAAATATTTTAATTAATTAATAATAAGTAGGGAAATTATTTAATTAAATTCAGTTATAACGAATTTAATTAAATAATTATTAATGATGTTTTATGGGTTATTGAATTACATATTTGGAGATAATTTATTTATAAAATAATGAGTTAGAATATTTATTTAATTAAATTTAGTTGGTATGGAATAAAATTAAATTATGTGTTAAATATGGAGTTTGAGTTTTAACAAATTAAACTCATGGAATGTATAAATTTAATTATTTAAAGAAAAATTATCTTTTTATTTAATTAAATTGTATTTGGAGAATTTAATTAAATAATTATTTTCTAGAGAATTTATTTAATTAAATTCTTTGGTGATGAATTTATTTAAATTATGTATTATTAGGGAGTATTGGGTTTTATTAATGAATAGATTTATTAAATGATAATAATGGTAAATATTATGGTGGTTTTATTTAATTAAATCGAGGTTGAAAATTTTAATTAAATGTGTTGAGATGAATAATTTTATTTAGTTAAATTTATTTAAATAAAAATTAAATAAATGATGTGAAACATGTGATATATTAAATTAAATTCATGGTTAATAATCATATAATTAATTGAGGAGTAATGTGGGTTTTTATTGAATTAAATTGAATATTGAGAGAATTTAATTAAATAGCCCTAGGTGGAGAAATAATTTAATTAAATTTGGATTGGGAGAATTTATATAAATAATTCATAAATGGATGTTATGAGTTTATCAAATGGGTATATAATTAAATGATAATAATTATATTATTATTGTTATTATTATTATTCTTATATTAATTATTAAATTTAAATTACAGTTTTTATTTATTTAAGGAAGAATAGATGAAGGATGCACACTGCACCCAATTCATATAGGGGGCACGACAATCCTATGGTACAATACCCATGGGTGGCAAAACACCCTCCTCTCAGTCTCCCTCATCGCACAATTATGTCATCATGGATTCATCACAAATGGTTTTTGTCTTGATAAGGAATTTCCTTCACTACATGTTTTTTTCTTCATATCATCCTTCTCAACTCGTCTTCTCCTGGGTTCCATTCGACTATAAACTAATGCTCGGGATTACCGTTGATTTCATGTTTCATCCAATCCTAGGTGGTGTGAAAGATGACTCAGTACCACTTTGGTTGTATATTGGCTAATTCCACTAAAGGAGTGGTTGTTCGAGATGATTTTATTCACCACCGTCATTTTATTGTATGGTTATAAAATTTATAATTAGTTTCAAACACCTCAAATTAGATTCTTATGGTCTATTTTTGATATATTTAATTATTTTTATGTGCATTGGCCTTCACTGCACTCATTTTGTTTGATAGTTATCGTTGTAGGGTGATATCATCAATATCAAGTACACATGCACATTATTGCAGAAGTGTTAATGTGAGAGCAGGTCATGGTTTGAATTAAGAGGGTTTGGGTAGGACGAATTCATTTTGGTATGGTTTTATGAATTATCTAACTAGTAAAATACAGTTTCGTTGTTTTATTTATTTTGATAAATATTACTAACATATTTTGATAAATAGTTTATTTGGGGAATGAAATTATTATTGATGAATTAATTTTATTCTTTGATGTTTTGATTTAGATAATTAATTAGGTGATTAATTATGAAAAATTAATTAGGGTAAGATGGATAATTAATAATGAATTAATTATGAACTTTGAAATGATAATTAATCAGGGGATTAATGTTGAGTTATTAACGTGTCTAATATGATATAATTAGATGACAATTAATCGATGAAAAAATTATTGGATACTTATTTTGTAAGGTCGAAATAATTAATAATGAATTAATTATGTGGTTTGAAATGATAATTAATTGGAGGATTAAATATACCTAATTTATTTGGTTATGTTTAGATAAATCATTAGGAATAAATTATGTTCTATGAGATGATAATTAATCAACAGATTAATTAAAAGTAATAATTTTTTTTATGTAGAGATAAATAATTAAAAATTTATTATTTATTTTGAGATGATAATTAATCGAGGAATTAATAATGAAATATAATTTTTTTATGTTTAAATAATTCATTTCTAATTAATTAAGTGCTTTGAAATGATTCTTATTCATGAGTTTAATTGTGAGATATTAAATTATTTAAGAGGTTATAATTATCTAAGAATTAAATATGTATCTTGAGATTATAATATATATAATTAATCGGGGGAATAAAATGAGATATTTATTTTGTCTATATTGATATAAATAAATTGCAAATGAATTATGTTATACTGAAAATACTACCTTTATCAGGAACAGTCCCACGGGGCTCATATCCTGACGACCCCAAGCCCTCCATCCATAGACCAGGGGCTGTCGACTAGCACCAAAGGCGTATATCCCTAAGACTGGGAATACATTACCTTTATAACTATAAACAAACACAACCAAAGTACAAGCAGAAGCAAACACTAAGTAAAAAGTGTATAACAACTAAGCTGAAAGTAAAGGGGCTGAAAATACAAGCCCAACAGTAATGTACAAGGAATGTAAATACATGTACAACTAAAATACAAACAGCTAGAAGGTATCTAGCAGCTCCTAGATCATCCACCATGGATCCAACCAGAAGGGTAGGTAAAGATAGCCTCATCGGTGCTCTACGTACTTCTGTCTCCTCTGGGTATCGACTCATCAGGTGGTCAACGTCCGGGTATCGTCCAGTCCTCGTACACTCCTCCTTCGTCATCTCTGTCTATCGTCTTCATCCAACACATGGAAGTGTGTGCATATCCCATGCATGGGTGAGTATAACGATGCTCTGTAGGGTCCCCAAGACCTCCAAGGTCTCACAAAAACCAAACAAGGATAAACTAAAATGTATGATTTCAATGGATAACCATTACTTAGGTATATTCCGATATATATACTTAAGTAATCAAGTAACCCAGCTCAAGAATTAGGTAAACACAAAAGGTCATTGACTCAGCTCAAACCAGGATTTTTCATTCTCGAAACCACGACTGCTAGAGAAATCATCCTCTGTCGAGAAAAATGGTCTTGTCGCGACAGCAAGGCACTTATCACTAACCATAGATTGCTGAGGTACTCCTCCTATCATGTACCACAGGTCTGCATCCAACTACTAGGCGCACTGTCCGCTGTGGGTCTTCCACAAAATACCGGGTACTCCCCCTAATATTCTACAGAGGTACTTCTCTTGTCTAGTACCGTAGGTCTCCTTCCAACCACCAGGCGCTCCATCTACCATGGTTCTGACGCCAAATATTGGGCACTCCCCACTAGCCTAATCGAATCACTCCATGTATAATCAGTCAAGCCTTTGTCAAGTTTGTCAGCTACTAGGTCTACGCACTATGTATGCTCGTCTCTAGGAGGATCCTCTCCACGAGTTACTAGTCGATATTCCATGTGTCACAAAGTCTCATATGGAATTATCTCAAAGGACCTCCAAGTCATAGGGGTATCAACACAATAGATTGTGCGTCAATTGGACGCCCGGTATGTGAGTTATTGGCATTTCGATTCTGGGGTCCCAGTTGGATTCGTGTACGAACCAACCTGATTGTAAGTCAAATATACCCCTAAATCTCGTGGTGTCTTCTCAAAGGGATATCTTAGTTCCAAGAATGTTTCTGCTGCTGAAGGTTTTCCAAACGGACACCCATATCCCAGGATAAGGGAAAAAGGTTTAAAAGACACATAGCGGGTCCGAGTAATATCCGACATAGTCGGACCGACCCAGCCTGTCCCGGTCCACAGGTCTAACCCGGACCAAGGGGGCGGCCCGAACCGTGGGGGCAACCTGAACCGTGGGGGAGGCCTGTCCCGAAGGGGCGGCACGACATGAAGGCGAGGCCCGGACCGAGGGCGGCCCGGCCCGAGGTGGCCCGGCCTGAAGGCGGCCAAGCAGTCTGGTTGGCCTGGGGGCCCTGTCGGCCTGGTGACCTGAAGGCCCGGTGGGGGTCTGCCTTAGCCGCAGCCAGGGGAGAACCGCGCGTCCCCCTAGCACCCGAAGGGCTTAGCTATTCTGTTTGAACCGAACCGGTGTCGGGCGGTGTCGGTCCAACTCATGGGGGACCTGACGGGGTCCCGCACCTCCCGGATGGCCGGATCCTCCAGTCGCTCCATACCACCTTGCGGCACAGTGCGATGACATTGTGCCCCTCTTCCACAGCCCGGCCTAGCATCTACCTCCTGCTGCTCTCCGCGAGGCGCGACAGCACCGCGCTCCTCATCCGACTATAGCTGCTTTTCCTAGCCACGACCCTTCCTTCTGGTGCGGTGCAACGACACTATGACCCTCCCACACCACCGCGGCCCACCTGGCCGCAACCCGCCTTACTGCAGCTCGGTTCTTTGCACGACACGTTGGTGATGCACCCTTATGGCGACCGTAGGGCCTTGCGCCGCCGGCCTCTTCACGACCGGTTCATTGTCGGTCGTCGCATGTACCATCTCTGTCATCAATGTACAAGAACAAACCAAATGGGAGGGTCGGTCCATGTACATGCGGTCTAAACCCTCCTCATTACAGTGATATCATTCAGTTTTCATACCAAAAATTTGTACGACGTAGAATGAGTACAAAATAATTCAAACCCCCTACCTCGATTGTCACTTGTTTGTTGATGATGTCATGGGAAAAGGCGGTATCATTTTGTTGACGCCAGGAAAGAAGAAGATGAGGATGGCTTCAACATTCCTCATGGGCAGCAGTGCTTCCAATTCCATTCCCCAGTCAAAGAAGGAAGAAGATGGTGTTCATTGTTTTCAGTGGAACGAGTGTTGTTCGCGTTCTTCATTGAGAGGATTAAGTTCTCTCATTTCTCCAATCCCTCTCTCAAGCTCCACACAATTAATTATGCCAACACCAAAAATAATTGACATGCTATTATTTTAATGGTTGGTAAGAATTAAAAATAAATTAAAATGTAGGTAATTAATTAATTTCAAGGGTTTCATTAATTAATTTTGAGAGAGTTGGAACATTATTGTAATGTGGGAAGTTGGAGAGTTTAACCAACATAAAAGGGGGGTTAGTGGTGTTCCAATGTTAATGGGGAGTTAGAAATGTTATGAAACTCATGTGGGCCCCACTAATAAAATCTTCCAAAGGGAGGTTATGTATGGGTGGCCCCCACCACTAACCTGCACTTGGAAGTTTTAAACTCCATAAAATAAAATAATGTAAAAAAAATAACTTTATTCAATTTAATTAAAAAATCCCAAAAACTAACTTACACTGCCAATAGAATGCAGCTGCGATGAAGGTCTCACTAAGAAATCACTGACACTGCGAGTTCAACGGTTCCCTCAAATTTCAGTTCTGAGCACCAGTTCAAAATATATAATATCCCACTCATACGTTTACTAAACATACCTGAAAAAAACATCATAAATTGATTCTGGGCACACCGGGCCTCCAAATCAACCGCCGTCAGAAACTACAGACTCGTAAAATTCCCATGTATTAAAAAATAATTCCATGGGAAATATTTATCTTTACATTCTCCCCTCCTCAAGGCTTTACATCACCTTAATCTATAACTTGAACTGTGGGAAAAAATGGGGGCAATGAGAATTCATTTGACCATCCAGCTCCCATCTGCCCTCCTGGAGGTTCCTGTACTGCCAGCGAATGCGCACCGGAGCTATCGACCATCCAGGTAGGACCTTCTTTTGTCAATAATCAATCTACAATGGAACCTCCATGAACATAGCCCCTTAATCGATGTCCAGATCCTCGTGTCCAATGATATGGGAAGGGTCATGAACGTATCTCCTCTACTGAGATACATGGAAGACGTCGTGCACCTGGTTCAACTGAGGAGGAATAGGTAAGTGGTATACCACCTCGCCTACCCTGCTGAGGACCTAGAAAGGTCTGATGAAACGCATAGATATCTTTACACCTTGGCCAAATCTCTGTAGACCTTATTGTGGTGAGACCCATAAGAAAACATGGTCACCATCCTCAAACTCCAAGTTTCACCCTCTCCTATTAGAATATGACTTCTGCCTACTCTGTGTAGTCTTCATATACTCCTAGATGAACTGAAACTTCTTTGTTGTAGCCCATACCATCTCTGGTCCCACAAGTGATGACTATTCTGGGTCTGTCCAGCATAGTGGCGATCTGCAAGGTCGACCATACAAGGCCTCAAAAGCTTCCATACCTATGGTGGAGTGATAGCTATTATTGTAGAAAAACTCCACCAAAGGTAAGTGATCCTCCCAGCTGTGATCGAAGTCGAGGACACATGCACAGAGCATGTTCTCGAGGGTCAAAATGGTCCTCTCGGTCTGACCATCTGTTTTAGGATTGAAGGTGGTTCTCAGACATAGTTGTGTCCAAAAAGACTCCCATATCCCCTTCAATAGCATGGAATTGAATCATATGTCATGGTTGGAGAGAGTAGAAGATGTTAATCCATGAAAACGCACTATCTCTTGCACTTAGAGGTGTTATAAGCCTTCTACTGAGCCCTACTCTCTGATAAGTATGAAGTGGGAAAACTTGGTGAGTCTGTCAATGATCACCCATATTGAATCATGACTCCTAGATGTACATGGGAGACCCGTCCTGAGGTCCATTGATATCCCATCCCACTTCCACTCTAGGACCTCTAAGTGTTGTACCAAGCCTGCGGGTACCTGGTGCTCCGCCTTTACTTGCTGAAATGTAAGCCATCATTAGACAAACTCCAATACCTCCTTCTTCATACATGGCCACCAATGTTATCACTGAAGGTCCGAGTACATCCTCTCCACTCTTGGATGTACCGCTAGAGGGGAAGTGCGTAACTCCCTCAACACCTCCTCATGAAGTGAAACAGGTACCATGGTCCGTCCTCTGATGAGGATGACGTGCTCCAAACCTTTAGAAAATCCATCAACTGCATTCCCTGTGGATATCTGAACACGTTGCATCTCGTAGTCAGCGTCTCCATGCTGCACCTCGATGACTCGCTAATGAAGTGGGAGAGTGATTGTGAGAGACTGTAGGTAGGATTCTTCATCTCTATCCACAATGGATATCTTTAGGGAAACTAGATTCTCTGTCGCCTCTCCTAGTAGTTGAATTCCTTCTCTCCTATTGAGAGCATCCGCAACAACGTTCCTTTTCCCAGGAGTATAGACTATCACAATGTCATAGTCCTAGAATAACTCAAGCCAACATCGTTGTCTAATGTTCATGTCTTTCTGAGAGAATATATACCTGAGACACTACTGATCAGATTACACGGTAAAATGTTGTCCCATCAGATAGTGTCACCACATCTTCAAGGCGAAGACCACTACTTCTAACTTCAGGTCATGGGTAGAATAGTTCTTCTTATGCTGTCTCAGCAGCCAAGAACCATATGAGATCACTGCTCACTCCTACATTAGGACACACCTAAGTCCTGCCATAGATGGATTTCATTATACTACGTACCCAAATCCTTCCTCTGAAAGCCTCAAGATAGGATCACTAGTCTTCCTCTACCTCAGCTCTTGAAAGCTTTTTTGGCGTCTTTCTGACCACACGAAGGGTTTCCCTTTCTTCGTGAAGGATGAAAGGTGTGTTGCAAACTATGAATAATTCTGATATGAATTTCTGATAGTATCTAGCTAAGGCCAAGTAACTTCGTACTTCCATCGCACTCCTGGGAGGCTCCCAAGCAAGAACAACCTCAATCATTGCTCGATCCATTAAAACTCTAGCTTTCGAGATGACATGACCCAAGAAGTGAACCTATCGAATCCAAAACTGGCACATCGAGAGCCTACAATAATGATGGTGATCTCAGAGTGTGTCCAATACTACCTGAAAATGATAGGCATTCTCATCCTCAGTGGTTAGGTAGATCAAAATATCTTCAATGAAGTCCAAGAAAAATCGATCGAGGTAAGGTTGGAAAATCATATTCATGAGACTCATGAACACTGATGGAGCATTGGATTCAATGAAGGGCATAAACAAGAACTCGTAGTGTCCATACTAAAATCTGAAGGCCGTCTTCTTCACATCCCAGTCTCAAACCTTGAGCTGCTGATAGCCTGATATGAGGACTATCTTCGAGAATCATCATGCTCCCTTGAGCAGATCAAAGAGGTCTTTAATAATCAAAAGTGGGTACTTATTCTTAACGGTCAATTGGATCATGCGATGGTAGTCAACATAGAGCCTCAATCTCTCGTTCACCTTCATGGAAAACAGAATCGGGGATGCAGAGGGAGAAACACTAGGCCGGATGAATGCTTCCCCTTCAAGTCCTCCTGATGTACCCTTAGCCCATGAAGCTCAGTGGGAGCCATCCGATATACTGGAGTAGATATTGGTGTCGTCCGAGGGTACAATTCAATGTAGAAGTCCACTTCTCTATGTGGAGGTAGTACTAGAACATCATTAGGGAAAACATCCGTGTACAGGTCCACCACTAAAGGATAAGGGATACTCTCCAAATCTACTCCTTTGAGGCTAAGGCAATCCAAATTGTGAGTGATCGGATGCACCCTCCTCCGAGTAAGTTTGTCCTACGTTGCAAAGGTTCTATTCCCTTTGGTGAAGGTGAACATGGTACCATCCATGCAGACTCACCTCAATTTTCGCCTAATACTGTCGATCAGAGCATGGAATAGAGATAACCAGTACATACCCAAGATGATGTCGTAAGTCCTCGACGCCGGTACGAGAAGATTCTCGCCGAATCTCTCACCTCCTATATAATTCCCACACTACCGGCACAAGGGTGAAATCGTCGAGTCTACTCCCTTTGGAGTCTATAGCTGTAAAGATTGAGTTAATAGCTCTGTCAGAATCTCCGAGCTTTGAACAAGGCAGTGGCAATGAATGAGTGACTTGCACCTGTGTCTATAAGAACTGCAGCTATTTTGGAATAGACACCTATCATACCTCATATCATATATGGATCACCATGGTCTAAGGCCTCAGCTACCTAAAGACAAGATCTCCCTTGTCCACCTGATCCCTGCGGTCGAGGTGGACCTTCTGGTTGTGGTGGCTGTAGCACCTCCTATCATCGACCGTCGCCAGCTGCTCGACCAGCTCCTCTACCACGTTCACATGCTCCCTATGGACAGCCTAGATGAAACCTATTCATCTTCCTAGGAGGTCCCTCAACTGTCTGTTGATCATCAGAACGACAGGTTGGATAGTCATGAGCCATGTGACCAATCCCACTATGAGAGTAACATTGTCCGCTCCTGGCATGACTGGCTCTATCTCCAATCTAGGTTCCCCACACAACTGATCCTGAGTCATTCAGTCAACCACATATGGGTATGGTCTTCTTGGAACTCTACATAAACTCTCTACTACCAATTGTAGAAGACTCCGATGCAAGTTGACTAGTGGTGGGTCTCGCTGATGGAGAGTGCTCATCAAGGAAACTCTCCACAAGGAGGGCTTGCTCCAACACCCCCGTCTATGTCAGGATGTTGTGGGAGATAACTGAAGCTTTGATCTCTCTCCTAAGCCCCTGCTCAAAGGTTCGGGCCCTGAATAATGGGTCTCATACCATATCAGTGGAGTAGCGTGAGAGGTCAGGGAACCTCAATGAGTACTGAGCTACACTCATGTTTCCCTGATGCAGATGAAGTAGCTCATGTATCTGCACCACTCAATGGGTTGCTGGTACAAACTCCCCCAGAGAGGGCCCTCAAAGTCTTCCCATAGAAGTGTCACATCGTCATGCATCTAGAGCATCAGGCTCCACCATCTACCTATTGCTTCATAAAGGAGGCTGGAACAAAGATCACCATGAAGTCGGCTGCTGTCCGTACCAGTCTGAAGAATTTCACCACAACATCCATCCAATCCTCAGCAACCTACGGGTCCGTCTCTCCCCTAAACCTGGGTGGCCTCCAGTGCTGGAACTTGTGTATCATGTTCATGCAGCGTGCACTCTCTACTGCTGGGTCTCGTGGCATTGGTGACCCAACATAATGTGGTACCACTGGTGCCTCTGCTGGTGCTTCAACTAAAAGAGGGCCATGTACTGAGGCCTCGTCTCTCAAACAACTGTCAGTACGTACAACTATCGGTTCTCTAGCTGGTCGTCTGTGGAGAGGCATCCTTAACGAAACAGATGTGACACAGTCAAAAGACTATACATGGTGAGAAGAAATAGTTTGAGATGACGTAAAGAAAACGTTTTAAAAAACACACTCAATCTTTATTTTTGTGTACTAAGTTGGAAATCAGTAGTTAGGGTCTTCGTGTATGGATACTTCGGCTGCCGCACCAACATTGAACTCCCTGAATTGAATGCCACACTCAATACCCTTGACACTATTTCTTCACAAAAAAAAAATATCAGAGTCCTATGTTTTGTGGTAGAACTGACTCCTCTGATACCAATTTTTCACGAACCCTCCCCCAGGGCTTATATCGTGACTTCCCCAAGCTTGCCTTCCATCGGCCAGAGGCTAGAGGATAACACCAAATGTGTAAATCCCTAAGACTGGGAAGGAATTCCCTTTATAACGGTAAAAAATACACAACCAAAGTACAATAAGAAGAAATCACTAAGTAAAAAATATATGAAAATTAATCTAAAAGTAATGGGGCCAGAAATACATGGCCAAAAATAAAGTACAAGGAAAGGACAAACATGTAATACTAAAGGACAAACAGCTCGATGGTGTCTAGAAGCTCTTGGATCATTCACCACAGATCCTACCTGAAGGGTAGGTACAAATAACCTTCTTAGTTCTCTATGTCCATCCGTCACCTATCGGTGCCGACTCATCATTAGGCCCACCTTTAGGTACCATCCATTCCTCGTACACTCTGCCTCAGTCAACATTGTCTATCTTCCTTATCCAACACAATGAGGTGCGCGTATAGACCATATAGGGGTGCGAATAATGATACTCAGTATGGACCCTGAGATCCCCAAGGTGTCATAAAATCCATGTAGGATAAACAACAAAGTTTTATTTCTGTGGATAACCATTACTTAGGTATATTCCCATATATATACATATGTTATCAAGTAACCCATATCAATATAGTGGTAAACACAAAAGGTCATTGACTCCGCTCAAACCAGGATTTTTCATTATAGAAACCACCACTTTTGGGGAACTCATCCTCTTTTCAGAATAGTGGGCTTGTCGCGACACCAAGGTTCTTCTCACTAACCTTAGTCTGCTGAGGTACACCTTATGTTGAGCACCGTGGGTCTGTTGCAATCTACCAGGTGCTCTGTTCGTTATGGCTCTGCTGCCAAATATCGGGCACTCCCCCTAACAGCCTATAGAGGTACTCCTCCTATTGAGTACCACATGTCGACTTCCAAATACCAGGTTCTCAATCCACCATGGGTCTTCTGCCAAATACCAGGTGCTCCCCGCAGGGCTAATCGAATCACTCCGAGTCGAATCGGCCAAGAGGTCTTTGGGTTTTTCTGCTACTAGGTCTATGCACTATGTTTGCTCATCTCCAAAAGTATATGATCCACTAGCTAATGGTCGATACTCCAAGTGTCACAAAGTCTCAGGTGGATGTATCTAAAAGTACCACCATGTCATAGGTGTCTCAACGCAATAGACAGCGCGTCAATAAGACACCTGGTCTGCGAGTTATTTGCATTTCCATCCTAGGGGCCCAGTTGAATTCATGAACAATCCTACCTGACCGTAACTCAACTATACCTCAAAATCCTGTGGGGTATTCTCAGAGCGACGGATTTGTTCCATGAATTTAGGCGCTGCTGACGGTTCGCCAAATGGACGCACATAGCCCAAGATATGGGCGAAGAGGTGTAAACGGGCCATAGCGGGTCCGGGTCTAGTCTGAACGAGTCAAACCATCCCGGCCGATCCCTGTCCACTCTAGGGTCAGAACATGTCCATGGGTCTGACCAGGTCCAAGGGGGAGGCATGAACCATTGGGGTGGCCCGACCCAAAGGGGTGGCCCTGCCCGAAGGTGCAACCCAGACTGATGGCGGCCCGGCCCATATAGGCTCGGCTGGAAGGCGGGCCAGGGGTCCGGTTGGCCCAGCGGCCCGGTCGGCCGTATGACCCGGTGACCCGGTGGGGGTATACCTTAGCCACGGTCAGGGGGAAATGCACGCCCCCTGGCACACGAATGACATAGTCGTTCGGGTAGAACCGAACCAATGCGTGGTGACGTCGTTCTGGATCATGCTAAACCCGACGGGGTGCCGCACCTCCCGGTTGGCCCGAAAGGCCAGCCACTCCCCACTGCGGTTTGATGTGACGGTGCCACACCCTCTAATGAAGCCCGGACTGGCCACGACCTCTTGCTGGTATCCGCACAGCACGACGGCTCCGTACTCCCCGTCCGACTTCCGAAACCCTTCCTTCCGGCACAGTGTGACGGCATCGTGCCCCTCCGGCACTGCCGCAGCCCACCTGGTCGCTGCTCCATTTTTTGCGAGGAACAGCGGTTCCTCAACCCTGTGGTGACCCAACAGCCATGCAATACAGGCTTCTTCATAACCATTTTTTTTATGATTTCCATGTGTACCATCTCTGTCATCAACGAACAATAACAAACCAAAGGGTAGAGTCAGGCCATGTTCGTGCGGTCTGAACCCTCCTCGTTTTGGTGATATCCTTCGGTTCTCATACTAGAAATTTTTATGATGAAGAACGAGTACAAAAAATTTCAAACCACCTACCTCGATCGAAGCTCTTTCATTGATGAAGTCGCGGGAAATGGCAGAGCCGTTTCATTGACGTTGGGAAAGAAGATGTCGAGGATATCATCTGCGTTTTTTGGGTGGCGGTGCTTCCACTTCCTTGCCCCGGTCAAAGATGGAAGAAGATGATGTTTGTCTTTTTTGGTGAAATGAGCTTTCTTTGCGTTCTTCTTTGAGAGGATGAAGTTCTATCAATTCTCCAAACCCTCTCTCAAGATCCACCCAATGAATTATGCCAACGCCAAAAATAATAGACATACTATTATATTAATGGTTGGAAATAAATAAAAATTATTCAAAATGGATCTAATTAATTAATTTCAATGGTTTTATTAATTAATTGTGAGAGGTTTGGAAAATTAATGCAATCGGGGATGGTGGATATTTTAACCCACATAAATGGGGGGTTATAGTTGTTCCAAAATTAATGGGGAGTTATAAGTGTTAAGAAACATGTGTGGGCCCCACTAAATAAAATCCTCCCAAAGGAGGTTATCTGCGAGTGGCCCCCACCACTAACCTCCACTTGGAGGTTTTTACCACCATAAAATAAAATAAATTTAAATCTTTAACTTTATTTAATTTTATTAAAAACTCAAAAAAACTAACTTCCACTCTTGATAGAATGCAACTACGGTGAAGGTCTCACTAAGCATTCACCAACTCTTTGAGTTCAACAGTGCCCTCAGATTTATGTTCCAAAAAATGGTTCAAAATATATAAAATCATGCTTGTACGTTTACTGAATGCACCCGAACAAACCTTCAGAAATTGATTTTGGGCACGCCGGGCGTCGGAATCAAGCGATGTTAGGAACTGCAGGCTCATAAAATTCCCATGTATTAAAAAAATAACATGAAATAAGGGTCTTTACAGCCTTGATATAATTAATTTATTAATTAATTATGTGATATTGAAATAGTTTCATTATAGATAAATAATTTTTTTATATATTATGTGATATTTGTATGGTTTCCTAGAGATATTTATTTTTCAAAATAATTATGTAATTTTTGAGGTGGTATTGTGTATGATTTTGAGATGGTTTCCTTTTTATTCGTAAATTGTTAAATTAAGTAGAGAAATTTATGATATCAATTATTGCATGAATTAATTAATTATATATTTTTATTTACTAAATTTTTCATTTAATGAATGGAAAGATATCGTTTAACTTATTTTTAAGTTAATGGTTAATGTGATGTTGCTAATTAGTTATTTAATTAATTAACAGACATGATTATTTAATTTATGAAGTAATTAATGGATAAGATCGTGGGGTGACAGGTCTAACCTTCTATAGCAATGATAAATATATATGTATGATTGAAAAATGGGTTGTGAGATAGGGAATGATTCTCTAAATTCTCATGTGGTGTTATACATGTCTTTTTACACCCAGTATGCATGGAAATTGTTTTGTTATTTGACATGGATTGATGTTGCGATTACCCATGGGTTGTTAGATACGAATTTCTGTAGTTAATTCTCAATATGGTGCTATACATGACTACCTACACCCATTAAATTACATTGGATTGTGGGTCCAATTAGACTTAAGTGAATTGAATATAGTGGTTAATGAAATCTGATTTGATTTAATGATTTGTTAATTGAATTGGGAAATAGTTCAGACTCCGGCATTACAAAGATAGGTATTGAGATAAGGGTTTCTAGGATAACAAAGGGATTTATGTGGTTATACAAATTAAATTCACATAATGTGTTAAACAATTTATTTATAAATTATATATATTGTTCATATTTAGACTCTTATTTACAGCTACGATTTTAACTGGGTATATTTATCAAGAGTCCCTTAGAAACCCAGATGGGTTTTAGTTTATTTATTAAATTTGGGTCTTACTATGTTATACATGCACACACTATATATATATATTGAATTTTCTACATTGAGATAAAAAATGGAGTTCTCGGTATACTGAGATTTATATCTCACTACCTACTCAGGCTGCCATTAGACTGGGGTTCCTGAGTAGATTCTACATGTTTTGTAAGACCGTGATTATTTCTTTTTCAATTTTATTCTACTTTACCAATTATTGAAAAGTATTGAGTAGTATATGGGGATGCTCGTCGAGATATCCATTAAGGATTTGAGGATTTTCATTATTTTTGTACTGATATGTAAATCATATTTTTTTGTTCACCGCTTTCAGTTATATATCACCATGACATGCTTGCATTGTAAAAACATGCATTTTAGATTTTCATTATTAAGTTGATTATTTCATTATATTCTCTTCTATTGTTGTGTGAGTTTATTATCTCTTTCTGATGTTCACTTTGAATATGAGGCTATAGTATCCCCACTAACTATCTATAAATACAAACTACTAGTTGAAAGTCTTAGGTGTTTGTGGAGACGTGCTTGAGGTCATGTGGCGATTGGTCTAAGGATTAGTATGGCTACCCATTTGAGGGTAATATGGTTTGGGATGTTACAAAGTGGTATCAAATGATTCATTTTTCATTCATTATTTCCCTTGTATGTCAAATTTTTTATGGTAGATAGGAGACTAGAAATGTGTTGGTTCTTTCTTCATAGTCATTCCTAGGACTGATCACCCCCCGAATGGGAAATGACTAAGTGTTTAGGGATGGAAATTTATGTTTATTCTATTTGTGGTATGTTATGAATGATTTAACATCAAGGACTGGTGTATTTTCCACTGCATATTGATTTGAGAGTTTAAAAAATTTGTTTTTTCTTTACAAGGCCTGAAAATTGAATTTTATCCATCATCGTTGGAAATTAGAAAACCACATGCCATATAGTTTCATTTGTAGGATTCCTTCCAATATTTATTGTGTTCCATGGATGAAATTCCATTTTTTTCGTTATCATGCCACTTTAGATTTCATGTTTTTTTTATTGATATAACAGTCTTTGATGTTTATATTCCATGATTCCAATTTATTAACATGTTTTTATATTATTACAGGAATCTGTGTAATAAATTTCTGTTGTTTTAATACTTATGAAAACATGCGAGAGATATTTTAATATGTTAATGGCTTCATAATTGAAACATTGATTTGTGGAATTTATAACAGGATCCCATATTTTTTTTAATGTGTATGGGTGCCTCATAACATGGAAAAGGGTAACACTTCTTTTCAAAATAAATAAAAAGAAAATGTATATTTAAAAAGTTAAATTGAAATTTGATATGATTAATGGGAGACATATTCCAAAAATAAGGTTTAAGGTCACTTTAATGATGCATTGTGAGATTGTTAATGTAACACAATCATTCAAACAATACTTCTTTATCATGGTGGGTTGGATGGTGTTGTAGTTGCTCCCGATCGATTCTTGGGGTTGATAATTTTTTAAGTTGTGTAAATAGTGATGGATTTTGTTTTTGGTTTGGCCTAAAATATGAAGGTTAATGAATTTTTTACTTTAATACAGAGTTTTGTATTAAAACGAAGCTTGATTAAAAAAGGTTTCATGTGTTTTTTTTATTTTAATGTGTTGCAAACATGCTTGGGTACAATCTCGAGAAGTTTCTAGGATGGCCATATTGGTTATGAGGGAACCAGAACAGGCAGTGAAATTCATACAGGCTATGCATGGTTGGTCAAAACCATGTGGGTATGTCGTGCAAAATAATGATGGTTTCTAGTAGTTATTTCACTTTCTTTGCGCAGTCTGTTAGACCGTGCATGTCAAACCATACGGTGTACCCATTTTTGAGCTTCTTGTTTAAAATTATTTAACTGAATTAATGGTTGAAATAAATTTAGTAAACTGAGTTGTTTAGTGTTTCTTTTAATTAAATTAAAACAAATAAAATTTAATTAAATGACGTTCATTTAGATAATTTATTTAATTACATTGAGTTGAAATAAAGTAAATTATCTTAAAAATCACAATAAGTTAGATTCTTTATTTAATTAAATATATATAAGATTAATTTAATTAAATGACTAGTAAAGGAGTACATGGGGGTTATCAAACAACAGAAATAATAAATTTTAAAATTTAAATGATGTGTACATATGGAGTTGAGGATTCAATTAATAAAATTCAAGAAAAATAGGAAATTATTTAATTAAATAAAATGTGAATTATTAACTAAATAAATTATAGGTTAAGAAGTATTTAATTATTAATTTTGAAATGGGACTTTATTATCAAAGTAAATTGTGGTTGAGATAATTTAATTGAATACTATTAATGAGTTGGAGTTTTTAATTTAATTAAATCGTCTTAAAATATTTTATTTAAGTAACGTTAATTGGTGGAATACTTTAACTAAATTAAAGAAAAACGTATTTAAATAAATAATGATTATTTAGGTTATAATTGTTTTTTTAAAATAAAATATGTTGAGAGATCTTAATTATATAATAATGTGAAGGGAAATATATTTAATTAAATCCAATTGGTAATGATTTTGATTAACTGGTGTGTTAAATATGGAGTAGTGGATTTATTTAACTAAATAATAGTTTAATATGAATTTGATTATTTGTGTAAAAATTTGGTATTTATTTAATTAAATGTTATTTAGAAAATATAACTAAATATTGTTTTCTTGAAGAATTTATTTAATTAAAATTGTTGGATATGAATTTATATAAATGATGAATAATTGGGATGTTTTATTTTTTATCAAAGTATTATTTTTATTAAATGATAATAATATTTAAGGATAAAATCAAGGTAGTTTTGTTTATTGAAATTGTGGTTTAGGAATTTAATTAAATGAGATGATATGGAGAATTTTATATAATTAAATTGAGTTAAATGGAAATTAATTAAATGATGTGAAATTGGGGATTTATATAATTAAATACATGGTTATGGAAAAATTAATTAATTGATGAGAAATTGCCGTGTTAATTTAATTAAATTCCTTATTTAGAAAATATAATTAAATATCATGCATTGGAGAATTCATTTAATTAAATTCCCTTTAAGAGATTTTTAATAAATAATGTGTAAATGGTAGTTATATGTTTTATAAAGGTGTATAATATTAAATGTAATAATATTGATATGATTATTGTTATTATTATTATTATATTTAAATTAGATTTTTTTTATTTATGGAAAAATAATAGGGAGGGAAACCTCTCCCATCTCTACAGAGGAATGATACAACCATGGTGCATCACCCATGGGTTTCACAACATCTTCCTCTTCGACTACATCTTCATGCAATTATCTTTTATAGGAGTCTTCTAAGGTGTGGTCTGTCCCGATAAGGTATTTCATTCTACAAATGTTTTTCTCTTCATATCAATCATCTCATCAATCCTTTACATGGGTTCTGTTGGGCCAAATCCCTAGGATCAGGATTTACAACAATTTTTTTTATCCGAATTCATGGTGGTGGGAAAGATGTCTATGGACCCATTGGGGTGCATTTCGACAACTGATGTGAAAGGCACGGTTGTTGGGATTTATTTTTTAACACTGTAACTTTTTGGTAAGGCTATAATCCTGATAATTGATTTCTCACACATAAATTATATTTTTATATTGTATTTGTGTTGCGGTGAATTAATTGGAGGTGTGTCGGTCCACACCACAATAATTTTCGGTGTCAGTTATTATGGAATCTTGATATGATCAATTCTATGTACGATCGTGAAATATTGTGGAAGTGTGTATTAGATAAAGGTTTTTGGTTTAAATTTTGGATGCCTGCGATAGTCCAAATACATTGATTTAGGTTCCAAAACTTTCCTTAATTAATAAAATGTGGTTTTATTGGTTTTTTTCTTTTGATAATGTTGACTTCATTGTTGGATTAAATATTTTTTGGGGGTATGAAATGATTAATGTTGAATTAATTTTACAGATTGAGGTTGTAAAAAATATAATTTATCAGATGATTTATTTTTAGTAATTTTCAAGGTTAGGTTTAGATTAATATTTATGAATTAATTATCATATTTGAAATGATAATTAATTGAGGGATTAATTATGAGGAATTAATTTTGTTTAGTTGGGATAAGTAATTATGAATTTTTTATGTGGTTTGGCATGATAATTATCCAAGGGATTAATTATGAGATATAAATTTGGTTATGTTGAAATAATTTCTTTTGAATTAATTATTTTATTTGAAATGACCATTAAGCCAAGGATTAATTTTGATTAATTAATTTGGTTTAGTTGGGATAATTAATTATGAATTAATTAAGTGATATGTGATTATAATTAATCAATGGATTGATTACATGAAATTAGTTTAGCTATGTTGAGATTATTAATTATTAATTTATTATGTGCATTAAGATGATAATTAATTGAGAAGATAATTATGATATATTAATTTTTTTAAGTTGAAATAAATAATTTTTAATTTATTACATTCTTCGTAATGAAAAATAATCAGGGGATTAATTGTGTGACATTAAACTGTTTATGTTGATATAATTAATTATTAATTAATTTTGTGTTATGATATTATAATATAGATAATTAATTGGAGGATAATTATGAGATATTTAAATTGGATAAGTTGTGAAAAATAATAATTATGTCATATTGAAATGACATCCTTGAGATAATTAATATTTAAATTAAATATGTGATATCTAAATGGTAGCTATAAGATAAATAAATTGTTAATTTATTATATGATATTAGGCTGGTTTCGTTGATATAATTATTTTTTTAATTAATTATTTAATATTGATATGGTTTCTATGTGACAAATACTTGTTTAATTAATAATTGGATTTTAAGAGGGTTTTATTTTTATTAGTTAATGGTATAATTAACTAGTGAAATTTATTTGATTGAATAATCATAAAATTAGTTGGTGATATAGTAATTATTAGTTAATTATCATGTTAACCAATTGGATTATTGTTTCTATGTTATTTTTGAGTTAGTATTAATTGTGATGTTGTAAATTAATTATTGAATAAATTAATAGAATTGATAAATTAAATTTTTATTTAATTAATGCATCAGATCTTGGGGTGCAATAAATGACATTCTACACCAATGGTAAATATATATGTATAATTGTTAAATGGGTATGGAGATAGATACTGATTCTCCAAGTACACATGAGGTGCTACACATGGTGTTCTACACCCAACAAGAATGAAAATTTTCATTTTTGGGATAATGATTGATGCTCCAAATACCCATTGGTTATGAGACAATGACTATTGCTCTAAATACTCAAGAGGGTTCTAGACATGATATTGTACACCCATTAATCAACATTATAATACATGTACAATTAGTAATAAAAGACATAAATTAAATGGTTAATGAAGGTCAATTTGATTAGATGATTTGTGATTTCAATATGGGAAATGGTTGAAGCTTCTGCATGAATGATACTGGTATTGCGGCACATGTGTCTAGGGAAATATGAGGATATATGCAGTTAAATAAATAATAATCGAATAATGTGTCAAATACCTTATTTATGAAATAAATATATATAGTTTCTATTCAGACTCATATTTCATACTATGAGTTGACGTAGGTATCTCTTTTAGGTGTCCCTTATGAACTTGTATGGGTTTTAGTTTATATATTCAATTTGGTTGTCACTTCGTTATTATTGTACACTATATATTTATTTTTAACTGTCTAGATTGAGCTAGAAAATGATGGCCCAACAATACTAATATTTATTTCTCACACCCTAATTGGGCCGCCATTTCAATTGGGTAACCAATTAGACTCTATATTTTTGGAAGACCTATGATCTTACATGTCACTATTTGTGAGTTCTTGGGAGTTAGGAGAAAAGGACCAAGTGGGAGCTCATGATTCTCATGGAGAACCCACAAAGGGTGTTGAGTCATTCTTTATTTATGTATTACGATTAAAATAATGTTGTTTTTTTACATCATTCAATTATGTATCATCATGACTTTCAAGAATTATATAAACTAGCATTGGCCATTTTCATTATTCAGTGGTTTATTTCCTTATATTTTCTTCAAATGTTGTCTTAGTTTTTTATATATTTCTTCTATGCACAATGAAAATGAGGGTACAATCTCCCTACTGAACATACAAATACACTCACTCTTAGTTGGTAGCCTCGGGCATATGAGGATATGCACATGAGGTCATGTGTCTAGTGAACCGGCTAATGGTTCATGGGTAAGCCTCATCAATACATTACAATGTGATATTCACATTATTCCTGTAGCTACCTTAGAAATGAAAGAATGCGATTTTGCAGAGTCAAAAAATGTATTTTGACACATTGAAAACAAAACCATAATACTTATAACCAATTCATTTGATGTCCCCACCTCAACATTAGTATTGGTTAAAGACATTTCCAAAACCATTTTTTTCGATCTTTCTAATTTTCCACCATATTGACTAAATTTGGACACACATTAGCCTAATGTAAAAACACATTTCAATAAAATAATATTACAATCTACTATTTATTACCTATTTTATCATTTCATTACATTCATGAGATACATGAAAAAATAATTCATGATTGAATTAATTTCAGTGATTTTGATAGATATTCCCATGGTTCTTCTTATCACAGATTTCACAAGTATGGAAATTCATCATTATTTAATAACATAATTGTAATTTCCCCCAATTATAAATACATCCTATCAGCACCCTATATTGAAACCAAACACATAATGATCCTAATACCTCTTAAAAAATCTCCCATAATTAATCTCTACTATTTATAGTGCTACTCGTCTCACTAGATGACCAAATCTATAGTCCTCTAGGATATCTCATTTTGGTGATATTAAAGAAGATTTTTTTTATCAAATTACATATCTAAATTTTTTTTTCATCTATTTTCTCCCATTATTTTACCTCTATTAATTTATTCAAATTGATTAATTTTTAATTTTTAGAGTAATATTTCTAAACGAATATCTAATAGTCAATTCATTTCTCATATTCTTTTACTCAAATAAACAAAACCATTGTCTATATTATGTGGGTTTATCATCTACATGGATAAATAATTTACTTTCTAGTACTGTATTCATTGCTACTCATTAAAGTTTCATTATGGATGAAGAAATTTGAAAAAGCTATATTATAGTCACTTTAATCTTTCACAAAAAATAATGACACACAATATTAAATAAGATGAACCTAGTTTGTTATTATCATAAATAAAACAAAAAACAAAACGTTTATCATTGAAATTGAATGGAATGAATCATCATCATGTCTGAAATAAAAATAATAAATGGGGATATTAATAATATTATATGTTATTATATTTCTTTTCCACTTTACACACACATCCATAGTTTTATGCAGGTAAAAATTTCCCTAAAATCCTGAAATTAAAAAACATGAAACTATGAAAATAATGAAGTTTTATTAATGAATGGGTCATTATATGTTGTAGAATAATATAATAATGTATATAAACCTGAATATAATTAATTAGTTATTTTATAACACTATTTGATACATTATACAATAGTTTTGAACACATTTTAAGGATGCCGAATTCGAGGTATGAGATTTTTTAACACAATGTCCATTTTGTGGGAAAATCATTTACTACATGAGTATTACATACTAATAATATGTATGAAATGACTTTATAATCACATAATTTGTATTTTGAATTGTTTTATTTCTATTTTTTATTGATATACCATTTTAATATTTTTTTACAAATTCAATGAAATCTTATGTCAAAGGGACTCTTTGGACTAAATTCCTCATTTTAAATTCTATAAGGAAATTTTTAATAATTCATTATAATAAATGTATGTGTTTTTTATAATATTTATGTAAATTTATTATTATAATAATTAATGTTTAAAAAAAATTTAATTTACCATTTATCTCAAATGTTTTAAAAATAATCAATTTCAGTATTTACATAAAGTCCATTATTTTAAAAAAACAACAACATTTGTTTTACAAAATTATGTTTTTATATGCACCATGAAAAAAATTAACCAGTTTTATAATTTATTAAAATATTATGATGAAACATTAAGTTGATATTGTAAATTTCAATTAATATTTTTCATTGTACATGCACAATTTTTCAAAATGAGTTATTTTATAATGAATGATCCTTTTCTACACGATGTTTTTTAATGATGTAACACATCTGGATTGACCTTTGTGTTATAATGCTTCATAATTATTTATAATGACTAAAATTTATGTATAAACCAATGATGGTTGGTTATATGATATAAATATTGTTGACGGTTCTGTGATAAACCAATGATACGTGGTTCCGTGATAATCCAAGTATGGGTAGTTACATGATTACCTCTAATGAATTTGTTACTCTAGAGTTTGAGGTTGGCCACATATGTTATAGTATTTGTAAGAGTAATTCAAAAAATTTATACGATGATAGATAATTATATTTTTTAATGGTTTATAATTAATTTTCATGAAAATTGGTTTATTTTGAAAATGAATGATTTAGATTTTTTAAAAATATTTTTCATTTTCTAAAAAATGTATGTTTTTATGAAAATGACTTACATATATCACATAATCAATTGTTTTCCGTTAACTTATATCTCTTGCTGACATTTATTTCTCAAACCATGTTTAAAAAAAATTAAAACATCTATGTTATAGTATTTTCAAAGATGGGAATAAAGGAAAAACGGTGAAGATTTTATATGGAGTTTAAATATATTTTTTAACAAATTGGTTACTTGGTTAAAAAATCGATTCTGTGAGGATGATTCCACATATAATTTATCAGTTTTCTTTTTATGATTTCTCTTATTTATATAGATATCAACATATAAAATTTATTTTGAAATTAATGAAATATAATACTATATATAAAAAATATGAATATGTTTTATTTATGGAAGTGTCCTTACAGTTTTTTAATACCCACATTATAGACCCCACATTAAATTACACATATTCTACTTATTGAAAAGATGAATTATATCAACTTCATTACCAAAAATATTTTATTTTCAGGTTTTAATAATTCAAAAAATCCATTACAAAATAAAACCATAAATTATATTGGGATTCTTATACTTAGTATCGATTTGTTCACAAATTGAAACCATTTTTTTTAAATAAACATTTTTTCTCTTCATTTAAAATCTTCACAGATATTGAAACTTCCCCAAATATGTATATATTCATAGATAAATGCAATGAAAAATATTTTTTCTCTTAGTATAAAATTTATTATCAGTAATGGATATAATGGTTTAAAAAATATGTGTAAAGTGGAAATACATAAAACATTTTCTTAAAAAAATACCATTTTACCCAGAAATATGAACAGTCCATTCCAAATGATCAAAATCATGCCTTTTGAAGATCTATTCTTTTTATGAAAAGTTAATATAAAGAATGAAAAAATATAAGTATGTAACCTACTTGAACATTAATAAATCAATATTATAAATAGAGTAACCAATATGGAAAAGTCCAACTTTGAAGTACCCAATGATGTGGATGTTATCACATAAACACTCATCATTAGTTTATAATGGAACCACTGTTCATTTGGGATTGAAAAAACCACTAGTATTTTTTATTCACATAACTACATATATGTAGTTAATATCTAAACCACCATTCATGAGAAAAACATTCTAAATAACCATAATGAAATCAGTTATCATGAATGATTATATATTAAAAGAACTCTTTTTATATAAATTAAAATTATTATTAAATCAGACTTTTGGAAAAGATGCTAAGGTAAAATAGAAAAAATTTCATTGAAATTAATATTATGAAGTTATTATTTCATAATAATACTTTTAAATAAATAATAAATTGGAAAGGTCCATTCATAAGGTGTATAATAAGATTTCAATGAATAATTCATTAAAATGGGATTTTTAATGAATATACTTCAAATAAAACATTAAATAGAATATTCTTTAAAAAATTCAGGGAAATTATAAGATCAAATATTTTTTAAAAAATACTAAATAGACACATTCAGATAAATTATTTTTGAATAATTAATATAGAATATAGTGGTTTAGAAAATTAATCACTAAAACATTTAAAATGAAGCCTTTCAGTGGTAGTACATTATAATTTTTATATCTAGAATGTAAGCTTTAAAAAATTAATTTAGTACATGTATCCAATATAAATACACATTAAAAAACTATACATAAAAATTATGAAATTTAAAATCCGTTTCAAAATTATTAATATAAATACATAATCCTTTAGTAAATTATTAACCAAAAAATGGAAATTATGTTAAAAAACATATTAACTCATGATAAACATTCATTAAATGTGTTACATAATGATTTATAATGGTTTAATGAAGGTTATTAACTAATTATTTAACTATATTAATATTTATAATCCATTATGTTATGATTTTATTACATCTTATTACCCATTATATAATTCTATTTAAATATTTTCTTAGTTTCTGTTTTTTTTTTCATTTCATGGTTTCATGGTTGGTAGTACTTGTATAAAACTATAGATTATCTCGTAGAATTAAAATAAAAATTCATAATTTTATGGAAATAATATTAATCAACTTCTATATATATTAATTTTCCTACTATTAATTTTAAATTATATCATGTGGGTGAATCATTAGATAACCCATTATTGATAAATCTTTAGTTTATTTTGCAATTTTTCTGAAAATCAAAAACTAGATTCATCTAATATAATATTATGATTATGTAATAGTTCCTAAACATGAAATATGTTATCATATTACTATTTCTATTTTTATTATAACATAATGAAATATTTATGTCAATATGTGAAGGTGGTAATGTAAAACCTAAAAATTGTTATTCACAACGGTTGAAAACTGACATAATTTTTACAATAGTTTGATTTCATTGAGTAAAAGGAGATGTTAATTTAAATGGATATAATATATTACATTATAAACATAAAAATATAGTATTTACATGATTTATAATTTTTTCATGAATTTATGGGGGATAAAGCTAGGGATAAAACAATAGAATAAATTTACTTTAGGTAGGTCCATTGTGAAAATTTCCTCTTCAATATCACCACCTTGAGTAAACATTGAAGACCATATGTTTTTTTATATGGTGAGACTAGAACCAATACTACATGGGGAGAGTGATTATGAGTGTTTTGGGGTTGAAATTTTAGGATCATCAAGGTATTTAATTCAAAATGGGGTGGTGACAGATGGTTTTTATACTTGAGTAGAGTTTTTTTTTGTTTTGATTAAATAATGATTGTTTTATATTTAAGAACAACCACATAGGTATGGAATTAATTTAAATTATTAATTTTAAATTAATGGTGTTTAGTATATTTAAGTTTTATAAATACCTAAAAAAATTATGTATTATAAATTTTAGTTATATTAATCATTTTCATTTTTTACTTTAAGCATAGTTACAATTTTTTCTATATTATAGTAATTAATTTATTTAGCATTGTATCAATTTTATAAATAAAAATGAAATTTAACATAAAACCTAATTGTTATCTTATTTTTTTCAAATATTGAATCCATTTTACCTAATTTATTTTTACATAATTGAAAAAATTAGATTTAAAATCAATCCCATATACATTAATAAAAATAATGTTTTAAAAGTTAAAATATAGATATATTTTTACATACAATTTGAATTTGTAATTTTTTTACAATGATATATACTATATTTATTAATTTTTAATTGAAATTATTATATATTAAAAACCATCTTAAGATATATTTTACATATTTTAAAAAATTATAACAAAATGTAGTTCTCAATTAAAACTCAAAATGTTTCACTATTAATCATAAAATGAGACAACTCTAAAAAATAATAAAAATTATTATATTAAGATAATATAGAAATTATGATTTATTAAATAATTATCCTTTTTATAAATAAATTAATATAATTTAGAAATTTGATATTTAAAATAGGTGATCAATTAAATGGTGGAGATTATTCCTTTTAAAAATCATATCTTTTATACATTAAATGTGATTTATTATTCTCTTAATCTTATAAAAAATATTAGATTAATTTAAAAACAATTATTTTAATATAATAAAATGTAAATATAATAATGATTAGTTTTATTTTCTAATAAAAACGACATTATTATCATGATGTAAGGACCATATTTTTAAATGTACATAATCTAGTGATTTTGAATTATAATTTGATCTAATTAATTCTCAATGATATTTATAGATTATATAATTAGATAATTAGTAAATATATTATTAATTAAAAATTTAAATAAAAATTTGGAATATTATATGAAATATATATTTTCACACCAATGGAACCCCTTTAAAAATATGGTTTCTCTTCATGTCAAATTTTAAAAGAATTCCCAATGTTCTAACACGCTTCTCTATTATACATTATCTAAAATGATAACATTTAAGACATGTAATGATAATGAAATATTATTAATTTATATTAATCAAGAAATAGTGTCAGATTATAAATAATACATTATTTGTTTCCACAAAATATATAAGTTTATTTGAAAGAAGGAATAATCTTTTCAAAAAGATCAAAATAGTACCTTTTTAGAGAAATAAATTTTCATGTAAAATCATTTGACAAATTATAAAATATATGTTGGTAATATGAGAAATAATTTATAAATCACTATTATAAATGTAGTAATAAATATTCCCAACATCCAACACTAGAGTACCTAATTCCATAATGGATATCCCATAACAACCCATCTGTCGTTTATCACTGAACCACCCAGCATTGGATTATCATGTAACCGCCATTTAATTATTTTATTATGTAACCAAATATAATATTTTTATTATGTAACCACCCATCATTATAAATAATTTTCATTTACATTAACTGAATCATATGTCATGAATGATTACATCATAAAAACAATAAAATAATAAAAAGAAATTTTAATTTACTAGTCATGAATTTATAATAATTTCACCAATAGAATAGAAAACTTATTCTTTGAAAGTAACAATATTAAATTTCAATTTAATATATTAAATAATGTGTTGAAATGAAAATTTTAAATTATTTTCATATCAAATATGTAATAAAACATTCTTTTTGAAAATAATCCTTTATAGTGTATTGTAAAAAAATCCCTTAAAAATATCATATATTTGAATAGTGAATAAATAATTGTAATAGATTTTGTTTAATAACATTAAATACACATAAATAATTTTAAAAACAATATAATTAAACTTAAAAAAATTCACCAATATTATTGGAAGGAAATTATCATGGAAGATGATGTTTAACACTAATATTGAAAATTTGGTTAAAAATACCCATACCTATTGTTTTTTTTCCATTAAAAAATTACGAAACTACTGTATAGTGCTTAAAATAATGTAATTATATAATTAAACAACTATATTAATATTAATGACTTATTATGTGAGGATTTTATATCATATTATGATCCATGCATTAATAATATTTCATTATATTAACAGTCTGAATTGTTTTTTTGGCTTCTTTTCATGGTTGATTACAGTTGTATAAAATTATCAATGTTTCGTAAAATGTAATTGAAGCATAAGATGTTTAATTTAATATTATAAATGAACATCCATAAGGATTAATATTCTCATATTATATTTTTACTTCTTATATTATGATTATTAATTATATAAATTGATACAAATAAATGTTTAGTTTTTTATGTGTTCTTGATCATCGTAAACTAGTTTTATATTATTTAAAAATATGTTTTTATATTTTTTATCTCACATTAAATATTCAAATTTTTACTTATATTGATGTCATTTTAGAATAATGACAATTTTATCAATATCCATGAAGGTTGAAATAGAATGGGAAAATTATCATTAATAATAGAGATGATAAACTAATATAATTTTGTCAAAAGTTTTGATTCATTGAATAATTATACATTATAAATTAAATGTATATGACATATTCCATTAGAAACATAAAAATAATTTATGTGTATTTTCATTGAGTTATATTACTTTTATTTGTGAAGGATGTGGGGAGAATATAGACGATTTTAATAAATTAACAGATGTAGATAGTGAAAATTTTTTCTTTAAGTTCTCCTCATTGAGAAAACCATGAAGGCCTTGTATTTTATTTTATGGTCATAAAATCAAAATTATGTCGTGTTTACATTGATAAGGATATGATTGGATATATTTTTTGGGATCTTAATGTATTTTAGATAAATATGGGGTGGTGAGGGTTGGTATTAATACCTAGAAAGAGGTTGGTAAATGTGATACAATGATGATTATTTTATAATTAAAGACAAGCACAATGAGGTGGAGTTAATTTCGATATATTTATTGGAAAATTATTTTCATGGAGAAATGTTAGGGTATATAAATACATAAACCAACCATTATATGTTTAAATTATAAATTATGTTATTTTTTTTTATTTTAACATTATACCATATCACTATTTTACTTATAATGTGGTAAATAATTTTCATAACATTGTTAATTTATTTATAAAATATTTAAATATTCCATAGAAGATAAATCGATTTGTATTATTCCAATTATAGAATATATTGTATCAAATTCTTTTTAAAATATTGGAAAAAGTAGATTTAAAATTATTCCTATAGAAATATTGAAAAATAAGGTTTATAATGTCAAATTAGTGATATGGTATTATATACAATTTCAATATAGAAATTATTACAATGAAAAAATATAATTGATTTACATATAAATTAACTAATTTTAATATATTACCAATTTAAAATATTACTAATCTATATAACTAAATTAGAAGTAAAATCAGTTTTAAACTAAAATTCAACATTTTTCAATATAAATAAAAAATCAATGTTTTCCAAACAAAATAAAAACATATAACATGTAAGTTAATTTTTTATGCATGTTTAAATAATAATGTCTATATAATCAAAATAAGATTATATAATTCAAAAAATTTACCATTAAAATTGGTGTTCTCTCAAATGGAATAAAAATATCCTTTTAGAAAAATATAGCTTTTGATGCTTAAATAATATTTATTTCTATATTTATCCAAGAAATAATTTTAGATTAATATAAAAATAATTTTATATAATATATATATTTTAATATAGTATTTAATTTTTAGTAATATTGATTAATCTAATTTATTTAGATAGTATTTTATTATACGTATAAAAATATGATTTTTTATATAAAAAAATAAATTATATGAAATTTCTTTTTATTATAATTTATAACAAATCAGTTACGAACAAATTCATTGTATCGACCTGGAATTTCTTTGGAATTTTGTTTCTAAAATACATGGAATTTTACGAGTCTGGGAAAACTGACAGTGCATGATTCCAAAACCTGGTGTGCCCGGAATCAATTTCTGATGTTTTGTTCGGGTAAATTCAGTAAATGTATGAGATGTTTTTTATAACTTATGAAATGCTTCTCAGAATTAAAATATGAGGGAACCATTGAACTCACAATGCCTATATTCACTTAAAAAGGCTTTCTCTCAATGATAGTGTGTCGAGAAAGAAAGTCAGTTTTTGGGTTTTTGTGGAAAGTAATAAAATAAAGTGAGATTCACTTTATTTTTTTGTGTCACCATGTGGGTGTTTGGAGGTGGGTCAAACTAGATCTATAACCTCATTGTGGAGGTTGGATGTTGGAGGTGGGGCCACCAAAACTTAACCTCCCATGAGGGGTTATGGTGATGGGGCCCACCCCAACCTAACCCCCACGATAGGTTATGACATTGGGACCACAGGAGACTAAACACCCAATTAATGGGAGGAGAGGAAAATCTCACACCTGCCCTCATTAATGAGGGGGATCCCCTTGATCTCCTCTACCAATTATGGTTCTACAACCTCCCATTTAATTATTTTATCCAACACATAATTTATTATTCAAAATCGTTCACATTAATTAGGTGGATCCAAATAAATTATTTCATCCAATTGAATATTGTGGAAACGAATTAATAAGATATCACAATCTCTTATTACTTTTGTTGGCATTGCTCTTTTAGTGGAACTTGGGAGAGTAGCGAAAATCTCCCAATGAAGTGTGATGAATGAAGTTCGAATAACATCGACGAGGATCGACTTTGACTTCCATCCTCAGATCCTACTGATGTGGAGCATCTTCCAAAACCGACGTGTGAGATCAGTATTGTAGTGTGCGGCTGACTTGATGAACGGAGACAACCCCATCTTCTTCCCCGCGATTCTTTCGATGAACGATGAAAAAAGGTTTGGGGAATTATTTGACTTTGTCTTATTTGTGGGATGTTATAGGGTGATTGGTATGATCTTTCTCCCCTTTTCTATTCTTGTGTAATTCGTTGAAAACTAAAGATATTTTGAACCGCATGATACCTCCCTAAACCCAGAGGGTGTGTTCCAAACCAACATGGCTCAACCCCTACACCATTCTTGTTTTTGATGATCTTCAACATGGCGACGAAGCAATGGGGAGATGAAGGTGACAAATACAAAGGCCATGCTAATAGTAGCCTCTGTGATCCGCGCCATAGTGTGGCGTTCCCCACTACCACAGGCTGATCCAGCCCCGACAGAGCCCCCACCAGCCATGCCGCTCGCAAAGCCGAGCTGCTGCCCCAGGCCGGCCTGTGCCCCGCCTGCATGCCAGGATACCTCCCGGCCCAAGCCCCCACCAGCCGTGGCACTCACAGATCTGAGTCGTGCCCCACCTGCCGGCCCGCGCCCCCCGCCCCAACGGCCTGCCCGACCCGCGCCCGCTGGCCCGCCTGGCGTCCTGCCCGACCACCCGCTGACATGGTCGTACCCTGCCCGGTCGCCCGCCGTCCCTCCTGGAGGCCTGCCTGACTACTTGGTGCCCTTTCAGGCCACCTTCTAGCCTTGCTGCCCCTGCCCGGCCTCCCGCCGGCACGCCTGCCACCCTGCTCGACCGCCTGAAGGCCTAGCAGTGGCATGCCCAGCCGCCGCCAGTGCGCTCAATCGACCAGTGCCGACCTGCGCACCTCATCTACCTAGCATGCCCCATGACACCCGATCTATTCCCATCATTATGCTAGCTGAACCGGTCTCAACCATCCGGGCTGAGATGTCGAGCCGCATCCCATGCGCTCCGGCCCGAACCGGCCTCGAGCTCGGGGCGAACAACCCACTCGGCCCGCAAGGTTGTGCCCCGTGGGCTAGGCCGAACCTAATAGGCTGGCCCGGACAATAGTTCAGGCCAGAACCAACTGGTCTGATCGGGATAACCCAGAATGGGTCAGCCCAGACCGGGTCGGTCCGAATAGGTCGGACCGGACCGGAGCCCAATACCGACCCTTTACATTCTTTGGTCATATATTTTCCACCAGACGACCGTTTCATGAACCGTCAGTGGCGCCAATATTCTATGAGTGCGACTGTCCCTTTGAGTAAACCCCACAAGAGTTTTGGGTATAGTTTAGATACGCTCATGTTGGATCTTACACGAATCCAACCTGACCCTGAGATTAAATGGCTAATAACTCAAAGACCAGATGTCCGTTTGGAACACCATATATTGCATTGAGACCCCTATGACATGGCAGAACTATGAGATACATCTACATGGGACATTGTGAAAGTTGGAGTATCGAACTGTAACTCGTGGAGTGGATCCTCCCAGAAACAAGGAAGCTCAGTGCAGAGACCTAGTAGTTGGCTGAGACCTGATGACTACTGACCGATTCGACTCAGAGTGATTTGACTAGCCTAGTGGGGAGATCCTTGGAGTCGTGGGAAACCCATGTGGGGGGAACCTTGGTGTCACAGCAAACCCACATTACTCGACAAGAGTCTTACCTCAGTATTATAAGAGGGGGAGTGACTTGGTGACGCGACAGACCCACGGTGGGGAGCCCCGAGGTGACACAGCAGACCCACAGTACTCGACAGGAGGAGTTCCTCAGTAGTCGATGGTTAGTGGAAAGTGCCTTGGTGACGTGGAAGGCCCACTGTAATCGATAGAGGAGGAGTTCTACAGTAGCAGAGGTTTCAATAGTGTGACTAGGGATGTTATTTGATACTACACCTAGAATAAAATCCTGTTTTGAGCTGACTCAATAGGTTTTTTATTTAAGTATTCATTGAAATGGATTACTTGATAACATAGGTATATGTATGGCCATATTCCATATTAGGGTTATCTGTTGATTTTATTATTTATGGTTTATCCTTGTTGGAATTGTGAGAACTTGAGGGTCTCGTGTTCAGTACTGAGTATCGTTATACCCACCCCTGCAGGGGCTATGCACGCACCTCATTGTGATGGATGCAGACAAAGGACAACACTGACCGAGGCTGAGTGTACCAAGACTGGACGGTACCCGGAGGTGGACCACATTGTGGGACGGTACACAGTGGAGAAAGATGTACCTGTAGTGCTATGGAGGATATCTGAACCTACGATTCAGGTAGGATTACCCGGTGGGTGATCCAGGAGCCATTTTTCCTTTTTCTAGTACTTGTACTATTAGTTTCCTTGTACTTTATAGTTGGGCTTGTTTTTCTGGCCTCTTTTTTACTTTTCATCATTCCTTTTGTCTACATCTTTCCTTTGTTTTTGGCTTCTATCTTGTACTCTATTGTGTGTGTTTACATTTATAAAGGAAATTCTTTCCCAGATTTATGAAATTACGCATTTGGTTTTAGATGTCAGCCCTTGGCCTATGGATGGCGGGCGTGGGGTAGTCACGGCACGGGCCCCGGGGGACAGCTCGTGACAAATTTGAATTAGATGATTCGGTTCTACCATAGAACCTAGGACTTTGATATTTATTTTATATGAAGCAATATAGTAATGTGTAGTAAGTATGATTTTCAGTTCAGGGAGTCCAATGTTGGTGCGGAGGCCGATGAATCCATACACCAAGACCCTGACTTCTGATTTTTGACTCAGTGCATGATAACACTAATTTTGTGTGTGTTTTCAAATGTTTTCTATAAGTAAGCTCAACTATGCCAGCTCACAAGGTATAACCTTTTGACTATATTGCATCTGTTTCTTTCAGGATGCCTCCCCACAGATAGCCGGTTATAGATCCGAGAGTTGTACGCTCAGATATCTCACTGAACGATGAGGCTCCTGTTCAGGGCCCTCTTAAATTGTTGGCACCTTCATGTGGTGTACCAGCAACACCCCCAAACATTGGGAAGTAGATACCACCATCCACACTGGTGGATGGTTCATTCCAACTAAAAGTGTTGTACGAGTTCCAATAGTTGAGGCCTATAAGGTTTCGAGGTGAGGTAGATTCCCACGCAGCTGAGGGCCAGTTGGAGGCGATTGCTAGAGTTTCTCGTCTTGTTGAGGCACCAGTAGAGCATATGGTGATCTTAGCTGCTAGACATTTTAAATAAGTGACCATGAGGATGGTCTGCTTAGTGATAAGGCTTTGGTATGTGACTTTTTTTCTAGATAGTACCTTCGGGTAGTGTTCCAACTATATCACTACACAATGGTCAGTAGTTACAACATGCCGTACTGGTAGAGGACACATATAGGCTTAGTTCCTTACATGTGTTCTAGCATCAGATACCCCTCAGGTTATGAGGTGAGCCCAAATCATATGTGGCTAATGACTGGCACAAGGAGGTGGTTGTGACTTCACTATAACATCTACATCTTAATCAGGATGACATGTCAGCAGCTGAGTATTCATTAAGGAATACCGATCATTCCTAGTATTATATGAATACTATACGATCAGTTCTTTTAGTTATGAACATCAGAGAGTGGTGTGTTTATCGGACATCCGAGAAATCACTATTCATATATACATTCCTACTTATGCTAGGGTATGAGATAAAACCATTGTGGATGAATGTTCTTTGGCTGAATGGATATAGCCGACGAATGTTAGTAGTAGAAAAGTAGGGAATTGGCACCATTCTCAGAGACATGAGCGTGTAAAATGTTTCATGAAGAGGATGTGTTAAAGACATATGAATATGTAGTGCAGCAGATGTGGAAGTAGATATAGGAGAGTAGCATGAGGTGGTGTACTTTTCGACATCTTACAACCACCCCCTTTTTTTGTGGACCCCTCCAGGATAGATGAGATGGATGATAGAGGAAGAGAATAGTTGCATGTGGTCAAGGAATGTGACCCAGTGGCTCTACGAATAATTTGAGGTACAATCTATGTCTAATACTAGATTTCATATCAATAGACATAGCTACGAATCATTCCTTCCTTCCGTGAATCTTTTCTCGGATCTAGAGTTTCTAGTTAAACAGTTGACTTGACCCTCATGTCTGGAGATACCCTTGGGAGGAGACTCGATTATCACATTTATGCCAACTGTATGACCTGGACATTGAGGTGAGTGTTTCAGTTGGATCCTCTTGGTGGAAGCGTTTAGGCCTTAAGGTTTTAGTTTGGGTTTGGACTTGACATCTATAGTTCACACTCAGATTGACTGAATTAGGAAAAAAGGTAGTGTTTATCTACAATGTTGGGATGGGGTTTTCCTTGGTTGGTGAAAAAGGAAACCCAATAAGCACATGATAAACTCATGCATAGGAGGGTGCGTCCAATCACTCATGAGTTGTCCAACTTCACCCTCATGGCAGTAGAAGTTGACTTTGAGATAGTGTATACTCCTGGGAAGAGGAACATGGTAGCAAACACACTCAGCAGGAGGTCTGGCCTGCAACTGCTGAGCAAGGTGACAGAACATCTAGGAGCTTGGGAGATATTCATTTTGGATCGTGAATGAGTAGCTTTTATTCAGTCTCTTATAGTCACTCCCTCACTATTTCAGCGAGTCAGGGAGGTGAGGCACAAAGATGTTGACTGCGAGACAAGACGTTCTCAGGTATCCAAATGATAGGCACCTGATAGATTTTCTAAAGGTGGGGAGCATGTCATCTTCTTCATAGGATGTACCCTGTTACCAGTGCCACTTCTGGAGTAAGTTTTAAGGTAGTTCCTCAAATCCCTTCTTGAAGTACATCCAGGAGTGGCGATGATGTACCAGGACCTCTAAGGATAGCACTGGTAGCAGGGAATGAAGAAGGAAGTAGTAAAGTTTGTCTCTTGTTACCTCACTTATTGGAAAGTGAGGGCAGAGAATCAGGTACTGACAGTCTTGGTTCATCCTTTAGAGGGCCTAGAGTGAGAGTGGGATGGTATATCCATGGACTTCGTGACATGACTTCCACATACATCCTGGGGTCATGACTCGATTTGGGTGATCATTGACCGAATCACCATGTCAACCCACTTCTTACTGATAAAAAACAATGTTCAGTAGAGATCGTGGTATGTCTCTATGTGCATGATATTATGTAGTTACAAAGACTACCATTGACGATCTTTTCCGATCAAGATACACGTTTAAGTTCCTGGCTATGGATGAGGTTGTTGGAGGCTTTTGGGACACAGATTCCTTTGAGAACCACCTTCCATCCTCAGACGGATGGAATGATTGAGCGTACCATTCATACCATTGAGGACATGTTGCAATCTTTTATCCTCTACTATGTTCGTAGCTTGAAGGATCACTTTCCTTTGGTAGAGTTTGTATACAACAACAGCTATCACTCCACCGTAGGGATGCAACCTTTTGAGACATTGTATGAGCGACCTTGCAGATAACCTTTGTGCTGGACTGACCCAGGGAAGTCAGCACTCATGGGACTAGAGATTGTCTGGGCTTCCACGTATAAAGAGAATATCATCCAACAGTATATGAAGACTGGACAGATTAGGAAGAAGTAGTATTCTAATAGGAGACGGAGACCTATTGAATTTTAGGATGGAAACCACGTCTTTTTACGGGTCTCACCTCGACGAGGTTTGTGGAGATTTGGAAGAGGCAACAATTTATCTTTGAGATTTATCATACCTTTCCAGGTTCTTAGTAGAGTTGTCATGGTGGATTACCAGTTATCTCTTCTATCTCGTTTGCACCGGGTGCACGACATCTTCAACATATCTCAGCTGAAGAGGTACGTGCACGACCCTTCTTACATCATCGACCATGGTGAGCAGGACATTGAAGATGGGGTGACATTCCCTAAGGTTCCAGTGGAGATTGAGGATTGAAAGGAGTGAGTCCGTCATGGACGGTCGATACCTCTGGTGTGTGTTTTTTGGCAGCACGGGAACCTCCAAGAGAGAAAATCGGAGCGGTAGGCTCAGATGAATGCCTAGTACCCCCACTTGTTTCCTTAATTCAAGTTGTAGCTTACAAGTACATAATTCCCTGAGGAGGGGAGAATATAAAACCCTAAATTTACATGTAATTTTTTTTCTTATATACATGGGTATTTTATGAGTCTGTGAAAACTGACGGCGCATGATTCTGAGGCCCGGTGTGCCCGAAATCAATATTTGATGCTTTGTTTAGGTACTTTCATTAAACGTACGCGTGTTTTTTTATAACATTTGAACCGGGATCGGAATTGAAGTTTTAGTTCACCTTTGAACTCGTACTGCCGATATTCTCTTAAAAGTATTTCATCTCAATAGGAGTTGGTCGAGAATGAAAGACATTTTTGGGTTTTCATGGAATGTAATAAAATAATGTGAGCTTCACTTTATTTTTTTTCGAGCCACCATGTGGGTGTTTGGAGGTGGGTACCACTAGATGAATAACCTCCTTGTGGAGTTTGGAAGTTGGATTTGGGACCACCACACCATATCCTCCCATAAATGGTTATGGTAGTGGGTCCCACACCAATCTAACCTCCCGTGAGAGGTTACGATGTGTGGACCACAGGGGATGAAACCCCCTATTAATGGGAGGAGAGTAAAATCTCTTAACACCCCTCATTAATGAGGGGGGTCCCCTTGACCGCTTCTACCATTTATGGTGACACCGCCTCCCATTTAATTATTTTAGCCAATGCATAATTTATTATTCCAAATCCTTAAAATTAATTAGGTGGATCCAATTAAATTAATTCATCCAATTTGAATATTGTGCCAATGAATTAATATGATATCACAATATCTTATTATTTTTGTGTGAATTGCTGTTTTGGTGGAACTTGTGAGAAGGGATAAAATCTCCCAATGAAGAATGAAGAACTATGATTGAAGAACATCAGTGAGTAGTGACTTCGACTTCCTTCCTCATATCCTACCGAGGTGGAGCGTCTCCCACAACTGACATGCGAGATCGGGATTGAAAGGGTTCGGCAGACGCGGCGAACGTCGACAACACCATATTCTTCCCAGTGACCCCATCAATGAATGAGGAATAAATGTAGGTTGAATTATTTGAGTTTGTTTTATTTGCAGGATGTTGTAGGGTGATTTGTTTAATCTTTCTCCTCTTTTATATTTTGGAGTAATTCTTTGAAAACTGAAGATGTTTTGAACAGCTTGATACCACCCTAAAGGCGGAGGGTGTGTGCAAAACCAACATGGCCTGACACATCTATCGTTCTTGATTATGATGATATCCAGCATAGAGAAGAAGCAATGCGGTGACAAAGGCGGTGAAGAAAATGGTTGTGCTACCCCGCAGCCTCCGTGATCCACGCCACCCCGCGGTGTTCTGCACCGCCACCGGCCGATTTGGCACCGTCTGACCCCCCCCCCACCCGTCGTGCCGCTTGCAGAGTCGAGTTGCTACCCCGGGCCGGCCCGTGCTCTAACGGCCTTCCCATCCACCTCTCGGATGCCTGTCGGCCTGCCCAACTACCTCATATCAGCCCCGCTAGCCTTCCCCGGCGTCTCGTCGGCCCACCCGGTGACCTGCCCGGCCGCCCGAAGGCCCACATGGTGCCCTGCCCGGCTGCATACCAACGTGGTCATGCGCTGTCGGATACTTATTGACCTACTAGGCACCCAGCACGACCACACTCTGGCCCGCCTCGTGCCATACCGGGCCACCTGACGGCCTGGCAGCGCCCCACCCGGCCTCCTACCGGCCCGCCTGCCGCCCTTTTGGGCCGCCTGACGGCCGAACCGCGGCCTGCCCGACCTCATCTAGTGTGCTTGGCCGAACAACGCCAACCCACACACCCTGCGTGCCTCGTTCCTCCCAAGTTGTGCCCATCTCGGTGCTGGCCGAACTGCTCTTAGCCTTCTGATCCGAGATGTCGATCTACACCCCATGCGCTACGGGTCGAATCGGCCCCTAGCCTAGGCTGAACAGCCCACGCGGCCCACTGGGTGGGGCCCAGCGGGCTGGGCTGAACATAACAAGTTGGCCCACCCAATGGGTCGGGCTAGACCTAACTATTCTGATCGGGTCGACCTAGACCGGGTCGGATCGGGTCGACCCAGACCGTGTCGGACGGGGTCGGTCTGAACGGGTCAGACCGGGCTCGGGCCCACTACCAACCATTTAATTTCTTTGGCCATATCTTTGGCACCAGACGACTATTTGGGGAACCGTCAGTAGGGATGGTATTCTTGGAAAGTGACTATCCCTTTGAGTATACCTCATTAGAGTATGGGGTACAGTTGAGATACAGTCAGGTTGGATCGTGCATGATTCCAACCGGGCCTTGAGACTAAAAAGCTAATTACTCACTGACTGGGGGTCTGATTGACGCGATGTCTGTTGTGTTCAGACCCCTATGACATGTCAGACCTTATAGATACTTATACATGGAATATTTTAATTGTAGGAGTATCAACATGTAGATTGTGGTGTAGATACTCCCAGAAATGAGAGAGCTTAGAGTAGAGACATATTAGCTGGATGCGACCTGATGACTAATGACCAATTAGACTCAGAGTGATTAAACTAGCCCAGTGTTGAGTGCCTTGGATTCACGGGAGACCCATTGTGGGGGTTCCTTGGTTTCGCGGCCGACTCGTGGTACTCGACTGGAGGATTACCTCAATAGGCTATGAGGGGGAGTGCCTTGCTGACAGGAAAGACCCACGATGGGGAGTGCCTAGGTGACGTAGTATACCCACAATACTCGACCGTAGGAGTACCTCAACAGTACAAGGAAAGTGGGAAGGGGCTTGGTGATGCGGCAGGCCCACAGTACTCAATAGACTAGGAGTTCTTCAGCAGCCGAGGTTTCGACAGTGTGACTGGGGATGTTATTTGATACTACACCTAAAATAAAATCCTCGTTTGATCTGATTCTGTAACTTTTTTATTTACCTCATGATTGATATGGATAACTTGATAAATTTGGTATATTTATGGGCATATTATTATGTAGGGTTATATTTTTATTACATTATTTGTGGTTTATCCTTGTTGGATTATGAGTCCTTGAGGGTCTCAGGTTCCCTACTGAGTATCGTTATACACACCCCTGCTGGGGCTATGCCGACACCTAATTGTGCTGGATGCAGATGATGGATAAAATTGACCAAGGTTGTGTGTACTAGGACCAGACTTTACGCAGAGGTCGACCACACGGTGTGACGGTACACGGAGGAGACAGACAGACGTGGAGTGATCTGGAGGCTATCTTTACCAACCCTTTAGGTAGGATTTCCCAGTGGATGATCCTGGAGCCTTTTTACCCTTTTCCAGTACATGTACTTTTAGTTTCCTTGTACTTTATAGCTGGTCATGTATTTCTGGCCCCTTTTTTACATTTTAGCACTTCTTTTGTCTACGATTTTTCTTAGTGTTTGGCTTCTAGCCTGTACTCTGTTGTGTGATTTTATAGTTATAAAGGAATTTCCTTCCTAGATTTAGGGAATTGCACATTTTTTGCTAGACCCCAGCCCCTGTACAATGGAATCTGGTCTTGGGGATGTCACGAAACGAGCCTTGGGGACGGGCCATGACAAATTGGTATTAGAGGAGTCAGTTCTGCCATATAACCTTGGAATCTTATCTTTATTTTCTATGAAGAAATAATGTTAAGTGTACTGAGTGTGTTTTTTATTTCAGGTAGTGCAGTGTTCGTACGGTGCTAACATATCCATACACAAGGACCATGAAATCTTATTTTTAACTTAGGGCACGAAAACACAGATTGCATGTGTGTTTTCAAAAGTTTTTATTAAGTCAGCTCAACCTGGTCAGCTCACCATGTATAACCTTTTGAATTTGTTTCATCTGTTTCTTTCATGATTCCTCCACACATATAGCTGGTTAGAGATCCAAGGGTTTTACACTCAGATAGCCCACTGAGCGACGGGGCTCTTGTGTAGGGCCCTCTTACTATATTGGAAACCATCGGGTGGTGTACTAGAAGCACCAGCACCCATTGGGCAGCATATACCACTAGAAAAATTGGCAGGCGGTGCATGCTGACTAAGCGCGTTGCACGAGTTCCTGCAGCAGAGGTCTCTGAGGTTTCGATTTTAGGTAGATTCCCATGCAATTGAGGCCTGGTGGAAAAGATTTCTAGAGTTTCACATCTAGTTGAGGTACTAGTAGAGCAGATAGTGATTTTAGTTGCTAGTCTTTTTCAATGAGGGACCAGGAGGATGGTCTGCTTAGTGATAAGGATTCGATATGTGGACTGTTTCTCGAGATATTACCTTCTTATAGTGTGCAGTTATATCACTACTCATTGGTCAGTAGTTACAACTGGCGGTACCGATAGAGGACACATATAGGATTAGTTCCTTACACATGTTTTAGAATTAGATACCCCTCAGGTTATGAGGTGATCCCAACTAACAGGTGGTTGAGGACTGGCTCGAGGTTGTGGATGAGAGTTCTCTACAACATCTATAGCTTTGTCAGGATGACATGCCGGTAGCTGAGTATTTATCAAGGCATACTGATCATTCCTGGTACTCGATGAATACGATACAATCAGTGCTTCTGGGATAAAACATCCAAGTGAGGTGTGTTTAATGGACATTTGAGCCATCACTATTCCTCTATACATTCCTACTTATGCTAGGGTACTAGAGAGACCCTTTGTGGATGAATGTTCTTTGGCTGAGCGGATACAACCGTTGAAACTTAGTAGAGGATAATCTAAGTAACTAGTGCTAGTCTCAGATACTTTGGCATTTACAATGTTTTAGGAAGAGGATGTGTCAGGGACAGATGAATCTGCAGGGCAGTAGATGTGGAAGCAGTGCTAGGAGAGCAACATGAGGTGGTGTACTTTTTGACATGTTACAACCACCCCTTTTTTTGTGGACCCCTCCTGGATCATGGAGCTGGAGGAAAGGGGAAGAGAGTAGTTGCATGCGGTCAAGGAATGTGACCCGAGGGAACTATGAAAGATTTGAGGCACATTCTTTGTCTACTACTAGTTGTTGTATCAATAGACATAGGTACCAATCATTTCCTCCATCCTTCAATCATGTCTAGGACCTAGTGTTTTTGGTTAAACCATTGACTTGACCCTCACGTCTGGAGATTCCTTTGTAAGGAGACTAGATAATCACACTTATTTATATAGTGTGATCTGGACCTTGAGGTGAGAGTTCCAGTTAGAACATCATGGTGGTAGCGTCGATGCCTTATGACGTTAGTTTGGGTTTGGAATTGACATCCACAATTCACACACAGATTGACAGTATTAGGAAAAGTGGTTGTGGTTTATCTACAATGCCGGTATGGTTTTTTCCGTGGTTGGTGAAAAAAGAAATCCAGGAAGCACATCATAAACTCATGTATAGTAGGGTGCATCCAATCATTCGTGAGTCATCCAACCTCACCCTCGTGGTAGTAGAAGTTGACTTTGATATAGTCTATACACTTGGGAAGAGGAACATGGTAGGAAATTCACTCAGCGGGAGGTGTATCTTAAATCTACTGAGTAAGGTGACTGAGAAGCTAGTCGCTTTGAAGATTTCCTTTGTGGATCATGAAGGAGTAGATTTTCTTCAGTCTCTTATAGTCATTCCTGAACTCTTTCAGCAAGATTGGGAGGCACTACACGAAGACGTTTACAAGGAGAAAATACGTGCTCAGGTATCTACAGGACATGTACATGATGGATTTTCTGATGGTGGGGAGCACTTCATCCTCATCATAGGATGTACCATGTTACTAGTGTCACATTAGGATGATGTTTTGAGGTTTTTGCACACATCTCATCTAGTGTTACATCCAGGAGTGGTGAATATGTACCAGGACCTCCGATGACAGCACTAGTGGCTGGGAATAAAGAAGGTACTATTAGAGTTTGTTTCTCGATGCCTCACTTGTTAGTAAGTGAAGGCGGAGAATCATGTAGTAGAAGGCTTGGTTCAGCCTTTAGAGTACCCAAAGTGGGAGTGGGATGAGATATCCATGGACTTCATGATAGGACTTCCACGTACATCTAGGGGCCATGACTCGATTTGGGTGATTGTTGACTGAATCATCAAGTCATCCCACATCCTACCGATCAAAGAACATGGTTCAGTAGAGAGCGTGGGATGCCTCTATGTACAAGAGATTTTGTATTTACATGGAGTTCCCTTTATGATCGTTTCCGATCATGATGCACGTTTTACTTTTTGGATACGGAAGGGGTTGTAGAAGGCTTTCAGGACACAACTTCGTTTGAGCACCTCATTCCATCATCAGACGGATGGCCAGATTGAGCAGACCATTCTGACCCTTGAGGAAATGTTGCGTTCTTGTGTCCTCGACTTCAGAAATAACTAGGATGATCACTTAACATTGGTGGAGTTTTAAGACAACAATAGCTATCACTCACCATAGGAGTGTCACATTTTCAGACATTGTAAGGACAACCTTGCATATCTCCTTTGTGTTGGATTGACCCAGGGGAGTTAGCAATCGTGGGACCAGAGATGGCACAGGTTACCACAAAGATATTGCAGAACATCCAGGAGCGGATGAAGACTGCACCGAGTTGGCAGATGTCGTATGCTGACAAGAAACAGAGATCTATAGATTTTGAGGAGGGAGACCACAGGTTTTTACAGGTCTCACCTTGACGAGGATTGCAGAGATTTGGCAGAGGTATCTAGTTATCTTTGAGATTCATCAGACCTATCCGGATACTCACCATAGTAGGCGAGGTGGCTTACCTCTTAGATCTTCCATCTCAGTTGCACCGGGTGCACGACGTCTTCCACGTATCTCATCCAAGGTGGTACATACATGAACCTTCTCACATCATCTACCATGGCGAGTTGGACGTCGACAATGTGGTGACATTCACAGAGGTTATAGTGGAAATTGAGGATTGATAGGAGTGAGTCCTTTGTGGACGGTCGATACCTCTGTTGTGCATTATTTGATAGCACTAGAACATCCAGAAGAGAAAATGTGAGTGGTAAGCTTATATGTGTCCTCATTACCCCCACTTGTTCCCTTAGTTCATGTTGTAGCTTACAGGGAAATAAATCTCTGAAAAGGAGAGAATGTAAAGACTCAGAATTTCTGTGTAATTTTTTTATTTAATAATGGGTTTTTTATGAGTCCGTGAAAAATAACGGTGCATGATTCTGAGGCCTAGTGTGCTCGAAATCAATTTATGATGTTTTGTTCATGTACGTTCAGTTACAGTATGAGAAGGTTTTTATAACATTTGAATCGGTACATGGAATTGAAATTTGATGTCACTGTTGAACTCGCAGCACTGGTATTCGGTCAAGAAGAATTTCACCTCAAAGATAGTTGGTCGAAAATTAACGTTAGTTTTTGGGTTTTCGTGGAATGTAATAAAATAAAGTGAGCTTCACTTTATTTTTTTTGAGTCGCCATGTGGGTGTTTGGAGGTGGGTCTTGTAACACCCGAGACTTTTATGAGAAATATTTTTGATTTTATAAATCATAAAAGGAATCTTTCAGTACACTCAACACTAGCTTTGTTTTCTTTACACGCAATCGTGACCTTCCTTGATAGCTTGCATCGTACGCAATACCGAGTTTCATTAAACAATGATATGCTATTAACAAAATATTAAAACTAGCTGTTATGAATAGTAATAACCACTTTTTGAAATTTTATAAATTTTATTTTTCAAAATGGGCTTCATTTTTGGATTTGGAATTTCGAAATTCGCCTAGGGTGAAATTTTGGTATTTTTCTGAAAACTTTCATTTTTTGATGAATAGTGAAACCACTAAGTGTTAGTTAAAAAACTGAATTTTTCATAAAAAATAATTTTACCGCTTCTGTGAGTGGAATTTCATAATTCCGAGAGACACGGATGATGTCTGTTAGTAAATGTGGTTCAATGAGATGAAAATAATTTTTGGTGAATAGTAACTTTTTTTATTTACCACGGTTAAAAGTAAATAGGGAAATTAAGGGTAAAAATGATATTATTATTACCATAAAACATGTCCTAATTCTATTGGATAAGTTTAATTCGACCAAAAACGACGTTTGAAATAAAATATGACCATTTAGGCCCACTTGGATTAGATTAGGACATTTATTATTAATTTATTTAAAGAAGGGTTAAAATAGTTAAAATCAAAGTTTAATAACTAAATCATTTTTAATATAGAGTTATAAATAAGATAAATTCAACTATAAATATTAATTATAAATATAAAAATATTTCCTACATAATTATATTTTAGTTTTAATTTTTATTCTTTAAATAATTTAATTTATTTATGACACAATGATGATGCAGTAATAATCTTATTAATGAAATATTGACATAAATGATGATATAAATATTCAAATAAATATAATTTGAGACTTTTTATGAATTAAAGTAATTTTATAGGTTAATATGACATGTTATTATTGATTTAATTAACTTTGTTCGAACTAATCATTTTGTTATGATTTTCACAAAAATCAATTACTAACATTTGTCAAAATTGACATAAAATAGTTTTTTAAAAACAATATTATATTATTAATTATTATTTTATTCATAAAAATCTAAGGTTCATCCAAATTACTTATATAAGGTTATATATATTAATAATAAACAACTTGGGGTTCGTTTGGCGTGTTATAGTATGTTTATTATCCTTATAGTATAAGAACACAAGAAGACACGGTAAAAGAAACATTATTTAACTTAATGTTAAATCTAAATGATAAGGATACAATAGGAACATAAACATGTCTAAATTCTATTGTATGAGAGTATTTAGACCCATCCCCACCTTATATTATAAATAAATCAATTTGGAGCTATTTAAAACCGAACTTGACATTATAATAAAATAATATTTTTCGTTATTCCAAAGGTGCCCCTCTCCTCCCTTATAAAAGGGCACCTCCCCCCTCTCCTCCTCACACCAATTTTTGGCTTCCAGATTGGCCAAACCCTGCCAATTTCTCCTCTAAAATTCCCTAGAAATATCCTAGAGGTCCTGGTCTTCTTCAAAGACCAATTTTAGTTCCTTAAGAGGAAGACTCAAAGAGGCGCTTCAATGAAGAGGTAACGTCCGTTACCAATTCTTTCAAATTTATTTCTTCTTCCACTTCTGCTTATTAGGTTGTTTCATTATGAAATAATTACATCTGTATCACTAATATTCTGATATGTTATTATAATTATGAATCAACCCTATTTCACCATCTATCCATCCTACGGAAAACGAAATCACCGCACGTGCGTACGTACGGAATACCGTCTCCACGCCTTGGTGTAATCTATTTTCCACCACCACCTTACTTGGATGGGTATAATGGTGTAAATAATGACTATATATAATTATTGTACAGTGATATTGATTATTAATAGTATACATACACTCCAATACAATTCCATGATCATGGGAACGATATCATCGCTCGTGCATACGTACGGAATACCGTCTCCACGATGTGATGCGACTCGTTCTACACGATCATCATTGCATAATTATTATATAAATGAATTGAATGAATTAATATGATATATATTACACTAATAACATTATGGAAATGAGGTATCTATAACCTAAAGTGAATAATTAGAATTTATTCGACAAAACATGCATAAGAACAAAAAGTAATAAACACCTGAATAACAAGTTGTAATGAAATATTACTAACAAGAAGCTAAGAATATGACCATATATGATAACATAATAAAATGTATGATTCTGGAATAATTCAATAACATTATTTAAATCATTATTAGTAGGTTCGGACACTTACGAAGCAAATCGTACCTAACGTAAGGGAAAATATCACAATCTCATTTTTATCTGAGATTGTTTATACTTTGGTATTTACTAGGGTGTATTTTATAATCCACATCCAAGTTTACTCAATATGTAATATTTATATACCTCTACAATATTTTATATCCAATTTTACCCTTCGGTGAGTTTTTAGTAAAAGATCTGAAAGGAATTTTTTGTCGTTTTTCATAAGAGGTACTTTTTGACTTTTCCAACAAAAGTACGAGAAGAATTTTTTTTTAACTTACACGGAATGAATGGATTTTTAAAACATTATTTCCAAGAAGATTCCTTTACAAGTTTTCATGTTTATTTATTATCAACTTATTTTAGTTTAAAATTGTATGACATGTTAAGAAATGAAAAAGTTTTTTAAAGTAGAAAGGATATTTTCCTCAAGAATAGAGTTCAAGTGTTTTATCAAAATTATTTTCCATCTAAGATAATAAAGGGATCTGTTTCTATCCCTATTATTACATGGATTTTATTATGATGTGATGGAAATATTTTTATGAATTCCTTTACCTTATATGAATAGTTTTATGATGTCATGATGTTTAAGATTCTCATTTTTATTACATGGGTTATGTTATGATGTATGGTTTATGATTTTGTGGAAGGCATAAGAATGGTATCATTATGAGATGGGTGGGACCTATATCTCCATTCAATGCATTGGGTAAGGATTTTATATCTCATGAGATAGACATGGCTGGAACGACAGGTTAAACCGGTTCAGTGAAACAGGACTAAAACGAGGAGTGAACTCGGTTCAGAAATGGACATTGTCCACTAAGATAGTCTTGGAAATGAGCCTTGTGTAATAATAAATGATTATCTATGATTATGTGTGTATTCCACAAAGTTTCATGTTTTAAGTTATGATTATTGGGATTACATTTCACTACTATGATTTATCCCATGTTATGAAATTATGATTTCTTTTGCATGTTAAGATTTCCAAAAGTTATGTTCTTATGTATATGATGTGATTGATATTTCTTTTGTTTATCCTTACTGAGAATTTGAGCTCACCCTTTTGTATGTTTTCTTTCCCCAGGTCAGGAATAAGGTTATTAAGTAAGATATTCCAAAAGGGACTATAGATATGATGAAATAAATGGGAGACAGTGTAGACGCTTTATGAACCAGTTGTTTATGTTTCCCAGTTTCTAAAGACACTATACTTATACGGTCCTTTCCAAGTTTTTCTATATATTGTAATAAGTGTGATTCAATTCTAAAGTAATAACAATGTATGTAAAGTATGGGTTGTTATAGTTGGTATCAGAAGAATGGTATAGTCAACCTTTGGAAACTAGGATATGAAAGCCTTAGTAAGAACCCTAAGGATAAGTCTAAGCATAGAACACTATCTTAGTATTTTATAAATGGCCATGAATAACCTAGGATAAGACCATAAGTGTGAAATTTTATTCTTGATTTTGTGGTTTTCCTATTATAATTTGTGTTCCTCATACTATTCTTCTTATTTTAGTCAATGGTTGGAACTCGAAGGAACTGTGTTAATGCGGAATGCAACGGGAAATGCAATGATTGTCCCCCTGAGAAACCAAACGTTATGGGAGCTGGAATGAAAAATCTTGTAGCCATGCTCACACAACTTTATCAAGCTATGAATCATGCAGGACTTCCAAACGAGCAAAGGAATGAGCAACATTCTGTTGAATCCTTCATGAGGCAGCTTCCACCTTCATTCTGCGGGTCTACAGATCCATTAGTTTCTAAAAAATGATTATTAATACTGAAAAGATATTTTCTGTTCTTCAATGTTTTGAACATGATAAAGTCATCTTAATAGTGTATCGTTTGGAAGGTGATGTCGATCAGTGGTGGAATATTTTCAAGAATATGAGGCAAAGAGATGAAATTGAGTCGATGGAATGGGAAGTGTTCAAGAACTTATTTTTCAATAAGTACTTCCCCCGTATTCTCCAAAAAATGATGGAGATGGATTTTCTTGAACTAAAGAAAAAGGATGATAAATCTATTGGATCCTATGAAGAAAATTTTACAAGACTTGTAAGGTACGCTTCTGGTATTATTATCCATCCTGAGAGTAAAATCGATCGATTCTTTAGTGGCTTAAAACCAAGTCTTTGAAAGGCATTAGCCATAAGGGACTTCAATAGCTACAAGGAAATCGTTCTATGTGCTCTCAATGTTGAGATGGAGATTGGAGTAACTCATCAGTCATATTGGTTTGATAAGAGGAGGAAAATGGAATTCAAAGGAAAATCTAAAGAGCACACTGAAAAGAAGATGAGATTTCCCTTATGCTCAAAGTGTGGAAACAAACATGGAGGGAGTTTTCTTCAAGGGACAATTAAATGTTTCAAATGTGGAAAGGAAGGTCATAGGGCATCTGAATGCCGCAATGATGGGAAGAAGATGTCTAATGATGCAAACAAAGGAATGGATACACAGAATGAACCTACTACACTTAAATGTTTCAAGTGCAAGGAGATGGTGCATTATGACAATCAATTCCCAAATCCAAGGGTTGATGATGATGGTCGACGTCAACAAAATCTTAAGTCTAAAGACAAAGGAAAGTCAAATGCAATTTCTATCAGCGATGTGGAGTACTATAACAATGTGGTGAAAGGTACACTTACCATCCACTCTATAGTAGAAAATGTTTTATTTGATTCTGGATCAACCCACTCATTTATTTCTAAAGAATTTTCTAAGGGTATCACCGTATTACCTCAACAATTAGATGTTGAGCTAGCTGTGACAACCCCTAATGGCACAACAGTCACATCAAAAGTTTATAATTCTTCTCTCATCGAAGTTTGTGGCAAAGTGCTTCATGCAAATCTTGTTATCCTTCCTATAGTGGAATTTTATGTCATTCATGGCATGGATTTACTTTCTTTATATGGAGCTCAAATAAATTTCCAAAGAAGGGAAGTCACATTTCATATTCCAGATCAATCTATAATCGTCTATCAATGCAAGGATGAACATAACCTTCCTGTGGAAATTTCTTCCATCTTATGGGTCTTGATTCCACTAAATGAAGGTTATTTATCTCAAATGGATAGTGAGAAACTCACGATTAAGAATATTCCCAATGTACGGGAGTTTGATGATGTATTTCCGGAGGAATTATTGGGTCTTCCACCAAATTGTGAAGTTGAGTTTTCAATAGAACTCAAACCGGGTGCTTTGCCTATTTCCAAGACACCTTATAGAATGGCCCCAACTGAGCTGCAGTAATTGAAGAAGAAACTCCTAGAGAATCTTGATAAGGGGTTTATACGCCCTAATGCGTCACCTTGGGGAGCACCTATTCTGATTGTTAAGAAGAAAGATGGATCTATGGGACTATGCATTGATTATCGAGAACTTAACAAGATCACTATCAAGAACAAATATCCTCTCGCATGCATTGATGAATTATTTGACAAACTACGCAGAGCTCAATACTTTTCCAAGATTGATCTTCATTCAGGGTATCATCAATTAAGGGTCAAAAGGAAGGATATACCAAAGATGGCTTTCTGTACAAGTTATGGACACTATGAATTTATAGTGATGCCATTTGGTCTTACTAATTCCCCTTCTATCTTCATAGATCTAACGAATAGAGTGTTTAGAGACTATCATGATCAGTTTGTGGTAGCCTTTATAGATGATATTATTGTCTATTCAAGGAGAAATAAAGAACATGACGATCACTTGAGAATTATATTGAAGACCCTGAGAAAGGAGAAGCATTATGCAAAATTTACCAAGTGTGAATTTTGGCTTAAAAAACTTTCATTTTTGGGACACATAATCTCAAAAGAGGGGATATCTGTGGATCCAGCAATAACAGAGGTTATCGAAAGATGGTCGAGACCAACAACAGTAACTAAGATCCGATGTTTTATTGGTTTGACTGGATATTATTGACATTTTGTGAAAGATTTTTCATGATTATCTAATCCACTCACCAAGTTGACTCGGAAAGGAGTTAAGTTTGTTTGGACGGAGGAATGTGAAGATAATTTCAAGGAGTTGAGAAGAAGGTTATCTAGTGCACCTGTGCTCACACTGCCTTGTAGTGGAGAATGGTTTGTGATATTATATTGATACATCCAAGAAGGGATTGGGGTGTGTTCTTATGCAAAATGATATGGTGATAGATTATGCCTCATGAAAATTGAAAATACATGAGCAAAATTACCCAACTCATGATTTGGAGTTAGTTGCAGTAATATTTTCATTAAAGATTTGGAGGGATTATCTTTATGGAGAAAGGTGTGACATTTATACTGATCATAAAAGTTTAAAGTATATTTTCACACAAAAGGAGCTGAATATGCACCAAAGAAGATGGTTGGAGCTGAATAAGGATTACGGCTGCTCAATCAATTACCACCCTGGGAAAGCAAACAATGTGGAAGATGCATTAAGTCGACAAGACCATGCCAGTTTATCCATGATGAGGATCACAAATGATCCAATATTTATGGATTTACAAAGGATGGATCTTGGAATTATAATGAAAGGGGAAAATCGTATCATTCTAAAATGAATGTTATACCATCTATACATGTGATGATTAAAGAGGCACAGAAAGAAGATGTCGAGTTACAAAAGAAGGTGAGAAATGTTCCTGAATTCAACTTTGATTGTGAAGGGATAATAAAGTTCAGGAATCGGGTTTGTGTTCCTCCCATCCCCGAAATAAATAAGGAGCTACTGGATGAGGCTCATAGTTCTTCATTCTCTATTCATCCTGGAAGCACGTAGATGTATAGAGACCTGAAAGAGTACTTCTGGTGGGATGGAATGAAAAGAGATGTTGTTGAATATGTCTCTCGATGCTTGGTTTGTCATCAAGTCAAAGCTGAGATACAGAAGTCTAAGGGGATGTTACAACCCTAACCCATACCTGAATGGAAATGGGAAAACATCACTATGGACATTGTCACCGGACTTCCTAAAATATCCAAAGGAAATAAGGCTATCTGGGTCATAGTTGATCGTCTTACAAAGTCTGCACACTTTATCGCTATTAAGGAGGATTTCTCTCTGGATCAGCTTTCCAGGATATATGTGAAGGAAGTTGTAAGATTTCATGGAGTAACACTTTCTATTATATCTGATCAGGATCCAAGGTTTACCTCAATGTTCTGGAGAAGTCTTCAGCATACTCTGGATACATAGTTGAGTTTTCGCACTGCTTATCATCCTCAGACAGACGGTCAGTCTGAGAGAAAAATTAAAACTCTAGTAGATATGTTGAGAGATTTCTCTATGGATTTAAATGGTGGTTGGGATCAACACCTACCTTTGGTTGAATTTTCTTATAATAATAGCTTTCACTCCAGTATTCAGATGGATCCTTATGAAGCTCTATATGGAATGAAATGCAGGACTCCAACTTGCTGGGATGAAGTTGGGGAAAGAAATCTATTAGGAACCGATCTTGTTGATGAAATGGCAGAAAAGGTTATATCGATTCAAAAACACATAAGAGCATCTCAGAGTCGACAGAAAAGTTATGCTGACAACCGATGAAAAGACCTAGAGTTTGAAGTGGGTGATAAAGTGTTCTTATGAATATCTCCCTGGAAGAGGGTCATGATATTTGGAAAGAAGGATAAGTTAAGCCCTAGATATATCACTCCTTTCGAAATACTAGATCATGTTGGGAAGGTAACTTACTGATTGGCGCTTCCACCGAATCTCTCTCCAGTTCACGATGTGTTCCATTTATCTCTCCTGAGAAAGTACATACCTGATACTTCACATGTACTCATCTCAGAAGTAGTACCACTGGAGCAAGATCTTTCTTATGAAGAACAGCCGATAGAGATTCTGGAACGTAGCGAAAAAGTTCTACAAAAAAAGACCACTCGATTGGTGATAGTTTTATGGAAGAACCACCAATTAGAATAAGATACATGGGAACTTGAGTATATGATGAGGGAGAGGTATCCTCATCTATTTGTTACAATGTGACAAATTTCGAGGGAGAAATTCATTTTAAGGGGGGTAGAATGTAACACCCGAGACATTTATGAGAAGTATTTTTGTTCTTATAAATCATAAATGGAATCATTCACTACACTCAACACTAGCTTGTCTTTCTTTACACTTAATCATGACCTTCCTCGATAACTTGCGTCGTACGCAATACCGAGTTTCACTAAACAATGATATGCTATTAAAATATTATTAAAACTATCCATTATAAATAGTAATAACCACTTTTTGAAATTTTATAAATTTTATTTTGCAAAATGGACTTCATTTTTGAATTCGGAATATCGAAATTATCCTAGGGTGATATTTTGGTATTTTTCTGAAAACTTTCAATTTTTGATGAATTGTGAAACCACTAAGTGGTAGTTAAAAAACTGAACATTTCATAAAACATAATTTTAACGATTCTGTGAGTGGAATTTCAAAACCCGAGAGACACAGTTGATGTCAGTAAGTAAAATGTGGTTCAATGAGATGAAAATAATTTTTGGTGAATAGTAACTTTTTACTTTTATTACCACGGTTAAAAGTAAATAGGGTAATTAAGAGTAAAAATGATATTATTATTACCCTAACACATGTCCTAATTCTATTGGATAAGTGTAATTTGACTGAAAACAACCTTATAAATAAAATATGACCATTTAGGCCCACATAGATTAGATTAGAATATTTATTGTTAATTTATTTAAAGAAGGGTTAAAATAGTGAAATTCAATGTTTAATAACTAAATCATTTTTAATATAGGGTTATACATAAGATAAATTCGACTTTAAATATTAATTAGAAATAAAAATTTATTTCCTACATAATGATATTTTAGTTGTAATTTTTAGACTTTAAATAATTTAATTTATTTATGACACAATGATGATGCAGTAATTATCTTATTAATGAAATACTGACATAATTGATGTTAAAAATACCCAAATAAATATAATTTGAGACTTTTTATGAATTAAAATAATTTTATAAGTTAATATGACATGTTATTATTGATTTAATTAACTTATTTCGAACTAATAATTCTATTCTGAGTTTCACAAAAATCAATTACTAAATACTGTCAAAATTGACATAAAATAGTTTTTAAAACAAATATTATATTATTAATTATTATTTTATTCTAAAAATCTATGGTTCGGAATAATGACTTAGATAAGGTTATATATATTAATAATAAACAACTTTATGTTCTTTTGGATTGTTATACTATGTTTATTAACCTTATAGTATAAGAACACAAGAGGACACGGTAAAAGTAAAATTATTTAACTTAATGTTTAATCTAAATGATAAGGTTAAAATAGGAACCCAAACCTGTCTAAATTCTATTTGATGAAAGGATTTCAACCCATAACCACCATGTCATCTAAATAAATAAATTTGGAGCTATTTGAAACCGAACTTGACTTTATAATAAAATAATATTTTTAGTTATTCCAAAGGTGCCCCTCTCCTCCCTTATAAAAGGGCACCTCCTCCCTCTCCTCCTCACACCAATTTTAGCCTTCATGCTCGGAAAACCTCTACCAATTTCTCCTCTCCACTTCCCTAGAAACATCCTAGAGGTCATGGACTTATTCAAAGTGAAAATTTAGGGCCCTAAGAGGAGGACTCAAAGAGGTGCTTCATAGAAGAGGTAATGTCTGTTACCGATTCTTTCAACTGTATTTCTTATTCCACTTATTCTTCTTAGGTTGTTTCATTATTAAGTAAAAACATCAGTATCACTCATATACTGATATGTTTTTATAAGTATGAATCAACCCTATTTCACCATCTATCTATCCTACGGAAAATGAAATCACCGCGCGTGCGTACGTACGGAATACCGTCTCCACGCCGTGGTGTAATCTATTTTCCACCACCACCTTACTTGGATGGGTATAATGGTGTAAATAATTACTATATATGATTATTGTAAAGTGATATTTATTCTGAAATAGTATAGATACACTCCAATACAATTCCATGATCATGGGAACGATATCATCGCTCGTAAGTACGTACGGAATACCGTCTCCACGATGTGATGTGACTCGTTCTACATGATATTCGTTGCATAATGATTATATAAATAAATTGAATGAATGAATATGATATATATTACAATAATAATATTCTGGAAATGAGGTATCTATAACCTAAAGAGAAGAATAAGAATTTATTCAACAAAACACACATAAGAACAAAAAGTAATAAACACCCGAATAACAAGTTGTAATGAAATTTTACTAATAAGAAGCTAAGAATATTACAATATATGATATCATAACAATAAGTATGATTTTTGAATAAGTCAATAACATTATTTAAATCATTATAAAGGAGGTTCGGACACTTACGATGAAAATCAGACCTAAGGTAAGGGAAAATATCGCAATCTCATTTTTATCCGCGATTGTTTATACATTGTTATTTACTAGAGGGTATTTTATCATCCACATCCATGTTTCATCAATATGTAATATTTATATCCCTCTAAAATATTTTATATCCAATTTTACCCTTCGGTGAGTATTTAGTAAAAGATATGAAAGGAATCTTTTGTTGTTTTTCGTATAAGGTACTTTTTGACTTTTCCGACCAAAGTACAAGAAGAATGTTTTTTTAACCTATAAGATATGAATGGATTTTTAAAACATTATTTCCAAGAAGATTCCTTTATGACTTTTCAAGTTTATTTTTTATCAACTTCATTTAGTTTAAAATTGTATGACATGTTCAGAAAGGAAAAAGGTTTTTAAAGTAGAAAGGATATTTTCCTCAAGAATGGAGTTCAAGTGTTTTATCAAAATTATTTTCCATCTAAGATAATAAAGGGTTCTGTTTCTATCCCTATTATTACATGGATTTGATTATGTTGTGTTGGAAATATTTTTATGAATTCCTTTACCTTATATGAATTGTTTTATGATGTCATGATGTTTAAGATTCCCATTTTTATTACATGGGTTATGCTATGATGTATGGTTTATGATTTTATGGCACAGATAAGAATGGTATCATTATGAGATGGGTAGGACCTATATCTCCCTCCAATACATTGGGTAAAGATTTTATATCTCATGAGATAGACATGGTTGGAAATCCATGTTAAACCAGTTCAGTGAAATAGGACTGAAACGAGGAGTGAACTCAGTTCAGAAATGGTCTTTGTCCACTAAGATATTCTTAGAAATAAGTCATGACTAATAAGAAATGATTCTCTATGATTATGTTTGTATGCCACGAAGTTTCATGTTTTTAGTTATGATTATTGGGATTACATTTCACTACTATGATTTATCCCATGTTATGAAATTATGATTTCTTTTACAGGTTAAGATTTCCAAAAGTTATGTTCTTATGTATATGATGTGATTGATATTTCCTTTTTTTACATTTACTGAGCATTTGAGCTCACCATTTTGTATGTTTTCTTTCTATAAGTCAGGAATATGGTTATTAAGTAATATATGCCAAAAGAGACTATAGATATGATGAAATAAATGGAAGACAGTGTAGAAGCTTTATGAACCAGTTGTTTATGTTTCCCAGTTTCTAAAGACACTATACATATACGGTCCTTTCCTGGTTTTGTTATATGTTGTAATAAGTGTGATTCAATTCAGAAGTAATAACAAAGTATGTAAATTATGGGTCGTTATAGGTCCCAGTAGATCTATAACCTCCTTTTGGAGGTTAGAAGTTGGAGGTAGGACCACCACACCTTAATATCCCATGAGGGGTTATGATGGTAGGGCCCACCGGAACCTATCTTCTGTCAGAGGTTACAATGTGGGGACCACACAAGACTAAACCCCCTATTAATTTGAGGAGAGGAAAATCTCTCAACTCCATCATTAATGAGGGAGATCCCCTTGAACTCCTCTACCATTTATGGGGCCACCACCTCCACTTTAATTATTTGAGCCAACACATATTTTATTATGCTAAATCCTTCACATTAATGGGGGAGACAATTAAATTAATCCATCCAATTTGATTATTGGGCCAAATAATTAATAAGATATCAGAATCTTTTATTATATTTGTAGGAATTTCTCTTTTGGTGGTATTGGGAGAAGAAAGAAACTCTCCCATCAAAGAATGAAGAACACCGACAAGGAGAGACTTCGAATTCCTTCCTCAGATCCTACCGACATGGAGCGTCTTCCACAACTGATGTGCGAGCATGGGATTGGAAGTATGCGGCAGACACAAAGAATGATGACAACACTGTCTTCTTCCCCGTGACTACGTCGACTAATGACTAACCAAGTAAGGGGGAATTATTTGAGTTTGTTTTATTTGTGGGATGTTGTAGGGTGATTTTTTTGTTCATTCTCCCCATTTATATTCTTGAGTAATTCTTTGAAAACACTAAAATTTGTTAACCGCTTTCTACCAGCCTAAAAACGTAGGGTGAGGTCCAAAAAAACATTTCCAAACCCCTCCATCGTTCTTGTTTATGATGATATTCTGCATGGAGACGAAGCCACATGGCGACAAAGGCAGTGAAGAAAAAGGCAATGCTAAACATGACCTCTATGATCTATCCCACCCCTACGGTGTTCTATAATGCCACTGACCGATCCATCCCAGGACAAGCCCCCGTCGGCCGCATCACTCGCAGTTTTGAGCCACTGCCCTGAGCCGGTCCACACCCCACTGGCCTTCCCAGCTACCTCCCGGTCACCTCCCACCCTCCGGTCGGCTGCCCGTCGGCACCCCTGGTGCCCTGCCCAGCTGCTCGTGGCCCACTTGAAACCCTACCCGGCCCCCTGACGGCTCACCTAGTGCTCTACCCGGCTGCCTACCGGCTTGGCCGTGCCCTGCCTGGCCGCCCTCCAGCCCTCCCTCCGGCCCTCGCAGCCACCTCCCTTGAGTTTGGCCAAACCGCACTGGCCAGTGTGCCCTACACCGCCCGTGCACCCCGTGCAGCTCGAGCCATGCCCCTCGTAGAGTATTCCGAACTAGTATCGGCCATCCGGTCTGAGACACGGGGTCGCACTCCATGCCCCCTAGGCCGAACTTGTCCTGAGCCCGAGCTGAACTGCCCACGTAGTCTACTGGGCGAGGCCCAATGGTCCGGGCTGAACTCATAAGGTCGGCCCACCCAATGGGCTTGGCTAGACCCAACATGTCTAATCAGGTCGACCCAGACCATGTTGGCCCAGACCCAGGCCCACTACGAACCCTTTACTTTCTTTGTCCATATCATTAGCAATAGACGACTGTTTGACAAATCGTCAGCCACACTAGAATTCATGGAGCGTGACGGTCCGTTGATTATACCCCACAGGATTTTGGGGTCTAGTTGAGATACGGTCAGTTTGGATCATGCACGAATACAACTGGGCCACCGAGACTAAAAGGCTAATAACTCACAGACCGGGTGTCCGATTGATGCTCTCTCTGTTGCGTTGAGACCTCTATGATGTGACGGACCATTGATAATCTTCTATGTGAGACTTTGTGACACTCATAATGAAGACATGTACCTTGTGGTGTGGATCCTCATAGAGATGAGTGAGCATAGTGTCGATACCTAGTAGATGGAAGAGACCTGATGATTGATGAATGATTCGACTTAGAGTGATTTGACTAGCCCAATGGAAGCGCCTTGGATTCGCGACAGATCCACAGTGGGGAGTATCTTGGTGTCGCGGAAGACCAACGGTACTCGACATGAGGAGTACCTCAAATGGCTTGGAGGGGGAGTGCCTTGGTGACGTGGAAAAACCAAGGTGGGGAGTGCCTTGGTGACAAAACAAACCCAAAATACTTGATAGGAGGACTACCTCAACAGTCCATGGTTTGTGGGAAGCACCTTGGTGATGCGGTAGGCCAACTGTACTAGATAAAAGAAGAGTTCTCCAGTATTCGAGGTTTTGATAGTGTGACTGGGGATATTACATGATAATAAACATAGAATAAAATCCTGGTTTAAGCTGAGTCAGTAACATTTTTATTTTCCTCTTGATTGAGATAGATTACTTGATAACATAGGTATATGTATTAGAATATACCAAAGTAGGGTTATCTGTTTATTTCATTATTTTTTGATTATCGTTGATGGAATTGTGAGGATTTGAAGGTCTTGGGGTCTCTAATGAGTATTGTAATACTCACCCCTACACGGGCTATGCCCGCACCATGTTGTGTTGGATCACTAGTAGAATACTAACCTATACCAACAGTTTGGAACCGTTGGTATAGGCCTCCAAACCGTTGGTATAGCCTATACCAACGGTTTGGAGAACCGTTGCGAAGTAAGCCGTTGGGATAGGTCTATACCAACGGTTTTCCCAAAACCGTTGGTATAGACCTATCCCAACGGTTTACAAAACCGTTGGTATAAGTAATATGAAAATATATTCCAACGGATATAAAACCGTTGGTAAATGTATTTCAAAAAAAAACATGCGCTGAGATTTGATCCCACGACCCCTTGTTTATAATCGAACGACTTAACCACTAAGCTAACATCACTTTTGTAAACATAATTTCATAAATATATATATGTATTATCATAATTATTTAAAATTTAGATTTATATAATGTTCTCGGGTAGCAGACCTGGAAGAAATGAAAGAATCTATCCCAACGATTCTCAAAACCGTTGGGATAGACCTATCCCAACGGTTCTCAAAACTGTTGGGATAGGTGGAAATTTCCTGGAGGGTGAAGGTTGGTTTTGTGGGTGAGTTTTCCCAACGGTTCTCCCAAACCGTTGGGAAAGGGGGGGTCTTTCCCAACGGTTTGGGAGAACCGTTGGGAAAGGTTCCTCAAAACCCACCTTTCCCAATGGTTCTCTCAAACCGTTGGGAAAGGGGGGGTCTTTCCCAACGGTTTGGGAGAACCGTTGGGAAAGGTGGGTTTTGAGGACCCTTTCCCAACGGTTCTCCCAAACCGTTGGGAAAGACCCCCCCCCTTTCCCAACGGTTTGGGAGAACCGTTGGGAATGGTGGGTTTTGAGGACCCTTTCCCAACGGTTCTCCCAAACCGTTGGGAAAGACCCCCCTTTCCCAACGGTTTGGGAGAACCGTTGGGAAAGGGTATATATAAGTGTTGGGAAAGATCCGATTTCCAGTAGTGGATGCAAACTACGGACAACGCTGACAGAGGATTAGTGTACCAGGACTGGACGGTACCCGGAGGTGGACCACATGGTGTGATGGTACATGGAGGAGACAAATGGACATGGTTTGCAGTGGATGCTTTGTGTACCTACCCATTAGGTAGGATTTCTCGGTGGATGATCTAGAACCCATTTTCCCTTTTTCCAGTACTTGTACATTCAGTTTTCTAATACATTAAAGTTGGGATAGTATTTCCTGCCCCTTTTTACTTTTTATCACTCCTTTTGTCTATAGTTCTACTTAGTGTTTTGCTTCCATCTTGTACACTATTTTTGTGTTTATAGTTATAAAGGAAACGCCTTCCCAGATTTATAGAATTACGCCTTTGGTGCTAGACGTCCGCTCTTGGCCTATGGAAGGCGGGTTTGGGGTAGTCATGACACAGGCCCTGAGGGACGAGTCTTGAAATTCATTTTCTAATCCTGAATACAATATATTTTTATAATTTAGTTAATATCATTCATTCCCTCTATTACAATGTCTCAGAGGTAGCTATAACATTTAAATAATAACATTTAATCAACTTTTTTGATTGATATTGCATATCCTATATGATATTGTGAATAGTGTTTAATATTAAAATATCATTATGTTACATTCTTCACCATTACTAATATTAAAATATCATTATATTACATCAGAAAATTATAAATCATTAATAGGTTAAGCAACCACTGATATATGTAATTTAAAATATATTTATCATGTATTCTCTTTTTATATATTATGGATTTATCTTAAAATATCTCTAAAAAGGTGATTTATCAATGTCAGAATATATAAAACTATTTTAATTAATAAAAATAATTTATTTATTTGTTTATATGTTTTAAAAGAATGATATCGAGAATGGTGGATCAGAAAAAAAATTCATACTAGTTTGACCTGACACTATTTTATCAGTTGGAAGAATGATGAATGTGTAGTAAACCCATAACCGCATGATATGTTGTCATACTAGTGATTTTTATTATTGACAAATGTTATTTTGTATAATCCACCATAATACCAAATAATCAATATATAATGTTTCCTTCTCAAAATTATTTAAAGATGTCAATGTGTTTTTAATGAATGATTTTTTAAATCAATATTTGAATTATGTATTTTTGAAATTTTCATATATATATTAAATATTTATATTTCAGATAAATGTTTCTAATGGCTTATATTGCTTATATACATATGTTTTCATTAGTATTATTATTCCTTACATGAAAATTTAATGTTTATTCTAGGTTTCTAAAATATTTTTACAGTTATCATAAATTTTATAAAATAGGCGACTTTAATGATTTGGTCAGCACATGGGAAGAGAACTAGTTATTTTGTTAATTTTGAACAACTCGGAAAAATTGTTTAATTTTGACTAATTATCTAGAATATAGACCTAAATATTTCTTGAAATGTAAAATTTACTTTCTATTTTTTTGATTATCTTTTGTAAAAAAGTAAACACAAATTTATAATATACTAAATATTATGTTTTGGGAATAGGTATACAAAAATATTACTATAATTTATTTTCTTAATTATAGACTTTTTTCACAGTCTATTGAATCACAGTATTATATATGATACAAAATATATATATATATTTCATATATTTATGAGAATATTGAAATCATTGATATTAATATGCGATTATTTCATAAGGAGGATAACATCAAAATAATAAAAAAATCCATTTATGTAATAAAGGCATGAATACATATTATATTTCTAAGTAATAGATCAATGGTGATATGAAGTTTTACCAATACAAGACAATAACTATTTATGGAAAAAAATCAAGTATTGATGGATTATGATTTGATTTATTTTTCAATATTTTTTAAGTACTATAATTTGTCATTAAATTATGTATCATCATATAAATGGAATACGATGTTATAATATTCATTATGTATGTTTTTTTCAGGAGGTTCCCTAGGATTGATGAACAATATAATGGGTTTTTATAATATACTTACATATTAATGAGTATGGAAACATTAAAATAGATAAATTAATAAATGATTTTATATAATTTTGTGAAAATGTATTTACATAGATATGCTTATTTAATACCATAATGATTTTAAATTATATATCATTGTATAATATATGTGATAATTGGATATATAAATTTCTATATTTGGCTATCAAATATGGTCCCTATTTTTTATTTTTTCAACATTGATTTATATATTATATAATTTTATATATTTATTAATATATAGATTTTTTTTTTCAAACTCTTCCTCTGGAGTAATTTCATTAACCATGATAATATGAGTCTTCAAATATGATAAATTAGGATATTCAAGTCCAAATTGAGTTTTGAATATGTAAGTTCATAAACAAAAAAATAAAAATAAAAAATTACATATTAATATAATATTTTTTCATATATATAATATATAAATACATATTTTTTATATGTTATTGAAATTTTCCACATATAATGATTAATCATAATTCCAACTAAGAATTAGTTTCACTTATAGACATGTATTTTATTTTTTCCCACCAAAACCTTTTTTTAAATATAAAACTAATTATTTGATAGAGAAGATAATTTAACATTTATAATGATGTAAATGAATAAATTCCCACTTTACAAAGGGACCATGGGGACACAATTTTTAGAGTCCAATTATTTTATTTTTTGAAACTAAATACTTTATATGTAAAATTGTTTTTTTATTAAAATAATAATTAAGAATTATGTTTTGAAAATTATAAATATTTAATTAAACAATACTTATTTTATTATTTTAGGAATATTAAATTACAATATTAAATTTTTTCATTTATAATAATAATATTCAATGATTTTTAAACTCATAATCCAAAATATTTTGAATTTTTTACTTTTAGTAATATGTGTATAAGTTTAATTTAATATAATATATCACAATTCATCTTTATTTATATTATAAAATAAAATAAAAAATTTATATAAACAAAATTTATTTAATTTAAAATTAATGGTGTGTACAACACAATAACTATTTCGATTAATGATAAACATACACATTTTATGAATTAACTAATACTATATGTCTCAAAATAATTATTTGAATTAAAAAACGTTTAACCAATTAGTTTATATGATTACAAATAAATAATCATTATATCTATTCGTAATTATAAACTATGAGAAGTATATAGAAACATATATGATGTAGAAAAAGTGTAATAGGGGTTGGTGTTATATAATAATACACATGACCATTAACATGAATTAATTATACCTAACATTGACATGAAGCATTGTAAATAGATATTAAAAATCAGGTATACCTTATAAAAATTTTCCAATTCTCAAAAATAAAAAAATTATATAAATAAAAAACATATAAATATAATGTTATGTCGACAAATATACATATTCAATGTAAATGTGAGTGCCTAAATTCCATAAATAATAATATTATTGGAAATTTCCTATAATTGTTCATAAAATACCTCTACATTAACATTGTTAAACTCAATTATCATTTTTAATTAAAATTTAAAGATATTGGTATTAAAAAAATATAAATCATCACTACTTGGTATCATACATACAATATTATTATTAATGAATTAATATAATGTTTTTAAATTTCCAAAAAATTGATATATATATATATATATGAAAATAATAGAGTGTTTCGTTATGTGGTTATATAAAAATTAATTTTACAAAATAGAATAACTATTATTGATCAATTATATATCTATATTTATGATATAACTCATTCAAATAACTATTTTTCACTATAAACAGCTATGAAAATCTGTATATATGAAATGGGATTTAGTAGGAATATTTTCAATATTTATTATTACAGCATCATGAATGTAATTTATAATAATATAAAATTAATGATATTATGTTAACACTGATTCACATTACATGATATTACATGTCATTATTAAAATATAAAAAAACTAATAAGAGAAAATAAATAGTGAAACTCATAAATTCGTATTTTATATAATTAATTAGGAATAGCCTTTATTCAAAATTTCTGAGTTCAATAATTCTTTTTGTTATATAGAAAAACATTTTATAATATAAAAAGTGATATATATGATTTTATGTCATTTTCTTTTCATAATGGGTTAATTGATATAAATTTATGAATATGTCATAATGGTTGGTGAAATTCCTCTAAAGTATTCACATTTATAATGGTATTGTCCCAAAATCCTGATTAGATGATTCTGTTTTAGACCAATTTAATTTGAGATAATGTGGATCAATATCATTTAGTTATTTTGAAAAAATATTTTTTCATCCAAGAATACATTGTGATTAACATGTTGAAAATATAATGGTTCTGATGATCTATTGATGGGTTAAAGTTTATGAATTCACCACTTTAATAATAAAACAAAAATAAATTAATTAAAATGGATGAAATTGAAGGCATTCATTCCTATTGAAATTTATTTTATCATTTATTGATTCCATAAAACTAAATTTCATGTAAAAACATAAAATCCATGTGAATTGATTGATATTTTTATATTTAAATGTCTATTTGTTTTAATTTTTACAAATAATATGTTTTCTATATTAATTTTTTTAAATTTCTAACAATGTGAATATTTTAGTAAATTTATTAGTGTTTATACTAAATATCAAAAATTATAATTACTTCTACATTTCTTATAAATATCTCTTAGTTTAATTAAAAACAATATTTATTAGTTTTTAAAATATATTACATAATTTTTTTTCCATTTTATTCATGTATTTATATAACTTTCAATATGATATTTTGTAATGATATTAAATTTATCAGGTTATGTAGCTAAAAAACTCTCTTTGTCCAATATAAATATTTTATTCCAATTCAAAAAAATTATATATATATAGTCTTATTATAATTAAGTGTATAAAATAATATTATATATTTTAATAATATTACCATTAATACAATACATTGCAAAAATCCTTACACTACATGTTTGATATCTCAATTATTGAAAATAACCTTTAAATATGACTTGAAACTTATGAATTTCAATGATTCATTATTCGAATGCATATTGACATAATAATTATATATTTATGCAGAAATATGATATGTAACCAATACTAGACTCTAAAGAACAACTCAAATCAACATTTATTAAATTCATTCTCAATCCATTCATTTTTTATTCATAATTATTGTATTCATTACAGTTTTTAATCTACATTTTTTCAGTATTTTTAATACACAATATCAATTATAAAATATTAAAATGCATTTATTTATTACTAATTATATTAAATTATGAATATAAATTAAACATAATATAAAAAAAACACTAATACGCAACCCTGATATATTCGATATAGTTTCAAACTATGTGAATAGCTTTTTTTATATATTTTTTAAATTATGACCTAACACAAATTATCATTGTCATCAATTCATCAAATACGAGGGATATATAATAAGATAAAATCAATGTTTTATTACTATATTTGACTTAATTTATGTACATATTAATAATATGAATTATTATGGATAGTAACATGTTATCTTGTGCTGTCGGTATTATTGGAAGTATGATAAAAATGTTTGACCTTATTATTTAAATAATGGATATGAGTGAAATTGAAGAAAAGTCGTGAATGATTTCATTATTCTTGATACTATGAATGTGTGATTGGTTCAATGAGGTAACCAAGTGATTGTAACCATATAAACGACCTCATTAAAATACATTTTTATATTTTTATTTTAAATAATTATATTTTTGAAATAAAATAATATATCTTTTTGAATGTAGAATGGACTTTATTCTTGAGGAAATATTTCAATTTATTCATTCAATTAAATTAAAATATATGTCAATTTTCATTGAGTGAATTTCATCAAGTAATGTAAATATATTACGGAATTATAATGGTGCAAAATTTATTTAATTTTTAAAATTGAGTCATTCCAAAATCAATTAAAGAGTCCATCATAAAAAAATTAGAATATTTATAGCTTTGTAGATGGTTTAATGTAACTATATTTTAACAATAAAAACCTTTTATTTTTTATATAGTTACGTATAAATTTTCATTTCTTCTTTGATATAATTCTTTATATGTAACCACATTGTTAAAAAATATATTATATAGTGATAATTATCCCGACCTATCCCCCATGGCCCGTGCCATGACTAACCCAACCCGACATCCATAGGCCAGGGGCTGGAGACTAGCACAAAAGGTGTAAATCCTAAAACTGGGAAGGGATTGCCTTTATAACTTGTAAACGCACACAACATAGCAAATATTTTGACACAAAACAATATGTAAATCTATATAATAAGGGAGTGTTGAAAAGTAAAAGGGGTTGGAAATACAATCCCAACTGTATTGTACAGGTACAAATGAAAATGAAAAAACAACTGAAAGGTGAAATACAGATCATGGTTCATCAACTAAGGATCATTCCTGAAGGGTAGGTACATATGTCCTCCTCAGTAGTCCATATATGTCGGTCTCCTCCGAGTACCGTAACATCGTATTGTCCACCTCCGGGTACCATCCAGTCCTGGTACGCTCAGCCTCGGTTAGCGCTTTCGGTCATCTGCATCTAACACAACAAGGTGAGGGCATAGCACATGTAGGGTTGAGTATAACGATACTCAGTAGGGACCCCGATACCCTCAAGGTATCAAAAAATCCAACAAAGATAAACCACAAAGTATGAAATCAACAGATAACTCAAATTAGGTAAATGCCCATACATATACCTATGTTATCAAGTAATCCATCTCAATCATGAGGTTAATAATAAAGTTACTAACTCAACTCAACAAATGTTTTTGTTATCGAAACTTTGGTTGTTGGATAACTCCTGCTCAATCGATTAGAGGGGTCCTGCCACGACACCAAGGCACTTCCCACTAACCTTGGACCGCTAAGGTACAACTCCTGTTGAGTATCGTGGCTCAACTTCATCACCACGGAGCTCCCCACCATTAGTATGTCATGTCACCAAGGCACTCCCCCTTGTAGTCTGCTGATGTACTCTACCTGTTGAGTACCATGGGTCTGCCGCGACACCAAGGCTCCCCCCACAATGGGTCTGTCGCGACTCCGTGTCGGGTCTGCCGTGACACCAAGGCTCTCCCCACTGCGGGTCTACCATGACACCGTGGCACTCCCCACTGGGTTAGTAGAGTCACTCTAAGTCAAAATGGTCAGCAGTCGTCAGGTCTTAACCAGCTACTACATCTCCACACTCTGCTCACTCGTCACCTGAAGGATATGATTCATGAGCTACTAGTCAATACTCAAATTATCACGAATTACCATGAAGAAGTATCTCAAACATCGTCCATGTCATAGTGGTCTCAACACAATAGACAACGCGTCCATTGGACGTCCGGTCTGTGAGTTATTAGCATTTTAGTCTCGAGGGCACAATTGGATTCGTGCACGATCCACCGTGAAAATATCTCAACTCTACCCCAAACTCTAGTGGGGTATACTCATAGGGACTGTCATGCTACAAGATTAACTGTGTCATTTACGGTTCGTCAAATAGACATCTGGTGCCAAAGATATGGCCAAGGAATATAAAGGGTCGAATGTAGACCCAGGTCTGGTCCAACCGGGATGGACTGAATCAGTCTGACTCAGTATGGGCTGACTTGGTTTGGGATAATCCAGTCAAACCTGGTGGGTCTAGCCCGGCCCATTGGGCTGGCCAACATATTAGATTTTGCTAGACCTGTCGGGCCCAACCCAGCTGGATGGGTGGGCGTTTCGGCCCGTAGGGCCCCGAGTGTGCGGCCTGGTGTGCCTCACCCCAGAGGGCACGGCCAGGCTGGTTCGAGAGGTGGCTCAGGAGGCCGATAGGCGGTCTAGCAGGCGGTTGGGCAAGTAGGGAGGAGGACGGGCGGGGCTGGATGAGGCCGGAAGGCGGCCAGGCAGGGTGCGGCCGCCCCTGTGGGTGGCCTACCAGGGCGCCCAGTGTGTCGTCCAGGGTGCAGGAAGGGTGTGGCCAAGCCATTCCTACGCGGGCCGGTGGAGTTCGTCCAGGGCACGCGAAAGTCTGGCTGGCGGCCGGGAGCCGGGTGGCACCAGCCAGAGGTGGTGTGGATGGGGAGGCTAGGTCGGAGGGCTGTGGGTTGTCGCAGAGCACTGGAGCACTGTGGGGGCGTCGCAGTTTGCAGATACCATGGGTAGTGTGGCCTTTGCCATAATCATTCTGTCACCTCACTGCTTCGTCGACATGATGTAGATTATCATAAAAAAGATTTGAAAACAGGGGGTCAAACAATTTTAGTTTGTCCCTCACCCTCCGCAGTTAGGGTACTAACAAAAGTCTCACAAGTATGAAGCACAACAACCCTCGTTCTTCATTTTGAGATAAATGAAGAACATGGGAACGAATCATACATAAATAAAACCCCTTCCATTGATCATTGTTCAATGAATAAGTCATGGGAATAAGATGAAGGTGATTGTCGATCATCGCCTCTGTCACACACTGCCAATCCTGAGTATTCATGTCGGTTGTTGAAGTCACTCCACGTCGTTAGGTGTTCGGAGAAAAATCTTGAAGAAGATCATTTCCAACATTCTTCATTAGAAGATGAGGTTCTTCATTGTAGAACTCCATTTCTCCCAATATCTCCTCACCCAAAAAGAATATATGTGCCAAATAATAGATTATAAAATCTATTATTACATTGTCATGATTTCTAAAACAAAGTTAAATATTTGCTGGAACATTCAAATTGATGGGAGGATTTAACCCCATTAATTTGGTGTGTTGGAAATATTATTATGGAGGAAGCTCAAGAGAATCCACCACATTAATGAGAGGAGGTTGAGTGGGTTTCCTCACTCTCCATTAATAGGAGAATCTAGTCCCATGTGGACCCCACATCATAACCTCTCTCTGGATGTTATGTTTTGGTGTTCCCCACCACCATAATCTCTAATGGGAGGTTAATTTTCGATGGTCCCACCTCCAACATCCATGAGGAGGTTTTAACCAACAAACACCCACATGGAGGCTCAAATATAAATAAATTGAATCTCACATTTTTTATTATTTTCCATGAAAACCCAAAAGCTAACGTTTATTCACAACCCACTTTCGTCGAAGTGAATGTTTCCTTAAGCGAATACCGGCACTGCGAGTTCAATGGTGCTCTCTGATTTCAATTTTGATCACCTGTTCAAAAGTTTTCAAATCTCGGTCATACGTTTAATAAACATACCAGAAAAAAAACATCATAAATTGATTGCGAGCAAATTAGGCCTCAGAATCATGTTCCATCAATTTTTGTGGACTCGTAAAATTACCATGTATTTATGAATAAAATTTCTATGGAATATTCGGGAGTTTTCATTCTCCCCACCTCAGGGATTTACATCCTAGTAAGCTACAAATCGAACTGAGGAATCAAATGGGGGTAATGAGCATGCATCTGATCCCCCCTCTCACATGTGATCTCGTAGAGGTTCTCTTACTTCCAGTTAATGTGCACCATAGGTATCGACTACCCATGTAGGACGTGCTCCTATCGATCCTCATCCTCCATTGAAGCCTCTGTGAAAGTCACCCCATCATCGACGTCCAGATCTCCATGGTCGATGATGTGAGAAGGGTCGTGCACGTATCTCCTCAACTAAGATATATGGAAGATGTCATGCACCTAGTGCAACTGAGGTGGAAGAGCCAGGTGGTAAGCAACCTCACCTACTCTGATGAGGACCTGGAATGTTCTGATTGACCTCAAGTATAACATGCCTCCTCGACCGAATCACTGTAGACCTTGTTGAGGTGAGACCCACATAAAGATGTGGTTTCCATCCTCGAACTCCAAAGGTCTCTGTCTCCTATTAACATATTACATATTCCGTCTATTTCCAGTCTTCTTCCACTCCAGTATGATCTGAACCTTCTCTATAGTAGCCCGTACCATCTCCGGTCCAACCAGTGTTGACTCCCATGGGACTGTCCAACACAAGGGTTATCTGCAAGGTCTTCCATATAACACCTCAAAAGGTGTAATCACTATGGTGGGGTGGTAGCTATTATTGTATGCATACACCGCCAATGGTTAGTGGTCCTCCCAACTATGATTAAACTCTATGACACATGCACAAATCATTTCCTCATGAGTCTGAATGGTTCTCTCTGTCTGGCCATCCGTCTAAGGTTGGAAGGTCATGCTCAGACAAAGTTGTGTCCCAAAAGCCTCCTTTAACCCCTTCCATAGTCAGGAAGGAAACCATGAGTCAAGATCGGAGAAAATAGAATAATTTAATCCATGTATCCGCACAATCTCCTGTACGTAGAGGAGTTCTATACTCTTTAATGATCCCTGCTCTCTGATCGGTAGGACGTGGGCCGACGTGGTGAGTCGGTCAATGTTCACCCAAATCGAGTCATGACCCCTCGATGTTTGTGGAATAAATATCATGAAATCCATGGATATCCCATCACACTTCCACTCTAATACCTCTAATGGCTGAACCAATCCAGCTGGTACCTTGTGCTCTGCCTTCACTTGTAGACAATTGAGGCATTGAGATACAAATTTTGCTATTTCCTTCTTCATACCTGGCCACCAGTGCTGTCGTTGGAGGTCCTGGTACATCTTCACCACTCCTAGATGTAATTATAAAGGGGATTTGTGGGACTCCCTCAACAACTCCTCCTGAAGTGACACTGGAACCATAGTACGTCCTCTAAAGAAGATTACTTGCTTCCCACCTTCTGAAAATCCATCAGGTGCCTGCCCTATGGATATCTAAGCACGTCTTGTCTCGCAGTCATAATCTCCATGCTATGCCTCTCTGACTCGCTGAAGTAGTGGGGGAGTGACTATCAGAGACTGATGAAAGGATGCTATGTCTCTATCCACAAAGGTTATCTGTAAGGCAACCAGCTACTCGGTCGCCTCATCTAACATCTATATAACAGATATTATACTGAGTGAATTTGCTACATCGTTCCACTTTCCAAGATTATAGACTATCTTGAAGTCATTTTCCTTGAGGAATTCAAGACATAGCCGATATCTCAGATTCAGTACCATCGGAGAGAAGATAATCCTATGACTCTTGTGATTAGACTACATGGTAAAACTTTTTCCAATCTCATAGTGTTGCCGCATTTTCAAGGCAAAGACCACTACTGCGAACTCGAGGACATGGGTAGCGTAGTTCTGCTCGTGCTATCTCAGCTGCGGAAAACCATATGCGATCAGTACTCGATCATGCGTCAGGACAAACCCGAGCCTGGTCCCGGATGCGTCATAGTGGACTACGTACCCTATGACTTTCTATGGAATCCTCAATATGAGGGCACTAGTCAGCCTCTGTCTCAGCTCTTGAAAGCTTTTCATGCATCATTCCAACCACAAGAAGGGTTTCTCGTTCTTCGTCAAGGCTGATAGTGGTTTTGAAACTCTGGATGAATCTAGAATGAACCTCCATTAGTAACCTGCCAAACACAGGAAACTTCGTACCTCCGTCACACAACTGGGTGGCTCCCAAGCAATTATCGCCTCAATATTCACTGGATCCACTGCAACACCAGCCTCTGAGTGGATGTGTCCCAAAAAATGAACCTCTCAGATCCAAAACTGTAAATTCAAGATCTTACCATAAAGCTGGTGCTCTCGGAGTGTATCCAGTACTACCTGCAAATGGTAGGCATGATCCTCCTCAGTAGTCGAGTAGATCAGTATGTCGTCAATGAAGACAACGACAAATAAATCAAGGTATGGCTAGAAAATCATGATCATGAGTCCCATGAACACTGCTAGAGTGTTTGTTATGCCGAAAGGCATAACCATGAATTCTTTGTGGTGGAACCGATATATGAAAGTTGTGTTTTGTGCATCCTCATATTGAACTCTGACCTGGTGATAGCCTGACCAGAGGTCTATCTTGGAGAACCACAATTCTCCCTTTATCTGATCACAGAGGTTGTAAATCATTGAGAGTGGGTACCTGTTCTTCATGGTCTCCTGGTTCAGGTGATAATAGTCAACACAAATCTTCAAGATTCAATATGCCTATTTAGCTAGTAGAATTGGGGCTGCCAAGGGAGAAACACTGGTCTGGATGAACCCCTACTTTTGTAAGTCATCTCGCTATACCCCCAGCTCACAAAGCTCTGTGGGAGCCATCCGATACCCATTTGTATATATATGTGTTGTCCTGGGGTACTGGTCAATGTATAAGTCCACCTATCTAAGAGGATGTAGTCCAATAACATCGGTAGGAATAACATCCTCGTACAGGTCCACCACTACAGGATTAGTCAGACTTTTCACATCAACTTCTTTGAGGGTAAAGCAGGCCAACTAATGAGTGATCGACTGCACCACCCTCTGAGTTAGTCTGCCATGTGCTGCAAAGGCACCCTTCTTGTAGGTGAAGGTAAATATAGTCCCATCCATGCAGACACATCAAACTTTGGAACTAGTACATTCGATCTGAGCATGGACTGTAAATAAGCAGTCCATACCCAAGATGGCATCGTAAGGGATCGACGCCGCTACTAAGAGATCCCAGCCTAATCTCACGGCTCCAAGAGTAAGCTCACATAGCTGGAACCAGTGCGTAATCATTGAGTCTGCTCCTGTAGGAGTCTCTAGCTGTAATGATAGAGCCAATGGCTCCGTTGTAATATCCAAGCTCCAAACGTGGGTAGTGGAAATGAAAGAGTGACTAGAACCTATGTCTATAAGTACTGCACCTATGGTAGAGTAGACAAAAATTGTACCTCGAATCATCTCCAGAGCCCCATGATTGTAGGCCTCAGCTACCTGGAACGAACTCTCCCCTGTCCACCTGCTACCAGTGGATGTGGTGGACTTCCTAGATGAGGTTGGGTAGCACCTCGAATCATCGTCCACCGCAAGCTGCATTACCAGCTCCTCTTCCACATCTACCAACTCCATACAGTCTTCCTCGATAATATATATGCCTCTAAACGGGTGGTCCTTTGACCATCTGTTGATAATCTGAATAGTGGTTCAGACAATCACGAGCCATGTTACCCTACCATCTGCATGCAAAACACTGCCTGCTCCTCGCATGTATGTCTCTGATCCGGGTGTTACACAAAACTGATCATGAGTCATGCGGTCGTCCACATGTATGTATTGTCCTCATGGACCTCTTGTAAATCTGTCTACTGCCAGCTACAGAAAACTATGATGCATGTCGACTAGAGGTGGGTCTCGCTGCTGGAGTCTGCTCATTAAGAAAACTCTCATCTATGAGGGCTCTCTCTAACACCCCCACCTGAGTCAGGAAGTTGGGTGAGATCACTGAATCTTCGATCTCTCACCTGATTCCCTGCTCAACGGTTCGGGCCATGAAGAAATGGTCCCACACCATATCAGTGGAGTAGAATTAGAGTTCTATGAACCTCGCTATGTACTAAGCCACAGTCAAGCTTCCCTACTATAGATGAAGTAGCTCCTATATGAGGACTGCACGAAGTGTCATTTGGAAAAACTCTTCCCGAAAGAGGCTCTCAAAGTCTGCCCAGAAAAGCGTCATCTCATCATGAACATAGAGCATCAAGCTCCCCCATTTTCCTTCTGCTTCCTATAGAAGGATGGAAGAAAGAATCTCCATGAGGTTGGATGGTGTCCCTACCAGTTGGAAAACACTCACCACAGCCTCCAGCCAATCCTTTTCCGCCTGTGGTTCCATCTCTCCCCGGAACCCGGGTGGCCACTGGCACTGGAACTCATGCAACGCACCCAAGGGGAGTGCATTTTCTACTTCTTGGCCTTGTGGAATCTGTGGCCCAATGGGAAGTGGTTCCACTGGTGCCTCCGATGTAAAATGGCCCTACACCAAGGCCTCATCACTTGGTGGGATATCCGGGCATAAAACTCTTAGGACTCTAGCTGGTTGTCTATAGGAAGGCATCCTGAATGAAAAAAATGCGACATGGTCAATGATTATACCTGGTGAGAGAACCTAGTTGAGCTGACATAAAGAAAACTTTTGAAAACACATATCCCATAAGTTTTTTCATGAACAAAGTAAAGAATTAGTAGTCAGGGTCCTTGTGTATGGATATGTTGGCCTCCGCACCAACACTAGACTCCATGAATTGAAAACCACACTCAGTACCCTTATCTCTATTGATTCCCGGAAAATATCATAGTCTTATGTTCTGTGGTAAAACCTACCTTTGATACCAATTTGTCAGGAACCATCCCCTGAAGATCATGGCATGACTACTCCAAGCCCACCTTCTATAGGCTAGGGACAGGCGACTAGCACCAAAGGCATAAATACCAAACATGGGAAGGAATTACCTTTATTACATGAAAACGCACAAAACATAGCGCACAGCTGGATACAAAACAATAAGTAAAATTTTATAACAAGGGAGTGATGAAAAGTAAAAGGGGCCGGAAATACAAGCCCAACTGTAATGTACATGTACAACTGAAAATGACAAAATAACTGAAAGGTGAAAAACATCTCTAGGATAATCCACCATGGATCCTACACGAAGGGTAGGTATAGATTGCCTCTTCTCCACTCCACGTCAGTCGGTCTCCTCTGAGTACCATCACATTGTATGGTCCACATCCGGGTATCCTCCAGTCCTCGTACACTCATCCTCAGTCAGTGATGTCTATTGTCTGCATCCAACACAACGGGGTTCAGGTATATCCCATGTAGGGGTGAGTATAATGATACTCAGTAGGGACCCCGAGACCCTCAAGGTCTCAAAAAATCCAACGAGGATAATCCAAAAAGTATGAAATCAACAAATAACCCCACATAGGTATAATACCATACATATACCTATGTTATCATGTAATTATTCTCAATAATGAGTTAAACACAATATTTATTGACTTAGCTCGACCATGATTTTTTTTATCGAAACCTTGACTACTGGAGAACTCCTGCTCAATCAAGTAAAATGGGCCTACCATGACACCAAGGTGCTTCCCAAAAACATTGGACTGCTGAGGTACTCCTGCTGTTGAGTACCCTGGGACTGCTGCATCACCATGGCACTCCCCACCGTGGGTCTTCCTCGTCACCAAGGCGCTCCCCCTCATAGCATACTAAGGTACTCCTCTTATCGAGTATTGTGGGTCTTCCGTGAAACCAAAGTGTTACCCAGTGCAGGTCTTCCCGTGACACCATGGTGATCACTGCTGGGCTACTAGAGTCACTTCGAGTCAAAACGGTCAGCAGTCGTCTGGTCTCAACCACCTATTTGTTCTCTGAAATATGCTCCCTTTTCACCAGAAGGATCCGCTCCATGAGCTACTGTTCGATACTCCAAATACCATGAAATACCAAGAATATGTATATCAAAGGTCTGGCACAGCATAGGGTTCTCAACGCAAGAGACGACTCGTTAGTCGGATGCCCGATCTATCAGTTATTAGCCTTTTAATCTCAGGGGCCCGGTTGGATTCATTCACAATCATAACAGATTGTATCTCAACTACATCCCAAAATCAATTGGGGTATACTCAAAAGGACCATCATTCTCCGAGATTACCAGCGCTACTAACTGTTCGTCAAATAGACGTCCAGTGCCATGATATGGCCAAGAAATGTAAAGGGTCAAAAGTGGACCATGGTTTGGTCCGAATAAATATGGTTCGACTCGGTCTGGGTCCACCCGGTCAGACCTATTGGGTCTGGACTGACCCATTGGGTGGGCCAGCCTATTAGGTTCGGCCCTGCCTGCTTGGCCCAGCCTAGCATGCCGTGTGGGAAGTTCAGCCTAGGCTCAGGGCCGGTTTGGCTCAGAGTGCCATAGGGTGCGGCCCGACGCAGTTCATATCAGATGGCATGGTCGAGACGGTTCAGCCAGGGTGCCGTGAGGGGGGCTGTAGTCCGACATCGGAGGTCAGCGCGTCCAGTGTGCCACTTTGATCCGGTGGCGGTTCGAGAGGCCAGGCGGCCGGGAAAGGTGCGGCCAGGCTGGCAGATGGCCGGGCAGGCCGATGGGCGGCCGGGGAAGATGCAAGGTGGGCCGGAGGCGGATGGGCAGGGCGCCAGGCGGGCCGGTGTGTGGCCGGGAAGAGTGCAGCCAATGCGGGCTGGCGTGGTTCGATGCAGCTCGGCCCGACGCGGGCTTGTGGGTTTCGGTCGTGGTGCATGGGAGGCCGGATGGCGGATGGAAGCCGGGTGGCACGGGCCGGTGGCGGTGCTGCTGGGGGAGCTTGGCTGGAGGACAACGGCTCGGCCCGGAGCACCGGACCGCCGTGGGGGTGGCAGGGTTTGTGGAGGTCGCGGGAAGCGTGACATTTTCTTTTTTTTCTGTCGCCTCATTGCTTCACCACCATGTCGTAGAATATCATAAACTAGATTGATGGAGGATGGTCAAGCCATGTCAGTTTGTACTGCACCATCCATAGTTATGCTGATAACAAAAGGCTCACAAGTATGAAGCACATAATCCCTTGTTCTTCATTTTGAGAGAAAGGATGAACATAAGGACAAATAATACAAAAATAAAATCCCTACCATTGATCATTGTTCTTCAAAGAAGTGACTAGAAAATAAGATGGTTATCATCGTTCATCACGTCCGGTGGACACTTCCATTCCTAAGAACACATGTCAGTTGTGGAAGATGCTCTACGTCGGTAGGTGTCCGTAGATGAAGTTATAAGAAGATCGTTGCTGGTGTTCTTTGTTGGAAGGTGAGGTTCTTTATTGGATAACTCCTTTTCTCCCAAGCTCTCCTCTCCAAAAAAGAATATATGTGCCAAATAATATATTATAAAATCTATTATTACATTGGCATGATTAAAAATAAAATTAATCATTTGTTGATACATTAAAATTAATGGGAGGATTTGGCTCGATTAATTGTGTGTGTTGGAAACTTTAATATGGATAAAGATCAAGACGCTCCTCCACATTAAAGAGGGGGGGGGGGGGGTTGAGAGGTTTTCCTCTCCCGCCATTATTATGGGAGCATAGTATCGCGTGGTCCTCACGTCATAACCTCTGGTGAGAGGTTAGGTTTGGGTGGGCCCCACCACGATAACCTCTCATGGGAGGTTAAGGTGTGATGGTCCCACCTATAACTTCCATGGGGATGTTTTAACCAACAAACACTCATATGGTGGCTCAAATAAAATTAAATTGAATCTCACTTTATTTATTATTTTCCATGAAAACCCTAAAACTAACTTTTATTCTCAACACACTATTGTGGAAGTGAAAGTCTCCTTATGCGAATACTAGTCCCGCGAGTTCAACGGTGCCCTCAGATTTCAATTCTGAGAACCAGTTCAAAAGTTATAAAAACTCGCTCTTACGTTTAATGAATGTACCCAAAGAAAAAATCAGAAATTTATTCTGGGCACATGAGGTCTCAGAATCATACACCATTGGTTTTTTCCTACTCGTAAATTTCCCATGTATTTAAGAAAAAAATTTACATGGAAATTTATATTCATTACAATAATTTTATTATATAATATGCATTAAATCACCGATCCACTAGATTTGATGTTATGGATAATTGTCCCTAAATTTTTAATTTATCTTATATATTTATTACATATTTTCAATGGTAATCAAATATTGATAAATATAAATAATTTTTTTATAGTCAAATATAATTGATTTTAAAAAAAATTAAGCTTTATTCAGATAATATGTAAGTATTTAAACATATTAAATCACTTTACATTGGTTTATCTTAAAAATGAATTTATATATAATGAAATCAACCAAAAAATTATTATTCATTAAAATATTTATACTATGAACACAATAAGAATAAATCAAGTAACAATTTTTTTATATGGAATTCTCTATAGAAGGGTTTTGTGTATTTTTTAATAGATATTTTGTATTGAGTTTATTCCTAAAATGATAATTTATTTAATTAAAATGGAACCTATGTTTGGAATTTAGAGTATCATGATTAAAAATTGTACCATTTTGTTTATCCATTGTTAATATTATATTTTGTTATAAATTGTAACATTAATTGTAGAAAATAGTGTAACTCAAGTTCAAAACATTACTATGTGGATTTATTATTTCAAAAACAGATGAAATTATTTAATTATATGGGATTTATTTTACTGTATACATCCTTGATATGTATATGTGAAATTTTTCACAAAATTTACCCTAATAACGAAATTTATATTTTTTAAAATTAAATAAATCTACAAAATTCCAACAATTAATAATTAACATATCTAAAATTATACATTATTTAAAACATTTGATAGGATATATTGTAAATTATTATTTAAAATTTTATTTAATTTATTTATTAGGGTAATTTAGTTTTTATTATTAACGATTTTACGAGTAAAAAAATCATACACAACACACCCGAATTTTTTTCGTAGAAAAAAATCATATAAAATAATTTATGAACACTAAAAATTATTTTTTCTTCAATGTTAATATTTTTATTGAATTTTTTGGAACATAATAAAAATTAGTGATTTGATAATTCTTTATAATCCTGTTATATTTTTATAATTTAGTTTTCAAAATAAAATTATCCAAATAGATAATATGATTAAATGAAGATTATTTATTAATATCTAATTTCTAAATAAATTGTTTAAAAATTTCATAAATAATAGAAGTGGTAAATAGAGATGTTAAATGGTATAAAATTTCATTCCATGTCCAATTATTATCAATTTTTTAACATATATAGAAAATTATAACCAACTATAACTTAATATTAGTTAATTTAATTGAGGATTAAATTGGATAATGATTTGATCAACCCAAATTATAATATTAATATTGGGATAAAAATAATAAAAAAATTTATCATATGATGAAATTGAAAAAATAGAATAATTTAATGTGAATATATTTATATTTTATTTCATTATACTGAATAATTTCATTAGTTATATATATATATATATCATATAATTAATTACATGAAAATTTTTGTCCCTCCAATATAAAATGACAAAAATACATATTTTTGTTACACCACATTATGAAATATTTATCAATCAATTACTATCCATTTATCCTTTATTATTAAATATACAAAAAATTTAAATTATTTTCATATTAATAGATCATTCTATGATCCCGTAAAAAGTAATTTGAAAGTGAAATCTAATAAGTGGTAATTGTCTTACCCAACATATATCAAATTATTTCTTCATATACCTCCCATATGTATTTTTTTCATCATAAAAAAATATATTGTATATCCTAAATTTTTAAAAAATTTATTATGATAATTAAATCACTATTATGCACCCAATATTCCATCAAAATGGATGTGAATGTATTTCTCTTGCATTAGTGTGGAAAATTACTTCCACATTACAATTATGTTTATTATCCATCACCATAATTCTTTGATAATTATAATTAATTGAATTATTATTATTTAATATATATTTCAACTAGTAATTTATATGGAATTATGTTATCAAATATACATTTTTATCTACAAATCCATGGGATAATTCAAACTATTCTTGTGCATGTCTATAGACAGCTGACTGCATGAAGATATGTGATTTGTTTTACATTTTTACATTACATGTAAGTTATTACAGATTTTTTAAATTAATATATACAAATTATATGATATAATTAATATTCTAAAAATGATATTTATTAATTATATTTCATTAATTCGATCACAGAAGAATGGAACCATCAGTCATGTGTACATATGATCTGATGTCTCCATCAATGATGCAATTCATTTTTTCTATAACAAATTTAATATATTAGGATTATTTTTTAAAAAATGAATATATATGACATATATATAAAAAATATATATTTGAAAACATGATCCATATACACGGAATATACATATTGAAATGAATCATTTAAAAAAAATATTATAGTTAACTCATCAAAATGACATTTTTAAAAATCAGTTTTAAAAAATTGTATTGAAATAAACAAATTATATCATATATATTATAAAAAATATATAAATTATTTTTATATTTAATATTAACAAGTGAATGATTATTATTATTATTTTTATTGATATTTAGGAAACTTATCAATAAGTTTTAATGGTTTTATGTTACAATTTTTTATACTTGAATTGATATCAATTTTTTATACTGAAATTTTATTTCATAAATATAAATAATATAATTAATTATATTATACCATTTATATATATATAAGTTATATATTTTATTTTCATTTTCGAATATTCATACCCTCATGTGATAGAATAAATATTCGATGGAAACTTCAATTTATTTATCTATTTCATCAAAAATCAGTTTTCCTATATCCATATACTCTATAAAAATTATAATTTTTTTCTATAATATAATAATTGATCAAAAAAATATTTACAATATTTTAGTTTTTATAATATGTATTTTAAGGTATATTATATTTTCATTAATGATATTTTTTCGACATTTTATCAAAAAAGTAGAAGAAATATATGTTTTTATGTACACTCCAATAATAAAATTTTTAAACATCATAACTATATAATATTTTGATTATTCCATTATATGTTTTCATGGTATTCATCCAATAAAATGTCTACCAAAAAATTTTGTAAATTTTTATATTTTAATAATCTGATTTTGGAATGAAAATGAGGTTTTTTTAATACAAATCTTGACTTATTATAAAATATTTGTTATCTAAGATAACATCCATGGATGTTATATTTTTGTATGAACTATATGATACAATGATGAAATACTATTTTATTATTGTAAGAATTTTGATTATGATGATTTTTGGTTGAATCATTGAATCCACACTATTTTACACACATAATTTTTTTTATAATCATCATTTATGAACACTAACTTTTTTTCATGTAGTAGAACATTATAATTTAAAAGACATAAATCTTAATAATTTTAATTTATCACTAACAAAAAATGAACTATATATCCATGTAATATAATTATGTATCATCATAATTACAGAACCATTTCATATGTAATTGTTAACAATCATGAACATAAATTTTTAATAGATCCACCATAAACACTTGTATCCCATAGTGGATGAAGAAAGGAAAATGTATTCCCAAAAAGGGTTAGGCTTTCCTAAAGTTTCCCATTTGAGATCATTATCATGAACTAGTTTCCCTTTATAATCTCATGAGATATAAAACATTAAAAAATTTATTAAATGGATATATAATTTTGGACCTCAAATTCATATATTGAAAAACATACATATGTGTCCCATAAAATCATTGATCATTGATGATATGATCATATCATAAACAAATAAATGAAATCATTTTTCCTAAAAATTTCATCTATCCATCATGTCTTAACAAATATAAAATAATGCATTATAATCAACATCTCATTATCATAATAATAATCAATGTATAGAATGAATAAATAAGGTATCATTAAAAAGAATTTGAAATATGTCACATGAACCAACAAAGGATATTTTTTAAGAACATTAATTCTATAATAAGGTAATTGAAACATTTTACTAAGCACAGATCTGAGCCTCCCGCTCCCATGTTCTTTCCTGAAGATTTGTGTGCTTCCAGTGAACGCACACCATAGGTATCGATTGTCCATGTAGGACCTGCTCATATCGATCCTAAGCCTTCATAGAAACCTCCGTGAAATTTTCCCAATAATCAATGTATAGATATCCATGATCGATGAGGTGAGAAGGGTCGTGCACTTATCTCCTTAGCAACGATACGTGGAAGATGTAATGCACCTGGTGCAACTGAGGTGGAAGAGCCAGGCGGTAAGCCACCTCGCCTACTCTAATGAGGGCCTGGAAAGGTCCGATGGACCCCAGAGATAACTCTCCCCCTCGACCAAATCAACGTAGACCTCGTCGAGGTGAATCCCATAGAAAGACATGGTTTCCATCCTCGAACTCCAAAGGTCTCCATCTCCTGTCATCATATTACTTGTGGATACTATGTCTAATATTCATCCGCTCCTGGATGATTAGCACCTTCTCTATGGTAGCTAGTACCATCTCAGGTCCCACCAGTGCTGACTCCCCTAGGTATGTCCAGCACAAGGGTGATCTACAAGGTCTCCCATATAAAGCCTCAAAAGGTGCAATTCCTATGGTAGAGTGGTAGCTATTATTGTATGAAAAAACCTCCAATGGTAAGTCATCTTCCCATCTATTAGAGACTTCAAGGACGCATGCACAGATCATGTCCTCATGAGTATGAATGGTTCTCTCAGTCTGGCCATCCGACTAAGTATGGAAGGTGGTGCTTAGTGAAAGTTTCATCCTGAAAGCCTCCAAAAACCCCTTCCATAGTAGGAAATAAAATCATGCACCACGATCAGAGACAATATAATAATTTAATCCTTGTATATACACAATATCTTGAACATATAGGCGTTCCAAGCTCTCTATTGAATCCTACTCTATGATCGGTAGGAAGTGGGCCGACTTGGTGACTCTGTCAATGTTCACCCAAATTGATTCATGACCCCTAGATGTTTGTGGAAGTCCAATCATGAAGTCCATGGATATCCCATCACACTTCCACTCTAGGAACTCTAAAGGATGAACCAAGCTTGCTGGTACCTGGTGCTCCTCCTTCACTTGCATACAGTGAGGGATCGAGAGAAAAACATTTCTACTGCCTTCTTCATACCTGGCCACCAGTGCTGTCGTCGAAGGTCCTGGTACATCTTCACCACTCATAGATGTACCGCCAAAGGGGATGTCTGTGACTCCCTCAACACCTCCTCCTGAAGTGACACTGGCACAGTAGTACGTCCTCTGTAGAAGATGACTTGATCCCCAAATTCTGAAAATCCATCAAGCCCATGCCCTATGGATATCTGAGCACGTCGTCTCTCATAGTCAGCATCTCTATGTTATGACTCAATGACTCGCTAAAGTAGTGTGGGAGTGACTATTAGAGACTGATGAAAGGATTCTATGTATCTTTCCACAAAGATTATCTGTAAGGTAGCCAGCTGCACTGTCACCTATCCTAGGAGGTATATGCTAGATCTCTTTCTGAGTGAATCTGCTACAACATCCCCCTTTCCAGAAGTATAGACTACCTCAAAGTCATAGTCCTAGTGGAACTCAAGCCATCTATGATGTCTCATGTTTAGGATCATCGGAGAGAATATATACATGAGACTATTTTGATTAGAGTACATGGTAAAACATTCTTCCATCAAATAGTGTTGCCAAATATTCAAGGCGAAGGCCACTCCTGCAAACTCGAGGTCATGGGTATCATATTTCAGCTCGTGTTGTCTCAGCTGCTGAGAACCATATGCGATCACTACTCGATCCTACATCCGGACACACCTGAGCTCGATCCCTGATGCGTTGCAGTGGACTACGTAACCTGCAACTTCCTCTAGAAGCATCAATTTGGGGGGTACTCGTCAGCCTCTATCTCAGCTCTTGAAAGCTCTGCATGCATCATTCCGACCACAAGAAGGGTTTCCCCTTCTTCATCAAGGATTATAGTGGTGCTGCAACTCTGGAGAAATCTAGAATAAACCTTTTTTATTAACCAGCCAAACCCATGAAACTTCGTACCTCCATCACACATCTAGGTGGATCTCGACCAAGTACCGCCTCAATCTTTGCTCGATCCACTACCAAAAAAGCCTCCAAGATGACGTGTCCCATGAAATGAATCTCTCGGATCCAAAAATGTAACTTTGATATATTACCATAAAGATGGTGCTCTCCATGTGTATCCAGTACTACCCGCAAATGGTAGGCATGCTCCTCCTCAGTAGTCGAGTAGATCAATTTGTTGTCATTGAAGACTACGATAAATAGATCAAGGAATGACTAGAAAATCATGTTCATGAGTCCCAAGAACACTCTTAGAGAATTGGTTACATTGAAAGGAATATCCCAGAACAATTAGTGGTTGTACTGACATCTGAAGGCAGTGTTTTGCACATCCTCGGCTTGAACTCTTAGCTAGTGATATCCTGACCTGAGTTCTATCTTAGATAACCACTGTTCTCCCTTTTGTTAATCATAGAGGTTGTATATCTTGAAGATTGGTAAATTTTTCTTCACGGTCACCTTGTTCAAGCGACGATAGCCGACACAAATCCTCAATCTTATATTCTCTTTTTTGGAAAATAGAATCGGAGCTACCTAGGGAGAAACACTATGCTAGATAAATACCTTCTCCTATAAGTCATCTAGTTATACCCGTAGAACACGAAGCTCAGTGGGAGTCATTCGATACATAGGTGTAGATATTAGTGTCGTACTGGGGTACATGACAATTTAGAAGTCCACCTCTCTATGTGGAGGTAGTCCTAGAACATCATTATGGAATACATCCTCGAACTGGTCTACCACTACAAGATAAGTCAGACTTTTCACATCAACAGATCTGAGGTTAAAACATGCTAACTAATGAGTGATCGAATGCACCCCCCACCAATTTAGTCTTCTATGTGGTGCAAAGTCACCCTTATTTCTGGTGAAAGTAAACCTAGTCCCATCAGTGCGGAAAAATCGCACATTTCACCCAGTACAGTTGATCTGAGCATAGACTGTAGATAAACAGTCTATACCCGAGATAGCATCTTAAGGGATCGACGCCACTACTAGTAGATCCCAGCCTAAGCTCATGGATCCTAGAGTAAGATCACACTGCTGGAACCAATGTGTAATCGACAAGTCTGGTCTCGTAGGAGTGTCTAGCCGTAAAGATCAAGCCAACGGCTCAGTTGGAAGCTAAGAGCACTGAACGTGGGAAGTGTCAATGAATGAGTGACTGGAACCTATGTCTTTATGTACTACATCTATAGTGGAGTAGATGTAGATCGTACCTTGAATCATCTCTAGAGCCCCATGATCATAGGCCTTAGCTTCTAGGAGGTGAGCTCTCCCTTGTCCACCTGCTCCCAGTGGATGGGATGGACCTCCTGGATGTGGTGGGGTAACACCTCGAAACGTCGTCCACCGCAAGCTGAACGACCTGCTCCTCTTCCACGTCTTCCTACTCCATACAGACTGCCTCGATCGAATATCTACCTCTACCTAGGTAGTCATTTGACCATCTCCTGATCATCCGAACAGTGGGTCAGACAGTCATGAGCCATGTGACCCAGCCTGCCACAAGCGAAACACGGCCCACTCCTGGCATGTATGTCTCTGCTCCGGGTTCCCTACACAACTGATCATGCGTCATGCGGTCGTCGACCTGTATGTCTGGTCCTCTTGGAACTCTTTGAAATTTGTCTAATTCCAACTATAGAAGACTCTGATACATGTCACCTAGAGGTGGGTCTCGTTGCTGCAGACTGCTCAGTACGAAAACTATCCACTGTGAGGGCTCTCTCTAACACCCCCACATGTGTCGGGAAGCTAAGTGAGATCACCAAAGATTTGATCTCTCAGATAAGTCCCACTTCTAAGGATCGGGCCTTGAAGAAATGGCCCCACACCATATTAGTGGAGTAGCTGGAGAGGCATATGAACCTCGCTGAGTACTATGACACAATCAAGCTTCCCTACTATAAATGATGTTGCTCCAATATGAGAATTGTGTGAAGATTCATTGGGAAAAAATCTTCCCCAATGAGGCTCTTGAAGTCTGCCCAAAGAAGCATCATATCATCATGAACTTGGAGCATCAAGCTACACCATCAGCTTGCTACTTCCTGTAGAAGGTTGGCAGCAAGAATCACCATGAGGTCGGCTGGTGTCTCTTCCAGTCGGAAAACACTCACCATAGCCTCCAGCCAATCCTCAGCTACATGTGGGTCTGTCTCTCCCCTGAACCCTGGTGGTCACTGGTGCTGGAACTCATATAATGTGCCCAAACGGCATGCATTGTCTGGTTCTAAGGATGGTGGCATCAGTGGCCCAGTGGGGGTGGTAATGCTGGTGCCTCTGCTGGAAATGTGCCCTACACTGAGGCCTCATCGCTCGGTGGGCTATCTTTGAATACAACTCTTAGGACTCAAGCTGGTCGTCCACAGAGAGGCATCCTGAATGAAACAGATGTGACACGGTCAAAGATTCTACCCGGTGAGCAGACCTAGTTGATCTGACTTAATGAAAACATTTTAAAACACACATGCAATCAGTGTTTTCGTACACTGAATCAGAAATCAGTAGGCAAGGCCATTGTGTATGGATTCATCAGCCTCTGTACCAACACTAGACTCCATGAACTAAAAACCACACTCTGTACCCTTAAGTCTATTTCTTCGCAGAAAAGTCCAGAGTCTAATGTTCTACGGTAGAAAATTCCCTTTGATACCAAATTTTCATGACCCATCCCCCGGGGCTCGTACCATGACTACCCCAAGCCCGCCTTCCATAGGCCAGGGGTTGGCGACTACCATCATAGGCATAAATACCAAAACAGGGATGGCATTGCCTTTAGAGCATGAAAACGCTCAAAACAGAGCACACAGCTAGATACAAAACATTAAGTTAAACAGTATAACAAGGGAGTGCTGAAATGTAAAAGGGGCTGGAAATACAAGCCCAACTGTAAAGTAAAATTACAACTGAAAATGACAAAACAACTGAAAGGTGAAAACAGCTCCTGGATAAACCACCATGGATCCTATATGAAGGGTAGCTACAGATAGCCTCTTCATCACTCCACGTCAGTCTGTCTCCTCTGAGTACCATCATGTCATATGGTCCACCGAGAGGTATCATCCAGTCCTAGTACACTCAGTCACGGTCAACGTTGTCCATCATCTGGATCCAGCACAACAAGGTTCGGGTATAGCCCATGCAGAGGTGAGTATAATGATACTCAGTTGGGACCCCAAGACCCACATCATCTCACAAAATCCAACAAGGATAAACCAAAATGTAAGAAATCAATAGATAACCCCACTTAGGTATATGCCCATATATATACCTAAGTTATCAAGTAATCCATCTCAATAATGAGGTAAACACAAATGTTACTGACTCAGCTCGACCATGATTTTTGTTATCGAAACCTTCAATGCTGGAGAACAGCTTCTCAATAGAGTATAGTGTGCCTACCGCGACACCATGGTGCTTCTAACAAACATTGGACTGCTGAGGTACTCCTTCTGTCGAGTACCGTGGGTCTGCTGCATCACCAAGGTGCTCCCCACTGTGGGTCTTCCGCGTCACCAAGGCCCTCCCCATCGTAAAATACTGAGTTAATCTTCCTGTCGAGTACTGTGGGTCTGCCGTGACACCAAGAAGTTCCCCACCGTGGGTCTTCCCATGACACCATGGCGCTCCCTACTAGGCTACTAGATCCACTCTGAGTCAAAACGGTCAGCAATCGTCTTGTCTCAACAAGCTATTATGTTTCCGCAATATGCTCCCTCGTCACTAGAAGGATCCACCCCACGAGCTACTGGTCAATATTCAAAATATCATGATGTTCCGGGAATATGTATCTCAATGGTCTGCCACATCATATTGTTTTCAACACAATAGACGACATGTCAATCAGATGCTCGATCTGTCAGTTATTAGCTCTTTAATCCCGAGGGGCCGGTTGGATTCATGCACGTTCCTATCAGACTGTATCTCAACTACACCCCAAAATATAGTGGGGTATACTCAAAGGGACCATCATTATCTAAGATTACCAGTGTCACTAACGGTTTTTCAAACGGACGTCCAATGAAAAAGATATGGCCAAAGAATGTAAAGGGTTGAAAGTAGAAGAAGGTCTGGTCCGAATCAGTCTGGGCTGACTCGGTCCGGGTCGACCCGGTCAGACATATTTGGTATGTCCTAACCCATTGGGAGGTCCAGCCTATTAGTATTGGCCTGGCCTACTTAGCCCAGCCTAGCAGGCCGTGTGAGCGGTTCGGCCTAGGATCTGTGTCTGTTCGGCACGGAGCACCGCGAGGGTGCTGCTCAACACAGCTCGACTCAGAAGGCGTGGTTGGCCCGGTTCGGCCAGAGCACCGTGAGGAGGGTCACGGTACTCCATGGGAGTCCAGCATGTCTAGGGAGCCGCTTCGGTTAGGTGGTGGCTCGGGAGGCTGTTTGGCCGGGAGGGGGCCGGGCAGGGCGCGGCCAGGCAGGCTGACAGTCGGGCAGGGCGCCAGATGGGCCGGCGGGCGGCCGGGTAGAGTGCTGCCAAGGCGGGTAGGCGCAGTTTGATGTGGCTCGGGCCGACACGGGCCGGCGGTGTTCGACCATGGAGCACGGGAGGCCGGTGGGTGGCAAGAAGCCGGGTGGAGGATGCCAGTGGTGGTGCAGGTGGGGTGGCTCGGCCGTAGGACAACGATTCAGCCCTGAACACCGAAGCGTCGCGGGGGCAGCGCAGTTTACGGAAGCCGTGGGTAGCATGGGATTTTCCTTTGTCGTTCTGTCACCTCATTGATTTGTCTACATGCCATAGATTATCGTAAACAAAATCAAAAGAGGGGGTTACACCATGTTAGTTTGGATCGTTCCCTCAGCGGTTAGGCTGATAATAAAAGTCTCACATGTATGAATAATGACAACCATCGTTCTTCGTTTTGAGAGAAAGGATGAACATGGGAACAAAAAATACATAAATAAAAGCCCTACCTTTGATCATTGTTCATCAAAGAAGTTTCTGGAAGAAAAAGAAGGTGATCATCATTTGTCGTGTCCACTCCACACTTCCAATTCTGAGAAAGCATGTTAGTTGGGGAAGACGCTCCACGTCGGTCGGTGTCTGTAAATGAAGTTCGAAGAAGATCGTTTGAGGTGTTCTTCGTAGCAAGGTGAGGTTCTTCATTGGAGAACTCATTTTCTCCCAATATCTCCTCCCCCAAAAATATTAGATGTGCCACATAATAGATTATAAAATCTATTATTATATTGGCACGATTTCAAAATAAAAATTAATCATTTGATAGAACATTCAAATTAATGGGAGGATTTGGCCCCATTAATTGGGTGTGTTGGAAACATTAATGTGGAGGAAGCGCAAGAGGCTCCTACACATGAAAGTGGGGTAGGGGTTGAGAGGTTTTCCTCTTCCGCCATTAAAATGGGAGTTTTGTCCCGTGAGTTCCCCATCTCATAACCTATTGCAAGAGGTTAGGTTCCGGTGGGCTCCACCACCATAACCTCTCCTGGGTGGTTTAGGTGTGGTGATCCCACTTTAACATCCTTGAGGAGGTTTTAACCAAAAAACACTAACATGGCGGCTCAAATAAAAAGGTGAATCTCACGTTATTTATTACTTTCCAAGAAAGCACTAAAGCTGACTTTTATTCTCGACCCACTTCTGTCGAAGTGAAAGTTTCTGTAAGAGAATACCAATCCCGCAAGGTCAGCGGTGCCTTTAGATTTCAATTCTGAGCACCATTTCAAAATTTATTAAAACTCGCTGGTACGTTTACTAAACATACCCAAAAAAACTTCAGAAATTGATTCCGGGCACACAAGGCCTTAGTAACATGAGCCGTCAGTTTTTTCAGACTCGTAATATTCCTCTGTATTTATGAAAAAAATTACATGGAAATTTATAGTCCTTACAATAATTTTATTATATTATATGGTTGAAATCACCGATCCACTATATTAGAAGGTATGGATAAGTGTCACTAAAATTTTTATTTATCTTACGTATTAATTATATATTCTTAATAGTAATCAAATATTGAGAAAAATATATAATTTTTTTATAGTCAAATATAAATGATTTTCAAAAAATAATTTTATATTCAGATAATATGTAATTATTTAAACATATTAAATCATTTTTCATTGGTTTATCATCATAATGAATTTATATATAATGAAGTCCATAAAATTTCTTATTTTTTATTAAAATATTTATACTCTGTACATAATAAGAATAAATCAAGATACAATTTTTTATATGGAATTCTCTATAGAAGGGTTTTGTGTATTTTTAACACATATTTTGTATTGATTTTCCTCTTAATATGTTAATTTAATTAAATAAAATGTATCCTATGTTCAGAATTTTCAGTATCATGATTAAAATTGTACCATTTACTTTAGCCAATATTAATATTATATTTTGTTATAAATTGTAACCTTAATAGTATAAAATAGTGTAACTCAAGTTCATAACATTACTATGTGGATTTATTATTTCACCAAAAGTTGAAATTATTAAATTATATGGGATATATTTTACCATATACATTCCAGATATGTATATTTGAAATTTTCACCCTATTTACCCTAATAATGACATTTATATTTTTAACATTAAATAAATCTAAACAATTCAACCAACAAATAATTAACATATCTAAAATTATACATTATTTAAAACATTTGATTGGTTAGATTTTAAAATATTATTTAAAATATAAATTTAATTTAATTATAAGGGTAATTTTTTATTTAAATATTAACGGTTTTATGAGTAAAAAAATCATTCACAACACTCATAATTTTTTGACGTAGAAAATAATTATCTAAAATAATTTATGACCACTAAAAATTATTTTTTCCTCTATGTTAATATTTCTCTTGAAATTTTTGGCACATAATAAAATTCAGAGATGTGATAATTCTTTATAATCCTATTAGATTTTTATAATTTACTTTTTAAAATAATATTATCTAAATAGATAATATAATTAAATGATGATTTTTTAATGACAGCTAATATCTTAATAAATTGTTTAAAAAATTGATAAATAATGGAAGAGGTAAATAGAGATGTTAAATGGTATAAAATGTCATTCCTTTTCCAATTATAATCTAGTTTTTAACATATATTAAAAATTATTACCAACTATGACTTAATAGTAGTTACTTTGGTTGAGGTTTAAATTGGATAATGATTGGATCAACCCAAATTATAATATTAATATTGGAATAAAAATAATTAAAATTTTTATTGTATGATGAAATTGAAATAATGGAATATTTTAATATGAATAAATTTTTATTTGATTGCATTATAAACAATAATGTCATTATATATATATATATATATATATATATATCATATAATTAATTCCAAGAATTTCTTTTCCTTCCAATATAGAATGACACCAAATACATATTTTTGTTACACCTCATTATGAAATATTTATTAATAAAATCCTATCCATTTATCCTTTATTATTAAATGAACACAATTTTTAAATTCTGTTCTTAATAATAGATCATTCTATGATCCCGTAAAAATTGATCTGAAAAGGAATACTATGAAGTGGTAATTGTCTTACCCAACATATGTCAAATTATTTCATCGTATACCTCCTATATGTATTTTTTTCATCATAAAAAATTTATTATATATCATAAATTTTTAAAATTTATATTTTGATAATTGAATAACTATTATTCACCGTATATTCCATCAAAATGGATTTTAATGTATTGCTCTTATATAAGTGTTGAAAATTGCTTCCACATAAAAAATAAATTCATTATCCATCACCATATTTCATTGATAATTATTATTAAGGGAAGAATTATTATATAATATATAATTTAAATGATAATTTATATGGAATTATGTTATCAAATATACATTTATATCTACAAATACATGGGAAAATTCAAACTATTCTTGTGCATGTCTGTAGACAGCTGACTACATGAAGAGATGTGATCTTTTTTTCATTTTTACATTACATGTAAGTTATTACAGATTTATTAAATGAATATATATAAATTATATGATATAATAAATAATCTAAAAATGTTATTTATTAATTATATTTGATTAATTCGATCACAAAAGAGTGGAACCATCAGTCTTGTGTATATACGATCTGATGTCTCCATCAATGATGCAATTCGTTTTTTCGACAAGAAATATTATATATTAGTTTTAATTTTTTTTAAAAGAATATACATGATATTTATATCAAAAATATTTATTTGAAAACATTATCCATATACAAGGACTATACATATTGAAATGAATCATTTATGAAAAATGAAATAGTTAACTCATCGAAATGACATTTTTAAAAATGAATTTTTAAAAGATATTATTAAAATAAACTAATTATATAATATATGAAATAATAAATATATAAATTATTATTATATTTTATTTTAGAAAGTTAATGTTTATTATTATTGTTATTAGTGATATTTAGAAAAATTATTAATAAGTGTTAATGGTTTTGTGTCACAAATATTTTATACTAGAATTGATATCAATTTTTTTCGTACGGTGAAATTTCATTTTATAAATATAAATAATGTAATTAATTATATTAGAAAATTTATATATGAAATTTATATATTTTAGTTTCATTTTTGAATTTTCATACCCTCATGTGGCTGAATAAATATTCGATGGAAACTTCAATTTATTTATCTCTTTTATTCAAAAATCAGTTTTCCCATATCCATATACTCTATAAAAATTATATTATTTTTTTCAATAATATAATAAATGATCAAAAAAATATTTAAAATATTTTAATTTTTATAATATTAATTTTATGGTATATTATATTTTCATTAAAGATATTTTTTTGACATTTTATCAAAAAAGTAGAATTAATCTGTGTTTTGATGTAGAGTCCAATAGTAAAATTTATAAACTTCATAACTACAGATTTTTTTGATTATTCGATTATAAGTTTTCATGGTTTTTTTCTAAAAAAATTTCTACCTAAATATTATGTAAATTTTTAGATTTTATTAATCTTATTTTGGAATGAAAATGGGGTTTTTTTTTAAATCATGACTTATTTGAAAATATTTTTTTTCTGGCATAACATCAATGGATGTTATATATATTTTTTGAACTATGTAATACAATGATGAAATCCTATTTTATTAGTGGAAGAATAGTTATTCTGTTGATTTATGGTTGAATCATAGAATCCATACTATTTGGCACACATAATTTTTATTATAATCATCATTTATAAACACTGAAAAAAATTTCATGGAGTAAAACATTATCATTTCAATGACCTAAATCGTAATAATTTTAAATTATCATTTATAAAAAATGAACTATATATCCATGTAATATAATAATGTGACTTCATAATTACTGAACCATTTCATATATTATTGGTCAAAATCATGACATTAGATTTCTAATAGATCCACCATCAACAGTTGTATCCCATAGTGGATGAAGAAAGGAAAATGTATTCCCCTAAATGGTTAGGCTGATCCTAAAGTTTCTCATTTGATATTATTATCATAAACTAGTTTCCCCTTATAATCTCATGAGATATAAACCACTAAAAAAATATAAATGGATATATAATTCTGGACCTCACATTCACATATTGAAAAACATACATATGTGTCCCATAAAATCATTTATCATTCTTGATATTATCATATCATAACCAAATCAATGATATCATTTTTTCATAAAAATATCACATATCCATAACGTCTTAACAAATATAAAATAAAGCAGTACAATAAAACTCTCATTATCATAATAATAATCAAAATACAGAATTAATAATGAAGGTATCATTAAAATGAATCTGAAACATGTCATATGAAACAAGAAAGGATATTTTTAAGAACATTAATTCTATAATAAGGTAATTTAATCATTTTGTTAGGAATATTTTATTTCGACATTGAAAATACTTATTTGAAATAATTTATGATCATTATTATAATATTTATACATTAAAAATAACATTCAATTCCAATAATGGTATCATAATATAATTTATATATCCTGGTGGTGAATAATTATATTTAATCCTCACATGTTGAAATACTTTTTTCCATCCCCATTATTTTAAAAAACGTAAAAACATATGTCATTTGGTAAATAATAAAAATATTCACTTTTATTTGTATTTATAAAAATTAAAAATTGCAGAAACATTCCACTAATAAATCAAATTATATTATATGAAATATTATTTTAAAAAATATTATAAATTATGGAAAAGGATTGGTATGAATTTCCAATTAAAATGAGAATTAATAGGTTTTTTAGAAAAAAAAATAACTATTATGTTTTATTTATTTATTAAACAGAGAAAAATAGATGGAAACCATGTATTTTCATTTAAAATTAAATGTAGAATGAAATTTATGTGAATTTACCATGTTTGGTAAATAAATTATATTTTTGGAAGACTAATAGAAAATAATTTCGAAGAATAATGATATTGTATAAGATGTCCCTTCCCACTATGGTAAATTGTGATCAATAAACCATGTGTGAGAAATAAACATATACATATTTTTAAATACTAATAATATTCATAAAAATAAAAAAAATTACATTCATGATACATATATAAAACACACAATATAAATAAGATCTGAATATAGCATGTGTCCCGTATATATTCAATTGAGAAATAAATAAATTACCTCACGTTTGATATCCATGTTATATTTTTGATCATCATTAATAATAAATATATTTTTATTATAAATTTATTCATAAATTATAATCATGTTTTTGATAACAATTATTATTTTATTACATCTTTTTAACCAAAAAATATTAACAATTTACTTTTAAAATCACTTCAACAAGTGATAACATCTTCATTTTTCATATACTTTTTGGTCTGATGTTTTTGTTATTGTAAATTTATTTTGATTCAATAATCACTATAAATTTAATCATTATATAAATATAATACATAAAAATTTTATCAATATTTAAAAAAATCCAAAGCTATTAGAGACAGGAAAAATAATTACAATTGTTTTGGATATGGAATGTTATACATATGAATGAATTATTTTTCAAATTTTTTTTCAATTTAATGAATGCATTAAATATATTTACATTCCATTATTGACTAATTTTCACAACATGGTCTACATGTAAATTCATTAAATTATTCATTATTAAGAAATATTTCACAATAGAACTAAATAATTGATCAAATTGCTTCGTGGATGAGGTTTTACAAAGTTAAGCATGAGGGACATTATCATTTTTGATAAGATAAAACAATAATAAGTTATATTTGTTATTATATTTATATAATTATAAATATTTATTAAATATTATATTATTACATTAAATAAATTATTTTATCCATCCATGTGTGATAGACATGGAAACAAATTACATCGGTTCTTGATGTGGTAGGAAATTATACACAAATTTGATGGTCTCATACCCCATATAATGGAATAAGATATTGTAATCGTTTATTACATCTATAAAATTAAAAAAGATATGAATGATAATTTATTTACATTTTCAATATGGTTTGTATAATAAAATAAATAGGTGAATGGGAAAATAAGAAAACACATAGCTAAGAAAGATACCAATTATTCAGACATCCTATTTATTCTTCCACAGATATATTGACATGAAGTTTCAGTAATAATGTCAATTCCTCGATTATGTGGAATTGAATTTACATAAAGGATTTCGTATGGTATGGGTAAAACTATCTGGTTATTTAATTATTCTATAGAGAATAGAATGTGGCCCTTTTTTTATTGGGGATACGACTGATATCACACCGACATGAAATTTTCCTAATTGAATAATGTAATTCCCAATGAAAATGAATCATACAAGGATAAAATTATATCACTATTAATTTTAATTAATTTATTATTAGTTTCATTATTGTTCTAAAATTTTCAACCAACAAAAGGACATATACTAAACATATGCCAATTTCATGTCATAAATGGTGACATTAATGTATAAAAACTAGGCACAACACATGTAGTAAAATATTTTATGACACATGATTAATGAAATAAATAATAAATAATATTATTTATTAAATTAATTTTATTACAAAATATATAATTTTCTATAATAAAATAATCATTTGGTGTTAATTTACCTAGATGTATATTTTTTTCCCAAGAATGTTATTTTTGGAATATTTACATTGTACATATGGTATTTACAGTACAAATAAATCATTTAGATTGATTTTATCATGATGAACACCTAGTTTTTTAAATATTCATTTGTAAGAATCCCAATATAACCTAATTAATTGATTAGGTGTGTTAAGAGTAGCCACCATATAATGGATCTGATTGTTTAGAGTTTAATATCTAGCACAATTCCAAAACCTCTCCCTAGTAATTAGTTTTTCTACATCGTCATTTATAGTGGACATATAAAGAAAATTTTATTCATTTTTAAATTGATTTTGATTTCTTTTCAAGAATCTATTTGTATTTCTCTATCATGCATTGTCTTTTAGTGTCCGAACCTATAATTTTGAATTTTTTCTATTGTATTCAATTACGATTCCACGATTAATAATGTAGTTTTCAATATAAATGAGTATTAAATCAAGAATTTCAATATGTTAATTTAATTTAAATTATTTAATTAGATAAAAAATTCAAAATATGGTATTAGAATTTAAATGTTATATCCAATTAATATGTTAAATGTGATTTATTTTAAAAAAATAATTACACCAATTGTATGATTGAATGATTTAAAATGTGTTTTTTGTTTCAAAATGGGTTTTCATGCCCCTAAGTAGAGTATAATTGAATTCATAATTTATTATTAAAAATGATAATGTTTTTTAATTATCAATTGGAAAACATATGACATTTTGTAATAATGGGTGCTTCGAGAATATAATTGTTACTCATTGTATTTTTAATACCATATGATTTTTTATATAACTATATAATGTTTAAGGCCACTTGGGGATCTATAGGTCATATCCAAATCAAGCACAGATTGAAGATATTTGTTTATATATATCATATATTTCAATTAGTTAGTTCCCAAATGTTGGGTGTTTTCACATATGAATGGATTATCATAAGATGGTATTTTCATTATTATCAACCCCCATGTCCATATTATGTTATATTTTTGTATAGTTTTCATGGTATTACATATTTTTAATCACACATGAAATATAAATATAAATTTTAATTATGGTTTCAATTTAAGAAAAATAAATTAATGTTTTATATAATGGAATTTAATTCATTTAAATATGGTGCTATGTTAGAATATAGTCATATAGATATGTGTCTGATATAGTCTATTTTATATTTTTGGGTTCTCTGGTTAGTTGTGACATATTATATTCCATGGTTCAGATCAATTCAAAATTTTATGAACACTATTGTTTTGATTATTTAAATTTTACATTATATATGTTGTATGATTTTTAGTGTTATTCCACATGCATAAAATCAACATCGGTGGTTTTTCTAGCTAATGTGGTTTTGATTGATAGAAATTAGTGTCAATGGTCGTACCTAAAATAATGTTTTGTAAATATAAAAATGATTAGTACTGAGGAATTTATTAGCTTAGGATTAGATTATATTATTTAAAATTGTTTGTATAGTTCGGTCCCTTGGAAGATTATATTGATGATGGATCCAAAAATTACATGGGTGGATCAAGACGTTTCCTAAAAATAATTCAAATTATTTCATGTAATATATATAAAATAAATGTAGAGATTATTTAAATGTAGCTTTCCATTATTATGTTTTTTTCTAATATTTATTTTATTTTTAATTTTAAATAAAAATTATTTTTATAGAGTTATTGTGAAATTTTAAATATGGTCTTATAATTTGGGAACATGAACATAAAAAATGAAGGTGTGTTGAGGAGTTCACTATAGATACATCATAGTTTAGGAGAATCCATGAAGGGACCTAGTAAATAACTGTCACTAACATCATACTTTATGTCCCCATTTGTTTCCTAATAATAAAACCACCTGAAAATTCCCCCCAAGAGACACATTAATGGATACCAAAGATGACTAGCCATGAAATTAATTCTTTAGATGAATTTTATTGGCCTCATGTATCTGCATCAACAGATGAATCATTTTTTCATATTTCAATGGTGTCCATCGTGTATGTTTACATTGATTCTCACATGGATAAACCATGGACGCATATTCCTTAACTAATACTGGTGGATGAAAATATCCCTTCCACTAAACATAAATATCACAAATTTATTATGATTAAATAATGATAATTTTAGTGCGATTATATACTTTATTAATATAAATATATATTCTTGAATATCTTGGAAATTGACATAATATAGGCCGAAATTTGGACAATAACTATGTCGATGTTTTAAGACATTATATACAAATCATGTGAGGTATACTAGTATATTCTTGAAAAAGTAACAAATAACGACAAGAACATATCTTTATCCCTATGGTCATTGAATCAATTCACCATGACCAGTTTGAATTCATGGCTACTCTATAGAAAAAAAACATTCTTTCTACCATCAAGGAATATTATCGGTATATTTTTATAATAGTGAGGCACATGACTGATCTCATATCACTATTCCAACATGGGATCACAAAATCATAATTGAACATGTATTGAGATAGAAAACAATTCCAATTTAAAATCAACAGTGGCATACAACATAGGTGTATGAATGAGCTCATTTCACCTACTTGACTTCCATAAACCAGATTTGGTCTCCATCCAAAATGGCACCCAATATGGTCTGTGACAAAAACCTAAAGGTGTTCCCTATCCACATGGGCTGGCACATGTCCACAGCTATCATATACCAAAAATTGGGAAGTATTTACATGAATTTATAAACATAAAACAACAAACAATCCCAATAAAACTAATCTATATTTTTCAAATAAAACCTACCATCAAAGATTTTCAGAACTAAATTAAATGATTTAAAACAACTATGAAAGACTAAAAAATGATTAAAACCAAAAATTACTGCCTATGAACAATCCTAATTTCATGAGTCACCTCCCTTATTCCATTTACATAGGAAAAAATCACAAAGGACATAATGGAAACCCCAACCACTGGCACTAAAAACTATTCCCAAACCTACAAAAAACAACCAAGTCTACTTAGACCCAATGGTGTAAGTAGGGTGGGACCCAAATCCCATAAAGATACAACCATAGAGATATTCTATGTTTTGAACTTTTAAATATGAAAATAATGCATTTTTTCAAATCATGAAATGCTAGCTACAATTTCTAAAAGACGGATCATTAAATAAAAATTGTTAACATGTGGGATAATTTAAAGAATAAATAGTTTTAAAAAAAATTACAACGATATTAAATTTTTCATCCAATCATACAGTTTACCGACTATAAGGAAAATGTAACTAATTTACATAAGCAATGGGAAATAACCCATAGCCACTAGCTCGATGTGGCTCCCAGGTACCTCATATCTCGATGAAAGTAACCATCACAAACCTCTGTTCTTGGGCACGAGCCACATATATAGAAAATACCCATATCCAAGATGTCTCCCATCATCATGATAATCATTTATTTAGTGTTTTAAGTGTCAATATTGCTATGTGAAACTGAGGCCAAAACCCACTGAATCACTAGCAAACTAGTACACGTTCACCCACCTAAATACCTAGGCTTCCCTCTTGTGCTCAAACAAGTTCAACAAGCCATAAAATAAAATTTTATCATTAAAATAACACTTTCACATAACACATTCACCAAAAAACCCAAATTTACATCAATCAAGTCACATCATCCCCCTATTTATTCAAATTGATTTTGAAATAAAAGCCACTCCAAAATAGCCCACAACACTTTTGACATTTTATTAACACATCAAAAAATCCATTAAACAATTTTATAAATTGTGTCAATGACAGTGAAAATAACATAACAACCTGATAACATGTCCCATAATACTCCTTTCACAAAAAATTTCATTTTTCACATCACACCATCACAAAATAGCCCACACCATGTTCATATATCATTCACAATTTAGTAAATCCTTTAATCATTTTTATAAAACATTTCCAAGATGGAACACATCATAGAATAGACCCTTTAACATTTAGCGTTGTCCATTTCAAAATTTATACAATCCAAAATATTTTTTCAATATGGTTTCACCTCTAACATAAATCATTAAAACATTCGAGACATTCTTAGAAAAATTCTAAGGAGTATACGTTATCATTGCACATGAAACCCATTTCAAAATCCATTTTCAAAGCCAAAATAACACCAATCCTAACCCATAACTAAATTTAAATCCAAATAGACATTTTTTAAACCACTAACAAGTGTCATAAAAATACCTTGAATAACACCAAAAATGATACACAAAAAACCACACATTTTGATAATATACTCTACTGAAGTATAACAAGGTTTTACACATCAATTATACTCAAACCCGCACCTTAAAAGCAATAATCACACCAAGTCCCTACAAAAGTAGAATTGGAATCCCAAGAAACATTTTCTAAACAACTTTCTTATAATATAGAATAACCTAAATAATACCACAATAGTTTCACATAGAAATACAACCAATTTATATCAAAATGAATCTATATAATTAGATTCATAACCAAATCAATTAAAAAACAGCTTTCTAACCCCACATAATAAATTAAGAACATGATAAAATATGTAAAACATTCAAAATAACTCATAAAAAATGGTTACACATGGAATCACCTACCTTTGGAGGCCAAAGCCTTGAATCGTAGTGCAAAACCACAACCACACATCCACTACACCACACAGAAGTGAGAACAAAGCCAAAACCATCATATTTCACCAAAAGACCCCAAATCAATCCCTAGGTATAATACTTTCTATTTTACACTATATAAATTCATGAATGATGGAGGAATCCATAAGAATAATGATGCAAATTAAGTTAGAAACACATAACTGAATAAATCTTGTCGAAAACATCCCAGATACACGAGTATTGTATTTTCAAAACATCTATTTTCTGTAATTGATGTTTGAAGATGACTGATTAGTTCATGTAGGAACTGCAATAAGAGATAAAAATAGAAGGAGTTATGAATGAATCAATTTACCCCTTAAAATATGGTCAATTTTTTAAATCTAGAGATGTTTTCCCCGAATTATCGATGAAAATTATCTCAAAAGAGGGATAGGAGAGCATGGGGATCTCCTTGGGTAAGTGTTCTTGTAGGAGAGATGGAATCACCAAAAAAAATACATTTTAATGAGATATTAAAGAAATAAAATAATATTTATTGTAGTAAAAGGGATTTCGGTTTGGCCCAACACCATAATAAAAAACATGAATCCATCATTATTATGGATGCCTATGTAGTAAAAAATGATATAGTGGTTTTAATAAACCAGTTGTTTGAAATTTGGAAGTGGAATGGGTGTAAACAATTGAATAATTGAGAAGTAAAAAATGAAGTAGAATTTATTTTTAAATCTGGAAATGGGCTCACAATTTGGCCCAAATTATGAAAACACACTATTTTCCACTAAAATTCATAGAAAACCCAATTGTAAACAATTGTTTGGAATTAAATTACAAATAAATTAAAATTAAGTCAGGTTTGTAACAATTCTACCCACCATAAATCATTCCACCCTTAGAAAGCCACCTCAAGTCCAAATGAAAAACCCAAACACAACTAGAGAACTGAAATGGACTCCTTTTCCATGCTTTGACCATGAAGGCCACAACACCCCTAGGTATCAATTAAGGAAGGAATAATCTCATGAATCAAAACATACACCACATCCTAAAGTGTTTAACCCATTAAAACATTATTCCAAAAGAGAACACCTAAAAAACAATCCAAAACTGATTCCAAAAATTTACCCAGACAAAAACAACAATTAACATGTTTACACTTATGTTGCTTTAACCATTCCGTTGGGCATTATCCAAGCCTAAAATTTACCGAAGGGCAATGTACGTAGTTATATAGCTCTAAATAAACTACCTGCCACCAAGCCAAGTCGAAGGAACAATTAGTGTTACTAATATGGGGTGATAGAAATGAGCTCCCCACCATAAGAGAAAACTCAATTTTTTTCCCAAGAAGAGATCAGGACATTAACAAGGGGTGTGGGGAAAGATCTCTTTGTTAAATGGGGTACAATTAGTGACAAAATTTACAGAGTAACTTATATTAGAATCATAGTGGGTCTCCCCACCATAGGAACAAACCATCTTAATGGACCAGCATGGACCAACACAAGAAGAACCCAAATTTAAAAAGGTGGGATGGACGCATGGTTAGTCCCACAGTTTGGGAAACAATGTGCTAATTGTGGGGATCATTCATTTAGACTAGATTTTGGGAACACGATCACTACTAATCGTTACGAAACCATGTGCACAACCATGAAAACATTAGAATTTTAAACTATTCTAATCTTCCATAATGAGGAAAAGACTTTTAAAAGGGTTAAAACGACCCTGTGATTTTCCCTTACTATGTTCCAGCTTCTCTCTGGGACCTATGGCTGGAGAAAAAATTATTGAAGAATCTTCGGCGTCATATTTAGGATGTGGAAACCCCTTAACAAAAAATTTTGTTCCAGTGCAACAAAAAACTACACCACAAATCCCGATATATTTACCTTGACATAACACATTCTAAACTCAACTTACTCTAAACAGACATTTCATTGAAATAAGGGCTTAGAAGACGTACAAACATCACACGATGTTTCTTCGGGTGAAAAAAATAGAATGAAAGCACACATATAAACAAATTCTTCCAAAAGAGAGGATTGTATATTTAGTCAAGGGAGACATACTCCCACCATAAAAGAGACACATATAAGATTGAATGCCCTTCACCTTTACTGTCAAATGAGTACATGACATCACAACGCGTCACCGAACATGACCAAAGCTACTGATAGAATCAATACATGGAATGGGACTTATTTCCATTTTCCCAAACAACATATGATTCTATAATATGGACATAATATCCACTCAAGACCAAATATCATATGCTAGTGGTTTAACAAGAACTCATGCATAGAAGAGACTACAATGAACATAGAGGACCTCTTAAACACCATCCGGATACTCATCCACACTAACCACACCAGACCACTTCTACCTCGGTGAATTTGGTAATATATGATACTAAGGTTTATTTCAACCTTCACGAGCATTGTCCCATTACAAGAGGATCCACAGATCAAGGAATAAAAATGGTGAAAACTCAATCTACAAATCTCAAGAAAATAATCCTTATATTGATCAAGAAGAACATTTTCTATCAGTGAAACATTACTGGTTGAACATCAGTTGTTGAATAAGCCTTGTGGGGGATCGTTCTCCAATAAAGAAAACACACAGAACCAACCATGCCAGTCCATTGGTAAAAACGTTCCAAAAACTAGATGCGAACACAAATGGGGAACCACAGTAAAGGGGTCCCAATCATTTCTTAGAAGATTACACTAACCAACCCTTCAACCTAGATTATCGAATGAACACAAACCAAAAAAACCATTCATACCAGAGGGGTTCTTGCAATCAAACATCCCAAAACATACTGATTCCAAAAACACATAATACACCCCATCCCAATATAGTAATATATACATCATTTTTCCTATTAAAATCATATTTTTGATAATAAAATCTTCAACAGTTAGCGTATCCACCAATGGTACCACATGGGCCTCACAAATGCATGTTTTTGTGCCACTGGGCACACTTTGGATATCCATCCTGATACTCATTCAGTTGTGAAATTAGCCACATATTATCCCATATAACCATATTCTTATTGTCTCTCATGTAAATACGAAATGTTAAAACCAAAACTCTTTCCACGTATCAAATTCAAAACTGTAAACCAATTCATCCATCTTTTCAAGACTACTAATTTAGATCAAAATCCCAGTTTACAACATACAAAACATGTCATAATGTCAATACCATTGAGACAAGAATTTTTCATTCAAGTTATTAACATTAATTTCAAAACAACTCATCCCATTAAAACACAATAAAATATATTAGAAAACTGTATTGGGAACACTTTTTCAAAACCATCCTTAACAGAATTTCCTATTTTAAAAAGATTTGTAATCACACTATTTTCTAATTCAAAACAATTCTAAAAATTCTGTTCTACCATTTCATTAATCTAACTATTCCCTCTTTATTGGAAAATCATTTCACAAATACATTAGTCTTCTTAAAACAATGTCATTTTTTCTTTAAAACCAATCATAAAAGATTTCCAAACTAAAAGACACAAGTCAATGTGATAAGAAACTAGTTTCAGTGGGTGAAATAGACATATTGTTAGCTTCCATACTCTAATCATTTCACCATCATATAGAGTGTTCAACAAAAAAATCCTCGATTCAACATGGCTTGTCAGGCCCTGCAGTCGCACTGAGACTATTAACCCGGTTCTCTTTTCATTTCCCCTAATCATCATCAAACACAAAAAACGAATCAACGTAGATAAGTCTTAACATCCCCTAGTGACATGAATCCCAGTATTAGGTTTGGTAATTAGGAACACAACCCATAAGAGTATTTCCATGTCCCGACAATCTTAAATCTAGACAATCCTGTCTACTCCCCAAATAACATGACAAAAAGTGTTAACATGAACATCCTATGATACCATTATGTCATGAATTAGATCTGTTCGTCATAAAAACCAATTCGTGACATGATCCTTGACATGGCCCAAAGGGAATTCATGATCTACATGTGATTTCACAAGTGTCCAATTATCGTAAATAAATATTGGTAACTATTTACTTGAGTTTATAAACATAAAACAACAAACAAATCCAATAAAAAACCAGATTTTTCAAATAAAATAGCATATAATAAATTTAAGAACATAATTATTTTGTTTAAAACAACTATCAAAGACATTAAAAAATTATTAAAATGAAAAATCACAGCCCAAGAACCATATTCATGGCAAGAGGCACCACCCTTAAGCAATATTCACAAGACATCACCCTGAAGGACCTGCTAGAAACCCGAAAAAAGTGAACTAAAAACCATACCCAAAACTATATAAAAAACAACCTAGTTTACATACTCCAAATTGTGTAAGTAGGGTGTGATCCAAATCTTAGTAGGATACCAACACTATGAGATTTCATGGATAAACATTTATAGATGAAAAGAATGAATGTTTTCAAAATATGAAATGCATCTTTAATTTCAAAAAGTTGCAACATTATATTATAACAGTTATCATGTTGGAAAATTTAAAGAATCACCACTTAAAAAAATGTAAATGAATCTAAATATTACATTAATTCATACATTATCCTGACAGTAAGCACAATGTAACTAATGAGCATAAGAAATAGTAAATCACCCCTAGGAATGGGCTCGTTGTGGGTCCCGGGTACCTCGTATCTCGGTAGAAGTAACCATAAAAAATATTTGTTCTCATGCACGAGTCACTAGTAGGGAAAAAATCCATAACCTAGTGGTCCCCCATAATAATCATCATAGTTCAGATAGTATTTTAAGCATCAATCGTTCTATGTTAATTAAAGGCCAAACCCCATTGGAACACTAGCATACTAGTACACATCCACCAACCTAAACACTTGGGCTTCCCACTTCTGCTCAAAAAATTTCAACAAGACAATAAAAATAATTTGCACATGAAAATACCACTTTCACATCACAAATTCATCAAGTATCCCACATGTACATCACACCAGTCACACCATCTTTCTTTTTTATTCAGTTTGATTTTGAAATCAAACCCACACCAAAATAACCCACAAATCTTTTAAAATTTCGTTAACACTTCCACAAATCCATTAACAAAATTTTATAAAACCTTTCCAAGATAGAGAAAATAACCTAACCGCCCACACAAATGTCACATAATACTCCATTCACACACAAAAAATTTCAATTTTCACATCTAACCCTCACAAAAGAGCCCACACCATGTTCAAATCCCATTCACAATTTAGTAAATTCTTTAAAAAAAAGTATAAACCATTTCCATGATGGACCGCATAACAGAACAACCCCATTCAAATTTCAAAGGGACAACATAAAAATATACACATAAGAAAATAGTTTTTCTAATATTGTTTCATCTCTTACATAAATTATTAATCCATTAATAACTTTTATAGAACAATTATAAGGATAATACCAAAGCATTGCACATGAAACCCAGTTCAAAACCCTCTTTCCAAGGAAAAATAACTTCAATACAAGGCGAAAACATAATTTGAATCCCTATAACCATTATTTAAACCACTCAAAAGTGTTATAAAATTACCTCAAATAACAGCACAAATACATATGAAAGAATTGTTTTTCAAAAAATACTCTCAAGAAGTATAACAATGTTTTACACATAAAACAAATTCAAAAGCCCTGTATAAAGCCCAAAATAACACCAAGACCCTGAAAATTAATGAATGGAATCCCAAAATACATTTATAAAACCACATTATTATTATAGAGAATAACAGAAATAATACCAGAAGAGTTTCACCATGAAATACAACCAATTTAAATCAAAATGCAACCATAGAATTATATGCTTATACAAATCCATCAAAAACAGTTTTTTCACCACACATAACATATTAAAAACCTACAAAATATGTTAAACAATAAAAAAACACATCATGAAATGGTTACATGTGGAATCACCTACCTTTGGATTCAAAAACTGTGAATCTTGGTGAGAAACCCAAACTGCACCTCTGTTGTACCACAAGGAAGGGAGAACGAACCTAAAACCATAATATTTATCCCTAAATACCCCAAATAACTCCCTAGGTATGGACCCTATGGTTTAAGAAATCTAAAAAATCATGAATGATAGAGGGAAACTTAAGGATGAAAATGGATATGAAGAGAGAAACACTTACCTGAATAAATCGTGAAGAAAACGACCACAATACATTAGTATATGAATTTTAAAACATCAATAAATTAAATTGTGGTTCTAATAAAGCTTAGTAGTCCATGTAAAAACTATAATGGAATAAAAATAGTAAAAATTAGAGTTATGAGTGAATCAATTTAACTCTTAAAATCTATGTGATTTGAGATATCTTGAATTTTTTTCCCAAATTTGCGATGAGAATGAGCTCTAAAGAGGGGGAAGATAGAACAGAGGTACGTCATCGGTATGTGGTATTTTTAAATTTTAGAATCACAGAAAAATCATAAAAATATAATTATATATTAAATAATTAAAAAAAAATTAAAGGAGGAAATGGGCGTTTGTGTTGGCCCAACACCTTAACAAAAACCCCAAATCCATCATTATTATGGACGCATATGTGGTCTAAATTGATATGGAGGTTTTGATATATAGGTTTATTCTAATTTTGAAGTGTAATGTGAGTAAAATTTTGAGAAATAAAGGATTTATAAAAGAATCCAAATGTATTTTTAAATCTGGAAATGGTGTCATGGTTTGTTGAAGTTTGGAAAACAAACAATTTCCACCAATATGCATATAAAACCCACATAAAAAATCAAGGATTGAAATGAAATGAAAAATACTTTTATAAGAAGTCATGGATGTGACAATGAATACGATTCACTAACTCATATTAGTTCAAGGCTAGGGATATGGACACACTCTAGTGATAAATGACTGCTGACATAATCAAAAGTCGTAGGACTACACTTATCCCCCCCATTAACTTTGTTTTATGCATAAATTTTTATATCACCACAGAGTTTGATCATATCTTTTTTGATGAAGATACATTATATCTTCCAATAGGTAATGGATGTTTTCTTCATATCTATATGTCTTTCAATGAAAAACATCATCTTTATCCTCCAAAGTCATTATATGAGGATGATAATATCCCATTTCCCATTATAGAGGCCCCAATATATATTTGTATGTGCAATGAGTATTTGAATTGGGGTCATATTCAATCATCATTAATGACTAACTATTTTTTTCATGAAACCACACATTAGCATGCTCACTTTACTTCTAATGATACAATACCTCATTGGAATACTCTATAAGATTATGAGTTGTGGGATCATGACCCTATATCACTAGATAATTATCAACAAATTTTGGATACTATCATATAGTATACACATATACCTACTCATCCAATAATGGATGGTTTTTATAATACTACTACCATGAAATACATGTCTAATAACCCAAAACCACACAATGACTTTTTTAATTAGTATACAATTTATAACTACAACACCAAATGGTCCTTTAATATACAAAAAATGTAGAAGGTTCTTAGTACCTCGATTTCTTCATCACATTTTCCAACATATATATCCCAATAACTCGACTCCTAATTCATATTTTATGAATTATTCCTATGGAAGTTGCACTCAATGAAAATTAATTCCACCCATTTCTGTGATAAATTTGTATACATAGGTTCTCAGATAAAATAATGGGTGATTAAAACGGAGATCCCAATAAAACATACACATCATATATCAATGGTTAATAAGGAACCATGATAATAAATCATTTTTACTTAAAAAGATGAAGGAATATAATTATGATGAAAAAGTGGCTTTCATTGATATATGGAGAGGGTTATCCTGAAAAACCACACAACCATGTTTTTAACTAATAGGAATTCCAACTATGATATCCCAAATGTGAAAGAGATGAAGTATGCTACTTAATTACCACTGTACATTCGGATGACACATTAGAATATGATAATTAGACACCACCTATATCAAAGATGCAGTCAATTTTTTATCTATCCTATATTCACTCTATGGTTAGTTGAATTTGTAACCATTAATCATATCCTAGAACCCATTATATTTTTTATAATAAAAAATTATTCCATTGTATTTTTATATGTATAATAAAAACACTCCATTGAATGAGTGGTTTGTCCCCACAAAAGGTACATATTTGATAAATGGGAATTTATATTTCAATTTTAATTAAACATATCCATAAAATAGAATAAAATATCGGGATATGGAATCATATAATATTGTACCAGTAATTGATACTAGGGGATGTGGTAATGATCATAAAATTTGTTAAATAGGGTTAGGATCATCTCTTATGGGTGAAAAGACATCTTTATCGGAGCGATATGGTAGAATGTAGACTATGAGGGTGGACATATAATCTAATTATGAAAAAATATAAATCATATCATTCATTGTTATGAACTACAAAAAAAATATATAATAACTTAACTATATCATAAGATCATATTACACATACCTAATGCAAAAAAAAAAGTTTCACTAAATCACATTGATTACATTAGTATCGTAGGTAATAATAATCCTTGAGTGAAACTAGTTCATAGGGATCATGAATTTTCACCTCACCTCTTTCCATATGATTGTGAATGACAAATGGGATAATGGATGAATAGGTGGAGGCTAGGAACTGAACCCATTTAATAATGTAATGGAACATTTATCACAATTAGAACCTCCATGTTCATTGAACCCTAACAAGGATTGAGAGAAATAATTACTATTTCTATATCAACACAATATGAAAGGGATAATTTTGTTTTCTAAATACATATCCTTGTGTCTATTAAAATATCAACGAAAGGCTATGTATCCTAAAAAACATGACTAAAAAGGTCTTATAATAACCTTGAATAATGCCAAGACATAATGTTAGAGGAATTATTATGAATATCATCATCAAAAAAAAAGTAGCATTCTAATAGTTCAGAGGTAAATTTTAATTTATAGAAACCCATCAGTCCAAATATAGTATAATATTGGATAAATGTACCTAATTCAATTACTTTTAGAAGAGTAAGCTGTTAAAATTAAACCTATTTCATATATAGAGATGAGATAATCACCATATCCCAATAGAAATTAGTGAATATTATCACCATAAATCAATAAAATAATTTGAACCACGCTTTTAACATATAGGGAAAAAAATATAATACTCCCATAGAGATGTTGATGGTCTTGAGGAATAAACTGAGGCTACATGAATCGAAAGTAAAAATTGTTACAAAACATGACACCACTAAATTATATGATTCCACCACCATGACAGAACATTTACAAGTGTAATAGGAAAGGGGTTGATACATGCCACTCACAGCCTAGAGGAGATGAAATTCCATTATTAAAGGAATGACTATCACAATATGATAATGAGATACAAAATCTAAAAAAAATTCAATGAGTAACTACTCATTGGAAACATTCCCATTGGGTATCATATTAAAATAAAATTAATATACCTCCTAACATTAATTATGAGATACTCAATCTATGAATCAAATAATCATCTAAGAATCAATATGATGATTAATCTAATATGTAATATATATATATATATATATAAATTTATTTTGAGGATTATCATGAAATTTTCTCCATTATAGAGATATTGTATCCCCAAATATGGAAATCATTCCGTCCTAGAACAGAACAAAAATTAATTTGTTTTAGAAATAGGTACACCTCATTAAGCCTCAACCACTATTTGTCTAAGGTAGGCATTGAGGACAAGTATATCACCAAACCTCATTAACAACATCCATTTCATGGATGCTCAAATCGATCCATGGATGTTTGGAGGACCATTGTGTAACCCCAAAAACTAAACACATCTTATGTATTGGATAAAAATCATCAAATTTATTTAAAATCCAATATTCTTAGCCATGGATGTAATGGAAAATCCTGAATAGAGACTTGATTAATTCATTCCCTGATTTGGCCTTATGATTCACAATAAAGATCAGTTAGTGGCGGAAAACTCCGATATTTTGAATAAACTCTATGATTACCATCCTTTTATGGTATTCAATCCTTCCAAAAGGATACCTTATGGGATGATATCCCATTCATTATAAATTATTTTTAAATATCTTTTCCCGACTATGGAAAAAAAATTCATCCAAAAAAATTTCATTCTATTTTAAAATGGGAGTATTTGTTACTTTCTTAACAAATATAAAAGATTGAAAAATTAAATTAATAATCTACTCATGTAATAAACACTATTTGATTAATTTTATAGGGATAATTATGGTGAAGAGAATCATCTTTGGCCATGTTGAAGTATTCATGTGGATTTTATATGTTCATAGAGATGAAAAAATCCATAGAAAAATCTAGTCATTGGCCCCTAGAAAATTATCATCCCATAAAATTGGTATAGAGTAGAATTAATAGTTATTGAATCTTTTTTATGTTTCCCTAAATCCCATAATCTTTTATATTAAATTACTAATCCTATCCTCCCATTAAATAATTTTGTTTTTTCCAAGATTTATCTGGATCCTCCCATTAAGTATTACCATCTATAAAAAATCCATTTTAAGATTAAAAATACAAAATTTCATTATATGATTTGAGGAATGGATGAATAATGTGTATTCCTTCTAAAATTTTCATGTTCTAGGTAATTTCATTATATTAATAGAAATTAAACTATTCATGTTACAAAAATCTCATAATTCCAAGGAGGTCAACCCCACTAGTTTTCCTGACTACTGCAACATTACATAGATGATTGGGTTAATAAATAAAAAATAACATTGAATATTATCTTCCGTTCAAGGTAAAAGTTAAATTTGGTAAGGATATACAATATAAATAATTACCATAGGTTATATTTTTCACCACCACACTACTATAATCAAATTGTGATTAATGAACATGCCACGTGTATAAATATTTTACATAATTGGATGATTAAAAAGAGAGTTTGCCATGATCATACCATCATGGTATAACTAATTCAAAAACAATTTATGTTACCATAATCTAGGTAAATGAAATAAATATATATTCTTATGGAATATATAATAATTAGGAACAATAAAACTAATTAGTGAAATAGTCATTTCCCCTAATACTCAAGCACTAAAAGAATATTAGATTTATTTCCATTAACATTATTAGAATGGTCACTACTCAACCATATAATGCTATCATCAAATGAGGATATTATTTTATTTATAACTATAATTCACTTTATATTTTCATTCATTAATTAAGAATATTCCATCATTTGATAGTTTACTATACCTGACCAGGGACCTACATGTCGAAGAGACAATACACGAGGATAGATGGGAGACATGGGAATAAAAAAACACAATATGACTATAAAATACCCATAAAATATATATTTTATTTTAGATCAATGGTATATAACATTAATGCTTCCAAATGATGTTTTGAGATGATTAAATTCAATATACTGGTGTTTCAAGACATGTTAGTTTACACAATTCACAATTAGGGGTGTGGTTTTCAAATCATCCAAGACAAATGAGATTGTCAGTATGACCTAGAAACAACATGTATATGATCCATCAACCACTACCCAAGAAAATATTATATCCACCTCAAATGACACATTTTCAATGAAACAAAATATAGAGAATCATCTCCCTTGAATCTTCACAGCACCTACAAAAAAATAAATCAATATGAAATTGTTTCTTATTGTCCCGTTCAAACACATAGATGTTGAAACTATAAAAAATTTAAATGAACATGGTGATGAACTCAATAATTCAGTTCAGATTCCATAATAGGTTATAAAATGTATCTTTAGTTGATGGTTATATGTTGGAAATAATTCCAGTTGAATTTCATTCATCCATCTCATTTATAAAACCTGAATTGAAGTATATTTTCAATGGACATATTAGTCCCAAAATTTATTATATAAAACTCAATAATGATTTAATATAAATGTAACTAGTTTAAATTAGTTCCAGGATAAAACTAATCCTTAATTGGAAGATCTAATGGTTGGGATATAAAATGAGGAACATATCTATGATGTGGTTGACCATTCAATGGTACTATAAAAATGATCAATGTAGTCTTGTGAAAATCCAAATCAATTATATGTTTAGTTATTTCATTTATATGTTTTATTTCATGGTTATCCATCTAAAACAACATATAGTATCATTCCTAGAAGTCCATGGATTAATAGACATGTAGTGGTACCTTCAACGCGTCATCAAATCATGAAATCCCATTTCAATATTGTATTTTGTATGCATCATGGTTATAGACCCCACCTTCACGTATTGAATATTTTTATATACTAATTCATGTTTCCGAAATATCGATGGAAGAAACAAAATAGTGGATAATATTATGTATTTTTTAGCTCCTTATGTTTTGGTGATTTCCAGTGTGAGTTCTTAATGAATTATCTACATTTACTTTTTATTTCCTCTAATAATAGTCCTGAAAAATATTTCAATTCTTGCAATACATTATGATCCAAAATATTCACAAAATCATGTCCATGTGATATTAATCAGGTAAAATTTAATGTTATTCTTTAATGGGAAATCATTGTAACTATTTTTTAAGATCATATAATTATCTTATTTAAATAACATTAATATATAATGAAATATTTTTATTCACCCAATCAAATGCTCCCCATATCCCTCAAGCCCAAATAACAGTGAAAAATAATAGAATCACCAACCAAATGTCACTATGACTTCTACATTGGATTTGGATTCCAATGTTTCTTCCTATGACTCATCTTATCTCAATGGGGATGATTATTCCCTAAATTTATCCCCCATTCATGTGGATTTCATCATGGACATAGAAATAGAATTATAAGATAATGACATAAAGAACTATCCCCCATATCTCACGATAAAATCTCTACCTCCATTAATGAGTTATGGTATGTTAATCTAGGAATTGAAGAACAACCTCATCCTGGAAGGATTAGTTTGATTATACATCTCATGTATGAGGATATGTTAATTGAAATTAATAATTAATAATAAATAAATGTTTGTATTGAATTATAATTATATTCTTATGTTAAACCCCAATGTGGATAATCGTCATCCTATATTATGATGAACTTCAATATTTCTCGAAGGAAAAATGGATAATTGACAATTCTATTACTATTAATGTAAAATTATAAAACTACCAAATTTATTAATTCAACATTTTTGTAGAAGTGAATTACCAAAAATGTCTCACATAAATCACCCCGATCAAGAAATTGAATACGATGATTCGGCTCAGCAGTAATCTCACATACAGTAATGGACACTTCTTCAAGGATGATTTCCAAATTTGAATCATATATCATTTGATCAGTAAAATGGTAGGATACAAATAAATTACCTTCATGGATGAGTATTGATGTTATAATCACACAATTGTATCCTCTATAGAAGAAGAAGGCACCAACTCTCATAATACCCTTGTTAATCATTATATATTAGGAGATTATCTTTGGATTAAATAACAATGTCATTATACACCATCACAAAATAATTCATATATTTATACACTTATTTTTCTAAATAATAGAGTATTATGTCGACCACTTGAAGAATAAATCTCAATTGTGATCTGGTCACCTCTAAGATCCTCATTCAATATTTGGATTTTGGAGCTTCATAAAATTAAGATAAATCCCTTGATTTTTTATTTTTGCATAAAATTATGGAATTTTTTCATCATCATAGAATTCCAATATAATATTTATATCTATATATAAAATACTATTACAATCATAGATATTTAACCTTATTGGAATCCTAATGAACATTGTTGGTGTCAGAGATAATAAACAGAAATTTTGAATTTTATCCAACCATGGTGGAAAATAACCCATTCACTATGTTATTGGTGATTGTAATAACAAACTGATTGGATGAGGACTGAATAGATTATTTTAAGAAACACATTAATTAACATTTACACCAAATATTCTTGAAAAATGAAGTTGAATTTTACCACCCCAAGCTTTCATGGTGAACTTCTCTTTGAATAATTCAATAGCTAGTGTTGTACTCAGTTTCATTTTCTAGCGGATCCCGACCATTCAAACTAGTCATTTAAAAATTATTAATGAATATTAACACCAACTGTTTTATATTTTTTAAATTTAATTTTTCAAAATAGACATATTTTTTTCATAATATCATAATTATCTAAGGGTTAATATTTGGTACTTTCATGGTAACTCTCATATTTTGATGAATATTGAAAATTACTAAATTTTAATTAAAAACAATTATTTAATTGAAATAATATATTATGTGTAATTATAAATTTTAGTGGTTTTAAAGTTTCATTTTGTAATATATTTTTCATTTAATATAATTTATGTCATTTTATGTAATTTCTCAAATATATTGTACAAAAAAACATTTCAATCTTTTGATAAATTTTACTTCATAAAAACTAGATTTTTGGTCTTGAAAACCAAATTTAATTTTAAATTAATTAACCCAACTTCATTGGTTTGAATTTGGAAAATTGGATTCGATATTTTTAATCAGAATGTTAAAATTGTTTTAAAAGGTAACTTTTATTGTTTTAAAAATTATAAATAGTAACATCAGTAATTATTTTATTTTCTATGGTTAATGGGTAAATCTGGTAAATATGGGTTAAAACTTGATATTATAATAATATTAATGTACCCAAAATAATGTAATAATATAATTTGATGATATATTTCGGAACATTGGATTCAATGGGTCGATTTTTGGACCCCATGGAGCTACATGGATGTGAATATGAAATTTTTTAAGAATTAATTTAATGTTTTAAAAAAATAACATAAACATTTGTCATTCAGAATAAACAATATTATATGAGGTCATATAATTGATCTCATAGACTATAAATTCTCATTATAAATATAAAATAATTTCCTACACAATAATATTATGTATATATAATTTTTGGATATAAAAAAAATATTTTAATTTAGGACACAATAATGATATAGTATGTCTTTTTAATGAATGGATCAAATAAATGATATTATTAATATTAAATTAAATATAATTTCAAATTTTTTATTCCATACATGAATTTCAGGGTTAATATGAAATTTTATGCTTGATTAAATGAATTTATTTCTATGTAATAATGTTATTATGACTTTCATATAAAAATACTAAATATTGTCAAAATTAAAATAAATGTGATTTTTTTAAACAAATACTATTTTTTAAATTATATAACATTCCTAAAAATTTATGATTCATCCAATAGTATTATATAATGACATAAATTTTATTATTAAATAAATTTATTCCCCCTTTTAATTTTATATTAAATTTATTAACTATTTTATATTAAAATAAAAGAAGACATTGTAAAAGGCAAACTATATAAATGAGAGTTAAATATAAATGATAATGTTTATATGGTGACCTAAACTGGTCAAAAACACAATGGTTGAGCTTATTTAGAACCATCTGCACCTTATCATCAAAATAAATCCATTTGGAGATATTAGTATCTGAATATGAGTTTTTAAAAAATAAATATTTCAAGCTCTTCCTAAAGTGCCTCTAAACTCTCATATAAATTGGAACTTCCCCTTCTCTCAAATTCACACCTCAAAATCCAGTTGGCTATTCCAAAAAATTAAAAAATATTCTATCAAAAACAAACAATTCATCCTATAGTCCTTAATTTGATCTGAATGAAAATCTATGGGGCCATTTTTTTCCAATCAGAAGAAAGCAACAGAAGAAGAGATAATTATTTAATCAACTCTTTGAATGTTCATTCCATCATCCACATCCTCTTTAATTTTTGGTTGCATACTAAAATAATAAATCTAGTACCTTATAAATACTGAGATGTATTTATAAATATGGAAAAACCATATATATTATTCTATCTATCTTATGAATGAAAACATAATCATATCTCCGTACGTACGACTTAGCATCTCTACGTCATTGTGTAGTTTGTTATTTGAAACTTCCTTTTTTGGATGTGTATAATAATGAGTTTAATTTATTTAAATAATAAATATAACTTACTAATTTAATTGTATATATAATATACCATCCAATTAAATATTATTTCACCATTAAAGGAATTATTTCGTCACTCGTGTGTACGTACACCTTACCATCTCCATAACGCGGTTATAGTTCGTCCCCCATCGCAACCATTCAAGAATAATTTTCATTTTTTGATTACCAAAATGTTTAATAACATAATATACTTCTAGATATGAATCAAATACATCCCATCAATAACTAACATAACTTACGTAACAAAACACATGAATAAAAATTAATCAGATAACAAATGAAAAAATGATGCTACTAAAATATTATAAACCTTGAAATATTAGAGGATAATATATGATATCTTTTTTATGTATATAGTACTTCTAAAATTTAATAGTAATGATTTGTCTATTATATATCAGGTTAATGTACCCATTATATATAAAATGTATAGGGTAAAGGTTAATTTTACAATATCTTTTTTATTCGAAGTTGTTTCTACGTAAATATCCTCTGGTACTTCTATATAATTGACATACATGTTTCATAAAAATGTATTTTTAATTTTTTTACCAATTCTAAGGCAATGGGTTGAAGTCATTAATACCCTATTTGACATTCAATAATTGTTTTGGAAATGAATCATTCATTCATTATCCAAACAAGGAACATTATGACCATTTTGAAAAATTAAGGAAAGAATGTTCTTTTAACTTATAAAGCGGGTAAAGATATTTTTTGTTGTTATAAATCCTTCAATGCATACCTTAAATGCTCATGTGAATATTTTCAAAATAAATGTTTTGATTTATAATTATGCGACTTTTAAATGTTTTTAATATAGAAATATATATTTATCTCAAAAACAATTTTTAATGATTTCATCTATGTAAACATCTATTAATGGATTTTATGTTTAATTGAAGTTGATTTATTATGATGAAATATTCCATATTGTTTTTTTGATCTATGCTATGTTTGACGATGGATGTTCCATTTTTTTCATTCACAGTTTATTATTAATTTATTAACATTTATTATATTAGATTTATATGAATGATTTGATTAACCCTTTTCATATGAGGAATTAATTTGAAATTGTATATGACAGGAGGGTTCTACTGTAGCCCCTCGATGCATCAGTAGGTCTGATCAGACAAACTAGTGTCTTGGAAAAAGGCCTTGACAATTTTTTTTAATTTCAAGTCTTGGCACGAGGCCTTTATTATATGGTTATGATTTATGACATTATACATTATATCATTATGAGATTATCTATTTATATTAAATGTTATTATTCTTCTATTAGAATATCTATATAAATATTTAAATGTAATTATTTGATTAATATTTTCCATATCATAATGAATATTATGTTTAAAAGGATTGTGTTATAGTTTTTTACATTGTCTTAAATGATTAGGCTTACATAGAATTATTTCCAATATATTGTTATCCTTACTGAGAATATGAACTAAACTATTTATTATGTGTTATTTGTCTAAGGAAATGAACGAGTATTTTATTTCTGACATAAAGGGATAGGATAATAAATATGAGTTTGTTCAATAGAGACATAATATTTCTTTTTTCATTTCATAGTGTAATGTGAATCTAATGTATGTATCTACTACTTCCAAGGCTATTAAAATTATTGATATTTTGGGACATGATATTTTGTGATCATGAAAATGTTATGTGTTTCCCCAGAAATAAATCCTTTTATGGATACTACACGTGGACATGATTCTTGCACAGATGTACCATGGATTGAAAACTCTGACATGGATTTTCAGGCTTGACATGGGGTATTATGGATCACGAATACGGGCCTTACTACGCACCTGGTTTGAATCACCTATTGGATATGCATAAGATAGTTAAAATTTTATTTAAAACCATTATTAATGAGTTATGAGTAAATACATTCTAAAAGAAGTGTTTTTATGATTATGGATAATATGCAGAAACTATTCAATTTAAGTTAAGTTTTTTACATGTTTGGAATTATTCAGTGTGATTCATAAATAAATTTAGTGTATGCCATGGTTTATAAATGGATAATAGTAGAAGGAATGCAAACTGTATCAATGGATGTAATCTATTTTGTTATTTATCTCATTTTCATGATAATTATAGTGGATCTATATATGCAACTGGTGTGAATAATTTATCACCAGACTGGGAATACTCACTCAGGTTATGAATAAAAACCTTACATGTATGATCAACATCATCCACAACATAGAGATATATTTTAGAAATCTTCATGAGGGAAAACCAACAAAATTAAATGTTACTAAAGTAATATTTTTAGCTGAGAAATGGATAAGTTCTTTATATAATATATTTCATGTTTTGGGGATTAGTGAAGGTGTAAATGTTATCCAGGCAGTTTATCACCTCTTAGGAGATGCAGATCAATGTAGGTCATTATTTAAAATCAAAAAAGAGGAATAAGAAGTATAATATATGGAATGTTGTGGTTTTATTGATCTTTTCTTAGAAATATTCTTTCCTCGTGAACATCGAGTGGAGATGGAAATGAAATTTCTATGTTAGAGTCAAATGGTGGATGAAAATGTCATAAAATATGAAGAAATATTTACAAGTTTATCAAATAATTCTTTATATTATATATGTAACCCATGAAGTAATATTGATTTATTCATTTATGGATTAAAAAAATTTATCTAATGAGCATTATTCTCACAATCCTTCTCATCGTACGCCGATATAGTATCATGTTCTATCAAGAATGAAAATTAATTCTATAAGTCTTATGACCTCAAAGAGAAGAAATATAAGGACAGATATACTGAACACTTTGGAAAATGAATTATGGGGAATAAGTGAAATGTCTAATCACTATCGTGTTTTACTTGTGTGAAGAAACACCCTGGTATATGCCTAAAGGGTATGAGAGTTTGTTAAAAGTGTGCAGAAAAGGGAACCAAGCTCGTTATTGCAACAACAAAAAAGGGATTCCAATGTTCAATGCCACTATTGTAAGGAAATGTGGAATTATGACAATTATTGTATTATGTATCATGGAAACATACCACATAAATGGCCATGATAGAAAGGAAAAAATTATGCAATCACAACTGTTTATGTTAGAGATCTGAATGACGTGGTGGCATGTACATTAATCTTTTCCTCAAAATTAACCAATTCTTTATTTGATTCTGGATCAAATAATTCTATCATATTTTCGAAGTTTTCTATGAAAATTATACATTTAAAATTTGACAATACAAGGGAGATGTGTGTCTAAATTAATATGGAAGGTATCATAGCAACAACATTTTTTCCATTAGTTATCATTATGGAATATAGACGTGCTTTATCATCTGATCTCATTTTTAAAACCATTATTTTATTATATATAATCCTCGGTATGTATTTTCATTCTTACCATGAGGAGACATTTTTTTGAAATAATAAGGATGATACAACTTTTGATGTTGATACGAACCCCCTATCTTTGGTGCAGAAACCTCACCATCTAATTCTGATCTAGATCCAGTCCCAAAAGCTCTACTGATATTAATTATTTGGGATGAATGGAGTTAAATAACTATGGGTGAGTTAAGGAATTATAAAATAGATTATTAACCTATTGTTAATTAATATGTAGAGGTGTTTCTAGTGGATTTTCAAGAACATCCTCTAAAATGAGAAATTGAGAATTTTAATGACTTAATTCATGGTTCAAGGCCCATGTCGATGACCCCTTACAGAATGAACATTGTGGAATTAGTGTAACAAAATAAACAACTACATGAATTGAGTAATAAATGATTTATCCATCATAGTGTTTCTCTATGGTGAGTAGGTGTTCTTTTTGTTAATAAGAAATAACGATCTATGAGTTTGTGCATTGACTATAGGGGGATCAATGCTGAATAAATTATTACAAGTATCCCCTACCTCTAATTGATGATTTATTTGATCAAATTCCTGGTGATAAATATTTTTCAAATATTTATCTTCGATCTGGATATCATAATTTGTGCATTAATATGGAATACAATCCAAATACATAATTTCGAACTACGTATGTGCATTATGGGTTTACAGTAATGACTGTTGGACTAAGCAATAAACCCTTAGTATTCATGTATCTAATGAATAATGTTTTCAAGGAATATATTGATGGATTTGTAGTGGTATTTATTTATGATATTTGGGGATACTCCAAAAAATACAAAGATCATGAAAGTCACTTGTGCACTACTCTGAAAAGTCATATATGAAAAAACTTATATTGGTAGTTTTGCAAGTGTGAATTCAAGATATAAGAGATTTAGTTTCTTGGACATATTCTCCCTATGGATGGAATCTATATTGATCCATCAATGAAAAGTTCAATCCATGAATGTCCACAACCAAAAAGTATAACTAAGGTGCACTATTTTATTGTTTTAGAAAGTTATTCTCGGCGTTTCATCCGTAAACATTCAAGATTGGGTAACCCATTAACGAGGCCTGCATGTAAAGGGGATAAATATACTTGGAAATAAGAGTTTAAAGAATTTTTTGAACAATTGAATATAAAAATAGTCAATTTTCATATCTTGGCACTTCAATCGGGGAATGGTGGTTTTGTTATTTATAGTGAATCTTCAATGAATGGTCCTGGTTGTGTCATTATGAAGAATGATAGAGTTATTTCCTATGTATAACGACATCGAAAAAATCCTAAAAAAAAATATCCTAATCATGATCCTAAGTTAGCCGCTATAATTGTTTCTTTGATGATATGGAGAGACTATCTTTAATGTGAAAAATGAAAGATATATACTAATCACAAAACATTGAAGTATATTTTCTCACATGACAAACTCAACATGAGGAAAAGGTGATGGCTAGAACTACACATAGATTATGATTGCACAATGCACTACCACACAAGGACGGATAATAAGATATCATATTCATTTAGATGAAAGGATCATGGAGTTTTGAACAAGACTATAGATTAAAATGATCAGAAGTTCATGGATCTAGTAAATTTGGATATGTGAATAATCTTGGATGGTGTAAAATTAATACTTTTATATATTGTGGCCAACCATTATTTACTATAAAAGATAGAAAGTTATTAGACTAATGATGAGGAGTTTCAAAATAAAATTAAAGCTGTGAATGATGGGAGATTGTTTGACTTCATATATGGATATGTAATTTTGAAATTTGGGAAGAGGCTTTGTGTTCATGTTATACAGAATCTAAAATGGGAATTGTTGGATGAAGCTCACAGCTCCAATTTTTCTATAAACCTTGTTAGAACAAATATGTATATAGATTTGAAAGAACATTTTTTGGTGGGACAACATGGAGAAGGATATTTTTTATTGTGTGTCAATATGTATGGTCTGTTAATAGGAGAAGGATGGAAGAAAACATCTTAGTGGAGTCATGCAACCACTTCCCATACATTAGTGGAAATGGAATAATATTATGATGGAATTTTTCATGGGGCTACAAAAGACTCCGAGATGGAATGATGCAACATGGGTCATTGTTTATCATCATAAAAATTAATCACATTTTCATTCTATATTAAAATATTTACCACTTGAACGTTTATCAAGAAATTATATTAATGAATTTGAATTACTTCATTATGTTACCCTATCATTTTTTTCTGATCATGATCACTGTTATACATAAAAATTATGGAAAAGTCTTTAAAATGCCATAGATATAGATCTTCATGTATCACTTATTATGACCATCAAACTGTTGGAAAATTAGAATATAATATTCAAACTATAGAAGACATGTTGAGATCCTTCTCATGTGACATTCGATGAATGTGATATCAATATTTATCGTTGCTAGAATTTTCCTAAAACAATAGGTTACATTAATTTATTCAGATGGCGCCATATGATGAGTTATATGGAAATAGATGTCTCACAACAACTTTTTTAGATGATTTTGGTGAAAGAAAACTCATTGGGCCCGAATGTTTGGAGGAAACAATAGAAAAGTTGAAGATAATCCAAACCCACATCAATGCTGCTCAAAGTAAGAAAAAGTGATATATCCATAACCGAATGAATGAATTGGAATTTCAAAGAGGTGATTATATTTTACTAAATTTATCACCATGTAGTGTTGATATAAGATTAGGTAATAAGGGTAAATTAAGTCACATGTATCACATAGCTATAGAAATTATTGAATGAATTGGAGTTTTAGCTTACCATTTCGAAATTCTGCCAAGGCTCTCAAAACGTCATGATGTCTTCCACGTGTCATTGTTGAGAAAATATATGTTTGACCCAACACATGTACTCACATAAGAAAAAATAGATTTGGAAATAGATCTATCTTATTTTTAAGAAGCAATTATTATTCTTGATACCGAAGAGCAACTGTTGAGAAACCAGACGAATTGTCTAGTAAATGTTCTGTATAGAAACCATAAAATAGAAGAGGCAACGTGCGAACCTAAGGTACATATGATTAAGAACAACCAAATTTATTTTGTGAAATAATATTCTATAAATTTTGAGGAGAAAATTATTTTAATTTGGGAAGAATGTAACTCCCCAAGATTCTATGGTATGCTTCTTATTGAATAATTCAATAGCATTCTTTGAATGTATCTATGGATTCAAGCATATCCCGAAAAATCAATCTTGCCATTTAAAAAGTAGTTATGTATAGTAATATCAATTTGTTGAAATGTAATAAATTTTATTTTTCAAAATGGACTTCATTTATTGTTCCAAAATACCAAACAATAGCTTAGGGTTAAATTTTGGTACTTTTCTAATAACATTTTTATTTTGATGAATATTGAAAAATAATAAATTTTATTTAAAAACTCTTTTTTACATAGAAAAAATTTATATTGTTGTATTATAAATTTTAGTGGTTTTAAAGTATAATTAGATTATATTTTCCTCATTTAATATAATTTAGGTAATTGAATGTAATTTCATAATTAAATTGAACAAAAAATCATGACAATCTTTTGATAGTTTTTACTTCTAAAAACACACTTTTTGGATTTCAAAACTGCGATTAATTTTAAATTAATTATTGAATCTTCTGGGTTTTGAATTTGTAAAATTGGATTGCATATTTTGAATGAGAATGTCCAAATTGGGTAAGTAGGAAATTTTTATTTTTTAAAAAAATTATGAATAGTAACTTCAATAATTATTTTATTTTCCATGGTTAATGTGTAAATCAAGTAAATAAGGGTAAATCCCCCAGGGCGTTAGTTGAGTGGTTCACCGGTTGGGCCATTTCGCTATTTGGCTGAACCAGCACAAGCTTGAGTCGTGCTAGGCTCAGAAACTATTCATATTCTTAAATAGAGTAATTCAACGCCATGGCTTATTTGGGGAACATGTATCTCCCTGGGTTGGCGGAACCACCATATAGGTAAAAGGGGGACATAATGGAAACCAAATTTTTCACATGATCCTCATCCCAGTTGGTGAGGTATCCTTATGTTTATCCACATGACCCAGGTTCAAAACCAAGTAGAGGAATATTTTTGGTTTTGCTATGGCAAGACAGTAGCAGGGCTATACACTGTGTGGTACTGTAGCATAACTGTACAATGTACAGGCACTATAGTAGAACTGTACACTGTGCGGGAATTGTAGCGAGTGTCGTAGCAGTTACTCTAGTAGGTATTGTTCGGTACTATAGTAGCTAGAACTATTCACCTTGGGCCACCAGTTTGGGAAAGGAGTCCCTAAGGCTTTCAGGCCACCAATGCCTTTAGGTTAGAAGCGATTTTAGGCCTCCTTTAATTCCTTCGGGCAACCTCAAGGTCTTTTGGCCACATGATGTTTCCCCAGACACACTACAAAAAAGAATCAGCCCCATAAGAGGATTCAGAGTAGGTGAACTCATTAGAGAAGAGCCAAATGGATTTTCTAGATTGAGAGGGTATGGCTATTCCTTCGGGACTAGCCAGTGCTTGCATGGGAAGCCTAGCCAGACGACCATGCGAACGTGCAGAGCTTCTATCATGATCAAGATGCTGGGGAGGGTCAGTTACTTGTAGATAGTCTGGTCGAATGCCCTATGACCATTGGGTCATGTAATCTCTTAAGACTACATTCCATGTATTCTATGAGCCTACGAGACATGTAAGGTTTCCCCTCATGCCTTTAAAGGTGGGTTATCAAAAATTAATAAAAAACATGGCCTTCGGGCTATTCGGGCTGGTAAATAAGGGTAATCAAAAAAATTATAATAAGACTAAACTACACTATCACATGCCTTAATATTATTGGAGGTGATATGTCTAACCATTGGCTTCCTATGGTATATATTGGGACCCCATGGAGCCACTTGGATGTGAAAATGTCATTTTATAAGAATAAATTTTACTTATTATAAAATATAACATATATATGTATATTTCAATAATAATAATTATATGAGGTTATATAATTGATCATTTCGACAATGAATAGTAATTAGAATGATAAAAATATTTCAAACATTATAATATTTTATTTATAAATTCTAGACATAAAATAAAAATATTTATTTATGAAACAATATAATGCATTATGTACTTATTAATGAAATAATCCAATTAATGATATTATAAATATTAAAATAAATATAATTTCAATGTTTTTATGCCATCCTAGAATTTTCAAGGTGTATATTACATATTTGGATTGATTCAATGTATTTTATTGAAGTATTAAACTTGTTATAACTTTCCCAAGAAACAATTAAAAAATAGTGTAAAAACTGACATGAATAAGTTTTTAAAACAAATACTATTTTATTAAATGATATAATATTCCTAAAAATCAAATATTCATACAAAGAAATTACATAATGTTATATATGTAATTTATTAACCACTTGAGGTTCTCTTGGAATTTTATAGAAACTATATTTACCCTGTGGTATAAAAATACAAGAAGATATGTTCAAAATAAAACTACATAACTAAGAGTTAAATCAAAATGATAAGGTTAATATGGTGAACTAATTTTTTCTAAAACCAATTGGTTGAGATGATTTAAACCCATCCCAACCATATAATAGAAATAAATCCATTTTTCGAAATTATTACATGGAAATGAATTTATAATAAATTAATATTTTTAGCTCTCTCTAAATTGATTGTCACCTCTATTATAAAAGGGTACACCCCCTTCCCTAAAATTCACTCTTCCAAATCAATTTGTCTAAGATAGACCATGATAATGTATCTTCCCAACTACCCTTAATTCAATATATAGCCCTTAATTTGATCAGAAAAACACCCTATAAATCCTTTCTATACATATCAAAAGGTAGAACCTACAGAATATGTAATTATTTCATCACCTCTTTCGACGTTCATTTCTTCTTCCACTTTCACATTCTTTGTTAATTCTATAATATAATAATGACTCTATTTCGTTATAAATACTAATATGTTATTATAAATATGGAACAACCATATTAATTATTCTATCAATACTATAAATTACAATGTCCCTAAACTTGGGTATGTCTGGCTTACCCTCTCCATGTCATGGGGTTTTTTGTTATTTAACACTTCATTATTTCAATGGGTATAATAATTACTATTATTGATGTAAATAAAAAATAAAAAATGTTAATCATTATTTATATATAATATTCCATCCAATTACATACAACTTAACAATCAATATAAGGATATTTGTCTCTCCTAAATATGTAAAGCTTACCATCTCCACAACGTGATGGGATTTCATTCCTCATCGTTACCATTCTAGAAATGTTTAATTTGATTAATAAAAAAATATATTTAGAACTTAATATTATTATATATATGAATCAAATACATCCTATCCATAACTAACATGACTTACATAACAAATCATATGAAGGAAAATTAATCAGTTAATACTTGAAACAATGAAACTACTATAATATTATTAACAATAAAATATTAGAGGATCATATATGATATTTTATTTAGGTATGTAGTTATTATATACTTTAATTACAATAATTTAACTATTATATGAAAGGATAACGTATCCTTGACAAAGGATATGTACAATGTATGGGTAAATTTTAAAATCTATTTATTATCCAATGTTGTTTATACGTAAGTAGATGATTGGTCTTTTTTATCATACACATATGTGTTTCCTAAAAATGTATTTCCAAAAAATATTACGATTTCCAATAATATGGGTTAAATTAATTTATACCCCTATTTGAATATTTTTATAATGTTTTGAACGGAATCATTTTTTCATTTTCTAATTAAGGAACGTTATGGCCATTTCAAAAAATTAAAGAAGGAATGTCTTTTACATATACATTGGGTGAAAGTATTTTAGGACATTACAACATCTTCAAAGAAAACATACAAGATTATATTAATATTTTCAATATAAATGTTTTCTTTATTAATTATGAGACTTTTATATTATTTGAAAGTTGAAAGAGATATTTCTCTCAAATATTTTTTTATTGATTACAACTATGTCAACATTTATAGTTGTATTTTATGTTTAATGGAAGTTGACTTATTATGGTACAATAATCCCTATTTAAATGATATTTTTATGATATTTTCGATTGGGAATGTAATATTTTTATGTTATTCATGGTTTATGGTTAAAGTATAAACATTTCGAATGTTAGATTAATATGAATTTTTATGGTATTTTTCAACCTTTTTGTATGAGTAATTGAATGGAACATAGTAGGTGATAGGTGGGGATCGCTATATCCCTTTGATAAATCAATAGGTCTCAAGATACAAACTAGTGTCTTGGAATAATGGCTTGATGATATTTTTATTTGTAGTGTATCCCAAATATATTATATTGAGATGAACAATGATAGGTTGTGTGTCCCAAAATGATTATATTGAGATGAAAAGACTCACACTCATATTATTTGGATATTCTAATACATTACGTACACCATCATGAGGTTATATTGGTCTCCAATATTTACCCATTCATGTATATCCATGATCGTCCAATGATGATTGGGTAATTGGAAAAATTGGGTAGATATTATACAAAAAATGTTCATTTAGTGTGTGTTATAAAATGTAGTTATAGTGGTATCCTTGGCATATTAATGTGAATAATGTACTTCCCAAAAGTGTACATTTGTGTAAAATGAACATATAGATGATGCATTTTTATATTCCCATGACACTCCCTTAATGTGGTCATTAAATTTTTATGGTACCTCCAAAATAGATATTTTCATGAGGATTGAATACTCAATTCTCAGACAATATGGTCAAGGGGTTTTATCTATTCCCTAAATTCTGAGTATATTCCCAAATATTTTTTAACATTTGATGTCTCCATTAAAATTCACTATGAATAAATATAATTCATTGTGGTTTGGAGCTACCCCATTTTAATTATATATCCTACCAATACATCAAATAGAATTTATATATAATTATCTAAAAAATATACAATGATTATTCCATGGTGAATGAATAATTCTCCCCTCTCATATGTTATTTCATAAAAGTAGTTGAATTATTCTATAATGAACTAATATTAAATCATATTCATCAATCACAAAATTTTGATGTTGGAAAATTTTCTAACAGATCAAAAACCCGGTGGATCCCAAACAAGATGATACCAATTTCAACACAATACACCAATGGGTTGTATCATCAGTCATTATATGTGACACGAAGGAAATTATTTAGTTCTACACTTCCGCATTGTATGATGAATTGATATGTACCATTGTATGTAATGTTCTAATAATTTGATACCTCTAAAATGATAAACTAACATCTGATCAATCCAAAAATAGATCATACATGGAACCATGTAGCGAACATCTCATGTTAGGATGAGCGAAATGTGTTGCTATATCTCTAGAAACTAGGAATCAATGGAGTCATTATATGATTCATTGTTGAAGGGGTGATTTCAACCATCAAAAATTAAATAAACATAAGCTCTTATGGTAAACCAAATTACATGACCCTACTAAAAAATCACATTAGATAGGATAATTACTATTAGAAATAAATGAGAAACGACTATATGGAATTTATAGGGATATTATATGAATTAAAGAATCATGAATGCATCATCCATTAATCTATAGAGATTCTAAATATAGGTAAATATGCATGTCCACTTTTTAAATTGGGAATTTTTGTTGTGTGTCCATATTCCCCAGCAATAACTAATATGTTTATGAACATAATTACATCCATTAATGTATTTTAAAATTAGATGAGGAAATTCCTCACATTGAATTCAAAATGAAAATTTTGATAAGATTCTGGATGTAATATATTGTGACATGAATATTTTTTTTCCATATATGATATAGATATTAATAAATATGAAATTTTATTCATCCTAATTGACATAATCATACCATTCATAAAAAAATGAATTCAACCATTTATATCTCTACCATGAAACCAATAAGGTATAGATAGATTCCTTAAAGATGTTTTTTTAATTATATTCTCGATAATGGTTTAATTAAATATGAATAACATTTTAAAAAAATATCATTCATTCCTTACGATCCAACCATTCCCCAAAAAACATTTCTACAATATGAACTACAATGTGGATCATTTATATAATTATAGATCTTTTTCCCAAATAATCCCAGTTTTCCTGAATATAAATATCTATCTGTGAAAATCTATCAAATAGGTAGAAATTCCAATAGTGACTAGATAAAATGGAACTACTAGATGAGAGTAGTTGATGCATGTAAGTTAACTGAAATGTTCAACAAAATCATTCTAAGGAAAAATTTAATATTAAGATTATTCTTCATTCATTTATTTAAGGATAACATGTAATGTTTCTCAGAACACTAATAATTTCATGAAATAATCCACCAAATATGAATTCAATAAAGTATGGTCTATACAAAATTAATATCTACAATTCTAATGGATCATAATAATTAGAATCAATTGATGGTGATCATTTTATACCCCCAAAATTGTGATGTTTCTGATGATTTACTTTTCATAGAAGCCATCAGTAATTCTAAGACATTGTAAGAATTACATATACATCAAAGAATGTTAAATTCATATCACATGCTGATAAAATTCAAGTAACAAACACTTTTCACAAGGAGATAAAATGAACAATTGAAATCCTTAATGCATGATATTCAACCACAAAGAGAACATTACATCATGAACTTATCGTAACATGCGTTCTCAATTTGTGTGAAATATTGATTATGTTGTTCCATCTGTATAAGTGAGTCATATCCATTCATATAATTTTTCATTTAAAAAAATATTTATTGATATATTCCATATTTACATAGGATAGATCATGATCCCTATACAAAAAATCATGGGTCCAATAGAAATATATATGTATTTAATTTCCCTAATTATGTATAGTTCATACCTATATAAGGAATTTTACATTAAAATAAAAAAAAAATTAATCATATTTTCATAAAATACATAGGGGAACAAATATCACATATCCTATATCTGGATGAAAATTTAAATGAAAAATATTACTATCATTGTATGGGTCCAAAAAATATAATAAAATTAAATTCATTAAATAAATGTTTTTTGATTTCTATTTAACAAGGGTACGTATTGATGCTTATAACCTAAATCATTGGTTTATTTGTAATATATATTCAACTAGATATTTTCCCTATATATGGGCCACAAAATTGTGTGTAATTTTCCATTAAAAAACCATGTGTGGCTTAATTACTATTTTAATAGGATATCTGGTGATATCTTGAACTATAATCCTCAGTATTTCGAAAATATATTAACAGCACTACTCAAAATATATGGATAGGACCAAGAGAGATTATTTTCATAAAATAAATATGTGTGACATTAGTCTTTTTACCACAAGACCTATAGGGATTCCCAAATCCCAAATCATGGGCCGGACAACAAAAAAATGAATAATATGCCCCCTACAAGAATATTGGTTAGATCTATATAATGAAATAAACATATAAGAAGTATGTATGTATTGATTCCAGAATATAATAGGATATGAAATGATTCCCCTATATATTTCATTGGCCTAAACAGAACATATATAAATCCAATCCACATTGCATATGGGAAGGAAAAATGTTGTTATCATTATTTGAGCATTGTCTTGAATGAATTTTGTAACCATAGGTTTTTATGTGACTCAAAACTCATAAAACATTGACAAAAACGTAGAATTAATCCATCTCCCTTGACAAAAAAATAAAAATGTTAATGGAATGTATTTTTATACCTATATGTTTTGGATTCCCATACTATGGCATATGTAGTTTTTTTATATCCTTTATTTTTTTCCCAAAAATGGTATCTCAAAACCATAATCAATTCCTCTCAATGAAAATACAATTTATGGTGGAGTTACCTCTGATATCAAAATGAGAATACCCACACATCACCCTATTAATGTTACTTTGAATGCAACAATACTCTATATGTATGTCCCTTGATTATTATGTACAACAAGTCTTTTATGAACATAAGGAATCTAGAAATTCACATTTACCAGTATAATTGAGGAGCATTATATCAATTGAATCTGATCAATGTCCTGGTATCATTGTAACAACCCGAAATTTTATATAAATCTTGTTTCCTAATTTTATGTGTTATTTTATTTTATTTTTATACTCAATAAAAATTTTTCATTTGATAACATGAGTATAATTAAAATGAGACTATTGGGTTTTGACTGTTATTTGACCATTGGTCAATATGAACACTGGAAACTAAATGTTATGTCTATTGTCTCTAAATACAAGCAATCTTGGTTAATTAATATAGAAAGAAGATTCGATGGCCTCACCCAGTAGTCTTGGACCGATCGAAGGCCATCTAACAGAACTTGGGATGGAGGTAGCAACACTGGGCTTTTCTATGGACCAAACCCAAGCTGAATTTCATCGTGTGAAGCTAGAACAGGATCGCCTTCGCGAGAAGTTCAAACTGATAGAAATTACTACTCGTGCAATTTTGGTCGAGCCTCCCTCAGATTCTCTCACCTTAACACACATTACACTTAGGTACTATGATGGTGTGATAAGGGGCTATGTAAAGAGACCGTAACTACCTTGTGTAATCCATTGTTTTAAATAAAAATTGAGATTTCTTCTTATGATAAAGTTTATGAATGTTCAAATGTCCGGATAAATATAGTATGCATATTTTTAATTAATTTTAGAGAAATTATATTTTAAATATGTTTATGTAAACATTAAATAAATAAAAATGTGTAATGATTTTCAAAAAATGGTCTTCTACAATTATGTTCAGTATGAAATTTCGAGTCTAATAAGATGAACTTGATTTTTGATGAATAGTAAATTATGAATAGTGATTTTATGCTTAGGATTAGTAAAGTGATTAAATGAATTAGTAATTTCACTCAAAGAAAGTTTTAATATAATTTAGACACCTAGATTAAGTAATGAGATTCAATAAAATGGGTAAATAACAGTTTCATAAATTATTATTCAAGTATCAGTTTTTTGGGGTGAATAGTGTTTTTTAATTGAAAATTAAATTAAAAATATTTAGAAAATTATTTTTATAAAATGGATTTCATTTTTGAACTCAGAACATCGATATTATGTTAAGGTAATTTTTGGAGATTTCTCGGGAAAAAATGAATTTTCGGTGAATAGTGTGTTTATTTAAAAAATGAATTAAAAATATTTAGAAAATTATATTTATAAAAATGAGTTCATTTTTGAAATCAGAGCATTGATATTTGGTTAATGTGAAATTTTGGGATTTTTCTGAGAAAGTTGAATTTTCAGTGAATAGAAAAAATACAGTTTTAGGGTTTCGGTATGTTTAATGACATCATAACTGTGTCATGATGTTGTCATGAGATATTTTAAGGTATGGTAGAATAAAGAGGATGAATTATAGTGTGGGGGTCCCCATGTGGCCTAACTCTATGGGAAGTACCATGAAAGGGCCCATGCTTTTGAGAAAACCACTTTTGAGGTGTCCCTTGGCCATTAATGCCTTGTCCCCTCACTTTCCCTATAAATACCAAGCCCTTCTCTCATCTTTTCGACTCCAAAACCATCCTAAATGAAGTTCAGGTCTCCTTACCTCCCAAGGAGTCCTCCCAAGGTTCCCCCAAGCCCTCAAGGTCCCAACCTTTGGGTTTTAAGAGTTACGTTTTAAGGTAACGGATGCGACCTCTCTCTTTCTTTTCAAGTAATCTCTTTTATGTCATTCCTTTTATGATACATGTTCTTATGTTGGAGGATGTTATTTTATATTCATTATAATTTAATTTTTATGTTCATATGATTAGAGACCCCCTCTTACTCTCATCATTTAATTTTATGAAAGTTTTAGTGGCATCGTTAGGTTACCGAAATTTTTGTAACAGATTCTTTCACCCTTCTCATTTTCAAGTTCTATTTTCTTGTAAAGTCTTTCAAGTTCATTTTTATCATTTTGTGGTATGATATATATGTCTATAATACTGATATTTTATGATCATATGACGAGAGACCCCATTTGATCTCTTTAATTCAGTATTTTGAAGTTTTAAGTGGCACCGTTAGGCTGCCGAATTTTTAAGGGATTCTTTCACCCTTCTCGTTTTCAAGATCTATTTTCATGTCAAGTCTTTCAATTTCCTTTTTATTATGTTGGGGTATGATATCTATATCTATAATAATGAACACTTATGTTCATATTATGAGAGACACTATTTTGATCTTGTCAATTCATTTTTGGTTGAAGTTTAAGTGACGCCGTTAGGCTGCCGAATTTTTAAGGGATTCGTTCGCCTTTCTCATTTTTTCAAAGATCTACTTTCATGTCAAGTATTTCAAGTTACTTTTGTATTCTTTTAGGGTATGATATCTATATCTATCATACTGATCTTTTATGTTCATATTATGAGAGACCCTATTTGGTCCCGTCAATTCATTTTTGTTGAAGTTTAAGTGACGCTGTTGGGCTGCCGAATTTTCATAAGAGAAATCTTATTTTTGTATTCCTTTCATGTTCTTAATTTCATATGGTATATATTTCAAATTTCATTAACATGTTCTCAAATCCTTTATATTCTGTCCCTATACTGTTTTATGGGTCATTTATGGGTGTTTGACCCATGTCCCCTCTCTTTTCAATGTTTTCTAAAACACCAAAAGATAGCCGTTGTGCTGCAGAATTTCCGTCTCAAAATGTCTCTCTCCTTTTCTAAAGTACTTTTATTTTATTAAGTTAATACTCAATGATCATTCTTAAAAAGGGGTATTCACATATATACCAAAATGTTTTATTTCAAATTCTGGTATTGACATACATGAGAACCGCTCTCCCATTCCGTGGGTTTAAAGTGACATAAAGATCATGTCATTAAAGCAGTTTTTAAAATGTTATGATTATGAAATGAAAAACATTTATTTTATCCTATATGGGTTGTTTATGAAATGATTTATGATGATATATGTGGCTCACATGATAATAAAGGCAAATTTAAGGGTGTTCCCTGATAGCGCTCCAATGCATTGGGTAATGAAGTTACCGCTAGAGATTACAATTTTCATGATACCTTGGTGAATAACCTTGGTAATTTTTAAATGGAACCTTAGGGATGGACCTTGGTGATATGTTCATGATTGTCTATGTTAAATGATTTAGACACATCTACAAGTTATAAAAAAATTTATTTTTTTTATGAAATGCCTCATGATTCCTTTCTCATGACTTAAAGTTCTTTTCTTGACCTTATTGAAGTATCTCAAGTTCACATGTAAAATGTTTCTCTTGTTTCCCTTACCGGGCCTTCTGCTCACCGCTTCTTTTGATGTATGTCCCCAGGTTATGAGATGCAGTAATAAACCTAGGATGAACATGAGGAGAATCCTTTCAAGTGTTTAAGAAGAATGTTTTATGCTTTCTTGTTTTATGTTCTTGATTTCGAAGACACTAAACCTTAAAGATCCTTAGTTTTGTGTAATGAAATGAAAGTTTATGTTATAAAAAGGCTGGATGCTATAGTTGGCATAAAAGGATGGTTTAGTTATTTGCGTAAATTAGTACATGAAAACATTAGGAAGAACCCTATAGAAAAGTTTAAATATAGGAAATCTTCCAGATATTTTGGTGAGTATTGAGTGAGGGGTTGCCAAGAAAATATATCCATGTCTGGATACGAGCAGGTAGAGGTGGCTCTAGCAAAGATTTACATAGGGGTAAAACCCTAAAACACCACTTTGAGCTAGACTCAAACGGGAACTGGTACACGACAACGAGCCTTGCTGCACTCTTGGTTACGACACTCCCAGGGGATATGCTTTGGTAAATTCATAAGCTTAGTATGAACCATTATTAAAGGAACAAAGATAAAATTAAATAAAGATTCACATAAGAATATACGATCATGGATAAACTAGATTAGAACCTAGGGGATCACAAGTTAGGATATACTTTTATTCTATACGTTTATCCTTTTATGCTTAATGTTTCCTTTTCATGATTATTGGCGAAGTATTTAAGCCCCTAATTATAATTTATCTTCTTAGTTAATGGTGGGAAATGGAAGAACATGTCCCAACAACCAATGTGATAGGAAATGCGATTATTGACATGTTAATATGACAGAGATGATTAGGGGAATAAAAGATGATTATTATTTTGGAAGACTTTCACTATTTTGGGGACCCTATATGATCGAGGTAAATAGATTACTACGGTATTTTCATTGAGGAGTAAGGTTGACTTATATTTTGAAGAATCGATGAATTTAAGGAAGAATTATAGTAATTTAGGTTACTTATGGAAATGATTATCCTATCTTGGGGTAAATATGTTTAGGTTAGTTACTTTTGTTATAAGATGTTAGGAGTTGTTTATTTTGTTTGGAGATGAAGGATAAGTTTACCTTGGAAGGCTATGTTATCAAATCCTTCTTGTATCTGGGTTTCAATCTTAGTTTGGTTTATTTTGAGGATTTTTAAGTACAGGTATTTACGAATGGTCTATGATGAACACTGGGTAGTACCATGGAACTTTGAAGATTTAAAATCAGTTTCCATTCTAATGGGATTATTTCTTTTTGAAGAGTTGTTTTACCTTACCCTTTCTGTTTTTGGGATAATGTTTAAAGATAGATGAAATAGATGGTTAATCTTTTTTGGATTATGTCATTCTCTAGAAGATGATTCTTGTGTTTTGATGAGACCAAGTGTTTTTGAATGCAAATCGTTTGGAGAAAATATTATTTTTGGGTAGAAACTTATTAAAGGATGAAACTCTATATGAAGGTAGGAATATTTTCATATGTTTTTTTTCTATATAGTAAATGAATTCCTCAAAATTATGAAATGAAATATAAAATGAAAATTTTGTTGGTTTAAGTTTCCTACTAGGTAATCAAAGACCATTTACACACATCATAATTTGGGATTTTCATATGGTTAACTTTCTCCTAATCATGTTATCTATCACTCTCCCTCAGAACTTGACCCTTTGTTTCCTCCTCCATGTACATGTTTTCCTACATGGAATCCTAGTGTGGGTTAACTCTGGTGACCTTTGTACTTACCTTTTGTTCTTTTAAAGTAATATTTTTACTGACTCCTTTTCCGATGTGGGACTTTCAATGAAATTTCAAAACCCAATTTTAAAAATTGCGAGGACGCAATTTCTTAAGGGGGGAAGATTGTAACGACCCGAAATTTTAAATAAATCTTTTTTCCTAATTTTATGTGTTATTTTATTTTATTTTTATACTCAACAAAAATGTTTCATGTGATAACATGAGTATAATTAAAATGAGACTATTGGGTTTTGACTGTTATTTGACCATTGGTCAATATGACTACTGGAAACTAAACGTTTTGACTATTGTCTCTAAATACATGAAATCTTGGTTAATTAATATAGAAAGAAGATTCGATGGCCTCACCCAATAGTCTTGGACCGATTGAAGCCCATCTAACAGAACTTGGGAAGGAGGTAGCACCACTGGGCTTTTATCTGGACCAAACCAAATCTGAACTTCATTGTGTGAAGCTAGAATGGGATCGCCTTTGTGAGAAGTTCAAACTGATAGAAATTACTACTCGTGCGATGTTGGCCGAGCCTCCCTTAGATTCTTTCACCTTAGCACACCTTACACTTAGGTCCTATGCTGGTGTGATAAGGGGCTATGTAAGGAGACTGTAACTGCCTTGTGTAATCCTTTGTTTTAAATAAAAATTGGGATTTCTTCTTATGATGATGTTTATTAATTTTCAAATGTCTGGAAAAATATAGTATGCATATTTCTGATGAATTTTAGAGAAATGATATTTTAAAAATGTTTATGTAAACCTTAAATAAATAAAAATGTGTAATGATTTTCAAAAAATGGTCTTCTATAATTATGTTCAGTACGAAATTTTGAGTCTAATAAGATCAACATCATTTTGGATGAATAGTAAATTATGAATAGCGATTTTACGCTTAGGATTAGTAATGTGACTGAATGGATTAGTAATTTCACTCAAAGAAAGTTTTGATATAATTTACACACCTAGATTATGTAATGTGATTCAATAAAATGGGTAAATAACAGTTTCATAAATTATTATTCAAGTATTAGTTTTATTAGGGTGAATAGTGTTTTTTAATTAAAAATTAAAATAAAAATAGTTATAAAATTAATTTTATAAAATGGATTTCATTTTCGAACTCAGAGCATCAATATTATGTTAAGGTAATTTTTGGGGATTTTTCTGAAAAAAATGAATTTTTTATGAATAGTTTTTTTATTTAATAAATGAATTAAAAATATTTAGAAAAATATTTTTATAAAATTGAGTTCATTTTTGAAATTAGAGCATTGATATTTGGTTAAGGTCAAATTTTGGGATTTTTCTGAGAAAGTTTAATTTTTAGTGAATAGTAAAAATACAGTTTTAGGGTTTCAGTATGTTTAATGACATCATAACTGTGTCATGATGATGTCATGATATATTTTAATGGATCGTCGACTAAATAGGATGAATTATTGTGTGGGGGTCCCAATGTAGCCTAACTTTATGGAGAGTACCATGGGAGGGCCCATGCTTTTGAGAAAACCACTTTTGAGGTGTCCCTTGGCCATTAATGCCTTGTCCCCTCACATTCCCTATAATTACCAAGCCCTCCTCCCATATTTTCGACTCCAAAACCATAATCAACGAAGTTACAGTCTCCTTACCTCCAAAGGTGTCCTCCCAAGGTGCCCCCAAGCCCTCAAGGTCCCAACCATTGAGTTTTAAGAGTTACGTTTTAAGGTAAGGGATCTGACCTCCCTCTTTCATTTCAAGTAATCTCTTTTATGTCATTCCTTTTATGATCCATGTTCTTATGTTGGAGAATGTTCTTTTATATTCATTATACTGTCCTTTTTATTTTCATATGATGAGAGACCCCCTCTTACTCTCATCATTTAATTTTATGAATGTTTAAGTGGCGTCGTTAGGCTGCCGAACTTTTTGTAACAGATTATTTCACCCTTCTCATTTTCAAGTTCTATTTTCTTGTCAAGTCTTTCAAGTTCCTTTTTATTATGTTTGGGTATGATCACTATATCTATCATACTGATATTTTAATATCATATGACTAGAGACCCCATTTTATCTCTTCAATTCAGTATTTTTATGTTTTAAGTGGCACCATTAGGCTGTCGAATTTTTAAGGGATTCTTTCACCCTTCTCGTTTTCAAGATCTATTTTAATGTCAATTCTTTCAAGTTCCTTTTTATTATGTTTGGGTATGATATATATATCTATAATACTTAAACCTTATGTTGATATGATGAGAGGCCCTATTTTGATCTTGTCAATTCATTTTTGTTGAAGTTTAAGTGACACCGTTTGGCTACCGAATTTTTATGGGATTCGTTCGCCTTCCTCATTTTTTAAAAGATATACCTTCATGTCAAGTATTTCAAGTTCCATTTGTATTATATTTGGGTATGATCTCAATATCTATCATACTGATCTTTTATGATCATATGATTAGAGACCCTATTTGATCTCGTCAATTCATTTTTGTTGAAGTTTAAGTGACGTTGTTGGGCTGCCGAATTTTCATAAGTGAAATCATATTTTTGTCTTCCTTTAATGTTCTTCATTTCGTATGGTATATCTTTAAAATTTCATTACCATGTTCTCAAATCCATTAAATTCTGTCCCTATACTATTTTATTGGACATTTATGAGTGTTTGAAACATGTCCCCCCTCTTTTCAATGTTTTCTAAAACCCCAAAACATAGCCGTTATGCTGTAGATTTCCGTCTCAAAATGTCTCTCTATTTTTCTAAAGTACTTTTATTATATTAAGTTAATACTCAAAGACCATTTTTAAAAAGGGGTATTCAAATATATACCAAAATAATTTATTTTAAATTCTTGGATTTACATACATGAGACCCGCTCTCCCCTTCCATGGGTTTAAAGTGACGTAAAGATCATGTCTTTAATGCAGTTTTTAAATTGTTATGATTATGAAATGAAACCCATTTATTTTATGCAATATGGGTTGTTTATGAAATTATTTATGATTATATATGTGTCTCGCATGATAATAAAGGAAAATTTAAGGGTACGCCCTAATAGCGCTCCAATGCATTGGGTAATGATTTAACCACTAGAGATTACAATTTTCACGATAACATGGTGAATAACTTTGGTAATTTTCAAATGACACCTTGGGGATGGACCTTGATGATATGTTCATGATTGTCTACGTTAAATGATGTAGCCACATCTTCAAGTTATGAAAAATTTTATTTTTATTATGAAATGCCTCATGATTCCTTTCTCATGCCTTAAAGTTCTTTTCTTGACCTTATTGAAGTATTTCAAGTTCACATGTAAAATGTTTCTCTTGTTTCCCTTACTGGGCCTTCTAATCACCCCTTCTTTTGATGTATGTCCCCATGTTATGAGATGCAGTAATGAACCTAGAATGAACATGAAGAGAATCCTTTCAAGTGTTTAAGAAGAATGTTTTATTTTTTCATGTTTTACATTCCTAGTTTCTAAGACACTAAACCTTAAAGATCCTCAGTTTTGTGTAATGAAATGAAAGTTTATGTTATAAAAAGGTGGGATGCTATAATCATGATTCTAAATAGCATGAAAAAATATTTGTTGAATTATGTTAAACATCATTAATATATTAATTATAAATGAACATATCATCCTCTTTGATGATTGAATACTCAATAGATGTATTATTTTTCCATTCTCCTAAAAATGTTTTCATGAAAAACTATTGTTTCATTTATGGTTCTCAAATAATTCATAAATATTAACAACTGGATTATCCAAAATCATCATGTTGATACTAAAGTAGATCATGGCCATTTCTTTGAGTTGGTATTATGTACATGTTACATCATAAAAATTGGGATTCTATTATCATTGTTCTCCCCTTGACCAAACAAGTAACAACGAGTTGTGTACCCATTCAACCATGGGGGTTAATCTTCTATAAAGTCTATGTTTCCCGTGAGCTATATATATTCTTATTAATACTTTCCCACCATATGATTTCATACTAAAAGTAACATGTCTTTGTCACATGATGATAAAATGCATGATATATGAACTCAAATTACATGAAACTAATCAATAATTACCATCATCCATTTAAATAATTACCAAAGGACAACAGTAGTCTTTCCCTGATCAAATGATGCTTAGGGGTTTAAATTATCTTTTTTAGAATTAAAATACATAGATAAAAATTCATGTTTTTAGTGGATTGAATTGTGGAAAACACAATATGATCCTTCAAAATGTCTCCCATGATTTTAGGGAACATTATGTATATATTCTTATTTTCTCTTAGATCTTACATTTGATCTTTTTTATGTTAACCAAATGTTTATTACCCTCACAAAAATGTTATTCTAATTCTTATATTCCTTTGCATAATTCTTGTTGTGATAGATAATATTATGTAATTCACTAACATCCACATGATGATTCTCCAATACCATTATTCATGATATGATATACTTGATATATGATTTAAACTATTATCATACTCTGCCTGTGAATTTCAATTCCGATCAATGGTTCAAAAGTTACAAAAACATGCTTGCATGTTTACATAATATACCTGAAAAAAATTTCAGAAATGTATTTCGGGTGCACCGGGCCTCAGAATCATGTTCCATTAATTTTTGAGGACTTGAAAATTCCCAATTAATTAAAAACAATAACATGTAAATTACAGGTCTTTACATTCTCCCAACCATAGTGCTTTATATCCTTGTAAGTCACAACTCAAAGTAAGGGTAAAAGTGGATGTACTGAGCAGGAGTCTGAGACTCTCATTCCCATTTTCTCTCCTGGAGGTTCTCGTGCTACCAAAGAATGCGCACCTGAGATATTGACCACCAACGAAGGACCCACTCCTATCGATTTTCAATATCTACTAGAACCTCTGTAAAAGTCTCCCCATCGTCTTTCCAACTCCCCATGGTCAATGATATGAGAATGGTTGGGTGCGTATCTCCTCAACTGGTTTACATGGATGACGTTCTTCACACGGTGCAACTAAGGTGGAAGAGATAATCAGTAATCCACCTCATCAAATCTACTGAGGACCTGAAAGGGTCCAATGAACCTTGGAGATAACTTATCGCCTAAGCCAAATCTCAGCAAACCTCCTCGAGGTGAGACCCGTAGAATGATGTGGTCTCCATCCTCGAACTCTAGAGGTCTCTGTCTCCTATCAGTATTAGAATTATGCCTGAAAGTACAGTATTTATCCTCTCTTGGATGATATGTTCTTTCTCTCTGGTAGCTCGTACCATCTCTGGTCCCATTAGTGTTGACTCCCATAGGTCAGTCAAGCACAAAGGTGATCTTCAAGGTCTCAAGTAAAATGCTTCAAAAGGTACCATCACCAAGGTTGAGTGATAGCTATTATTGTATGAAAAATCCACCAAAGGTAAGTGATCCTCATTTCTATTACCGAAATCGAGGACACAAGAATGCATCTATTCCTCAAGGGTCTGAATGGTCCGCTCATTGTGGCCATCCATCTGAGGACGAAAGGCAGTACTCAAATGAAGCTGCATCCTGAATCCATCCTACAACCCATCCATTAGTTGGTATGTAAAAATGTGCATCAAGATCAGATACAATCGTCAATGGTACTCCATGTAACCACACAATCTCATGCACACAGAGGCGTCCTACGATCTCTACTAATCCCTATTCTCAAATCGGTAAGAAGTGGGCCGACATGATGAGTCGGTCGACAATCACCCAAATAAAATCTAGATCCTGAGATGTACATGGATGTCCTATCCCAAAATACAGGTATATCCCATCCCACTTCTCCTTTTGGACCTCCAAAAGATAAACCAAGCTTGCTGATACCTGATGCTCCACCCTCACTTGCTGAAAAGTGATGCACCGAGAGACAAACTCTGCAACTGCTTTCTTCATTCCCGACCCCCATTGATGTCATTGGTGATCTTGGTACATCTTTTCCACTCCTAGATTTACCTGTAGAGGTGATGTGTGGAACTCCCTAAACACATAATACCAAAGTGACACTGGTACCATGGTACGTCCTCTGAAAAGGATTACATGCTCCCCACCTTCAGATAATCCATCATGTGTATGTCCTATGGATATCTTTTCATGACGTGACTAGCAGTCAGCGTCCCCATGTTGTGCCTCCCTGACTCACTAAAGAAGTGGGGGAGTGTCTGTAAGAGACTAAATAAAAACTACTCCATCCCAATCCACCAAGGATATCGGCAAATTGGTGACCTGCTCCATCGCCTCACCTAGTAGCTGTATTCCAGATCTCTTACTGAGTGAATCTACTAAAAAATTCCATATCCAAAGAGTATAAACTTTATCTATTTCATAGTACTGGAGGAACTCAATCCAATTTCATTGTCTTAGGATCAGGTCCTTTTGAGAGAAGATATACTTGAGACTCTTGTGATCCGAGTAGACTGTAAAACACTTGCAATCAAGTAATTTCACCACATCTTCAAAGATAATACCATTGCAGCTCACTCTATGTCATTGGTAGCATAGTTATTCTCATGTTGTCTCAGCATTAAACTAGAGATGTTTCTGATACATGATGACTGGTAATGTGTCTCACTGCTGGTGACTGATTATCAAGTAATATCTCTACTAAAAGTGCTTCCTCTAACATCTCTGCCTGCATCGGGATGCTGAATTAGATCATCGAAGCCCTGATCTCCCGCCTGAGTGAATGCTCAAAGGTTCGGGCCCTGAATAATAGGTCTCGCACCATATCTGTCGAGTAGAGTGAGGGGTCAGTGAACCTCACTGAGTTCTGAGCCACAGTCATGCTGCCTTGCTGCAGATGAAGTAGCTCTAGAATGTGCACTGCGCAATGTGTTACTGGAAAAAACATTGCCTAAAATAGGATCATGAAGTCTACCAAGAGAAGTGTCACCCCGTCATTAGACTGGAGCATCATGCTCCACTGTCTGCCTGCTACTTCCTATAGGAATACTGGCAGTATAGATCACCATGATATCTGCTGGTGTCCTTACAGGTTGAAAGACTCTCATCAGATCCTTCAGCCAATCCTCAGCTGCCAATTGGTCTGTATCTCCCCTGAACCTGTGTGGTCTCTAGTGTTAGAACACATGAAATGAACTCAAGATGTGTTTACCCTTTGTTGCAGGGCTGGTGGCATCGGTGGCCCAATGGGTAATCGAACCTCTAGTGCCTCCGCTGGTACCTCTACTAGAAAAGGGCCCTACAGCGAGGCCTTGTTGCTCGGTGGGATATAAGTTAAAACTACTCTTGGAACCCTAGCTGGCTATCTGTCGGGAGGAATCCTGAAAATAAATAGTTGTTCCATAGTTAATCAGTTATACCTGGTGAGCTCACTCAAAAATATCACAATGAAAGCTCTTTAAAACACACATGCAATCAGTGTTTTCATGAACCGAGTTAGAAATATGAAGTCAGGGTTTTGGTGTATGGATCCGTTGACCACCACACTAACAATGGATTCCCTAAACTTATAACCACACTCAAAACCCTTAACACTATTATTTTTAAAAATATCAATGTAAATTGTTCTACGGTATAACTGACTCCTCTGACACCAATTTGTCATGACCCATCCCCAGGGGCCCGTGATTTGACTACCCCAAGCCTGCCTTCTATAGGATAGGGGCTGGCGACTAGAACCGATGGCGTATTCCCTAAAACTGGGAAGGCATTTCCATTATAACCTATAAACACACGCAACTAGCACATAGTAAGACATGAACTCATGTAAAATGAATAGTAAATAGACTGGGTATAGTAAGTATAAGGGGCTAGTATAAAAGCCCAACTGGAAAGTACATGGAATACCAGAAAGTATAGGATTACTGATAGGAGAAAAGAAGATCATGGATAATCCACCATTGATCCAACCTGAAGGGTAGATACATCTCATGAACGGTTGTCTCTTTAGTTCACCTCATCTAACGTCCACCTCCGAGCTACCTCCAATCCCGATACACTCATCCTCATTCAGTACTGTCTTTCGTCTGCACCTAAGACAAAGAAGTGCGGGCATATCCCATGTAGGGGTGAGTATAAGGATTCTCAGTTGGGACCCCAAAAACCTATTGTTATCCCAAAATCCATCAAGGATAAACAAAAAAAATAAGAAAACAACAGGTAACCCTACTTAGGAATATGCCCATTCATATACCTATGTTATCAAGTAAACCTATCTCAATCATTAGGAAATCACATAGTCCAACTCCAAAGCCCTGAGCTCAACTATTCCACAATGGATGAAATACCATGAAGGAAAGTACCACAAAGGTATGCCACATAGAAGAATACCACTGTGGTACTACCACAAAGGAATGTACCACGCAGGTAAAGACTCATCTTGCACTAGGTATTTCATTGGTATAGTAGTCGAGATAATTAAAGGTATCTACTGAATCATCTTACTCTGTTAAGAGGCAGACCAACGAAATGTCATTAATCATCATCAGACCAACATATGATATCTAGTTGTTGACACACACATGCTCGCTCGGTGCTGACCCACACAGGATCGCTCGGTGTTGACCCACACTAGATCGATCGGTGCTGACCCATATAGGATCACTCAGTTCTCATCCACACTTGATCGCTTGGTGCTGACCCACACAGGATCACTAGGTGCTAACCCACACAATATTTCATGGGATGTCCCGCATGTAATTATAGAGCAGTTCCATGTGGTTACCGCAATCACTTACCTTCGAAGGATCACTTCCTCATGTCCCAGCCAGCTACTTCATTCCCGCAATAGAATTTATTGTCTCTAAGAGGGTCTGCTCCTCATGCCACGGGTTGATACTACAACTTCCATGAAGTCCCAAGAAGAGGTATCCTAAAGGTCTGCCACGTCATAAGGTTCTCAATACAACAGACAGTGTTTCAACCGGATGCCCGGTCAGTATGTTATTATCCTTTTAGTCATACGGGGATGAGGAGTTGCGGCGTAGCGGAGCAGCAGAAAGGTGCGACATGGCCACCGATGGTGAGGTAGTAGGGTGTCATGGGGTGACATGGGTGGTGATGTTGCAGGGAGGTGGAGTATCGTGGGGTGTGGAGGTCGAGGTCGACAGAGTGCCACGGGGCAAAAAGGTCGCGTGGCGGCAGAGCCCCTTAGGATGTAGAAAATATGGGGTGGCAGTGGCCACGGGTGGCAGAGCACCGTCATCTTCATCGTGATTCTAGAGCTCCACTGGTGCCAACCGATGTCACCAGTCATCATTACCATTGCGAAGAACAAAATAACAAATAATATTGGTAGAGTGGTTAGGACATGTTTGTTTGGCATGTACCCTCCACATTAGGGTGGTAGCAAGCAGTTCAATGAAATCACGAATCAAGTATAGTTAAACATTAAAATTTCATATGAATTGTGGAACAAATAATTTTGGTTGATCTGCGTTCTCCATGATTTCCATGAACGAGGAATTTCATGAATTCAATAGCAACCCCTACTTCGAAGGATCGTTTGACGAAGGCAGCAAGGATGGAGCTGATGTCCTTGGTGATAGATGAATGTCGGTGACATCATCGTTTCCTCAATTGTTAGTTCGTTCATCATTGGAGATGTCCCTCGTTGGCATTCATCATTGGAGAGCTTTCTCCCAATAGTTCTTCTCTCCCAATTCCTCTAAAATGAAGGTATCCCACATAATAGAACGTGTTATCTATTATGGTTGTTCGCATAATTTCAAAATAGCTTATTTAATTAATTGATTGGTTGGCTGAATTAATTAAAGGGAATATTTGGCATAATTAAGTTAGGGAGATAAAGAGGTTTCTCCCCTTTAAGAGTGTGTTCAGAGGGGTTCAGTGGGTTTTAATTCTCGGGTGGTGCCCACCACCATAACCTCTCATGGGAGGTTAATCTTGGTGGTCCCCACCTCCATAACCTCACATGGGAGGTTTTCTTCTGGTAGTCCCCACCTCTTAACATCCACATGGAACTTCCAATTAATGAAAAAAAATTTACACATTTTTCTTTTATTTTATTTTTTAACAAATAACACAAATATTGTCTTTCACTCTCAACCCACTATGGTCGAGATGAAGGAATCCTTTAGTGAATACTATCTATACGAGTTCAACGGTGCCCTCAGATTTAAATTCAGAGCAACTGTTCAAAACTTAAAAAATCCCACTCACAGATTTACTGAACGTTCTCGAAAAAATGTTCAGAAATTCATTTTGGGCATAACGGGCCTCAGAATCACACGCCATCAATTTTCGTGGACTCATAAAATTCCCATTTAATTAAAAAAATTACATTGAAATTCTAGGTCTTTAAAATCTATGATACAAATACTATCTTCAAATATTTTAATTTTTACATCTTAATAGATGTGTAATCCTTTCATTCCATTCTATATCATAATAATTGAAATTATATATTGAATTTTTTCCAAAGGAATAATCATGTAAGCTAAAAAATACTACATATGAAAGTAATCATTTTTTATTTTTCTATATATGGTGTGGGATTAAATAATAAATGAGAGAGTAATACTGTTGTGATTTAATAATTATAGCATATTATAAACATACCTAAAACATTGTATTGATCAAACAAATGGTTCAACGAATGAGCCCTTATAATTAATGTATATTTTTTATTTTTATTTATTCATTCATCCATATTATACTCCAATTTTAATTTGGACTATATAATGTTATATTTTTTTATATGTATCCCTCTTTTAATATTTTATATATATGTATCTCAATGTGTTATTATTATTTATTATGCGGTTGGGAGTGAGTCTTGTTCAGATATAGTGATCCATTGTTGTATCAACCTAGAATCCTTACTTCTGGATCCCGTACTAATGGAAAATATATTACATGTGTGACCAAATTATTCCCATGAAAAAAATTAATGAAAAAAAGAAAATATTGGATCACATATATACCTATTTACCCTTTTGGATTAGATATTAAGAGAATTTTGACAAACTCATAAAATCTTTGCTTCATAATCAAATAGGTCATGAAAATAATTATTATCTCTCCATCTACCCAACATATCTTATTTCACAATAGTTCATAAAAATAATCCATGTCAGTTCTTTATTTATGTAATTCAATTAACCAATTTTCTCATAATCTAAGAAGAATAAACATAACAAATAATTAGATATTCTATTATGTGTAAGTTTAAAAATCTAGATATTGAAACATGATAATAATTAAGATACTAACCTTACATAGTGTTGAATTGGGACTATTTTCAGCTACATGTTTTTTCATTTTTGAATAATTTTTTTCAGTTATATGTTGTGGTGTTATATGGTTAATTTAGATAAAAATTGATGTAATGAGTTATGTTCAAGGTTGGGGCACAGTGAGGGAATACCATGCACCCCAGTCCAGCAAACCATGAAACCCTATATAGTGGAGGTTCACATAGATGACCAACATCTTGTCGAACCATGTACGCTAAAAGTAAAAACCATGCATCAATACAATAATTGTTTCATAGTGGGTGCATGTTTAGGGAAAATAATGAGCACCTACCTAGGAAAAAATTAGTTTTTTATTGTGACCTAAAAATTATTTTTTAATTAACGTACCTCTAAGAACATCAAAAACATCATTTTGGGAAAACAACTTGAAGCTTCCTTCTCTGTCTCATCAACATTAAATCAATTAAAGAAACATATCACTCAATTCCTCAAAATCTAGTACCTAGTGTTGCGACACTCGTTTTTTGAGAGAAATTCCAGAGATTGACTCGAACTTCAAATTCATCACATTAAAGAGTCAAGAGACGAAATGAAAACACATAAAGCCTTCTAAAAATTATCTTATCATAACTGAACAACTGTGTTTATTTGTCTTTTAAATTTATGAAAATTGTGCTTCACATGCTATCTCATGTACTAGAACTATAGGATATTGAATATCCTTACATCCAACCTCACTCACATTTTGTTCCCTTGTAAAACTATGGAAGAGACAATGTATGGTATTTGTTGTTTGTATTTCCCACAAAGAACAATGGTAGAGGGTGTGAACCCTGGACAATTTGTGGAAACTATTGTAATGCCCGATATAGGCTATGTATCAAGTTTATTGTAAATAAAAACTGCTTGGTGGCAGGTGATCACCAAGTGGAGTGGATTAAGTCTCAGATTGAGACCGAAAATCTTGTTTATATTTTTTGTGCTAAATAATTTGTTATTGTATGTTTTATCTGTATTTTTCTTGTTATATTTGCTAAAACATAAAACATTTTTGCTTTCTCTCTGATAGTTAGTTTTGGATAGTGTATGAGTTTGTTTAATTCAATAAACTTGTTTTGAAAGTTAAAGAAGTGTTATATAGTAATTCAATTGAGGACTAATCACACTTTGAGAAACCTACTAACAAATTAGACATCTATATATCTACTGCCTTAATTAATCGGGTTGTTTTCATCATTTTGGGGAATCTTTATAATAAGGTGTTTAACAAACATTTTTTGTAGGAACTCGATTCACCCCAACTCTTGATATTACACTACGAAAATAATGTATCATATACATTATATAATAATTTATTTTATAGTGGACCACCTACAATATTTATATCTTCAAAAAATATTAATGTTTGGAAGCATATAGTGGAGTATGTGAGTGGGTTGATGGATTCAAAAACACCATTGGGTGTGTGTTCTGAAGAAATATGTTTGTGAAAAAGATGTTCTAACAAAATTGGGGAGTATTTTTTCTGTGGTTTATCTATATTCTTAATATATCATTATTATATATAATTTTTGTTCATACAATTATATTAATATACTGATTCCACATTTATTTATAATATACTAGAGTGAAATTTACATTTTTTAATGGTGATAATTACATTCACCAATGGCATTGGGATATCTAAGTTAGACAATCAGGGCCAATCACTGAGTAATCAGAAGAGTTCACATACTTTTATTCCATTATTTAATTGGATGAAAGTGGTGTGAAACCTGATTTTTTTCCACCAGTAGTGGATCTATATCATAATTTATTTCTTGAATACCTTTTAAGGATACCATCAGATAGAGATGTTGAATTCAATAATGAGCTCGTTCTAGGAACTGAGCTTGCATCTAAAATATAACGACATGTACCCCCATATTCTATATCTAGTGTTTCCAAATATTACATTTCCAGGATTACAGTGAATCAAATACCAAAGTATCCAAGTGTGAATGATAATTATTAAACCATATATATACATGATACCTTTATTAAAAATTAATACACTAATTAAAACATTATTTATCTCCATTAAAACTAAATTTATTTCTGAATAATATCATTCCATAAAGTATATCCCTAAATATTATTCAATGTATGCATTTTAGATTCCTAGGAAAAAGAATCAATATTAGGATGAGCTCAAATTCTCACTAATGATTAATTATATTATAATAAATAATGATTCAATAATATTAATTATAATTTCATGGTATAAAAATTAAGAAACATACCTTGTAATCAACAAACAATGATGGAAGTGCATAAACAATATTGAAAGGAAATAAATGTAAACACATGAAATCTAAATATTAAAAAATGAAATTTATCCATATATATATTGATGAAAAATATCATGAATGAATAAAAACTAAAAATAAATAATGTAAATTCCTTCTTAATTAACATCATGTATGATGTAAATGGAGACCTACACCATCATGAACACCCCTATGACAATTTAAAATATTCAGATTTGGGCAATTTTTTCCCCATTAAATCATTTTGATTCATCAATGAGCCATATAATCTATAGTATCCACCCATGACTACATATGTAAAGCATTAGTCATATCTAATAATCAAAACAAATTTAAGTCTTAAAAAATATCCATGTTGAATAGAGTGTAAAGAATTATCAATTTTTCCCAAATAATAGAATAATTGTCAAATAAGACACCATATGTAAAATGGTATATGGATTAAGAAATTGTAATATCCATGTTATATGAAATTTATAATTTAGGGGAAATTCAATTTTTAAAGATCATAGAATATTCAATATTTCAAGGAATGTAACAAATAAATCATGGAAGTGAATTTGAGTACTATAAATTTGGTAAATAAATCATAAACCATCTATAGGTATAATAAAGATGGTATCAATCCCAAATACCTCATCTTCAGTAAAATAATGTGTTGTTGTCATTGGTGAAAAAAATATTATAAAAAAAATTTAATGACATTATAGAGGAAAGCATCCTTTTTTTGAGAAAACATTTGAAAACACTATTATGTGAAAATCAATTTTATAAAATTTTCATTATAAATTAACCTTTTAATCAAGTAAAAGATGATATTTGTGAATGACATCATGTAAATCCTTATTTTCAACAAATTATCATTCCTATTTCAATGAAAAATTGTAAAAAAATAAAAATTTCAAGAATCAGAATTAATATTCAATTGGAGTCATTGGTGATATATTAATGGGTAAAATTTTATTTATAAAATCATTAAAAAATATGTGAAATGATTTTATTAAAACATTTTTATTTTATAAAAATATGTTATCTCACTAAAGTGATTATTAAATGCATGCTTTCATAAAAATATATTATAAAAAAAATTTAGTACCATAGAGTTGGAAAATGGAAATAATACATGAATGTAGACATGAATAACTGTAGGATAGTAAAATTGATGTTTTTATATAATAATGTACATATAATTTCCTCAAATGGAAATACCATTCAATGATAATTACTGATATTATTGTGTAAAAAAAATTAAACATTCCAAAGTGTCCCATAAAAAATTAAACATTATAAATAATAAATATAATAATATAATAATATTAAATGAAAAATTTTAAATACTATGACGATAGTGTAACTCATTAAATAATGTTTAAAAATAGAAATTCCGTACAACATACTAAATAATTATCTAGTGAAAAAGAAAATTTATATCACATATGTAATAAAGATAGATAAAAATCATTTTCCATCTGTCATGGTTACCGCATGCGTCTTTATATTCCCTAATGAAAAACATATGATACTAATTTAAATTCTTGATATTTTTTTTTAAATTTTTATCATTTTTTTATTTCACATTATTCTATGTTTTATAAAACCACATAACGTATTATTTTAACATCTATTTTAATGAATAAATTCAGATTATGTGACGAAAACAACATTAATTGGTCAACTATGGTCAAGGGGTTATTTATATTTCATAAAAATAATAATTTTTATAATGAAGTTGTCATATTTATAAATTAATTAATGTTTTGAAATCAATAATAAAACATGGTTTTGAAAACTAAACAAACATATTAATCATGGAGACAGTAGGGTATATGTATGCTTAAGTAATGATCACATATTTCAATGATAATTATGGAATGAATGTAAGTAAATTCAATATTTATATAATGATAATTAAATCATAAATACCCTATTATTAATAATATATATTTATATTTATAATAATTTTTATTTAAAAATAATCTTATAGTTTCAAGGATGTGGTGATCCATACATCCACGAATGATGTTCTCTCTTTTTAAGTGTGTGAATGTTTAATAATGAAAATATTATATATTATATTTCAACAAAGGTAATTATAACATTAATATCATATATAGGTTTATATATGACATCTTATAAATTAAAACCATACATTATATAATCTTTTTATTATGTGAATGTATCAACCCTTTGTGAGTGCGCAATAGTCCACACATCCATAAATGATGTTATGATATTTAGTGGGAATTAACTGTATAAGAGTTTGTGTTTTAGAAATAATTAAAAAATTTTAAATGAAAAATAATTATCATATAAATCATATATAATAATATTTTTTATCCTAATGTAACCCATGGGAGGTTGGAATGAAAAAATGAACAATCATCATTTCCTGAGGTGGTAGTTCAACATACATGTAACTAGTATGTTCATTGCTAATTAAATGTAAGTGTGTGAGATTTTCAGTAGAAATATTAATAACATAAATTAAAATTGTATTGATGATACTTTTATCATCACAAAATAATTATTTAATAGAATTTAATAGGCAGTACAGTAAATGATTGAAAATAATTATTGGATAATGATACCTTAAAATCGAGAAACTTTTGTTAGTTTCTAACATTGGGCTTCCATATAAGAATTGAGTACAAAATAGATTACTCAAGGTCAAGGGGAGGGATTAATAGAATTCATTTTGATATATAAAAGCTAAAACAATGTGTTTTTATATGATTGAGTAATGAGGATATGTGGTTCTCTTTTATAGTGGAGGAGGAGTGGCACAATTGTAATATTTTGACAGTAGAATTATTCCCACATTTTACATGTTGAATGTTTCCCCAAAAACGGACCCAATATAATAAAAATTATTATAGGGTCAAAATATTTCTATAAAATGGATTTTGGACAGGTTTCTAAGTCATTGGGTGCTTAATAATGTGGATTAGTCCCGTACTATACTTAATATGAACTTTATAATTTAATTATTTTTAATGAAATTAACAAACATTATTGGTAAAAATCTATTTTTAACATATTATATATTATAAATATTTATTATTTAATACACTAAGTCAATTTATCAAAATTCAAATGATGTAATTTGAAGAAATCAATTTATATTTAATCCCAGAGATGAGATGAAAATACATGTTTTTAAAGTAAAAACATCTGAAACCATTCTTTAATTTTTTAGTCAATTTATTAGTTAAATTAACTCAAATAACCAATAGTGGATTACATGATAAAAAATTTATCAAATTAATCATTAAAACAATTTTTATATTTTTTTACCCTTATAAAGGAATGAATTGAATAAATTTTTTTAACAAATAATCAGTATGGTTAACTATTTTTTTAAAATTGATATGTTTCCAAAAAAATATAAAAAAATGGGCCAAACCTAAATTTTATGATTTTATTTCAATGATGTATTATATATTGAAATATTAAATGAATTAATTTTTGAAACTCGTAAATATATTGTGTTATCCATTAAATTGATGTAAATTGTCTTTATTGAAAATATATTTTTATGTATGAAATTGGGGATTTTCTTATCTTATTCTTATCAAATAGAATGTATGAATATAATAAAGATTTTATTGAATGTATTACATTACAATAAATTAATTATTTTAATTAATTATGTGTTTTATTCAAATCTCTATTTGACGAAAAAAAAATAATATTTCTTTTTTATATCAAATTCAATCTTATTTTGATCTATCATTAATTTGTTACAAGTGAATTAATTATATATATAAACCTTGAATTTTTATAATTTAGTTAATACTTTTCATTTCTTACAACATAATGGATATGTTATATAGTTTTAAATTAAATAATAATATTTTAATAAATCATAGTTATTTTCTAAAGAAAGATCTTGTGTGTAACTAAAAAATCAATATTGGATTCCCTTGATTGTAATGAAATATAACTCAGTGTTTCATTTATTAAAAGGTATTGAATATCTTATATTTAATCAATATTATAATGAAACGAGTAAACATATTCCTTTTTTTAAACAAGGTTTTGTGTGTCATAAACACTATTTAATATAATGTTTTAATTTAGAATTTTTCGGTGTTACATTCTCTACTCCTTAATTCAATAATGACCATAAAATTCAAACTAGATCATGGTAATATATTGTATTGATTTTACATAAATTTAATCCCCCATAATAATGAGGGTTCATAAGATATCTTCTAGAAAATAGAGAATGTGATGTATAAAGGTCACATGGACTACAATGTATATAGGTCTCTACGTTGGTGATCATTAGTGGTATGTGAAAATACATACATTGAGGTAAATATAATATATTTATTTGTAGTGAATTTGATCATCATTAAAAAACATTTCTATGGTAAATATAATATTGGGAACCTCAAATCCATAAATCATTGATGATTTATGAGGCCATCACTTTAATATAAATTTTGGTATTAGAAAAAAATTTATTTGGATGTATCATTAATAAGTTTTGGTAATTATTTTACTAACAAAGAATATAAGGAAATATTTTTTCTTAATAGTATTAAATTTTATATAAACAATCATAATATTTTTTATTCTTTGATAAAATTATACATCAGCACTTTACTCCTATAAATTGATTTCCATTAATTAATTGTTAATACCTAGTGCACATAAATGAATATTTTTAAGGATAATATGTACAATAATAGATAAAAAATATAAATATGTGTATTTAGATATATACAAAAACCAATATGGTAAATTTATTAATCTCTCATATGAATAAATGATTATTTTTAATTTTGTTTAAATTAAAAAATTATGTTGTTTATATAATTACAATGTAAAATTTATCATGATGTTACAAAGGTCAGTGGTTGGGGTGAAACCCTTATCATCATTCGATCAAGAGATAATGTCAATTATTTTTTATAGACATGATTATTTAGCACCTTATTTACATGTTGTACTATAATAATTAAATATTAATATTATTTTGAAAATAATATTAGTTCATTTCATTGAAATATGTTTAATTACAACATATCCTTTTAATTACTCATTTCAATACAAACCCGATACATAATTTCATAATCCATTTATTTCCACAATGTTTCTTATTTTAGAGTTAATCCATACTTACATTTTATGATTTATAATTCATGAAGCCTTATTTAAAAATCTAAAACACAATAGGTTTAACCATGACCATTCTTTTTAATTTTTTATTTAAATTCATCATAATGGTTTGTAAATAAAATGTCTGAATTCAAAGCGTATCCTTTGAGATTATCCATCTAGATGTTTAGTATGGTCCATTTTATGTAGCTGGTTACCCTGAATTTGGCTCAAAACACATTATTAGAGTTATTACTGCTATTTACATCTATTTCCAAACAACGCACACTTGTAGTATCTGGATCTGGTTGTATTTTTAGGAAGACCCACATAATCTCTCCGGTAACTAAATTCTAGTTTTTTTCTATACTTATACATAAAATTATACGATATGGTTATGTTATATGACCTATTTTTTCTTAATTATAATTACCAATAGTTTTACTAAACATCCTCTAATAACCAATATAGAGACCTGACCCCAAAGATCCCAGAGTCAGTGTCTGGTATTGTTACATTGGTATAAATTCCTATAATCAAATCTAGAAGGACCAAATTTTTTATTCGTAACGATAATGTCACATCCCAGGTAATTGAAGAATATAATGTTTTAATATTTATTAAAAATTTTAAATTAATTTTGAATTTTACTTTAAAGGGTATGCTATGTTCAATGGAGTACCTGACACACAGGAACGAGTTTCATTGAAATCATATGATGCACACTAACAATATAATATTATTATTTTAAATGGTTATTAATGAATATCTATTTTAATGATAGGAAGGAAAAAAACTAACTAAAAAATTATAATACATGTTTGTTAAATTTTTTACATTATTTGAATAAATTTTAGAGGTTTAAAATAAGAAAGAATCGGATTTTAAGCAAAAATACTCTAATATTCTTTAAAAGGACGATTAACCTTTATTTAATAGTGAACCATATTTAAAAATAGTTTTGGTCACTTTTATATGTTATTTTTGACAAATTCTTCCTCAGAATTAGGACATCAAAATTTACATTGGGTTAATTTTTTGTATTTTTCTGATAATTTTTTTTAATGAATAGTGAAAAATATTGTATTTTATTTCAAAACTGCCTTTTAATCAAACATATTTATATGGTTATATTACATTATTAAATGGGTTTAAATTGTAATTAGATTATATTTTTACCGTTTAATCCAATTCTGGTCATTGGAGGAAACTTCATTTTGAAATTGGTTATAAACAGGTGTCAATCTTTTGATAGATATTGTTTCATAAAAACAAGATATTTGTTTTGACAATGGGAATTTATTTTAAATTAATTAATGAAACTTATATTTTTTTAATTTTGTATAATATACATAATATTTTAATTCATAATTTAAAATATATCTTATGCTGAATTTTTGGAATTTTTATGAAAAAAATCAATTTGATGATGAATAGTGATACCACTAAGTAGTAGATAAAAACGGACATTTTCATTTAAATAAACTTTTACCACTTATATGACTTTAATTTATGAAATATGATAATAATGGTTGTTGTTAGTAAGTAAAATAATGTTCAATAATATAAATATAATTTTTTTGGTGAATAGAAACATTTTTACTTTTATTTAACGCAGTTAAAGATAAATAGTGTAATTCAAGGTAAAAAGAATATTATAATAATAAAATTTTACATTAACCCTTGTCCTAACCTTATTTTATGTGTAATTAATGACTATTTTCATCTTTTTGTCGATTTTGGGACCCCATGGATCCACATGGGAGTGATAATGACACTTTAGATTAATTAATTTAATTTAAAGACACAAATGATAGAAACAAATATCTTTTAGTAAATTAATTTTTACATGGGGTTATATAAGTTATCATTTCTACTATAGATATTCATTGGAAATATAAAAATATTTACTACATCATGTTATTTGTTTTATAATTTTTAGACATAAAATAAGTAAAATTATTTATGACACAGTAATGATACAGTATTTACCTTATTAATAAATGATGTAAGTAAATAAGATTATAAATATTAAAATAACATCTCAAAACGTTCCAATTATTATTGGATGAATTTATTTCGACCATGAGTCATCTTATATTCGACCTTAAGGTGGTTTCGTCCTCTAGAAACTAAAAATAATTATATAAGAAAAAAAAATTCACACTTTCCTAAAGAACCCATCCTCCCCCTTATAAAAGCCCTCACTTGTAACCAATTACTCACACCTCTAAGGCCCCATGGCTCTTCCATCCCATACCCAAATAATCTTTTATGATCCCTCTATTTTTACTAGAAGCCTTACAGTATGCATAATACACTTCATGAAGTCCTTTTGGTTCAAACCAAATGGAGTTACCCAAATTAAAGGTAACATTTTATCTTAAATTATTTTCTTTTATTTTACTTCTCCAGCCCCTAAACTATTCTTAGTCCTTTATTTGATAAGAGTAACAGTATCCTAAATATAGTAAGATATTTTTATTATATGGATTTTAACTACACTTTCACACAGCTTCATCTAATGTGTAAAGAACAAACTGTTTCCATGGGTGGCAAACTAACACCTCACGGAATGATGATTATTCAATTAACTCCCACCGCCCCTTTTTGTGGCCATTATGATGGAACTGAATTTATATATTATATATATTCTATGTTTTATTTATTATTATTTATTTTAATTTATTGAATACTTTTATTTTTTCCATTATGAGTAAACGAGATAATTTCATCTGAGGAAATGTGGACTACCGCCCCCTTAAGGTGATATGACTTGTTCAAATGATACGTAGGATGTATAAAGGATGGATTTATTGAAATTATATATGATATTATACTGGAATTATAATAAAACTATGTATCATTATGTTTTATTTCAATTAACATATGAAATAGAAATTAAAGTAGCGTTCTTTCGTACGTATGACTTACCGTCTCCATTAACGGTGCATTTCATTTCTTATCTCCAAATGTTACGTACAGTTATATATACATATATAACTAGATATATATTATATATAAGATATATAAATCATGGATATCATTCTGGTGGTAATGGAATCTTGACTACATGGAAAATTTGTAATTATATCGTGCTCATTTTTTTACTCAAGTACCAAATATCGAGAGAATGACCCTTTTTAACATAAATGATTAAATAATGTTTATAACATGGTAATAAGAGATATTAAAGGAATAATAAACATGAAAAATGTTTTTTAATCAAGAATAAAGTATCTTAAGATTATTTTTCACGAAGAACATGGAATAATCATGTCATGTGGTACACGGGGTAAGGGATTTCTTATTTCACATTTAATTTTGTGATATTTCTATTGTTCCCAAATTATTTATTGAATGGGGGTGTATTGTGTATAAGAATTTGATATATAATATCTTGATTCTATTTTTATTCATGGTATCCTATGATTAATTTTGGGGTTATTAACTTTTGTTCATACTACTCGATGGAATTACAATGTGGTAAGGTGTTTCTTATGTCACTTTTAATTCCATGAGATTTCCATTGTTTGCCACTTATTTATTTCATGTGGTGTATTGTGTATATCCATTTGAAATATATTATCATTATTCTCTTTTTATGTAACTTTTTATTCCTATGAGATTCATTCAATATTGACACTATTTTCCATTTGTGTAGTTTATGTACTACCCATGAATTTAATCATTGTTTAATATCTATAGATTTATGGATATTTACATCTTCATTGTATGATCCATCTTTCAGGTGGTGTATGTTTCATATGTTACCAAATTGGTATGGGAACCTTTCACCCTCCTTTTTTAAAGAACTTATTTTTGTTATGTCTTTTAACATACATCTTATTATGTAGGGATATGTTATTCTAGTCCTTATTTTTCTAAGTTTTATGTACAAGTGATGAGATACCTGTTTTCTCTCATCAACTCATTTTCTGAATTTTAAAGCAATGTTGTTAGGCTTTCATATTTCGGTAGGGGAACTTCTTTACCCAATTTCAATTCATTGGGTTGAACATCTAATTCATGATTATTTCATGCTATGAATATGAGTGAATAACTTTTGATTGTTTTACACATAATATCCACTTTTATTGGATGTATTTTAATTTGTCACACATAATTTTGTCATTGATTTATTGTTAATCTAAGGATATCATCTTTATAAGGGATTTTGTCTCATTTTACATTATATTGATACTTTATTTTTGTTATGCACAAATTATCTTTTATATGGTGTATATACTACCCTTTGACATATTATATAACTAATCTCTCTATTCTCATGATATTATATGATTTTATAGATGTTATTCCTAGATTATTTGTATTCAAATATCTATCATTTGGTAAGGAACTCTTTAACTAAAATATTATTTAAAATGTTTTAAATATTTGATCTTATAAATCATTATTATTAATTTCCATGTCTGAAAAATGGTTATAACAATTTATTTATATGAACATTAATGTTTTAAAATAGTTATTCTTTTAAAAGCTTCAATGTTCTATGGGACAGTTTGTTACAAAAATCTCTTTATTAAATGTATTAAATTGTTTTGAAAATGATTTGATAATACATTGTTTATTTCAATATCATTAATTGATATATTGTTATTTGAATGTTGAAATGTTATCATTCCTTTATTCTTGTTTAATTTGTTATGAATATATTATGGGTATTGGGCATTGTTTATGTATATGGGTTGTTCCGTGATAAACCTAGGGAGAGTGCACCTGAGATAGCCCACCAATGCATTGGGTAACATGAGAGAGGTTACAATTATGTTTCTCATAATATATTTAGGGAATACACTATGAAGGTTATTCCAAATGTGACTCCCAATATAGCTATGATAGCTACAATGTATGTATGTTATGAATTCCATAAGTTACCTTTAAGATATTTGATTTCTATGCGTTATTCCGAAATCGTATGATTTCATGAGGTATGTTATGATTAAAAATTATGGTTTCATTTATTTGTATTTATTGATGGATTAATGTTTCAATTTCTTATTTTGTAACCCTTATTGTGCTTTTTATGATAATACCATGTATTTTTAATGTTTTACACTAGACTTATAGATGAATATGGTCAATGATGAAATCATGGAAAATTCATACTATCTAAAAAATTGAATTACAAATGTTTCATTTTATGAGTATTTATTCTATGAAAAATTACTACTGAGTAGTAGTGTCTACATGAGATATTCAAGGTGATGTGTAATAGTTGTGGCCTAATTCTCTAAAACATTAAACCTGAAAAGATCATCAATGTTAATTCTTGACATAATTCAAGATTATGTAATGTTCAAGGCTAGGTCCATGAAGCTGAAATTAGAGTTCGGTTTAGATAACTTTAGAGGTAAGGGTGTTCTTTAAAAATAAGTTACATGACCATAATGGTTAGGATTTTAGAATGATTCATAGTTTTTTTAGTGAAGTGAATGATTTTAAGATAACATGAATAAGTCTATCATAGTATTTACCCATCTCATAATATATTATATGATGATTTTAATAATATACTCACTAACCTATTTATTTTTAGTAAATGGATAGATCTAGAATGCACTAAAGTAACATTGGATGTGAAGAAAATAGTGACAGTTTTCTGAATGAGAAACCGAATGAAATGGGAGTTGTAATGCGAACTCTTGTGGTTATTCTCAACCAAATATAATAATTCATGATTGAACACTTGAATCATGTAGATTTTTATAAGGTATCTTATATACTAGAAAAAAATCGCTACGGAATTTTAGGTAATAATAATAATGATATGTAAGTTCAAAAACCTATGTGTTAAGGATGTGGAAAGAAACACGTAGGAAAATGATTCAATTGGATGGGAAGATGCTATAGATGTGGAAATGAAGGTCATAAATCAAGAACCTGCCATGAAAAAATGACGCATCTAGTTGACTCTAGGTAAGGGAAATAATTTATTTATGATGCATCAGTTGAATGTTTTAAATGTGGTCTGCAAGGTCATTATACAAACTGATGCCCTACGAAGATGTTTCTATAATGAGATCACCCGGATCGTATAAATTTTTGTTTATCAAAACCTAATTTAATTCAGATTGAGGATGAATAAACTGACAATGACCAAATAAAGGTACGGATTATTTCGTATCATATGCTTTGATATTATAGAGTCTTAGGATATGACTCATGATTTTGTATGTAGGAATGACGTATTTCAGAATTAGTTGTTAATGAAAGGATAATGGATCATGAATAAAATTAAAAGAGTTAGAAGTCAACAGATATGGGATTCAAGAGTTATGTTTGATTTTAAGATGATGAAATTTTTAATGGTGTAAAGGCACATTTGAGGATGGGATTACTTTCGAAGACTTTTTATAATATGTGTAACCCTGATGTTTAATATCTAAAAATGTTATTCATGGAAAAAAAATTCCGATGAGTAATGGTGGAATTTTATTTTGGAAGAATCTATGTTTATATTTTTTGATATACGGTGATTTTGGTAATTTATGGAAATGATTAACCTATCATCGAGAATATGGTATTTTGTTAATTACATTACAGTATGAGACATTAAAAGTAGTCGATTTTATTTGAAGAAAAATGATTAGATTTATCATGGAAGTCTATTTGAATAAATCCTTTGGATTCTTGTGTTTCAATATTATTTTGGATTACTTTAATGAATTTTATGGGCAGTTGTTTATTTAATGGTCTTTTTTGATCCTTGGTTATTGTTTGAAAATTTTTAGAGATTAAGAGTAGTTTTTCTATTTGTAAAAGATTATACATTTTTGGGATTAACTGATATTCTACTAACAAATTTTGGTTTTTTTATTTCTAAAGAAAGGGGAAATATATAGTCCATCATTTTTAGATTATGTAATACTCTTGAAGTTTATTCTAGCACTTCAGGTGTGACCATGTCCTCTTGAATACTTACCGTTTGAAGAAAAGAAGAGCTTGTGGTAGAATTTTATTAAAAAAATGACACTTACATGACAAGTAAGTATATTTTACATACGATCATACTCTATTTATTAATAAAATACTTAAAAAATATGAAATGTTTCATGAATTTAAAAAAATTATAAACTCTCTTTTATCATCATACTTTTACCCTACCACAAATTTAAGGTAATGTAGTGGTTAACTATAGGGGATCATGTTCTCTATCACACTTTATTAATCTATTAGATTTAGTTTCTACTCCATATCCATGTTTTCATGGAATCCTAGTATCTATTTTCTCGGGTGGCCTTTATATATATCTTTCTTCCTTGTAATTTCATAGTTATATTTACTCTTTTTCGGAGGTGGGGCTTTTAATGATGTTTCGAAAACAAATTTTAAACTTGTGAGGAAGTAATTCCCAAAAGGGGGGAAGGATGTAACATCCAATGTAAATTAAGAATATATCATTTTCATATGTATTAATATTTTTAAATTATTTATCAATTTTACTTTAAATTTGATGGTATGTTTGATGGTGAACCTGATACACAACAACGGGTTTTTTTGAAATCTCTTGGTGCACACTAACAATATAATATTATTACTTTAAATTATTATTAAAGAATTGTAATTGTAATGGTTGGAATGAAATGAACTAAATAAAAATATATATACATGTTTGTTAAATGTTTTTACATATATCTAATAAACATTAGTTTCTTAATATAAGAATGAATCTAATTTGTAAGCATAAATAATCTAATATTCTTTAAAAGGTCGACTTGCCGCCTTCTGATAGAGAACCCACATTAAATATTGTATTGGTAAATTTGATATGTTATATTTGAAAACAACAAATTCTTCTATAGAATTGAGACATCAAAATTTACTTTGGGTAAGTTTTTGGTATTGGTCTGATAAAATTCATTTTTTAATTAATTATGCAAAATATTGTATTTTATTTCAAATATGCCTTCTAATATGACTTATTGATGTGGATAGATTATCTTTTTAAATAGATTTAATGTTTAATTAGATTATGTTTTTACCATTTAATCCAATAATGTTAATAGGAAAATTTTCACTTTGAAATGCGGCATAGAAAACTTTTCATATTTTGATAGATATTTTTCCTTAAAAACAAGCTATTTGTTTTCACAACGACAATTAATTTCGATTTATATAATGAAAATACTATTTATTTAATTTTATAAAATAGACATCATCTTTTAGTTAGGAATATAAAATATTTCGTAAGTTGATTATTTGGTTTTCTACTACATATCTTCAATTTTTGATGAGTAGTGAAACCACAAAGTAGTTGTTAAAAACTGACTTTCTAATTTAAAAAAAAATTCACCATTTCTGTGAATTGAATTTATAAAATTAGACAAAAAAATTTGTTATTAGTAACTAAAATTAGGTTCAATATGATTAAAATAAACTTTTAATGAATAATAACTTTTGACTTTTATTCACTACGATTAATGTTAAATATGGTAATTCAAGATAAAAAAAATTATATTAATACAAAATTACCTTAACACTTTTACTAACCTTATTGGATAAATCATGGCCGACCATTGGCATCCTTGGGTCGATTTTGGGACCCCATGGAGCCACATGGGAGTGATAATGACACTTTAGATTAATTAATTTAATGTAATGACAAAAATGACACAAATAAACATCTTTTAGTAAATTAATATTTAAATGGGGTAATATAAGTTATCATTGGAAATAAAAAACAATTTCCTACATCATTGTATTTGTTTTATAAATTTAATACATCAAACAAATAAAATTATTTATGACACAAAAATGATGAAATATTTTACTCATAAATAAATGATTTAAATAAATAAGATTATAAACATTAAAATAACATAAAAAACCTATACATTTCTTATTGGATGAATTTATTTCTACCATTAGTCATAGTATCTTCTACCTTAATTTTTTTTGACCTTTATAAACCGAAATTCATTATATAATAAAATAATACGTTCACACATTTCTAAAGAACCCCTCCTACCCCTTATAAAAAGCCCTCACTTCTATCCCATTCCTCACACCTCTCAAGTGACTTGACTTGTCCAAAACCTACCCAACTAAGATATAATGATCCCTATATTTCAATTAGATTCCTTACCTTAGTCTGAAGATGCATCGAGGAGTTCTTTTGGTTAAAACCAAAGGGAGTTTCCCTAATAAAATGTAAAAGTTTAATTAAATTATTTTCTTTTATTTTACATGTCCAACCCCTAAACTATTTGTATTAAATTATTTTATAACAACACCAATATCCAAATTATACTCGTATGTTGTTATGAGACATATTCTAACTACACTTGAATGCACCTCCATATAATGAGTAATTAACATTCCATTTCTGTGGGTGGAAAACTAACACCTCACCAAACGCTGAATTTTAAATTATCTCCTACCTCCTCTTATGGTGGCCATTATAATGGAACTATATTTATATGTGATATATATTATGTTTATGTTTTCATTATTCTTATGTATTTTAAATTTATATCAAACCTTTATGGTTTCCATTATGAGTAAACGTGATATTTTGATTTGAGGAAGTGCGGACTACCTCCCCCTAAAATTGATTTGACTCGTTCATACCATATGTGGAACGTATAAAGGATGGAGTTATTGAAATTATATATTATATTATACTAGAATTATATTATATATATTTATCATTATGTTTTAATTAAATTATAATAAAAAATGTAAATGAAAGTATCGTTCATGCGTACGAATGACTTTTCATCTACATGAACTATGCATTTCATTCCTTATCTCCAAATGTTATGTACTGTTTAAAATACATATATATACTGGATATATATGATACATGTGATATATTCATCATGAATATAATTTAGGTGGTAATGGATTGTTTACCAAAAGGGCAACTTGTAATTATAATGTGTTTATTTTTTTTCAAGTACCAAATATCGACAAAACAACCATTATTAACTTAAATTATTACGTAATGTTTATAAAATAGGAACAAGTTATATAAAAGGAATAATAAACTTTAAAAAGTGTTTTTACTAATGTATAAATTAAATTATTTTTATGATTAAAGAATAATAAGGATCAAACACGCCAAGTCGGACATGAGGTAAGGGATTTCTTATCTATCTTTTAATTCCGTCAGATTTCCATTGTTCGTCACTTATATATTGCATATGGTGTATTTTGTACTACAATTTGATATAAACTATCATGATTGTATTTTAATCATGTTATTATGTGATTAATTTTTCGTTTATTTTCTTTTTCTCATATGACTCAATCGAATTACAACATGGTAAGGGTTTTCTTAACTCACTTTTAATTACGTGAGATTTCCATTGTTCGCCACTAATTTATATCCTATGGGGAATTGTGTACAGCCATTTTATATATAATATCATTATTATATTTATATTCATAGTATTCTATGATTCATTTGGTGGTTATTAACTTTTTTTCATATGACTCAATTGATTACAACGTGGTATGGGGTTTTCATATCACTTTTCATTCCTGTGAGATTCATGCTATATTGCTAGTATTTTTCTTTTTCTTGGTTTATGTACATCCCATGATTGTATTCATTGTGTATTGTAATTAAATTTATGTGTATTTACATCTTAATTGTATGTCCCATCTTTTATGGGTTGTATGTTTCGTAAGTTACCAAATCAGCAAGGGAACCATTCACCCTCCTCTTTTTAAAAGAATTGTTTTTGTTATGTATTTTACTTTACATCTTATTATGTTGGGATATGTACTTATAAATCGGTATTTATGTAAATATTATATACAAGTGTGAGATACCCTTTTTTCTCTCATCAACACTTTTTTTTTAATTTTAATTTAATGTCGTTAGGCTGTCGAATTTCTATAAGGGAACATCTTCACCGAATTACAATTCTTTGGGTTGAAATTCTACTTCTTGATTATGCCATTCTATGAATATGTGTTAATAACAAATGATTTTTTTACACTTAATGTTCACCTATATTGGATGTATTTATATTTTTAACATATAATTATGTCATTGATTTATCCTTAATCTAAGGATACCATCATTATAAGGGATTTTGTCTCAATTTACATTCCATTGAGAGTTCAATGTTTTTTTGCACAAATTCACTTTTATATAGTGTATATACTTCCCTTTACCATATTATATCATGAATCTATCTTTTCACATGATATTATAAGCCTTTATTGATGTTATTACTCAATTATTTTTATTAAAACGTCTCTCATTTTGTTAGGAACACTTTATCTAAAATATTGTTTTAAATTTTTTAAAGATTTGTTCTTTGAAATCCTTCTCATTAATGACCATGTTTTAATAATGGTTATAATGATTTGTTTATAAATACATTAATTTTATAAAATATAAATTCTTTTAAAATATTCAATGTGGTATTGGACACTTTGATTCAGAAATCTCTTTAATAACGGTTTTAAATGGTTTTGAAAATGATTTGATAAAGCATTGTTTATTTCAATATTTTGATTTGATATATGGTACTTGGAGTGTGTAAATGTTATATTTACATTATTGTTGTGTTATGTGTTTTTAATATGTTATGGTTATTTTGAATTGTTTACGTATACGGGTGGTTCCATGATAAACCTAGGGCGATTGAGCCCGAGGTATCTCACCAATGCACTGGGTAACATGAGAGAAGTAAATGATTATGTTACTTTTAAGAGATTTAAGGAATATAATATGATGTGTATTTCAAATGTGACTACCTATGTAGCTGTGATTTTTACAATGTAATTATGAAATGAATTCCATAAGTAAACATTATGATTTATGATTTCTATGTGTTATTCATAAATATTATGATTTAATGAGGAATGTTGTGATTGAAAAGAATGGTTTCATTTATTTTTATTTGTTGATGTGTTAATGTTTTCATTCCTTTTTTTGTACCCCAAAATGAAATTTTTAGGCTCATCCCATTTTTTTGAAATGTTTTCCAAAGGACTAAAAGATGAATATGGTCAAGGATGTGACCAAGGAAAATCTATGTTATCTAAAACATGGAACTAGACATGTTACTTTTAAGGATTTTGAAAAAATGATAATGAGTAGTAGTGTCTATATGAAATATTCAACTAGTTAGGTAATATTTATGGTCTAATTCTCTAAAACTACAAACTAGAAAACATACTCAATGTGAATTCTTGACAGAATTCAAGATAATGTAATGTCCAAGGTCAGGTCCTTATAGATAAACTGAATACTTAAATGTGAATTTTTTATAAATTAATATAGTAATAAAAATTTAAATTTATTATTCATTCTATAAAAAAATATTCTAGAATAACATTATTCCGTCTAATATGAATCTTAAAGTATATAACTTTATACCTCTTAGATTTGAAGGGAAATGGAAAAAATTAATTATGATATCAAATGATCAGAAATGGGAAATTATAGTAGAGTTAATAATGAATATATTGTTATAATAATTATGGGATGACAAATAATTGAACACGCAAACAATTTATTCAATTAATTGAGAATCATGTTCATAAAAATATAAAAATGTATTAAATAGAAACACATTCAATATAAATAACAAAAAATAAAATGTATCCTTATACATTTTTTATGAAATATATCAAGGATTAAAAATATGTGATTCTAAATTTGGGTAATTCTTTCTAAATGGATTTCATGTTTGCTGAACCTGAGAACCTATAGTGTCATGACTTTTCACAAAATGGCTTAATCAATTTTCATTTTCATTTTTAATTTACCTCAATATATCTTGTAGATGTATCAAAGATCTATGTTATCTTCATGATCCACAAATTATTTCATGTCTAAGGAATTACATATATTTAATGATAGAAATAAATATATTCCTGATCCAATATTCATATTGAATAAAGAATAAAAAATTATCAATATTTTCTAAAATAAACAATATACATTTAATTTATACCCTAAATGTAAAATTTAATATTATTTAGGAAAATGTAATATCAATGGTCAATGGTATGTATATTTTAATTTAACATCAATGTTCAGTGATCATATGAGATTGAATGTTTCAAGAGAACAAACAATAAAATCGAGGAAGTGAGTTTGATTACCAACCCTAGATAAATTAATCATAATCCATCCATATAAATAATAAGTATTGTATCAATACAAATATCCCTACTGGAGTAATACAAATGGTTAATTTTGTTGATGAGTTGAAATATTTTAAACAATTACTTTAAAAATGTTATGAAGGAAAATATAACATTGTTTAGAAAAATGATTTGAAAAAAAATTCTTTGAAATTTTTTTGTAAAAAATATTATTATTTAAAAAATAACCATTTAAACATTAAAATGATACTTTACAAGAATTTCATCAGGTAAATCCCTATATGTCATAAAATAACAGTCAATTTTCATGAAAAAAGGATATTAAAATACATTTTTTGGAAGGAAATAAAGAAAATTCCAAGAAAAACATTAGTCATTGACAAGGGGTAAAAATTTCTTTTTGAAAAAAATTTTAACACAATTTTGAAAACATTTTAATAAAAAATATTTTTTTAATAAAACTGGTTCTCTGACTATAGAGAGTCGTGAAGTCGGGTTTACTTAAAAAAATTTCTAAAACAACGTGGTTTCCAATGATTAGAAAAATTGTACTAATACATGAAATAGGTCATGATTAAATATAGTATAGAAAAAAAGGTTTTATTAATCATTTTTTTATAATTTATTCAAATGGAAATAAAATTTAATGATAATTTATGTTATCATTGGTGAAAATAATCATTAAACATTTTAATGTGTCCCAAACAACTTTGAACCGTATTAAATCATAGATCTCATGAAGAAAAAAATTTAGTGAATGATTTAAATTTGAATAAGATAATGGATTTAATGATATAATTTTTATTTATGGGTAGTTGTAAAAACACAAAAATTATGCTTGTGGTGAAATTGTAATTTTTCTCATAGATGTAAAAACAGAGATGAAAATGTCTTACCTTCTGTCCGATTAGTCTCATGTATCATTATATTAATGAATAAAAAATATTTAACTACTTAGGTTATTTGGATAAATTTTCATGTTTATTTTTAATATTAGTTTACCTTTTAATATATATTATAGAACTGCATAAAAAATAATGATTAAGTTTGTTGTTTTGGCCAAATTCGAATTATGTGTAAAAAACAACTCTGGTTCGTCAAATATGGTCAAAGAAGTCATTATATAACATCTCAAGAATTATAATAATTACATAATAATCTTATTATGTTTAATTTACACTTTAAAAACCTATCATTAAATATATTTATGATAAATGAACCAATGTTATAATCATAGAGATAGTATGTCGTACAAACACCAAAGTAACATTCTAATATTTCAATAATAGTTATGGAAATAAAATATATAAAATAGTTATTTCTAGACTAATAACTATATCATAAATACCATAATATTAAATCATATATATTTATATATATATATATAATTCTTGTGATGAATATGGAATATGATTGTGTCGATGGGGTTGTTGTCCACATGTCCACGAATGACGTTATCACTTTTTAATAATTTGAAATGATAATAAAGAAAATTATAACTATAATATTTCATGAAATTATTTTATGTTATTAATATCATATAGAGGTTTTAATGCCACTTATTATTAATTAAATCCATCCTTTATATGATCAGTTCATCCTGTGAATGAATCACACAACTATGATGGCCTGGTGGTCCACACTTCCACAAAGGATGGAATCATATTAACAAAAATGTAATGTCACGACCCCCTCCCCTGAATGTGTACCCCACTTGGGTTGGCAAAGTGAGAAGATAGATAATGACCCTCGTGGCCCACCTCCATTAGGGCCCAGGTTTCCAACTAGAACTGAGGGTATAGTAGACACATAAATGGGAGGCATTACCCTCTACGAGAACACACGGAAAAGAGAGAGATAAGATATACACAAAAGAACTCCAACTCGGCCAGTATGATGAATGAAATCACAAGTACAATTATAGAATTTCATGCAATACCACTACAACTATAAGGGTAAAAACTGAATGTACCCAAAAAGGAAGTAAAACTGCAGCAACCACAAGCCCGGAAAGCTCCTGCAACCGCAAGCTAGTAGAAACCAACATGATCTCCAATCTATTCTATGTGACCAGAGAAAAAGGTTTATATATTCCTTGGGTGACTATAACACTATACATAATAGGGTACTCCCCGATGTCGCTCAATAAAAAGTAACGAATGCATGCTAAAGAACAATGAACAATAGTTGGAACAAACTTGTCAGCTAAAAAGGTATATTATGTTCCAAACCTCACCATGTCTAATCTCACCATATAACACATACAAGAGTATATAATATAAAAAAAATATAAAGGGTACCCCGCTACTACTTCCCCATTAGTTTAACGCTTTGCCCCAATGTCGCACGTCCTAAGCATCTCTCTCCAAAATGGCTTGCCCACATACACATGGGTGAAGAAATACATCATGCAACTCGTGAATCAAAACCACCACGTCCACGCAAGAATGTAACCAAGTTGTTTCTGGGAGCCACCATAGCTCTCATAACATGTATCATGCATCGGGTATTATACCAGAATCCATTACAGCACATACACCGAGTAAGGATCCTCTAGCCATCACAACCTATACATGTTATACCTATATTAATCTATAGGATACTATATCCATAATATATGTGTGTGAATAACCAGAATCAAATACATCCCTCTTCAATCATATATGGGGAAAACTAACCATTGTACCTACCTACACAAGTATCTACCATTAGAATAATGTGGGGTCAAAGGGGGTAGTCAACCACCATCCTAGCTCCAGAATGATGGGGCAAACACCTCCCAGGGTTCAGAGTCCCTGGGGTGTCTGTTTCAATTACTGATAAGGTAGAGTAGTGTATCGAAACAGAAAAAGTACAAAATATACTATATCTCACAACCAAACTATTCGAATACCCTATTTTTAGACTCAACTGCAGCTACCGTCTCTCGGACAATGGGCTACCACTTCTAAGAATTAGATTACTATAAGAACCCAACCCTTTAAAAAACATAATTACATTACTTCAATCCTTTTTTTAACAGCTCTACTTTAATTTAATTAATTATTTAATCATTAATTAACCATTTACAATCCACATAATATTTCATTAGCATCACAACCAAAGTTCACTGTCGCTTTAAAATTACATCCTCATCATTATGTTCCATCAACTCCAACCCTATGTGATAACATCATTTATTATGTTATTCATTAAAAAATTACTTTCCCATATTTACAAGAATTCTAGAAAAACATTCTATGCTACTAAACACAGGGGGTCTTAACATGGTGAGTAGATGTACTACCCATCGAGTAATTTTCGCTTGTAGAATGAGAATGGACCCATACTTCTTTGAGAATGTGGGGAAATGTAAATTAGATAATCAACCAATAAGAATCAGCAAGCATCCAACAATCACATCAATCCTATTCCATCATCCCTGGTGTCCACCCTAACACCCACACACATAAACCAATGCATCTCTCCACTCTAGGAATCAAATTCTTCCACAACCAAAAGGAATCCAAGCCTCCACATATCACAACAGCCATCCATGCTCACATCACAACACAGGAAGAAGGAAAAAAACATTTTAACAATTGAGCTCTTGGCCCTTTAGCAAAAAATAGGGTAACTCAGAACCCTACAAGAAGTTATCCTTTATTGATCAATTGGTTTTTTAATCCATATAAGATTAACCAATAATTATTCATATGTTCCAAATTCGGGAAACCTAATCAGTAAGCTATAATAAATAATTAAACATGCTTACTGCACCATTTTGATTAACTTATAATTACAATAAGAAGAACCAGATTCATTTACATGCCTCATTATCTTTAGCCAAACCATAATCAATTAATTCTTGATTTATGTTATTTACCAATTTCCATCCTGAAAGAAATTCTAAGCACAACAAGCATTAATATCACACTGTCTAGAATAATAAGAGGTTATAACTTAAAATTTATATCAAATTTTTTATCCAGTTAAAATATTTATTAGGTCAATTACATTATGATCTGGTGGGGTAAAACATGCTCACAATATAGTTGCATATAATATAAGAGAGATGGAATTAATCCCCTTCCTCAAACTATTCTTAACAGTCATTATATGAGAACTATCCACACAACGGATCATGATCGCCTCCTCTTCTGGCAATTACATCCACTAAAGGATTCCACGGTATGACAGTACCAAATAAAACCCAAGAGATCTCCATTAGAAGCATGAAGATCACATTCTATTATATGGAAAGTAGAAACATGAGAAGATGAACCCCAAAATAATGATGATAAATCAAAACATATATCGAAGATTGATTGATACTACTTGGTTGCATCAAAACAGAGAAGAACTAATATGAGGAAGAACCATTGATTGTGAAATGCCTATGAGAAGGAATGGGATGTTTGAGAATCTTACACCCGAGAAAAAAGAGAATGAATTTCGGTGGAAGATATCCCCTCCGTTTAGAAGAATTAAGAGACATGTGGCTTAAGATACGTTGGATTTCACATGAAAAAACAGAGCACACTAAACCATGCGGTTTGAACATGTAAAAACATCCCAAGCGATAAGAATAATTAATATAGGAGTTACGAGTTTTTATTTGGCCGTAAATCCCTTAAAACATGGTCTTGAATTCATTTTACATTAATGAAAACATAAAAGGGGCGAAACTGTAAGAAGCTGGATAAACTATTCACATAAGGTCGATGATGTCTCTGTTGACAGATGGTCACTGATGTCATTGTTCATCGAAGGTCGCTGATTTCACTTTTCACAGAAGGTCATTGAAGTCATTGTTCATAGAACGTCCCTAATTTCATTGTTCAAATAAGGTTACTAATTTCACTGTTCACAAAAGGTTGCTAATGAAACTATTCATAGAAGGTTAAAGATGACACTGTTCAATTAAGGTTACAATTCACTGATCACTAAAGGTTACAGATGACATTGTTCATAGAAGTTCAATTATTACATTGTTCACCTAAGGATGTCGTGGCAATGTTCAAAAATGTTTACTGTTGCACTGTTCACAAATTTATACAATTGGAAAAGTTCACCAAACTACAAAATTGTGACAGTGTGAGGGATAAGTCTCCATGTCCTCCCGAATCATCTCTTACAGCAGATTTTCAAAAAATAATGGACCAGATAGGTCTAGTCCATTACATCAAATACCTCTAAAAACATTCTCATCATTGAGAATTCAAAACCCACCTAAAGGGAGAATGAAACGGGTTCCAAACTACCCCCAATCAAGATACCTCTAAAAAGAGAGAAAACCACAAGAAGAATCATAAGAAAACCATATTATAAACATGAACAGTCTAACCACGAAGGGGGAATCATTAATTGGAAAGAGTCAATCATTAAACAAATATAGGTACTGACTACTTATCTGTGAATTAGGTTCCCAGGTACTATCCTCCATGCCACAGTGTTGCCACAAGAAATGATCCAAGGGGATAGAATGCCCGTGCAACACCTTCACTTTACGGTATTGGATTTCCATAGGTTGCTCCTCGAAGGTGGCATCATCATCAACATCAATACATCCCCAATTGATGATGTGAGAGTCATCATGAAGATAATGATGGAGTGGTGATACATAGAAACCATCATGTATCTGACTCATCTGTGGGGTATCTTCTACTCGATACGCCACAACACCAATATAAGCTAACACCTCAAAGGCGAAGAAAATCGGGGAGGAAGATTACTCCCCTGACCAAACCATTCCTTACCATGATGGGGAGTCACCTTCAAAAATATGTGGTCCCCACCATTAAACTCTAAGGGCCTCCTCCTTTGACAGGAATATGAATTCTGATGATCTTGTGTTGTCTTCGTCCTCTCGCGAATCACATGAACCATCTCTGTTGTATTCTACACATGTTCTGGAATAAGAATTGATAACTCTCCAACCCCAGTCCAGCAAAATGGAGAACTACATGGCCGACCATACAAGGCTTCAAATGACTCCATACTGATGGTTGAGTGATAACTATTATTGTAAGAAAACTCCATCAAGGGTATGTGCCTCATCAATGAACCTCCAAAATCTAGGACACAATAGTGTATCATGTCTTTAAGAGTCTGGATGGTTCTCTCTATCTGACCATCTGTTTGAGGATGAAAAGAATTGCTAAGGCATTGATGAGAACCGAAAGCATGTTGAATACCTCTCCACACCCTAGAGGTAAAATAATGATATCAATAAGAAATGATCATCATAGCGACTCCATGATGTCTCACCACCTCCACTAGATACTGCATTGATTAAAATTTCACTGAGAATAGCTCCATGATTAAAATAAAGTGGGCCGATTTTGTTAACTGATCCACTACCACCCAAATAGCATCATGTCCTCCCAGTACTCGAGTTAAACTAGTAACAATCAACATTGAGATATCCACCCACTACCACTAAGGTATATCTAATGGCTGGAGCAGACCACTAGGAACACGATGTTCAACCTTCTGCTTCTGGAAGACCAAACATCAAGACAAAAACTCCAAAACTGCATGCTTCAACCCATTCCACCAAAACTGGCTCCTCAAGGCCTGATATATCTTTTTCATGCCAGGATGAAACCAAAAAGCATAATTATGAAATTCTTAAAGAACCATATATTGCATTGTTAATGGAATAAAGAGTCTTCTGTGATACAACACTTGATGTTGTTTATCCCCCGACCATCCCTAAGTGGAATCATCCCAAACAACTCTATCTCTCCAGACCTCCACATCAAGGTCACCTAACTGGGAATCTTCCACCTTCTGCACCAATGATTACTATAAAATCATCTAAAAAAGGCAACCTCTAGCCCCCTCTTCTCCTATATCAAGATGTAATTCTGAAAATTCTTCCATTACTCTCCAGGAATCACTAGATTCTCACACAGCATCACTATTTGAAATTCGACTCAGCACATCAGCAACAACATTCCCCATCCAGTTTTATATGTTATCTCAAAGTCATATTCCAGTAAGAACTCCATCCACCGATGCTATCGTATGTTCAAGTCATGCTGGAAGAAAATAAACCACAAACTCTTATGATCAGTGAAAACGACAAAGTGATTTCCACTGATGGAATGTCTCCACAACTTCATATCAAACATCATAGGGGCCAACTCAAGATCATGGGTGGAATTGTAATGCTAATGGGGATACAGCTACCAATACCCATAGGAAACAACTGATCTCTGCTGCATTATAATAAAGCCAAACACCAGATGCGAAGCATCGTATATAAAATCAATATGAACACCCTCAGCTGGATGAAAATGAAATGGTGAACTTACTAACGGCTCATTTAGATACTCAAAAACCACCTAACACTAATCAGTCCATATGAACACCAGATCATTTCAGGTCAATGCTGTCATAGGAGTCAGAGAATTTGAGAAATTGGCTATGAACCTCCTGTAGTAGCCTAGGAGACCAAGGAATCTTTGCACCTATGACAATGTCTTGGGGGAATCCCAGGAAAAAACTGATTCTATCTTCGATGGAACTATAGCTACTCCATGATGGGACAAAACATGCCACAAGAAACCGAATTCACGAGCCCAAAACTCACCCATCAACTACTTCCCAAAAAAGTTGATTTTATCGGAAAACTCCCAAAATGGCATATAGATGCTCTGCATGCTCATCTTTAGAAGTGGATAACACAAGGATTTAATCGATGAAAACTACGATGAAATTGTCCATGAACTCATGAAATAAAGCGTTTATCAATAACATGGACACAACTGGAGCATTTTTCACGCTGAACGGCATTATAGAGAACTCATAATTCCCAAGAAGACAATGGAAAGCATTCTTCAATATATCTTCATCTTTCACATGCATATGATGATATCCTGACCGCAATTTGATCATTGAGAACCAACTTGAATCCTTCATTTGATTGAATAAATCATCAACCCATTGAAGTGGATATGTATTCTTTATTGTCACTTTTGTATAAGACATTAATTAATACACAACCGTTAACTATCGTCTACCATCTTCATGAGAAAAACCCGCACAACCCACGATGAAAAACTTGGTTGAACAAAACCAAACTGTAATAGACCATCATGCTATATATTTACATCACATAACTCAGAAGGGGCCATCCTATATGGAGACATAGAGATAAGATATTATCCTGGTTGTAGCTCGATCCGAACTCGATTTCTCATTGAGGGGGAAATGCTACAAATTCATTTTTAAAGATATCAGGGTACTCTACTATGACCCTAGGAAACTCCAACTACTGAACCTTTGAAGAACTCGACATTATCTTAAATATTAGGGATTATAAAGACAGAACACGCCTATGACCCATATGAGGATCCCGCATGCTAACAAACACCACAGGATCTCCATCAGCACCAAAGAAAACTAAATTCATCTTGAATCAATCCATGATATCCTACACTGAATACAACCAATCCATGAAGAGGATGACATCATATGGTTGTATTTGTAAACATATGAAATCTCCCGAAGAGAGGTGCTTCCCTAACACTATATCACAGTCTCTACATACTTCAAACAAGTCAGCTCAACCTCCAACTCATGTAGTCAACACCAAAGGCACTAGAATCCTCTCTACATCAAGTCCCAAAGAATAGATAAGGGTTGGTGATATGAAGGAGTGTTTCATTCATGAATCAGACGAGGAATACACTAAGTTAGAAACCAAGCAATGGGTACCTCAAACAACATATGGCTCTCCTAGATCTGGAAACACTATAGCATGAAGCTGACCACGACCTCCTCCACGGCCTCTCTAATCCTGATGAAGACCACCACCATGGCTTCCCTCTACTCTATGAGAATGTGGAGAATCACAAGGTCGTACTATTCCTACCCCAGCTACTCTCTGATTATCTATTGTGGGTGCAACCTAATGCGTCTACCTCAACTAGAACTACCTCAACAGAGAAACCAGGATCAGAGAGCCTGGTGCACGATAACTGCTCAGAAAGGTCGGGCACTCCCATTGCTGATAACCTCAACCACCCCAAGAAAAACAAGCTCATAATCCCTTGGTATTGGCCTAAGAGTTTCTAACTCTAGAGAAATGATATGTGATGGGTTGGGACATACCCCCGGTTAAATGGAAACACTTCTTCCCTGAAAACCAGGAACCATAGACCACAGCTCTACATCATGAGGAATAATGACGATTCCCCTCTCATGATGAAAGGATCCTGGAAAAATCCTTCTTCCCAACCACTTCCCTTTCCATCACCTCAATATATGTCTTCAGCATAAATGGGGTGACCTAGCACTGGATCTCTATATGCAAAGCCTCCCCAAAATTCCTCGCCCTGGCCTCCTCATATGGCAGCAGGTCCGAAGCGAAACATAAAGGGTTCCTGAAATAGATTCAAAATTCTCGCACACTGGAGCTCCGCTATCAAATGGTATGAAGCTCCAAGAGACTGTACAACTTCACAATTGAAGAATGAAACTCCACTCTAAACTTGCCTCAGAACTCCTCCCTTGAGATCGTTGACTCATCACGATCCTTGAGGAACAGGAACCACCACTACCTCTCTTCTCCACAGAGCATCATCACAAACAAGGACACCTAGTGCTCCTTCCAATAAAATATCAAACTTAATCCCATATCGACCTCCTCAAACCAGTCTTCCAGTACTGCATCCGAAATAGAGCCCTCATACTTCAGCAGACTCTCTCGTAGAAACTATTGGAGTGTCCTCTTCTAGGTGTCATCATCGTGAACCTCTACCCGGAAGTGATCTACTAGAATAGCCTGCTGTACATCTTCGGGGAAAACCTGATGGGACCTCGACCTGAAGACATACCTATAAAATAACAAACAATTAGAGCCCCAAAACCTAGAATATGGAAGACTCAACATTAATTGATTAATTTATTTATTTCACAGATTTTAGGTTAACCTATCCCACAGTCTACCCATTCAAACACATGAAAAAAAGAAGAATTATACATGTTCCTTTCCTAGCTATCTACCATGCAACTAGTATCACCTTGTTTAGTAGCCATTGTAATCATAAAGGTTCATACATCGGAACAAAGGAGGCCCTAAATGCCTATGTCTCAACCGGTCTCCATTGTTTGCATTAGTTGTTAAAAATGAATGAAACCATTTCCCTACAAACCTATGCCACTTCAATAGTGCCTAACTCCAAACTCCATCCTATCACTCAACCATACCTCTGTTACCACTATGACATGACTCCCTCCCCACAAAATGTACTCATCCTGGGACAAAAATGTGAGAAGGCAGATAATGACTCCTGAGTCGCGCTTGTATTAGGCCCCGGGTAAGCGACTAGCACAAAGGGTATAGTAAACACACAAATGGGAGGCATTTCCCTCTAAAAGAACACATGATGAATAGATATATAATATAGACACCAAAAACTCCAATTCAACCAGTATGATGAAAGAAATCCCATGTATATTTATGAAATTTCATGCGAAACCACTATAACTAGACGGGTAAAAATTGCATGTACCGAAAATGAATGTAAAACAGAAGCAACTAGAAGCCCAAACTACTCCTGTAACCGCAAGATAGTAGAAACCATCTTGATCTCCATCCTGAACCATGTGACCTAAAAATTGTATATATATACATTGGGTTAGTATAATAGTAAACCTAGTAGGATCCTCCTTGATTACTCTCTTACAAATGTAATGAAAACATGATAAAGCACAGTGAACAACAAGTGAAACTAACTAATCACCTAAAAAGGTATACAATATTCCCAACCTCACCATGGATACTCTCACCAAAGTATGGAATACAATAGTATATAATATAATAAAAAATATCAATGGTACCCTGCTACTACTTCCCTATAGGTTTTTCACTTTTCTCCAATGCCGCACATTCTAAGAATCTCTCTCCAAAATGTCTTTCCCATAGACACCAGGGTGAAGCAGCACAACATTAACCTCATTGAACAAAACCAAAACGTCCACACATGAATGTAACCTGGTAGTTTCTGGGATCCACCACATCTCTCATAATGGGTATCATACGTCGGGTATTATACCTCAAGCCATTACTACCCATACACTGAGTAAGGATCCTAAAGACATCACAAACTATACATGATATACCTATAGTTGTCCATATGATACTACCTCCAAAATATATGTGTTTGATTAACCAATAGCCATTACATCCCTCTAAAGATATATGTGGGGAAAACTAACCATAGTTCCTACCAACTCAATTATCTACCAAGAGAAGAGAGTGGGGCCAAAGGGGGTAGTCATCCATCCAACCTCTCATAGAAATGTTCGGGAAAACACCCCAGGGCTCAGAATCCCCATTGTGTCATTTTCCCTTACTGAATGGGTGGAGTAGATTTTTTTAAAGACCTGTAAAATTAGAGGGGAATTTTTTCTTATTTTTCATTGGGATTTTACAAGAACGTAGCTTTTGACAACACCTGATTCCAAGGCCCGGTGTGCCCGAAATCATTTTCCGATGTTTAGCCCGGGTATGTTTAGTGAACGAACGAGCGGGTTTTTCTATCTTTTGAACCGATGCTTGGAATCGAATTCTGAGGGCACCGATGGATTCGCAGTGCCAGTATTTGCTTAGAAACACCTCTTTCGGAGTTGCGTTTTCTCAGGTGTGGTTTTTAATATTTGGGGTTATGTTAATGAATAAAATAAAAGTGGTGCAACCGATTTTTATTTTATTTTGCTTAACTTAAGTTAAGTGGATGATGTGGACCCCCAATATCCTACCCACTTGGTTTTATATTTGTGAGGTGGGGCCCACATGAGCCCCACCATTTATTTTCTTCCTAAACCCCCCTACGTTATTAAGGTAACGCACCCACACCCCATACTAATTATAAGTCTACCCTTGGATTTTTCTGTTATGAAACGCCTCATTTAATGTGGGCAGTTTAAATGTAGAAATTAATTCAATTAATTGTTTGATTCATTTTTGAATTTTTAAAATTCATTGTATGAGAAATAAAATAACAGAACTCTTATGTTATTATTCTAGTTATGTTGAGAGGGGATTGGGAGAAAGAGGAGAGGCTTGAAGATCTTCATCTTCTTCGTCGAAACACGAGAAGAACCCGGAGAACGTGAAGAACGCACCGATCTCCAACGAAGAATGTCGAATCCTAGATGATCAACTACGCGTCGCCGTGTACCGCGACGCCATCGACCCTTCTTCCGCGACGCTTCTTCCGCGACACTTCTTCTGTAACATTCCTTATCCACGACACGACTATACACCTTCTGTGATGCCTACTTCCACGACGTGCTTTTCCATGACGAACCCTCGCTCGACGACTCTTGAGGTAGGGGTTTATTTTATTTTATTTTTTGTTCTTAAATTCATTCGTTGCTTTTCTTCTTTTCTATTGGAGCCTCCTGTTACCGCAATAACGTGAGGGGTTCGGACCGCACGAACACGACCGACCCTCCTCTCCCTTTTTGGTTGTTTGATATTGTTGTGGCACGAGCAAGGCAACACGGTGTCGAAGCACCACATGTGAATTATTATGTAATTGGGGAGAATCACAGTGCCGTCGCGTCGCGCCGTTGAAGATAAACCAAAGACGCGGCGCCGTCGAGCCGCTCCGGAGAACCACAAAAGCACCCCGGCTGTAGTGGGGCCACTGCGGAGGGGCATGGTCTCATCGCTCCGCGACGGTTTGTCTAAGGTCGTGGCATAAGCCGCGGCAGAGCAGGGGAACCAGCGGCCGGTTCTGGGCCACTGGTGTCAGAGCAGGGGGACCGCCCGGCTGGAGTGGGCCGGCCTGTCAGATGAAGAGTCGGGGGTTGTAACCCCTAGATGGCCGGCTTGAGCGGCCCCCCATCATGGGGGGCCGCAGTTACACACAGGGGAGCAAGCCCCCCCACATCCGCTCGGATGAACGGTCGAGCCAACTGGCAGGCGCATGCGCGCCGGGCCGGCTTCCCAGGTCGAGCCGCACGACCAGACCGCCAGGCCGTGCCGCTCCCAGGCCGGTCGGGCCACGCCAGTTGGGCCGGGCTACGCCCAAGCAAGATGGACCCAGAACGGGCCAGGTCGACCCAGTTCGGGGCGACCCAGGAGGTACCGAGCCGGGTCGGACCGGGCCCGAATCCCCTATTATCGGACCTCTTTCGGTCCTTTGCCCATAACATGAGCTACGGTCCTCCGATCGACGCACAGTCAGTTGAAAAGCGATCCTTGGATCAAGGATGTTTTTTTGGTGTATTGCACTCAGGGTTTTGAGGAAATTTGGGTTCGGCTATGTTGGTCTGTACACAAAACCAACCGGGCCCTCGGAGCAGAAACACTTATAACATGCGCTCCGGACGTCCGATTGACGTTTCATCGACATTGTTGGATTCTTCTATGTGAGATTAACCTTTTGGATTACTCCTCTTGAGTTTTGGACGTAGTTGGAGTACGGTCGGGTTGGTTTTGACTTAAAAACCAACCGGTCCCCTGGGACAAAAAGCCAATAACTCTCAGAACGGGCGTCCGATTGACGCGCCGTCTGTGACATTGAGTTCCTGTTTAAGATATGGAACTTTTTGATACATCACCTCCGAACTATGTGTCAGTTGATGTCTCCTCCCCTTGGCTCATGGAGCGGACCCTCCGAAATGGGCCTGCTCTGTGCGGGAACCCTAGAGATGGCTGCGACTACGACGACGATGACGACTGTACAAAAATCCTTCGTGGATTCGACGACGACAACTACAACACTTAGCGATCCTACATGGATCAGTGCTACCGATCCTGTTTGGGTCAGATCCTGTGTGGGTCAGTTCTCAACGGTCCTATGTGGGCCAGTGCCTAGAGATCCTATGTGGGTCTGATCCTGTGTGGGTCATTGTAGGGGTTAGTTACCTATCGATCCTGTGTGGGTCATTGTAGGGGTTAGTTACCTATCGATCCTTTGTGGGTCATTGAGGGGGTTAATACATATCAATCCTATGTGGGTCTGACGGATTAGATGAATCAGTGGATACATCTGATCATCTCTATCGTCTTACGAAAAGTATACCTGTATGAGCTGAATCATGACTTTCAATTATTATCTTCGAAAAGATTGACTTGTTATCCTGTGTGGAATAAGTTATGCTTTACTGTGTGGTTTGGGTTGTGTTTTATTGTGTGGAATGGGTTGTACTTTGTCTCAGATGTTGGAGCTGAATGAGAATTGATGACTTAGGTATATGTATTGGCATATACCTATGTAGTTTCGGATGTTTCTTCGTGATTGTATCTTCATTTTTGGATTATCCTTTGTGGATTCTGAGAGACCTTCAAGGGTCTTGGGGTCCCTACTAAGTATCTTATACTCACCCTTGCACAGACTATGCCCGCACTACGTTGTGTTGGTTGCATACGACGGACAACGCTGATCGTGGTTGAGGCCTATGGAGTAGGTCGGTACGTGGAGGTGGACCACTGGACGAAACGTACTCTGAGCGGACGGCTGGACCCAAGGAGCTATGGAGGCTATATGTACCCACCCTTCAGGTGGGACTTCCAGTGGATGGCTCGACGTTACGTCTTTACATTCAGTTGATGTTTTCCTTTTTCAGTTGTACTTTACATTCAGTTTGGGTTTGTATCCTGGCGCACTTACTTTTTGCACTTACTGTTGTACCGAGTTTTTACATAGTGTTTACTTCTGCTTGATTGCTCTGTGGTGTTTGTTTACTTTACAATATCAATGACTTCCCTTTTTACCGGGAATTATGCCTTGGTGCTAGTCGCTAGCCCCTGGCCTACGGAAGGCGGACTTGTGGTAGTCACAGTACGGGCCCTGAGAACGGGTCGTGACAAATTTGTATAAGAGGAGTTTGGTTCTACCGCAAAACATAGGACTCTGATCTTTTTCTATGTGAAGCAATAGTTTTAAGAGTATTGAGTGTTCTTATCAGTCCAGGGAGTCCAGTGTTGGTGCGGCGGCCGACGTATCCATACACCAGGACCCTAGCTTCTGATTTCCGAATTAATGCACGAAAACATTAATTGCTTGTGTGTTTCAAGTTTTCTTTGTGATTACTTATGTCAGATCACCAGGTATACTGCTTGGCCATGGGGAACCTGTTTCATTTGAGGATGTCCCCAAGACTGCAACCTGCTAGGGTTCTGAGCATTTTCCGTGACGACATCCCACCGAGCAACAAGGCCTCGGTACAAGGCCCTTTGACAGCAGAGGCACCGATGGTACATCTACCTGCCGAGCCACCGATGCTACCAGCCCCAGCCGCTGACGATGCATGTCGCCTTAGTGCACTGCACGAGTTTCAGCACTAGTGACCACCCAGGTTCTACGGAGAGATGGACCCTCAGGCAGCCGAGGATTGGCTGGAGGCAGTTGTATAGGTTTTCAGGTTAGTGAGTACACTAGTAGACCTCATGGTGATCTTCGCAGTGAGCCTCCTACACGCAGTAGCAAATAGATGGTGGAGCATGATGCTCCAGGTGAATGATGAGGAATATCTAATCCGGATGGACATTGAGAGCCTCTTCTTCTCAGAGTTCATCCCAGCCTCTCTCGGTGCGGTGCGCATCATGGAGCTTCTACAGCTGTGGCAGGGCAGCTTGACGGTCACCCAGTACTTGGTGAGATTTACCGATCTCTCACGCTACTCGAATGATATGAAACATGACCCATTCTTCTGGGCCCGAACATTTGAGCAGGGATTGAGGCATGGGATTAGTTCATCGCTGATCTCCCTCAGCATTCTGACACAGGCAAGGGTACTAGAGGGAGCCCTTCTGATCGAGAGCTTCCTTGCTGAGTCTATATCTGCAGCGAGACCTACCTCAGGGCGGCACGTAGCAGATTCTTCTGCAGCAGGCAGTCGACAGATGACTCATGGGTCCAGGTAGACAAGACCCTCTGGAAGACGACCTCAGGACACTGGCTCAGCAGTGCGGGGCACACAGCACAGAGCCAGTCTTTCAAGAGGCAGACAGTGCTACGCATGCGGCAGGCAAAGCGACATGGCTCGTGACTTCCCAACTCGTCGTTCCGAGGAGCAACATACGGTTGAGGGGCCACCCAGGCAGAGGCAGAGGGTCGAACATGGTAGTACATAGGGAGCAGGAGGACGAGGCAGAGGAGCTGGCCAAGCAACAGGTGGTGGGAGATGCTTTGAGGCTCTACCACCACCACCACCAGGAGGTCCACCCTGACCACAGGGAGCTGGCGGGCAGAGACAGGTACATCTTCAGGCATTAGAGGCCTATGACCACTATGTGCCCGAGATGATTCGAGGTACTATTTTTGTCTATTACACCCTTGATGCAGTTCTTATAGACACTAGAGTGAGTCATTATTTCGTAACCGCTGCCCTTTTTTGGAGCTCGGAGATTCCGACGGAGCCGTTGGCTCGATCCTTACGACTAGAGACTCCTACGGGAGCAGACTCGATGATTACTCATTGGTGCCGGTAGTGTGAGATTACAATAGGAGGCAAGAGCTTCGGTTGGGCTCTTCTTGTTGCGGCGTCGAGGCCTTATGACGTCATCTTGGGCATGGATTGGTTATCTATAGTCCATGCTCAGATTTACTGTATTAGGCACAAGGTGCGATCTGTACGCACTGACAGGAGTAGGTTCACCTTCACCGGTGAGATGGGAGATTTCGAAGAACATGATGGACTCCCACAGAGGAGAAGAAAACCCACCACTCATCAGTTGGCTAGCCTCATCCTAGGATCAGTTGACGTGCGGAGTCCTAGTTTTCCTGTAGTGGTAGATCCGTATGCAAACGTTTTCCCCGACGATGTTCTAGGACTACCTTTTCGCAGAGAGGTAGACTTTTATATTGATTTGTACCCCGAGAAAACTCCGATATTCACCCCAGCATAACGGATGGATCCCGCCAAGCTTTGAGATCTACGGGTACCGTTGGAGGACTTAAATGGAAAGGGGTTCATCCGACCTAGTTTTTCACCCTGGGCTTCCCCAATATTGTTCGCCAAGAAGGCAGACGGGAGCTTGCGAATTTGTGTCGAATATCGTCGCCTGATCCAGGTGATAGTGAGGAAAAAGTATCCGCTACTGAGGATTTATGACCACTTTGATCAGCTCAAGGGAGAACAGTAGTTCTCGAAGATAGACCTCAGGTCAGGCTATCATCATCTCAGAGTTCGGGACAAGGACATGCAGAAGACGACCTTCAGATGTCGGTAAGGCCATTATGAGTTCTTCGTTATGCCATTCGGCATAACCAATGCTCCACTAGTGTTCATGGGCCTCAAAAACAGTATCTTTCAGCCATACCTCGATTGATTTGTTGTGGTCTTCATCGACGAAATTTTGATATACTCGACGACTGAGGAGGAGCACGCCTACCACTTGCGGGTTGTACTGGACAAACTCAGAGAGCACCGGATTTATGTTAAGATCTCGAAGTGTCGGTTCTGGATACGCGAGGTCCACTTCGTGGGACACTTCAACTCTGAGGCGGGAGTTGCGGTGCATCCTGCATAGATCAAGGCAGTGCTAGCTTGGGAGCCACCCATGAGCGTGACGGAGGTTCGGAGTTTCTTGGGACTAGCTGGATAATACCGCATAATTGTTCCAGACTTCCCCAGAGTTGCAGCACCACTCATAGATTTGAGAAAGAATGGGAAACCCTTTGTGTGGTCAGATAGATGTCAGCAGAGCCTCCAGGAGCTGAGAGAGAGATTGACCAACGCACCTATCTTGAGGCTACCAGAGGAGGGAGTAGGGAATGTAGTCTACTACGATGCATCAGGGACTAGACTCGGATGTTTCCTGATGCAGGAATGGGCAGTGATCGCCTATAGATCACATTAGTTGAAGAAGCATGAGGAGAAATACGCTACCCATGACCTGAAGTTAGCTGTAGTGGTTGTCACTCAGAAGATGTGGCGACACTATCTGATGGGAGAGCACTTTACAGTCTATTCTGACCACCAGAGTCTCACGTACATCTTCTCGCAGAAGGAACTGAACCTGAGACAGCTGCGATGGCTCAAGTTCCTCCAGGACTATGACATTGAGATAGTCTATACTCCTGGAAAGGGGAACTTAGTAGCCGATGCACTCAACAGGAGGACGGGCATTCAGCTACTTAGGGAGGCAACAGAGAAGTTATCCTCTTTGCAGATATCCTTCATGGATAGAGATGGAGAAGCCTTCATTCAGTCACTCATAGTCACTCCTCCACAACTGCAGCAGGTTAGAGAGGCACAATGTGGGGACACTGACTGTGAGACATGGCGTGCACAGATATCCTCAGGATAGTAACCTGATGGTTTCTCTGTAGGAGGAGAGCACAACGTCCTTTTTAGAGGACGTACCTTGGTACCAGTTGCTTTACGGGAGTAGGTGCTGAAAGAGTTTTGCACATCCCCTTTGGCGGTACATCATGGTGTGCCGAAGATGTACCAGGATCTAAGATGACTGCACTGGTGACCATGCATGAAGAAGTTTGTGGCAGACATTGTTTCTCGATGCCTCACCTACCAGCAGGTGATAGTAGAGCACCAGGTACCACCAGGCTTGGTACAACCCTTGGAGGTCCTGGAGTGGATGTGGGACGAGATATCTATGGACTTCGTTACTCGACTTCCACGCACATTCAGAGGCCACGACTCCCATTTGGGTGATTGTCGACCGAACACCAAGTCGGCACACTTATTACCCATCAGAGAGAAGGGATAAGTGGAGAGCATGGGTCTCCTCTACGTTCGGGAGATTGTATGGCTTCACGGTGTGTCATCATTTATCGTCTCCGATCGAGATTCTCAGTTTACTTCCTGTCTTTGGGAGGGGTTGTAGGAGGCATTTGGGACACAACTACGTCTGAGTACCACGTTTCACCCTCAAACAGATGGTCAGATGGAGATGACGATTCAGACTCTCGAGGACATGCTCCGCACATGTGTCCTCGACTTTGGTCGCAACTGGGAGGACCACCTACCCTTGTTGGAGTTCGAGTACAACAACAGCTACTACTCCACCCTTAGTGTGGCACCCTACGAGGCATTGTACGACCGACCTTGCAGATCATCTCTGTGCTGGACAGACCCTGGGGAATCAGCACTTGTGGGACCATAGATGGTCTAGGCCATGACAGAGAAGGTCCAGGTCATCCTGGAGTGGATGAGGACAGCTCAGAGCTAGAAGAAGTCTTATGCTGACAGGAGGCAGAGGCCACTAGAGTTCGATGATGGTGACCACGTCTTCTTGCGGGTCTCACCTCGATGTTGATTATGGAGGCTTGGATGAGTTGGAAGGTTATCTCCATTCTTCATCAGACCATTTCAGATCCACAACAGGATTGGAGAGGTGGCTTATCCTCTGGCTCTACCACCATAGTTGCACCGGGCATTTTCCATGTATCCTAGCTGAGGAGTTACGTGCATGACCCAACGCATATTATTGACCATGGAGAGATGGACTTGATGATGGGGCGACTTTTGCAGAGGTCCCGGTGGAGATTGTGGATCGACAGGAGCAGTTCCTACGTGGACAGTCGATTCCTCCTGTGCGCATTAGATGGCAGCAGGGGAACCTTTAGGAGAGCACTTTGGAGTGGGAGGCTCCGAAGCATGTTCAATAACCACTTTTGTTTCCCTAGTTTTTAATGTATCTTTGCGGGGATGTAAATCCCTACGGTTGGAGTAATGTATAGACCTGTAAAATTCAAGGGAAATTTTTCCCTTATTTTATTGGGATTTTACAAGAACGCAGTTTCTGACGGCACCTGATTCCAAGGCCTGCTGTGCCCGGAATTCTTTTCCGAAGTTGAGCTCGAGTACATCCAGTGAACGAACGAGCGGGTTTTTCTAACTTTTGAACCGGTGCTCGAAATCAAATTCTAAGGGCACTGATGGATTCGCATCACCGATATTTGCTTAGAAACACTTCTTCTAGAGTTGCGTTTGCTCGGGTGTGGTTTCTAATTTTTGGGGTTAAGTTAAGGAATAAAATAAAAGTGGTGAAACTAATTTTTATTTTAATTTTCATAACACAAGTTAAGTTGATGATGTGGGACCCACAATATCCAACCCACTTGGTAGGATATTTGTGATGTGGGGCCCACACGAGCTGCACGATTTCTTTTCTTCCTAAACCCCCCTCCTTTATTAAGGTAACGCACCCACACCCCCTACTAATTGGAAGTCAACCCTTGCGTTTTTCTCTTATGAAACACCTCATTTAATTTGGATAGATTAAAAATTGCAATTAATTCAATTAATTGTTTGATTCGTTTTTGATATTTTAAAATTCATGGATTGAGAAAAAAAATAAGGGAACACTTATTTTATTATTCTAGATTTGTTGAGAGGGGATTGGGAGAAAGTGGGGAGGCTTGAAGATCTTCATCTTCTTCGTCGAAGAATGCGAATAATGCGGCGAACGTGAAGAACATACCGATCTTTGACGAAGAACGCCGAATCCTCGTAGATCGACTACGTGACGCCCTGTACCGCGACACCATCGACCATTCCTCCGCGACGCTTCTTCCACGATGCTTCTTCTATGATGTTCCATCTCCACAATGCGATGATCCCCCTTCCGCAACGCCTACTTCCGCGACGTACTTTTCCACAATGAACCCTCGCTCGACGACGCTTGAGGTAGGGGTTAATTTTAATTTATTTTTTATTTATAATTTCTTCTGTTTCCTTTCTTCTTTTCTATTGGAATCGCCTATTACCTCAATAACGAGAGGGGGTCGGACCGCACAAACATGGCCGACCCTCCTCTCCCTTTTTGGTTGTTTGATATTGTTGCGGCACGAGCAAGGAAACGCGGTGCCGAAGCACCGTGCATGAATTATTAAGGAAAGGGGGAGAAGCACAACGTCGTCGCTCCGTGCCGTTGAACCATAAAAGAACCCTGGCCGGAGTGGGGCCGCGGCGGAGGGGCATGTCGCCGTCACACCACGCCGGTCGGTCCAAGGCCGCGTCAGAGCAGGGGAACCAACGGCCGGGTCCGGGTAGCCGGCATCGGAGCTGGGGGACTGGCCCTGGACGGTCCCGTGGTGGCAGCGGCCGGTCATACGAAGAGCCAGGGATTACAACCCCCGGCTGGCCAGCTTGACCAGCCCCCCATCATGGGGGCATCGGTTACACACAAGGGGGGCAACGCCCCCCCCCCCCCCCCCCACATCCGCTCGGTCGTACGGCCGAGCCACCTGGCCGGCGCCAGCGCGCTGGACTAGGAACCGGGTCGGGTCGACCCGGTTCGGGCCGACCCAGGGGGTACCGAGCCGGGTCGGACCAGGCCCGAACCCCCTATTACTGGACCTCTTTCGGTCTGTTTCCCATAACATGAGGTACGTGCCTCTGATCGATGCACCGTCAGTTGTGATGTGATCCTTGGATGGGGATGGTCGTTTTGGTATATCACACTCATGGTTTTGGAGAACTTAGGGTTCGGCCGGATTGGTTCTTACACGGAACCAACCGGGCCCTCGGAGTAGAAACGCTTATAACTTGAGCTACAGACGTCCGATTGACTTTCCATCGACTTTGATGGATTCTTCTAAGTGATACGGACCTTTTGGATTTTTACGATATAGTTTTGGACGTAGTTGGAGTACAGTCGGGTTGGTTTTGACTTAAAAACCAATCGTGCCCCTGGGACGAAAACGCCAATAACTCTCAGACCGGGCGCCCGATTGATGCGCAGTCTGTGACGTTGAGTTCCAGTTGATGATACGAAACATTTGGATATATCAACTCCGGACTATGTGTCATTTTATGTGTCAGCCCCTCGGCTCGTGGAGTGGACCCTCCGAAATGAGCTTGCTGTGTGCGGGAACCCTATAGCTTGCTGCGACTACGACAACGATGACGACTGTACAGAAATCCTTCGTGGATTTGACGGTGATGACTACAACACTCACCGATCCTATGTGGATCAGTGCTACTGATCCTGTGTGGGTCAGATCCTTTGTGGGTCAGCGCTCAGCGGTCTTGTGTGGGCCAGCGCCTACGGATAATGTGTGGGTCCGATCCTGTGTGGGTCATTGCGGGGGTTAGTTACCTATCGATCTTGTGTGGGTCAGATCCTTTGTGGGTCATTGCGAGGGTTAGTTACCTATCGATCCATTGTGGGTCATTGTGGCGGTTAGTACCTATCAATCATGTGTGGGTCCGACGATATAGATGAATCAATGGCTACATCTAATCATCTCTATCTTCTTACGAAAAGTATACATGTGTGAGCAGAATCATGACTTTCAATTCTTATCTTTGATAAGATTGACTTGTTTTCCTATGTGGAATACGTTATGATTTCCTATGTGGTTTGGGTTGTGTTTTCTTGTGTGGATTGGGTTGTACTTGGGCTCGGATGTTGGAGCCAAACGATAGTTGATGACTTAGGTATATGTATGGGCATATACCTAAGTGGTGTCGGATTTTACTTCGTGATTGTATCTTACTTTGTGGATTATCTGTTGTGGATTCTGGGAGACCTTCGGGGTTCTTGGGGTCCCTACTGAGTATCTTATACTCACCCCTATAGGGGTTGTGCCCGCACAACATTGTGTTGGTTGCAGACGACGGACATCGCTGATTGTGGTTGGGGCTTGCGGAGCAGGTTGGTACCTGGAGGTGGACCACTGGACGGGACATACTCAGAGCGAACAGCTGGACCCGAGGAGCTGTGGAGGCTATCTGTACCCACCCTTCAGATGGGACATCCAGTGGACGGATCAACGTCGTGGATTTACTTTCACTTGTTGTTTTCCTTTTTCAGTTGTACTTAAATTTCAGTTTGGGTTTGTATTCTAGCCCACTTACTTTTCCGCACTTAATTTTGTACTCTATAGCATCCCACCTTTTTATCACATAAACATTCAGTACATTTTACAAAACCGAGGATCTTTAAGGTTTAGTGTCTTGGAAACCAGGAACTTAAAACATGAAAACATGAAAATATTATTCTTAAACACTTGAAAGCCTTCTCCTTTAGTTCACCCTAGGTTCATTACTACATCTCATAACCTGGGGACATACATCAAAATAAAGGGTGAGCAGAAGGCCCAGTAAGGGAAACAAGAGAAATATTTTACATGTGAACTTGAGATACTTCAATAAGGACATGAAAAGAACTTTAATGCATGAGAAAGATATCATGAGATACATCATAATAAAAATAACTTTTTTCATAACATGAAGATGTGTCTGCAACATTTAATATTGAAAATCGTTTCATTTCACCAAGGTCCATCCCCAAGGTGTCATTAAAAATTACCAAGGTTATTCACCAAGGCGTCGTTAAAATGGTCATCTCTAGAGATTAAGTCTTTACCCAATGCATTGGAGCGCTATCAGGGCGCACCCTTAAATATTACTTTATTATCATGTGAGACACATATATCATCATCAAACATTTCATAAATAACAAATATAGAATAAAATAAATGGGTTTCATTTCATAATCATAACGTTTTAAAAACTGCTTTAAAGACATGATTTTTACGTTACTTTAAACTCACGGAAAGGGAAAGCGGGTATCATGTATGTAAATCCCAGAATTTAAAATAGAACATTTTTATATATATGTGAATACGCCTGTAGAAATAATATATTTGATTATTAACTTTATAACATAAAATAATTTTGAGAGAAGAGAGGCATTTTGAGACGAAAATTCTGCAGCATAACGGCTATGTTACATGGTTTTAGAAAACATTGAAAAGAGAGGGAACATGGGTCGAACAATCATAATTGACCCATAAAACAGTAGTGGGACAGAATAAGAAGGATATATGGACATGGTGATGAAATTTCAAGGACATACCATTTGAAATGAAATACATGGAAGGAAGACAGAAATTTGATTTCTCTTATGAAAATACGACATCCTAACGACGTCACTTAAAATTAAAAAATGGATTGACGAGATCGAATAGGGTCTCTAATAATATGAACATAAATGATCAGTATGATATATATAGATATCATACCCCAACATAATAAAATGGAACTTCAAAGACTTGACAAGAAAATAGATCTTGACAACGGGAAGGGTGAAAGAACCCCTTAGAAATTTGGCAGCCTAACGGTGCCACTTAAAACATCAAAAAACTAAATTGAACAGATCAAATAGGGTATCTAATCATATGAACATAAATGATTAGTATGATAGATATAGATATCAAAACCCAACATAATAAAAAGTTACTTAAAAGACTTGACAAGAAAATAGATCTTGACAACGGGAAGGGTGAATGAACCCCTTAAAAATTTGGCAGCCTAACGGCGCCACTTAAAACTTCAAAATACTGAATTGAAGATATCAAATAGGGTCTCTCATCATATTAACATAATTGATAAGTATGATAGATATAGATATCATACCCCAACATAATAAAAAGGAACTTTAAAGACTTGATAAGAAAATATATCTTGACAACGGGAAGGGTGAAAGAACCCCTTAGAAATTTGGCAGCCTAACGGCGCCACTTAAAACTTCAAAATACTGAATTGAAGAGATAAAATAGGATCTCTCATCATATGATCATAAAATATCAGTATGATAAATTTATAGATCATACCCCAACATAATAAAAAGGAACTTGAGATACTTGACATGAATGTAGAACTTGAAAACGAGAAGGGTGCAAGAACCACTTAAAAATTCGGCAGCCTAACGGCGCCACTTAAACTTCAAAATACTGAATTGAAGAGATCAAATGGGGTCACTCATCATATGATCATAAAATATCATTATGATAAATTTAGAGATCATACCCCAACATAATAAAAAGTAACTTGAAAGACTTGATAAGAAAATAGAACTTGAAAATGAGAAGGGTGAAAGAATCTGTTACAAAAATTCCGGCAGCCTAACGACACCACTTAAACATTCATAAAATGAAATGATTAGAGTAATAGGGGGTCTCTAATCATATTAAAATAAAAATTACAGTATAATGAATAAAAAAGAACATCCTCCAACATAAGAACATGGAGCATAAAAGAAATTACATAAAAGAGATTTCTTGAAAAGAAAGAGAGAGATCGGATCCCTTACCTTAAAACGTAACTCTTAAAACTCAAAGGTTGGGACCTTTAGGGCTTTAGGGAACCTTGGGAGGACTCCTTGGGAGGTAATGAGACCATAACTTCGTTAGGGGAGAGTGGGGAGTCGAAATGGATGAGAGGATGGCTTGGTATTTATAGGGAATGTGAGGGGACAAGGCGTTAATGGCCAAGGGACACCTCATTAGTGGTTTTGGCAAAACCATGGGCTTCTCCATGATATTTGCCCATGGTATTGGCCACTTGGGAAACCTCATACCTTATCTTACTATTCATAAGTAGACCATATTGATTACAAACTTAATACATCATTTAATGATGTCATTAAACACCCGTAACTTAAAAACTGTATTTTCACTATTCATCAAAAATTCAACTTTCTCAGAAAGATCCCATAATATCACCTTAACCAAATATCAATGCTTTGATTTCAAAAATGAACACCATTTTATAAAAATAATTTTCTAAATATTTTTAATTTTATTTTTAAAAAAATACACTATTCACCGAATATTCATTTTTTTCAGAAATACCCCAAAAATTACCTTAACATAATATCGATGCTCTGAGTTCAATAATGAAATCCTTTTTATAAAAATAATTTTCTAAATGTTTTTAATTTAATTTTTAATTAAAAAACACTATTCACTCGAAAAAACTAATACTTGAATAATAATTTATGAAACTGTTATTTAACCATTTTATTGAATCACATTACTTAATCAAGGTGCCTAGACTATATTAATACTTTCTTTAAGAGAGATTACTAATCCATTTGGACACATTACTAATCCTAATCATAAAATCACTATTCATAAATTACTATTCATTAAAAATTAAGTTGATCTTATTAGACTCTAAATTTCGTACTAAACATAATTGTAGAAGACCATATTTTTTTAAATCATTTCACATTATTAAATATTTAAGGTTTACATAAACATTTTTAAAATATCTTTTTTCTAAAATTTATAAAAAATATGCATACTATATTTATACGGTTATTTGAAAAGTCATAAACATCATCATTGGAAGAAATCCCAATTTTTTTTAAAACAAGGATTACACAAGGCAGTTACGGTATCCTTACATAGCCCCTTATCACACCAACATAGGACCTATGTGTAAGGTGTGCTAAGGTGAGAGAATCTGAGGGAGGCTGGGCCAACATCGCACGAGTAGTAATTTCTATCAGTTTGAACTTCTCGCAAAGGCGATTCCGTTCTAGCTTCACACGATGAAGTTTGGATTGGGTTTGGTCCAGAGCAAATCCCAGTGGTGCTACCTCCTTCCCAAGTTCTATTAGATGGGATTCGATCGGTCCAAGACTACTGGGTGAGTCCATTGAATCTTCTTTCTATAATAATTAACCAAGATTACTTGTATTTAGAGACAATAATCAAAACGTTTAGTTTCCAGCAGTCATACTGACCAATGGTCATATAACCGTCTAAACCCAACTGTCTCATTTTAATTATACTCATGTTATCAAATAAAACATTTTTTTTGAGTATAAAAAAATAACACATGAAATTAGGAAACAAGATTTATTCAAAATTCCGGGTCGTTACATACTTCGTTTTTAATTAGTGTTTACTTCTACATGTTTTCTATGTGGTTTTTGTTTACATTACAAAGGTAATGCCTTCCCTTTTTACCGGGGATTATGCCTTGGTGCTAGTCGCTAGCCCCTGGCCTATGGAAGGCGGGCATGGGCTAGTCACGGTACGGTCCCCGAGGATGGGTCATGACACTTATAAAAAAATACATAATATACTATATATCACAACTGTAGTATGGGCATATCCTAGTCATAGACTCTACTACAGCTAACGTCTCACGGTCTCCGGGCTACCACTTCTAATACTAGGTGTCATATAAACACACAAACCTTTAAAAAGATTTATTGCCTTACATTATTCCAATTTTATCAGTTCCCATTTATGTTGATTAATTCATTAAACATTAATTAACCTTTTACAATTCCACATTAAATTTCATTAGCATCACACCCAAAGTCCGCTATCCACTTAAAATTACAACCTCGTCATTATTTTCCAGCTACTCCAACCCCAAATGTTTACATCATTTAAATAATAATTCATTACAGAATTACATTCCTATATTCCCATGCATTCTAGAAAAACATTTCATGCTTCTAAAAGCAAGGGGGATAAACACAGTGAGTAGGTGTAATATCCTTAGAGTATTTTCCACCTATAGAAAGAGCATAGACACATCCTCACGGAAGAATCTAAACAATGAAAGAACATGGAATACCCCACGTGTCTTCGCCTCATTCGGAATAAGGGTAAGCAAGTCTTGCTGCATTGATTAGTGGGGGAATGTGATGCTAATAATCAACCAATAAGAATCAGCATGCATCCAAAAATCACATTTAACTCGTTCCATCATCCCTGGTGTCCCCCCTGACACCCACATGCATAAACTGATGTATCTTTCCAATCTAGGAATCATCTGTTGCAACAAAGAAAATGCCTCTATACCCACACATATCACAACATCAATCCAGGCTCACATCACAACACTAACAACAGGGAAAAAACATTTTAGAAATTGGGTTCTTGGCCCTTTAAAAAACAATAGGGTAACTCAGAACCCTAAAAGGAGTTATATTTTATCGATAAACTGGTTCATTAATCCATATGATATTAACCAATTATTTTTCATAGTTTCCATATTTGGAAAACCAAATCTGTATGTTGTCACAAATAATTAAACATGCTTACTTCACAATTTTTAATAACATCAAATTACAACAAGAAGAACCACAATCATTTACATGCCTCCTTTTCATTAGCCAAACCATTATCAATTATTTTCAACTTTACGTTCTTTACCAATTTCCATTAAAGACTAAATACTTGACACATCACGATTTGATATCACACAATCTAGAAAAACAAGAGGCAATAAAATATGATTGATATTAATCTATTTATCTGGTTCAAATATTTATTAGGTCAATTACATTATGATATAGTGGAAAAAAATGATAACAATATAGCGGCACATAAAAGAAGATAAAATCAATGAATCCTCTACTTCAAATGGTTATTGACGTTCTTTATATGAGAACAATCCACACAACGGATCATGATCGCCTACTCTGGTGACAACCGCATCCCCCCGAGGATGCCACGGAACGACCATACCAACCAAAACCTAAGAAAACACCATTAAATGCATATATATAAGATGATATAATATGGAATTAAGAAATTGGAAAAGATGAACCCCAATAGAAGGATGATAAATCATACCTAATAATGATGATTGACCGATACTACATGGTTGTATCAAAATAGATTAGATCCAATCTGAGGAGGATAGATTGATTATGCAACTCCTATGAGAAGTAATTTGTTGTTAGAGTGTCTCACAACTGAGAATAATGAGAATGAATTATTGCGGAAGATATCTCATCCAGTTTGAAGATTTAATAGAGCAGTGGTTTAATATATGCAGGATTTCCCAGTAAAAGCAGAGTGCACTAAACCACGCAATTTGACCATGTAAAAACATCCTGAGTTTTAGGAAAAATTAATATAGGAGTTATGAGATTTTATTTGGACATAAACACCTTAAAAAGGCCTTGATATAATTTTACATCAATGAAAAGGTCTATGGGGAGAAACTGTAGGGACCAGCACACACTGTTCACAGAAGGTCACTAATGTCACTATTCATAGAAGGTCGTCGGTGTCACTATTCACAAAAAGTCCCTGATGTCACTGTTTAGAGAAGGTCGCTGATTTCACTGTTCACAGAAGCTCACTGATGTCACTGTTCACATAAGGATGTTGATGACACTGTTCACAGGAGGTCAATGATGACACTGTTCACTTAAGGATATCATAGCACTATTCAGAGAGGGTAATAGATGAAACTGTTCATAGAAGGTCAATGATAACAATTTTCATCTAAGGTTTCCATTTCACTATTCAATGAAGGTTACAGATGACACTGTTTACAAAAGGTCAACGATGAAACTATTCACATAATGTTATAGTTTAGGGTTCTATTCCTGGGAGTCTGTTTTCGGGGCGAGCCTCTCCCCCAGGATCCACCCACCTTGATAGGTCGCCCGAACTCCTCTGGGTGGGCGAAATGATGTGTGGCCCAATTGTTGATGGATCACAGTGATGAACCGTCACGGACGGGCTATTACACTCCAGGACGCTCTACCATCTCGGCTAGCAACGACTCCTTCCCCGGGTAGGGATTTGCCTTCTGGTACTACCCCTTTGTGGGGAAGGGGGTTTCACTATGTGGAGGGTTCGAAAATGCCACACTGGGGAATTCTCTTTCATAAATAGATAAGACATAGGGTTACAGTTTAACTATTCACAGAAGGATGCTAATTACACTGTTCGTATATGGTTACTAATGACATTGTTCATAGAAGGTCAATGATGACACTCTTCACATAATGTTACCATTTCACTGTTCATAGAAGGTTACTAATGAAACAATTCACAGAAGGTCAATGATGACACTATTCACCTAATGTTACTATTGCACTATTCACAGAAGGATATTATTGCACTATTCACAACTGTCTACCATTGGAACAACTTGTCGAACTGGAAAATTTGGAAAGTGTTGGGGATAAGTCACCTTGACCTCCCGAATTACCTCCTACATCTAATTTTCATAAAGGAATAGACCAGAGAGTTCTGGGCCATTAAATGTAATGTATAAGGTTTTGAGTTAGTAATTAATTATGTATGAATAATTAATAATTAATATCATTAGAAAATTTATATAAGATTATTTTCTAATATAATATCCTCCCTGAGGGGTTGTAATGGAAATAATGATCAATCAAAATTTCGTTAGGCTATAGTTCTCAACACACATAAATATCCATTTCATTTCCAATTAAATGGATGTGTGTATGGTTATATGTATTAAATTTTATACATAAAAAATAAATTTTATTTTAGAAATAGGTTTAATCGTATACTCTTTATGTTAAAAGTATTTAATTGGTGGAGGAGTAAATAGAAAAATAGAGATCATTTGGAAAACAATATCATCAAAGTACGAAACTCTTTTTGGTTTACACCAACGAGCTTCCATGGAAAAAATTATATCCAAAGAAAAAATTAATATTCAATAGGAGGGATTTTGGAAAGTTATTTCGGCATACCATGGTCGATACAAAGTTGTTTGAGAGGTGTGATAAATGTGGAGAAGTGGTGGACTTTAATAGTTGTGGAGGAGTAATAGTCCTCAAATATATTGGCAAAGGAAATTGTCCAACATTTTCATGTTACATTTGTCTCAAATAATGTACCCAATAATGGAAAATAATTTATAGGGACTATAAATTCCCAAAAAAATTCTTTTGGTCAATTTTATATGTCATTTTTTATATTATGATTGATGACTACATCATTATTATGATTAATGGTACATTAATTTTTTCAATTATATTTAATTAAATTCACTAATATTATATATCATAAACTATGATGAAATAATTATAAATTATAAATTATGATCATTCCAAATACAGAATTTATTTTCATATATTCTGATCACATAACTGGTAAAAAATAATATAAATTTAATCCCACAGTTAGGATGAAAATGCATTTGGTCTAAAGAAGAAAATTTTATGTTTTTAATACTATTATATCTACTTTTCTATTAAAATTGATTCCACATATCTAAATTGTATAAAATGATAAAAGTATTATTTAAGTAAAATTTAAAATGAATATTTAATATAATTCAGCTTTATAAATAAATTTTATGAAAATTATATAAGGAATTTAAATTTTGTATTTTTTATATTCATTAAAAATTATATGTTCCAAATATTATAAAAAATTCACCTAAACCTAATGTTTATATCTCGCATTCAAATATAAAGTTTATTGTTACATATTAAATCAATAAATATTCTAAAATTTATCATTAAAATTGGGGTTCCATTGAATGGTGGTAAAATTCCCTTTATATATATATATATAGGTTTTTATGTGTAAAATTTATTTTGTTCATATATATTTCCTATCGAACAAAATGGATGAATATAAAAATATTTAAGTAAACATATTTCATTAAAAAAATTCAGTAATTGTAATTAACTAATTTTATTAAGTCAAAACACATTCATAAGAATAAAAATAATAATATTTCATTGTATAAGTAATTAGATATTATTTTCATTTGTCGTTATTTTTTAACGATTGAATTAATTTTATTGTAGTATTATTCTTAATGTTTTAGAATTTAGTTAGTAATTTTTATTACAAATATATTAAAAGAATTTTTATATAATATTTTTTAAAATAATTATATTTTAACAATAAAAAATTCATCTGGTGAAACTTTGTGTTACATGCAACGCAAGCTGTTAGGAAAGCTCCCTCTTGTATGTAACATAAGCTAACTCCGTGTTTTGTACATCATAATATATATTATATATTTATTTGTGAGCTAATTTTTATAATATGGGGATTTAAATTTAGATAATTAATAGGAGAATTAATTATGTGGTTTAAAGGATTTCAATTTATGATAATTAATTGGGTGATAAATTTTGATAATTACATGTTTTTGATTTAGATGATGATATAGTGGATTTGATACATGATATTAATATATATTTTTAAGACAATTAATTTTTGATAAATTATGAGATATTGTCGTAATAATTTATGATAATTAATTGTATAACAAATTATGATATGTTGGGGTTATATATTTTATAGAATAAATTTTAGAATTAATTATTTGATGTTGGGATGGTTGAATTGAGATAATTCATTGATGAATTATTTAATAGATTATATATAATTATATAACTGGGGTATTAATTAATGGTGATATTATTATAAACTAATTTTTTAATTATTAACAAAATTGATTTGAAAAAATGATGAATTAAATATGTGTATGGAATGGGAAAATTTTCATTCTCAATTCAGAAGTATTAATGGTATCATGTTAATTGGATTATTTAGTAAAGGGATAAAAACATGGTCATTAAATGGAAATGTGTAAATTGTAACCGGTCATTGTGATTGTGATAAAATGAATGTGAACATGGTCATTCAATTAATATGTATAAACGGTAACATGTTCATTGTACTCATGAGTAAATTAATGGGAACCCGGTTAATAAATTGAGAAGTTATAATTGTAACATGGTTATCTTAAATTTGAAATTAATATGGGTATTATGGGAAATAAATATGAATTAATAAATTCTATCAAAGGTATATTGATATATTATATCTCTTGAGAATTCATTGGGATCATGCATAAGATGAAACAGGTCTTGAGAATTGATATTTTCTTTGAATAAATCAGTCTCAAGCATGAGCCAAACATGGTATTAAGATTTGATAATACCTAGAAACAGTTCGGACCCCCACATATTCCACATTAGGTATTAATATATGAGTGTCCTCAAGAACCCAGAAGTTTATCAGTGTAAATGATGATTAATTTAACAATGTGATAAAAAATTATTTCTATTTTTTATTTATTTATTAAAATGCATAAAAATTTTCTGACTAAATTTGTTCTAGACACTGTTGGTGGTGAATAATTCATACACGCACCCTACTAGGGATTCTTGATCGGTACCCGAATATACAATATTATTTTATTAGATGATAGTGTAAAAGGACCACTATTAGATGGATGAGTTGTGATGGATTTTGGATGGGGGAACAAGTAGGGGTTGGGGACCTGCATTTGGGACATCTATGTCCTTATTTTCAGTTTAGATTTTAGAAACATTAAATGTGCATTAGCATTTATTATTATATAATATTGTTGTATATTGTGTTTCCTATATTTTTTATCTTGATATATTTGTATTGTTAATTGTTTTGTATTCTTGTTATACTATTTTTTATTTCATATGTTTTTACTCAGGTAAAATGGGGTGTAGTATCCCAATGATTGACTTATCATATCCTCACCACTTATCAGAACCATCAATCATACAGTCAAGCACCCTTGAGGTAATGTGGAGGTTTGGATCATGAAATCAGTGTGTGTCACCTGGGTCAAGACTATCATGTTATGAAAAGATAATATACGAATAAGTGTATATTATCAAGAACCAAAAATTTGAAAAATATACCAATAATATAAATGATCATGATCATATTTTATATAGTAAAACCTAATGTTCATAAGACATGAGTGACAATATAATAAAATAAAATTATCCACATGAGCATAAAATAATACTTGGAATTTTAGTGTACATATAATTTTCAATATAATTTCAATATTAGTAATGGTTCACTACAAACACTGTCATACCATTAAAGTTTAGTTTTTGAAAATTGTTAACTATTCATTATATCCCTATATTACTAAATATGATTCACAACACATTCCACTCTTTTAAATTATATTAGATATGGATCCATACCAGATGCATTGGAGGGAGATAAATGTCACACCCATCATAAATGGAAATAAAACATATGTGTTCCACAAGAATATAAATCATTTATAATACCAAAACAAAATAAATTTCATAATTATCATTCCACCATAAACATAATCCAACCATAAAATGAATAAGGATTTTATCCATAAATAAAACCCCATTAATGTGTGTTTAACATCAAATAATGTTATCTTAAATGAAATATGTTTTTTAAATATTACATGAATTAATTCATAAGGAAAATATCATATCAAATTTGTTGAATTTATTTTAAACATAAAATCACATATGAATTAATTTTTCTGTAAAAGGATGATGTAAGACTAATAACCCACCATCAAAACACATGAGTTAGTGCATTATATTATTTTGTTGGAATTAATTCATGGAATTAAATAATGAATGGTATATCAATTAAGTTTTTTTATAAAGCTATATTACATAAATATTACCGATTAAAAATTTGGTAATTGGTAATAAAACATGATACATAAAAAATGAAATTAGTAGCCTCAATGAATTCTTAATCAATGAATAATTCTCTAAAACCTGGTGAATGTAAACAAAATAACTGGGACATCAGATGATTGGTACAGTTATGTAATGAAGAATAAATAAGGATTGTATTTCAACAACTCAATTTGGGAAAGTATATAATTGATAAAACGTTAAATTAAAATATTTATATATTTAATAATAAGAATTGAAAGGTTGGTATGTGAAACAGATATTTCATAATCAATAATATAATAATGAAACCTAACCATGAATATTTAATGTACTTTAATGATCATATGAATAACAGTAAATGAATACATTTTGATAGAATTATTAATGAAAGATATCTAAAATTTATTGATTAGGATTCATCCATGATTCTTATAATATCACAAATTCATAAAAATAAAATATTACTATCATGGATTCATGGTAGGATTTAAATAAAGGGGTAATAATGAAAATGATATATTATTTTTCTAGAATGTGACTTTTTTCATAAATATTATATTAATTTAATTTATGTTTCATATTTTTAATTAAAAACTAAAATTATACATTCCATGTATAGTTTGAAAGAATAACATATCTTTTAGGAGGAAAAAGTCCACACTTCTATGAACAATGATTTCATGTTTACACGAAATTAAATTTACAATTGTATGTATTACATAAGAATTACTGAAATATAAAGAAATAATATGTATCATATATATCATATATAAATAATATTTCTATAATAATTTACACCCTTGTAAGGTTGTAAAGAAAATAGAAAAAAACTTCTTTTTCTAAGTCTGTATTACAATATACACATAAACTACAAGATTATAACCCATTGGAGAGAATTTTCTATTTTGAAGGTATACCATTAACGTAATATCTTCTAAGTATATCATGGAATCTAATGTTATTATATAATTATGTAATAATAGTAAATTATTGATTTTTGATGATATAAAACTATTGTGATTTTTGAACAATAATATCTCATATTTGGGTAACTCTATTTTGTTTACACCAAAATACATTCTTTGAATGATTTATGGCCAATTCCAGCATTCATGAATGAGGGTAGGGAATGTGGTTGAAAATTTAGAGGTGTTAGGAAGATTTTTTAGGATCATTGTGGTGTAAGGATGTAACGTAGGATGATCCATCTTATTATTGACGTTAGTGGTACTTTCGGAAACCCTTAAACTATAAAGTTAATATTATTTAATTTTATATTATAAATTTATTCAAAGGGTATTATTTAGAAAATAAAATTACTATAGGTTAAAATATTCTCAATTAATTAATTTTAGGCATGTTTGTGTCACATTATTACCCATATCATTCACTGATAACCATGACTTAAAACGTTTAACCCTTATTGTGACAAAGTGGATATTTACTCGTTAATTGTAATATATTTCTTATATCAATCCAATCAAACCATAATTGAGTAATCGATGAAATTTTCAGCATTATATAAATTTTTTCCCATTTTGTTTTTTTAATTTTATGTCATGTAGTAAAATTTTATTTATTTTAAAATATCATTTATGAAAATTTATATGCAATTTATTTCATTTGTTTTGTAAAAATAATAATAAACAAGATAACATATTTCCAAAAACATTCAGGCACTGCTAAATTGAATATATATTATATTAAATTAATTTATAACCTTTAATATACAAAAAAATATATATATTTATATATTAATTATTTTTATAAACTTATTTGATGTGTACACAAATTAAACTATTATTGAATCGTCATTATGCTAGACATTAATTTTAAATTTTCACCCCCAAAAAATAAAACAAAAATTTACAGGATTAATATAAAAATTTTAAATTCATAATGGATTATTATAGACTTATATAAGTTTTTAATTAATATATAAAAACAATTATAACATATTAGAAACATGAGTAAAACAAATATGAATTTCCTTAGCAAAAAATGCTATTAAATACATAAATTCAACAAAGTAGCTCAAAAATATCACCAAATCCACCAATTTTTTTCATAAATATTAATTCATAAAATGGATTTAGATTTTTTTTAAAATGTATAATTCATATAACATTATCCATGCCCTTAATTACCTGATATACTCTAAAAAGTTGTAATAAATTCTAAATACGTTTATTAATACTTTTTTTCAAACTAATTGTTTATATTATTCAGCTATAACTATAAAAATTATTTAAAAAATTAATATTTTATCTTCCAAATTAAATTAATCAAATTTTCTAAAATAATGTTTCCTGCAAATCTTGCAGTGTGGTTGACAATGCTAATTTTTACTATAAAAACATCCAAACGATTGGTAACAATTTGTATCTAAATTTATTGTGAAATTAATTTCAATAAATTATGTTTTATTAAATAATATAAAATTATAAATATCAATAATTTCAAAGTAAATTTGTTTTTAAATATATTGGAAATTTACGAGTCTGCGAAAATTGACGGCGCGTGATTTCGAGGCCCGGAGTGCCCAAAATCAATTTCTGAAGTTTTCATTGGGTACATTTACTTAACGTATAAGAAGGTTTTTATAACTTTTGAACCAGTGCTCAGAATTGTAATATGAGGGCACCGTTGAACTCACATCACCTATATTCGTTGAAAATGTCTTTCACCTCAATGGTAGCTGGTCGAGGGTGGAAGATAGTCTTGGGGTTTTTCATGGAAATAATAAAATAATATAAAAACATTATTTTTTTTATTTAAATCTGTTATAACCACCCAAGTATAAGTTGGAGGTGGTGACCACCACACATTAACCTCCCCAGAGTGGTTATCGTGGTTATGCCCACCCGAACCTAACCTCCCATGATAGGTAACAATGTGGGGACCACCTAGGACTAAACCCCTAAATAATGGTGGGAGAGGAAAACCTCTCAACTCCCCTCATTAATGAGGTAGTGCCCCTTTACCTCTCATAACTTAATGTTGCCACCACCCCCTACCATTAATGGTTTCAACCCTTCCTCTTTTATAATTGTGCCAACCTCATAAATTAATTATGTGAAGCCAACTAAATTAATTCACCCAATTTTAATTCTTATGCCAACGTCTTAATAGATTTTATAATCTTTTATTATTTCCTACATATGCTTTTGTTGGATAACGGGGAAAGAGAATTTGAGAGAAAAGATCTCACCAACAAAGAATGAAGAATGCATTCTTACAATGATGAATTCCAGTAAGAAGCGTCTTCAGATTCTTACTCGGAAGTACCTTGCAGAAGAAACAGACATGGGGCATCATTGACGACTGACCCTCCCTCCTCATCATTGTCAATGAACTGATTCATGCGCATGGGATTGGAAGTGTGTGGCAGACACGACAAATGATGATAACTCAGTCTTCCTCCCCGTGACTCCGTCAATGATCGAAGATGGGATTTTATTTAATTATGATATTATTCCCTTGTTTATTTCCTTCTAAAACAAAGAACGTAGTCCAAATTATTATCAAGTTGATCAGTTGATGTCTTTCCATGCAGGTTGAGAATGTATTGTTAATGAGGGATTATGGAAATTGATGTTTGTAAGATATATTCAATGCACGTTCCTTGTTGATATTCCTGATTAACCGATTTCTATCACCCTAAAAGCATAGGGTGCGGGCCAAACTAACATGGCTCGAATCCCCTATGTAGTTTTAATTATGATGTTTTTTGGCATGGAGACGAGGTGAAAAGATGATGATGGTAATGAAGGCAACTTGCACCGCTCACGCGATACTCCACTACCCCGGGCCACAGTGCGCCACCGTGGTCCTGCTGCCCGCCGGCCGTGCTGCCCGCCAGAGGTACCATCTGAGCTGCATCGTGCCCCTGCCACACCACGTCCCAACCGTAACATACCCCGTCTGCGCTGCCCTCATCAGTCATGATCCCTTTCCCTTCACGGATCCCTCCTAAGCCCTGGCTATGCTGACCTCTTCATGACTCATGCAACCCGTGGCTCCATCGTCCGTGCTCCCTGCATGCCTTGTGCCGCCTCTGGCTGAACTGGCCCATCGGCCACCATGCGCACCGCGTGCCCTGCGGTCCCCGCTCCCTACATCACCACGGCCGAGCCGGCCTCCTGAACCCAGCCGCACCTCCCTGGCCCTAGGCCGCCACACCCCGAGCTGGCCCCTCGCAGTGCCTTCTTGGCTGAGATGCCCACGCGGCACCTTCCATGCCAAACCGACCTCGTGCCGACCCGTGGTTGGTCTGCGCCCTTGTGACCGATCCGCGCTCTCTTGTCCCACTAGGCTGGTCCCAGCATGCTGGGGTGAACCTATCGAGCCACCGTGCCTAACGGGTAGGTCCAGACCCAATGGGTTAGGCTGGGTTGACACAGACCAGGTTGGCCCATGTTGGGTCGGGCCGGGTCGGTCTGACCAGGTAGGACCGTACCCGGGCCCTCTAAGACCCCTTCACTTTCTTTTGGACATATCATTATCACCTAGCATACGTTTGAAGAACCGTCAGCAGCCCTGGTAATCTTGGAGCATGAAATTCCCTTTGAGTATACCCCACTAGAGTTTTGTGAATAGTTGAGATACGGTCAGCTATGATAGTTCACGAATCCAACAGGTCCCATGTGAATAAACGGCTAATTACTCACAGACCGAGTGTCCGATTGACCTAATGTTTGTTGCATTGAGACACTTATGATGTGGAAGACATTTGAGATACATCTTCATGGGAATTGTTTATAGTTGGAGTATCGACATGTAGCTCAGAGAGAATATCTTTTTTGAGACAAGAAGATATATTGGGGAGACCTAGTAGCTGGCTGAGACTTGACGATTGGTGACCTATTGACTGGCAGTGACTCGACTAGGTCAGTGGGGAGTGCCTGGTTTTGGCATCAAACCCATGGAGGAGGAGCACCTGGTTGTGGCGTCCGACCCGTCGTACTCAACAGGATATGTACCTTTACTTGCTATTAGAGGGAGCCTCTAGTTGTGGTGGTAGACCCATAGTGGGGAGTGCCTTGGTGACATAGCAGAGCCAAGGTACTCGATAGGAGTAGTACCTCAATATTTCATGGTTAGTGGGAAGTTCCTTGGTGTAATAGGTGTCCCACTATACTCGATAGATAAGGAGTTCTCCATTAGTCATGGTTTCTATAATGTGAATAAAATCCTAGTTGAGCTGAGTCAATATTTTTGTATTTTCATAATGATTGAGATGGATTACATAATAACATAGGTATATGTATGGACATATACCTAAGTAAGGTTATATGTTGATTCCTTAAATTTTGGTTTATACACGGTGGATTTGTGATTCCATGAGAGTCTCGGGGTCCCTACTGAGTTTCGTTATACTCACTCCTGCACGGGCTATGCCCGCACCTCATTGTGTTTGATGCAGACGACAGACAGTGCTAACTAAGGTTTAGAGTACCAGTACGGGACGGTTCCCAGATGTAGGCCTTATGACGATTCGGTACATGCAGAAGACTGACAGACATGGAGTGATGATGAGGCTATTATTACCTACCCTTCAGGTAGGAATCATGGAGGGTGACCCATCACCTGTTTTTTCCTATCTTCAGTTGTACTTGTCTATCCAGTTCCTTGTACTTTACTGTTGGTCTTGTATTTCTTGCCTCGCTTACTTTTTATCAATCATTTGTTATATAGTTTACTTATTGTTTCTTATGCACCTATGTGCTCTATTGTGTGCGTTTACAGGTTATAAAGCCAATTCCTTCCTAGTATTAGGGAATTACACATTTGATAACAATTTTTCTTGAACCATCCCCTTTAGCCCATGCCATGACAACCCAAAGGATCTACTACACTACTGAGGAGGAGCCTGCCTATCACAAGCAAGTAGTACTGGACACACTCCGAGAGCACCAACTTTATGGTAAGATATCAAAGATCCAATTTTGGAACCTAGAGGTTCACATTATGTGACCATTCATATCAAAGAATAGTGTTTTAGTGGATCCATTGAAGATTGAGGAGGTAATTTCATGGGAGCCACCCAGGAGTATGATGGAGGTACGAAGTTTCCTTGGTTAGGTTGGATATTACTAGAGGATTGTACCAGACTTCTCCATTGTTGTAGAACCACCATATGCCATGATGAAGAAGTGGAAACCCATTGTGATGTCACAGAGATTCCTACAGATACATCAGAAGATGAGGTAGAGGATAATCAGTGCCCCCATCTTGAGGATTCCAGAAGAACGAGTACAATGCGTAGTCTACTGCGACACATCAGAGACCAGACTCAGATGTGTCCTGATGCAGGAGAGAGCAGTGATCACTTATGGCTCTTTTTATCTAATACAACATGAGGAGAACTAGGATAACCTTGACATGGAGTTAGCATAGTGGTCTTGTCCTTAAAGACATGGTGACAATATTTGAGGGTAGAATGTTTTATCGTGTACTCTGATCACCAGAGTCTCAGGTATATCTTATCTCAGAAGAAACTGAACATGAGATCGTGACGTTGCCTTGAATTCCCCTAGGACTATGAATTTGAGATAGTATATAATCCTGGGAAGGGGAATTTTGTTGCAGATGCACTCAGCAGGAGGCCTGGTATACAGCTACTAGGTGAGGCGATGAAGCAGTTGGCTGCTTTACAAATATAATTTGTAGATATTGATGGGGTAGCCTTTCTCTAGTCTCTTACAGTCACTCCCCCACTTCATCAGTGAGTAAGAGAGGCACAACATGGGGACACTGACTGCGAGAATCGACATGCTCATACATCAACAGGGCAGGCACCTGATGTATTTTCGAAAGGTGGGGAGCACGTCATCCACTTCAAAGGATGTACAATGGTACCAATGTCACTTATAGAGACTATGTTGAGGGAGTTAAACAAATCCAATATAGTATTACATCCAAGAGTGGTGAAGACGTAATAGGATCTTTGATGATATAACTGGTGGTTGGGATTGAAGAAGTCAGTTGCAGAGTTTGTCTATCAGTGCCTCACTTGACAGAAAGTGAAGGTGGAGCACTAGGTACAAGCAGTCTTGGTTCAGCCATTAAAGGTTCCAAAATGGAAGTGGTAACGGTTATACATGGACTTCATGACAAGAATTCCATGTACATCAAGGGGTCATGACTTGATTTGGGTGATCGTTCACCAACTCAACATGTCGGCGCACTTCCTACTGATCAGAGAGAAAGGTTTAGTAAAGATCATGGGATGCCTCTACCTACAACATATTGTGTGGATACATGGAGTACCTTCGATGATTTTCTCAGATCGTGAGACATGCTTTACTTCACGACTATGGAAGGGGTTGCAGGAAGCTTTCGGGATGCATCTTCGTTTGAAAATCACCTTCCATCCTCAGACGGATGGTCAGACTGAGCAGACCATTCATACCCTTGAAAAAATGTTATATACTGGTTTCATCGTCTTCAGTAGCAGCTGGGAGGATCACATAAAATTGGTGGAGTTTTCATTCAATAACAGCTCTCACTCCACTATTTGGATGGTACCTTTTGAGGCATTGTACGAGAGACATTGTAGATCACCTTTGTACTGGACTGACCTAGGGGAGTGAGCACTGGTGGGACCAAAGCTGGAACGGGCTACCACAGAGAAGGTGAAGATAATCCAGGAGCGGATGAAGACTACATAGAGTAGGAAAAGGTCATATGTCGACATTAGACGGATACCTCTTGAGTTCGAGGATGGAAATCATGTATTTCTACGGGTCTCACCGCAACATGGTATAGAGAGATTAGGTTGAGGTGGAAAGTAATCTCCGAGATTCATTAGACCTTTTTAGGCCCTCAGTAGAGTTGGTGAGGTGGCATACCACTTAGCTCTTCCACCTCAGTTTCACAGGGTGCATGACGTCTTCCATGTATCAAAGCTGAGAAAATACATACATGACCCTTCTCATATCATCGACCATGGAGAGATGGACGTTGACGATGGGGAGAATTTTACGAAGGTTCCAGTTTAGATTGAGGATTGATAGTAGATGGTCCGTAATGGACAGTTGATACCTATAGTACGCATTCTCTGGCAACACTGGAACCTCCATGAGAGCACATGGGAGCTGTAGGCTTAGATGCATGCTCAGTACCCCCACTTGATCCCTTTGTTTGAGTTGTGGCTTACTGGGATGAAAATCCTGAAGTGGGGAGAATATAACGACCCATAATTTACATGTAATTTTTTTTTATATATATGGGAGTTTTACGAGTCTATGAAAATTGAGGTGCATGATTCCAAGGCCTGAAGTGCCCGGAATCAATTTTTGAAGGTTTTTTCGGGTACATTTAGTAAACGTACGAGTGGGTTTTTATTTTTTTTTGAACTAGTGGACAGAATTGAAATTTGAGGGCACCGATGAACTCACATCGCTGGTATTTGCTTATGAAGACTTTCACTTCGATGGGAGCTGGTCGAGGGTGGAAGATAGTTTTTGCATTTTTGGTGAAAAAAAAATAATCACATGATTTTTTTATCTATTATAACCACCCAAGTGGAAGATGGAGGTGGGGACCACCTCACCTTAACCTCCCATGATAGATTATGGTGGTGGGGCCCACCCAAATCTAACCTCCCACTAGAAGTTACGATGTGGGGACAACCCGGGACTAAACCCCTCTAATACTGGTGGGAGAGGAAAACTTCTCAACTCCCCTCATTAATGGGTGAGAGACTCTTAACCTCCCTTAACTTAATAGTGCCTCCAGCCCCTCCTTTGATGGTTTCAACACTTCCCCTCTTTTAATTGTGCCAAACTCATGAATTAATTAAGTGGAGGAAACTAAATTAATTCTCCTAATGTGAATTCTTATTCCAATGACTTAATAGATTATATAATCTATTATTCTTGGATACATATTATTTTTTTGGAAAATTAGGAAGCAGCTTTTGAGAGAAAATTTATCTCCAACAAAGAACGAGGAACACATTCTTCCAATGAAGAATTTTAGCCAGGGGCGTCTTCAACTTCTTCCTCAGAAGTTCCTTGCGGAAGCAACTGATGTCTGATGACTTTGACGACTGACCCTCCCTCCTCATATTCTTCAACGAACCGACACAGGAGCACGGGATTGGAAGTATTCGATGGACATGACGAATGACGAAAAGTCTCTCTTCTTCCCCATGACTCTATCAACGATCAATTGTAGGGATTTTATTTAATTATTATATTATTACCTTGTTTCTTTGCTTTTAATATAATTAACGCCGGCCAACTTAATATCAAGTTGATCCATAGATGTTTTTCCTTGCGTGTTGGGAATGTATTGTAAATGAGGGATCATGGGAAGTGATGTTTTTATGATATCTTCCATGCTCATTCCTTGTTTGTGTTCATGATGAACCGAATTCTACCACCCAAAATGCACAGGGTGTGAGCCAAAATAACATGGCCCGACCCCCCCCCCCCCTCCACCATTCTTTATTACGATGTTATTCGGCATGGTGATGAAGCGACAAGAGGACAAAGGCGATGAAGGAAAACTGCACTACCCCTATGATGCTCTACCAACCTAGGACAAACCGTGCCACCCTGGCCGCGCCACCCACCAGCCGTGTCACCCACCGGCCGTGCCACCCACCGGCGGAACTGGCCCGAGCCTCATCGCGACCTAAACACACTGCGTCCTGGCCGCGCCGTCCCCTAGCCACACTGCCCATGTCAGATGCACTCTCGTACCCCACACAGCGCCCTCCAAAGCCCTAGCCGTTCCGGCCTCCATGTGCCCCACCCGACCCACGGCTCCACCCTCCCCCCACACCATGCTCCCAGTGCGCCCCGGGCCGCTGCTGGCCGAACTAGCCCGCAGGCCTCCGTGCGCCCCGCCGCTTTGCCATCTGTGCGCCCCGTGGCTCCCCGTACCCATATGAGGCACTCGGCCCCAGGCCAAGAAGCCCCGAGCCGGCCCCCACGGTGCCCTCCGGGCCAAGAAACCCACACGACACACTCCAGGCCGAACCACCCTCGCACTGACCCATGAATAGTTCACGCCCCGGCGACCGGTCTACACTCTAGTGGCCCTCCATGACCCCTCACGGCCTGCTAGGCTAGGCAAAGTAGGCCGGGATGATCCTAATTAGTTGGCCGACCTAACGGGTCCGGCTAGACCCAACGGTTCATGGTTGGTCAACCTGGGCACACTATAACTCCATTACTTTCTTTTGGCCATATCATTGGCACCGGGAGTCTATTTAATGAACCGTCAACAACACTGGTAATCTTGTAGTATGAAGGTCCCTTTGCATATACCCAAATATAGTTTGGGGTACAGTTGAGATACAGTTAGGTTGGATCGTGCACGAATCCAACCAGGGCCCCAGTACTATAAAGATAATAACTCACAAATCGGGCGTCTGATTGACGCACCGTCTGCTATGTTGGGACCCCTATGAATTGGAAGACATTTAAATACTTCTTTATGTAACATAATGATAGTTGGAGTATCGAAAATTAGCTCGTGGAGAGGATCCTTTCAGAGATGAGTGGACAAAGTGCAGAGACCTAGTATCTGGTTGGGACATGATGACTAGTGATCGATTGACTCAAAGTGTCTCAAAAAACCACGTGGGGAGCTCTTGGTTGTGACGTCAGACCCACAGTGGAGGAGTTCCTGGTTGTGGATGCATACAAGCGGTGGGGAGTGCCTTGGTGACATAGTAGACCCAAGGTACTTGATAGGAGGAATACCTTAACATTCAAAGGTTAGTGGGAAGCGCCTTGGTGTCGCGGCATGCCCATTGTACTCGACAGAGGAAGAGTTCTCTAGTAGTTGAGGTGTCAATAATGTGAATAAAATCATGATTGATATAAGTCAGTATTTTTGTGTTTTACTCATGATTGAGAAAAATTATTTAATAAATTTGATACAAGTATGGGAATATACTTAAGTAGTGTATATGTTGATTCCATGCTTTTTGGTTTATCCTTGGTGGATTTGTGAGACATTGAGGGTCTTGGGGTCCCTACTATGTATCATTATACTTAACCCTGCATGGGCTATGCCTACACCTCATTGTGTTAGATGCAGATGATGGAAAATGTTGACTGAGGCTGAGAGTACTAGGACGAGACGTTGCCTAGAGGTGGACCATACGACGAGTTGGTACACTGAGGAGACTGAAAGTCATGGAGTGCTGAGGAGGCTATCTATAAATAACCTTAAGGTAGGAATTCTTTCGGATGACTGAGTAGCTATTTTTTCGTTTCATCAGTTGTACTTGTACTTTCGGTTCCTTGTACTTTACAGTTGGGCGTGTATTTTCGGACCCTTTTACATTTTATCACTATTTTTTATAATGTTTACATAGTGTTTCGTATCCATCGGTGTGGTCTATTGTGTGCGTTTATAGGTTATAAAGGCAATTCCTTCCCAATTTTAGGGAATTATGCCTTTGGTGCTAGTCAACAGCCTCGTGGCCTGTAGAAGGCGGGCTTGGGGTAGTCACGGAACGGGCCCCGGGGGACGGGTAATGACAATTTTTTTTTAATTATACATTGATACCATATCAATAAAGAATTTAACTTCGTATGAAATTTAGAAGCATTGATGTTCTGAATTAATATGCATTATTTATCATTATTCATAAAAATGAATCTTCAAAAAAAAACCAAATTATAATTTTATACTTTGAATTAATTGAATATGTTTATTTTTACAAAAAAAGTATATAATATTTAAAATAATTATTTATAATAGGTTCGATATTAAATGTTGGTAAAACATCCTTTATAATAATATTTACTTCCATGCATTCTATTGGGTTTGTTCTCATCTTATTCTTATTAAAATATTGGAAAAAGCTAAAACAAATTCATTAAATAAACAACATATAGATTAAATTAATATATCTTAATAATTCTAGTTAATAAAATATATTGCAACATCCATCTTTGAGAGAATAAATTTTATTTATAAAAATTGTCCCATCAAATTTAATTTTCTCTTATATTAATTTAAAATTAATTTTAACTAGTTATGTATACCATATACTTTCATTGATTAGTAAATATTATTCATAACAACCAAATTAATGGCAAGGTTATATCATATTATAATAAACAATAATATTTAAATTATATATTTTTTTTATTAAACTCATACTTGTTTTTATTGCATGAAAAATGATTTTATGTGTAGTATAATAATAACATGGTCTTGTTCTTATAAAATATTGATAATGAAATTAAATTAAATAAAATATGTAAATATTATAAAATATATTTGTGTTAAATTATTGCAACTATAATTAAATTATTTACTTTAAATTTTAGAATAATATTAATATACAAGGGTTTGATATTTTAAAACAAAAATAACTATTTTAAAACCTGTTATGTAAATAGGGTTAATAACACATGTTATTGATACCAGGAAAATCAATAATTGATGGTCGACATAGAAAAAAAATTCTAATAGGATAATAGTAGTGAATAAATGCATATAAGAAACAAATATAACCATAATGTTCAACTAGATATTTATATGGATCATGTTACTCATAAAATGTTTCACTACAATATTGTAAAAAACAATTATGAAAATGGTAATTGATATAAAGAAATAATGATAATGGAGAAAATCATTTGTTGATAATTTTTCGTTGATTTAGGATATTATTTTACTCTCCAATGATATAAGTAAAGATACATACTTGACATGATTCTATAAGAAATAAAATATCTTTACTCCGTGAACTATTTTTACAAATTATCATTTAACTTGTTTCATCACATGGTCATATAGTACAAAAATCACTAAAACGTTGACCAATGTTCAATTAAAACCACTTCATAAATGGTTAAACATTTGACAATCCCATGTATTATTATAAAAAATATTTTTACCATCTTTTTAAATTGTCCTTAAAAGTTTATCATAGGGTTTTTTTCAAAATATATTTTCTTTAAAACTCGTTTCCAATTATTGCTACTTAACATATACTAATACAAACGGAAACAATCTGACCAAGAATCCTGATATTGGGGAAATATTTAATTACATTAGAAATATAACAAGGAATAAAATCCTGAAATAACATTATGTTCAGTAGTTTTGGAAATTCATATTACATAAATGGTAACCATTTCAATTTGGAAATTTATAATAACACGCGATACATAGAAAATATAATTAAGATCCTACATTAAGTATTATTTGAAAATTTCAACTTTATAAACTAAAAATATGAAACATAATAATAGTGATCTCAAATTATCATTAAGAGTATTGAAAACTATTAAATTAAGAATAAATTATAATAAAATAAAATTGAATTGTAAATAAAAGAAAAAAGATTAAATTCAATTAACTAGTTAACGAATAACCAATATAAAAATGTCTATAACTGAAACACGTTTTATTTAGAAAATAATATTAAAATAAACACTAAAATTGGATATTTTAACTAAATTTAAATTTAAATTTAATGAAAATAACTTTATAAATGATGAAATAATAAATAATTGTGTTTATCTAAAACATATTCTCAAGGATTCACTCCATGAATATAATATATTAAATGAATCATTCCATGAATATCATATTTTCAAGGATTCATGCCAAGAATCGATCAAACTTTCAATTAAAATATTATATATTATGTTTCTAGAATCGTAACTATATCATGGATATCTTATATCTCGATTCTTGTTATATATTTTTAATTAACGGCATCATTTATACATTCCAGGTATAGTTTGAATTATTTACATCTCATTGAAGAGGTCAACGTCCACACTTTCACAAATAATATTATCACGTTTGTATACAATTAAAAGAATAAAAGAAATATTATATATAATATAATGAGACTAGAATTAATATTATTAATCATATATATAATATATTTTTTGCATAATTCACTACTTTGTCAGGTGGAAAAGGGAAAATAGACAACATCGTTTTGTGATGTGTTAGTTCATCAGACACAAGAACTATAAGTTATCTACCCATTAGATGGATGTATGTGTATTTGTAGGTAAAAACCAACACATAATAAAATCTATATATATATATTATTTATGATACTATATTACCTTTAAATAACAGAATATGAAGGAGTGGGGAAAGAAATAATAATAATGTGATAATTGAAATATGTTACCACTAATTTGGGTAACACATTTTGAGTTATACCCAAATCTACTAGGTTTTCGTTCCTCCAAAGGAAAGGTTTCAAGGATTACGGGAGGTAATATTGGATATTATTTTTGAAGGTTTTCGTTGAGTTAATAATCTCAATGTGGTGTTTGGTTGTAATGGAGGAGGTACCCTTTTACAATTGAGGTTAGGATCACTTCTCGAAGCATATAGAAAATTAAATTCATATAAAATCATATTAAATTTAAAATGACTCAAATATAATTTCTCTACAATAAAATATATTTATGGATCAAAATAATTCCATTCAATATTTTCTCTAAAAATTTCATCTTCATTGTTACATTTATAATTTTTTATTAACACTTCGTTAAATATCTTTAACCTATACCATGGAAAAAAGTCTTTCGACTATTTAAGGGTTAATATTGATACAATAAAATTGAAAAATAACCATAAATCAGTCATGAATGAAATTTTAATATGTATTAAAACTATTTGTCATCATTTTATATTTTTATGAGTGTTATATCATTTTAATAACATAATTTATTTATAAATATCATTAAGGTCAACTTTGACACTATTCATTTTATGTCACTATTAAAACTATTAATACACAAGATAAAATCAAACAGAAACCATTAATAAAACACTAATATGACTAGATGAAATAAATTTTTTTATGAAAATAATTATATAAAATTATATTTATTTTAATATATTTAATAATTTTTTTAGATATTTCCGATTATTAATCAATTATTGCTTTATCATTTAGTAATACATTAAATTTAATTATTTCTTCAACAAATTTTAAAAATAAATTAACATGATTAATATAAACATATAATAATTAAAAATAATTATTATAGTTGATGATATATTCTTAATAAACTTATCTAAATAATGTAATACTTAATAGGATAATTACTAAGACATATTGTATTTTCCATTAAATGAAATATAATAAAAGTTGTAAAGTCATATTGGTGGCTCCATGTAATCATGTAATTATACCAATGATGGTTTTTCTCAACAATAACTCCTCAAATAATATTATTAAAAATTTGATGGTTATTTTATAAAACTTCTAATAATACTTTTACCATTAATTTATTAATTTTTCATTAATTACTATAAATAATTTTAATTGTATATAAAAAAAATTGTTCAAGAACTATATTTATATAATTATATAATGATTACCATAATATTTAGAAACACATATGTGCATTTCTAAATATTCAATTCCAATATGTGTTAAAACAAATTTTAATGATAATACAACATATGAGACCAAAAGATAGGATTTAAATGAAAAAATTCCAAATTTTTGTGATGTGTTTGTATCTACATCTAATGTAATATTGTAGACAATGACCTAATGTTAATTATATAATATAATGTTTTACTAATTATAAATTAATAACAAATATGGAAATAAATTATCTATATTAATAAATTAGATAAAAGAGCAGTTTTGAACTACAATGTCATCTTGTTCATTATTGATCAAAAACAGAATCTTCTATGAAAAAATAAGAAATTGTTAACCAATGTAAATTTTAATATTCCCATTTAAAATCAGATGATTATTTTTTCAAATAAAATATATATAAGTGTGAATAATGGTATTTTAAATAGGTTACACATTAAAGAGTGGTAATGGTACCGTTATAAAAATTGATATTTATAAACATAATGTTAGTTTTGTTTTTATATTATTCATTTCAAATAAATTTGAGGAATGTAAATAATATATGATTTAATATAAAATATATAAAATTAATTAAAATCAATCAGTAATTTATGTCAATATAATTTAATATATTAAACAAATTTGTGAGTATAAGAATAGTTTTTATAGAAAAACTACCTTTATATTCAATTCATTCTTATATTCATTTAGAAATATTTTTTACATTTATAATTCAACTATATATGTTAATAATTCTTTTTATAATATTTTTGAACACCAAAATAATGGAATGGAAAAATATTATTATATTTAATACTTATATATTAAAAATATATGGTTGTTCGAAAAAACGTGTCCTTGTATGTAATTGAAGAAAACTCATTTTTGTCTGATTTGTATGCTTAACAAGGTGATTTGAATAAATATTTTTAAAATGAAAATAATTATATCAAATAAAATCAATTTCTTGGGGTGTTATAATATGTGTGTAAGGTATGACTCATGTCATAAATTCATAATTTATGTTGAAGAACTGGAACATGAAATGCATGATAAAAACAATATTTTCATATGTCATTTGAAAAATAAACAATGTGACTCATTTAGAACGTGACAAAAAGTATACCCTTCAAATTATTTATTAAAACATTATACAAGGGTAAAAAATACTATAATTTTTTAATAATATTACAATAAATCTTTTTCATTTTTATTATGGAAAAATGTACATTATATAAAAAAGTCATAGTAGATATATATATATATATAATACCGAATAAATTAAGATTGTGTAATTAACCCTTCCCTTATTATTATTACATAAATTGTATAAATAAATACGGAAAAAAATTATATATATATATATATATATATATATTTAAATACCATAATCATCATGAAGCATCCCACAAAAGACATCGATTTTATATATATACCAAAAAGAAAAGTTCAATGTGGTGTATAAGGCAAGAGTCGCATAAAAATAAAATTGATATAAGAAATTATTATAATAATCATATCATTAGAATGGGCATAAATTGAATGGATTAATTATGTTTATTTTATTTTAAATTCTCATAATAATGTCCAAATAAAATATAATATAAATAAAATTCACTTTACACATAATCAAATAATAACATAATCTATGAAATATTACTTTAACCTAATGAATCAAAAATTGAGTTTAGATTTCCCTTACATTATGTATAAACATATTTTCATCATGAAGATTACTGTATTATAAATATTTTTCTATTATAAATTTATTCTATAATAATACATTTATCCTACAATATATAATTTATGTGAATAATCTTAAAACATTCTTAATGAATATTGTTTATTAAAATCACTCTTCAGGGTGATAGCTGTGTTATTTTAAAGGTTTGTTTCTATTAGACAGTCTAGGTCCTTATACATATATCATATCACCAACATTTCAATATATTTAATTGTGTTATAATTATCATTTATTTTAATTATATAAATAATTATACTCATCTATAAAATATATAAATTTAAAAATTAATTTCATCATTCAATGTGACGATATTAAAAACATACATCTAAATAGATTTTTTTACAGATTCAGAAAAAATAGTTATATTATTATTATTATTAAATAATTATTATTAAATAATTTACATATTAAATTTTCATTATACCAATAATAATACCAACCTATAAATTATGGGGATGAAAATGTAATTGTATTTTTATGTCTAGATAGAAATCCATAGGTATGCACGAGCAATACATTAACCACTTGTTTAATGAGAAAGAGAGTATATTATTATGTTTTAAAAACTATAATAATATTTAAGAGTTAGTATGATACAAAATTTATTAATTTTTAATAATAATCTTAGATATATAAGAGGTAAGGATTATTAGAAAAATAAATTGATCGATTAAAAAAATTACAAATTCCTCGAAACATTTCCTTTGATATCTTATAATGAGATATATTGTTGGTCTCTGGATATTAATAAGACCTCTAAATGTAAATAATGAATTATAAATAATAAATTTTGATGTTATGGTTGATATATAGGGCTCAGTGTGATGTAAAAAATCATGCTAAGATGATCCCATTTATAATTTAGGTGACATGCACTTCTAAAATGTTTTTATATAATAATTTATATTAAATTTATATTCATCTTAAACAACACAAAAATCCATTGATTCAAATATTTGATAAGAAATGTTTTTAATATCATAAAAAATAGTATAAATATGTGTTTTTTTAATATTAATCCATATCATTTTTATTAACCCTTAAAAAACTATTTTCATTTTAACTATAACAAAGAATATTCTAAAATTAAATTATTTTAATTTTAACATTTATGGTATATATTCTTCATAAATGATAGTTTTATTAAATTTTAGAACATAAAATATTTTTTTTGTTTTTAAATATATTTATTATTTTTGAATAAATTAAAAAATATATTATATTGATAACTTACCATTAATATCAATTTGATACTATTTATTTACATTGACGTAAAATATATCTAATAAATGGAAATAAAAAAAATTAAATTTAAAACATAATATTTGAACATATAGATATATATACAATTCATAGTATTATATCATTCAAATTATAGTAGGAATAATATATTCAAGGAATATTATTTTATTCTGTGAAATAAATTAGTAATGTTTTATTATTTTTCAAGCATTTATGGTAACAATTTGACTGTTAAAAATTAATAAAAAAATTTAAATAGTGGAAGTAATTACCTTAACAAATAAATATAAAAGTTTTCATTTCAATATTTTTATCCATAATGAATAAAAATTAAATATTTCATATGAAATAATATTGACATTCAGTATGTATATTACATTTAAATAATATATATGTAATATTCATGGACAATTGATTATTAAAAAACTCATATTAGATACTAATCTTATTATTCTAGATTTTGAATTACGTTTTAAATTTTTTGACAAGTGTTTGTAATGGTAATACCCATAACATTGGGCTTTATCCTTTAATAAATCTTTTTAACTATAAGTGGGAAAATATTGATTTCCAATCATTGATTATTCATATAGATGCTATTAAATGATGATCACACAAAAAATCAACCACTAATCCCATTTAAAACCCAATCCTCATCATATTTATGGTTTTAGGATTTTTATGAATTTTTTATAATGTAATAAAATTTTGATTTCTATTAAATATTTTTTATGTCAATTTTAAGGAATATTCAATACGTTGATAATAATAATATAAATTTAAAACATATAACTCAAACCAAATATGTTTTTATATCTATAACATGACATTGTATTATTGTTAATAAATGGAAAAATTTAATTGTCTCCAATTATATCTATTTATATTTTTTGAAAATCATTTATTTGATTATTCAATATATTAAATAATTACTACACCATTAATGAGTGGTCAGTTAATTTAAATATTCAAAAATAAAATTAAATTTCATTAATATATATATTACAATATTTTTTATTATTATTTATAGAATAATATTATTTTTAGAGTACCATGTATTAAAAACGTTTTTGTTATTAAAAGTATATGTATGACATGATTGAGTTTTCTTTTCAAAAAATCATAAATTTAATAATCTCTTTCATATATATCCTAATGGATATAATTTTATCCCATGAATCATTTTAGATGAAACTACCAAATCTAATAAAATTATGGAATATTTTCGGGACATTTTATAGTCAATATCACTTTTTATATTCCCATAACTCTTAGATGTTCCATTTATTGTGGTAATAAATATTATCATGTTTATTATTCATATTATCGAAAAATAAAATGGAAAAATCGAAATAATTTGGAAATTATGAATCAAAATTTTTAATCCATTTTTAAAAATTATTATTAAATATGTTTCTATATTTAATTTAAAATAGACAGAGTAAAATGCAAGAACAAATATTGTTTTTTAGAAAAATGTACTAGTAAAATATATACTCTTTTATACTCTATTAATTAGAAATTCTATTTAGAAAAATATAATTTTTTTATTTTAATTCAAAATGAACTAATTTAAATTTAATAGAAATCCAGACACTTAATTATACCTTCAAAACACTTGAAGAAATATTCTTTTAATTAAAAATTTGTATTGATTAATTTTCACTAAAATATAAATCATTAATGAAATTATCAAAATTTAACCATAAAAATTCATTTATATTCAAATTTAAAAAACAATTTTCATTTATCAATTCCATCTTATATAATCCATATAAATTAGTTATATTTTGTTAAAATAAAAATATTTAAGAATCATTTTTAAGGAAATATGTTTCTGATGAATAAAATGAAGCTAATAAAAATATTTCACATACTCAAAAGTAATTAGAAAATAATAAAAATGACTATGAAAATTTTATACATCTCATAAATATATTAGAACTATTTAAGCTATCAATATTAATTGTAATGTTATAGTAGTCATATTTTAATAATTAAATTTTGATGTTTGTTTAAGCTCAATGTTTGCTATGTTGTACAAAATAAGAAATATTATTTCCTATTAAAATATTATAATATTACATTGTCAAAACCCATTTAATAAATTCTCACCTCACATTTTGAACATGATCTCAATAACCAAGTGTTTAATTTTTAAGATACATTGATTGAAATCCCCCATCATAAAAATATCAATAAAAAATTCTCATATAATGAAGAAAGGGAACATGTCAAGGTAACTTGATTCATAGTCTTAAAAATTTGATAAAATTAGTGGAATGAAAAAAATAGTAATATAGAAGCAAATTATAAGTATACTATTTAGACGGATATTGGTAGGAAACATGGTCATTATAATGTTAACCATCATAAAACCATTAATCTATGATTAGTTAAACGTACATTGATTCATTAGTAATAAAAATCAACAGATAATTGTATTTTAAAAATCTCATTCCATGGTTTAATAATTTATATTAAATAATATATTATGAATATAATAAATTATACATGAATTTAAAGTTTTTTTTATTCATTTCCATCCAAAAAATAATATTTTTCTTTAATAATTATTATTCAAGATGACTTTTATATACCTAAATGTTCACAGTGATATTATTTAGATCAGAAAATCACAAAATGATTAACTATCTAAACTTATTATCATTAATAATTAATAAAAAATGGGTTGTATGAGATTTCATAATTATCTATATATAATAAATGATTATATCATTAATATACATTTTTCAAAATAGGCCATTCAACAAATAAATATTCTTAAAATACAGTAGAATTGTTCATAACTATGATAAAAAGAATAAAATTATAAAATATTTAATTCTCTCATATTATTGGATATATTTTTTATTTATCTCGAAATAACCTCAACAACTCTTCATGTATCATATCTAAAATTTCATCACTATTAGTCTTTATGATATAATTACCATTTCAAAAAATCACCAAAATCAACATAAATATAAAATAAAAACATTTATTATTTTAAATGTAAATTCAGCCTTTATTCCAAAAATAAAAATAATAAATTTCAAATAAATATTTCCTAATTAAAAAAATTTATAGAAGTAATGATTAATCACTTATGAAATAAATCTATATTTAAACACATGGATTTATATATGATAAAACATATGCTTTCTAAATTCAAAATATTCATCATCTATAAAATTATTTAACATAAAATAATATTTGATACTAATATATATTTTTATTATGATAGTAGTAGGTGAATCCACATTATTTCCCATCTGATGTGTATTTAATCCATGTGGTAATTTGGGTTTTAAAAGGTTTTCACACCTTAAATGGGTGTTCTATTTTCTCATAAAATATTATTATCATCCTCCTAAAATTCAATAGAAATTATCTACAACAAAAAATTTAACATTAAAATATTTAATAGTAGAGAAATATTTTATCCTCAAAGAATATATCAAATATTTCTTCATGTATCTCAATATGTACTAACCCATTATCATATAAAAAACAAAAGCCTTTAGAAAAATGAATAGACTCTTTTAAAATATTATAGATTAAAAAATCAAAATTGGGTTCTATGACTCTGAATGTATGGTCTTATATAACCATCATGGAATCTATAACTCTTACTATAACATCACAATAAAGAATAATAATCTCCAATGTTATGTATATCCTTATCTGATACCAAATGTAACAGCCTACCATATGCACAAATAGACTTGCTACAAAAGGCATAATCATTACAAGTGTGAACAAATAATTAAAATAAAAAAATATCAATGTAACAAAATATATTTTATCACTCATAAACATAAGGATCATTTTGGATTACGGTATTATAGAATTGGGAATACTCTTAACATATTCTATTTATAAACAATTAGATCATAAATATCAATAATATTTCCCACTATACCATGATTATCTTATTCTAAAATAGTTCATCATTATCATCTACGTGAAATCCTCATAGAAAAAGTTCATTTACTAACATACTCATAACCAAGGTTAGATAAACATAATAAAATGAAGAACTAATATTATTAGTATGGGAAATAATAGGAGATATCAAACCATGATCATATAACAATATATCATGATAATAATGGCATGTGATCAGGAACATATCGTGTCAAAATCATTACAATTATATAAAAGATAATATTATTGATTCATGGTATAAACCATAGATTTCCATAGGACACGAGTCATAAAATATTTATTAAATATAATGATTTATTTCATAACATAACTCCTAGAATTTTGGAACACACATAAACATAGAAAATCATTTAAATATTAGTTAAGGCTCGATACCAATACTGTCATAGTAGAAAATTTTATATCCTGAACGAATTACAATCATTCTTCTTCCCTATTTTACTAACCTATGTTCACATAAAATCATAATCCCAAAAAACATTATATGTTAACATTTAACCATTGTATATAAGATATTCTTAGTTTCCACCTATATTATAATGAAAACTATATGTCTATGTTAAAAAAATAAAAAACATTCTTCATTTCATAATCCATACAAATAAATAAATTTATATATATCATTCCATCAAAAAAACTATATGAAAAATGAGGACAATAAACTTGAAACATAATCCCAGTAAACCATAATTTAAATAATATAATGTTTTTTAGATAGATAATTATTTTGGAATATCACTGGAAATAATTCATGAGGATAATATCCATTACATTTGGAAAAAAAATTATTTTAATAAAATTCATTTATAAAGGAATTTTTTTATTTAAATTGATCCATGTAAGAATATAAATATGATTCATGTTATAAGGGTGTTATTAAAGAGGAATAATTTTTTCATTTCAAATGTGATACAAAAATATTGTTTTCATATATTTTTGAGAAATTCCACAAAGTACCTCTTTTGGAAAATGAAAAAAAATTTCCTTTCATATCCTTTAGTAAAAATTCACATGTGGATAAAAATTAATTTAAAAAATTTAAAAAAATAATAACATTTATTGTAAATATTTTTAGGATAAATAGGCGTATGAGAGAAATATCCCAAAAATATATATATATCTATATATAAACAATACTGAACAACACGAGACTATGAAATTAAACCTTACCACATTATAATCTATTGAATCATTTTCCCCATGAAATAGAGAATATAATAGAAATATTTAATTATATTTATATTTAGGTTTAGACTAATAAAAACATCAATGATAAGTAAACCCTTCACAAATGAGACATGTAGTCTATAAGGCAAGTTACAATTTTAAATAAATACTGGACAATGATTACTTACAATTATCATATCATTAAAATTTTCACTAATACACTGATTTCATTGTCTTTATTCATTGTAAATATTAGTAAAAATGGTAAATAAATAAATTAAAATCAAAATAAACATCATAAATGATCATAGAGTGACCTGAAAAATTAAATATTTGTCTAATCTAATGAATCAAAAATTGTGCCAAAAATTTCCATAACTCATGTCTCAATATTATATGTTTATGTGGAAAAATCATTTAAAAAATATGTATTTATTATATATTTATTATAAAAAATTATATTTATCATCTAGTGTGTGATATCTTTTTATAGAAACATAGGTGTTGTATGTGGTACATAACCATTATTTTACAATTTTAATGACTAAATATTGACTAATGTTACCTAATTTTGAGGTAATTGGAGTGTAGGTTGTCACCAAATATTTTTTTATAAAAAATTATAATATTTGTGGGTATTTAAGCATATCGTATGGTTAGTGAAACCCCATTGGGGTTTTCTACATGGTCTGACTAAACCATGTGAGGTATGATAGAGGGTAGGGAATGGCTACATAGTTATGCAAACCTTGAGGAATGGGTATCATAATCTTGATACAACCTATGAAAATTTTATATATTCATTTTTTAGTTTCCATATTGTTCATCAAACCATGAAAGGAAAATATACGAGATTCCCATCATATATATCACAACATGTGGTTTGCTGCATAATTTTTAAAACCATGTATCTAAACCATGTGATCCCTGACATGAGGTTAATTAATTATTTTACCATAAATTATATTTAAATGATACCTAATTCCACATTTCATATCCCTCATAAAAACACATTGTTTTGCGATTTTCTTTTGACGAAAAATGCTGAATTTGAATTGGTTAGTACATCCGACCTCCAATTAAAGTGTAGAATGTCACATTGGATCTATTACGATAATACATTGATTCATTGTTTCGTCTCTATTTTATGGATATTGGTTGTTCAATTTTTGATGCAATATTATTTTTCATATTTTTATGTTCTGTATCATTTCATCAGATTTCCCTCTATCTAAGATCAATATGGAGTCAATAATAGAAATGTGGTCCCTACCGAGTAAATTTTGGCAGCTAATAAAAATTCTTTGAGTATTGGTGGTTCATTAGGCTACCATCTATTATGAAAGATAGTGGAAATTCCAGCATGGAAATGATTTCTAACTGACTAATTAAAATATATGTAATGGAAATTGTTATTGATTCCTATAGGTTAAGTTAGGATGTTTTCATAGTGAGATCCCAAAAAATTAACACCCATGGGGTGTGCCTCATGAAATCACATGTCTTATACTTTATTTTGAAACTGAATGTTATTATATTCATTATTCTTTATTTTTAGGAATCCACATTATTCTTAATTGAAATTAAATTTTTAATGATGATATTTCCAACTTCAATTAATTACACAATGTTGATATGACATGGTTGAATGGTTTTGGTTAAATAAGTGGGAATAATTATTGGGTTGTCTTTATTTGATTGATTGACTAAATTGTAAAATGTGTGAACAAGTTGATTAACCCATGTGGCATGTCCAAATGTCAGTTATAGACAATGAGTCAATATGATCATTTTTCCTTAATATTATTTGTAATAAATGAGAGGGTATACTCATGTGGGGAATTGAAATGTGGAATGACTACATTAATGGGTATACTCATATGATATGAAATGATGAATTGTATCAATGCTAAATGTATGATTATATGTCATAGAAATGTTTCGTGTATACAGAATGTGATAGTCATTGAATTGGGTAGAGGTGCTCCATGGGTCGGGATTGTGTGGGATTCAATGGGCCTTGAAACCCCATGGATGTATCTTTTTTAGACTGGAATAAGACATTCACAAAATCACATACTCCCTGAACTAAATATAGTTACTAAATGAGTATCTATATAGTTGTTCCTAAAACACAATGGGGATTCATTGTACTTCGACACCTTGGATCTGTCCCTTTGTGGTCTGACACATTTACCAACGACATAGTGTTGAGATTGTTGATATGGTCTATTGAACAACTTGTTAGTGGATGTTCTGATACATATGGTTGTATGGAAAGGTGATGTTTTCCATGAAATGTGTTAATGAATATAAAGGGAAAATTAAATTTTAATTAAATTCATGTATATATCTTCTTAGGGGAGCCTGACTATCATTTGGAGTGATTGTGAAGAGTAACATTATGTAGACACATTACATTTGAATATTTACTAGTTTTTACTTATTTATTGTTTACCTACCATTCATTCAGATTATATTTATTATACAATATGGTCTCTACAGTCTTTGGGTGTGTTCGTAATAGGGAATTATCTAACACACTCTTTCGGCCTCCATGGGGACCCAAATAGATTTTATGTTTTAATTTATTTACAAGGGTAATAAACTGAAAAATAATTGTTTACTGCATCAAACAAGTAAGAGGGCATTGTAACAAGCTGAAATTTGTGAGGATACTATTAATATTTTTTGGAATTTTTTGGAATTTTTAAATTCTAGCAACATATTGTATGTCCATGTAACTCTTTTGGATTCTTTCTAGATACATGTATCAAAATCATCATCTTATATGAGATACCAATTTTATTAATTTATCAAAAAATTTCCAATGGAATCTACTTCTTCTATTGGTTTTTTATTGATATTCCTCTATCAATAGACTAATTATGAGAGTATATTGTCCCGCCTAACACACATAGGTCATCGCATCTAATGGGAATTTTATCGCATTATGGAGATGTGATTGAGGCTTCGTGACCCAAATTTCTCGGGGAACTATTGAGGGGAATCCATATATGTGATGATACAAAGTTGTATGATAGGGTCCCTTTTCTGGTTTTATTATTATTTGGAAATAATTGATAGATATAAAAAGTAATAAGAGTTTGTTAATGAGTTGGTCCTAGGAGTTGTAACCCCGTGTATATGGAAAAAATAAATTTCCATGAATGAAATTTCATTTTTTTATTGTTTTATATTACAGTTGTTATGATTTCAGTATTCTGAGACACACATTCATTATGATGTTAATTTTATTTTGATTGAGGGGATATGTTGTTTTCTTGACTGATTAGATGAGGTGATCCCTTGTCATGTATCATATAAAACCATATTAGAAATAACATGAAATTATTTATTCCATGCCCTTTATGATGAATTTTCACTACATGTTGTTGTGAATGTTAATGTGATAGTTATAATTGTTTTTTTGAAAGGTTGTTTGCAAACAATAGAAAGGTGAAACTATGTTTTAGTTCACAAGAATTTTGGGTCATTATGGGATGGAAAGTGATGAACCATTTGATATAATTATTTAATGTTATCATACGGTGATATATATGATGTTAATAGTAAATTTTGTTTCATTAGGTTTTATCATCCCTAATAGATTGGAATATGTGCCTTGTGGCATAAAATTTTTAAATGAATATATGATGGTATTCAAGGGGTAATGGATATAAAATTAAATGGAATGGAACACTGAACTTGTAAACAGAGAGTTGAATTAGATCTAATTTTTGAGTGGGAAATAGCCATTTTCTCTATTGGGCTTGGTGACTATTCGTGTTATATTCTTATATTTAGGTGTATTTTGAAGGTTATGAATTGGTTTGGTGTGTTCGGATCAATAAAATTAAATTGAGTTATTAATATCTATATAGTTTTTAAGTGTGTTTGGAATTTTAAATACTAGCCACCATGATGACCTATTGTAATATGTCATGAGGTAGGAAACAACCACAAAATGGATGTGTTAGTCCATAGGATACTATAAAATCCACTATTAGTTTTTTCTATAGCAGCAGCTAATATTTTAGACATAGGTGTTGAGGCATCGTTCTGTACGTGATTATTTCTGTTCATGGAATCTTTTCAAGAAGCACTGAACCCTGCCTGTTCAATGTATATAATGAATCATGTGTTTTATCAATTATATACTGCAACAATTTTTTAGGAAATGGACGTACATAGGATTCTATGATGTTTCTAGAGACTAAATTTTTGATATTCGACCAACATGATACACTAGAATACAAAACGATGTTGGTCATGGCTTACATGGATTGTTTGGTAGAAAATAGATGATGATATGTTTTGAATTGAGATTATAGGATGTAGTATATGGTTTGAGATTATTTCCAAACAAGTTTCATTAATTATTTATACACCTAAATTTTATGATCATAGGGTTATCATCAATTTGTGCATCTAGAGTAGGGAGTGGTGACAATTATAGAGTATTCAACATGCATTATAGAGTATCAGCGTTTTACATTGACATACCTTACTGATGAGCTATTGAGGGTGAGATAATTTTATTAAATTCCTGGAAATTCTATTAAATCAATTATCAATGTGTTAAAGTTGACCACTTTCACTTAAATATTTAATTAGGTACTGATTACATAGTGGACACATAGAGAAGTTGGGACCATAGTGCAGGGTACTGTTATTTCACAACAAAATGGATCTACATCCTCATGAAGGATGTGCTGCTTTGGATAAATCCCCTAATTTGAATTCCAGTCAGTTTCTGTATAATGTTATATCAATGTTATGAAATCAGTAATGAAGGTGAGTCCACCTAATGAGTCAGGGTGACCATGTCCCAGATGAGTGATGAGCATGTGGTAGGATGGGAAATGTGAATCATTTCAACAGTTATGTCTCTCCAAATTTAAGTTATAGGGGCCAGATATGACAACATGTTTTTGAGAAAGTTAAGGATCTCTATTTAATTAATGAATTTTTAATAGTTATTTTCAATCAGGATAGAGAAGTTATGATTGTTGATAAGGTATCCATACACTAGTTAAATCAATACATCATCATGGGACTACAACCGATAGTGAGGTAATGCCACTATGTTGTGAGATAAGAATAATCTAGTATAAACAGCCTAACCCTGAGGACCCTGTTTCTGAAATTTTAATTTTTATTGGTATGATAGTCGTAGCCTATACTATTTTATTTTCCCTATTTGAAATAGCTTCACTACAATGTTTTTTATCTCCACTTGTGTTGAATAATATTATGCCTCATTATGTTGTATTCTATGTGAAATATAATTCCAGTCATCTTCGGCGAATCAATATAAAAGATGTGGGCTACTGTATGGAAATCCCCCTTTTATGTTTGTGGATATAACTTCATGTGGGATCCTTATATATTCACGGTGATGGGGTTTGTTGTCAAAATCAGGATGGGAAGGATGGGGACTTATTCAGTGTGTTTTTGGATTTTATCATCGTATGTTTACTTTCTCATCCTAAGAGGGTACATTATCTATTCATAAGGTATATTCAGAAGTTTGGGTGATCTGAGATGGACCAAAGCATCGTCTATAGGGTTGTATGATATCCCATATTTGATGTTTCTACATAGATTAAATAAGAACATATTACAATTTATTTAATCTATAGGTTGATCAATATATGGATTTGTTATCTGAGTAGATTTGGTTTTACCTCTTGAGATATAGGCTGATTTCTCTATCAGAACATTTCCTTGAGAGTCACATATATCCATTTCCCTAACAGGATTTCTAAATGATGTTTTCAAATCTCAAGACATAGGTGGATAATTTGGAAGAAAAGTGATTTACTTGACTACGTAATACATTTTGGGGTCCTATATCACATTTTCAGAAAAAGGAGGATTGCCTCTATAGAAAATTTATTGATTATCAGATGTCAAAATAGTAAATGGATATGACCTCAAATCCCATTCCATAGATAGATGAACCATTTGATCAGATTTGTGGAGATCTGGGTTTATCAAAAATTAAATTAAGGATTGGATATCAACAGGTATGTTTTCAACCATATAATGTACATCATTTAAATTTGATTGGAAAGTATGATATATATGATTATATGTTAATTCAATTTTATATTGTGGACATTTCATCATTTTTCATGGAATTGATGAACTTAGTGTTTCATCTTTATTTATATTCATTTGTATTGTTTTACATGGATGAAATGTTGGTATATTCCCACAATTTTCATGAACATGTCAAAAATATTAATATCCATTTGGATACACTAAGAAAGAATTAGTAATATGTTATGATCATAAAATTCCACTTATATATTGATCCAATTTAAATCCTTCGTCGCAGAGTATCAGTATAACTAGAGAGGGTAATATTTATTGTTTTATAGGTTAACCCCATAAATTTATTAGATAAATTGAGTTTCTTGAAGATATATAAATATTATTAGAGTTTTATATAGGACATCACAAGAATAACATAAATGTCGATGAGAATTACTATGATCGTTGTGGAGTTTTTATGATCATGTTTTTGTAAAATAGAATTTTCAGAACTAAAAATTAGATTGAAATCAACACCAGTCCTAATTCTAATAGAATAGGTAATGAAATTTGTTATATTTTGGGACACATCATGAATAAGTCTGATGATTTTCTAATGAATGGGGACATATTTTTTGGCATATGGATCTTGAAAACTGAGGTAACATAAGGATAAATACACAATAAACAATATTTAGTTAGCTATAGTCATTCATGGTTTGAGCTTTTGGATATATCACATACTCAGAGAGAATATTTTTGTCTACATGGACAATAAAATACTCAAGTACATATTTAAAAAATGTGATCTGAATTTTAGGAATTAAAGGAGAGTGGATTACCAGTATACTTATGAATTTATGCTTAGATACATGCCTGGTAATGGTAAGGAATTGCCGAATTCACTGAGGAATAAGACTAAGAAACATGAAATTTAGGAACCCAAATGTTAATGGACATTTTATCATGCTAATTAATTTGAACTGATTTATTAAAATATATGTAATTGAACTTGTTAGTGATTCCTATTGGTTCAGTTATTATGTTTACACACTGATATCCCAAAACATGGACACCCATGGGGTGTGCCTGATGAAATAACATGTCTTATACATTATTTGGAAACCAAATGGTATTATATTCATGATTCCATATATTTAGGATTCCTTGTTATTCTTAATTGGAAATAAATTTTTTATGATGAGATATCCAACTTCAATTAATTACACAATGTTGATATGACATGGTTGAATGGTTTTGGTTAAATAAGTGGGAATAATTATTTTGTTTTCTTTATTTGATTGATTGAATAAATTTTAAAATATGTGAACAAGTTGATTAGACCATGTGGTATGTCCAAATGTGGGTGATAGAGGGCGAGTCTGTATGCTAATTTTTCCCTAATATTATTTGTAATATATGAGAGGGTATACTCATGTGGGGAATTGAAATGTGGAATGACTATGTTAGTGGGTATACTCATATGATATGAAATGATGAATTGTATCAATGATAAATGTATAAATATATGTCTTAGAAATGTTTCGTGTACATAGATTGTGATATTCGTTGAATTGGGTAGAGGTGTTCCATGGGTCAAGATTGTGTGGGATTCAATGGGCCTTGAAACCCCATAGATGTATCTTTTTTAGACTGGCATAGGAAATTACCAAAATCACATGCTCCTAGAACTAAATGTAGTTACTAACTGAGTATCTATAGAGATGTTCCTAGAGAAAATTGTTGATTCATTGGACTTCGATGCCTTGGATCGGTCCCTTTGTGGTCTGACACATTTACCTACAACATAGTGTTGTGATTGATGACATGTTCTATTGAATATCTTGTTAGTGGATGTTCTTATACATATGGTTGTATGGAAAATGATATATAAAGAGAGATTGATGTTGATGATGTTGATTCTTATTACAAAATATATTTGTTTTAGAATTAGATTCTAGAAGTTCAAATGCGTGTAGTAGTTCCTAAAAAACATGTACTATAAGGGATAACAAAAATTGATAAGACGACCATAGTGACATGTTTTTCTCTTTTATGATGATGGTGATTCATTATTTGTCACTAATTATGAAAATATCTCATACATAGATATATTAGAGAGTTATCTATTTTCAATTTGGAATGAGTACATGAACTTCAAAATGGATTTCATGAATCAAATGATGTTATGGATTTGGTGGATGTGCATGTAGATGTAATTAACGACCCAACATATTCTATAGAAATTTACTCCTTATAATTTTTTCATATAATAACATTAAATCAAAACATAATGACATACTATGTTCAATGTTACCTTTAAACATAAATTTTCCACTTTTGGGATTTGAATTTTGAAAAAACTAACTTATAGGGTTGTAATCAGAAAGTGAATTCGAGTCTAATATGACCTACTTAATTTTAGGTGAATAGTGACATATCATTATTAAAAGTAATGTTACCCTTTTAATTTGTGATATAGAATAATTAATTGTGTTCGTACCTATCATAGTATATAAATAAGATTCAAGTGAATGTATGATGTACCAAGATTTTAAAATTAGTAAATAAATCTTTTACAACTTATTTATTTAGAATAAATTATGATGTATTTTAATATTAAATTATTCATATATTGAAATATATTTTTTAAAATTTGATTTCATTGTTGGATTCTACACGTTGATAAATGGATAGAGATAATTTTTAGGATTTTTCTGAAATACAAGAATTTTTTGTCAATAGTAAAACAAATTAAATTTACATATAACTACATTATATTATAAACCCACAATTTCTAACAACAAAAGTTACAAAAATCCCCAAATATAGAACTAACATGAAATAATTAATATTTTCGGTCATAGAATCATCAATATAGATTATATTGGTTGAAATTATTAAACTAATGACTAAAATATTAAGATATCCCCTCTCCCCTGCATAAAAAATACCACCACTCACACACTCATTAAATCAAACCTATATTCGTATGATATAAGGATAATTGATTATTTTTCATTATTCTCCTCCCTTCATCTATTTGTTAATAAAATTGAAAATGTTTCTCATGGTGTGTTAATTTACATATATCAGGGAACATCCATTTTTTTCTAATGACTTTGAAGCTGTAAATAAAATAATCAAATGGTTGAAAATAGATTTTAATGGGTATTTTTTATCACCTTTTATCTTATAAAACCAACATATTTACATGATAACTAGTGATAAAATAAAAAAATTGTGTAATCGATAAACCACCCAAAATAAACAAAAATGATCATCATTAAATTTTAACAAATGATTCATCCAACAGGTACATAACCAAATTCATTATAAGATAATTTATAACTCATTAATGTGAATAATATTATATATTAACAAATATATATATACAACCACACTTTAAATGAACTTCCATTCATTAATACAAGTGAACCATTTAAGAAAATTATAAAAGTTAACATTCATGAACAAGTAATTTAATCTATATAACTATTCCTAAGGCCCATAAATGAAATTAATCAAAATATACTGAATTATTTTATTATTAAAAGGTTCTAGAATTTTTAATTAATGAATCTATTTTTGTTATACATGAAATATAAGTGAAGAAATATTTCAGATAAAGGATAGAGGAAATTCTTGAACCCAACTCTTTTTCATTGGGTTTCCCCCATCAACCCATTTTCAGTATGGAAATACCATAAAAATAATTTATTCATAATTATATTATATTTTATGGAATAGAAGTGATATTTAATTAATTTTAGGAAATACCCAATGTTTTCCTAAAAAAAATTTCTTTCAAACAAACACACCCTTTTTACTTCTTCAATATGGTTTTACTCTTCATTCAATGATAATGGTTCAATATCTAGAATGATGTCCCATAATTTGTTTTGGAACCAAATGATTATGAATGTATGATGTGGAACCCATTTCTTTTTATGGGTTGTTTTATGTTCAGGTTTTAAATTTTTTCAATGTGGCATGAATGATTATGTAAATGTTATGATCTGACAGGTGCGCCCTGAATTATACAGTGCACCAATGCACTGGGTAAAGGGATGCATCTGATGAGTTTATGTGAAAAGATGTGTGAACATGATACTAGATTTTTTCAACACTATGTGTGTTAGTTGAATATTGTTACATTATTTTTCCTTTTTTATGTGTTTCCACATTTCAAGTATTTAATTAATGCTTCCTCTCATGTTAATGTCCCATTGCATATGATATGATTCTACTCACCCATTTTTATATTGTTCATATCTATCATATTATTGGGATTTATCTCAACCGGTTATGATGTTATTCTCATGTGATTATGTGTACTAATGATTTTTCAAGGGACAAAAAGATGCTGGGTAGAATTGATAATATAAATGTTTACATTTTATGTTGTAAATATTTTATATATTCATAGTTTTCTCAAGACACAAAACCTTTTCATCCTAGTTGTGTAATATTATTATGTAGTTTATATTCTAAATGATGTAATAGTAGTGTAAGAAAAGGATGGGTCACTATTGTTGGTATCATATGATTGTCTTGTTATTTGTGCGTATTAGGAATATATCACCTTATTAAGATACATATGGATAATATGATGTATAAAAAACATCTATAAATCATGCAATGTACAGAGTTACTATTTTACCAAGAAAATAAATATATTATTGGATACAATTAAGTATAGGTGGCTCTGGAAAAAATATACCTAGGATTGAAAACTCCACCAAGGAGTTTTTTGCCTAACCTGTGGTATCCTAGTACATGACAGTCAGCTTTGATGCACTATTTGTTTGACACTCCTGAGGGATATTCTTTGATAAAATTTTGAGCGTAGTACAAACCATTATTAAGGGAATAAAAAATACAATAAGTATATATGTTAATGAAAAAATTGAGGAAAAACAATATTTATAACTACGTAATCACAAGTTATGAGATAATTGTTTTTTAGAATTTTAATGTTTTATGTAAAATGTTTCCTTTTTTATGCTCAATATTATGTATTAAAACCCCCTAATTGTATTATATTACACATAGATAAATTATGGATGGAGGAAGATGAATAACAACAATTATATCTCTTCATGAAGATCTACTTGGAATGATCATCCTGAAGTCATGATGAAATGAATTTGAAACATTTCCTAATATCCATGATACCTGCAATCAACATTATAAGGAATTCAATAAATCTATCATTTCACAATTCATTAAAGGATCAAGTATATGCTATTTGGTAATTTTTCACTCTCATCTATCTTACAATGATAATCATGGGAAGTACAATTAGGGTCTTTTTAAATTCTTCTCTTTATTTGAAAATTATTAAAAACTAAAGGATTTTCTAGATGAAGCAGAAGAGGGAGACCTATGAGTATCCTATATATATCAAATTATATAATTATTTATTTGGTGAAATACAAAATATTATTTACCAAGTCCCTACTGTGAAATATTTTAAGATGATCTAGTAAGAAATTTTTATAGAAAAATATAAAGAATGTTATTCAAAAATTTTTATGATAAAAACCTTTATAATAACTTATCTATGGTTCCATATATATACCCCAAGGCACCTAAGGTGTTTTTTTGAAATAGAATATATGATTTTGAAAATATGTTATGTATGATTTTATTGCTTCAACACTTTCTACCTTAAGGAAATTATAATAAGAGATAATAAATATGTATTATAGGAAATAAAGGAAATTTACCCTAACATGATTATGTCTAAGAGTGTAAAATCAAATTTTTTTTGGATAAACTTCATAGGGGGATAATGTAATAACGAATGTTTTTCAATGAAAATTTCATTATTATAATTATGTCATTTAATCACAAGAAATTAGAATATAATGAACTACTATGTGCTATGTGACCTTTATACAAATGTTTGTCACTTCTTAAATTTGAGTTTCAATAATTTTAAATACAAGGTTGTGATTAGTAATTTATTTGGAGTCCAATATGTCCCAAATATGGTTTGGTGAATAGTATCATACCTTTATGAATATTAATGTTAAATTTTTGAATATTGATATACCCTAATGAATAGTAACTTCACTCATTATATATATAATCAATATATAATTGAATGTGTGATGTACCTATATTTTGGAATAAGTAAATGAATATTTTAAAAATGGTTTTTTTAATAAATAATGATTTAATTAAATAATAAAATAATCATTTTTTGAAAATTAATATTGAAAAATGGATTTAATTTTAGGATTCTACACATTGAAAAATAGTCATGGTGAATTTGAGAAATGTTTTTGAAAATCTAGAATTTTTTGTGAATAGTAACATACATTAATGTACCATATAAATAAATTATAATTTAAATCAATTATTACTGGCTATATAAGTTATTTAAGCATCTAAATAACAATCTAAAATGTAGTTATTATTATTTTTGGTCATCCAATCTTATGTATTTCTTATCTTAGTGGGAATTAATAAACTAAGGACTAAATTATTATGAATCCCATCTCCACTCCACTATAACTACGACCCCTCACAACCTCATTATATTACACCACACAAGCATCAATCCTTGTCTAAAACATACATAATACACTTCCTTATCCCCTCCCCCACATCCAAGATATTTTAGTATTAGAAAAAGGAAAATCCTTTGTTTTTTAAGGATGATCTCATGATCTAGATTAAAGAGGTAATTCATCTCTCTCTTTTCTTTCAATTTCCTTTCAAAATTAATATATTTTCATCAATTATCCACAAAATCAATAATACAAATTGATTGATAAATCCAGTATAATATATATACTAGAATTAAATTATTTAATGGATGACTATTTATTATACACCTCCCTCCATCACTTTGTTAATAAAAATGAAATTATTGTGCATGATGTGTTAATTTACCTACATCATGGGTGATGCACTTTAATTTTCCTTCAACAAATTCCAGGTTGTAAATAAAACCATAAAATGGATGAAAAATGATTTAAAATTTTATTTTTTGTTTGATTTTTTGTATATAACTAACTTATTTACATGAAACTATGTGATTTCATAAAACAAGTTCTTTTTTATCAAAAATCAACCAAAAGTAAGCAGAAAAGTTCATTGTTAAATTTTATCTAATGATTCATCCTCATGATTCATAACCAATTTAATTTTAAGATCAATAAAATATATTTAATGCCAATATTATTATATATTAACAATTATTTATGTACACCTATAATTTAATTCAACTTCTATTCATGAATAAAAGTGAACTGTTCAAGAAATTATAAAAATGAACTTTCCGAAACAAAAAATTTAAACAATATAAATCATCCAAAGGCACATAAAAGAAATTAATGAAACAATAATGAACCATTTTTATTAATAAAGGGTTATTTGATTTTTAATTAATAAATATAATGTTTTTATACATGATATTAATGTAAAGATAGTTGTCAGATAAAAGGTATCCAGAAATTATCGAAAAAAACTCTCGTTCATTGGGTTTTCCCACTTAAACCTATTTTTAGTATGGATATGACTTAAAATTAATTTATTTATCATTTTATTACATTTTATAATATAGTTATGTTATCAAATATATTTTATTAAAAACCCATCATTTTCCAAAATAACTCTTCTTTCAAATAAACACACAATTTTTACATCTACAAGATTGTTTAACCCTTCACTCAAGGATAATGGTTCTATGTCAGGAATGATATATCATATTTATTTTGGAAACAAAATGTTTATGAATATATGATGTTAAACCCATTTATTTACATGTGTTATTTTATTTTCCACTTGAAATATTTCCAATGTGTTATGCATGATATTGTAAATGTTAGGATGTGGCGGGTGCGCCCAAAGTTATATAGTGCTCCAATAAATTATGTGAAGTGATGAATCTCATTATTTAATGTAATATTATGTTAACAAATTATGCTATATTTTTACAAAACTATTTGTTGTAATTGAACACTAAGACATGATGTTTAAATTTTTTATGAATTTCCACATTTCAAGAAATTTATTAATGCTTCCTCTCATTTTCATGATCCTTTTCATATATTATCATTGTGCTCAGTAATTGTGATATTGTTCATATAAATCCTCTTAGAATGATTTTATTTCAGCCCTTCTTAATATATATCCTTAGTTTATTATGTACTATAAGGTTTTTTCAAGGGACAATAATATGGTATAGAATAATGGATTACATAAATTCTTACATTTTATGTTTTAAATGTTATTTGTAGTCCTAGGTTTCCTAAGACACAGTAAAATTGTATCCTTATTGTGTAATAATGTTATTATTTTTATATTATAAATGATGTAATAGTAATGTTAGAAGAGTCTAGGTCTCTATATGTAAATCATGTGGCGTGGAAATGATTATTCATCATAAAACTGTATATTTGATGGTCATGTAAATAACTATACTTAAAGGCCAGTAAATAATTTGTTTAAATATAATCCAGTATTTGACTATGATTAACCCTTTTACATAGTTTCCAGGTTTAATAACATCATAATTATACTGTAAATATCATCTTACCATAATGATAAGATTTATATTATGTGTGAAAAAATTCATTCCATAGTGGGAGGCATTAACATGAGGTCTATAAGACCCAACCAGAATAGATTATGGATCAATATAGATAAAAAATTATTTGAACATTAAATATATACAACATTGGAATAATATAGGAATCCATGTAATTAAACATATGATTAGATAAATATATATATATTAATTTTGTTCCATAAAGATGAAATTTTCACATTTTATCAACAAGAGGATTACCTTAAATGAATTCAATATCCAATTTTTATATGGTGATGATATATTACTAATTCGAAATGATATAGAAATATTTCTTTCTATTAATTACTTTTCAAAAAAAATATCAACGAAGGAATAGGGTGAACTTGCCTATATTATATAGATCAATATCATCAATGAGTGATCTAAGAGGTGTCTTATATGAAGTCAATTAACATATATTTACCAGATAAAAAATATATTTATTATTGATCATTCCAAATTTGGATTATTTATAGTTTCACATGGTTTGTATATTTCATGGAAAATATTTCCTCAATCACATTTAATGAATGTGATAATGATTAATATCACATATGATATTGCGATAGGATCAATCATTTATTCAATATTATGTTATAGAAATGATGTTTTCTATCTCAATGGATGATTTCTGTGAAAAAACAGTTCAATGTAGCCAGTGGTTAATAATGATATTTTTTATAGTATATTTAGGATTTAGTTTCAAACAAGGAATTTATTTAGATAGAAATCCATTTATTGACATGTTTTGGTTACTGTAATTGACGACCATATCACATTGTATTGTTATAACACTGAAGTAGTGGATATGGAAAAAGAAATATGGTCACACCGTTGGAAAAATAATATACTCTAAAATTAAAACCACATGATGAATTCTTATCAAAGTAGTAATGTTGTTGTTAGAATAATACACATCGAAGATAAAATGTTGGACCCCTTCACAAATGAAAAATCTGAAGTGAATCATGAGTTCCAAGGGAGGGAATTCAAGAATTAGGTTTATATCAAATGAATCTTATGAATGATGTAGTCTATTGGTCTTGGATCCTTAGAACCAACATTTTTATTCTTTTTTAAAAGCATTATTAGTATTTTTTAAATTTTTATAATATCTTTATCATTTAATTATGAGTATTTTATGTAACTTGTTATGTGGTAATGTCCCAAGGTAATCTATTACTCCAAATGGCTATATAAGTTCCCCACTGTGATTATATCTGATATGTGTTGTGAAACTATTATAAATTACATGTTCTATATATGTATGATATCATTTGTGAGAAAATGATTATACAATATATTAGGGATTGAGGAACATAGAACCATGATAGACCCTATCATGGAGTATGACCTTGGTAATATTCAACGTAAGAAATTTATCGATTGATATCTCAATGTAGAAAAATAAATTTTATATGTTTCATGGGATGTTACTATCTACATAAATGTGTATTGGAAAGTTTAATTTATTATAATCATTCAAATATAATATGAGTAGTGTAAATTGATGTATTGATGAAAAACATGAAGATAGATGTTCATAGGGATCTTGGATATATTGGGTGCATCACGAGTTTTATTTTATTAATGAATAATTTGAATATATATTTTTTATTTTGTTAATTAACATGAGTTGATATCTTAGAAACATTGATGGAAATTATATAGCATAAATAAATAAATGGTCATAGTGTTCTATGAGCATTTTCAATATATTTAATGATTAATAAAGAGACATCGACCACATAGTTTATAAAACCAGCATAAAAACAGATTGATTAAAGGTATCTGGATAAATTGATTATATTACATATTAAGATATTTTTTGAGGTATTATGTCATTGAAAAATTATGTTCATTATCTATGGATGATTCAACATATTACTAGATGATAACCTCATACAATAGGTTTCATTAAAAATTCCCACTATGAATGATTCCCAGCAGGTCATATGGTATGTGTATCCAAAATCATAGTTATATAATAATTTAATATTTATTATATAGCATTTAAAATAAAATTATACATACTCATTGTTAAATAATTAATCAGGTTTCAATGATTTCTTATAATATATCAGATTTTATTAAATAGAATATTATGTAGGTTGAATATTTAATAAATATTTACATTATATTTTGAGATTGAAATATTAAATTTTTTATTTTCCAAAAATTAATTTTTTTATTTATTAAATAAATTGTCATTATTTACAGCTCGCTAAATATTATGGAGGAATATTTTTCCTAGTTTTGAGTTTTGGGGAGAAATATTATATAAATATATATTGAATATAATATTAAGATTCAATATTTATTTAAATTTCAATGTTATGAACATGTGAGAGATATAATTATATTATTACTATTTTAGGAATGAGGTTCTACATGTAAATATTGAAATATTAACAGGAAAATGTGAAGATATATATTTCTAAACCCTATATCTATTTATATATAATTATATTATGTTTCCAAATTAAAAATTCAATTTTCTTGTGAACAATGGAATTCATAGATAATCATATTATTACCTAGAGACCTCCCTCTCCAAGAGTGCTCCTCATAATAGAGAGAGATAATTCTCCACTTCTAAGTCTCATATCTAGGGATATTAATTAGAAGTGTATGGAAGTGATTATATTGGAGATCAAAGGATTACAACGCAGGTGATAAGATCTATCACAATATTCCCTAATGATTCAAATGATGATGATTGAGTTTTTTTGGAACATATATGGAACAATGTTAGAGAGACTATGCTGTTGATTCTAATAACCTAACATCGGTAAAACACAGATCTATTTCTTAAGATAATAGAAGAATAAATAATTATTTCATGGTAATTATAACAATAATTAAATAATAAATAATATGTGATAATCTAATTTATTGTTCTGAAATATTATCCCTTGACTCTGTTCATGGATTAATTTTTACTACCTATTACATTCATTATTTTTTAAATATTATATACATCATTGATCATTATAAAATAAAATTTTGTGAAAAATCATCATATTATTCCAATGCATCACTAACCTATATAATTTAACTATGTTCAAAGGTTATATGGTGGTCTTCCATGATTCTTATAAATTATGAAAATCAGGTATTTTATTTGGAAATATTATTAAAAAGTTTATTCAGATAATTTAAATTCTAGGTACATATTAAATGATTTGGAACAACCAGAAGATATTTTTGTGAACAAATAAAGGGCATGAATTTCTTAAACATTGTGTAAACCACTCAAACCATGTAAAAGTTGATAGGGATAAATACTATCTCGAGGTGATGGGTTTTTTCAAACATATCTTTTATGCAGGAACTAAATGACAGGAATTGACATTACATATCATGTATTTATTGGTGGTTAAATTTAAGGATGAAATGTTGCAGTAATTTTTATTTTTATCAGTTAATCCTTCCTACCCTTGGAATTGGATAAATTATAGGAATATCTATATGTGTTTCCTCTATAAAATATGTAATGTTTATGTGATCTTTCCATGGTTAGTCTATAGAATTAGAATCCCCATAATATTTAGATTTCATATGTTAGGTTATTGGAATACAGGGAAAATTATTAATAGTGATCTATACATGGGTTGATTTGTGATTTCATTTTTCTATAATGAACCATTTCTATTATTTTTGTTAGAATATGGATTTGTTGTGGTAATCTACAAATAATTCAGGGGGACTAAACTAAACCCCATGTCTACTTTAGTTATGAATTATATGAAATATTGTTACTGACATGATTTGACACTCACTATAATAATTCAATTCATTTATAAATGGTAAATCATGGAATATCGTATATTTTGGATTGATTTTTTATTTAATTGATTATGTGGCATGGATTATGGTTACACATAGCGTTACAAAACCATGAATACTATGAAATTGGGTAATGGTTTTATGAGTGGTTATCATTAAATGTGAGATTTGGTAATTTCATTATATATAATTTATATTTAATGATATATCATAATAATATAATGAAGGTTAATATATTTATATATAATAGAATATGAAATTAATGGTCTAATTATAATTTTTGTAATTTTGAATTTTTTATTACGGTGTGATATTATTATATCATAGCTATTATGAATCATTCAGTTCATCAAGTACTTCTTATATATATGGTTATTCTTTTACACATCATGTAATTATTATATACTAGGTTAATCTCTGACACATGATTAAATGTTTATACACTATGTTTCCCAATTTAACATTAAATAATGTATATATGGTAGTTTATGCACCAACAAATACTGAAATGATTATGTACTGTCATATGTCGTAATAAATTATTAAATTATTATCATTTTTATGCTTATAGTGGGGCACACCAAATAATCTGTTGGAGTAATACTGATATATGTATTGCACCATGCATTCCTTCTTTTCCAAGGTGGGTGGCCTTTTCCACCATGGATAGTGATTTTGTCTCCATGATTGAAATGGGGTGATGCGATTTTTCTTAATCCTTCAAGAGATTACTTCTTAGAATTTTTATACTATTCTTGGTCTCCATCATAGATTATGGTGTGGTTTGGTAAACTCATTCCTACAAAAATCTCTTTGCAGTCATTAGTAATTTTTAGGACTTTTGTTTGATAGAGATACAACATTTCATAGGATTATATAGTAACATCATGAAAATATAGGCATCAATGAATTATATTTTCCTTGTAAACAAGAATTATTCCTCATAGGATACCATCTGAGAGGGAAATCCTTGGCATGGAACTCAAGAAATACAATTTCGATCATTAGGATTATGATGTTAAAAGAATGAATTCCAAAATTTTCCTCAATCATTCCATTTTATGCCAAGACATTTGTGTGACAGCTTATGAGTAAAACTTCTTCCAGTAATGGAGTGTGACTTTACAAAATTCCACATGGAGGTGAAAGAGAGAGGAGAATACATAATAGGGAATTCATAGAGGGTTAGCCGATTAATGTTTTAGAACCCCTATGGAGGTAGAACTCAGGAACATTGTTAAATTAAGGGATGGTATAAAAAATGAAGGATGATATAAACACCGCTGTAGGTGGATCTGTGAGGTTCACCCCCTTCAAGGGAATCATAATGTTTAACAAATAGATTGGTCAAAATTCCATATTAAATTGGACCGATGGTGGCATGTTCCATGAAAAAAATATCTCACACTGTGAAGGATGATATGGAAACTAATAAAGGTGGAACATTGAGGTTCACCCTTAGTATAAGAACAATATTGATTAACATTTTATGAGAATAATCATCGGGGAAACATCAATCATACCATTTTATTATATAGAGATCAATACCCACATAGATTGATGGATGGTGTGTGGATTTTTCATATAGTCTGCTCTGGTTGATTAAAGGGGAATAAGTGATTGATGGGACATGTATTTTGCAATAACATATGTGGGTTGAATCATCTCACTAGGATGTGGCAGCCATAGAAAAATAAAGAATGTTATGGAAAAAGTTTTGGGTAGAATGAATGAATTATTGGGGGTGTTGGGTGGAATTGATTTATTATTTGTTGTGTTTCAATTAAACATCATGGAGGTTTCCTATTTATCCTAGTTGATTAATAATCAATGATTGTGTAGTTCTGGTTGATGGTATGGTCACATAATGACAATCAATAAAGGTGTATCTGGGAGATGTGTCCCATAAAGGGAAGGTGACTCATCATGTGGGTACAAACCTTGGATAGATCACCCAGGTCTATCAATGTTCATGATTAAATCTTAATGAGGCGTCATACATTTCCTTACTATAGAAAGGGATTAAAACAAATGATGTTTAATGGTTTGGTGTTGGGGTTAACACCTAATGAGAAATCCCATTAGGGGGAAATAGAATAGTTGGGGCCTACAAGTATGATATTTTTGGATGAAATACATGACTTGGTTGGGGATTAAATATGTGATCTTCCCATAGACCACATGAATGATTGGGTCATATAACATTGGATGAGGAAAATAACATTTTATATGATGGTTATTAAACATATGATAGGCTCATCAGGAGATGAAGACATGGTATTACATCAGGAGGGAAGTATATTATGGGATTGGATAGATGTAATGGTCTTTAATGACCTCTATGCACACATTAGTTATGTTGTTTTTACAATCACGATTAAAATGTAGAAAATATCCTCATGTCATGAAGGAATCATTAAAAAAATATTATGTGGAGATTATTCATGGAAGATACTTGTATAGGGAGTATGGTAGGGGATTATTCATAGAAATGTCCTATGTTATTCTAAAAGATGTATGGATATGGTTAAGGATAATGTGTAGAATCTTCTTGGGTGAGACGATGGTATAGAAATTGTGTGGATGGAGCATATATGTTGATGATTTTTGGGTGCTATTATAGAGAAATAGTTATATGGATGGGAAATACAGGTGGAAGATTACCAGGAGTTGCTTTTGAATGTAAATATTGTACATTGGGTTTATATATAGCATCCATCAGAGTGCTGTTATGGAGAGACAATGGTGTGGATGGTTCTTACACGTGGAATATTCCTTAGGTCCTATATTTAGGGGAAATTGTGTGAATATGTATTAAAAATGTAATTTTCATGGGTGTTGTTATGAAGACACAATGGTATGGATAGGGACTATGTAGGGAAGTTTCCTGAGTGAGGCTATATAATGTAAATGGTGTAGATAGGTCTTACACAAGGATGTTTACAATGTGTATTCCACATTTTAGGGAATGAGGTGATCCTATGTCCATTTATGATTTAGGATTATAGTTTAACATCTTGTGAATGTAAAGGATGTGAAGGGATTATGGAATGTGTTGGTGGTATTGTCTTTCTAATGTATATTCAGGAGGGAATCTCTTCTTCCAGATTAGTATAGGGAATATTGTTTGAAGAATACACCCCAGGAAGAGGCCCCTAGTGGTTGTATGTTGATAATCTCATGACAATGGGATGATACATCTACTGTTTAACACATGTTCAATCGTATTATCAAATTATTATATCTTCTAGAGTTTAAATTCCTCTAGTGAAGACTACCGGGTGGAAGATACCTTGAAATTGATGGAGTGGTACTTACAGAAGTGTGTCCCATTCTAGTTAAAGACGATAGTGGAGACAATTGATTTAGAATTAGAAGTTTCTAGAGAAATGATTCGACTAATGTTAATATGGTTTTACAAGGTTTGAAGATCAACTCATGACATGGTATAGGGACCAACATGAGTATGACAGATCAATGTAATTTAGAATGTATGGGGGATAATCATGTATGATGATATTCTTGGGGGTGGATGCTGGTACTGAATAAGGGTGGAATATAAAAATTTCATTGCCCGAGTATCTAATGTTCATTGTGTTACACTACATTATTAATGGTCATTAATAATGTTAGAAAAGGACATGGGTTTGATAGAGATTGGGGTCTCCGAAGTATGTCTTTATTCCTAGTGGGAGTGGTTCTAAAATTCTAAATGGTTCACGAATTCCAAAATTCCTATGATGTAGTTCTTCATATGTGAACTACATAGGATTTTGAAAAGGTGACTACACTATGGATGGGGTCTTTCAATAATGTTTGAGAGGAGGTTCAATGATACCTAGGGGATCTATGGAAGAGGGTTCCAAGAATCCCATTAACACGAAAAATTGAGAGTGTGAGAATGAAACCAATCAGTTTATCCCTATAAATTGATGATATGATGGGGGTAATTACATAAAAGGATGTCACATGATGCTATTAATCATGTTGAAATGTGAAGTTGGGCTTAAAAATGGTAACATATTGGTCAATGTCACGAAAAAACTAATTAACAAACATTGCAGTCTCGATGCTCAATCAGACTCACAAATATTTCAATCAAGAGATCAAATAGTTGTAATGGGGACCCCAAGAACTAGACATCTTTGAATGGTTCATCACGGATGGGCTCTGACCATAGACTATGTGAGCCACATTGGAATCCATACATAAAAATTACATAACATGTACTCATTAACTTCTTTCTGGGTATACAACCACATAATTTTAATCATATAAGAAATTATATTTTCCTGGATAAATTTTGAAGCATTTTAACAATCCATATGTTTGACTTTCCATTTTCTACAATTATATTGAGGTAGGGTATTGAGTTTTTTGTGATTCTAACATGGATTTATGGTTATGGCAGATATTTTTATGTTACATTAAAGAAGGTATAATTCATGGTGAAAATTATGGATGAATACAGTATATTATTAAATGATTAATTAATACAATGAATGTCATTTTATTTCATACACATATTATCAGACTTGTTATATATTGACATGGAGGATAGACGTACTATTGGTTACTGAAACCCTATTTGGGTAACCATTTTCTACCAAATTAGCTTGAATCAACATTGGATTGGACAAGGAAACTGGACATTGTTGTTGACTATTTTCTTGTTAGATGGAATGGAGTTTAGAGATAGGACTAACATGGTGTCATGGAAAGGGAAATTGGAGTCTTTATTTTAGGATGTTTTCATTTATTCAATATTATATAAATCTTGAAATTAATTAAAATTCCATTATATCATCACATTGATACATTATCATTTAAGGATTTTGTAGTTTTAATTTTCTATTTTGTTTGTCTTCTCTGTTTTTCAGTTTCCACTCACTCTGTTACTCTACTATTTATTTGTATATGATTGTTTCACTCTGTTTTAGCTATGTAATAGGGGGTAACGTCTCAACATTACACTTATCAAACCCATATAGCTAGTGTTTAGCCTCAGGTGTTTAGGTAGGATTCTTTAGGTCTTGTATCAAACTAGTTCTTTTCTTGTGAGAGAGTTAAGAATCAATGGTTGTTACAAGGACCATTAGATTGGTTATGATGGTAAATGACTCATTCTATTATAGTAGATTGTGCTCCTGATGAAATATTTATCAATCTATGCTATTTTTTCTATATATGATCATTTTTAATTTATATTTAATGTATATATTGAACTATTTTATTAAAAACTCTAGAATTTAAATTTTTAAAATAGAAGACCACACTCTAGAATTAAAACAATTCATCCCAAAATGTAATTAAAAATGATTATTATAATTGAATTAGTTCATGTATAAATTTTAATGATAAATTTATATATTATATAATTTATATTTTGAAATAATTATATCATATTTATATAAGAAAATAGAAAAATTTTCTTGGAGAAAAGTTTGGGGTCCATTTTTATATTGCTGATTTTAATCTTATGTAGTGAATGTTAAATTACTTAACAAAAAAATTAATATACACTAGGAAAACATAGATTTATATAATATAATATACTTGATAAAATATCTATATAGTAGTAATATATAATAAAATAATTATTTTTGATTCTGACAACATATCATTTTAATTTTAAGTGAAAAAGATAAAGCATCCAAGGATAACAAATTTTGGTAGTTTTATTTTCTTAATTTTCATTTTAGGATTACATTTGGATCATTATATATTTTAAATGTTATATTATAAAAAATATTTCATTAATAAAATAGAAATTATAATTTTTTCGAACACATAGATTTTAGTATTAGAAATACATTTTCGTCAAAAAAAATTCATATATTTTACCTGATCTATTATTAAAAATAACAAAATATTGAAATTTTTATGGTTCAATAAAATAAAATCTCATCATATTTATTATTATTATACTATAATTCATTTATATAGTAAATTGAATTTGATGGAAGTGAAATATGATACATTTTTTAATATGATTTACCATGGTAAAACATTTATTTTACAATTAAAAATACATGTCCATATATTATTAACATTAAAATGTAACATTTAAAAATAGAAACTATTCCGTATTAAAATAATAATAATATGTTTTTATTATATAATAAATTTTATATAATGTTATGGAAAATAATAAATTAAAACATTATATATTTAAAAAAATAATATTGTATATTAATATTAAAATGATTATTTTAATTTATTTTACTACAGAATTATGTTATATGGTTTCAAAATTAAAAATAAATATGACTATATTTGGTAGGAATGTTCAATAAAATTTATTTGTGATAAAATAATATCTATCATTAATATTTTATAATGACTAATTAATTTTAGAATAGGTAATCTAATATAACATATTTATTCCAAAATCAACCAGATACATAGACACTCTAGAAATACATTACTTTTTTTAATTTCATACATAAATACAACTACTGTTTTTCTATAAAAAACTCAAATAACTCAAAAAAACCTAAAAAAATCTTATGTGCTTCCATTCATACATCATACCTAACATTATTTTTAATGGAAATCCCCCTCTTTTTGAGGAGAAAATAGTCCAATCCAAACAAATACCACTTCCCTCTCCAAAATGAAGGTATTTCTCATGAGATATCCTTACATCTACATTTTAAAATACCTCATTTGTATTTCCTTTTAATATGAGGATTCCTCTAATGTCTATATAGGATATTAAAAACTCTAACGTTTTTTAATCCATATTTTTCCCTTTTTAAATTATTCTGATTTCTTTGATAGTATCATTTAAAAAATATAAACATTTTTATTTTCCTCGTATTATCATCTATTTGATGTATGATTAGTGACAAAAAACTTATTTGAATTCATTATTGATATTTAAGATGTTTTTAATTTGATCACATAAGTTATAGTATTACACACAAACCATTTTCAATTACAAACATTATTTTATATTCATTGTATATGTAATTATATGAATGAAACACCCATTTTTATTATTGATAATGTAATTTATTCTCATTTAATAGATTTTATATGTTTTAATAATCCATTGAAGTAAAAAAATGTCGTAATCGATAGTGTGTGTGGATGTCTCATAAAATACATCAATGAGTATATATTAATTACTAGATGTAGCTATAGAATGTATAACCGTAGTTTTAATCAACTATAAAACTATTGTTGAGATTTTAAACAGTCAATATTATTTCAAAAAATTTGTCATCAGACTACAATGTTGAATAAAAACTCTGGAGGTGTATTCTCTAGATTATTTATGTGATCATTATAAAACTAAAGTAGTTTTTTTTTCATTTCACCAATATTTTATCTAAACTGATAAAACAATTATTCACATTATATTAATTTATCTAACATATGAATTAAAAACTAAATACAATATAATATTCTAGAGCTATAGTTTTTTTCAATGAACATTCAAACAAAAACTATGTATCTAATAAAAGACCATATATTTAATAACTGAATGGGATATTATTCAAAATAATAAGAAATCATTTATTAATTACAAGTTGTAAAAATCTCAAATATATTTTCACTATAATATATGATTCTAGAAATAAAACAAATAATAAATTCATATATTACATGTGGAAATGGAATCATAAGAATGTGTAACATCAATCAATTTGAATGGTTAAGCATAATTGAGAATTTTAAGGGACCATAATTGTGAAAAATATAGTCATATGGCCAATTGAATATAAATACAGAACATAACCATAATGCACATTATACTTTGACAATAAAAAATAGATCATTCCATACTAGTAATTATATAAGGATATATGCAAATGAAATTTATGTCAAAGGGTATTTGAAACACACTGATATTTTTGGAATTATAATTTCCACAAATTAAATTAATATTTTGATATTATACATTTCATGAATGACTGGAAATAGTTTATTATATATTAAAGAATTATTTTTGGGGGTTTAACATAACAAAAGGTTAATATCTCTCTATAGAAAACATAAACATTAGTTATATCAACAAGGAACACCAAGATTATCATATGTTATATGAACCATTGACACGACCTAGTGATTTATGTAACATTCCACATCTTTCTTTACAAAACAATAATATATTATTAAATTATCATTATTAAATAAAATAAAATAAATCATTGATGGTAAATTAGTTGTTATAAATAATATGAAACAGTAAATGGAAATATATGGTTTAAAATATATAAAATGAATTTATAGGTTACCAATTAATTATATATAAATCCGAAAACTGATTGATAAATAAAAGAATATATTATTAGGGTAACAAAGTTATTTTACTATAATAAATTAATTCCTAATTTATTTATAAAAATACACGAATTAATCCATTTCTTTCATATGGAATTTAAATTTCATATGATACATGAAACCTCATCTTGGAATATTATAAGGTGTCTGATAAAAGTTACACTAACTAGTCATATGATGCATGCAACCTTGAGTTCCTACAAAAATAACTTTTAATATAATTATTCAAATGAGATAATATTAACATATACATTAAAAATATTTATATAGACAGAAATTACTACTTTTAAAAGTAAATTATAAATTTATTATGTATATAAATTATATTGATAATGAAATATATGATTTCATGTAAGGGTTTTGATGTTAATGAAATATATTCGTAAATGAACAAATTTTAAAAATAAAATAAAATTCAGAAAAATTAAAAACATTAATGTGAAAAAATAAATTTCATTTTTTAATTAAAACATTGGAATTATTCTATGGTGAATTTTTGGTATTTTTTGAGATGTTTCAATTTTTAACGAATAGTAAAAAATACTACCTTTTCAATAAAACCCATATTTTTCATAATTAATTAATTATTTAAAATGTTAATAAAAATTTTATTTATGGTCAAATTAGATAAATATTTTAGTTATTGATATAATTTAATTCCTTATAATCATTTTCACTTTGAAATTTTATATTAAACCATAATAATATTTTGAACAATTTTCTTGTTCAAATACTCATTATCTTATTTTTTATGGTGGATTATTCTTAATCTTAATTTTCCCACTTCTATTAGTTGAATTTTGAAAAATAAAAATTCACCATTTTATTCTGTTTTATAATTACAGTCTAAAAATTCCAGGTTAATATTTCACCAAAATGATTAGTGAAAGTGATTAAAATTAATCACAATGATTAATACTAAATTAAGATTAATGAGGGACAAAAACATAAAATTAATGGCCCATATAAAGTAGAAATATTTCTAGAACACATTTATTGTCTTTTTTTGGTCCATAAACCATGAATTCATGTTTATTAATTGATACTAATGTATTTATGTTAGGATATGTGTACACCTTACTTGTTTCTAACCATTACATGTGGGTTATTTTCCTTCCCTATAAAAAACCAACACATGTCACACATCCACACTACTCTAAAAACTATTAATTTCATACCATTCATACCAAATAATCTTACCATAAGTCATCCATTCCTCCTAGAATCCTTCCCTTTGGCAGAAGGAAATCCATGGAAAAATTTTGGTCTAAACCAAAAGGAGTTACCTGATTAAGAGGTAACATCTTCTATCATCAATTTCTTTTATTTTACATCTACACCCCCTCCAAATCACAATATAATATTATTATATATCAAAAATAATTTCATATATATACAAGGATGTTTCTATGGAAAAGATCTTTTCAAAACACACAGAAATATTTATCTAATAGATACCGAACATTCTATTTCCTTTTTTGGTAACTACTGCCATACAAAATAAAGATTTTTCATTTTCTCATTACCAACAATCATGTTTTCCATAACGAGGTAAATTATTATTATATATTAGCTTTAATATATTTATAATTTATTTTTCTTATATAAAATTTATTTGATAAATACTCTTGTGCTTTGCATCTAATGTTAATATGATAATTTTGTTTGAGGATGTGTTGACTACCACCAACTCAAAGTGATAATATTCTTTCATACACTACACGGACAGTAGTAGGTATTTTTTTACTAAATATATATTTTTTATATGGTACAATAAAACAAATTTAATAATTATATATTTATATATATAAATATATTGCTTTTACTTTCATCCTCCCAACATTATTATTAAATTGAAATAGCGTTCATGAAAACGTACGGCCTATGTTCTCCAGGAATGATGTATTCTCTTTCCAACAAATATATTATATATATTTTAAAATAAAAATATAATTCATATAAATGATATATATATCATTTTTTTTCATTATGTAAACATGATATACCTATAAGGACCAAAAAAATAACAAATTAAGACATAGATGAAAAACAAAAAGAATATTACCTTAAGTGAAACTGTAACATACGATTGTTAACAAGTTTGTAATATAGAGTACAAAAATATGGTATTATATTTATGAATATTCTTATTTGAACCATTTATAATAAATTAATATTTTTGATAAATGTGTTTTTAATTATTACAGCGAGAGTAATGATAGAGTGTAATGGGATTTTATCTCACTATATATTACCTTGAGATACATGTTATGTTCGCCACTCATTTATGTTGTGTGTTTTAAGTACTACCCATGATGGTATATTTTGAATATTATAGCTAAATTTATGGTTATAAATTTTTTTTGATTTATCAATCATGGGATTAATGATTCAAAATTATCCCAATTAGGAAAAATGTTTGGTCTCAATATTCCTTCTATGATACTCTTCATTTATTATGCAACTATACTAATTTTTGAGGTATATATAATTCCATTTTGAATGTTATATCATGAATCAAATTCTAATAATGATATTTTAAGATTTAGGTTATTTCCATTTCTTTCATGGAATTTATGATCTCATGTTACCAAGTTATAAGATATTATTGTCACAATCTCATTGATTATCGAGATTATTTTTGTTTATGAATATTTTGATTAATTTTTATGTCCCATCTCGGAATACATTCATGAAATTTTTTATCATATGTTTATTCATTCTATATTCATATATTAGGACCAATAAATACTATTTGGTACATAATATAATTATGAAAGTGTTTATATGAAAGCCTGACAATACACTCACTTCGATCAGAAATATGCATCCCTTAAAAACAATGCTATCTAAAAATGTTTTCCATGAATATTATAATAAAATCATATGATCCTTAAAAGGAATTTTGACCCCTTTTCATTTTAAAAATGTTTTCAAAGAAATATTCTTTTCTTTTTCCAAACGAGGAAATTTTTAATCAATTAAATCATGAAAAATAAATTTTCATTTCACCTTATAAGGCATACAAATATTTATCCATCTTCAATCATTTTATGATCTAATTTCAAGATTAAATTTAAATTTTCTAGAAAATGTATTTAAAATAAATTTACAATAAACATGTTCTTCAAAATATTTTCAAGATTAATTTATCTGTTTTCAATTTATGTCATAATAAATTTTTTTCAATCTATATTCATTGTTTATTTGTATGTTTTAAATGTATTTTTGTAGAAATGGTTTTCAGAACATTTTCTAGATTTCCATATAAATTTTCAAAGTGTTTTCAAATTTTTTGTATTAAAATATTTTTAATCATATTTTACAAGATTTAACGTAAAAAGTATTTCAAATGATTTCATGTATTCTTAATATGTTTTATATTAATATTATATGAAAATTATTGTTAAATAATTTTATGTTTTGAAAATCACTTTTCAGATATGTTTGGTTAGTTTTTTAAAGAAATATTTTTAAATATATTTAAAAACTATTTTCCATCGAATATGAAATCCATTTTTTACTCTCTCAATTTAGGATATAATATAAAGGTAACATTCATATTATTTCAATGAAAGTGTTACACATAATTTCATGGAATTTATGAAACCTGTTTCTTTTTAATAAGTAATATTCTTTAAAAATAGTCTTCTTTTTCATGGGTTTTGTTTATGATGAAATGATTTCGAAACATATATTTTTTAATAAGTTATGATATGATTATACTTTTATATTACCCATTAAATTTAATCAGTTATGATATTATTATTTATGATCTTTTTGGAATTTTAGGTTTGATTTAATAATGAGATGGTTGTGACCTATATCTCTCTCTAATGAATTTGGAATAGATTTATATCTCATAAGATTTATTATGATGATATTGGAAGTTAACCTTGAATACCAAGATGATATTTAGAGTGAACTCAAGCTAATAAGATGGAAATAGGAGTGAACCAAGTCTGCTATAATGAAATGAGGAGTAAACTAATGTTACTAATATGGTCAGGGAAGTGAACCATGAGTACCATAATGGTATGGGGATTTACCCATTTTAACAATGCGGACACGAAATAGATACATTGAATACAATTCATGTACATGATTACATGTTCACAATGTTATATATAAACCTAGTTCAATTTCCATAAGTTAATGTGAGGGCATTATATCATGCCCATAACCAAATTATTGAACCTATTTCTAGTTATACATGTTCACACTATAGAATTATTCTGTGTTCTCATAAATTCCAATTTTTTTCATATGATATGCTTTAATTTATTATGTTATTTAATTACTTATAATTTATGTCATATAAATTATGAAACATTATTATGATATCTAATATGAATGGTATGATATTAAATTATATCCTCATGTTTCATTTCATTTTTTTCATGTTGTGCTAACACAATTTCATTATTTACCATTACTCAGCATCAATGATCAACCCTTTTTTATGTTTCCTTTTTCTATGTTATGAAGAATGTGTATTAGTAGACGTATTAAATATGTAGATAATAATGCGAGATGTTTAATATCATTAACCAGAAAAATAATCTGATATGTTTAATTATTTTTTTATTTTTCTCAAAAATTCCAAAAGATAACTTTTCTGCTATTCCTTTTGTGTCCAATGAAAAGTGATTTCTAGGTGAATCCTGATGTTATTTATTCAATGTTTCCTTCCTATTTCTAACCCATGAAATAATTGATGAGATATAAATTCCAACTCGTGCATTTAAATAATGTCGCTTAAATAGTCAAAATTCCATTTTGAGATCTCTGATCCTCAGAATCACGTACCTTGGAATTTCATTTTTTTGTAAAATTCCGGATAAATAAATAAAAATTACATGAAAATTATGCACCAATAAACCTTAGGCGTTGGGATTTAGCTAATTATAATTATAGTTATGTGTATAGACCCTAGAAGTCTAAATTTCTATGAATTAATTTTTAATAATATTAATTAAAAATATTTCATATATTTATTAATATAGAAATAAATTTATATAGTTTTTTTCAAATTATAAAACTATAAATATTTGTAATTTGTTTATTTTTTGCAAATTTTAAATTAATGTTCACTTTTTGGTAAATTCATGAATTTTCAAATTAATTTATTATTTCTCATAAAAAATATATCCACATATAAATGATAATATAATATAAGGAATTGAAAATTATTCTCTTTAGGGGTCTTTAAATTGTTATTGTAATAAAAAAATTTATTTTCCAAAAATCAGGACTACCATTCATATAAATAAATTAGCATATTTAAAAGATCCTTTTTGAGTGAAAAATATTAATTTTTAAAATATTTTTTTGATATTATCCAAAGGTGAATTTTCAATATTTTTATGATATTTGTATAAACATGGGTAGAAATTAATTTTGGTATAAATATACAATATGTTTTATGAAATCATTATATCCCAAATGTGATCTCATAAATTTCATAAATAGAATAAATTACTGAATATATATTTAGCATTCACCACTGGAAAATCAGTTATTTGTGATGTCAAATTTATGAAGGGGTCCCATCACATATGTCTTATTGTATAAAATGGAATCATATAATGATTTCCATTTTTTTTTTAAAAACACCTATTTGATAGGCCCATTATAAATACTTTTTTTGATGGTCCTGTCACAAGTAACTATTTGTGATTATATCATCTAATTTTTTTTTTAACTTTTTTAAAAAATAATATTTATAAGACTGCAAAAAATAATAATAATTATAATATAATAATATCAGTGAAATGTTTTTAAAAAATAATAATATTTTAAATAATATTATAAACAATATTAATATAAACATATAACTAATTTTAATCAAATAATGATAATATTAATAATAATAGGTAAATATTAATTATAGTTTATTAATAATTTTATTATTAAATTTTGTAATAATTATAATATAGTTACATTAATATTAATAAAATTGATGATGATGACAATAATAATAATAAAATTATTAAAAAATATCAATATTCACAAAAACTGAAACAAATAATAATATAAACAACATAATAATAATAAAATAATAAAAAGTTCAAATTCTAGTAAATAAAAAATTGATAAAATTGACAAATCAAATAAAAATATTAAATACTAAATAATGTTTTAAAGAAATAAAATAATTAGAAAAACCAGGACATAATAAAAAATAAATTCTTCACAACAATATATAAAATTCACTATCTAGTAATTTAAATATATAATATTACAAAATAAATTTACATTAAAAAGTTTTATCATAATATGAAAATATATCACTAAGGGGGAGGCTCTTTTATAAGAGATGGGGGAGCTAGAGGAAATGGTGGAGGGGACTCCATCCCTAATCTAAGAGTGAAAAAATTTTGTGTACATGGTTGTATACTAGTGCTGTAATTGGTTTCATCGACTCATATCGTCTTACTACTACTGCTACTATCAAAGGTGCTCTTAATGCTCTATACACATAAACTCTATCAAATCACCTTGATCATGCAACTGGTCATGATATTATGCAACATAACATAATGAATCTCTATGAACTTTGCTTGAGAGTCATGCGGACATAGCAATGGTACGAAAATTACTCTCATGTGTCAATCATGAGACGATACCTATTACATAGCTTTTCTCGAAGGAATCTCGAGTTGCACTGGTCAGATCTTTGGACTCGTCCCAACTCTTTGTCTGAATATGATAATATGTGACCATATATGACTAATTCAATATCATATTAAAATTAATATAGTTAATATATTAATTTAGTTGTTTTTTAAATTAAAAAAATTATACTGACCACTATATAACATTATTTATCACCTCTAATGACTCTAATAATAGGATTGATGTATATCCTCTTTTAAACATAAGACTTTGTAACATTAGGTTGTTCAAATTTTCATATGAATATAAATAAAACATTTTTCTTTTAAGGTCATATAAATAAATAAATAACGCACTTAGCATATTACAACTATGTGTACTAAATAAACGACTACTATCTCAATGTTTAACCTCCTTTATCCCATAGTTTTGTGGGCCTGCTTATCTTCTTTTCTAAAACATTCCACTATTTTAATTTGTAAATAATACATCCCAAACCATATATGAAATGTAATTAGGTTAGTGGTCACAGAAAGACTCATAAAACAATTTGACTAGTACTTTTCTCATTGTCAAACTCCTCAAATTATAAAGACAGATGGCAATGATCACACATACAACCATCCAATGCCTTCCAAATAGATTCTTCTGTTCCTTTACCAATGGGTTATAATACACACAAAATCAATTTAAAATATATAGATTTTAGTTAACTTAATTTAAATATAAAAAAATACTTAAATGTGTACCAAATAATGATTGATCAAGAGATAATAAACAACTATGAGATTATGATCCCATATAACCCATGCCCCAGAAAAGAAAATTTTGTATTATAGAACTTCCTAATCCAATATCTATATAAATAATGTTATCAAAAAAATATAATAATTTAAATATAAATAAAATAATGAAAATTAATAAAAACTATAAAAAATACACAAGTAAACACACCTCTACGTGCGTCAATCAAACCCAAGACATGGGTGTAACATGGGGATAGGCTCATGAGTCATTAATCTCACATGTCCATGACAAAATTGAGTCCTCACTAAACCACTAGAATTATATTTGTTAAATGATCCAATGTCATACTCATAAACAGGTAGACCATCCTCCTCATACTCATGAAACCTATTTTATTCCATATTAAACCTGAAATGATTATTGTTGTAAAATAGATGAAATGAACTATTATACACATATATATATATATGATTGTGTGTGTTTTATATGTGATTATATCCATCAGTTATCTAAAAAAATATTTATCTTCATCCCCATCTTCATATAGGAAGTTGTATTTATATTCCATCTTAGTGTCATCATTTACCATTTCTGTTTCAATTTCATCATCTCATATCATTTCAAGGTCATTTTTAACATCAAAAACATATTTTTCACCATAAAAAAATTTTGGGGTGTTCTAGTTGATATTTTTGGATCATCATGGAGAAGATTTATTTTTAGTATTCTCTTAAAAAAAATCAATTACATTCTCTTCAACAGAACCACATTAACATTGAATAAAAAAAATTCCTATTATTTTATTTTTTTTATTATCCAGCAATAACCAATCTCTCTATTATTAGCACATTAATATTCATTTTAAATTTTATTTATATGTTGATCCAATAAAAGGGATTATTTTCTTCAAGCATAAGATTATATTTAATATCAATGATTCCATGTCTAGGAAGAAAGGAAATGACACACGTAGTTTCAAACCACTGACATCTAAGTATTGTTATGTAATTATGTACTAGATAACAATGTTTAATAAATTCTTCCATAATTCCACAAAAGTTAAATTTAATTTCTCTAAGATTAGATCCTCCCATGATAACCCTTCTATATATATATTTTGTTCCCTATATGATCCTGTATGAAATAGAATTCCATTCACCACAAATGCATTTTATGATTTAAACATATTTGATGGTGGGTTACTCAACACAAAAAATCAGTTATCAATTTAATTACCATATTGATGTACTTAAATATTTGTAGAATAAATATCAACATAACAAGTAGTAAATTGATTATAAATGTTAAAAGAAATAAATGATTTAATTTACATGTTTTGTAAACTAGTAAGAAAAAATAACTTCCTGATGATCATTATGAGAAGCTTGAGTAATTTGTGGAATCTATTTGTTGATATGATTATCAAAAACCCTGTAAATAAAATAATATTAATATACTACAATAAATGGTATAGAATATGTTTTAGGAGAACTCTTAGTGAAAATGGTTTTATTTCATCATAGTTGATAAGAACATATGAATGAACCCTATGATTTTCATCATATGGAAGCCATCCTTTATTAACTCCACCAAAGACATGTTTTGGATGATTAAAAACTGGTAATGGATTTATAATTTCATCATCAAAATTTCCATAAATATGCCCAATTCCATTTTTTGGGATATTCAAATAATATATAATGAGATTATAAAAACGAAATATCATCTTGAAAACAAGATTCTTCAATTTATCCTTCAACCAATGCTTTGTTAGATAATTTTTTAATATTTCTTCGTACATATCATAAATGGTTACATCCATAAAAAAGTGTTCCACATATCAAAAATTCATCTTCTTGTGGAATTTGTAATATCAAATTATCCATTGACTCAATGAAAACTACTGGGAATATTACTACTAATTTAAATAAAAAATATATATATTAATTAATTATCCTTAGTGAATCATAGTGTTTTTTTAACAAAAATATCTCAAAAAATATGATATATCTATTAGTGCATCCCATATAATAGAACTCCACAAACCACTAAATCAAATAAGAATATGTTATTCCATTATAACATGAGTTCTTGAATTATTAATATGGTAATATTACCATTTCTGACAATTTTTTCCATATTTAAATCATAACCATCTAAAAGTCTAAAATATTTCATCCAAGGAATAAAATAATCATTTTTTTTTGAATTTTTGTATGATTATTTTGGATTCATTAACATCTGTGATCTAACATTTATATATATTTCATGTTTGGGTCACCTCTATATTTGGGAAAGATCTAATTATTCCTTTACTGAATTTTTGGTTTTACGTAGTATGTCCAAATTGTATAAAATATATTATCAATACAGTTCTTCTCATTATTCATGGAATCCAACATGCGACAGAACAATATTTTTTTCCAAAAAATGTGATGTGTTATCCAATTGTGTTCATTTCCAAAGTCAAAAATATTTCTATAGGATTATAGTTGGTCCAAATTTAATGTGAGTTAATGAAGTGAAAAATGATTTTAAATTTGTACCTATGATGATTTTTGGAGGTCCATCACATTCAATTATTTATTTTATATAATGATATTTTTTAGAAGGGATGATATGTTCAATAAATATTCCATGATAGTTGAAGAAACAAGGTTTTATCTAATTGAAGATGATAAAGTCTATACTGCCTCTCTTATAGTATAGACATTATTTTTTACCATTTATACTATATCCATATTACAAGGCATTTGTTGGGAATCCATAAATTTTCCACATAAATGAATCGATTAGTATGATTTTTTTCAATGAAATGTCACATTTACAATAAAAATTACACCATAAAAAAATAACTCATTAATCATTGGCATAAAGTAAATATCGATATTATTTTTTTATCGCGTGAAAATAATATGTTTAACACAATATATATCTAATTCATTTAAAACCAGGGAGGTAAATTATATTGAGTTATAATGTCATTCCAATAAGAATATTGACCACTATGGAAACAAATTGGGCATAAACCAATATTAAAATGACCCAATAACATGTTACATGATTCTCAAGAAAAATACAGATATACGTGGTCAAAATGATTCCATGAGTCATGATCAGAGAGATTATTTGAGCTTTTACAGGTTGAAATATTGGTTTTTTGTCATGCAATCAATGACACTATGTTATGGGACATTAATAAAAGGTGAAATTTATGTGTATGAGTGAAATATATCAACTATTTAATGGGATTATATCCAAACATCGCTAGTTGAGCATCATTGAACCTCGATATGTCTACATGTAGGACAACTGTCCAATAAATCATTCTCACAATTATAAAAGATTCAATCAATTGAGCATACATGAATATTCTGATATCTATAACCTAGATTACGAACCGGCCTCTTACTCTCATAGAAATTTGTAGCCAACACATAAATTTCAGGTAAAAGTGTTTTAACGAAAGAGAATATCTGATCAAATAAGTTATTCAATAATAGATTATCTGAATTTATAGCCACAAATTTTTAAACCACTACAAATGTTATTATCCTGCAACCAATATATAATGAATCCTCATTAGACACCCACAACTCATAAAATATAGATGGTTCTAACTCGTGAGTTAAATCTATATAATCTTGAGTTTCATTTTCTTGAAAATATAAGACATCATATCGTGTAATAAATTGTGAAACTCTGATGAATTTGGAACCAAATTAATATTATCTTCCCTATAAGAACATTCAATAGGTTGATACCAAAAAGCAGAATCTGTTTAAAAAGAAAAATGAAATTGTTGATTCAATATGATGTAAAATGTGTCAATAATCCTTTAAACAATTTTTTTTACATGGGATCATAATTATCCATTCTGGAAAAATCATTGGTTTGTATTATGGAATTGATAAGAATGTTTCACCACCCTCAATATATACATGATTTATACGAGGCTTGTGGATGAAATGACTCCCTTGTCTCCCGGCTTCCCCATCCCGCTCTCAGATCCACCTAGGATTTCATACTGAAACCCTTCGTTGCGGGTTAGCGACGTGCCTGTCCCTAGGTTCTATTCTGTTTTCTACCTTCATAATCACTTTTCTCATCGCTCTTCCTTCTCCCAACCTCTTCCGCGCTACCTCTTCATGGGATCTTCCCCTTTTTTTCTTAGTGGCTTGTCCATACATATTTTTATTCCTCTTTATTTTCATCTTCGACGGTGGTCTCAGTGTACTCTGGTGTGATTTTTCATGGTTTTGGTGTCTTTGTTTTATTTCATGGTTGGTTTTGGGGCCCTGTTGAAGGTTGATGTTGTCAAATATTCTAGCTGCTCATCCTCTACTCTGATCTATCATCCCTCTACAACACTCCAGGTCAGAGTTGATGAGGTGGAAACATTGAGGTTTTGGGATTCGTGGTTTCACGACCGATGGTTTTCAGGCACTTCCCGAGTCAATATGCCTTTATTTTCCCCTCTCATTGTTATTGTTGCAGTTACAGCCCTCAGATAGTCCTTCCCTACTCTGATCCCAATACTTTAATCTGTATTGGCGTCGACATCGTCATGTTTTTTTTTGGGTCGAATACATCATGGTGAGATTGTTTTCATTGGCTTCGTGCTGGGTCGTTCTATTATGCGTTTGGATGTACTGCGATATAATCTTCTATTCTCTAGTGTGTGTTTGGATAGAGATGACGACAATGTTGATTGGGGCAGTAGTGAAGGATTCTTGTGAGTGATCTCACCGGCGGTCTAGTGGGGTGATGTGTATGGTGTGTCAGGGTGCGCAGCAAGAGGTGTGGTAGTGACCGATACATGAATAATGAATTTTTTTTAATTTTCAAATTATGAATTCTATTTTAATATCACGGCTTTGGATGTGGTTGATGCTGATGAGGCCACAACATCGACAGTGATGGTAGATTTTTTCCGGGCAGGTGTTTTTGTATCTGGTCATGGTGTTTTTAGGTCTGCAGAAGTCTTTGTTTTGGAATTGTGGTTTGTTTTTATTTGCACTATGATCTGTACGGTTCCCACTAACCCACATAGTTGTTTTCAAAAAAATAACAATAGATTTTTTACATTATTTATACAAGATTTTATTGGATTTTTATGTTGATTTATTGAATAGTGATTATATAGTGATATTATATTGATTTTTTTATTCTATATTTCACAAAAAAAATTAAAATAATAATAATTTTATGAATAATTTGATATAAGAATGTAACGGTCCAAAAAAGTGGAATGTTTGTTTATTATTACAATGTATTTGTAATTATTGAGAATTATTCTTTAATTTTCACAATTATTTGATATTATTTCTAAATACTGCTATTTATTTATAATTACTTCTATTCACCGCATAACATCACTAACTAAAAGTAGTTATCAATAGATAATAATTATTATTACTAATTATTACTAATTATTTCTATTTAGTTTTATTAATTACAACATATTAATTGTTATTACTAATTATTACAGTCTATTACCATTTATTATTATTTTTTACTAATTAACACTCTTTCATTCTAATTACTACTAATTACCTTTTATTTACTAATTACCACTATTTATAAACTATTAATTCTAATTATTACTAATTATCAATAATTATTTATAATTAAATCAAATTATCACCAATTATAGATAATATATTGTAGTAACAACTAATGATTAATAATTCCTTGTAATTATTACTATTTACTGCTAATTATAGCTAATAGTACCAAATTAAAGATAATTAACAATATAATCAATAATTATTATAATTTCATCTAATAATTACTATTAACATCTAATTATTTCTAACTACCGTTAATTATCATTAATTACTACAAAATATTACAAATGACAACTAATTATTACTATTTAGTGCTAATTATTACTAATTATGAAAAATTATTATTTTTTATTAATAATGGTTACTACTTATTAAATTTTTTTAATATTTATATTAAATAATATAAAATTATTAAAATTTATTTATATTTATTACTAAATATTACTATTTAGTACTTATTATTACTAATTATAGCTAATTATTACTAATTACCCCTATTTATTTCTCATTATTAATATTTATTATTTTTTAGTAATATTTTTTTACTATTAAATATTATTTAACACTAATTACATCTATTTTTTACTATTTATTACTAATTAGCGCTAATTATAACCAATTAATTTAAGTTTTAACTATTTATCGATAATTATTATTATTTACCACTAATTGTTATATTTACCACTAATTATTAACAGTTGCAACTAAATCATTCTGTTTACTGCTAATTATTAAAATCTATAACTCATTATTACTGAAAAGTTATATTTAATATTCATTATTAATATTTATTACTTTTAATTAATATTTACTAGTAATTATTAATATTTAAAAATATTTATGACTATTTATTGTTAATTATCATGAATTATTACTCTATATTAATAATTATTACTATTTATTCTTATCATATACTATTTAATACAGTTTATTACTATTTATTATATATTTAAACAAAATAATAGTTAATATAAAAAATAATTACTAATTGGTGCTTACTATTACTATTTATTACTAACTTTTACTAATTTTTACTATTTAATACTAATTATTACTATTTGTTAAAAATTGTTTTCTAGTTTCTACTATTTTTTTTAATTTTCACAATTTATTATTAATTATCACTAATTATCACCAACTAGATATATTTACAACTATTTATTACAAATTTTTTGTAATTATAAATATTTACCACCTATTATAACAATCTACCATAAATTATAACTATTTATTAATATTTATTACTAGTAATTATTTTTAAATTTTTACTAATTATAAATAATATGTACAATTTTTTATTATTTAATACTAATTTTTACAAATTATAACTAAATTTATGTAGTTTAATTATTTGTTACTAATTATTGATAATTTAGGATAATTGTTACTATTTATCACTAACTGTTACTATTTACCACTAATTATTAATACTTTCTCTTAATTATTACTATTTAATACTACTTATTACTGTTTGTTAATATATTTTTACTAATTTTAATTAATTTTGATTATTTATTACAAATTATTAAAAATTACTTCTAATTATTACTATGTAATTATTATTCTTAATAATTATTAATATTTTTTACTATTTATTACAAATCATCACTAATTCTCGTTAATTATTACTATTTTTAGATAATTATGACCAATCACCACAAATTATTACTATTTAACACTAATTATCCAAATTTACATTTAATTATTACTATTTATTACTATTTTTTTTTTGTATTTACTAATAATAATTACAAAATATTAATATTTATGTCTATTTATTAATTTTTATTAATTTTTATTAAAATTTATTACTAATTATTAATAATTATTAATAATTAGTAATTTCTATTACAATTTACAATAAATTATTATTAATTTTTTTTATTTGCTGCTATTCAGTGCAATTTATTGATATTTATTACAATTTATTAATATTATTATTATTTATTACTAATTATTACTCTTTATTACTATGTATTACTATGTATTACTTTTTATTTCTTTTCATTACTAATTACAACTAATTATTACTAATTACTTATAAATATTACTAATTACAACTAATTATAACAAATTACAGTTATATATATTTAATTACGGTTTACTTTTACTAATTATAGTTAGTTATTGCAATTTAGTACTAATCATTACAAATGAATTATAACTAACACTAATTAATACCAATGATTAATAATTATTACTAATTACTAAAAGTTATTGATAATTAATACTAATTACTGAAAATTATTATTAATTAATTATTGTCGAACCAAATTAATACTATTTAATTTTAAATAAAAAAACTAAATGTCAATAAAAAAAATAACTGTAGAAAAGGATGTACAAAATAAATCTATCTATTTCTAATTTAATTCATTTTCTACAACATAAAAATAATAAGATTTAACAAAAAAATAAAAGAAATAGAGAAATACCTTAAAATTAAATATATCATAGGATAAAATGCTTAAAAATTTCTCTAATATATAATTTTAAACATTGATAAATTGAGGGAAAAAATATAGGAATTTGGAGGGTGAGAGGAGTTGGGAGAGTTGTGAAATGGGAAAAAATTGTATAGGGGTTTATATAGGGTAGACTATTTGCAACATATGTATTTTTGACGATACACATCAAAAATGATAACTCTCTATTAATTAGGGGCGACTAGTAAAATAGCATTTTTGAGTGGTCTTGTTGGAAGTTATATCTGGAGACAATGGTATTCGTGATGGGAGATCAAGCATATTAGAACTACTAAAAACCCATTGATGTTTATTTGCGACAACTGTAACCAGCAGTCACAAATACCCATATCTCAGTTTGGCATGTAGTGTGCACAAAAACATATATGACGTGATACCTATTCCCATCGAAAATAAATTTTTATTTGAAAATAGAAAAGGATATCATCGCAAAGAGTACCTTATCATGGAATATTTGTGATGACACCCTTCCCCGCAAAAATAGAATATTTTTTATATAATTCTAAAATAATATATTTCTCTTTTCAGATGAATAATTTTACAATAATTTAATTATCCTGCAAAACCTATAACAGATTTTATGATTTTTAAATCTATTCATTAAAAAAATTAATCACATCCGTGTCACTAATTTTTATATATATTCATTAGTGGTTGTTAACAATATAAAATACAAAAAACTAGTCCAAATTGATAAAAATAGAGATAAAATATTGGATGGTTTGTATTAGTAATATTTTTAATATATATTGTCCTACCAATAATATTAGAAATTAAAAAATAATTCCACATTATTTTTATATTAACATGAAGCCAATATGTCAGTCAATTTTAATAAAAACCAATTTACTCATATTTTTTATTATATATTCCTCTCTAAATTCCTATAATGATGTTCCAATTATTTTAATATGATTCTACCATGCATTTACAAAATATTTCTCAATGTAATTTACTCTTTTCCTAGAATTTTTTTATTGAAGTAAATGCATTATAAATTTCATTTAACTTCTATTTGATCCATTTGTTATTCGTTATTTCATATAACTTTACATCTTTTATGTTGAAGTTTAAATGATTTCCCATACATTAATTTCATTATACCCTTATTTTTACCATTATTTACAATCATTATAGTTCCGAGATTTCCTCTGTATTTCTATGCCTAATGTCTATATTGTGAATACCCATTACTATTAACTCTAAAGGGTAATCATCTTGATAAAAAATAACTCATTTAATTTTTAAATCCATTTATAAAACACAAAATCCTATTTATTGTGATTAAATTAGATTAATTGTGATAATAATTTTTTCTATATATTTTGTAGACATATATGTGTACATGATATGAATGTGATGTGTAGGCCAAGAATAAAAATTACATACAATGCTTTTGGTATTGTAATTATCTCATGAAATACCATATATGTTGCAAAGGATATAATCCAATGTAATAATTACATGAATTTTTTAGTGGTTAGACTTGAATATTGCTTATTATTTCATGTTTTTCGTTAATAGAAATTCATATGTTCTCTTTATGTTATCGTGATATATCAATTGTCAATGGTCATATGTATGCAACTCTAAATTTTATGAAATAATGACATTACTTCAAACTAACATATGTAACTTTAATCTTGTTATGTTATGATTTTTCCAATTCTGGTAATTTTAACTCAACAATTTCAGATGTACAACCACATATTGTCCCATGAATTATTAAAAATATATGGATTTTTAGGGAATGTAATAAATTATTAAATAATTAATTTTTATTCCATTTTTATAATATTTTTATATGTGTCTAATTTTCTAATGACACTAGGCCTCTCGATCCACTATGATTATTTACGTTCATCCTCATGAAATAAATCATTAAATTATGTATATAAACTATATGGGTAGTTTTATTTGTTATTAGGGTAATATTTATTATTTTTTGGTTAATATTATTAGATGAAAATATTAAATTCCTAAAGGACAATATTTAAAATTTAAAACATTGCTAATTTTGTGTAATGTATAGTGTTTGTGCCATCCATGAAACAGAATACATGTATGGATTTTACAAGTTGATACTTCACTAGAACACTTGTACCATGTGGTAATAACCATATAAAATAGTGAATTCGGAAATTAATTTATCATCACATTGTGAATGATAATGTTCCCTGGATAAACACCTAGAATGATTCTGATCTGTTAATCTGTTGGTAACTTCACTGGATCTTTATAATCCGTTATGAAGAGAATAAAAAATTCAATAAAATTTCATATTAGGAAATATACCATTGATAATATATGACCCATCCATAAACAATACATTATCATGGGTGATGTCAAGAAATCACATTGAGGATCTTTTCTGGTTTACAATTTTAAAAAATTATGCAAAAACTATTACATTAAAAATTGAAAATTACAAGGTAGAGGATTCTTCTATATACAATTATTTCACAAAAATATAATTCCTTAAATGAAACAAGAATTTTTTTCTTGATAAAAATATTATTAAATTATTCTATTCTCTTACACTTCCTTATACCTATTGAAAAACATATAAAAAACAATGGATGGACATAAAAATCTTAGTAAAGGATAAAAAATAAGGAATAAAAACAATAATCCATGAATACATAAAAATATAACAAATCATAGTTCTAAATTATAAAACATAAACTCTTTAACAAACATAATGAAATCATAAGTGTTATGAATAAATCATAGAAATCATAATTCATAAAGGTATCTTTTGGCATCCATAACATACTTACACTATAGATTTCATAGCTACATAAAGTGTTATGTTTGGAATACCCTTTACAGTATATTCTCCAAATAACTACAGAGAAACAATATAGTTTACCTTTATCATGTTACCCAATTCCTTAGAAAGTTATCTCAGGATCACCCACCCTAGGTTTTTCATGAACCACCCATATTCAGTTTATCATGTAACCACCGTTAAAATTTCCAATTACCATTACACAATCATAAGACATTAAATATTGAAATTATCTACATTTCAATCATTAATCACAATAAATGAATTCATGATATTGAAATATTCCATCCATTTCGAAAACCATTTAAAACATTTACTAATGTTATTTTCAAATCAAATTGACCCATACAAATTTGAATCCGTTCATTTAAATTTGAGAGATTGAATTTCAAAAAATTTATTTCCTTATAAATAAATCCTTGATACAATTTTAAAACATGGACATTAATGAGAAATAATTAGTAGAATAAATCTTTAAAACATTTAAAATGATATTTTAATTACAGAGTCTCATAAAACAAGTGAAACACAAGAATAAAATTAATTAATGAATATCATCAAATAGAATAGTAAATATCATGAGATTATAGAAATTCATGATATAAAATTTCAAAAGGTTTGTATATGCTCTTTATAAGATATCAATGGTGCCCAATATCGAGTTTTGCCTCAATGAAAGGGGATACAAAGATATTTCATTACAAAGATCGAATCATTAGATAAATTATAAATAAATGACATCATTATATGTGATGGATATGAATACATCAAATATAATTGGTTATTAAGTGTAAAATAATCATTGTTCTTTCACATAAATTTTTTTAAAAACAATACCAATTATATATATATTTAACTCAATGGAATAAGATTTAGCTAAGATTTACCTTACAAAGATCCCATAAATGACCTAAGAATTTATTAATGGGGTGATTATTTGTTGAAAACTATAACCCCAAGAAATGATGTAGAAATTAAAACATAAATAAATGAATTCTTATTCTTCCCATCATATTTTCATAATAAAATTAATGTAGTATGTGCATAACCCAATGAGAGAAAATTGAGTTTAGAAATTACCTTAAAAAATCAAAAGCCTAACGACTTCAGTTAAAAATTATGAAAATGAGTTGATGAGAGATAAATGGGTCTCTCATCACTTGGAAATAACATTTAAAACAATAAGGATATAGAATACCATATCCAAACAATATAAAATATAAATTAATAGACATAACAAAAAAGTAGTCTTGGTCTAAAAAAGCATGTTGAAGGGTTCTCTTACCTTAAGTGCGACTTGTCTTGTTCATTGATTATACTTAAAATTAGTTAAAATATGGTAATGTCTACTTGAATAAAATTATTTTTCAAGTTTATTATTCATTTTATATAACTTATTACCTTATTATTAGCATTACATAATTATGTCATATAAAATATGAATCATTATGATGATATCTGATACGAATGGTATGATATTAAATTATATACTCATGTTTCCTTTCATTTTTGGCATTTTATACTAACATAATTTCATTATTTACCATTACTCAGCATCGAAGATCAACCCTTTTTTATGTATCTTTGTTCTATGTTATCAATAATGTCTATTAGTAGAGGTACTAAATATGTAGATAATCATGCAAGATGTTTAATTATTTTATTATTTTTCTCAAAAATTCCAAAGGATAACTTTTCCACTATTCCCTTTGGTTCCAATGTTAATTCATTTCTAGGTGAATCATGGTGTTATTTATTCTATGGTTCTTTACTATTTCTAAATCAAGAAATAATTGATGAGATATAAATTCTCACTCACACGTTTATTTAATGTAACTAAAATATTCAAAATTCCATCTTGAGATCTTCGATCCTCGGAATCGCGTGCCGTCGAATATCATTTTTTGAAAAATTCAAGATAAATAAATAAAAAATACATGAAATTTTCGCGCTAATAAACCTTATGTGTTAGGATTTAGCTAATTTTAATCGTAGTTTTGTGTATAGACCCTAGTAGTCTAAATTTCTATGAATTATTTTTTAATAATATTAATTAAAAATATTTCATATATTTATTAATATACATATAAATTTATATATGTTTTCTTAAAATATACAACAATACATATTTGAATTTTTTTTATTTTTTGAAAATTTTAAATTAATGTGAACTTTTTGGTAAATTCAAGAATTTTTAAATTAATTTATTATTTCTTGTAAAATATATATCCACATATAAATGATAATATAATTTAAGGAATTGAAATTTATTCACTTTAGGGGGCATTAAATTGTTATTGTAATAAAAAAAATTTATTTCCAAAATTCAGCACTACCATTCATATATATAAATTAGCATCATTAAAATATCCTTTTTGAATGAAAAATATTAATTTTTAAATTATCTTTTCGATATTATCCAAAGGTTAATTTTCAATACTTTTACGAGATTTTAATAAACATGGGTAGAAATTAATTTTGGAATAAATATACAATCAGTTTTATGAAATCATTATATCCCAAATGTGATCTCATAAATTTCATAAATTAAATAAATTACTAAATACATATTTACAATTCACTACTAAAAAATCAGTTATTTGTTATGTCGAATTTATGAAGGGGTCCCATCACAAATTTCTCATTGTAGAAAATAGAATCATAGAATGATTGCCCAATGTTTTTGTAAAAAACACCTATCTAATAGGCCCCTTGAAAATACTTTTTTTGATGGGCCTGTCACAAGTAACTATTTGTGGATAGATCATCTATAAAATCATTAATTTTTTTAAAAAAAATTATATTTATAAGACTCGATAAAATAATAATTATTATTATATAATAATATTAATGAAATATTTTATAAAAATAATAATAATTTAAATAATAATTTAAATAATATTAATATAAACATATAAATAAAGTTAATAAAATAATCATAATAATAATAGAGAAATATTAATTATAGTTCATTAATAATTTTATTATTACATTTGGTAATAATAATAATATATTTACATTAGTATTAATAAAATTGATGATGATGATAATAATAATAATAAAATTATTAATAAATATAAATATTCACAAAAATAAACAAATAATAACACTAACAACATAATAATAAAAACACAATAAAAAATTATAATTCTAATAAATAAAAAATGGATATAATTGAGAAATCAAATAAAAAAATTAAATACTAAATAATGTATTAATGAAAAAAATATTATAAAAACCAAGAAATAATAAAAATGAATTATTCACAACAATATATAAAATTCACTAATTAGTAATTTTAATATATAATATTACAAAATAAATTTACAATGAAATGTTTTATGATAAAATGAAAATATATATCTAAGGGGGAGGGTCTTTTGTAAGAGCTGGGGGAGCTAGAGGAAATGGTGGAGGGGACTACATCCCAAAACCAAGAGTGAAAAAATTTTGTGTACTCAGTTGTATACGAGTGTTGTAATTGGTGTCATCGACTCATATCCTTTTACTACTACTTCTACTATCAAAGGTTCTCTTAATGATCTATACACATACACTCTATCAAATCACTTTGATCATGCAACTGGTCATGATATTATGCAACATAACATAATGAATCTCTATGAACTCCGCTTGAGATTCATGCTGACATCGCAATGGTACGAAATTAACTATCATGTGTCAATAATGAGCCAATGCCTATTACATAGCTTTTCTCGAAAGAATATCGTGTTTCCTGCATCCTAGCTACCTTATTAAATCATGTTTCACTGGTCATAACCTTGGTCTCATCCCGACTATTTGTCTGAGTATGAGAATATGTGGCCATATATGACTAATAAAATATCATATTAAAACTAATATAGTTAAAATATTATTTTTGTTGTTTTTATATCTAAAAAAATTTATACTGACCACTATATAACATTAGTTATCACCTATAATCACTCCAATGACAGGATTGATGTACATCCTCTTTTGAACATAAGACTCTATAACATTAGGTTGTTCAACATCCCATATAAAAATAAATTAAACATCTTTCTTTTAATGTCATATAAATTAATAAATAAATACTTAGCATATTAGCACAATGTATACTAAATGAACGGCTACTTTCACAATGTTTAACCTCCTTTATCCCATAGTTTTGTGGAATAACATATGTTCTTCTCTAAAACATTCCATAGTTTTAATGTGAACATAATAAATGCCAAACCAGATATGAAATGTAATTAGGTTAGTGGTCACAAAAATACTCATAAAACAATTTCACTAGTACTTTTCTCGTTGACAGACTCCTAAAATTTAAAAGTGACTAATGGAAATGATCACACATACAACTATCCAATGCCTTCTAGATAGAGTCATCCATTCCCTTATCGATAGGGTATAATAAAAACACAATAAATTTAAAACATATTGTTTTTAGTTAACTAAATTTAAAAATAAAAAAATACTTAAATGTGTACCAAACAATGATTAAACTTGTGACAATAAACAACTATGAGATTCTGATCCCATGTAACCCATGCCCCAGTAATATTTTTTTTGTATATAGAACTCCCCTATCCAATAGCTATATAAATAAAGTTATCAAAAAAATAAAATAATTTGAATAAAAATAAAATATTGACAATTAATAAAAACTAACAAAAATACACAAGTAAACATACCTCTACATGTGTCGATCAAATCCGAGAAGTGGGTGTAACATGGGGATAGGTTCATGAGTCATTAATCTCGCATGTCCATGACAGATTTGATTCCTCACTAAACCACTAGAATTATATGGTTTAAAAGATCCAATGCCATACTCATAAACAGGTAGACCATCCTCCTCATACTCATGAAACCTATTTTATTCCATATGAATCATGAAATGATTATTTTTATAAAATAGATGAAATGAACTATTATATATATATATATATGATTGTGTGTGTTTTATATGTGATTATATCCATCAGTTATCTATAAAAAATATTTATCTCCATCCACATATTTATATATGAAGTTTTATTTATATTCCATCTTAGTATCATAATTTACCATTGTAGTTTCAATTTCATCATCTCTTATCATTTCAAGGACATTTTTTACATCAATAACATAATTTTCACCATCAAAAAATAATTTTGGGGTGTTCTAGTTGATTTTTTGAATCATCATGGAGAAGATATATTTTAAGTATTCTCTTAACAAAATCCAATTACATTCTCTTCAACAGATCCACATTAACATTGAATAAAAAAATTCCTATTAATTTTTTTTATTATTATCCACCAATAACCGAACTCTCTTTTTATTAGCATAATTATTTTCATTATAAATTTGATTTCTATGATGATCCAATAAAAGGGATTATTTTATTCAAGAAGGTGATTATATTTAATATCAATGATTCCCTGGCAAAGAAGAACCGAAATGACACACATAGTATCAAACCACTAACATGTAAATATTATTATGTAACTATGTACTAGATAACAATGTTTAATAAATTCTTCCAGAATTCCATAAAAGTTGAGTTTAATTTCACTATGATTAGATCCTCTCAGGAGAACCCTTATATTAATTTTTTGTTCCCTATATGATCCTATATGAAATAGATTTCCATTCACCACAAATGCATTATATGATTTAAACATGTTTGATGGTGGGTTACTCAATACACAAAATATGTTATCAATTAAATTATCATATTCTTGTACTTAAATATTTTTAAAATATATATCAACCTAAAATGTAGTAAATTTATTATAAATGTTAAAATATTAATTGATTTAATTTACAAGTTTTGTAAACTAGTAAGAAAAAATAACATCCTAATGATCATTATGAGAAGCTATTGTAATTTTTGGAAGCTATTTATTGATATGATTATCTAAAACAATATAAATAATATAATATTAATATAATACAATAAATATTATAGAATATTTTTTAGGAGGAATCTAAGTGAAAATTGTTTCATTTCATCACAGTAGATAAGAACTTAGGAATGATCTCTATGATGTTCATCATATGGAAGCCATCATTTATTAACTCCACCAAAGACATGTTTTTGATGATTAAAAACTTGTAATGGAGTTATAATTTCATTGTCATCATTTCTATAATTATTCCCAATTCAATATTTTGGGATATTCAAATTAAATATAATGAGGGTATAAAAAATAAATACCATCTTGAAAACAAGATTCTTCAATTTAACCTTAAACTAATGCTTTGTTAGATAATTTTTCAAAAATTTCTTCATGCATCTCATAAATGGATACATCCATAAAAAATGATCCACATATCCAAAATTCATCTTCCTATGGAATGTGTAATATCAAATTATCCATTGAGTCAATGAAAATTAGTGGGAATATTACTACTAATTTAAATAAAAATAAAACAATATATAAATGAATTATGCTTAGGGAATCATAGCGTTTTTTTAACAAAAATGTCTCAAAAAATAGGATATGTCTATTAGTGCATCCAATATAACAGAATTCCATAAACCACTAATTCAAATCAGCATATGCCATTCTATTATAACATGAGTGTCTTGAATTTTTAATATGGTAATATTACCATTTATGACACTTTTTTTCTTATTTGAATCATAAACATCTAAAAGTCTAAAATATGTTATCCAAAGAATAAAATAATCAATTTTTTTTTGATTTATTGTATGATTATTTTGGATTCATTAACATCTTTGATCTGACATTTATATATATTTCATGATCGAGTCACCTCCAAATTTGGGAATGATCTAATTATCCCTTTACTGAATGTTTGGTTTTACGTAGTATGTCCAAAACTGTATAAAATATATTTTCAATATAGTTCTTCTAAATATTCATGGAATCCAACATGCGACAGAACAATATTTTTGGTCAAAAAAATTTGATGTGTTATCCAATTGTGTTCATTGTGAAAGTCAAAAATAATTCTATAGGATTATAGTTGGTCCAAATTTAATATGAGTTAATGAAGAGAAAAGGGATTTTAACTTTTTACCTATGATGATTTTTTAAGGTCCTTCACATTAAATTATTTATTTTCTATAATGATATATATTTTCTATAAGGGATGATCGGTTGAATAAATATTCCATGATAGTTGAAGAAACATGGTTTTATCCAATTCAAGATGATATAATCTATACTACCTCTCATATAGTATAGACATTATTTTTTTAGAATTTATACTATATCCACATTACAAGGAATTTTTTGGGAATCCATAAATTTTCTACATAAATGAATCATTGAGTGTGATTTTTTTTCAAAGAATTTTCACATTTACTATCAACATTATTCCATAAAAAATTAAATCATTAATCATTAGCATAAAGTAAATATCAATATTATTTTTTTATGTCATGAAAATAATATGTTCAACAAGATATATATATATATATCATTAACATCCATGGAGGTAAATTATATTGAGTTATAATGCCATTCCAACAAGAATATTGACCACTATGGAAACAAAACGGACATAAAACAATAGTAAAATGACCCAATAACATGTTACATGATTCACAAGAAAAATATAGATCTGCGTGGTCAAAATTATTCCATGAGTCATTATCAGAGATATGATTTGTGCTTTTACAAATTGAAATATTTGTTTTTTTCCTCACATTATTTCAGGTAAAAGTGTTTTAACAAAAGAGAATATCTAATCAACTAATCTATTAAACAATTCATTATCTGAATTTATAGCCACAAATTTCGAAACCACTACAAATGTTATTATCCTATAACCAAGACATAAGGAATCCTCATTAGACCCCCACAACTCATAAAATTGAGACGGTTCTAACTCTTGAGTAAAATCTATATCATCCTAAGTTTAATTTTCTTTAAAATATGAGACATCATTTCTTATACTAAATTGTGAAACTCTGATGAATTTGGAAACAAATTAATATTATCTTATCTATAACAACATTAAATAGGTTGATACCAAAAAACATAATTAGTTTAAAATGGAAAATGAAATAGATGATTCCTAATGATGTCAAATGTGTCAATAATACTTTAAACAACATTTTTACATGGACTCATAATTATCTGTTATGAAAAAATCATTGGTTTGTATAATTGAATTGATTAGAAGGTTTCACCACCCTCAATATATACACAATTTATACTAGGATTATGGATGAAATGTCTCCCTTCTCTCTCAGCTTCCCTATCCCTCTCTCATCTTTTCCTAGGGTTTCCTGCTGAAACCCTTCACTACGTGTCGGCGGCGCACCTGTCCCTAGGTTCTATTATTTTTTATACCTTCTTTCTCACTTTTCTAGTCGATCTTCCTTCACCCAACCTCTTCAACGCTACCTCTTCGTGGGATATTAAACTTTTTCTGTATAGCGTCTTGTCTGTGCCTATTTGTATTATTTATTAGTTTTATCTTCAACGGCAGTCTCAGTGTACTAGCGGGTGATTTTTCTTGGTTTTGATGTCTTAGTTTTATTTCATGGTTGGTTTTGGGGCCCTGTTGAAGGTTGTTGTTATCGAATCTTCTAGCTTCTCATCCTATACTCTGATCTATCATCCCTCTGTAACACTCCGAGTCAGAGTTGATGAGGTGGAAACATTGAGGTTTTGGGATTCGTGGTTTCACGTCTGATGGTTTTCAGGAACTTCCCGTGTCAATACGCCCCCATTTTCCACTCTCATTGTTATTGCTATAGTCAGAGCCCTCATACATTTCTTCCCTACTCTCATCCCAAGACGTTGATCTCTATTGGCGTCGTCATCGTCAATTGTCTGGTTTTGGTTCAACGTGTAGCAGCCCAAGATTTTATGAAAAATATTCTTTTTAATTTCACTAATGTCTTGTGTTGTACGCAACACAAAAAGGAGCTTGCACAACACGCATCTTTGACTTGCCTTGCATTACACACAATCGCAACCTTCCTCGATAGCGTGTGTAGTATGCAATACCGAGTTTCACTAAACAACAATATGCTATTAAAATATTATTAAAACTAGCCGTTATGAATAGTAATAACCACTTATTAAAATTTAGAAATTTTATCTCTCAAAATGGACTTCATTTTTGGATTCGGAGTATCGAATTTAGCCTAAGGTGAAATTTTGGTACTTTTCGGATAACTTTCATATTCTGATGAATAGTGAAAATTACTAAATTATAATTAAAAACAACTTTTTTAATCGAAATAATTAATAGTGATAAATTATTAATTTGAGTGGTTTTAAAGTATATTTAGAATATATTTTTACAATTAAATACAATTTTGGTCATTGGTTGTAATTTTACATTTAAAACAGACATAATCAAGTGTCAATCTTTTCATATATTTTGTTTCCTAAAAACACGCTATTTATTTTAACAGCGGGATTTAATTATAAAATTAATTAATGCAAATTCTATGATATGAATTTGGTAAAATAGATTTCATTTTTGAATTCGGAATATGAAATATAGCTTAGGATGAAATTTTGGCATTGTTCTGAAAAACATCAATTTTTGATGAATAGTGAAACTACTAAGTGGTAGTTAAAAAAACTGAATTTTTCATAAAACTTAATTTTACCGCTTCTGTGAATGGAATTTCAAAAATCCGAGAGACACGGTTGATGTCATTAAGTAAAATGTGGTTCAATGAGATGAAAATAATTTTTGGTGAATAGTAACTTTTTACTTTTATTTACCACGGTTAAAAATAAATAGGGTAATTAAGGGTAAAAATGATATTAATATTACCATAACACATGTCCTAATTCTATTGGACAAGTGTATCGCGACCAAAAACAACCGTAAGTGTAAAATATTATCATTTAGGCCCACTTGGATTAGATTAGGACATTTATTATTATTTAATTCAAAGAAGAGTTAAAAGAGTTAAAATCAAAGTTTATTTACTAAAACATTTTTCGTATAGGGTTGTACATAAGATAAATTCGATTGTAAATATTCATTAGAAAGCTAAAAAGATTTCCTACATAATGATAGTTTATTTGTAATTTTTAGACATCAAATAATTTAATTTATTTATGACACAACGATGATGCAGTAATTACCCTTTTAAGGAAATATTAACATAATTGATGTGATAAATACTCAAATGAATGTAATTTGAGACTTTTTATGAATTACACTAATTTTCTAGGTCACTATGATATATTAGTGATGCTTTAATAAACTTGGTTCGAACATATAATTCTGTTATGACTTTCACAAAAATAATATATCAAATAGTGTCAAAATTGACACAAAATAGTTTTTAAATCAAATATTATATTATTAATTGTTATTTTATTACTAAAAATCTAAGGTTCGGCCAAATGACTTAGATAAGGATATATATATTAATAATGAACAATTTGGGGTTCGTTTGACTTGATATAGTAAGTTTATTAACCTTATAGTATAAGAACACAAGAAGACAAGGTAAAAGTAAAATTATTTAACTTAATGATAAATCTAAATGATAAGGTTAAAATAGGAACCTAAACTTGTCTAAATTCTATTGGATGAGAGGATTTCGACCCATCCCCACCTTAGCCTCGAAATAAATCAATCTGGAGCTAATTAAAACCGAACTTGACTTTATAATAAAATAATATTTTGAGATATTCCTAAGGTGCCCCTCTCCTCCCTTATAAAAGGACACCTCCTCCCCCTCCTCCTCACACCAATTTGAGCACTCAAGCTCGGCCAAACCCTGCAAAAATCTCTTCTCCACTTCCCTAGAAACATCCTAGAGGTTCTGTTCTTCCTCAAAGACCAATTTTAGGGCCCTAAGAGGAGGTCTCAAAGAGGCGCTTCAAAGAAGAGGTAATTACCGTTACCAATTCTTTCATCTTTATTTCTTCTTCCACTTCTTCTTTTTAGGTTGTTTCATTATGAAGTAAAAACATCAGTATCACTCATATACTGATATGTTATTATAATTATGAAACAACCCTATTTCACCATCTATCCATCCTACGGGAAAAGAAATCACCGCGCGTGCGTACGTACGGAATACCGTCTCCACGCCTTGGTGTAATCTATTTTCCACCACCACCTTACATGGATGGGTATAATGGTGTAAAGAATAACTATACATAGTTATTAAAACATCATATTTATTCTGATATATTGTATAATCCACTCCAATTCAATTCAATAATTATGGAAATGATATCATCGCTCGTGCGTACGTACAGAATACCGTCTCCACGACGTGATGAGATTCATTCTCCATGTTATCAATTTAAGAATGATTATAAAGTATATATAAGAAATAATAATAAAATTTATGAAATTATAAAGATACTGGATTTATGTATATATATATATATGTATTTCATCTACTTACTTCCATTCAAGACAATAAGGAAAATAAAACAGCGTTCATGCGTACGTACGGACTACCGTCTCCATGAACGGTGTTTTTCATTTCATTTATCTATCTATTATATATATATATATATACTGAATATATATGATATATAAATCATATTTTATATTATGGATGTAAGTAAATCATGATATAAGTAATAATAATGTCAAGAACAACAAGTCAAAACACCTACGATAAATGAAACGATTTTACCCAAAACGCTTCTTTAACATGGAATTTACAAAAGAACGGGTAATATAATGTCATAAGTGAACCATATATGATATCATAACAATAAATATGATTCTGTAATAAGTCAATGTCATTATTTAAATCATTATACAGGAGGTTCGGACACATACGAAGCAAATCGGACCTAAGGTAAGGGAAATATCACAATCTCATTTTTATCCGAGATTGTTTATTCGTAAGTATTTACTGGGGTGTATTTTATCATCCACATCCATGTTTCATAAAAATGTAATATTATTTCCATCCACCTACAATTTTTTAAATCCATTTTTACCCTTCGGTGAGTTTTAGTAATATGTATGAAAGGAATCTTTTGTCGTACGAGGTACTTTTTGACTTTTCCGACAAAAGTACGAAGAATGTTTTTTTTAACTTATACGGCATGAATGGATATCTAAAACATTATTTCAAAGAAGATTCCTTTACAAGTTTTCAAGATTATTTTTAATCAACTTCTTTTATTTTAATGTTATATGACATGTTATGAAAGGAAAAATGTTTTTGAAGAAGAAAGGATATTTTCCTCAAGAATGGAGTTCAAGTGTTTTATCAAAATTATTTTCCATCTAAAATAATAAAGGGTTCTGTTTTTATCCCTATTATTACATGGATTTGATTATGTTGTGATGGAAACATTTTTATGAATTCCTTTATCTTATATGAATTGTTTTATGATGTCATGTTGTTTAAGAATCCCATTTTTTATTACATGGGTTATGCGATGATGTATGATTTATGATTATGTGGCACACATAAGAAAGGATTCATTATAAGATGGGTGGGACCTATATCTCCCTCCAATGCATTGGGTAAAGATTTTATATCTCATGAGATAGACATGGCTGGAACGGAAGGTTATTTCGGTTCAGTGATACAGGACTGAAACGAGGAGTGAACTCGGTTCAGAAAGGGACTTTGTCCACTAAGATAGTCTTGGCAATGAGTCATGACTAACAAGAAATGATTTTTCATGATTATGTGTGCATGCCACAAAGTTTTCAAGTTTTATAAAATGATTATGGGGATCTCATTTTCACTTCTATGATTTGTTCCATGTTAAGATATTATGCTCTCTTTTGCAGGTTAAGATTTCCAAAATGTTATGTTCTTATGAATACGATGTGATTGATATTTCTTTTGTTTACCCTTACTGAGCATTTGAGCTCACCCTTTTATGTTTTCTTTTCCCCAGGATATAAAGAAAGGTTTTAGGTAAAAAAAAGGGAAGATCTTTATAGGAGATGTTGAAGATCTTTCACCACGATTAGAAGATTACGTTCTGAGTTTCCAAAGACACTAAACTATTGCGATCCTTGTGTGTGTGTGTTTTTGTTATGTACTAAGTATTCCGCAAATGTAATGTAATGTCAATATACGACAGGCTTCGGGTATCTACAGTTGGTATCAGAGGAAAGGTTTAGTCAACCTTTGGAAACTAGGATGCGAAAACGTTAGTGAGATCCCTAGAGATATTTCTAAGGTATGTCTAGGGATGTCCCTAAGGTTAAGTATACGTATAGGTTATAGTACTAGAATTACTCTAACGATCATAGAATTAAACCTAAGATGTTAGATATTGAAGGTACTCCCCCTTTATTATGTTGTTTTCCCTAGCATGATTTTTGCCTCTCACACTATCCTTTTTGGGTTTTAGACGCTGGCTGGAACCCGAAGGAACCGTGTTGATCAATGCAATGGACAATGCAATGATTGTCCTCCTGAACAAACAAATGTTATGGGAGATGGAGTGCAAAATCTTATTTCTATACTTACACAAGCTATGAATCATTCTGGACTTCCAAATGAGCAGAGAAGGGAACAATATTCTATTGAGTCCTTCATGAGGCAACGTCCACCTTCTTTCAGTGGGTCTTCTGATCCACTTGTTGCTGAACAATGGATCAGTACCACTGAAAAGATATTTTCAGTTCTTCAATGTTCTGAACATGATAAATTCATCTTAGCAGTATATCGTTTGGAAGGTGAAGATGATCAATGGTGGAATCTTATCAAGAATACGAGGCCAAGAGATGAAATTGAGTACATGGAATGGGACGAGTTCAAGAACTTATTTTTCAACAAGTACTTCCCTCGTATTCTTCGAACAAAGATGGAGAAGGAGTTTCTTGAACTAAAGCAAAAGGATTATGAATCTGTTGGTATATACGAAGCGAATTTTACAAGACTTGAAAGGTATGCATCTGGCATTATCATCCAACCTGAAAGTAAAGTTGATTGATTTTTCAGTGTCTTAAAACCAAGTCTTCGAAGGGCATTAGCTATAAGAGACTTCAGTAGCTATGAAGAAATTGTGCGTTGTGCTATCAAGGTAGAAATGGAAGTTGGTGTTACATATCCATCTCATGGTTTTGACAAAAAACAAAAGATGGAGTTCAAGGAGAAATCTCAGAATAATGGTGAAAAGAAGATGAATGTTTCCTTATGCACAAAGTGTGGAAAGAAGCATGGTGGAGATTGTCTTAAAGGGACTAGAAAATGTTTTAAGTGTGGAAAAGAAGGTCATCGAGCAGCTGAGTGTCGAAGTAATGGAAAAAGGGTTTCTAATGATGTGAATAAAGCAAACACTGCAGAGAACGCACCAACAACACTTCAATGCTTCAAGTGCAAGGAAATGGGGCATTATGCTCATAAATGGCCTAATCCAGGGGTTAGTGATGATCAACATGAGCAACCATTGAAGGAAAAGGACAAAGGGAAGTCACATGCGATCACTATTGGCAATGTTGAATATGACAACGATGTGGTGGAATGATTAAGTGTTTATGTAATGGGATTCCAAAATAATGTTGTATCATTGAGTATTGCAATATTTATTGATGTGGTATTCAAAGTGATTGAGATATTTTTGGAAATAAGATGATATGCGCATAATGAAGGGAAAACGAGAAAATGAAAAGTTTAATAGTATTCATGAGCTCATGATTGATATAAGGACTAAGTGATATCATGGTTTGGGTATATATAATTTTGAGGATTTTGGTATGTGGAGAGTGTTAACGTTTAACTGCATTCATGTTTTCACTAAGGTTCAATGGGTATTCAAGAGAATACATGATTAAGGAATTTGAATGATTGGAATGTGACCAACAAAACATATCTTATGATATGTGGGAGTGGACTGCAGTATTATGGATAATCCTAAAGATTGGAATGGATTATGTTGGACATAAGTGAGTATTGTTCAAGGATATAAGTTTTTTTTTCGATATTATTGATGGGATGTTATAGTAATGTAGTTTTAGAAAAAGGACAACCTGCAGGATGGGCGACAGCCCATCGCTTCGGACAAGGCTGTGGGAATCGAACCCACAACCGAAGTGCGACTGGCCTTTATCGCCTACCACTGGCCTACAGGAAGTCCCTATTTAGTAGAAACTATTTTTATTATATTAACCAGTATGATATATGAAGTATAAGTCCATTTTAGGAACCATATGTGATTAATCTCACTATAGATCGACTTATGTATATAATTTTTTGCTAACCTTTTGTTTGAGACAGATGGAATGACCCGTCATTCTATCACATGATCTGCTAACACTTCACGAATAACAAATTCAACTTCATTTATTTAAGAGATGACGTGGAAATTGTTCAAGGCATGAACAACAGTGAGATTGTACCAAAATAAAGAAAGTATTTATTCTAATTCAAATTTTCACCTTTGGGGAAATGATCTTGAAAACCAAAAATGTTGTCCTAGTGATCTTATACCAGATGAATCGGATGGTACCTTAGATCGTCACAAATTTATGGATTTTTGATTGTTGGATTTTCCATAGCCATGTTCTCTACCACTCTCCATCGGAACATGATGGTTAGATTTTTCTTCCATATCCATATTTTCACCTATGTGGAAACCCAGTGATTAGTTTATTTGGGTAATTGTTACATTTCATACTTTAGTTTTTAAAGACAAGTTTTGGTATTCCTTTTTACGATGTGGGTTTCTATTAAAGAAACTTTCGAATAGTAAACTATTTATAACCCCGACGAATTTCGAGGGCGAAATTCATTTTAAGGGGGGTAGAATGTAGCAGCCCAAGATTTTATGAAAAATTTTCTTTTTAATTTCACTAATGTCTTGTGTTGTACGCAACACAAAAAGGAGCTTGCACAACACGCATCTTTGACTTGCCTTGCATTACACACAATCGCAACCTTCCTCGATAGCGTGTGTAGTACGCAATACCGAGTTTCACTAAACAACAATATGCTATTAAAATATTATTAAAACTAGCCGTTATGAATAGTAATGACCACTTTTTAAATTTTAGAAATTTTATCTCTCAAAATGGACTTCATTTTTGGATTCGGAGTATCGAATTTAGCCTAAGGTGAAATTTTGGTACTTTTCGGATAACTTTCATATTCTGATGAATAGTGAAAATTACTAAATTATAATTAAAAACAACTTTTTTAATCGAAATAATTAATAGTGATAAATTATTAATTTGAGTGGTTTTAAAGTATATTTAGAATATATTTTTACAATTTAATACAATTTTGGTCATTGGTTGTAATTTTACATTTAAAACAGACATAATCAAGTGTCAATCTTTTCATATATTTTGTTTCCTAAAAACACGCTATTTATTTTAACAGCGGGATTTAATTATAAAATTAATTGATGCAACTTCTATGATATGAATTTGGTAAAATAGATTTCATTTTTGAATTCGGAATATGAAATATAGCTTAGGATGAAATTTTGGCATTGTTCTGAAAAACATCAATTTTTAATGAATAGTGAAACTACTAAGTGGTAGTTAAAAAAACTGAATTTTTCATAAAACTTAATTTTACCGCTTCTGTGAATGGAATTTCAAAAATCCGAGAGACACGGTTGATGTCAGTAAGTAAAATGTGGTTCAATGAGATGAAACTAATTTTTGGTGAATAGTAACTTTTTACTTTTATTTACCACGGTTAAAAATAAATAGGGTAATTAAGGCTAAAAATGATATTAATATTACCCTAACACATGTCCTAATTCTATTGGACAAGTGTATCTCGACCAAAAACAACCTTAAGTGTAAAATATTATCATTTAGGCCCACTTGGATTAGATTAGGACATTTATTATTATTTAATTCAAAGAAGAGTTAAAAGAGTTAAAATCAAAGTTTATTTACTAAAACATTTTTCATATAGGGTTGTACATAAGATAAATTCGATTGTAAATATTCATTAGAAATCTAAAAGGATTTCCTACATAATGATAGTTTATTTGTAATTTTTAGACATCATATAATTTAATTTATTTATGACACAACGATGATGCAGTAATTACCCTTTTAAGGAAATATTAACATAATTGATGTGATAAATACTCAAATGAATGTAATTTGAGACTTTTTATGAATTCCACTAATTTTCTAGGTTACTATGATATATTAGTGATGCTTTAATCAACTTGGTTCGAACATATAATTCTGTTATAACTTTTACAAAAATCATATATCAAATAGTGTCAAAATTGACACAAAATAGTTTTTAAATCAAATATTATATTATTAATTGTTATTTTATTCCTAAAAATCTAAGGTTCGGCCAAATGACTTAGATAAGGATATATATATTAATAATGAACAATTTGGGGTTCGTTTGGCCTGATATAGTAAGTTTATTAACCTTATAGTATAAGAACACAAGAAGACACGGTAAAAGTAAAATTATTTAACTTAATGTTAAATCTAAATGACAAGGTTAAAATAGGAACCATAACTTGTCTAAATTCTATTGGATGAAGGGATTTCGACCCATCCCCACCTTAGCCTCGAAATAAATAAATCTGGAGCTAATTAAAACCGAACTTGACTTTATAATAAAATAATAATTTGAGATATTCCTAAGGTGCCCCTCTCCTCCCTTATAAAAGGACACCTCCTCCCCCTCCTCCTCACACCAATTTGAGCACTCCAGCTCGGCCAACCCCTGCCAAAATCTCTTCTCCACTTCCCTAGAATCATCCTAGAGGTTCTGGTCTTCCTCAAAGACCAATTTTAGTGCCCTAAGAGGAGGTCTCAAAGAGGCGCTTCAAAGAAGAGGTAATTACCGTTACCAATTCTTTCATCTTTATTTCTTCTTCCACTTCTTCTTCTTAGGTTGTTTCATTATGAAGTAATAACATCAGTATCACTCATATACTGATATGTTATTATAATTATGAAACAACCCTATTTCACCATCTATCCATCCTACGGGAAAAGAAATCACCGCGCGTGCGTACGTACGGAATACCGTCTCCACGCCGTGGTGTAATCTATTTTCCACCACCACCTTACATGGATGGGTATAATGGTGTAAAGAATAACTATACATAGTTATTACAACATCATATTTATTCTGATATATTGTATAATCCACTCCAATTCAATTCAATAATTATGGAAATGATATCATCGCTCGTGCGTACGTACGGAATACCGTCTCCACGACGCGATGAGATTCATTCTCCATGTTAACAATTTAAGAATGATTATAAAGTATATATAAGAAATAATAATGAAATTTATGAAATTATAAAGATACTGGATTTATGTATATATATATATATGTATGTCATCTACTTACTTCCATTCAAGACAATAAGGAAAAGAAAACAGCGTTCATGCGTACGTACGGACTACCGTCTCCATGAACGGTGTTTTTCATTTCATTTATCTATCTATTATATATATATATATATACTGAATATATATGATATATAAATAATATTTTATATTCTGGATGTAAGTAAATCATGATATAAGTAATAATAATTTCAAGAACAACAAGTCAAAACACCTACGATAAATGAAACGATTTTACCCAAAACGCTTCTTTAACATGGAATTTACAAAAGAACGGGTAATATAATGTCATAAGTGAACCATATATGATATCATAACAATGAATATGATTCTTTAATAAGTCAATGACATTATTTAAATCATTATACAGGAGGTTCAGACACATACGAAGCAAATCGGACCTAAGGTAAGGGAAATATCACAATCTCATTTTTATCCGAGATTGTTTATTCGTAAGTATTTACTGGGGTGTATTTTATCATCCACATCCATGTTTCATAAAAATGTAATATTATTTCCATCCACCTACAATTTTTTAAATCCATTTTTACCCTTCGGTGAGTTTTAGTAATATGTATGAAAGGAATCTTTTGTCGTACGAGGTACTTTTTGACTTTTCCGACAAAAGTACGAAGAATGTTTTTTTTAACTTATACGGCATGAATGGATTTCTAAAACATTATTTCCAAGAAGATTCCTTTACAAGTTTTCAAGTTTATTTTTAATCAACTTATTTTATTTTAATGTTATATGACATGTTATGAATGGAAAAATGTTTTTGAAGAAGAAAGGATATTTTCCTCAAGAATGGAGTTCAAGTGTTTTATCAAAATTATTTTCCATCTAAAATAATAAAGGGTTCTGTTTTTATCCGTATTATTACATGGATTTGATTATGTTGTGATGGAAACATTTTTATGAATTCCTTTATCTTATATGAATTGTTTTATGATGCCATGTTGTTTAAGAATCCCATTTTTTATTACATGGGTTATGCGATGATGTATGATTATGTGGCACACATAAGAAAGGATTCATTATAAGATGGGTGGGACCTATATCTCCCTCCAATGCATTGGGTAAAGATTTTATATCTCATGAGATAGACATGGCTGGAATGGAAGGTTATTTCGGTTAAGTGATACAGGACTGAAACGAGGAGTGAACTCGGTTCAGAAAGGGACTTTGTCCACTAAGATAGTCTTGGCAATGAGTCATGACTAATAAGAAATGATTTTCCATGATTATGTGTGCATGCCACAAAGTTTTCAAGTTTTATGTTATGATTATGGGGATCTCATTTTCACTTCTATGATTTGTTCCATGTTAAGATATTATGCTCTCTTTTGCAGGTTAAGATTTCCAAAATGTTATGTTCTTATGAATACGATGTGATTGATATTTCTTTTGTTTACCCTTACTGAGCATTTGAGCTCACCCTTTTATGTTTTCTTTTCCCCAGGATATAAAGAAAGGTTTTAGGTAAAAAAAAAGGGAAGATCTTTATAGGAGATGTTGAAGATCTTTTACCATGATTAGAAGATTACGTTCTGAGTTTCCAAAGACACTAAACTATTACGATCCTTGTGTGTGTGTGTTTTTGTTATGTACTAAGTATTCCGCAAATGTAATGTAATGTCAATGTACGTCAGGCTTCGGGTATCTACAGTTGGTATCAGAGGAAAGGTTTAATCAACCTTTGGAAACTAGGATGCGAAAATGTTAGTGAGATCCCTAGAGATATTTCTAAGGCATGTCTAGGGATGTCCCTAAGGTTAAGTATACGTATAGGTTATAGTACTAGAATTACGCTAACGATCATAGAATTAAACCTAAGATGTTAGATATTGAAGGTACTCCCCCTTTATTATGTTGTTTTCCCTAGCACGATTTTTGCCTCTCACACTATCCTTTTTGGGTTTTAGACGATGGCTGGAACCCGAAGGAACCGTGTTGATCAATGCAATGGACAATGCAATGATTGTCCTCCTGAACAAACAAATGTTATGGGAGATGGAGTGCAAAATCTTATTTCTATACTTACACAAGCTATGAATCATTCTGGACTTCCAAATGAGCACAGAAGGGAACAATATTCTATTGGGTCCTTCATGAGGCAACGTCCACCTTCTTTCAGTGGGTCTTCTGATCCACTTGTTGCTGAACAATGGATCAGTACCACTGAAAAGATATTTTCAGTTCTTCAATGTTCTGAACATGATAAAGTCATCTTAGCTGTATATCGTTTGGAAGGTGAAGCTGATCAATGGTGGAATCTTATCAAGAATACGAGGCCAAGAGATGAAATTGAGTCCATGGAATGGGACGAGTTCAAGAACTTATTTTTCAATAAGTACTTCCCTCGTATTCTTCGAACAAAGATGGAGAAGGAGTTTCTTGAACTAAAGAAAAAGGATTATGAATCTGTTGGTATATACGAAGCGAATTTTACAAGACTTGCAAGGTATGCATCTGGCATTATCATCCAACCTGAAAGTAAAGTTGATCGATTTTTCAGTGGCTTAAAACCAAGTCTTCGAAGGGCATTAGCTATAAGAGACTTCAGTAGCTATGAAGAAATTGTGCGTTGTGCTATCAAGGTAGAAATGGAAGTTGGTGTTACATATCCATCTCATGGTTTTGACAAAAAACGAAAGATGGAGTTCAAGGAGAAATCTCAGAATAATGGTGAAAAGAAGATGAATGTTTCCTTATGCACAAAGTGTGGAAAGAAGCATGGTGGAGATTGTCTTAAAGGGACTAGAAAATGTTTTAAGTGTGGAAAAGAAGGTCATCGAGCAGCTGAGTGTCGAAGTAATGGAAAAAGTGTTTCTAATGATGTGAATAAAGCAAACACTGCAGAGAACGCACCAACAACACTTCAATGCTTCAAGTGAAAGGAAATGGGGCATTATGCTAATAAATGCCCTAATCCAAGGGTTAGTGATGATCAACATGAGCAACCACTGAAGGAAAAGGACAAAGGGAAGTCACATGCGATCACTATTGGCAATGTTGAATATGACAACGATGTGGTGGAATGATTAAGTGTTTATGTAATGGGATTCCAAAATAATGTTGTATCATTGAGTATTGCAATATTTATTGATGTGGTATTCAAAGTGATTGAGATATTTTTGGAAATAAGATGATATGCGCATAATGAAGGGAAAACGAGAAAATGAAAAGTTTAATAGTATTCATGAGCTCATGATTGATATAAGGACTAAGTGATATCATGGTTTGAGTATATATAATTTTGAGGATTTCGGTATGTGGAGAGTGTTAACGTTTAACTGCATTCATGTTTTCACTAAGGTTCAATGGGTATTCAAGAGAATACATGATTAAGGACTTTGAATGATTGGAATGTGACCAACAAAACATATCTTATGATATGTGGGAGTGGACTGCAGTATTATGGATAAGCCTAAAGATTGCAATGGATTATGTTGGACATAAGTGAGTATTGTTCAAGGATATAAGTTTTTTTTCGATATTATTGATGGGATGTTATAGTAATGTAGTTTTAGAAAAAGGACAACCTGCAGGATGGGCGACAGCCCATCGCTTCGGACAAGGCTGTGGGAATCGAACCCACAACCGAAGTGCGACTGGCCTTTATCGCCTACCACTGGCCTACAGGAAGTCCCTGTTTAGTAGAAACTAGTTTTATTATATTAAGCAGTATGATATATGAAGTATAAGTCCATTTTAGGAACCATATGTGATTAATCTCACTATAGATCGACTTATGTATATAATTTTTTGCTAACCTTTTGTTTGAGACAGATGGAATGACCCGTCATTCTATCACATGATCTGCTAACACTTCATGAATAACAAATTCAACTTCATTTATTTAAGAGATGACGTGGAAATTGTTCAAGGCATGAACAACAGTGAGATTGTACCAAAATAAAGAAAGTATTTATTCTAATTCAAATTTTCACCTTTAGGGAAATGATCTTGAAAACCAAAAATGTTGTCCTAGTGATCTTATACCTGATGAATCGGATGGTACCTTAGATCGTCACAAATTTATGGATTTGTGATTGTTGGATTTTCCATAGCCATGTTCTCTACCACTCTCCATCGTAACATGATGGTTAGATTTTTCTTCCATATCCATATTTTCACCTATGTGGAAACCCAGTGATTAGTTTATTTGGGTAATTGTTACATTTCATACTTTAGTTTTTAAAGACAATTTTTGGTATTCCTTTTTACGATGTGGGTTTCTATTAAAGAAACTTTCGAATAGTAAACTATTTATAACCCCGACGAATTTCGAGGGACAAATTCATTTTAAGGGGGGTAGAATGTAGCAGCCCAAGATTTTATGAAAAATATTCTTTTTAATTTCACTAATGTCTTGTGTTGTACGCAACACAAAAAGGATCTTGCACAACATGCATCTTTGACTTGCCTTTCATTACACACAATCGCAACCTTCCTCGATAGCGTGTGTAGTACGCAATACCGAGTTTCACTAAACAACAATATGCTATTAAAATATTATTAAAACTAGCCGTTATGAATAGTAATAACCACTTTTTAAATTTTAGAAATTTTATCTCTCAAAATGGACTTCATTTTTGGATTCGGAGTATCGAATTTAGCCTAAGGTGAAATTTTGGTACTTTTCGGATAACTTTCATATTCTGATGAATAGTGAAAATTACTAAATTATAATTAAAAACAACTTTTTTAATCGAAATAATTAATAGTGATAAATTATTAATTTGAGTGGTTTTAAAGTATATTTAGAATATATTTTTACAATTTAATACAATTTTGGTCATTGGTTGTAATTTTACATTTAAAACAGACATAATCAAGTGTCAATCTTTTCATATATTGTGTTTCCTAAAAACACGCTATTTATTTTAACAGCGGGATTTAATTATAAAATTAATTAATGAAACTTCTATGATATGAATTTGGTAAAATATATTTCATTTTTGAATTCGGAATATGAAATATAACTTAGGATGAAATTTTGGCATTGTTCTGAAAAACATCAATTTTTGATGAATAGTGAAACTACTAAGTGGTAGTTAAAAAAACTGAATTTTTTATAAAACTTAATTTTACCGCTTCTGTGAATGGAATTTCAAAAATCCGAGAGACACGGTTGTTGTCAGTAAGTAAAATGTGGTTCAATGAGATGAAAATAATTTTTGGTGAATAGTAACTTTTTACTTTTATTTACCACGGTTAAAAATAAATAGGGTAATTAAGGGTAAAAATGATATTAATATTACCCTAACACATGTCCTAATTCTATTGGACAAGTGTATCTCGACCAAAAACAACCTTAAGTGTCAAATATTATCATTTAGGCCCACTTGGATTAGATTAGGACATTTATTATTATTTAATTCAAAGAAGAGTTAAAAGAGTTAAAATCAAAGTTTCTTTACTAAAACATTTTTAATATAGGGTTGTACATAAGATAAATTCGATTGTAAATATTAATTAGAAAGATAAAAAGATTTCCTACATAATGATATTTTATTTGTAATTTTTAGACATCAAATAATTTAATTTATTTATGACACAACGATGATGCAGTAATTACCCTTTTAAGGAAATATTAACATAATTGATGTGATAAATTCTCAAATGAATGTAATTTGAGACTTTTTATGAATTCCACTAATTTTCTAGGTTACTATGATATATTAGTGATGCTTTAATCAACGTGGTTCGAACATATAATTCTGTTATGACTTTCACAAAAATCATATATCAAATAGTGTCAAAATTGACACAAAATAGTTTTTAAATCAAATACTATATTATTAATTGTTATTTTATTCCTAAAAATCTAAGGTTCGGCCAAATGACTTAGATAAGGATATATATATTAATAATGAACAATTTGGGGTTCGTTTGGCTTGATATAGTATGTTTATTAACCTTATAGTATAAGAACACAAGAAGACACGGTAAAAGTAAAATTATTTAACTTAATGTTAAATCTAAATGATAAGGTTAAAATAGGAACCTAAACTTGTCTAAATTCTATTGGATGAGAGGATTTCGACCCATCCCCACCTTATCCTTGAAATAAATCAATCTGGAGCTAATTAAAACCGATCTTGACTTATAATAAAATAATATTTTGAGATATTCCTAAGGTGCCCCTCTCCTCCCTTATAAAAGGACACCTCTTCCCCCTCCTCCTCACACCAATTTGAGCACTCAAGCTCGGCCAAACCCTGCAAAAATCTCTTCTCCACTTCCCTAGAAACATCCTAAAGGTTCTGGTCTTCCTCAAAGACCAATTTTAGTGCCCTAAGAGGAGGTCTCAAAGAGGCGCTTCAAAGAAGAGGTAATTACCGTTACCAATTCTTTCATCTTTATTTCTTCTTCCACTTCTTCTTCTTAGGTTGTTTCATTATGAAGTAATAACATCAGTATCACTCATATACTGATATGTTATTATAATTATGAAACAACCCTATTTCACCATCTATCCATCCTACGGGAAAAGAAATCACCGCGCGTGCGTACGTACGGAATACCGTCTCCACACCGTGGTGTAATCTATTTTCCACCACCACCTTACATGGATTGGTATAATGGTGTAAAGAATAACTATAAATAGTTATTACAACATCATATTTATTCTGATATATTGTATAATCCACTCCAATTCAATTCAATAATTATGGAAATGATATCATCGCTCGTTCGTACGTACGGAATACCGTCTCCACGACGCGATGAGATTCATTCTCCATGTTAACAATTTAAGAATGATTATAAAGTATATATAAGAAATAATAATGAAATTTATGAAATTTTAAAGATACTGGATTTATGTATATATATATATATATGTATGTCATCTACTTACTTCCATTCAAGACAATAAGGAAAAGAATACAGCGTTCATGCGTACGTACGGACTACCGTCTCCATGAACGGAGTTTTTCATTTCATTTATCTATCTATTATATATATATATACTGAATATATATGATATATAAATCATATTTTATATTCTGGATGTAAGTAAATCATGATATAAGTAATAATAATGTCAAGAACAACAAGTCAAAACACCTACGATAAATGAAACGATTTTACCCAAAACGCTTCTTTAACATGGAATTTACAAAAGAACGGGTAATATAATGTCATAAGTGAACCATATATGATATCATAACAATGAATATGATTCTGTAATAAGTCAATGACATTATTTAAATCATTATACAGGAGGTTCGGACACATACGAAGCAAATCGGACCTAAGGTAAGGGAAATATCACAATCTCATTTTTATCCGAGATTGTTTATTCGTAAGTATTTACTGGGGTGTATTTTATCATCCACATCCATGTTTAATAAAAATGTAATATTATTTCCATCCACCTACAATTATTTAAATCCATTTTTACCCTTCGGTGAGTTTTAGTAATATATATGAAAGGAATCTTTTGTCGTACGAGGTACTTTTTGACTTTTCCGACAAAAGTACGAAGAATGTTTTTTTTAACTTATACGGCATGAATGGATTTCTAAAACATTATTTCCAAGAAGATTCCTTTACAAGTTTTCAAGTTTATTTTTAATCAACTTCTTTTATTTTAATGTTATATGACATGTTATGAAAGGAAAAATGTTTTTGAAGAAGAAAGGATATTTTCCTCAAGAATGGAGTTCAAGTGTTTTATCAAAATTATTTTCCATCTAAAATAATAAAGGGTTCTGTTTTTATCCCTATTATTACATGGATTTGATTATGTTGTGATGGAAACATTTTTATGAATTCCTTTATCTTATATGAATTGTTTTATGATGTCATGTTGTTTAAGAATCCCATTTTTTATTACATGGGTTATGCGATGATGTATGATTTATGATTATGTGGCACACATAAGAAAGGATTCATTATAAGATGGGTGGGACCTACATCTCCATCCAATGCATTGGGTAAAGATTTTATATCTCATGAGATAGACATGGCTGGAACGGAAGGTTATTTCGGTTCAGTGATACAGGACTGAAACGAGGAGTGAACTCGGTTCAGAAAGGGACTTTGTCCACTAAGATAGTCTTGGCAATGATTCATGACTAACAAGAAATGATTTTCCATGATTATGTGTGCATGCCACAAAGTTTTCATGTTTTATGTTATGATTATGGGGATCTCATTTTCACTTCTATGATTTGTTCCATGTTAAGATATTATGCTCTCTTTTGCAGGTTAAGATTTCCAAAATGTTATGTTCTTATGAATACGATGTGATTGATATTTCTTTTGTTTACCCTTACTGAGCATTTGAGCTCACCCTTTTATGTTTTCTTTTCCCCAGGATATAAAGAATGGTTTTAGGTAAAAAAAGGGAAGATCTTTATAGGAGATGTTGAAGATCTTTCACCACGATTAGAAGATTACGTTCTGAGTTTCCAAATACACTAAACTATTACGATCCTTGTGTGTGTGTATTTTTTTTATGTACTAAGTATTCCGCAAATGTAATGTAATGTCAATGTACGTCAGGCTTCGGGTCTCTACACAACGTCATCATGGTGAGATGGTTTTCATTGTCTTCGTGTCGGGTCGTTCTATAATGCATTTGGATGTACTACGATAGAATCTGATATTCTCTAGTGTGTATTTGATGGAGATGACGACAATGTTGATTTGGGAAACAGCGAAGGATTCATGTGAGTGATCTCACCGGCGGTCTGGTGGGGTGATGTGTATGGTGTGTCAGAGTGCGCAGAACGAGGTGCAGTAGTGATCAAGACATGAATGATGATGGTTTTTTAAATTTCGAATTATGAATTCTATTTTAATATCATGGCTTTGGATGCGGTTGATGCTGATGAGGCGACAACATCGACAGTGATGGTAGATTTGTTTTGGGCAGGTGTTTTTGTATCTGGTCATGGTGGTTTTAGGTCTACTGAAGTCTTTTTATTGGAATTGTGGTTTGTTTTTATTTGTATTATGATGTGTACGGTTCCCACTAACGCACATATTGGTTTTCAAAAAATTAAAAATGAGATTTGGTATATGATTTATACAAGATTTAATTGGATTCTTATGTTGATTTATTGATGAGTGATTATATAGTGAAATTATATTGACTTTTTTGTTCTATATTTCACAAAAAAATTAAAATTATTAGACTTTTTATGAATGATTTGATATAAGAATGTAACTGTCCAATAAAGGGGAATGTTTGTTAATTATTACAATGTTTTTGTAATTATTGAGAATTATTCTTTAATTTTCACAATTATTTGAAAATATTTCTAATTACTTATATTTATTTATAATTACTTCTATTCACTACAAACAATCACTTATTAAAAGTAGTTATCAATAGATAATAATTATTATTACTAATATTTAATAATTATTTCTATTTAGTTTTATTAATTAAAATTTATTAATTGTTATTACTAATTGTTACATTTTATTATAATTTATTACTATTTTTTACTAATTACAACTCTTTCATTCTAATTACTACTAATTATAGTTATTTTTTAATAATTACCACTATTTTTAACTATTAATTCTAATTATTACTAATTATCAATAATTATTTATAATTAAATAAAATTATCACTATTTATAGCTAATATATAGTAATTACAACTAATGATTAGTAATTAATTGTAATTATTACTATTTTCTGCTAATTATAGCTAATAGTACCAGATTATAGATAATTAACACAATAATAAATAATTATTACAATTTTCTTCTAATAATTTCTATTAACATCTAATTATTTCAAATTACCGCTAATTATCACTAATTACTGCAAAATATTACATATTACGACTAATTATTACTATTTAGTTGTAATTATTTCTCATTTTGACAAATTATTAATTTTTATTAATAATTATTACTACTTATTAACAATTATTAATATTTATTTTAAATAATTTATATTTATTAAAATTTATTTATATTTATTACTAAATATTACTATTTATTACTTATTATTACTAATTACAGTTAATTATTACTAATTACACCTATTTATTTTTCATTATTAATATTTATTATTTTTTAGTAATATTAGTTTACTATTAATTAATATTTTCTACTAATTACGTCTATTTGTTACTATTTATTACTAAATAGAAGTAATTATAACCAATTAATAGAATTTTTAACTATTTATCGATAATTATTACTATTTACCACTAATTATTACTATTTACCACTAATTATTAACATTTACAACTACATCTTATTATTTACTATATTATTAATATCTATAACAAATTATTACTAAAAATTAATATTTAATATTCATTATTAATATTTATTACTATTAATTATTATTTACTAGTAATTATTAATATTTAAAAATATTTATAACTATTTATTATTAATTATCATGAATTATTAATCTATATTACTAATTATTAATATTTATCTTTATATTATACTATTTAATACATTTTATTACTATTTATTATATATTTAAACAAAATACAAGTCATTATTAAAAATAATTACTAATTGGTGCTTATTTTTGTATTTATTACTAATTTATACTAATTTTTACTATTTATAACTAATTATTACTATTTGTTAATAATTGTTTTCTAGTTTCTACTATATTTTTTAATTTTCACAATTTATTACTCATTATCCCTAATTATCGCCAACGAGATATATTTACAACTATTTATTACAATTTCATTGTAATTATAAATATTTACCACCAATTAAAACAATCTACCGTTAATTATTACTATTTATTAATATTTTTTAAAACTATTTTTTTTAAATTTTTACTATTTATAAATAATTTGTACAATTTATTACTATTTAATACAAAATTTTTCGAATTATAATAATTTTAAGTAATTTCTATAGTTGTTACTAATTATTGATAATTAAGGAAAATTGTTACTATTTATAACTAACTATTACTATTTACCACTAATTATTAATACTTTCCCTTAATTATTACAATTTAATACTACTTATTACTGTTTGTTAATATATTTTTACTAGTTTTTTTTAATATTTATTATTTATTACTAATTTTTAAAAATTATTTCTATTTATTACTATGTAATTATAATTTGTACTAATTATAAATATTTTTTACTATTAATTACAAATCATCAGTAATTTTCATTAATTATTACTATTTATATATAATTATTACCAATCAGAACAAATTATTACTATTTAACGCTAATTATGCCAATTTACATTTAATTATAACTATTTGTTACTATTTTTTTGTATTTACTAATAATAATTAAAAAATATTAATATATATTTCTATTTATTAATATTTATAACTTTTTATTTAAATTTTTTAATAATTATTAATATTTATTTATAATTAGTTGTTTTTATTACAATTTAAAATAAATTATTATTAATTTTTATTATTTGATGTTATTCAGTACAATTTATTAATATTTATTACAATTTATTAAATTTGTTACTATTTATTAATAATTATTACTATTTATTACTATATATTTCTATGTATTACTAGTTATTTATTTTAATTACAAATTATAGCTAATTATTACTAATTACATCTAAATATTACTAATTACAACTAATTATAACAAATTACAGTTATATATTTCTAATTACTGTTTACTTTTTGTAATTATAGTTAGTTGTTCAATTTATTACTAATCATTACAAATTATTTATAACTAACACTAATTAATACCAATGATTAATAATTATTACTAATTACTAACAGGTAAAGATAATTAATACTAATTACAGAAAATTATTATTAATTAATTATTATCGAACCAAATTAACACTATTTACTTTTAAATAAAAAAACTAAATGTCAATAAAACAACATATTTGTAGAAATGGTAGTTCAAAATAAAGCTATCTATTTATAATTTAATTCATTTTCCACAACATCACAATAATTATGACTAAAATAAAATAATATGATTTGACAAATAAATAAAATTAAGAGAGAAATACCTTAAAATTTAATATTTCATAGGATAAAAGGCTTAAAAATTTCTCCAATATATAAGTTTAAACTTCGATAAATTGAGGAGAAAAATATGGGAATTTTGAGGGTGAGAGGAGTTGGGAGAGTTGTGAAATGGGAAAAATCGTATAGGGGTTTATATAGGGTAGATTATTTGCAATGAATGTATTTGTAATGATACACATCAAAAATTATAACTCTTTATTAATTTGGGGAGACTATTAAAAAGTGATTTTTGAGTGGCCCTGTTGGAAGTTCTAACCAGAGACAAAGGTATTTGGGATGGGAGATCTAGCCTATTAGAACTACTAAAAACCCATTGAAGTGTATTTGTGACGACTATAACAACCAGTCACAAACACCCATCTCTCAGTTTGGCGTGTAGTGTGCACCAAAAAATATACGACATGATACCTATTCCCATCGTAAATAATTTATTATTTTCAAATAGAAAAGGATCTCGTCGCAAAGAGTACCTCCTCGTGGAATATTTGTGATGATACCCTTCCCCGCCAAAATAAAATATTTTTTATATTGTTCAAAAATAATATATTTCTCTTGTTATATGAATAATTTTACAATAAATTAATTATCTAGAAAAACCTATAACATATTTTATGATATCGAAATCTATTCATTAAAAAAATTAATCACATCTGTATCACTAATTTTTCTATATATACATTATAGGATGTTAACCATAAAAAATATAAAAAACCAGTCCACATTGATAAAAATATAGATAATAGATTGGATGGTTTGTAATAGTAATATTTTTAATATATATTTTCCTACCAATAATATTAGAACATAAAAAATAATTCCACATTATTTTTATACAATCATGAACCCAATATGTCAGTCAATTTCAATAAAAACCAATTAACTATTATTTTTTATTATATATTCCTTTCTAAATTCCTATTATTAGGTTCCCATTATTTTAAGATGATTCTACCATGCATATACACAATCCTTCTCAATGTAAGGTACTCTTTTCCTCACATTTTTTATTGAAGTAAATACATTATATATTTCATTTAACTTCTATTTGATCATTTTGTAATTTGTTATTTCATATCCGATTATATCTTTTATGTTGAAGTTTAAATGATTTCCCATAGATTAATTTCATTATACCCTTCTTTGTACCATTATTTACAATCATTATAGTTCCGGGATTTTCTTGTGTATTTCTATGCCTAATGTCTATATTGTGAATAACCATTCCTATTAACTCTAAAGGGTAATAATCTTGATAAAAAATAACTCATTTAATTTTTATATGCATTTATAAAACCCAAAATCCTTTTTATACTGATTAAATTTGATTAATTGTGATAATAATTTGTACTATATATTTTCCAGACATATAATTGTACATGATATAGATGTGATAGGTTGGCCATGAAAAAAAATTCCATACAATGCTTTCAGTAGTGTAATTATCTAATGAGATACCATATATAGTGCATAGGATATTATCCAATGTAAGAATTTCATGAACTTTATAGTGGTTAGACTTGACTATTTCTTATTATTTCATTTTTTTCGTTATTATAAATTCATAAGTTCTCTTTATGTTATCATTATATATCAATTGTTAATGGTCATATGTATGTATTTTCCAATTTTATGATTTAATGACATTCCTTCTAACTAACATATGTAACTTTCATCTTGTTGTGTTGTGATTTTTCCCATTCTGGTAATTTTAACTCAACAATTTCAAATGTACAACCACATATTTTCCCATGAATTATTAAAAATATATGGATTTTTAAGGGAATGTAATAAATTATTAAATAATTAATTTTTTTCCAATTTTATAAAATCTTTATATGTGTCTAATTTTCTAATGACACAAGGCCTCCCGATCCACTATGATTATTTATGTTCATCCTTATGAAATAAATCTTGAAATTATGTATATAAAATATATGGGTAGTGGAATACTTTATTAGGGGAATGTTTATTATTTTTTGGATAATATGATTTGAAGAAAATATTAAATTCATAAAGGACAAAATTTAAATTTTAAAACATTGCTAATTTTTTGTAATGTATAGTGTTTGTGCCTTCCATGAAACAAAATACATGTATGGATTTTACAAGATGATACTTCTCTAGAACACTTGTACCATGTGGTAATAACCATATAAAATAGTGGATTGGGAAATTACTTTATCATCACATTGTGAATGATAATGTTCCCTATATGCACACCTAGAATGATTCTGATATATTAATTCATTGGTAACTTCACTAGATCTTTATAATCCGTTATGAAGAGAATAAAAAACTCAATAAAATTTTATTTTTGGAAATATACAATTGATAATATATGAACCATCCAAAAACATTACATTATAATGGGTGAAGTCAAGAAATCACATTGAGGATCTTTTCAGGTTTACCATTTCACAAAATTATGTAAAAACTATTACATTAATAATTTATATTTACAAGGTAGAGTATTCTTCTATATACAATTATTTCACAATAATATAATTCCTAAAATAAAAAAAGAAATTTTTTCATGAGAAAAATATTATTAAATTATTACATTCTCTTACACTTCCTTATACCTATTGAAAAACATATAAAAACAATGGATGAACATAAAAATCCTAGTAAAGGATATAAAATAAGGAATAAAAACAGTAATCCATGTATACATACAAATCTATCAAAATCATAGTTCTCAATCATAAAACATAAACTCGTTATCATACACCATAAAATCATAAGAGTTATGAAAAAATCATAGAAATCATAATTCATAAAGGTAACTTTTGGCATCCATAACATACTTACACTATAGCTTTCATATCTACATAAAGAGTTATGTTTGGAATACCCTTTATAGTATATTCTCCAAATCACTACAGAAAACATTAACGTTTACCTTTATCACATTACCCAATGCATTGGAATGCTATCTCATGATCACCCTTCGTAGAATTTTCATGAACCACCCATATTCAGTTTATTATGGAACCACCGTTCAAATTTCCAATTACCATTGCACAATCATAACACATTAAATATTGAAATTTTCAACATTTTAATCATAAATCACAATAAATGAATTCATGATGTTGAAATATTCTATCCATTTCCAAAACCATTTAACATATTTTCTCATGTTATTTTTGAATCAAATTGTCCCATAAAAATTTGAATCTTTTCATTGAAATTTGAGAGATTGAATTTTAAAAAATATATTTCCTTATGAATAAATCCTTGATACCTTTTTTAAAAAATGGACATTAATGAAAAATAATAAGTATAATAAATCTTTAAAACATTTAAAATGATATTTCACATATAGAGTCTCATAAAACATGTGAAACACAAGAATAAAATTAAATAATGAATATCATGAATCAGAATAGTAAATATCATGAGAATATAGAAATTCATGATATAAAATTTAAAAAGGGTGGTATATGCTCATTATAAGATATCAATGGTGCACAATATCATGTTATGTCTCAATGAATGGAGATACAAAGGTATTTCATTACAAATAACGAATCATTAGATCAATGATAAATAAATGGCATAATTATATGTGATGGATATGAATACATCAAATATTATTTGATATTATGTGTAAAACAATCATAGTTATTTCCCACAAATTATTGTAAAAACAATACCAATTATATAGATATTTAACTCAATGAATTAAGATTGGGCTAAGAATTCCCTTACAAAGATCCCATTAATAACCTAATAATTTATCAATGGGGTGATTATGTGTTGAAAAAGTATAACCCCAAGAAGTGAAGTGGAAATTAAAACATAAATAAATGAATTCTTATTTTACCCAGCATATTATCCTGATAAAATAAATGTAGAATGCGTATAACCCAATGAGGGAAAATTGAGTTTATAAATTACCTTAAAAAAGAAACAGCCTAACGACATCAATTAAAAATTAAGAAAATGAGTTGATGAAAGATAAATGGGTCTCTCATCACTTGGAAATATAAATTAAAACAATAAGGATTTAGATTACCATATCCCATCAATATAAAATATAAATTAATAGACGTAACATAAAAGTAGTCTTACTATAAAAAAGCATGTTGAAGGGTTCTCTTACCTTAAGTCTCACTTGTCTCATTCAATCATTATAGACAAAAATAGTAAAAATATGGTAATTTCTACTTGAATAAAAATATTTTTCAAGTTTATTATTCATTCATTATCACTTATTACCTTATTATTACCTTTATATAATTATATAAGTTAATATCAGTCATTTTGTCGATATTTGGAACTTGAGTAGAAAAATAACTTTTTATATTTACAAATTATCCATTTGGTAAAAATTAAATTATCTCTAGAATAGAATTTATGATTTAAATATTGTATATATCTAATATATATATTTATTTATAATAGTACATATCATTTGGATAAGAAATGAAATGCAGCGTTCATAAAGATGGTAAGTCATACATATGAAGGAACGCTGATTTCATTTATTTTTCATATTTAAAAGAATGAAAAATAAATGAAACGTTGGTATATTATAATTAAAGAATAATATAATATTTTATATACGTTAACAAATTTCATTAACTACATCCTTTATACGTTCTATGTATGGTATGAACAGTCCATGTCACTTTATCGAGGCGGTAGTCAATATTACCTCAAAAGAAATTATCTTATTTACACATTATTGAAAGCATAAATGTATTTTATAAATGAAAAATATAGAATAATAGAGTAAATATAATCATAATATATATCATATAAAAAATATAGTTAAATAATAATGTCTTCTATGAGAGGTGGTAAAGGAAAATTGAACAATCATAGTTTCATGAGGCAGTAGTTCTCCGTACACAATAATTATATGTTTGTATAAATTAAATGGAGGTGTGTGTATGAGAAGTTTGAATAATTATCATAAAAACATCATAATATATTGAGTATAACATTATTTTTATATAATTAATGAATAAGAATATCATAGGTAGTGGGGAAGAGAAGTGTAATAAATTAACATTAGAGAAGACTCTACCACTAAAACGTGTAACTCAATTTGATTTTATCCAAAAGGCATTATTTAGTTTTTCTCTTCCAAATGTAAGGCTTATAGGAGTAAGGAAGTCATTTTAATATCTTATTTTGGATGATTTTAGATGATCCAATTGGATTGAATGGTGTGATTAAATGAGTAGGGGTGATGGACTTTTATAATAGGGAAGAGGGGCACTGTACAAAAGTATATATGTATTATTTTATTATAAAATTATTTTTTGTTTCAAAAAGTCACAAAGTAATTTATTTAAAATATAATTTGACGTTTCATCTAAAAAAACTCAACTAAATGGTTTTATTAATTTCCAGTTCACAAATGTACATTATCTTTTATCATTAACCCATAGTTTACTAATTTAACTCTTATCATATCTTTTGAATGTTCATACTATAAAGTTATATAGTCACTATAAATCTAATATAGAACCTCAAGTGGTTCATTAGTGACATATTAAACATTATCTATGTCATTGTTCTGAATATTATATTTTTAGGACTATTATAATGTTTAATGAAAAATTGTTTTAAAGACTCATTTATGTCAATTTTTTATTTTATTCATATCATGTCATTTTAGAAATCCAAAAAATGGATTATTAAGTTAAAAAGGCATTAATTCAAAAAAAATAAGTCATACTAATCCATAAAAATTATGAATGGTAAAAAAATCAATTATTTTATTTTATTATTCAATTACTGATTTATTTAAATCATTCATTAATAAGGTAATCACAACATCACCATTGTGTCACAAATATATTTAATTATATGATGTATAAAATTTATAATAAAATTGACCTGACATAAGAAATAGCTTTAGATTTATAATGAATAGTTATATTTATAGATATCACTTACATAAACACATATAAATTTATTTTCATAAAAAAAGACATGTTCATGTTATATTTTTCATTAAAATAAATTAATTATTATAAAATATCATTTTCAAATCAAAGTGGATCCATGGGGCACCAAAATCAACCCATAAATACCAATGGTCGGTCATATCTCATCCTATATGAATATGACATGTGTTAGGGTAGTTTAATATTGTTATAATATTAATTTCCCCCTTATTTTATAATATTTACCCTTTCACCATGGAAAATAAAATAATTACTGAAGATAATATTTATAATGATTAAAAATAATAGGTATCTATTTAAAAAATTTGGACCTCATGCATAGAAATATGGAATCCATATTTCCAAATACAAAACACATATGATGCATAAATTAATATAAAATTAATTCCTATTGTGAAAACAAAATAATATGTTTTTACGAAGTAAAAACAACCTAATGATTGACATATGGTTAAGTCTAATTTTAAAGTGAAATTATTTAAAATGACCAATATTATTTTAAATGATATGAAACATCTAATTACACTTTAAAACCAATTAAAAATTTAATATAACTGTATAAATAAATTATATAAAAATGTATTTTTGAATTAAAATTTGCAATTCTGCACAATTCATTAAAAAAATAAACTTTAAAAAACATATTACCGGAAATTTATTCAATGTAAAATTTTCTATCATTATTGTATATAATAATTTGATTATGTCAAATAGAACAATTAAAAATGAAAAAACCAATATTTAAAATGGTATCACCCTTAAAATGCAATAAAACGACATTTCAAAAATATTAGAGTATTTCATGATAGAAATCATATCCGTTATTATTTTAAGCCTCTAAAATTTATTAAATAAATGTAATTTTATTTAAAATAAATGTATAATCATATTTTAGATATTTTTGTTCATTTCTTCTAATAAAAATACTAATCATTAATTTATATTTAAAAAATTAATATTATTATATAATTATCAGTATAACTGAAATTTGTGTGAAACCTAAAATCTCAATGAAACCCGTTGTTGCATTTGGAGTATGCTAATGGAAAAATAATCCACTTTTACATAAAAAAAACTTTATTCATAAATATTAATATAGTTTAAAAAATTATTATTACATAAATGCCTATTTTATTAAATCCATCCACCATTCTAAAATTGCATTCTAGTAATTTTAAAATTGGGATTGGAATCTTTATTTAATGTCTCAAATAGGAAAACAAGTTAATACAACTATAACATTAAAAGAAAAAATCAAGTACAGAGGCCAAGGAGATTACCCATTTTGGATTCCATGTTGGGAAACAAGGATATAGGTATGAAACTAACTATCATTGTCTAATTTAGAGTTATAAGAAACATGATCAGGAAAAGGATAACAACCAGAAAATCACAAAATTATGATAGGTTAAATGCTATTTGATTCCCTAGTAATAAAATTAAATTAAAATTATTTTTTACTATGTTTTCATAAATTTTCAAAATTTATTTATGTGGATCACTAAAAATATTTGTATGTAGTCTTATATTTCAAGTAGATTTTCATCCTTTAATAAATATAAACAAAAAACAAATTATTTCTCCAAAGGAATAGTATTCCAAATGACTTGGTCACACCTAATATGATAGAATCAACTTTTATAGAATCACATAATCCCAAAATGATGAACTATTGATTTTTCATTTCATTAGACATTACCTAATATCAAAATGGTTAGTATGAGTTCAAATAATCCCCAAATAAGATAATCCATTATAAAATGAAATGTTGCTCTTACTCTCCAAAAGTCAACAAAAAATACCAAAAGTTCTATAAAGGCCACTCAATAAACAATTTTTATGAAAATTATTTTAAATAATCCAACTATGATTGAAGCCCGAAATTTAGAATGATTTGGTCACATAGTCGTCCAAAATAAATCATAACATTTATCTCTAAATAACAACCAGTACTCATAATGTATCATACTAAAAATTAATTAACCTATCCACATATTCTCTTGGATAGTTTAATCATTTCCATAAATAACCCAAATAGCCACATGTCTGGAATAAAACATATATTCTTCCAAAATAATATTTCAACTATTACTCCAAAAATTAAATCTCATATTTTTCTATTTTCCATAGTCAATAGTGTTCCAAGAAATAGAAAACATCCTCCAAAAAAACCTTTATCACTTAATCACCAAATCATTTTATAATACAATGGATATTAATTTTATTAAAAATATGTTCCATAATCATATTTTTCTCAATTCATAAAATTAGTTAACTAAAATGAATAAGTGATACTAAAATTGTACTTAATGTAGGCTAGATCTAGGAGATCTATAATTGTCTCCTTTAGTTTTGGTTTCGATTCATGCGGCCATTCTTGACACGATGGGTGGTCACCCATCCAATGAGTTGTCCATTTTAAAAAACCATATAAATTTAATAACATCCTCAAAAAGACGAAAATTTCCTAAAAAATTAAAATAACCTGATTTATCCTAAAATGTTATCTAATATCATTCTTTCTATATCCCATAATGTAATAACAATTAATCACTTCATAAAAAGTTAATATAAACACCTAAATATATCCTTTATATCCACACAAGAAAAGGTAATTCATTCATGAATATCATTTTCACATATCAAACATTAGGGTTACACATTTTAAAAAATTATGACCAATGTAATCCCATCATCCAAATATCATTAATACATTTAATAATTTCATCATCCTACAATCTACCATAACTATTGAATCCATTATATATATATTTATTACCTATTCAGTGCACTACATAATCCATTAACTATGAATTTCAACCATATATCATAATACATCATTACAATAGATTGAATATACTCATTTTATATAAATTAGAATCCAAAGATTATTCATTCTTTATGGATAAGAAAAAATTTATAAATTCAATACAAATATCAAGATCTTCAGGATATTTCATTTTTCTTTCGGCATGTTTTCATACATTCAAAAAGTTAACATTCGCTCCAATTCATTGATTTCAATTTTGAATAGACTTGGAAAACTTGATATATTGAAACAATTTGAAAAATCAACCATGACCCACAAAATTGTGTTAGAAATGTGTTGTTGTCAGATAACTCATATAATTTCTTGTAGGTGAGTTGAATACTCAAGAATATGTCAAAATCATTTGAATAGGATTTTCAGTAATTGAGATGACAAAATCATTGGGTAGGATAAGAAAATATGGACAATATCTATTTCGTTCCATCTTGAAAAACAATCCTTATTATGATAAAAATAATTGACACAAAAACATGAAACAACATATTATTAATAATAAAAATGTATCTGTTATAGGGTAAAGATAACATAAAATATTTTATATTACTATAATCTATAATCCTCATTATATTTACATTAATTATGTTTTTATACAAACAACATATTTTACCATAACCCCACATATGATTTCATTTTTTAATAACCCTATAGGTTATATAGGTTATTTTACCTAAACCCATATAACACCCTAACCTCTAAAGTTATCTAAAATGTCCTATTATATCAACTATAATTCTCCATCCTTAAACATTACATAATCTTGAGTCATGTATAGAACTACTAATGAAGATCATTTTATGTTTATAGTTTTTATGAAATAGGCCATAACTATTATATTAGATCATGAAAATTACAAGGTAAGCACTTCTACTATTTACAATATTTTTCACATTAATAAAACCCCTAAACTAAATCTATAATTCATTTCTTAATAAAAATATTCGTGAATTATTTAATTTCCTTACCCTTCCTTATACCCTATGTAAAACGTTTCATAAACATGTTTTGAGAATAAATATCTTGGTACGGGATATAAAATATGGAAGGAAAACATTAGTCCATGAATACAAAAAAAATCCACAAAATAATAAATTTCAATAATAAAACATAATATCATGAACAAACCTCATGAAATCATAAGATTTAAGAATAACACATAGAAATTATAAATTATAAAGGTATCTTGTGGAATCCATATAAAAATTACTTGCAGATTTAATAGCTACATAGGGAGTTTTGTTTGGAATACCCATCACAATATATTCTTCAAATCTCATAGAAGATACACTATAGTTTACCTCTCTCACGTTACCGCATGCATTGGGGAGCTATCTCAGACTCACCTACCCCATCTTTATCACAGAACCACCCATATTTTGTTTATCACGTAACAAACTGTAAATATTCCAAGTACAGTTACATAATAATAACACATTATAAATAGATATAATCAAATTTTCAATCATTTTCCACAATAAATTAATTCAAGATATAGAAAAATTCCATTCATTTTGTAAAACATATAAATAATTTAATAAATGGATTTTTAAACTAATTTGTCCCATTACAATTTGAATCTTTTAAAAGTTATTTTGGAGATAAAAATTTATAAAAATAAATTTTCATACATATAAATACTTAAAACTATTTTAAAAACATTAATATTAATGAGAATGATTTAGATGAATAAAAATTTAAAACATTTATAATGATGATTTAGTTAAAGTGTATCGTAACACTTGAGAAACACTTGAATAAAAATAATTATAGAATAACATCAAATGAAAATTTAAATATAATTAGAATATATAAATTCCAAATATAAAATGTATCAAGGGTTCTATATGCACATTTGAAAATATTAAAGGTGCACAATATCGTGATATGCCTCAATGAATGGATATTGAGATGTAGTCCCTTACAATGATTATATTATTATATTATGGATACGTCAATGACATAATTATGTCTGATGAAGATTCCTTTAACCAATATAAGTTGATATTATGTGTAAAAAATCTGAATTCAGTCACATATATTATTGAAAGAAAACCAATGACATGGATATTTAACTCAATTATTGACTATTGATCTAACATTTCCATTACAATGTTCTTATAAATGACGTAAGAATTTATCAACAGGGTGAGAATGTGTGGAAAAATTATATAAACATAAATTGAAGTTGAAATTATAACATAAAAATATAAAAAGTGATACCACATATAATCATGGAATAATAAAATCAACGATGTATGCATAAAATCCAATGAGAGGAAATTGAATTTAGAAATTCCTTACAAAAATTTGGCTCCTTAAGAGCATCACATAAAAATTTTGGAAATTATTTAATGAGAGATAATATTTTATATCATAACATAGATATGAAATGTACATAAATAAGTATACAGATGAAAATATTCCAACATAAAAATATGTATTAAATTAAATAACATAAAAGAAGTCTTTGACTAAATGAGGAGGGTGAAAGGGTCCCTTACCTTGAGTCCGGATTGTCTTGTTCATTTATTATATTTCTGAGTAATAAAATAAACTCAATTTAAAATTGATTTAGAATATTTTTAATTTTATTATTAATTTAATATCACTTATATCTTTCTAATAAGCATTACATAATTATTTAAGTTAATATTAGTTGTTTTGTCGATACTTTGTACTTGAGTCAAAAATAAATCAATTATAATTACAAATTTTCCATTTGGAAAAAATTTCATTATCTCCAAAATAATTTTCATTTTTTAAATATCATATATATCCATTAAATATATGTAGTTATAATAGTACATAATATTTGGATATATGAAATCAAATTCACCGTTAATGGAGACGGTAAGTAGTATGTACGAATGAAAGATACATCCTTTTCTTTTACATATTTAATGGAACGAAAAATAAATAGTCCATAGGTATATTATAATTATATTTTAATATAATATTTTATATTAGTTACATAATTTCATTAATTAAATCCTTTATATAATCAATTGATTGCATGATTATGTACAATAACATTGAGTGGGTGGTAGTCCACGCTTCCTCAAATGAAAATCATATTTATAGGTTATGAAACGAAAAAATGTATGATATATCTGGAAAATATAGAATCATAGAGGAAATATAAATATAATATATATAATATAAAAATATAGTGCCATTATAATGGCCACCATGATAGGTGGTAGGGTAAAATTGAACATCATTGTTTCGTGAAGTAGTATTTAGTTGTACATAGAAACAATATGTTCATATAAATTTTATAGAGGTGTGTGTAAGTGTATTTCGAATACATCACATAAAAACATAATTGTATATTTAATATACTAATTATTATGTAATAAATGAATATGAAAATAATATATTGTTGATATGAAAATAAAGGACAATAACTTTATTGATGACCGTACCTCTAATACGGTTGACTCCCTTTGATTTGAGAAAACCTGATTTATTGAATTTTATTCTTCCCAATGTATGGATTCTGTGATGAAGGGAATGATATTGGGAGATTATTCGGGAATATTTTTGGGCAATCGAAGGGGATTTAGAGGTTTTATAAAATTGGTAGTGGTGGTGCCCTTTTATTTGATAGAGGAGGGGAACATTAAGAATATTCTAAAGTATTATTTTCTTATAAAATGATTTTTGGATTAAAAAGGTCCCAAAGTTATTTATTTAAAATATATGATTCATTTGGGTCAATAAAAACTCCACCAATACGTTTCAGATATGTCTTGGTCAAAAATTTAACTTTATAATTTATCTTTAACCCTTAGATATATAATTTTACTCTTACCATAATTTATTGTATATTCAACCATTATGGTTTTGATATTTCATATAAAATGACAATAAAACCTCAAGTAGTTCATTATTGACATTTAAAACGTTGTCTTGGTTATTTGACCAAGTCAAATATTTTTAAAATTGTAATATAATTCAATAAATTTGTATTTTTTAAAAGCTAAATTCAGTTTATTTCTTATACTATTCATATCATGACTTTAAAAATCCCTAACAACATGATTCATTAAAAAAATCATTTATTCAAATATAAAAAGTCATAATCATCCATAAAATTCTTGTATGGATTAATAAGTTTTAAAATAATTTATTTTTAATATTTATAATCTCATTTATTTGAATCATTCAATAATAATGTAATCACTACATCATCATTATGTCACAAATATATTTATTTTTATGATGTATTAAAATTATAAATAAAATAAAATAATGCAGGAAATAATTTTATATTTATAATTAATATTTATAGTCACATAGATCACATATATAACCCCATATAAATATTGTTTTAGTAAGAAATACATGTTTATGTTATATTTTTCTATACATTAACTTAATTCATATAAAATGTCATTTTCACAAATAATTGGCACCTTTGGGGTCCCAAAATAAACACATAAATGACCATTGTTGGTAATATATCTTCTAATAGGATAGAAAAATGCGTTAAGGTAGTTTAATATTATAACATTATTATTTTTTACCATTATTTTCCATATTTTCACTTCAACCATTGTTAATAAAACGTTTATTGAAGTTATTGTTAATAATTTTTAAAAATAAAAGGTTCTTAAATACAAAATATGGACCTACTGATTCCAAATAAGAAATCTATTTCTTTAAATTGAAATCATAGAAGTTTCATAATATAATTAAAAATTAATCCCTATTGTTAAGACCAAAAACGTGTTTTTAGGAAATATAAACTACCAAAAGATTGGCATGTGTTTATGTCCAAAAACAAATTGAAATTACAACCGATGTCCAAAATTATATTAAATGATTAAAATAATATAAAATTATTCTTTTAAAATAATTAAAAGGATAACTTAACTATATAAATAAATTATATGAAAATGTATTTTTGAATTTAAATGTTGTATTTTTCAGAGTTCAATAAAAATGATCATTTTATAAAATTACCAAAAAAATTTACAAAGTAAATTTTGATTCCCCTTATCTATATAATATTATTATTTAGTCAAATAGAAAATATAAAATTTAGAAAAACTATATTTAAAAAGGGTTATCCATAAAGAGGTGGTAAAGAGACCTTTTAAAAATATTAGAGTATTTCATGATTAAAATCAGATTCATACTTATTTTATACGTCTAAAATTTATCAGTTAAATTTACAGATATTTAAAATAACATGTATAATAATATTTTAGTTAGTATTTATCATTTCCTCCAATAAAACGACAAGTCATTTACTACAATTTAAAATAATAATAATATAATATTAATTTTTATATAACTCAATGTTTTGTGAAGCATAAGATATCAAAGAAAACTATTTTCGCATGTTGATTATGATATTGGAAAAAGAATAACTATTAATATAAAATATAATATATTATTCACTCATATTAATAGAAATGAAAAAATCCGTAATTTATAAATACCGATGTCATTACATATAACATAGATTGAATCCTAGAAAATATTAACTAATAAAATGTATAAAAAATATGTGGAATCAATTCAATGTTCACGGTTCCCCATTTTAGTTTGGAATAAACTAAAAATATCCACCACAGTTATTTCAATTAATTGGAGTCAATGGATGGATAAGGGAGGAACCAAGTCAAAAACCAATGTTGTGGTAAATGTAGTGAAATACAATATGAGATTCACATCCTAATGATAGTACGATTCATGAGAAACATAAAAATATGTATAAAATGAAATAATTTTTTCAATTGATATAAAACAAAATTGAAAAATATTCATCATCTTAACCATGAAAATTTTGTCTTTGAGTCCATTATAAATAAATGGTCTATGAGTTTCAATGAAACTTCTAAACTATTAATTTTATAATAATATACCAACTCCATTTAGAATATACTCTCTTTCAATAAATTAACATATAATGGAATAGATATAATGGAAAAAATGTTATAGTGTGAGAAAATAAATCATGTGAGCCATGGATTAATAATATGAATATGAAGGTTGTTCTCTAGTACATATAGTGTAAATAATAATGAAAAATGTTTTTCCATAAATTTGTTCTTCACACTGTATAATTTAATTTAGAGTAGGATTTACTAATCCTAAATAAGAATAAGGATAAATACATTGGTGAATGTGATGATATAAAATATATTACTTACATGATACTTCTATTAATTTATCATTTTCATCAAAAAAATCATTGACTAAAACTATAGTTGCATAAAAAAATCATGGAATAAAATTGATAATTATATAAATATAAGGATGTATTGAAATTATAAAATTTCATACCAATAAAAAAATGGTTATGGGAGAATCCCAGATGAATCATGGTCCTTGTGATATGAATAATATAATTGAGGTTCATCAAAGGGGATTAATAAATTATAATCATATTGTATTTAATGGGTAAAAAACAAATTGTAAAATTTTTTGGAAGAAAAATAGGAAAAATGAATTAAGGTGAAATTGAAAAATCATTAGATGTTGTAAGGAAGGGAAAATACCTATTTAAGGAAAAAGTGTAAACCAATCAATTTGATAGAATAAATAAATGTTCCTATCAACCCATTCCTTTCTTATTAATGTTTCAGTTGTAATTAACAAAGATACTTTGAGAATCAATGAACTAAAAAATTGTTTTCAATGATAAACAATGAAAAAGAAACATACAAGAACAAAATATTATGGATGACATTATTCCCTCATAACTATAAGGTGGAGCATTAATATTAATTATATATTGATATAGTAGATAAATATTTAATTATATATAATATATTTTTTGTTCTTTTTCTATAAATAAAATTATATGCAAAATGTTTAGTAGTCCTATCAAAAAGCCAAAAAAATTAACATGCTACATCATTGAAATAAATTAGTGGGAATGTATGTCATCTGTATTATATAATATTTTCTCATTAAATATTTTTTGATTGAACATCCCATTATTCATTATGAAACCCCTATTAGTAAAATTTGATTCAATTTAATTTATGGATTTATTTTATTTTTCGATATCATCCTTAAATTTTTTATAGTATAAAATAAATCTTTTCGTCACAATCTATCCTAATACTATAAATATATTCAATTTGGAAGATGAATTTATTTATAAATCTTTATCTCAAACATTTAACATATTTCATAATGAGAATCCACATGTATATTTAATGTAATATTATACAGAACCAAATAAGTGGAAAATCATAATTTAAGGAGATGGGAGACCATCTCTCTCAAAAACCCTTTGAAAATTCAGGGTTTTTTCACCTTATCACTACGCTCTTAATCCCATGGAAATATTACTCATGCCTATGAAATTAGATTACCATCATCTAACGATGTCGTAGATGACAATGCATACCCCTGTGCAAAATCATTCCATGGCTACGCGAAATGTTGAGACACCCAATGATGTATCCTGCAACCATCCTTCTACCAGTCGGGCCCATGTGATTTCATTCCATGACACTATAAAAAACTCTAGCCAAAGCCAGGATTTCCTAATGAAGTCCAATTCTAAAGACACTAGATGATGATGGTTACCTGGTTGAAGTGGACCTGGATTCCCTTCAACAATGTGCACAACTATGCAAATTCTCAGTGATGGGTTATATCTCCTACCACAATGGTATCCAGCCTTGGTCCCTTATTGAAATTCACTCATTTATTTCACATTTATGAAATACTAATTTTTGGAAACAAATACCCATAGGAAATAATTATTTTTACATACTTTTATGATCAAAAGATGATTTTGAAAGATTTTGGAAGAATGGTAATCTGAACCTCAAGCTGGGTCAAAATAAAATTTCAGAGTAGGACTCCACATTAAACCCACACACACACACCGAAATACTTTAGAAAATGTCTGGATAAAATTCCATTAAATTAACATGAATTTTTTGCACTAAAAAATACTGAATTATAATTTAACATGCATAGGAACTCCTCTTAAAACTGATCATTGAAACTCAAATTCTTACTTGGGTCTTTTTACTAGAGTAACGTTTAAAAAAACCTTGACTCAGAAAATACCAGCTCAATTTACTTCACCACCAATAAATAAAAAACATAAATTATAGTAGAAAATGAGTGAAAACCCCCATTTTTTTATCACTGTAAAATAATAGGGAACACTATACATAACTTTAGGGTGATTAGGATTCAGGTAATCCAACCATATGAGAGTGGTTGGAAGGAAATAATAAGATTTATAAAAGATAAATCTCAAATATTTTACATACCTAAAACATCCAAAAAGAAATATGATGTTTTGGTAAAAACACACCCATTTTGATACACATAAGAGGTAGTTCAGGAACTAACTAGGCCAATGGAGTTGAAGGAAAAGAAAATTATATTAACTATCAAAACCTCTCAATTAAAATTACAAATCATGTCCCAGACACAATTTGTAATTCAGCAGAGTAGTAAAATGTTACTTGCTATCAACATGAACTTGTAAGTCATAATCAACAGAATCCAATCATGGATAGAGGGCATTTTCATCCTAATTATCTGAAGAAACTAGTCTGTAACACTAGTACTGCCACCCATAATAATGATATTTATGTTGTCTCTGACACTCAAGACTTATGCACCAACCAAACATAGATTATTACAAATTCTATGTTTGGCACTAAATAGAAAAATCTAGAAACATCCCGGGCTTCTAGCTCCATGGTGAAACTCGCCGCCAAGGACCTATAAGCTAGTGAAGTCATAAAAAAGATAATAGAATTTGTTTTACAATATAATTCAGGTTCGATTCTAATACCCATGCATAGGCATGTTTATAATGTTCCCTCAGAGCAACATTAGAGTCTCTCTCAGAACACTGTCAAACATTAATATGATTTTGACCCTCATATCTAAGGTACATCTATTTCTCCTTTTTTGCATCTAGTGACTACTCCATGCTTACTGAAAAACTACATTATTATCAAAATGACTCTTGAACTGATGTTTTCTCTATGAATTTTGTTTCATTGAACACATCAAACCTGAACACTACTAAACAATCCTTTATTTCTCCAAAAATAAATGACACTTCTATGGATATTATCCAGGTTTTAGATATAGGTAGAACCACATTTAAAAATAAGGATGAGACCAAATCACATGACAATAAACCAACTCCCTCTCCCGTATCTCACCCATCCGCCCTTAATATGGTTGTTCATCCTGAGTCACAAAATGTTGAGCACACCCCCATGCTAACAATAAAATTGAACCTACTACCCCTGAGAGTCCACTTGATGTTTAGTCAACTAAAAAAATGAGAATAAAGACACCCCGGAACAGAAGTGTACTACCATGTTACTATACATAGTGGACACAATGTCTCCAGGTTCAAAGTATTATACAGATTCGACTATGAGTACTCAATTAAAAAAACTACAATTAATGAACAATGCCATCTTTCTCAATGTACCGGAAAATAAAACTAAAAATTAGGTTATAAGGTCTTCTATAAATATGGGATCTGTAAAAAAGAAAAAAGGGGGTTCTAACTCCCAAATCAGATTTAAATGAAGATCCACTTTTGGAATTGTTTGTGTTTTTCCAAATCAGACACCATAAATATTTTTAAATGAATTATTAGTACACATAACCCTATCCTAATTTTCTATTGGTGAACCAAAAATCAATTTCTCCTCTAAATATTCTCACTTTTTACAAAAAAAAAATTGTTTTATCTAGTGCAATCAATTATAATCTCAATTTTGATACTTTATAGATTTTTACAAATGTTTCCTTATAGTATTTTAGTGTTTTTAATACCTTTATCAGATTATCAATTTCACCCATACTACTAATGGCACTCACACTTTCTTATCCTTTCATACACTAAGAATATATATTAAGAAAGATGAATTCTTTGGAATGTCCATTCTTATTTAGGCACGAACGCCAATTCACCTTGGTTTCTCATGGGAGAATTTAATGCAATTCTTAGCTCTAGTAATAAAATTGCCCAATTTCAGACATCTATTTCCATGAGAGAAATCAAATCATTGGTTGAAGACAAAACCATATTGAAATAATATTTCCTGGTGCAAAATACACCTAGAATAGAAGACATTAATACAATGTGGTCACCTCCAAATTGGACTGATTCTTTATGATTTTCCCTATATCAGACTAGTGGGACACTATCTCCAACATCACTCTTCCTAGATTGAAATCAGATCATCATCCTATCCACATAAACATTTTCTCCAAAAACATGAAACCTAGGTTACCTCCCCATTTCAACAATTTTTGTCTCTATGATGATGATTGTAATCATGTCATCCAAAACATATGGTCCTCAATCTCTCATAGTAATGGGGGATTTGATTGAAACCTCAAAATAAAACATCTCAAATAGACATTCAAATCGTGGTTCAACTCCAATTCTAGACAAATCAACAATGAAATTACTCTTATTGAGAACGATATCAATGATGTGAAAATAAAAAACCACCAACTCTAATATTCACACTGTTCCATGTCATGAAATTAACATTGTAGTCAAACTCAATACATTTCTCACTTTGATGAAGAATAAAAGAAAAAATCATATAAAGTCAAATAGTTATTTGATGGTGATAGAAACAGAAAGTTCTACATATCTCTACAAAGAATAAATAAGGCCATCATACATCTCATATTTCGAAAGCATGTAACAATGATTCTCGACAAATAAGTTGACATTGCTAATCATATAGTCTCCTTCTATAAAACCATTTTTAATTAAACTCATGAAAACAAATAAATTCTCGCTATGGTCATTACATTAGTGATTACTTTTGTTTAAAATTATTTACTTCTTAACCCACTACAATATCATGAAATCAAAGAAAACATCATTGGTCTGAATCCTAGTTATGCTCACAGTCATGATTTTTTTATCAACGGTTTAATAAAACACTATTGCGATGTGGTTTATATGGATGTTCTTAATCAAGTTAAATTCTTTTTCACTAATGGGGTCCTACCCCATGCACTCAATGCTTAGATCCTCACCTTGATCACTAAAGTATATAATGCCACTAAAATTAAACTATTTAGATCCATTTCTCTTATAAACACTGTTTACAAAATCATCACCCAAATCATTGGTAATCGACTCTCAACTATTTCTGAAAAAATTCTTTCTTGGAATAATTTTGGCGTTATAAATGGAAGATCTCTTCAATATTATATTTATCTTGCCTCTGAGTGTATTAACAATTGGAATAAACCTAATAGAGAAGGACACATAGCTATTAAACATGACATTAGAAAAGATTTTTACACCATGGGTAAGAGAATTATCTTTAATGTCCATCAACATTTTGGTTTTTGAGCCTCCCTTATCACTGCTATAAAAAATCATCAACTCTGACACAATATCCATATTGATCATTGGTGCTCCAAAAGATTAATTTAAATGCATCAAATATGTCAAAAAATGTGACCCCCTCTCTGAAATTCTCATATATATAGCGGAAGGCTACCTCAGTCATCTGATCAATCGGCTGGTTGTCAAAAATAAATTGAATCCCATTCATGTCTCAAGGAATGTAAATTCCACTACTCAACACCTGTATAATGAATACATATTCCTTTTCCTTCAATGTGACAAAAGGTACATTATTACCCTCAAGAATTTTTTAGATCACAATGAAGATGTTTCTGGTCAAAACATATGTGGGAACAAATATTGCATCTTCTTTTGTAAGAACTTCCCCATCAACAAAGAACATAACATCATTAGTGAATTTGGGCCAAATGAAGGCTCTCTCCATTTCACATACCTTGTTGTCACCATATTTTCGGGTAGAATGATGTCTTGTCACATTTTTTCAATTTTTTATCATGTTCACATCCAACATTCCTCTTGTAAGGGTAAGGCAAACTCTATGGATTGTAGTACCTACCTTGTTAAATCCACTATTGTTTCCAAAATATTCCACTCCATGATGGTATTTAAATGGACTACTTGTCTTATCAAAAAACTGAACACAGCTATTAAAAACATCATCGGAATGTTAGTATTCTATAAATAAATTATGTGACAGTACCTTATTCCATTTGGTACACACCCATTGGAAAATGGTGGCATTGGAATAAAAAATTAAAAGTCTTTTAATGATTCTCGTCAAGCTTGGATCACATGGATAATTTTTGACAATACATCTGATTCTATCACCTTACTCAATAATAGATTCCTCGAAAAACATAAGACTAGAAACATGACCATTATTAATTCTCTAATTTAGCCAACCCTGATGCTCTCTTTAGATAAATTTATGAATAGTTCTTGATATATGGTTTCCATAGATTCCTCTATGAAAGTATTTCTAGACAACTGGACTGGAACGCCTTTAATCTCTATGATTTTTCCAAATCAATATCATTAAAATAATAATATCTCTATAAAAGAAACATTAAATTCTCAACATGATCATCTTCCTGCACATATATTGAATCTCATTGAAAACAATCCTTTTTATTACAATTACGATTTCATAATTCTGGAGCCTTCTCACATTGGTATGCTTACCTCAAAGAATTACTACAATCATACACAGTACAACAACGAGAATAACTTTGGTTGGATTAAACACTTCAAGAAACCCTGGATAAAGCCCTCTTGATTCAGTCTCATCAAGAGACTATCTCACAAAATAATTCCCACCACGGATTCTATTCAATAATTTGGAATTCAACTTTTCTATAAATGTAAAATCTGTAACCAACACAGAGACGATGATAACCACCTCTTCCTTTGTTGTGAAACTTCTTCTTGAATTCAGAACTGTATTTTTAACATCTATTATTGCAGATAGTTGATACATGACTTTGTTAAAACTCAACTTAAGAAATGTGCATAGATTGAGGGATCTCAGCAAATCAAGAATCTATTCCTTGCTACAACTGCTGAAGTCCACCATGTGATCTGGTATGATCGAAATGCTATTATTCATAGAAACTACCCACTCAATAATAATGATGGTCAGACCTGAATCCTCATTGCAATAAATGAAGCTGGGTTGTTACTAAATGTTTGTTACCACAACTCAGTGCATTCATTTGGAATACTAAAACATCTAAAAATAAACAAAAACATATGTCTTCCTCATCAAACAGTCATGGTGTTCTCGAGATCACATCTCCCGAGATGGTTCAAAATCAACATTCATGGTGACTCTAAGAGAAATATATGGCCTGCAGAGTGTGGTGTTGTCTTCAGGATCCACCTTGGCCAGATTGTAGGCTGCTTCATTGGTCATTGTGGCATTTCCACCTCCCATGATGCTGAGATGTTGGGTTTTATTTATGCGATAAAAGTTTCCAAGATCATTGGTTAGAAAAACCATTGGATTGATAGTGACTCGACAAATATCGTACGAGCTATTTGGAATGGTGAAACTCATTTTGATTGGCCGATTACTACCCATTAGATTGAATGTAATCGTTCATTCGCCGATCTAAAATACATCATCATACATGTCTATCATGAATCAAACATTGTTGTTGATGGCTTGGAAAACTTGGGAGTTAATCACGACATGACCTAGGGTGAAGACCTCTCTACTACTCTTAATTCTTTCCATGTGATATATTGTATTATGATCCCATACATTCGACTATTATAAACATTAGTTTAATAAAAAAATTTCTTTGGCCACTTAGGTGATTGCATTATCCTATAATAATAAATACAATAGTATATTGAAGAAATCAACATCATTTAAATTCTAATGAGAAGGTAATATTCAATTGTGTTTTCCAAAAAAAATCATAGATTTCATCGAACACAATATTTTGAATTACAATCCAATATTATACATAAAAATTTGTTAATATCCTTGAATTTATATACAGTACTAACTATAGGACATGAATAGAAGAGGAAAAAAATAAATGATAATTTCGTTAAATTGTTTTTAACCCATGTACATCATTATGGATGGTGTTGGTCCTCATCATCAAGAAGAAATATTTCATAATGTGCCTCTAAAATTATGAAATTAAGAGATCTAAAATATCATGATAATGAATAGGTATTCTTTCCAACTGAGTGAGTTCTTTTTTGGTCAGTTATATACATCCCGATATATCAAAAAGTTTAATCGAGTCTATGTATATTATAAATTTAAACTATATGTAGAGGATAAAAAAGACAATATTTTTTCAATTTAATCATCCTATGACAAAATAGTGATTCCAATTGGACTCTATAATGATGAAAATATATTGTTAATATTTTTTCAGTTTATTTACCAATTAAATATACATATTGTTAGTTTTCTTCAATGATTTTATTATTATCTACTCAAAATAGATGTAGGAATATGTGGATTATTTTAATGGTGTAGGGGATATGTTTTTGAAGAAAAATATCAATTTTATTTATAGATTAATAACCCCATCTTCAATAGTATAGAGATGGTGTTGAAATTTATTATATTGGAATATGATAAGACATTAACATCCCAAATAAATGAACAGATTGAGTTCTTGGTAACCTTGGTTCTAATTTTAAATTAAAAACACTTTTTACTCATAAAACACAACAAATATTCTGTTTGAGAACAAAATTATTATTTTTTCATAAACCAAAATATCTGTCAAAATTAATTTATTGTAAACCTGGGAAAAAATATGAATGTGTGAGGACAAAAATTAATTTACTATAATATATATTGGAATCTATCATTAATCAATGAGAAGAATCAACATATGAAGGTAAATAATTAAACGGACATTCCATGTCATCAATTAACATTTAATTATAAAACATCCATAAATTTTGTCATAGTGAATATCCATTAGATATAAATATTTTATATTAAGGAAATTAATAATGTAGAATGTATTATGTATCAATATATTTTTTCCTTATAGTTACCTTTATTTTCAATCCTTTATCTGATGTTTGTATATGTGTATAAACCCATCAGATTATTTTTTGAATCAAATGAGATGTGTTTTTCACTAACTAATTTCACCTAAATATACACTAAATTAAGCGAGGGGATGTTATTATATATTTCCCAAACCATATCTTGAAATTCTGAAGCATTCTACATATGTAAAATAATACAAATAAAAGTTTTTAAAATTAAAATCTCTCATACAAAATTAAAATATTTCCATAGAAAGCCCTAAAAAGTATGTAATTATAAAATTAAAAATGTAATAACATTATTTTTATTAAATTAATTAATTAATATTTCAAATAATAATTACACCATGAAAAATTTAATAAACTGTGAATATGATATATATATCCCACAATAAAATGTGAGATCAAAAAATCAATCACCTTAGGCTTTAAATAAATTTTTCTTAATTTAATTACTTGTATAATAGATAAAATCATATTATTAAAATCTATTACTACTTTTTTATTTTTAGGATATCATATATAATCTATTTATAATATGTCACATTCTTTTATTGATAATATTTTGTTATTACCATTCTTTCAGTTGTTGAAAACTTCATTTTACGATGCATGTGTTGTCATCAATACCTCTCTTCTTTTCAATATGATATAGATCCAAAATCACTAAAATAAAATTTATTTTATATATAGATTATTTTAAAATTGAATATATTTTTTAATATTTTTTATTTTTGGTAAATGGAAAATGAATAAAAACATGTCATAGAGAAAATATTCTTTTCATATGAACGAGTAATGACATCATTCTCATAATGAGTGAATATATATAAAATTTTATTATTTGTTAATTTTTTAAAACTACATATAATTTAATAATGATTATATATATCCATTAATTGCATCACTATAATCATAAAACAACAGTTGTGATTAAAAAATAGATTACCCCACGACATAAACATAGTAATTCATACATTTATATTCATTGTACATTTATTCATCCAAGAATGGATAAAAGGATGAATATAGTTGTAAAGTAATAATAATAAACTAACATAATATGTATCATATTAGAACAAATACTTTGTCATGAAAGAAATACATGATGTGGAAGTAGAAGAATAAATGAAATTTGATATGTTTGTAAAAACTATTACCACATGTTGGTGAGCATCCATTATCTCTCTTATAATGAGATTGATGGAAGGTGATTTATGAATCTATGAGTTCCAAAAAAATATTATGATTATATGTCGATAAAATTGCATTGATTTGTCGTGATATATGTCTTATTGTGTTGTGATGAAGTGAGGGAGGAGGTGTCCTTTTATAATTTAGGAGAGGGATACTTTTAAAAACTATCAATAAAATTAAATTTTATATAAACTAATAGTAATTTAAAATTAGATCCCAAGTGATTAATTTATATTAAAATTATTTTTTTTGTTTGAAATAACCCCTTATAATAATTTTTGGACATGTTGATGTCGTATTTTTAAATTATATTTTTTCTTTAACCCATAGTTAATCCCTTTAACTACTACAATGAAAACATGGTTTTTTACAATTTAAGGGTAAATATAGTTACTAGAATATTTTAAACAAACCACAAATTAGTATTTCTGACATTTTAACCCCAATGAATTTTTTCAAAAGAATTTTATATTTTTAATATTATTAATTCTTTTAATAAAACATATTTTATTTTAAAATGACATCAGGGTTTATTTTGACAGAATTGAATACTTTAAATTATAAAAATATATCACAAACATAGTAACATTGAGAAAAAAAACCCATTTATATATCAATAATATTTTTAGGTAATCTTGAAAATTATTTTATGACATTATTTATATCATATTATATTTATTTTATCATTTTTAGTAACATTTATATGATATTCCCATTAATTAATTCATTATTTCATTTTCAATTTTCAACCACTTAGTTTAAATATATATTCAATAAAAAATGAAAATATATTATATTGATGATGATAAAAATTTTATTTTAAAATCACTATATATATATGATTTTTTCTTGGGAATTACCACATATAAAAAATGTTACACTTTTTAAAATAATGAATATCACATAATTGAAATTACTTATTATAAAATATTATAAAAATATTCATTTAATACAAGTGTCCCAAATAGGCCAAAAAACATACGAAGGATGATTATGGATGGAAATTACTCTACCAATAAAATTAGGACATGTTTTAGCGTAATATTATAATCATTTTTATATATCTTTTACCTGTAATTACTTGATTTACCCATAATAATTGTAATAAAAATACTAAACTTTCTATTCATTTATCTAAAAAGGTAATTATTAGATAAATTTTACCATTATGATACAATATATGTAACAATTTTTCAAAATTAATTGAATAAAATTCTCTAAATATTATTTTAAATTAATCCCCTTGACAAAATTATAAAATATGTTGTACAATTAAAATATAATAAAGATTGAATGTATTTTATAACCAAATTAAATGTGTAATTGATTTCAATGAATAAAATTAGATTATATGATAATTTTTATATAATTTTACATAAAATAAAATTAAATATTCAATTTATCACTATAAATTATTTAGATGAATATTCTAAATTGAATTAAAATGCAATAATTTATCACTATACACCATAATAAGAAACTAGTTAGAAAAATTACATAATTTAATACAATTTTTATTTCTATATACAAATTTAAAATAAAAAAATTCCTTTTTTAAAATATAATATATAATAGTATAAAAATTAGATTTAAAACAAGTGCAACATCAAAAGGTTTTAAAACATCCATTTTATAAAAATAATTATTTATGCGTAAACTTGGATATTTTTCTTTTATTAGTTATATAAAAAATAGGAAATTTTTTTAAATATAATATTCATTTATATATATATATTCATTCATGTAATCTAGATATGTGAATTTTAAAATTAACTGTTATAAAACACACTTGTTCATTTTTAAATAGTTTTCCCAAAAACAATGTTTTTATGTTAGATTGGTTTTTATATTTATTTATAAATAATCTCTTACCAATTAATTTAAAAATATATTTTAATATGTTATTTAATACTATTCATAACAAAAAATTTAATTGATATACATTAATTTCATCATTATTAATAATATTAATGGTATATCATTGTTCATTTCAGCTTGGTGATGCATGCAATGTATAATATCAAATAGATTATATTTAAGAAGATACAAAGAAAAAAATATTGAGTTTTTTTCATTGTATACACCTTTAATAATATGAATCCTCATAATTTTAAATTAAACTATAAAAAATGATACATGATTTTTTATAAGATTCCCTTGTTAGAAATTTGGTTAAAAAAACATCCTCTGAATAAGAGTGAATGGGAAATGTGATGGTCACCATACAATTTGGATTTTCTATAGGATAACATATGTTGAATGTGAAAACCATAACATTGACTATAACTCAAAGCATCATGTTCTAATGAAGTTTGTTTGGGAACATGGTATCAGAAAGTCGACCGTCACAATACATTATAACTTTTTTAGGTTGATGATGCCATTGTTTTCCAAATAATAAAATAAAATGAAAAAAATTTATTGATTTATAATGTTTTTTATAGAGTTGAGGAATGATTTTTATATCTATATAAATTGTATATCAGATAAACATACATTATTATATTCCATGTAATTAGAATTATCTAACTCTTTAGTAATTCACTTATCTATTTTTACATGATCTCATACACCTATAAATGAATGTTCCAGTTAAATACATAATGCCAGATGAACTTTTATGAATCATAATATCCAAGATTCATTGCATTATATTTGGAAATTTTAAAAATACCATAATTGTTCGCACAATATATATTGCATAGGAGATCATAAAATAAAATAAAACAAAAAAGTTGTATAAAATTGAACATAATCAATTCAAAACATAATGACTGATAAATAATACATCAGTTAAAATTCACAGTCCAAAAAATTATTAAGAAGGTCACTAAATTTATATAATCAAAATAAAATTATATTTTTACAAAAAATACATAATGTTTATATAATTATAAGATACCAAATTTACGAAGACCTTGCTCACCTAAAAGCATTAATTAAAACATTAATTAGTCTAAATACACAATGAATTCATATTATAGTATAACAATTATATATTCCATAATTATTATTTACCAGCACATCATTACAAATATAAATCTTGAATCCAAAAACCAGAAAACATTAATGATTTCAATTTTTTATTAATAAAATAACTACACTTCATTATAATATTCATTAATATAAAATATAATTAATTGTTATTTTATAGTCACTACATCATCATTAGTATAAAAATTACTTATATATCCTCGATTATTCTAACCATTTACCAAAATCCAAAGAATAATGTTTAAAAAAATAATAGAAATAAAGTAAAGATGAATCATTTATAATATTTCCCAATCATAAAATTTTATTCTCAATCTATAATTCCATAGAATTAACCTGGGTTATCCACTGTTTTATAAAATCTATCAGATGATATACTACATACTGAATTATCCTAAATGTGATTTATAAGGTTATGTTTTCTAATCCATGTTTTCTGATATCCATTTCACAGTGTTTCTACAAAACATTCATTGATAACAAAATAAATGACCATAACCACATAAGCCAAAAAATGGTTCCTTAATTTATTAAATTGACATAATATACAAGATTTCTAATTCCAAAGGAACTAATAATTTAGTACATTTTTAAAACTAGATACATGTTTCAAATTAAAATTACATTATAAACATAAAATAAAAAAAGTAATTTCTTTGAGAACAAAATTATTCTACTATAATTACTCTATATACAATTCATAATAATAATCTTGAAATTAGGAGATATATAAATAATTAAAAATAAGAGAGCTCAAATTCTCATTTTAAGTAAGGTTATGCAGAATCTAACACGATTCATTGAGAATAATCCACATTTTAAGGTATATAACTGGACACACATACAGTGTTATCAATTATTCTAGAATAAAAATGAATCCATATATACTTTAATAAGGAATTTCCTCTTGATAGTAAAAACATAATTTATTAAAATACCAAATTGTAGATATCTGGAAACATTACATGTGTGGTTAGAAAAGCATATAATTATACATAGAATGAAACATGATGGGAGTATATCCAATGTATTTTTTTCTCAAGATACTACTGATTCATTGAGTTTATTAAATCAACCATACCACAAACAATGTCTCAGATGAAAAAAATCATTCCACATATATCAAATAACAATTTAAAATGATGTTTTTAAATTGTACATTCCCATTTCGTTTTGAAAATTATCAATAATAAGCACCATTGATGAAAATAATTGTAAAAAGAAAAATATAATATCTTGGACATTAACGAATTCAAAATATTATTGATCAAATAGGAAGTAAACTACATAAAATGGAATAAGTATTGAATAATACATATATCCCACAAAATAAATGATAAATGTGAAAAACTCATTACTTCACATTACATTAATTGAATGTCATTTAACCCCAATTATACTAATTTACATGATGTTATTAAATTATATTATGACTTTATTCATCATTATAATAACATATTTTATCTTCTTATATTATTTTGCACTTTTTTATTATATTTCATTATTCCTCTTGGTTTATGTGTTAACTAATTATTGGTCCTTTAGATGTTTTTTCATGAATGAATCAGTTATATATAATAATATATTTATATATAACATGTAATGTATGATATGGATGTTATAAATACTATATATATAAATTAAATACATTTTTTATCCATTCATCATTTTTGTGTATGTAAAATGAATCACATCACGTGTTGGAGATGGTAAGTCGTGCGTACGAACAACCGATGATAATATTCGCTTAATGAGTGAAATAATATGGATGTGTATAGTCTATTAACTTTTATATAAATATTATCATTTCATGTTCTTTATAAATATCCATCATTTACATCGTTATATGCATCTATGTAATTTGGTGAAGAAAAACATAACAGACCATAGTATAGGGATGATTAGCCCTACATACGCATGAGTGGGGCCTTCAATTATTGTGTGATGGTTTAAAGATGGAATTTTTTTTAACCTAATAATAATATAATCACAAAATATATAATATATGGTATATATAACACTATTGTGGAATAAAAAAATGAAGATTTAGTAGAAGAAGAACTGAACTTGGATGAGTAGGTAAAAATAATTTTTACTTCTTTGGAGGACTTCTGTAAGATCTATTTTTAATTAATCAAGGACAATATTTTTAAGAATATGACATCTAAAACCTGTGTATGGATACTAGTAGGATAAATAGGATGTTTTTCACTAACATTGAAGTCTTAATGTTATGTGAATACGTATGGGAGGAGCTGCCCTATTATTATTTAGGTGATACGAACAATTGGAATCTAAACAATTATTGTATATTTATAAATTTAATTTTATTAAAAAATAGTTAAAATAGTGAGTTATGTTTTTGATAAGATGATTTTAGTTGTATAAAATTTTAAACAATTGTTTCTAGAAATTTTTAGGTCATATTCATTCTCTTATCTATTACATTTAGCCATTTGTTTAACACTTTTTCTCTTAACATCACATCATGGGTTTTTTCAATTTATGGGTTAATATTGGTACTGTAAGATGAAAAAAGAATCATAATAGAGTCAATGAAAACATTTTTTGACTTATCTGATAAATTTGTAAATTTTATATTTTATTGAATTTTAAATCATTTAATAAATTCTAATTATATTAAAATATCAATATTTTGTATTATGATAGTATTCGTTACATGAATATTTATAAAAATAATGAAAACATTATTACTTATCAAAAAAAATATAAATCCATTATATTAATATGCATTCTATAAAATTCTTTGATGTCATTAATTATATGACAATGTATTTATTTTAATTTTTTTAATATCATTTATTTGATATGTCCAATAAATAAACAACTATTATGTCATCGTTTTTCATGATTTTAAAATACATATTTATTAACTAAAAATTATAAATAAATTATAATTAATAATATAAGAATTTTATATTTAAAATTAATATTTATTGCTGATTTTATTTTTTGAATTATAATATTTAATATTTAAGACGTATTACAAACATGGTTATAACACATTTGACTTTCTGAAGAATAAAATACAATAAAATGATTAATGACATCATTGTGACTCAAAGGGAATATAATATCAAACCACAGATAAATTTTGTCTAAAATAACTCACACCACAATATGTTGAAATTTTATAAGTTCATTTTAGGATAGAAAAATTTTAATTTTTTACCTTAAATACCAGATGTACCCGGAGAACAAGTAATTAAAAAAATAAATTTTCTCTTTATATTATATTATAATTGAAGGGGATTTTTTATTAAACAAGTACCATATAATTCCATGTGTGAAATCCAATTATTAAAAATCATTAAACATATTTTGATAAATTCAATTTTCAATTTTTCCCCTTTACCAAACAAGAAAACAAGGATTTAATGTGGAATCATCTTAAATATTAAAATTTTTATTAATCAACATTAAATGACAGATTTATTAAAATAACATAAATTAGAATAAATGATATTTAATTTATGTAATTATATTTTACAAAAAAATATTAATTATTTTGATGAATAAGTGGTTTTCATGTAAAAAAAGAAATATTGTATCAGTATTCATCAAAACATGAAACATATCAAAAAAATTGAACCATTGGAATTTTCATATTCCAATTCAAAATAAAAATTTATTATTGTCATATATTTTTTACAAAAGTATCAAACACTGTATTGAAATCATGTGTGCAACCAAAAAATTGTACAAATATCTATTTATAAAAATATACATTTTATGATCAAAATTGGATTTATTCTTATACCATGTATAAAAACACATAAGTTGAATGTTAATAATTATATTAAGTATTATATATTTAGCATTAATATAGTCTCTAATGTGTGTTTTCTTATTTTATTACTATATAACACACTAGTGTGAATTTAACGAGTTTCTATAAAAACATTTTATTTGTAATAAATTTATTTTTATAATTATTTCTTATTATTTTATTACTAAAGAATTAAAAAAAATTAATAAGCTAGTTAATATAATTTATAACCACAAATATAATGCTCATGAGATAATTTAAATCTAAATAATAAAAATATTATATCATGGTTCATTTATGTATTGTTTTATGTGAAATGTAAACCATAAAAGTGATTATATTTAATAATACAAAAAACATAAAATCATGGGGTGTTACATTTAGTTAATAATGATTTTGGATGGATAATGTTCATGTCAGATTTAATGTTTTCACTATGAAATGGACATTTATGGTACCTAAATGAATTATTGAAATCGAAGGTTAAATCAATCAAATATAATCAACCAATATTATTATTATTTTAGGAATTAGAATGACATATTATCAATTTATATGAAATATATCATAATTAACATGAAGAAAATATAATATTTTTTTAGTGTTTGATGTTTGTTCAGTCTTTTGAATGTGATAATAAAATTTAATAATTTGAAAAAAAACTAATCACAATACATCTTTTAACATTAAATACTATTTGGAAAGGATTTATAATCTAATAAGATGAATAAAAAATGTTATATTACTATGATATAATGAATTCTGACAATTTGATAGCATATATATCTCACCATTTAATGATTCGTGATCATAAATAACAAGCCCATTCTCTATAGTTACCTGTAATGATATTAAAAATATATATTTTGTGACAATATCTATATATAGTAAAGTATGAAATATATAAAGATTATAAAATATAGTGGATTTTATTCCCAAAAATATATATTGTTAATCACCAACAAAGGTGGTTAGATCAGATTAGATATTATGATTGGACAACCCATTACTATCATATGATACTCCAAAAAGAGGAAAATTGTTCAAATATAATTCTAGTTACAAAACAATAAATTATATAAGTAAAAATATATTCAACCATCAATGAAATTGATATGATTTCACTTTGATTAAAAAAAGGAACATATTCAAAAATTTCTCAATTAAATACTTATCAATCAATTCATTAGTGGATAATTTAGGTGTAATATGATATTGATGTGATATAGGGAATGGTAATGATTAGTACAATGTTTTCTTAATCCAATGATGATTCATGTGACATGGAAACCGACTAGGATTAATATAAAAACTATATCATAAGAGGGGTAATTATTATGGTTCACAAAACTAGTCTATTTAAATAAATAATCTATGAGAAATGAGATATATATATATATATATATATTTAAGTTAAAACATTTTCTTGCATGACATGAAGAGAGAGATTGCCTAATTTGAAACATGATAAATACTAAACTATATATTCCATTATTAATAACGTAATTCATATATTATTATGAGGCCATTTCAAATAAAAATTTGGAAATGGAAAAACAATTTATTACTTCCTTGGAATCACCATGAAATCTGATGTCAGCAACAACATCTTACTGAATGTTAATACCCTTAAAAAGGATGTTAATTTCCTTATTATCAAGGATGATTTATTAATGAACCAACTCATAGTGATTTATAAAATAGAATATTTATAAAATTATAAGTTACACTCTCCACTATTTATGAATAAGATATTAGGATTACAGTATGTATCTTGGAAATAAATATACAAACCTTGGAAATAAAGATGAGTTTCAGTATTGTGTATCACAAAAAAATGGATGGTCATTCAAATTGTAAAACTAAAACTCTAAATGTAATGATGACATATTATTATATAGAAATCCTTTTAAATAATATTTAGTATCATACTATATGGGTGTTATCACATAATATTATTTTTCCAATATATCATTCTAGAGGAATAGTATGCGTATATTTTTTTCAAGATTTATCTGTTTAAAATATACTGTGTTGGTATTTGAAAGGTCAAGTTTATGGCCACACATTGATACATTAGTGGTATAGAATGTTCATAAAAGAATATTTCATATCAAAATCACCTAATTTGGGTCTAAAAACTATACAATGCGACACAATGAGACATCAAATTTGAAGATAGGGATAAAGTGTTTCCTTATATAACATAATGGATGGAAATTAATGAGGATTGGGATGATAATAAAATAGTTTCCACTATAATAATGTCAGGTTGAGAAACATTATCACATCAATGGTACATATTACTAACTATATCACCCACCATACCAATTTAAATAACTTGTTGTCTTCCATGTATCATTATTAAAAAAAATAATATACCAGAAATATAACATGTATTTGATCGCCGATGGTTTATTTGGATAATGACCTTTAAAAAATTGATTATTAGGTTATGATATAAAAATATAGTTCCAATGTTATTTGAAATAATTAAACTCATGTAGTAAATTTGTGGTGGTGGAACAACATTTTTGAGTAGGTGAAATGAGAAATAAAATAGTATATAATATAGAGGTAAATAAATAAATTTTATGGTATTAAATGATATTCTATGTAAGAAAATTTCTAATAGGGAATATTTTAATGAACAATGATTTTATATATGATATTCCATTTAAAATTAATTAATTTTACTTTATTTAATAATATTTTTGAAAAAAATTTATATATTGGTTACATTAGACAATTATGAATTTATAATTTTAATATTTAATAGATTATTAATCTACCTAATTGTTCATAAAAAATAAATTCTATAGTCATTATTTAGATAAGTAATATTCAGGTATATGATGAATTCTAACTAACATAGTATAAAGAAGCATTTAACTTGATGATTATGATCATAACCTAAAAATCCCATTTAGTAAAGTTTCAAAGGGAAATAACATCAATATAATTTTCGCATGAAGATGATGGTGATGAAATTCAATAAATAAAAATGAAAAAAACAATATATTTTACTCCCTCAGCCTCATCATGGTCCTAAATAAAAATTTCAAATTTGAATATGGGATCCATATACTTGTGCTACGAGCATGTTGGTCAGATGACCTTAGGAACACCTCCTTGTATGAAATAGTATGAAGACCAGAAATGAGGTCAAAATATGTAACATGGAGGGACTATACATTCTTTATCTGGTATAAAAAATAGGAAATAAAAAATTGATTTCCCAGTTGAAATAACTAAAAAATAATAATACTAAAAACAATATAAAACCTTGTCAAATTTTTAATAAAAAAACAATATTCCAACCAATGTATTAGATATGTCTTTCCAAATATCTATAAATTCACAATATACAAAACAAGACACACTACCAACTCACCATGAGGGTCCCGAAATCCTTTCTAGTACCCTCATCCAAGATCCATCCCAACTAAACCATATATCAAAAGAATCATTCCATTTTCATGTCCTAAAAAACTGATATCTATTCAGGTATTTATCAGGATACCAATGTAGGGTGTGTGTATAAATTTATAAGAATCCCCAATGGATTCTAAAATAATATAAAGTCTGAAATAGTGAATGTATATTTATAAAAAATAATCTATAATAATAAATTTTGATATTTATAATAATTATTTATTGGTTGATTATACAAATGCTTCCTGGGATTCACTATGACACATCCATAATTAATAACTTATATGGCCATTCTAAAGAGTGAACTATTACCATGTGGTATCACATTTAATTTAATCATGTTTATTCAGTAATCAAGTCATTAGACATTCATATCACTACCAAAAGAATCACATATCCTACGTAATTATAATGGGAATATACCATTCTTCATAGAACAACATGGGAATTCGGACTATTAATCCATGTTCCGTCTATTTTGGGAATATAGAGAATAATTCCACAACCAATAAAAAAATATTCACATGCTTGCTTTTGGGGACTATAACATCAGTCTGGAGGGGGACTATAGCATCACTCTGGAACCCCATGGGTATTTTTAGGATCATTCTGTATCCAGTGCATCAATTATCAATAAATCAAAAATCACCATATATCGTATTTGACAAGGTTTATCAACCTTAAACCTCATATAAATTATCTAAATATATCACATATATAAAATTTATCATGGTAGTTTATTATTATCCCTCTTATGATTTAATAACATGAAGAGGAACTGTCTTAATTTTTTAATGAAATATCCCTTCATTTCATTAGTGGAATTGAATAATAAGAAAAATTTCCCTATTAATCAATTTATTTAATTTTTTCATAACACATTACCCATTAATATTAGTTCCAAATCTACATTAATTAAACATTTAACCACATTCTATACTTCCATTAACCACAAAAAATTCAAAACCATAATATTCCGCCTATTTAATAATCACATTAATAAACATTTTCAATAATTCCATAAATTTATTTTTTAATTTAATTAAAAAATAAAGAAAATTAATAAATTAATAAATTAGAACATGAAAAAATTATATACATTCACATTTTATCAGGCCTATAAAATTGGAAATTTGACCTCCTACCCCATGGTTGGTGATAAATGATCCCAAAAAACCACCAATTTGAAGTAAAACATTGAATGTCACAATAGTTTAGACGATATATATCCAAAACATTGATCAGGATCAACTACATAAACATCCATCAAAGCTTAGATTTAATCGAATACAAATGGTGCAAACTCATCCCTCTTCATCGGGTTAGTGGGATGCGAGTCAGAGATAAAAATAAAAATAAATATTTATAGAGAGATATTCATTTGAATAGATCATCAATTTATCACAAAATGGTTTTCAAGAGACATGAAATAATTTAATGTGATTAAAAAATAAATTTCATATGTTTACTATCGATTCAGAGATTATAGGTGTATATACTATGTAGTTCATCCATTTATAATGATGGTTTCAAATAAATAATTCATATATGTACGTTTTCCATGACAGGGGCAAAAATATTTCCAAATTGATTGCCTTAAATATAACCCTATCCATAGGGGTGAAAAGGTTCTTCCATTCAGGTAAATAGATTGATAAACATTGTCTCATCCATATATCCCCCAAAACCTAAGGAATTAATGGTTTTAAAGTAATAGGCCCATGGTTTGTCCACACATTGTGCCTACTATGAACAACCATAATTACATAAAAAACATTACTAATTTTTGAAATACACCATAGAAAACCTCAAAAAAAACATATCCAAGATATTCCCAAAATATTTTAAAAGTATACCAAAAGACAATCACGAGGTATATAAACAATGGTTGGGATAATACAATCTTTGAAACCATTAATAGGCCACCCATGAGATGTAATCAATTGAATCTATATGATTCATTTGTAATAGAACATTTCACTATGGTTACATTCATTTTTCTCTCAATCATTATTCCTCTTGAATACAGACATAGCTTGAAAATTCTCAGACTATCAATATAAATAATCAATGAAACAATTACTCACCTTGATCCACATAATAAATTAATATTCCCATAAAATGGTTCATCATTATCAGGATCAAAATCATCGACATCAATCACATTAGATGGATTATAGGGATACTAATTATTATGTTTCACATGAAAAACATTTTTCATAGTAATATACCTTTGTAGAAGAGGAAATCATTATTCCACTGGTATGATGTTCTTCACAATCTCAAAATTTTTCCCACAAATCCAGATTCTGAATTTTCATTTCATTCTAGCATTTGAAGACCCAATCACAGATACACCTAATGAAACATGTTGTAACACCCTAGGTAAATAAAGAAAATGAAATTTTCATATTTATACATATTTTTAAATAAAATATTAATATAACTTTAAATGGGACGCTATGCTAGATGGAGTACGCAACACGTAACAACAAGTTTCTTGGGAATCTTACGTTGCACTCTAAAAATAAAATAATATTATTTTAAATGGTAGTTAACATGTAGCCGTTGTATTGGCAGGAATGGATATAAATAAATAAAATATGATTGTATATGTTTTTAAATGTTTTTACATTTATCCAATAAAAGATAAAGGCTTAAAAATCGGAATGAATTCAATTTTAGGCGTATATGCCCTAGTTTTCACTAAAGGTTCACTTATCACCTTTTGATGGAAAACCGTCATTAAATATAGTTTTGTTCACTCTTATACATTATATTGGACCAAATAAAACTCTTCTTATGAATTGGGACATGAAAATTTACTTTGTGTAAATTTTTTGGTATATTTCCGATAAAGTTCATTTTTTAATGAATAGTGTATAATGTTGTATTTTAATTCAAAAACCCTTTTTAATCTAATTTATTTATATAATTAGATTATCTTTTTAATTGGATTTAAAGTGAAATTAGAATATTTTTTTACCATTAAATCCAATAGTGGTCCTTGGAATTAATTTCTCTTTGAAATCAGACTTAAACTAGTGTCAATCTTTTGATACTTATTGTTTCATAAAAACACGCTATTTGCTCTGAAAACGGGAATTAATTATTAAATTAATTAATGTGACTTATATGTTTTGAATTTTGTAAAATATACTTCATTTTTGAATTTTGAATATCAAATATATCTTAGGGTGAATTTTTGGGATTTTTCTGAAAAACTTCAATTTTTGATGAATAGTGAAACCACTAAGTGGTACTTATAAAAACTGATTTTTCCGTTTAGATGAAATTTTGCCATCTTTGTGTTTTGAATTTCAAAAATCCGACATACATGGTTGTCATTAAGAAGTAAAATGTGGTTCAATGGGATAAAAATAATTTTTTGGTGAATAGTAACTTATTAAGTTTTTAATCGCGATTAGAGGTAATTAGGGTAGTTTATGGTAAGAATAATGTTTTAATAAAATGAAATGACCTAGACACATGTCCTACCCTCATTGGATGTGTCATGGATGACCAATACATTCCATGGGTCATCTTGGGGACCCCATGGAGCCACTTTGGTTGGAAAATGACATAAATATCTTTTTATTTAATGTTAATGTAAAAATGCACAAACATGAAATGTTTTACTAAAACAATTTTTACATGGTGTTATACAAGTCATATATTTGACTATAAATAGTCATTATAAAGATAAAAATATTTCTTACATCATAGTAGTTTTTTTTAATTTTTATACATTAAATAAATTAAATTATTTATGACATCATGATGATGCAGCGATGACCTCATTATTTAATGAATTAAATAAAATGGAAATATAATGTAATATATAAGACCTAAATATGTAAAAAACCTATTGTATTAGTGGATTTAGAGCCCTTATCACATTATCCTCTAAATACATCAATTTGGGACCTTTAAAATCTGAAACTCTTTTGAAAATAATGTAACATTTTGTAACTTTACAAGAGTGCCCCTCCTCTCCTCTTATAAAAGGCCCCCACCTCTACCTCCTTACCCACACACCAGAAGCCTTTGGGTCGGCCAAACCCTGCCCATTTTGTCTCTCCACTTCCCTCTCTTTCTCCTTGAAGCCTCACTTTGGTTAGAAGTCTTCCCAAGGAAGCCTTTGAGCTCAAACCAAAAGGAGTTACCCGATTTTAAGGTAATGTTTTAACTTGTGTCCTTTTGTTTTATTTTGCTTATCCAACCCCCTAAACTCTTTTTATTTATTTATTTTGAAACAAATCCAGTATCTTCAATTTACTAGGATTTTTTTATAAGAAGGATTCGAGCTACACTTACACACACCTACATCTAATGGTTAAAGAACATACTGTTTCCGTGGATGGTGAATTTCTGCCTCCCGAAACGATGATTGTTCAACATTCTTCTAACACATTCAAAGGTGACCATTAAGATGACACTATATTTATATATGATATCTAATATGTTTATGTTTTACTTAAGCCTCTGTATTTTTCATTTATGGCATACCTTTATGGTTTCCATTATGGGTAAACGCGATATCTTCATTTAAGGAAGTGCGGACTATCGCCCCCTCAAAGTGATTTGATTCGTTAATACCATATGTGGTACATATAAGGGATATATTTAATGATATTATATATGATACCATTATGTATTTAAAATATTATTATTTATCATTATGTTTTAATTCCATTAAATATGAAATAGAAATGGAAGTATCATTCATGCATACATACGGCTTACCGTCTGCATGAACGGTACATTTCATTTCTTATCTCAAAATGTTATGTAATATTATAAGTACATATATATAATGGATATATATGTAATATATTACATCTAAATTATGGATATCATTCTGTAATTATAACATATATATCTCTCTCTCATTTTGTTTTAATTCCATTAATATGACAAAAAATGAAAGTAGTGTTAATGCTTACATACGGCCTACCGTCTCCATGAACGGTGCTTTTCGTTTTTTATCTCCAAATGATATGGAATAGTATAAAATGAATATTTACTGGATATATATGATATTTTAATCATTAATACTAATCTGGAAATTATTTACTTATAACTACATGGGAAATCTTTTTTCAAACAAGTTCATTTTTGACTCATGTACCAAACATCAGCAAAAACGTCTGATATGAACTAAAATTATTAAACAATTATTATAACATTATAATATGTAATATTAACTGAATAATAATCTCTAAAGGAGGTACTTAGGAAATCATTAATTTACCAAAGTTCATTATTTAGGAATATAAAGAAACAAACAAGACAAGTTGGAATTGAGGTAAGGGATCCGACTCCTCTCATTCTTTTAAAGTACACTCTTTTATGTCATTCTTTTTAAAATCTCATCTTTATTGTTATTGGGATATTATTTTATATTACTCTTACTGTAATTTTTATGTTCATATGATGAGAGAACCTATTCTCTCTCATCAATCCATTTCCGAAGTTTTGAGTTGCGTAGTTAGGCTGCCGAGTTTTCGTAAGAGATCTAACCTCTCTCTTTCTTTTTAAGTACTCTTCTTTATGTCACTTATTCTAAGCTCATTTTTGTTATGTTGTGGGATGTTATTTTATATTACTCTTGCTGTAAACATTATGTAAATATGATGAGAGACCCTATTTGATCTCATCAATCCATTTTTGTATGTTTTAAGTGGCGTCGTTAGGCTGCCGAGTTTTCGTAAGGTATTTTTCATCTCACTTATATTCCCGTGAGATTTATGCTACATTTGCCACAATTTCCTTTGTGTGGTGTATGTACTGCCCATTATTTTACTCATTGTGTAATATACTTTCATTTATGAGTATTTACATTAATTTTTTATTGCCCTTCTTTCACGGGGTGCATGTCTTGAAAGATACCCATGTCGGTAAGGGAACCTTTCACCCTCCTCGTTTTAAAAGACTTCTTTTGTTATGTATTTTAGTTAACATACCATTATGTTGGGATATGTTCTTATATATCCTTATTGATTTAAATTTTATGTCCATGTGATGAGATACCCTTTTTATCTCTCATCAACTAATTTTCTGAATTTTGTAGTGACGCCGTTAGGCTGTCAAATTTTTGCAAGGGAACTTTTTAACCCAAATTTGATTCTTTGGGATAAACTTGTACTCATTTATTATGTCGTTCTATGAATATTTGTGAATAACCTCTAATTATTTTACACATAATATCCACTTATATTTCTTGTATTCATTTTTCACACATAATTATGTAATTGATTTATCCTTAATCCAAGGATACCGTCTTTGTATGGGACTTCATCTCAATCTTCTTTCATTGAGGCATATTTTGTTTTATACACAACCTTCTTTTATACAGTGTATAAACCCCTTTGACTTTTATGTTTATTCAAAATGAATCTTTTTTATACGAAGTGTTTACTAAATGACAATAGGGAATGTTTTTGTCGTACGTATGCGGCGACAACAACTTCTCCGCCGCCGTGACCATTATTTGAGTTTCGGCTTCCTCTAAAAGCCATACATTTTTTTAAAAGAAAAATAAATACCATGTTTTACTTTTCATTTGTTTTGGTATTGAAAATATTATTCATAATGTTTTTATATCAATGTGCTGTATTGATATCTTTTGATTGAAAGGTGGAAATGTTATGTTTCATTTATGCATGTTTTATGTGATACGATTATGTTGAGGTTCTTGGGAATTATTATGAAGACGGGTGGTTCCATGATAAACTAAGGGTGGTTGAGCCCGATATAGATCTCCAATGCATTGGGTAATGCGAAGGAGTGAAACGTTAAGATTTCTCCAAAGAGATATAGGGAATATACTATGGTGGGTATTCCAAACGTAACCAAGAGGGTTACTCACTGCGTAAAAATGTTATGAATGCCTCAAGTTACATTTATGTCTTATGATTTCATTATTTTGTATATATGAACTCATGTTACCTTTCCATATTTTTATAACCCTTACTGATCTTTTTATGCTCATCCCTTGTTTTTGAAATGTTTTACACAGGTCAAGGGAAAGGTACATGATGTGATGATAGTGTCAAGGATGTGTCAAGAAAGAATCCATGTTTTATTTTAAATATGTTTCCATTGATGGAATGAATGAATAATGTCGTTTATGTAACCACTTTGTTTAAATGTGGAATGTAATGCATGTTTCGTGATCTAATTCTCTAAAACTCTAAACCTGAAATGATCGTCAATGTGTAATCTTGTAATAACTCAAGATTAAGTAAGGTTTAAGGCTGGGGACTTATAGTTGGTATCAAAGGCCGATTTAGATAACTATAGAGGTTAGGGTATTCTTTAAGCATAAGTGGCATTACCATAATGGTTAGGATTTCATAAAGAGTCCTAGTTTTAGATAAAGTGAATGAGTAAGTATATCATAGTGTTTATCTTCATCATTAGTACATGATGGTTTTTTTGATATACTCACACTGACCTTTTTGGTTTTAGTAAATGGCTTGATCTAGCAGGAACCAAAGTAATAGTGGATGTGAAGGAAACTGTGACAGTTTTTTGAGAAAGCAATTGAATGATATGGGAGCTGCAATGAGAACTCTGGTGATTATCCACAACCAACTATATTGGAGTCATGATTGACCACCTAAACCTTGGTGATTTCTCTAAGGAATCATATATGCGAGAAACAAATCCCTACGGAAGTACAGGTAATAATCATAAAGGTATCTGTGTTCAAAAACTATGTGTCAACGATGTGGAAAGAAACACTAAGGAAAATGTTTCAAAGGGACAAAAATATGCTATAGATGTGGAAATGAAGGTCATAAACCAAGAACCTGCCGTGGAAAATGGAAGCATCCAGTTGACTCGAGGAAAGGGAAATAAGTTCTTTCTGAGAGGTCAATTGAATGTTTTAAATGTGGTGTGCATGCTCATTATCCAAACACATGTCCTATGAAGAAGTTTCGTGAATGGGATCACCAAGAGCGTACAAATGTTCATTTACCAATACTGAATGCCATTCCGATTGAGGATGAAGAAACTGACAATGACCAATCAAAGGTATGTATTATTTCATGACTATTGTTCTCCTATTTTGGAATCGTAGGATATGATTCTTGATTTTGTTTGTAGGAATGAGGTATTTCGGAATAAGTTGGAATGGAATGGTTAATGGATCATGAAGAATGTTGAATGAGTAAGATGTCAACATATAAGGGCTTCAAGAGTTATGGTGAAATTCTTAAGAGTATTAAGTATCTTTTGATGATGGGGTTACATTAGAAGACTTTTTATATTATGTGTATTCCTGGTGTTTAATATATGAAAATTTTATTCAAGGAATAGTTATCTTTTCTTTTGTGGAAATAGTTATAAAGAACCATTTGGGTTTATATGATCCTTACTTTTGAGGTAATTATGGGTTACTATATTTTTTGATTGAAGTGAAAGGCATGAGATAAAATTGAGGTTAAATTATGTTATGGTTATTTTTGATGATTTTATCCCATTTTGGGGAATGATTTTAGAATTATATAGTATTGGAAAAAGGACAACACATAGACCGTGTGACTACCCGTCGCGTCGGACAAAGCTACAGGAATCGAACCCACAACCAAAGTGCGACTGGTATTTATCGCCTACCACTAGACTATGTGAAGTCCCTGGGTAGTTTGACTGATTCTTTTTATTTATAAGATTTTATGAAATAAGAGTATGTTGATTTTGGGTTATTTATGAAAATGATTAACCTATCATGGAGGATATGTGATTATGTTAATTACCTTTCAATACAAGACTTTAGGAGCAACTGATGTTGTTTGGAGATAAATGTTACGATTTAACATGGAAGACTATGTGACTAAATCCTTCAAATATTTGGGTTTCAATCATAGATTGGTTTACTTTGAAGAATTTTATGGAAAAATTGTTTATCGTATGGTCCTTGTTGAACTTTGGGTTTTTTTGGACAAATTTTAGAGATTATGCATAGATTTTGTTTTTAAAGGGTTATCCTTTTCTAGATTATCTGACCTTGTACTGACCTTTTTGGTTTTGGTTTGGGATAAATCCTAAAGACATGTGAAGTATATAGTTCTCTTTGGTGGATTATGTGATTCTCTAGAAGTTGATTATAGTACTCTTAATGTGAACAAGTCTCCCTAAATACTCATCTTTTGGAAAAAAAATATGAGGTTGATTAAGGAATCTAGTAAAAGTTGAAAGTCAACATGATAAGTGATTGTGTTTCCTTATGAATAAATTCCTCAATAAAAATTAACATAAAACAAAAATTTTTCCTATTAACTTTTCCTACTGGGGAATCGAATACCGTTTAATCCATCACAAGTTTGTGATTTTCTTATGGTTAACTTTATCCTAGACATGTTTACTATCACTCTCCCTCAATAACATGACCCTTAGCTTTTTCTTCTATGTCCATGTTTTTCTACATGGAATCCTAGTATGGGTTAACTCGGGTTACCTCTGTACTTATCTTCCTTTATTTTAAAGTGATTGTTTTATCGACTCTTGTTCTGATGTGGGACTTTCAAGGATGTTCCAAGCTCAATTTTAAAAATTGCGAGGACGCAATTCCCAAAAAGGGGGGAATGATGTAACACCCCAAGTAAATAAAGAATATGAAATTTTCATATTTATCCATATTTGTGAATAAAATATTAATATGACTTTAAAGAGGACGCTATGCTCGATGGCATACCCAACACGCAACAACGAGTTTCTTGGGAATCTTACGCTGCACTCTAATAATAAAATAATATTATTTTAAATGGTAGTTAACATGTAGCAGTTGTATTGGCGGGAATGGATAGAAATAACTAAAATATGATTATATATGTTTTTAAATGTTTTTAAATTTATCCAATAAAAGATAAAGGCTTAAAATACAGAAAGAATTCAATTTTAGGCCTATATGCCCTTGTTTTCACTAAAGGTTCACTTATCGCCTTTTGATGGAGAACCGTCATTAAATGTAGTTTTTTTCACTCTTATATATTCTATTGGACCAAATAAAACTCTTCTTAAGAATTGGGACATCAAAATTTACTTTGTGTAAATTTTTGGTATCTTTCCGATAAAGTTCATTTTTTAATGAATGTTTTAAAATGTTATATTTTAATTCAAAACCTCTTTTTAATATAATTTATTTATATGATTAGATTATCTTTTGATTTGGTTTTAAATTGAAATTATAATATATTTTTACCATTAAATCCAATAGTGGTTGTTGGAATTAATTTCACATTGAAATCAGACTTAAACTAGTGACAATCTTTTGATACTTATTGTTTCATAAAAACACGCTATTTGCTTTGACAGCGGGAATTAATTATTAAATTAATTAATGTGACTTATATGTTTTGAATTTTGTAAAATAGACCTCATTTTTTAATTCAGAATATCAAATATATCTTAGGGTGAATTTTTGGTATTTTTCTGAAAAACTTCAATTTTTTATGAATAGTGAAACCACTAAGTGGTACTTATAAAAACTAATTTTTCTGTTTAGATGGGATTTTTCCAAATTTGTGTTTTGAATTTCAATACTCCAACACACATGTTTTTCATTATGAATTAAAATTTGGTTCAATGGGATAAAAATATTTTTTTGGTGAATAGTAACTTATTATGTTTTTAATCGCGATTATAGGTAATTAGTGTAGTTTATGGTAAGAATAATATTTTAATAAAATGAAATGACCAAGACACATGTCCTAACCTCATTGGATGTGTCATTTCCGACCAATACAATCCATGGGTCAACTTGGGGACCACATGGAGCCATTTTGGTTGAAAAATTATATAAATAACTATTTATTTAATGTTAAAGTAAAAAATGACACAAACATGAGATGTTTTACTAAAAAAAAATTCACATGGGGTTATAAAAGTCATAGTTTTGAATATAAATAGTAATTGGAAAGATAAAGAGATTTCCTACATCATAGTAATTTTTTTATAATTTTTAGACATTAAATAAATTTAATTATTTATGACATCACGATGATGCAGCGATAACCTCATTATTTAACGATTTAAATAAAATGGAAAGATAATGTAATATCTAAGATATACACATGTCCAAAACATATTTGTAGAGTGGATTTAGAACCCTTATCACCTTATCCTAGAAATAAATCAATGTGGGACATTTAAAATCCGAAACTCTTTTGAAAATATAGTAACATTTTGTAACATTACAAGAGTGCCCCTCCTCTCCTCTTATAAAAGGCCCCCACCTCTACCTCCTTACCCACAATCCCAAAGCCTTTGGATAGGCCAACCCATGCCCATTTTGTCTCTAAACTTCCCTCTATTACTCCTTGAAGCCTCAATTTGTTCAGAAGTCTTCCCAAGGAAGCCTTTTATCTCAAACCAAAGGGAGTTACCCGATTTTAAGGTAATTTCTTCACTTGTGTCCTTTTGTTTTATTTTGCTTCTCCAACCACCTAAACTCTTTTTATTCATTTATTTTGTAAAAAATCCAGTATATTAAATATACTAGGATGTTTTTATATGAAGTATTCGAGCTACACTTACACAAACCTACATATAATGGTTAAAGAACATATTGTTTCCGTGGATGGTGAATTTCTACCTCCCGAAACAATGATTGTTCAAAATTCTGCTAATACATTCAGAGGTGGCCATTAAGATGACACTATATTTATATATGATATCTAATATGTTAATGTTTTAATTAATCTTCTGTATTTATCATTTATGGCACACCTTTATGGTTTCCATTATGGGAAAACGTGATATCTTCATTTAAGGAAGTGCGGACTACCACCCTCTCAAAGTGATTTGATTCGTTAATACCATATGTAGTACGCATAAAGGATATATTTAATGATATTATATATGATACGATACTGGAATTAAAATACTATTATGTATCATTATGTTTTAATTCCATTAAATATGAAATAGAAATGGAAGTAGCGTTCATGCGTACGTACGGCATACCGTCTCCATGAGCGGTACATTTCAATTCTTATCTCAAAATGTTATGTAATATTATAAGTACATATATATAATGGATATACATGTAATATATTACATCTAAATTATGGATATCATTCTGGAATGATAACATATATATATCCCTCTCATTTTTTAAATTTCATTAATATGACAAAAAATGAAAGTAGCGTTCATTCGTACGTACGGCCTACCGTCTCCATGAACGGTGCTTTTCGTTTTCTATCTCCAAATGATATGGAATAGTATAAAATGAATAAATACTAGACATATATGATATTTTAATCATTAATAATATTCTGGAAGTTATTTACTTATAACTACATGGGCAATCTTTTTTCAAACAGGTTCATTTTTGACTCATGTACCAAACATCGACAAAAATGTCTGATATGAACTAACATTATTAAAAAATTATTATAACATTATAATATGTTATATTTACTGAATAATAATCTCTAAAGGAGGTAATTAGGAAATCATTAATTGACCAAAGTTTATTATTCAGGAATATAAAGAAACGAACAAGACAAGTTGGACTTGAGGTAAGGGATCTGACTCCTCTCTTTCTTTTAAAGTACACTCTGTTATGTCATTCCTTTTAAAAGCTCATCTTTATTATTATTGTTATATTCTTTTATATTACTCTTACTGTAATTTTTATGTTCGTATGATGAGAGACCATATTCTCTCTCTTCAATCCATTTTGGCTGTTTTGAGTGGCGCTGTTAGGCTGCCGAGTTTTCGTAAGAGATCTAACCACTCTCTTTCTTTTTAAGTACTCTCATGTATGTCACTTATTCTAAGATCGTTTTTGTTATGTTGGGGGATGTTATTTTATATTACTATTGTTGTAAACATTATTTTAATATGATGATAGACCCTATTTGATCTCATATATCCATTTTTGTATGTTTTATGTGGCGCCGTTAGTTTGCCGAGTTTTCGTAAGGGATTTTTCTTCTCACTTCTATTCCCGTGAGATTTATTCTAAATTTTCCACAATTTCCTTTGAGTTGTGTATGTACTGCCCATTATTTTTCTCATTGTGTAATATACTTTCATTTATGAGTATTTACATCAATGTTGTATTTCCCTTCTTTCACGGGGTGCATGTCTTGAAAGATACACATGTCGGTAAGGGAACCTTTCACCCTCCACTTTTTAAAAGACTTATTTTGTTATGTCTTTTAATTCACATACTATTATGTTGGGATATGTTCTTATATATACTTATTGATTTAAATTTTATGTCCGTGGGATGAGATACCCTTTTTATCTCTCATAAACTCATTTTCTGAATTTTGTAGTGATGCAGTTTGGCTGTCAAATTTTTGCAAGGGAGCTTCTTAACCCAAAATTTGATTCTTTGGGATAAACATGTACTTCTTGAATATATCGTTCTATGAATATTTGTGAATAACCTCTGATTTTTTTACACTTAATATCCACTTATATTTCGTGTATTCATTTGTCACACATTATTATGTAATTGATTTATCCTTAATCCAAGGATACCGTCTTTGTATGGGACTTCGTCTCAATCTCCTTTCATTGATGCATATTTTGTTTTATACACAACCTTATTTTATACAGTGTATAAACCCCTTTGACTTTTATGTTTATTCAAAAGGAATCTTTATTATATGAAGCGTTTACTAAACAACAAAATGGAATGTTTTTGTCATACGTATGCGGTGACAACAACTTCTCCGCTGCCGTGACCATTATTTGAGTTTCAGATTCCTCTACATGCCATACCTTTTTTTAAAAGAAAAATAAATACCATGTTTTAATTTTCTTTTGTTTTGGTATTGAAAATGGTTTTCATAATGTTTTTTATAACGACCCATACTTTACATACATTTTTAATACTTCAAAAATTGAAGCACACTTATTACAACCTATGATAAAACCACAAAGGACTGTATAGGTATAGTGTCTTTAGAAACTGGGAAACATAAACAACTGGTTCATAAATCTTCTACAGTGTCTCCCATTTATTTCATTATATCTAGGGTCTCTTTTAGCATATTCTACTTAATATCCATCTTCCTGACCTGGGGAAAAGAAAACATAAAAGGGTGAGCTCAAATGCTCAGCAAGGGCAAATAAAGGAAATAAAAATCATATCATATCTTTTTGAAAATCAAAACCTGCAAAAGAGATCATAATATCTTATCATGGAATAATCCATAGAAGTGAAAATGAGATCCCCATAATCATAACATAAAACTTGAAACTTTGTGGCATGCACACATAATCATGGAAAATCATTTCTTGTTAGCCATGACTCATTGCCAAGACTATCTTAGTGGACAAAGTCCCTTTCTGAACCGAGTTCACTCCTCGTTTCAGTCTTGTATCACTGAACCGAAATAACCTTCCGTTCCAGCCATGTCTATCTCATGAGATATAAAATCTTTACCCAATGCATTGGAGGGAGATATAGGTCCCACCCATCTCATAATGAATCCTTTCTTATGTGTGCCACAAAATCATAAATCATACATCATTGCATCACCCATGTAATAAAAATGGGATTCTTAAACAACATGACATCATAAAACCATTCATATAAGATAAAGGAATTCATAAACATAATTCCATCACAACATAGTCAAATCAATGTAATAATAGGGATAAAAATAGAACCCTTTTATTATCTTAGATGGAAAATAATTTTTGATAAAATACTTGAACTCCATTCTTGAGGAAAATATCCATTCTTCTTCAAAAACATTTTTCCTTTCATAACATGTCATACAACTTTAAAATAAAAGAAGTTGATTAAAAATAAACTTGAAAATTGTAAAGGAAGCTTCTTGGAAACAATGTTTTTAAAAATCCATTCATGCCGTATAAGTTAAAAAAAACGTTCTTCGTACTTTTGTCGGAAAAGTCAAAAAGTACCTCGTACGACAAAAGATTCCTTTCATACATATTACCAAAAAAAACTCACCGAAGGGTAAAAATGGATTTAAACAATTGTAGGTGGATGGAAATAATATTACATTTTGATGAAACATGGATGTGGATGATAAAATACACCCCAGTAAATACTTACGAATAAACAATCTCAGATAAAAAATGAGATTGTGATATTTCCCTTACCTTAGGTCTGATTTGCTTTGTTCGTGTCCGAAGCTCCTGTATAATGGTTTAAATAATGTTATTGACTTATTCCAGAATCATACATATTGATATGATATCATATATGGTCATATTATTAGCTTCTTTTTAGTAATATTTCATTGTTACTTGTTACTCGGGTCTTTATAACTTTTTGTTCTTATGCGTGTTTTGTTGAATAAATTCTTATTATTATCTTTAGGTTATAGATAATTAATTTCCATAATGGTATTAGTGTAGTATATACCATATTCATTCATTCAATTCATTTATATAATCATTATGAAATGAAGATCATGTAGAACGAGTCGCATCACATCGTGGAGACGGTATTCCGTACGTACGCATGAGTGATGATATCGTTCCTATGATCGTGGAATTGAATTGGAGTATATATATATTATTTCAGTATCAATATTACTTCATAATAATCATAAATAGTTACTCATTACACCATTATACCCATCCTTGTAAGGTGGTGGTGGAAAATAGATTACACCACGGCGTGGAGACGGTATTCCGTACGTACGCACGCGCGGTGATTTCATTTTTCCGTAGGATGGATAGAAGGTGAATTAGGGTTGTTTCATATTTATAATAACATATCAGTATGTAAGTAATACTGATGTTACTACTTTATCATGAAACAACTAAAGAAGAAGAAGTTGAAGAATAAAGAAATTGAAAAGATCGGTAATGGATATTACCTCTTCTTTGGAACGCCTCTTTGAATCCTCCACTTAAGAAACTAAGATTGGTCTTTGGAGAAGACCAGGACCTCTAGGATTATTCTAGGGAAGTGGAGAGGAGAAAATGGCAGGGTTTGGCCGAGCTTGAGTGCTCAATTTGGTGTGAGGAGGAGGGGGAGGAGGTGCCCTTTTATAAGGGAGGAGAGGGGCACCTTAGGAATATCTCAAAATATTATTTTATATTAAAGTCAAAATCAGTTTATAATGGCTCCAAAGGGTCTTATTTCGAAGATAAGGTGGGTATGGGTCTAAATCCTATCAACCAATAAGATTTAGACAAGTTTAGGGTATTATTTTAACCTTATCAATTAGATTTAACTCTAAGTTAAATAATTTAACTTTTACCATGTCTTTTTGTTTTCTTTCACTATATGGTTAATAAACTTACTATAACATGCCAAACGAACCCCAAATTGTTTATTATTAATATATATATCCTTATCTAAGTCATTTGGCCGAACCTTAGATTTTTAGGAATAAAATAACAATTAGTAATATAATATTTGATTTAAAAACTATTTTGTGTCAATTTTGACACTATTTGATATATGATTTTTGTGAAAGTCATAACAGAATTATATGTTCGAACCAAGTTTATTAAATCAACACTAATATATCATAGTAACCTAGAAAATTAGTGGAATTCATAAAAATTCTCAAATTACATTTATTTTGGTGTTTATAACATCAATTATGTCAATATTTCATTAATAAGATAATTACTGCATCATCATTGTGTCATAAATAAATTAGATTATTTGATGTCTAAAAATTACAAATAAAATATCATCATGTAGGAAATATTTTTAGCATTCTAATGAATATTTACAATAGAATTTATATTATGTATAACCCCATATTAAAAATGATTTACTTATTAAACATTGATTTTAACTATTTTAACCCTTCTTTAAATAAATTAATAATAAATGTCCTAATCTAATCCAAGTGGGCCTAAATGGTCATATTTTATTCCTAAGTTTGTTTTTGGTCTAATTACACTTGTCCAATAGAATTAGGACATGTGTTAGGGTAATATTAATATCATATTTACCCTTAGTTACACTATTTACTATTAACCGCGGTAAAAAAAGTAAAAAGTTACTATTCACCAAAAAATTATTTTCATCTCATTGAACCACATTTTAGTCCTTGATATTAACCGTGTCTCTCGGATTTTCGAAATTCCATTCACAGAAGTGGTAAAATTAAGTTTTATGCAAAATTCAGTTTTTTAACCTACCACTTAGTGGTTTCACTATTCATCAAAAATTGAAAGTTTTCAGAAAAATACCAAAATTTCACCCTAGGATAATTTCGATATTCTGAGTCCAAAAATGAAGTCCATTTTGAAAAATAAAATTTATAAAATTTCAAAAAGTGGTTATTACTATTTATAACGGCTAGTTTTAATAGCATATTGTTGTTTAGTGAAACTCGGTATTGCGTACGACGCAAGCTATCGAGGAAGGTCGTGATTGCGTGTAAAGTAATCCAAGCAAGTGTGTAGTGAAAGATTCCTTTGATGATATAAAAACAAAATATTACTCATAAAAATCTCAGGTGTTACATTCTACCCCCCTTAAAAAGAATTTCGCCCTCGAAATTCGTCACTTTGTAACAAACAGATGAGGATACTTCTCCCTAATCATATCCTCAAGCTCCCATGTAGATTCTTCAAGTTGGTGGTTCCTCCATAAAACTTTCACCAAGCGAGTGGTCTTGTTTCGTAGGACTTTTTCACTACGATCCAGAATCTCTATCGGCTCTTCTTCATAAGAAAGATCTTGCTCCAGCGGTACCACTTCTGAGCTGAGTACATGTGAAGGATCTGGTATGTACTTTCTCAGGAGAGATACGTGGAACACATCGTGAACTTGAGAGAGATTCGGTGGAAGCGCCAATCGGTAAGCTACCTTCCCAACACGATCCAGTATTTCGAAAGGACCGATATATCTAGGGCTCAACTTCCCCTTCTTTCCAAATCTCATAACCCTCTTCCAGGGAGATATTCGTAAGAACACTTTATCACCCACTTCAAACTCTAGGTCTTTTCTTCGGTTGTCGGCATAACTTTTATATCGACTCTGAGCTGCTCTTATGTGTTATTGAATAGATCTGACCTTTTCTGCCATTTCATCAACGAGATCAGGTCCTAATAGCTTTCTTTCCCCAACTTCATCCCAGCAAGTTGGAGTCCTACATTTCTTTCCATAGAGAGCTTCATAAGGAGCCATCTGAATACTGGAGTGAAAGCTATTATTATAAGAAAATTCTACCAAAGGCAGGTGTTGATCCCAACCTCCTTTGAAATCCATAGAGCAAGCTCTCAACATATCTTCTAGGGTTTGAATTGTTCTCTCAGACTGACCGTCTGTCTGGGGATGATAAGCAGTGCTGAAACTCAACTCTGTATCCAGATTATGCTGAAGACTTCGCCAGAACTTTGAGGTAAATCTCGGATCCCGATCAGATATAATAGAAAGTGGTACTCCATGCAATCTTACCACTTCCTTTACATATATCCTGGCAAGCTGATCTAGAGAGAAATCCTCTCTAATAGCAATGAAGTGTGCAGACTTTGTAAGACGATCAACTATGACCCAGATAGCATTATTGCCTTTGGATGTTTTAGGAAGTCCTGTGACAAAGTCCATAGTGATGTTTTCCCATTTCCATTCGGGTATGGGTAATGGTTGTAACATCCCCTTAGACTTCTGTCTCTTAGCTTTAACTTGTTGACAAACCAAGCATCGAGAGACATATTCAGCAACATCTCTTTTCATGCCATCCCACCAGAAGTACTCTTTCAAGTCCCTATTCATCTTCGTGCTTCCAAGATGAATAGAGAATGAAGAGCTATGAGCCTCATCCAGCAGCTCCTTCTTTAATTCGGGGATGGAAGGAACACAAACCCGATTCCTGAACTTTATTATCCCATCACAATCAAGGTTGAATTCAGGAACATTTCTCACCTTCTTTTGTAACTCGACATCTTCTTTCTGTGCCTCTTTAATCTTCACATGTATAGATGGTTGAACATTCATTTGAGAAAGATAAGATTTTTCCCCTTCCATTATAATTCCAAGATCCATCCTTTGTAAATCCATAAATATTGGATCTTTTGTGATCCTCATCATGGATAAACTAGCATGGTCCTGTCAACTTAATGCATCTGCCACCTTGTTTGCTTTCCCAGGGTGGTAATGGATTGAGCAGTCATAATCCTTAATCAGCTCCAACCATCTTCTTTGACGCATATTCAACTCCTTTTGTGTGAAAATATACTTTAAACTTTTATGATCAGTATAAATATCACACCTTTCACCATAAAGGTAATGCCTCCAAATCTTTAATGCAAAGATTACCACAGCCAACTCCAAATCATGTGTTGGGTAATTTTGCTCATGGATTTTCAACTATCGTGAGGCATAAGCTATCACCATATCATTTTGCATAAGAACACACCCCAATCCCTTCTTGGATGCATCACTGTAGATCACAAACCTTTCTCCACTACAAGGCAGTGTGAGCACAGGTGCACTGGATAACCTTCTTTTCAACTCCTTGAAATTCTCTTCACATTCCTCTGTCTAGACAAACTTAACTCCTTTCCGAGTCAACTTGGTGAGTGGACTAGATAATCGCGAAAAATCTTTTACAAAACGTCGATAATATCCAGCCAAACCAAGAAAAAATCGGATCTCAGTTACTGTTGTTGGTCTTGACCATCTTTCGATAACCTCTGTTTTTGCTGGATCCACAGATATCCCCTCTTTTGAGATTATATGACCCAAAAATGCAACTTTTTGAAGCCAAAATTCACACTTGGTAAATTTGGCATAAAGCTTCTCCTTTCTCAGGGTCTTCAATATAATTCTCAAGTGATCTTCATGCTCTTCCTTGCTCTTTGAATAGACAAGAATATCGTCTATAAAGACTACCACAAATTGATCAAGATAGTCTCTAAAGACTCTATTCATTAGATCCATGAAGATAGCAGGGGCATTAGTAAGACCAAATGGCATCACTATAAATTCATAGTGTCCATACCTTGTACGGAAAGCCGTCTTTGGTATATCCTCCCTTTTGACCCTTAATTGATGATACCCTGAACGAAGATCAATCTTGGAAAAGTATTGAGCTCCACGTAGTTGGTCAAATAAGTCATCAATGCGTGGGAGAGGATATTTGTTCTTGATAGTGATCTTGTTAAGTTCTCGATAATCAATGCAGAGTCTCATTGATCCATCTTTCTTCTTAACAAATAGAACAGGTGCTCCCCAAGGTGACGCACTAGGGCATATGAATCCCTTATCGAGATTCTCTTGGAGTTGCTTCTTCAATTCCTGCAACTCAATTGGGGCCATTCTATAAGGTGTCTTTGAAATAGGCAAAGCACCCGGTACGAGTTCTATTGAAAACTCAACTTCACAATTTGGTGGAAGACCCGGAAATTCCTCCGGAAAGACATCATCAAACTCCCGTACAATGGGCATATTCTTAATCGTGAGTTTCTCACCAACCGTTTGAGATAAATAACCTTCATTTAGTGGAATCAATACCCATAAGATGGAAGAAATTTCCACTGGAAGGTTATGTTCATCCTTGCATTGATAGACGATCGTAGATTGATCTGGAATATGAAATGTGACTTCCCTTCTTTGGCAATTGATATGAGCTCCATGTAGAGAAATCCAATCCATGCTAAGAATCACATCAAATTCCACTAAAGGAAGGATCACAAGATTTGCAGGAAGCACTTTCCCACAAACTTCGATCGGAGAAGAATTATAAACTTTTGATGCGATTGATGTGCCATTAGGTGTTGTCACAGCTAACTCAACATCTAATTGTTGAGGTAATACGGTGATACCCTTAGAAAAGTCTTCAGAAATAAAAGAGTGGGTGGATCCAGAATCAAATAAAACATTTGCTACTTTAGAGTGGATGGTAAGTGTACCTTTCACCACATCGTTATCGTACTCCACATCGCTGATAGAAATTGCATGTGACTTTCCTTTGTCTTTAGCCTTAAGAGTTTGTTGACGTCGACCATCATCATCAACCCTTGGATTTGGGCATTGATTGGCATAATGCCCCATCTCCTTGCACTTGAAACATTGAAGTGTAATAGGTTCATTCTGTGTATCCCTTCCTTTGTTTGCGTCATTAGACATCTTCTTCCCATTATCACGGCATTCAAATGCCCGATGACCTTCTTTTCCACATTTAAAACATTTACTTGTCCCTTTAAGACAACTCCCTCCATGTTTCTTTCCACACTTTGAGCATAAGGAAAAGCTCATATTCTTTTCTGTGTGCTCTTTAGATTTTTCTTTGAATTCCATCTTCCTCTTCTTATCAAACCCATGTGACTGATGGGTTACTCCAATCTCCATCTCAACTTTGAGAGCACATCGAACGATTTCCTCATAGCTATTGAAGTCCCTTATGGCTAACGCCCTTCGAAGACTTGGTTTTAAGCCACTAAAGAATCGATCGATCTTACTCTCAGGTTGGATAATAATACCAGAAGCGTACCTTGCAAGTCTTGTAAAATTTGCTTCATAGGTACCAACAGATTCATCATCCCTTTGCTTCAGTTCAAGAAACTCTTTCTCCATCTTTGTTCGGAGAATACGAGGGAAGTACTTATTGAAAAATAAGTTCTTGAACTCGTCCCATTCCATAGACTCAATTTCATCCCTTTGCCTCGTATTCTTAACAAGATTCCACCATTGATCAGCATCTCATTCCAAACGATACACTGCTAGGATGACTTTATCATGCTCAGAACATTGAAGAACTGAAAATATCTTTTCAGTAGTACTAATCCATTGTTCAGCAACTAATGGATCAGTAAACCCGCTGAAAGAAGGTGGACGCTGCCTCATGAAGGATTCAACAGAATGTTGCTCCCTCCTTTGCTCGTTTGGAAGTCCTGCATGATTCATAGCTTGAGAAAGTTGTGTGAGCATGGCTACAAGATTTTGCATTCCAGCTCCCATATTGTTTGGTTGCTCAGGGGGACAATCATTGCATTGCCCATCGCATTCCGCATTAACACGGTTCCTTCGGGTTCCAGCCATTGACTAAAACCAAGAAGAATAGTGTGAGCAACACTAATTATAATAGGAAACCACATAATTCAAGAATAAAATTTTCATGCTTATGGTCTTATCCTAGGTTATTCATGGCCATTTCTAAGATTGTGTTCTATGCTTAGACTTATCCTTAGGGTTATTACTAAGGCTTTCACATCCTAGTTTCCAAAGGTTGACTATACCTTTCCTCTGATACCAACTATAACGACCCATACTTTACATAAATTTTTAATACTTCAAAAATTGAAGCACACTTATTACAACCTATGATAAAACCACAAAGGACCGTATAGGTATAGTGTCTTTAGAAACTGGGAAACATAAACAACTAGTTCATAAATCTTCTACAGTGTCTCCCATTTATTTCATCATACCTAGGGTCCCTTTTAGCATATTCTACTTAATATCCATCTTCCTGACCTGGGGAAAAGAAAACATAAAAGGGTGATCTCAAATGCTCAGCAAGGGCAAATAAAGGAAATAAAAATCATATCATATCTTTTTGAAAATCAAAACCTGCAAAAGAGATCATAATATCTTATCATGGAATAATTCATAGAAGTGAAAATGAGATCCCCATAATCATAACATAAAACTTGAAACTTTGTGGCATGCACACATAATCATGGAAAATCATTTCTTGTTAGTCATGACTCATTGCCAAGACTATCTTAGTGGACAAAGTCCCTTTCTGAACCGAGTTCACTCCTCGTTTCAGTCCTGTATCACTGAACCGAAATAACCTTCTGTTCCAGCCATGTCTATCTCATGAGATATAAAATCTTTACCCAATGCATTGGAGGGAGATATAGGTCCCACCCATCTCATAATGAATCCTTTCTTATGTGTGCCACAAAATCATAAATCATACATCATTGCATAACCCATGTAATAAAAATGGGATTCTTAAACAACATGACATCATAAAACCATTCATATAAGATAAAGGAATTCATAAACATAATTCCATCACAACATAGTCAAATCAATGTAATAATAGGGATAAAAATAGAACCCTTTTATTATCTTAGATGGAAAATAATTTTTGATAAATTACTTGAACTCCATTCTTGAAAAAAATATCCTTTCTTCTTCAAAAACATTTTTCCGTTCATAACATGTCATACAACTTTAAAATAAAAGAAGTTGATTAAAAATAAAATTGAAAAATTGTAAAGGATGCTTCTTGGAAACAATGTTTTTAAAAATCCATTCATGCCGTATAAGTTAAAAAAAACGTTCTTCGTACTTTTGTCGGAAAAGTCAAAAAGTACCTCGTACGACAAAAGATTCCTTTCATACATATTACCAAAAAACTCACCGAAGGGTAAAAATGGATTTAAACAATTGTAGGTGGATGGAAATAATATTACATTTTGATGAAACATGGATGTGGATGATAAAATACACCCCAGTAAATACTTACGAATAAACAATCTCAGATAAAAAATGAGATTGTGATATTTCCTTTACCTTAGGTCCGATTTTCTTTGTTCGTGTCCGAAGCTCCTGTATAATGGTTTAAATAATGTTATTGAATTATTCCAGAATCATACATATTGATATGATATCATATATGGTCATATTATTAGCTTCTTTTTAGTAATATTTCATTGTTACTTGTTACTCGGGTCTTTATAACTTTTTGTTCTTATGCGTGTTTTGTTGAATAAATTCTTATTCTTATCTTTAGGTTATAGATAATTCATTTCCAGAATGGTATTAGTGTAGTATATACCATATTCATTCATTCAATTCATTTATATAATCATTATGAAATGAAGATCATGTAGAACGAGTCGCATCACATCGTGGAGACGGTATTCCGTACGTACGCACGAGTGATGATATCATTCCTATGATCGTGGAATTGTATTGGAGTATATATATATTATTTCAATATCAATATTAATTCATAATAATCATAAATAGTTACTCATTACACCATTATACCCATCCTTGTAAGGTGGTGGTGGAAAATAGATTACACCACGGCGTGGAGACGGTATTCCGTACGTACGCACGCGCGGTGATTTCATTTTTCCGTAGGATGGATAGAAGGTGAATTAGGGTTGTTTCATATTTATAATAACATATCAGTATGTAAGTAATACTGATGTTATTACTTTATCATGAAACAACTAAAGAAGAAGAAGTTGAAGAAGAAAGAAATTGAAAAGATCGGTAATGGATATTACCTCTTCTTTGGAACGCCTCTTTGAATCCTCCACTTAAGGAACTAAGATTGGTCTTTGGAGAAGACCAGGACCTATAGGATTATTCTAGGGAAGTGTAGAGGAGAAAATGGCAGGGGTTGGCAGAGCTTGAGTGCTCAATTTGGTGTGAGGAGGAGGGGGAGGAGGTGCCCTTTTATAAGGGAGGAGAGGGGCACCTTAGGAATATCTCAAAATATTATTTTATATTAAAGTCAAAATCGGTTTATAATGGCTCCAAAGGGTCTTATTTCGAAGATAAGGTGGGGATTGGTCTAAATCCTATCAACCAATAATATTTAGACAAGTTTAGGGTATTATTTTAACCTTATCAATTAGATTTAACTCTAAGTTAAATAATTTAACTTTTACCATGTCTTTTTGTTTTCTTTCACTATATGGTTAATAAACTTACTATAACATACCAAACGAACCCCAAATTGTTTATTATTAGTATATATATCCTTATCTAAGTCATTTGGCCGAACCTTAGATTTTTAAGAATAAAATAACAATTAGTAATATAATATTTGATTTAAAAACTATTTTGTGTCAATTTTGACACTATTTGATATATGATTTTTGTGAAAGTCATAACAGAATTATATGTTCGAAACAAGTTTATTAAATCAACACTAATATATCATAGTAACCTATAAAATTAGTGGAATTCATAAAAATTCTCAAATTACATTTATTGTGGTGTTTATAACATCAATTATGTCAATATTTCATTAATAAGATAATTACTGCATCATCATTGTGTCATAAATAAATTAGATTATTTGATGTCTAAAAATTACAAATAAAATATCATCATGTATTAAATCGTTTTATCTTTCTAATGAATATTTACAATTGAATTGATCTTATGCATAACCCCATATTAAAAATGATTTACTTATTAAACATTGATTTTAACTATTTTAACCCTTCTTTAAATAAATTAATAATAAATGTCCTAATCTAATCCAAGTGGGCCTAAATGGTCATATTTTATTCCTAAGTTTGTTTTTGGTCGAATTACACTTGTCCAATAGAATTAGGACATGTGTTAGGGTAATATTAATATCATATTTACCCTTAGTTACCCTATTTACTATTAACCGCGGTAAAAAAAGTAAAAAGTTACTATTCACCAAAAAATTATTTTCATCTCATTGAACCACATTTTAGTCCTTGATATTAACCGTGTCTCTCAGTTTTTCGAAATTCCATTCACAGAAGTGGTAAAATTAAGTTTTATGCAAAATTCAGTTTTTTAACCTACCACTTAGTGGTTTCACTATTCATCAAAAATTGAAAGTTTTTAGAAAAATACCAAAATTTCACCCTAGGATAATTTCGATATTCTGAGTCCAAAAATGAAGTCCATTTTGAAAAATAAAATTTATAAAATTTCAAAAAGTGGTTATTACTATTTATAACGGCTAGTTTTAATAGCATATTGTTGTTTAGTGAAACTCGGTATTGCGTACGACGCAAGCTATCGAGGAAGGTCGTGATTGCGTGTAAAGTAATCCAAGCAAGTGTGTAGTGAAAGATTCCTTTGATGATATAAAAACAAAATATTACTCATAAAAATCTCAGGTGTTACATTTTTATATCAATGTGTTGTATTTATATCTTGTGATTGAAAGGTGTAAATGTTATGTTTCCTTTATGCAGGTATGATGTGATACAATTATGTTGAGGTTCTTGGGCATTATTATGAAGACGGGTGGTTCCGTGATAAACTAAGGGCGGGTGAGCCCGATATAGCTCTCCAATGCATTGGGTAACACGAAGGAGTGAAACATTAAGGTTTCTCTGAAGAGAGTTAGGGAATGTACTATGGTGGGGATTCCAAACATAACCAAGAGGGTTACTCTCTATGTAAGAATGTTATGAATGCCTCATGTTACCTTTTATGTCTTATTATTTCATTCTTTTGTATATATGAACTCATGTTTCCTTTCCATATTTTTATAACCCTTACTAAGCTTTTTCTCATCCCAAGTTTCTGAAATGTTTTTCACAGGTCAAACATGATGTAATGATAGTGTCCAGGATGTTTCAAGAAAGAATCCATGTTTTATTTTAAATATGATTCCGTTGATGGGAAGAATGAATGCTGTATTTTATGTAACCACTTTGTTTAAATGTGGAATGTAATGTAATATTCATGATCTAATTCTCTAAAAATCTAAACCTGAAAAGATCATCAATGTGTAATCTTGTAATAACTCAAGATTAAGTAAGTTTAAGGCTGGGGCATTATACATGCAATATCGCAATATAATTTGAATGGGTTTTATACAATGATAATCATCAAAATTTCATTATTATAATCCATATCCATATGTTTTGTAATTATCTTGGAATCCTATAATGTCTCATTCATGAGACTATATCCAAAAAACATTAACAGTACTTCCACCTTCCATAATAGAGATGATATTTTTGGCCTACCATAATAAGACACTTGTGGAACTATCAAAATCTTATCTCTATAACATTTTTTATAGGTGAACTAAAAATTTGATAGGTACCATTACCAATGTCCACAAATTCTAGGATGCACATTCAATGAATACACTCCAAAAACTATATATTACGTTGCAACTGCCCATCTTCATTTGGTGGAATTTTATACTCAAAAATACATGTGTACCATGTAAATTTTGTAATTCCGCGAATAAGAACATAGGATATCTTGAGTCATGGTTTCAAATTATATTCTGTAGAATCCCTTGTATATAGAATCTCTCTAAATAACACATCTACCAAATTATATATTTATAATGACTCCAGTATTTGAAATAATTTATCAAATTTCCACAATATTTCAAAATCACATAAATAGAATCAGTCATCTTAGTCATCACCTAGAGACCCTTCATAATGTTAATGGTAACAAAATCCCAAAAAAATTATTGAATGTAAAATGGTTTTAGAAAACCACTGGGACATTTTTTTTTTAATTCAACTTTTTAAATCTGTCACATAATGTCACAAAAACCATGATATCATTCTCCATTCTTGGAAAATAATACTATCAATGTAGGTCATGATACATTTTGGTAAATCCTGGATGAGCTGACCACTTAAATGGATGAATTTCATGTATAAACTCAATATCATACTCATATTTGCATTGACATGATTAATTTCATAGATGATATCGTCCAAATCTATTTTCCAATATGATTGCGACTCCCCCACTACATGGATTTCCCTCAAGGCTCTAAACTCATAATCCTTACTATATCTTTCCATGATCCCAATCAAATTCGTAGATTAAATTGAACTAATATCTGGGAAATATACTTCTTGACCACCAAAAGAAAAATATTCACATATTCCTTCAATCTCATCACCATCCACTAAGTACTAGACTGTTGAACTACATGAATTAATGTCATTATGTTTAACATTTCAATAAAACAATTTATCATTCTACATTTATATTCTAGATCAACATCAAAATACTACATATTTTCAAACCATCTATTCTTCTAGAAGTTAAATTATCATAATGAAAATACAATATTTATTATTATTATTTTCAATATATGATGTTATATTTTCAACAAATATAAAATCACAAAAAATCATCAATTTCTAGATGACTTTATATAACATGAGGTAAATTTTAGTGTTGTTCTATTCATGTGGCCGCATGTTTAGTGACTCGTAGGCCACATTGTGATCCCCATAAATCAATACTACTCAATGTTCAAATCTAAACACAATAAAAAACATTGTGTACTCCTTCCCAATCAATGATAGGTTTTAAATTGGTACAGTGGTCATATTATTATTCAATTCTATGATATCATTCTTACATTCTCTCGACCAATCAAACATATGCCCTTTTTTTCTACCAAATAGTTCTTATTCATGGTGGTCGAAATTATTCTATGATATATGATAAAAATATTCTATCCCCAAAAATTTATAATGGAAAAAACATTATAGGGATGCTCCCAAGAAACCTCTACCCAGTTTTTCTATGGGTTCATTAAAAACCATCCACATATATTATGTGACCATATAAATTATGTCAGTAAATTTTAAATTGAATCAATGATAAATTACATTAAAGGTGATTCGCTCATATTGTACTAATTCCGAGGTAATGATATTGTTAATGATCTTCATGACTCTAAGAGTAGACCGAAATGTCATTGAAAAAATACACACAAACTGATCTTGGTGAGGGTGGAATATTCAGTTTATCTTTTTGATAAACACTATTTTAGTATTAATCAGTTAAAATGATATTATAGCTAACTCATAAATTCCATACCTACTTGTAATAAAATGATGTGGAATATATGATAGTTTAAAACATAGTTCATGATACCATAAAATCATGTAATATTTTGACAAAACACATGATCCACCAAACTAGTCTAATAAATCCTCGATAAATATAAGTTGATACTAGTTATACACTATCATTCGGTTCATATTCAATTATTCAAAACATAAGTGAAATGATTCATCATCAATCATTGAAAATAATACAAGATAAACCCTTAGAGAATTAATTATGTAGATTATTACCTTATCAGTCAATTCCTCTAGCTGAGTCTTGAGATCTTGATGCTCATTATATTATATTCAATATGTTCGACTAGAAACCAACACATATCCTGCATTGAAATCTATCAAAAATACCACATCCCTAATCATTGGATACCTGCAAAGTCCTTAGTAAATTCATCCTATAATAGGTCTACTACAGGTGGTAACTATTCATGTTCCACACCACCATCATCTAGGAACAGACTTCTATCCTGAGTGCTGAGCTCCCCGGATTTCTGATTTAATGGTCATACATTGGTTTCTGGGTTTTCGCACTCTTCACAGTTACTATAATTGTCACCTTATAGAGGTGTAAAGGTCACTATATTTTTGTGAGAATATATGTTGTTTCAATAAACTACCAACCAATCCATACAATAAATCCTTTCAAATCTTATAATATAAATTATATAAAAATCCCATTGAAAATGACACTCCAGACCTTGATAGAACACCCCATTGAATAAATATGTGAATCTCAATCATTCTACCAATGGGGTATCAATTATCATAAATGTACATATATAATGAAAAATAGAGCCCAAACACTATCAATTATTATATTTTTAATATAATGTAACATTTCAGCATTAAATATGCTACTATTAAATTTACATGATACAGGAATAATACATCAATTTCTATGGATCTAGCCTCATAATCCTCAAGTGTAATCTAAAATGGATATAACTGACTTAGGCCTCTTAATTATGATACATTCTATGTACCCTAATCTGAAACAGTAAAGATATATAATAAATATTCATTTAATGTAAAAATTAAACCACATCAACCACCACCACTATAAAATCTAAACTCTTATAATTATATGGGGTAGAAGACCACCTTATGGTACTATGATTCAACCTACCTCCTCCTTCAATGAAAAAACATCCTTGGTTGTAGTATAACTGTTCTAAATATCACATCCAACCATAATCTTGGAACTCAACTACTATCCAAGGTAATGTATATGAAAGAGACATGGACTACCACATAGGTGGAAGTGCACTAGGGTAATGTTATACGTGACTAATACGTCCCTATATCCACTATTTCCTCTACATCTCTAGTTAACATTCCCATATAGATGATTCATATTCTCAGAAGAAGTACTGGAATATTTTCTAGAATAAAACCCCCATCCTCCACTAGATGCCTCGTCTAGGATACCATCTTCTATAATATAAATATTATACTCTAATGGAAACATATTCATCTTAATGAGGTTATCCTAGGAATTTATCTCACATTTTAGGCCACCATGACCATGTTTCACAAAAAATAAAATCATATACTATTCATTAACGAAAAAAAAGATTCAAAATGGAAAGTATAATAGATAAGTCCATCACAAACATACTCTACTAGGAAAAATTCTATAAGTAGAAAAAAATTATTTTTCTGATATGTTTAGTTTTTATAGATAAAAACTATTTGAATGAAATCAATAATTTATAAATAATTCATATTTTATATATATATTTTCATTATATAATATTTAATAAATATAAATGTTAATATAATTTTACATTTTTCAAATATAATTGATAAAAGATTTCGTAATGTATTATTGTAAATAAAAATATTTTTGATGGATTGGTTATTTATGTATCAAAATGTCCATTATCATATTTAATTAATCATATTGATAAAAATGAGTTTTTTAAATCATAAAATCATAATTATCCATCATTTTATTGTTCATAATCTTCTTGAGACAAAGGATTATTATGGTAGAAATTAAAAATGATATAAATTTTAATTAGATATTAAGACATCATAAATAACAAAAGGTGTTGTAATATTTTCCATAAAAGTTATACATGACCGAATACATATTAACAATTATATTTTTCTTATTTTTGAAATTATTTTTTGAATTAAATGAAGCCTTATTTATTCCTCTAAGCCATATATTATGTTTTATGGTCTCAAAATCAAATATGTTTAAATTTAACATACAACCACATAATATAGGTTATTATTATAATAATATCAATTCTCAATAAATTAAAATGTTTAATAATTGTACCGTTTGGATTAAACAATGGTAAAAATCCATAGTATTGATTTTTTTGTTTCAACACAAAATGATATAATGTCCAAAAGAGAAATTGGATAATTAATAATGAATTTCCTTCTCCAATTATATAAAAACTAACCAAGCCTCCCATTTAACTTCACCCAATCCCCCTTATTCATAATATAGCTATTACATTCCATCACCAAATGCCTCCCAATGTTTCCACATTCTTCTCATAATGTCCTCCCATTCATTTGTATACAACCTATAATAGCGAGGGATACTCTAACTTTATTCATTATTTATGAAAATTGTTTTCATATTCCATTTATATTCCAATGATTCATGTGTTATTATTTTTCTATATATTCCTCTAAATTACTATATGATGTATAATTTAGAGACACCAATTTTAACTAATTATTTACTCCAAAAAATCATAGAATACCCCTATTATGATACCCCAATTTTCCTATAATTTTTGACAGAAAAAATATTTGTTGTGATTACTAAACTACATTTCCACTGATGGGTATTCACCTGTATGTAAATTTAATTAATTTATTTGGGGAATAAATTCAGTAACCAGGGTATTATAATTATGTTGTTATATGTTATAAAATATTAAATACTTTTTATTTCTTGAGGTGGCACACATATACAAAACCATGTTTTTTGGGTTCACCTAGATAGTGCTCCAAAGCAATGGTTAATTCTAAAGTATCATGAGATATCATGTTTGTTATTAGAAACGAATCCAAATGTATTATGGGACTCCGTCCACCAAAAATTATTTTATAGGAATTTATACATTATGTATGTATATGAAATTATTTATGTTCATGCAACACATTCAAGTTTCATTCATGTTATCAAGTAATATCATGAATTATATTTTTAATATTATAATTCTCAAAACACTTAAACTACCTATATTTTTTCATGGATCTCATGTACTAATTTTTCAATGAAATGGTTAAAGAACATACTGTTTCTGTGGATGGTGAATTTCTACCTCCCGAAACAATGATTGTTCAACATTCTGCTAATACATTCAGAGGTGGCCATTAAAATGACACTATATTTATATATGATATCTAATATGTTAATGTTTTAATTAATCTTCTGTATTTATCATTTATGGCGCACCTTTATGGTTTCCATTATGGGAAAACACGATATCTTCATTTAAGGAAGTGCGGACTACCACCCTCTCAAAGTGATTTGATTCGTTAATACCATATGTAGTACATATAAAGGATATATTTAATGATATTATATATGATACGATACTGGAATTAAAATACTATTATGTATCATTATGTTTTAATTCCATTAAATATGAAATAGAAATGGAAGTAGCGTTCATGCGTACGTACGGCTTACCGTCTCCATGAGCGGTACATTTCAATTCTTATCCCAAAATGTTATGTAATATTATAAGTACATATATATAATTGATATATATGTAATATATTACATCTAAATTATGGATATCATTCTGGAATGATAACATATATATATCCCTCTCATTTTTTAAATTTCATTAATATGACAAAAAATGAAAGTAGCGTTCATGCGTACGTACGGCCTACCGTCTCCATGAACGGTGCTTTTCGTTTTCTATCTCCAAATGATATGGAATAGTATAAAATGAATACATACTAGACATATATGATATTTTAATCATTAATAATATTCTGGAAATTATTTACTTATAACTACATGGGCAATCTTTTTTCAAACAAGTTCATTTTTGACTCATGTACCAAACATCGACAAAAATGTCTGATATGAACTAACATTATTAAAAAATTCTTATAACATTATAATATGATATATGTACTGAATAATAATCTCTAAAGGAGGTAGTTAGGAAATCATTAATTGACCAAAGTTTATTATTCAGGAATATAAAGAAACGAACAAGACAAGTTGGACTTGAGGTAAGGGATCTGACTCCTCTCTTTCTTTTAAAGTACACTCTGTTATGTCATTCCTTTTAAAAGATCATCTTTATTATTATTGTTATATTCTTTTATATTACTCTTACTGTAATTTTTATGTTCATATGATGAGAGACCCTATTCTCTCTCTTCAATCCATTTTGGCTGTTTTGAGTGGCGCCGTTAGGCTGCCGAGTTTTCGTAAGAGATCTAACCACTCTCTTTCTTTTTAAGTACTCTCATGTATGTCACTTATTCTAAGATCGTTTTTTTTATGTTGGGGGATGTTATTTTATATTCCTCTTGTTGTAAACATTATTTTAATATGATGATAGACACTATTTGATCTCATGTATCCATTTTTGTATGTTTTATGTGGCGTCGTTAGTTTGACGAGTTTTCGTAAGGGATTTTTCTTCTCACTTCTATTCCCGTGAGATTTATTCTACATTTTCCACAATTTCCTTTGAGTTGTGTATGTACTGCCCATTATTTTTCTCATTGTGTAATATACTTTCATTTATGAGTATTTACATCAATGTTGTATTGCCCTTCTTTCACGGGGTGCATGTCTTGAAAGATACACATGTCGGTAAGGGAACCTTTCACCCTCCACTTTTTAAAAGACTTATTTTGTTATGTCTTTTAATTCACATACTATTATGTTGGGATATGTTCTTATATATCCTTATTGATTTAAATTTTATGTCTGTGGGATGAGATACCCTTTTTATCTCTCATAAACTCATTTTCTGAATTTTGTAGTGATGCAGTTTGGCTGTCAAATTTTTGCAAGGGAGCTTCTTAACCCAAAATTTGATTCTTTGGGATAAACATGTACTGCTTGAATATATCATTCTATGAATATTTGTGAATAACCTCTAATTTTTTTACACTTAATATCCACTTATATTTCGTGTATTCATTTGTCACACATTATTATGTAATTGATTTATCCTTAATCCAAGGATACCATCTTTGTATGGGACTTCGTCTCAATCTCCTTTCATTGATGCATATTTTGTTTTATACACAACCTTATTTTATACAGTGTATAAACCCCTTTGACTTTTATGTTTATTCCAAAGGAATCTTTATTATACGAAGCATTTACTAAACAACAAAATGGAATGTTTTTGTCATACGTATGCGGTGACAACGACTTCTCCGCTGCCGTGACCATTATTTGAGTTTCAGATTCCTCTACATGCCATACGTTTTTTTAAAATAAAAATAAATACCATGTTTTAATTTTCTTTTGTTTTGGTATTGAAAATGGTTTTCATAATGTTTTTATATCAATGTGTTGTATTTATATCTTGTGATTGAAAGGTGGAAATGTTATGTTTCCTTTATGCAGGTATTATGTGATACAATTATGTTGAGGTTCTTGGGAATTATTATGAAGACGGGTGGTTCCGTGATAAACTAAGGGCGGGTGAGCCCGATATAGCTCTCCAATGCATTGGGTAACACGAAGGAGTGAAACATTAAGGTTTCTCTGAAGAGAGTTAGGGAATGTACTATGGTGGGGATTCCAAATGTAACCAAGAGGGTTACTCTCTATGTAAGAATGTTATGAATGCCTCATGTTACCTTTTATGTCTTATTATTTCATTCTTTTGTATATATGAACTCATGTTTCCTTTCCATATTTTTATAACCCTTACTAAGCTTTTTCTCATCCCATGTTTCTGAAATGTTTTTCACAGGTCAAGGAAAAGGTACATGATGTAATGATAGTGTCAAGGATGTTTCAAGAAAGAATCCATGTTTTATTTTAAATATGATTCCGTTGATGGGAAGAATTAATGCTGTATTTTATGTAACCACTTTGTTTAAATGTGGAATGTAATGTAATATTCATGATCTAATTCTCTAAAATTCTAAACCTGAAAAGATCATCAATGTGTAATCTTGTAATAACTCAAGATTAAGTAAGTTTAAGGCTGGGGCATTATACATGCAATATCGCAATATAATTTGAATGGGTTTTATACAATGATAATCATCAAAATTTCATTATTATAATCCATATCCATATGTTTTGTAATTATCTTGGAATCCTATAATGTCTCATTCATGAGACTGTATCCAAAAAACATTAACAGTACTTCCACCTTCCATAATAGAGATGATATTTTTGGCCTACCATAATAAGACACTTGTGGAACTATCAAAATCTTATCTCTATAACATTTGTTATAGGTGAACTAAAAATTTGATAGGTACCATTACCAAGGTCCACAAATTCTAGGATGCACATTCAATGAATACACTCCAAAAACTATATATTACGTTGCAACTACCCATCTCCATTTGGTGGAATGTTATACTCAAAAATACATGTGTACCATGTAAATTTTGTAATTCTGCGAATAAGAACATAGGATATCTTGAGTCATGGTTTCAAATTATATTCTGTAGAATCCCTTATATATAGAACCTCTCTAAATAACACGTCTCCCAAATTATATATTTATAATGACTCCAGTATTTGAAATAATTTATCAAATTTCCACAATATTTCAAAATCACATAAATAGAATCAGTCATCTTAGTCATCACCTAGAGACCCTTCATAATGTTAATGGTAACAAAATCCCAAAAAAAATTATTGAATGTAAAATGGATTTAGAAAACCACTGGGACATTGTTTTTTGAATTCAACTTTTTAAATCTGTCACATAATGTCACAAAAACCATGATATCATTCTCCATTCTTGGAAAATAATACTATCAATGTAGGTCATGATACATTTTGGTAAATCCTGGATGAGCTGACCACTTCAATGGATGAATTTCATGTATCAACTCAATATCATACTCATATTTGCATTGACATGATTAATTTCATAGATGATATCGTCCACATCTATTTTCCAATATGATTGTGACTCCCCCACTACATGGATTTACCTCAAGGCTCTAAACTCATAATCCTTACTATATCTTTCCATGATCCCAATCAAATTCGTAGATTAAATTGAACTAATATCTTCGAAATATACTTCTTGACCACCAAAAGAAAAATATTCACATATTCCTTCAATCTCATCACCATCCACTAAGTACTAGACTGTTGAACTACATGAATTAATGTCATTATGTTTAACATTTCAATAAAACAATTTATCATTCTACATTTATATTCTAGATCAACATCAAAATACTACATATTTTCAAACCATCTATTCTTCTAGAAGTTAAATTATCATAATGAAAATACAATATTTATTATTATTATTTTCAATATATGATGTTATATTTTCATCAAATATAAAATCACAAAAAATCATCAATTTCTAGATGACTTTATATAACATGAGGTAAATTTTAGTGTTGTTCTATTCATGTGGCCTCATGTTTAGTGACTCGTAGGCCACATTGTGATCCCCATAAATCAATACTACTCAATGTTCAAATCTAAACACAATAAAAAACATTGTGTACTCCTTCCCAATCAATGATAGGTTTTAAATTGGTACAGTGGTCATATTATTATTCAATTCTATGATATCATTCTTACATTCTCTCGACCAATCAAACATATGCCCTTTTTTTCTACCAAATAGTTCTTATTCACGGTGGTCGAAATTATTCTATGATATATGATAAAAATATTCTATCCCCAAAAATTTATAATGGAAAAAACATTATAGGGATGCTCCCAAGAAACCTCTACCCAGTTTTTCTATGGGTTCATTAAAAACCATCCACATATATTATGTGACCATATAAATTATGTCAGTAAATTTTAAATTGAATCAATGATAAATTACATTAAAGGTGATTCGCTCATATTGTACTAATTCCGGGGTAATGATATTGTTAATTATCTTCATGACTCTAAGAGTAGACCAAAATGTCATTGAAAAAATACACACAAACAGATCTTGGTGAGGGTGGAATATTCAGTTTATCTTTTTGATAAACACTATTTTAGTATTAATCAGTTAAAATGATATTACAGCTAACTCATAAATTCCATACCTACTTGTAATAAAATGATGTGGAATATAAGATAGTTTAAAACATAGTTCATGATACCATAAAATCATGTAATATTTTGACAAAACACATGATCCACCAAACTAGTCTAATAAATCCTCAATAAATATAAGTTGATACTAGTTATACACTATCATTCGGTTCATATTCAATTTTTCAAAACATAAGTGAAATGATTCATCATCAATCATTGAAAATAATACAAGATAACCCCTTAGAGAATTAATTATGTAGATTATTACCTTATCAGTCAATTCCTCTAGCTGAGTCTTGAGATCTTGATGCTCATTATATTATATTCAATATGTTCGACTAGAAACCAACACATATCCTGCATTGAAATCTATCAAAAATACCACATACCTAATCATTGGATACCTGCAAAGTCCTTAGTAAATTCATCCTATAATAGGTCTACTACAGGTGGTAACTATTCATGTTCCACACCACCATCATCTAGGAATAGACTTCTATCCTGAGTGCTGAGCTCCCCGGATTTCTGATTTAATGGTCATACATTGGTTTCTGGGTTTTCGCACTCTTCACAGTTACTATAATTGTCACCTTATAGAGGTGTAAAGGTCACTATATTTTTGTGAGAATATATGTTGTTTCAATAAACTACCAACCAATCCATACCATAAATCCTTTCAAATCTTATAATATAAATTATATAAAAATCCCATTGAAAATGACACTCCAGGCCTTGATAGAACACCCCATTGAATAAATATGTGAATCTCAATCATTCTACCAATGGGGTATCAATTATCATAACTGTACATATATAATGAAAAATCGAGCCCAAACGCTATCAATTATTATATTTATAATATAATGTAACATTTCAGCATTAAATATGCTACTATTAAATTTACATGATACATGAATAATACATCAATTTCTATGGATCTAGCCTCATAATCCTCAAGTGTAATCTAAAATGGATATAACTGACTTAGGCCTCTTAATTATGATACATTCTATGTACCCTAATCTGAAACAGTAAAGATATATAATAAATATTTATTTAATGTAAAAATTAAACCACATCAACCACCACCACTATAAAATTTAAACTCTTATAATTATATGGGGTAGAAGACCACCTTATGGTACTATGATTCAACCTACCTCCTCCTTCAATGAAAAAACATCCTTGGTTGTAGTAGAACTGTTCTAAATATCACATCCAACCATAATCTTGGAACTCAACTACTATCCAAGGTAATGTATATGAAAGAGACATGGACTACCACATAGGTGGAAGTGCACTAGGGTAATGTTATACGTGACTAATACGTCCCTATATCCACTATTTCCTCTACATCTCTAGTTAACATTCCCATATAGATGATTCATATTCTCAGAAGAAGTACTGGAATATTTTCTAGAATAAAACCCTATCCTCCACTAGATGCCTCGTCTAGGATACCATCTTATATAATATAAATATTATACTCTAATGGAAACATATTCATCTTAATGAGGTTATCCTATGAATTTATCTCACATTTTAGGCCACCATGAACATGTTTCACAAAAAATAAAATCATATACTATTCATTATCGAAAAAAAAGATTCAAAATGGAAAGTAGAATAGATAATTCCATCACAAACATACTCTACTAGGAAAAATTCTATAAGTAGAATAAAATTATTTTTCTGATATGTTTAGTTTTTATAGATAAAAACTATTTGAATGAAATCAATAATTTATTAATAATTCATATTTTATATATATATTTTCATTATATAATATTTAATAAATATAAATGTTAATATAATTTTACATTTTTCAAATATAATTGATAAAAGATTTCGTAATGTATTATTGTAAATAAAAATATTTTTGATGAATTGGTTATTTATGTATCAAAATGTCCATTATCATATTTAATTAATCATATTGATAAAAATGAGTTTTTAAAATCATAAAATCATAATTATCCATCATTTTATTGTTCATAATCTTCTTGAGACAAAGGATTATTATGGTAGAAATTAAAAATGATATAAATTTTAATTAGATATTAAGACATCATAAACAACAAAAGGTGTTGTAATATTTTCCATAAAATTTATACATGACCGAATACATATTAACAATTATATTTTTCTTATTTTTGAAATTATTTTTTGAATTAAATGAAGCCTTATTTATTCCTCTAAACCATATATTATGTTTTATGGTCTCAAAATCAAATATGTTTAAATTTAACATACAACCACATAATATAGGTTATTATTATAATAATATCAATTCTCAATAAATTAAAATGTTTAATAATTGTACCGTTTGGATTAAACAATGGTAAAAATCCATAGTATTGATTTTTTTTGTTTCAACACAAAATCATATAATGTCCAAAAGAGAAATTGGATAATTAATAATGAATTTCCTTCTCCAATTATATAAAAACTAACCAAACCTCCCATTTAACTTCACCCAATCCCCCTTATTCATAATATAGCTATTACATTCCATCACCAAATGCCTCCCAATGTTTCTACATTCTTCTCATAATTTCCTCCCATTCATTTGTATACAACCTATAATAGCGAGGGATACTCTAACTTTATTCATTATTTATGAAAATTGTTTTCATATTCCATTTATATTCCAATGATTCATGTATTATTATTTTTCTATATATTCCTCTAAATTACTATATGATGTACAATTTAGAGACACCAATTTTAACTAATTATTTACTCCAAAAAATCATAGAATACCCCTATTATGATACCCCAATTTTCCTATAATTTTTAACAGAAAAAATATTTGTTGTGATTACTAAACTACATTTCCACTGATGGGTATTCACCTGTATGTAAATTTAATTAATTTATTAGGGGAATAAATTCATTAACCAGGGTATTATAATTATGTTGTTATATGTTATAAAATATTAAATACTTTTTATTTCTTAAGGTGGAACACATATACAAAACCATGTTTTTTGGGTTCACCTAGATAGTGCTCCAAAGCAATGGTTAATTCTAAAGTATCATGAGATATCATGTTTGTTATTAGAAACGAATCCAAATGTATTATGGGACTCTGTCCACCAAAAATTATTTTATAGGAATTTATACATTATGTATGTATATGAAATTATTTATGTTCATGCAACACATTCATGTTTCATTCATGTTATCAAGTAATATCATGCATTATATTTTTAATATTATAATTCTCAAAACACTTAAACTACCTATATTTTTTCATGGATCTCATGTACTAATTTTTCAATGAAATGGTTTATTTATTAATGCATTGGTCTTTATAAATCTTCCATATCATGTTTACATTCCGACGATATCCCATTTAGATTTAGGTAATTAATGAAATATAAAAGCTTTTAATGGATAATTTTAATAATTTAATTACAATTATTCTTATAATTTTAATGTTATTTACTCAATTCTATATAGACCCATATACCTATGATATTTTTGGACTGTATTATGTGTTACATTTCATAATAAATCATTATGTGTTGTGTATTAAAATATTGGACACTATCATTTTAATAACATAATTTTATAGTTATTTTAAATATTAGTATTAAAAACACTTGTGAAAACTTTTGTATAATATAAAATTCATGAAAACATACAAAAATCATGGTAAATTTAATATTATGTAGTTTCAATGAAACTAAATCATATTGTTGTCACAAAAAGTGGATGTGGGTCAAGAACAGAGGTATCTAGGGGTATGAAAAAATTAAAACCAGAAATTGAGTTCAAATCATTCTTCCCATAGTGTATGAAAATTTACATTTCTATATATTTTTATTATGAATAATGTGAAAAATTATTTGTAAAATTCATAGTTCTTTTGTAAGGAATTATTATGGAAAAAATAACATATAATAAATATTATGAAAAAGATCATGGATAACAAAGATTGAATCCATGAAATCATAAATGAATAAATAAATTTACCTTTTACTTTATCATTATAATTTTCATGGTTTCACATTTTATTATTAGAAATAAACATCCCTAAATTACCCTATAGTATTGTAAATGTCGTCAAATGGGTGAAACATAGTTATTTACCATCATGATGATAAATTTATTGGATTCCAAAATGAGATGAACAAACTGTTGTCATAGTGGTCGGTGACATTATAAAAACATGTTCTCAACTGAGACAGTTTTTTGATAGACACATGAATTAAGAGGATCACCAAAATACACATAATAATGGAAAATATGTGATTGATACATTAATATAAAAATTTAATTTAACATTCAATGAATATTTTTATTCATTTATCAAGGAACAATAAATAAACGTTGTTGATAATTTATTCTCAATCTAATAATGCTGTAATATTGATATAGTAATGACATAAATTTATCTTATGTATGGATTAACTAATTAATCACTATTGTATCTTAAAATTCAAAACTAAAATAGGATATTAATGAAATTAATTAAAATGATTTCTAGAAAAAAATCATAAAATATATTCCTTGAATCCTAAGACTAATAGTGTATTTGGATTAATTTAACCTCCCGAAAATGTGTGATGATTTCACTAAGGTGTATAAGGGAAACATTATATGACTTCTATGATATTCCACTTGTTTTTTCATTACACATAAATGATAATATTATCATTTAATCTATGGCTTGGCTTTTGAGTCTACAAAAATCGTTAATGATACAAGACATTGATTTCAAGGAAGATATTTTTTGAAGTTCAATAATAATTGAAATTTAAATAAATTAATATCGTGGGTTTAATTTTACATTTAATTGAATAATAGAGTTTCAAATTTATTTTATTGTAGTGATATCTAATTCTAGAAAGTTATAAAAATCCAAATTTTTTAATTCGATGGAAAGAGAATCAAATAAATTGAATAAGGTTGATGTATAAATTATTAATGATGATTAATGTAGGGTACCAATCAATATATAACTATAGGTATTTTCCATCAACATGATAAAATAATTTATTTCTCCAACTAAACCATAAGTTGTTCTATTTCGAGTTAATTTCAAGAAACATTTGATTTAAGAAGACAGTTTCTACAATCAATGGGGTTTTAGAGAAAATTGATGCTAAAAATCAATTATTTCAAATCCAAGATTATTCCATCACAACATGTAAGGTAGATAATTACAAATAAATTGTGATATGAATTGTTGTAACATTTCAAGGACACTTAATTTGGTTCATAAAATTGGCTTAACATACTCTTTCATATTGTTGAATTTTATTTGAACTTTACAAACTACACAAAAAAACTCTGAATAGATATTAGTGAAATTTATAAATGGGGATATTGTTTCCCCAAAATCAATATAAACCCTCTAATTAAAAAATTTAAGTTCAATATCCTATAAATCATTGAAATATATATTTTATTGACATTTGATGGCATTCCAGTAATGGATCCAACTTCTTTGAAATTTGTAATGAAAAATTGATCAGGGGAAAAAATAACCATATCAAGAATGTGTATTGTGGTATTAATATAATGTGTTTTATGGTAAAAATAAGGAGATTAAGGAAAACAACATCCTTGGTGACATGCATTTTGTTACAGAATTTGCTGATGAATTCATAAAAGAACTTTCAGGACTTTCCCATAATATTGAGGATGATTTTTCCATCACACTCCAACATAGATCATTACCAATATATAGAAATATGTATATAATTTATGATTTTTATAATTAGTTATTAAGAATGATACTTTTTAATAATTTATGAAAAATGTTCATATTAAATGTTCTTCATTTTGGGGGTGAACATATCATAATCATCACAATGAAGGATGGGTCAATGATAATGTGAATTGATTGTTGTCATCTCCTCAAAAGCATTAAAAATAAAAAGTATCCAGTTTTATAGTATGAGGAATTATTAATTTATCTACACATTTTTTATTATTTCCATAAATTTTATCAACATTATGGATATTACTATGTAATAGAGAAGAAGTTGGATATCCCCAATACATCATTTTATATAAGGTATTCACACTATGAGTTCTTAGTGATGCTATATAGACTGAATAATTCCATGGTAAATATCATTATCATAATGAATTTTTTCTTTATATATTACCTTAATAAAATGTTTGAATTACCTTATGTTGTTAATATAATATAATATAATATAAATAAATATCACTTTGATTATTTCAAGTCTATAACTATGCATATTTAAATGGAAATTTTATTATATATATACTCTAAATATGAGTTTTAGTTTATAAAATAAACATTATTTGGATTTTTTCACTATTTATTGGATGAATTTGGTTCCTTCTTAAATCAATGTAATAAAATGATGATCTAATCTAGCATATGTAATTTAAATCCATATTTTAATTAGATTATATCTTTATCTCATTAATATTTCGGAGAATTATCATCATTATTAATCCCCTAATAAATATTACAAGGAAGGGGGTCATTTTTTTTATTAAATGAAGAATACAATGATCATTTAAGGGAGTTTATTAAGAGGCTAGTTTTTTGACATTTTCTTACATTACCCCTACTATGTATGGATTTTAGATCTTGAGTGTTGAATTGAAAATTTATTTTTTTATCTACACTAACAATATGAAAAGTTATTATACTCTCCACCCACTATCTAATGATCAGTGAGATCAACTAACAAAATAATTATCTAGAGTTTGATTTAGTTATCTTCATATTAAGTTTGTTGATGGATATTTTCTATAGTGATAAAATTGATACATGCATTATATGGAATTCTTATTGTATGTAATCAAAGAGGAAGACCAATATGAGATAATAATGTTCGTTAGATTGATCATGGTTTATGATTCTTCAAATAAAATTCTAACATTGTAATGAAACAAATGTGGTCTACGGTCTTATCAAAATGAATCATGAAACTACATCCATTTTTAGGATTTAAGGGGATCTAATATTATTTTTCTTGAAACTGATTGATAAGGGAATAATAATATGATATTTATCGTACCATGATCAATTCACTACTCAATTATATATTTAAGAGATGATCATAGAGTAATAAAAATATTTTCTACTATAATAACATAGTAGAAAATATTTATTAGCCCATCAATGATAATAATGGTTTATTAGTTTTTGATATGGATATGTTAAAAATCGAATAACTAAAGAAATATATTTTAAATGATACAGAAATCATGTCCTTATTTATTCATATAGGATGAACTATGATTTGGATAGATCTGATGACAAAAATTTGGCGGGATTACACAAAAATTTAGATTGTGGAATTTGTATCATGATTCTCAGTATGAAAATATAGTAATCTATAATAATATAAGTGAATGGGTATGAATAATTTTTTTCACATATTAAAATGGAAATGGGAAAAATTAACAATGAATATCACGATAAGACTCATTAGGAACACTAAAGGTAATTACACTACCTGTGTAGTAGTCGATCGACTTACAATATCAGTGAATTTTATACTATGAAAGAAGATATTAATTTTGAAAAACTAATTATGATATACATATGTCAATTCATATGACTACATGGATTTAGAAACTCTAATATAATCATATTGAGAAAGTAATATTACATTGATGATTAATGGAATACATTAGTCTGTATTAGATCATTAATGACAAATAATATTTCTTATCATCCAAATATATATAGTCAATTTGATTAGACCATTAAAATTTTTAAAGGAATTCATAGATAAAATTCAAATAATTTACAAAAATATTGGAATAGACACATAACCTAGTGGATTTATTATATAAAAATGATTTCTATTAATTAATTATAATGCATATATATAAGGATCTATATGGGATTATGAATCTATATATAATATGTAACTATATGGTAGATTGAAAAAATTTATGGGATCTAATAATATATTACAAATTGTAGAGATGGATTAAATAATCCAACATCATATTAGATCTTCATAAATTATAACTAAAAAATGATAGTTGTTCATATAATCATTGAGGAGGTATATTAATCAAGGTAATAGAAAATGTGTCCAACTTTATATCACCATATAATAAGTTCCATAGGTTAGGAACATATGGATGAATTATTTTTTGATATATCACCCCCTTAGAAATTATATATCATATCTAAGTGGTGGATAAAAAAATAAAACTCACACCTATCATTTCAAAATTAAATTATGTGTTCTATGTATCCATCTTAAGAAATTATATACATGATCCGTCATATTCACTAATTATATAGGTCATACCTCTGTAATAAGATATTTTATACAAACACGGACTGGTTATGATCTCAAATCATAAAGAAAATATTCTTTAAAATATGATAACTCAAATGGTTTATAATGTTATGGATGAAAGACATATTTGTTGAAATCAAATGGGAACGAAATTAGGTGATCAAATATATTTTACATAACAAAAAATAGTGTATGATGTGATCATATTAGATTTATATATATATAATTATGATAATGTCCACTTAATAAATGAAGAAGATGTATTGGTCTTAACATCCAGGACTCTACTCTAGGAATCACATTTAATTTATATATGAAGGGATAGTTAATAACTAGGTCTTAGCATTGATCCAGAATAAGAAGATATTGAACAAAAATCCACGAATGAAAACATTCACAGTAACTTTTCAATGTCATCAATATCCCATCTTAAACAATTTATACCAACAGACACCAACAATTGTCACCAGCACACGCATTAATGATATAGAATTTTATACTATATTATATATATATGGACACAAAAAATATGAATTAAAATATTTTATTTTATTTTTAATATCAATATTAATATTCATTTGTTATATTAATTTAAAATTATTATATAATGAGTTTTCTAAAAATATTAATTTGAACCAAGGAAAAAAATAGTTTATATTGGACATGTAATTATATAGCGAAAAAAATCTATTGAAATGAATTCATAAAGGTTTATAAGAATGAAATTTTAAATTAATATTATTAATGAAAAAAAATATTATTCAATATTATAATAATATTTTATGATTTCAAATGTTTTAATTATTTTTCAATAAAACAATAATTGGAAAAAAATTATTTTTTAAAAAATTTATTATTTTAATATAAAAATGATAATGATTTTTATTTAATAAATTATATAAATAATATAAATTGTTTTTAAATCATGAGTTTTGAATTATCCAATTGTGATATTATCATTTATCAGTGAGACAGTTGAATCTGAAGACAAAAATTTTATACAATATGAATATATGTTTGTTATTATGACTTCACAACGAGAAAAAATTTATTTTATATAATATAAGAAATGAAACTGAAGAAAAATAAATAATTATTAGTTAAAATATTGTGTTTTTGAAATTATTTGATTAATATTATAATCCCTTAATAAATCCTAAAAAACCTAAACAATAATTTATTGTTTTTGAATCATTTTATTATAATCATGGCCTATTCAACATCATGAATAGAATTAATTTAATGACCTTACTGTATAAACATGTAATATAATGAAAACTAGAATAACATGGTAAGAAATATGATAAAATGCATTCAATTATATATATATATGAAAAAAATCATATTGAATAAATAACCAAAATTAAAATTAAATATGGATTTTCCTTTATTTTTATATGTAAAGTCACCCATATTTACATACATCGTAACAAAATTCCCATTGAATATTACATTACTCTTCCATGCCCATTTTAATGACATTCCAATGTGTCCCCTTTCTCCTATGTAAGTAATGAAAATATTTTGTTAACACCCTCAAATGGTAAGTGATCCTCTCCTTTATAAATATTTTTAATAATCTAATATGTATTATTAATTTTATTTATTTATTGATCAATTTTTAGTAATATTTTTAATATCCCTCTTATATCCACTATGATTTAAATGATAATAGAAAACCATTTCCCTATCATAAATCCCTTGAATGAATCAATGAATTTACCTCTTATTTGGGTGAGCATGTCCATTGATTTTCAAGGAAAAACTTTTTTTTGGATAAATCATCATCATTTCAACAAAATGTTATTATATATGATGTAAAAATATTTAACATATTGGAAATTATTATGTAAGTGGCAAAATTAAATAATAATTGAAATAACTCTGATAATATGTGACAATCAATTGAGTGATCTACGTGGCATACATATGCATGTACATGTTATGATGGTTGGGATAGGATAGTGCTACAAAGCATTGGTTAATGTTATAGTATCATGACATTTCTTTTATAGGATTTGGGAGTAAACCAAATCTTATATGGGGCACTAACAACCTAGTGATGATCTCTTAATAGTTATTAATTACTTATTTTGAAGACATTATTTCTATTTTCACCACATTTACATGTTTCTATTATAGTTCCATTTTATATAATGCCTTAATAATCAATATTGTGATTCTCACCGATCTAATATTACCTTGATATTCCATTTATATCACGTGTACTAATATAACTTATGATTTTTGTTATTCTGTTACATGGATTTATGTCTCCCTACTTTCATATTTACATCCCCATGTTAATATAGTTAGTTTCAGAATATCCAAGGATTATAAATCATTTTTAATAGCTTCAAAATTATAGTGTTTTATTTATGTTTTCTTGTATATCTATGTAATTTATTAGCATATAAAATAATTGATTATTATATTATAATGTTTTATTTGTATTAACCATTGTTAAAAAAAAATAAAGAAATAAAATTTATTAAAATATTGTATGTTGTATAGGTACCTAAATACTTCTTCCAAAAGACATGAAAAGCCATAATATATTTTTATCAAATCAAATAATGATGACACATTTCCTGAATTTTCCTTATGATGATAAACAAAAAACATATGATCATACGTCAAAATTTGTTCCAAAATAAAATAATGCACACATAATAAATTAATTTTTAATTAGGTTTTATCTTCAATAATTAAAAATATCATGATCGCACAATTTTGAAGACACTATATGATAAGTTTCTTCATACCTCATTTTTATAGGTGATATATTCTAATACTCAACAAATTATTAATTATGTAATCACACCATGAATACATGTTGTCACTGATTCATTCGAAAGAATTCTAATTTACAAAAAATAATTATTATAAAAGAGACCCAAGGATAATTAATGTCATTTATTTATATATAGAGTAAAATAAATCATGGATTCCTTCCATTGAACTAGATCAAAAAATTCAATATAATAAGAAAATGAATTAACTATATTAGTATTCAAATCAATAATATATCCTAAATTCCTAATCAATTATAAAATATTAAATCATATATAATGAAAAACTAACTATAACTCAGAAAACCATTATAATAAAATATATCCAAGGTGATATTAATTAAGAATACAATATCAAGAAAATAAATCTACGATTTAATACTCAGAACTATTCAATGATTATGATAGACATATCTCAATTCAAATTTATTTCATTGAATCTTCAAATGCACCACCATAATCTAAAATATCAGTAATAAAATATTAAATAATATAGAATACAATTGAACCATCTAATATATCATTTTTAAAAAATACAAAAACATATAAGAAGTGGTCTATGACTATAAAACATATCCACATACCCATGTGATGCTCATATTTTATGGTATATCAATATCAAATCAATATATTTTTTTAAATCAATATATCCAATACTAATATATATATATGGTATGAAATTACCATCATATCATCATTCAAAACATTGATCCATCATTATTCAACGTTTATATATAAAATAATAAGAGTAATTTATTTTTGATATATAGGAAACTAAGTATTATATAGTCATTAGATTGACCCAAACCTTAATATCCAAGGGGTATGAATGATACAAATAAAAAATAGTGGGAGGAGGAACCTCATTCCAAATAGACGGATTTGAGTCACATATGGTTAAATAAAAAGGTATAAGTCAAAACATAATTAATACCTACGCATTCCATAGATCTCAAACATGTATAGGATATACAGACGTCCCAATGAATTACCTCTGATTGGATACTGTTCAATATAGAACCACATGGGATATATCATTATTATTTGTCAATGGAGTGTTATGTTGAAAACTACACTCCAATAATTATCTCTAGTAGATAATGAATGAGAATTTACTACCACAACATTTCTAATCATGTACATGTCACAGCAAATACTGATTCATGATACTTTTATAATGGTATATCCAATTGTGTTATAAATACTCAATAGATTCCATATTGATTTTTGTAGTTTAAAAATTAAAAATATTTATCTTTAATGATCTTGGATATGATATACCCATTATTTAATTATAATGTATTGAAGTCTCATATTTTTTTCATTAATATAAAATATTATATATTCATAATTTAGGTTTATTATACATACTGTTCGAAATAAAATTGATTAAATGGTATATTTTATCGACATAATAATGTAATGCGTGGGTCCTAAAATTCGATATCCCATTAAGGAATCTGTTATTCTTATGAGTCAAGTGGTTTCAATATATAGTAATACATCCAAATTAAAACATTATTTTGTGGTTTGATCATTTATTTATTATGTTATTTAATCATATAAAACCTAATTATAATAATATTACCATAAAACCATTATAGTACAATCATGATTTATTGTAATATGAATTCCACAACCATGAATTTTTATATTTTTTTATTTTGGTTTATATAATATTTAGGATATCAATTTAGATTTCTTATTTTCAGTAAATTTTATATATATCATATTTATTGATTATTCAGTCAATAAGAATGTTTATCATTATATATTAGCTTCTTCTACTTAGTTACCCTTACATATCATTTCAGCTCTACCGGCTTATTCATCCATTTCTCTAGGGTATCATGAATTCATCTCTGAATAAATCACGGGTTGTTATAAATATATTAATATAGTCTATTATTGTTTTATATTATATTATGATTTAGTAATATGATAAAGAAATATTTTATGTATTTATTCTCCAAATACTACAAATATTTTTAGTTTTGTGGTGTTATCCTTATACATTATACCAATTTAATAACATAACCCAAAACTCATGGTTAGTGGTGTCCCTGAATCATAGTTTGTATTAATGGAGGATTATTAGGATCCATGGTAAATATATTTTAGTGTAATATAAATATCATAAACATTATGATCATTCCATATGATTCACCTGATCATTTTATTTTAGTATTATTTGAATAACTAAATATTCATAAGGATACTAGAAAACAAATCATATTGAATAATTTATAAATATATCCTAACACAAGGAATGGTAATAAAATCATCAATGGAAATATGAGTATGTAATTACATTAAATGAAATTATATAATAAATATTTTGTAAGGGATGAATTTAAACATATATTATGTTAGTTGACATAGTTTTTTACCAGTAACCATTATTACCTAGATCATCCAAATATGAAATAACATGTTGCATCAATTTTTAACAAATTCAAGTTAAAATTAACAGTATATTTTGATGATACTAAAAATAAATTAGTATATTTAGAAAATATCATGATGAAATAGAAGAAATATTTCATAAATATGGAAGTAATGTCCTATAGAATGTTGTCTTTGTACATTATCATATAATGGGATATAATGATCAATGATTAAAATTAATTTAAAATACTGTAGAGATATAAGAGATGTAATAATTTTATGATACAATATAAAGTCAATTTACATTGATAAGTAATTATCTTGAAGAAATATACTAACATGGAATATATGTTATTTATTCTGATGAATATAGAAGGGGAAAGTGATACAAAATAATAGGGAAATCTTAAAAAATTTATACATATGTTTCCAATTATTTATGAAAACCATGAAGTAGTATTATCGCTTTAATTGATGTGATTGTTATGAACCTTTGATGATGAATTCTATTCAATCCATTTTCATCAAATGAGGATGTTTTATTAAGCTCTATTACTAAAGGAAAATCATTCCCCATGATATATATTTCTAATATATTTCATGATTTTATGATTATAGGTAATCATTAACGAAAATTATATTTGGTGATGAAGAAGAATGTAGTGATGAAAAAAGAAGCATTTGATAATTGTAGATAGAGTCACTGTTTAATTTTTTCAAAGGGAATATGTGATTTTTAGATTTATAACAAGATTGGATCTTAGGATCATGTATTCCAAGGACATAATGGTTCCATAAATATATAGATATTCTACATTAATTTTATATGGAATTACAGCTACCAATCTTTAATGTGTCATGAAATTACACATCAAAAGTGAATTTTGTAAAATTTGACTACAATATGGTTTTCAGATATTACATTGATATTTTATGTGATGTGAGAGACATTATTTTTAACAATATATATATATATATTTTAATTGAATATGGATATCTTCACTATTTCATAACCTTCTTTTCTCATGACCATATTAAATAACTTCCTATAAACTTGTGCAGTTGTTTATCAATAAATAGAAAATGATGATATTATGACAACAATGATATATAAAATAGTGACCCTTTTAATTTATATGTACACCCTATATGAAAATATTATTATTATAAATTGATGAAATGTAAATAAATTTATTTTGTATTCGATTTATATGTATACTATGAAAATTTATTCATTGGAAGGAATTTACCATTCATTAAGGGGGAGGTCTGTTATTTCAATTTAGAGGATGAGAGTCATTATATGATCCGTACATAGATATCAATCCTATATCGCACCATACTAAAATCCTATGATATGAAAATATGATTAATCATTTGATTATAATGGAAGAAATAATAGTAGAATATGTATGTATTTTTATGAATATGCTATTTGGATTCTAAATAAATTTTACGATCATTATCATGATTTTGAAGAAGATATTTCAATTTATCTCTTCAAAGTAGACAAACTAATATCTGACACACTAGATTGAATGACCCCAATTTAATTAATCCTTTTAAATACATAGCTACATGCGTTTCTTTTTTATGATTGTAATGAATCATATATTAAGGTAATTTTTAATTTTTAATCTAGCAATATTTATTTAATTAAAAACATTACTATTTAAAAAATAATAATTTCCTATAAATCCTTAGTACCTAAGATATTAAATCTGAAAATTTTCAAAAAGGATTTCCAAAAATAATTTCACCCATGAATGAGGAGGGAATTAAAATGAATTAACTATGTAGATGTTGTGCTAATGATTGAAAATATCCTATTTATTTATCAATACATTAGATAAAAAAATAATTTCTAGATGAATAAAATTTGTAAAATTTATTTATACAACTTAGTATTACAAATATTTATAATTATTGTGTACATTGACCAAGAAATAATTAGGAAAATAAAAAAGTTTGAAATTCATAAATGTTGATATTATATTCCCTATGAAAGCAAAGAAGAAGTGGATGATTGACGATTCGTGAGGGCAATGAGAGGCTCGTGATCATGTAACCATTTAATGGTTATGTAAAGGACCCAAACAAGGTGTATTCCCCATTACTAGTATTATAGAACCCTCTCCAATAAATCTTCTTTCTCATGAGAATCCCCCCCCCTAGACAATCGAATGAGAACCCATAGGCCGCATTGTTTTTCATTTCAAAGTACCTAAAAACCAACCAAAATAATGTGATAAAAAATTGGGATGACATTATATAGGAATATAAAAACTATATTTAATGAATATCATACCTCGAACATCATTATGATGTATAAAATCCTCCAGTGACATATAAACAATCTCACATGACCACCGAGCTGTCATCAAATTAAATGAAACAGATAAATGGAAGTATGCCATAGTGTTCACGGTCACTGAAATTCATGTGACTCATACTAAAAGCAATCTAAAAGACCCAAAAAGACATTGATAATATATAATACTTTCATCACAATAATACAATGTTGTGGGATACTCACCACATGGATGTCATCAGACATTTCTAGGAATACTCACAACGCTCTAAGGATAAGTGAATGGACCATTCCACTAAAATCATGAACAAACATAATATTATCCACATTTTTGAAGAGATAAATCATTAAAAAAAATTGAGTAAAAATCAATGATATTTCTCATTCAATGTCTCATGATCACTGATCTTTTTAAAGTATATCAAATAAGTCAAAAATAGAGAAGGCCAATGGTGTTAGTGGTCTCTAAAATACATATTACATGCACTTGAAAAATAGAAAGGCACCATGATCCCTTGGAAACATCCCCTCTAAGTCCCATAGAGCCACTTTTTATTTTCATCCTTTTATTTAGCAAATAGAATACTCACACACCCCCATACGACCAATATTGGTCATGCATCCCATCTCCCCAAAATAGAAGAAATACCCTGAACTGCCCACATGTAATCTCTCATGACTTCTAACATTCGATAATCCCTATATAGGGTATTAAAATGGAGGAGGGGATAGGTACTTAGGATCTTTTAATGTCAAGTGATGCACAATTCACTCCCACAATGTTGTCACATGAGTCCCTTAGGCATGTCATCACAGTCTCCTGAGTGACTTCAAATGGGGGTTTGAATCATGTGAAATCCCTCATACATGTCATAAAAAGAACCTATAGGTCTATAATAAGAAATCCATGGTTTAAAAGGTATTCTATAAAATATATATTATTTAATAAGGATTCATTGATGAAATAGACTCACAATAACTAAAAATAAGGTGACGTGGTAGAATATATCTGTGAGAGTGTCTCATGAAACTGTATGGCACTAGTCCCCTTTTCCAACTCCATTATGCCCATATTCTGGATACACCGCACAAATTCGAAACTATCAGGGGATGATATGACTATAAATTTCCAACCCCAACATTAGAAATGGATAAATTTTTGATCGACCTAACTCTTAGGATCTAAAATATTTGGCTCTTGAAATCATCAAACATCTCAAGGAAACCAATCCCATGAAAACCCTACATTAAATTTGGTAATTTACTAGTGGGAGATGTAGTAGTCATGTGATATACATAAAATTATTCATCTGTTCCCTCATAGATCACACAAAGGACATTAGGATGGACAAGTAATGAATATACCACATGTCCTCCAAATCACTCGAGAAACAATGAAAGTAACAATGAATGAATGAACGAAATTCACAATATATGTGTTAAAACTAATATCAGAGGAAGATAGATAAATGGAAAGGCATACCCGATGTATGTCATGTGTTTTTATTGTGTCATTAGAATATATGTGATATCACCAGGGCATGTTGCCCAGATTTTGAGACACCACCTCAACATGTTATCTAGAACATGTGAAGTCCTCTAGACAAGCCAGGGAACATCATACACTTACCCATTGGGTACTTCTTAGACCATTTTAATCCTCTTGGTCTATCACTATGCACAAGAAAAATCATCCAGACTCGTCTCCAGAATCATATAACGATGCATGTTCTTGTCAATTGAGTCTCATGAATGCTTCTAGGAAAGACAACTAGGCCCTTATGACCCCCTTTAATCATGACAACTAATAATCACAGTGCCCTCCTGCAATGATGGATATGACACATTGTGATTAATAGAGGTGTCATCCAAGGAACATGAATCCACTTGGACATTGTGACAGTGACACCCATGACACCCTCAATATGTGTCAATCCATGTCATTTGATGACCCTGTAGATGTGAATATTGGGTCTTTAAATGTCTTCTTGTCATGAAGGCCAGATCAGCATCGCATTCGTGGATTGGACAACACTTCCTATCCTCGGAAAGTAATACCCAATTAATAGGGTTGTCTCAGTGTCTAACCCCCAACATGAAGGGATCTATGACAAATATGATTCCTTAAATATTCAGGATTCGCATGCCACATCCCTCTAATACCCTAGATCCCGATTGATCATCCATGAGTGGACCAACATATTATTTAATTCTCCAAATAAATCATATTGATTACTTTATATCCTTTGTTTATCACAAATGATCAGGGATCACATGGGATTAGGGAGTTGGAATGATTATATCATATTCCATTTAATCATCTACAATGTTACATAAAATACTCAATTTGTATACATCAACAGAAAGTAAACAATGTTCACTCTAATTGCTTCCACGACTAAAATATATAGGATACCTCCTTATGTCTCATACACTATACCAAACTTCCCATCGACTATCCTAATATCATTTTTCCATATCCATTTTACACGAGGGTATTCATATTCTCCAACTTGTTTCTCACCCTAATCATGGTTCATGTTGTCTTGGGGGATGAAAAGAACACCACACTGACATAATAAATATCATATATCTAGGGAATCCTTACAGTATAAGCACCAACATTGAGTGAATAATGATGATTAGGATTCATGTTCTATTCGACATACATATGATTCCCTTATGAGACATGATATTGATGGTATCATAGAGCACCCATATATGTCCTTTAGTATGAATAAAAACTACATATGTTAAATGAACTATGTGGGTTTGGATTCATATAACAACCATGATACATAGGAAAACTCATAATCGAAAAATCCCATCCCCAAAATACCAATTGAATCATCATATGGCATCATCTTCTAAAGCACATTAATATATGGATTCATCATATAAGATACTAACTATTACAAGAGAATGTTAATGTTCAACAAACAAATTCAAATAGAAACAACCATGAGATCCAAGAATTTTTCTCATAAAAAATATTTTAGGTGAAGCCATTTTTAGGGTAATGAATCATGTATCAGGTTTAAGAAGTTATATAAGAACATATCTTCAAACAATAATATATTCTTGGAGTATTAAAAATTTATCCTCATGAATGTTGTGATGAGCCCGACCTCCCATCATCACGACCAATGCTAGTCCCTAATATTCATTGGGCCTAAAACCAAAGATGATTGACAGCCTTTAAAATTTAGGTCTATACCAATATACATATGGGGGAACTATTGGGTGTTTTAAGTAAAAGGGTCAATTGTAACATGGTGAGGGAAATGAATTCTACACCATATGCCCCAATGAATCAAAAATAATGTTCCCAATGTGAAGCTCTCTATTGAAAAAAATAATTGGGTTACAATACCTCATTCCACATTGTTTTGAAAACTCAATAAAAACATAGAAATAAGACCAGATTAATCATACACATTATCCGCTGTTGTCATGTTTCTCCAAAGGCCAACCATATTTTCATAAGTACAAATGAGTGAAATGTCCAAATCATGAAAAAAATTAAATGAGTTAATGAGGCATATATTATTCAGAATAATATGTATATGTCACTGAACTAATCAGTAACCATGTTCCTTATCATCTGCATAATTTAATATACCTATTTAGTAGCCTGATTTGATATAATGACATCGTCATCAAACATTTTCTCCAGAAAATCATCCACAACTACAGCTTCCAGAGCTCACAAAAATATACCACGAGCATGGTGACTCTAATAGAAGGTAGTGAATAAGATGGTTAAGGATTACCATTGATAGAGATCTACCCCAAACATAGAGGCCACTTGTAAAGTTCACAATATTTGATGGACCAATAGCCTCGATCACCGAAGAAAGGCTACTGCTGAACACAGGGCCATCATCCCGACAATCAAAAGCTTCAGGAGATTATCCCTACATCGCGACAACCACCACCTTCTATATTTGAGGATGGTGTGATATAAATCATGATATATCTCCATTCAAGTTCAATATCATCCCATGAGGGCTGCTACTAATAGATAACACTGACACCATCCCGCCAAAACCCCACAGTCATTCGCTAAGGGAACCATCCTATAAAAAGCACCCTATGGTACCCATGAAAAGGAAACAAGGAAAATACATCAAAGGATAAGGGATTCTAATATCAAGGTGATAGTTCATATCCCTCCTCCCACTAATGATGACTGCCTGGATACTCAAGAAGGTATCAACCAATAGTCTCATATCCATTCTCACTCTAAACTTGTCTGCAGCAATTTTCCCATTGCAATCATGGGGGAGGACCATAATCATGCACCCATATACGAACCCATCATCATACTCTAATGTAAGAATGAGGACACATGTGGGTTCATATCCCCACTTCAATAGAAACCATCTTCCTTTTCATCATATAGATAGAAAATTTCCAGGCACATATCCATGTATAAACATTGCTAATATGCCAATGTATTTTATCAATAGTTGAAGATCTCTGCTAGATATTGTAGAGCCATTGCAGATGAATGGACTTGTGAATACTCTTATCCCTACAACTTGGATAACGAATCAATCTGATAATTATGAACAAGTGGTTATATACTAGTGAAATAAAGCACTATTGTTCCCTAAAGGGAGGATTATTGGTATATTTTAGTGAATGGGGAAACATCTGATCGGTCTCATATCCCTATTCCAGCGAGGAACAACCAGGTGAAAGTGGGATTAAACATAGGATACTGAAACATTAAAATCAAATATTTTTGGTGGCATAATTGAAACATCCAGGATAAGTCATATATACACGTTTAGGATGAGGTTAAGCAAGTGGGAATTGCAAATGTCTTGGAATAGGCTCATAATCTTTTCAACTGATACGTCCTACAAATTCTAGAAGATAATTGAAGTTAGAAACACATTCCCTCTTCAGTAGATGAAGTAATACACAAACATCATTCCATGGAAACATAGTGGAAGGTTCAAATTTCATCTACCATTTTAGAGGTCCTTTGCCATATTTCAATGAAGAATTCATATTTAGATCATGATCATATTCCATATCCAAATGGATCCAACAATATTAGAGTGTAACATTCCTTAGATAAGGCTCCTATTGCTTCCATGATGGACTGGAAAGATATACCAATGTTTTTGGGTAAAGATCATAATCATATCTTAATCAAGCCACACTATTTGATAGTGACACATGCCATGGGATATGATCACATGCCTTTTAATAATGAGACTGTTCATCAGCATATTTTGGTAGTTTCTTTGTCACTAATTCATTTCCCCTCCATATTAGATGATTATAAACAAGTAATTGAATAAAGATATATTTTATACCATTATATTCCTCTTCACGGTATTATGAAGATCGATCACAATGACTCTACTCCTAGCATCCACCATGTCCAACCTCTCCATGATGATATCTCTTTTGGATAATGAAGCCATCCCCATGCTTAGACACCTCCATATGGAGAGGTGTTCCAAACACCAACACCCTCATACAGAGAGGTTCTTGAATCTTCATTTTCAACTGTATATGGTTCCCATATAAACATTCAAAAACAATCCATACCCATCATCAGGTGAACATTAGATCCATCATCTATGGTATGATAATATAGGGGCTTGTAATTCAGATGAATATGAAGTAGGCATTGACACATGGTGATAGTTATCTATAAAAAACTCCACAACATGTTTTGGCCCCTCTCCACCACTGGCTGTTATATTTGAGAGGAGAAAGTAAAGGAATGAATGCTTTATCTATGAAATAATATACATTCAAGTAATTAGTAACTAAAGGATCAATATATCCCATATCATTGATATGATTTTTCACATTTAGAAAATCAGGATAGTATATTCCCAATTTGACCAAGAAGCTATCTTTATGTCAAGATATCAAAAACTAGAAATGCATAAAGCAAACATGAAACAAAATTTCCTTCATTCCATTGTGAGGATTTGGAAGCTGATCTAAAAATTTAGTTAAAGAATATAGATCCATGTATGGTGAAATGATGGAGTGTTACATGTTTTCACTCCTTAATAACAACAAAATTATTTATATAGAACATCATTTAATTTTATTTCCAATGTAGGGATCAAGGAACTGGGAAATTCTCTCCCCACATGGTCATTCCAATAGAATGAATCTATTCTAATAGTGCCCAGAAATTATAGAGTAAGATGGATGATGGCCACTATGACTTCAAAACGGACCTCTATAATATATAAGTAGAATTTTCAAACCCATATACGGATGTTGAACTCACCTGGCCTATATCCCATGAGAAATGATTTTCATCTTAGGTGGTCATCGAAACCAGCTACTACGAGAGCACTATTTACCCACAACCTGTTGGAGAATATTGCAGGTGCGCTATTGGCCATCCTAGAGCTGACACAACATAAAAGACCTAGGGAATATATTCTGCTTCCTTCAACTCTCGTATCAAATAATCATGTGAAAATTTTGGATACGTTGGTAGTACATACATGCAAACCCCATCATCCTATGATGGAGGAATTTATTTATGAACCACTATCCCTAGGTTTATTAATCCATAAGAGGACCAAGGAATAATAATCAGTGATACCATAGACTAGAAAAAACATTGGGATGAAGGATTTATATCCTCATCTACACCTCAAAAGTTATCAAATCCCTGCTCAGAGCCATTTGAGCCTTAATAATTTGACCAATCATTGAAAAATATGGACATATATGAGCCCCACCCCATTATATTGGGATAATTTTCATCATCATCACCACAATATAGGGAATCATATATCTCTATATTATGATAAATGAATCAATGGTTGTATCCCACATATCGTTATATGGAGCTCTGCTGGTTTGGTCAAGTTTGGAATCCCAAAATAAAAAATCCCTCATGATCATTGTTCATAGATCAATGTGGGGGGAACAAGTACTGAGGAATGTTTTTATCCACTTTTGTGAAAATTTAAACATGACATTAAGGTCAAGGTATCAAATAACGACCCAAAAGGAAGCTGTGAAAAATCATCTTGGTATGTCAAAAGCAATAGAACAACCTCCATTTACTGATATTCTTATATGAATGATTTCACTTTCATCAAGGAAGATATTGATCAGAACAGAAATATAGAGGGTTGAATAAGGAAAAAATTCAACTGTATGAGTTTATATTGAATTCACAAAATGCTTTTGTGAAAAATATTATGTAAAGAAGACTCCAAAACTAGAAAATTTTGAATATTGTGTTTCATCCTCCCTAATTAACTGTTGCTATGGGGATGGGTACAACATGATCTTGATCACCTCCTAGGAGGAGTGATGTTCATTCCCTGTTTGAAAAATCTTCAAAATTTGAGGGTGAAATTAAATCTCAGAAAAAAATTAATGAGAAGTTAATCCGAGGAAATATTATTATAGGATATTATTTCTGAGAAGAGAAAAATTTTCTCCCAACCGCAGCTGATCCAACATCTTCAATAGCCTTGGAATATCATATTTATTCATGGTCTAGAAAAATATGACATAAGCATGAGTATTTCAGAAATGATGATGACTTACCTCTGTTTCAACAATAGCCACATCCTTATAAGGATAATCATTCAATAATTGAATTAATTGAAAATTTATAGTATATAAAAATCGGTCCACCTCATCAACGCCCCGAACTCTCCATGGTAGGGAGGCCCTCATTTTGTATGTTGTTTTATGGATTTATCATTAGTGAACCATCATGTATAGATTGATGATGCATGAATATATTATATAATTTTTTTCCTTAGATGGACAATTCATGGGATAAAAAATAAATATTATGATGTGGAAAATTACTACATAGCATTAATAATTGTAGAGAAAAACCTAAGGCACTATTTTGAACACCATGAGGTCTACCTAGTCTATCGTTATGACTTAATCAAGTACATTCATGGATATCACATTTTTATTGGATTCATGGCTTCATTGATGGTTAATATCTAAGAAAATTGTCATTCAGTTCATATATCAGAATTAGGTGAAAGGGAATTCCATGGATAATTTCATAACATAACACCCAGCTCCAAAAAATACACTGGAAGACACAAAGATCCTAGATGAAGAGGTCATTTATTCACATCAATGTCCCTAAATATAGAATAATTATTTTTATGGAAACTCTGGGTGTCCTATAACTATCAAAATGGTGAACCCAAAACATATCCGAGTTGGTCTATGTATAATATTGTCCTCTCAGGATAGAGAAGTTTTTTAAACTATTATTCACTATCCACAGGGTAAACAAACAATGATTCAAAATACCAATCCCTCAAAACTAGATTAGAATTATCCATATATCTTCCTAGAGCCTACATGAATATTAAAAAATATATAAACTAATGAAGAAAAATAAAATCCATTACAAAATTAAAAATGAAGAAATGGAACCAGTTATTGACTATGTTTATGGATTGATAATATAATTATAATTTTTTCCAATAATACATTATGTTCCCCAATCTCATATATCTCAGGTAGATGAGATGGCCAATGCTGCTACCATATAGGGCAACCGTGATCTAACGGAAGCAACCTTTTTTGTTACATATTGAATTATATTGTCAGTAGTAACTATATCATACATAGAAGAGATCAATAAGGTCAACAAAAACCAATAACATGATGAATCAGTGACCTCTCATTGATGGTTGGATCCTATAATATACTAACATTGATATGGGAATGTCCTTGAAAAACATGTCGGAAGAGAGTTGGGAAGCGAACAATACTATGCAGGATAACCTCAGTGAGAAAAAATAATACATATGTGTGTCTTAGATGAAATTATCCTTAGGTGCATTAAAGAATAGTGGGATTTCACCATAATGTAATAAGTCCACATAATCTCGTGCAGCTCCCATAAATCTTGAACTAGGCTATCCCACCAAATTAGAATTATGGGATACAACCGGAAAACCATGAAACAAGACTGTGTGGAATTTTCTATGAAATTTCTTGTGTGTCAGATCCATGAAAAAATCATGCATCAAGCACCATAAATTCTACATACTTCAAAATATATCTTTCCATTTTTCATTTGGGGTATTGAAATTATGGGCACATATCCCTCGACGATTTCTAGGAAGTTCACATATAAGCATAATCAAATTGACTAATTTTCAAAATGGGATGAGGTGATACCCATAAACGTAGCAAAAATAGAGAATGTAATCATCTTCATAAAGCACTATGTCATCAGAAGTATTAGTGTCCCTCGCAAAATATAGAGATAATAAGAGACCAACTTATATTCTATTGAGATGATGAATCATTACCAGGAGTACATTATTGATTTCAATAACACATAATGTTATCATGAACTATAAAATGGATAGATAAAATCCTTCAATAAGACCTTATGAGATATACTCCTAAAGATTACAAACATGGATAAGAATACTTTTCTAAATAAACACCTATATACATTTTGGGCCTACCATACTCCATGATTAATTCAACACAAGAAACACCATACTCATTAGTGTAATGTTATGAGGCAGAATTTCACAACGAACTATAACTATCTTCATTCTGAATTTATATTTGTAGAAAAATATTAGATGATGAAATGTCATAGAAATGGATCAATGAGTTTGATTGACTAAATCGAATGAAGTTATGATGAATAAAAAACCTAAAAGTACACCAAAATCAAATTGTAAAAGCCATTAATAAAAAGGTTGGACTCCACTCATTACATTAGTTGGAACTCATGTTGGCTCTCAATAACATAATCATACTAGGAATGAATCCCATGAAATAGAATCCCATATGGAAAGAAACATACAGAACACATATTTTTTATAATAATGGATCATATTAACTGGTCACCATGGCAGGGGAGCATGTCACACTACCCACCAATAAAATATTTCTCATGAAATACATTACATAGTCTATCATGAAAAAGGGAATCATGATCAGAGTAAGCCCTATCCATCATCCTCACCACATGATGTTAAAAATAATGAGACATCACTTAGTAAACACATGAAATAAAACTGTATGGAATCTGCAGTTAATGAAATAAAATAAATTGCAAAAATCCAAAACTACCCTTCCCCTTCATGTAGAGTAATCCATCGTCATTACTGCATGATGTTAAACTACACATTCCCTCAATAACAACATGTAATAAGATCTTTATTTCCAATGATATACATAGAGATGCATTTTTCTAAATGATCCTCCCACAACTAAATAATAAAAAAATTCTGATTTTATTTCCCTATTTGGTATCTTCACTTTTACGGAACCTATTCCTCTCATTATTTCTCACACCGAACATAGCTCAAATTAAATTAGGAATCGCAGTAGTTATAGACCATCATAAATAAAAAATAAACATACAAAATTATCCATTATTGTGTAGAGTGTAAAACAATGAAAGGAAATACATAACTCCATACTGGATGAGGATAAAATAAACTATGGATTTCATTCCTGTATGAAATTAAAATTTCATGTCACTCCATTAACTATGTGAGGGTTTATTATTTTCCACTTGAGATACATATTGATGACCATGATTTTATCCTTGGGCCCAACCGCGATGTCCCCACCAATTTACATCAATCCACCTTCATCCTCACAACATAACATTAAATTTCATTGAACGTAAGGAACTATGTATAGATTGATTCCTTACCATATAAGATACATAGTGACACTTGGATCTTTAATCCTAGGCCCAACCCAAACAATCAACATATTTTATTCCCACCACTACATATGGGTCAGATCTAGATGAATTATATACTTTTCTAGAAATGTGGTGGTTTGATTCCCATTATTAGGATATATATAGTGATGCCTAGAAATTGTTGATTTCAGGCCCAACTGCATCCATGACCCTTTCTGGACCCTTTTTATGACTCTTTTTAGAAAGGTGTGAAGTGGGTTTTAGGCTTGTTGGTCCCCTTTCTAGTCAGATTTATTCATGGAACAACTTCTTGAACCCCCATGTTTTGAAATCCACATTAAGATCATCTCCACATGATCGTAAATTGTCCACTAATGTACTTGAGACAAGACATTGAACTAGGTTTTGTTATCCTCGACACATTATGTTAAACTAGATGGAACATTTATTCATGTCCTCATGACGTTAAAATATATGGTGTTTTTACATAATCCAATACATTAAAATAAATTCTCATAAAAAACTAAGTGTGTCTTGAATAACATTTTCAAGGGATATGTAGTGAGGCACCTGTTTGATTATTTGTGCCAAAACCCAACATTACAACCTTTCTAGATGCTTCCAAATTCCTTACAAATATTGTTAAACTATATGAAATAATTTCATTACTACAAGATGTTAAAATACATGAATGAATTTCCTTAACACATGACATTAATCTACATGGACCCAACCGCATCCTTCATGCCTGATAATAAACTATACAAATTATATTCCATTGTTCAAACCTCATCAATAGACTTCCAGAGACATAACTCGGTCAACATGATAATGGGGTTTTTACAACATCCTCTAATAGGTCATAAAATTCATACATCACACTTCCTTTAATGACTATATATTACAATTATTAACATTATGTGTCCCTTGAAAATGATACCTAGCTTCATGGTCTTTTATCATGACTATGCAGGCCTTCTCATGGATCCTACATATGTGCATGTTATTATCAACCAAATGTGTTACTATCAAAAAAGACAATATAATTATTGTGATCCCGGAAAACATTTATTTGCCACTCAACTCCATAGTGTGTCTGAAACATTCCTTGTATTGTTGTCCAATAACACTACTCAATACCTTAGAATCATGAACCCAAATTTACATTATTTTCATTCCATTCTAGATAGTAATATGGAGTGCGCTTATCCTAAGTTATCTTAATTAACCACTTCAATGACATCCTCCATTTTATGTCCACTCATGTCATGACCTTGAACATTCTATTCATTGGTCACAATTTATGAACTTCATCCCAATCCATAGTGGTCAAAATCGAACGACCTTATATAACAATTAAAAGAGACACAAAACTCATCAGGCTAAAAACCAACAAAGGGATACCAGAGAAAATGTTTAGTCTTATCCATCTAAAATCTTCATCTGTAGATTTTAGGAAAAAGTTACTATGAAAAAATAAATGGCACAAATCACCTAGGGTCAATAACCATAGTAAAATACATGATATTCCCTCTCGAACCACTTGTATATTAAAATTTTAGTGCAATATTTCTGTCACATATCCTCACTGTGAAAATATTTTCCCTAGGTATTGATATTACATTTAAGGAATTAGAACCATAATTGGATTTTTCATCTTCCTCAAACCACACTATGTGAGTTGGTGATCCTAGAATCAACATAACCATCCATGGTACTTGGAATGTAAATCCTACATTAAGGGCCCTTTTCGTCAAAATTCATGCATGCACATAGATCATATATATGCTCCTATGGTTGTGAACCAATAATGAACTATAAAAAGGACATTACAATTATTTTTACCCCTGACATCAACACACAAGAATCAAAACACCAATGTGTATGAAATTCTACAAGAATGGTTATCATGTATTATTCTCTACATTCATTTTCTCCATATCATGATATATAAGCCTTTATAAATCAATCTAAGGGAATTCAATATCATTGATGTTAGGTCACTGTTATCCATACCATTCCGCTATGAATGATTGTGATACATCATTTCCCAGATATTGATGGACCATGTCATGCAATTCAAAACCTCATGCCGTAATGCTTGAGCTTCATTTTATGAGATAATTGCCATAGTGTTTCAGAGCCCTTCCTTGATATATTACTTCCCATGTCAAAATTTATCATCTATATATCTTAATTACCTCAAATCCTCCATAGACCTCAAAAAAAGAATATATAATATATCTTTTGGCATTATACTAATGCATACTGGCCTTCACCCTCTAAGATAATGCATCTTATCCAATACAAAATTATTCTTTGATCAATGTCAGCCTTTCTAATGACATGACAGAACATTGAATTTCATAATGTTAAGGGACATGCTCATCAAGTCTGTAATATCTCATATTCATGGTCTCAAACTCCCTTATTATGACTTATTTCATCCATATCCAAACTACCAAGGTATTTTTTTCATCCATAGTATTCCATCATAATCACCATTACCTCTATAGATCTTCCACAGCCCATAGAAAAGATACCCATCCACTGGTGACCAATTTTAATGACTGTGAATACATTACCAAAGTTACTGTATATGTTCCTTTGGCTATCATCCAAACATTTCACTTTGAAAAATGGTATTTCAAAAACTCAAGAGCCTCAGTAAACACCAGTGATATCTTGCACCTCAGAGTGTTTTAGGTCATTCCTGGCATATCTGAACTATGCCCTATTATTAAATTAATTTTATGAGCTGGGATACATTAAATGAATGAGATAGATAGTATGAAATAAAGTACCTAAAACTAAAGAAATATAAGGTATTATTTTAAAGACCATAATCAAATGTAATAGATAGTCCAAGCTAAAATATCATAAACTAATGTAGTACATGGTCATATCTAAATGAACATAAATAATAAAATAGACGGCCCGAGATAAAATAGATTAAAATAAATTATATTTATGCTCCTTTATATTAGAACATATATTTATGTGAAATGAAATAATCATAAGGTACACTACATGGCCTTATTATGGTCAATCTACTATCCTTGAATATGAAATGCTACCATTTTTTAGGAACTATATACTAAATAGGTGGTTCTATTATAGATCATACATTTATGATCAAATGATTCAATGAAATGAATGGGTGTCAATTACAACGAGATAGAATATTGAGCTATCATACAACGTAGAAAATTAGATAATAATCTCATAAAAAATAGTACCATTCATAGTCTGTAATGGAGGAATGAATCTACAAATTTTGGAGTACCTCTAAATAATTGATAAAATAATAGAGTGTAGAGAAATATTATGGGATATACTAAATTAAGCTATGTCACATGAAAATTTGTTCAATAGAACTATCCATGTTTGCAAGAGTTTGTCAGGAGGTGTCAATTGAGTGTTAGAGTATCACATTCACCACCACATATGCCTTTACCATAGGGTGGAGAACATAAACCATAGTATTCAATTCTTCAACACTCCACAAATAAGTGGACAATTTGGTAGATGATGTAGAAATATTTGACTCAAAATGAGCAATTATCTCTTCTTTCATTCATATTAACACCATCCATGCATACATATGGTCTTGCAGCTCAGATGGAAATTGATTACCCATCTCAAATACCTCCACTGCACAACTAATTTGTTTAGAAAAGGGGCCTAAACCATGATAACTTGAATGAAAATTTGTACAAGAAAATTAACATTTGTTCAGGATGATATTCTCCCAAACTTCTTAAACAGGCTACCGATCGAAACCATTTTCCCCAAGATCATAAAATAACTGGGGATGCCGCTCCCCATTATCGAAGATTGGCTCTAGAGGAGTCTTAGAAACCAATAAATGGATACACTACCAAATTATCTTGGAATATGATTGATCCATGGTAGATGATGAATTTGTCGCATTAGATGAATTTCCAACAAGTTTAATCAATTTTAATATTGGAGAAGAAGCCACATAGGCCACTCACTCAAAATGTGTGTCTTATGTAGCATGCACCGAGGGATAGGTCTTATCAACATATCATCTCCTAGCATCTGAATAACTTTCATAAATGTGATGCCACTTCCTCGATGACTCAACCAATTCTTATATTTAATCACATTCATTCAAAAAATTATGATATTTGTGATGTAAGTGTTCTATCAACATAGAAGACCCGTTTGCAATGAAACCCATTTTGATAGGCCATATTCCATTCCAAGGATTAATGTTAGGCGAGTAATGGAGGAGCATTGATGGTAGTAAATATGATCACATCTCAAAAATAATCATCTGATAATATCTTACAAAATTGGTGGATGAATCCAGTATGTCTGTCTCCTTGATAATTGGACGATGGAATAGGATAAACTTCTTATACATTACCAAACATTTGAGCAAATCACAAAGGTGTGTACAAATCACAATAATTATCTCATCCAACATGACTATATGAATACCATCCCAAATAGAGATTATATATGACCTCTCATCAGGAGGGATACTCTCATCATCAATAATCATAATTCATGGTGCACGAAAGGTAGTAATGTTAAATCTGTCAAATCAGTATAGTGCAGAATTGTACAAGCAAAAGAGGGATATGTCCAACTGTAGAGATATTCAAAAATATAGGGATGGATATAGGGTTTGGGTTATTAGATATATTTTAGTACTAAAAAATATTTATGTACTCCCCTATACATCTAAATAAGAACTAGAGAGGACCATTAATCCCATTGGAAGGGATGCCTTGTCGGATATGCCCCAACATCTTATAGAGGAATGCAAGAACAAGTATAATCAGTTTAAGGAAACACCATTCTTCAATATGCACCAACATTAAAAATTTATTAATTCTAATTCTTGATCATGTATCCTTAGATGGAAATATCCACCCATTTAGGATCGTAACAATAAATATTTCGAACCTAAGGTGTGAATATACATATGGGTTCACCAAATAACCCCTTGAGATGTAGTCCCAAGCCTTCAGAATTGCCTAATACGAGTTGACACTATCACTAGATTTTAGTGAAGGGAATTGATGAGGTTGGATAGCATTGGGTCTCTGCCCACATCCACATATAAATATATTGATCCATTTTGTGACGAAAATGAGAAAGATCACTATAATTTATGTCCCTTTATTTATTTCATAATGGAAATAATATCCTTCACTAGAACTGATAACTGTAAAATCCTAGAAATAAAAATTAGAAAAAATTATTCACACATCTCTCTAAGAGGTGGGATGATGCACAGTGAAGGGAAATCTCGTAATATGATACCCACCTCTCAGTGGGTAAGTTGGTACTTGTTGGTGGTTGGACATCATATATTATTCATTTCCCCAAGGTGGTGAGGTTGGATATAAATGATTAATTGAGAAATCCACATGTCTTTGTGGAGATAATCTTGGTACCAATTACCTATAAATTCCAAATGGATATACCTCACCCAGAATGGCCATGCCCATTTATTGGAGAAATTCCACCAGGATACAGATACCATTTTTAATATCATCCACAACCATAGGTTCCCATGTGAGAGTAAAATAATCTTTAGAAACATTTTATGATAGGTTTTTGAGAAAGATCATTACCATATGGACTCATGGGAAACCATGGAAATATATAATACAAGACCTGAGATTGGGTTCTAACCAACTAACCATATTTGTAATTCTTTTCCTAAATGCATTTCAGGGAGATAGATACCTAGTCAAAGTGAATGTTAAAATCCATGTGAGGTATGGTGAGAACATCTAGCAAGATAAAATCAGTTATTATAAGTGGATTAAATATTTTATAATTCTAAATTGATGATGAATGGAAGCTATCTATGACGTCATAATCAGTATACACGTGATATTGAGGATCCACATTGTGATTATATGAAAAATATGTCCCTCTAGTTTTCCAAAACTAAGTAACCATGGTAGGAATAGGAAGCCATATGAATATATGTACGAGGAATATTTCAGAAAAAGTAAAATTAATGTCATGGAAAATATAAGTGAATGATTCATGACATGGAAATCATGTTTATCGCAAGAATCCGTAAGGGGTTTAGAAACCATATAAAACGGTTCCCAAACTACATTACCCCTGGAGTTATTTCCGGACAAATTACTCATATATGGCATCATGAAAATCACTAGACCCCCCTTGAAGACTCAAAATTGCAAGACCTAAACATGGTCACAACATTCTAAATTGATTAAATGATCAATTCAACGTGTCAAACGAATCCCCATAAGGAAACCATGGACCATAGAGAAAAACTCTGGGGAATTAACATAAAATAGTATGCAATTGGGGAATTGCAGTGGATGAGAGAACAAGAATACATTCCCAAGAGATTTGGTGGTATGGGTTCGCGGTTCAAATTTGTGGATAGGGGTCATGATCAATGTTCATGGTTGGGTCTCTTGGTAGGATCAATAGTGGGTGTTCTTTACGAATAGGTGGAAAGTAGGATGAATTTTCCTCTACACCAATATATATACAGTTCTCAAAATATGAAATGTCACCCAATAGGCTAAACATCACCCAATGCATAGTTTTACAACATCATCAAAGGATCAATAAGGCATTAGATTTCCTCAATATCTATTCATTGTCCCCTCGATGGTCGGTCTTGATGGGGGGACATTTTTGACACCTACACAAAAAGAACCAAAAATTTTACAAGGATATAAATTATTGAATATGTGTATTATTTTCCACATGAATGTATTGAAGATGTTAATGTTTGGAGATTTTTTTGGCCTCTAAGAGACACACAATCACATGTCAATTTTATGGTCACATGAAATCACAACGCATTTCACAACATGCATGCCTAGTAAAATAGAGCTCTCTTCAAAATAACTACCCTTCTATTTCAATTACCCCATAGAAATTTGAATTACATCCCCCAAGATGCATTATTTTTCACTATCAAGTGCCTAAAAACCATCAAAAATTCATGTGAGAATATAGAGGAAATGCTTTTTAATGGATGATAAACTCATAGGTCATGAAGATAATGCACCAGGTCATTATTGGGAATAATAAAATCCTTTGTTGAAATCTAATTAATTTATCATGACCTCTTAACCATCACTAGATAACATAAATGAGATGAAGGAAAGAAGGTGATTCTTGTTCATGGTTTCTTAATGACATTCGACATGTTCCCTGAGCAATCTGTAGGGCACTAAAATACGTAGGTTTAATTTCAACCTCGCCTCTCAAAAACCCTCTTGTTTTTCAACATCACCTCATGTATGTGCCCAAAAATTTCCTACCGACCCGGAAATAATATAATAATTGATAGACAGAACTGTCCACTACATACTTTTACACTCTTCATATCACCATTATTGTTTATGCAAGACATCATCCAATAATTGAGTAAAAGTCAATGATATTAGTAATGTCTACTTACAATATCCCTGACCATTTAAAAAAACAATGAAGATAAAAATAGATGAGGTTATAGGGGTTCACGATCGATAAAAGGCATGTGATTCACCCATGATAAACTACAAGGCACAGCGAGCCCTCGGTGACATTCCCCCCTTGCCACAAGGACGCCCATTGGGTGTTTATCATTGTCATCAAGACAAGGAATGACCGTGTTCCCCCATGTGACCCATATTATCTATGTAAAAAATCATTATAAAATAAATGAAATAAAATTTACAACACACATACAATATAAATTGACTCCCCTGTCATTTTTATATCCAACATTGGGGCTCAAAATTGAGTAGGCAGAAGGAAATCATGGTCACATAAAGGCATGTGTCTGGCCCTATCTTTCCACTGTGATATGCATTGAAAACCCAGGATAAGTCTCCCAAGGGACCATGAGTTTCTTCCCACAGGAAAATGAATCATGTGAAGGCCCTCAGACATGTCAGCATAACAACACAAGAGTCTATAGACACAACTACTTGATCAAACAAATCTCAGAAAAAATCAAAATAATTAGATAAAGGGGGATTTGAATATTTAGACATGTGATCGCTAGAAATATATTGACGCACTTGAAGTATTCCCTTATAAAGACTCACAAAATCGAGTGGCTCTAGGAAACATTATCAAATCCATCCTGGAAATGCCAAATATATGTCACACCAGATGTTGGGTATCAGGGTTAGAGATTCTAATAAATTCCCGACCCCAACATGAAAAAAAGATTTGATTATTGATCGACCAGACATCTATGATCTACAAAATTTTTCACTCGACATTTGAGAACTTCATGGGGAAACCTATCACATGACTGACCGACATTACATCAGGTAATATAGCATTGGTCAACTGCAATATTCATATGATAGAAATAATGGGATCCACATGTTCATTCATAGATCACGCGAATGAATTCTAGCATGACATGCAAATAATATTCCACATGACATTCAAAATCATTTGAGACTCAAGGAAACTGACACTGAAAGAATCCAAAGAATATACATTGAAAGGGATATAACATAGATTAGATGTAGAGGGATTAAGATAATGATATTCTCACATCCACTAATGAGCAGTGTGAGTCTCATCTAAAGTCATATGATATCACAAGGTAAATTGGTTAGATTTTACGAAACCCACTATGAATGATATCTAGGACACATGAATTCATACAGACATAGAATGGAACATCATATAGTCCCCCCATGTTTTCCACTTCGATCTTCTGAACCCTATGGGTTCATCACCGCGGACATGAAACATCCATCAGACACATCTCCTGACTTATATAGTGGTGTATTCTCTCATCAGGTGAGCCTTGCGAAAGAATATAGGCATGACTGCCAAGACCCCAGGACACCATTTTCTCATGTCATCAAAGACTTGTGATGCCCTCAGGACATGTACACCAGATATCACACTATCTTCAAGAGTTGTCAACAATTACAAGAGACACCCCCTAGGCTATACAACACTGACTCCCGTGATGCCCACCATATGTGTCATACCTGGTCTTTTGGGTCTTAAGATGTCTTCTATATAAGAAATAAATATTAGAAGGGAATCCTATGACATTAAATTGTTGTCTATCCTAAATATTGAAGCCCTAATAAATAGGTAAGACTCAGTGTGTAACCACTATCATAAATGAAACTATGATTTCTTTGATTCGTGTCATATTCCAGAAATGTTGGCAACCTCCATCTAACACCAGAGCTTCATATTGGTAATCATTAGATGGACTAGAAAATCGGTCCCTCATCCAAAAAAGTAATAATGTATACTAAAAATACCTCGATTTAAAAAATGATCATGGATCACATGGGATAATGGAGTTTTAATTGTCATATCATCTTCCTTAGAATCCCCTTAAAAGGTATTGGGAAACCTCAGTCTGTAAGCCCCAACATAATGTGAACTATTAGAAATATGATTCTTGTCGTAACTATGATATGTAGGACTCCATCCTAAGGCATGAAATATATACCAAACATCCCAAGTACTTTTCTAACATCAAATTTCCATACCTATAACTCATGAGGTAGATTATCTTCTCCCCTTTGTTTGTCACCCTAGGCATGGCTCATGTGGGTTGGGGGTGAAAATAATAACTCATGTGCATAATAAATCTAATACATCAAGTGATGACTTAGTGTTAAGAGACAAAATATAATTAACTATGAAAATTGTGAATAATTTTGAATCAGAATAGGCGTGATGTCCCACCGAGACCAAATCATGATGGTGTCCAAGAGCACCCAAATAATTTCATCCACATGATGTAAAACTACCTCAGACAATCAAAATACCTGGTTTTTTATTCCTGAAACAAAATGGATACATTAGATGAATCCTAATGGCTCAATCTCATTCTAGAAATATCAATCGCCTCCTCAAATTTCATTTGGACGTAAAGAACATGGTTGTATGGTTTCAAAAAAATATCAATCCTCCTATTATAATAGAATAATGATGAGCCTCATAAACATAGAGAAAAACACTTCCCTGAGATCTTTATCTATTTCATTTAAAATTTAAATTGACATAAATTTGTTTTTTAAGGATTATGGGATCCATTTTGAAATTAGTAAGAGATTTATGAACTTATACTAAATCTTTGAGTGAGTCATAGAGATGGCGATATTACCCCTAGAAAGTGGTGAAGTGAGTGCAACCACACATCATATTGACCAATGCGAGTCCCTAATATTTTTTGGGTCTAAATTTTTCATGGGCCATCCTCGGAGTCCTTGTCGTGACTTTCCCCAAGCCCGCCTTCCATAGGCCAGGGTCTGGCGACTAGCACCAACAGTGTAATTCCCTGAGCTAGGAAGGAATTGGCTTTATAAAAGTAAACACTCAAAACCGAGTACACAACTCGTCACAAAACACTAAGTAAAAATAAATACAAAAGTAGTGTTGTAAGTAAATGGGCCAATATAGAAACCCAAATAAACCACAAGAACATGTACAAGTAAAAAATGGAAAACAGCTCCTGGATCTTCCACTGGGGAATCCTACCTGAAGGGTAGGTACAAAACACGAAAAACTCATCCCAGCAGTACGTCCCGTCTTGTCCAGCTCCGAGCAGCCTCCCGTCCATCTCCCTCAGCCTCGATCACTAATGTCTGTCATCTGGACTGAACTCAATAAGGTGGGGGTGAAGCTTGTTCCTTGGTGAGTATAACAATACTCAGTATTGGACCCCGAGATCCCTGATGTTCTCCAATAATCTATAAATGATAAACCACAAATGATAGATACAATCACGAAGTATTAACCAACCCTACTTTGGTATATGCCCATACATATACCTAAGTTATATATCACAGTCCATATCCAACTCTCGAGCCCAAGAACAAACCATTCCACAAAATAATTAATGACATTCACCATGATTATAATGGTTGAAAGACATGACTCATCACACATAGGTAAACATCATCTGTAGAGTAATAGTGATGATCAGATGTAGTCACTACTTCATCTAAGATTCCAGATGCACAAAGGATACAAGAACAACTAAGTTATCGGACCCACACAGGATACATGACCAACTATTCTAGAGTGATAGAGATAATCATATGTAGTTACTAATTCATCTAAGCTGTTGGACCCACACATGATACAGGACCAGAAAATTTGTTAGACCCACAAAGGATACAAGACCAGCTATTCTGTCAGACCCACACAGGATTCAGGAACAGAATTATGAACTGTCGGAACCACGGAGGATCCCAATATAGTAGTCATTTCTATCGATCCAATGGAGGATTCCGGTAATGTAGTCATCGTTGTCAAACCCATGGAGGATTTCAGTAAATATCAGTTGTATCCAGTCCTAGTGTTACCGCACACAGCACGCTCGATTCTAGGAGGGTCCACTCCTTGAGCCAAGTGTCGATACATCAACTACCACTAAGTCTCTAGTTTATGTATCCCATAGATCCATCTCATCATATGGAACTCAATGTGATAGACGACGCATCAATCAGAGGAGCGGTCTAAAAATTATTAGCAATTCTGTTTGATGGGCCCGGTTGGATTTACACTCGATACAAACCCGTTCATTTTTTAAATTGTCCAAAACTCACATAGAGTATCCCTAAAGTAGTAATTCGTTGTGAGGGACCCAGTGTTGAAGACAACGGGTCAATCAGACGTGCGGTTTATGAGTTATTCGCATTTAAGCGATGACGGGCCAGGCCTGTCAAGCCCAGTGGGCTGGCTGGTCGGCCTGACCAGTCTCGGGGGGTCCAACCTGGTTTGGGGTCGGCCTGGCCTAGTGGTGCACGGACCACCCGTTGACCCAACCCTCACTGAGGGCCAGTCTGGTTCACCCAGTGGTTCAACCCCCTCCTTGGCCCCGAAAGGCCGTAGGAGGCCAGTTCGGCCCGACACACACGAACTGCATACACGTGACATGGTTCTCCTCATGCGGAGCCTACGATCGCCACGGTTCTACTGCACGGTCGGCAGGCGACCGTCCGATTGGCCCAGCCGAGTGGCCCATGGATAGGGGTCACGTCATCCTTCACGTCGTGCCTTGTGCTCCACCTTCCTCCAGCGGTCCAGCCCGATCATCCAACCAGTTGTCCCACGGACCGGGCAGCTCGAGCGACCGCCGGTCTCACCATGCGTTCAACATGTGGCCGCCGCCACCACCTCCGCCTCCAGTCACCGCCACCCCCACCCGATGAACCTCTTTCTGTGGGAAACCGGGTTCGCTCCGGTGGTCAGACATTTGATCCCTCTGCACTGGGGGTCCACCCTGGAAGCTTCCCTCAGTGCTGGACCCTCTGGATTCCGTCGCTGCCACTTTGGCCCGTCGCCCACGAAGAAGAAAACAAGACAAATAATATCACAAGATAATCGGAGAGAATCAGCCCGTGTTCGTATTTTACCACACCCTCCACATTAGAAGATCATAACAGGGTTTAATAAATATCATCAACAACAATGATCTCTCCCAGTTCTAAACCCTGTATGAAATTCATCCCTTACCCACAAGAACGATTGAACCATGGATCGACATGTTCATTGGCTCATCTGCGTTCATTGTTTATAATTAAGAACAAAGAATGTCAATCCCAAGAAAGTTAAATCCCCCTACCTCATATTTTTCATTGTAGGTTGAAGAGTCATGGAAGACGGATGTCGTATAAAACGGTCGGCGTTCCATCAATGCTGGAAGAGATAGATTTCGGTGAAGACTATTCGAGACAACACCCTCGGTGTACTTCGTGGGTGGCGATGCTTCCCTTCCTTGCTCGGGTTGAAGAAGGATGAAGATAATGCTCCATGTTCTTTGGAGAAGAAGAGCGTTCTTCATTGGAATTGATTGTTCTTCATTGGAAGAAGTTGTTTCTCCATGATTTCTCGCAAAACTATTATGTTCCCACACAAACTAAAATAATTGCCTTCCTATTATTTTATTCATGCCATGAATTCCAAATAGAAATCAAAAGAAATAAATTTTTTAAAAATTAATTAAATAATTTTTCGAGCTCAATTCATTAATTAATGGGTGTTGGCACATTAATGAGAGAAGGTGGAAGGTTCATAATTAAAAGAGGAGAGGTGGATTTATTAAATTCAAGGGATGTTCAAAAGACTTCCATCAATTAAATTTATGTTACATGGGGGTTAACGGGGGTTCAAACTTGAGTGGAAACAACCAATTTATATCCACCCAAGTGAGGTTAGGGTGTGGTTGGCCCCACCCCTATCCTCCACATGGTTGTTTTATCTACCAATCTAATAAAAATATGTACACATATTTTAATTTTATTTTTTTTATAATCCCCAAAAATTAACTTCTAATCATTATAAAATAAAACTGTGGTAAAGGTCTCTTTAAGAGAATTCCATCTCTACGAGTTCATCGGTGCCCTTAGATTTCAATTCTATGCACCAGTTCAAAAGATATGAAATCCCGCACATACGTTTACAAAAGGTACCCAAACAAAACTTCAGACATTGATTCTGGGCAAACTGGGCATCGGAATAAAGTGTCTTCAGAAACTTTGGACTCATAAAAAAATCCCATGTATTAAAAAAATCACGGAATTTCCGAGTCTTTACATTTTCCCCAGCACACAGTTTACATCCCTGTATGCTACAACTGATACTAAAGAAACAAATTAGGGTACTGAGCATTCATCTGAGCCTCCCGCTCGCATTTCCTCTCCTAGAAGCTTCTATTCTGCTAGAGAAAAAGCCCCAGAGGAATCGACCATCCATGTTGGACTCGCTCATATCAATCATCAAACTCCACAGGTACCTCTATGAATATTTCCCCGTCATCGATTTCCAGCTCCCCGTGGTCGATGATGTGGGATGGCCCATGCACATATCTCGTCAGCTTAGATACTTGGAAGACGTCACAGAACTGGTGCAACATCGGTGGAAGAGCTAGGTGGTAAGACACCTCATCTACTCTATTGAGGACCTGGAATAGTCTGATGAATCGCAGAGAAAAAATGCCGCCCCATCCAAATCTATATATACCTCATCGTGGTAAGACCCATAGAAATACGTGGTCGCTATCCCTGAACACCAGTAGTCTCTGTATCCTTTCATTATATCAATTCTTCCATCTTTGTATAGTCTTCATCTGCTCCTGGATGATCTACACATTCTCCATCGTAGCCTATACCATCTTTGTTCCTAAAAGTGCTGACTCCCCTGGGTTAGTCCAGTACATAGGTGATCAGCAAGTTCAGCCATAAAGTGCCTCATAAGGTGCCATCCCTATGGAGGAGTGGTAGCTATTGTTATACGCAAACTCTATGAAGGTTAATTGATCCTCCATGATATGAACGATGTTTAGGACACATGCAAGGAGCATGACCTCGAGTGTTTGAATGGTCCACTCTGTCTGAAAATCCGTCTAAGGATAGAAGGTGGTGCTTAAGTGAAGTTGCATCCCAAAAGCCTCCTACAACCCCTTCCACAGTCGGGAAGTAAAACGAGAATCTCGATCAAAGACGATTGTCTATGGCACACCATAAAGTCGTACGATCTCCTGTAGGTAGAGGAATCCCATGATCTCTACTGAGCGCTGCTCTCTGATCAGTAGGAAGTGAGATTACTTAGTGAGTTGGTCGACAATCACCTTGATAGAGTCGTGTCCACTGGATTTATGTAGATGTCCCATCACGAAATCCATGGATAACCCATCCCACTTCCATTCTAGGGCCTCTAAGGGCTAAACAAATCCTGCTGGAAGCTAGTGCTCTGCCTTCACTTACTAAAAAGTGAGGCATTGTGAGACAAACTCTACTACAACCTTCTTCATACATGGCCACCGGTGCTATCGTCGGAGGTCCTGATACATCTTCACTAATCTTAGATGTACTGCTAAAGGAGATGTGTGGAACTCCCACAACACTTCCTCTTGAAGTAAAACTGGTACCATGGTTTGTCCTCTAAAGATAATGATGTGTTCCCCACCTTAAAAAAATCTATCAGGTGCCTGCCCTGTGGATATCTGAGCACATCATGTCTCACAGTCAACATCCCCACGTTGTTCCTCTCTAACTCTCTGAAGAAGTGGAGGAGTGACTATGAGAGACTAATGAAAGGCTGCTCCATCTATATCCATAGAGGATATCTACAATGCAGCCATCTGCTCTTTCACCTCTCCTAGTAGGTGAATCCCTGATCTCCTTCTGAGAGCATCTGCATCAATGTTCCCCTTCCTAGGGGTATATACTTCCTCAAAGTCATAGTCCTCGTGCAACTCAAGCCATCGTCATTGTCTCAGGTTCTGGTCCTTCTATGATTAGATATACCTAAGACTCTGGTGGTCATATTAGACTTTAAAACACTCGCCCATAGATAGTGATGCCACATATTCAAGGCGAAGACCACTACTGCAAACTCCAGGTCATGGGTAGCATAGTTCAGCTCATGTTGTCTCAACTGCCGAGAACCATACGCAATCACTGCATGATCCTACATCAGGACACACCCGACACCAATCCCGGATGCGTCGTAGCAAACTATATACCCAATTTCATCCTTTGGTAGTCTCAATATGGGAGCAATAGTCAACCTCTACCTCAGCTCTTGAATGCTTTTCCGAAATCTCTCTGACCACTCGAAGTGTTTCCCCTTCTTCGTCTATGCTAAAAGCGGTGCTCCAAATCTGGATAATTCTGGAACAAAGGTATGTTTGGCCGACACATGAGTGATCGACATCACCCTCTTATGTATGAGTCCATCATTTGTTTCCCGGATTTTCCATTTCGCTAACCAAGGAAAACCCCATCCCAACATTGTAGATAAACCACAATCTTTTTTCATAATACAGTCAATATGTGTATGAACTGTGGTTGCCCAGTACATACCCAAACTTATGATTTAAGGCATCGAAGCTACCACAATGAGGAACAAACCAAAACTCATGCCTCAAGGTTCAGATCACATCATCGATGTATGTGTGATTATCGAGTTTCCTCACAGAGGCATCTCCAGAGGTGAGGGTAAATCAATGGCTCAACCAGAAAATCTAGGTCTGGTACAAGATTCGTGGAAGGAAGGAATGATTGTTACCTATGTCTATTGATATTGTAGCTAGTAGTAGACACATACCATACCTCAATTAATTCTTAGAGCCCTTAGGTCACACACCTTGACCGCATGCAACTAATCTCTTCCCCAAACCTCCAGCTCCCTATGCCTAGAGGGGAATACAAAGGAAGGTGGTTGAAACATGTCAAAATGTTCACCACCTCATATTTCTCTCCTAGCTCTGCTTCCACTTTTTCTGGCCTGCAGATTCATCTGTCCTTAAAACATCCTCTTCTCGAAAAAAAAATTCATGCTCAAGTCTCTGAGACTGGTGCCAGTTTCATGACTTCCAACTACTAACATTAACTGGTTGTATCCAATCATCCAATGATCATTCAACAACAAAGGTTCTCTCTAGAACCCTAACATATGTCGGAATGCATAGAGGAAAAAGTGTTGGCTCATATATCCATAAACACACCTCCCACAGAGGTTCGATCTCTACAGATCTGACCATATCATATTCATCGAGTCCATGAAAGATCAGAATGCCTCGATGAATACTCAGCTACTGACATGTCATCCTGCAGAAGCTGTATAAGCTCTAGAAAACTCTCAACCAACTCTTCAAGTCAGTCCTTAGCCGCCTGTGGGTTATGATCGCCTCGGAACATGAGGGATATCTATTGTTGAAACACATGTAAGGAACTAATACTACATGTTCCCTCTACCAGTATCGTCAATAGTGTCTGCTGACCAACAGGCAGTGATATAGTTGGCACACTGCTCGAAGGCACCATCCCAGAAAATGGTCTATGTACCGAAACAACATCACTATCCGGACCAACCTTATTATCACACACTGAAAAAGATGAGTAACTAAGATCAACATCTGCTCTACTAGTGTCTCAACTACGCGAAAAACACCAGTAATTGCCTCCATCTAGTCCTCTACTGCCTGGGAATCTGTCTCACATTGAATCCTCGGAGGCCTCTTCCCCTAGAACTCATGAAATGTGCTCAGTCGGCATGCACCGTCCCCCAATGTGGCTGGTGGCATCTTCTACCCAACGGGTGGTGGTGATGCTGGTACACCACCAGTAGGTGACAACATAGTAAGAGGAACCTAAACCGGAGCCTCTTCACTCAGTAGGCCGTCATCATGTACACTCTCAGAAAACCTAGCGAGCATTCTATGTAGCAACATCCTTATATGAAACAGATGTTCCATAGTAAAAAAGTTATACATGGTGAGCTGACTCAAAGAGATCACAAAGAAGACTATTTCAAAGGAAACACACACGCAATCAGTGTTTTCGTGCACTGAGTTAGAAATCAGAAGTCAGAGTCCTAGTGTATGGAAATGTTGGCCACCACACAAACACCGGTTTCCATAAACTAATAACCACACGAAAAACAATTAACAATATTTTCATTAAAAGAGTCAGAGTCCAAGTTCTACGGTAGAACCAACTCCTTTGATACCAATTTGTCACGACCAATTCTTGGGGCTCATGTCGTGACTAACCCCAAGAATGCCTTCCATAGGTCAGGGTCTGGCGACTAGCACCAAAGGAGTAATTCCCTATACTGGGAAGGAATTTCCTTTATAAAAGTAAACACACACAATAGAGTACAGAATTTGTAGCAAAACACTAAGTAAAATGGAATCCAAGGGTAGTGTTGTAATTAAATGGGCTAGTATACAATCTCAACTGAACAACAAGAAAAAGTACAAGTAAAAAGGGAAAATAGCTCCCGGATCATCCACCGGGGATTCCTACCTGAAGGGAAGGTATAAAACTCGAACAACTCGTCCCATCGGTACTTCCCGTCTAGTCCATCTCTGAGTAGCCTCCCATCCGTCACCCTCATCCTCGATCCCTGTTGTTCATCATTTTCACAGAACACGACAAGGTGCAAGTGAAGCCCGTGTAGGGGTGAGTATGAAAATACACAGTAGGGGACACTGAGACCCCCGAAGGTCTCTCAGAATCCACAAAGGATAAATGATAGAAGAATAATAAAATCACAAAGTATCAAGCAAGCCTACTTAGGTATATGCCCATACATATTCCTAAGTTATCAATCACAGTCCGAGTCCAACTCTCAATCCCAAGCAGAACCCATTCCACAAATGAAGTAAAGTCATTCTCCATGATGATAATGGTTGATAGATATGACTCAACTCGCACAGGTAAACATCTTTTTCAGCGTAATAGAGATGATCAGATGCAATACCTGATTCATATATGCTATCAGACCCACACAGAATACAGGACCAACCAAGACTTCAGACCCACACAGGATATCGGACCAGCTATTCTAGAGTGATAGAGATGATAATATTTATTCACTAATTCATCTAAGTTGTCGGACCCACATAGGATATATGACCAGCTAAGCTATCAGACCCACATAAGATACTAGACCTGCTATTCTATCGGGCCCACACAGGATTCATGAACAGAAGTCAGAACTGTCAGACCCACAGAGGATCCCAGTACAGTAGTAATTTCTATAAATTCCATTCAGGGTTCAAGTATAGTATTCATCGATGTCAAACCCACAGAGGATTCCAGTACATCTACGTTGCAACCATCCATAGGGTTCCCGCACACATCAGACTCGATTTCGGGAGAGTCCTCCCCTCGAGACAAGTGTTGATACATCAAATACCAAGAAGTATCTAGTTGATGTATACCGTAGTTTCCTCTCATCATAAGGAACCCAACGCGACAAATGATTCATCAATTGGACGCCCGGTATGAGAATTATTGGCATATCCGTTGGAGGGACACGGGTGGATTTACCCTCGATCCAAACCCGGGCGTTTTCCAAGTTTTTCAAAAACTCACTAATAGTATCCCAAAAGGAACTCCCCTTTATGATGGTCCCAATCCCACATTCGGTGCGTTAATAGGACGTGCGATATAGGAGTTATTCGCTTTTAAAAGAAGAAGGGCCCGACCCGTCAAGCCCAGTGGGTTGGCGGGTCGGCCCAACCCAGCTCGGCAGTTCCAACCCGGCTGGAAGTTGGCCTGGCCTGGTGTGGCGCGACCCACACGCGCTCTGGGCCCGTGCTGCGGGCCGGTCCTGTTTTCTCAGTGGTGATGCCCCATCCTCTACCCCGGTTGGCCAATGCCGACCGGTTTGTCCCAGCTCACATGTCCTGCGGACGGTGGTCGTGTTTCTCCTCAAGTGGTGCCTAATAGCGCTGCAGTTCTCCTGCCTGGCCGACATGCTGCCGACCGGTTCACCCAGTCGAACGGCCAGCGGATTCGGGCCACGTCCTCCTCCCTATGAAGCCTTGTGTGCCACGTTCCTCCATCGGGATGACTCGATCGGCCGGTCTGTCATCCCGCGAACCGGGGGGCCCGAGCGGCCGTCGGTCTGTCCACGCAGCCGGTGTGTGGCCGCCGTCACCGTCTCTAGTCACCGGCACTGCCACCCGATGACCATCCTTCTTCGAACCACTGGGTTCACTCCGGTGGACAGGAATTTGATTCTTCTATGCTGTGAGTCCTCCCGGGGTGCCTCCCTCTGCGCTGGACCCTTCGGATTCCGTCACTACCACTTTGAACCATTGCCCATGAAGAATGCAATGAGCGGAAGGACATCACCATATTAGCGGAGGTAACCGGGCCGTGTTTGGATTGGCCTGCACCCTCCAAATTAGAATATCATAACATGTTTTAATAAATATCGTCAACAAGACCGATCCATCCCAGTTCTAAACCTCACATGAAATTCTTCCCTTACCCGTATGAACGATCGAACCGCAGATCAGCCTGTTCATTGGATGGTTGGTGTTCGTCGTTTAGAATTAATAACGGAGAACATCAATCTCAAGAAATGGAAATCCCCCTACCACGTATTTGTAATAGTACATTGATGAGTTTGCGGAAGACATAGGTCACAAAAAATGGACGTCGTTCTGTCAACATCGGAGGAGATAGAGCTCGATGAATTCGAGTCGAGACAACGCCTTCGGTGTACTTTGTTAGTGGTGGCGCTTCCCTTCCTTTCTTCGATTGATGAAGGTTGAAGATGATGCTTCCAGTTCTTCAGATATGAAGAGCTTTCTTCGTTGGAATAGGGTTTTCTTCCTTGGAAGAATTTGTTTCTCCAAGAGTTTTCTAAAAAATATTATGTGTCCACAAACCATAAATTAATAGCCTCCCTATTATTTAATTCATTCCATGCATTCAAAAAAAAATTTAGAAGAAATAAAATCTCTACAAATTTATGAATTAATTATGGGAGGTTAATTCATTAATTAATGGGTGTTGGAACTTTAATTTGAGAAGGTAGAAGGTTCAAAATTAAAAGAGGAGAGGTGGCTTTATTATATTATATGGAAGTTTGAAAGTCTTACCCCAATTAAATGTATGTTACATGGGGGTTAAAGGGGGTTCAAACTAGAGTCGACCCCACCTCGTCATATCCTCCCAAGGGAGGTAAAGGTGTGGTGGGCCCCACCTATAATCTCCAATTGCTGGTTTTAACCAACAATCTAATAAAAATATGTACAAATATTTTTATGTAAATTTATTTAGAATCCCCAAAAATTTCCTTCCAACCTCGATAAAACGCAACTACGGTAAAGGTCTCCTTTAGAAAATATCGGCAATGTGAGTTCAGCAGTGCCCTCAAATTTCAATTCTGAGCACTGGTTCAAAAGATATAAAATCCCGCACGTACTTTTACTGAACGTACCTGAACAAAACTTCATTAATTGATTCCGGGAACACCGGGCCTCAGAATCAAGCGTCGTCAGAGATTGAAGACTCTTAAAAAAATCCCTTGTATTTAAAAAAAATTCACTGAATTTCTGAGCCATTAAAAAAATCTGATAATAAAATCAACTATTCTAATGTAGGTATGTACAAAGCATTGTATTGGGGAAAAATTTGGAGTATTGTGGAAAAGTAAAAATTGTAACGCAATGAGAAAAACTCATTCCAAAAAAATTCTCTAAAAACAATGATTTTAGAGAACAATTTCAGTGGGATGATATAAACATGAATATTTTTTAATAATATATAAATTTATAGTTTCGTGTAATTATTGTTGATAAATGATGAATAGTAAAATTATAGTAGGCTCATGTAAACTCTCCATGAAGAAATGTTGACGTGGATAATGTTATTATGGTCTTCATCGAAGGTTTTATTAAAATTATAAAATATTTATTTTTATATGATTTAATATGGATCTGTATAAGGCGATGATGATGTTTATATAAATTATGGTTGAAATACCTATTTCAAATAATCAATTATATTTCCATTATGTAGTGATGCATCAGTGTGAATCATTATGATGTGTATATGATCATGACCCTTTGTTCATATAGAAATTATAGAGGGTATTTTTTCACTAAATATTGACATCTATCAACGTAGTAAATATTATATAAAATCCAATGGGTAGTAAGAGAAGATCATTTATACACTATAATAATTATAATTATTATTCTCTCTTATAATCCATGGAACATTGGACTATTATATACCTTTATTATAATATTTTGAGAATGATAGTTTCCATAAGTGAATCAATAAAAAAAATTGAAGGGTTGTTTTTGAGAATATTTCATACCCTGTAATTATTGGAAATATATTGGGAATGAGTAGATAGTAATCATTGATCATTTGGAGTAGGCCATTGAGAATTTATACACAATCCTAAATCATATATATTCACCATAATGAATTTAAAACAAATATACATACAAATGAAGCAATGATATGGAAGATAATGTTGTGGATGATTTAATAATAAATGTTTTACTATGGAAAGGGAGTAGAATGGTTCATTTAAATTAGGATGTAATGAAACAGTTACATTTTTAAATTTCAATTTCATGTGGTTATGGGTGTAATTGGATACCTATTGGTTATGTCACACATCCATCTTGATGAAAAAAATAATCATATTTAATTGTTTATGTTGTTCTGATTGGATTGTGATAATGTAATAACATTTCATGGACTATGTTTTTAACCTGACATTCTTGTATCAACGAATATATCATGCTACTCAAAACTACAGAACAATAATTTTTTTGTTTGAAAACTCCACATTTTAATTATCTATATGAAATAATACTAGAGGAGTTGACACTAAATCATGATAAATGACTGATGAATTAAAAACCAATTTTTTACTAATAAACAAAAATATAAACATCATTGATTAAATTATTAATAGGGGACAATGTAATACCAGATTCTATACTCTAGAACAGACACAATACATTTAAAAAACTGTAACACAATGTGTTGATCAAAGATAAATTATATTAGGTTACAATTAAATTATAAATTCCCAAATTCGATTAAATATTAACTATGAAAATGAATGAATATTTTTTAGTAATAATTAAAAAATTATTTTATGATGTGTTTTATGGTAATTTATAAAATAGAAAATCATTATATAAGTTGTGAAAATATTGTTTTTTTAATAGAATGATAAATTTATACAACAATAGACTATATAATAAATATTAAATTTAATATTTAAATGTTTTATGAAGTTAAATTATGTACTGCTAAACATATATTATGAATTTATAAATCCATGGATTAAAATTTTATGGATTGATGTGAAATTTAGAATAAAAATATTTATTAGTATTTTATTTTACTTATATAATATTTTTGTAATAATATATTTTATATTAACTGTAAATAAATAAAACATTTAAATTACATCTATATAATGTTTTTTATGAAAATAAAATTCAATGATAATTTTTTTCAACCCCTAATAATTAAGCATAATAATTCATATATTATATGATATGGTTTTTATAGTTTTAAAGATGAAATTGTTTTCTTAAAAAATAATAACTTAACTAAAATGAAATGATATTAATTTATTAAAATATAAGCATCAAAAGTTTAAATTTGTAGAATTTATTAAATTATACTTCATAATGTTGAATAAAATCATCAAGAAGTGATTCTAAACATGTGTGATCCGTACTAAACACTCTTTTAAAAATCCCATATGCTCTAATATTTCCCTCTCTAAGAACACTAATCATAATAAAATTTTGACTGACTATGGTTTTTAAAAATTCCATCTACTATATTGTAATAATACATGAAATATACAACCCATCATTTATAATATTCTACCATAGAGTAGAAGGTTCACATTCCATCTTATGGCTATTCTAAACTTCCATTTAACAAAATGTAATATCATTAATTATTCAAAGCATCCCTTCTTATTGTGATAATTTCACAGTATAATACCTAAAAAAATAATGTTATATTTTCATCATGATAATGAATGACCTCTCATAAACATGACAAACCCATATAATCATTATAAAATCAATCGGTATTAACTATCATCTAATGTGGTAGAGGGGGTATCCATAAAAACATAAATATTACTCAATTCAGGATTATAATATCTCAGAATTTCCATAATTATCAATGTTTTGATGTCTTGAACACTATTATCATAAAAAATTATTTACACGTACTTTAATATTTTATTAAATAATGATCTGGTGTAAAATAGATCATGAATTGGAGGCCTTTCCAAGATGAACCAATGTGTTGCAACCAAACCAAATATAATGATGAATTTCTACCATTATTACATGGAAGAAGTATCATACCAAGGAATGACATGTTGATATATTATATAAAATAATAAGTGATTGAATACATGAGATATGTTGTAAATAATAATTAAATTTTCTAATAAATTTTCAAAATTCTTGTTGTAGTCAAGGAAAAAAGAATTTTGTGCTCTGCATCCTCCCTGTACAAATTACACCAAATACACATTGACTGATGGGAAATTCCAAATATAATAAGAAACACAATAGTGAGTATAATTTTATGCACCAACATCCATAGAAGATATATCTTGGAGGGCCTAATATAATCCTTTTTAAAATACATTAACCAATTTAAAACTCTAGTCGATTCCATGGAGACATAGTGGGAAAAATATTATATATTAAAAAGACTATTTTTGGATAGATCCCAAACAATAATGTAAGTGTTGTAAAACAAAAATATATCCATTAACAATTATTTGAATATAATGTTGTTAATGAGGATTAGGATAATCAAAATAATCATTTATATTAATTTGGGATTTAGAATTAGTGTTCAGAGTCTGGAAATCATAAATAAGAAACGAACCTATCCAGATATCCAACAAAAATAGGATATTCAATCTCATATTGAAAATCCATCTTTAAAATGTCATGATTTAATAAATATATTTTTTAAATTAAGGTTAAATTAAATATTAAATGTATGTAATTATCTCAAATTTATAACTTTTTATTTATTTATAAATACAGAATCCTGAATGATCCAAATTATTTTTCATACTTCTATTAATCAACTATTTTTTAACTATGATGAGAATATTTATATAAAATTATTCACATATAATTAATAATTTATTTTAAGTGATGTCATGAATAATTTAAAATTATAATGTGAACTCCAAAATATGACTTCAATACCCATTTAATATTTTTTTAATAATGATTATTTAATTGTATAACCAAATTTAAATATTTTAAATTGATTCCTAAAATTTATTTGAGACATAAAAAAAATTATAAGGTTCAATTTAAAAAAATTATTCATATAATAATATTTGTGATAATTTTTTATGATTATATATATATCTTAAATATTATAATCTAATGCACATGAATTAACATGAATTAAACAAACAATTATTAATTATAGAATAAATTTTTTTTCATGTATTTAATTCCTATTTTTAAAAATATTACCCTCATAAATCACCAATATCAATAATACAATGTGACAAAATTTTGAGAATATTATTACAAGTGCTTAGAATTTTTTACCATGAAAATTTATATATTTTCACTATTTAATGGAGTTCAGTACCAACAATTTTATCGTAACACTCTTCCCCAGTGATAGTAAACCCTAATTACCCATCACTAACCCCTCTAAATAATACATAATTAGTTTCAATGGTTATATAAATTCTTCAAAATTAATTTGATTATAATTATAAATGTGAGTTTTCATCCATCTATAATCATTTTAACTGAATTTTTTATAATAACATTCCACATATATCAACGAATTTAATTTCATTATATTAGGACACATTAATGTTGTTTTTTTGAGTGATTATTTATTCATTACCATTCAATTACTCTTAATATATAGTTATTTTACCACTATACAGATTGTCATTCTAACACACTAATATTCTATTGATATAATTTTTTGAAATTTCATCGGTATTCATATTCAATTGAATTATCCTCAATATCATATAATAAGAATTATGTGTATTCTAAAAAATTTTAATTTGTAATCCATCATAATTTTGATTGTTTATGAAAAATATTTACATGATGTGAACTTGATATATCATTTTTGTTATATCTATATTATATGTTTTATCATAGTCTAATATGGTTGATGTGGAATGTAAATCAAATATGGTCTCTATGTGATATTTTATACATGTTATAGTAAACATTAGATGTCGTGTGATAATTGACATATATTTGGGACTGTCCTCAATTACTAATGTTCTATACATCGATTGTTATGTACATTGAAAATTTTTGTCTATATGATGTTCCACAATGTCGAGGATGTCTATAAATTATTCATATTTCATACCTAGTAAATCATTTTATATTTTATGCCTATTTGAACTAACCACTCAAAATGGATGTTCTAGACATTGGATAGAATGTACAAGGACTATCCATGCAAGTAGAATTTGTTACATGCTAAGGGGTATCCAATTAAATATGTATCTTATGATTTTTCATTATGTTATAAAAAATATTTTTCTTAATTATTTATGAATATCTTGGTATATTTTATAAGAAGGTAGGACCCATCCGAGATGATCTATGATGTATTTAGTACTTGTATCATATATTTATTTTATATATTTAACTTGATTATATTAATGTAAAGAAAATAAATATGTTATTCACAATATATTAGGGTTCGTGAAGGTTTCCATGTGACTCTTATAGTCACACAAATATCATGTATGATTTTTTATTGTTTTAGATATCATGATTAAGATTTATCTAGTGGAATGGAACCTATGGGTGATATATGAGTATGTGTATTAGGATAATGTGGGAATTTTTTTATGGTGTTTTTCTAGGACACATGTTATATAGGATGAATGATATTTTTATTGCATTTTATTATTCTAAATTATTGATTAAATAACTCTATGCTATTTAATTTAATTTTAATAGAGTCTATATTAAGGATCTATGGTGTTTAGGGGGTTCGAGACACAAAAGGAGGAAGATCAGTGCCATCTTGTGCATGTTGCATGGATGACACATGGTTATTTGCAACTGTGTACCCTAAAAATGATTTCCTTTATAATTGGTGAAGAATTTATGAAACCATGAAAGGTGGAAGGAAATAATTTGTAGCCTTGGATAGATCAATCCTGCTCAGATATCACATGGTTTGTCGAACTGTGTAGGGTCCCCATGTAACAGTGTGGTCTGTCTCACCTTTTGGATAGAGGGTGGAAAACAGTTGGAAATTGGTATAAAAATATGTGACAAAAAACTATTGTCCACCTTCAAAGTGGATTCGTAGAATCAAATAATATAATGAAACATTTTTAATCCATTCGAAGTTCATTTGGCTGTGAATCGATGATTTATTTGAGTCTATCACCCCAATTTTGTCTCCTTTTTGGATGAGTTATTTTGTACCCATAAATCACATTTCATATTCCTAAAACCCTCTTTTCCAATAATATCATACATTGGGTCCTTTATTTTAGTTCTAATCATGAAAAATGTATTGAGTTAATTGAGTTTTCCTCTTTTGAATCAACGTCGGTGTTCCATAAGTTCTATCATAAAGTCAAGATTTTAGTTTTTGAATATGTGGTTGTGATATTGGTTTCTTCTTATTATTTATTTTATATTCAATTTTATAATTGATAAATTGAATAGTTAAATGATAAATTAATCCCCTCATGATCCTCATGGGTTGCATCAAGGATTACTATAATAGGATAGTGGAAAACCATGGTGTGTTTTGTATACATAAACTTGAATATGGGAATGTTAATTTTAATTTGAATAGTTTATGATATAAAACCTATTAAATATGATTTTATAATTTTAATATTGGTTGGAAAATAAAATTTTTTTATTAATTTTTCATTAGATAAAATGAATTGTGAAATAAAATTGATGTAATTATTTTCAATTGATAACATTTTATAAGGGGAATTTCTTATATGATAAATTCTTAATGAGTAATTAATTATAAATGGTGGATTCATTAGTTGTTAAATACATGGAGACTAGTTCCATTAGGAATTATTATTGAATTGATAATTTTAATTTTGTTCAGTGAGTATGATTTATGAATTGTTATATTCGGTAAATGATTAATGAAATAGGTGCACAATTATTAGTGTTCATTGTGAGGTATTGACATGAGGATATACATCCTTAGGTCATGTTAGTATTAGTACATAAAAGACACCCCTTTAATGATCATATTAGTTAGAAGACTAAGGATCTATTCCCCTAATAGATTCATTTGATTAGACTACATGGATCCAGGCTCTAAGATAAGAGTAGTGTATTGTTTTTTATATTTATTACCCTATTGAGATATGGAACATTATTTATCCCCTTATGTGTAATTGTTGACCTAGAAACGATGAATTTAAATTGATGAGAATACCAACGAAATGAGATAAATTAACACAATAGTTTTTTAGGACTTTTCAATTTTATAGTACTAGTTTCCATTTTTTTTACAATTTTTATTATTATATAATTAGATACCCTATCTGTATACATTATAATTTTTTTTTAAATAATTGTGTTTTCATACTATGTATACATTCACCAATATTGGTCCACCATTGGGTCCTCGAGTATATTTTTTTGTTACTGATTTGATATAGGAAAAAGTACCAGGGATATAAGGATGAATTATCTTCTGGATTTGAATAGAGGCACGATTTGAACATAGATTCAGAACCCATTTGGGGATTCTAGTGTTTATACATTCCTTGTTATTTCTGTCACATGGCACTATATGATATTATATATCATTATAGTCTTGTTTTCTGTATATACCATCTTTTGGGGAAATGGTTGGTAGTGTGTGTTTGGTTTCATATTTTATTGAATAATTAATTACTTTTTATCAATTGTGGCATAACAAGTTAATGATATTATTTTCTCCGTAAATGATATAACAAAAACTCACTTCTAGTTGGTCACCATTGGAATATATGAATGAGTTCATGTGGTCTTGGGGTGACCCAACTCAGGGAAATGATATTGTGGTGTTTAGGATATGTAAGTTACAATTTTCTATTTCAGAATTTTTTTCTTTTCTATTTTCATGAAATTTGGTAATGGTAAATAATAGAATATGATGTGTTAGGTCTTGTAAATAATCTCATGATTTGGATTATCTAACCCATGAATAAGGTAACAGACATGTACATAGGGTGGGATTGATGTTCTTTATGTTTGTTATAACATTTGAATTATATATCACAATTGGGTGATAAACATGTTGTGTGATGTTATTAATTTATGATATTTCTATAGTAGCTAGAATAGTATTAGTTTGTTCATTCCAAAATAATTCAAGGAACCAAGGAATATACGTGCCATTCTTCAAAGTTTCATAGAGGAAAATGATATATGAGATGTGTGGGATATAATGCAATACAAATTCATTGAAAATTGGAAATAAATAGTGTCTAATAAATATGAAGAAAATGACTAAATGAATGGAAAATAAAAAAATGGTCAAATTATTATTTCCTAATTAAATGTAACATATTAGTTCATGTTTTTTTATAATATGTAATGACGGAACGGTTCTTATGATACAATATTTACCTTTTGATCACATTTTTTTACATTTGATTATCAAATGGTCTACCATGAACCATGTTACGTATTATTAATGGTAGTGATAGTGGTGTGATTATATACATTTGGTAGTGTATGTTAAATGTAATGTTATTGCTAGTAGAGATCCAAATTTTTTGAAAACATGATATTTATTATATTATATATTCAAATGTGCATGTTCATAACTGAAGAAGAAATTATTCCAAGACAAAATGTAATAGTTGGGTGACATAACAGTACCACTATGATTGAAACACTATTAGTGTAGTAAGTTTACCGTTTGATCTTGGGTTGTATGGAGGAGGATAAGTTTTTTGAGAACACTTATCTTTTTATACAGATGATGGAATGATACCTAGGGGAATTCTGAGTATTTTCAACTTGACCTGGAAGTTTTAGTTGTTGCACCATCTAATGTATTTTTAATATCGTGGACCGAAGAGAAAATCTTGTGGACAATGTTCATATAAAGGATTTTGTATTACTATGGGAATCCCTCAGAGAATATGGTCATGTAAATAATTTATGTGTTTTGTGTACCAATAATGTGATGATGAGATATTCTGGTTCAGACTCCACAAGTGGATGGTATACTAGGGGATGTATTTTTGGAAATGATTCTAGAACACAATAATTTGGATAACATGGATAAAAAGATATTTGTGTAGTTTATCAGTTTGGCACACGTAACTATATCAGTGATGGATTATTCAGTACATTTCATTAACAATAATTTTATTTCCTAGAATTTCCAGTGGATGAGGTAGCGAAACTGATATGTTTTTGGATAGATTTATACCATTTTTCATGTACCAGGTGAATATTTTTAATTCAAATTTGTTTTTAGAGGTGTTCTATTAGTCTCTTACTTTCGAACGTAACATTAAATATGATTATGGTGGTGGACATGTTGTTTAGTGAGAATGATGTAATAGTGTAACATCAAAGTGTTGGAAGGATCATGCTGAGATTATTCACAATGTTAGTGGGTTCTAGAGTAGTTAGAGAAGTGGAAAACTCAATATGGGTTGTTACTAGCTATTTTCTTTCATTTTTAATTGGTGTAACGTAATAATGGGTAGTTTCCCAACTATCTGTTGAGTTACGCCCATGCAAAATAGTGGGACATGTTAAGAGATTCTACAAGAACCGTAGATAGAGGGTCAAAGATGGATGATCAAGGATGATGACTGTAGGTAGAGGGTAATTTACAAAATAATAGGTGGGATGATGAATCATTACAACTCAAAGTGGTCCAGGAGGGAGATGTGTTACAATGGGAAGAGAGGAAACATATAAGTATGGAATTGAACCATCAAAAAATCATATCAGACCCCATTGTAAATGGGTAGACCAACATCACACAGTTCGTCAAGCACTTTGAGGTGGTGAGGTCAATCCATCCATAGTTCAGTGTTTGATTCATTTAGATTCCCTGATTTTTAGTTCTAAGTTTGATTCATGTTCCTCGAATTATTTTATATCTTCCCAATTATAGAGTTTTATTGGCCCTTGGAGAGGAAAATATCTATTGGGTCATGTTGATGGATACACAAGAAGGGTGACGATCAAAAATTATTTTGATATATATAAATTTTTCTCTTTATCATGGTGTGTTCCATTTTTTATTTAACATATATTTAACGAAAATATCATGTTTTGATCTGATATTATGGATGGATGGGCTAGTAATGTACCCATCCTATGATGATCGCTACCACCATAGTTTAATGTTGATACCCTCAAAAGAGATCACTTATGTTCACAATGAGGAATCAGATATTCAAGAATTAAATATTTTTTACAATCTAGTAGATGTTGGTTGAAATCATAACCTAAGTTGGTAGCCAAAGGTTTTATGATGGTAGAGTAGATAAAATTTTATTACCTCCTATGGTTAATAAGTTCTAGGATATGTTTCTTGAGTACATTTATGGTTTTCAACATGAGATGGATATTGAGATCATTATATGCGTGGTTCCATGGTCAGAACCAGTTTATATTTCACCACATCAAATTTCAGCAACATAACAGTAAGAAAATATAACATAGTTTCTTGATATGGTGAACACAAGTTTTAGTTTTCCATTCATGTCATCTATGGGATCGCCAGATTTGTTTTCCAAGAATGATGACTAACCCATAAGGATGTGTGTCGATTATATGAAGATGAATCTAATGAAGGTAAATAAAAAATAACCAATTCTATGAAACAATGATATTTTTTAAAACTAAGGGTTATTTAGTGTCTCCTAATATTTATTTGAGAATATGGTATCATTAGTTAAGGTTGTAACCTTATGATAAATAAAATAACTCAGTCAATATTAGGCATAGATTGAATATGTTTTTTTTGTGATTCTGTTCTGATTGAACAATGCACCAATAGTTTTTATGTTCAAAATGAAACATATCATTATCTTATAGTTTAATTAGTTTTTAGTTTTCCTTTAATTGGTTTCTTGGTTTACTCCAAGACTCAGGATGTCCATCCCAATAAAATAGATCCTCTTCAGTACACAATGAGGTCATAGGATATACCACCATGATATCCAAATGTTTTTAAGGATCTATATGGTATATTACTTTTGGTTGCATCATCTTTTAGAAATGTGGGTCTTTCGAACAAGAAAAATTGAATACTTTTGTATGTTGGTTGTATCCCAAAAATATATTTTATCTCATATGTTTTCTAGGATTCGATTTCAATTATTGAAGGTTCATTGAAGAATAACCCAATATGAAATCACTATTATATGTAATGAAAAATAAGGGAATCATGTTTTAATACTCTTGAGAAATGGGAGAATTCATTCGAGGAGTTAAAGAGGGGGATAACTACATCATAGATTCTGACCCTACATGAGATGGGTAAAGAGAATACCATATTTTATATAATTTATAGTTTTAATTTGAGAAATATTAATTTCAAATTATTTAGTTGTATTATATGGGTCTCAATTTTATATTCCTCAAGAATGGAACTACTGTACACATGATATAGAGATAAACATGGTGGTTTATGAATTAATTTTTTTGTGTAATTACATATTGGTGAAACAATTTACGATTTATACCAATAATAAAATCCACATATTTTTTCCATAAAATTGTTATTTAAATCATATTTATTAATGATTGGTTGATTACATTCAGTACATATAATTTTAATTTGTTAGTAAATCTATAAATAGAAGCAGTGATGAATAATCATTGAACAAGATGACTCAATAATAGGTAGATCAAGAATCCAATCTCAAGTAGATAATTGTATAATTGAATTCTAAGATTCACTTAGAGGTTACATATAGACACATGATGATTATAATTTCTTCCTTAGTAGTTTATTCCATTATATTGATTTGGATCAATGGGAAATAATATGAGGATCTATATTTTTGGCCTTGAACAAATGTCCCGAAGGTAGAGAGTCATTTTCCAACTGAAATGTTGATAAGGAAGTGATTATTTATGATTGTGGTCATGTTATCCTACAATATATTTTTTTTCATAAGAGTAGATGTGTGATTTTCATTACTCTAAGTGGTAAGTGCATCCTAGTTTGAGAAAATTTAATTTTGATCTTCAATGACAACAATATTGGACAACAATGAAGAAACATGTTGTATGTTTTTGTGCAATGCCATACATGATAGTATATAATGGTAAATCATCACCGTTTGCATAATTTAATACTATATATTGACCATAAATAATATAAATTGGATACATTGAAAATTTTAATTTATAGTGGGTATTATGAGAAATCATCAAAGGAATTGTGAAATCTAGGTAATTGTGAAACAATTGATCATGGTGGGACAATTTATAAATATTCAATATAAATATATCATGGACACCTTGGATGATTTATTTATTTTAGAGATATTATAGTTTCATTTTGATCTTTAGAATATAGAATTTTAATGTGATCTATGATTTACTTCATGCTTTTAGTTGGGGTTATATTATGTGTGTATGACCTAGGTGCTTTTATATATGACATTCCACCCATTGTATAATGATACATCCGAGAATACTATTAGGCTGGAAGAAGACATTATTGGGTAATTGTATCTCATTGTTGTTGTACCTTGTGTAGATCCTTATGAACATTCTGAGTTTTCTTATAACAACAAAAAAATGTTTTTCCATGTCTCAGATTATGTAAAATTTTTATGCGGATCAGTGTTATTGGCCTATTGAAATTATGGTTGGTGATAATTTTTTCCATTGGGAGATTCCACTATTGGGTCATGGTCAGATAGAAATTTTGGTTATGTTGGTTCTAAGTTATGTAGGTTCATTTGAGACAATGGAGAAGGTTGAACTAGTGGTGTACCAATTGGCTCTTCCACAATCATATAATCATATTCATGATATTTTCCAAGTGTCACATATTATAAAGTATCAACCAAACCCAGAACATCTTATTGATGCTAATGATTTTGGCAATGTGTAATATGAATCCATGGAGATGTATCATGTTCATATTTTGGATCATTTTGATAATGTATTATATGGAGTGATTGTTCCAATGGTTTGAGTTTTGTGGTTGTATGGTAATGTTGTGGAATAAAACGCGGGAAACCGTGATTGATATATGGGAACAATATGAAAATCATTTGAACATGGACTCATAGTGATTCCTATGAGTGTAGATCATGAATTATATTTTCTAAGGTGGGGAGTTTTTATGATCTCATACTTCATTTATGTATGTTATTATTTCAAATTAATGTCTAAATAACAGAATACTATTAAAGAAATTATATATAAGTCTATCCAGAGTCTCATGGTTGTTATAGTGGTTTGGGATAGAAAGGTAGGAAGACCAGGTCCATCTAGAGCATATTTTTTGTTAGTGCATGGTTAGTAAAAAATGTGAACCAAAATTGTGATTTCTTAGAGAAATGAGGTATGGTTGAAGAACCTGTGAAAAGGTGTAGGGAAAAAATATGGGATTGGATAGATCCATCCAATAAGGATATTACATGATTTTTCATATATTTCAGGATACATATATATTTTTTCAACCTACCTCCCCTTTAGAAAAAGGGCGGCACATGGTCGTTGAATAGTTTTACCAACCATGTGGCCAAACCAAGGGCATCATTCAAAGTTATATTTGACCATTTTCCATAAAATGATTTAATTTTATTACTATGTATTCGTATACATTCATCCTCCTACTTCCCCAATGATTATCCTCAATGTCTCATGCCTCCCAAGGATCATTCTAAATCATTTCTACAATTTTAGTTAAACCACTGTTTTCAAAGAGATGCTCAGGGTGTGACTAACAACCCACTTTCTTCTCTTTTTCATATTAGTTATTTTTTATCTTTCAATATCCTTTTATATTCCTGAATCATTAATTTCACAATGTATATAAGGTTGGGTAATCATGCGGTGCTCGAATGCTTACAATATATTATAGTTAGGTGGGAGTTCATAATTGGAATCATGTTTGGAGTTATATAAGTTATATCCTATAGTTATGATGTTGGTTTACACATATGTGGTTGTTATACTGGATTTTTTTGTTTTATTTTTGATAACTCGAGTGAGTAAATATAAATAGTCAGGTTAAATTATAAATTGAATATTTCATGATCCTCATAGGATGTATTATAAATGAAAATACTAGAAAAGAGGGCCCCATGGGGTGTACCGTATTTGAGAACATGGGTTTCATAATGGAAATGTGAACTTGAAGGGGTTTTGAGATAAAACCTATTGTAACAATTTTTATAATGACAACACAAATTGTGAAATAAAATATATGTGATTTTGGATTACATATATAACAAGAACGATTTAATGAAATTGATTTACTTTTTCATAATTGATAACATTGAAGATGGGGTAGTTCAGTAATGTAAATGTGTTATTAAATCATGTATTGTAAATTGTACATTTTTTTATGCTTTTAGGGATGAATATGATCATATTTTTTAACTACGTATGAATGTTAAGTGGTACACGTGTCTAATGAGTTTTATTTGTGAATTGGTTTATATGATAGAGGACAAAATAGGCATGTGTACATGTCTTTGTTGTGAATGTAGGGTATTGGAAATGACGATCTGCACCCAGGGGTTTGGTTATATTGAGGCTCTATATCTTACCCATAGTAATTCATGGTTTAGGGAGAGAGATAAGGATCTATGAATCTAATAGTTGTATTTTATAAGACTAACTAAAATGAGGGTACATGGTAAGTGTTCTATATTTTTTGTGAATTTGTTCCTTAGTGAAGAAGAGAACTTCATTTATCCTATTATGTGTAGTAGTTGATTAGAATAGGATGAAATAAAAATTATGACAATGAATACGATATGAGACATGTTATAAAAATGGTTTATGTGTACATTTCTACCTAATAGAACTACTTTCTTTTTTGATGATCATTACATTACTTAGTACATGCACACAATATCATTATAGACTATGTAATTTTTGGACATAGTTGGTGGAGTGATAAGGGGTTATTATCACTCTCTACATGGGATTCTATTGTGTACCTGAGATGATTTCATGGTTTCTAGTAATGGTGAGGGAAAAGGCTCTAGGATAAAGGGTCGGTTAAGGAATGGGATGTGCATGAAAGAGGGATTCAGATATGGAGTCAAGACATGTTTTGGGGATTATTTATTTAAAATTTTCATTTTATTTTTTCACATAAAACTAAGTGAAATGACATAGAATATTTAATATTATATTGTTGGATTGAGCCCATTTTTTTTGGAAATAGTTGGTATTGTGTGTATTTATTAATTGTATATTATTTCCTATATTATTCTTATTACATTGATTACTCTGATAATGAGGGTATAGTCTCCATACATGATATAGCAGATCATCGCTGCATTTCGATGTCCTCTCATATACGAGGAGGCACGGTTGAGGTATTTTGGTGACCAGGTTTTGAGAACCTGTTTTGTGTCTTATGAGCTGGGTACATGACATGCTATATCATTTATTTACTATAATTAAAAATAAATTGGATCTTCTGTTTGTTTAGTTTATTATATCATGCATATAATATTTTTACCCCATGTAGATTATTTTTTTATATTTGTTATTTATATATGATGAGAAATATGATGGATTATATTTTGTTCCCACTAATGAACATATAACATCATTTATAGTTATAAGACTCATGCTTATGGGAAGGCTACCATTTGGTCATCTGAACTTTCATATTTGACCGGGGGGGTTTATATTGCGATGTAAAATAGTCACACCCCATACTCCATGAGCTATGAACCATGTCACATGAAACCATGAGCCACCATCAATACATCAGTTGTATTACCATCACACCATATGATATTAACTACCAGGGTAACTTATGAGACTCATGAATTTCCCCTAAGAAATCAGATCTTCATTTAGTTTTAATTTTCCTCCCTCTCACTCATACCCTACAAAATATCCCAAATTACCACCCATCCTGATAGTACTCCATGTCAATCATGCCTAACAACACAATTAAAATTTGGTAGGATCTTGAAAACATATATACACCTTTTTATTATGGCAAGTAACATTTTTCCATATATTTATAAATATTATTTGGTGTTTATAGTCACCACTCAATTAATGATCAATTTCTGTATTGTAGACCCCACCCATACAAATCATGATGTGCCATAACAAATTAATCTTCGTATTTCCATAATAAAACATTTCAAGAATATACATTAAATGGACCGTTAAACTCTTCAAATGACCCCATTTGAATTCTATAATACATGGATTTCTGTCCGAGTATATAATAGTCATCCATCTATTGCGGAAAATCTTTTGAATAGTGACTATTCCTATCGTCCAACACATGTTTTTCATTATAGATTTTTTGTTGTCACACACACCATGTTAAATTTCAATTATGATCATAAATCATAAAACTAATTTATAAAAATAATTTATGATTGTGGATTTCAATTTAGCCTAGATAAAAAATGCAATTTCCAACATGTTGACATGGTCTATATATCTTTTCCAATTCGTTATCACTATATTATGGGTGTCACATCTATAACAACAATTTTTCCTATAAATTTGATGATATATTTTAAAATTCAACATATATAGACCCATAACACCTGTATACATTTATTAAAAAATAAATAAAACATATTCATTACATAATATAATGATCCACACCGTAATCATTTATGTATTATGAATTTGGAATGATTTACTCATATAATACTAGATCATAAGTGAAATAGATCGTATCCCTTTTTGATTTTCACAATAACCACCCTTTTAATACAAAACTTACATAATGAATTTATTCATATCCAAAGTAAATTTATCATAAGAAATTATGTGATCATATTTTCATTTAGGGTAAAATGATATAACAATATAAAACGATCATAGGAGTATATAAAAATGAAAAAAAAAATCATAATCCATACCCTTCATATTATATATCATATAAACTGTTCATGGAATAAATCAATGATGTTCATAAGACATGAATCCTAATAGAATCGAAGAATGTAAAACATAAGATAATACCATTGAAAACAATTTTTGGAATAACCATAAGAAAATTAAATAATTTATTTAGTAGATATGGCTCATTGAAAATTTTATGATAATGGATTGGGTTCATCAGAAAACAATCATAATAGTCAGGGTTAAATCCCAATATCATTATAGTTTGTTGGCTTTAATAACCAAAACATCATAGTACTCAAGGATAACTCTAATAATTAGGTGATATTGGTTCTATCCATAATCTAATGATAATGATAGATTAATATACCAAAATAAATTTAAAAATTATCATATAAATACAAAATTTTAAAAATGTATTTCAAATCAATTTTATCATAGGAAAACCCATGGAAAATAAACATGTTTCATAAATATTTCTTTATAAAAAACCCATGGAAATGAAATGGGTTTATTAAATATTTTATTATATCATATAATACTAAAAAAATTAAAAAGAACTAAAATATTAAAATTCTATTAATCATCATCATAAAATAATAAGAAAAATAATAAGTTTGTATAAATATATGGTTGTATGGTTTCAACAAAATACCATTACTCCTAATACTATATAATATTGATGAGCCTCAAACACATACATAGAAACTCATTCATGAAAACTAGATTTATTTCATTTAAAAAAAATATTATCATAAAGTTGTTTTGTTAGGATTATGGGCCCCATATTGGGATTAGCAAGAGATTCATGAACATATACTAAATCTTTGAGGGAGTCATGGAGATATCAACATTCCCCCCCCCCCAGAAAATGGTGAAGTAATCCCAACCACCAATTATAATGACCAATGTGAGTCACTAATTGTTGTTGGGTATAAAATCCTAGAATTCTATCAACCATTGGAATGTATGTATGGACCCATCATTGTATGGGGGTGCAATTCGGAGTATTATGGAAAATTGAAAATTATAACACGATGAGAAAAAATCATTACAAACCAAATTTTATTGAGAAAATGATGATTTTACAGAACAATTTAGGTGGGATGATATAAAGATGAATATTTTAGTATATATATATAGTTTAGTTTAATTCTTATTGATAAATTATTAATATTAAAATTATAATAGACTCATGGAAACTCTCCATGATGATATATTGGAGTGGGATAATGTTATTGTGGTCTTCTTCAAAGGATTTATAAAAATTATAAAATATTTATTTTTATATGATTTAATATGGATCTCTATATGATGATAATGATTTTTATAAAAATTAGGGAGGAAATATATTTTTAAAATAATCAATTATATCTCCATTATGTTGTGATGCATCAATGAGACACATTATGAAAAATATATGATCATGACCCTTTGTTCATATAGAAAATATGGAGGGTATTTTTTTGTCCCCAAATATAAATACATATCATCATAGTGAATAACATATAAAATACAGTGGGTATTTAGAAATGATTATTTATACAATATAATTAATATAGTTATTATTTTCTCTTATCATCCATGGAACATGCGACCGGTATCTACCTCTAGTATAATATTCTGAGATTGATTGTTTCCATAAGTGAATCAATAAGGAAATTGTTGATGAGTTTTTTTTAATGTTATTTTATACCTTATAATTATTGGGAATATATTTGAAAATATTAGATAGTAAACATTGATCATTTGAAGGAGACGACTAAAAATGTATAAACTATCCTAAATCATGTATATTCACCATAATGAATTTAAAAGAAATATACATAGAAATGAAGAAATAATATGGAAGATATTGTTGGGGGTGATTTAATAATAAATGTTTTACCATGGAAAGGGAGTTGAATGGTTCATTTATATTGGGATGTAATGAAAAAGATACATTTTGAAATTTCAATTTCAAGTGGTTATTATTCTAATTGAATACCTATTGGTTATGCCACACATTTGTCCTAATATAAAACCAATATTCCTATTTAATTATTTAGGATTTTCAAGTAGGATTATAATCATGTATTAACATTTCATGGAATATGTTTTTAACAAAAAATTCATGTATCAAACAATATATCATGCTACTCAACACTAGAGTAGCAGATTTGTTGTGTTTGACAAATCCACATGTGAATTTCATATATTGAAATAAAAAAACTAAAGGATTTGACACTAAAGAATGATAAATGACTGATGAATTAAAACCCAATTTTTTACTAATAAAAAAAATATTCACTTCATTGATTAAATTATTTAATAGGGGAAAATGTAAAACCAGATTCAATACTCTAGAACATAAACATTACATTTAAAAAATTGTAACACAATATGTAGATTAAAGATAAAATATATTAGGTTATATTTAAATAATAAATTCCCAAATTCAATTAAATATTAATGATTAAAATGAATAAATATTTTTATTATTAATTAAATAATTATTTTATGTTTTATTTTAAGGTAATTTATAAAATAGACGATCATTATATAAATTGTGAAAATATTGTTTTTTAACAAAATGAAAATTTTATTCAACAATATAATATATGATAAATATTAAATTTAATATTTCAATATTTTATAAAGTGAAATTATATACTCCTAAAATTATATTATGAATTTATAAATCAATTGATTAACATTTTATGGATTGATGTGAAATTTAAAATAAAACAACTTATTAGTATTTTATTTTATTTATAATATTTTTTTGTAATAATTTATTTCATATTAAATGTTAATCCATATAACATTTAAGTTATATCAATATAATGTTTTTTATGAAAATTACATTCAATGATAATTTTTTAAAACTCTTAAATATTAAGCATAAATATTCATATTTTATAAAATATGGTTATTATAGTTTTAAAGATGAAATAGATTTCTTTAAAAATAATACCTTGACTAAAAGGAAATATCATTAATTGATGAAACTAGAAGAAACAAAAGTTGAATGATATAGAATTTTTAAAATTATATTTCACAATGTTGAATAAAATCATAAAGAAGATATTCTAAACAAGTGAGATCCATACAAAAAACTTTGTTAGCAAGCCCATATGCTCCCATAATTCCCTCCCTAAGATCACTCATCACAATAAAATTTTGACTCACTATAGTTTTTATATATTCCATCTACGATATTGTAAGAATTCATTAAAGATACAACCCACCATTTTCAATATTACACACATGAGTAGGAGAATCACATTCTAAATTAAGGATATTCTATACGTCCATTTAATAAAATGTAATATCATTAATTATTCAAATCATCTCTTCTTAAAGTAAGAATTTCACAACAATAAAGGAAAAAAAATTCACCTGATATTTTCATCGTGATAATGAATGTCATCTCATCAACATGACAGACCCATATAATCATTATGAAAATTAATCCGTTTTAACTATCATCTAATGTGGTAGAGGGGGGATCCAAAAAAACATCATTATTACTCAATTATGGATTATAATATCCCAAAATTCCTAAAATTCTAATTTTTTTGATGTCTTGAAAACTATTATCATACAAAATTTTCTATAAAAACTTTAATATTTGTTTTAAATAATGATCTGGAGTAAAACAGATCATGAATAGGAGGACTTTCTAGGAAGAATAAATGTTTTGCGACCTAACCAAATATAATGAAGAATTTCAACCATAATAACATGAATGAAGTAGTATACCACGACATGACATGTGGGTCTATTATAGAAAATATGAATTTATTGAGTACATGATATGCGTAGTAAATAATGATTTAATTTTCTAATAATTTTTCAAAAAATTTTAATGTATTCAAGGAAAAATGAAATTTGTGCTTGGCATCCACTCTATGTTAATAACACCAAATACACATGGAGTAAATGGAAATTCAAGATATCTAAAAAAATCAGTTAGTATAATTTTATGCACCAATATTCATAGAATATATTTCCTAGAGGTCCTAATGAAATCCTTATTAAAATACACTATCCAATTAAAATCTCATATCGATTCCTTGGAGACATGCTGTAAAAAGTATCCTCTATTAAAATTACCATTTTGGGATATCCCCCAAACAATAATGTAAGGGAAGTAAAACAAGATTATATCTTTTAAAAATTATTTGAACATAATGTTGTAAATGAGGATTAGGATAATAAAAATTATCTTTTATTTCAATTTAGGCGTTATAATTAGAGTTCAGAGTCTGGAAATCATAAATAATAAAAGAACCTATCCAGATATCCAACAAGAATATGAAGTTGGATCTCATATTGAAAATCCATCTAAATAATTTCAAGATTCAAAAAATATATTATATAAATTATGGATAAATTAAATATTAAATGTATGTAATTTTCCCCAATTTATTCCTTCTTATTAATATATCAATAATGAATCCCGAAGAATCCAAATTATTTTTAATGACTCTATTTAAAAATTATTATTATTCTAAAATGAGTATATGTATATAAAATTATTCACATTTAATTAATAATTAACCAGCAATGATACCATGAATCATTGAAAATTATAATGTGAACTCCAAAAAATGACTTCAACGCACATTTAATATTTTTTAAATGGTGATTATTTAATTATTTTACGAAATTTAAATTTTGTAAATTGAGTCCAAATATTTATTTGCGACATAAAAATTAATTATAAGGTTCAATTAAAAAAATTATTCTTAAATTAATAGTAGTGATTAAATTCTTAAGAATATATATATATATATCGTAAATATTATTATATAATTCATATGATTTAAGATAAATTAAACTTACACATATTCAGTATAGAATAAATTTATGATGCATGTATTTAATTCATATTTTCAACAATATTACCCACCAAAATAACCAATAACAATAATACCATGTGCAAAATTTTTTATTATATTCATACCCAATGCTTAGAATGATTTACTATGAAAATGTATATATATTCACCAATTAATGGAGTTCAATACCAACAATTTCCTCATAACACTCTTCCCTAGAGAATGTGAACCCTAATTACATATCCTTAACACCTCTAAATAAAACATAATTAGTTCCAATGGTTTTATAAATTCTTCAAAATTAATTTGATTATTAATATAAATGTGATTTTTTATCCATCTCTAACCATTTTAACTAAAAATTTTATAATAACATTCCACATATATCCATGATTTTAATTTCATTACATTCAAGCACCTTAATGTTTTTTTTGAGTGTTTGTGTATTCATTATCAATTAATTATCTTTATTATATAGTCATTTTACCACTATACGGATTATCATTCTAACACAAAAATATTCAATTCATATCCTATTTTGAAATTTCTTTCATATTCATATTCAATTGAATTATAATAAATTTCATATATTAGAAATTATATTTATTCTCAAAAATTATAATTTTGATTTAATCATTATTGTGATTGTTTATAAAAAATATTTACTTGATGTGAACTTGATCTATAATTTTTTTTATATATATTATGTTTTATCATAGTCTAATATTGTAGAAGAGGCATGTATAGCCAATATGGTCTCAATGTGATAATTTATACATTTTTTAGTAAACATTCAACGACGTGTGTGAATTGACACATATTTGGGACTATCCTCGATTATTAATGTTATAGACATAGATTGGTATGTACATTGAATATGTTTGTCTATAAGATGTCTCAAATGTCGGGGATATCTATAAATTATTTCTATTTTATACCTAGTTTATCATTTTATATTTGATACTTATTTGGGCTAACCACTCAAAATGGATGTTCTATACATTGACCATCATGTACAAGGACTATCCATATCGGTAGAATGTGTTACATGCTAAGGGTATCCAATCTGTATATATATTTTATACTTTTTAATTATGTTCCAAAAAGGATTTCTCCAAATTATTTATGAATCTAATGGTATATTTTATAATAAGGTTGTAACCATCCTAGATGATCGAAGAAGTATTTATTAATTGTATCACATATTCCTTTTATATGATTAACATGATTATATTAATGTAATGAAAACGAATATTTTATTCACCGTTTTATAGGGTTCGTAAGGGTTTCCATGTGACACTTATAGTCACACACATCTCATGTATCATTTTTTAATTGTTATAGATATCATGATTAGGATTTACCGAGTGGAAACGATGGTATGGGAGATATATGAGCACCTGTATTACTATAATGTGGGAATTTCTAGATGGTGTTTTTTAGGACTTATGTTATGTAGAATTACTGATATATTTTTTTTCATAGTATTATTATAAATTATTAATTAAATACCTCTATGTGGTTTAAGTTAATGTTATTAGAGTATATGTTTAAGATCTAGGGTGTTTTGTGGGTTCGAGACACAAAAAAGGATGATTACTGCCATCTAGTGCTTATTTCCTGGATGACACGCGGTTATTTGTATCTGTGTTCCATAAAAATGATTTCCATTATGATAGGGGAAGAGTTTATGTAACCATGAAAGGTGGAGGGAAAAAATGTGTATCCTTGGTTAGATCAATCCTGCTCAGACATCACATGGTTTGTCAAACTTTGTAGGATCCCCAAGTAATAGTGTGGTATGGCCCCCCTTTTGGGTAGAAGGTGGAAAACGGTTGGAAAATGGTATAAAAGTATATGATAAAAAATATTTTCACCATAATAGTGTATTCATAGTATTAAATACTATAATGAAACATTTCTAATCCATTCAGAGTTCAATTGGCCGTCAATCGATGATTCATGTGAGTCTATCACCACAATTTTATCTCCATTTAATATTAGTTATTTTGTAGCCATCAATCACATTTCAGATTCCTAAAACTATTTTTTACTAGAAAATCATATGTTGGGTCCTTTATTTGAGTTATAATCTTGAAAAGAGTCCAGGGTTAAATGAGTGTTCATCTTTTGAATAAACGTCGGTGGTCCATAATTTCTATCCTAAAGTAATGATTTTTGTTTATGAATACAAGGTTATGATATTGTTTTCTTCTTATTATTTATTTTTTTGTACTTAGTTAGAAATGTTAAATTGGATGGGTAAATGATAAATTAATCTCCTCATCATCCTCATGCGACTCATCAATGATGACTATAATAGGATAGTTGCAATCCATTGTGTTTGTCTTATTTGAGAACACAAGTTTTGGAATGTAAATTTTAATTTGAAGATTTCATGAGATAAAACCTATTATATATGTGTTTATAATTTTAATATTAGTTGTAAAATATAATATTTATATATATATTTCAATAGATAAAATGAATTGTAAAATAAAATTGATGTAATTATTTTTAATTGATAATATTTATAAGGGGTATTTCGTATATGTTAATGATTTAGTGGGTAATTAATTATAAATGGTGGATATTTTAGTTGGTAAATACATGAAGACTAGTTCAATGATAAATTATTATTGAATTGAGTTTTTTATTTGTGTTCAATGAGTATGATTTATGAATTGATATATGCAGTAAATTATTAAAGATATAGGTGCACAATTATTAGTGTTCATTGCGGGGTATTGAGATAAGGATCTACATCCATAGGTCAGGTTAGTCTAATGAAATAAAAACAACACCCCTTTAATGTTTAGATTATTTAGAAGACTAAGGCTCTATTTCCCTAATAGTTTCATTTGATTAGACTACCTTGATCAAGGCTCCAAGATATGTTCATTGTATTATCTTTTATATTTCTGACCCCATTGAGATGTGGAACATTATTCATCCCCTTATGTGTATTTTTTTACCAGGATAGGAGGAAGTGAAATTGATTCAAATACCTATAAAATGAGATAAATGAACACAATAATTATATATGGAATATTCAATCTAATAGATCATGTTTACCTTTTTTTTACAATTTTTATTATTAAATAATTACAGACACTATCTGTATAGAATAGAGACTTTGTATAAGATAACGGTGTTTTCCTAATATGTATACTTACACACTTATTGGGCCACCATTGGGTTCTATAGTACATTTTTTTGTTACAGATTAGATAAATGAAAAAGGACCAAGGCTAGAAAGTTGATTTATGCTCTGGATGTGAATAGAGGCAGGAATTGAACATAGATTCAGAACCGATTTGGGGATTCTAATGGTTATCCATACCTTGGTATTTCTGTCACATGGCACTACATGACAGGACATATCATTAAATTCTTGTTTTGTGTATATAACTTATTTTGGGGAAATGGTTCGTAGTGTATGTTTGGTTTCATATTCTATGCAATAATTCATTTTTTATCAACTATGGCATAACATTTTAATGATGTTATATTCTCTCTAAAGGATCTAACACACCCTCACTTATAGTTGTATACCATTGGAATATACGGATGAGTTCCTGAAGTCATGTGGTGACCCGACTCTGGGAAACGATATTTTGGTTTTTGGGACATGTACGTTATAATTTTCTATTTGAGATTTTTTCATTTCTATTTTCTTACAATTTGGTAATGGTAGATTGTAGAATATGATATGTTAGGTCATGTAAATTATTTAATGATTTGGATTACCTTACCAAGGAATTAGGGGACACACATCTAAATAGGGTGGGATTGATGTTCTTTATGTTTGTTATAATATTTGAATTATATATCACTATTTAGTGATAAACATGATGTTTGATGTTATTATTTTATGATATTCTCTAGTATCTAGAATCGTATTTGGTTGTTCATTATGGAATCATTCTAGGAACCATGGAATATATGTGGAATGCCTCATAGTTTGCACATAAGGGAATGATTTATGGGAATATAGGGATATAATGCAATTAAAATTCATTGGAAATTAGAATGAAATAGTGTCTAATAAATATGATTCAAATGACTAAATGAATGGAAAATAAATAAATAGTCAAATTATTAGTTCTTAATTAAATGTAATAAATTAGTTCATGTTTTTTTATAATATATAATGACTGAATGGTTCCTATGAGAAAATATTTACCTTTTGATCACAATTTTTTGAGTTGGATTATCAAATGTTTTACCACGATACAAGTTAAGTATTATTAATGATAGTGATAGTGGTTTAATTATATAAATTGTTTAGTGTATGTTTATGTTTATTTTATTTCAAGTAGAGATCCTAATTGATGGTTTCAGGCGCATCCGTAGCTCATGGATGGATGTGCCCACTTGGATTTTTATCATTAGCAATAATAAATGTTTGATCAATACAACGATAAATTCCAGACTCCATGGATCGAATCACAGAAATAGAAAAATAAAATGAATGGCCCTAGAACCACAGACAAGGATCATCACAGGTTGATTATAATTAATTTAATTAATTTACAAGAAGTACATTTTACGACATTCTATCATCGTTGATATTTCTGATCACATTCTGATATGATTCGTCATTGTATCATAGAAGCCAAGTGTAGAGTTCCGCTACTGGTGATCCACATGTGCACCATATATCTGTGGACGTTGCTAAAGTAGTCTCTAGGTTCATGAATGGAGAAGTGTTTTCTTGAATTTTCCGCCTTAAATCATGTTGAACCGACGGAGGAGGATATCTCTTGGTCTTTAGAGTGTTCTCAGAGGATGGAGTTCTTTCGATATTCAGAGAAGTTTCCCGAATTATTGTGCACAAAAATTCTTAAGAAAATAGTTGGGTTTATGAGGATATTTATAATCGTGTTTAACATTGTAGAGATATGAAAATATGTAAATGTGTTACGTGTTTTATTTATTTTATTAACTCTTTTGAAAACCCCATGTCAAATCATTAATTCCTTGACATGCGGCCACACTGATTATAATAAATATCATTTTACAAAATGATATTTCATCAAAATCTAGACTGGAACAACCACACAATGTGTCATCAGTAATAAATGGTGTGTACTTGTATTTATTAAAAATCTACATGGTGTGTAATCATTAAGACACGACATGTACATTTTTCAAAATAAAAACTACACGACGTGTAATCATTAATGCACGGCTTGTACTTGTTTTCATTTTATTCTTCCATAAACCTTAAAACAATTTAGACTTCCTTGAATAATTTTTAAACCACCTATGGGAATAATCATTATTCTTTTTTAGATACTTTTTACACTTTGTGTTTGACCCTCTATGCCTCTTTCTCTTTGGCATTAGGTGGGCTTCTCTAAAGACCCAGATTACTATCTATCATTGAGTCAAGGCACCCAATAGAAAGAAGTTGATGTGGCATTGATGTGTCACCTCATTCGAATACTTACTCTGTAATTTAATCCCTTTGTATCAATATCACATCAAGCCAGTTTCATGGTACTGTCATAAAACTATATGCTTGATCAGTCATTCTTTGACTTCTAGAAATAAACTTATCATGACCCCATGGCCATGGTATTTCTGTGAAAGTTCTATTTCAATCAAAGGGCCCAAGATATATACTTCCTTAAATATGTAACGGAAAAATCCTTCCTTGACATATCCATTAACATCATTTCATTCAGGACACACCCAACGTACCCTACATCCCTCCAACTCTCTTCGTGATGGATTTTGTTAGAAAATCTATGTGTGCGAGTCATGAAATGAGTTAATGTTAATCTTCCAAAATATGGACCATTACTCACACTCGTTGATAACAATGTATGATGACACCAATACATGAAGAATTTCTATTGGCGGGTCTTTTCTCATAATCTCCCATCTTAGAGATTACTAACTGTGAACTCCATGAGAGAGAGTCTCATCTTCTTATGAATACTCGCACATGACAGTCTGTATGCTATGTGTCCTATCATAGTATATCATCCAACTGTAGATCATTATTAGAGAATATTGTAATAGCATTTCAAGGTTCTCAACATAGTGTGGATCTTCCATGACATTATCCATGCAATAAATATTCCAGGACATTTTTATAGTATAATTATGAAGAAAAATGAAAAATATATAATATGTGTACATTCATGTAATCAAAGTACAAAACAGTTGGATCTCAAGACCCCAACCCTTACAAACTGCCACTTGGACGAGATCCAACTGCGTACCAATTTTAATCCGCTAGACCTCGCATGATGATCATGTTTTTTCTGAGTCAAGGAATTAGTCAAGGGGTCTCTTACATTGTCTTCTGTTGAAATACATCTCACTGTAACCTCACTCCTCTGAGAAAAATACATCAAGTGATGATACATCCAAAGTATGTGCTTTTTCCACTGATGTGTCCTTGGCTATTTTGCAAGTTCCACCACTATTGTATTATCACAATAGAGTGTGATATGATCTTTTCTGCTCGGTAAAACATCCATCTCTTGGAATAAGCTTCACTTCCATACTAATTCTTTAGCTGCCTCAGAAGCTGTGATATACTAATACTCTGCTGTAGAATCTGCGACAACACCTTACATTGAGCATTTCCTGCTCACTGCACATCCATTAAATCTGAATATGTATCCATTCTACGATTTCATGTCATCTTGATTAGTCTGGAAATGAACATCTACATTTCCTCAGATTACTAGTTCTTCATCTCCTCTATAAACCATTTACATATCCTTGTTACACCATAGATACTTAAGGATAGTATTGACTTCCATCATATGGAGGTCTCCTAGATCAGCTTGATATCTTCATAACACACTTAATTCATAAGAAACAACTATCCTTGTACATATAATAACATACATGACTTACCCAATCACGGATTCATAAGGAATCCTTTCCATTTTCGTTCTTTCCTCATGTGTATGAGGAAACATTTTCTTTGAAAGAAGAATGCCATTTGATACTGGCAAAAATCCCTTCGTGGATTTTTCCATACTAAATCACACAAGTATCATGTCAATGTATGTACTTTGACTCGGGCCTAGAATTCCCTTGGATCTATCATGATGGATCTTGATCCCAATAATTAATGATGTGTTGCCCAAGTCATTCATAGAGAATTATTTATCTAACAATGCCTTAACTTACTATAATATAGGTACTTCATTTCAAATTAGTAATATATCATCAACATATACTATTATGACAACCATTGAACTTCCACTAATCCTTTTGTATACAGAAGGATCAAATTCATTCTTAACAAAGCCAAATTCTGTTACGACTACATCAAAAATAATGTTCCATGACCTTGATGCTTGATTTAATCCATAAATGGATTTCTGAAACTTTCATACCTTGTTGGAATCCTTTTGGAGTCAAAAACCCTTTAGGTTGTGTCATGTAGACATCTTCCTGGAGGATACAATTAATGAATGATATCATTACATTCATTTTACAAATTTCATAGTCCTGGAAAGTGGAAATGGCCAAAGGATTTTGATGGATTTCATTATCACAATAGGTGAAAATGTTTCATCATAGCGAATTCCTTAATGCTATCTAAACCTGCTTGCAACCAGTTGTGCCATATAGGTGCTGAATTTCCCCTCAATGTCCAGTTTTATCTTGAATACCCATTTGTTACCAACTTCATTTATATAAACAGGAGGATCTACCAATATCCGTACTTGGATTTGGTACATGGAATCCATTTCAGAATTCATGGCTTCTTGACACTTGGCAGCATCTCTGCATTCAACTGCTTCCTTGTAGGTAAAAGTATTATCATTGTTAATCAAAAATTAGTATCCATCCTCGGTGACAATAAAACCAGATCGTTCTGGTTCTCTCACCTCCCTCGTGCTTCTACATAGTTCTTATGTCTCTGGAAGATATTATTCTTCCACGAGGCATTGTGGAATCTGTTCTTGCTCCAACTTATGTGTATCTTGAGCCTCGAATTCATCGATGTCTATCTCTCTCCCACTATCTATTTTGGAGATGTTCTACCTCTCAGGGAATATGGCGTTTCTTTCCACTATTAAATTTTTTATCTGAGTGGTTGTATAGGTAATATCCCCTTGTTTCCATGGGATATCTTACAAAGATACCCTTTGTGCCTTGGGGTGCATGCTTGTTACTTAAAGAGGCTGAACAAATGCTTCACTACCCCACACATGTAAATTTGATAACATGGATTTGCGTCCACTCGATAATTCATATGGAATACCATTTATTGATTTATTTGGTACTTGGTATAGTATGTGTGCTGCTGTTTGTTATGCATATCGCCAAAAGGATAATGGATGACTTGCATGACTCATCATTGATCTCACCAAGTCCAATAAGGTGTGGTTCCTCCTTTCATATACGCCATTCCACTTAGGCATGTAAGGAGGAGTGAGTTGAGATAGAATCTCAAACTCATGTAAAAAATCAATGAAGTCCAGACTAAGATATTCTCCTCCTTTTTCTAAGAGGAGTTTATTAATCCTCTTAACCAGCTGGTTCTCAACTTCATTCATGTATTCTTTGAACCGATCAAAATAATCTGACGTATACCTCATTAAGTAAATAAATCCATACTTTCTAAAATCATCAGTAAAATTTACGACGTACATGAACCCACCCTTGGCTTCAATTGGAAATGGTCCACATACATCTTTGTGAACTAATTCTAGAAGTTCTTTAGCTGTTTATCTTATCCCACCAAATGGGTCTTTGGTCATTTTTCCTTGTAGACATGCATGACATACTCCAAGTGGTTTTAGTTTGAAATAATCTAAATACCCATCTTAATGTAATTCTGTCAAACGTTTCACATTGACAGACTTAGACGGTGATTCCAAATTTGGGTGTGGTAATAGTCATATTAATTAACTTTGTTATCGATTTCCATTACATGGTTTGTATAACCTAACACATAAAGGTCGTTATATAAATGTGCTATACCAAAACAAATGCTATCTTTATAAAATTACCAACATTCATATCCAAACATGAAGATGAATCCATCAATATCTAATATAGATAGTGAAATAATGTTTTTTGTAATAGAAGGAACATAATAATGGCCCTTTAACCCCAAGATCATTCTAATTGGTAATGTGAGGTGGTAGTCCCCGATAGTTACAACAGTACGTCTGGCTCTGTTGGCTGATCGTAGATCAACCTCCCCTCGATCAATCTTCTTAAATCTACTTGGTTTCTGTATTTGGATAAATATGTGATCTCCACAAGCTATATCTAATACCAAATTTTTAGAAATTGATAGATTGCATTCAATGAAAAACGTGCCTGATGCTTCCCCTTATTTCCTCGGCAGGGTGTAGTTTTTCTGCCAATGGCCCTTCTTTCCAAATGCGAAATAAGAAACATCATATGGTCTTTCCACCCCATTGTTCTTCCTTTTCTTGGAAGGCCTTGTATATGCTTTAGGATTAAAGCTCTTCGCCTTCTCTTTCCTTTTATTCACCATAAGGATGAATGGATTTTCACGGTTCATATCATTTTCCACTTGGAATATAATGATAAGAAGATCATATAGAGGCTTATCAATGTTGTTCATGTTTTAATTTACAATAATGATAGAGAAGATCTGGGAGAGTGATGTGAGAATGCGATCGGTACCCTGTTCCTTGGAGAGTTTAAACCCTAGAACATGCACGAGCTCTATGTAGCCAATGAGCTTGACTACATGAGGCCTGGCTGGGGAACCCTCTCTAATATTTCTCTGGAATAGAGACATGGAGATATCAAAACATTCTTGTCTTTCTATCTCTTCGTATAGACCAAAAAGGTGCTTGAGCGTGCTATAGGCATTCATGTCTTCATTAGACTTCATGAGCTCACTAGACATTGATGATAGCCTCATACATTTAACGTAGTGTGCATTGTTCAAATTTTGATCATAGATAAGTAAATCATCATCACTCGCCCCTTGAGTGGGCGGATCAGTATGTGAGGACTCAAGAACGTAAAACGTTCATTCGAGGCATAGGATAATCCAAAGGTGCATAATCGATTCCTGAAAGTTATTTCTAGTATGGATATTATCTTTTTCCAGAATTGATTGCAGAAAAATTGTGGTTGACGGGTTTGTCATATTGATTCTACAAACTAAAAGAGAGGATTTATCAGTACCATGATATTGCTTTTTTTCAAAAATAATAATTGAATTTAGTAGTTCTCCCACTATTTTTTCAAGTCCCAATGGCACTCACAATTTATCTCAAAATTTCCAGTTTCTCTGACATTATCGTGGCAAGGATCCATATTTCCCTTTAGATAACCCCAAAAAAGGGTTGGTTAAGCTATTTAAAGGTATTTAGGTAGGCTGGTCGTTTCCAACTGTGAGGTTATAGTTCCTTGATATGTGTAGTGGACTCCCCAATCCTGAAATCCTAACTTGGATATCCTCATCTCTTTCCTTTGTTTTACAAAAAGTCTAGCAATGGCTACTCTTAATGTAAAATGTTTAAGTCAACCTGAGACATTCATAAGATCAACCTTTATAAAAGTATGTTTCCTAATAAGGGTTGGTCAAACACATAGTTTTATTGAGTCTTGCCATTAATTACATAACGGAAGGCTTAGTCTGACATAATATGGTATTTGAGGGATTTTAATCCTTTATGCATATTTTCACATTATCATTTGATTTTCAATATTACCTGATGCATTCATAAGTGATTAACCATGTTATGATAATGTTTATGCATAGTCTGTTTTTTATTTTTTCCATGTTTTCATGCTTGTTTAATTCATTAATTATGTGATTGTGAAAACACATACATAATGAATAAATCATGTAATCAGACAGAAATAAAATAAGATGGCATGTTCATGAGCTTCTATTGGTTATCATATCTTGTAGTTTTGATAAGAAAACCATGACCTAGGTAAAAACACCTTGAAACTGATGGTTAGTGTTTTTAAGCTACCACTTATCCACAATTGTATCTTAATGGGTAGGTTTTTCCACAACTTTTGATTTTGAACCGTCTCTTTTGGCTTGGGAGATCTTACATTACATGGGGTTTATATTAATGAAACCATGTGCACGCATGCCCGACATTTTATTGGAAGAAGGATCACATGACAATGGATTTAAAAAAATATAAATGAAACTATACACACAGAAAGGGTCTTTGGTCTATCTCATCATCATCCATAGCATGAAACGACATTTATGCATATTTAGAATTCATATTTTTTTTAAATATTTCAATTATCTAAGATAATTCACGCATGAATACAATTAATTATTATCATATAATTAATCAATTATTTACCATAAATGCCTTTCTAAATTTTTTGGAGATTATTATCATCTTTATTCCTTTTACGGTATCATTGTACTTTTAGAGGAATCCTGGTGAAATTCCATTTCTAGAAAGTACAGGGTGTGTAGGATTTATTTATATGGCGTGTATTTGTTTTCACCCTTTATCCAAAGTACACACAAGGGGATTTGGTGTGTTTTCTGTACTTTGTAAATTTTAGAGTACACAAAATGTAGATTAATCTAACACAGCGTCAACTTCTTTTTTACATGGGTACAAGCCTAGCAATCCCATGTACGTGGTACGCGGATTCTCCTTGTACACGGTTTCACCTTGTATGGATTAGACTACACAGCGTGTTGATTCAACATAACCACCGCGTATTCTGGATTCCATGCGTCGTTCAGTTCTGGTCAAATGGTGTAATAAATACATAGTTATACTCAATTGACAGGGCGTGGTTTGGCGGACCAGTACAGGTTCGTCGAACCTAAGTACACGACTTGTAGTTTTCAATACACGCCGTGTATTCTTGTGTTGTATAGACAGAAAGAGAGGCTCCTCCGGATGAGTTCCTCACTTTTATTTTTAATAAAAATTAAAACTAAACGGTCGTTTACGTGATATAAATAATGAAACGAAGTAGGATGTACATATCTCGTTCATTCAGATTTATAGAACGATATATTTTGAATTGAATCAAAAATAAATGTGTAAATTATCATTGAAAATTAAATAACAATAATAATCATTGTAACCTCCCTCTAATAGCATTTTACGGTTCTGGGCGCAGCGAAAGCTCATGGGTGGATGTGCCCACCTGGTTTTTTTGACATTAGAAATGATCAATCCAGGATCAATATGTCGATAAATTCCAGACTCCATGGATAGAATTACAGAAATATATAATGAATAAGAATATTACATGAACCACAAAAGAGGATCATTACAGGTTGATTATAATGAATTTAATTAATTGACCAGAAGTAACTCTTACGGTGTTCTCTCTTCATTGATATTTCTGATCACGTTCCTATGTGATTCGTCGTTGTGTTGCAGAAGCCAAGTGTATACTTCCTCTATCAGTGATCCACATGTGGGCCACGTATCTCAAGACATCGGCAAAGGAGTTTCCAGGTGATAGTGTGGAGAAACCACTTCTTGGGTTGTCTGCCTTATATCATGTTGATCCTATGGAGGATGATCTCTCTCAGTTGTGAGATAATTCTAAGAAGATGGAGTTCTTTCGGTCATGAGAGAATTATCTAGAATTGTTATGCACAATGATTTGTAGGAAAAGAGGTGGGGTTGTGAGGATATTAATAACCAGGTTTGAGGTTGTAGATTTATGACAATAAATAAACACATTACAAGTTTTATTTATTTCATTAACACATTTGAAAACCCCATGTCCAATAATTAATTCCTTGACATGTTCCCATGCTGATTATAATAAATATCATTGAATAAGATGATATTTCCTCAAAATCCCGACTGAAAAAACTACACAATGTGTAATCATAAATATATCGTTTGTACTTATTTTTCATTAGTAACTAAACAAAGTGTAATCATTAATATATGATTTGTACTTGTTTTCAAAATAAAAACTATAATACGTGTAATCATTAACACATGGCGTGTACATTTTTTCATTTTATACTCACTCTGATAGTAAAATTACATAGGCTTCCTTGAATAATTATTAAACCAAGTATGGGAATAAAATTTATTCTTGTTGAGATACTTAGATACACTTATTGTGTGACCCTCTAGGAATCTTTCTCGTTGGAAATATTTGGGCTTGCCTAAAGTCCATGATTACTGTCTAGCTACAGTTCAAGGCACCCAAGAGAAATAAGTTGACGCCTCATTGACGTGTCACCTAATATGAACAATTACTATGTAATTTAATCCCTTTGACTCAATATCTCATCAATCTGGTTTCATGGATGGGTCATAAACCTATATGCTTGATCTTTCATTCTTTGAATTCTATAAATAAACTCATCGTGACACCAAGGCCATTGAATTTGTGTGATAGTTCTATTTCAATCAAAGATCATGAGATATCTACTACCATATATATGGAGGGACAAAACCTTCCACGAAATATCCATTAACAACATGTCATTCGTGATGCACCCAAGGTACCCTACTTCCTACCAACTCTCTTCATGATGTTTTTTGTAAGGAAATCTAAGTGTGCGAGTCATGACCTGAGTTAATGATAATCTTCTAGTCTATGGACCATTACACATGCTCGTAGATAGTAATGTCTGAGACACCATGACCTGTGGAATTGCTACTTGTCGGTATATTATCATAATATCCCATCTTGGAGGATACCATGTGCGAACTCCATGAGGGAGAGTCTCATCTTCTTATGAGTACTTTCACAAGGCAGTCTGTATACTCTGTTTCTTATCATAGTATTTCATCCAATCGTAGAACATTATTTTAGAATATTGTTTTAGCATTTCAAGGTTCTCATCATAGTGTGGATATTCCATGACCTTATCATGGAAACAAATATTCCAGGACATTATTATATTATAGTCATGCAGAACAATGAACAATATATAATAAGTGTACATTCATGTAATCAAAGTACAAAACAGTTGGTTCTTAGGAAACCAACCCTTACACTAAATTTATAAAAACATGCGATTTATTATCTTATGTATTCGAATATGCATGTTCAGAACTGTAGAGGGAATTATTCCAATTCAACAAGTTACAGTTGGGTGACATAATAGTACCACCAAGATTGAAACACTATTAGTGTAGAAATAATACCCTTTGATCATTGGTTATTTTTGGGAGGATAAGTTTTATGAGAACAATTTTCATTTTATAAATATGATGGAATGATACCCAGGGGAATTCTGTGTATGTTCAACATGACCAGACAGTTTCAGTAATTGAACCATCTGATTTATTTTTAATATAGTGGACCCATGATAAAATGTTATGGACAATATTCATACATATGATTTTGTATTAATATGAGACTCCCTTATAGAATATGTTCATGTTTATAATTTATGTGTTTTGTGTACCAATAATGTGATTATGGGATATTCTGGTTCAGAATCCAAAAGTGGATGGTGTGCTATGGATTCTCATTTTGGAAATGATTCTTGAACAAAAAAATTTGGATAACTTCAGACAAGATAATTAACTGTAGTTTATCAGGTTAGCACACGTAACTATAAAGTGATTCATTTTTCTGTACATTTCGTTGACAATAATTTCATTTCCTAGCATTTGCAGTGGATGAAGTAGAAAAACTGATATGTTTTTTGGATAGAGTTATTCATTTTTTCATGTACCAGGTGAATATATTTCATTAAAATATGTTTTTAGCAGTGGTTTATTAGTCCCTTATTTGACAAGGTAACATTAAATAGGATAATAGTCGTGGACATGTGGTTCAGTGAGAACGACGTAATGGTGTAACATATATGTGTTGGAAGGATCTTTTTGAGGTTATTAACAATGTTTGTGGGTTTTAAAGTAGTTAGAGAAGTGGAAAACTCAATCTGGGTGGTTACCAACTATTTTCAACCATTTTGAATGGTTGGGACATAATAATGGGTAGTTCCTCATCTATCTATTGAGTTCCGACCATGCGGAAGAGTGGGGCATGTTAAGAGGTTCAACAGAAACCCTAGATAGCTGGTCAAAGATGGATGATCAAGGACGATGAGTATAGGTAGAGGGTCATTTACAAAATAATTGGTGGGATAATGGAGTTTTACAATTAAAAGTGTTCTAGGTGGGAGATGATTTACTTTTTGATGAGAGGAAACATATATGTAGGGAATTAAACCTACAAGAACTCATATCAGACCTCAATGTAAAGGGGTAGACTAACATCACACGGTTCATCTAGCACTTAGAGGTGGTGAGGTTAGTCCATACACAGTTCAATGTTGGATTCATTTATAATCCTTTATTTCTAGTTCTCAATTTTATTCATGTTCCCCTTATTATTTTATATCTTCCCAATTATTGAATTTAATGGGCCCTTGATATTGAAAATATATATTGGTTCATGTCGATGGAAACACAAGAAGGGTGACAATCAAAAAAGTTTGTATATATATTGAGTTTTCTCTTTATCATGGTGGGTTCCATTTTCCATTGAACTTATATTTACTCAAACTATCATGTATTGATATGATATTATAGATGGATTAGCTATTAATGTACCGATCCGATGATGATCGCTACCACCATAGTGTAACGTTCATACCCTAGAAAGGGTTCACTTATGTTCTCAATGAGGAATGGGATATTTGAGCATTCAATATTTTTTTCAATCTATTAGTCATTGGTTGAAATCAAAACCTATGTGGGTAGTAAAATGTTTTATGATGGCAGAGTAGAGATGATTTTATTTCCTCCTATGGTTAATCAGTTCCAGGAAATGTTTCTTGAGTAAATTTCTAGTTTTCCACATGATATGGATATTGAGATCATAATATGCTTGTTTCCATTGTCAAAACTAGTTTATATTTCCCCGCATTGAATGTGAGCAATGTAATAGTATGAAAATATAACATAGTTTCTTGATTTGGTGAACAAAAGTTTTATTTTTCCATGCATGTTATCTATGGGATCACCACATTTGTTTTCCAAGAATGATGAGTAACCCATATGTATGTGGGTCGATTCTATGAAGATGAATACAATTATGTTAAATAAAAAATATCCTCTTCCATGATTCAGTGTCCTTTTTTACAAACTAAGGGTGCTTTAGTGTCTATAATATTTATTTGAGATTAGGGTATCATTAGCTAAGGTTGTGACCATCTGATAAACAATAGAACTCATTCAATTTTAGGTATAGGTTTTATAAGACTCTTTTGTGTTTTTGTTCAGGTTAAAAAATTCAGCAAATGTATTTATGTCCCTAATGAAACAAATCATTATTCTATAATTGTATTTGTTTTTAGTTTTCCTTTTAATGGTTGATTGGTTTACTCTAAGACTCAAGATGATTGTTCAAAAAAAATCGATGCTCCTTAGTACACAACGAGATCATAGGTTACTCCCCCATGATATCCAAATGTTTTTATGGATCTATTTGGTATATTTATGTTGGTTACATCTTCTTTTATAAATTTTTGTCTCTCGAACAAGAAAAAGTGAATTCTTTTGTGTGTTGGGTGTATCCCATAAATGTTTTTTATCTCCTATGTTTTCTTGGATTGGATTTCTATTACTGAAGGATCATCAAAGAATATCCCATTATGTAATCGTCATTATAAGTAATGAAAAATAAGGGAATAGGGTTTTAATACTCTAGAGAAATGGGATAATTCATTCGAAGAGTTAAAGAGGGGGATAACTACAACATAGATTCTGACCCTACATGAGATGGGTAAAGAGAATACCTTGTTTTATTTAATTCAAAGTTTGGATTTGGAAAATATTAATTTATAATGATTTAGTTGTTGTATATGGGTATCATTAGTAGATTTCTCATGAATGAAAATATTGTACTCATGATATAGAGTTAAACATGGTGGTTTATGAATTAAATATTTAGAGTAATTACATATTGGTTGAACAATTTACTATTTATAACAATAATAAAATCCTTACATTATTATTAGAGAAATGTGTTTTGAATCATATTTATTAATGATTTATTGATTAAATTCAGTGGATATAATTTTAATTGGTAAGAACATCTAGAAATAGAAGTAGTGATGTTGATACATTGAACTAGATGAATCAAAAACAGGTAGATCAAGAATTCAGTTTGGAGTGGATAATTGTAGAATTGTTTTATAATATACACATAGAGGTTGAGGATTGACAAATGATGATGATAATTGAAAACTTAGTAGTTGAGTCCATTATGTTGAGTTGGATCAAGGGGAATTAATATGAGGATCTGGATTTTTGGCCTTGAGCCAATGTCCTGAAGGTAGAGAGTCATTTCCAATTGAAATTTTGTTAATGATTTTACTTTTTATGTTTGGGGTCATGTTATTCTACAATATATTTTTTTAATAATATTAGATGTGTATTTTTCATCACTCTAAGTGATAAGTTCATCCTAGTTTGAGAAAATTGAATCCTGATCTTCAAAGACAACATTATAGTCCAAGGATGAAGAACTATGTTGTTGGATTATTAGCGTGATGCCATACATGATAGTATATAAAGGAAAATCATAACCCGTCTACATCATTGAATAAAATATTTTGACAATAAATAATAGAAATGGGATAAGGTGAAAATTTTATTTTTTGGTGGGTATTTTGAGAAATCATCAAATGAATTATAAAATCTAGGTATTTGTGGAACAATTGATCATGGTGGGACAATTTATAACAAATCAAGGTACCGTTATCATTGAAAAATAAAATGATTTATATATTTTGGAGAAACTATAGTTTCATGTTGATATATAGAATATATAATTATATTGTGATCTATGTTTTACTTCATGCTTCTAGTTGGGGTTACATAAGGTGCTTGTGACCTAGGTTCATTTGAGTATGAAATTCTATCTATAGATTGATGAGACATTAGAGCATACTATTAGGGTGATAAAGGATATGATTTGGGAATTAGATATCATTATTGGTGGACCTTGGTTGGATCATCAAAAATCTGTTGATTTTCTTTATAATGAAAAATAAATGTTTTTCAATGTCTCATATTTTGTAAAATTGTTATGCAGATCGGTGTCATAGTCCTATTCACCTTATGGTGGGTGATAATTTTCTCCTTTGGTAGATTCTATTGTTGGGTCTTGGTCAGATACAAAAATAGGTTTTGTAGGTTCTAAGGTATGTATGGTCATTTGAGACTATGGACATGGTTGAAATAGTGGTGTACCAATTGGCTCTTCCACAATGATATAATGATTTTCATGATATTTTTCAAGTGTCACATCTTCTAATGTATCACCCTAACCCACAACATCAGATTAATGTTGATGATGTAGGGAATTAGTAGTATGAATCTTTGGAGAATTATCATGTTCATATTCTGGATCATTGTTATAATGTATTATATGGAATTATTGTTCCAATGGTTTGAGTTTTGTGGAAGCATGGTAATGTTATGGAATAAAACATTAGAAACAGATATTGATATATAGGAACAATGTCCATCTAATTTGAACATTTATTCTTAGTGATTCAAATGAGTGTATCTCATGAATGATATATTATTAGGTGGCGATTTTTTGTGATATCATACATCATTTATGTATGTTAATATTTAAAATTAATGATTAAATAACATTAATATTGTTTAAAAAATGATATATACGTCTATCTAGAGGCTCATGGTTGTTCTTGTGGTTTGGGAAATAAAGGTAGGTAGAACAAGGCCATCTAGAGTATATTTTTTTGTTAGTGCATTGTTTGTAGAAAATGTGCACCAAAACTGTGATTTCCAAGAGGAATGAGGATTGGTTGAAGAACCCATGAAAAGGTGTAGCAAAAACAATATGGGATTGGATAGATCTATACAAAAAGGTTAGTAATAGAATTTTCATACAGTCCCAGATACCTATATAGTTATTCCACCTACCTCCCCTTTAAAAAAAGGGCGTCCCATGGTTGTTGAATAGTTTTACAAACCATGTATCCAAACAAAGGGAATCATTTAAAGTTATATCTGACCATTTTCGATCAAATAAATTATTTTTTATTACAATTTATTCACATAAATTCATCCTCCTACATCCCCAATGTTGATCCCTAATGTCTCATGCCTCATGAGGATCATTCTAAATCATTTCTACTTTGTTTTTTGAACCATTGTTTTCGAAGAGATTCTCATGGAATGAATAACAACCCACTTTCTTCTCATTTTCATATTAGGTATTTTTATCTTAATATTCTTTTATATTATGGAATCCCTATTTTTTACAATGGATATAAGGTTGGGTATTCAATTGGTTCTTTAATTTGGACAAAATCTTATTGTTAGGTGAGATATCATCATTGGAATCAAGTCTTCAGTTTAACAAGTTATATCCCACAGTCCTGATGTGGGTTTACACATATGTGGTTGTCATGTTGGATTTTTATTTTTTTATTTATGATAACTACAGTGAGTGATGATTAATTGTCTGGTTAAATGATAAATTGAATCCCTCATGTTTCTTGTAGGATGTATTAAGGATTAAAATACTTGAAAAGAGGGCCTCATGGGGTTTACCATATTTCTGAACATGGGTTTCGTAATGGGAATGTGAATTTAAAGGGGTTTTGAGATAAAACCTATTGGAACAATTTTTATCATGTTAACATAGGTTCTGAAAGAAAATATATGTGTTTGATGTTTCCATAGATAACAAGAACTATTTAATGAAAATATTGTACTTTTTCATAATTGATAACATGAATAAGGGGTAGTTCGGTAATGTCAATGTGTTATTAAATCCTCATTTGTAAGTTTTACATGTATAATGATTTTTGGGTCAATATGAATATCATTTTTATCTATTTATGAATTTTATGTGGTACACTTGTTTAATGAGTTTTATTTAGAATTGGTATATATGATAGATGACTAAATAGGCATATGTACATATATTTGGTGTGAATGTGGGGTATTGTAAATGAAGTTCTACACCCAATGGTCAGGTTATATTGACACCCTAAATCTCACCCATAGTAATTCAAGGTTTAGGAAGAGAGATTATGATCTATGCCTCTAACAGTTTCATTTGATAATACTAACTAAAATGAGGGCCCATGGTATGTCTTCTGTATTTTTGGTGAATTTTTCCCGTAGTGAAAAGGCGAACTTCATTTATCCCATTATTTATAGTAGTTGTGTAGAATAAGAGAAATTTAAAATTATGATAATTAAAACACTATGAGACATGTGATGAAATTGGTTTATGTGTACTTTTCATAATAATGGAACTAGTATCTTATTTGATGATCGTTACATTATTTATTACATGAACACACTATATTTATAGACTATGTAATTTTTAGACATAGTTGGGGGAGTGATAAAGGGTTATTATCACTCTCTACATGGTATTCTATTGGTTACCTGAGATGATTTCATGGTTTCTAGTAAGGGTGAAGGAAAAGGCTCCAGGATAAAGGGTTTGTTTGGTAATGGTATGTGCGAGGATGAGGGAATCAGATTTGGAGTCAAGACCTGTTTTGGGGATTCTTTATTTAATACTTTCCTTATTTTTTTCACTTAAAACTACATGACATGACATAACATATTAAATATTATATTCATGGATTGATCCCTATTATTGGAAAATAGTTGGTATTGTGTGTATTTATTAATTGTCTATTATATCCTAAATTTAGTATTTTTATAGCAATTATTACTCTGATAATGATGGTATAGTCTCCCCACTTGATAAAGTAGATCATCACTGAATTTCTATATCCTTTGGTATACGAGTAGGTGCACTTGAGGTCAATTGGAGACTAGGTTTTGGGAAACTATTTAGTGTCGTTCAAGTTGGGGACACGACATGCGATTTATTTTATTTAACATAATTGACAACACATTGGATATTTTATTAGTTTAGTTTATTATATCATTCATATAATACTTTTCCCACAATTAGATTATTTTTATTATATTGGTTATTTATATTAGATGAGTAGTCTGATGGATTATATTTTGTTCCCACTGATGAACATATAACATCATTTATAGTTACAAGACTCATGCATGTGTGAAGGATCACATTTTGTCATTAGACATTTATATTTGACATGGGGGTTTATAATGGGATGTAACAAAATCACACCCCATATTTCAGGTTCTATAAACCTAGTCACATGACACCATGAGCCTCCTTCAATACATTGGTTGTATTACCATCACACAATATGATATTACCCACCATGTTATCTTATGAGACTCATGACATTCTCCGAAAGAAGTCAGTTCTTCATTCAGTGTTATTTTTCCTCACTCACTCACACCCTACAAAAACATCACATTTTACCACCCATCCTGATAGTACTCTAAGTCAATCATGCATAACTACACATCAGTATCCTATAATAAATGGATTTATATCCTTATATATAATAGTAATCCATCCACTAGGGTTAATCTTTTTAATAATGACTATTATTATCGTCCATCACATGTTTTTTCATTATGGATTTTTCGTACTCATACACACCATAGGAAATATTAATGAAGATCATCAATAATAAAACTAATATTTCAAAATAATTTACAATTGTGGATTTTAAGTTTTCTAGGATAAAAAATGGAAATTCCAATATTTTGACATGGTCTATATAAATTTTCTATTTCATTATCACTATTTTATGGATGTTACATATATAATCACTAGTTTTCCTATAAATTTAAGTATATTTTTTAAAATTCAATATATACAGACCCATAACTCCCATATATATATTAAAAAATAATTGAAACAAATTCATTCCATAATATAATAATCCACAGCATAATTATTTAGGTATTATGGATTTTGAAAGACAAACTTGTATAAAACTAGCTCATTACATAAATAGATCATCCCCCTTTATGATTTTCACAATAAAAACCCTTTTAATACATATCTTACATAATGAATTTATTCATAACCAGAGTAAACGTATCATAAAAAATTATGTGATCATATTTTTAGTATGTGTAAAAGGATATATCAATATAACACTGTCATAGGGATATATAAAAATGAATAAAAAATCTCACTCTAAACCCTACATATCATATATCATATACATTGTTCATGGAATTAATCAATAATGTTAATAAGACATCAGTCCTAATGTAATCTATGAAAGTAATACATAAGATAATAACATTGAAAAACATTTGAGGAATAAATATTATAACAGTAAATAATTTATTCCATAGATATGTATCATTGAAAATTTTATGATAGTGGATTGGGTTTATTAGAGAACAATCATAATAGTCATGGTTAAATTCTAATAATATCATAGTTTATTAGGATTACTATCCAAATCATCATAATACTCATGGATAACAGCAATTTATACATGATATTGGTTCTATTACTAACCTAATGATAATGATACCTTAATATATCAAAATATCATAAAATATAATCATATAAAAACTCACTTTTAGAAATACATTTCAAAACCTATTTATCATAGGAAAACCCATGGAAAATAAACATATTTCATAAATATTTAATTATAAAAATCCCATAAAAATGAAACAGTTTTATTAAATTTTTTATTTTATCATTTAATAAGAACACAATTAAATTGAACTAAAATTTTAAAATTATATTAATAATTATTATAAAATAATGAGAAAAATAAAAAAAATTACAGATAGGTGGAATCCCTATTAAGTTCTATGTTACATCAATGTATGACATCATATATGATTGTTTTTTGAAATATCACCTAGAACATTTCTTATGCAACAAAACAATTTCATAGTCAGAAAAAACATTTCAAATAAGAAATTTCAGATTAAATAATGAAAACCATTTTCACAAAAATGAAAATTTTTTTACATTTAAATGATGTTTTGAAACACTTACTGTAATTAATGATGGGAAATTTCATTCCATTGGTAAAAATTAACACAATGATTCCATTAGATATTTTGATATTAGATAAGTGGGCCTTGTTTGAAAAAAACATGATGATTTCATTTTATATTTTTCAAAATCATTAAAATATTCTAAAATTACATTACACAATAATATTTAAATATTAAAACAATAATACAATAATTTTTTGAAAAAAAATTATGTATAAAATACATTATACAATACAAGAGAAAAAAGACTATTCTTCATAAAAAACACTATTTGTTATATATGATTACATAAATAGCGGAAACGTAATAAAAAATATTACTATAAATATATAATATTATAATAATAAAAGTAATCATGATATTGAAAAAAAGATTATAATTTTTCAACATCAAAATTTCAATCATAAATAATCAGCATAAAAATGATACTGTAATACCTAACCCTTAACACATTGATATCTTTTGAATAGTAATACTAATGATATAGAAAATATTTAATTTATTTTTGAAAACTGATAATTTTCATTATATTTAATTTTATATAGATTTAATTGAAGGATGTGCAGAATACAAAATATGAAATTAATCTATAAGGAATGCGTCAAAATGAAAAAAGGGAGACGAAAAAGTATTCTCTAAATATTGACTTTCTTTATACACATTTGAACATATTTCAGAATGAAGTAATTTTTATTAAAATTATATTCATAAAAAATACATTAATATTTCATACCATATATTATTTTCCTGTCAAAATTATTAACCTATATAATAATAAGCACATGTCGAAATTACATTTCAGCTATTGACTTTTTTTTTCTCATTCAAATTTGTTTGATATTTATTACCCTCAAATATTGATGATTGTACATAATATTAAAACTATAAACATGATAAAATTTTAATATATATTTTTTTACTCAAATTTTTTGTATTCATCTAAATTTTCATTTATAAAATGAATTACACAATTCAATGAGAAGGTTGGTCATATATACCCATTATGGGTGATTCTATTTTGACTATGGTTGAATTTAATGAAAGGAAAATAATATAGAAATAATATAGGGTCACTATGTTTTCATATATATCATATATATTAAATAATTTTAGTCCATCATAACATCAATGTGAATAAAATTGGAAAACATAGTCACATTGCTCTGGGAGGTGGTACTCCATCGTAAAAATATGTGATATATTTGAGTAAACCCACTGTGGTTGGTATGAAGGTATAAGTAAAATTATAATTATATATGTATATTAATATCAAAAATATAGAAAAAAATTAAATTTATCATTATATCGAACCATGATGGGTGGTGATGAATCAAAATTACACATGTTCTCTAGTTGAAAAGATTCAATACAATTTATCTTCATTTTTGTTTAGAATTCTATTAATGCAATGACATGGATAAGATACATCAGCAACATTATAATAAAATAGTATATTTTATATATTTTTCTTATTATATTGTTATTTATATAAATGAATAGTAGTGATAAGATAAGAAGAGAAATGAAAGGCAATAGTGTTGATATTTACACTCTCTTAGATCAACCACATTAATATTATTAATAAGGACCACTGAGTTCTAAATTTTTCATGAGAAATTTATATTTAATGTGAATAAGGATATTTGAGGTTGATAATATTATGGTGTGGTCATGTAATGGTATATAAGTGTTATGTGAATATGTGATGTGGAATTCACATTTTATAATATAAAATGATTTAATATTTTATAAATACCAAAAACTATTAAATAAAGGGATGTCAAATTCCCAAATAGTACCCAGAAAATTGATAAATAATGGTGTTCAGTCATTATTTAGAGATTAAATTATAAAAAAAATAACAAGAATTATACATGGTTTTCTTTAACATTTAAGTTTATTTAATTTTACTATTTGGATTTTCATGCCAATAACATGTATCTATTTATTTATTTTGGAAATTTATTAGTTAATACTAAAATTATATTTATATTTATTTTATAATATTTATCCATTGATTCTAAATATTTTATCTATTTAATTACATAACAGTACATTGTTGTTGGAATATAAATTATAAGATATAAACATTAAATGTGAAGAAACTAATTTTAACCATTATCATAGTAATTATTTTTTATATCATTATTATTATTTAAGGGTATATTTTATAATTAAATTTTTAAATATTATAAAATTTTATTATCAAAAATATTTAATCTAATATATAAAATAAAAATAAAAATTTTTTGGAATTATTTTAAGATAAATACTGATGATTCGATGAAAAAGATGGATTCAAAATAAGATATTTTAAAAAAGTATATTTAATTTTAATAAATATTTTAAATATTAAAATGATTTCATTGACTAAAATTCTACTAATTAATAAATAATTGATCTTATTTTACTTTGAAAAAAAAAATGTTTATTGAAAATTATTTAAATCGAATTCAATTTTTTATTGAAAATCTATATTTTTTATATTCTTTGAAAAAATATCCATTCCATAAAATTTGCAAAAACACATCCGAAGATAATATTGAAATGAAAGTTAAGATATTTTTATAATTTTTAAAATTAATTTTTTAAATGATTCAAAAAATAAATTTACATTTTTTTCACAAACACCGGTACATTTTCTTGTTAAAATATTATTTCTAAAAAATATAAATGCATTAATAAAAAAATATTAATATTTCTACCAAAAATATAACATTATTTAAAACCATTTTTCATAATTTGTTAGGAAATATGTTCATATTTATTATTCAAATTTTTAATAACAAGGTTATAATATTCTTTTAAGCATAATAATCATGGCAATATATGAAATTTTCATAAAAATAAATGTTTTGTGTAATGAATCATCTCAAACAAAATAAATATTTAATAATATAATATTTTATAAAGTAAAATGGTTTTAAATTATACCGCTTAAAATAAAAAAAATATTTTTAAACATTTTCACATATTGAATGAAAAATAAATATTCTCCAACATTGTTACATCACCATGGTCCTATATAGCGTCCTCATACTACTAACATCATCATATAACATTGAACTAGATAGATGTATTTTTTTCATTGCACATTCATTAAAATATATTTAATCACAACTAGTTCTTTATTATAAGAAATGTCATTCTTTATCAGTATGAAAATTTCATTTAGTACATCTAAAGGATCTTATTTGTAATTCCTCCAAGAGATATATATGGATGACATTGGGAAATTTATAAAAATTTTGTGGAACTATGAAATGAAATTATTTTATCCCTATTTAATCACAAATTTCACAATGACCCAAATATAATGTGATCAAATTTCCATCATATCATTATTAAAAAAAATTATCATTCAGTTTCTCTTGGATCAATTTCTACTGCATTTATGAAATCAATATCCACGGATATTTTTTCCACAATTAAAGAACTAAAATCATTATAAGATCAAATATAAATTCCTTAAATAAAAAATTATTTTCAAAAAGAAGAATAATTTTTACATTATATCAAAATTCAATGATAAACATAATCATTTAATTTAATTGCTATCCTTATTTATCCATACATTATAACAGAAATTTTAATAATAAAATTTAAAATGATGGATACAATTTTTAAAAAATAAATTTACCATTGATATCTTATTAAATATGATGTAACTCTTATTTTTAAAAAAACATGTGAATACATTGATAATATTTAATTATATGAAATTATAATATTATAAATTTCCATATTACATTAATGATAACTGAAATTCTATATAATTTTTTTTCTCTTGTAACTACCAAAATAAAATAATTTAATTTTTTAATATATTCCATACATCCAAAAAAAATTATACTTCATCAAGGATAACATAAAACAAATTATCATAAAATTATAATTGAGTTTCATGTTGATCAATTACAAAAAAATTACTTTATCCTTATCAATGAATAATAATTATATCATTTTCATCTACTCATCAAGAACATATTATGTAATATAATTTCCATAATCATGTTTTTACATGAAATTTAATACTTGTATTAAATTAGTTTTCAAGGTCATAAGTACCATTAAACATATTTTTGAAAATCCTTTATGTATTGATTTGATAGATAAAACCTTGTATATTTCATAATTCTTGAAATCCAATTCATCTAAACTCCTATTATTCTACTTCATTCATAATCCATTAAGGGGTCGTAAATGACTTCTTACATAATTCCAAATTAAATTAATATAATAATATTAGTATATCCATCATCAAAAGAAAAACCATTAGTCATAAAACCATTTTTTTCATGAGCATTCCTCCTACGAAAATGATTTTCATCTGTAATAAAAATACAAAATATAAAACATTCAATCATTGATATCGATATAACAAAATGTCCATTTTCATATATTGGGATAAGTAAATATTTCATTTTACTCAGAAATTTAATACTCACTACCTTATTTCCACATAAAAAACACCATATATTTCCACTGATACATTATATTTAGGTCTTCTAGCATTCTGAACTTATAAAGAAACTTAATATTCTATCAACCATTCACTCCACCACCATAAATCTCATAATACACTATCATTGTATCCTATGGTGAATCTCAACTTTTTTTAAAGAGCATTTTTTCAATTAAATATCTAAATAACATATTAGAGATATTAAAAATATATTTTATTCCAATAATAAGAAAATTTTTATTTATAAGAAAAATTCAATGTCACATTCAATGACAATCTAGTTCTTTATACAAATTTATATTAACTAAATAAAACAAATAATGCATAAGAAGAAATATTTATAATAAAAAAAACTCATAATTATGTAAAATGATTTACATGATTCCTAAATCTTGAATCTTTCTTTCAAATCAATGACAACTCAGGCTTATCATAGATAATTCATGATCAAAATCTATTCAAATACCTCATGATCATTTTTAAGTAAATATGAATTAAACAAATTATATAATCATAGAGTGTCAAACCATGTATGAAAAAAGTGACATCAATCTATCAACAAGTGATGATTGAGTATATAAAAATGTAACCTTTTAAGAGTCATAAATCTTTTATACAACAATCCTGGTCATTTTCTTATAAATATCCATAGTCATATCAATAGATATATAAATGATATTTATGTTGAAATATTTTTATTGATGTCCCTATTATTGTCACTAATTTTTTACCAACATATTTTCAAATGAATAATTATACATTTTTGGGAAATATATATAGAGAACAATATATATCATACTCTGATACAAGTTAATTTTAAATTAATATTCACTACATATCCCAATTATCCATCTATAATAATTCATTTCTAGACACTTTAGAAACAGTAATACATAATGTAACACCCCGAGATTTTATGAAAAATATTCTTTTTAATTTCATTAATGTCTTGTGTTATACGCTACACCAAAAGGAGCTTTCACAACACACATCTCTGACCTGGCTTGAATTACACGTAATGGCGACCTTCCGCGATAGCGTGTGTTGTACGCAACACCAAGTTTCACTAAACAACGATATGCTACTAGAATATTATTAAAACTAGATGTTATGAATAGTAATAACCACTTTTTTCAATTTTGTAAATTTTATTTTTCAAAATGGACTTCATTTTTGGATTCGGAATATCGAAATTAGCTTAGGGTGAAATTTTGGTGATTTTCGGATAAAATTCATATTTTGATGAATAGTGAAAATTATTAAATTTTAATTAAAAACAAATTTTTCAATCGAAATAATTAGTAGTGATAAATTATTAATTTGAGTGGTTTTAAAGAATATTTAGAATATATTTTTACAATTTAATACAATGTTGGTCATTGGATGTAATTTCACATTTAAACCAGACATAAACAAGTGCCAATCTTTTGATAGTTATTATCTCTTAAGAACACGCTATTTGTTTTGACGACGGGAATTAATCTTTAAATTAATTAATGCAACTGATATGTTTTGAATTTGGTAAAATAGAAATCATTTTTGAGATCATAATATCAAATATATCTTTGGCCTAATTTTTGGTATTTTTCTGAAAACTTTCAATTTTTGATGAATGGTGAAACCACTAAGTGGTAGTTAAAAAATGAATTTTTCAAAAAACTTAATGTTACCGCTTCTGTAAGTGGAATTTCAAAAATCCTAAAGACACGGTTGATGTCAGTAAGTAAAATGTGGTTCAATGAGATGAAAATAATTTTTCATGAATAGTAACTTTTTACTTTTATTTACCACGGTTAAAAGAAAATAGGTTAATTAATGGTAAACATAATATTATTATTACCCTAACACATGTCCAAATTCTATTGGATAAGTGTAATTCGACCAAAAACAATCTTAGGAATAAAATATTACCATTTAGGCCCACTTACATTAGATTAGGACATTTATTATTATTTAATTCAAAGAAGAGTAAAAAGAGTTAAAATCAAAGTTTATTTACTAAAACATTTTTAATATTGGGTTATACATAAGATAAATTCTACTCTAAATATTAATTAGAATGATAAAAAGATTTACTACATAATGGTATTTTATTTGTAATTTTTAGACATTAAATAATTTAATTTATTTCTGACACAACGATGATGCATTAATTATCTTATTAATGAAATATTGACATAATTGATGTTATAAATACCCTAATAAATATAATTTGAGTCTTTTTATGAATTCCACTAATTTTATAGGTTAATATGACATGTTAGTATTTATAAAATTTTGTTTTTTAGAAATTATCATTCTGTTATGATTTTCACAAAAATCAATTACTAAATAGTCTCAAAATAGACATAAAATAGTTTCTAAAACAAATATTATATTATTAATTGTTATTTTATTCCTAAAAATCTAAGGATCGGCCAAATGACTTAGATAATGTTATATATATTAATAATAAACAACTTGGGGTTCTTTTGGCTTCTTAAAGTATGTTTATTAACCATATAGTATAAGAACACAAGAAGACACGGTAAAAGTAAAATTATTTAACTTAATGTTAAATCTAAATGATAAGGTTAAAATGGGAACCTAAACTTGTCTAAATTCTATTGGATAAGAGGATTTCGACCCATCCCCATATTATCCTCGAAATAAATCAATTTCGAGCTATTTAAAACTGAACTTGACTATATAATAAAATAATATTTTTAGTTATTCCAAAGGTGCCCCTCTCCTCCCTTATAAAAGGGCACCTCCTCCCTCTCTTCCTCACACAACTTTGAGCATTCAATCTCAGCCAAACCCTGAAAAATTATCTTCTCCACTTCCCTAGAAACATCCTGTAGGTTCTGGTCTTCTTCAAAGACCAATTTTAGTGCCCTAAGAGGAGGTCTCAAAGAGGGGCTTCAAAGAAGAGGTAATTTCCGTTAACGATTCTTTCACCATTATTTCTTCTTGCACTTATTCTTATTAGGTTGTTTCATTATGAAGTAATAACATCAATATAACTCATATACTGATATGTTATTATAAGTATGAAACAATCCTATTTCACCATCTATCCATCCTACAGAAAATGAAATCACCGCGCGTGCGTACGTACGGAATACCATCTCCACACCGTGGTGAAATCTATTTTCCACCACCACCTTACATGGATGGGTATAATGGTGTAAATAATAACTATATATTATTATTTTAAAGTTATATTGATTCTGAAGTAGTATACATACACTCCAATATAGTCCCACGATCATGAGAACGATATCATCGCACGTGCGTACGTACGGACTACCATCTCCACGACGCGATGAGATTCATTCTCCATGATTGAAATTTAAGAATTATTATAAATTATATATAAGAAATAATAATGAAATATATGACATTATAAATCTACTGGATTTATGTATATATGTATGTCATCTACTTAATTCCATTTAACTCAATAAAGAAACAAAAACAGCGTTCATGCGTACGTACGGCCTACCGTCTCCATGAATGGTGCATTTCATTCCATTTACTGATTTATTATATATATGTATATTATGAATATATATATATATATAAATCATGTTTTATATTCTGGAATTATGTAATCATGATCTAAGTAATCATATGAATAATTACAAGTCAAATCACAGACGACAAATGAAACAATTTTACCCATAATGCTCTTTAACATAGAATTTACAAAAGAACGGGTAATATATAGTCATAAGTGAACCATATATGATATCATAACAATGAATATGATTCTGTAATAAGTCAATGACATTATTTAAATCATTATACAGGAGGTTCAGACACTTACGAAGCAAATCGGACCTAAGGTAAGGGAAATATCACAATCTCATTTTTATCCGAGATTGCTTATACTTTGGTATTTACTGGGGTGTATTTTATCATCCACATCCATGTTTTCCTCAATATGTAATATTATTTCCATCCAAATACAATTGTTTAAATCCAATTTTACCCTTCAGTGAGTTTTTAGTAAAAGATATGAAAGGAATCTTTTGTCGTTTTTCGTACGAGGTACTTTTTGACTTTTCTGACAAAAGTACGAAGAATGTTTTTTTAACTTATACGGCATGAATGGATTTTTAAAAAATTATTTCCATGAATAATCCTTTACAAGTTTCCATGTTTATTTTTAATCAACTTATTTTAGTTTAAAGTTGTATGACATGTTAAAAAGGAAAAATGTTTTTTTAAGAAGAAAGGATATTTTCCTCAAGAATAGAGTTAAAGTGTTTTATCAAAATTATTTTCCATCTAAGATAATAAAGGGTTGTGTTTTATCTCTATTATAACATTGATTTGATTATGTTGTGATGGAATTATTTTTATGAATTCCTTTATGAATTTTTTTATGATGTCATGATGTTTAAGATTCCCATTTGTATTACATGGGTTATGCAATGATGTATGATTTATGATTTTGTGGCACACATAAGAATGGTATCATTATAAGATGGGTGGGACCTATATCTCCCTCCAATGCATTGGGTAAAGATTTTATATCTCATTAGATAGACATGGCTGGAACGGTAGGTTATATTGGTTCTGTGAAACAGGACTGAAACGAGGGTGACTCGGTTTAGAAAGGGACTTTGTCCACTAAGATAGTCTTGGCAATGAGTCTTCACTAACAAGAAATGATTCTCTATGATTATGTGTGTATGCCACAAAGTTACATGTTTTAAGTTATGATTATTGTGATTACATTTCATTGCCATGATTTATCCCATGTTATGAAATTATGATCTCTTTTGCAGGTTAAGAGTTCCAAAAGATATGTTCTTATGAATATGATGTGATTGATATTTTTTTTTACCCTTACTGAGCATTTGAGCTCACCCTTTTATGTTTTAATTTCCCTTGGATATAAATAAAGGTTTTAGGTAAGAAAAAAAGGGAGATCTTTATGGGAGATGTTTAAGATCTTTCACCACGATTAGAAGATTATATTCCGAGTTTCCAAAGACAATAAACTGTTACGTTCCTTGTGTGTGTGTTTTTGTAATGTACTAAGTATTCCGCAAAAGTAATGTAATGTCCATGTACGTCAAGATTCGGGTCTGTACAGTTGGTATCAGAGGAAAGGATTAGTCAACCTTTGGAAACTAGGATGTGAGAACATTATTGAGATCCCTAGAGATATTTCATAGGTATGTCTAGGGATGTCCCTAAGGATAAGTATACGTATAGGATATAGTCCTAGAACTACTGTAACGATCATAGAATTTAACCTAAGAAGTTAGATATTGAAGTTACTCCCCCTTTATTATGATTTTTGCCTCTCACACTATTCTTTTTGGGTTTTAGACAATGGCTGGAACCCGAAGGAACCGTGTTGATCAATGCAATGGACAATGCAATGATTTTCCTCCTGAACAAACAAATGTTATGGGAGATGGAGTGCAAAATCTTATTACTATACTTACACAAGCTATGAATCATTCTGGACTTCCAAATGAGCAGAGAAGGGAACAATATTCTATTGAGTCCTTCATGAGGCAACGTCCACCTTCTTTCAGTAGGTCTTCTGATCCACTTGTTACTAAACAATGGATCAGTACCACTGAAAAGATATTTCAGTTCTTCAATGTTCTGAACATGATAAATTCATCTTACCAGTATATCGTTTGGAAGGTGAAGCTGATCAATGGTGGAATCTTTTCAAGAATACGAGGCCAAGAGATGAAATTGAGTCCACGGAATGGGACGAGTTCAAGAACTTGTTTTTCAGTAAGTACTTCCCTCGTATTCTTCGAACAATGATGGAAAAGGAGTTTCTTGAGCTGAAGCAGAAGGATGATGAATCTGTTGGTAAATACGAAGCTAATTTTACAAGACTTGCAAGGTATACATCTGGCATTATCATCCAACTTGAAAGTAAAGTTGATCGATTTTTCAGTGGCTTAAAACCAAGTCTTCGAAGGGCATTAGCTATAAGATACTTCAGTTGCTATGAAGAAATTGTGCGTTGTGCTATCAAGGTAGAAATGGAAGTTGGTGTTACATATCCATCTCATGGTTTTGACAAGAAACGAAAGATGGAGTTCAAGGAAAAATCTCAGAATAATGGTGAAAAGAAGATGAATGTTTCCTTACGCACAAAGTGTGGAACGAAGCATGGTGGAGATTGTCTTAAAGGGACTAGAAAATGTTTAGGTGGAAAAGAAGGTCATCAAGCAGCTGAGTGTCGAAGTAATGTAAAAAGGGTTTCTAATGATGTGAATAAAGCAAACACTGCAGAGAACGCACCACCAACACTTCAATGCTTCAAGTTCAAGGAAATGGGGCATTATGCTAATAAATTCTCTAATCCAAGGGATAGTGATGATCGACATGAGCAACCGCTTAAGGAAAAGGAAAAGGGAAGTCACATGCGATCACTATTGGCGATGTTGAATATGACAACGATGTGGTGGAATGATTAAGTTTTTATGTAATGGGATTCCAAAATAATGTTGTATCATAAAGTATTGGAATATTTATGTGTTGGTCTAATGTGGTATTCAAAGTGATTGAGATATTTTTGGAAATAATATGATATGCGAAAACAAGAAAACGAAATGTTTAATAGTATTCATGATCTCATGATTGATATAAGGACTAAGTGATATCATGGTTTGAGTATATAGAATTTTGAGGATTTTGGTATGTGAAAAGTGTTAACTTTTAACTGCATTCATTTTTTCTCTATGGTTCAATGGGTATTCAAGAGAATACATTATTAAGGCCTTTGAATTTTTGGAATTTGACCAACAAGAAATATCTTATGATGTATGGGGATCAAATATGGTATTAAATCTCTGGTAATCGTTTTCACTATATTATGAGAGTGGACTGAAGTATTATGGATATGCCTAAATATTGTAATGGATTATGTTGGACATAAGTTAGTATTATTTAAGGATAAAAGTTTTTTTTCAATATTATTGATGGGATGTTATAGTAATATAGTTTTAGAAAAAGGACAACCTGCAGGACGTGCGACAGCCCATCGCGTCGGACAAGGCTGTGGGAATCGAACCCACAACCGAAGTGCGACTGGCCTTTATCGCCTACCACTAGCCAACAGGAAGTCCCTAGTTAGTATAAACTAGTTTTATTACATTAAGCAGTATGATATATGAAGTATAAGTCCATTTTAGGAACCATATATGATTAATCTCACTATAGAATGACTTAAGTATATTTAATAACGTTTGCTAACCTTTTGTTTGAGACAGATGGAATGACCAGTCATTCTATCACATGATCTGCTAACACTTCACGAATAACAAATTCAACTTCATTTATTTAAGATATGAAGTGGAAATTGTTCAAGGCACGAACAACAGTGAGATTGTACCAAAATAAAGTAAGTATTTATTCTAAATTCTTCAACTTTAGGGAAATGATCTTAAAAACCAAAAAGGTTGTCTTAGTGCTCTTATATCTGATAAATCAGAAGGTACCTTAGATCATCACAAATTTATGGCTTTGTGATTGCTAGCTTTTCCATAGCCATGTTCTCTACCACTCTCCATTAGAACATGATGGTTAGATTTCTCTTCCATATCCATATTTTCACCTATGTGGAAACCCAGTGATTAGTTTATTTGGGTAACCATTACGTTTCATACTTTTTTTTAAAGATTTATTTTGGTATTTCTTTTTATGATGTGGGTTTTTATTAAAGAAACATTCGAGTAGTAAACCATTTATAACACCGACGAATTTCGAGGGCGAAATTCATTTTATGGGGGATAGAATGTAACACCCCGAGATTTTATGAAAAATATTGTTTTTAATTTCATTAATGTCTTCTGTTATACGCTACACCAAAAGGAGCTTTCACAACACACATCTCTGACATGGCTTGAATTACACGCAATCATGACCTTCCACGATAGCGTGTGTTGTACGCAACACCAAGTTTCGCTAAACAACGACATGCTATTAAAATATTATTAAAACTAGCCGTAATGAATAGTAATAACCACTTTTTGAAATTTTGTAAATTTTATTTTTCAAAATGGACTTCATTTTTGGATTCGTAATATCGAAATTAGCTTAGGGTGAAATTTTGGTGATTTTCGAATAACATTCATATTTTGATGAATAGTGTAAATTATTAAATTTTAATTAAAAACAACTATTTCAATCGAAATAATTAATAGTGATAAATTATTAATTTGAGTGGTTTAAAGTATATTTAGAATATATATTTACAATTTAATACAATTTTGGTCATTGGATGTAATTTCACATTTAAACCAGACATAAACAGGTGTCAATCTTTTGATAGTTATTATCTCTTAAGAACACGCTATTTGTTTTGATGACGGGAATTAATTTTTAAATTAACTAATTCAACTAATATGTTTTGAATTTGGTAAAATAGAAATCATTTTTGAGATCATAATATCAAATATATCTTAGGCCTAATTTTTGGTATTTTTCTGAAAACTTTCTATTTTTGATGAATAGTGAAACCACTAAGTGGTAGTTAAAAAACTGAATTTTTCAAAAAACATAATTTTACCACTTCTGTGAGTGGAATTTCAAAAATCTGAAAGACACAGTTGATTTCAGTAAGTAAAATGTGGTTTAATGAGATGAAAATAATTTTTGGTGAATAGTAACTTTTTACTTTTATTTACCACAGTTAAAAGTAAATAGGGTAATTAAGGGTAAAAATAATATTATTATTACCCTAACACATATCCAAATTCTATTGGATAAGTGTAATTCTACCAAAAACAAGCTTAGGAATAAAATATGACCATTTAGGCCCACTTGGATTAGATTAGGACATTTATTATTATTTAATTCAAAGAAGAGTTAAAAGAGTTAAAATCAAAGTTTATTTACTAAAAGATTTTTAATATAGGGTAATACAGAAGATAAATTCGACTATAAATATTCATTAGAAAGATAAAAATATTCCCTACATAATGGTATTTTATTTGTAATTTTTAGACATTAAATAAGTTAATTTATTTATGACACAACAATGATGCAGTAATTATCTTATTAATGAAATATTGACATAATTGATGTTATAAATACCCAAATAAATATAATTTGAGACTTTTTATGAATTCAACTAATTTTATAGGTTAATATGACATGTTAGTATTTATTTAATTAACTTTTTTCGAACTTATAATTCTGTTATGATTTTCACAAAAATCGATTACTAAATAGTGTGAAAATTGACATAAAATAGTTTTTAAAACAAATATTATATTATTAATTGTTATTTTATTCCTAAAATTATAAGGTTCAACCAAATGACTTAGATAAGGTTATATATATTACTTATAAACAACTTGGGGTTCTTTTGGATTCTTATAGTATGTTTATTAACCTTATAGTATAAGAACACAAGAAGACACGGTAAAAGTAAAATTATTTAACTTAATGTTAAATCTAAATGATAAGGTTAAAATAGGAACCTAAACTTGTCTAAATTCTATTGGATGAGAGGATTTCGACCCATCCCCACCTTATCCTAGAAATAAATAAATTTGGAGCTATTTAAAACCGAACATGACTTTATAATAAAATAATATTTTTAGTTATTCCAAAGGTGCCCCTCTCCTCCCTTATAAAAGGGCACCTCCTCCCTCTCTTCCTGACACAACTTTGAGCATTCAAGCTCAGCCAACCCCTGAAAAATTATCTTCTCCACTTCACTAGAAACATCCTATAGGTTCTGGTCTTCCTCAAAGAACAATTTTAGTGCCCTAAGAGGAGGTCTCAAAGAGGCGCTTCAAAGAAGAGGTAATTTCTGTTAACGATTCTTTCACCTTTATTTATTCTTCCACTTCTTCTTAGTAGGTTGTTTCATTATGAAGTAATAACATCAGTATCACTCATATACTGATATTTTATTATAATTATGAAAAAATCCTATTTCACCATCTATACATCCTACGGAAAATGAAATCGCCGCGCATGCGTACGTACGGAATACGATCTCCACGCCGTGGTGAAATCTATTTTCCACCACCACCTTACTTGGATGGGTATAATGGTGTAAATAATAACAATATATTATTATTTTAAAGTTATATTGATTATGAAATAGTATAAATACACTCCAATACAGTCCCATGATCATGAGAACGATATCATCGCTCATGCGTACGTACGGACTACCGTCTCCACGACGCGATGAGATTCATTCTCCATGTTAACCTTTTAAGAATGATTATAAATTATATATAAGAAATAATAATTAAATATATGAAATTATAAATCTACTGGATTTATGTATATATGTATTTCATCTACTTAATTCTATTCAACTCAATAAGGAAACGAAAACAGCGTTCATGCGTACGTACGGCCTACCGTCTCCATGAACGGTGTATTTCTTTCCATTTACTGATTTATTATATATACATATATTCTGAATATATATATATATATATATATAAATCATGTTTTATATTCTGGAATTATGTAATCATGATCTAAGTAATCATATGAATAATTACAAGTCAAAACACGGACGACAAATGAAACAAGTTTTCCCAAAACGCTCTTTAACATGGAATTTACAAAAGAATGGGTAATATAAAGTAATAAGTGAACCATATATGATATAATAACAATGAATATGATTCTATAATAAGTCAATGACATTATTTAAATCATTATACAGGAGGTTCAGACACTTACGAAGCAAATCGGACCTAAAGTAAGGGAAATATCACAATCTTATTTTTATCCGAGATTGCTTATACTTTGGTATTTACTGGGGTGTATTTTATCATCCACATACATGTATTCCTCAATATGTAATATTATTTCCATCCAACTAAAATTTTTTAAATCCAATTTTACCCTTCGATGAGTTTTTAGTAAAAGATATGAAAGGAATCTTTTGTCGTTTTTCGTACGAGGTACTTTTTGACTTTTCCGACAAAAGTACGAAGAATGTTTTTTTAACTTATACGGCATGAATGGATTTTTAAAACATTATTTCCAAGAAGAATCGTTTACAAGTTTTCAAGTTTATTTTTAATCAACTTCTTTTAGTTTAATGTTGTATGACATGTTAAGAAAGGAAAAAATGTTTTTTTAAAGAAGAAAGGATATTTTCCTCAAGAATGGAGTTAAAGTTTTTTATCAAATTTATTTTCCATATAATATAATAAAGGGTTTTGTTTTATCCCTATTATTACATTGATTTGATTATGTTGTGATGAAATTATTTTTATGAATTCCTTTATGAATTTTTTTATGATGTCATGATGTTTAAGATTCCCATTTGTATTACATGGGTTATGCAATGATGTATGATTTATGATTTTGTGGCACACATAATAATGGTATCATTATGAGATGGGTGGGACCTATATCTACATCAAATGCATTGGGTAAAGATTTTATATCTCATGAGATAGACATGGCTGCAACGGTAGGTTATACCGGTTCAGTGAAACAGGACTGAAATGAGGGTGACTCGGTTCAGAAAGGGACTTTGTCCACCAAGATAGTCTTGGCAATGAGTCTTGAATAACAAGAAATGATTCTCTATGATTATGTGTGTATTCCACAAAGTTTCATGTTTTAAGTTATGATTATTGTGATTACATTTCACTGCCATGATTTATCCCATGTTATGAAATTTTGATCTCTTTTGCAGGTTAAGATTTCCAAAAGATATGTTCTTATGAATATGATGTGATTGATATTTATTTTGTTTACCCTTACTGAGCATTTGAGATCACACTTTTATGTTTTATTTTCCACAGGATATAAATAAAGGTTTTAGGTAAGAAAAAAAGGGAGATCTTTATGGGAGATGTTGAAGATCTTTCACCATGATTAGAAGATTGTATTCCGAGTTTCCAAAGACACTAAACTATTACGGTCCTTGTGTGTGTGTTTTTGTAATGTACTAAGTATTCCGCAAAAGTAATGTAATGTCCATGTACGTCAAGCTTAGGGTCTCTACACATAAACAATTGTTTCTTAATTGAACTACATCATATTTGACTTTGATTTTTCCTACGAGTAACCATTTAATGTATATCATACATAATGAAATTATTTATAACATGTGGAAATTAATCATAATAAAGTATGTGACTAAATTTTCTATATGGGTAAACAACTAAGATATAAATATAATTTAAAATAACGATATTGGAACATGATAATAAGATTTAGAATTCATAACCTTATAATAAATGATCATAATAGGGAATATTGGGATAAATCCAGGATATTCACATGTCTTGAATCATAAATGAGTCAAATTATATAATATATGATAGAATAACATAAAATTTTATTTACATATATAAATTATTATTGAAAAAATCAAAATTAATAGTGATGTATCAGATTCGAGACTATCATAGTGGAATGTCTTCACTCCCAAAATCATCATATTAATCAATTTTTTCTCCCTTGATAGGAATTGTGGTCTGGGATCACTAACCAAATCATTGCATTACTCATGATAACTCCCATGACTATCATCATGTAAAATGTTCTTTACTATAAAAATTTAACTCCAATTTCTTATTCACTATCTCTCTTTATATGGTAATCACTAACAAATACATTAGAGAGAGATATCATGTCTCTCCGATTACATAATAAAAATAATACATCTTAAACAATGACATGGAATAAATTTCATCATATAATAACCCATGAAAATAAATTTGTATCATAGCCATTTTAGAATGTAATAATAAATAATAAATAAATGGGATTCATAATATTTCCATTAATAATGAACCTATTAAAAAACAAGTTTTATAATACATTTATAATTTATTCTTAAAAAAATCCCTTGAAATTCTATGTTGTTAATGGGCATATTTTAATCATTACAATAAATAATTCATAAATAAAATAAAGATTATATTATTTTATAACATACCTTTTTAATAATACATATCGTTAAAGGATCTTTTGTTATATGGAATATTATTTTGATATACCACTTCTAAAATTTTATTAGGAAGATATCCTTTACGCTTTGAGAATATCCTTTTTTAAAATAAAATTTTATAAATTACAATAAAAAAAAATTTTATTGAAAATAATATATCAATATTATAAATGAATAATTAAAACATTGATATTTCCTGATGTTGTGAATTTTTTTTTTCCTATTTCAGATGTTAATAAAAAATCAGTTAACATGTTTGGAAAATAATAAAATACATATTCTAAAAAGTTTATGAAAAATAATGTTTTATTAAAGGTCCATATTGGGAAATAATTTCTAATATAAATCATAGAGTATCAATGAAATATTGTTGAAGTCATTTGTAGAGAATATTTTTAGGCAACATGGATATGGTTGAAAAAGGGTTTTAAACTAAAGAGACATAAAAATACATTTTCTACTGAAAAAATTATATCATAATCCTGAATACATGAAGAGAGTAAAATAAAAGTTAACAAAATCTGAACAATAAATATCCATATGTGATTGAAATACATGTTTTATATAGATATATATCATAGGATTTCATCATTTTAATAATAATCCTCTAATATAATGATAAACATTATGATTGTAACTTAAAACCCTTACCACCATGGTAACTTTTCAATTGTATCCTTTTAAAAGAGATAAAATTTAATGAATATGAATATTATTAATAAATATATTTCTTATTAATTTAAAAAAATTAATTGATGGGTAGTATATATATCTTATAAATGAAACAAGTGGTATTTAAGGCATCTATCGCGTAGATATAGAGGGAATAATATTGCATACCATAAGCCATGGAAAACTTTTTTAAAAATTTGGACAACATTTACAATAAATATTTTTTATACATTCATTAATGAACCATTAGTATATATATTTAATATCTTATATGATAAACAAATAACCTTATATTAAATTGTTATAAATTATCAATGATAAATTCATGTTTATTATAATAACATATTTAATTTTCATATATGTTTTGGATATATATATTCCCCCCCTACAAATTCATCCTAGTTCCCTAATCTACATATTTTTCATCATTATATAAATATAATTTATATTCAATTTATATTTATTTATAATTATCCAATTATACTATAGAATTTAAATTAATTAAATTTTTCCTGGAGATGGTTGGACATATGTACGTCTGATTACTGTTATCACATTTATAATGGATTATATAAAATAAATGTATATATTAAATTAAAATTAAATGTTAAATTTAATATCACATATATAAAATGTATTCAATAAATTCCACCTTACTACCTTTAAATTATATCATCTATTAAAATAAAATTATATATCTTTTTGAGGAGTTATTCCATCTTACACACATGTGAAATCATGGAATTCCCATAGAATGGAATGTAAGAAGGTATATGTTGTATAAAAAACGAGATGAAAAATATTATACTAAATATTATATATAAAATATTAAATCCATAATTATAAGCATCTTTGAGTGGTTATGATGGAAATTAAATTGAATAGATTTTGAGGGTAGTTATTGTACACATGATTGATATTTCTATATATTATTTAATTTAATAATAATGGTTAGTGGTTATAAAAACAAAAATCTCACAACCTTTTAAGTAATATATACTTTTGTCTTTTATGGGAATTATTATTACTTGAATGAATGTGAAAAGATAATTAGTGAGAAGAAATTGATTTGAGAAAAAATTTCTATTTTCATAGAAATCATCTTTTACATATATTTTTAAAGACGTTAAAGTTGGAATTTTGATTTTAATATTACCTATAAAAATTTGATATAAATTTTTGAGATGGATTTTTATCAGTTTAATTGATCCAAAAGAAATAATATGTGTTATTAATTTAGTGTAAGGAGTAACCTTTTATAATTAGGGAAGTGTGTCTTTTAACAAACATTGAAAACTAATAAGTAATTAAATGAAAATCTAGCAAAGTCTTCTTAAAAATTTAAAAAAATTGATTAGATATATAATATTTTTCATCCAAACCACTACTGTAAAATATATTCATTTTTTAACCTGTTATTCCATAGAATTTATGTGTTATTAATTTTACCATATTAGAATTCACCAATGTAACTTGTATTTTATTAATTATATATGAAATTTAGAAATAAAAAATAAAAATAAAATGAAAATTATTTTATAATATGGAAATAAAATTATAAATAGAAAATAAAATTTATTACATAAATATAAAATTGTTTGGAAAAATAATTTTAATACAAGCACATGTATCATGTAAATGACAATTTTCATTATAATTGTGATAATTATGTTTTATTATCAACATTAATATATATAATTAGAACAATTGTTTTTTTAATATATAATATAAATTAGACTAATTATAAATATGGAATCCATTTTGAAAAATTATAATCATTGAATCTTTAGATTTTAATTTGAGTTTAATCCCTTGGACATGATAAAAAAGTAGTTTTCAAATGCGAAATTTGTTAAATGAATATAAATTTTAAAAATTAAACTTCCATTAGAAATATATTTCTTTAAATTATTTTTATTATATAAAATATAATTTTACAAATGGTTATTTTATAATGATGTTAAAAGAAAATTAAGATTATAAATCTCTAATCAAAAATTGAGTTTTTAATAAATAACAATATTTTACTATTTGTTGAATAGATTATATTTTTTTAAAAACCCACACAAAATCACAATTAGATAATTTTGACATTATGATCACTAAAAATTTATGTTTTCATAAAACATATTTGTATAATAACACGTAATTATTTTCATTCTATAATAAAAAATAGAATTTTTTGGGGAAATAGTATTTCCAAAACATATTACAACCATAATAAAAAGTTATATTCTTTTGCTTCAAATATTATATCGTTATATAAAACCATTTGGAGTAATTTTAAAAACATTTCTATTTATTTTCAAACCAACAGGTTTAGTGTATATGTTATAATCATTATTTATGATTAATCAAATTACTAGTGTTCCATAGTGAATGAAAAACATATGTTTAAGGTAACACAAGCTATAAAAAATAATGTTTATTTCAAAAAAAATTATTAAATAAAAATTTTGGATTTTATATATTATTTATATAATTAAATTTCAAAACTAATTTTGGTTCTCAATTTGATTAATAATCATATATAATTATTGATACCATGGATTTTATAATTTGATCATGATAAATTGGTTGTTAGAGATGCTACAATAAACAATTGAAATGGGTTGAGATTTATTATAATTAAATTTGTCATTATAGTATACATATCGGAAATTTTAATTCTCTATAGGGAAATAATATTCATAATACAAGCTAACAAGATTAGTTTTTTTTTTACACAAAGTTCATGTGAAGAGAAATGGACGATTGTATTATTGGGATAGTGAACACAATTGATTTGAAATTTAGGGTGACTTTAAGTTTGTAGAAAATCCATGCATATAGCAGTATGTATGATATTTCTCCCAATGCAAGTGATCAAGTTTTTTTTATTATTTCCCTAATTAAAATCATTTTGAATTCTGATAATATGTAATTTCTAATTCTGTTGTTTATTATACATCATGAAATCCTACAGAAGGATGAATCAATTAAAAATTGACTAGAATTTACTCTATGTTATATATGGAATATGTTATTTATCAATTTACTTTGTTATGAAAAAAATGTTGGAGGGATCCTCATTTTTAATAGAAAATTTATTTCTCGCTAAAGAGAAAAGATTATATGAGTAAATTCCAATAAAAATTAATGAAAATAGAAGGGAATTGTTCTGGATAATTTTGGATCATAGGTTAAGTATTTTAAGAATAAATATATTATTATAGAACAAACATGGGAATCAAAATATGGCCTGATTTAAAATTTATACACATCTAATTTAATAATGTAAATTTTTTTAGAATAATTTCCAAAATTCAAAATTGATGTACGAAGTCCAAAAATGTCATGATTAATAGTTCTAAAATATTATTAATATTTTTTAATTATATTTTATAAAGTTATATTCATCATTATTGTTTTTTGTATATTTATGGTCAAATGAAAAAATTAGTATCTCTTTCTAAAATAGAATTAGAAAAATTATATAATTATATTTAATATATTTGTTTCAAAAAAATAAAATTTTATTCTAAAAATGATATTAGTATTTTTTTCAACATGTCAATTATGATATCCATAATTTTTTTGGTTAATATTAATTTGTTATTTATAGATGCATAGTGAAAAATAAAATTTTTTATAGAAAAATAACATTCTTATTCAAGTGTTTACAATTTCAGATAGTATTTAAAATTAACATTAAATTTTTATTAATTAAATATAATTTAAAAAATTTAAATAAATATTATTTCTTGAATCCATATAAATGTATTTATAATAAAAAATACTTGTCTAAATAAATTTTCTAAAAAACTATTTTATCTCTACATATTAACGGATTGAATTTAATTTTAAATTTCCCACATTTGTAAATTTACTTTGATAATGACTTGAATAAAGTACATGTTGACTAACACATTGAGGGTTCTTGAAGAATGCAGTTCTAAAATAGTTCTACTTGTATTTTGAAAGAATTCGGAATAATGTGGAAAATGATAGAAAATTTTTTATTTATAATATAATTATTGTTTATGGTGAAATTTGGTTGTGCCATGTGTTATATATCCAACTAATATTATTTCATAATTTTTGAGATTAAAATGAAAATTAATTACGAGTCAATATAGTTGAGGGGAAGTGTTTTTCATAGAAACAAAAAAAATCAACGAATTCAAAATGTAAATGAATTATTAATTGCATAAATATATCCTTAATGTTGTTTTTTATAATTTAATCTACTACTCATCTTGGAATGAATCCTTCAATATCATCTAGGATATTCAGCTGGCTAGTATTGTTTTTCATCGAATTTAAAGAGATCTTCTAAGGGATTCGATCCCACCATTCCATAAATGTTCCATATGGATGCCATATATAGTCTAAAATAATTATTTTGGTTATTTGTTCTAGTTCTTCAGAATATCTATGAAATTTGATTAAGATTTCCACTCTATAATCTATAATTTGTTTATTGTCTGTCCAGTTATTGACTGATTTAAATGGAGGTATGCCAGCGTATCATAGGAGATGTGACTGAGATATATAATATTGAATTATTATCATGCAAAGAACAATAGAACCATTTATGTATAGGTTTTTTCTAGTCATATTTATTAATGTAATTTTTTTTAATTTTTTTTTCATATAAAAATTTTTATATTTAGTGGCCCTAATAATTAATTTATTATATTAACTAATAATTTTTTAGTAATTTCATTTTTCTTCATCCATTAAGGATGATATTTTTTTCATTATTTTTAGATATTGTGATATTAATTCTATTCATCTAAAATATGTTTTTATGAATGATTTATCAATTTATGATGAGAGTGATGTAGAAGAAAATCATGAAATAATTGATGAATTGGATAAATAATTATTATGCTGGTTCGTAATATATTTTATTATAATATTTATTATGAAATGAACATAGAGAATTGATTTTTTTCTTAAATATAAAATTTTAATTGATAAATATTATGTTTTGTGACCATTATATATTATAAAAATAATTAAAATACATGTTAAATGCGTATTATACTTTATTAGGAATATTAACAATACAATTAAAGCATTGAGAATGTTAAAAATTAGAAAGAATATTATAAATAATGCATTATGGTACCTATATTAGGAACATCTGAATAAATAAACCCACTAAATAATTATGGATTTAAAAAATAATCATCAATGATAAATATTTGTAAACAAAAATTATCATCTTCTTGTAAATGTTTAATTTCATGTTTTATTAGACATTACATTGTGATTCAGTTTCAATGGTACATGCCTCATTTTTAGTCCATGTTACCTATCTTATTATGAATGTTTTTTTGTTTTATGTCATTAATTGTTTTCTTATTTTTTATTTCTAATGTTATATGATATGATCTAGGGATGGATGATTAAGGAATATTTTGAGAGAATAGATTTGGGAACCCATGGATTAGGTAGTAGTGGACACATGTAATGATGATATGAATTATAATATTATTTATGGTGTTAGGGATTGAGCAAGATATGACATAATCAGTTAATAATGGGATTATAATTTTTCTTACAAAGAGAATATATTATCTACTTTGAATCTATTTAATGGATTACTATAAATGTATCATTTTTTATCTTTACATGATTTTCCACAGCATAAGGTAGTTAGATATTCATGGTTTAATTATTACTCTTGGTGGTAGGACATGATTTTTTATCTAGATTACATGTAAATATGGAATAGTTGATAATATAAATTAATTATTTAAACTACAAGGTTGGTGATGATTGAATCTAAATTATGTAAATATATATATTTCTCTATAAAATGTAAATTTTGTTTCGATTAATCATGTATGAAATTTAAATCAATTTAAATATTACTCTAATGTAATCTTTTAATATTTCAATGGTTGATTAATTTGTAATTAATTAATTATAAAATGGAAATTATAAAAAATAAGTATGAAGTAAATATCCCTATAATTTTTTCTTCTTTGATATATAGTCCCTAATTGTAAAATATGACTGGAGGAGCTATGAATGTTGTTGTTATACATATCAGTTGGTTATTCTCATAGTGTTGTAGTTATATTTAATGTCTCCTATATATTTTGTTATTTCTTATAATGACCCACCCATTTTTGTTTTGGTGACTGATAGTGAGTGGACTCAAGTTGGGGTTTTCCCTGAATATCAATATGGGAGAATGGATTTTTATCTTCCACATCCTTCCCTGATCTAGTTTATTATGATTTGTATGACATTGTATACATGGTCATCAGTTTCCCATATGTGTTTATAGAGGCTCATAATGATTTTTTGTTATATTTAAAAATTATATCTCAAGATATAGATACAAAATTTTTATTATAGGTCTGAAATGTGTAGGCTGTAATTTTTTGATGTTCCATACTCAGAGTATGTGATGAAATGAATGAGGTATAAGACATGTTGAATAATACTATCGATATGGGAGTTGGTGGATTCTATAAAAAATTTAGTAACTATAGGGAGTTTTTATATGTTATTTTGATTTGATGTAATGCACAAGGTTCATGTTATGATAAATTGCACATGTGTATTTGGGGTGTATTTCATTTGGTTGGTGATGACACAAAATCTATGATAACGGGATAGTGCAACAAAACAATTAGAAAGATAGAGCAAGGAAACATTTATTATTATTATTATATTATATTATCTATTGTTTGTTTTTATTATGATTTTTCCATATTGATGATTGGAAAGTTCTATATATGTTTAGGATATGAATTACTATATGTAATTATCACTATAATTTATGATGATTTATTTTTTATTTTTAAAAAATTCTCTAAGGGGGATCTGAAAGAGTATAATTTTATTCACACCCCAAATTTAGATAAAATTAATTCAGTTCATTAGTATATGGTTGAAGATCATGATGTATATTATTAGCTCAAGGATTTTCATGAGCAGTTTGGGTTTCCTAGTCACAAACATGTTTACTATATACTAAATTCCATTTCCATTTTATTATTATTTTAAAACTATGACATATCATGTATTCCCAATTTATTTTTTATTTATATGTTCTATTTTTTATTTTAGTATATATCTTATCATTCGCCCATCTTCAAGATCATATTGATAGTAATACATACCACATGTATTCTAATTATACCATTGTTTCTAGTATAATACCCCGAGCATCATTGAGTAGGGACTATTATAGTATTCATATCTAATCATTAATATCCACCCCAAGGTGGGTATTCTTTTTTGGGTGGTGTGTTATGAATGTGTCATAAAAAAAATTTTCTATTTTGTTATATGATGGATTTTGGAGTTATGAAAATGTTATAATTCATTGTATCATATTTTAATAGTGTTATATATGTTTAGTGAATTCTGTAAAGATAATAAATTATATGAGAAAAAGATATTTATTTCCATTGCCTCCATTATTTGAGGAAATGATTATTATATTTAACAATCCCTCTAATAATGTTAAAATAGATAAAGGGTAGATACCTAGGAATGTGTCATACATATTTTTTTCACATCACCTTTAAAAATGTATGAGCATGGTTAGTATAAAAAAATAATAATGATAATATATAATTAAATATTTTTTTGTTTATTCCATATTCAAGTATTAGTATTTCAATTATTTTGTCTTTTATGTTATGTATCCTTGTCAACATCTTATTGAAGGTCACCCTGATGATGTTCAAAAATATTTTCCATCCCATTTACGTAGTGTATTCATAGAGGAAAATGATACGTGTAGGAGGACACTATGAGATTTTTATTATGAATATTTTCATTTGTATGAAGGATATTTATCATATATAGATATAAAAGACTTGTTAGTGTATGATTATATAGATTATAGTTTGATCAATTCTTTTTAGGGCCTATGGGATTTTATGTATTTGAATATGTTGCATTGTTTAGTGAGGAAGCATTGGATATCTATTCTTTTGGATCTTAAAGTATTGGTTTTCATGTGGGAGATGTTTAGAGACAACATTACATTAATGTTTATCTATATTACCATTAACATGAAAATGACTAAGATATTATTACCATTCGACAATGGAGTACCATTTTATGGGATATTTTGGTGTGTTTCAGAACACTTATTCAATAATCATCAGTTCTTTTGTCAGATGATATCGCTAAGGTGAGGCATTTTTATGAGGATTCACATAAAAAAATATATATTTTCCTATTATCCCATTTATACTATATGAATTTGTTTATGTGAGAATTAAATAATATTTTATGGATATATTACTATAGAATCTAGTATTTTCATGTCATTGGAGACAGAAGTATTACATTGGATGTTTTGATGTGGTCTAATGTTGATATTTTCCCAAAAAGAAGCGATTTTGGATAGCCATAGTTAGATCCAATATCTTGTAATATAATTTCTCAAGGTGTAGAGGCTATACAACTTATTTCAATTCATCATAAACATGTTTTTATTATATTGTAATATGTATTATGATGAAATAGTTCTCCACCATTTTGGGTAGTGAGATTATAGAGGACATTCATCTTCTTCTTCCTCCATTGAAGAAATTTCAATTGAGTAGTTAGCAATATGGTGACCATGTATGGGATTTTAGAGAGGATATAGGGATATAATATGTCATCATTCATATAGTCATCATCCTTAGAATGTATAGCATAGCGATGATTGTGGTCTCTAGTAAGATTAGGGTGTTCATGTAGAAGTTCATGTTCAACTACAAAATTTATCTTTTACAATGTTGTATGAGAAAGGAGTCATATGTGGTACAATTTTCTTTTTTCTACATGTTATCATATATTAATTTCATCTGTATAAACACACTACTACTTGTTTCCAATAATTGCATGTGTTTTTTTATATATGTTGTAGTGGATTCTATTTCCCTTGTTGGTGACTACACTAGTTGAGGATGATATATTTTGTATAAACTATGTCAAGACCATGATATAGTGATGGGGGAGACCATCTACACAGATACATCCAATATATTTTTTATACATATTATAAAATTTTAGTCATGAATTTTATGTATTTATTTACACTATAAAATAATTATCTTTTTCCAACATGAGTATATATCTTGGTAAAAGTGCATTTTATGTTGGTAAAGCATTTTACCAAAAAAAATTGTCCTGTCACTAAACTGTCAGTAAAAACACTATCGCTATATGTTATTGTGACAGATAAAATATATTTTTTTCAATTATAATTATACAAATAGATAATATATGTGTTGCTTAAATTTTTAAACAACAAATTCGTATGAAAAAATTATCTGTTGATAATAGAAATATCAACATTTAAAATATATTTACAAATTACATTTTAAATGAAGAAATATGTGATATTATTATACAAACTGGTAATAAATTGTGTTATATTTATTAAATTAGTTATATTTTATATAGTTATTATAAATATAATATAATAATAATTAAATTAACATTCATAAAACCATACCAAAGAGACTGGAAATATGGTACACAAGAATCAAAAAATAATTTATTTTCCTAAATTAATAAGGTCATTGTTATAATAATATAAAAGTTTCCCCAATCAAACTATTCCCATGAATTGGATTTCTTGATGTCACTTCATTCAATCCAAACAATGATTACACAAAATCCATGGTAAACAACCAATGTCTTGGAAATTTTTTTACATGACCCCAACATAGTAGAGGAAACATAACCACCAAGAATGCATCTATCTAAAACCCTGAAACAACATATCCTGCATCACTTACTCCAAACACTTTTATCTTTCTACCCTGCAACTGTGAAGAGAAACTCCTATAATATGGTTTGGTCCTCCTATGATGTCCCTACATTAGTAGTGAACATAGAATGACTTCGACAACAACATCATCTACAGAGATTGGCTATAAATAGCCATAATGATATCCAAAATCAATTACAAGAAACATAACCTCGACCAAATGGATGAAAAAACATAGAAAAACAATTACAACAACATTTCGGTCTTCATTTAACCACCCGAATTCCTTGACTAGTACCTCTTTATAAACAACATTACGTTTGAAAAAAATGATTGTCATGTTTATAAATATTTAGTAAACTATATGATTTACATAATTTAGTATGTATGGAAACAGTATGAAAAAAAACTAATTTCATACTGTATACAGTAGGAAAAATAGTACAGTATAAAATCTGTTTAGGCAGTATGAAATCAGTTCATAGTGTAATGTAAATAACAGAATAGTACAAAAAACTATAGAGGAAGCTGATAAATGGTTGATACATCAGACATAACAACATAAAATACGAGAAATAGAAAAAATTATGAAATTAGTTAATACTGTAACATAAATAACTGAATATGGTATGAAAAGAAGTATATAATATGAAATTAATTTACAATACACAATATGAAATCAGGTAATGTAGTATGAAATAAATTTTCTAGTGACCTATACTTGACATACAATATGGTATGAAAATAAGTTTACAGTATGAAATCAATTTACAATAAAGAATTTGAAATATGTTTATGTAGTATGAAATCAATTTACTGGTGATATATAATTGAAAAACATTATACAACGTGAAATTAGTTTATAATATATAGTATTAAATATGTCTACATTATTAATTTAGTTTAATCAGTAAAGAGTATAATGTTTATGAAATTTATTCAATAAACTTCATTCAGTTTATGAATTTAGTTTATTCATTAAATTGTTTACAGTTTATTCAATTAAACAATATGAAACCAATATACTGATTCAATAAAATGTATGTAGTTAGTTTATTCAATAAACTGCATAAACTATTTAACTACTCCTTGTGATGATTTGGTGTATGGTGTGTTCTTTGGGCATGCCTGGAAATCTGGAGTGCGAGCTAGATTACAGGGTACTATAGATTAATGATCCTTTGTGGCATCAATTTGGAATTTCTGGTGAGAAATGCTGGTTCAATCATGATAGTGAGCTTGAGGGTGAAACGATTTTGAATACATTGTATATTTTACTTTAGAAGATGGGAATTGTGTGCCTTCTATAAGTGGGCTTCATAGATGGAAGCTGGGATTTTGGAACACAAGGGAATTTGCAGTAACATCCAAAAAAACACAATGTATTTTATATTTATAGAAATAATTTTCTACATAACAATAACACTAAAATTATAGATTTTCAACAAGAACTGTGATTAAAAAAATTAAATGTTTAAATGAAGAAAAACATGTGATTTTCACAACATAATTACAGATTACAAAATTATTGAAAATTCAAAAAATTTCAAGGTTTTTTAAAAATTAGGAGGTTGTTTATCAATAAAAAGAAATACTATGAATGATGATTTTATGTTATTAACTACCCCCCCCCCCACTTGAAATTTTCACTTCCAGAAAAATCAACCTAAAGAAATATCCATAACATGAAAAATTATAACATTTCATGAATGGAGTTTAAGGAAACCCATTTATATTTCCTGCTCAAACATTCTCTATCTCAATTTAAAATAAGATACAATGCATGAAATCAATTCAAATTTAAAAAGAATTTCATAACACCGAATATAGATATATTGGATACAATCCAAAAAAAATTGGCTTCAGATTTTCAAAAAATAATAACTTATCGTTAATTAGTTAATACTTTCAGATTAAAAAAATATAGATACATTTAGAAATTCCTAAAGAAAATAAAAAGAACAATTTCAATGAAATTAAATTTCCACTTCAACCAGATGAGAATATTTAATATTAAATTCAAACATATTTAAAGAATCTCATTTCTTTTTTACTTCTTTCATAAAACATCTAACATATCATGAAAGCATCAGTTTAAAAGTTGTGCAAGAAAAGGTGTATTTCCAGGTATGATTCGCTAATCAATATACAAAACCAAATAATATCTTCGACATGACTACTATAAAATTAAATCATCATCTAGTCATACATCAGTTCATTTCAAATGATTGGTATAGAAATTTCTAATAGGTTCTCCAAAAATCCTAAAGGGTTATGAATCACTGAAATCTTAACAAGATTTCTTCTTGGAATCTTTTATTATTATATTTATTTTGTTACATTATTTGGACACTCAACAACATTGTTAATTATTCTAATCCCATATCATGGAATTAATTGATATTCAATGTACTTAAATGTAAGAACAAAAATGGTTGGGTAAAATAAGTTACAATCAATCTTCAAGTAAGAATTTCCTTCTACTGAGAAGATCTAAAAATAAACAGGAAAAGCTAGCAGTAGACAATGTATTATAACAAAACAGAGAAGAACATGCATTATGAACTGCAAGAACACCAATTAATATGAGAATGAAAGTAGAAGAGAACATACTCAATTGCATTTCCTTATACTAAGTACAAGAACCTGAAAACAACCAAAACAAAACCTGAATTGTTGATTCTAACTGCAAGAATGTATGATCTCATCAAAAACTAAACCTACATTACTAATTCCAACTTTAAGAATGTGTGATAACAAACAAAACTGAACCTCTATTACTAATTAAAACTGTATTACCAAAACTAAACTGACACTAAATTCTCATTACTAATGCTATAACTCAGCAAAGTATGAAAAAAAATAAGGAATAACCCTCATTAATAACTTCAAGAATATCAATTAAATACTGGATGAATATCCGAGATTATATACAAGTCTACACTGTCTTGTGATCATTGCATGAAAACTAAGTTGACCAAAATTAAACCTGTTTGCAGGAAAAAACAACCAAAATCAAACATTTGTTACTAAATTAGGGGACATTAAAAACCATATTACATATAACCGAAAATGCCACATGCTCTTGATTATTGTGATCCAAATTACTTTATTAATTACCCACCTCAATTAATTGAAATGAATAATACACAATCAAGGATGCGGGGAGGTGCTGTGATATGTGAGGATTAGGGATATTTTATAAGTAATGACTGAGATTAGAGGGATTGGGTGTGCGGGACAATGATAGAAATGACTGTGAACCAGGTGATTTAGGACAAGAAGAAGATCACTGATGTGGGGTCAGGCGCTGAAGAGATGCGATCGTGGGATTAACAGATGATCGAAACAAAGGAACGTGATGTAAATACGAGGTAATCAAGATGAACCGAATGGTTAGTTGATGAAATAATAAAAAAAGGGTGTCAATGAATGAGTTATAAGAATTGAGGAAGAAAAATTTATGTAAATGAACGAGTGGATATTAGGGTTTTCAGTATATTTGAGGGTGCGAGAATGGATAAAGGGGTGCAATGTTTTTAGGACAAATGGACAACATGTATATAAAATTAATACTAATTTTTTAAAAAATATTGATATTTAACAAAATTCATATATAATAAATTTATTTATATTTTTTATATAAATAATCTATTATATTAATTAACAAATGTGTTTTCCTTCTTTTCGATAAATTTTATTAAATTATAATTATTATAATTATTCATATATTTATATCAGTAAAATGGTATTTTTGTGATAAGTAATATATATATATATATATATTCAATTTTTGGTAAAATACTTTTATTATTGAATAATGATTGTAAATAAATTTTATAATGGTAAATGATTTGTTAGTGATAATAAATAATAATAACAAATTCAATTATTGGTATCTCAATTATAGGTATAGTTATGATAAAGCACCAAATTTAAATGTCCGTAAAACATGTGTTGGTATTAAACTTATAATACAAACTAATATATTTGTTGGTAAAAAAATTTTATTGCTCCCGATACTTAATATCAACAAAATTAAATATCAGTTGGAATTCATCATTTTTACCAATAGATATACTATCTATCAATAATTTTTTGTTGGTACAAATCACTTTTTTAGGAGTGTAAAAGGTATGGTGTATTTATTTGGGTGATGAGTTGATTTCTACAAAGATAATGGAGATCTTACATTGTTCAGTAGTGATTATGACAATTGAATGGATCAGAGAGGTGTTTCATTCTATTCATACTTTTGTTCATAACTGATGATTATTTTTTTGAGGTCCAACACCCATGATATCCCATTGTTATAGAATGTTACAATGAATTATTTTCATAGGTTGTTGATGAATATCCCATAATAAGACATATTTGTTTTATAAAGTTAATATTTTTTTCTATTATATCAATCTATTCATATATTATTTATCTATCTTTATTGATATACCTAGTTGTATATCTCTATTTTATATAGAAATGTGATTTTGATTAGTTGATCATGTGAACATAGTTTTAAGCTATTTTTTTATGGATAATGATGATGATATCTTTCAGTATTGTATCAATTTTCTTCCCATAATGTATGTGATAGTGAATAATAACTAAACTCATCAATTGAATGATAACTTATTCAATACATTAAAAATATCATGTTATTTCTTGATGCTCAATTATAAGTCATGATATCATCACATGTAGACTAAAAATGTGGATATTCCAAGAGCCACTTTATGGTTTCATCACCATAATATGAGTGTTCTGTGATGTAATTTTATGTGAAAAATTATTCTTCCATGTTGATGGGTACAATGAGTACAATGTTCATATTGTTCCCATGTATATTAACATGGGGTTTCATTGGTTAAATTCTACTATACTAAACAAAATTGGAGATATACGAAAATAATATTATTTTAATTTTATAGTTCATCATTATGAGAATCTATTGGTGTTGTTGATGAAGTGTATGTATTAGTATCATGATTTTCATTTTATAGTCTATTTCATGCTACAATGTAGTGTTTATTTTGTTACATTTAAGGTTGGTGAATATTGTTTTGTGAATCCCCAATGAATGTCAATGAAATGATAAGATTCCATAGTTGTAGAGGATATTGCATAAGTATTATTGTCAAATTATATAGGGTTTTTCTCCATTTTATAACCTTGAATATAATTTATAATAGATTTTTTTGGACAAAAAAATGTTTTGATGTTTTTTTTCACTTAATGGGTGAATTTTAAAATGATCAAAAACATTTATTTTAGTATATTTAGTTATGATTATGGTTTTATAATTCTTAACCTCATGAGGTGTATTTTTTTCAGATTTAGAGGAGATAAGTTTCTTCATTTAGGTCTCAAAATATAAATAACCTTTGAAATATATATGGATACCTTAATCATGCATTGTTGGAATTTTATTTCAGTACATTTTTGTCAATTTACCACAACGATAGTAATTATATTTTAAAAGATCATAATATGATTGTGTGTGTCTTCTTCCAACATGAATTCATCTTGAAACCATTCTTGCAAATATAATACATTTATGATTACAAAAAAAAAATCAATGAAAAGTATATTTTTTATATATATTTTTTATATTAATTACACATCGTAATTCTTAGGGTGATTCGATATATTCTTATAGGGTGATGTGAGATCACATAATATATTCATCATAATATGGGGATGATATAGGAAGGGGTTGAATTTTCAAAATTATACCACATTATCCATTAGCAGAGTAGGTGTTGGTGTACTGGATTGGTCATTATAAGGTGTATTTATATAAGGTAATGTTATTTTTACGATTAAATTGAATGATGGACAATAGATGAAAAAATTCTGTGGTGATATATGGGAGACTCTTCATCCTTTCCAATTGATGTGGGGATGTTATCTATTATTTCCATGTTTCATCATTTTAGGATAATTATTGCGTGAAAAATATGATTCAAACTCTAAGGTAACTATTTTGGTGGCCAAGGAAGAAGCATTCAGTTTCATAGTATGCATCTCAGAGTATGGTCTTCATGAAATAAAAGGATGATGATATTTTACTCGGTGGGTTTCACCAGTGGTTATATGTTCTCTAGTGGAAGTGGTAGGACATATAAATGGAATTAAATAATTGTTTACCCTAATCTTGAGGATAAAATGATTATATATATATGAACATAGATCATTTGATAAAATAACACCACATAATTGTGTTAATGATATTTGGATCAGTGGATGTTTATTTGGGATGTATGTAGAAGAAGGGGTGGACCTCATAGGATTACAATGATGATCGTCCCCAGTTATGATATAGTTTTTCCAATAGAGAATAAATCTTTCTAAAAAATGAATTTTTATATCATTTATTCACTAGATCAAATTTTCATCAATAATAAGATAGCTATATAGAGCTGAAATTCTATATTCATGAATTCATGTTCTGTTGATATGTCATATATTTATTTCTGTCATTGTTGAGGAACCACCATTATTTGATGATTCATAAAATAAACTATTATATGAATCTATTATTAGGAATTTTTTTGTATAATTATGTCTCCAAATGTTATATTCTATATTGTGTTGGCATAGGGTTGGGGAGGAAGAAATTCCTAGGTTAGAACTACTGATGAAAATGACTGTGATGGTGTATGTATTTTTATATGATGAAAGCATCATAATATTTTTTATAAATAAAGAAATTCATTAGATAGATACATAGAAGACTGATTTTGTAGATAATGTGTTCTTTAAGTTGATTCATCATTCGGCGTTGTGATGATTTAGTCATGCGTGTATGATTTGTCCCCATTTTTGGCCTTTTATGGCGACTTCTAGTGTTGGGGTTATGGAATCTCAGACAACACAAAAACCATATATTATGTAGATACATAATGTTTTTCACAGGCTAGTTATATTTAACTACATTCATAAAAAGTGTCACATCCATGTATAAGGAATTATCACTGTTGAGGATGATGTGACTTTTGAGGAGTGACATGTGGTGATATTGTATCACCATGAGAAAGTGTTTCATGATCATGTTATTACCTTGGTTGATGCCTCTTATGAATATGGTTGCATTGGGTAATGTCCCTGGAAAAATTTGATATATATATATATAAATGTTTATAAATTAAGTACCATAGGTTGTTTTATTACATCAATTTTTTTTAATAAAAGTAGGTTATAGTGCAATATATCTGTTTTATGTGATGATTTTTTCATGTTTCCATGATTTCTGTAACATTGATGATATTTTGGAGTTATCTCCAATGATGGTGTGTTTAGATGATGGGTGTTTCAATTATATTGGGTTACCGTTGTTCGTCTAGTGAGGTGGTAGTGATATTTTGAAGGATAGATGTTTGAGATATTTCGCATGATGTGGATATTTAGATATCCCGTTTTCATCTTCATTCGTGGTTTGGTTTTGGATTTTCATTCATTAATTTTTTTAGATGTATATATTATATATTTTTGTATCCTTATAGTTTGACACATTGTGCATTTCTGATTCCTTTAATTCATAGATGAGTTTTTTTGTATAGATTTTTTTATTATATGAGTTTAAATTAAAGATAAATTACAAAATAAAACATGTTTACAGTGTAAATGGGGATTTATGTTTATATAGGATTTTGATTATGGTATATATAATATGTTTTATGCATCATTAAATTGTATTTTATGATGAATTTAAACTATAAATTCAAATGATTATTTTCAACCTTTTTCAATGAAACATAATATATGGCACATTTATGAATTAAATGAATTATTAATAATGTAAAGTATAAACTGTTGTGGAATTTACCCTGTGAAGCACAACATTGCTTCTCTAAAAACACAACCCTTCCAACAAGTTATCCAAGAATAAATTTAGGGGGTTTAATTGTGTTTCGAGAGACTATTGAATGGAATTGATCCCACCCATCCATATATGTTACACCATGATCCAATTTATGTTAAACATCATATTGTTTGTTTTATCCATATGGTATGTCCCATCTGTCATGAAATGTGTGGGAGGATTCCTATCTATGGTCTAAAAAGTGTTTTAATACTGTTGGATTTGTTTTTGTGCGACTTCAATGGGGGGTGAAATCTTTTCACAGGAGTGGTGATCACGATCCACGTAATTGAATTATTCCCATGTGAAGAATGTTTACATTTTTGATGCAATTGATTTGTTTTGCTTACCATTATTATGTTAAATTATAATTTTATTAATGAATGGATCTTTGTGTCAAAATGGAACTAAATTCATAAATATTGATGAATGATAATTAAATATTACATAGAAATCACATGATGATTCGTCATAAATTCAAAATGTATTTTCTCTTGATTTTATACGCAGAACTATTTCTATTGAACACTAGTTTAACATGATTTTATTCTAGGATTTATATTTTTATAAAAATTATAAATAGAATGAATCAATAATTAATTTATTAATAAAAATAATTATTTAAAGTCAATTAATGTTTTATATATTTTTTATACTTTTTTGTTAAAAAAATTACTGTAATGTTGAATTTTAATAATATTATTTCATTAATTATTTAATTTAATTTTTAAGGAAAATAGATCACGTTATTTATAATTTAAATAATAAATATATAATTAATTCTAATTGAGAATGATTCCTCTCTACATTTCTGGAATTCAAAATTAAATATACTGGCATGTCAAACTATCAATAGACCTTAATATTTAATGTTATAGGTTTACCAAATTTGTAACATGTGATGGAAATAAATATTTACATCACATTGTAATAAATATTGGTTCTTTTTTAATGTTAAATATTTAGGATCATGGAATCATATAATCATTTAATGCCTAAAATCCCAATACAGAGAGTTGTGAGATCTTGATTTCATATAAGTGATGAATGACTTGTTTTGGGGCCAATATTCCATTTTGATTATTAGATTTTTATTAATTCTATATATTTTTAAAAATATTAGGGGTTTTCTATTTTATATAATATTATAATGTGATCAGAGGTACGATATACACGGGGATACCATGTTGATTTCTTGTGAATCATTTTAATTCTTGATTGAATGTTTTCATAATTTATTTTATTTATTTTCTGCAATACTCGAGGTAGATAGAAGTTTTTTATATGTTTATTCATAGTGGTAGATTATGGTGGTTTATTTAGAGTACCATGAATTATTTAATTGATGAAAATGTATCCAAATAAATCAAACCATTTGTGTGGTGACCATGAAATGAAAATGAGGAAAATATGTTCTCATTGGGAAACTCTGGAGTTGATATGATTATGTCAGGAGGGAATGGATTAAATATTGTGGTAAATGAATAAACAATATTTCATAATAATAATTAATATTTGAGTGAAACTTCATTATTTAACAAAAATATGATAAAAACAAATTATATAATTTTTTTACTACATAAAATATTTGTGTTTTTTAGGATATTAGAAACTAGTAGTGGAAGGATGATTTTTGATAGATGGTAAATATAATTAATTTTAGAGAATGTTTTTACCCAATGTGTGATTTTCATCTATAATATATTATATATATAATTTGATATCATAAAAAACCTTACTCATCTTAGTTAAGAATAATTAGAAATAGGGAACTCAGAGAGGATGTTTTCCACAACAGCTTTATGTTTAGAGGAATGGATAATTGTTCCCTTTGGCGCTGCTCTCCTCTTGTGGTAGCTATATGTTCTCGTACTGATGGTGATTAATTACCGATATAATTTCATTGGGGGATTTAATTTATTTATGTTATTTTACAGACATGAATATCCTAACATTGTATTCATTGATTAATAAATGAATAAAGTGAATGTGTTATCATAGATTGAGGTAACATACTAGTGGTATGGGTTTTAATGGTTTGAGTTGTAATACAAAATGTATAATACATATTATATAGCCTATTGTGGGTAATAGAAACTAATTTGATAATATTGGAGATTTGATCTATGATGATGAAATTTTTGAGGTTGATGATGTGAAATATAGACCATTTATCTATAGACTAGAATAATTTTAGGAGAGATGGATCTGAATGTGTAATGATGGGGAAGAGTGGTAAATAAGTGCATTAATTGAAGAAAGCATCCCATAAGTTTAACTTCTATATTATATTATTATTTTTTGTAATATTCCATTATATTAAATAATGGTATGGATTGAAAAATAATATACTTATTTATGTGATCATCTAGGTTCATTATTTCTCATTGTGCTGTAGCATGCCTTCATTTTCATTTTATATAGAATATCAAGGTAGGATCATATATAGTATAATATTATTATCACCTCATTTATATATAATAATTCTTCAGTTAAATAATATTATTTTTTTAACATGATGAATATTTCAAGCTTAGGGTGATTTAATATCCATATTAGCTTTATAGTAACTATCAATTGTAAAATTCTTGGGGTTTTAGTATTTTTTTTAAAATATTTAACATTTCAAGTATATAAATAGAATTCATAATATATTTATGATAAATAATTCATTATAATATATATCTTATGATACTCACATATTCATATTTTGTTAGAGGTTAATGCATCCATTAGGTATTCTTATTATATCATTTGTACAAGTCGCAAAACTAAGACAAACTAGAAGCAAGAATCTGTATTTTTCCAAATAAATTCTCTCATTGATAGACCGAGAGGGTAGTCAGTGTAAAGAGGGTGTCATAAAAAATATAATGGATGTATTGTTTTAAATTAAAATAATTAACATCAATTAATATGATATACATTGTTTTTTTCCATATGAGTTATAATACGAAAAAAAATTATACCGTAGTATATGATAAATATGATTTATTATGTAGTTGAATAGCTGTGATATGTATAATATAACATAAATATTCGCCCAAATCAAAATAAATATCCATATATATATTATAATTCATTATATATTCAAAAGTGGGACAATTTTTATATATTTTTATTGACGATGAAAAAAATTATATATATATATATATATATATTAAATTCAATGCATTTCCTCCACCACACATATAAAAGAACATATGTCCTATATTTTTTCCAAAGATGAAAATCAATCAATTTTGTAAAATTTGTTAATAGTTGATTCTTTATAGAAATCACCACATCCTATTGTCCCCTTTTTGTTCATAATAATATCTTAAGAATGATATTGGTATAAGAAATAGAGGTTTGTTCATTGAATAGATGTAGTTCATAAATAATAACTACCTCTACCATTTGTTTGTAATGATTTGGTAAACCAATATTTTTTATATTATTAAAATATATATAAATAAATATATATTACCTCTCAGAATTTATTACTCTTCCATCAATAGAAATTAATTAATTTTATTCGTGTATACTAATGTATCAAAACCCCTATGAAGCGATGATATTTGATTTTAAGGACAAAAAATAGTAATTTTTCTTTTATATGTATTAAAATATATAATATTATTGTTATCAAATTAAAAATATAATCAAATTATTATAGGATATTTTAATTCATTCTCATATGGCTACGGATAAATGTTAATAGTACACATTTTTACATTTGGTATACCATCTTATTGATGGACATATAAATAGTTTTTTCTATCATTGATTCTATGTTTGTTTAAAAAAATATAACAACATTATAAAAATTAATATTGTTACATGAAAATTATTCTTTTGATTATTAAATACGGAGATATTTTACAATATTTATATTAATGAAGTCATTTTGGATATGTGAGATGAATATCATCAAAATACCGAACATGAACTTAATTGATTATGTAATTATATTTTATGTCATAATAAATAAATGGAATTTTATTAATAAAATAAATTTATTTTCAATAAATTTTTTTATTAACATAATTCTATAATTCATGAATATATTTAACATTTGTGAATATTCAATATGCAGGTAATGGACACATTACCATAAAAAACATTTTAATTATATCAGTAACATATTTAATAAATATGTATCCTCTGAGTCATTTTTTATTATTTTTGATATATATGAATTTTATAAAGTTGTATAAGTTTAGGTATACATGATTTTATTGGAATATTTTATTTTCATTTTTAGTTATATTTATTCTTTTCCAATAAATATATTTTTATGCATTATATTCAGATGATTTTGATGAAAAATATTATTTTTTAATGTATAAAATATAATTATTATTTACCTCCATGGTAATTGATATTTTTAATCCCACTATATGAATTCATGTTTTTATATAAAAATTACTCATTCCCTATTTTTTGGATTTTCTTCAATGGATTTAATTGGAATCAATAATTTTTATCTTAGAAATTTTATTTTTATTGGTGAAAATATTTTTATTTATTTTGAAGTTAAAAATTTATGAATTATTATATTATGAATAAGATATTGTTCATTAGAATTTTTTATGATGTTGAGTCAGTGTGACATCAGACTTGATAATAATTGATCCAGATATAGCACTCCAATGCAATGGGTAATGGGATAGTCCAATGTGGTTAGTTTTCTATTAATAGATATTTGGAATTTAATCAGTTGGTTATTAAATTTTAAATTTTAATTTAATAGTGATATGGAAATTATGACCTAAATTTCATAAAATATTAATCCATACTTTTTATGGTTTTCCATTGAAAACATAACACATCGCATGGTAAAAAATAATATTTGGATTAATATAATTTTTATGCTACATCATAATTGGGTGATGTAAACCTTTATGAAAAAATATATCATTATAATTTTATGAATTCAATGAAATTTATTTTATTATTATTTTTCCAAAAATATTTTAAATATATATGTTATGAATTTATTTGAAAACTAAAAATGATTTTTTATTTATCGAAATTATCATTTTTAAAACAATGATTATTTTTCCAAATGAAAATATTTAGAATTATTCAAGGACGAACTAGTTTGTATTATTGTTTTTATATGTCCATTAAATATTATTTTTTATCCTATAAAAATATAGAAATTTTTTAGAGGTATTTGAATATGGTTATGTCGAGGGATTAACTCTTGATGAAAATAGTAATGTTATATCATTAAAATATAAACTTCTATATCATAATTTTATTTTATGATTGGAATATATGATATATAATGAACATGTCAACCTTGTTATGTATCTTTTTATTTAATATTGTTTTAAAAAATTTCTAATTAACTAAACCAATATGATCCTAATATTTTAAGATAATTAATTTATGAAAAAATATCATTGAATTTGTAATGTTTAATGTAAGGTGCTATATATCAGTTGTATATATTGTACTGGGGTAACATGTTGTATATGTTTTATTGGGATCAAATTTCATATATATATTTTTGGGAACACCAATCATTATCATTAATTCTTTTCTTCCATATTATCATTTTTTAATATCTAAAATTATCATCATAAATCCCTTCAAATATACTTTTCAACACATCAGAAAAGAAATATACATTTTAGTATAAAAGTAGTTATAAATATAGATAGTTTTTAAAAAATAGTAAAATTAAAAATTCATAAAATTTTATGGAAATAAATAAATTTTTATATAACCAAGTATAAGTATAAATAAATAAATAATTAAATGTAAAGTCAATATATTAGTAAATTACATTCATATTGTAAATAATTAAGTAGAAATTAATTTAAGGAATTATGTAAAATATGATCATTCATAAAAAAGGAATGTATTCATTTTTAGTAATTGAAAAATAATATTAAATTTTAAAAAGATCATTGATTATCCTAGAAAGTTAATTAATTAAAATTCGAATGAATTTTGAAATATATATATATAATTAATTAAAAACATTAAAATGTAACTATTAAGGTTTAAATAAATGTAAATGAATTTATAAACCATATAACATCATTAATTATATTAATATATAATAAGAAAACAACTTTAGTAATTTAATTTCAAAAGAAAAATGTCTATTATTCATGAATTTGAAAAATAACTTTTTTCATTTATGGAAATTTTTCATATTATTACATAATCAGTAATGATTACATTATATAATTTTATAAAATTTAGTAAAAAATATGAATTGATATTTAGTAGGATTTATATGGGCAAAGGGTTGACAGTTCCATCATATCCTGATTTTTATTATTTACATATTTATCATTAATAGATGTATAATAATTTTTTTAAACTTACATGATATGTGTGTGTAAAAATTTAATCTCATCATTTCATGGATGTGGCACTCTACATATAATCCTTAACAACGTTATCATTTTTAATTGGATGAATTTGTATGAAAGTATAAGATATCATATTACTAATTCTTGATAAATATGACCTGAAAACCAATAATATAAATTAAATAAATCATAATTAAATTCATTTTTGGTTGATGATGAATAACTAAAAACATCACTTCATTGATGTGTCAATCCCCCAATGAATAGAAGTAATTTTTTCATTAACCATAATATGGAAAAATATTTGATAAATGGGTTTTAAATAATCATAACAAATTATGAACTTAAATGTTTATGATTTTAAAATTTCATCATGACTGAAATGATATTATGATGTTACAAGATGTAATAAATATGAAATTGGTGTGTTTTTTTATTTACATTCACCTATTTTATCCTCATCACAGTTTACATAAATTAGTGATTTTATTTTTATAGTTATATCAGGAATCAGAGGATAGTGAGATGGCTTTTAATGATATTTTAGGGAGTGTAATGGGAAAACTATAGTGAAATGGTGATATGATGAATAGTGGATCATAAATTCCATTTTATAAGGGTCATGATTGTAAATAATAAAATTATATAATATATTAAAGTAATATAAATATATTTTCATTTAATTTTATTAGAATAAATCTTATATAAAAGATTACAGGATGTTTAGTAAAAATACAACAATTTTATAAAATCATGAATAATAAAGTTGATGTTTTCACTATTATCTTTATTTTTTAAAAAACATTAAACTAGAATAATGATTGTGATTATATTAATGATTTTTAAATTATAGGATACATTAAAAATATAATAACATTACATGTTCTTAGTATCAATACAATGGATAATATTATTAACCATATCATTGTTAGTGGTGCAACATTAGGATTTTTATTATTATTGTTTAATTAAATAAATATTTATTTAATATAATAAACCATTAATGTCAATATTGGGACAGTTAAAATAGTTTTAAAATATATTAATGAACATTTTATTACTATTTGATTACAAATTTTCAATAGGTGAATAATATAATACATTTTTCTAACTAATAAATTGAAAAAATAACACAAACTATTATTATTATATTTAATAATATAAAAAATTTGTTTACATGTATTTTTCATTGCTTTATAAATAAATGTGAATGAATTTATTTTTGACATAAGGTAATCATTCCATAATTAGAAATTAAAAAAATTGTCATTATAAAATGTTAATTCATATTTTATAAATACATTCACAACCAATCACACACTATTTTTATCCCACTGATTAATTATTTCAAATATCAATACATTGATAATGTTATTATGTTTGTATTCATTACAAAAATTAATATTATGTTAAACATCCAAAAAAAAATCATGAAATTAGAACATTGGTGATCCCTTGATTGTCATATTCAATTGAAACCTATCAAATAAAACGAATACAAATATTATGGAGATACTTGGTACTTATTTAATTGTTTTAATCAATTTTACCCATTTTAACTCTACCATTTTAAAAATAATCACTATGATTATTTTAAATAATCATAAAAAATACAAAGTTGATATTTATATAAATATTCCCCACAAAATAAAATTTTTGTGTAGTGTCTCGTGTTTTTGAAGCAACATAATACAACATTGTTTTTTAATCATAATTTTTTACTAAATTTGATGGTTTTTAAACCTTGATTATTGTTGATGTTACAAGAGTTGGGACTATTTAATGTGCTGAAATTTTACTTGGATCAAGCATTGAAGTTTTTCTTGGATGGCATGAGTGGTTTTGGGAGCACCATACTAGGAAACTCTGTTTTAACAGCTTATGGTGGGTGGATTGTTTTTTTTAAACCAGACGGTTAATAGTAGTGATTGTGCATATTGATGATATAGAGGCAGTAGCATTCACACTGGCAGTGCATGGTTAGTCAATTCATTTCATTCAGCCTTGAAAGGTACAATAAGTATCTAGAATCCGACGCACATGGTCTCACATACAGTTTGAGTCAAACCATGCAGTTTACCCAGATTTAATTTTTTTGGGAAATTAAATTAAAATTTTATAGAATTTAATTCAATTAATATGAAATAGAAAATTTATTTTAATGAAATTTTGGGTAAAATGGAATTTAATTAAATGATGTGAAATCTGAGATTTATTAAATTAAAATGAGTGAAAAGAATTTAATTAAATGATTTGTAAATAGAGAGATTTAGGATTATTAATGAATTGTTTTACTATATGATAGTGATAACAATTGTAATTATTATTATATTTGTATTATAATTCTATTAGGGTATTTAATATAATTAAAATATGTTATATTATTTTAGGGATATGAAAATAGAAAGGGGCACCCCTCATTCCCTCTACATGAGTTGTGACCCGCACTAGGAAGTAACCCACTCCCATGGAAGAACACACCACCTTTTATGACCTCATATTCATGAACCCAATTCCTCATTATTTCCACATAGAAACTTTCTTTCTCCGTATGCTAAGGCCTTCTCTATGTGGTTTATTCATCTCATCAGCTGTTTTAGCTATCCATCAACTAGTTTTTGTTAGGCTGAATCCCTTGGTTCGGGTTTAATTTTGTTTATTCGATTATTTTGGTTTTAGGTTGTTCATAAGATGTCTTGAGACCCAATAGTCAGTATTCCTATGACCACCACCAAAGGAGTAGCTTTTTTTCATGATTCGGTTCACCATCATCAAATTTGAGTGTGGATATATACCCATTATTTCACTTGAAACACTTTAATTTATGTGATTATTATTTATATGAGTTGTAGATAATTAATTTTATGTGTGTTGGTCCTTACTGCAATAACATTGGGAGACCGATATTGTTGTAGGTTGTAGCAATCAATTCATAGTTTGCACACACATTTTTTGGTGTGTGTGTATGCGTGAAGGTAGTTGTTTTATAGAGACCTAATTATTTTGCAATAACACATTGAAATATTTCTATGAATATTATTACAGGACTAAACAATGATGTAGCTCACAATTACCAGGCCTGTTGTGTTCAGAATTAATTATATAGAAAAATAAATACGTTTTATATTACAAACACAAGAATAGTTAAATAAAATTGCATAACTCTTAACCATTTTATTAGATTAAAAATATATGATCACAGTTGGGTCCGGAATGTATTGATTCCCATTAGAACAACATAGAATAAGTTGGTGTGGGACATTTGGATCCTTCAATAGTTTGAAGAACATTTTATATGAATAAATTAATTTATTTAATATATTAATCCAAAAAATGGTATCCTTACTTATGTGTATAATTTCATATTTATTATTTTTTCCCATATAAATCTGATTTTATAATAATGAATAACCCACTCTTCATCTCCTCTCATTATTATTGATGAACAATGATTGAAGAATAACAATGAATCATTGGATACATGCAGATCGAATCATGATAAACACTGTAGCCTATTTTGATCATTTTTTATATTTGATCTTCATTGAAAGAAATCGATCCAATCTAGGTAGTAAAAGACTTTATAGTTTTACAAAACTGATTTAATGATTGAGAATATTTATAATTAGTCCATCAATCTGCTCTCCTTCGACTAATCCCAATAACCATGAACATATTGTTTCTTAAATTTACACAAACCCTAGTTTGTAAAATCATGATATAAAGTCAATTAATGATTATAAAATGATCTGAAAAATTTTTTGTGAGCCTTTATACCTTATTTTTTTATGTTCATCACCAAAACATCCATGTGGATCCCTGTTCGACAATCATTTGGTGACCCAAGCTCAATCGAGCACCTGAATTCAGGATGAATTTACAGAATTATTATGAAATCATGAGTGGAGAATATATATATATGTATATATTGGGGACCAATAATTATAAATCTTCAATTGTTATAATATTATTTCTTCGAGCATATGTGGGGAAGCCTATGGAAGGGGAGGTAGTCTGACATGGGTATGATGCTGAGTAAACTTCAGGCAGTGGTCAGCTCGATGTCTGGTTTCGATCTATTGTGAACACAGTAGGCAGCGGCCTAAAGAGAGGATAACCCTAAGAGTAGTGTAAAATTCTTCTCGGCATTGACATGTTGGTGGTCTTATTTGGTCAAAATGGTTATCATCAATAATAATTATTAACAATAATTGATGGTGGGTTATTACAATTATATGTGATTCTTTGTTATTATTATTATACTAAATAATTATAAAAATCATATTATGGACATGAATTTTTAATTATTGGATAATAAATATTTTATGATATTTAAATAATGAAGATGATATATTGAGGTTTCATGGATATGGGAGGATATCAAGTATGATTTTTAGGTATATTTAATCATTTTTATTGACAATAATAATTTTAAATATAATAGAATTCATTTTGTAAAAGTGATGGAGGCATACAACCTTCATTAAGGCACACAATCTCATTTGAGCATGGATTTTCCTTGGAAAAAAGATTAGTATAAATAATAATAATATAATAATATTATTTTTTAGCGAAAACCAGTGTTTTGATACTAACTCTTCGTATGATGTATGATTGACAAATCTTCAGTGGCATCATGAAAATAAAATTGATAATTTGATTTCAAGACCAATGTTGGAAATGTTTTTCAAACTCATTGATATGGTAAATGAAACACCTAATAAGAATAAAATGATTATTATCTTGGGATCATTTATCCAGGACATATCCCTCATACAGTGTCAGAATGAAAAACTATCAACGACAATGTGACCTTAATATTAAGTCTGATTTTTAATGACCAATTTTGAGTATTTAAACTATACTTTATAAACGGGCCCAATTAGTCCTTTTTCACACATGTTTCTATGAAATGAAACATTTTATCCCGGTATCTATATTATACTGATGAGTAGTCAATCACATGTGTTATTCTATAAGGATTGAAATGACACAATCTGAATAATTTGTTTCATTACAATGACATGGGACCAATGTGACCCTATTTAATGGCAATGCAGTGATATATGAAGTTCCTCTCAGATGACTTTTCATGGTGAATTAATAATATATCTTATGGTTTTTCTCCTCAGAATGTAATGGTGTGATACATTCGGTTATCCATTTCTATTTGAATAGGCATTCCTATAAAAAAATGTTTTCTCCATTCGGGTTAACAATGAGAATTGTGTGTTAATTAACATTTTGGATAAGGATATCATGTAATCTGGGAGTACCCTAGAATTCCTTGGGGTATATGATTTTCAGATTAGTCCATGATTATGGAATGGTACACAACCATGCTAATAAGTGTGGAAACACAATGTTTGGCCTCCACACGCACTGTGTACCACAATAAAAATCTTATATCTCCCATGTCTCATTCTTTTTTACTTAGACATCAGCATATTCATAGCCTATCCAGGGTGTTTTTTCATGTATAATGCTATGGTTCCCCCCCCCCCCCCGTAATAGTTTCTAAACTGCGATGCAAGATGTTTTGTGTGTGATGCCTAAAATGGGAAAAACTCATTTACTGTCGCAACATGATTTCTGATATATATCATCAAGTAGGGATGGCTAGTGTTCCATAAGTATTTATGAAAGGTACCATCCAACAGGTATGGACAATGATGTTTTAGGCTAGCCCTACCACATTATAAGGTATCATAGTTCTCGAAGAGGAATCGGGATGACCCAAAGAGTTTTCCGCAAAGATATATCAGGCTAATCCATAGTGTATTCTCTGAAAAGATATCGGGACAACCCTTACACTAGTCATGGTAGTGTAGTCCCCAATTTTTTAAAGAATACCATTGACTATGCATCCTAATGTTGATGGGTTGTTTGATTTACCGAAGGTCTTATGAGATATAGAGATTATTTTTCCAATGAGATGTGTTCTTGTGACGTGACCTAAAACTGTGTGGGTGAGTCAGTTCTAACCAAAGAAGATAATATCAATGTGTTATGATTTACGCCCCTTTAACTTGTGATTCATGGATAAACAAATGTGGTGTTGGCATTTTTAGATTATTTGTTACCTAGACCTATTGTGTATTTATATTCATGGGCCGATTACGGAGATGGAGATATAGTTACTCCCTCATTTCGGATTCTTTGACTGGGAACATATATATCCATTCTATTAATGTAACCACATCTTGGGTTTGTTTACTATCATTTTTGGAGAGATGAAAAATGTGGGGTACGCCATATACTTTCTACGTTTATCCTTTCATCATTTCTGGAATATACTATCCCGCTATTGGTGTTAAATATTATACGGGGAGTTTATATCATAACCCTTTTGATATCCTTGTCTCTGAATGAGTATACATTCAATCACATATTGGGTTGAGTTGAACTCCTTCAATTATCTATTATTATACATTTTTTCTCTAATTATTCTCATCAATATATCTCTTACTTCTCCCCATTCACCTTTTCAGGGTGTTCTACGAGGTATACATATACTCACCCTACATGGGATTCTCAAAACACATGTCATGTATTTTGAAGGAGATGGATTGGTCAATATTGATTTCATAGAAGCTTTGGGATATGAACTGAGTGGACTATAATCAGTAGATAGAGTTGGTATATAGGTTCGTTGATCTCTCGCATGTTACTTTTTTTTAGTTTCCTTCAAATTGGGACAGTTTTTTGGTATGGGAATGCATTTTTACACATTAAATTTTAGTATAAACTACCTCACACATTGTAATGTCTAGTAGTTCATGAATGGTAATTTTATTTATAGCAGTGTCATATTTTATTTATTCTACCAATGCACTTTTGCATCACGTAGGCTGCGTGTGTGTGAATAGTTGTTTATGAATAGTCCTCCCAAACATAAAATTCCTTCAGAGTTAGTTTCCATCAATTGGGCTATGGAGGTGGGCTTGGGGTTGTTTTGGACTGAGCATTACATGGGCTGGGTATTCAAAATGTGGTATTATAGGTGGTTAGAACATTGGGATATTGTTCAGATATTTCCCCAAAATTGTTGTGGTTCGTTTTAGAGTAACTTTATTAATGTTTCTTAAGAGTGGATCTCAATACATGGAGTACAGTGAAGGTATGGGCGATCGAAGTATCCATTCACCATGACCATCATTACCCCCATATTGACATATCCCCCCTGAGGCATGTGTTTCAGGGAAGAATTTTACATCATTCATATAGGGTTGTGTCTTTGACTATACATTTTGAGTCATCACCCCACCATTTTTGATATATATATATATATATATATATTCTCATCTAAATGTGATTCTCCATGATAAAATTCTAGATGTCTTCACAACAATAGTCATCTAGAATATCAGCTTCAGTTTTTGAAGATGACACTAAGAGAATTAAATCCTCTGTTCAGGACCCATCACACGATCCCCTTTCACCATGTGGGAAGATAAATTAAACCCCATTGATTGTGCAGTAGGCATCCAAAACATATCAGGTTGAGGACATTCATTGGTTGAGCACATTTCATGATTTCCAGTGATAGTTTCCACTATGGTTCCACAGTGATCAAAACCCTTAGGCATCAATGGTTTTGTTATGGTCGGTGGTCTACCTCTTCCTCAATGCATAGATCCGAACAGATTAGATATTACCTTCGGTGTTCAGTCTATTCGGCAATGAAGTTTGGAGACTATAGAGCCTGGTTACTCAGATACTTTATGAGTTAGCACTCTCATACGATGAATTTCTGTATCTATTTTATGAGGAGTACTTACCCTTAATCTTGTTCTCTTTGTTCTACATTAGGATATCATCCAATTTCTGAAGAGTGGGATGACAATAACAAAATAAGTAACTAGGTTCACAGACCTTACAATTTACTCTTTAGATATTCTTACTGATGACTACTTTCCAACCATAAGGATTTAGAATTGAATCTGTAGGGAGATACCTGATATCATAGTACCGTTGTGAATCTTTACTTAGGTGGGGGTGCTAGAGTAAGCAATTGTGATAGAATTCTTCCAGTCATGCCATAAAACTATTTATTTCAAATGATACAATGGAGATGAGACATCTACTGCATCTACTAGACGTCTGTCAAAAATAAATCATAATAGGTGATATTTTAATGATCGGTCTTAGGAATGTAGTAATATTGGGATGAGGAATCAAAGAGAATTGAGACAACCTAGGGAGGGATGATTCTATAATTGTGACAGGAAAGGTCACTTCACCCAGGACAGCCCAACCAGATGTACTGAGAATCGTAGGAAAGAAATAGTTTGACCAACATGTCATGGACCATACCATGATCATGGTTGTCCCTAGGGAGATAGTGCAGAAATTAGAAAAATATGATATATAGGTGGTGGAAAACATTATGTGGTCTTTAAATAACTACTAGGAACCCAACATCAGGCTCAAGAACTAGTAGCTAGGTCAATAGGCAACCACAATATTTTGATTTCTATGATCTTATAGAGCATGAGATGTTAAGAAGAAATACTTGAATAATTTCTACTTTTTTGTATTATATCTTGTTATATACTTTATGATGTGCAGTATTCTCCATGATCCATGGTTGAGGTTTTATAAGGGCGTCATGGGGAATCAGTGTAACCATGTTCTGATTTTGATTGATGTATATATAAATGCATGATGTTTGGTGGACAAGTCCCTCCGAATTGGGTGTTTAGGTCATAGTTATGAAGTGGAGGGTTTTCTTTGGGGCCACTCACTGTCCATTGAGGGTGAAGACACACGGGGTATTCCACATTATTTCTATTTATACCATCTTGTGGATGGAAGAGTTTACTCACCTACCCAATTTGTTGGAACCATATATTCTCAATGCTATGTCATGATACTACAATTATCTAGTAAATATTGAGGTGATAGAGACCCCATGAAAAAACCTAGGTGACTGTCTATCTGGTGCTAACCGTAGAAATTTTTCTTGATAATGTTGAAACTCAATCTTCTTGGAGAACATTTTTATATTAAAACAACCTCCATTGTTTTGTGTAGGTATTCACCCAAAGTGACATGAACTAGATTTGGGGATACAGGTTGAACTACCTACAAAACTACAACTTCGAGATAGTCTGTAATCAAAAAACAAGATATATTTTAGAAGAGTAGTTTATTTTTATGTCCTAGGCTCATCTATTTTAGGAATTTTCGGATCAATTAACTTCTTTGTAGTAGACCTTGATGGAGCAGGAAGGTAATGTTTTTTCATCTGTTGATGGTGTTGACTCCTTCAATTCATGAGCGTGTAAGAGAGACTTGGTTGTGATGCATCGACATTGTAATCATGTGTGACCAGTTATCCTTCGGTGTTTCAACATATGGATATTTTGATTGATTGAATCACCAAACCATGTTATAGGGACCAAAAGTGATTCTAGTCGTGAAAAGGGGTGGCAAAGTTGCCTACCACCATGCCCTACCCTAATATATGTTGTTGGTTCACGAGATCGTCCAACTATAAAAAATAAAGAGATAAGTGTGTGTTTTAACACACATCATCTAATGGAGAAAACCATAAAAGGTGGATCTTGTAATTGGTCCGCATGCAAGGGAAGCATAGAAACATGCATGGTTTCGTGGGAACAAGACAGCCAGATGCGGGCTTAGTATCGAATGTTTTTGTTTAATTTTGCCTTTTGGGGATGAAAATCACGAAGGATATAATAATTTAGAGACCTAGTAATTATCCAATAATAATATGAAATATTAATATGAATATAATTTCAGATCATAGTGATGAAATGTCGTTCGATTCTAATGCCCAGTTATGGTCAAAATTAATTTTATTAAAATATTAAATATGATTATACTTAAAATTCATAATTATACAAATTAAAAAGGATAAATCTTAAAATTTGGATAAAATTAAAATTTAAGACCACATTTTGGTATGGAACATAGTTTAACACTTAGGTGAAATAGAAAAAATGTTAGTGCAGGATGTTCGGATCCACCGCTCATTGGCAGAGTGTTTTATATGATTTAAAAAATTAATTTAATTAATTAATTTTAAACCCTTTAAGATAATTTTTGTATATATATTATTATTATAGATATTTGTCCTCATAATTCTTATTTTCCCTTGACGATAAACCCTCTCTTCTTCTCCACTCTTTTCATTCGATGAATAACGAGTAATGAATGACAATGAAGCTTTGGATCCAAGCACATCGAAGCCAAATGAATGTAGTATCTTATTCATATCATTGTGAAAGTTTAATATTCATAGACAACATTATAACATTATTTGTTCATTTACACCTCTGATTAATCAAGTGAGAATGTTGAAAAAAAATTATCAATCTGCGATCCTTTGACTAATCCAAATAGATTAGAACATATTGTTTCATAATTGTTCATCTAACCAGGATTGCAAATTTATATCAATTATCCATGAATGCTTATACATTGATCCGAACCATTTGTTTGTGTGACTTTTCTACCACTTTACCTTACATTATTCATTATGGAATCCATGTGGATCTCAGTTTGACAATTGTCAGGCGACCCGAGCTCTATCGGGCGACCAGATTCAAGAAGAATTTATGGAATGATGATAGAGTCATGAGCAGACATTAGATATATGCCGATTGGGACCTGAGAATTATAGATAAAAAATATATTTAATTTTGGGGCATAGAAAAAATGTATGGTGTTCTATGTAAGGGGTGACAGTCCAGTGTAGGATCAACATAGAGCAGGTGGAAGGTGGTGGGCAGAGTGACTTACAGCGTTGAGTAAGTGTCCACACAATTGGAATGGGCTAGGTTGGATGTCATCCCACATCGTAGTAGCAGAGCCTCCTTGGTGTTGAAATGATGGTGTTAATACATGGTTAATGTAGCCAACATCAACAATAATTATTATTATTAAATGAGGATGAGATAATAAAAATTTATGTTATTTTTATTATTATTATTATAAAAAATAAAAATAACAAATTTGTTGACAAGAATTTTGAAATATTGGATAAAATAGATTAAATTTGATTTATATTTTTTAGATGAGATATAGAGGGAGCAAAGATATGGGATAAGATCAAGCATGTTTGTTAGGTATAATTAATTATCATTATTATTATGAATAATAATAGTAAATATAATAGAATTAATATTTTAAAGGAAAGGGAGGCGTAAAATTTCCACGGATACAGACAAGATCCTTCAAGAATGGGGTTTCCTTGGAGAAAAAAACTATTAAGTAATGTTACTAATAGAAAAATGATATTATTATTTTTTTTGTTAAAACCTATTTATCGGTTGTAACTTCTTATTATGATGTCAGATTGACAAGTCGTTAGTGGTAGCATAACCCTAACATTGAGATGATTATTTTATGACCAATATTGGATTCTTTCTTCAATCTCATATACCAGTCAATGAAACTCCCAATAATTATAAAATTTTTATTATCCTTGGATCTTGTATCTGACACATCTCCCTTATATTTTTTTTAAATAATGAACCATCGACAATGTTGTGACACTGAAAGTTAGATGGATATTTTGAGAATATTTTTTAGAATTTATGATGAACATGAGTAATGTGACTCGTGTGGCCTGGTTGACACGTTTTGTGGTGATTTGGATTTTTTTTCCATATGTATCTTTATTGGAAAAATTGGTAGCCTATATCATGTTCTTTTCTATGAGTATCACAGTGGCGTGATCTATATAATTTTTTTTCATGATCATGGAATGGGCCACACGTGAATCCATTCATGTTCAATGATGTGATATAAGAATTTTCCATTGGCTGTCTGTTCAGGGAGAATGGATAGTCGATCTTTTGCATTTTTTCCCACGTATTGCAATGGTGTGATCTGTTTTGTTATCTCGTGTTGTTTGAGGAGGTATGATTATAAAAGTTCTTCCCCCCCCCCCATCTGTTTAACAACGATTAATGTGTGCTTGATATGTTTTTCAATAGATATATCATGTACTCTGGTATTACACTAGCACATATTGGGGTACAACATTTGATGTTTAGTACCCGAGTATGGATAGGTTCACAGTCAAGAGAATATGTAGGTCCACATGTTGTGTGGGCCCAAACGCATTGTGTACCTCTTTACGAATCATGTATCTCTCTTATCTACTTATATTTGACTCTATCTTCGGCATATGAGAACACTATCATGTGTTATTTTTTTCTTATAATGTGATGGATCCATCCATTGTGGCTTCTGAGATATGATGCGAGATGTTCACTATGTGAAGCCAATTCGAGGTGACACCTGGTGATTGTACTAGAATGCTTGCTGAGTGTTTCTATCCAGCAGGAATGGCTATTCTGCCTCATTGCTTCCGGAAAGGTACTATCCAACAGGGATAGCCAACGCAGTTTTGGGCCGACCCTTCTAATGGGTCGGGTAGGGTAGTACCTAACGATGTTGTGGGCTGACCCAATGAGTATTCCCTGAAGAGATACCAGGCTGACCTTGAGGGTATTCATCAGAGAGATATTAGGTAGACCCTACCAACTGGTTCGGTCGAAATTTCCCTAATGGTTTTTGAAGACGCTCAACTATGAGTCAAAGTAGAGAGGTGTGGTTATATTTACCTAAAGACTCATAATAAATAGGGGAACATTCCCCACTAATATGTTTTCTTGTGAAGTGTCCTAAACACGTGTGGGTGATTCAGTTCCACCCATAGCAGAGAGTATCTATGTACGGTGATTATAGCCCACATGACATGTGACACATGGGAAGAAACATGTGGTGTTGGTATTTGTCGATGAAATTTTACATGGAACTATTGGATACTCACTTTCATAGTTTGAGCTGTGAGATGGAGATCCCATTACCCCCCATAACGTTTAATTTGACTAAGAATAAATATATATCTACTCTATTACATTTCACACCACTCTGGGTTGGTTACACTCCTCCCATGAGGGGAAAAGATGGGCATGGTATGCCACATGCATTCGATGTCTAGATTCTCATGGTTGGAGGAGTCTACTATCCTACTATATTAAGCGATTATTTGATAAAGATTCCATCTCCACACCATTTCAAGCTCCTTGGGTTTGGATGAGTATAATTTAACTCTTTTATTGGGATGTGATGTACAGGTTCCATTCTCAATTTTTTACATGTTTAATGTAATACTTCTCTTCTGTGTGTCTCTCTATTCCCCCATTCATCTTTTTGGGGTGTTCTATTGGGTATCTATATACTTACCCCTGGATGGTCTTCCCATGTGACTTGTTGTGTATTTTACAGAAGAGGACTGGTTAGATCATGATATCATAGGATCATAGAGAAATATACTGCATGGATCGCGTACAGTTGATAGATTTGGGATACAAGTGTGGGGCTCTCTTGCCTATTACACTTTTCTTATTCTTTTAGGATGGGACAGGTTTCTGGTTTGGGTGTGTGTTGAGTTCCTTTATGTTTCAGTACACACTACTATAACCCTTGTACAGTCTAAATGATCATAAAATGTCCTTTAATATATAAGAGGTTGATCTTTTATTTATTTTTCCCTTTACTCTATTGCATTGAGTCTATTGTGTGTGTGTGTGTGTGTTTAAGAAAAGGTCCTCCATAGTTGTTTTTCCCTTGACACTAGTCTCCAACCTCTAGTCTCTAGAGATTGGATTGGTCTAGCTGCAGTTTGAGTCTGCATTTGTTCGGACCATTCCATTTTTTAGTTAGTAATCATATTCGTGGATAATAAGGTTTGATTGGGTCTCCAACATTTCTTTAACTTGAATAATTTAGTTTTTTTAAATAATTTATCTAAATTTAGAAGGAATTTTTTATTTGTGTTAAATGGATACATACATTACAAAAACATTTTTTTAATAAATCACCTCCAATGGATTTGTGACGACATCAATAAATAAACAGTGATTAGAAATATATTTTTTCTTTTCTTATTGATATGTTTTTACCTATATGTTTCTATTATGAGGATTCTATATAAATTCTAGTAATCCGATTATATTAGCAAGGAGAGTATTGCATACTTACAATTTTACACAATTGGGTTAATTGGTTCTTATCAATTAGTGTATGATTATATGGGTGGGTAAACTTGTGAGAAATTAAATAATGTGAATGGGATTAATGTTTCGGTAGACCTTTGTAACATCTCGAACTGGCTTACCATTGAACTGGTTGTCGTACCTGTTGCCACATGACCTCATGTGAGCCTCCTCTTATGCCAGAGGGTATTGACTAGCAGCGATGGTGTAATGATGGTTAGTGGGGGACTATACCCTCATATTACAGTTTTTACAGTAGTAGAAAAAAATTAATTAGATAAAAAGAGCAAAAGACTATTTCAATATCAACTGCATAAAGAAAATATCCAATGCCAGTTAATAAAATGAATTCATGTCATGGTGATACATATCTGAAAGATATAAACAAAACAACATTCACTATATATATGTAATGAAATAAATAAAATACTCAAATCTATGTGGTCAATTAGCATGAGTATCTCGATCTTCCACTCACAACATTTCTTGTAACACCATGGTAAAAAAAATAGAAAGGTCCAAGGTCTCGAGAACCATGTATTATACATAGGAATGCCTATAAATTTGATACTAGAATAGGGTGTGATATATTAATTTCTGTAGGTTGGGAAAACTAGTTTCATGATTAATATAAGAATAAAATATAATTAAATATTGTGTATGTATATCAATTTAATAACTGAATTGAATTTATGACCTACAACCCATCAAGGATCTTAAGGGGAACCTGATGGAAATATCTACATTATCTTATAGCTAAAATAAGAGTCTGAATATGAAATAAATATGTATTTTTATCAAGTTAAAAAAATTGTTGTCACATTTCTAATTATTCTATATTAAATTATTTTGGAACTATAGGTGTGACTTGGAAACTCGTACCTCAATACAAACATATTCTCATACCAGAGCATGAATAGTTACCAAGGTAATATGATAACATAATTACTGATTAGGCTCATTATGTAGTCTGAAATAATGAAAGTGATATCATATCACAATACCTTCTTCTTCTCATTCTAGAGTCCAATGTATTTAAAGATGATATTACATCCTAATGTCTTCCTAATCTCATTCTAGAGGAAAAAATTATTCAAAGGTTATATCATATCTCAATTTCTATATTGACTCATGTCGGGGATCAAAATAACATTGTGTGAGGACATACCTCAGTCTTCCATTGTATTTATTCGCAAATTTCACATGTATAAACCATATATACAAATCTAAAAAATCACAAACGTAAGTAAGATGATAATGTTTCCACACATAATCATTAATAGAATGCCTATATTACTATTATCAATTCTCATTAGTGTAATGAACATGTTACCATATAAGAATATCTAATTATAATGACCATGTTCCCAGTATATTTACTAATAAGCATAATTAATATGTTACCATGTATACTTCATAACTCAGAATGATCATTTTCTTATTTGTTCACTCGTAATTAATTATAAATTATTTATTCATCTTCAATCTCATTACTAATTCAACAATGGGCTAAAATAGTCAAATCCATTAGTAAATAAAACAAATTTTATAAGTACAAAATTTCTAATAATTAATTAATAAATTTTTTTCAATAACATAATTCACATCCCATTATTAGTTTTTCCAGAATTAATTACCTCACTAAAATTTTCAATTATTCATAATTAATTATGCCATTAAGATTCATGATCATATTATCAACAAAAAATAATTCATTCAAAAATTATTATACCAAAATATCCAATTCAATATCTCATAATTATTCCCCCGATTAGTTAACTATATTACAGTCTCAATGAACCTTATTAAATAAAAATTAATTGTCACAACTTATCCCACTCAATACCCAAAATTATTATCCTGATTAATTATCTCTATTTCATATAAAATATTTCAATAGACAATCCCATGGTCTCATAATCAATCTCCCCATTCTCAATCCATGCCACCAAGATGTATTCCCACTCTTCGTTGTAGTTCATATCTATGAATATCACATGGCCTACCAACCCATTTATTACCATTCAAATTATTTCATTTCACATGGGTTTACCAACCCATTTATTCCCACTCTAATTCATAAGATCCAATTTCCCAAAGTGAAGAATGATTTAAAGGAGGTAAAATATATTATAGATAATAAAATAATATTACTATAATATAAATGGAATCTTTTTACTAGTAAACCATTGAAAATACACATATAAAAAATTATAAGAATACATATCAGTGTAATTAAATAATTTTTAGCTTGATGGAAGTGAACCTCTTTAGGAGGAGTTTTATTAATAAACATGAATTTTTATTCTAAGAAATCATTTAACAACAATAAAACATTCAATCCAACATTTCAGTCAAATTTATGAATATAAGTAAATAAAAGAAAATATCATTTTTATAATTAATGATAGGATTAGGAAACTATCACAATGAATTGGAGATGAAAATTATTTCCATCTCAAATTGTAGTCTGTTAACGAATGTTGACATATTAAAAAATACACATGTGAACATGGAATTGCTCACTACATCGTACAACATTATCTAGAACACCAAATTACATATTTTGAGGAAAAAAACATATAATTAATTTAGTATCACTCTTATAAACCATAATAACAAAATTTAAAGCTTGATAAAACAAATAACATGTATATATCCCTACCCAAATTGTATGGCAGTGAACAAAATCATGTCAAACTAATTCACCTTCGGTGGTGCTCATTGGAAAAAAGACCAAAATGTCCGGGAACATCTTCTGCACCACCTAGAACATGATTAATCGATGGAACAAAATTAAACCCAAACAAAGGGATTTTGGAGAATGGAAAATGAGAAATGAAAAGCCGATATGGAAAATGAAATGAAGTAAATGAATTTATAAGGACTTACCTCATTGATATGGACATGTTCCATGCAAAAACAATGGGGAGACAAGGAAGTGAAGAGGAGTTCATAGTAGGGGTTTTGTCCTACTATTAGAGAGGGCTACATCCTAGTATGGGTTGAACCACATATATGGGGAAGGATGGGTGAAGATAACTATTTTATTCTATCATAAATAACATTACATATAAATATAATAATAATAATAATTACCCGAATAATAGTATAACATAGAAATTATAACAATAAGAGTTATTTTTATTATCATTTAATAAAACTGTTCTCTAATAAATCCCAAAATCACCATTTACAGATTATTTAATTAAATTATTTTGAAATAAACTAAATTAAATAAATCCCTCATTTCCCACAATTTAATTAAAATCATTTTTAACTTTTAATGTTAAATAAAATAAATTCTCAATGTCGTCTAATTATATTAAATTAATTATTAAATTATTTTAACTAAATAAAAACCCATATTTAAATCATCATAAACTAAATTGTCTAATAGACCATGCATAGTCCTTTCGCCCACTTCTGGATACCTATATTACCTTTCACAGTTGATCCGAATGGTTTTACTAATACTGCAAAACCCATGTGAATTATAATGACTCTACAATGGAATGTTGTATAGTCACTGCAATGTGCCTCATGGTTTTAATAAGAACATTTCACCCACTAAGAACACTTTAAAATTAGAGTTTCTAGTTCCAATGATCCCAAAACCTCTTGAGCCACCCGTCAAACTCTTCATGCCTTATTTAAACATTCAAAAATAATAGAAAATCATCCAAATGATTTTTTTTAAAACCAACTCATCTAGTAAATGAAAAACTTATAAAACATTGATATTTTATTCTGGTTCAAAAATAGAGGACTCAACAATATAACCACTGTAAGACTACATATACGAGAGATGCCAAAAAAACTACCACAATATTTAATACCACACTGATTTTATAATGTCTCATATGATTGTTCATGATTCGTTCCATATTCCAAACACACCTTTAACCATTTTTATATCCCAAACACTTAAGCAATTAAAAGCCTGATCCAATGCTCAAAAACCTACCGAAAACATCAAAAGAGAACATAACTTATCCATCACAGTGAGATATATGATCAAATCATTAACTCCTCAACCACCTTATCACTGGTGGTTTCCACCAATGGTCTTAGAATTTTACGCCAATTTTCCAAAATAAAAAAAAAATCTTCAATGTCATCATTGCCCCATAAACCCAGACTCGCCCTTAAACAAGATTTGAATCTTTAAATTGATTCCATTCCCTCTTTTATGTGTACCAACTATCTTATTTGGACACTAATTTCATTCATGTTTCAATCCATTAGTTCTAGTTTTTTTAAACTACCATTCCCCATCATGTATAATTTTTTAACCCTAAGAATCGTGCATCCCACATACATACTATATAACAACAACATTTCCAACCAAATGAATTTTAAAATATTATCATTTTATAAGGACAATAAAATATTATAGTCTTTAGGATGAGTTTAAGATAGGTGATATCGTCATCTCATTTGGAAAAGAACACAAAGTGTAATCCCAAGTCACTAGAAATAACATGTCAAACTATTACTAGTTGACTCCATTATAAAATCTAAACATCAACCGCAGAAGAACTATCAAATAAACATCAATGACTATATGAGCCATGTAATTCATGTTCATTCAATTATAAACCCTGAAAATAATCCACAAAAGTGACGTTGTTTACAGAGGGTTGTATACACCACCAATATCATCAATGTCATGCAGCCATGCAATCACGGACACGTGTACCATAACTGATGTGACAATACCCACCATATGAGTTTTTATGTTGTCGAATGAAAGCATGAGTCACTAATAAGAACACTAGTTTTGAATCACCATAATCACAAGTGTGAATTTCTACGAACCAAGATCACCTCATTCAAACATCTTGCATGAAAGCTAAAAATTTAATCTGACCATCCCGTCGAAAGAACCATGTCCTAGAAGTCTCCAAAAGTAGTTGGGAGAACATATCTTAACACCTGAGTCAGTCTAATTTGGATTTAACCTGATAACATCTTTAACATCACAATATTATATAATCACACTGAACTAAACTGGTTTGTCAAATCACTAAAATCAAGATGGTACCACATATGTATACACATACTACCCAATGTTCAAAAATTCAATAGCACATCATGTCAAACAACTATATCTCATAGGATGAAATAATGAGTCATCTACACTGCTATCCAACAATTATTTAATGTTTATTTACATTTAAAAAGTAAATGTAAAACAAACACCATTCAAAATAGGGGTGTCATTATTTAAAACTCAAAATCCCTAGTAGAGACAACAAGACCCAAATTATATCAACGTGACAAATCTCACAACAGAAACAGTGAATATAATGTTCTAATGGTGATACCTACTATAGAAAAGACCCTACAAAGTATATGAATCGACTGTATCTCTGGTCATTAAAAAATGAATTACACTAGTCTCAAGATCCCATCATTATTATAGAAATTTATAATAAGAAGAAACCTTTGGTTAAACATTCACTTCTTTATTCCAAGTAATATCATCAAAATATTCAGAACTACCCTTCCAAAAGGGTAAAATAAATTGACAACACTTCAGGTTCCATTTTTTATCCACTTAATTAATTAATTTCATCCTTTATGTAGTTGACAGAACTCAAACAAACACCAAGTAACTTTTAAAAAACAACGTACTTTTTTTAAAACAACACACCCAATAAAAACAGGAAAACAATTTCAAATGTCTTATTTAAAATTTATCATTCAGTTAAATTGTATTATAAAAAGGAAAAATTCCATTTAAATTAATTTTAACTAGAAGTCAAACTTCGAGGGTCCCATTATGTTACATCTAGTTTCGTAAAGAAAACACATCCCCACAAGTAATAAGAGTGGCAATATAACAATCCATAAATTGACCATACACTTTAATGGTGTAATTTTCCTACCATTTAATCAAATCAAATTATATATAATATTTTATCATTACCAGCCACTTTTTAGTGGATTGAATTCCCATGATACCCGTTTTCTAATTTTAAGGCATCCAAACACCTTTTAATTGAAACTAGTTTTTATTATAAATGCAACAAATATATTTCCACCCTGCAACAATTTACACATCAAGACATCTCTATGAGTTATTAAAACCTGTATCAGTAAAACATTATTTAACATAAATTCAAGGCATAACAAAAAAATTATAATAATAGAGTAATCATTGCATATAATCATTTAAAAATGTTATTCAAGGGAGAAAAATAAATATTATCAAAGTATGGAATTCCACCCATGACACACAATCATAATTAGTAGACATAGTACAAATTAAACTACATGGCATGTAATATGCAATGTGTAACACCCTGAGATTTTATGTAAAATATTCTTTTTAATTCCATTAATGTCTTGTGATGTACTATACACCAAACGGAACTTGCACAACATGCATCCTTGACTTTCCTTGCATTACACGCAATCTTGACCTTCCTCGATAGCATGTGTAGTACGCAATAATGAGTTTCACTAAACAACAATATGCTATTAAAATATTATTAAAACTAGCTATTATGAATAGTAACAACCACTTTTTGAAATTTTTTAAAATTTATTTTTCAAAATGGACATCATTTTTGGATTCAGAATATCTAAATTAGCTTAGGGTGAAATTTTGGTACTTTTCGGACAACTTTCATTTACTGATGAATGGTTAAAAATACTAAATTTTAATTAAAAACAAAATTTTTAATCGAAATAATTAATAGTGATAAATTATTAATTTGAGTGTTTTTAAAGTATATTTATAATATATATTTACAATTTCATACAATGATGGTCATTGGATATAATTTCACATTTCAACCAGACATGAACAAGTGTCAATCTTATGATAGTTATTATCTCTTAAGAACACACTATTTGTTTTGACGACAGGAATTAATTTTTAAATTAAGTAATGAAACTGATATGTTTTGAATTTGGTAAAATAGACATCATTTTTGAGTTCATAATATCAAATATAGCTTAGGCCTAATTTTTTGTATTTTTATGGAAACTTTCATTTTTTGATGAATAGTGAAACAACTAAGTGGTAGTTAAATAAATGAATTTTTCATAAAACATATTTTTACCGCTTCTGTGAGTGGAATTTAAAAAATACGAGAGACACGGTTGATGTCAGTAAGTAAAATTTGGTTCAATGAGATGAAAATAATTTTGGTGAATAGTAACTTTTTACTTTTTTTACCACGGTTAAAAGTAAATAGGGTATTTAAGGGTAAAAATGATATTATTATTACCCTAACGCATGTCCTAATTCTATTGGATAAGTGTAATTCGACCAAAAACAACCATAGGAATAAAATATGACCATTTAGGCCTACATGGATTAGATTAAGACATTTATTATTAATTTATTTAAATAAGGGTTAAAATAGTTAAAATCAATGTTTAATAAGTAAATAATTTTTAATATAAGGTAATACATAAGAGATATTCTAATATAAATATTAATTATAAATCTAAATGGATTTCCTACATAATGGTATTTTATTTGTAATTTTTAGACATTATATAATTTAATTTATTTATGACACAATGATGATGATGTAATTATCTTATTAATGAAATATTGACATAATTGATGTTATAAATACCAAAATAAATGTAATTTGAAACTTTTTATGAATTACAATAATTTTATAGGTTAATAAGGCATGTTAGTATTGATTTAATTAGCTTTTTTCGAACTAATCATTCTGTTATGAGTTTTACATAAATCAATTACTAAATATTGTCAAAATAGACATAAAATAGTTTTTTTAAAAAAATATTATATTATTAACTTTTATTTTATTTTTAAAAATCTAAGTTTGGGCCAAATGTCTTAGATAAGGATATATATATTAATAATAAACAATTTGGGGTTCTTTTGGGTTGTTATAGTATGTTTATTAACCTTATTGTATAAGAACAAAGGAAGAAACGGTAAAAGTAAAATTACTTAACTTAATGTTAAATATAAATGATAGGGGTAAAATAGGAACCTAAACTTGTCTAAATTCTATTGGATGAGAGGATTTAGATCCATCCCCACCTTAGATTCTAAATAAATCAATTTGGAGCTATTTAAAAACGAATTTGTCTTTATAATAAAATAATATGTTTAGTTTTTCCAAAAAACCCCTCTCCTCCCTTATAAAAAGGCACCTCCTCCCTCTCTTCCTCACACCACTTTGAGCCTTAAAGCTCGTACAAACCCTACAAAATTCTCTTCTCAACTTTCCTGAAAACAAACTAGAGGTCCTTGTCTTCTTCAAAGACCAATATTAGTGACCTAAGAGGAGGACTCAAAGAGGCGCTTCAAAGAAGAGGTAATATCCATTACCGATTCTTTCAACTTTATTTCTTCTTCCACTTCTTCTTCCTAGGTTGTTTCATTATGAAGTAATTACATCAGTATCACTAATATACTGATATGTTATTATATGTATGAAATAACCCTATTTCATCATCTAACCATCCTATGGAAAATGAAATCACTGCCCGTGTGTACGTACGGAATACCATCTCCACGCCGTGGTGTAATCTATTTTCCACCACCACCTTACTTGAATGGGTATAATGGAGTACATAATAACTATATATGATTATTTTAAAGTGAAATTTATTCTGAAATATTAATCATACACTCCAATAAAATTCCACGATCATGAGAATGATTTCATCGCTCGTGCGTACGTATGAACTGCCGTCTCCACGACGCGATTAGATTCATTCTCTACCTTAACCATTCATGAATGATTATAATGTATATATAATAAGTAATCATGAAATATATGACATAATTATGATACTGGATTTATGTGTATATATATTTATGTCATCTACTTAATTCCATTCAACTCAATAAGGAATGGAAAACAGCGTTCATGCGTACGTACGACCTACTGTCTCCATGAACGGTGTATTTCTTTCCATTTACTAATCTATTATATAGATGTATATTGTGAATATATATTATATATAAATAATGTTTTATATTTTGGAATTAATTATTCATGATCTATGTAATCATATGAATAATTACAAGTCAAAACACGGATGTCAAATGAAACGATTTTACCCAAAATGCTCTTTAACAATGAATTTACAAAAGAACGAGTAAAATAAAGTCATAAGTGAACCATACATGATATCATAACAATTATTATGATTCTGGAATAAGTCATTGAAATTATTTAAATCATTATATAGGAGGTTCGGACACTTACGAAGCAAATCAGACCTATGGTAAGGGAAAATATCACAATCTCATTTTTATCTGAGATTGTTTATACTTTGGTATTTACTGGGGTGTATTATATCATCCACATCCATGTTTCCTCAATATGTAATATTATTTACATACACCTAGAATTGCTTAAATCCAATTTTACCCTTCGATGAGTTTTTAGTAAAAGATATGAAAGGAATCTTTTGTCATTTTTCGTACAAGGTACTTTTTGACTTTTCCAACAAAAGTATGAGATGAATGTTTTTCTAACTTATACGGAATGAATGGATTTTTAAAAAATTAATTTCAAGAAGCTTCCCTTACAATTTTTCAAGTTTATTTTTAATAAACATCTTTTAGTTTATAATTGTATGACATGTTAAGAAAGGAAAAGTGTTTTTGATGTAGAAAGGATATTTTCGTCAAAAATGGAGTTCAAGTGTTTTATCAAAATTATTTTCCATCTAGGATAATAAAGTGTTCTGTTTCTATACCTAATATTACATTGATTTGATAATGTTGTGATGGAATTATTTTTATTAATTATTTTATCTTATATGAGTTGTTTTATGATGTCACGATGTTTAAGATTCCCATTTTTATTACATGGGTTATGATGTGATGTATGGTTTATGATTTTGTGGCACACATAAGAGTGGTATAATTATGAGATAGGTTGGACCTATATCTCCCTCCAATGTATTGGGTTAAGATTTTATATCTCTTGAGATAGACATGGATGGAACGGTAGGTTAAACCGGTTCAGTGAAACCGGATTGAAACAAGGAATGAACTCGGTACAGAAATGGACATTGTCCATTAAGATAGTCTTGGAAATGAGTATTGACTAATAAGAAATGATTCTCTATAATAATTTGTATATGCCACAATGTTTTATGTTTTAAGTTATGATTATTGGGATTACATTTCACTACTATGATTTATCCCATGTTATGAAATTAAGATTTCTTTTGAAGGTTGTGATTTCCAAAAGTTTAGTTATTATGAATATGGTGTGATTGATATTTCTTTTGTTTACCCTTACTAAGCATTTGAGCTCACCCTTTTATGTTTTATTTTCCCTAGGAAATAAAGAATGGTTTTAGGTAATAAAAGAAAGATCTTTATGGGATATGTTGAAGATCTTTCACCACGATTAGAAGATTATATTCCGAGATTCCAAAGACACTAAACTATTACGGTCCTTGTGTGTGTGTTTTTGTTATGTACTAAGTATTCCGCAAAATTAATGTAATGTCCATGTACATTAAGTTCCGGGTATCTACAGTTGGTATCAGAGGAAAGGTTTAGTCAACCTTTGGGAATTAGGATGCGATAAATTTAGTGAGATCCCTAGAGATATTTCAAAGGTACGTCTAGGTATGTCCATAAGGTTAAGTATACGTTATAGTCCTAGAATTGCGCTAACTATTTTAGAATTAAACCTAAGATGTTAGATATTGATGGTACTCCCCCTTTATTATATTGTTTTCCCTAGCGTGATTTTTTCCTCTCACACTATTCTTTTTGGGTTTTAGACGATAGCTGGAACCCGAAGAAACCGTGTTGATAAATGTAATGGACAATGCAATGATTGTCCTCCTGAAAAAACAAATGTTATGGGAGATGGAGTGAAAAATCTTATTGTTATACTTACACAAACTATGAATCATTCTGGACTTCCAAATGAGCAGAGAAGGGAACAATATTCTATTGATTCCTCCATGAGGCAACACCCACCTTCTTTTAGTGGGTCTTCTGATCCACTTGTTGCTGAACAATGGATCATTACCACTTAAAAGATATTTTCAGTTCTTCAATGTTCTGATCATGATAAAGTAATCATAGCAGTGTATCGTTTGGGAGGTGATGCTGATCAATGGTGGAATCTTATCAAGAATACGAGGCCAAGAGATGAATTTGAGTCCATGGAATGGGACGAGTTCAAGAACATATTTTTCAATAAGTACTTCCCTCATATTCATCAAACAAATATGTAGAAAGATTTTCTTGAACTAATGAAAAACGATGATGAATCTGTTGTTATATACCAAGCGAATTTTACAAGGCTTGCAAGGTATGCATTTGGATTTATCATCCAACCTGAAAGTAAAGTTGATCGATTCTTCAGTGGCTTAAAACCAAATCTTCGAAGGGCATTAGCTATAAGAGACTTCAGTAGCTATGATGAAATTTTTTGTTGGGCTATCAAGGTAGAAAAAGAAGTTGGTGTTACTTATCCATCTCATAGTTTTGACAAGAAAAGAATGATGGAGTTCAAGGAGAAATCTCAGAATAATGGTGAAATGAAGATGAATGTTTCCTTATGCTCATAGTGTGGAAAGAAGCATGGTGGAGATTTTATTAAAGGGACTAGAAAATGTTTTAAGTGTGGAAAAGAAGTTCATCGAGTAGCCAAGTGTCATAGTAATGGAAAAAGAGTTTCTAATGATGTGAATAAAGAAAAGCCTAAAGAGAACGCACCACCATCACTTCAATGCTTTAAGTGCAAGGAAAAGGGGCATTATGCTAATAAATTCCCTAATCCAAGGGTTATGGATGATCGACATGAGCAACCACTTAAGGCAAAGGACAAAGGGAAGTCACATGCGATCACTATTGGTGATGTTGAATATGAAAACGATGTGGTGGAATGATTAAGTGTTTGTGTAATGGGATTCCAAAATAATGATGTATATAGTATTGTGGAATATTTCAATATTTAAGTATTGGTCTATTGTGGTTTTCAATAATTTTATGGTACCGATTACCATGGGAAGTGATTGAGATATTTTTGGTAACCAGATGATATGCGGATAATGAAGGGATAATAAGATAATGAGATTCTTGATTGTATTCATGAGCTCATGATTGATATAAGGACTAAGTGATATCATGGTATGAGTATAAAGAATTCTGAGGATTTTTTTTGTGGAAAGTGTTAACTTTTAACTACATTCATGTTTTCACTGAGGTTCAATGGGTATTCATTCTTCAAGATAATACATGATTAAGGTATTCAAATGTTTTCAATTTGACCAACAAGATATATCTTATGATATATGGGGGATAAATGATGGGATTCACATGAATGTTATGTGGCATTTCAAGTAATCATTTTCATTATACTATAAGCTTGGACCAATGTATTTTAGAACATCCTAAATATTGGAATGGATTATGTTGAACATAAGATAGGATAGAACTTTTTTTGATATTGTTGATGATATTTTATAGTAATATAGCTTTAGAAAAAGGACAACCTGTAGGACGGGCGACAACCGATCATATCGGACAAGGCTGTGGGAATCGAACCCACAACTGAAGTGCGACTGGCCTTTATCGACTACCACTAGCCAGCAGGAAGTCCCTGTTTAGTAGAAACTAGTTTTATTATATTAAGCAGTATGATGTATGAAGTATAAGTCCATTTTAGGAACCATATATGATTAATCTCACTATAGATGGACTTACGTATTTTTTGATAACTTTTCTAACCTTTTGTTTGAGACTGATGGAATGACCCCTCATTCTATCACATGATCTGCTAACACATCACAAATGACAAATTTATCTTCATTTCTTTAAGAGATGAAGTGGAAATTGTCCAAAGAATGACTAACGGTGAGACTATACCAAAATCATGAAAGTATTTATTCTAATTCCAATTTCATCAACTTTAGGGAAATTATCATGAAAACCAAAAATGTTTTCCTAGTGATCTTATACTTGATGAATCAGATGGTACCTTATATCGTCACAAAATTATGGCTTTGTGATTTCTGTATTTTCCATAGCCATTATGTCTACCACTCTTCATCAGATCATGATGGTTAGATTTCTCTTCCATATCCATATTTTCACCTATGTGGAAACCCAATGATTAGTTTATTTGGGTAACCATTACTTTTCATACTTTTGTTTTTAAAGATTGGTTTTGGTATTCCTTTTTACAATGTGGTTTTCTATTAATGAAACTTTTGAGTAGTATACCATTTATAACCTCGACGAATTTCGAGGGCTAAATTCATTTTAAGGGGGGTAGAATGTAACACCCTGAGATTTTATGAAAAATATACTTTTTAATTTCATTAATTTCTTCTGTTGTACGCTACACCAAATGGAGCTTTCACAACATGCATCCTAGACTTGCCTTGCATTACACGCAATCGCGACCTTCCTCGATAGCGTGTGTAGTACGCAATAAAGAGTTTCACTAAACAACAATATGCTATTAAAATATTATTAAAACTATCCGTTATGAGTAGTAATAACCACTTTTTGAAATTTTTTAAATTTTATTTTTCAAAATTGAATTCATATTTGGATTCAGAATATTGAAATTATCTTAGGGTGAAATTTTGGAACTTTTCGGATAACTATCATTTTCTGATGAATAGTGAAAATTACTAAATTTTAATTAAAAACAACCATTTTAATCAAAATAATTAATAGTGACAAATTATTTATTTGAGTGCTTTTAAAGTATATTTTGAATATATTTTTACAATTTAATACTATGTTGGTCATTGGATTTAATTTCACATTCAAACCAGACATAAACATGTATCAATCTTTTGATAGTTATTATCTCTTAAGAACACACTATTTGTTTTGACGGCGGGAATTATTTTTTAAATTATGTAATGCAACTGATATGTTTTGAATTTGGTAAAATAGACATCATTTTTGACTTCATAATATCAAATATAGCTTAGGCCTAATTTTTGGTATTTTTCTGGAAACTTTCATTTTTTGATGAATAGTGAAACCACTAAGTGGTAGTTAAAAAAAATTAATTTTCCATAAAACATAATTTTACCGCTTCTTTGAGTGGAATTTGAAAAATCCGAGAGACACAGTTGATTCCAGTAAGTAAAATGTGATTCAATGAGATGAAAATAATTTTTGGTGAATAGTAACTTTTTACTTTTTTTTACCACAGTTAAAAGTAAATAGGGTAATTAAGGGTAAAAATGATATTATTATTACTCTAACACATGTCATAATTCTATTGGATAAATTTAATTAGACCAAAAACAACCTTAGGAATAAAATATGACCATTTAGGCCCACTTGGATTAGATTAGGACATTTATTAATAATTTATTTAAAGAAGGGTTAAAATAGTTAAATCATAGTTTAACAAGTAAATAATTTTTAATATAAGGTTATAGATAAGATAAATTCAACTATAAATATTCATTTAAAAGCTAAAAAGATTTCCTACATAATGGTATTTTATTTTAATTTTTAGATTTTAAATAATTTAATTTATTTATGACAGAAAGATGATGCAGTAATTAACTAATTAATGATATATTAACATAAATGATGTTATAAATACAAAACTAAATGTAATTTGATACTTTTTATAAATTCCACTAATTATCTTGGTAAATATGTCATGTTAGTATTGAGTTAAATAAATTTTTTCTAACTAATAATTCTGTAATGATTTTCACAAAAATCAATTACTAAATAGTGTCAAAATTGACATAAAATAGTTTTTTTTTTAAAAAATTATATTATTAATTGTTATTTTATTCTTAAAAATATAAGGTTCGGCCAAATGTCATAGATACGACTATATATATTAATAATAAAAAATTGGCGATCGTTTGAATTGTTATAGTAAGTTTATTATCCTTATAGTATAAGAACACAAGAAGACACGGTAAAAGTAAAATTATTTAACTTAATGTTAAATCTAAATGATAAGGATAAAATAGGAACCTAAACTTGTCTAAATTCTATTGGATGAGAGGATTTCGACCCATCCTCACCTTTTCTTCGATATAAATCAATTTGGAGCTATTTAAAACCGAATTTGGCTTTATAATAAAATAATATTTTTAGTTTATCCAAAAGAGCCCCTCTCCTCCCTTATAAAAGGGCACCTCCTCCCTCTCTTCCTCACACCACTTTGAGCCATCATGCTCGGAAAAACCCTGCCCAATTCTCTTCTCCAATTCCCTAGAAACATCCTAGAGGTCCGGGTATTCTTCAATGACCAATTTTAGTTCCCTAATAGGAGGACTCAAAGAGGCGCTTCAAAGAAGAGGTAATGTCCGTTACTGATTCTGTCACCTTTATTACATCTTCCACTTCTTCTTCTTAGGTTGTTTCATTATGAAGTAATAAAATAAGTATCACTAATATACTGATATGTTATTATGTGTATGAAACAACCCTATTTCACTATCTAACCATCCTACGGAAAATGAAATCACCGCGCGTGCGTACGTAAGGAATACCATCTCCACACCGTGGTGTAATCTATTTTTCACCACCACCTTACTTGGATGGGTATAATGGGGTACATAATAACTATATATGATTATGGTAAATTGATATTGATTCTTAAATAGTAAAAATACACTCCAATACAATTCCACGATCATGAGAATGATATCATCGCTAGTGCGTACGTACGGACTACCGTCTCCACAACGCGATGAGATTCATTCTCCACGTTAACCATTAATGAGTGATTAAAAATTATATATAATAAGTAATAATTAAATATATGAAATAATAATGATTATGTATTTATGTGTATATATAAGTGTGTTATCTAATTAATTCCATTCCACTCAATAAGGAAACGAAATCAGCGTTCATGCGTACGTACGGCCTACTGTCTCCATGAACGGTTTATTTCATTCCATTTACTGATATTTTATATATATGTATATTATGAATATATATTATATATAAATCATGGTTTATATTCTGGAATTATGTAATCATGATCTATGTAATCGTATAAATAATTACAAGTCAAAACACGGACGACAAATGAAACGATTTTACCCAAAACTCTCTTTAACAAGGAATTTACAAATGAACAGGTAAAATAAAGTCATAAGTAAACCGTATATGATATCATAACAATGAGTATGATTCTGGAATAATTCAATGAAATTATTTAAATAATTATACATGAGGTTTGAACACTTATGAAGAAAATCGGATCTAAGGTAAGGGAAAATATCACAGTCTCATTTTTATCCGAGATTGTTTATACATTGGTATTTACTAGGTTGTATTTTATCATCCACATCCATGTTTCCTCAATATGTAATATTATTTACATGCAACTATAATTTCTTAAATCCAATTTTACCCTTCGGTGAGTTTTTAGTAAAATATATGAAAGGAATCTTTTGTCGTTTTTCGTACAAGGTACTTTTTGACTTTTCTAACAAAAGTACGAGAAGAATGTTTTTTAACTTATACGTCATGAATGGATTTTTAAAACATTATTTCCAAGAAGCTTCCCTTACAATTTTTCAAGTTTATTTTTAATCAACTTATTTTAGTTTAGAATTGTATGACATGTTAAAAAAGAAAAAGTGTTTTTGATGTAGAAAGTATTTTTTCCTCACGAATGGAGTTCAAGTATTTTATCAAAATTGTTTTCCATCTAAGATAATAAAGGGTTCTGTTTCTATCCATACTATTACACTAATTTTATTATGTTGTGATGGAATTACTTTTACGAATTCCTTTATCTTATATGAATTGTTTTATGATGTCATGATGTTTAAGATTCCCATTTTTATTACATGGGTTATGCTATGATGTATGGTTTATGATTTTTTGGCACACATAAGAATGGTATCATTATGATATGGGTGGGACCTATATCTCCCTCCAATGCATTGGGTAAAGATTTTATATCCCATGAGATAGACATTGCTGGAACGGCAGGTTAAACCGGTTCAGTGAAACAAGACTGGAATGAGGAATGAACTCAGTTCCGAAATGGAATTTGTCCACTAAGATAGTCTTGGAAATGAGTCTTGACTAAAAAGAAATGATTCTCTATGATAATGTGTGTATGCCACAATGTTTCATGTTTTAGTTTATGATTATTGGGATTTATTTTCAATACATTTATTTATCCCATGTTAGGAAATTATGATTTCTTTTGCAGGTTATGATTTCCAAATGTTATGTTCTTATGAATATGATGTGATTGATATTTCTTTTGTTTACCCTTACTGAGCATTTGATCTCACCCTTTTATGTTTTCTTTTCTCCAGGATATAAATAAAGGTTTTAGGTAAAAAAATAAGATCTTTATTGTAGATTTTGAAGATCTTTAAACACAATTAGAAGATTATATTTTGAGTTTCCAAATACACTAAACTATTACGGTCCTTGTGTGTGTGTTTTTGTTATGTACTATGTACTACGCCAAAGTAATGTAATGTCCATGTACGTTAAGCTTCGGGTCTCTACAAAATGCATCTGAATTACAAAGTTCATATATGAAACAATTATTGAGACTACATTTCTATATTAGGCCAAGGAGTATTTCCGAAATTTCAATATCTATAAGTGCCATAAAATACACTTTTCAACCATGGTGAAATCACCTAAACCTTAATAGCAAACATCTTAAATATTAATTCACGATGCTAACCACCTAGTAATTTATTTTACATGGGGTGATCAGTCCAATGGTTAGATATTAACTAATTGTTGACACCTTCCTAGTCAACTATATACCAACCCAAAATAGGAATATAAAGGATAAATAATGAAAGCTAACCTCTAATACCACTATTTAACATCATAATCTGGCTCCCCATCGAACTAGTAGCCCGACCAGATACCACATGACCTCAAGGGAACCTACACACAATCCAGATGTTTCTGAATAGTAATGAGGGTTTATGGATAGTCAGTGGGTATAATAAACCCTCATGCCTTTGTTTTCAAAGTATTATAACAATATATAAATAGATAATAAATGTAACAGAAAACAATAATATAATCTACATAATGAAAATGGATAATTCCAGATTATAAAATTCATGGATGTCATGGTGATACATATTTGAATGAAGTAAACAAACCATTATACATTAAATATCAGTACATATATAATGAAAATTATCAATACCCTAATGTTAATATACCCAAGAATCTAGAGCTTCCACTCATTAATTTTCTTTTATTTTGTTTTTACATCAAACAACAATAGAAATGTCCAAGGTCTTGAGAATAAGAATGTCTACATGGGTACCCCAGTTCAATGGTGTCCAATATTGGGTGTGAGAAATAAGTGTTAGTAGGCTAAGACCACTGGTGTCTATATCAATCTAGAAAATGAAATATAATTAAACAGTGTGTAGGTATATCAAAGAATAAAATAATATAACAAATCAAAATAAACCTATCTAGGTTCATAAGAGGAACCTAATGGCGATTCCTTCTATTGGATCATAGGTAGAATATGTTCATGAATATGATCTATTTATATATTTTCATACTTTATTTAAAACTCTAATATAAGGTTATAGTCTCCCAATTGTCTATAAATACACCATCATTGCTATTTGGCATCCTCTGGCTTACGCGGTGGCACGCTTGTGGTATTGTGGTGACCAGTTCGTCTACTAGTTCAATGGTATGCTGGGATTGGATGTAACATATTGAATCTTGTTTTTAGATTAAATTTCATATTATGTAAGAAATAAATTAGAACATAAATTCAATAAATATGAATAAATTTTTATTTTCAAAAAATATTTTTATTAAAAAAATTATGTTATACTAAAATTAGATGTGATAATGATTTTATTGAAAATAATATTACTATTATTAAGTAATCACGACTTTGGTTATGTTAATATCTATTTAAAATCATAATGATATTATTCAATGAAATTATATCATAATTTTAGAACAATCAATTATTTTACTACTCATAAAAAATAATCATTAGAAAAATATCTAAAAATATATATATAATTATTTGGACTTGTTAATCTCTAAAGTTCAATCGAAAAATATTAAATTTAAATGAAATTTTTATTTATAATATTTTATATAAAATAATATATCAAATTTACATTAATTGTTTATGAATAATAATATCTCAGTTTTAATATAAATGAAATAATATTCATCTAGTGAATATAAATCTACAAATTATACTTTTTTGAATAATCCTATGGAATGAAATTAATATATAAAAAACTAATTTTTTTGTTGATTACATGTCCCATATTTATATTTGTTCCTGATTATTTTCATTAAAATGAAAAAAAAAATTATAATTTTCCATGATTTCTTTCAAATTCACATAATACATATTAAAAAATATTTGTATTCAAAAAAATATAATAATTAATCAGAATATTCCAAAACAAGTTATCTATGTTGTTAAGAATCATATTAGTTGTTTCCTTATAATAATAACTTCATTAATACTTATGTAATTTAGTATTGATACTGTGAAATGGACTACTAAAATACTTCATTATCAAAAATACATTAATCACATTATGTTATTCCGATAATGGTAGATTAATGGCCTATTTGTATGAAATAAATCCAATTATATCCATAAAATTAATTAGCATTATCAATCTAATAATTAATAATAATTTGTTTTTCAAAACATATAACCCTTATACAAGGATGTGAATTTTGAAAATAATTTTACCTAACTAGATTTATATATCATTATTATAGTTATCATAATTATTTAAATTTATTCTATAAGAATTATTTATATTTTATTGAATTAAATTTAGTATAATAAAATTATTCTACTGATTCTACTTAGAATATAATTATTTCCCCTGATTCATCTAATCATGTTGGAGTCTGACACCCCAATCAATATAAATAGAATAATAAATCCATCAGTATAGTTGAAGAAAATAATTATTTATTAAAAAGGTGACTAATTATATATAATAACTTCAATTTCTATAATAATCATTCGAGTATCCTCGATGCATATATTCTTTAATTATGAATCATTATATATGATAGGACATATTATTGTCTATAATGTTCTTTAAAAACTTAATTTACTACTTAATTAATATATAATGTTATATAAATAAATATATTTAATACTAATATCAATTTTTGATATGCTGGAGATAGGAACACAATTGTAGTATCTCATAACCATGAGATCTTGTAGAAAAAATTGATTATAAGATGTATTATAATGAATAAAGAGGAAATGTATATATGTTTCCAATCGATCAAAAATAAAAAAAATCACATTGTTACATTGATAATATGTCGTAAATAAGAAAGATCCATGAATTTATTTTCTCAATTCCTCAGTGGCATAAGAAAATGATCAAATATAATTTTATTTTTTTTAAGGTATTGAAAATTTAAATAATTCATGTTTCAAACAAAAATATTTTTATTCATTCCATCAAAATAGTAATAATCATGATAGTTTTTTCCTCATAATACCATCATGGGATAACTAGAAATTATGAGATGTGAGATTCAAATAAAAATCTCATTTAATGCTATGATATACATATATTACACCACATTGTTCAAAAACTAAAATATCATTCCTTCAACAAATAAATACATGTAATAATCCATTTTTACGAGATTCACGTTTTTTGAAAAATCATGATAATATATTTGATAATTATCCATTTCATTACATTATAAAAATATCACCAAGGGATTTCTATCTAATATGTATAACATGGAATATTTATTTCATCTCTCTGTTGTATTTATAACCAATAACTATTATAGACCATCATACATCTCAATATTTGATATTTAATTAGAATATAATAAACTAGTTGAATGTATAATAACATTAATTTTTTCCATATAAATTATCCATAATTCATGAACTAATAGATCTTTGGTTCTATTAAATTCTTAAGGGTGCAGTTTCATAGAATTCTCAATTAATGATATGTTACCCTATAATCAATCTGGTTTCCCTTATACACATATCAAACACAAATATATATCATTAATTTACTAATCCATAACTAAAAATTATATATTTATTTTTATTACCAATATGGAAAGCAAAATTAATAGTCATAATACCCAAGATATGATCCCACATCAGCTTCATGGTATCAACCTTATGAAATCATTCTGAGCATATTTTCATTTTATGATAAATAATGGTATTATTAAACTATTTATCATTTTAATATAACAATAATAAATAATTATTCATTGGTATTAAATTTATATTTTCATTTAAACAGTAATTATATAAACCAGAACACTTATAATATTTATAAGGTCTCTACTATTTGAAATTAAATAATCTTGATTCATTAAAATATAAATCATATTCACTCTATTATATTCATCTACTAACATTATATATTATTTCATTATATATCATAATTATTTGTCTTATATTTGAGGATTATTTTATAGATATTGTTTTAAATAATATTTCATACCAGACACACAAAAAAAATAAAAATATTAAATAGGAGACAAAAGAGTAATATCCATTTTTTCATGTAATGTTATAAAATTTAAAAAGAAAATTATTTCATGTCATGATAAATACTCATTACATTCAATGAATTTTTCAATTCCATTAATCAATATTAACATGTGTGAATATATATTTAAAAACAGTTATGGGTATAAAATGTTTAGCTAGATACAAATAAAATAATTCAATTAGGCATTTTAAAAACATTAAAATAGATTGAAAATAATTTCATAAAACCATACTTTTTATCCTTAAAATTAAATCTATTTGTATTTTTAAATTAATATTTTCTATCATCATTAAATCAATATATTTAGATGAAAAATAATTGGAATTAATTTAAATTTAATCTATGTTCGATTATACTTTTTTCATATAAAACTCAATAAAAAATTATAGTTTTGAGTATATATTTGTCTATTTTCAAATATAATTTATCTGATAACATAATACTTAACCAATGAATTGTTGTTCTTTTTAGGTGGACCCATTATATTTTTCATTATATGCTCACCCATGAACTATAATAATGTTGAACCATTCAACATCAATTTCAATGGACCATATCATCATATAAATCATTTTATGATTTCATTTTTTGTTATAAAATATTTTATACACAATTATGAGATAATATGAAAATATAATTCATTTATCAATATAATGGATTATTTTAAAACACCATTTCAAAGAAAAAAATATCCTTCTAATTTTTGAACTTATAATCCAAACTAAATTACATTGAAAAATATGGGATAATTATTTTAATAAGAACAAATTAATTATTATAAAGGAATACATGGTGTAAATAAGGATTGATGAAGTGGCAGTAGTCAATGGGATCATATACTTTAAATCATAATTTTACATTTATTATCTACAGTAAATTAAAAAAATCCCCCTCAATGAATTCATTTTTCCAAAAACATCAATTCAAATAATTAAATTTAAATAAAAACCATAATTTTCATTATAAAATAAATATTAAGATGATGATATTTTATAAAAATATAGTTATAAGGATAAAATTTAATGATTTTTTTTATTTACAGTGAAATATAACATTGAAAATATTTAAATTGTAGCACTCATGTAATAAAAAAATTAATTAAATATTATTAACCAGATAATAGATAAATTTATGATATAACATGTTTTTTTGGATGTATATTATCCTATAGAATGATTGTACGTGAATAATATCAAAAAATTCCTCAATGAAATGAAATTGAGAAGGATTCATATAACATGATTTTGAATCATCATGTAAGATCATTATCAAGCTAAATAATTTGCATTTGTAAATTATTTTATTCCTTGATAAAAATTCACATTTTTTTAAATAAATTAAAATTAAACAAATTTCTAAACTCTATTAATTTATATGTTAGGTTTATTTTAATGTTTTTAGATATATTCAGTCTGAGTCAAAAATGATTTTAGTCGGTTGAAAACTGTCAAATTAGTCATTAGTTAGAAATATAATATATAATAATAATGAAAAAATATTAGATTTATTTAATAAGTATAATTTTAAATTATATCATGAATTATTTATATATAAAAAATTACATTCGTTTAGGTAAAAATCCATACATACACATAATTAGTGATTCCATTTTTCAATTATCATATTAGATAGAAGGAATGTAATATGCACTCTTTGTTAACTGGTAATAATATAACATATATAATAAAAAATTATTCAAATATAATTTTATATCTTATTATATTTATATTCATGTTAAAAATGAAATCAAATTTCTTTATGGACATGGTAATCCAATATTACATGAAAGCTATTATCATTTTCTAGTGTATGCATGAAAATAATATATTATTATTGAAAAATGATAAATATGTCCCAAAAAAATATTATTATTTCATTATATAATTTATATTCACTAAAATTATCCTTATTATCATCCATATAATGTGGTATTGAACTAAGAATCACATAGCTTTGTTCGGCGATTATCCGCTAAACAAACATGCAACTTTTTTGGGTGATGGTCTCCTAAATACATTAGATTTTTTTAAAAAAAATGGCCACTGTAATATTTATTAGAAGATTATTGAAATTGAATTTCATATTTTTGATATGGATGTATCTCATAGAAACCCTTGTATCATAATGTTTATATTGTTGGTAATAACTATATTTTATTATTTTTTTGTACAAACCTATTTTACACATGAATTAATGTTTTGATTTCATGGATGTGAAACACCACGCTACATAGTCATGAAGATTCTCTAGTATTTTATGGATTGATTTGTGGCATTGGAATAAAGAAATAATTCATTTATTCAAATTGATGTAATCTATAAAGTACAAGAAAACTAAATATTTGTGACGGGCAATTTGTGATGAGATCTCGTCGCAAAAGATCTTTTTCCACGGAGCCCCGTCGCAAATCGCCCGTTGTCGAAAACGGCGTCACAAATAGGTGTTTTTGCTCCAGTCCCATCGCAAAAAGTTTATTTGAGACGGTATTTTTCCCCCATCGCAAATGAGTTTTCGTTTATATATAAAAAAATGTATTTTTGATGGGCCGTCGCAAATATATTAGTTGCAACGGGTCAGAATCTCGTCACAAATGTCAAATTTTAAAAAATACTTGCTACGAAGGTATTTGCGACGGACCATTGCAGAAAGGTTTTCCCGACGGGTATTCGACCCGTCGCAAAAGGTACAATAAATAAAACATTTACGACCGGAATACACGTCGTAAATGATACCATCTCAAATATTTAAAAATAATAATTAATTATTACAAATTGTATAATATTATATAAAAATAATAATAATATTAATAATATAAAAATTATATTATTATAATATAAATAAAAAAATATTTAAAATATAGTTATGAAATATTAATATAAAATAATAATATGTATATGTATATAAATAATATAATATAATATAATAATATTAATATTAATAATATAAAAAATCAATATAATAATAATATTATTAAACTATCTATATAATAATATTATTAATATTAATAATATATATAAATTATATTATTATAATATTAATTATAAAAATATATATATAATATAATTACGAAAAATTAATATCAAATAATAATAATAATATGAATATAAATAATATTATATTATATATTATGAAATATTAATATCAAAAAATAATAATAATAGTACTAATATTATTAATATAAAAAATTAATATAATAATATTATTATTAAAATAAACATACATATTTAAGAAAAAATAATATTAATATTATTAATATTAATAAAATAATAAAATTATAAACTTCTCAATATTAACAATAAATAAAAAATATTAAAATTAATATTACTAAAATAAGCAGACATTAAAAATAATATTAATATGTAATAATATATTAAAAAAAATAAAAACAAATTAAATCATGTATTATTCATACCAATATGAAAGAAATTGTAAATAGTTAATATGAAAATAAACTACGAACTCAAATGTTTATTATATCTAAAAAAATTACTGGGGGGTGGATAATCTGGAGGACCTTGAGGACCTGGTGGAGGTGGGGGAGGAAACTCCATCCCTAAACTATGAGTCAAACGATGCATATACTCCATATACTCATGATGTTGCTCCTCATATCGACGTCTCTCCTCATCCTACTGCGGATGCATCTGCTCCTGTCATCGACGCATCTCCTCATCATGCTACTGACGCATCCGCTCCTGCCCTAGATGCGAATCCTCTATAAGCTGACTCTGAGCACGCAGTTGTTCCTGATACTGTGAGGCAGAAGATTATGTCTCTCCACGAGCTCCTCTCGAGCTGGACGTCGACATCTCAGCAGTACCATAATAAGCTGCAGGAGTCAAATGAGAGCCGATACCAACTACTCAGCCCATTTCAAAGCCATATTGGGTCACCTACATCCATGGCATCTCATCAAAATGGTGGCACTAGTCTGATCACCCGTCTTGTCTTGACTCTCATCCTATGTCTGAGAGTCCGCGGCCTCATATGACTCCCTAAATTTCACTTAGAAATTAAAATAATGAAAAGATTATATGCATTTAATTTTCAAACAGAAAAGAAAAATAATACTGACCACAATCTGACGCTGGCGGTCACCTCTAATCTCTCCAGTAGCCGGGTCAGTGTACATCCTCCGATAAACGCCGTACGCTGAAATACTGGGCTTCTCGGCTTACTATAGGAATATAAAATAAACTATTTATATTTAAAGTTGTATAAAATATTAAAAAAAAGTACTGACCAGACGCTCTCTATGCGCACTGAATGTACGACTACCGGCTCGTTGCGTCACCTCTTGTCTCCCCCGATTCTGTCAACCCAATGCAGATCTCCTCTGAAACCCACCACCCAATCAGTGTGTACATAATCCATCCCAAACATGATGTACTCTAGTCGGTGGGCTCTACAGGACTCATCAAATTCTTTCACTTCGGCTTCTTCACAGACGACTTTCTCAAATTAGGCAAAAACTGACGGAAACAGTCACACATAGTCACCACCCATGCCGTGTGGATAGTGGCACACATGCTCTCATTGATGGGATACCATAAAACCTAATATAAAGTTATTAATGAATTAAATTTCAAAATAATTAATATTTAATTTCATACCATCCAAAGATCGAACATGGCGGCCTACACATCAGCGGGAATCTATTCCCTTATGAGCCAAGGATGAGAAAAATAATTGCAAAAGATAGCGATTCCCTGTCCAATAGCTATATGCATAAAACTGTGGAAAAAGAACAAATAATCAAACAATTTGAATATTAATAAATTATAATGAAAGATAACTAAAAAACACAGTTTACAATACCACCACATGTGCGCATCGAATCTAAGAGATGGACGTCACTCTGGGATAGTATCTGGAATCATCAGTCTGGCATGACCATGCCCCATCCAAGTCCTCCCTATAGTGCCTACTGCCTGATGGACATATGTCTCAAGAACCACATCATCCATAGGTAGATCAGCCTCCAGCAACTGACGAAACGTTTCTGAGTCCATCTAAAACATGAAATGATTATTATTAGAAAACAGTTGAAAATAACTATTATGTATAGATATATATTTGTTATGATTCAAACCAGTATTTTATTGTGTCAATGTTCGTATTCATCGTCATTTTCGTAGTTTTCAATGACAATGTCTTCATCTTCTTCATCAACATCATCAATTTCCATATTAGTTTCACTGTCATCATCTCTTGTCATTTCAAATTCAGTTGTAACATCATTGACAACATCATCATCATCGAACATTAACTGTGGGGTGTCATCCTCAATATTCATGTCTCTTTGTAAAAAATATGTGTTTTGAAGAGTGTCCTGAAAAATTTCATTTCCTTGTACTTTAGTGGAACCACATTCAGTTTGAGTAAACTAATTTTCTCTAGACTTAACTTGTATTATACTCCACCAATCATTCAACTCTATTGCAGTAGCACAATATTTTGCATAATAAATTTGATGTGCATGTTGAGCCAAAAAAATGGTTCATTTACTATAAGAAGACTTTTATGATTAATATCAACAATTCCATGAGTCGGATGAATACAGAAGCCTCTCTCAGTATCCAGCCATCGACATTTAAACATTGTTACATAATTCTGTCCCAAAAAACACAATTCAATAATTTCTTCATGCATGTCGTACAAGTCAACATCAATATCTCTATGATGTGATCCCTTCAAACAAACACCACTATTCATTTTTTTCATTGATTCTCCATATGCACTTGTATGAAAGCGATAACCATTCACCATATATGCATTATATGATTTAACAATTTTGGATGGTGGACTACTCAAAATACACAATCGACTATCAATATTATCACCATGTACAGATACCTGAAAATTTGTAAAACATTTATCACTATTACAATTAATAAAATGATTTTATATGTAAATCCAAAAAAGAATGTATGTTACCAGTTTTTGAAACCCGTAGGCAAAATTATTTTGTCGATGTTCTTCTAAGCCAGCTGCTGTAATTTGTGGAAATTGTTTCATGATATGATCATCATATAACCTACAAATACAATATGATTAATTTATTGTAATAGAATCTATAGAATAAGGGATAAGATCACTCACTATACTATTTGTTACATTTCTTCATATTTGAGTAGATCATATGTATGAGCTCTATGATGTTCATCATCTGAAAGCCATCTATCATGAACTTCAGCAAAGCCATGTTCAGGCTCATTGAAAACTGAAAATTGATTTTTCATATCATCATCATCATTCCACTCGTTCTGGCCCATGCAGTTAAATTTTTAGGGATATTCAAATTCAAAATAATGAGATCAGAATAAATCAATTTCTTCTTGGAAATAAGCTTCAGCGATTGAGCCTTCATCTGATGCTTTGTTACAGACTTGTTTCTTCAATTTCTGCTTGCATCTATCAAATGGGTACATCCATCGAAACTGAACGGGACCTCCAAATTTTGCTTCATTTTGCAAATGTAATATCAAATGTTCCATCGAGTCAATGAAATTCGGCAGAAAGATTTTTTCCAATTTGCATATAATTACATCAACATCTTCTTCTAGTTTTCGTAGAGTATCGTAGTTTGTTATCACCGCACACATGTCTCAAAAAAAATTGATATCTCTATTATCAAATCCCAAATCTTAGAATTCAACAATCCTCTTAAACCAATAGTCATAAGTCTTTCCATTATAACATGACAGTCATGACTTTTTAATCTAGTAATATCCCCATTTTTAACACAGCTGCCAAGTTGGAAGCATAGCCATCTGGAAGTCTCAAATTTGTAATCCACTGACAAAATAATAAGTGACTCTATTTGGTCAGTGCATAAGCTTCTTTTGGCTTAATTAATCTCTGTGATCTGACATTTTAAACAATTCAAGTTCTGGTCGCCTGCAAATTTGGGAAAGATCTAATCGTGCCTTTACATTATCTTTGGTTTTACCCGGTGTATCCAAAACTATATGAAATAAATTATCAAAATAGTTCTTCTCAATATGCATGACATCCAACATGTGTCGGACAAACAAATAAGATCAATATGGTATATTCCAAAAAATGCTTTGTTTTTTCCAATTGTGTTCTTTCCCAAAACCATGAATTTTCTGTTGGTTTATTGTCATTCCAAAAGTGGTGGAAGGTAATGAAAATACAACTGATTGTAACTCTGTACCTGAGATCATTTTTGGAGGTTCATCTCTTTCAATTCTGCCTTTTTTGAAATGAGATTTATTCCTCCGAAAAGGATGATCAATTAGAAGAAATATACGATGACAGTCAAAATAGCATGGTTTTTTTCCATTCACGAGCATAAATGCTTTGTTGTCTCTCATACATTAAGGACATGATTTTGGTCCATCTGTACTCCAGCCAAATAACATACCATATGCCAGGAAGTCACTAATTGTCCACATCAAAGTAGCTTTCATTAGAAAATTCTGTTTCGCAGCAGCATCATATGTACCAACACCATGACTCCACAATAAATTTAACCCATCAATCAGTGGTTTCAAATAAATATCAATATTCTTTTTCGGATGTCCTGGGATTAATAATGTCAAAAAGATATAAAGATCTTTCATCAACATGCGTGGAGGAAAATGTACGGAGTTATAAAGATAGGCCAATAGGAATAATGACTACAAAAAGATCCAAATGGAAAGAAATCATCAGTAGAAAGACCCAGTCGCACGTTCCGGGATTCTAAAGAAAAAGATGGATGCACTTGATCAAAATGTTTCCATGAATCACCATCAGATGGATGAGTCAAGCATTATCGATTTGAAATATTGGTTTTGTGCCATGACATCATTGTTTCTATGTTCTGAGACATAAATAAACGGTGCAACCTAGGTGTAAGCGTGAAATATCTAAACTATTTTACAGGAATCAATCCAAACTTCCCTGATTGAGCTTATTTATACCTCGATTGTCCACATGTGGGACAACTATCCAATGACTCATTTTCACCAGAATATAATATGAAATCATTGGAACATGCATGGATCTTCTGATAACTAATGCCTAGATTATGAATGAGTCTTTTTCTCTCATAATAATTAACAGGAAGCATATTTCCTTCAGGTAACAGTGGTTTAACCAAAGAAAATATCTGATCAAAACAGTTATCTGACATTCCATTATCTGATTTAATAGCCATAAATTTTGCAACTACTTCTAATTTTCTTATCTTGCAACCAGGATATAATGCATCCTCAACAGACCTAAACAACTCAAAAAATTCAGATGGTGCCAACTCGCGAGGTAAATCAACATCATCCTCAATTTCTCTTTGTTGAATGGGTGACCCTACAAAATCATGTACAAAATTCTGAAACCGTGATGGATCCGAAATCAAATTATTAGTATCTTCTCTAGAACTACATTCACCATGTTGATACCAAAAAATATGATCTGATTGAAAACCGTAATGCAAGAGATGTTTCCCAACGATGTCAAATGTCTCAAACGTTCTCAGAGCACATTTTTTACAAGGACACTTAATTGTCCCTACTGAAACAAATTCCGGGTTTGATGATGCAAATGATAAGAAAGCTTCAACACCATCAACATATACAGGATTTAAAAAAAACCGTTTGGATTTCTACGCTGATTTATCCAAGCATGATCATCTAATAATTATTGATGTCAATTTCCTTATACCATATTCATATATATGTTTCTAAAAAATATAAAACCATTACCCTTGTTAAATAATTTGATATAAGAAACAATATCCTAAAGAAAGAAGATATATAATTACAGTTATTTAATAGTAATTACCAATAATTATAGGTGACACAGTTAGTTTGTAATCATCCCCACTAATTATTATTAATTTATAAATACATATCAATACTTTGCAAAATGAAATATGCATGAATAATGAAATTAAATTTTGTAATCATTGTTGTGAATATTATATTACTAATTATTATGATTTTTCCAATGGCTCATCTCTTTTTAACTTTCTCCCTACTAAAATCAGTATGAAAAAATTACTCTGAAATACATTAGAGCACATTTTTCATATGATTTCAGTGGGAGAAAGTAGCAAAGATATGAGACATTGAACAAAAGGTGGTTGTCAATTTGCTGGAAATTGTGCCAATTTATAACCATGTACTTGAAATTATTTGATTTTTGATTAATTGTTTTAGTAATTATTACTAATTATTACAAATATAAATATTTCAAACAGATTTTTCTTTATTCATAACATGTTCAAATCTTAATGGGTAGTCAATTTTCAGGTCATTCCCAATAAAAAGTTTGGGTCAACCTTGACCAATTTAAACTCTATAATTGTCCTTACATGGTTGATCATCTCGCAAGTAGAGTTGCAATAGGATCACAGAAGTAATGAGAAAGACATGACTTGGGTTGTCCTATTGCAATGCTACTTGTGATGTGATCAACCAAGTAAGAACAATTATAGAATTTACATTGGACATGGTTGACGAAAACTTTTTATTGGACATGACCTGAAAATTGGCGACCCGTTAAGATTTGAATTGTTAAGAATAAAGCAAAACTTGTTGAAAATATTGATAATTGTAATATTTTATAAATATTTTATAATTTTAATAATATTAATATTTTCTTATAAATATTAAACATATAATAACAAAATAATTATATTATAAGTATTATTTAACTATTAATATTAGAGTAATATAATATTTTATATAATGTTACTATTTATGTTACTAATTATATTACTAATTATGTTACTATTTATGTTACTAATTATGATACTATTTATGTTACTAATTATGTTATTAATTAGAAATGTGAAGATATTCATATACGTCGGGTGGTTAATCAATCAATGAATAGAAAAACAAACGTAATTGACTTCTCATCTACCTGAATTTTCTTTTAATTTGTGTGTTGAGGTTGACAGGAAACTTCTGCCTCCAAATTTAATATGTAATTTTACTGTCAAAATTATAAACCTCCTCACCTCTATATTGGCGAGGAGGTTGATAATTTTGACAGTAAAAGAAGATATTACATTTGGAGGCAGATATTTCCTATCAAGCCTCAACACACAAATGAAAAGAAAACCGAGGTAGATGACTGGTAAATCATGTTTCCTAATTATACTAATTGTTTCCTAATTATACTAATTGTTTCATAATTATACTAATTGTTTCCTAATTATACTAATTGTTTCTTAATTATACTAATTGTTTTTTAATTATACTAATTGTTTCCTAATTATACTAATTGTTTCATAATTATACAAATTGTTTCCTAATTAGACAAATTGTTTCCTAATTATACTAATTGCTTTCTAAGTATACTAATTGTTTCCTAATTATACTAAATGTTTCCTAATTATACTAATTGTTTCCTAATTATACTAATTTTTTCCTAATTATACTAATTGTTCCCTAATTATACTAATTGTTTCCTAATTATACTAATTGATTCCTAATTATACTAATTTTTTCCTATGTTTCTTAATTATTTTAATTGTTTCCTAATTATTTTAATTGTTTCCTAATTATTTTAATTGTTTCCTAATTATTTTAATTATTTCATAATTATTTAAATTGTTTCCTAATTATTTTAATTGTATCCTAATTATTTTAATTGTTACCGAATTATTTTAATTGTTTCCTAATTATTTTAATTGTTTCCTAATTATTTATAATCAATTAAATCTAATTATTTCCTAATTATTTGATAATTACTTTAATTAAATCTAATTATTTCTTAATTATTTGATAATTATATATTTATTTTTAATTATTACCAAAACATTTCCCGGGAGTGTCGAACCAAGAGTGCAGCAAGGCCCGTTGTCGTGTACCAGGTTACCCCGAGTCATGCTCGAAACACCTTGTCAGAGTTTTCACACATAGGTACATTTGTGCCAGATCTGCCTCTACTTGTTCGTACCCAGACAAGGACTATTTGTTACAAGCACATAAATTAATTATACTATATAGCTAAATATTCTATTAAAAAAAATTAACAATTAAATATAAAAGTAACAATTAAAAATAATTTAACAATTAAGAAAATAATAATTACCATTACTAATCTGAACCTTCTAACTCCTTCCTTTAACTTCTCGAAATAAAAAATTAAAACAAACAAAATTCTTCTCAGCACTGAAAATGAGAGAGAGAAAGGAATGGAGATCTAAATGTTATGAAAAAAACGGATGGGGTGTATATATAGGTTATATTATTTGCGAAAGTCGTATTTGTGATGGGAGACTGTCACAAATAATAGGTATTGCGACGGGATACCATTGCAAATTCCTTCACCCACATTAAATACAGTCAGCGGGTAAAAGGACTTTTGTGACAGGCCTGTCTAAAATATCCACCATTAGCGACGTGCAGCTATCCCCATCACAAATTTCTATTTTCTGGCGCCAGTATTCGCGATGGGGCCCATCGCTAATACCTTTTCCCACATTAATTACGGGCGGCGGGTAAAAGGGTTATTGAGACGGGCTCGTCTTAAATGCCACAACATTAGCGACGTGTGGATATCCCCGTCACAAATTACTATTTACCACCACCGGTATTTGTGACAGATGGATATCCCCGTCGCAACTTCCTATTTACTCCCACCGGTATTGGCGACGTGTTCCGTCACAAATACCCTCCGTTGGATTATCTGTTGCGATAGGTAAACAGTCACATCGCAAAAACTTATTTATGACCGCGGGGTATTTTGCGATGGGTTGTAGGTTACCATCAAAAATAGGATTTACAGCGGCCGGTATTGGCGATGGGGCCCGTCGCAAAGAATATCGGGTGGATATTTGTTTGCGATGGGGAAATTTCCCCGTCGCAAATACTATTTACCACCACCGGGTACTTGCGACGGGGAGCCTTCTACCCATCGCAATTATCCTTCCTGTGTTTTGGCGCCCAAATTGCGCCGTTTCAATTGCGATGGGCACTATATTTCCGTCGAAATAACTGACCATTTGCGACGGGAATATATTACCGTCGTATCAAACCTTTTAATCGGAGGTGTTGCGACAGGATTAAGGCCCATCGCAAATACCCCATCATAATAATCATTCTTTCCTATAGTGATAGTATTATATTTACATATAAAGATAGAAAAACAATACAATAGGAGGTATAATGACATTGATTCCCCATAAAATTATTTGGTTTATTTTTATCTGGGGTCGTTCTAATAGAATGATTATATTCATGGTATTGAGTTCATTTTTAACACTATAATATCCGATAATTTTTCATTCCTATGAAAATTAATTCATAAATTTTAGGTAATTACATAAAAAATGATTTCTTTTTCTTTATAAAAAAAGGGTAATTTATGAAAATAAAGGTGGGATCCAACATAGATCATATTACTCACACCGTACATAAAAACAATAGTTATATATTAATTATTTTTGATATATTTAGTAATTTTATGTCTCCACATAGATGTGATGGGTACTCTTTTATGTGGATCAAGGTATCATAGTGGTAAAATTGGTGAGATATAAACTCATGTGGCATGAATAATCGTATAACATTTATTAAAATTTCTTTTGATCCTCAAAGGATTAAATATCACATAATGTATGTACATTTTTATTCATTTATGATATATATATTTATATATTTAGTTCATTTTTTTTATATTTTTTCGATACATTAAATATTACTGTTGTGTTAGAGATTATTTTATCTTATTATTTTAAGACTTATATTTCCATTATAGAATAGTTATAAATTTTTGTTTTGTTATACTACTCTTTTAGATTGACATAAATTTCCTGGAATGGTTATTATTAGTTTATATATTGGTACTATGTGATGATTATTTTTTTATATATCAATTATAATGATTATATCAGGATGCCTAGGTGTTGGCATATAGTATATGATGTTCAAGAACCTCATTAATCCTTTGTTAGGGGCTAGATCATGATTCAATATTAGGGTTTTCTAAGGATGAAAAATAAAAATATATATTATACCTAGGTTATTACTCTATGTTATTATAGATTTCAAGTAATACCATAGAAATTAGTTTCTCAGATATTGTAATTGGTGTCATGGTTTACCTAGATGATGCAATTTGAACTCTCCATTTTATTTAAAATGGGATGTTTTGGAATGTATATTTATTTTTTAATTTATTATCCCTTCTCAATTAGGATTGTTGCACAAGGAATATATTTTACCAGCATATCTATTATAATAGAAAATTATTTTTTGTGACACACTATAATTTATGATTTTTTAATCTTTCTAATTAATTATAATGATATAAATAATTATTATTTTTTGATCATCTTATCATAGTTATTGAATTTATTTACCATTTTTACCCATAAAAGAGGAATTTCCATTCCAATGTTGATGATAAAAATAACATAATGTAAGAAAAATATTTAGTTAAAATATTGTTTTATTTTTCCTGATATGAGAGTTATAGAGAATGTAATTATTTTAAACATGGTACACTTAATATATAAAACATGGGTCCAATGATGGATTGAACTTATGAGGACCCCAACAATTAACCTATTGACACTTTTGGATTCTATCAACCCTATGAAGATAAATATTTTATTTATGAAATTGAAATAAATTTTTTGATCATTGAAAATCCATCATCTATCATGTTGAAAAGTGCCCCTATTGTTATCTACTGACACATATGGAAAGAGTGGGATTCAATATTTCTAGAAATGAATAATTTCCACATAGAATAAAATATATTTCTGTTACTAATCCCCTTTTTTCAGTTACATAATGGAATTTTCTATGATACTAATTTTTTTCACTCCATCATGAATATGAAATGATATAGTTGATAGTATTGATTCAAGAAAAAATATTAATTTTTCGTAAATCTATTTCTAAATGATAAATTCAAAGCTCAATGTATTGAAATTAATTTTTATCCAGATAAATTTACATTTGGTATTTTATTATTTCTAATAATAAATGATTTATCTGAGGATTAGTGTGTGATGATGAACATTTATGGGGAATGGATGGTTGGGATTATTAGTTTGAATATTATTATCCAGGGTAGATAAAATATAACACAAAAAATAATATGATGCAGGATGATCCCATGATGACATATAGTACTGGATCCGAGAATCTATTTCAAATTTCAATGTCTAAAATGAAAACTAAGGGATATCCTACACAATATCAATCTATATGGAATCTATATTAAATTCCATCATATTATAATTACAAAAAGGACTTCCATTTGTCTTTTAATCTTGTAAATTTATAATGATTTTGAAGGAGAACCCCACTACATAGAGCATTCTATGCACCATAACTCCAAAGGGAATAATTTTTCAATAATATACCTACTGATTAGTGGGAACTAAAACCTATTACAAATTAGTTTGGACAAGATCATTTTATGGATAAAGATATATAAGGGACCATATTTAGGCCAATTTAGGACATCAAACATATAAAATAAAAATGAAATTAAATAGAGAAAATTAGATCCCATGGATTTGGAGTTAGAATTTATGAAAATTATAGTTAGGGTAGATTTTTCATAATTTATATTGAAAGAATTGTTTGTACATGTAGATTCTCAGATATTTATATCTACTTGTGTTCCATAATATTTCTATTAACCATCATATCCTTTTACATTTTAATGGAAATCATGAATCCCTCCTTGAAGAAAATTTTGCATGACATCAAATATTCACTTTATGTTTTATATATCTATGATATTAACAAGCAATAGAAATAATAATCCTTCCTTTATATTATTTTTATATTCATATAAATATTGAATTTATTGTTTCAATGAAATATTATATAATTTCATACCTTTGTATGGTGAAATTTTCAACTCATAATAAAATATCATTATGTTTATCTGGTATTCAAATCAACAATAAATTATGGAAATAATATCCTTCTATATGTCAGTAGAATATATTGTTATATAAATTCAATGTTGAAAAATTTATATTAATGTAATAATTGATTTAACATCTCATTGTATCAAATTTATTTTAACAATTTATTAAGAAGGTTTATAGTGTTCACCCATGATGGAAAATTCAATTTTTATTAACTGTGTTCATGGAAGGCATCTTCTTTCGATAAAATTGTATCGTAATATACCTATAGTTATTTAGGTTTTAGTAATTAATCTTAATGACTTAGAATTTACCAAATTTATAAAACGAATATTATCTAAATGGTGGGTCTACATTATATTTATTTGGATGAAAATGGGACACATCTATTATGTATCAGTTATTTGAAATTGATATAGGAAACATCGAAGAATTAAAACCCCATTCCCAACAATAAGTTTATGATTTTCTATATTAATTTCAGGTACCACATTATTCTATCATAGTTGGGGAGTCCTTTAGATTATTTATTAGGATTCATTAAATATATATTCCCTTGAATCCATGAATAAATTATTATATTTTTATGGAGGATATACTTTTATATTCTAATACTGAGTTGGATCATAATAATTATTTAAGGATATTAATTTCAAACATAAAAGATATCAATCTCTATCAAATAGTATTGAAATATTGATTTTTATAATGAAAAAATATTTATGGTTACTATCATATCCAAATATAAATTATTTTCTGTTCTAAAAAAATTAAAGGCCATTTTTAGTTAATGGTATTAATGGTATTGTTTTTAAATTTGATTATTTTTTTAAATATATTTATCGAAAATTAATATTTATGTATTTAAAAAAATGGAAATTCCATTGCCCATACTCACATGAAAACATTGAAATATCAAAGGAATTATAATTTTCAAATAAATGGGTTGATGATTTGTGGAAATTTTTATTGTGGTCCATTATTTTGTTTTATGTTGTCTCATGTAATTTATTTGCGATCTATTGGGATTCCACCGTAATATGATTGAGTTGGGATGTGTGGAATGGATATCATTTAATAATATACAACTTTTTTTAATTTAAAAATGAATCAAAATAATTAACCCACTCATGACATAGAACTAGACAATTAATTTATTTCCCTCATTATCATGTGTTATTAATATCTTGGAGAGAAGTTAATAGTATTCTATAATAAAAGAATCAAAGGATATGTTTTATTATAGTTATATTAAACCCATTTTCCTAGGATATATATCAAATAATTATGGAAATCTAAATTTATGAACCATTATAAAAATGGTGAAGGAAATGTTATTGTTGACACAGTTAGAAGAATATTCTTGACTAAGGTAAAAAATGTTATGTGTTGATAAACATGTGTATGTTGTTCAATCTGTAGATAATGTATAATAAATAGCATAATTTTTTGTTACCTAGTAGGTTTTATTTAACATCATATTTAATTGAAACTATGTCTAGTAAATATATATATATATATATATAATGATGTTAAATTAAATTAGAGTATTATTTTGTAGAGATGATACAACTGACCAATCTTTTAAATTTTTTATGAGGATAAAATTGATTTTATATAGGGTCGTGATTTAATTTTTTGTGAGGATTTTAGGTAGGTTTTAATATTATAAATCAATATTAGTTTTTCACTATGCTTCTACCATGAAATATTACATTATGAAATAATTATACTAGTTGTTGGGAATGAGAGTATCTAATTTAGGCATGGAGTCGCAATATTATAACGATCACTCAGTAATTTTTGAACACAATTTAACCTATATTTTACTCCAATGTCATGATATTCAAATAGGTAATTAAGTTGACCTACCCAATGAAAATATTTTTATTGTATCTTGTGTAACTAGATGGTGAAAATCAAGTTTGAACATTATTATCTCCTTAACTAAATAAACCAACATCATACTAGTAAGGGAGATGGTGATAGTCGATCATCTAGAATTATTGTACATATAAGATTCTCTAAGACTGAATGGCCATTCCTCTACCAGAATATCAACCTAAGGCCCCATTCTTCATCATATTTCATGATATTTCTACCAGAAATGTTAATATATCACTAACATATAAGGTAATCATACAACAAAAGGAATGATTGTGAATACACATGGTAATGTGTTTATTGATGTTGTAATTTTGATGTACATACATTATATTGTACGATTAATTAAAAACCATTTTCAATGTGTTTGTATTACATATAAAAATAGTTAATAATATTCTATTTAGATTGAACAATATATAGGGGAAACCGTATAATTCCCCCATATAGTGTAAATTATATGAAATAAATAGAATATTTGACACAGGGAATCCTTTTATATGATTATGAATAATTATTAAATTCTAAAACCCTTGGTGACGGATCAATGTTATGATAAAAACAATGTTAATCAGTCTCACAATCCTATAGAGTTTAGATTATGTTATAAATATTTTGAGGTCGATCACCATGTTTGGCTCATTATTTATTAAAGAAAGATAGATTCTATTTCACTAAATATTTTCATATATTAGACATCAATTGACTATTTGGTATATTTTAGACAATATTGGAATTATCTTCCAATATAATATAAATTCACAAGGTGTTTCATATTTTTTAATTGAATTAGTAATAACATGATCCATCATATGTGAATAATTCGGACGTTATGAAATTAAAATATGATGTTTAATTTATTTATAATCATATTTGAACTATAAAATCCCATAATAATGTTCCTACTAGAATAAACATTAATTTTTTATATATGTTATTGTTTCACATATAAAATTCAAATAAGTGATCAGAGTAATATTATCATCATAGAGATGAATTTCATAATTCAATTTTCACAATTTTTTATGTTTTGTTAGTGTTTTAATGTGATATTAGTAAGAAAAAGTTTCACAAAAATGAAATTATATTTTGGAATGGGTCATCTCTTTAAGGATTTATTATATTGAATTCTATCAGTGATTTTTAAATTTGATATAATGAATCTATGAAAAATTTAATTTTTTTAGTGTTAATACATATTTAGGGATAACCATTAAAAAAATTGTGAAGCGTGACATGTTACCTTAGTAGTGGAATTTTGAGTAGTTATTAGATGGTTTATCCAAAATTAAGGGAAATCTAGGGATGATTCCAAGAATGTTTATAATGTACTGAAACACTAGTTCACGATATTGAAATTTTATTATCCAAATAATAATCAATAAATAAAAAACTAATATGAATTCTATAATGTATTCTAATTCATATTAATACCCAAATCTACTCATTTATCACCAATAAAAACTAATAACATACACCAGAAAAGAAGACACCCCTCCCATATTCCATGTCCGTATTTTTTATATATTTCACATAGTTATTTCATGATTTCATCAAATAAGTTTCTATAATTCATTTTTCAAGATTTAATAACACATTTTTATTTATTTTATCCTTTCCCCATGATCATGGGGAAACTTCCTGATCTTTTAAAAAAAGAAAATTATTGATAGAAAATAAATTTTGAAAATATGAACTATAAGGATAAACAATAATATTATTATTAAAATTATAACCAGTAAAATTTATTGGTTTTTATTAATAAAAAACAATGATATTATATGTGATTATAAATTAAAATGATTTGGTAATCCATTTGACAATATAAACAAAAATGTTCAAAATATATTTTTATTAATTTTTGTGAGAGAATATTATAAATAATTTTTATAAAAATAAAAAATAAAGGAATATCATTTATGAATTCAACATATCAAATGTATATTAGGTATCATTGTTTCAATTGATTAATAAATTATTTTTCTAATTAATTACTAAAAAATAATGATTTTCCTAAATATTGTAATTTTTTCAAGAATTACAAAATTAAAAATTTTCAATAAAATGGTATCAATATAAAATTTTCATATCTTTAGGTGAATAATCCAATTATGTCCATTGGAAAATATTTTATGGTTATATCTTCTATGATATATATACATATATAAAAATTTATTTATAAGAAAAAATAATTTTCATTATGTTTTCTGTATTTGTCAAAAATTAATTTATAATAAAAAATGAATTCTGTATTTGGAATTGAGATATTTAACATTTTTAAATAAAAACTTTTATTATTTTAATTATAAATTGTAACCACTGTAAATTTTTATTATGATGGAAACCGAAATTGGGTACAATTTGATTAAAAGTATTTTCATAAGGCGTCATTTTCATCTAATAATTGAATATATTTCATTGGATGAGTCTATTAAATCCATAATAATCCCAAATTATAAATAAATTCTATGATTTACATTTATATATTATTTTAAAAATTATTTGATTTTTATTAACGATAAATAGATAAATTACTTTGTTAAATTACAATATATAATATTGTGCGACATGGATAGGGGAAACTTTTATTAAGAAATAATGTATTATATAAATGAATAATTAATTTTCATATCATTGTAATTAATATTTTTATTTTCAATAATGAAATTATTATATTAATGACATGTGAATACAAACATAACACATTTTATATAAAAAAAGATAATATTTGAATTTTCATAAAATTGATCAAATATTATTTTGTTGAGTTAAAGTGACCCATGTACTCTATTGATATATATATATATATTATTAGAGATGTTTAAATGGATTATTATTTAATCCCATTGATTTCATTTTTTTTAAATGAAAAAAATATAACATTTATTAAATTTACATTGAATTATTTAATGAATAAAAGTATTAATCTGCATAATATACATAAAAATAGTAATATAAGACCATTGAAATGATTTAATTTTCAATAAATCATATATTTACCATTTATGAGAATATTTTCTTATATTATGTGAGATTATATCCATTTAAAAGATCAAATTTTATTATCATATTTATGGTTAAAATTGGTTAAACAAGTTGTTCAAGAACTTAGTCCCACATCATTGAGTAAATATCATTTTGCAGACATTTTACCCAATTAGGACACATTTTACGGTATAATATTTCTTATATTACCAAAGTAAAATTCATTACAGTTTATAATAATTAATTTTTTTTTTAAATTATTTAATACCAAAAAAAATCCATAATAATCGACATGATTGTGATATGACTAAAATATCAACTATGATCCATTTTGGTTATCTATTCTTTTTATAGTGACATTATATTCCCCAAAAGAGTTATAAACCATTGATAATATTCTAGGGGTATTATCAATCTGAACCATCGGCTTCTAGAGAACTCCTTCTCTATCGAGTACAGTGGGCTAGATGTGTCACACATAGGCGCTTCCCACTATCATGGATGACTAAGGTACTCCTCCTGTTAAGTACCGTTGGTCTGCCATGCTCACACAGAGGCATTCCCCACTATGGGTATGTTGCACTCACATAGAGGTGCTCCCCCAAGTATCTGGATGTGGTACTCGACATGTCGAGTACCGTGGGTCTACTGTGCTCACACATAGGTGCTCCCCACAGTGGGTCTGCCACTCTCACACAGAGGCCCTCCCTAATGGGATAGTCGAAAAACTCCGAGTTGAGTCGATCAGTAGTCATCAAGTCTCAGCCAGCTACTATGTTCCCGCACAAATTCCTCCCAATCTCTAGAAGATCCTCTCCACAAGATACTATTCTATGCTCCAACTGTCACGAAGCCCCACTTAGAAGTGTCTTAATGGTCTACCACGTCACAGAGGTCTCAACGCAATAAATGGTGCATCAATCAGATGCACGGTATGTTAGTTATTAGCCTTTTTATCCCGAGGGCCTTGTTGGATTTGTGTAAGATCCACCTGACAGTATCTCAAATATACCTCAAACTCTAGTACGGTATTCTCAAAGGGATGGCTTCTCATTAAGAATGTCAGTTCCACTGACGGTTCGTCAAACGGACGTCTGGTGCCAAAGATAGTCCGAAAAATGTAATGGGGTCAGTAGTGGGTACGGGTTCGGTCCGACCCGGTCGGACCGAATCAGCCCAACCCTGTCTAGGCCAAACTGGTTTGGGTTCTCAGGTCAATCTCATGGGGTCTGACCCATCCCGTTGGGTGGGTCAACCCGCTATGTTCGGCCCAGTCCGCTGGGCCAAGCCCAGCGGACTTCGAGGGCGGTTCGGCCCGGTTGTCACCACATATTTGGCTAGGCCCGAAGGCTGGGGCCGGTTTAGCCAGCGCTGTGAGGGGTGAGACTCAGTCGACTTGGCCCGGGAGGTCGGGCTGCAGGGAGGCCAGCGGGCAGACTACTCGGGGCGCGGGTACACCGTCTGGACACTGGGAAGGCCGCTGGTGCGCTGGGTAGTGCGCAACAGGGGCCTAGAAGGCCGCGGGGGCGCATATAGGGTACCAGGATGGTCGTGGGGGCGCCGACAGGGCACCGGGCTGGGCGTGGCAGTGGTCGCGGGCAGGCGCGCCGAACACCGGGCAGGGCGCCAGGAGGCCGCGGGCAGGCAGGCCGCGGACCGTGCAGGAATCCAGGAGGCCGTGGAAAGGTGGGTTGTGTGCCTGGCAGGGCGCCGGGAGGCCGCGGGTAGGCGGCCACACTGGACAAGCTGTCATGAGTCCATGGTTAGGAGGGCGTGCGCCGGGCACGGCACCGGGATTCCGCAGGTAGGCGGGCTGATTGCCGCTCAGGCCGGCAGTGTTCAACTGTAATCTTCGGTGCCCCGTAGGGGTACTGCGATTCGTAGAAGGCACGGGTAGCACAACCTTCGTCATTTCTATCTTCATCATCGTTGTGTCATCGTTGTGTCGAGGTTTATCATAAACAAGATCGGTGGAGGGGTCTCTCGATGTTGGTTTGGCCCACGCCGTCCGCGTTTAGGTTGGAAAGAGTCGGCTTATCAAGAAGTAAGAAGATGATTTTAAATTGTTATATTCAATCTCTAGAACATTTCAATTCCATCCAAAGGTGAGAAAAAAAATAAAAGTTATTACCCTAATTAAACCCCTTAACTTTTGATTCGTTGTTCGTCATTCGTCGACAGTGTTGCGGAAGGTAGACGAATGAGCTCGTCGCTCTTCACGTCCTCCATGTACTCTGAATCCTGAGATGCGTCGGCTCGTGGAAGGCTCTCTATGTTGGTATGATTCGAGGAAGTCGAAGAAGAAATCATCGTTAGTGTTCATTGCATTCTTCGTTGGTAGGAGCATTCTTCATTGGATGAATTTTAATCCTCTCAATCTTTCCTCTTCTCAAGTTCTACCAAAATTCCTAGTGAAATAATATTAGATTGGGTTGTCTAATAATATTTCGGCACAATAAAACAAATTGGAGAGTTAAATTAAGTGGTCGTGCATAATTAATGCATGAAAATTTCCATGGATTAATTAAGGGAGGAAAATGTGTTTCTCCCAATTTAATGGGGGTTGGGAAAATCAAGTGGCTCTTCCTCATTAATGAGGGAGAGTAGATAGGTTTTATCCTCCACAATCAATAGGGGTTGGGTGGTCCCCTCCCCTATTATTTAAAAGGGAGGTAATGCAGTCTCGGTTGGTCCACACATCATAACCTCTTGTGGGAGGTTATGTTCGGGTGGGCCTTAACACCATAACCTCTAATGGGAGGTTAGGATGTGGCGGTCCCACCTCCAACTCCGAAGTGGTGGTTTTATCCAACAATCACTCACATGGAAACTTGAAATATAACAATGTTTTGTAAACATTATCTATTATTTGTTTAAAAATGCCAAAACTAAAATTTATTCTCAACCATCTATCATTGAGGTTAATATCTTCATACGCAAATACTGGCGACCTGAGTTCAACAGTGCCCTCAGATTTCAATTCAGAGCACCAGTTCAAATGTTTCAAAATGTCGCTCGTGTGTTTTCTAAACGTACTAGGAAAAAAAGATCATAAAATTATTATCAGTCACTCTCAATTTGCACCAGTTGAGGTCAGGCTCTGCATAGGTGAAAAAATCCCCAACAATCCCAATGGAACTCTCAGATTTTAAATCCATGTTATTGTTTAGATGTTATGAATCTTACAGAAAAATAATTGTCACTTAATTATTTTATTTACGGCCAAAAACTATCTTTCTCTTGTGGATCACGTTGGCCAAAGTTAGTATCTTCTTAACAAAACCATACACTCAAAAGTTCAGCAGTGGTTTTTGATTTTTAATCCGAGTTACCATTTCTGAGTTCTATGCTATTGAAAAATAAAATATTTTATTTAATTATTTTATTTACAGTTATGCCATTTTTGTGTTTTCTCAGAGGAGGCCTGCGCCAAAAAAACTTAAGTCGTGGCAAGGGTAAACCCTCCATCCTAAGCGCAATGGTGCCTTCATAGTTCTGATATGAGTTATTGGTTTTGATTTATTCCACTTTTTTAGGAAAACTACTTACGAGAATTATCATAAGATTAAAAAAAACTTCAATGGATCACTACAGGCACTCTGGTCCTCAGAATCACACGCCGTCAGATTGTGCAGACCTGTAAAATTCCCATTTAATAAAAAAATTACATTGAAATTTCATGTCTTTAAATTCTACCCACCTCAGGGCTCTACATCTTCGTATGCCATAACTCACAACTAAGGGAAAAAGTGGGGGTTTTGAGGACGCATCTGAGCCTCCCGCTCCCATGTGCTCTTCTAGTGGTTTTCATGCGGCCAACAAATACGCTCCTTAGGTATTGACCATCCACAAAGGACTCGATCCTGTCGATCCACAATCTCCATTGGAACCTCCATGAATTTCACCCTGTCATCAATGTCCAGCTCTCCATGGTCGATGATGTGGGAAGGGTCGTGCACATATCTGCTCAACTGTGATATGTTGATGTCTTCGTGCACCCGGTGCAAATGAGGTGGAAGAGCCAAGGTGTAGGAAACCTCGACTACTCAGTTGAGGACCTGGAAAGGTCTGATGAATCTGGGAGATAACTTCCTGCCTCAACCAAATTTTCAAAGACCTCATCGAGGTGAGACTCATAGAAAGATGAGGTCACCATCCTCAAACTCCAGAGGTCTCTATATCCTGTTACCATACGACTTATATCTACTCTGTTCAGTCTTCATCCGCTCCTCGATGATATGTACCTTCTCTATAGTAGCTCGTACCATCTCTTGTCCCACTAGTGCTGACCCCCCTGGGTCTGTCAAGCACAATGGTGATCTGCAAGGTTGACCATACAAGGCCTCAAAAGGTTCCATCCCGATGGTGGAGTGATATCTGTTAATGTATGCAAACTATACCAAAGGTAATTGATCCTCCCAGCTGTAACCTAATTTGAGGACACATGCGTGGAGCATGTCCATGAGGTTCTGGAAGGTCCACTCGGTCTAGCCATCTCTCTTAGGATGGAAGGCAGTGCTCAGACGTAGTTGCATCTCTAAAACCTCCCGCAACCTCTTCCATAGCCATAAAGTAAACCATGTGTCACGATCAGATACAATATAAGAAGGCACTCCATGTTGTCTCACAATCTCTTCCACGCAGTGGTGTCCCAAGCTCTCTAATGAACCCTGATCTCTGATCGGTAGGAAGTGGGATGACTTGGTGAGTCGGTTGATGATCACCCAATTCGAGTTGTGTCCCCTAGATGTACGTGGAATTCCCCTCATGATGTCCATGGATATCCCATCCCACTTCCATTATGGGACCTCTAATGGTTGTACCAAGCCTGCTGGTACCCAGTGCTCCGCCTTCACTTGCAGACAAGTGAGGCATAAAGAGACAAACTCCACCATCACCTTCTTCATACCTGGCCACCAGTGCTACTGTCTATGGTCCTGATAAATCTTTGCCACACCTAGATGTACTGCTAGAGGGGATGTGTGGAACTCCCTCAAAACATCCCCCTAAAGTTATACTGGTACCACGGTACGTCCTCTGTAGAGGATGACGTGCTCCCCACCTTCATAAAATCAATCAGGTGCCCGCCCTGTGGATATCTGAGCACGTCGTGTCTCACAGTCTGTGTCCATGTGTTGCGATTCCCTGACTCGCTGAAGGAGTGGGGGAGTGACTATAAGAGACAGTAGAAAGGCTGCTCTATCTCTATCCACAAAGGATATCAGTCAGGCATACAGCTACTATGTCACCTCACCTAGAAGCTATATACCAGTTATCCTACAACAGGAATCTGTAACATCGTTCCCATTCCCAGGATCATATACTATCTTGAAGTCATAGTCTTGGAGGAACTCAATCCAACGTCTTTGTCTCAGGATCAGGTCCTTATGAGAGAAAATTCCTTATACTCTTATGATCGGAGTACATGATAAAATATTTTCCCATCAGATATTGTCTCAAAATCTTCAATTAAAAGACCACTGCTACTAATTCCAAGTCATGGGAAGTGGAGTTCTGCTCGTTTTTTCTCAGCTGCCAATAACCATAAGTGATCACTACTCGCTACTACATCAGGACACATCTGACTTCAGTCCATGATGTGTGACAATAAAATATGTACCCTAATCCTTCCTCTCGAAGCCTCATGATTTGGGAAGTATACATCCTCTACCTCAGCTCCTGAAAGCTCTGCTAGAATCTCTCTAACCACATGAAGGGTTGCCCCTTCTTTTCCAAATCTGATTTTGGTGCTGCAACTCTGGAGATGTCGAGCACAAAGGTATTTCTGTCCAACTAAATAGTGATCGACTGCACCATCTTAGGAATGAGTCCATCCAGTTCTTCCTAGGTTTTATTTTAGCTCCGACCAAGGAAAACACCATCCCAACGTTGTTGATAAACCACAACCTCTTTTCCTAATATAGTCAATCTAAGTGTGAACTGTGGATGTCAAGTCCAAACCCAAACTAACATCGTAAGGACTCTATGCTACCACCAAGAGGTTAAAAACAAAACTCTCACCTCATGGGTAAGATCACACTGTCGCCGTAAGTGTGATTATGGGGCCTCCACCTGAAGGTATCTCTATAAATGTGGGTGAAGTCAGCAGTTTAACCGGAAACTCTAGATCACGGACAAGATTCGTGGATGGATGGAATGATTGGTACCTTTGTATGTTATTACGGTAGCTAATATTAGACATATAATAAACCTTGATTCATTCCAAGATCCTTTGGGTTGCATAATTAGACTGCATGTAGCTACTCTCTTCCCCTGCCCTCATGCTTCTTGAGCCTAGTAGGTTTCATATAAGGTGGTGGTTGTAAAATGTCCAAATGTACACCACTTCATGATGCTATCCTAGAGTTCTTATAAATTTGATACCCTATAGAGTAATATGTCCTTAACAATTCCACTTCCTGAATCATTTCTACAGGCTCAATTCTTTGAGACTTGTGCGGGTTTCCTACGTTCCCACTGCTCACATTCACTGGCTGTATCCGCTCAGCCAAAGAACATTCAACCACAATGGTTCTCTCTAGAATCCTAACATGAGTAGTAATTCATAGTGGAATTATGCTGGATCAGATGTCCATTAATCACGCCTCGCTCGGAATTTTGATCCCTGAAGCGCTGACCGTACTGTATTCATCGACTACCCGGAAAGATCGGTATGCCTAGATGGATACACAGCTACCAACACGTCGTCCTACCGAAGCTATAGAAGTTATAGGGAACTCTCAACCACCTCCTCAAGCTTGTCCCGAGCTACCTATGAGTCAGGCTTTCCTCAGAACCTGATGGGTATCTGATGCTAAAACATGTGTAAGGCAGTATGCCTACAATTTTCCTCTATCAATACCGCCGGCTACAACTACTGACCAAAAAGCAGTGATATAGCTGGCACACTACCCTGAGATACTATATAGGGTAATGGTCCATGTACCAAGGCCTCATCACTAAGAAGACCATTTGCATGGTCACTCATTGTAAAATACTAGTATCTAAGATCACCATCTACAATACTGGTGTCTCAACTAGGTGGAAAACTGTAGAAATCACTTCCATCCATCCATCAGCTGCATGGGATTTTGTCTCGCCTCGTAATCTGGGAGGCCTCTACCGCTGGAACTCATGCAATTCACTCAGTTGGCATGTACCGTACTCCATTGCGGCTGGTGGCACTTGCTGCCCAATGGGTGGTGATGCTGCTGGTACACCACCCGAAGGTGCCAACAAATTACGAGGGACCTACATTGGAGCCTTGCCGCTAGGTGGGGTATTAGTGATAACTACTCCCAAAACTCTAACATATTATCTGTGTGGAGACATCCTAAAAGAAATAGATGTGATACAGTAAAATATTACACTTGATTAGCTGACCTGGTTGAGCTGACTCAATGAAAACTTTTGGAAACAAACATGCAATCATTATTTTCATGCACTGAGTTGAAAATCAGTAGTCAGGGTCCTGGTGTATTGATACATTAGAAGCTGCACCAACACTGGACTCCCTGAACTGAAAGCCACACTCAATACCCTTAACACTATTGCTTCACAGAAAAGAAATATCAGTTTTTTATATTCTGCGGTAGAACTGACTCCTCTGATACCAATTTGTCATGACCCATCCCTCGGGGCCAGTATCGTGACTACCCCAAGCTCGCCTTCCATAGGCCAGGGGTTGGTGACTAGAACCAAAGGCGTAAATCCATAAAATGGGAAGGAATTTCATTTATAACTGTAAACAAACACATCAAAGCACACAATTGGAAGTATACCACTAAGTAAAATTGTATACAAAATAAGTGCTGGAAAGTATAAGGGGATGGAAATACAAGCCCAACAAGAAGGTACATGTACCAATGAAAACAAGTACAACTGTAGAAAAGTGATGAAGCTACTGATTTTTCCTTTGGGGTTCCTACCTGAAGGGTATATACAAATGTACTCCTCAGCACTCTCGTTCGTCCGCCTCCTCCTTCTACCATCAAAACGAGTGGTCCACCTCTGGGTAACGTCCAGTCCTGCTACTATCTTCCTCAATCATTGCTATACGTCTTCTGCAACCAACACAATGAGGTGAGATCATATCCCATGCATGGGTGAGTATAACGATACTCAGTAGGGACCCCAATACCCTCATGGTCTGACAAAATCCAACAAGTATAGATAGAAAAGTATGAAATCAACATATAACTATTACTTAGGTATATTCCCATACATATACCTATTTTATCTAGTAACATATTTCAATCATGTGAAAAAAACAAAAGACATTGACTTAGCTCAACCAGGATTTTATTCTAGTGGTAGTATTAATCTGAACCCTTGGTTGCTTGAGAACTCCTTCTCAATCGAGTATTGTGGGCCTGCTGCATCACAAAAAGGTTATTCCCACTAACATGGTCTGCTTAGATACCTCTCATGTCGAGTATTGTAGCTCTGTCGCACTCACACAAAGGCACTCCCTACCATGGGTCTGCTACGCTCACACAAAGGTGCTCCCCCTAGAAGCCTACTAAGGCACTCCACGTGTCGAGTACTGTGGTTCTGCTACACTCACACAGAGGTTATCCCCGCTGTGGTTCTATCATACTCACACATAGGCGCTCCCCACTAGGCTAGTCAAATCACTCCATGTGGAAATGATCAGCAGTCGTCAAGTCTCATCTAGCACTAAGATCCCGCACAAATGCCTATTTGTCTCTCGATGATCCTATCCCCAAGATACTAGTGTATCCTTCAACAATCACGAATTCCCACATGGAGGTCTCTCAATGGTCTTCCATCTCATAGGGATCTAAACGCAATAGATGGCGCGTCAATCGGATGCCTGATCTGTTAGTTATTAGATTCTTTGTCCCGGGGGCCTGGTTGGATTCGTGTACGATCCAACCATACTGTATCTCAACTATACCTCAAACTCTAGTTGGGTATTTTCAAAGGGAATTCTTCATTCCAAGGAATCCATCACCACTGATGGTTTGTTAAACATACATCTGGTTCCAAAGATATGGACCAAGAAGATAATGGGGTCAGTAGTGGGATTGGGTCCGGTCCGACCCGGTCGGACCGACTCGGCCCAACCCAGTCTAGGCCAACATGGTCTTGGTTGACCTAGTCAAACTCGCTGGGTCTGACTCAGCCCATTGGGTGGGTCTACCTGCTATGTTTGGCCCAGTCTACTGGGCTTGGCCGAGTGGACTGCGAGTGCGGTTCGGCCCAGATGACACCACGTAGGTGGCTCGGCCCGAAGGTCGGGGCCGGTTCGGACAGTGCAGCGAGGGGCATGGCTCGGGCGATGCAGCCCGAATGGCTGGTCAGCTGGGAGGCCAGCGGGAAATCATCATGGGGAGCGGGCATGCCTTCTGGACACCGAGCAGGCCGCGGGTGCGCAGGGTAGGGCGTGGCAGGGGCAGGGAAAGCCCCGAGGGCGCCAGCAGGGCGCCAGGAAGTCCGCGAGGGCACCGGCAGGGGTGCGACAGCTGCCGTGGGCCGGCGGGGCATACGCTGGGGAGCGCACCAAGGGGCTGCGGGTAGGCCAGCCATGCGACGATGAAGGCTTCAAGAGGCCTCGAGCAGGCGGGCCGCCCGCTTGGCAGGGCGCCGGGAGGCCGCAGGTAGGTTTTCACACTGGGCAGGGCTTCAGGAGGCCGTGGGGAGGCGGTCGAACGACGGGAAGGGCGCTGGAAGGCTGCAGGTAGGTGGGGAAAGAGCTCCTCGGGCCGTAGTTTTTCGGTCGTAAACTTCGGCACGTCATGGTTAGGCAGGCCGATTCACGGAGGTTGTGGGTAGCATTTCCTTCATCGTTGCTGCCTTCATTGTCATCGCCTCATCGCTATGCCTAGGTTCATCATAAACATGATCGGTAGAGGGGTTGGGCCATGTTGGTTTTACAAGCACCCTCCGCATTTAGTTTGGTAACAATCGACTCATCAAGAAGTAAGAAGATGATTTTAAATATTACTTTCAATCTCCACAATGATTCCATTTCAACCGATGGTGAGAAAAATAGAAAAAGATATTACATGAAGTAAACCCCCAACCTTTTTATTCATCATTCATCATTCGTTGATGGAGTTGTGGAAGGTAGACGAATGAGCTCGTCGTTCATCGCGTCTGCCACATACTCCCAATCCCGTGCTCCGTCGTCTCACAGAAGGTGCTCTACGTCGGTATGATTCGAGGAAGTTGAAGAAGAAAACATCATCATTGTTTTTTTCATTATTGGTTGGGAGGAGCTTACTTTTTTAATAAAATTTGATCCTCCCAAGAATTTCACTTCTCAAGATCCACCAAAATGACTTGTGAAATAATATTATATTGGGTCATCTAATATTATGTTGGCACAACAAAACAAATTGGAGAGTTAAATTAAGTGGCTCCACCTATTTAATGCATGAGAGTTGTCATGGATTAATAATGGGAGGTCAAGGGGTTTCTCCCCATTAATGGGGGGTTGGGGAAATCATAAGGCTCTCCCTCATTAATGTGGGAGAGTTGAGAGGTGTTATCCTCCACCATCTATAGGGGTCGGTTGGTCCCCACCCCTATTATTTAAAACGGAGGTTTTGCAGTCTTAGGGGGTCCCCACGTCATAAACTCTCACGGGAGGTTGTGTTCAGGTTGGCCCCACCACCATAACCTCTCATGGTAGGTTTGGGTGTGGCGGTCCCACCTATAACTCCCAAGTGGAGGTTTTAACCAACAATCACTCACATAGTAGCTTTAAAAAAAATAAAGTGATGTACACTTTATTTTATTATTTTTTTATAAAAATCCAAAAACATACATTTATACTCAACCAACTGTCATCAAGGTAAAAGACTTCCTAAACGAATACTGACACTACGAGTTCAATTGTGCCCTCAGATTTCAATTCATCACACTAGTTCAAAAGTTATAAAACACCGCTCATGTGTTTACTGAACGTACCTCAAAAAAAGATAGTAAAATTATTATCAGTCACGCTCGATTTTCTATGGACGGGTTAAGCACTGCCTTGGTGAAACACGCCCCAACAAACCCAACGGTACTCTCAGATTTTCAATCTGAGTTACCGTTTAGACGTTATAAATTTTACAATAAAAAAATTGGCACTTAATTATTTTATTTGTGGCCAAAAACTTACATTCTTTGGTGGCCCATGCCGGCCAAAGTTAGTATCTTCTTAAAGAAATCATACACTCATGAGTTTAGTGGTGGTCTCTGATTTTCAATCCAACTTACCTTTTGTGAGTTATAATCATTTGAAAAATGAAATAATTTATTTAATTATTTTATTTACAATTATTCCATTTTTAGGTTTTCTCATAGGAGGCTTGGGCTGACTAATCATAAGTCGCACCAATGGTAAACCCGCCATCCCGAGCACAACGGTGCCCTCAGATTTCTGAACTTAGTTACAGATTAAGATTTATTCCACCTTTTCAAAAAAAACTTCTTACGTGTGTTGTCTCAACCTTAACAAAAACATCGATGGATAATTGCGGGCACTCTGGGCCTCAGAATTGCGCGCCGTCAGATTTTGCAGACATGTAAAATTTCCATTTAATAAAACAAATAAATGTAAATTGCAGGTCTTTACAGATATCATGTATAAATTTCATATGTAATTATTGGTATCATTTTGAAAATTATTTTTCATTGAAAATAAAAAAAATTACATGAAATAATTTTTGAAACCCTTTTATAAAAAATTAATATTAAAACATTTAAATAAGTCATGATAACATTGAAATAATTTTTATATAAAAACCCATGTTAAAACCTATAATTGTGGTTTAAAAATCATTTAAAAAATTTTATAAACATAATTTTTTTTAAATAGTTTTTTTACAATGTAACTTAAATTTAAAAAAATAAATGAATAGTAAGTAAAACTTATATCTCACAATAACCAAATAAAAATAAAATGGAATATTTTATTAAATAACTGTTATAATGTCGGAAAAGTAGGTACATACAGTACATTTCTTTCCCACCTTAAAAACATTTGAAAATTACCATCATTATAAAATAAATAGAATATTATTTTTAAAAAAATAGTATAAAAAGTTAAATAATTGATAAGTTTTTAATAAAACATGATTTAAAAATATTGATTTTGAAAATATAAATATGAATGACTATTTTAAAGAACCTAAATTTCTATCCTGGAAGAGAAATATTGTAAGATGTTAATAAAAATTATCAAAATAATAATTTGTACCTAAGAGTGGAGAAATGGTAACATTTCATAGAAGTTGACATTTGATAATAATATACATGAGTATTAATAAAATATGTAATGTGATATTTCATCAATGTAAGTATTATCATAAATATTCTCAATAGACAATAACTTTATAGTAATAAATTGTTACCACAATAATGTATTTGAATCATAATACTATGGAAATAATGACATTAAATGATGTTTATAGTGGAAATAAAATATATTTATTCTTGATATAACAATTCAAATGATATTATATATCACTTATGGAAAAAATATAATTGTATAAAATGGCATGTTTCTCGAAGAAGGATAATTATGGAAAAATTACTTTATGGAGTTGGTATCTTAAGATCCATAAACCCCAGGAAATTAATATAATCAAAGGGATGTTTAAATAATTAAATATATTATTATAATAAATATATAATACAACCATTTAAATTACATAAACCACTAAAAAATTATGAGAATTGAATCAATCATACGTCTCACAGAAATAAATTTTTTAAAATAAACCCCATTCCTTAAGACAGAAATTTCATCACACACATTCAAACATCTTGTATAATGAATAAAAGATTAATATAAATCATAAAAATAAATAAAATATTATCATCCATAAATATATTTAATTATATTTCTTTATATGAACCATTTCTTAAAAATTTCATGTAAATGTTGTGATCCATGTAATAACTGCATTGTTTTCCATACATGTTTTGATTTTTAATGATAATATTATTTTTATTTATTATTATTTAATAAATTTATTATTTTAAATCACGATTTAGATATAATATATATTATTTAAATTAATATATGGAAAAATTTATAATATATTGAAATATTAAATTTAATTTATTGGTCATAGAGATGGTAGGTCATACGTACACATTAATGTTGTTTCATTAGTCTTGTTATAAATATTGAGAGAATAAAATAAAATATATGGATATATATATATATATATAATAAAATTAAATGAAAATTATAATTTCATAGATTTACATCTTTTCACCAAACACATTCATATTGATTTCTAGATTATGTAGGAACAAAATCCATCGTTTTGAGGAGGCAGTGGTCTATAGATCCACAAATGATGTCATCATACTTAAATAAATATGAATTCATGAAGTTATGTGTAATATAATAATAAAATGAGAATATATAAATCATATAAATAATCTAAATATCAAATTTTAAATCGTTATTCCAATCCATCAATGTTGGCAATGTAAGAACGAACTACATCGGTTTACAAGGCGATAGTCCACCGTTCACACAAAAGGTAATTATGTTTACCAATTTATGAAATTATTTGAGGGTAGTTCTAACCTATAATATAAAAACTTCTTACTATATTTTGGATTTTTTATTTTATTATTTATGAATTAAATAAAAATATTACGTGATATAGATAATCAAAATAAAACAATAGTCCATGTGGATGGATGATGCCTCTTTTTAAGAATCACATTTTCGTTCAAATAAAAGTGCATCATTGGTTGGATTATGAAAAAATTTAATTCCTCTATAATTAATTTACATTATTTCATATGGGTTTCTATTTGGGGTTTTTTCTGCCTTAATATTTAAGAAGTGTGATGAGAGGGTGATGATAAGAGGAATTTTATATGTGAGGAAAGGACACAATGGATATTATTGAAAATAATTTTTGTCTCCAAACATTTTAAATGTTCCACGTGGGTTATCATTGGACCATTATAAATCCATTCAGGTTTAGTTCTTCAAGTATGTCCATCCAATAATTAATTTATAGGTGTATGATCATTTTTTCACCATATATTCTATGTGTAGTAATTAATTATGCTCATTTCTACCATTGTAATACTATTGAATTTTATTACATTAATTAATATTTCTATTAATAAACATATCCAATATTTTATGAAAGTATAAATCACTATTATTTTTAATATGGAATTTGTTTTTCTAAATTCTAATAAATAAATGACCATTAATTAAATTGAAAATAATATCACAAACTAGACAAGATGAACAGATTTTAATGTGAAAATGGCCCAATGATTGAAATGTTTTCATTATCACATTAATTATAAAATAGTTTATATTTAACAATGTTGGACCAATATTAGTATTATTGATCTACAAAAAATTTTAAAAAAATTAATATATATATGTTCAATATATAAATAAATTAGATGAAATAAAAATATTGAAAAATAGTATTTTTCAATATCTACCAAATATAGAATATTTCTAAATAATAAAAAATAACCACACAATGTAAAATATTATATTCTAAATTCAAATATGAAATTTATTAATTCAAATAAAAATTATAAAATATTATAAATATTTATTTAAAATTTGTTCCATATTAAAAGGTGGTAAGATTACCTTTTAGAAGTATTCAACAAATTATTCATATAATTGTACATAATATTATCAAATGCATATAAGATTTATTGGATGATTATGAAAAATATATATTTAATATAATATATATATATATATTATTTTAGACTTTCATAATATGCATTTATTTATTTATCGAAATAAAATATGGGTTGTTTTTAGAAAAATTGATTCCCTAGAAAATAAATTTCATTATTCTCAAAATGATATTATATTTATTTTTAACTAATTGATATGATAATGATTAATGTTATATACATATATACCCCACAATTTCATAATTTTTACGATAAAATCATTATATTTCATTATAATGGAAATGTGATAAAATTAATAACATTTTAATAATAATATTAATCATTTATTTTTGATTGGTAAAACATGATCTTGCATGTAATGAATTATATCATAGGAACACGAAATTATGTGTAACAAAATTTAAACATAGTGTTATGTGTACCCAAAAATAAGCTATGTGTTGTGTATATTACAATATTAAGTAGTTGTTTCTTAAAATTTGTTCCTAAAATAGTGCATTTATATAAAATAAGATATATTCAGTGTTGATGTAATGACCTTGATTTTCCACCTTTTAATTTTAATGAAGGAATTTAGAAAATCCAAAGTCCAAGCGTTGAGACAACATATGATTTTGAGGTCTGGTGATCCCAAATGTTACTGTACAAAATGTTTTGTTTTTTAAAATGTTACCAAAGTGTTTCTTCATTAAATGTCACAATACATCTAAATTTGTACTAAAATTTGAAATCCAATAGAAAATTTGTGTTCAGAGTAGCAGTTTTACCGTAGTTGGGGCCTATCATTAACCAGCATTGGTCAACTTTGAATGATTGAAATTGGAAATAAAAATCATTAAAATACATTTAAAAAATTATTTTATTTAAAATTTTATTGGATTCATTTATTTTGGGAATATTTTCAGCAATATAAGGATATGAACATAACCCATGAAATTCCTCTATGGGAATTATATTAAATCCTCTCTCACGAACGACAATTATTTCCAGCTGATCATGGATCTAGGACGACATTGATCCCCATTCATTTTCAATGACTGATCCATCATCGATATTGGATTATGATCAATTTGTGATTTCCTCTTAAAAATCATTACATATAGGACGAACATGGACTAGTAAATGAAAATAATAGCCCATAAATCATTCATATATTGAGCTAGGTAAAAGTCAAGGGTTAGAATTAATAGATCTATTATGTTTCTAACAAAATATAACTAGATTTAGATCGTATTCCCTTAAGTATTCATTGATGAGATTTAAAAATTGTTGTATGGATTTATCCTTCTATTCAAAATTTGTATCACCATTGGAACCATAAGATTCCCAACATGACATTTTATGAAGGATCTTAGCATGATCAGACCCCCTGAGCGATGGATAGACAAATCAAGCCCAGAAAATAGAAAATCACAACCGAAGGATAATAAATATGGATTAGTTTTAAAAACTGAGAACTATAGAAAATGTGTTGACCCACATAACCTGGGACGTTTGTCCTGGTGGCGGTGCCTAGTGACACAAGGTGGTGGCAGTGAGTGATTGTGATAGAGGATAATGATCTCCCCGATGATAACCTTGAGATATGGTGGTGGTGGATGGATCGTGTAGGCAGCGTGGTTGGACCGCTTAGAGCTAATGTTGGATGTATCCATGGGAGACACCCATGGGCCTCAGTAAGAGATCGCAACACTGGAACTAGAGAAGTTGTCCAATAGGGGAATGTGGGATATTTTCCATGATAGGTGTCCATAATAATTCTTGGAGATCTGACCAGTGAGAAAACCACATGATACATAGTCTAGAACTACATTGATATGGGAGATGGTTGTCCATGTTGTTGGGTGACTACACAGACTAAAGGGATTCACCCAGGGTGAGATACATCCAATAGAGCAAGGCCAACATGTGCCACCAAGGCCCGAATGGAGAACTAGGCCGCTCTACTGTCCCAAAGGGATGAAAAATGGTCAAATGCCCCATCGTACTAGGCTAGTTTGGGTCAAATCATAGCGACATGGTTGGTTCATCCAAACATAGTGAGGTCATGGCGGCTGGACTGAGTATCATCAGACTCAGACCAAACAGAACCCATTTTACTAAATTTTCAATAGTATTCAATTTTTTTTGTTTCATTGTATATTTTTGGAATTGGGACTCATGAGATGAGACGACACATTTTAGATACTCTATATGAGTTTTTATATGAGTTGACATACAACCTAATGGGTTTAGGTGTAAGTTCTCCTAGAACAAGGAATCTTTGAGTGGAATTTTATGGCTACCTGTGATATTGTGATTTTGTGGAATATGTGAATTGGGGGAAATATGAACCATTGAATCTCCATGCACCATTGATGATCCATGCACCATGAAGGCTCAGTTTAGAATCGATACTCTATGCACTATCGATGCTCTGTGACTATTTAATGCTTGGGTGACTCACCACTCAGGCCATCATCCATGGAATGTGTGCCTTTGATGCTCTATGCACCATCAATGCTCCATGTACCATAAAATCGATTAGTTTCCTGGAGTCTAATAGATCTGTTGATTTGAACTATTTAAACATTTATTTGTTAATTATACTTATACATATGTGAGTTGAATGTATTGATATACATAGTGTTTTTACTTTGTATTGTAATTCCTATGTTTTATTTGTGGTATATATATAGTGTTCTCTTTTTGGGGTACTCAATGTGTTTTATTTTGGTTTTACACAACATTTTTTATTATTTATATTTTCCATTCTGATTTTGGGTGTCCTAGGTGAGTATTATTTTACTCACCCATGAACTAGCTTTTTATCCACGTGTAGAGTCTTGTACTTATGATCAACAATTTGATGGATTAATTGGTGGATAGAGCCATGTAGTTTATAAAGAGAGGTCCAAAAAACAATGTTGGATCCCACAACATGAAAAATATTTCCTACACATACACTTAATGTAGGTTTTTCTATAGATGAGTTTCATGAAATCATGCTTTCACATTGGATGACTTTTCTTTTCGTGGGATTGTATTCTGGCACTGTTTACTTTCAATTTTACTAGTTTCATACATTATGGTTATTATTATATTGCCCGCATGAACGTTTTACTTAATTTTTTTTATATTTCAATATTTTTGGCTTGGATGTGTATGTGTGTGTGTACATTTATTTTTGAAAATTATCTCATTTGTGTGATATTTCTTCTCAGTTCTAGTCTCCAGCCCATGGTCTATCAGAGGAGTGGTGATGGTAGTCACGGAACATCACAAAATGTGATGGGTCAAGATATAGTGAAATCAAAGGATATCAATTCAACAACATGAACAAGGAGTATGTATGATTTGTTTGGGGAAATAATGTTATATTTTTTGAGTTCTACATTCATACAAGAGACTCTGGTGTTGGTGTGGTGACCAATGTATCCATACACCAAGACTATAATTTCTTCTTTTCAACTCAATTAATAAAAACACTTGTTATATGGAATAAATCCTATGTTAATAAAATAAGTTTTTTATATTTTATCATGTCCTTGTTGTGTTGGTTTCATCTCACCAAGTATACTCTATTGATTATGTAACATCTTGATCTATATCAGGATGCCTCCATGCTGATAGCAAACCAGGATTTTGATTCATGATCATGAGTTTGATCGTCCAAGCTATTTGTAATTAGTATAGTGACTAGTACTAGGGATAGTACACCCGAGTATAATACAAGTGATACCACAAACTGAATAGAATTAGTTACTACGGGCACAAATGGTAGTGCATGCATGTAGGATGAATGGGTTGCATGAGTTCTTGTGGTAGTGACATATGAGGATCATGGGTGATCCATAAAATGATGTGTCTTAGGATAAGATAGGTGTGTTTACTTGTGTATTCCATCTTGTGACGATATCTTCTAAACTAATGGATGTTCTAGACATAAGTATTCTTCAAGGATAAGTGGAGCGATGTTGGAGCTTAGTGTTCCAGTCCCCTGTTGAAATGAATCACTATTGGGAAGGTTTAGTAACTCTTTAAGAAAGTGTTCTTTTATGTAATGTTATGCTAATTGAGAACACATGATCTCTTACATATATAGCAAGTCAATCAGAAAATAATAGAGTACTCGGTAGGATTTACATATCTTTCTCGCTACTTCATAGATATGTTGTGAGACCCTTTAATTAGTTATATGTCGTAAAAGAATGTGTTAGTTGTATAGATCATTTCATCGATGATATCCCTTAACATCCCAACATATTGTCTTAAACTAGAGCGAGCCCTACTAGAAAGGGCCATTCTGGCGGAGCGTATGCCGAAAATAGTAGATGTCAGTAAGAACCATGTAGACGAGTCATCCACAGTGGGTAGCTTGTTGAAGAAATAAGCACCCAAGAATGTAAAACACTCAAGGGGATAACCCCATAATATGTGGTCATAACTGCAGGGCTACCATGGTAAAGAGAGTCTTCTAGAGGACAAGATGTGTTACATATGCGGTTGTTAGGTATACATGGCTTGAGATTTCCTGACATACCATGAGGATTATAAGTATACATGTGAGGGATGGTAAAGGATGAGGAAATGGTAGTATCAAGAAATTACATAGTGTGTGATATGTGAAGGAGGTGCTGGAAGGGTCGCATGATGTTGGTGGAGGTTTGATATACCACCACCACCACTCCTAGGTGGTCAACCACATGCTCATGGAGATGGTGGATAGGGATGAGGCTAGAAACAAGAGATTGAGGCATAAAATCCTTGTGCTCCATACATTATTAGAGGTAAAATATATCTATTTTCCACTCTAGTTATAGTGTTTATAGGCAAAGTTTTAGTCACTCTTTTGTTTCACCCAACAGTTGTTTAAGACATGATGATTCTAGTAGAAAAGATTAGTAGATTACTATGCTTATTGGATCCTATAGGTTAGATTATATGATCAAATATTGGTGCTAACATAGTGACCTTACTCTTGGGGTGAGAGTTTAATTTGTGATTTCTTGTTGGAGGTGTCGAGGCCTTATTACATATTTTATGGAATGGACTGGATATCCACAATTCATGCCCAAATTGATGGCTTTTGGAACATTATGATATGGGTAAATGGAGATGGGACCATGTTTTCCTTTGTTTGAGAAAAATTAATGCATGTAGCTCATGATGGATATAACAATAGTAGTTTGGAGATTATTAAATATCAATTCTCCATTCGTACCCTCAGCACAGTAAATGAGATGAGACCTCGGTCTCTTACAGTGGGGGTGGAGTATGAGGACACCATTTCTGAGGATGTAATTAAGTCATATCCCCATGTAGAGGTTGAATTTGGCATTTACCTATGACATGGGAGAGATATGAAATATATACATTCATATATGATCAATCCTTAAAGGATTCACGTGTTAAGGGTCCATCTGGAGGACTTGTAGAAGAAGGGATTTGTAAGACCTTATGTTTCTCTTTTGGGTGGCATTAGTTTTGTTTTTTTAATAAGGCATTCTAATTGTTGATATTAAGTGTAGAATTATGGTCCATGAACTATTTGATAATGATGAATATGTGTCCACTATTAAGGATTGATGACTTGTTCAATCAGCTAAATGGAGTGAGGTGGTTCTTGAATATATACCGCTTATCTGGTTATCACAAGCTACATGTACAGTATGTGGACCTCCCAAAGAAAGATTTTCGATATCGGTATGGCCACTATGAGTACATATTTATTTCATTTGGCATGAAAAAAACCCTACCAGTGTTCCGAGTACTCATGAACATGATTTTTTAGCATTACATAGACTCGTTCATCGTGGTATTCATTGATGACATGCTAGTGAACTCAGTGTTCGAGGAGCAGTACGAGATACATTTATGTATCGTCTTAAATATCCAATGAGAGAACCAGCTTTATGGAAATCTTTAAATGTGACAGTTCAAGAATCAGGATGTCCAATTTATAGAAAATGTCATTTCTAATGCTAGATTTGTAGTATATCTCGTGATGATTGAAGTGTTTCTTTCATGGGATCCACCCAATAGTGTTACTGAGGTGTGTAGTTTTCTAGGTTTAGTTGGGTATTATTAGATGTTTTTACAAAATGTATCAAATTTTTAATCACTCATTATTTCCTTGAAATGAAAGGTGTTTCCATTAGTATGGACAGATAAGTTCCAACACTGAATTCATGAGACGATGAAGTGATTAACAAGTACACCAGTCGTTAGATTAGCAGATGTGGGTATTGAATACATGATGTTCTATGATGCATAAGGGGATAAAAATAGTTGTGTATTCATAGAGGGTAATGTGGTGATTGCCTATGGTTTGTGCTATTTCTAGTATCATGTGTAGAAGTATGTGACCCTTGATCATGAGTTAATTGCGATAGTATTCAAATTGATGATCTGTCTAACTATCTTATGGGTGGGAAATATACTGTCTTCTTGGACCAAAAGAGTTGCAAGTATACCATCTCTTACAAGGACATGAACATGAGACATAGACATTTTATTGAGATCCTCTAGTACCACGACTTCGAGATAGTATATAGTCCTAGGAAGGTGAATATGGTTGTAGATGATCTCATATAGAGATTAAGTTCATATCTACTAAATGAGAAATTAGAGTAGTTTGTCTTGTTCAATAAATACATTTTTGAGGGAGATGGAGCATCATATCACCATTTTCTGGTAGTTAACCCTCCAATATAAGAGTGAGATATAGAGGCACATATCAGAGATTTCGACCTTGGGACAACGAATTCTCAGATGTCCACTTGGAATTTCAATTGATAGATATTTTATTGGGGTGGAGAATGTCAATCTTTTGCGAGGACGCACAGTAGTACCTGTGATATTGCGAGAGGAGGTCTTGATGTAAATCCATACATCCCCTTTTTTGGTACATCAATGAGTGTAAAATATGTATATATACCTCTTATATCAGTTCAATTTTCTAAAGATGATGATTTTGGTGGTAGAGGTCAAATCTCAATTCCTTAAATGTAGAAAATGAGTGCTGGGAACTAGGTTCCGGCGGACATGACCCAATCACATTGGGTGCTAGAGTGGAAATGGGATAGCATATTGATTGAATTAGTGTATGTTTTACCACACATATCTAGGGGACAATATATCAATTGGGAGATCATTGACCGACTCACCATGTCAACCAACTTCCTACCAATCCATGAGCAGTGATCAGTTGAGATCATGTGATGCCACTACATGAAAGAGACTGTTCAGCTTCACAGAGTGAAATATATGATCATTTCATAGCATTATAGTTTTTTCACACCTCAACTATTGAAGGGATTTCATGGGGTGTTTGGGACTCAATTTATCTTGGCAATTGTTTTTCGTCCCCATACAAATTGCCATATGGATAGGACCATCTAGGTTCATGAAGACATGCTATGGGATTCCATCTGAGACTTTGTCCATGGTTTGGAGGACACCTACCATTGTTTTATATTTCATAAAATAATAGCTATCACTTCACCATTAGTAGATCATAATATTCGGCCCTCTACGGGCGACCATGTAGGTCACCAATGTGCTAGGCAAACCTAGTGGAGTCATCACTGATGGGACACGATTAGGTAGGAGCTACCACCAAGAAGGATATGAACAACCAATTGGGGTGAATACTGCATATATATCACATAAATCATATGATAATTGGTGGAAGAGACCTATGTAGTTATATGAGGGAGACCATGTGTCTCTTTGGGTCTCACCTCATTGATGATTGAGCAGATTTGGTCATGGTGGACTGTGATCTCTGGGATACATAGGCCATTATAAGATTTTGAGTAATGTTGGAAAGCGGGTGTATTTCTTAGATCTTCCCATGTAGTCTCACCAGGTCCAATATGAATTCCACATGTCACAACTATGGTTGTAATGACCTCATCCATTCCACTTCATCGAATGTGGTGTGTTGGACATTGATGATGGGTTCACTTTTTCATAATAACTATTGATGATTGAGGATCGAGAGGAGTAGATCATTCAGGGGAGGTCATTTCAACTAGTGCATAGTTGGTGGAATCATGGGAATCATTAATAGATAACATGGGAGTGGGAGGTTCATATTTTTGGTGAGTGCCCTCATGGTTTTTTACTAGAACTTTTTTTTTTTGAATTGTAGGTGATTAAATCCCTAAGGTGAGTAGAATGAAAAAAAAAACAGATTTATTTAGATTTAGTTTTATAAAATAATTGTTAAAATTCTATGACCAGGTTCTATGACGGTTTGAGATTCTGAGGTGTAGTGTGCCTTGAATGAGACGTTGAAATATGTAATTTTTTAATTTATGTGCTCATTTTGTATCTCTTTTAACATGGAATAACATATAAACATGTTCCTTGTTGAGAAAAAAATGGTCCCCTTTTCATTTATATCTACGACTGTACCATATGTGGGACCGAACATCGATTGGAATGGTTCGACTATGATAGTTTGAAAATGGGCGTTGTCATCATTAATATTTATTGACTAAAAAAATTATTTGATGTTATATTTTTTTAATTAAAGAACATTATAATAATCTATGGTTAGAAAAATAACAAAGGGAATTCTTCTAGAAAAGGATACAAAAACCTCTCTAACAAATGATGATGAATTCCAATGGATACAGGATCAATGATGACACAGAACTCCGCTATTCAACAATTACTGATCCAACCATCAGGTAAGATTTTGATCTCTTTGGGATTTCTCGTTTTCATATTCTTGATTTCCATGAAGAATGTGTAATAATCCATCAATATATTATCCCATATATCATCCATAAGATGCTATAGGGAATATATATCTGGTTAGTAGGATTGGAACTAATCTGTTTCTAATGCCATCTTCCCAGATTAAAATCATTTTTCAATAATTCATAAACTATGATGTTAAACCTTTCCCATGTCTATTTTTTCATCCATTCTACACATTATTCTTCATTGGAACGTTAATGTTTTAGGTTTGATACTTTCTGATTGTTCCTAGCATGGTCAAACCCATGGAGCAATGTAAATCCAGATCAATCCTAGAGCAATAAAGATTACGACCTGGGGATCGTTGATAAGAATATGTTTATCCAAAAAGTGCACCAGAGAAATGATCTGAGCCACGAAACTATGTCCACATGTGGAAACTAGTGAAAGAAGGGCACCTTGGTTATGGAGTCACGATTCGACTTCCATGTATGGATATGATAGTGGAAGGTGGTCACTCAAGCGGCCATCGCGGTAGTAGAGTGTGGTGGCCTGACCACACAGGTGGAATTGACAGGCTACGTATGGCCTGTAGTAGCAGATTCCACTAGAAAAGACTATGGGACAAAGAAGGATGTTGCAATGGTGGTAGTATGGAGGTGGAATAGTGGGGACATGTTGAAGGTGAGTTGTATCCCAGATGTGGGACCCAAAAGGTTTTATGACCACATGAAACTTAATTTGATGCCATGTAGACTGGGGAACCCGGCTAGAAACATGGTCGGGTGACTGTGCAGACCAGAGGGACATGGATATGGTGGGCCATGTCTGGTGGAGCATGTTCGGACCACGAAACGTGGGCTAGGCTCGAGAACCTGGCCACTCAGGTCGGGTCATCCATACCGGGTCCGCTCAGACCCGGACTAGAATAGACTATTGTTACTAAATTTTACATATCATTAAAATTGTGGGTCCTTTTGATTATAATATTGTGGTTTTGTGACCCTTGTGACAAGATGGTCATTTTGAGATAATCTATGTGATATTTGTTTAATTTGGAATACGACTTAATGTCATGAGGAGTAGGTCCTACTGTAATAATCACCCAATAAGTTGAATCACATGGTTGGAATTTAGTATGTGCTATTGTTGAATATGTGACTTGGGGGATGTATGAAACACTGATGCTCTATGAACCATCGAATCTAGGTTTACCATAGAAACATTGGGTACCACCCACACTCTTTGTTCCATCAATGCTCTATTCACTAATGATGCTTTGTGCTCCATCGATGCTCTGTGTTCCACTGACACCCCGAGCACCATCACCGGCTAGGGCGCCATGGACAATCTATGTGGAAATAATGGTCCATGTGCCATCCAAACTCTGTGCACTATCAAAACATATTGTTTCATGGTTATTGGGTGATATATGGACACAAATAAAACTCATTATCATTTGAACATTTTACTTATTCATGTATGAGATAACCCTATTTATTATACTTGGTGTGTTTCCTTTGTGGTTTACTTATTGGGATACCTTTATTGTGTATATTGTGTGATTAATTTGGGGTTTAATTTTACTATTTCCTTTGTGGTATAATTTATATATTTAGAAGTTGTATTATCCATTATGGTTTCGGGGCCACAAATGTGTATTTTTTTACTCATGCATGTAAGTTCTTTTCTTGCACATGTCGTGTATTGTGCAGATGGTTGATGTTTTGATAAAGTCCATGTTGAACTAGGGCTAGGTGGTTCTTATAGGGAGTTCCGAGAAACATATTTTTTTCTTATAGCATCAGAAAACTATCCAACGCCTAATATAACGACCCATAATTTACATACATTGTTAATAATTCAAAATTGAAGCACACTTATTACAACATATAACAAAACCATGAATGGACTGTATAGATATAGTGTCTTTAGAAACTGGGAAACATAAACAACTGGTTCATAAATCATCTACACTGTCTCCCTTTTATTTTATCATATCTGGAGTCCCTTTTGGAATATCTTACTTAATGTCCTTCTTCCTGAATTGGGGAAAAGAAAACATACAAAAGGGTGAGACCGAATGCTTAGTAAGGGTAAACAAAAGAAATATCAATCACATCATATTCATAAGAACATATCATTTTGGAAATCTTAACCACCAAATGAGATCAAAATTTCCTAACATGGGATAAATCATAGTAGTGAAATGTAATCCCAATAATCATAAATAAAAACATGAAACATTTTGTAATACACACATAATCATAGATAATCATTTCTTTGTAGTCAATACTCATTTACAAGACTCTCTTAGCAGACAAATTCCATTTCTGAACCGAGTTCACTCCTCGTTTCAGTCCTGTATCACTGAATAGGATTAACCTGCCATTCTAGCCATGTCTATCTCATGAGATATAAATCTTTACCCAATGCATTGGTGGGATATATAGTTCCCAAAAATCTCATAATGAAACCATTCTTATGTGTGCCACAAAATCATAAGTCATACAATATAGCATAACCCATTAATAAAAATGGGATTCTTAAACATCATGCCATCATAACATAATCCATATAAGATTAAAGGACATAATTAAATTAATTCCATAATAACATAATAAAATCAATGTAAATATAGGGATAGAAACAAAACCCTATATTATCTTAGATGAAAATAATTTTTATAAATAAATTGGACTCCATTCTTGAGGAAAATGTCTTTTCTACTTCAAAAACAATTTTCTTTTCTTATCATGTTATAAAATATTAATATAAAATATTTTGATTAAAAATATGCTTGAAAAATTTTAAAATAATATTCAATGAAATAATTGTCTATGAAATCATAAAAATCCATTCATATCATATAAGTTTAAAAAAACATTCTTCTCGTACTTTCACTGGATAAGTCAAAAAAGTACCACGTACTAAAAACGACAAAATATTCCTTTCACTTCGTTTACTAAAAACTTACCAATGGGTAAAATTTGATTTAAACAACTGTAAGAGTATATAAATAATATTATATATTGAGGAGACATGGATGTGGATGATAAATATTCCCCAGTAAATTCTTATGTATAAACAATCTCGGATAAAAATTGAGATTGTGAGATTTTCCCTTACCTTAGGTCCGATATGCTTTGTACGTGTCCTAAATTCCTGTATAATAATTTAAATAATGTTATTTACTTATTCAGAATCATACTCATTGTTATGATATCATATATGGTCATATTCTTATCATTGTATTAGTAATATTTCATTGCTACTTGTTATTCGAGTGTTTGTTGCTTTTTGTTATTATTCATGTTTTGTTGAAAAAATTCATATTCTTATTTTTAGGTTATAGATATCTCATTTAAATAATGGTATTAGTGTAATATATATCATATTTATTCATTAAATTCATTTATATAGTCCTTATGCATTTAAGATCATGAAGAACTACTCGCATCACATCGTGGAGACGGTAGGCCGTACGTACGCACGTTTGATGATATCATTCCAATGATCGTGGAATTTTATTGATGAGTCTGTATACTATTTTAGAATCAATATCAATTTAAAATAATCATATATAGTTATTCTTTACACCATTATACCTATCCATGTAAAGTGGTGGTGGAAAACAGATTACATCACGGCGTGGACACGGTATTCCGTACATACGCACGGGCGATGATTTCATTTTCTGTAGGATAGATAGAAGGTGAAATAGGGTTGTTTCATATTTATAATAACATATCAGTATATGAGAGATACTGATGTTATTACGTCATAATGAAATAACTAATTAAGAATAAGTATAAGAAGAAATAAATTTGAAAGAATTGGTGACAGATGTTACCTCTTCTTCGACACACCACTTTGATATATCCTCTTAGAGCACTAGAGAAATTTGAAGGGGTTGGAAGATATTTAAGGCTCAAAGTTGTGTGAGGAGGAGAGGGAGGAGGTTCCCTTTTTTAAGGTAGGATAGGGGAAACATTTTAATTATAAGAAATATTGATTTATAATAAATTCCAACCCCACATAAAAACCTCAAAAAATGACTCAAATAGGAATCATAGATGTGATAGGGTTGTAATATCATCAGCCAATAAAATTTAGAGAAGTTGGAAATTTATTTTAAACATCATCAACATGATTTATCCTTATATAAACTATTTAATTTTTTTGTGGTAATAATATTATAAATTTTAAATAATTATAAATAATTACATATATGTTGTCAATTTTCCAAAATTGTATACATTATTAAATTGTAGACCATATATATTTCAATTTAATAATTTTAAATAATTTTTTGATTTTGAAACAATTTTATAATATGTAATTTCTATAAATTAACAATAGTGTCAATTTTGATACTATTCATTTATTTGAGTTTCAATAAAATATATACAGAAGATATGTTCGAAATAAAATATTTAATAGATTCATAACATGTCATTTTTATCTAGAAAATCAGTGGAGCACATTAAAAAGTTCATATAATATTTATTTTAAGACTTTTAAAATCATTTATTTCATATTTCAATCAATAAAATAATTCCAACATCACAATTGTGTCATAATTAATGATAATTATTTAATCCCTAAAAATTATAAATAAATTCATTTGTTGTATATAATTATATTCTATTTCTAGGGACTTTTTATATACAATGTTTCAGGATTTCTATCAGTAAATTAAAATTATTACACTTAGAATATTTAAGAGAGTGAAATGTTGTCACATTCTTTGGTTTTAATAATGATTAAATTATTTCATGGTCAAAATTCCATGAAATTAATCTATTCAGACCCTTAGGTGATATGGGTCGACTTTTATTCATCCAACAGGATTTTGACAAGTGTTAGGATAATTTTATAATCTTATTTTTACCCTTAATTACCTGATTTACATTTAATAATAGTAAATAAAAATTACCATAGTTACTATTCATAATCTCAAAAAAAAAAGTAACCTATTAACATAATTTGGACCCACTGAATCCAAATATGGAATCCATTTTTAAAAATTCAATACACAGATGTTTCAGTAATTAATTTAAAATTAATCCTGTTCTTAAGCAATGGGGTTTTTAAAAGTTAAAACATTGTCAAAGATAGAAATGTTTTTATCTATGAATTCAATGTAAAATTAATGCTAATGACATAAATTATATTAAATGGTAAAAATATATTCTATTTCTACTTTAAAACCATTCAGTATTATAATTTAACCATATAAATTATTGCGATGAAAAATTTTGTTTTTAATTATAATATAGCCTGTTTTTATTATTCATTAAAATATTATAGTTATCAAAATAATATGATAAATTTATCCAAAATAAGTTGTTAAAAACCTTATTCCAAATAAGATTTTTATTTTTTAAAATTGAACTTATAAACATATCAAAAACTAGAATTAAATTGGGTGCACCATCAAAAGGTGGAAAACTGCATTTTTTTAAAAATACTTCTTTTACACGAAAATTTTATTTTGTTCTCATAACATGTTCTATAAAATATGCAATATGAATAAAAATTTTATGAAATTTAAAATTCAATTAATACTCTTCATAACGGCAAGTTTATAATATTTTAATAGTATATCGTTATTTAGTGGAACTCGATATTGCGTAATACACACGCTATCTAGGAAGGTTGTGATTGTGTGTAACGCAAGCCAAGATAGTGTTGTGTGTCGTGAATGATTCCTTTGATGTTGCGTATAACATAAAAAATATACATCTTATAAAATATCAGGGTGCTACATTCTACCCACCTTAAAATGAATTTCACCCTCGAAATTCGTCACTTCGTAACAAACAGATGAGGATACCTCTCCCTTATCATATCCACAAGCTCCCATGTAGCTTTTTCTAATTGGTGGTTCCTCCATAAAACATTCACCAAGTGAGTGGTCTTGTTCCATTGGACTTTTTTTCTATGATCTGAAATATCTATCGGCTATTCTTCATAAGAAAGATCTTGCTCCAATGGTACAACTTCTGAGCTGAGTACATGTTAAGGATCAAGTATGTACTTTCTCAGGAGAGATACATGGAACACATCACCAACTGGAGAGATATTTGGTGGAAGCTCCAATTGGTAAGCTACCTTCCTAGCACGATCCATTATTTCAAAAGGACGGATATACCTAGGGCCAAACTTTCACTTCTTTCCAAATCTAATTACTCTCGTCCAAGGAGATATTAGTAAAAACACATTATCACCCACTTCAAACTCTAAGCCTTTTCTTCAGTTGTCAGTATAAATTTTTTGTTGACTCTGAGCTACTCTTATGTGTTGTTGAATAGATCTGACCTTTTCTGCCATATCATCAACAAGATCAGGTCCTAATAGATTTTTTCCCCAAATTCATCCCAACAAGTTGGAGTTCAGCATTTCCTTCCATAGAGATATTTATAAGGAGCCATCTTAATGCTAGAGCGAAAGATATTATTATTAGAAAATTCCACCTATGGTAGGTGTTGATCCCAACCACATTTGAAATCTATAGAGCATGATCTCAACATGCCTTCTATAATTTGAATTGTTCTTTAAGAATGATCGTCTATCTGAGGATGATAAGCATTTCAGAAACTCAACACTGTATCTAGAGTATGCTGAAGACTTCTCCAGAACTTTGAGGTAAACCTCAGATCCTGATCATATATAATGGAAAGTGGTAATCCATGAAATCTTACAACTTCATTTACATATATCCTGGCAAGCTGATCCAGAGAGAAATATTATCAAATAGCAATGAACTATGCCGAATTCATAAGACGATCAACTATGACCACGATAGAATTATTGCCTATGGATGTTTTAGGAACTCTAGTGACAAAGTCCATAGTGATGTTTTCCCATATCCATTCGGGTATGGGTAATTGTTATAACATCCCCTTATACTTCTATTTCTTAGCATTAACTTGCTAACAAACCAAGCATCGAGAGACATATTCAATAACATCTCTTTTCATGCCATCTCACTAGAAGTACTCTTTTCAGTCCCTATACATCTTCAGGCTTCCAGGATGAATAGAGAATGAAGAACTATGAGACTCATCCAGCAAATCCTTCTTTAATTCAGGTATGGGAGGAACACAAACCTGATTCCTGAACTTTATTATCCCATCCCAATCAAGGTTGAATTCAGGAACATTTCTCACCTTCTTTTGTAACTCTACATGTTCTTTATGTGGCTCTTTAATCTTCACATGTATAGATGGTTAAACATTCATTTTAGAAATATAAGATTTTTTCCCCTTCCATTATAATTCCAAGATCCATCCTTTGTAAATCCATAAATATTGATTCATTAGTGATCCTCATCATGGATAAGCTTTCATGGTCTTTCTGACTTAATTCATATGCCACCTTGTTTTCTTTCCCAGGGTGGTAATGAATTGAGCAGTTGTAATCCTTAATCAACACCAACCATCTTCTTTGGCATTACTCAGCTCCTTTTGTGTGAAAATATACTTTAAACTTTTATGATCTGTATAAATATCACATCTTTCACCATAAAGATAATGCCTCCAAATCTTTAATGAAAAGATTAACGCAGCTTACTCCAAATCATGAGTTGGGTAATTTTTCTTATGTATTTTCAACTATCAAGAGGCATAAGCTATCACCATATCGTTTTGCATAAGAACACACCCCAATCCCTTCATGGATGCATCACTGTAGATTACAAACCTTTCTACACATCAAGGCAGTGTGAGCACAAGTGCACTGGATAACCTTCCTTTCAACTCCTTGAAATTATCTTCACACTCCTCCGTCTAAATGAAAATAACTCCTTTTCGAGTCAACCTGGTGAGTATATTAGATAATCGTGAAAAATCATTCACAAAACATTGATAATATTTAGACAAACCAAGAAAACATCAGATATCAATTACTATTGTTGGTCTCCACCATCTTTCGATAACCTTTGTCTTTGGTAGATCCATATAAATCCCCTCTTTTGAGATAATGTGACCCAAAAATGAAACTTTTTGAAGCCAAAATTCACACTTGGTAAATTTGGCATAAAGATTCTCCTTTCTTAGGGTCTTCAAAACAATTCTCAAGTGATCTTCATGTTCTTCCTTCTAATTGAATAGACAAGAATATCTTCTATAAAGACTACCAAAACTGATCAAGATAGTCTCTAAAGACTCTACTCATTAGATCTATGAAGATAGCAGGGGAATTAGTAAGACCAAATGGAATCACTATAAATTCATAGTGTCCATACCTTGTACGTAAAGCTGTATTTGGTATATCCTCCTTTTTGACCATTAATTGATGATACCCTGAATGAAGATCAATCTTGGAAATGTATTGAGCTCCACGTATTTGGTCAAATAAGTTATCAATGCATCGGAGAGGATATCTGTTCTTGATAGTGATCTTGTTACGTTCTCGATAATCAATGCAGAGACTCATTGATCCATCTTTCTTATTAACAAATAGAACAGGTGCTCCCCAAGGTGACACACTATGGCGTATGTATCATTTATCAAGATTTTCGTGGAGTTGCTTCTTCAATTCCTGCAACTCAATTGGGTCCATTATATAAGGTGTCTTTGAAATTGGAATAGCACCTGGTATGAGTTTTATTGAAAACTCCACTTCACAATTTGGTGGAAGACCTGGTAGTTCCTCCGAAAAGACATCATCAAACTCTTGTACAATGGGTGTATTCTTAATCATGTGTTTATCTCCAACCATTTGAGATAAATAACCTTTATTTAGTTGAATCAAGACCCATAAGATGGAAGAAAGTTCCACTGGAAGGTTATGTTCATCCTTGCATTGATAGACGATCATAGATTGATCTGGAATATGAAATGGGACTTCCCTTCATTGGAAATTGATATGAGCTCCATATAAAGAAATACAATCCATGTCAAGATTCACATCAAATTCCACTATAGGAAGAATCATAAGATTTGCAGGAATCACTTTCCCACAAAAAATCAATCAGAGAAGAATTATAGATTTTTATGCGACTGTTGTGCCATTAGGGGTTGTCACAGCTAACTCAACATCTAATTTATGAGGTAATACAGCGATACCCTTAGAAAATTTTTCAGAAATAAAGGAGTGGGTAGTTCCTGAATCAAATAAAAAAATAGATAATTTAGAGTGGATGGTATGTGTACCTTTCCCCACTTCGTTATCATACTCCACATCGTTGATAGAAATTGCTTGTGACTTTCCTTTGTCTTTGGCCCTAAGAGTTTATTGACATCGATCATCGTCAATAACCATTGGAATAAGGCATTGATTGGAATAATGACCCATCTCCTTACACATGAAAGATTGATGAGTATTAGGTGCATTATGTGTAACCTTTTCATTGTTTGCATCACTAGATATATTCTTCCCGTCACTGTGGCATTCAAATGCATGATGAACTTCTTTTCCACATTTGAAACATGTACTTGTCCCTTTAAGACAACTACCTCTATATTTCTTCCCACACTTTGAGCAGAAAAGAAAACTCATATTCTTTTTAGAGAGGTCTTTAGATTTTCCTTTCAATTCCATTTTACTCTTCTTATCAAACCCATATGACTGATGGGTTACTCCAATCACCATCTCAACATTGAGAGCACATCGAACAATTTCCTCATAGCTATTGAAGTCCCCTATGGATAATGCCCTTTGAAGAATTGGTTTTAAGCCACTAAAGAATCGAACGATTTTACTCTCAGGTTGGATAATAATTCTTGAAGTGTACCTTGCAAGACATGTAATATTTTCATCGTAGGTACCAATAGATTCATCATTCCTTTTCTTTAGTTCAATAAACTCCTTCTCCATATTTGTTCGAATAATATGAGGGAAGTACTTATTGAAAAATATATTCTTGAACTCATCCCATTCCATGGACTAAATTTCATCTCATTGCCTCATATTCTTAATAACATTTCACCATTGCTCAGATTCACCTTCCATAAGATATACTGCTAAGATGACTTTATCATTTTCAGAACATTGTTCAACTGAAAATATCTTTCCAGGGGTTCTAATCCATTTTTCAGCCACTAATGGATTTGAAGACCCGTTGAATAAAGGTGGATGCTGACTCATGAAGGATTCAATAGAATATTGTTCCTTAATTTTATCATGTGTAAGTCATTCATCGTTCATAGCTTGAGAATTTTATGTGAGCATGGCTAAAAGATTTTTCATTCTAACTCCAATAACGTTTGGTTGCTCCGTAGGACAATCACTGCATTGCCCGTCGCATTCAGCATTAACAACGTTCCTTCGGGTTCCAGCCATTGACTAAAACCAAGAAGCATAGTGTGAGAAACAGTATTAATAACAAAAAAACCACATAATCAAGAATAAAATTTCATACTTTAGGTCTTATCATATGTTGTTCATGGCCATTTCTAAAACTCTAATATTGTGTTCTATTCTTAGATATTTCCTTAGGGTTCTTACTAGGGCTTTCACATCCTTGATTCCAAAGGATGACTATACCTTTCCTTTGATACCAACTATAACGACCCATACTATACATATATTATTAATACTTCAAAATTGAAGAACACTTATTACAACATATATGAAAACCATGAAAGGACCGTATAGGTATAGTGTCTTTAGAAACTGGGAATCATAAACAACTTGTTCATAAATCATCAACATTGTCTCACTTTTATTTTATCATATCTAGAGTCCCTTTTGGCATATCATACTTAATGTCCTTCTTCCTGGCATGGGGAAAAGAAAACATACAAATGGGTGATCTTGAATTCTCAGTAAGGGTAAACAAAAGAAATATCAATCACATCATATTCATAAGAACATATTATTTTGGAAATCTTAACCTGAAAAAGCGATCATAATTTCATAACATGGGATAAATCATAGTAGTGAAATGTAATCCCAATAATCATAACATAAAACATGAAACATTTTGTCATACACACATAATCATAGAGAATAATTTCTTATTAGTCAAGACTCATTTCCAAGACTATCTTAGCGGACAAAGTCCATTTCTAAACCGAGTTCACTCCTTGTTTCAGTCATGTATCACTGAACCTGATTAACCTACCATTCCATCCATGTCTATATCATGAGATATAAATCTTTACCCAATGCATTGGAGGGAGATATAGGTCCTACCCATCTCATAATTAAACCATTCTTTTTTGTGCCACAAAATCATAAATCATACAACATAGCATAACCCATGTAATAAAAATGGGATTCTTAAACATCATGTCATCAAAACATAATCCATATAAGATAAAAGGAAATAATAAAATTAATTCAATAATAACATAATAAAATAAATGTAAAAATAGGTATAGAAACAAAACCCTATATTATCTTAGATGGAAAATAATTTTGATAAAACACTTGGACTCCATTATTGAGGAAAATATCCATTCTACGTCAAAAAAAAATTTCCTTTCTTAACGTGTCTTACAATTTTAATCAAAATGAATTTGATTAAAAATAATCTTGAAAACTTGTAAAAAAAGCTTCATTGAAATAATTTTCTATGAAATCATAAAAATCAATTCATGCCGTATAATTTAAAAAAACATTCTTCTCGTACTTTGGCCAGATAAGTCATAAAAGAACCTCTACTAAAAATGACAAAAGATTACTTTCATATATTTTACAAAAAACATACCAATGGTTATAAATTTTTTTTAAAAATTGTAGGAGGATATAAATGATATTAAATATTGAGGGAAAATGGATTTGGATGATAAATATTCCCCAGTAAATTCTGAAGTATAAACAATCTCGGATAAAAATTGAGATTGCAATATTTTCCATTACCTTAGGTCCGACATGCTTTGTACGTGTCTGAACCTTCATGTATAATGATTTAAATATTATTATTGACTTATTCCATAATATTAATCATTGTTATGATATCATATATTTTCATATTCTTAGCTTCGTATTAGTAATATTTCATTGCTACTTGTTATTCGGGTGTTAATTGCTTTTTGTTCTTATGAATGTTTTGTTAACTAAATTCTTATTCTTATTTTTAGGTTCTAGAAACCTCATTTCTGGAATTTCATTAGTTTAATATATAACATATTTATTCATTCGATTAATTTATATAGTCCTTATGCATTGAAGATCATGTAGAACGAGTCGCATCACATCGTGGAGACGGTAGGCCGTCTGTACGCATGACCGATGATATCATTCCCATGATCGTGGAATTATATTGAAGTGTATGTATACTATTTCAGAATCAATATAAATTTACAATAATCATATATAGTTTTTCTTTACACAATTATACCAATCCATGTAATGTGGTGGTGGAAAAAAATTACACCATGACGTGGAGACGGTATTCTGTACGTACGCACGCGCGGTGATTTCATTTTCCATAGGATGGATAGAAGATGAAATAGGGTTGTTTCATATTTATAATAACATATCAATATATGATTGATACTGATGTTATTACTTCATAATAAAACAACTAGATAAGAATAAGTATAAGAAGAAATAAATTTGAAAGAATTGGTAACGAATATTACCTCTTCTTCGACAAGCCTCTTTAAAATATCCTCTTAGGGCATTAAGAATGGTCTTTGAAGAATACCAATAACTCTAAGATGTTTCTATAAAAGTGTAGAAGATAAATGGGTAGGGTTTTGCCGAAATTGAAGGCATAATGTGGTGTGAGGAGGAGATGGATGAGGTGCAGTTTTATAAGGGGGGAGAGGGGAACCTTTGGAATTATAAGAAATATTAATTTATAAAAAAATCTAACCACACTTAATAACCACCAAAAATGACTCCAATCAGATTATTAGATGAGATAAGGTTGTAATCTCATCATCAAATAAAATTTAACCAAGTTGGGAATTTATCTTTAACATTATCAACATGATTTATCCTTATATAATCTATTTAATTTCATTTGTGGTAATAATATTCTAAATTTTAAATCATTAATAATAATTACTTATATTTTGTTAATTGTACATAATTATATAAATTATTACATTTTAGACCATATATATTTTAATTTACAATTATTAAATATTTTTGTGATTTTAAAACAATTTTATAATATGTAATTTCTATAAATTAACAATATTGTCAATTTTTACACTATTCATTTATTTGAGTTTAAATAAAATATATACAGAAGATATGTTCGAAATAACATATTTTATAGATTCATAACATGTAATTGTTATCTATAAAATTACTGGATCACATTAAATAGTTAATATAATACTTATTTTAAAACTTTTAAAATCATTTATTTGATATTTCAATCAATAAAATAATTTCAACATCACTATTGTGTCATAATTATTCATAATTATTTAATCCCTAAAAATTATAAATAAATTCATTTGATGTAGGTAATTTTATTATATTCCTATGTACTATTTATATACAAAGTTTTATGATGTGTATCACTGAATTAAAAATATTACACTTATAATATTTAAGAGAGTGACATGTTGTCACTTTCTTTGGTTTTAATAATAATTATATTATATCATGGTCAAAAGTCCATAAAACAATCTATTCTGACTCTTAGGTTATATGGGTCAACATTTATTCATCAAATAAGATTTTTTCAAGTGTTAGGGTAATTTTATAATCTTATATTAAAACTTAATTACCTGATTTTCCTTTAACTACAGTAAAAAAATTACCATAGTTACTATTCATAATTTAAAAAAAAACAAAACAAAACCCATTAATATATTTTGGACCCAATGAATCCAAATATGGAATAAATTTTCCAAATTCAAAACACAGAAGTTGTAGTAATTAATTTAAAATTAATACCGTTGTTAAGAAAACGGGTTTTGAAAAGTTAAAACATTGCCAAAGATTGAAATGTTTTTACCTATTAATTCAATGTAAAATTAATGATTATGACATAAATTATATTAAATGGTAAAAATATATTCTATTTATACATTATAACAATTCAATCATATAATTTATCCATATAAATTATTATGATGAAAAAAGTAGTTTTTATTTAAAATATACCATGTTTTTACTATTCATTAAAATATGAAAGTTATCATAATAATATGAAATATTTATCCAAAGTAAATATTTATATCCTTATTCCAAAAATAGAATTTTATTTTGTCAAATTGAACTTATAAACATGTCAAAAACATGATTTAATGTGGGTGCGCCCTCAAATGGCGGAAAAACTGCATTTTTTAAAAAATACTTATTTTACCCGAAAATTTTATTTTGCTCTCATAACATGTTCTATAAAATATTTAAGATGAATAATAATGTTATAAAATTTAAAATTCAGTTAATACTATTCATAGAAGCTAGTTTATAATGTTATAATAATATATTGTTGTTTAGTGTTGTGTACTACACACGCTATTGAGGACGGTCACGATTGCGTGTAACGCAAGCCAAGCTAGTGTTGTGTGCCATGAAAGATTGTTTTGATGTTGTGTATAACATAAAAATATATACTTCTCTTAAAATATCAGGGTGTTACACCTACCCTCCAGTAGTTTTTTCTGTGGATGAGTATCATGAACTCGTGCATTCACATTGGCAGTCTTTTCTTTTTGAGGGATTTTATTCATGTCTTATTTAATTCTTATTGTTCCTATATTCATACTCTACGGTTTTTATCTAATTTAATGCATTCATTTCTTACTTATAATTTTTACATTCCATTATTTTCATCTAGGATATGTGTTTGTGTGTAAAGTACATAAGATAATTCGTCCAAGTAACTGGATATTCCTACGTGGTGCTAGTCACCATCCCCAAGCCTATCGATGGAGGGATTAGGGAAGTCATGGCATAAAACCCTCAAGAACGGGCCCTGATAGGGTTTTATCAATGTAGGTCATTTGTACCAAAAATAATCAAGAGTCTTTGGGTTTGGTTTGGGTCGATGGTGTTAATTGTTTCGAGTACATCTTTCAGACCATATAATCATGTGTTGATGTAGTGGTAGCCATATCCGTACACCAGGACTCTTGATTTCTCATTTCAACTCAGTACATTAAAACACGGTTTGTATAGAATATATTTTTCATGCATCATATATCATTTTGAGTGTTTTTTCATTCCATTCTTGAGTCAGTTTCATCTAACCATTTATACACTATTGATTGTGGTACATATTGACCTATTTTAGGATTCTTACACATAGATTGATTTATTGTATTTGGATGTGTGATCACAATGACATACCGAATGAAGATGATGAATTAGTATAGCGAGTAGTAAGGAATGTATAAAAACCCAGTGGTTTACCAGTTATACATACACCTTTAGAGATTCAATTACTACTAGTGGAACTGGTAGAGGATGCACACAGTCTATGTGAAATTCATGAGATCATTAGGTAGCTACCTTCTAGTTTCAGGGATCTGCTAGAACCTCATGTATATGATTATTGGATATCATCAATTATTAATGTCATCCAACTTGTGGTGATTCTTTCTAAACAGATAGTGGTTCTAACATGTATCCTGCTTAAGGTATCAGCGAGGAGATGGTCGAGCTTAGAGAACCAGGCACATGATGAGATGACTCTCTCAATGGTAGAAATTAATGTTTTCATCATGGATGGGTAATTTTTTTGTGACATTAAGCATATTTTACATACATGAGGTCTTATATATATTGTAGGGTAGTTAGACAATAGGTGTGTGCACTACAATTATTATGGATATTTCTTTCTACTTCATTGATATTTTGAGGGACCCATTTATCCGTGCTCAGACCCTTGAAGAAGGTTTAAAAATATATATTAGGAAAAACCATTATATACATTATAATCACTAAATAAGTTGTGGCACTAGAGAAAGCACTAATATTGGATAGCATTCTAGCATAGCTAACTCTAGTAGTGGGAGAAACAAGCATGAACCAATAAGCTGTCTTCAGCAATGTGTAGCTAATATTAGACACAATGCCACATGTAAGTCTATAACTCTAGGGGATGTCCCTGGGATACGAGGTCACTCATGTGTAGCTACCAAGGTAGAGAGAGTCATTAGAATTGCATGATGTGTTACATGTGTGACCGTTGGGGACACATGGAATGATATTACCCAACTTGCCATGTTGATGACCAGCAGATGAGTGAGGGACCACTAAGGTTTTAGAAAAGGAAGGGATAATGTTTTTTATAGGATGAATACATGGATGAGGAGCTGGACATGCATCAGGAGGTTGGATATTGCTTGAGGTACTACCATAACCACTCATAGGTGGTCCACTATGGCCTCAGGAAGCTAGTGCATAGTGATTTGGCTAGCTTCTGGTGATGCAATCCTAAAATCATGGATCTCTTGATATGATTATAATTATAGTAAGTACTTTTCAAACCTAGATATTGTTTTGATATAAATATTTTCCAGTCAATGTTTTCTTACAATTACCCTTATTTGAGACACTGATATTCCAGTGGAACCATCAACATTTTCCCTATGCTTAGAGAATCTAATGGGGGAGATTCTAGGATAAAAAATAGTTTTCGATAGAGTTACATTACACTAGTGGGAGAGTGTTTTGGTTAGAATCACTTAGTGGAATCATCGAGGCCTTATAATTTCATTCATAGTATCGAATGATTATCCGCAGTTCATGCTCAGATTGATTGTTTTAGGTGATGAGCGTAGTGTTTTCATGGAAACACGACTATGGTTTTTGTGCCTATAGAAATGTAACCACATTCAATGTCAAATGGGATTAAACATAGGAGGGTGAAGAAAATTACACATCAGTTGGCTGGCCTGACACTCGGCATAGTAGATAAGATGAGTTATCAGTTTCTTATAGTGGTTGTAGTTTATAAGGATGTATTTCTTAATGTTATCCCTATATTACAACCTTGTGTGGAAGTATAGTTATATATTGATCATTACTTTTTGATGGAAATGATATAAACCCCTATATATTTTATGGTTGTAATGAATCATCGTGAATTAATTCTATGTTGGATGTCTTAGAGAGGATGGTCTTCATGAGGAATAATGTTTCACCATGGGTGGCCACCGTTTTGTTTTCCAATAGGGAATATGGGAGTATTAGAGTATTTTTGGACATTTATAACATGAAAAATATTATCGATAAGAATATGTATCCACTACCGAGGATTGATGATCTATTTGATAAGCTAAAGGGATCTAGGTGGTTCTGAAAAATAGACCTCAGATCAAGATATACCTAGCATCATGTGTGATATATGGACATCATGAAAATGACCTTAATATGTCGGTATGAAAACAATGAGTACAATTTGATGCTATTTTTCAGTATTCATCATGATCATTAAAGTTGATAGCCGCGTGTAATCATTATTAGATGGGGAGAAAGGGATACCGTTTAGAATGATCTTAGACCCACTCTGAGAGAACCAACATTAAGGTAATATCCCGAACTGTTAGTATTGTATTTGGGAGTTCCTCATTCAATAACATTTCATTTAAGGGGTTAGAGTTGCATAATATCTATTGAAGATTGAATTAGTTATTTCTTGGGATCCACGCAATATTGTTACCAAGGTCCAGAGTTTCCTAGGATTGGCTAGGTAACATCAGGGGATGGTAGCAAAATTTTCCATATAAGGTTGACCATTGAGGGTCTTTACATGGATTTGGAATCATTTATTATTGATAGAGAAGTTCTAGTTGTTATTTTAGAATATGAGGACGAGATTGACTAACACCCATATCATTATATTACCAGAGACGTGTGTTGATTACGTGATGCTATAAGATTAATCAAAGGCCACATATTATTGTGTCATGTTGTAGGGGAAAGCATTAATTTTCTATGTTCCATGCAATTTGAGGAATACTGAGAATAACTATGTGAATCATGATATTGAGAGAGCACTGGTAGTATTTTTATTGAATATTGGGAAACAATGCCTTATGTGAGAGTGATTTACTGTATACTCTGACCACAACAATCTCATGTATATATTCTCTATAAAAAGAATTCGAACTTGATAAAGATGGGATTGAAAGATTTTTTCATGGAATTAGACATATATATAGTATATAATTAAGAGCAGGAGAACATAATAAAATATTCTTTCAGATGGAGATCATGTTCACAAATATTGAATGAGGCATCAGAGAAGTTCGACTCATTACAGATATACTTTACGGATGGAGATGTAGTAGATTATCTCTAGTCAATGATATTTACCCATAAAATATTATAATGAGTTATATAGGCACACTTTAGGGATACTGATTGTGATAATATACATGATTATATGTCCATAGTGTATTCCCATGATGTATATTTGAATGGTGGGGACCATGATTTCTCTTTAGATGAAGAATAGTTGTACCAGTGACATTACTGGTGGAGGTCTTGAGGGAGTTCCATACATCCCCATTAGTGGTACATTACATAGTGGAAAAGAAGTTTCACAACCTATGACAAACTTCTAGTGTCCAGATATAAAGAAGTATGTGGAAGTGTTTTCTTCCCAGTGCCTCAATTGTCAGCAAGTGAAGGAAGAGCACCATGTTCCAGCGGGGTTGTCCCATCCACATAAGGTTCCAATGTAGAAGTTGGATGGGATATCAATTGTCTTTATGATGATTTTTCCATTTAAATCCATGGGAAATGATTCCATATGAATTATCATTGACTGAATTCTGATGTTGTCTCACTCCTTACCAATCTCTTAGAGGAGTTCAACACAGAAAATGGGGAACCTCTTTGAGAAAGAGATAGTTCACATTCAAAGAGTTCCATCAACAATCATTTCAGAATGTGGTTCTTTATTCACATAACTAATGTGGAAGGGATTACATGGGGTATTTGGTACATAGTTGTGCTTTTAGAATGATGTTTCATCCCAAGATGTAAGGCATGGTGGAGAAGACAATCCATGTTATCGAGGTCATGCTACAGGCTTGAAATATAGACTTTGGTCAAAGTTGGATGGATCACCTACAATTGGTGGTGTTTCTATAGTAAAATATTTTTCACTCCATCATTGGAATGGAACTATATGAGATTTTCTTCAACAGACCATGTAGGTCACCACTATGATATAAATACCCATGAGAGTCAGAACTCATGGGTTGTGATATGTTATGGGGTACCACTGAAAATGATTAGATCATCTAGGAGATATGGTGACTGCACAGAGCTAAAGAAATTATAATATTATAGAATATGGGGTCCTATGGATGTCTATGAGGGATACCATATGTTCCATTGTGTCTCACTAATAGGGGGATAATAGAGATTTGGAAGTGGATACAAGTTATCTTCGAGATACATCATCAAATTTCATATTCATAGTACAGTCTTTGAGGTGGCATGCCACCTAGATGATGCCCTTCATTTGTATTTTTCTCAATATTTCATCCAGGTGATGTAACTGAGGATGTAATGATATATCCATTTCACATAATCAATATGGGAGAGTTGGACATTGATGAGGGTGGGACAATTGCAGAGTACTCAGTGGAGATCAGGGATCATCAATAGAAGACCCTTCATGGGTGGATGATTCAACTAGTGCAAGTTTAATTGCATCAAGAGAATCTCAATGAGATAACATGTTGTTTGGAGGCTCTAATTGATTCTCAATACCCTCATCATTTGGATAATTTTTCATTTTTTGGAATATAGAGAAGTAAATCCTTATATTTAAGAGAATGTAATGACTCGTATTTTCACTAGTTTTATTTTTATAAAATAATCAATAAATTTCTTAAACTGGACGCTTAGATGGTATGAGATTACTAGGCCTAGTGATCCCAGAATGATATGGTAAAAATTTTATGTTCATAATTAGTCATGTAGATAATTTATTATTTAAATAAAAGTATCTTCTAATATATTGGATGGATCAGATATATGTGGGCCCCATTTCGTTCTGATATATGGATTCACGATAGGTGGAGCTTAACATCGACCGGTGCATGTTGAATATAAATTTTAATAAAATGGACATATCTGTCATCAAAATATTTTATTTTTTTTTATTTGACGTTGTGTTGGTATATTTTAAATAATTCTTGTTGTTAGGAATCTTGGGTTATCGCGATAAACATGGATGTTCATATGAGGCAAGGAGGCTTAAACCACTCTTATGAATGAAGAAAATCATCAAAGCATAGATGATCAATGATTACATGGAACCTTGTTCATCATCAGCGACTAATCCATCTTCGAGGTAGTCTGTGGAACTATTTGTGATTTCCTATTTTTATATTCATGATTTCTATGAAAAATGGGGACTAATCCATGAATAGATTAATTCCTAGATCTATCGTATGATTTGGGAGGTAATATGTTGTGGGGTAGCAGTATTAAATCTAATTTGTTTCTAAAGAAAATTCCTAGATTTAGATCATTGTTAAACAATGATTTTCAAATGAAATCAAACATTTTTTATATGCATTTATCTCTCCATTCAACATGTTAAACTTCATTGGAACCCTACAGTTACAAGGTCTATGTTGATGGGTTTTTTGAGCATGATCATACACCCAGAGGGATGGAATGCTAGATCAAACCTGTAATAGTAATGATTATGACCCGAGGATCAGGGATATGGAATTATATCATAAAACGAAGTGGTAGATCAATAGAGGTGACCCACTGAGTTGTATTTATTCACATTCGATGGATGATGGATGTCTCCCCGGTAACAACACCATGAGTAGGCAGTGGTGGATAGACCACACAGGCGGCTTGACAAAACCGCGTAGGGCCCGCGGAGGTGGAAGCCATCGGTGATGAACATGGGTTTCATTAGAAGGTATTAATGGTGGCAATAAGTACACATCCCAATTGGGACATGTGGGAGACAACCATTGGTATGCAGAGGCCACACATCTTCAAGGCGGACCAGACGTTTGAAATGCTGTCTGACTTGCATTGACTAAGGTGTTGGCTAGCCATGTAGTCAAGCGACAGTATAGACCAGAGGGACATGGAAATGGAATTGTACATCCGATTATGTTAGTCCAGGCCATGTCATGCGAGCCTTAATAATGAATTGGTTCGCTCTAGTATCCCAAACCGATCGTGGAGGGTTGGGTTGGTCGAACCGGTTCGGATTGGGACGGATGGACTAGGTAAAGTAAGACCAAGATCAGGCTATAAAATTTTAAAAAAAAATTATCAATATCCTTGAATCATTGTGTTCATTTGATGATGCATTTTTACCATGAAATGAAATATTGTTTGTGGGATACAAAAAGTGAGTTATTTGGATGTTGGCATATGAAGTCTTGGTAGGAGGAGTAGTTTCTCCTATGATATGTGCACTATGAGTGGAATATATTGGCTGGTTGTGAGTATGTGATATTTGTGACTATGTGACTTGGGGTTTTTATGAATGATTAATGATTCGATTTCAATTGACAAACCAATAACTATAGCTTATTTTTGTGTAAAATACTTTCTATAAACCTTTGAAACTATTTAGGAAATCGATGTCTTGTGCGCCATCACCCCTCTTGGAAAAATCATTGCTGTATGCACCATTGAAACTAAATTCACCAATAATTCTTTCAATGCCATCAACACTAATATTGTCATGGAGGCTAGGAGATTTGTGGACATTAATAATAAACCCTTCTTTTCATGCATTAGACCTATAACTGTACGACCTAGCTATATTGACTATTATTTATGTATTTTCTTTCTGGTGTACTTATTTTGTTTGCTTTGTTGTGTACTTATTATTTTTACATCATGTTTCACATTGTGTGTTTCCATTGTGGTATATGTCATGTATTTATTAGTGGTATTTTTCTCTGTGGTTTTGGGGTCCTTATATAGTTTTTTTACTCACCCCTGCTCGAGATTTTCCCACTTGTGTTGTGTCATTTGTAGTCAATTTACACTTTTAAGTAGTCAATGGGCGGGATAGTGCTAGGTGTTGATTAGTGGACGCTCTTACTGGGGAGGTGTTCTCATATGGATTCATATAGGTATCCTACACCAACACATATTTTATGGTTTTATAAGGATTATTTCAAGAACACATGGATTTACATTGGAAGACTACTATTTTTGTTGTCATGTTTTCTAGAACTGTTTACATTCATATTTTCCCATTTGTGGGATTTTCCTACTTGGTACCACTATCAGGCCCCTAGACTATCTAACTTGGGCATGGGTAGTCATGAAACATACCCCTCAGGGATGGGTCAAGATATATTAGTGAACTGAAAAATATCATAATTATTAAATTATTTCTAAAAAAACAATTTATTGAGGGGTTATATTATAACCCAATTAAATTGAATTTAACCATAATATTCATCTTTATTATCAAATGTTTAAAACAAACATAGTAAAAAATTAATTCTATAAATTTTATTAAAAGGGGAAATATAAAAATATAATAGATATGTTGAGTAAATCATGAATAGGCTTCCAAATAACGAAACATACATATGAAGTGGAAACAAGTAATTATAAGATAAATCTAACAATTAATTTTTGAAAGCGGGTGATTTTGAAAATGGTGGAGATAATGGTAATGATCAAAAATATAAAAACCAACGAGGAATAGAAAACTTTCATTGTTATCATAAAAATTACTAAAACAAGAAAAAAAAATTAATTTATGAATCATTATCATAATGTAGAAGAATTTTACTAAAAATATGTACAATATTATTTCATCACAATATCACCCTTTGGTTGTGAGTTGTATAATTTCAACATCATTTCTTACACATAAATAAAGGATAATTTGTGGTATATGCCTACTCCGTACTAGTCATCGTCCGCTACCCAATCAGAGGTGGGATTGGGTATTCATTACATTGACCCCAGTTGGACAGTTCATGATAGTTTAGTCAAATGAAAAATATCAATAATATTAATTTTTTTCTAAAATATAATACAAATAATTGAGGTGTTATATTATAATTCCCTTCAAATAGATTTAACCCAGGAAATTCATCTTGATTATCAAATGATTAATACACACCTAGTAAAAGTTTATTCTTAAATTTCATTTAAAAGGGGGGTTTGAAAAACATAATAGATACCCAAAGTAACTAATATATAGGTTTCCAAATAAGGGAACATACATGGGATGTAGAAACATGTAAATGTATGATAAATATAATTATCATGTTATTATCGAATTGATTGAGAACATGGTTGATATAATGATAATAATCACAAATCCATAAACAAAAGAGGCTCAACAATATTCATTAATATCATAAAAAATGATGAAAAATAAAAAATAGATTATTTTATGAACTATCATCATAATGTAGAATAATTTTCCTGAAAATATAAACTATATGTTTTCATCAAAATATCACCCTTTGGTTATGTGGTTTCCATTTTCATCATCATTTCTTACGCATAATATAAGGGTTAATTTTGAGGATATCCATATTCAGTGCTAGTCACTGACCCCAAGCCTGTCTGAGGTGGGATTGGGTAGTCACATCAAGGACCCTTCTAGGATAGTTTGTGATTATATAGATAAATGAAAAAAATAAATAATATTAAATTAATTTTTAAAAAAGTAAAAACTATTTGTATGTTATTTTATATACCCCTTACAAAAATTTCAACCATGAAATTTAACTTGACTATAAAATTCAAAATACACAGATAGTTAAAATTAATGCCAAAAATCTTTTAAAAGGGGAATGTTGAAAAAATAACAGTTACACAGTATAACACATAAATCAGATTAGAATGAAGGGAACATACATGGGAAGTGGAATCATATAAATTTTAGACAAATCTATCTATAATATTCTATTTGAGAATGATTGACAACATGGTAGAGATAATGATAATGATCATAAATCCCTAAACCAACGAGGCTCAGAAAAGATCATTAATGTCATCAAAATTTTTGAGAACACGAAAATATTTTAATTTGATAACCGTTATCAAAATTTAAATAAATTTTCATGAAATGATAATCAATATAATTTCATCACAATATCACTTTTTGGTTGTGTGTTGTCCAATATCCACATCATTTCATAAATATAAAATGATGGGTAATTTTATATTCGTGAAGCACTAACAAATCATAAGATCTCTATATTGAATGATTATTCATTATATATGAATTTATTTATCTTCATAGAAAAGTGGTAAAAATACGTTATAAAATATGTATAAATCATCGAATAATGAGATAATACATTGATCTCTAAATCCTCAGCCAAATATAAACATAAAACATTCCATATATGGTCATCATTGTAACACTACCAAAAGATATAAATCAAAAAATTCAGAAATAAATTCAATAAATCAGGTTAATATTCATGCCCATATACCATAAGGTAGCTCTTGATTGTGACATTCCAAATATGGGATTACGATACTCATTTTTATTATTGAATGATGGTAATTACCTGAATTTTGATATATATATACATATTGAATATAAGGACGATAAATTATTCTAAATATTATTCGTTATATTCCATAAATACATGATGTTTTTAATATAATCCTAGAAAATATAGCCCACTTTTTCAAAAAAATATAATTTATCTGTAATGAGGTAATAAATATTATAAAATTTACATTATTGATATCATTATACCATTATAAGTATAAAATATCATATTCTCATCATCGAGAAGATGTTAATGGATATAATCGATCAATGTATCCTTATCAATAAATCAATTTTTATGTCATCTGAATCATATAACAAATTATTGAAAATAAATAATAAAAAATCATACAAACAATAGTTATACATCATGATTAACATAATATAATCATAAATTTTAAATAATATACATATAAATCATAAAACCATATTGTTAATCCATTACTCATGATTCATCTACATATTCTATAATATCTTATTCCGATATAATAAAATATAAATATCCTTGTATAGGCCATAAACCTGAACCAAATCATGATTATTACATTTCATTTAAATAATACTGTAATAAATCCCCATAAATTTCACATTTCACATTTGATCCCTATATCTTCAGAAATATAGCCATTAATGATACAATCATCCTGAATCTCTTCATTAGATTTTCACATTAGACATTAATTATATAGTGGATGTAAATTCCTCTTTGGAAGCATTCAATGTTTTCATATTTCATTATAGTTCTTTGTATAGTATAATAAAACAAAACATCATGTGAGAAATAAATATCATAGAAAACAATATTCAGGAAAAATTACTCTGAGGATGCCAAAATCGAGGTAGATACATCCAAATCATTAACATCACTCTATAATCCTTTTATTATTCAATATAATTATCCTAGAAATATCCCTAGGGATATCAGTAATTATATATCATTATAGATTACATATTTTGGAAACACTTTCATTTTTATACCAACTATAGTGATCCAAGATTAAAATAAAGGGATAAAACATCATTTCAGTTGATTATTCATAATAATACAAAAATACATGCATGATGACCATAATATTTTAGTGAATATGGAAACATGGAATCATAATCTTTTAACATGGAAGTAATAGTCGATATCACTCATAAATATCTTCCCCTCTAGTACACCTATATAATACACGTCTTTATAAAATTGAGAAAGGTAACATAAGAATGGGGTTACATTAGATGCACAATAAGGGCAAATAAGGGAGATATATATGCATTACATGATCACAAGGGGAGGGGAAATTGATTTTAACAAGAAATGTTCTTAAAATATATATCAATGATTCATAACAAGTGTCATGAAATAAATATGTATAGTTAAAACTACATGAATAATAACTGTGATAAACCACCATAAAACATTCATGAACCATAAGATCATGAATTATAACTGTAGCTCCACCGTAACTATAGAAAACCATTTCTTGATTCAGGAGTGAATAACAAGACAGTAAACAGAGTGGATATAGACATAATTGTTTCCAAAAGTGGATTGTAACCCACATGTTTACCATTTTGGATCCAGAAACAAAATTTTCAGATTTTTGAATTAGGTAATCGTACTTTGCAATCTAGACTAGGACTCAACTACATCCAATTTTTGACTATGTCAAACATGTTTCCAATTCGGGATCAATCTTTCCTATATGTTTCCCATCATTTTCACTTGAGAGATTAATATTTTCCAATTCTTTGGGGTGATATATAGTTCCCACCCATCATATAATAATGTTATACATACATTTACAACTAGATCATAATGATCTCATCTTATGATTATAATTAAAATAATAGTGGGCTTGTAAACTTCATATCCTAACACATTAAATGAGTTCGCTATAAAAAATTTGAATCACATAATAACATCATAAAAATACATAGGTTTCATAATCATTGCATCGAAGAATAAACCATAAAATTTCCAGATTTACAAAGCATACAAAATGTTAAAACAGAAATGCCTCCCATAAGCATAATTCTATTGAAACATAAGTATTAAAGAATTAATATAAATGGTATTATCACATCATATACATTGTAAATAATAAACTATATCAATGTATGTCATCATATATGGAAAATGATTTTGTATGGATTACATTGAACATTTCTCATAGAAAATACACATTATTGTAAAATCCAATAGTTAAACAATACAAAAAATGATTACTAATAATGAAGGAATTATATTTTTGTTTAAAACATCTATAAAAAATTATCTTCTGTACATAAAAAACATACTTTAAGAATACTCTCATAGGAAAAAATTTCTTATAAACTATATTTGAAAACAAAAAAGAAATATTGATTATATTTTTAAAACCATTTTCATTAAAATCCCCAAGAAAACTCATAAAAAATCATGAATGAATTTTGAAAATCCATTTTCTTCAAAATACATTAAACACGTAAAAATATGTCTTTTGATAATTTTAAAAATCATTTTATAGAACATAGAATGAAAAAATAATAGTTTTTTATTAAAATAATTCAAATTAATTTATTTGAAAATCATATAATGAAAATATTTAACGATTTATTTAAAAATCATACATTTTTTAAAAATATATATAAAAAAATCAGAAAACATTTTTCATTGAATAACTACATTAAAATCAAAAAACAACCAAATTTTTTAACAACAATTCATAAAATTATCACTCTTAACGTGGGAAAGGTGTATTTATATAAATTACGGGCATTATAAAATGTAATTCAATAAATGATGAACATTTTCATATCTGATTTTATTATAAATTTATATCTCCTATTTATTAATATTTTAATATCAATTTCATTCACAGGGTAAATAAAGATTTTTTTCATATATGTTTTTACATTTCATTCCTGATCCTCTTTCATAGATGTTGATTCAATTATTTACATAATTTTTTAAATAATTATTAAATTATTTATATTCTATCAATAAATATTAGTAATTATTATTACAGATACAAATATGAAATCTAACACACTATTCATTGAAACAGTATGCTTTACAAACACATGGAATTTGTTTCCATTTCCATATGGTATTGAAATAATAGAATTAGAAGACATATATTAATATATATAATATCATTCCTATCAAACTATTATTTAACATGTTATATATATGTTCACCAAACCTATCCATAATACATTCCATGTTATGTGTGGTAAAATCATGTTTCTTTAAGAAGGCAGTAGTCTACAGGTCCAAAAACGAATTTATCATATTTTAAAAAAATATAAAGCACAAATGTATGGGTTATATGATAATTTATGTAACAAAAATACAGCATAATTACCATATATACCATAAAAAATTGAATTCCAATTATTATTAAGAAATATTATGGGTGGAATTGGAAGAATGGATGGTATAGGTTTGTGAGGCAAATGTCTACAATACATAAGAATGAGTATTGTATATTCAAATTTAGTGATGTGTGTGTTATTTTTTGTCAAAAAAATATTATAAAAAAATATGGTAATATTTAAGAAAATTTGGATATTATTTTTTGGTGTAATACTAATAACTGTGATGTTAGATAGTGAAAATAAAACACATGCTCTTGTGGAATGATTTTTCCCCTTTTTGGGAAATTCCATTTTATTATCACTAAATATAATCTATAGATGGATTAATGAAATACATTAGGCATCTAATATTATGGGAGAATATATGGTATTTTTTGGGAAAAGGGGTTTTCTCTATGAATAATGTTATGAGAGGTTTGATGATTGGTGAAGGAGTGGATGCCTTTTATAAGGATTAAGAATTACACATTGGGTATCGTTGAATATAATAGTTTTTTCCAATGTATTAATTCATCAATAACGGTTAAAAATGGATAATTATAGACACATAGATGTATAATTTTTTATTAATGGACATCCAAAAACAATATACAATTATAGGGCCATTTTTATACATTAGTTTCTATTATAATATTTAATTAATATCTTGTTTACCTTAATTGTTGTAATTAACTTTAATCGCTTTAACTAATATTTTTTTCCAAAAATTATGTTCACATTTTATGAAATTATATATATTTTTATTATAAATAATGAATTCATTTTCAAAAATTTTGATCATCATATTGTGAAAAATTAATTAAAATTAATCCTACGAATGGGACAAGACGACATGATTTTAAATTGAAAAAAGTTTGAAAGTTTCAAATGTTTAACATTGAAACTCAATGAAAAAATGGATCCAATGAAATTAATTTGATTATATGACAGTAAATTGATCTAAATATACTTTAAAAACAATTTAAAATATATATTATATATATTATTAAATTACTCAAATAAGCATATTTAAATTGAAATTTTATATTGTTCACTATTCAACCATAAAATGAAATATTTCTTGAATAAAATTAATCCAATGTATAATTTTATTTTACTGTTTAAAATATAATGGCTATTTTTTAAAACAAATAATATAAATTTATCAAAATTTATATTTATAAATTTCTTTCCACTAAATTGAAATAAAATTTCTTTTTGTAAAAATATGATTATTATTCATATATAATTGTATTTATTCTAATTTAATTATTATCCAAAACATTCAATGAGTATAAAAATGTATATTCACTAAATAATATATTATTACATTAAGGTATTAATATTTTTTTTAATTTATTTAGATACAACGGTGTTTGTACGTAGAAAAACTAGTTTTCATTGAAAATGAAATTGATTATTCTGATGTAGTTATTAATTTAATTTATAAATACATGATAAATAAATGATTAATTTTATATAAGTTTGTATACCATATATTAATTATTTATTTATATAATTAATATATTCCATTCTAATATATATTTTTTAATTATAAAAATATTTAATAAAAATATTATTATATTTTAAATTGGTAAAACATGGACTTCTATGTAATAAAAGACTTCCAATAAACCCATCATTATGTATAGAAAAAGATAGAAAATTAAGTGTGTGCATAGAAAGATAATATAAGTGTTTCATATAGTGCACGATTTACTTGGTTTTACAAGAATAACAAATCATACATAGTTCATTAATATAATAGCTACTACATTCAGTGATGAGTGAAATGATAAATATAGAAATTAATAAATAATTAAACAAATCACATACTATTTGGGTGCTAGAATGACACCATCAGATTTTAAAATAAAAGTATTTTTAATAGATTATACAACACTCAATATATATTATAAAAATATAATGAAATATTTTTATTTTAATGTGATCATTATACCATAGAAATTAATTTGGTTTTTTTGAATAATAATAAGAATAATGGGGAAGATATACATAAATTATTTTAATAAATATATTGATAAATAAAAAAAGTGTTCATTATCTTCTAGTTGTAGATGATAAATAAATTTTTTTAATATAATGGATATAAATTTCATAACAATATTTTTATGGAGATACTATATTTTAATCTGAATAGGTTTCAATTATCATTATTGAACTATAATTATAAAAATATATGTTAATAAAATTTTCAATTTAATGTATTAATATTTATTTTATCATCGTTATTATTAAATAAATAAGAATACAATCATTTTATTCATTATAAATAGTAGTCCATAAAAGAAAATAATTTTTTTTATTAAATTGTAATATAATATGTTTTTTTAATTTGTATAAATATTATCTCATTAAAATTATTTTGGTGTTGTATTATTCATATTAGATTATATTACGGTGAAATTGTGGTGTTTTTCAAAAAATATTTATTTTAAAAATAATACACATTTTGTAAAACTACAGTTTTATTTAAATAAAAATTCACAATATACATTGAATATATTTTTAAATTCAATTAAGTCACAATTATTTTAAATAATATTTAAACAGATAGAAGAATAAAAACTATAAAAGTTATTTTTATAAATCTATATTTCAGTTTAAAAACACTTTTCTTCAATAACAATCACATTTTTTTCATTTATAATAATAATAAATTATTGTAATTATAGTAATAAAATATTATAATTTTTGTTATTTTTGTAAATAGAATGTAATATTTATCACAGATTGGATTTCCAATATGTTACAAAATAGTCATACAATATATGTTGAGTATTTAAAATTCAGTAAATATAGAACAAACTATCCATATATATATAACCATATCACAAATAAGATAAAAATAAAAACAATCATTTCAAAGGTAAAATTATGATAATATACAAATGAATACCATTTATGAATAATTTTTAAATAAAAAATTATAATTCATTTCATGATTTATATTATAATCATTTTAGTCATGACATAGTTATTGTACGTTAATTGAAAAATGATATTTTCTTTCATAGATATAATATTTGATAATTAATAAGTGTAAATCGGTTTGGATAACAAATATGATTTTTAATATATTTTTTAAGATATATTAAAAAAATTGGAGTTATTTGAAAATTGAATTATCTTAATGATTTTGAAATACCTTCTAAGAGACATAAATTTCTAAATTAAATATTAAATGAGATTTTACAACTTATATCGTGATTAAATGTATATAATGAATATTATCATAATTACTCATAAACATAAGGAAAATTATTTTTAAGAATGTGAATTATTTTTTATTAATATTCGGTGTATAACAATTATAAATGGTTATGGAACAAAAATATAGTTATAGTGAATGTATCCAAATATAATTTAAATGATTTTAAAATGTATCAATGTAATATATCATGAAAATGGTTATAGTTTCCTATGAAATTTATAGAAAAATAATAAAAAATATAATGTTTGATATTTTTTAATTAAATTAATTTTTTTATATTAATGTATTTATAGTCAAATTAGAAGAGTAGTAAAAAAAATTGATGATATTTTAAAAGAAACTATATTTTATTAAATAGTTTAAAATAAAATAAATTATTATCAGTTTATAAGTTAATGGTACATAGGTTTTTATATAAATAATGGTAGAATAGTGATCAAATTACCCTTCCATTTTATATTTTTTGAAACATAGTATGTTTAAAAAATTGTAACTATAATTTTCAAAATGGTTGATAAGGGGTTAAAAGTGATATAATGGTCAGAAAATCACTTATAAAATTAAAAAATATATTTTATTTTATTATTTTGACTCATTTTAATTATATATTTCATATATACAAATTCGGTTTCAAATTCCCATTGAAATTAATTAATAAATATTAATACTTGAACTAATTCAAATAGTACCCAACCTCTAATTTATAAATGGTCTCCTCCTTTCCTCTCATACTTACACATTTTGAACACCATATTTCTTTCAATATGTACAAAATACATTCCAAACATTATTCTACGTGTTTTGTAGGTTATATTTTTGTCATAATACTAACCATTGATATATTATTTTTTAATTTAGGGGTGTTTTTATAATTAATATGTATCAATCATTACTAAATTTCAACGTTTTTATTATTTTTAAACCTCATAAAAAAAATAAATTAATTAAATTATAATAACATCAATATTTTCTATATAATAATATTTTATTATGGTATTTTAGTAATATTAATAAATATCTCATTCAATCAACGAAGAAATGAAACCATTTTTGTTATTTAAGGTGGAATACCACTAATGAAAAAATAAAATTTGTTTCCAATAATGACCTCTCATAGATAGATATAAAGATGAATAATATATATTTGTTATTTATTAAGTAATTATCATTGTATAAAAATAATATATTACCTATATTCATAAATTTATAGCCATTGAAAAATATTATCACCATTCTTGAATATGGGTGTATTGCAAATTACAAAAAAAAATATTTGTATATCATCACTACATCATATGTATAGTATAAATTAGATAATAAAATTAAAAAATATTAAAATTATGAATAAATAAATGTTATTTAATGAGATTATAATAAATAATTTCATTATAACATGAGAATTAAATATATAGACCCTACTCATGCATACACATGACCTATTATCCCAATAATTGAGAAAAAATTAATTTTTCATTCCATCATTCATATATAGTAATAAAATAATAATTATTTTATAATGATGAATATTATATTTTTATTATTTAACTACCTGTGATGTAATTTTGAGGTATTTAATATTTTTCAGAAAATTGAATCCATTTTATGCATATGAGAAAAATATCAACATAACATATGACATGAAATCAATTGATAATGAAATTGAAAATAAAATTTTAAAATATATAATTAATTGAATTATAATCTAGAAATGAATTTGAAAATAATAATATTTAAATTATTTTATCATTTATGAGGATACTTAACTATATTTATGTTTCATACATGAGGAAGGATACATTTTCCATTGAAAACATATTTGATATAGAATATTGATTTCTTTTAAAAATAAATTTATTCAATTTCCATGATCATAAAATACAGTTTTATATTTCATTATATGTACCTAATATTATTACAAATAATAATTTATATTTATTTTAATTTATTTAATTTTTTTAAAAATCATCAATATATTTTATTTTATACTATATATTTTAAAATCATTTATAATAGGAAAACATTGAAATTTATATTATAACGTATATTAAATAAATAGATTTTACACCACAATCAGAATTATTTTATTCTTTAATAGATTTATAATATATAACATTTTCATCAATGTCAAATAACCTTATTCCAAATGTTATGGGTATTTAAATTTTGAAAAATGGGGTTTTAATTAAAGAGATATGTCAACGTAGAATTGTTTTTTCATATGGGTTAAAAAGAATATATTTTTTTAATAATTTAAATGAAAATATTATTGTGTATCATGAATGTTTTGATACTAGAAAAAAAATTATGAGGAAAAATAAAGTTAATATGAATCATGTCGATTATTGATAACAAATTTTTTCTCCATTATAATAGGAAATTATTACGACATATGGATATTTAAATTTGATGTTGAACGTATTGGAAATCCAAATTAAATGTTATCTATCTACCTTTAATAAATAGAGTATATGGACATGATGTCCTATAGAAACTATACGACGTTTATTATATCTGAAGAAAAATATTCTTGGATATATTTATTTTTTAAAAATGATGTTTTGTTTTTGGAAAATTATATGTTTTTATGAAATTTTTTTTCAATGGTTATCATTTCTATATGAAACAAACAAAATTATAATTTTCCATGATGGTTTATTATGATGTTTTTTATAATAAAAATTGGATAGAAGAGGTTGATCAAGTGTTAAATAAATAATATTTTTGGTCGATTATTTTTAAGTTAAAAGGATAATCTCTTCTATGATCTCATTGATTGAAAATAGACGAAGACATTTATTTCATAATTTTATATATATCCCTCAATGATATTTCTTTCACAAAAAAATTAAAATATTTTTCATAGGTTCTAAGGTTGGGTATTAAATATATCATTGTATTTCCATCCACAATGAAGATTAAATATCAAAATTATACCATATTTTTAGTCAAACATGTTTTTAAATCAATCAAACATGTTTTAGAGGGATGAAATGATAAAAAATAAGGTTGAAAACGTTTTTTCATTAGGTGATAAATTTAGTAGTAGTTCATAGTTTTCTAAATTAATAAACCACAATAATCCTCATAAATAAGAAATTATTTAATACATTTCAAAATATTTTATTTATTGATTGTTTAGTTAGGGTTATTTATTATTGGTATGGAATAATATGTTTTGATAATATTACATATTGAAATGTTTAAATACGTGGCCATAATAATATTAGTGGATTTCATCATTAGTTTTTTTGTTTAAAGATAATATTTATTTAATAAGTATATACCTACTCATAGAAAATTTAGATGATTGAAATTTTTTTATGAGTATTTTTGGAGATAGTTAATATAGTGAAATAATGGGATAATTTATTTTATTAATAATAATTTTAAATTTTATTTACATATGAATATGATTATCTAAATACTTTTTGGGTATGATGATATTTTATGATGAGGTAAATATGGTAAATAGGGGAAAATGTGTTATTAAATATTTGTAATATATTATTTATTATAAAAATATTCATGTGATTAAAATTTTATTTCAGGACAAATTGATTTATTATATATTTAATAATTTCTCTAGATTCATATTCGTATATGAAAAAGATAAAATGTAGATGGATTAAATAAAATGATATTTTATAGGAAGAGTTATAGGGGAATTGTCCTTGCAAAGAATATCTAAATCATGAATTCTATCAGAATTATAAGAATTTTTTTATTTCAAAACTATGAATTGTCCATTTTGGGTTATTTATCATTTTCGATGAGTATATTATCTAATTTAATTTTGTATATTTTATTACCAAAGAATATTTTATCTAATCTATATGATTTACATGTGCATCCCATTTATTTATTTCCTCTCGTTCCCTTGATTTGTTGGGATTCACTATTGAGGCAATGTCTTCTAATTGGAAACATAAAACTCATCTTGGCCAAAGAGTGTGTCAGGTCCTTATGAATAAATCATGTAATATAAAAATTTTAGGAGTTATGAATATTTGTGACATTAATATTATTGTGATTTATGGTAATGAAAAAATCCTTATTATATATTTGTTGGAAAAGATTTGGGCTCACATTGGTAGTAATGATGAAATGGTTATTTTCATGACTGGTGATGGTTTTAGAAATCCAATTAAAGAATACAAAAACAAAATTGAATATGAAATATGATTTTTTAAAAAATAAGTTTGAAGTATCTTATACCATTTCTTAATGTTAACATTGGTATTGATAGAAGTGATCTAAAATAATAAGTGTTCTACAGTTCGTGATCTGTTTCAGGATGTTTTACCGTACAATTTATCAGGGTTTCAACAAATGAGGGAAGTGAAGTTATCATTTTATCTCTATATAAGGACCAAAAATATTTATTTTAATTTCCCATATTTTCCACGTATATTTTTATGATAATAAAATGTGATTATATCAAGACCAGGCGCTGTAACAAAATGTGATTCTTAGGATGGTGGTCCCTGGAATAAACATTTGATCAATTGTATTGTTCTTTTATCTTTTCATGGAGACGCATAAATAATGGGATGAACTGAAAATGTAGTTAATTGTTATAATTAATTAAATAATGTGGAAACACTATAAATATAAAAAATGTTGTGGAATAGAATTTCTTCAATTAATAGCATGGTAGGGTTGCACGATCTGATTCATGATCACTAGAGACTTTCGAAAATAGAAATGAGATGTTTTGGAGAATCCTATCACCAATGAACATGAAATAGTGGTAGATCGATGATCAGATATAGAATAGAAATATTCCTATTGGAAAACAATGAAGGTATAACTCACACATCAATAGTGACCGATCCCACCCTCGAGTTAGTTTGATTATATTTTATTGTGATTCCTTTCCATGTTCTTGTTTCTAAGCCCAAACACAGACCAAGCCAAGAATAGTTTGACATGAAGTTTCATTATTTATGTGGGATGAATAAAAATTTTAGATAAATTTTTGAATTAGATATTTTTTATTTATTATTCCTTCTTCATGATCCTACAAAATATAATGAATTTGGGATGACACGAACAAAAGATTGGTTCTGTTTTTCGAGGGTTCTTGAATTTTTCTATTCACCTTTATTATTCTTGAGAATATTAGAATATTTATTATTGTTCATTTGATTCATTTTTAAATAATTATTTGTATAATAATTAGTTTCCACAATAACATTGTGGAGGATAGACCATAAGCGCGGCACGAGACGATGACACCGGTGAAGCGCCTGGCTGTGAAACCAGCCGTGGCACGCCTGCATGTCTTGGCCAGGTGGACCAAAAACGACATGGGTTTCGAAGACATCAGTGCTCATGGTTAATCGTTAGATAAAGGTGGGATTACACATAGAAGTGTTCACCGTGTGGAAATAGTGAAAGAGGATGTCGATGGTGGCCGGGGCCCGCGGTAGTGCTGTAGCTGGCTGCGACGTGTGTCACAACTAGGGTGGTCCATGGTGGTGTGGACTGACAATATAGTGCAACACAATGATATATGGTAAGCATTTGGTCTCATAGACCTCATGAATGAGGAGTTTCCGACCCCACTATTAGGATGCAGCATCCACCGCTTCTAGTTGTGAATAATTAACCAACTACACCAGACTAGGCTCGAGTCGGTTGACTGTACAAGAAGCGGGCTAGGACAACACCGTACTAGGCTGATCCCGGATGGGCATAATTGACATCAAATTCCCAGTCAAGAGTGACCCATGTTGGTTCGGTTTGAATGGGTTGGACCAGACCCATACCCAACCAAAACCTTTTTACATAAATTCAATTAACTCACAATCAATGTGTTTGTTTAATAATCCATTTATGGAGTTGGATCCCTCACTGTTAGGCGGTCCTTTTGAGATACTCTAAGTGAGTTTTTAATGATGTTGCGGTATGATCTATTGTATCGGGGAGTAGGTTCTCCAATAATGAGCATTCTAAGGATTTAATACTACTATTGTCTGCAACCTTAAGGTATTGTGATTATGTAGAATGCATGTCTTAACTAGAATATGTGCCATATCATGGAATTTTTTTCTCACCAATACTATTTCGGTACTCTGGTATCCCACTATGGTGTGGTACCTCTAGCCTTTGAAAACAAAATCTATTTTACATACACCATGTCTGTTAACAACACTCCATCTGTTAGCAACAATGTGTATTTACAACACTCTAGGTGGTACCAACACACTATGTGTTACCAATGTTTGACATGTTACAACCCAAGGGTACATTTTATTATTACGAAAATCCTATTTACATACCATAGACCTATAAATTGAGTAATCTAACTCTATTTATTCTCTTAACTGTACCTCTTAGAGGTTACACTTTCTGTGCCACAGTAGTTGTTTACATGGTGTATTTCATAGTGATATTATTTTTGGTATACTTCGTGTGATTCTTTGTGGTTTACTGTATGAAATTTCTTGTTGGTTTGGGGTAACTACTATGTATTATTTTACTCAATCATGCATGGGTTTCACCCTTATGTGTCGTGTCTTGTGTAGACAATCATCAACCTTGATGGAGTCCTTGGTGGGCTAGAGATATGGGTTATTTAGGGTGATGTAATGAACATGGTATGCTTTAGGGACATTTAGACAATTTATTATACCTACCCTATAGGTTGGTTTCTCAATAGATGAGATCCATGATGTTGTACTTTTCTATTTTAGTTGGGTTTTTATTCTAGAGCCTTTTTCAATCATTTTTGTACTTTACACTAAGTGGGTCTTCTTAGGGGTTTGCATCCATGTTTACATAGTGTTTTTTGTTCCATCTTTTTCTTAGAGATGAGTGTGTGTATACATGTATTAGAGAAAATGCCTCCCAATAATGGGATATGCCTACTATGAACTAGTCAATATCCCCTTGCATAAGGGAGGCGACCTTGGGGTGGTCTGGTGAAAGTCCCTAAGGGATGGTTATTTTTATATTTATGATCCTAATTACTTGATTAAGCAAATATAAATAATGAAATTGATAGTATTATTTGATGAGTGGGAATGTAAAGGGTTCATTCGACCGAGAACCCCTTCTAGAAGAAACAGGTCTTGTATCTCAAAAAGGTGGATAAAACACTTTGGATGTGTGTGGATTATCTTAGGATTATCCATATTATTTAAATGAATATTTATACAATTACACACAATGGTGATATATTAAATAAATTGATGGTAGATCAACTGTTCTCAATGATTTTAATTTTATCATGATATCACCAATTACTTATTAAGATAGAGGATATTCCAATGATAGATTTTAGGAGTATATATAGCCAATATGGGTATGTAGTTATGTCTTTTCATCATATTAATGAAAATGTAGTTCTTACGGTGTTGATAAATGAAATATTTCAATGATATATGGAATCATTTGTGGTTGTTCATGTGATTGACATATTGGTGTATATAAGGGCAAGGGTTGTCCTTGATCAAGACTCAATGATACTGTTGAGAGTCTTATGGAATCATAGTTTGTATTCCAAATTATCAAAGTGTGATTATTGTATATAAAAGGTAGGTTTCAATGTTCATGTAATATTTTAAAAAGGTGTTTATGTGGATCTAAAAAATATAGATTGTCTATCTCAAGGAAACCTCTAATGAATTTAATTAAGATGCATTATTTATATACTATGGATAGTAATTAAAGATTATTTGTTCAGTATTTTTCACAAAATGATTCGCCCATTAATAGAAATATCAGGGTATAATATTCCATTTTACTTCATTAAGGAATTTCATGTATCTTATAAAGTTCTTAAACTTCACCTGAAATCAGTACTAATAAGTATTTTTCTTTAATTATAGTAAACCTATGTGTATTATTATGATGCTTTGAGTTATGGAATGGAATGTGTTCTAATTAAAGGACACCATGTTTTTTTATGACTGAAGAAAGTGACGGGTTAGTGGGAATATTTTTTCAACAAACAATTTTGACTTAGACATCATAGTCTATTCATTCAATATATGGTTTCAGTACACCATTATTGAAAAATTTGCAGTGTTTATAAAGAATAATAGCTTGAAACATGTTTTATCACAAAGGTATTTAATCCTTAATAATTAATATTGATAGGGAATTTATAAATTTTTGAATTTTTGTTGATGTATATGCCACAAGTAAAGGATATATGATGATAGATGAATTAAAAATATTGTAATATGCTTAGATTAAAAAATAGCCTTCAGACCAATTTCAATTGTTGTTTTTTATAGCTGAAATACTCATGGAATTTCAAGGCCATAGAGAAGCTATAATTTTAATTATATTTTTTCACATTGCTCTATTTTTAGGATATTTAATGTGGCCATGAAATCGTATTCATAATGTGTTACTATGTGGTCAAAACACAATGGGGGACACCATTAAGAACTATAAGATGGACTGGAGTTCTAGTTTATTATTCCGAAATAGGATCGTCGTACCAATGGATTTTCATGAAAACATCTTCCAAATTACAATAATTCAATAAGGGATTTTTATTCCAATTATATAAAAGATTTTTACAACATTGAAGGTATGATTTTGGTGGGTTAGTTTGAATAGGATTTTGGCTGATATTGTGTTGAAATATTTAATTTTTCATTATGTTATGGTATATTATCAGGGACTGAACAATATGTTAAAGTTGTCAGATATATTTATTTTCAAATTGGAGCAGATATCCATGTATTTCATTACTAGAATCCCACTAAAAGTTCGTAAACACAATACCATATGGGCGATAGTGGATCACTTCAAAAATATTTACCATTTCATCCATATTCAGGAATATTTTTTTGTTAATGGGTTTTATAAAATCTACATCTGAAAATTTTTAATAAAAAATTGCGTACAAATTTCTATAGTTTCAGACAAGGATATGAGTTATACTCATCATTTCTGGAAACCAATTGTCACACCCCGACCTACACATTGTTTTAAATTATTTATTTTGTGTCCCACTTTTGAGTTTTGGTTTGAACCAGTTAATTTTTTTTAAAAAAAATGAATGAGATTGTATACGGGTGTGCAACCGTAATCGTGGCCAGGTGCGTGAATACACCAGCACCCATGGAAGCGACCGCCCATGCCACCATGCACGTGACCACCCACGCGACTGCACACGGCCCATGCGACCGCCCATGTGACCACTCATGTGATCGTACACAGTGCCCAACCTCAGTTAATAATGATATTTTTATTTTGGTTGGTTTTATTATTTTAGTATTATTATTATTATTATTCTTATTTATGTTTATATTTTAATTTGGTTATTATTAATAAATTCTGGTGACAAATATAAATTTATTTAATTCTTTCCATTTAATATATATTTATTATTAATATAGATTTTTTAGTTATTATTTTCTATTTCATTTCATTTTATATTACTTTTCTTCATTATTATTTTCTTTTCACTCTTGCGCTTTCCCCCCTATATTGGTTCCATCGTATTTTCCTCCCCAGACCCATTCGGTTTGTTGAGATGCACCGACCTCTCTAAACCCTATCCGCCTCCCTTCTGCATCTTCCTCATCACCGAACCTTCTCTCCGGACGGCTCTCCTACCCGACGTCGACCCCCCCCCCCTCGACTCACACCACCGGAGATGCATCGCTGTCTACCTTGTATGAAACCACATCACCCCTGCTTCCTCGAACTGTCTGGACCAGCGCGCCCTGCATCTCTCTATCGCAGAAACCCCTCTGACAGCTTCCCTTACACCCTCGTCGGCCTCCTCCGGCACACCGAACTGCATCCGCAAACCCCCTATTTCCATTGCTCTCTTTCTCCAGTGAACCAGACGTTTCCCCTCCTACCTCTCTAGCAAGTCGTGTCACACACCTCGCGTCGCACCGCAACCCATTTATTTTTTCCTTTCCTATTTTTGATAAAGCTCCAGCCAGCACAACCCACCTCCGGCAACACCTCTCATCACTAGGCCAGCCTCCCGCATCATTTTCCCAGGTGTGTTTTCGCTCGTTTGTTGTTCTATCAATTCAATTAAACTAAGATTATGGGTTTGGTATGGAATTTTGTTCATTTATGGTTTTATTAGTGTGCTTTTTTGGTTTCTAGGTTCTAATTTTGTCAGTCCGGTGCGGTGGAGGTTTTGCCTCTAGATTTGGGGTTCTTGACATTCTTGTTAGGTGGTTCAACTATTAATTATTTTCTTATTAATTAATTTTAAAGTTTAATTTATTTATAATGTAATTCAATTAATTTTTGTTGTGTGAAATTGATATTCTTTGATGTTTTATTTTAATTTTAATTCTCTAGAAGCCTGTTTATATAATGCGTGAGTTTCCTACTGAAAACCCATACTGAGTTGTTAGAGATTTGTAAACTGCATGGTTATCTCACTATGTTGTGCAATTAGTGTGAAATACATTTTTTTGACATAGTGTCATGTGAATCTTATCATAAAAGAATATTTTTGTGTGGGATAATGGTTGATTCCAAGTTATTTCTTAAAATATAATCATAAGCATTTATTTTTGGATTATTAAGTTGTGAAGTTTGTTAAAAAGCGTCTTACCTGTGGTGTAAGGATTCTCATAACACTGTTTGGGTGGTGTAGGTCAATCTTTATATTGTATTTGAGTGCGTATAATGTTGAACGGTGTTTTGGATTTATAAATAGTTACTTTTGTGTGAGTAAAACCACGTGACACTCTTTTTCTATTGTTTTACAATAATTTTAAGTTGTTTCTTAGATTATGTCAATAGTGTGAAATGTGTTTGGAAAACGTTTTAGCAATGTATTATTTATAATGGTTTTTGTGTGTGCAAATGGTTTATTTGGCATGAGTAGTGTGTTTTTGGGTTTGAGTGTATGATTATGAAATGTGACATTAACTCTGAACTACTTGAGCAAAACTGAGAATCCAGGGTACTGGGTGGGTGAACTAGGACTAGTGCACTAGTGATTCGGAAGAGGCATCGGCCTAGTTTAACATTGCTGGATTGACAACTAAAACACTAACTAATCTTTTAGATGATGTTTGGAGACCAATAGGTTATTGATGTGTTGCCCTAATAGTGGCTTGTGAACAAGAACAAATATTATTGTGTTCTTATACATTTTTTCACCGAGACGCGATGTTCTAGGGTCCCACTCTTGCAAGTATTTTTAGAGCCTCTCTCTTTTATTGTGATCCTCTTTTGATCTATCCTCACCGTTGGCACACAGTCTGACATTGGGGTTATCAAGAAAGTGTGTGTTTGTGTGTGTGGGTGTGTGTGTTTGTGTGTTAATTTAAGTTGTTTTCCATTTAGAGTAGTTTTCCCTTAAAACTAATTTAATTAAAATCCATTAAGCACTTATTTATTTATATTACATTAATCTGCATATGTCTTTGACATTTAATAATAATGCATGGAACCTTTTTTTGGTGGCATCCTATAGGGATTTTAGCTCCCACCCGACATACACCCATGGGTGTTGTTAGATTCCGTTTCTTCTGCATTCCAGGTTGAGTCATCATGCACATTGTTGGTGGTTTGTGTTGTCAGAGGCGTCCTCGTGTTGGTTTGGTGATTGTAGCTTAATGTGGTTGCACCTCATGGTTCTTGGTGTTTTGAGTTCGTGTTCTTAGTTTTCCCTTTATTGCCATTCCTTTTTGGGTTTTTGGTTCAAGTTGTAAACATGAATTTCGACTGTAGATTAAGGTAATGTTTGGTTATCTATTTTTTTGATTTAAATTATTCAACGTGATGTTTGTTTTATATTTATTTTTTTGGTTAAATCGTTACAATGCTTAATTTTTGAGACCTGGGCACTTGTGCCACCCCGTGGGAATCAGGAACGCCCTTCGGGGCTTGCCGCGGACCGGGTCGGGCGATGGGTCAGATGGAATCCCGGCCTGGTTTGTGAAAAAATAGTATCAGAGGGAGGTTTTTTCTCTTGTTATTTGGGATGTCTTGTAGATTAGAGATATGACAGTAAGTACTCGAGGGATAGGTACAAGAATAGCGTCGTGAACTCTTACTCATTCTGATCCTCGAGTAGCCAATAGTAGTTCAATATTTATGTTTTTGGATTTTCTTTGTGTGGATGGGGGAAGACAGTAGGAGTAAATCAGTACAGCGCACAGACTCACATGGAGTAGTTACCCATTTGATGCTCGAGAGTATGGTTCAACACTCCTAGTGGTTGGTGCTTGTCTAGGGATTGGTCTACTAAACCATGTAGCCGGGTAAGACATGACCACTAGTCCTCCTTCTAGGTGCTTTAGTGTTCATGATGTCTGGATTCCATTTTGGGTTGTCATGAAAGTATTTTATTGTTTTTTATAAAGGAAAGCGGACAGTGGGGTTGCACTTATTTTATTTTGGTGTGTGTTCGACATGATTTTTTTGGTCGTGTTTCTCTTGGAAGTTGGCATTTTATTTGTTGAAAATTGAATCCCTAAAATAATTTATTGGTTTATCTGAAATTGATGTTGGTTGTTTTATAAATGGAACGAATTTTTAAAATTTACCTTCATTTTTTAAATGGGTTTGGAAGTAAAAAAGCGTATTTTCAAACATTGATAATTATTTTTTTGAAAGAGGGGTAGCCTTTTTTTCCATTTGTATTCATATGGGTGCTCTAATGTGCATGTGGACGTGGTTAATGGACAGTTGGTGGATCATGTGGACGGGTTCCAGAGTGGCACGAAAATGCATACATGGAAGGCACTATGGAATATTTGTAGTAAATGATTTATTTCTCAGGCTTCTTCTTGTTTCTTGAAAAGTGGGGTTCTCTCTAAAATGGGTTTTTTTGCTGAAATGTTTTTTTATATTAGAAAATGCTTTTGAGTCTGGGGTGAAAGTGATGAGTTCAAAAGAGTTGTTGGGTTTTATTTTACTGTGCTTGGTTTTTCAAGTGTGTGTTTACATTTAAGAAATAATTGATTTCTTAAATTGAAATTGTTTGATTTATGTATGGTATATAGATGTTTGTTTTGTGATGTGTTTGGATTTTAGAAAGATTGTTTTGTGTTCTTGTTTGGAATATGCCCCCTAAAATTGTCCCATGGTTTTCCAGCAAGTCTCTCAGTTCTTGGCTCAACCAAATCTCCCAGTGGAGTGGTATATTTGGGTTCTGCTCAGTGGTGTCGATTTTTCGTAGACATCGAGTTCAGTGGGATATTTTTGAATGATTTGTGAATGTTGTGTCTCCAATTTTTGAGGAACTCAAAATGTTGTGTTTGTGTATGTTGTATTGAGTGTCTCTAGAGAAGCGAGACTACAACAGGAAATGATGATCATTCCGTTTTCATTGCAAATGAGGATTTTGTTAGAGATCCTAAATAATAACCACATTCCAAGGTTGTACCTAAGGAAGTGAAGGTAAGAGAAATTGGTGGATCTCATAGGTTCTCATCCAATAAACAGGTGGTGGTTGAGGTGTATTTACCTTTCTGATGAGCTGGTTTCATATTCTCTAGAGGTTTTGTGGAACAATCATCTTAAAGCTCGTAATAGCTGTTGGGCTCGTCCATATTGTGGTAAGTGTAGGTTCCTCCTCTGATTAAAAGTGTGAACCAAAGGGACTTGTTCTAGGAGTTCCCCTTCCATCAATTTGTGTCACGCATTTGACGGACCATTCAATTCCCTATATTTAGGGAGTTCAGTCAGGTGCTCTAAGTTGTTCTCCGAAATTATCATATGGTGAGTTGACGAAGTGGACGCTTGGGCCACATGGAGAAGTATGCAAGAGACTTCTCCAGCGGAGGAAGATCCAGTCAGAGGTGGCCATCTTATGACTAAGAGGTGGTAGATGCTTCAGAAATCATGGCACCACCCATAGGTCTCGGCTGAAGCTTGCGCACAGTCAAAACTCATTGGGAATGGTTTGAGTTTGGTTTGACTTATGCCTATATTGATAGATGGGGACAACTTAAATTCCATTATCGTGGTATCACCTCTGAAGGATTCATTTGTGTTGTGAGGGGAATGAAACCCTATCTCTTTAATCTGGTCTTAATTTATGGGATTTCCTCTTCGGTCTTAAAGATGTTTGGAAAAACCATATTCTTATAGAGCTGGCAGGCATGCTCCAGGAACCTCCTTGTGGTTGGTTATGGATAAAATTTGTAATCATCTTAGAGATGCTCATGTTTTGTGGAATTATCATCCACATGTTTTGTTCACCTTCTAGTTAGGGGTTTCTGCTATCAAAACTAACTCATGTGGCAGAGTTTTGTCCACTGTAGGAATAATCAATGCAGGTCGGCCCTTATAGTGGGCTCATGATGAAGGGTTCAGTCTGTATTGCTAAAGTAAACTGGGAATGCCCGTGCGAGTTTCAAGGTGTTTGGAGATTTTAAAATGGTTGGGAGACCCAGTGCATGACTCGCCGATATGCCCTCTTGTGTTGGGTAAATTTAAGGAGCTTGGATGGTCAATCCAGTGTTATATGTTTGACTAAGCTTGTGAGTCATTTGGTTTGGAAAACCAATGTTGGACAAGAATCCCAATATAGTTGGGAGACCACCATTAGAAGAATTTGTGGAAAAACTCAGTTTTCATAGTGTACATTTTGGTGCAACCCCTTGCTTCTACTCCACCCTAACTTGTCCATGTTAATTGGATAGCTTGAGTAGTGGGTCGCCTGATGAGCGTTCTTGGAGATCTCGAGCAGCCCTGGTGATCCCCATGTCAGGGGTCGGGGTTTTCCATGTTGTATTTATGATTGAATAGAATTCATTTTTTCTGGTTATTTTACTTCATGGTTCTGGTTTTGAGATCTTTTATGTTTCTCGTCATGGGTGTTTTGAATGCTTGGTCATTGGGCGATTGATGTTTGCATTTATGCATCTTCACGTTCTTGCATGGAATCTTGGGTTGACCCAGTCTTTGGGGACATTCTTGGGGGAAGAAAGTCTCATGGTGGGGAGAATTGTCACACCCCGACCCAAAAATTATTTTAATTTATTTATGCTAGGTCCCACTTTTGATTTTTGGTTTGAACCAGTTGTTTTTTAAAAAATATAATTTAGATCTTATATGGGTGCACAACTGTAATTATGACCAGGAGCGTGAACACGCTGACACCGACGGACGCGAACGCCCACCCAACCATGCACACGACCACCCACACGACCTCCCACACGACCACTCATGTGATCGTGCGCGGTGTCCATGCTCATTTAATTATGATATTATTATTATTTTTGGTTTTATTATTTTAGTTTAATTATTATTATTATTATTATTTATGTAAATATTTTAATATGGTTATTAATGATAAATTGTGGTGACAAATATAAATTTATTTCATTCTTTCTTTTTAATATATATTTATTATTAATATAGATCTGTTAGGTATTTTTTTATGTTGAATTTCATTTTCTTATACTTTTTTCCCTTTATACTTTTTTTCACTCTTGCGTTATGCCCCCTCTATTGGTTCCATCGTGTTTGCCCCCCTTTCTGTTTGTTGAGCTACACCGGCCTCTCCAAACCCTAGCCTCCACCCTTCTTCATCTGCCTAATCGCCGAACCTCCTCCTTGGACTGCTCTCATGTCTGACCTCGACACCCCCCCCACCCTCGCCTCACACAACCCGAGATGTGCTGCTATCTACCATGCATCAAACTGCATCACCCCTATTCCTCACACTCTCTGGACCAGAGCACCCTATATCTCTCCATTGTAAAAACCCCTCTGATAGCTCCCCTTAAACCACGATCGACCCCCTCGAGCGAACTGAACTGCATCAGAAAACCCCCCAAATTCCATTACTCTCCTACTCTAGTGAACCAACCGTCTCCCCTCCTACCTATCCGGCAATTCATGTCGCACACCTTGTGCCACACCACAACCATTCTTTTGACTTTCCTTTTTATGGAAAAGCTCTAGCCGACACAACTCACCTTCAGAAACCCCTCACATAACTCGGTCAGCCTCCCGCATCTTCTTCGTAGGAGCATATTACCTCGATTGTTGTTCTCTAAATTCAAATAAGCTACTATTAGGGCTTTGGTCTGAAATTTTGTTCATTTATGGTTTCATTGGTCTGATTTTTTGGTTTCAAGGTTCTAATTTTCTCTTTATTGGTGTGGTGGAGGTTTTGCCACATGATTTGGGGGTTCTTGACATTCCTAGTAGGTGGTTCCACTCTTTATTATTATCATATTAGTTAATTTTAATGTTTATTTTATTTAGTATGTTATTTAATTAATTTGTGTTGTGTGAAGTTGATCTTCATTGATGTTTGATTTTTTATTTTAATTTTCTGGTAGCATGTTTATATTATTCATTAGTTTCCTACTGAAAACTAATATCAAGTTTTTAGAGATTTTTAAACTATGTGGTTAGCTCAATATGTTGTGCAAATAGTGTGAACTACATTTTTTTTTGACATAGTGTTGTGTGAATCTTATCATAAAAGTATCTTTTGTGTGGGGTCATAGGAGATTCAAAGTTATTTCTTATAATTGTATCATAAGATTTTATTTATGGATTATTATGTTGTGATGTTTTTGCAGAAGAGTCTTACCTGTGGTGTAAGGTTCTTCATGATACTGTTTGGGTGGTGATGGTTACACTTTTTATTGTATTTGAGTGCGTAAAATGTTGAACTGTGTTTTTGATTTATAAATAGTTACTTTTTTGTGTGTAAAACAATGTGACACTCTTTTGATATTGTTTTACAAACTTTTTTAATTGGTTTATTAGATTATTTCAATAGTGTGAAACATGTTTGGAAAATGTTTTAGAAATGTATTATTTCAAATGGTTTTTGTGTGTGCAAATGGTTTCCTTCGCATGTGCAGTTTCTTATTTGGTTTTATTGTATGATTATTACATGTTACATGAACTCTGAACTACTTGAGCACAAATGGTAAGCCTAGGTAATATGTGGACGGACTATGACTAGTGCTCTAGTGATTCGGAAGTCGCATAGGGCCAATTTTACATAGCTGGATTGATGACGAAAACACTAACTAATCATTTCGATGATGTTTGGAGACCACTATGTTTTGGATGTGTTGCCCTATGAGTGGCTCATGCACAAGAACATATATTGTTGTGTTCAAGTACCATTGTTCACCGAGAGGCGATGTTCTAGGGTCCCACTTCTTGCAAGTATCTTTAGGGCCTCTCCCATGTATTGTCCAACTCTTTTTCTATGTGCTAACCATCGGCACATGGTGGGACATTGGGGTTACCAAGAGTGTGTGGGTGTGGGTGTGTGTTAATATAAGTTGTTTTCCATTTAGAGTAGTTTTCACATAAAAACGATTTTCATTAAAATTATTTGAAAATGTATTTATTTTTATTTTATTAAGATGCATCTATATTTATCATTTAATAATTATGTGTGGGACCTTTTCTCAGTGGCATTATACAGGGCTTTTATCTCACACCATACATACACACTTAGGTGTATGTAAATTCTGTTTCTTCTGTAATCTAGGTTGAGGCATCGTGGATAGCGTTGGTGGTTTGAGTTGTCAGTAGCATCCTTGTGTTGTTTTGGTGATTCCAGCTTGAGTAAGTTGCAACTTATTGTTCTTGGAGGTTTGAGTTAGTGTTCTTAGTTTTCCATTTATTTCTATTCCTTTTTGGGTTTTTGGTTTAAGTTGTAAACATAAATTTTGACTATAGATTAAGGTCATGTTTGGTTATCTGTTTTTTTTTGTTTTAATTTATTCATCTTATTGTTTATTTTATATTTAATTTTTTGGTCAAAACTTTCCCAAGTATCATTTTTGATACCCGGGCACTTGTGCCAGCCTGTGGTGATTGGGAACTCCCTTCGGGCCTTGCCGTGAACTGGGTCAGGCGCTAGGTCAGATGGTGACCCAGCCTCGTTCGTGACACCCATTAAACAATACCTCAGGATTCATATGACTATGTGTTTCACATATCACCTAAGAATAAGGGAAAATCCAAAATGTGATAAAAACATTAGAAGATAGGTTGTGGGATTTGGTAATTGATTTTTGTGACTCATGGGGTGAGAACATTCCATTAGGGGAGTTTTCTTATAACAATATTTTTCATGCCTTGAGAAATATTTCTCTATTTCAAGAATATTAAGGTTTTTATTATTGTAATCCACTTTTATTGGTGGAAATATGAGATATTTCATTTTTCTTGTCGATCATTTTCCAAGAGAAAATGGATAAGATTCATCTGACCAACAAAACAATTTATATTTCTTACTGTCATCATAAATAATATATAGATAATTTTTTTATGACTATGTTCAATTGAGTTGAAAGACCACTTGTTTTTTAGGATCTTCATATGCCATTAAAATAATTTTTTAGGAAAAATGAAATGTTATGTCCTCGATAAGTATTCTTCTTTGATATACTAGATTGGGTCAATGAGGTGGAATATCGGTTAAAAATGCTGCCTCAATTCAATCCGGTGATTAATTGATTTTAAGTATCTTAATTAAAAATGTATCAGGCTAATCCAATCCATGTGATTTTATAAGATCACATTGATATGGAGTCAATTCCTTCATTTATCCTTGTTCAAGGGAAGATTGTGGATAGGAAAGACAATGTATTTCATTGGAAAAATATAGGTCTAGTGCATTTTTTCTTAAAACATTGTGAGTTTCCGGAATATAATTTGGAACACAAGAAGGAATAACATTCAACGTCAAAACTAATTTTTTTAAATGTCTTTTTTATATCGTAGATATGAAATATACAATGGAGGTGATAATGTAGCTTCCACAATTTCAAGTAAGAAACCATTTACTTAGGATTTTAAGTAAATAAAGTGTATTAGTGAAACTTTGGATGGTTTAAATGAATTTTGGAAATTTTTTGTAACCAGAACGCATTTTTTCACTCAAGTATTGATCCATTAGTTTTTTGTATAATCATTACTTTGGATCTAATATAGATGGCTAATGATTTAGAAATGCGTTTGAGGGAGTATGGGACTATTTTTGAGCTTGAAAAAACTCTTTTTGGGAAAACATGCCACATAGCACTCATTGCACACGGTTAGCGCAGAATATGCCTAACCATGTAGATTAGGTTTTTTAAGAAAATTGAAAATCAAAAAGCTGGTGCACGTCCATGAATCCAATCTGGGAGAATGCCCCGTTTTCCCAGGATTGTGCAGAACTATCTTGCATGGTTTGTGAATGGTTTGAAAAACCATACAGACAAACTGTGCATAGGCAAAAAAAACATGTGTTAATTGACCAAAATGCCCTTAATGATATATTGATCCCGCTTCATCCCTAATTCTAGTTTATGCACAATTGAGATAGTTCTCTCTCATTTTGGACCATTTTGAAGATCAAAACATGGAATCAATATATCTATTTCTTCTAGCTTTCTATCAGGCTTATGTTCATCATGTTGGATGTGCAACGGTAACTAATCGAGTCTTAATTATCCAATTTTATTCTCATTCACTCCAGACCTAGATATCACAATGAGAGAATTTTTTACAATTTACTAGATCTAATCTTATCCAAGGATAATCATGGGCCGATTCTAGAGGATAATTCTTGTACAACTCTATGTTTGGTGGTCTATAACTGATACCCAAACTTCCTAATTATCAGAATGTATGTGTGGGGCCCACTAGTTTTTTTGGAAACCATTTTGTAAATTATAATTTAATAGTTATACATGATAGAATAATATGGTTATTCCCTTTATAAATATATGATTACTTGTTAGTGGTTTCACCCACAACTCAATCTACCGTATCTCAAAGGTTATTCATTAATTGGGTTTTTAGTGTTTTGACACATTTGAGACATTATTCAGGTTTTCCTTTTCATTCACATTCTAATGGAGATACACCTTATAATAAATTTCTTGCTTATAATGATAATTGTATAGTAGAATGTACCATATAATCTCACCACAAGTCCCATAGCCTTATTAAACGAGATTGAATAATAGTTACATGTCCGTAGCACATCGTTCCATGTTGATGGAAGATTGTGGAGTGAAACTCAACAATTAAATAATCCTCAATGACTTACCAAGAATTGATTAAATTGTTGAAATGATACATGGCCTATCAACACTAATATAATAAATGTCTTGGACCAATGCATTCAACTCTACATGACCTATCCACACTATTGGAAGGCAAGACGTGAACCAATTGAACTATTACATGATTTCAATATCAAAGTGGAATGTATTGACTTGAGCTCACCTTTGAATATGGAATGAAAATACCTTGGGTTTCGAGAACCCCATTCTGATTCAAGGATATGGTTTTCTTAGGTTGAAACGAACCTAGACTCTAGTTCTTTTCAATTCCTTGGAATCCGGGTATATTACCATTAGGACCCTTTCATTGTTAAAGGATACCTCAGATACACTCCTTGGATCCAGAACTGACTAGTAGGTTCCATGGTTGATGACCATAGGGCCCTGTCTTTGCATAGCCCAGTTTTACATTGGTCGATCTCCTTGGACTCTTTAGGTTCCTTATTGTAGAATGCATTAGATTACACTCCAAGAATTACTATCTTACCCTTTAGGTAGACTCAGATACTATTGAGTTATCTTTCTAGGAGTTTACATTAACTTGATTTTTACCATGTATCTACCTCATGAGATATCATGGTCTTTTTGCATTATTACGTCTTGGGACCTTCACTACTTATACTATCATGACATGATGTTAGTGTTGACTATGCCACACATGACATATTAACATTAAATTTTAATTTATTACTTAATGAACTGATTAGAGGTTCAGACACCAGCTGAGGGCTGAAGCAGGTACATTGTTATTTAGTAATAATGTACTACATAATTTAGTTAATATATATGCATGCCTGAACCCTTCTATTTTTCATTACACAGGATGAATTATGTAGAAACCATTGGTGGTGGCACATTGATATTTATCTCACACCCTTTCCGGGCGCCGCTTGGTACCCGGAGTTGATTTCATTGTTGTAGGTAATGAAAAATGGAAGCATAAAACATCTAATACATGATCCGGTCCATATAGGATTGAGATTGATATTAGATGACTGAATAGGATCTTAGGATTCCTAGTGTAGAATTTGTTTTCTTTTACCTTGTGGAACATGTTATATTTATTATCTTGTATCAATGCAATACAGTTTTCTAGTGTCATGACATTACATCACCACTATTCGAGTTGATACAAATATTTTTATTCTTGCTTATTTGTTGCATCAGTTTTCATCTGATGTTTTCTTATATTACATCAATTGTTTAATTTTTATTTATATATCTTTTTTGTGGTACACAGTACTAATGATGACATTGTTTTCCCACAGACACACCCTAGGCCCTCACTACAAGTCAGCAACCTCTAGCGTTCATGAAGACGTGCTCGAGGCTATGTTGTCCACCTTGCTTGGGAAAACCGTTTAGTGGAATCTGGGTTCGGGTCATCACAAAGTGGTATAAGAGTTTATTTCAATTCATTCAAGACTATTTAGAGAAAATATATTGGAGAATATGAACACTTGTGACATGTTCATAAGTTGTTCTTGGGCGATGTGAACCCATGATTGGGGTATAACCCCTGTTACCCATAATGAAATTGTTGTTCTATTTTTACTATTATAGTTTTTATTATTTCACCATTGGGTGACTCTAATTATCTAAGGAGTTATTAATTATTAATTTGTTTGATCATTTATTTCATCCTTAGACTAATGATATTTAGGAAAGTATTATTGTGACATGTAACATTATAGGCCCCAACAATTCCCTTGTCAAGAATTTTTTTATGCCATATACACGTAGTTAACTGCTTTTCATTACATGATAAACATGTTATTGTCGATTGATGTTATGATAGTTTCTTGTAATTATAATACATGGGCTTCGATTGAGTGATTTCCTATTAAAATACATGAGGTGTATGGGCCCTCATGGGTTTTAATGAGTAATTTACAAAGTCAATCCATTATTCTATAAGTAAATGGGTGTCATTTTTCACGATAGTTGTATGGTCACTTATTCATCGAAAATGAAAATATATTATAATTTGGATCCAGAAATCTAAAAATAATTTATTTCACATCGTTATCCAACTTTGTCATGTTTATAAAGGTTAAAGGAGTGAACTTATTAATTAACTGTAAAATAACATAAAACATATATATGATCACTTACTAATACTTAGCTGTCTAAGTAGGTAGTTTTGGTAGTATGACTTTGATAGTGATTCTTTTTACATTTACCATGTTCTAGTGATTCTATATTTTTTTTCAAATCATGTTATAATATGTGTTTGTTGAATTTTTAGGCCAATTCCTCTACATCGTCCTCATGTCATTCTCCAAGAGGGTGGTGATGACCACCCTCCAGACATGGTGGGCACAGAGCCGCCAGTCAAACATCTTTGAGTGCCACATGAGGCATCAACTGTGGTACCTAATATAGGCACAAATTCCCATTTCCATGATAGTTTCTTATCTACGATGCAATTAATGATTGGTGCTCCATGGGTTGCACCTATTATGGTTGATCTGACCTATGAGTTCCAGAAGAAACTTCCTCCTACTTTTTTTAGGGGATGGCAGATCACAGTCTTATGAGTACTGTCTAGTTGAAATGTTGTCTATATTTGAGATATTTGAGATGACTCTAGAGTGGAGAGACAAGATTTGAACATACATGATTCATGATTCATCCAAGCATTAGTGGGATGCTGTTACGCAGGTCGGACATCATCAGGAAATGTTATGGGTTGACTTCTAGACAACATTCTATGATCTATTCAATCCATAGTCATTTAGAGCTGACAAAACCAGAGAGTTCATGAACCTAGTGTATGGTTCTATGTCAGTTTTGGAATATTCATCATGTTTCACTAATTTACGGTGCTTTTCCCCGCTTCTAACCTATGATGAGCTTTCGCATGATAGACGTTTTGAGGATGGGCTCGAGTATGCCATCCAAACTTAGGTGAATGTATTTTTCCTTCCTACTTTCTTAGAAATAGTGGATCATGCCCTTATCAATATGCATGACCTGAGGTACAGAGTGCGTACTAGGTTTAAAGGGTCATGGTTTCATTGTGATAGTAGTTATTCTGGTGGTAAGAAATGTTCCCTTGAGGTTTATCATCAGGGAAGTGGAAGCCAGAGTAACGATTTTGATAGCCCTATAGTGTGTCATAAGTGTGGAAAACTGGGGCATAAGAATGCATAGTTTGATAGAGACAATATGGAGTGCGGAGAATGTGACAATATGGTTCATCTTCAAAGAATTTTTAGATCCCTTAATCCATATTCTAATGGAAGAATATTAGCTTAATCTCTATATTCAAGAGTGAGTTATTTTGCACCGTGTCATGCTGGGAGTTAGAATAGCACCCGTAGGCCTGGATGAGGAGGTGGTCGTGGAAATAGTAGTCTGATCCCTAATCACCAGCAACACTTAAAGAGTATTCATGAGAGTGGTAGTCCATTTTTTGCATAGGGTCATGGATCAGGTCAGTTGCATGCCTTACAGTCAATACCTGAGGATCAGGCTGCATGACTATCTACGGTATGAGGTAATATTCTACTAGCCACTACTATTTTGTATTCGTAGTTTGATTAAAGTGATTTAAACACTTTTATTTCTCTATCTATTATGGAAAGTCTCGGACTAGATATACAATATCACTATGGTGTAATGTCCCTCGATACACCGTTGGGAATACAAATTGAGGGCATATGCCAATGTAGGAACTATCCCATGAGGTTGGAAGTTACCCTTTATTTGTAATCTCTTTGTCCGAGAAATTATGGGCTTCAATGTTATTTTTTAGATGGATTGTTTGGTCCTCTTTCACTCTTATGTAAACCGTTATAACCTCATTGTTTTCTTTACACCACTAGATGGAAGAAGTTAACTTTTGAAAGGCGAGTGGGATTTCTTGGCTGGGAGAGTTGGACAGAAGCATCATGGGCTTGGTGGAGTGACCACCTAAATAGAAAATATCTTCATGGAAGATCATGGTTTTTTTAAAATGTTTTAACTTTAGTAATTTATCATTTTAAGGAATTATTTCCTGAGGATATTTTTGGATTACCTTATGAGAGAGTGGTAGAGTTTGCAATTTATCATTTACTAGGAGCAGTTCGGGTGTCCATTCTTCCATAAAGGATGGAACCTACTAAGCTTCAGGATCTTAGGCAGCATATAGTGGACCTAGAGGCCAAATTCATTATATGGCTTAGTACATCCTCTTGGTGTTCACCAGTTCATTTTTCTAATAAGGATTATGGAACACTCTGTTTGTGTGTAGATTACAAAAGGATGAACAATCTAACGATCATGAACCAGTATTGACTTCCTTGAATTGATGATCTTGGTGACCAGCTCTGAGGAGAAAACGTGTTATCCAAGATAACCTTAGATCGAGTTATCATCATGTCCGAGTCAAACCATCAAACATACCTCATACAAAATTTGTAGCATGTGTGGTCTGTAAGAGTATCTTGTAATGTCATTCGGTCTTACAAATGCGCCTGTTGTTTTCATGGAGTTGGTGAATTGGGGATTCCATCCCTACATAGAAAATTTTTTCGTGGTCTTTGTTGATGATTTATTATTGTATTCACGCACTCGTAACAACCATGGAAAACATCTTGAGATCATTCTATGTACCCAAATAGATCATCAGCATTATGCCAAGCTTGCTAACTATGTCTTCTAAATTGAAAACTCCAATTAATGGATCATATTATTTCACTATCTGGAGTATCCGTTGACCCTAAAAATATTGATGCTATAGTTTTGCGGGAGAAACCCAAGAACATATTATATATCATGATATTATTAGGACTCTCTTGATATTATATGAATTTCATACATGAAATTTCATGTATTTCTCAACCTCTTACTGGTCTTACTAAGAAGGTTGTGAAGTTCACATGGTCAAAATCATGTGATAAATCCATTCAGGATATTAAAGGGAGGATTTTCTCGACACCTATATTGATTATTCTGGAATATGGAAATGATTATATCGTCTTCTATGATGCATCATGCATTGGCCGGGGAGCAGTGTGGATGCAGGAATAAATATTCATTGAATACTGATCTGGGTAGTTGAGGACTCATGAGAGATGTTACCTGACGCATGACCTCGAGATTCCAGCAATTTTCCATGCCATATGTTATTGGAGGCATTTTCTATTGGATTGGAGATTTGTGATGTATACAGATAACAAGATCCTCAATTTTATCTTTTTTTAGCATGACTTGAACCTCCTAAAGTGAATATGGGCTGAATATCTACAATCGTTGGATATTGAGCTTGCTTATATGCTTGGAAATGGTAATATAGTTGCCGATGAACAGATCCAGAAAACACAAATGCAGGTCATACATGAATCCAGTGATGAATGGAAGTTAATGGACCTCTATTCTGAACATAATCTTGTGTTTCACGACATTCATGATAAGACTTACCTCTGAGCCTTAATAGTGACCTCTTCTCTAATTTATAAGGTGATGAGAAGGTAGTTATCAAATATTTATGGTTTAGTTCTCCATCAGAGTATATCAACATATAACCCTCTTCCCAATTGGTCTATGGACTGAGATGTCGTCCTCTGTCTACATGGATGTATCTTTGTTACTATAGATGTCAGAGAGGATTTGATGATAGAGTCCCACACTTCTTAGTGTTCATTTCATCTACGCATCTCTAAGATGTATCGAGATATGTGACACAAGTCTTGGTATCCCAGGATGAAATTTCAAATTTCATGCTTAATCACTAGGTGTACCACTTATCCACATGTGAAGGTGAAGGTCCTGAGACCTGTAGGCTTGTTACAACTACTTCCAGTCCCTAAATAGAAATGGGAAGATATTTCTATGGATTTTGTAGTTGGCATAACTAGTTCCCCAAGGGGTACTGATGTTATCTAGGTAGTTGTTGATTGAATAAAGATATCATACAACTTTATTCTTAATAGGGATAATTTATTAGTTGATTCGCTAGGTAGAATGTATATCGGAGAGATCATATTACTACACAGGGTTCCACGTATTATCGTTTCAGATAGGGATGATCGTTTTACTTCACAGTGGTAGATGTTTTTGAATAAAGATATGGGAACTCAGGTGCTTCATATCACAAATTTTTACCCATTGAATGATGGGCAATTTGAAAGGAATATTCAGGTTTTTGGAGGATATGCTCCAATCATGTGTCATTGATTTCAGGAGTTTTAGGGAGAATCATAACCCTCTCATTGAGTTCTTTTATATTAAAATTTTTTAATGATGATTAAGATGTATTATTTTTAGATCTTATATTTTAGGTCATTTCCAACAACCTTGTGCTAGATAGATGTAGGTGAGGCATCCCTAATAGGTCTTCGTCTCGTTCAAGTGACTACAGAAAAGCTCCAGCTGATCAGGAAGTGTATGACTACTTCTCAGTCTAGACATAAACTTTAGGTTGACCACCTTTGACGACTTCATGATTTCATGGTTAGGGATAGTGTTTTTCTTGATTTATCACCCAGGATAAGGAATAGAAATTTACCGATGAAGGTTATTTTTTCACCTCGTTACATCGGTCTATTTGAGATTCTAGAGATAGTTGGGCTGGTAACTTATCAGTTGCTACTACCATTGAGGTACCATGACATTAATGACATATTTAATGTCTCAAGGATTCTTCAATATCATTCTGACCCACCTAATTCCTTTGATCCCATGGATGTTTAGTTAGATTCTGATGTTGCCTTTGTGGAGTATCATGTATGCATCATTGATCGAAGAATGGAGGAATTCTAAAGAATTATACCCCTCTCGTATAGGTATTGTGGTATCACGGCCAAGTACAGGATGAGACATGGGAGAGGGAATCAAATGTATTTTTCAGTTCCTAGAGTGGTTCTAAGATAATATTTCCTTGCCCTTGGAAGGAGAACTCGGGGGGGGGGAGTTCTTTTAAGTGGGGAAGACTGTAAGTACCCAGTTTTCACTTAGGTATCAATCCTTTAATTTTTATTCTAAATGATTAAATTGGATCAAGTATATAGTAATAATGAGTTATAGGAGGTTCTGAGGGTGCCAGGGGATTGTTTAGAGCTCAGAGCACCTATTTTTCGGAAAACAGCCCAAGTTGTACGGTTTGCGCAAGATTAGAAAAGGATTTTCCTAAACTTGTGGAATCTGTTTTTTCAGACAGTGGCACCTCACACGGTTGACGCACATCCGTGTAGCCAAACTATGTGAACACCCCGTTTTCACACATATGTGTAGAACCATCTTGCATGTTTTGCGTACGGTTTGACAAATCGTGCAGACACACCATGTGGAGGAAAAAACATGTGTAAAATTACCAAATTTCCCTTAATTATATATTAATCCCCACATCCTCCCTAATCTGGGATTATGAATGATTGACATATTTATCTCTCATTTTGTAGAATTTTGATGATCCAAATATTGAATCATGAAATCTCCTTCATCAGGCATCCGATCGATCTTACGTTCATCAGGTTGGATGTGCAACGGTAAGTATTGGATTCTTCTTATTCTATACTTATTATCCTTCTCTCCTGACCTAGATATCATAATGATATAATTTTAAACTTTTTATTAGATCTAATATGACATAAGGAAAATAAAGTGCTGATACAAGTGTATATGGCTCGTACAACCCTACTGTGAGTGATCTATTACTCATCCCTAAGGACTGTTGTTTTTGGAATGTTTTTGTGTGGCCCACTGATTTCATTGGAATCCATTTTGTAAATAAACATGTCATGATTATACTTATTAGTTTCATATGATTACTCTCTTTCACAATATATGATTAGTTGTTAGTGGTTTCACCCTCAACTCAATCCGCCTCATCTGAAAGGTTATTCCTTAATTTGGTTTTTTTTTGTGTTTTGACAAATTTGACCCGCCGTTCATGTTTGACTTTTCTTGACCATTCTAACGGTCATTCTCCCTATAATAAATGGATTTTTAATTATAATTTCATAACTTCTTGTAAAAAATATTCTGACCACTTGACCCACCTATGGAAACTGCCTACAAATGTTTATTAAATGTGAAATATGAAATGTAAAATTCATGTATACTATGTATATAACTTGGCCTTATTAAATTAGATCTAATAAAGGTTACATGTCCATAGAACTCATATACATGTTGATGGATGGTAGCAGAGTGAACCTCAATAATTGAATAATATTTAATGACTAACAACAACTTGATTAAATGGTTGAAATGTTATTGGGCCTATCTACATCAATGGAAGACAAGGATTTAATCAATGGATTCCACTCTACATGCCCTATCCACACTATTTGAAGGAAAAAACATGAACAAAATGAATTAATACATGATTTCAATTTTCATTAGGAATGGAATAACTCGTTCTGGCCTTGGATTCTGATAAGAGAATACCATGGGTCCTGGGAACCCCATTACAATTCAATGATACAGTTTTCTAGGGTTGATACCCACCTAGAATATGGTGCTTGTCTGTTCTATGGATGCCTAGTATACTATTGTTGGGTCCCATTCTATATTACATTATACCTCATATACCCTTCTTGGATCCAACACTAACTAGTAGGTGACATGGTTAAATCCCTTAGGGCCGTATAATGTCATACCCATGTGTTTACCATGGTCGATCACCTTGGACTCGGTAGGTACCTTAATATGTAATTCATTGGATTGTTCTCCTTTGATTACATTCTTACACACTTAGCTAATATCATTATCTACTACATTATATTTCTGTGAGTTTATGTTGCCTTGGTTTATACACTAGAAATCCCACCATGGATATCATTATCTTGTTTCCTTGTTACGTACTAAGACATTATATACTTATACAATCACAAGGTGATATCTGGGATGTCTATGCCTCAATTGACCTATTAACATTAAATTGTAATTGATTAAATAATGAACCGGTTACATGTTCAGAAACCAGCCAAGATCTGATACTGGTAGATAGTAATTTAGTTATATTGTACTAACTGCATTAATTAATATATATGAATTCTTTCACATAGTTATATTCCATTACACAGGCCTGATGTTATTGGCACATTTGCTGGTGGCCCACTGAGATATATCTCACACCCTTTTCTAGTGTCTTTTGGTACCTGATGTAGATTACATGGTTGTAGGTATCGACAAATGGAAGCATGTAGGATCCAATAATTGATTGTGTACTGATAGGATAGTGCTTGATAGAATATGATCAAGCGGGATCTCAGGATTCCTAGAGAAGACTTTGTTTTCTTTTACAATGTTGAACATGCTATTTTTATTGTTTTGTATCAATGATTTCTGGTTTTCTGGTGACACTACAATACATCATCAAATTTCTAGTTGATATAGTTATCGTTATTCTTATCTATCTATTGCATCAGTATTATTTCAATGTTTACTTATATTTATAACATTTTTTATGATTCATTTATATCTTTAACCCTATGTTAAACTCTACTAATTAGGTCATATTATTCCCCTGGATACACCGTAGGCCCTCACTGTTCGTCTGTTGCCTCTGGCATTCGGGAAGATGAGCTTCAGGATTTGTGACCCACCAGGATCGGGGAACCCATCATGTGGTATCCAGGTCCGGTTCATCACATTGGAAGATTTTATAAATGTAAATTTTTGGGAATAATTTTTTATATAATCCATGAATCTCCAATTGGAGACTGAGCATAATGTGACATAGGAAAAGATTAATGCACATGGTAATGCACATGTTCTTTCCAAACCATGCGACCACCTAGAAGAATATTTGAAATGGGGAAAACTATATTTTTCATGGTTCAAACAAAGTCTCTCTAACTCTGGGTGCTAACCATGTGAGGTCCCCATTGATGTATGTGCCATAACACGGTCAACAAAGTGTTTTCAGAACTATTCAAATAAACTTCTGTGGTCTAAAATTTAAATCCTTGAAATGTGGATCTAACTTGTTTTAACATTTAAAAATCATGTTTTCCACACAAAAAAAATTGTAGCTCAACATTTTTACCTCCAAACGACTACAAAATATTTTCCCATCAAACCAGTGTTGATCTGCTGAGTGATTATGTTACTTTGATGCCAAATCAATGGGTTTTTCTCTTTGTATTGTTGTTTCATATGGGTTTTTTGTAGATCTACATCCCTCTAAATATCTCCCACTTAGTTCCATAGATAAAGTACACTAATGATATATATAATATATTTTATACAAAAAATGATTATATACGGCTTTATTGAAGATAAAGAAAAAAATCTATGGTGGTTTTTGCAAGTTCAACATGGTTTCATTGGAATTTTAGTTTCATTCTAATTTTTTACCATAATTCATTTTGTAGGTCTCTTCACTCTTGGTTAATATTCATGGAAAATTATTTCTAAGATTCAAATTGTTTAACATTCATAGATTTGATATTGTTTTTGATATAAAAATATAGTTAGAAACCCTCTTTAGTGATTGATTGTGGATTTTTGAAATGTAGTTGTGTATGCCATTTATTTCATGATTTTAAGAAATTGGATTAAAAATATTTATTTCTTCAATTTATGAAAATGCTTTGGTAAATATTTTTTCAATAAAAGAACCATTTATTAAAAATGGTTGATTTTTTTTGGAAATGCTTATTGAAATAAAGGGACGCTGTTTGATGGTGTGAATTTGGGATAGGTAAATGTATGAATATTCCCACAATAATTATGGGATGAATAAGGGTATGAACCTTACACTATCAAAATAGTTCATTATGTTATAGGTTGTGAAAGTATTACTCACTAATGATGATTATGGAGTGGTACATGTATTCAAACATGGTTGGATATGTAGATATATGGAATGGAATGGATTATGAGAAATCTAAACATGTGAATCAGTTTTAATGTATTTTTGTGTTTGGTTTCTTGGAAAATAATTTATTATAAAAACATGCATTGGTATTCACATACATGGATTTGATTAAAAATATTATGAACAGTTTAAATAAATTGTTTTATATGAATGTGATATCATTTTATATCAAAATTTCATGATTAGGTATTTAATTTTGGAAAAATCAATTGCGTTTCAATAAACATCCCATCTTTGGATATTTGTTTCATTTATAGATATTGTTCATCAGGACACAAAAATAAGTAAATTATCCGATTTTTTTCTGGTCAATCATAATACATGTGTTGTATTGTGGAGTTGAAACATTTATCATTTTACGAGATTTGGTGTATTATCATTGGATGCTATGGGGTTTGGACGGTTTTGTCTTCCATTGTATAGTATATATTAGTTATCATATGCTATAGTTCCTTGCTATAGTTTGATTTTTATTATTGGTTATACTATTATGAGTTGTTTATGTTATTTTCATCTATAATGCAGAGTTTCAATATTCTAAGGAATATTTTATTGAGTTGTTTTATTTCACAAAGTCCAAATCATCCCGCATTTGTATTGAATACCATTCCATTTATTTTCAATCTTTAGTGGGATAAGGATTGTTTTTAAGGCCATGTAATGTCCTTCCAGCTTCTAAATCCATTGAGGAGGGGCATGATGGAACATATGGAATGATTTTTTTTTAAAATAAATTTTTATATCATTTTTTGTAGTACAAAAATAAATGAAATCATTTTAATATTTAATTACATTAAAATGAAAAAAATTATTTTTAGAGAATAAAATAGATAAAATGTTCTAGAATATTAATCTATGATTTATATATGAATAATATTAAAATAAAATTTTTAATATAAATTTATAAATAGTAATATTGTCACGACCCGCCCTCGGGGTCCGTGCCGTGACTACCCCAAGCCCGCCTTCCATAGGCCAGGGGCTGGCGACTAGCACCAAGGCGTAAATCCCAGTAAATTGGGAAGGCATTGCCTTTGAAAAGTAAACATCACCACAGAGTAAGCAAGCGGAAAGTAAACACTAAACAAAGCAGAGTACAACTGAAAGTGCGGAAAAGTAAATGGGCCAGTATACAAACCCAAACTGAAAGTAAAGTACAACTCGAAAAGGGAAAAACATCAACTGAAAAGTAAAAGCCGCTACTCCGAGCTGTCCACTGGAAATCCCACCTGAAGGGTGGGTACAGATAGCTCCTCTGCTCCACGGGTCCCGCCGTCTGCTCCGTGCACGTCCCGCCCAGTGGTCCACCTCCGGGTACCGTCCCGCTGTGCAAGCCTCAACTAAGGTCAACGCTGTCCGTCGTCTGCAACCAACACAACGTAGTGCGGGCAAAGCCCGTGCAGGGGTGAGTATAAGCTACTCAGTAGGGACCCCGAGACCCCTGAAGGTCTCTCAAAATCCACAAAGGATAAACCATGAAGAAATGTACAATCACGAAGTAACAACCGACACTGCTTAGGTATATGCCCATACATATACCTAAGTCATCAATTAAAAATACGCTCCAACCTCCGAGCCCAAGTACAACTCAGTCCACGCAGGAAAGTATACGTATTCCACATAGGAAAGCAAAACATAATCCACACAGGATTGCACAACACAATCCACATAGGAAAGCAACAGGATTCAGCTCACACAGGTATACTTCTTCAAGGACGATAAAAATGATCACTGATCCATCTAAGTCGTCGGACCCACGAAGGATCGATAGGTAACTAACCCCCGCAAAGACCCACACAGGATCGGGCCCACACAGGACCTGTAGGCGCTGGCTCACACAGAACCGCTGAGCGCAAGGACCCACACAGGATCGGGCCCACACAGGACCTGTAGCACTGATCCACGAAGGATCGCTGAGTGCTGTAGTCGTCGTCGTCGAATCCACACAGGATCTCTGTACTGTCGTCGTCGAATCCACACAGGATCTCTGTACTGTCGTCGTCGAAGTCACAGTAGCAGTCGTAGCAGTAGAACAGTCGCAGCCAGCACTAGGGTTCCCGCACACAGCAAGCTCGTACGGAGGGTCCGCTCCACGAGCCGAGAGGCTGATACATCAACTGTCACGAAGACCGAAGTTGATGTATCCAAAAGTTCCGTATCGTCAACAGGAACTCAACGCAACAGACGGCGCGTCGATCGGACGCCCGGTCTGAGAGTTATTGGCATTTTCGTCTCCGGGGCCCGGTTGGTTTTTAAGGCAAAACTAACCGGACCGTACTCCACCTGCGTCCAAACCTCGGGCGGAGTATGCCAAAATATCCGTCTCACTAAGAGGAACACTACGCGACTGACGGCACGTCAATCGGACGTCCGTAGCTCAAGATATGAGCGTTTCCGCTCCGAAGGCCCGGTTGGTTTCGTGAACGAACCAACCCGGCCGAACTCAAAGTAAACCGAAACCTTGAGTGCGATATACCGAAACGACCGTCTCGATCCAAGGATCGTGTTGCCGCTGACGGTTCGTCGTTCGGAGGTCCGAGGCTCAGGTTATGGGCCAAAAACCAAATCTGGTTCGAAACGGGGGGGTCCGGGTCCGGGCCGACCTGGCCCGACCCCCCCTGGGGCGGCGCGGCGGCGCGGCGGCGCGGGGAGCCGCGGGGAACCGCGGCGGCTGTCGCCTGCGGGGAGGCCGCACGCACGCGGGGGCTAAGCCCCGCGGTTTTTGAGGGGCGGCGCGACACCAAGGGCCGCGCCCTTTTTTTTTAAAGAAGCCCCCCCCACGTGGGGGGCCTGCTGGTGCAGAACCGAGGGGGCCAGCTGCCCCCCTCCTTCAAAGAACCGCCCCCCTCATTAAGAGGGGGGTTTTGTTGAACCGGCCGGGGGATTTATTCCCCCGGTTTTATGTCATCCGGCCGGCCAGCTGGCCGGCCGGTTTTTACCAACGGGACCGGGAATTCCGGTCCCGCCTTCGACTTCCGACGCCGGCGGCCCGGCCGCCGGTCTTCACATCCCACCGCGGCCCGGATCCGGCCGCGGTCTCCTCGTCCCGCCGCGGCCCGGAACCGGCCGCGGTGCGACGGCACCGCGCCCCTTTCGCCGTGCCATGATTCTTTTCAACGCGGCGCGACGGCGTCGCGTTCTTGAAGATTTTTCCTTGACGTAGCGCGACGGCGCCGCGTAAAATATTTTCACGATCACCCGCGTGGTGCGACGGCACCACGCCACTTGCTTCCACCCGCATGAATAAACATGAACGATGGAGGGGGGTTCGGCCGTGTTCATGCGGTCCGGCCCCCCCTCACGTTAAAATAAACAACTCAACTTAAACATTCAGGGTTCAAGTTAGACATGCGAGATCCACGTTCAAGAAATGGAATAAATAAATAATGAATCAACAACCCCTACCTTGGTATAAGGTTCGAAGATTCGTCTACGTTCCGCGGAAGACGGCGTCGCGGAAGTCGGGCGTCGCGGTAGCCGTTCGTCAAATCCGATGACGAAGGGTTGCGTTCGAAGAGACACGTCGTTGGCGAAACTTGCACGCCGACGAAGGTTGTCCGAAGAAGAGGTGGCGTCCCCTTCGTTGACACGGTGAACGAAGAAAGGAGGTGCGGCGTTCTTCGTCGGAAAAAGAGCGTTCCTCGTCAAGTCTTGAGGAAAGTCAAATAATAAAGAAAACAACGAACTCAAGAACCTCTACCTCGATAGTCGCACGTTGACGTAGTCGTGAAATATCGGTGTCGCGGAGGAAGAGTCGTTGTCGATGGCGTTCGTCGCGGAAAACCGTCGCGGAAGAGATGACGCGGAAGAAGTACGTCGCGTCGCGGATACGGTGTCGCGGATGAACCGTGTTCTTCGGCGGAGAAGTTCTTCGTTGAAGAACGACGTTCTTCGCGTTCTTCGTTGAGTTTGAAGAAGAAGAAGAGCTCTCCACCTCTCAAGAAGACAAACGATCAACCCAAAATAAAATAAGCTACACCTTATTTTATTTTCACTTTGCCAACCTTTCAAAATTCAAAAGTTGAATTCAATTCATTAATTAAATCTAGAGTTGACAAAATTAAATGAAGAGATAGGTTGGCAAGAAATAAAGTAGGGAAGAGTTACGTAATTAAGAGGGGGTTTAGAGGGGTTAGGGAATTTGAAAAGAATTAGGGGTTCGTGTGGGCCCCACCACACTTAATCCTCCCAAGGGAGGTTAAGTGGGTGTGGGTCCCACTTCCAACCTCCTTTGATAGGTTTTAACAAGTAAAAATAAAATTGTTCTTCACAATTTTATTTAACTCAAACTAAAAAAATTCCAAAACTTAACTTTCAACCCGCAACAAACGCAACTCCCGAAAAGGTCTCTTGAAGCGAATATCGGCGCTGCGAGTTCATCGGTGCCCTCAGATTTCAATTCCGAGCACCGGATCAAAAGTTAGGAATTCCCGCTCGTTCGTTCACTGAACGTACCCGAGCCAAACTTCGGAAATTAATTCCGGGCACTCCGGGCCTCGGAATCAGGTGCCGTCTGAAACCGCGCTCTTGTAAAATTCTAAAGAAAATTAAGAAAAAATTTCCCTTGAATTTTACGGGTCTTTACATTACTCCCACCTCAGGGCTTTACGTCCCCGTAAAGATACAACAAAAACAAGGGAAACAAATGAGGGTACTGAGCACGCATCTGAGCCTCCCGCTCCCATGTGCTCTCCTGGAGATTCCCGTGCTGCCATCTGATGCACACAAGAGGAATCGATCGCCCACGCAGGACCCGCTCCTGTCGATCCTCAATCTCCACCGGGACCTCCGTAAAAGTCGCCCCATCGTCAACGTCAAGCTCCCCATGATCAATGATGTGCGTCGGGTCGTGCACGTATCTCCTCAGCTGGGATACGTGGAAGACGTCGTGCACCCGGTGCAACTGAGGTGGTAGAGCCAGGCGATAAGCCACCTCACCAATCCTGCTGAGAATCTGGAAGGGTCCGATGAAGCGCGGAGATAACTTGCCGCCTCGGCCAAATCTCTGAATACCACGTCGAGGTGAGACCCGCAAGAAGACGTGGTCGCCATCCTCGAACTCTAGTGGCCTCCGCCTCCTGTCAGCATATGACTTCTGCCGGCTCTGAGCTGTCCTCATCTGCTCCTGGATGACCTGGACCTTCTCTGTCGTGCCCTGGACCATCTCCGGTCCCACCAGTGCTGACTCCCCAGGGTCTGTCCAGCACAAAGGAGATCTACATGGTCGGCCGTACAACGCCTCGTACGGTGCCATCCCGATGGTGGAGTGGTAGCTGTTGTTGTAAGCGAACTCCACCAAGGGTAGGTGTTCCTCCCAGCTACGACCAAAGTCGAGGACACATGCGCGGAGCATGTCCTCGAGTGTCTGAATGGTCCTCTCCGTCTGACCATCCGTCTGAGGGTGAAAAGCTGTGCTAAGACGTAGCTGCGTCCCGAACGCTTCCTGTAACCCCTTCCAAAGCCGGGAAGTAAAGCGGGCATCTCGATCGGAGACGATAGATGATGGCACGCCGTGGAGCCGCACAATCTCCTGAACGTAGAGACGTCCCAAGCTCTCTACTGAGCCCTGCTCTCTGATGGGTAAGAAGTGTGCCGACTTGGTGAGTCGGTCAACAATCACCCAGATGGAGTCATGACCTCTGGAAGTGCGTGGAAGTCCAGTCACGAAGTCCATAGATATGCCGTCCCACTTCCACTCCGGAACCTCCAAGGGCTGTACCAAGCCTGCTGGTACCTGATGCTCTACCTTCACCTACTGACAGGTGAGGCATCGAGAAACGAACTCTGCTACAGCCTTATTCATGCCCGGCCACCAGTGCTGTCGTCTGAGGTCCTGATACATCTTCGCCACTCCAGGATGTACCGCTAAAGGAGAAGTGTGAAACTCTCTCAGTACTTCCTCTCGCAATGCGACTGGTACCAGGGTACGTCCTCTAAAAAGGATGTCGTGCTCTGCTCCAAGGGAGAAACCATCAGGTGCCTGTCCCGAGGATATCTGTGCACGCCGTGTCTCACAGTCAGCGTCCCCACGCTGTGCCTCCCTGACTCGCTGCAGTAGTGGAGGGGTGACTGTGAGAGACTGAAGAAAGGCTGCTCCATCTCTATCCACGAAGGATATCTGCAAAGAGGCTAGCTGCTCCGTCGCCTCCTCAAGTAGCTGAATGCCCGTCCTCCTGCTGAGGGCATCGGCTACTACGTTCCCCTTCCCAGGAGTATAGACTATCTCAAAGTCATAGTCCTGGAGGAACTCGAGCCATCGACGCTGTCTCAGGTTCAGGTCCTTCTGCGAGAAGATATACCTGAGACTCTGATGATCGGAAAAGACTGTAAAGCGCTCGCCCATCAGATAGTGTCGCCATGTCTTCAGAGCGAAGACCACTGCTGCTAATTCCAGGTCATGGGTAGCGTAGTTCTGCTCATGCGGCCTCAACTGTCGTGATCCATAGGCGATCACTGCCCGCTCCTGCATCAGAATACATCCGAGTCCGGTCCCTGATGCATCGCAGTAGACTACGTACCCTACTCCCTCCTCAGGCAACCTTAAGATAGGTGCGCTAGTCAATCTCTGTCTCAGCTCCTGGAAGCTCTGCTGACATCTGTCTGACCACACGAAGGGTTTCCCCTTCTTCGTCAAAGCTGTGAGTGATGCTGCAACTCTAGAGAAGTCTGGAACGAATCTCCGATAGTATCCAGCTAGTCCCAAGAAACTCCGAACCTCAGTCACGCTCCTGGGTGGCTCCCATGCTAACACAACCTCAATCTTCGCGGGATCCACTGCAACTCCCGCCTCAGAGATAACGTGTCCCAAAAAGTGGACCTCACGTATCCAGAACTGGCACTTCGAGAGCTTACCATAAAGCTGGTGCTCTCGGAGTGTGTCAAGAACAACTCTCAAGTGATAGGCGTGCTCCTCCTCTGTCGTAGAGTAAATCAGAATGTCGTCGATGAAAACCACAACAAACCGATCGAGGTATGGCTGAAAGATCCTATTCATGAGAGCCATGAACACTGCTGGAGCATTGGTTACACCGAAAGGCATAACCAAGAACTCATAGTGGCCATACCGACATCTGAAGGCCGTCTTCTGCACATCCTCGTCTCTGACTCTGAGCTGATGATAGCCTGACCTGAGGTCTATCTTCGAGAACCACCGTGCTCCCTTGAGCTGATCAAAGAGGTCATCAATCCTCGGTAGCGGATACTTGTTCCTCACTGTCACCTGGTTCAGGCGACGATAGTCAACACAAAGTCGCAAGCTCCCGTCCGCCTTCTTGGCGAATAATATCGGGGAAGCCCAGGGTGAAACACTGGGTCGGATGAACCCCTTGCCCTGCAAGTCCTCCAACTGTACCCGTAGCTCTCGAAGCTCGGCGGGGGCCATCCGATATGCTGGAGTGGATATCGGGGCTGTCCCGGGGTACAAGTCAATATAAAAGTCTACCTCCCTGCGAGGAGGTAGCCCTGGAACGTCGTCGGGGAAAACGTCCGCAAACTGATCCACCACTGCAGGAAAACCAGGACTCCGCACGTCAACTGCCTCAAGGATAAGGCTAGCCAACTGATGAGTGATGAGCTGTCCTCTCCTCTGCGAAAGTCCATCCTGTGCTGCTAAGGCTCCCTTCTCGCCGGTGAAGGTGAACCTGCTCCCGTCGGTGCGTACACATCGCACCTTGCGCCTAAAACAGTCAATCTGTGCATGGACCGTAGACAGCCAATCCATGCCCAAGATGACGTCGTAAGGCCTCGACGCTGCTACAAGAAGATCCCAGCCGAAGCTCTCGCCTCCTAGAGTAAGCTCACACTGCCGGCACCAGTGCGTAATCGTCGAGTCTGCTCCCGTAGGAGTCTCTAGCCGTAAGGATCGAGCCAACGGCTCTGTCGGAATCTCCGAGCTCTGAACAAGGGCAGCGGCTATGAAAGAATGACTCGCTCCTGTGTCTAAAAGAACTGAAGCAAGGGTGGAATAGACACATATAGTACCTCGAATCATCTCGGGTGCGCCGTGGTCGTAGGCCTCTGCTGCCTGAAGCTGTACCTGTCGCTGCCCGCCAGCTCCCTGTGGTCGGGGTGGACCTCCTGGTGGTGGTGGTGGTAGAGCCTCAAAGCGTCGGCCACCACCAGCTGCTCGTCCAGCTCCTCTGCCCCGTCCGCCTCCTCCCTGCGGACCGCCACGGTCGACCCTCTGCCTCTGCCTCGGTGGTCCATCAACTGACTGCTGCTCCTCGGCACGGCGGGTCGGGCAGTCACGAGCCATGTGGCCCTGTCCGCCGCATGAGTAGCACTGTCTGCCTTTCGGAAGACTGGCTCCGCGCTGTGTGCCCCGCACTGCTGAGCCAGTGCCCTGAGGTCGTCGGCCTGAAGGTCTGGTCTGTCTGGACCCCTGAGTCATCCGTCGACTGCCTGCTGCAGATGACTCTGCCACGTGCCGCCCTGCGGTGGGTCGCTGTGCTGGTGTAGACTCAGCAAGGAAGCTCTCGATCAGAAGAGCCCGCTCCAGTACTCCTGTCTGAGTCGGTATGCTGAGGGAGATCAGCGATGCCCTGATCTCGTGTCTCAAACCCTGCTCGAAGGTCCGGGCCCGGAAGAATGGGTCCCGTACCATGTCGGTCGAGTAGCGCGAGAGATCGGTAAATCTCGCCGAGTACTGAGCGACCGTCATGCTGCCCTGCCGCAGCTGTAGAAGCTCCTGGATACGCACCGCACGAAGGGTGGCTGGGACGATCTCCGAGCGGAAGAGGCTCTCAAAGTCCGTCCAAAGTAGAGATGCCTCATCGTGCACCTGGAGCATCAAGCTCCACCATCGTCCTGCTGCTGCGTGTAGTAGGCTCGCAGCGAGGATCACCATGAGGTCTGCTGGTGTCCTCACTAGCCTAAACACTCGAACTACTGCCTCCAGCCAGTCCTCTGCTGCCTGGGGATCCGTCTCCCCGCGAAACCTGGGCGGACGCTGGCGCTGAAACTCATGCAGTGCGCTGAGGCGACGTGCATCGTCAGCGGCTGCTGCTGGAAGCATCGGGGGATCGGCGGGTAAAGCTACCGCCGGTGCCACTACTGGCAAAGGGCCCTGCACCGAAGCCTCGTCGCTCGGTGGGCTGTCGTCTCGCTCGACTCTCGGAACCCTAGCTGGCTGCCGTCGTGGGGCCATCCTGAAAAGGAAACAGGTGCGCCATGGTCAGAACAGTATACCTGGTGAGCTGATATAAGTAATCACAAAGAAAACTTTGAAACACACACGCAATCAATGTTTTCGTGCATTAAGTCGGAAATTAGAAGTCAGGGTCCTGGTGTACGGATACGTCGGCCGCCGCACCAACACTGGACTCCCTGGACTGATATCCACACTCAATACGCTAAACATTATTGCTTCACATAGAAAAGATCAGAGTTCACGGTAGAACCGAACTCCTCTGATACCAATTTGTTACGACCCGCCCTCGGGGTCCGTGCCGTGACTACCCCAAGCCCGCCTTCCATAGGCCAGGGGCTGGCGACTAGCACCAAGGCGTAAATCCCAGTAAATTGGGAAGGCATTGCCTTTGAAAAGTAAACATCACCACAGAGTAAGCAAGCGGAAAGTAAACACTAAACAAAGCAGAGTACAACTGAAAGTGCGGAAAAGTAAATGGGCCAGTATACAAACCCAAACTGAAAGTAAAGTACAACTCGAAAAGGGAAAAACAGCAACTGAAAAGTAAAAGCCGCTACTCCGAGCTGTCCACTGGAAATCCCACCTGAAGGGTGGGTACAGATAGCTCCTCTGCTCCACGGGTCCCGCCGTCTGCTCCGTGCACGTCCCGCCCAGTGGTCCACCTCCGGGTACCGTCCCGCTGTGCAAGCCTCAGCTAAGGTCAACGCTGTCCGTCGTCTGCAACCAACACAACGTAGTGCGGGCAAAGCCCGTGCAGGGGTGAGTATAAGCTACTCAGTAGGGACCCCGAGACCCCTGAAGGTCTCTCAAAATCCACAAAGGATAAACCACGAAGAAAGATACAATCACGAAGTAACAACCGACACTGCTTAGGTATATGCCCATACATATACCTAAGTCATCAATTAAAAATACGCTCCAACCTCCGAGCCCAAGTACAACTCAGTCCACGCAGGAAAGTATACGTATTCCACATAGGAAAGCAAAACATAATCCACACAGGATTGCACAACACAATCCACATAGGAAAGCAACAGGATTCAGCTCACACAGGTATACTTTTTCAAGGACGATAAAGATGATCACTGATCCATCTAAGTCGTCGGACCCACGAAGGATCGATAGGTAACTAACCCCCGCAAAGACCCACACAGGATCGGGCCCACACAGGACCTGTAGGCGCTGGCTCACACAGAACCGCTGAGCGCAAGGACCCACACAGGATCGGGCCCACACAGGACCTGTAGCACTGATCCACGAAGGATCGCTGAGTGCTGTAGTCGTCGTCGTCGAATCCACACAGGATCTCTGTACTTTCGTCGTCGAATCCACACAGGATCTCTGTACTGTCGTCGTCGAAGTCACAGTAGCAGTCGTAGCAGTAGAACAGTCGCAGCCAGCACTAGGGTTCCCGCACACAGCAAGCTCGTACGGAGGGTCCGCTCCACGAGCCGAGAGGCTGATACATCAACTGTCACGAAGACCGAAGTTGATGTATCCAAAAGTTCCGTATCGTCAACAGGAACTCAACGCAACAGACGGCGCGTCGATCGGACGCCCGGTCTGAGAGTTATTGGCATTTTCATCTCCGGGACCCGGTTGGTTTTTAAGGCAAAACCAACCCGACCGTACTCCACCTGCGTCCAAACCTCGGGCGGAGTATGCCAAAAGATCCGTCTCACTAAGAGGAACACTACGCGACTGACGGCACGTCAATCGGACGTCCGTAGCTCAAGATATGAGCGTTTCCGCTCCGAAGGCCCGGTTGGTTTCGTGAACGAACCAACCCGGCCGAACTCAAAGTAAACCGAAACCTTGAGTGCGATATACCGAAACGACCGTCTCGATCCAAGGATCGCGTTGCCGCTGACGGTTCGTCGTTCGGAGGTCCGAGGCTCAAGTTATGGGCCAAAAACCAAATCTGGTTCGAAACGGGGGGGTCCGGGTCCGGGCCGACCCGGCCCGACCCCCCCCCCTGGGGCGGCGCGGCGGCACGGCGGCGCGGGGAGCCGCGGGGAACCGCGGCGGTTGTCGCCTGCGGGGAGGCCGCATGCACGCGGGGGCTAAGCCCCGCGGTTTTTGAGGGGCGGCGCGGCACAAAGGGCCGCACCCTTTTTTTTAAAGAAGCCCCCCCCCCACGTGGGGGGCCTGCTGGTGCGGAACCGAGGGGGCCGGCTGCCCCCCTCCTTCAAAGAACCGCCCCCCTCATTAAGAGGGGGGTTTTGTTGAACCGGCCGAGGGATTTATTCCCCCGGTTTTATGTCATCCGGCCGGCCAGCTGGCCGGCCGGTTTTTACCAACGGGACCGGGAATTCCGTTCCCGCCTTCGACTTCCGACGCCGGCGGCCCGGCCGCCGGTCTTCACATCCCGCCGCGGCCCGGATCCGGCCGCGGTCTCCTCGTCCCGCCGCGGCCCGGATCCGGCCGCGGTCTCCTCGTCCCGCCGCGGCCCGGAACCAGCCGCGGTGTTCGTCGTCCGGCGCGGTGCGACGGCACCGCGCCCCTTTCGCCGTGCCATGATTCTTTTCAACGCGGCGCGACGGCGTCGCGTTCTTGAAGATTTTTCCTTGACGTAGCGCGACGGCGCCGCGTAAAATATTTGCACGATCACCCGCGTGGTGCGACGGCACCACGCCACTTGCTTCCACCCGCATGAATAAACATGAACGATGGAGGGGGGTTCGGCCGTGTTCATGCGGTCCGGCCCCCCCTCACGTTAAAATAAACAACTCAACTTAAACATTCAGGGTTCAAGTTAGACATGCGAGATCCACGTTCAAGAAATGGAATAAATAAATAATGAATCAACAACCCCTACCTTGGTATAAGGTTCGAAGATTCGTCTACGTTCCGCGGAAGACGGCGTCGCGGAAGTCGGGCGTCGCGGTAGCCGTTCGTCAAATCCGATGACGAAGGGTTGTGTTCGAAGAGACACGTCGTTGGCGAAACTTGCACGCCGACGAAGGTTGTCCGAAGAAGAGGTGGCGTCCCCTTCGTTGACACGGTGAACGAAGAAAGGAGGTGCGGCGTTCTTCGTCAGAAAAAGAGCGTTCCTCGTCAAGTCTTGAGGAAAGTCAAATAATAAAGAAAACAACGAACTCAAGAACCTCTACCTCGATAGTCGCACGTTAACGTAGTCGTGAAATATCGGTGTCGCGGAGGAAGAGTCGTTGTCGATGGCGTTCGTCGCGGAAAACCGTCGCGGAAGAGATGACGCGGAAGAAGTACGTCGCGTCGCGGATACGGTGTCGCGGATGAACCGTGTTCTTCGGCGGAGAAGTTCTTCGTTGAAGAACGACGTTCTTCGCGTTCTTCGTTGAGTTTGAAGAAGAAGAAGTGCTCTCCACCTCTCAAGAAGACAAACGATCAACCCAAAATAAAATAAGCTACACCTTATTTTATTTTCACTTTGCCAACCTTTCAAAATTCAAAAGTTGAATTCAATTCATTAATTAAATCTAGAGTTGACAAAATTAAATGAAGAGATAGGTTGGCAAGAAATAAAGTAGGGAAGAGTTACGTAATTAAGAGGGGGTTTAGAGGGGTTAGGGAATTTGAAAAGAATTAGGGGTTCGTGTGGGCCCCACCACACTTAATCCTCCCAAGGGAGGTTAAGTGGGTGTGGGTCCCACTTCCAACCTCCTTTGATAGGTTTTAACAAGTAAAAATAAAATTTTTCTTCACAATTTTATTTAACTCAAACTAAAAAAATTCCAAAACTTAACTTTCAACCCGCAACAAACGCAACTCCCGAAAAGGTCTCTTTAAGCGAATATCGGCGCTGCGAGTTCATCGGTGCCCTCAGATTTCAATTCCGAGCACCGGATCAAAAGTTAGGAATTCCTGCTCGTTCGTTCACTGAACGTACCCGAGCCAAACTTCGGAAATTAATTCCGGGCACTCCGGGCCTCGGAATCAGGTGCCGTCTGAAACCGCGCTCTTGTAAAATTCTAAAGAAAATTAAGAAAAAATTTCCCTTGAATTTTACGGGTCTTTACAAATATTGTGAAATAAATAGTATAAATCATTTTATGTAATTTTTCAATCATGATGATGTATTACAATACCTTTTCTTAAATTATATTTTAACTAATCGAACAAAAAACCCAATTAAAAAATATATATAAATTTACCTGGTAGATAATTTTAACCTGATGAATATGGAATTGGTGTTAATATTTTTAAAATATAATTATTAACTTTTAAATTATTATGATTCGATATCAGATATTGTGAAAATATTTATTTATTTGAAATTTGAAAGTTAATCATTATAAGTTGTTATGATTATTTCACATTATTTACTAATTGTTATTAATTTTTTTTCATGTAAATATATTTTAATAGAATATTTTTATAATTTCAACCATATTATTTTTAATATATATATATAATGTAAAAATTAAATTTTATATCTTGTTAATGTATTTAGAACACCAAAAATAATTATTCAAAAAATGAAATTATCATATATAAATAATAAATATACTCGACACCATTGAAGTGAATTTTTTTATCATGTTATTTATTTGTTATGTTGCACATATTATAATTATAATAATGTGGTTTCAGAATTTATAAACATAATAAATTAATTTTGAAATTTAATTTTAATAATGATATATATAGTTAATTTTAGTTTGGCATTTTGTGAAGTACATTCTATTGATAACATATTTTTTAAAGGATAAAACATAGTAAAATCTATTTGTGTCACATTCTCTCTGAGTCTATTTAAAACCATGTTTCCTTTTTAGGTGTTTTTTTGATATCTTGATATTAATTTAATATTAGAATTATACACCTGTCCAATATTAAAGAATAAGGTCACACCATCTTAATATGTATCTATGTCTCTTATCGATAGTGTAATGTATTTTCCTCTTAGAACCATGGTAATTATTTTTAAATCAAACTCTTGTTCAACATGCATTTATTCTATGTCCTCGGATGACATCTTCATCTCTATTGGACTTTTCTACCTCTACACATACGAAATGAAATTAACATCAAATTTTAAAAATTCCCACATATTAATTATTGATGTTTCACATTACAAGGTATTCTCCCTTCCCAAATAATGTATATTTGTAATCATTATTTTATTCAATAACATTATAAATACATGAAATAAATTTTAAAAAAACCTATCCAATAAATATTAATACGTTTTTTGATAGGTCATTCATTAGTGATTCCAAATGTGAATGTTCATGGATTGTGGTATAATAATTACAACCAAAAACGAAAATATATATTAGAAATTGGAAATAAATATTAATGTAAAGTCATGAAATATTATCTCTATATTTATATTGGTGTAAAAATATTCCAACTCTGAAAATAATTTTTCAGAAGATGTTAATTTAACCAATAATATTGAAAACAATTACATTTTATCATATAGTCCATACTATTGATGTGTACCCAAATTTATCTCTTGATTTCATGTATGTTAATAAATCAACACGGTCAACATATGTTAATCATCAAATAAAATGATTCTATATGTTTTTAGATGTCAATGAAAAGAGAATCCATCTTTTACATTGATTTCAATAGTGTGCTCATCATAACAAACAATGATACTAAATACTGATATAATCCATAATTAATCTTCAACATAATCCTTGAACATTGTTTTTACATCACTCCCAAATATTAAGAACTATATCTCATATCAATCATATAGAATACATTGTCTCACTAATAATGTTAAAAAACTTTATTACATGATTATGATACTGATTTTTAATCATCTCTTATATCAAATTATGATTATATATGTGAATCCTTATTGAGATGTTTGTATTCAATGCGAATATGATAGTGGATTTAAAAAATAATACATCCATCCATATTAATCTCTTATCCCTAGATTACACCAAATAAGAAATTATTTCTTTACTAAAGAATTTCATCATATGAGGGAAAATTCCCTACTATATTTCCCCATTATAAAAAAATGATTGAAATGTGAACTATGTTCCATCCAAAATATATATGGTTCTGGCATAAATTTCCTTCTATTATGAGCCACTCTCCTAGTTGACCATATCCTCATTCATCTGTAGTTATAAAAATTTAATTTAATAATATCCATTGATATTTTATTGATACAATACATACAATTACACAATGATAATAAATTCATTGTCACAAATCAATTATTTAAGTGTGTTATATAGTAATGTATTACAACCAAGCTTTACATTCCATTCATTACGTCAATGACTTCCCCCCGATCAAACACATTTTAGATTTTCAATAAATATCACTCCAAATATATACAATATGGATAATCCAATGAAATAAATTATTTAATATTATTTCATTTTTTGTTTTTTTATTCTATGAAATGTGGTATAATGTATAATCTAAACCATTAGAACTATGTGTTGAATAGTAAAATGGCATGCAATCCGATTACTATGAAATGGTAAATTGTAACTAACATGAAATCTAATGGAGCGTTGATATATTAATTTGTTCCTCTATAAAGCTCCATATTGATTTCATAAATTTAAATATCCTTATCTATAATGTGTACCAAACAAACCATAATTATTATTCATCAACTAACTACTATTTTATTATTCCACAACTAAAAAAATTCTTCAAATATTCCAGAATTAAATCACATTCCATATACGGAACCACTACCCACTATTATAGAACATCTATGATCCTCTTCAATATATTTTATTTTTGTTTCTTTAAAAAAATACACATTATGGTTACGTTGTAACCTCATAAATAACACAATTCAGGAAATACCACAAACCATAATTACATGATTCAATTTCTTTTCAAGAATCCACAAAATCTAAAGAAACTAAATTTTAAATTAAGACTAATACCACGTTCACATCACATAAACATGTTAGGTCCTGAATCCACTTTTGAAAACCCACATCTATATGAAATTTGAAACCTCATGAATCACATATTCAATGAAACAAAATGTAATCTCACCATTATGCATCTACACCATCTTATGGTTAAATCACTAATAATTTCACGATAAAAACTATAGAAAATGATGGAACATTGAATAAGATAACTTATACCCAGACCATAGACATTATCCCATCAAAATATTTCTATCACTAGAAATATATACCTCATATTTCATTATATAAATTAATCCCACATCTATAAATTTATCAACATAGCACATCATTTGAAATAACATTAAGATTAGTTTGTAAATTCCATCTCTCATTTTATATCTACATATAAAAGTGGATGTTATTTGAATTTGATCATTTAATATTTATAAGAAAAAATATAATGAAGTACTATAAGGACAACAATGTACAACTAATTATTCAATATACAACATGGAATATAAATTAAATACATAACACTCTCTTATGGAAACAATATTTGTAAAATATTTTTTAATCATACTATGTCTAGTACTCAGCTTCATCAGGACCTCCCACTAATGTATTCAATGGAATGTGTTTAATTAGTCCTCCTACATATGATCATTTACCACATTTGGATATGAATGGTCATTTATCTATATTTAATGCATGATATGTGACATTTACACTTATATCAGATCATCCATCACCATCCATAAAACTACAAGAAGATTAAATCCAACCACTTATAGGGGTGTTCTCTATTCCACCGTACTATCCAGATATCAGTGTTAATAATTGTGTAATCCAAATACAACTCTACACACATTTTCTTAAAAAAATTCATTATGACTGAAGCATAAGAATATATATAAATACCGAAAATAAATTACATCATTTTATTATTAATAGATAAAAATATATAAAACATCACCACAAAAGTGATCTCTCAAGATTAATCTATACACTATCAAAGTCAATATCATGTTAATATTTGTTCCACATCACTAAATTTTCCCTTCATTATACTCTAATAATTTGATTGCTCTATTTGGATTTATTAATACCATTTTAATATTTATGATATATTGGAATAAAATTATATATTTTTACTAAAATTTAATTTAGCTGATGATATATAACAAACATAATAAATAGTCTTCGTTATTAATTTAATTCATTTAATGAATCAGTTCACTAATGGTATACAATATTTTTTAATGGTAAAATTTAAATTTCCAAAAAAATATCTACATGATTAATTAATGAACAATAAAAATATAAACAATTGTAGGTAAGAGCATATGTGGCAAGAAAAACCTATGTGATGATGAATTCAAAACAATGTAGTCGAAGATTAAATTTTTCCTAAGAGGGAAAGTAATATAAATTGTATTATAAAAAATTCAAATATAACACTTTGTTGTAAATACAAATAGTAAAATTAGAGACCATGTAAATATTTACATCACTAGTAACATATATATTCATCATTTAATGGTTAAATATTCCTAGAAACATGTTTAATAGGATTATTTACTCAATTTAGATCCTTTATATATTCTAGGTTTGTAATTAAACAAAACAATTCTTTGATAACATTTTGTATCATCAGAGTGTTTTCTAACACAATAGTAATCATCATAAATGATTATTTAACCTCATGTTTTCTACCTGAAAAATTAAGATTATTTCAACAAGAAGTGAATATATATGATTTTACTATTGGTAGACATTACCTTCATATCATAGTAAGAAAAAAAAGTGAAAAATATCCATGTTAGATAGATATTGTAATGAGACAACACCAATATCAAATAATAACTTATTTATCAAATGAAATACGGAAACCAGCAACGTAGATATTGTGTAATTAATAAATGAATTTTATATTCCATGTAGATTTTTAATATAAGCATATATATAGTAATAACAAAACATAACTAAATATACAAAATATATAAAACATCTCTCAATACTCGAATTATCTCAACCTAATTTTCCACAATATCTAATAAATCAATTATATATCATAATTAAAATTCCAATATTATATAATCTACCAATGAATTATGATATTATATCCAAGGATTCCAATGAAAAATAACTATACAACTCAATATTACCCCACCAATGGACTATATAAACACATCATTGTTTTGTAATGGTTAAGATTCATATTTAAACTAATATATAAATACATGGTTAATACAACAATGATTGACCCTTATGACCTAATATAACTTTTGGTATTCCTGATATAAACATCTTTCAGTGATAGATCACTCAATAAAATTAATATATAACCTAGGGTAAATATTTAATATTAATATTTTATCATATGAAATAAAATTGTTCCATATTACATCTAAATCATATTAGGTGATCCTATGGATTCAAACGTTTCCTAATTTCTCCTAGATCAAGTGTTTTGGTCAAATGTTTTGTGAAATAATTTGTATTATAACTATATCTTTGGAGGTGACCCACTATATTTTAAATTATGATGTTTAACACTGATCTTTAGAATGCGATCTCAGAAATTTTTTATGTATCATTCATATTGATAAATAATATGAAGTCTTACTATGTATTCCAAATATAATGGTATTCATTTCAAAGTATAGGATGTGATCAATATATCTATAATTAATATGGTTACCTCAAAATTTAATATTCTTATATGAGGAATTTAAAATATTTTGATTGTATTATTTAATACATTTAAATATTCATTTAATAGTATATTTAAAGGATTCTGTGGTGCATCTATGTATTCGATACATTATAGTAACAAAATATTTTAGGTCCCCCAAATGTATTCTATAAAATATCACATTAATATTTATTATCATGAAAACCTGATTTTTTTGAAATAGTCCCAGTATATACATCCACATAGTCCTATTGTGTCTTATGAAATTAAATAATCACATGTATTTTGAATAAATAATATATATGTATTTTAGTTCAAAACATAGTAATATTACTATATTTATACATAAAATACTCACAAATATAAAAGTATAGTAAATTATATTTTCAATTCAACTAACCCTAATACATTTTTCATAATATTCTCCCGTTTTTAGAGATAATTATATTTTAAAATTATGAAATCATTGAAGAAGATGAATGACTACATATTGGGAAATAAATTGTATACAGTTATAAAATATAATGATTAATCAAAAATTAATAAATTATATATTTGGTGTATTATCATTATAGATAATTTCATTTAAGATGACAATTCCTCTTATTCCATCATGTAAATAAAGAGATATTACATAATTTAGATAAACACATGGATATGTATTAGAGTTGACATTTTTTCACATTAAGAGGATCCTAGACTATCATTAAGAAATTGTAATTTACCAAATTAAATAAATTCATACTTTTAGAGTATTATAGTTTCCATATTTTTTCCAAATAGACCTCATTGATGGAATGTAGACACTCCATTAACTGTATAGGATAACAAAATACCCCTAAATCATTTTGAGAAATTTTATACGGTTATTTCCTCAACTATTATTAGGATACATCATCGAATAACTCTCTTAATTTTGAATCAGGATGGTCCCAATATAAGATGTTGTACTATTATTCTCATCAAGGATGTTCTTTCCAATAATCCAAGCAAGATATTTTAGTTTTTCATCCCCTTTAATCCATTCAAACACACACCACATCCATTTTAAAATATGTAAAATAAAATATAAAAACATAATACATGATTATTTTTTAAAAATTATATGGATGTATATGTAAATAATTATAGGGGATATAAAATTACCATCATCTTTTAAATTAACCCTATTTGGTTTGATATATTGTATTACATATTAATTACCTCAATCCTAATTCATATCTTCTTCTATATTATATTAACTATTTCTCATTTTTCATTCATAAAAAAAAACTAATAATTCCCACATGGGATATTTACGGGTTAATTTGGTTCAAATTTTGGATTTATATCATTTAGTATTTTTTAATAGTAATTATAAAAAAATTATAAATTTTAATTATTATTAAAATTCATTACTAAGGAATAATTTTATATCAAAATATACTAGACATCATTGTGATACTGAACCGGGTATGTTAACCCACTGCCTTTATATATATATTATAGTTATGGGTGGAATGGTATTATTTATACAGGTCTTATTATACATTTATATAATTTTAATTAATATATATATATGGTCATAAATATTTATATTGTACATAGAGATCATCTATGGTTCCTTCTAGGATACATATTGGGGGTTACCAGAGTTTTTTAATCAGTTGGTGTCTTTGATTTATAGGCCATTATAACAGTTTTTGTAACTTTTTTTAGATACATTTTAATTTATATTATTGTATATTGATATCAAATTATGTATCTATATGAATACTAACATGTGGAATCATATTTTATGAGTATGAACCATTTTTTTATTTTATTAAGTTATTTTTTCTTGTTTTATTTTTCTATATACATCTATCTCAGGGTTACATCACACTATAAATTTGGTGAAGGATATGCTTCCTTATATGGATTTATTATAGTGTAAAATAATTCTTCTGGGTTGGAAATTTAATTCATATCACTTCATTAATGATTTTTGATATTTAAAGTGAACATTAGGCCCCATTATGACTTTAAATGGTTAATGTTGGTTTCCCTATGCTCGTTTGTAACAAAATTTTAACATTGTGATCTCTTATCATTCTTTACATGATGGTATTATTTATTATTAATGATATTAATAAATTGTGATGTACATATAGACAACATCATTATTTTTTTCATTTATTACTATTATTTTCAAAATGTATTAATGTTTTGATTTTGGGATTTGATTTTATTTTATGAATATTTTTATATTATTTTTATATTGGACTATTGTATTTCAATAAATATTTTCTATATAAATAATTTTGTTCATTAATTTTAGTATTATGATTAAATTTGCAGAGTGAATCGAGATGAATAGTTATAATTAATGGTCCCAAAAAACATGTGGATTCTTCCATATCAGATTTAAAAACATCACTAAAATGGTGAAGGATTGGATCATATCATTACTGACCGTGACACTACACCTTATATTGAACTACATTTATCTTTTATTTTATGATATATTTTTTATTGGGATAAAAAAGTAGTTATTCATAGAAATTTATTATTAATATACGAGTGTTCTAATGAAATTATTTAGTTTCTAGAATAAAACTGTCATCGTTCAATGATCCAAGTATTATTAATGTTTAATAGTAAAAATTCTTGTTCAAAGGGGCCAATGAATATTCTAAACTCAATATCATTTTTATTTGGGGTGTCTAAAATAAATTTTTATGTTCATTAAATTGTAATATTTAATTTAATTTATTTTATAATGATATCATATAAATTTTTGGAAATAAAAATAAGAGTTTATGTTATATTTTTATCATTACAATTAGAAGTACATCCCCTAATAATGTAAAAAAAAATTGTTTATAATTCCCACTAGAGTTTCATCATTCATGGAAAATGGAAATTTTATATGTTATATATATATGGATGATCCAAAATATAAATACATTGATTGATTTGTTATGATAAAAAAATTTATGAACACAACTAATACTATAAATATAGTTGTAGACTAGGAACCTTCATTTCTCATGGACCCAATGATGATCATTATGATTTCGGTCCACCCTTCATTCAACAATGGTTCACATTTGGCTCAATAATATATTTATTTGAAATGGTTGTGGTAATCCACCAATATTTTGATACTATATAGTTTTTAAGTGTCAGATATATTTTATCCATACAGGTTTACTAATGATGTTTGGTGTAAATATATAAACCCTTATTAGTTGCATGAGGAGATAAATTTGAAATTATTCTTCATAATAGGTTATTTATTGTTCTATCCTGAGGATCTTATAGTAATCATATAAATGTAGTATATGTCCAACTATAATTTTAATTCGAAAAAAATAAATATATAATTTGTTTCATAAAGATGGAAAAAACATTTCGATGTAAAGCATAAAAAATTCAAATTCTAAATCGGTTGGAGGTGGAATTGACAAAGAAATTGTAGATGATTTCTTTGATCTATGTTGACATATAATTTAGTGGTAGTTAGTTGGATCATATGAGTGGATTATAGTTGAAATTGAAAATAGGTGATATCTAATCACATAGTTCTACTTGATTTGGCTGATGGAAACCCATTTGTGATATATGTTACGTTTGATGACATATAATTAAAAGTTTTTATTAATAAGTGTTATTACTATAATAAACCTACTACTCAATTATTAAATAATAATAATGTTTTCTTATTCCACAATGGTTATCTATAAAAATATATTCACTATTTTAATAATTCATTTAATTCCATCATACATTATGTCTATTTCATACATATTCATTAGATTAGTATATAGTTATAACTGAATATTCCATTTGAAAATATGTACTGGGTTATTATACATTTTTAGTTTCATATTATTTTCTGTATCTTTTGACTTATTTATTTATATTAAAAATATTTTCTATAGATATATTATTTCTTTTCTTTGTTAACCTATTTTATGAAGTTCTTATTTTTTATAATAGTAAAATACTGAGAATATAGTAAAAATAAGATCATTAGGGATTATTTATGTGATATCCTCTTTATGGCGGTTGATCATTGAGGGGTGGTCATTGGAATATAAACAGGTGCATTAATGGGTTACCAGGATTTTTAAAATTCCAATTCAATTTATGAAAATGCTAGTGGTATATTTTTACATAATGACTTCAATGTTATATTATGTTAAAAGTTGGAGATCAAAGTTTACAATCAACTTTAGTTTTTTGAATTGTGGTTCAAACAACTTCACCCCATTTTAATGTTGGGTATTGTTATATGTGATTTTTAATATTTTATTTAATTTTGCTTGAAAGGTGTTTTTCTTTTATATGTGGATAATGTTTCACATTTTCGATATTTTGGGGTTTTTTTCAGCTAACTAATGATATTTTTTTGTTTATGATTTATATTTCTTCATATTATGGATTTTCATATTATAGGGTTTTTAGGTTGTGCATTGTTTTAAATATTAAAATTTTGTATGAAATGTAAATATTTTTGTTAACAATTTAGTTATAAATAATGTTTATGCTTATGTACTGGCGAGCCATTTTGAGATGCATTTAGATAGGTTATCATTTTATAAGATAAGTGTGGATTATTTTGAGGATCTAGGATTGATGGTTTTAGTGGTGGAATGTCTTTATTGATTTTCATTATTCATGATTACATAAATTATTTCAATGAAAAAACAACATCATATATTTCTATATGTAGTGTTTTTATTTTATTTCAACTTATGTATTGAATGATTCCATTCAAGGTATATTGCATTGCATGGTGGGGAAAAATTTTAAGTAATCATGTCAGTTGTCTAATATATATAAATAAATTGTAGTTTATATTACAATTTTTTGTATTTATTTTCATATATAATCATTAATTATAATTTATATATATCACAATTTTTGGAGAATTTGTGGAAACAATAATGATATATCATTTTTATAACTATAGTTATTTACATTTATTTTACATTTCTTAGATAAATCACTATATATTATGGGTTTATTAGGAAACTATACAATGATGTTTTTATTATTTTGTTTAAATTAATAGTGGACAGATAGATAAGGGAAACAAATTATCAAATCGATGAATATTATGAAGGATTCATTTCATAGGTTCCAAAGTAGTTCCCACGTGGTATTGAAAACCCTAATACAACAGTTTGGGGCTATAACATGTTCTCTTGAAATGTTATTTATCTATTATTAGACTTATAATTATAAAACATGTTACTTTACTCCCAAATTGAGTTTGGTTATCTCCTATGTTCTCAATGAATAGATATTTCTCCCACATTATTGATTAATCATTTCTCATTAATTATTTTAATTTTTTCTCCAAATCAATCCAACATATCGTTTTTTATCAAACGTTACCCAATTACCCATTTAAAATACCAGTTTCATTCAAAATCCTCAATGATCCTATTCACTATTAAATTGATATTTTGGGTTCACAATTATCATGAATTTTTTTTATTTGGGGCTTTTGGTGTTTGATTCAATCATTATTTCGATTTTTTATTTGAAAGGAAAACGTTGTCATTGATCTCTAAATGGAATATGGTTAATATTTCTATATTAATGAATTATATTTTAACTAATCAATTTTGTTTTCATAAATTACATTTCCATAAAATATTTTATATTATATAATTTCTATATTGAAATTAAATTGTAATTTTTATTATAAATATTTTTGTAAAATATGGATTTCCAAATTTTTTTTTATATTTTTGATTATTAATTTTTTAAATATTATTACATATTTAATTTACATTTTTATGATATTTAATGAGTTATTTAAACGTAATTATATATCTAAATATTCTTTACTATTGTTTTTCTAAAAAACATGATGAATTAGTGTGTTTTATATCTATGTCATTTTTTGTACAATTTTTTTGAAACTGGATGTATATTTGAAATCGATTCAAAGGAAAGAATTATTTTTCATAAAAGTTTATAAAGGATAATTTAATTTCATAGATGTATTTAATAGAGGTTTCATGATTTTATTACATATTTTATGAAGTGTCTTGGAATACTTTGAAAAGTTTCATAGGAATCATGGTTTTAAAACTATAAAAAATTGATTTATTTTTATAGTACCCACAATTATTCCTACCATTAATGATTATATAATTCAGGTAATATTTATATACATGTGATATTATAATAAAATTAATTCTTTTTTCTTCATTTAATTTTTTCGAGCATGAGTATAAATTAAATTTTCATGATTTTTATTTTACAAAATTATCATACAATAATTATTTTTTAAAACAACCATTTATTTTTCATATAACCTAGATACAACATAGTAGATCTTGATAAGGGATGTAATATTTCTACGAGAACTATATATAGTCTAACACCTATTTATGTATACACTCATTCTAGTTTTAGGGAGCCACTTGTAATACTAGTGTGAAATAATTGGTCTATTTTTTATTTCAGTGATTCATAATTATAGTAAATCTAATCCCATTTTAATAGTATTAGTCGTTTAACCTATAATATATTAATATTTGATCAATTATAAATTTCTCAAACAATACCATTTTATAATCCATAAAAATTGTTCCCAATAACCATAACATTGTGACAAGAACACTGTCATTATATATAAATATTTTATAATGATTTCTACACTAATTCACATGTGATATAATAAATATGAACAATGTGAAATTGAATATATCCAAAAAATATAACTTTTTAGAACAGCCAAACCTCAATGGTAATATCCAAAAAATAGAATATAATGAATAGAGTAAAAAAATATAGAACAACCGAAATAAAATTGATGCAAATCAATGTTACATCTCCTCATTAGTATATTTCACCACCATTAGAACCCATGAGAAGGAAAAAATATCCAATAGATATTTCTAATACCTAATGCTCAACCCTAAACAAGTATCATAAAAAATTATTCTTCAAAATAACCTATGAAAAAATATGGTGGTGGGAAGTAATGATGTACATGATACTAATGAAATTCCATACACTTATTATCTGTATTAATCTATTAGATATAATATAAAAAAATTATAAAATCATTTATAGAGGAAATAATTTAACCATATACGATTATTCATTAAATTTCATTTGAAAAACAAAAAAATGTTCAATAAATCGACACATGACATTCCATTTATTCTTTATGAATATACAGATGGGTAAGATTTTATTCATGAATCAATATATAGATCATTTCAGAAAATATGTATATCATTTATTTTTCATGTAATTTATACTCCATACCACTGAGGATAAATCACTACACCACTATGGGAATAAATATGTCAAATAGGAAAAAATAACCAGACAAACGGTCAACCATCATTTCTATTAGAAAAATATAATATTAGACCGTATAAATTATCATTTAGACTATAGTTTCATCTATGATTGATTCAACTGGTAGATTCATCTTAATAACCAATACATAGCACCAGTCCAACAACTATAATATTGTATTTTAAAGGGATCATTAATCTTGAAAAAAAAATATGAATTTCTTAAACAAACATTAATTTAATAAACATAAACTATTTTTTATAAATATATATAAACAAGTATCAAACAAAAACTAATGAATCTAGAAAATAGTAAAATTCATAAGATATCTTATATATTTTCATCATATAATCTTATCAAAGACACTTCCATACTACCTCTTGAGGTAAGATATTACTAATTCACATCCATTACTAACCACCATATGTTAGGGGTGATATTAATACATTATCATATACTTTATTTATATCCTATAGGATTTTATACCATTTGTTTCTGGTATATCATTAGTCAAAAGTAATTTCACCAAAATTGGCCTTCATAAGGTCTTAATGTTAATTCGTTTTCACCACCATATGGGGGAAATAATCATGGTATTTAAATATTAAATTACATTATAATTACATTCATGGGACTTGTTCCATATTTATGTATTATTTATATAGAAATTTAACTTCTTCTCTATAAAAATATATTTTTAAATAATATAATATAATTATAACACACCACCTCTATTATGGAATAAAAATTTCTATTTATAAATAGTGTATAGTTAATTTTAACGTACACATAGTGTGAATAAAAATGGTTAAAAAATATTATATACAATATTTAAATAGGAATCTAATAATATGTTCACCTATCATTAATTTTAGATAAAATTTATTTAACGAAAAATAGAAAGAGTTAAGTAAATCCCAAAGTAATCAAATGTAAATACTATATGATAGATACAATGACATCATGAGTGATCATATATCCACTAATATCAAAAAATATGATGTGAAATCAGTTGATGAGGCCCTAAAAAGATTACATCATATAATTATATCTAAAATTCACAATAAAACCCTCTATGAAAACAAGTCGCTAACAATTAGATATCCCACAAAATAAGGTGAAGAGATAATATTAGGTGTTCTAGATAAATATTATTATCAATATAGAAAATCAAAAATACCATGTTTTAATTGTAAAAAAAATATATCGTGGTTAAAAAGGGGGACAACAAAACAGTACATTTCATGACTATGGAGGGACTAATTTGAGTAATGGTAGGAATATGAAATGATTATAGTTAAAATATAAAATTGATATTGAGTTAATTTTAAATTTAAAACGATTATATTTAGTCACATTTATTATCTGAAAAGATGATTAAACTCAACATATATTCATGTGGTACCCACTATCATGTGAAAAATAGAATAATATAGTTTACTAGGAAATTACACACAATATTATAATATGTTCTAATGAAGAGTTAAAAATTATATATTAGACCCATCAATTGTCAATTTTTTCTTGAAAACTCTCCAGATTTGGAAAACCATGTGGAAATGTAAAATAATTCCAATAGAACACACAATTGTATTTCAAATTAAAACCACATTGTTATCACTAACTATACACATTTTCAATATTTTTGTACTTTTTCCCTGTAAGATACAATTTTCTACCACAACTCTCAAATTATTTTATATCATTACAAGTGATATATTAGTCCATTAAATAATTATTCCAATAACATTGAGATGATTGATGAAAATGAAAATATATCCAATAATTTCAACATGGATTCACTTCTACGATTCACTGTTATATGATGAGGATTTACAAATCAAATTATTTCCCCTGTATATTTCATTGTTAAAAATTAATTATTTTTTCTAGCATTTTCTTCCCTGTTATAACTTCAATACAATGATACATAAATAATTGTTTTCTCATTTTATATTGTTGGGATTGAAATTAGAAAAAATTCAATCCAAATTGGAAATAATTTAATGAAATTTAAGTGAATTTTTTAATTTTTTAGATGCTATACTTTATTGTTTCACTAAATCAGGAAATAACATTCTTTCAATTAAATATCTAAATATTCTAAATTAATTGAATTATAATTGTTTCTCTTTTTCGACCATTAATATTTCATATGAGTTTTATTTGTTTATATAATTTTTTAATTATGAATAATGTCGGTAGGTATAATTTATCCATGAACAAGATCCTTAAAAAACTAATTTTTAAATAAATTTGATATATACTTTAGTATGATCATATTGGGGATTTTGTCACACACTACACTGGTAGATATTGTCTAAATCTATATTGTTATTTTTATTTCTATGGGAAAAACAATACATTCATAATTTTTTTCCCTTTATCATTTCTTATTGGTTGTGAGTTGGGATATGGTTGGTAACATTGCTTTTGGTTGTGGTATACATGCTTTATTGTTTGAGTTATAGTGAAATTGGGATTTGTTAACATATTATCGATGAACATAATTATTTCATCAGAATATGTTTCTCATTTAATTCATATATATATTTTACACCCTTTAATTTTGTTTGTATTTTGATATGAATTTTTTTTATTATATTTTTCTGATATTTCTTATATAATTCAATTTTTTTTCAAGTTCAATTAATGTAATTTTTTTCTATGATGACCAACATATAAAATTATTTTAATGAAAATTATTTATGAATGTTATATTTTTTATATTCTTTAACAATTAAGTCAATCTCATTGATTAAATATTTCATTATTTATAGTGTCACTGTCATTTGGGAATAGTGATCACCGATCTGGTCGATTAATATATTTCCACAATAAACACGGAAGCATTTCTTGAAATAGTTAACCTAAATTATTTAAAAAAAATTATATTTTACATTAAGAATTAGAAAATTTAATTATTCATTTTATCATCTCATGTATCCTTTATGAAACACTATTAATTATAAATATAGTCATGATGTTTGATTTGAAATATTGTATGGCTTGTAAATTAATAATATTAAAATAATGAGATAATAAATTATATATAATATTATTTGTACATAAAATATGTTTAGTGAGATTATGAAATAAATTATAGATAAAAAAGTAATAATAATAAGTAAATGTAATTGTAAAATGATAATAATAATAATAATAATTTAATTAACATTTTTTTCAATCCCCTTATCAATTTCAATTTACATAAATATTATTTTTTATTTCATCCATACAAGTCAATGATATTTTATTGTAATTCAATGCAAATAAACATTATAAATAAGAATCAAATATCTAGTTTTAAATTTGATATATTTTTTATTGATTATTTTTCCATATACAACTCTTCAAATAACGTGAAAATAACCCATTCAGCAACATGAATACTAAATTCTTAAGTAAATTATATTTCCCATGGTCTAATAATTTTTATCCAACTAAGAATAAAATTATTACTACATCACATCAATCCACCTCATAATAAAATCCACCAAAGATGTAGGTTAATACAAATGATGTAAAATCAATTAGGTAGGTAAACATTTCTCTAGACTATATTCAATTTATTCCTTCTCAAATGATCAAATAACCACTTACACATATAAAAAAACCTCCATTAAATAATATCTACAAATATATATATATATATATATATATATATTATTTCAAATATTTTCATTTTTATGTAATAAAATTTATTTATAATAATATTATCAGCTATCTATGTATTAGAAAAGACCAATTACTATTTATTTTTAGCATATAATGAAGATTTAAATTAATTGTGACTATACTCCCGTATTTTTTGTAGATTATATGTAGATATTGTTTTATACTATGTAAATAGAATTATTATATGAAAATTAATACTGTATCTTTATTAACATTCATTCCACTTTTTAAATGCCTCATTAATATTATGATACATATCTATAACAATATTATAAATTATTTAAATATTTTTACTTCATTCATTGTTTGAATAAATTATAAATTTTTTTAGATAGGGATATTTATCTATTTTTATAATATAGGTAGAAATTTAACTATTATATAAATATAAATTATTGAAATCTACAATAATTAGGTAAAATATGAATAATTAGCTATTCTTTTCCTTGATCAATGTCATTAATAAATTAGTAAAAAAATGATTGATATAATATGACAATGAATAATATAATTCAATGTAATTAAATTATGGAATCATGTTTGAGAATAATACATGATTATATATGTGGATAATGTCAAATAGATAAAAATTTAAAAGGAATAGAGAATTTATTAATTTGATTTATCTTTTGGGTTTATCCATGATTTCATAGCCTTTTTAAATGTATATTATACTAAATAATCTAAATATTTTTTATATTATAATAATGTTCAATTATGTATATGAATTTCTTTATATTATTAAGGTGCGTTCAAATACAAATTCATAAAATTCTATAATGTTTTTATTCTCGAAATATATAATACAATGTTAATTCATATTTAACCCTCTCATTGTAGTATTATATTAAATATATTAATAATTCCATTAGTTGAAAAAAATACACCCATGTTTCTATATAGTTTATATTTTAATCCATTAAGATAATTCATAAATTATATTTTCCAAATAGATTATTTTCAATGATATTTATTCAATTTTATGATGAATTTACTTTTTCTATCAATATAGAATACATTGTTCTTTGAATATTATTATGTTATGGGAGTGAAAAAATATATATTTACCTCTAGTTAATTATATATTTTAATTTATATAGGTATGATATTATGAAGGATTATATTGCTAGATTTTATTAATTGAATCATTTTTGTTTTTATGATTACATTGTACTGGAATATGATGATATATTTCTTAATAATATATACATGGTGATATGCCTAAAATGTTAAGGGTTTTCTACCTATTGTATGTTTAACATAATCATTTTTATTTAATAAATTCCCACATGTTGTTGTAAAAGATCAAGGAATTGTGTAATTCTGATGATAATTCCTCAAAAATTAATATAACTATGACATATAAAATACCATTAAGAAGTATTGTTGAATATAGAGTAATTTTTTTAAAATTAAACATTGATAGTTTTTACACAATCGTTGAAATAGATATAGATTTATAATCACTTGATATGATTGAGTAATTTAATGAATCAAATTATAGAATAATTTGAATAGAATTTTCATTGCAAATGTGGAATACTAATATTTTTTAGCTAAAGGTGAAGTTTTCAGACATTTATTATCACAATAGATTTCTTGTTATTACAGGAGAGGGATATATTCATACATGGATCTTCAATGGAATTATATGGTAATAAATGATTTTGAAAATATTTATCCATGTTTCATTCAAGAGATTGAACATAAAAAATGTTCTTATTAAATTGAACTACATGTTGATATATATGATTCTTATCTGTTGGTGTGAACAATTTCAATATTTTTACACCATATTAAAATATATTAAATGATATATAATTTTATTTGGGATTTAAATAATACTATAATATACATGATTGAATTATAGGAACAATGTTGATCCCATCAAATCAGTCAATTAGAATGATAATCTTCTAGTCTATATAATGAACATAAAAGACTTAATTACCCCACATAAGAATCAAGACTCCAATTATGATAAATATCATCACATAAATTAACCTAGATGATTATTCTAAGTGATTTTCTATTTAAAATTATAACACATTGATATATATTTTAATCAAAAAATAAGAACATGATAAAAGATAATGTCATGTAACAAAAAACTCCTCATTAAAATTTTCTAGATTTTAATACAAATAAAAGTTATATATTCCATTATATTGAATATAGAGATCTATTTCTTCAACTAGGGTTGGTAAAATTTCAAATACAATAATGTTTGTTTTCATATTCCGGCATATTTTTTGAGATATCTCATGCTTTCATTGAAGAATTAATTTTCCATTTTTTCATAATTTAGTTAAGAATGACTTCTGTGTGTTTCAGGATAAATTTAGATATTTTTGTAGTAGTTTTTTGTATTTTATAGTTAGTACATAGATTTTTGGAATCACCAACCATGTTGTATAAAATAAATATATGAAATAAATATATGGCATTCATGGATAGGTAATGTTCATTCCTCCGCCTAAACCATATATCACTTAGTTTTTTAAGGTTTTTTTCCTCCACTAGTGATGGATAATATCTATGTTTTCATTAATAAAATAAGAATTATCTTGGATAATGTTTTTGGATGTAGATCGCATTCTTCATTGTGAAATTTCAAATTTAACATAAATTGGGGGGTCTTTATTTACAAGAATTCATCAATAATTTTGATATATGCGTTCTAGAGTAAAATAACAATTGTCATAAATTAATTATGTGTATTTAATTTTATAATTTTTATTTATATGTTTGAGATATTTCATCTAGAGTTTATTTTTATTAAATTTAATTTACATTTGTTCATTAAGTGGTTGAATATCGGGAAATTTAAAATATGTTTATTTGGATTTTTTAAATAGATAATTAATTAATGTAATGACGTTATTATAGAAATTATGGGATAATAGAAATAAATAAATTTATAAATTAATGAGTATCGTGTAATTGCTTAGTTATTGATATATGATTTTTTTTCTAATCAGAATAAAGGGATAAGTGGAATAAACTGGATGGGATATTGGTTTATGTGAATAATAGTAATTAATTGGTTTAATAATGAATTTTACACATTATTATATTTATAATTAACGATTTATGATTGAATTTAAATTAAATATTTTTATCAATGTTATGAAATTTTTCTAATAATATAAATATAAATTAATAATGATAAATGTGGAATGCTTGATATATTGTGTGACTGATTGTAAATGGGGTTGGGATATGTACGGATTAATCTATATCCACCCTATGTGATTTTTTAAAAATGTATTTTGGAGCACAATATAATTCATAAAATTACCATGGGGTCCTATCCATGGTGTTAATTTACCAATGAAATGCCTGTTATAATGAATGTGGGTTATGTACTATTGCATCGAATTCCCACTTGTTTGATTGACTGATTATAATAATGTGTCATAGAATGATTCTTCAAAAATCCCACTAATGTTAATGTTTGGTAACATGTTGTGGGAGACCTTGATGAATCTAATACTATCAAATATTTCATAATGAAATTTAATGTTTATAAACCCACCATAGTGTTATTTAATAGGCAGGTGTTACATATTTAGGTTTTTGTGTTATTTTGAACCAAAATGAAAATTTGGCCGAATTCTGGATTTTTAACCGATTTTTATCACATGGGTATTTTAGTCATTTACAATAAAATGAATTTCTAAATTTTGTTATTCGAATTATGTTTGAACCCTTATTTTATTTCAGTCATATTTGTCTTCCGGACTAGGGGCTGATTCTATCTTCTAGACTCCATAAAAACTCAATGAAGTGAAAGATTCTTCCTAGCGGACTGCATGGACCCTATATCCATAACAGAAACATATTTCATCCTAACCACCTAAAAATGATCATATTATATTTGGATATGAAATAGGAATCCTAGGCGCATTCGCACAATTAATTTCAAGTTGTTTGGAATCCATTTTGGTGGCCATTGAATGAAATTGTTTTGAAGGAAGCTTCCAGGGAGCTTCATCCAGATAAAGTGATTGAAAATAAAAAACTCATAACTCCTTATTGAAATGTTTAATGAATCTGAAATTTGGAGGGAGGACGTAAAACACATTTATGAACAACATTAATTAAGGTTCCACGCGTGAATCATCCAATTAATCGGTCAACAACACATCATATTTTTTGAGGATGAAATATTTTTATAAAAGGAGAGGAGTTCCAACTTTTCAAATCATTCCATTCTTTCACAAAACCATCCTGGGGACGTCTGGACTAGAGTGAGATGAGTTAGAGATGCCATTCTGAAGAAGTGTTGATCCATTGATAATGAATCCACGATGGGATAATCTCTAAGTAGTGGTGGGCGATGACGGTTTGAGGACATTTACCCATTTTGAGTATGTGGTTTTTATTATCAACTCTTTTCATTTAAACCATCCTAGAATTTTCTTTCATGATTGAACGAGTAATCTTCTCTCCTGTATTCATTTGGTTTTATTTTTTTCTTTGAATGTTTATTAACTTATGATTGAATAATTGTTTTATTGTGGTCTAAAATTCTTTGGGTGACATCTCCCCATTGAGCACAACATGTTCATCTGGTTTCGATTTCTTAAACGTCTTTAGGAAATTAGATTACATTCATGAGCAGATAAACACCCATATATGAGGTCTTGATATAATTTCAGGTCAATATAGGTTCATAACGTTAGGTCTTGAGTTTTAAATTGGTTAATTTAATGAGCATAAAATTGTCGACAATGATAAAGGTAATGTGTGAAGATCTAAGCTTTTCCACCGCTCCTTCTCTAGTTTGTTTTCTCTATTCAGTTTTCTATAGATTTCTAATATATCATGTAAATTTATCAATACATTATGAATTTTTTAGTTTAGTTTGTTTTAATATACTCCCTTATATATCATATAAACTATTATTATATTAGTTAAATTAAAAAGTGACAATTGAAAATACAGTGTGTATAAGAGGTCTCCGTGTGATCAACCCTAGGGTGTACCATTATGGTGCATTATTAGGTTTATAAGGATTTAATTGAATAGAGTAAAGCGACTGAAATACCAGTTATCAATTTTGCGCAGTTTCAGGGGAGGCCAAGTGTTTACACATACTGTTTATCATAAAAAAGAGTTTTGTTTCATATCATTAATTTCATCAGTGAATATGGATTTTTATGGAAATTATTATAATTATTGGAATGTGGGTAACTTTTATGGTGATCCTTGTAGTGATGATACATTGAATATTAAAATGATTGAAAATTTACAACAGTTGGAATAAAATTCCCCGCTATTGAATGAAAATTCCATGACAATTCAACCAAATTTCATAAAGACGGAAAAAGAAAGAAAGATGATAACATCGTTGGCCGCCCAAGCTAAAGAAGTTAAAGTAAAATTGATGGAACATCAAAAAATAAAAGATAAGGAGAATGAAAAACATGTTCCACCTATATTTCAAGAATAAATTGTATAGGTTGAAGAAATTATTGAAGATTACATCCCTTCTCCAACAATTGAGTTCCCAGCTTCCTTTCATAAAGAAAAATAGATTCAAGAAGAAATTTATAAGGGAGTATTAAACTGTGAGCATTTATTTCATTCAAATTTCATTAATTCTGAATTTCAATCTAATATCACATATTCCAAATTTGTAGATTCAGCACTACTTCTATAGGATCTGGATGAAGAAGGATTAGAAGTTTCTCTATATTAGGAGAATATAGAGGTGCCTGTCGAGTTGTGAATTGGATCATTTGAGGACGATGGAACAAAAGAAGAAATATATGAAGAACTAATTGACGAACATTAGACTAGAAGAGAAGCCACTTCCAATTATACTACATTATCCACCAGTGGACACAACTCCTCTAAATGAACAAACTTTGTAGCACCGCGTTATCCTTTTCCCTCCCCATCTTAATCTTAAATTATATTTTTCATATCTTATAGAGGTCGGTTCCATCATTACTTTATTTGGGGGTTATAACTTATGAAATCATCTAATGGATGTAGGTAGAAATAATTTTTTGTGGTATCTAAGAAATAAACCCCATCCACCTTCGGATTGGGGTTAACCTGCTGCAATTGCTTCAACAGGGGCAGTAAAATTCTAGCACGTGCTTGGGTGTCAAACCAAGAATTATCTTTACCATTTATACTTTATATTTATTTTTATTTATTTTTCTATGGAATTTATTTATTTATTTCATTGTAGGAAGAAGTGGTGCCAATAAGGAGATTAAATCAATGGTGCACCTAAAAAATAAATCCAGGTTATATCTTTCCATCTCTTTAGTTTTTCATCCCTTATTTAAATTTTGTCAAGCTAAAATGGAGGGTAGCGAAATTTAAGTGTGGGGGGAGTTTCAACCTTCTTAGTTGTTTTCTTTTTTTCATTTTTTAGGAAACTTCATCTTTAATTAATATTCTGATCACTTTTCACTCATTAACTACTTTTGAGAAAATTTATATGATTTTTTTTAAAAATTATTTTAAATAAATGTTGATGTGAAAATTGTTTTCCTTGAATTATATTTCCAATCCTTTTTTTGAGTTTAACTGATTTCTAAAATCCATGTCCACAAAACACTGACTCAAAATATTATTCCCGTATTATGTGGTATTCTAAACTACATTGACATATTTTTACTAATACCCACACTTTCTGGAGGGAAACATGGATTTTGTTTGAGAACCATAATTTGTGAATTTTCACTTTTGAATCATTGGATTTCATTGAATGCTTTTAATATGATTGAAGGAATACTTTGGCTATCCACATATAATCATGAGACCTACCATTACATTTATACTTTGTTAGCCCTTAGATTCCTTGAATTTCCTTATATGTTTAGGCCATGGTAGAAGATAATTTATCCATACCTATCCATTATCTTTTTATTGTTGAATTGATATTTCATGTTTGAGTTTGAGGGAAGGGCCTTTCAAGTGCTTTTACTGGGATGTGTTTCATTGATGGGTGTTGTGAGGTGTGTATCAACATTTTGGGCAGTGAAATAATTTTTCATGAGTCATCATTTCATTTTTCTACATTAGTTTCCTTCGGTTCTCCTTAAAAAAATAATGTTTTGCCTTTCTAGAACATTTACAAAAGGAAAATAAAGTTGTTCCTTTCCGGACCTTAAAAAAAATACTATTGTTCCTTTATTGATCTCTACAAAAAAATAAAAATAAAAAAATGGGGTGGAAATGGAAGACATAAATCATTATAATAATTGATTGTATCATGTTATTTGTAAAAGAAATGGTGGTGGTGTTTTTTTCACATTCTCAAGGAGGATTGAGTGAGTAATTTTCTGTGTCTTCACTTGATTATTCATGGATTGTACCTAAGAGTCAAACCTTCACATTCTAGCCTTGAACGTTCAAATCATTTACCCACCAACCCAAAGCCACAAAGTCATTTGATCCTTTGATGAAATCCCTCATAATTGAATTCATGTTTATGTTTCATTCTTTGAAGAAATGTGAAGATTCACAAGCCTATGATGATACATGAAACTTTCAATTATGAGCATAACTCCTGAATTAATTTCTCTTGAGTGAAGAGTGACATAAAATTCATTCTGAGGTAGGTTTTTATTGATCCATTAATGGATTTATGAGGTTGAACAAATTAAAATTTGTGCAATGAAAATTGAAGGAAATTGTTTTTCATAGAATATACATGATGAAATTCTTTTTTTGATAAGATCATGGATGTTTTCTCATTTTTGATTGTTGGGTGAATTTTGATTTGAATATATGATAATTGCTCAGGAGTGCAATGCTTAAGTGTGGGGGATTAATGAAGCTAATATTTACACATAATTTATTATAAAATATAATTTTTATAATCCCACTATATTGTTATTTAATAGGAAATTTTTATTTATTTAGGGTTTTGTGTTATTTTATACCTAAATGCAAAAACAACCTAATTCTGGATTTTTAAGAGATTTTTATCACAAGGGTATTTTGGTTATTTCTCCAAAAATGTATTTCCAAATTTTGTGATTCAAATTTTTTTTGAACCCTTATTTTATTTCATGCATACTTGTTATTAGGACTGTGGTTTGAATCGATCTTCTAGAGGTCGTAAAAAATCAATTAAGTTGAAATTTTTTCTGGGCGGACTGTGTAGACCCTACATCCATAACGTAAACATAATTTGGACTAAGATCATACAAATGATCATATTATACTTGGATATGAAAGAGAACTCCTAGGTGAATTCACACAATTAATTAGACGCTGTTTGGAATCCATTTTGGTGGCCATTGAATGACATAGTTTAGAAGGAAGCTTCCAGGAACCATCATCTAGAGAAAGTGATTGATAATAAAAAATCAAAACTCCTTATTGACGATTCCAATGAATATGAAATTTTTAGGGAGGATGGAAAATGCTTATATGAACAATATTTATGATGGATTACAAATGTGAAACGACAAATTATTTTTTCAAATACGCATCATATTTTGGAGGACGAAATCTACCTATAAAACGAGAGGAGTTACAACCTTTCAAATCATTCCAATCATTCCCAAAACCGTTCTAGGGACGTCTAGACCAGAAGGAACTGATTTAGAGATGCCATTCTGAATAATAGGAGTTTCCTTGATAATGAATCCATGATGGGAAAAACTCAAAGCATTGGTGGGCGATGACGGTCCTAGGACATTCACCCCTTTTGAGTTTGTGATTGTTATTGTAAACTCATTTCATTTAAACCATCCTAGAATTTGTTTTCATGATTTAATGAGGTATATTCTTTCTCGTTTTTATTTTCTTCTATTTTTTATATGAATTCTTATCCACCTAGGATTTAAAACAATATTTATGTTGTTTAACTTCCTTGGGAGAGGTCTCCTCATTGACCACAACATGTTCAACTGGTTTCAATTTCTTGGAGGACTTTGGGAATTTGGATCACATTCATGAATGGATAAATACCCATAATTGAGTTCTTGATTTGGTTTCGGGTCAATATAGTTTTCCAACTTGAGGTCTTGAGTTATACATTGGATAATTTAATTAGAAAAAAATTGTCAAAAATGATAAAGGGAATGTCTGAAGATCAAAGCTTGCCCAACACTTCCTTCTCTAGATTGTTTTCTCAGTTCGGGTTTCTTTGGATTTATAAATTATAATGTAAATTTATTAATACATTATAAATTTCATAGATATGTTTGTATCAATACACCCCCATATATATTATATAAACTATTTTTATATTAGTAAAATTAAAAAGTGAAATTTGAAAATACAGTGAGTATAAGTGGCCTCATTGTGATCGACCCTAGGGTGTGCCATTATGGTGCATTATAAGGTTAATAAAAATCTAATTGAATATTGTAACAAGATTGAAATCCCTATTATCACACTGATTGATTCATCAAAATTCAAACATGATCTTAGACATGAAATTTTATGCCAAAAATATTTTTATTTTATGATTACTTCAATTAGTTTTGATATTAATTGATGTTAAATGGATAATAAAATACAGTGAGTTAAAAAATTTCCATTGTCAATATGATATTTTATATCACTTGGGAAATTTTAAAATTCCTAAATGGGTCAAATTATGTGTATTTAGTTTTTTATGTTCTAGATCCCCATAATATATTTAGTTAATTAAAGAATAATTCAATGTGATAATAGATTAATTTATAATCTATGCATTTTTTTATACAACTGCACAAACTATTATTGACTAGATATTATTTTATACTGTATTGATTATTTCTTATAGTGATGAAATCACACATTTATTTGGAAACCTATTTTTTACGAGAATAGACTTCATGTTTTCAGGTAAATATAAGGGAAAAACCAACATGATATATGGATTGGTTTGGATAGATTATTTGTTAGAGAACCTGACCACGTGATGAGACCCGCATGGGTGAGTATTTAGTGTCCTCATTTTATGATTTCATTATGAAATTTGATAATTATTTAACATAATATATCAACAGTTTTTTATGGATATTGTTCTTTGTATGGGTTAATCATGTGATACATGTTTGTTCTGGTTTTGGTGTTATTATTATAGCTGTTTAATATTTTTGATTATTTCATGGTTATTTTTAATATTGAGATATATTGATAAATGGGTTATAATCTCCTTAGGTTATATAAATTAGACCCTCTATATTATTCATTATACTCTTCTATAAAGGATTGTGCTCCTCAAGTCACATTACTTACCAGTTAATATCACCAGTTGGTGGAAGCCTGCCTAGGACATGACAATGTGGTATCAATGGGGGTTTTATATTCTTTATTTTATCTTAATATTTTGTGAAACCTGGAATGGATTTTAGGATGATTCATCCCCCCTTAAAATGTGTTTTTTGGGGATTATTTGAACAATGGAAAAATATAATATCCAAGAACCTAGAGTGGGATTGTTGTTGATGTGTGTTGTTACGAATGAATTATGTTTACCCTTGAGTGAAGTAGTTGTTGTATAATGTGAATATTATTTATAATGGACATTGAGGACTAACTTATGGCACAGTATATTATAAGATATTAGTATACGGGCATCCTTATATGAACTCATGATTTAGTTTTACATGAATCATTTTAATCATGCATGGGAAAATTATGTTTTTTACAACATGATTATGAAAAAGTGATTTTTATTCTTCTTTAAATATTTAATAAATCGTTTCCTAGTGTGGTCATTAAAAATTAAAAAATTATTACAAAATTGAATAATTGGGGTTTCAATTATCGAATTGAATATGAAAATATTCTTAACAATGTAAATCATGACATATATGTATGAGGCTATGGGTATGTGATAGTTTCTTGTTATTGATCATGTTAAATGATATCAAAGAAATTATTTAATATATTTATGTGAATCAACAACAAAAATAATGGTTACTATTTTGATAACCTTTTTAAGACATGTGTTTGAAATTTTAGTGTTATTCTTCAATGAAGATTATTTTTGACAGTATGATATGATATCATGGATGGATATGTATATCCTGTAATGGAACGAGAGGCTTTGATATTTTTGAGTGAGAGAGATGGATGAAAGATCAATGATAACATTGATCCCTATGTACAAATTATTGAATGTTTCCTAAGAAGTTTTTGAAGAGTACCTATGAATTCAAAACCAATATTATGTTGTATCACCCACATCATTTCTTTGGGAGGGTGGACCCAATTTAGTATAGCTTTTTATTGAGTCTCTATATATAATTCCAGCCATCTTAGAGGCTCTAGCTGATAAGAGTGTCTAGCTGGATTCTTGTAAGTAATATGTTTTGGAGTGTTTTTGGTGGGACACCTAATATTGGGTTAGACGAATAAAAAGTATATTGTGGATTATCCATCATGTTATGTTCTTCAGTAATGTTTACCTACATAATATTATGAATGAGATGGAATTTGAGTTCATGAGGATGACCCATGTGAGAATATCTATGATGGACTACGCATTATTCTTTATATTTTTATACGGGGTTTCATCAATGTTGGTTGGTATGAAGATATTTCAAAAAATATATTCATAAATGAAATAAATGTTAAATTATGTCCAATGTGATTATATTTACACTGAATAACATTTTTAATATATTTTAACATGCTCTAATTTCTAATGGTAACCTGAAAAAGGATTTTATCATCGGATTTTTGTTCTATACGATATAATAAAGTAGTATGTCTTCTAATTGTAGGAATATTTTATTTTAGAATTCTATCCATGATGATATCATGATGATAGGAAAGTGGAATGTGTAATTCATGAATGGCCTTACCCGAATGACATATAAACATTGCCGTTGGCAAAGACACATTTATAAAATTTTTTACCAACTACTGGTAGAGTTAAGAGATTGTTCGATGATATAACAAAAAAGGTTCAATAAGAACCCATTAAAAATGAGAAATTATAGAGTAAAAAAGTGAAATTGTAGTGTTGGAAGTGGTTATTAAATCCAATAACATTTGATAAATTATAATTCTACTAGTCTATATGGTCATGGAAATTCTTGTAGTGCTTGTGGGAAAAAAACACCCATACAAGCACAATAGTGGTGCTATGTAGACTCTGACTGTATCACATTGAAGAGGGGAATGAATCACTCATGCAGTTCATCATATAATAAATTATATATATATTTCCATTTATATATAATTGTATTAATCACAAAGATTCTATGATAGCTAGAGACTGCTGTGATACTGGTTCCTCTAAAAAAATTATATCTTCCCAAAATTTGGAGGGGATGAGTCTTCTAGTAGAGTATGTGCAAATTTTTATGACAATGGAGAAAATGGTGGGATAAATGTCAAGGGACATAAGTTTTTGAATGTCTTTTTCTCTCGATGATGGTGAGTATCATATGTTATGGGATCTTTACATACTTGGCATGTTAGGATATGACCAAATTTAGCTTAGGTAATTGTTAGTATCATTCCCAATACACATAGATATTTACCACATGATATTGTCTTTTACACCTCTATAGGTTGAAAATTACATTCATCCTATAGAGTGCGATATTATGGAAGGCTGTTAAGGGCTAGTTCAAAAACATTGGGAGCTCACTCCCATGTTTCTAAAATGTTTCTGGGCGATGGAGGTATCAATAATGATGTCTTTCTACCCATAGTTTATCAATTATTTTAATTATTTCTTATGGACTTCCCAAGTATTTAACTTATGAGATATGTGAATTTTTCAATAGAGATTATTTCAGGATGTGATAAATGTTATAAAACACAGTAGAGTATATTCCAATAATATATTCATTATCATAAGTCTCTATTATAATAGTTGATGGATAAGGGATTCATCTACCCATGTAAGTCACCTCAGAGTTCTCAAGTCAATTTATCAATTATGGATGATTGGACTAGAACTTGTGTGTTTATTATCATATGTTGAATCATATGATTGTTGTGAACCAATATCCTCTTCCATGTATGGATGAATTTTTTTACCAATTTTTGTGATATAATATATTTTTAAAAGATATAAATGATTTTAGAGTGTCATTAGTCATGATTCCAACCATATAAAATAGATCGGATCCCTATTAGAAAAATATATGGTATTTATGTTTTTTTAGTGATAACATTCAGGAATAAGAATTAACTATATGTGTTGAAGACATTGTTGAATGAATTCTTCATCCTCACTTGGTTATGTATTTGGTAGTATATTGGTGTTTAATCCTAGTGTACACAAAATAATTAAGATCAAGACCAACATCATTCAATCATCACCAGTATACAAGGAGTACATAATCTATATACAGAGCCATCAATGTTGATATTTTGGATCAGGATGCTAAATTGATTTTGTCCTGTCATTTTAGAGGATGTCAGGTCAGTAGACCCAAATAATGTGTAGAAAGTTATTTTATATATTAATCAAAAAAAATTATATCCCTTGAAATATGGTTTTAATGGGATACTATAAAAGGATCGTCCATGAATTTTACTAATTGGAATCACCCCTTTCTACCATGAAAAGGATGGTACTTATGTTTTAATGGTCTAGATAACGTGATAATTTGTCATATGAGTATAAGAATAATTTGATACCACACATATCATGATCCTTCATGAGATAGGGGAAGAGTGAAAATGATTTTTGATGCATCATGGATTAGTCTTAAATAGGTTTTGATGTAGGTTAATCAAGTAGTGGTTTATGTGTCATGAATGTTGTTGTTGTATGAATGGAACAATCATATACATGGCGTCAAAATAGACAAAATTGACTATTTCATGGTGTGTTTCTCGAGTTATCTTCTAGGACAAAATATTTTTGTATATAAATATCCCCATATCCTAAAATACATAATTTTTTAATTTTATTTTAATATATGTAAGGGGTGATGGGTTGATTATATGATGTAATTTACTATTAATCTAGCATATAAACCAAGGAAATGGAAAAATATTTATTAAACTTTTAACATAAGATCATAGACCCAATAAAATCATAAATATTTTTTTGAGAGGAAAATTATGAATGTGTTGGACAAGAAGTATGGTTTGATTGATTTAGGTTAGTATTAGATTATTTTTGTATCAGATTTAGTGGTGTCCACAATTCATATCCAGTCTAGGAAGATGAATTATGGAGAACCAGTGTGTTTAGTCTTTAGAAAAATCCGTGATGGTCGGGTTCCTCCTATAGATTGTACTATAGATGGAGATGATATTATATATGAATGTGGATGTTTCTGTGTTCCCAATTTTATGTTATATTAGATAATGCATAAATTTTATTCATTGAAATTGGAAATGTATCTAGGTTTGACCAAAGTGTACCTTGAACTACGTCGACTGTATTTTGTGGTTGGGAATGAAAAAAGTGATTTCATGTAAAATTCAAGTATGGAAGACATGTCAACCTGTGAAGTTAGAGAATCTACTAAAAAAGGTTTATAATAGAAATATTCTCTTTTATAATAGATGTATTATGTTGTTATTAGAGATTATTGTGTAACTCTCTTGTGGGATTGGTGGTAGAATGACTCTTTTTGGGTGGTTATGGACTAATTGATGAATATATCACATTTATCTCATATGTGGGATGTGTTATTAGTTGACCAATTTTGAACAATATTATGTTCAGCAGATGGTCCTTCTTCACAGAGTTCCATCAAGTATAGTTTCTAATGGTTATTTTTTTAATTTTTCCCTCTAGTAGGGCATGCAGAAAGATCATGGTACATAGGTTTTACATACAATAAAATTCTATCCACATGACGATTGGTAGTTAGATAAGGTAATCTAGGTGTCTATGTATATTATATGAGCATGTGTTCTAAAATATATTGGGTATTTGATTAAGAACCTATCAATATTTGAGTACACTTATATTAATAGATGTCATGAAACAATTCAGATAGAACTATATGAATTACTTTATGGTAGGCCATGAAGATCACCATAATGTTGGAAGGTGGAATTTGAGCTAGAGTTTTTTGAACTCATTCTCATTTATGATATACTAAAGGGGTTTCAGTTAATTTTGAAGCATATGTATATGGATTAGTGTAAAAGAATGTCGTTTAATGGTAGGTTTTGATAGCCTGAGGTGTTTACATAGATTGATTGGGATTTGTATAGTGTGTCACTCAGATTGGTTCACTAATGGATTTAAATATAGGTAATGTAGAATCACATGATTTATGGAAGGGTTGAGGATGAATTGTGAATCAAACTAGTGGAATAAATATTTTTTTCCCAATTGAATATTATTTTGAATGTTTTTTTTTTCATTTTTGAGAACTTCTAAAGTATCACACTGACCCTTCTATGGTGAAAATGTTGATGATGTTGATCAAGAGGAAGAAACATCCTATGAGGATAATTTAATATGTGTTGTAGATCATAGTTTTATTATGTTGATAGGATTTAACATGCCAATAGTTTATTTTTAGTGTAAACATGGGGTTATTAAAATTGAAAAATAGGATCTAGAAATAGATATTTAGGTTCAATAGACTGATATTTTTACCTATAAATATAGGATATTCTTTAGAGTATATCTCTAATATGATTTATTATATGGAGGTGAGACTGTACAATCGTGAAAATTTTTAGTATATTTCTCTAGATCATTACATGTAATTTTATTATCCTTTATTGGTAATTTATCTTTTGAGTAATTTCTATGTTGGATTGGTGGAAATTTGGATTTTTTGAGGTTTGGGTAGTGCATGGATAGCGTACAGTTATCCTTAATTATGTATGAATCTCCTAAAACCATCTTTCCTTATATGAAGAGGGATTACAATGATTTTTAATTATTTTTTCAAATAATTCACTCAATTTTGATTAACCATGAACCCACATATTAGTGTTTCATGGTTATGGTGCTCAATTTTGTAAATTTTCTTCCCCTATCCAGTAATTCATTTGCGCGGATTTATTTTCCATGAAAATTAGTTTCAAAATTAATAAAACCCCTGAACTAAACTCATTCTTTACCAAAATGAACCTCGCTTATTATTCCATTTTTAGAGGTATCTAAACATATTCCAAGGGATTATGAATATATTTCTTGTATAATCGGTGAATAGATTGATGAATAAGCATCTATCCATAGAATAGATTCCCATCCTTAATAGTTTCATCTATATCTCCTCTAATTCACAAAACTATAGAGGGATTATTTATTTTATTGTTGGGGGTTTAGGTCTAGTTATTCATTCATCTAATCCATTTGATCTTGGATATAGTTTTTTGATATAGTTCTTTCTATTTATAGTGAAATTTATAATTTCTATTAAATATAGAGATTTTATTTTGTGAGAATCCATCAATAATCATGATTTAGGTGGTTTAAATTTCATCACCTATTGTTCTATTTATATTACATGTATTTAATCATTTAATTTAAATTTTTATGTTCAATCTATTTCATTTAGAATCATATTTAATCAAATTTACCTTACAAGAGATTATTGAATGGGTTGAATTTAAGGGAATTCTAAATTGGTAGAATTTGAATAATTGAAATTTTAAATAATAAATTCATACATTTTTTTATTTAATTAATGGATATTGAAATTATAGAAAAATTCATTTTAAGCCTACTATGTATGTGGTTAATTACTATGATTTGGAAATGATTGATAATGAGAATGAAGGGATTGTTTTTATCCTTTATGGGTTATTGGGAAATATGAATCAATGTTAATATATATTTCAATGACTACACTCTCAAATTGTTAAAAGTGATTAATTTAAGGTGTTAGGAACAAACTTAAAATCATTATGGTATTTCGTGTTGTGAAATATTGAAAATAAGGATAATTATGACAAACATTGTAAAATGTGGAATTTGATATATGTTTATTTTTTGACTTATAATGGGTGTGATACATGGACTGATGAAGCAAAAGGAAAATTATATTATTGCTTGATAAAAAATTTGTAGGACATAGATTGATTCATGAAATATTAGTGGGGTCTTATACCAAGTGTTCGAAGACCAAATGAATTAATTTGATAATGATCATGGGACATAGACTGATGCAACAAAGGGACACATGTGTGACCAGTGAATTAATAAGTGTGGTAAATTGTATAATGCTTCAATATCTCACTTTTATAATTATTTGATAAATTGGTTTTGTTTCGTAGACTTATCCTTTAAATATCCATGGGGACCTAGCCATGGCGATCTAGGATTAATTTTTTTTTCATTATAATATAGTTCAAATTATAAATTATATGAATTGTAATTAAATGGATAATGAAACAACGTGTTATAATTAAATTTTATTATCATTGTTATATATGATATACCAAGGGGTTTGTTTAGACTCCACCATGGGTTAAATTTGGTAATTGTGAGTTGGGTGTCATCATTTACCAATTAAATTATGTGGTTAATTAATGAATAATTATATGTAATAAATTGTTTCTTAATGAAATTTGAATTATTCATTACAAAAATACATACACTGTTATTGATTAGATATTTTTTATACACTTTTGGTTGTTACCTACTAAGTTGTACCCCCATCCAAAATGGGATGTCTGATCATTAACTGACTATATATCATGATTGTAGAACTGGATTAAAGAATTATTCTTATGTTAGATGGTTATGATGTGACATACAATGGATAACAGAACTAGACATGGTGTTATGTCTCACTTTGGGGATTTTATAGTGTCATTATTATATGTTTTAATTATTAAACAATATAGTTATTTTTCATGAAATATATACTATTTTGTTAAGATATTATTCTCATATTTGGTTTATCATGTTATTCTAGATTGGTCTTTTTATTGAATTATTATGGATGGTTCTTTTTATCTGAAGGTAATTCATGATCATTTTTTAATGTTTTACTTAGATATTGTGGGAATTGTCTCCCCTGTCATATATTTCGGACACTCATATATATAGTATAGTATATTGCATGTAGGGAGGCACATCTGAGTTCACATAACTGAGTAGCTTAGAGAAAATTTTTGTGGCACCCTGGTCAAGAGGATACATATATATTTTCAATTTTAATACTAGTTGAAATTTCATTTTAATCATTATAATGAAACATGATTTATTTTTCCAATAGACTGAAAACTATTAAATCCTTTAAAATATCCATGTAGGTACTTTTATGAATCTAATTGAAAATGATACTAGTTAATCATAATTGAAATTTTATTGTTGACATATAATTCAAAAAATTAAAAATACATCATTAATCTACATTGATATTTTATGATCATTTTCAAACATCCAATTCCCCTCCTTTGAAAAAAAACAGGTTCTATATGAAATTTCATCAATGATATAATACCAATATAGGATTCCAATTCTTAATATATTAGTATAGTTTATTATAGTATCAAAAATATAGATTTTATTTTCACAATTATATATACTTATTTTTCAAATATAAAATGGATACATATCTAATATTTCACTAAAATACACCTTGATTAGATGATATAAAAACTATTTATATGGTTCGAATATCATCATCTTCGAATTTCAAAAACAAAATAACTATATTATATATTTACTCGGTATGGTTTTACAATATAGACTATTGTGACTCCATATAAAACCTCATGGAATTGTAATCATTACAATTGGGTTTATGTAGAATATATATTAAAAAATATTAATTATAATGAAACCACACATTTTTCACGATAGACTAAATAATGAACATTGTTTTCATTATAAAGAATTATATCAATTAAAACAACAAAAGAACATTCATAGTTTATATATTCAATAGTAATATGAAAATGAATATTACAATGTGATATTTTCCATTTATCCAAAATTCATCAATTTTATATGATTAAAAAAACCATAAAATGTTTTTATTTTATAATATTTATATACAATTGTAATAATTTAATGAATGATATAATTATTTTCCCATATTTATAAAATCTGAAATCAATCCTTTAATTATGCACAAACAAACTAATTAATTATTATAAAATATATTTGATTTCAATATATTACATAATTTGACTAAAATAACAACATTATACAATATTTTTTATTAAAATTTTCAATACATGTGATGGAAATGATATTTTTTCATTTTCAATTACTTATACAAAGAACAATGACCAAAAATTATTAATTTTATAAAAATATAATTCTAAAAACAATTATATTCATTAATTATATATATCATGTTAAAAATTAATATATAATTGTCAACTAATTAAAATGTAGACATTGGTATTTCAAATTATCTTACAATGATTCACACATCCATTTTTTAAAACATATAAAATCATAAATAATTATATTGGGTAACTCATAACTATGTTTATAATGATTCAGGATTCAGGTAATAAATAATTATTCCCCCAATTTAATGATTGTTAAATAAATCGATTAATGCGTAATATCGATAGTAGATTAAATTTATAATGTGGATTAATAATTATAATTGAAATAAAATGTTAGTGGATTTAAATAAATTTTAATTCTCTAAATGTATTATTTTTTGATGCATTTTATTATTGTCACACAGATCTTATTTATTTTTAGTGTTAAATTATTATTTATGATATTAATAATAATCCTTGAATTAAATTTTTTTTATATGTATATATTCAAATGGAATTAGATATTTATATTAAGAAAAATTGTTCTTTAATGAAAATTCAATGATAATACACAATATAGAATATTATGCGACATAATATTTTATTTTTTGGCATGATTAAGATCATTTATTGTTAATTATTGACATATGTTATACTATTATATTATATATTTTATGATATTGTGATATCTAGAAGAAACTAAACAATCATGAAATTTAATGGATATTATATTGATAATCCAAATGATACACATAATTAAATTATATATATATGTCAATAACTTATTGAAGTACCTAACCACATGTATTATGTAATGAATATTTAACTAAACCATGTGTAATTCTCACCTTCATCAATAGATGATAAATTAGCCATCAAATCTATCAAATGATATTAAGGAATGAAATTTAGTTCTTTTTCATTCAAGTAGTGTTAAATAGATCTTCTCCACCAAATAGATAAATTTTCCCCTTATTTGTATATTTTTATTAATGTTACACTAGTAATATAGATATTAAATACAGATAATAACCGATAAAAATCACTGGTCATAGATTAATATTTAATGGTTGATGTTGAAGAAATAATGTCACATGAATTTTTATAAGACATATTAACATATTCATCAATTGGAAACTTAACTCCATGATAGAGAAAACAATTATTAAAATTCTTAAAACCAAAAATAATTTTATTACAACATATGATTTAGGTTTGGAAATGATTTCATGGTATGACAATTTAATTTTAAATAGTCTTGATATAAATATATATAACTCTCTTATTGTATTAATACCAAACCTATAAAGCATCCATTATTATAATATTCTTTCAGATTTATAAATTTGTTCTAATTTTTTTTATTAAAGAAGAGATATGTTTTACTAAATTGACCCTCTAACATAGAAATTGGTAAAAAGGATGAAATTAAGTCTTCTAGGTCAAATGATTATGTTTTAAGAATTATCCAATGGACAAAATTTAATTTATATGGAAATTATAAACACTTAAATTTAATATAATGAATAAATTAAATAAAATTTGGATGAAAAGACATAATTTTCATGAATAGTGAAACTTCATGAAGAATGAAAAAATTACATTTGTGGAAAGGTAGATATTGCACAGTACATACCGGACGGTCTAATTATTTGGTGTCATGAATCATATGTCACGTGTAATGTGGTAGAACATTATATATAGAATTATTGTAATGAAAAACTACTATTTTTTATTGAAATAGATAATGAGAATGATAAATAATTGAACACCATAACGGGAACTTTAAAAAAACACATGTGGATGAAAATAAATTTAAAATTCACTAAAAATTGGTGAATGAATTAAGGGATTCATTTTTAACTTATTAAATTATTAATTAGTTTATATCATGAACTATTGTATCACTACATTGATAACATAATTTAGATATATAAATTAAATCATGTAGTGTGGAAATTGTTTCTATAATTTTTCAATAATATATAGAAATTTCGTATGTGGGTTAATTACTCGGGTAACTATCATAATTATTACTACAATGAATTTTAATTCTATAGTATGTATTTATTTTATATGAATATATAGTGTAATCATATGTTATATGGAATGTGAAATATATATTAATATAAAAAAATAATATATACAATTACATTATAATTTTTAATCTCATTTTAGAACATTTTCTATGGTATGAATGTTTATAGAAGATAATGATGTATACCTTGATTAAATATCCAAAAATAATGAAATGAGTTACTCTTGATGAATTTCGAATTCATTTGGAGTAAAATAATTTCATAAAAAAATAAACACACTCATATTTATTTATAACATGTTATATCAACATTCAAACTTATTATTCAAAATAAAACTTTATAATCATTTTTTATATCACTAGTAACATAATAATGGATTGGATTTTCTAAGTACAATATTCTTCGTATGATTCTATTATGATGAAAAACTATGATACAAGTTACTATAATCAATCAATTTAAATATTAATGTAGTTTATGACTTTATTTTTAAGTGAATAACTATATTTTTTTCATAGTATTTATTGGTGATATTCTCATCTTCTCAAACATGATATATGAGCATGACGAGAATCTATATACTATAATATTTCCATTAAATATGAATATGTTGAATTTTAAAATTAACATATATGACATTTATCAAATAAAAATTAAAACATAGGGAATGTGGTAACCATTTATGGATTTTCATGGACTCCACAACATGAAGATAAATTTACAAATAGGAAATAAAATGAATTTCCTAAACATTATAGGACTTTATGATTATGATTTTTACTAAAGATAAATTTAATTTAATTTATACTGATTTTAAAATAAAATAACTATTATAACATTTATCGAATGAAGTATATCCACGTTGTTGAATATTATGACCAATATATTAATATAATGAAGTGAATAATCAAAAAATATATACCAACACTTCCCCTAAATTGAGAATGATTTTTTCACAACACACAAAACCATCAATGTATGTACGTGGTTGTGTAATCATTAAAAATGATGAATTCATATCCATTATCTCATGAAAATTAATGACCCATAAACCTAAAAACCCAATATATTATCTAGAGTCATAAATAACAATTAGAAAATTAATAATTTTGAGGCATTAAAACTATAATGAAACTAAGAAAAACATTATGGATTATAAGTGTTTAGAATATCAATACACATATATCGATAATAGAAAATGTGAAGGAAAATGGTTAGAGTTAATCAAAAAAAATGGACACATTATAAACTAAAATATTAGAATGGAAAATAATTAAATTGATGTCCTAACACATATATAATATATTTATTTATTTTCCATGATGATTAAAAAAGATTTTGTCTCTATTGTTATTGTAATGAGATATATATGAATTACATGTATACAAAAGACATCAACTTTTTTGTAAATAATCAGTAAACATTTATACTAGTGAAAATATATGATAATGATACATATGATTGGGATAATTAAATTAAATTCATATATAAAATGAATTTTATTCATCAAGAATAGGAAATCATCGAAAATAGAGATTTTAGGATCATAAAAAAGGATATGCGGACATAAATACTAAAGATAATGATTGCTATATTGGTTTATATACACTTCACATAATTATCCAACCTCTTGATTTACCATGATATAATTACATACTAATGAGAACATCTGTGGGAGAAATATAAAGTGGTATATTACGAAATATAAATCTGATTTTTCTATGTATAGTTTTATGTTACTGTATATAATATCCATGTGGATGAGGAAGTTAATACCCTTAAAACCATGGAGATATGAAAACCTCATAATGGAATTTTCAATGTGTCTACAAAATAAGAAAAAAATGATCAAATATGAAAAAAAGGTCGTGAAAATTAATATAGTAATAGTTGTAATAGATTCATAGCATTTGGACCCCTCTCTATAAATAATATAAAATTTATTCATGAAGATGAAGTGTTTTTGTTGTATATATACTAACATTTAAAAATTTATGGTTGACAACTAACATACTCTTTTTAATTATGAAGTGGTCCTCAAAATAGACAAATTAACATTTCAAAAATCACCATATCCTACTAACTAATACTACAATCAACTGAAAAGTAATAAACATTCACCCAAAGGTATTTTGAAATCATTCATGATAGACCATAAATATGGGCCACATCAATGTTTTAGTATATTTATATTCTAATATAATAGTAGTTTATATAGAATTACTTTTTTGAACCCATATAATTGTTTAAATGGGGTTATATATATATAACTATGTTAACATAAGCCAATTGTAATGAAAAAAATTATCAATAAATGAACTTATAAAGGATATTATGGAATTTTCTTTAGTTATTAATAAGCTAAACAATATTTCATAGTGTAAATTGAAATTTCATGAATATATTTATCAAAACGACATAGTCTTTCTAGATGGAGACAAAATGGTCATTTATATAATTATAAGATATATGTACATATTGTTTGGATCAACTATAATGCTTATACCTTGGTAAATTAGCTCATTCAGAACACATGACAACCAATGAGGTGTTTATAATCAATTCTCACAAAAAAAAATATCAAAAAAACTTTTTAATTTACCCTATTAATCTATATATCATTATATATATATTATCAATAAGATATACTTAATTTCTATGTTCTATTCGTATGTGAAAATATTTTATTTGAAAATAAACTATTTAATTTAATCCACATTTGAGAAATTTTTTTATAAAAGAAGATACCTCATCATAGATTACTGACATGGTGAAAACATATGAAATATGAGGACATGTAGATACATAGTGATTTATAAAATAAATAGGGTCAACTCTTATTGTAGGCAAGTGATATGAGTTGAACTGTTTTGGGAAAAATATGAAAAATGTATTAATAAAATAATTTGAATATGAAAATTTTCATCTTAAAATTATTATATTTATCAATATAATAAATACATTATATTTTATGTTCATTGAACCATGTAATAAAATCTCTCCCTACATTATTACACAATTTAAAACATTACATATTATGAAAAAATATACCACATATTATTATAAGAATGCTTTCAATTAATTACAAATCACAACAATTATGGTTATTATAATACGTTTTTTAAAATTTATATATATATATATATTAATATTTTTATTGTAAATCAAAGAGTGTCATTATTTATATTATATAAATAGTAATTAATGTAATCCTTGATATCAGAATGATTCTTTATAATCAAATGAACATTTTCATTAATCAATATTGTCATAATGAAATTATAAATGAATAAACTCAAATGATAAAATTTGATTATCAATTACATGAATGAATGTAATAATATTCCTTGATTATATTTATAATAAAAATAATTATTATATATTGGGTGTTTAAATATTGTTAAAAATTGACATAAAAAATGGGCTCCAAAACCATCATTTGATATTTGTGATTAACTTATATTTATCTTTCTTATCCCTATAATTAATCAAAAATATGTTTTATTTGTATTGTATTCTCATTTAAATTATAATTTTAGGTGTATGTATATATTTAAATCATAAAAATTAATTCTAATTGTACATGGATTTTTAAAGAATTGATTAATTTTAGAAATAATATATTCCAGTATTTTTTAGTCATTCTCCACATTTCCTTAAAATATGACAATATCCCTTTATGTAATTCACACGAATTATATAATATTTTTTCACTTATTTTTTTGGAATTTTTTTTTCTGTTCATTGAATTATTTTTTATAACATATATTTCAGATAAATTAAATTATAATATTATTTTTTATTAACTATTGAAATATATCTACAAAAAATGTGAACATAAATATTATTAACATATTATTATATGATTAGAGAGAATAAAATTATAAATACCTATACATAATTTTGTAAGTTTAGAAATATCATAATATTATTATAATTCTGAATCATGAAAAAACCCATTTTCTATATATGTATTGATATTTTCTATTAATATTATCTTAATCAATTTCTATTTATGTTCCACATTATATAAATCAATTAAATGATGATGTGTATAAGTTAATGGTTAAAAAATAATGATTTTTATACCCAAAATATTTATATATGTTCATTTCTCTTGTAGACCATATTATTCTTCATATCAGAAAGTTTTTCTATACAAGTTAATTTATATATGTCATCATTTATTTATTTGAATTAAGAATATTACATTTTAAATTTTTAGTAATGTGATAAAGGATTTATAAGAATATTAATAAATAATGGTTTTATGTTATAGGAACCTAATCTACCCAATTCACTATTTATATCTATTTTCAATTATATATTGTTATGTATATTTTATTTAGAAAATATTCAATTATCATGTACTCTAAATTTAATTTTAAATATTTATTTATATTATGCATGAAAAATATGAAAAAACCATTCTATAATGCTCTTATAATATAAAAACCTTTTTATTTAGTCATTGAAATATTTCTAGGAGATTCTAATTATTAATTATTAAATGAAACCAGAATAAATAGTTGAAAATTAGTAGGGATACATTTTTTTTTGTTCCAATGGAGATGATTAATAAAGGAAATAGTTAAATAATATTTTCCTTTCAGAACAAATTATACATCCCATACATTCTGTGAATCTATGTTCATTGACATTGAAAACATATGAAATACTTTGAATTCATGATGAAAAAATATTATATTTCATCCATATTCACTATAATTATTACCACATTCCTAGAGAAAATATAGAATAGTAAGATCACATTTGATCATGTGAGAACCCAAAAACTCAATTAAAATCATAAATCTATTATAGTATTATTCATGGTAATATTTGATAAAAACTATAATATATTAAATAATTTTTTTTATAAACTATATATATTTCCATGTATCCATTATATGATAAAATATCATACAACCTTCACTATATTGGTACTCTATGCGTATAAATACAGACAATAAATGTAATTATATCATTTCATTATTTAATATCATATTATATGACATAAAAATAAAATCTATAATCATTTTATTGGGGATTATTTGTGTATATACAGTCAAATTATACATAATGTTTTCGGATGGTAATAGAAAATTAATTATCCTACCGATCATCTTTATCAATTATTATTTGAGGTTATGATTCCTTATCAACCTCAATGTTATTGGGATTCTGTTTAGAGAACTATAAATTTAAATACATAGATTGTGTTTTCACATGATCAATTTTGGTTTCTGTATAACGAATTTATTGAAATGGTATATATGTTCTTCATTGAACAATAATTATAGTTGATAATAAAAAATTATCCAGTAATGCATATTATTATTTCATAGTTACCTGATTCTATGGTATTAGATGAAAAATTTATATAATATATATACTCAAAACATAGTAATACTCATAAAAATCATTCAAAATAAAATAATTTATTTTTTTCAATAAATTTTTTTTAATAGCTATAGAATATTTAAAATACATATAAAAATCATAAACTATATACATTTACATATATAATTAATCTTTTAGTGAATTAATATAATTTTATTCAAATAATGAACATTATAAGATAAACACAATAATAAAAAACAATATAACAATGAAAATCTATATGGATACCATATAGTTACCTATTTAGTAAAAATTCCTTTTTTTCAACTCATTAACACAAAATAATTATTCTATAATCTCAATCTATTTTACTAAAATATTCAAAGTATTATAAAACCAATTCGTATAAATATTTTATAAACCATACTAAAAACAAACTAATTTTTTTTAAAATTTTAAAATTCTGGAAAAATTATAATTATAAATAATTTAACATTTCAAATATCTCATATTTCATAAGGATAACATAAAAATTAACTTTCTATGCACTGCATCATAACATGACCTTATTAAAATAGTAATGATATTTTATAAAAAAACATATTCCTTAAATTATAATTATATTATATGTTCCCTTTTAATGTTATGAAATATAAATAAATTGTTTGTACTATTCATATATTTATTTCAATTTTAATTTTTTTATAGTTTTCATTATGAAATAACATCTGTCACAGCAGTAGAAAATATTCAATTTTAATAATTTTATTTTTAATGTAAAATTAAGATAAATTTTAATAAACATTGGGGTAAAATCTGTACAATGTTTGTGATAATGAAAACCCAAAAATATAATATTAATAATAAAAAATTCCAATGAAATAAAATATCGTAAATGAATTTTAATGTAATAGAAACATTTATACAGTAATTTTTCTGTCCATAAAATAGATACATATATTTAAATAATGTTTATGTTGTATAAATAAAAAATCCCAAATGGAAAAAATAGTATCCAAAGTGGTGTGATTTTAATTGTTTTTAATAATTTTTTTAAAACAAATTAAATAGCTAATGGGGGAAATAAAAAATAAATATTAATATGATCATTATACATCATTAAACTCTCTACTATATTAAAACAAAACTTTTTTTGTAGTCCTCAAACTCATCATAGTGTTAATTTATAATTACATGAAATTTGAAAACATTTATTTTATATATGAAATGTTTTTATATTGACAATGATCAAATAATAAAGAAGGATATAATTTTTAATTCATATACATTCAAACATTTTAAAAATACTAAAAATATAGCATTTAAAATAAATTCAAGTTGTGTTGATGTATATAAAAATAAATAAATATGATACAATTTCACAACCTCTACCTCCAATAATGTATATCCTAGGATGGAAATGGATAATGCGAGATAATAACTCCTGAGGCCTACCTCTATAAGGCCTAGGTAGGAAACTAGCACCAAAGGTATAATGATTTGACAATATGGTAGGCATTTCCTTCTTTTTGAACAATATTGAGCGATATGATGAATCATCGCCATACAAATCAATGACATAGATAAAAGGAAGCATAAAATCATCACACATGCATGTTTAAACATATAACTGCTGAAAATAAAATTATATTTCCTTTGTGAAGTATATAAAATCAGGATAATGTAGTGACTCAACAATTTTCCCAAGCCTGGGCTAGTATGGTATATCTTGGTCTATTGAATCCTCTTGTAATTATAATTTTTCTAAACATGTTGGGTGAGAATTTGGGTATAAAAAGATGAAAAAAAAGTATCTCATGAAAATTTGAATGATGTAGACTAATCCCCCTATCATAAAAACATAAAACCAAACACATCCTAATAAGATTACTAAACATCTCATCATCATTAATCCACACTCACTAAATGAAAGATGTTATGTAATGTAAAATAATTCACATCGATTATATGGTATCCCAAACTACATTCCCAATGATTATCCAATCCTTGATAGGGGAAATAAGATTTATCTCCCAAAACTTATAAAAGTACCATGTCAAAACCAACAAGAACAGGCATCGTCCTCCCAAACCACTCCATATTCCACTCACACACACCTGGGCCAAAATCATCATCACATCCCACACATGGACTCCTGGGACTCAAGCCACAACACATCCCACCCCAGAGACACAATTGAAAAAACCACATCACATCCCACCAATAGACCCCTTCTCTATGAAAAAAATTACATCCCACCACCAAAAAATTGTCCCATAAGAAACACCTCATCCTGAAGACACTTAAGAAAACACAACTCATCTCATCTCGAAGACACCTGGGAAAGAACAACTCGACTGAAGACAACTAGGCCTCATAAACCAAATCCTAACCCAAATAATATTGTTATATCACAACCTAGAGGCGAGTGAAATAAGGAGTGGGTGGGCAGCCATCCAGTCTCCAATCGCGATGGTTGAGAAAGTAACCATCACCCATGTTTTGTGGCTGTATGGTACATTGTGCTCAACTAGGGTTTGGTGTGTGTAGAAATCACAAGGAAAATACAAGTATATAAATATATGCTACCAAACTCTCAATCCCAACCTACATATACTAAGACAAACTAGAAACCCACAACACTACCAACATTTCATCTGCATCTAAATACACAACACCAAAAAACAATCCACAAAACTATTTCATATTAACAACCAATGATAATTAAATATATCTATCCAATTTTCCAATCAAACCCAATTGATTCCATGATTAAATAATTAGTTATTTATTTATTCAATCAAAAACATGATTACTACCATGAAAAACTCCCAAATAGTGAAATAGAAACAATAATCATATTTTTTAGAAGGTAAAAAGCATCGAATAAAGAATTAAACATCAAAATAAAGACACATAAATCCAAAACTCCACAATTAACATCTATTCTTGATATTAAATATATCAATCTCTATAAAAGGGGTGATGTGATATACATACTTTCAATGGATAAGCACTCATATCAGTCTCCATTTTCCTCCTTCTATATCATCCCTCTCAATCATGTACAAATAGAACCAATTCCCAACTCACAACCCCAACTGATTACACATTACCACACACCATGTTTCGCAACACCATTCTACAACACATATCATCAATTCAAAAATCAATGAATCTCTAAAAATGAAATTCCATTACACCTCTGAAGACATACAACAACACAAAAACATGATCTCAGCCAAAATACCTCACAAACATGGGAAATTATACACATCACATCACCCCACATTCCAAGGAAGAACAAAATTCCATATTTAACAAGGAAACCAAATTTTAATTCTATTTTTTAAAATATTGGGTCACCCAATAAAATTAATGATCCAGGGGGGTCCATTGATTTTCTATATATACATGATTCACTAATTTATATTTTCGGAAGATACAAAATAATCATGAAAAAACAACACCCAAAAAAAACATACCTAGTGAAAAAAATACACTAATAGCCACAATTTTCATTGATTTATCCAGCCCTTATAATCACAATATCTCAAAAAACATAAATATAAAAAATAATGATAAAAATTCTCTCTAAAAACTATGTTCAATAAAATTATCATTGTCTTTATTACCCTTGTACTATCATGAAACATAGGTGAAAAAAAGAAAATACCTCCCACATGATAAATAAATGAAGATAAACCATGGAAATCCTACCTCCATATGTTTCCAATGATCCTGGTATAAGAACATTTCATGTAAAGGATCATTGATTTCCTCTCCCATATGATCAGTATCCACATATGGGTGTCGTTACACCACCGCATTGACCAAAACTAAAGAGAACCCCATTAGAAATATGGAATGTAATTCACCATCAAATGGAAACAAGAAATGACATGGGAAGGAGACCTAACCATAAGAAACAATAGTAATAGAGGAAGAATGCAGCATAGAGAAAATTTGGATTGCAATATATCATTGGTGGGTTAATAAGAATCCATATTTAGACAAGGAATCTACAAAATAATGAAGAGGGTTCAGTTGAATTCTTGGCATTAGGGACGGGTCACTACAAATTTATTGTTTGAAAACCCAAGAGGTAAAAAAAACAACTAAATGGTATAGTTGTGAGGTATTACAAGATGTAAAATAAGCATTCACACTGAGTAATTCCCCATGTTAAACATCCGACATACAAACATTCACCATTCGATATATTTTATTTTCTAGACCCTAAAACATCACACATCATAGAACCACCAAGAAAAATTGTGAAATATAATTTCACATCCTCTAACCCAATTACATGACAAGTAACACCCCTTCTTTCAACCTTTAGAAATAAAAAATCTTTAAACACCCTCTAAATAATTCTAATGACCAAAACATACAATGTAATGGTCCAGGAAGGCACAAAATGTTACATCTGATACTGCTAAAATGATTCTCATCCTCAATAATCAAAAACCAATCCTAGATGAAAAGGTTACCAAACAACAACCACATGAGATACCAATAAAGGATCTCATCATACATCAGACACCACCACCATCTATACACACCAATCCATGTGAACTGTAACACACTTCTACAAAACCACAAAAAAACCATCCAAACCACTCAACATCCAATACCAATAATTTATATGGAAAATGACCTACACTACACCGAACACATGAATCTTAGAAATTTGTCCACATTTTCAAGATGCAATCTACTCTAGGGGGTAAGTAATTTCTCATATAGGTTTAATATAATAATAGTTAATGTGTTTAGATTAGTAATATGCATCTACCATTTGTTCTATTAGGATGTTATCAACTTAAAATAAAACATAGACAACATACCAAAATAAAAACCCCACTTTATAAAAGACGATTCAATCATTAAATAAAAATAACATAGTTAAGATAATATCAAAACAACTTCAAGTACTTAGCACAAATCTTTGTTTCTCTCTCACATGTAATCTCCTCCTAGATAAAAAGACTCTGCAACACAAAAATGGATCAAATGGTATATACATCCAACATTATCTCTCTATTATCCTATATTTACACTGGATATCCAAAAAAGTCTCTTCATCATCTATATCTAGCTCTCCCTTGTCAAGAACATTGGATTCATTGTGTTTTTACTGACAAACATGAGAAAGATACTAATTGTCATGTATTTTATTTAATAATTGGTACAATTCAAAATACTATGTCACCTTACTAACATTTCCCAACATCTCAAATTTTCAAAAAACATGGGAGAAATATTTTCCCCTCTTCTAAAAATCCACTTCCCACGTTGAGGAAAAATCTACCAGAACATGTGATCCCAAACCATGAACTCCAAGGGGATCCTCTTACAATAAAAATAATATTTTATTAGTCATGAGTTCCTTTTATCCTCTCATGAACAAGTCGTAATATTTTTTTTGTTCTCTGCATCTCATTCAAACCAGTAATAGTTGTCTCCCCACCATCAATCCATCACAATGGAGAACAACTTGGACATTGATAAAAATCAATAAATGTATCCATTATAATGGATGACTGATTACAATTCTTAAGAGAAAAATCTTTCCTGGGTAGGTATCATACCCCAGAACCACCTATTTCATATACTCTTTGTCACAACATATCCTACATAGTCCATATAGTCTTCTATGTCTTCCCATCTGTATGTGGGTGGAAAGTAGTTTTGAGGTGTAACATGGTTACCAAATAATGTTACAACTCATCTAGAATCACATCGTAAAGTTTGTATCCCTATCCGAGATAGTAGATCTCAAAAATACATTTATCCTTACCACCTCATCGACAATCATTTTTTAATGTATCCACTAACCACGACTCCTTAACCACTAAGAAGTGAGTCGATATCATCATCATCATGTCCACTGCTCCCGAGAAAGAAGCATAACCACCCTATGCTCTAGCTAACCCTATGAAGAAGTAATTCACGAAGTCATCCCATTTACACTCTAGAACATCAAATTGGTGAAAAAAAGAACTAACGACATGGTGCCCGACTTTTTCCTTCTGGAAGACCAAGAATATCATGAAAAACAATGCCAATAAATGATTCATCCTGGTAAACCAAAAATGCACCCTCAAGCCATGAAACATCTTCGAAAGTCCCATGTTTAATGATAATGGTGAGCTGTGAAATTCATGATGGAATCCCTCGTGAATCACCATCAGAAAAACCACTTCCCATAAGACAACATCTAATTATGAATTTCCTCTGACCATACATTCATAGCATCACCATGGACAATACAATCATACAACCCCTCTTCCTATGAGTCACCCCATAGATATTCTTCCACATGATGCAATTGAGAAGACTTAGATATAATATGAAACACAAATCCCCTACTTACTCCACTCCAAAATCCTAGTAAAATGAATTAAACAATTATATTGATCTAAAAAAATAAATATAATCTCAAAAATCCTCCTATGAAATCATTCTTAAAGACTCGTCATGACTTCCCCCTTCCCTAAATCAATAGCGCCCTAAAAATTGTAGTCTAGAAGAATCTATATCCACCTCTATTATCACATGTTGTAATATCATTTGGAAAATATATACCTCAATCCCGAGTGATATGTGAATACCGAAATGTGTTCCTTAATGAGGTAGTACCACAAAAACATTATCGAAAACACAACAACTAATATCTCTATATTATGGGTGGAATTATTACACTCATGCAGAGGTTACATCATGGACCTATAAGTTATCAATTGTTATTTCGGCCTCAAGATGCATCCCAAGTATATATGGGATGAATGACAAAAACCAATAAATATAAACCCATCTTAAGAAACTAGAGAACTACACCACACACCAAATTCCCTTTAATGTAGTCGAATGCTTCCGGACCCTACAATCTCAAAAAAAATTATTGGACATTCATTTCCAATGATAATAATGGGGATGCAACTCAGGAATAATAGGTTACAACCCTCCAATAATACCCTACGAAACAAACAAAACATTGAAATGTTTCCATGTTCTTGGGTACCACAAAAGAAAAAATACGTAAACCTTATATGTGTAGGCTAATACACCCTCCTGATACAGCACATGCCAAATAAAATTCCCCTATCATGTCCATAAAATATTGTTGCCTAACATTATATAAATATGATTGTTTTGATGTTCATGAAATATAGTTATGATTTGGTCTAAAACCTCTTCCCCTGAGTTTGAGTATGTTAAAATACCATTGATGAACAAAACAATGAACTGATCAATGATCTCACATAATAGATAGTTAAACATCTCTATGAAGACAACCGGTGCATTCATAACACTGAACTACATGAATATAAATTTGTAGTCACCATACCTTTATATTAAGGATTACTTTGTGATATATGCATCATTTACTCTCAACTGGTGATATCTAGATCATAAATTAAATATAAAAAACTATCTCACTGCTCTCAAAGGGTTGAAAATTATATATCCAAGGATGTGGGTAAAATTCATGACATTACATGATTCATCCTCTGGTAGTCTATACATAGCCTCATACTACGATTCATGTTATTGGAAAATGACACTGGAGCAGCCCACTATGACACACTAGGTTGGATAATACCCTTCAAAATTATATCATTTATTTGACTCCTTAGAACCCACATATTAGAAGGTGCCATCAGATATTTACCCATCAAAATTGGAGAATCACCATGATACAGATATTTCAGGAACTCAACATCACTTAAAGGATGTATCATCAAAAAATCATTTCAAAAAAGTTCAAGGAACTCCCTAGTGAAACTGAGAACCTCGTCCATCTCAATATCCACCCTGAATCCACTAATAGATCATGAAACAAGTAAGGAAGTGGATCCACATGACTATCACCTACCTGACAACCCCACCCTCCAAAAAAAATCACGTTTTCCATCCATATTGTAAAACACAAATCACATATATATGAAATTAATAATGGCATGAAATGAATTCAAATAGTTGATGTCATGGATTAAATTATACAGTTTCATCTGTAACAAGAATACAACCCCAATCGACTGAGGTGGTCCCATCTTTAATTTAACTCCCAGGAACCCATAAAAAAACTTGTATGTCCTCTAATTTGTTTACTCACCACTGGGGTAACTATAAGTCTCCTAGATTTATATAATTTTATAGATAGGGTTAATAAAGTAATGAGATATTCTAGAATCAAACAATGCACAGATAAGGGTTCTAAAAAAATTGATCATACCTCTAATGTTATTTGGATACTCAAGAACTGCCACATATATTGGGTGAAACATACCATGATCAGATAATATGACTCTCTAATAATGAACACCTACATTACAACACTTGGTTTATGTCCCATGAAGATGAGTAACATCCAAGGGTCACCCTATACCTACAACATCTCCCCATTGTTAAAAAAATCCTACTTCCCCTGATGTTGGAATGGTATCAATGGAAACTACTGCTGAGGCTAGTGATGATCCTATCCACCTCCATGATATTGTGCTTATATAGATACATGACACTAATTTTAATAATGGTCTTGAACTCCATAGAATAAACACCTTTCCTCTATTCCCATAGAATTTGAATAAAAACTATTGTCACTGGAAGGATGTAGTGGATGTTCTTAACACTAACTCCCTACAATTAAAAACCTCACTGGTCCTGGAGACTAAGACGTACTGATTGTACCCCTACCTCTTAAAGAACTCTAATAGATCCCTACCCATAGTAGAACTCCTCATGATTTGATCTACTCAATCACCAATTATTTCATTTAATCCACTATGTACATTGGAAACATAAAATTGGTAACCTCATAATAGATCAAATCATGGAGTACCACCTCATGGAGTCTCACAAAAAACAATTCATATGGAATGTGTTCGGGGAAAAATGACTGTGGTTCTTGAACATGATAACAAGATACTGCACTAACATACTACCCACCAGAGGGAGACTAGATCTGACCTATTAATTGCGTTAATATTTGATGAAAGAATATGTACTCATAATTCCTTCACAAATTTTATCAGAAAAACATCTTTTTGATTCCACTCCCCTAAATATATAATCACAATAGATGCATAGATCCCCATATATAACAGATGCCCAAAGGAACCTGGTACTCCCTGGGTACCCTGATCAATCTATTGGTGATATCAAGATCATAGAGGTATCATTCGTTCTTCATATTGAAAAAAATAAATCATACATTCCCACATCATGATGATAGAAATCACACACAATTCTATCCCAGTATTCATCCTCTCCAATTGGATCAACCATCTATCAATAAATTAGATCATCCTTCTGAAACTCAACTGCTCGAGCCACACGATGATGATGAATAATGTCCATAGATGATCGGAAAAATGATTTTCTATGACTATGTAGTTAAATATTTTATTTAAATTTATTTTAATTCATTTTACAGATTTCCCATTTTACCTTTCCCAAATAATCCAAACATAAAAAAATAACACAATTCTTTCTGATTCAATTTACTTTCCTAGGGTCGGAACCATTCAAATGTTGTCGCCTCACTTTTTCAATTAGTAGGCTCATAGTCCTTTATTATAATCGTAGGGTCCCTAAAATACAATTTCATAGTAAGACATCCCTATCCTATGTCATAGATCAGGATCACCATACACTATTTTCATACCATCCCATTTAATACTCACTATTTATAACCCCAAACTCTATCCTATATATAAACCACCACCTTAGATACCATTATGTCATGACCCCTTCACACCAAAGATGTTCATCCATGGATTGAAATTGTGAATGTGAGATGATGACCCCCAAGTCCTGCCTCCAGTAATCCCAGGATTGGTGACTTGAACCAAAAGTATACAGATCTCAGAATATGGGTGGAATATTCAATTTTTGCAAAATAAGGGGTGATATGATTGATCATCCCCAAATCTACTCTATGATATATATTAAATAAAAAAATCAAACTTGATTGTTTAAAAACATAATTGATGAAAATAAAATTATATCTACAATGTGAAGAACCATTATGTAAGCTAACATAAAGACTTAATAACTCTCACATTCCCAAGCTATTATATTCTAGCACAATCTGTAAAATCCTCGTAGAAACCAGGAAATTGTTTTATATATATTTGTTGAGCCTATACGTATACTTTGTTGGAAAACCAATGTTTCTCATGCCAATGAGTATGAATCATACTAATTCTATATTAAGAATGAAATTGAAAAACAACTAATATGTAAACTAACCATACAAACCTCACCCTGGATGACTCAATAAATAATGCGTGTAACATAATGTAATATAATGTACATTGATAATAGGTTACCTACTCCACTATCCAACAGATTTGATTCTATAGCATAAGTGAAAATGTACATGCACTCCCACCTCTTTTTAATGTATCATTTCACAACCCTCCAACATGCATATGTCGTCACAAATTACACCACAACCTACTCGAAAATACATGGGACACAAAAGACATCACATATTTCTAGAAGAAACCTATTCCACAAACTACATCACATCCTACCCGCAGACACCTGGGTGATAGACCACATAATATCCCACCCATAGACACCTGATCCATGAACCACATCACATTTCACTTGAAAACACATAATTCATATGACACACAACATCCTAAATATCACTTGTAAATCACAACATATATCATACCAAAGATACATGGGAATGCACAACTCACCCACAGAACCAAATGGGAATAAAAAACCCAAACAATACTAAATAATCATGGTATATCATTGACTGGATTTTGGTTTAGTGAAGAGTGGGTGGCCATACATCAAAACACCCATCATGATGATTAGGATAGACACCTTCATCATTGATGATGGCTGTGTACAAAACAATGTTTTCTACGTGGATGAGGGCCATATAAAAGTAATAAGGATAATTCATGTATATAAATATATGATAACAAACAATTATTCCAAACCTATAGGTTCAAAAAAAATCTACCAACACACCACACTACCAAATATGTTGATACCTATAATTGGGTAACACCATAGGTAATGCCACAAAATGATTACATATTCCAAACTATGGTTAATGAAACACTTTCATCCTCTTATACAATGAATCCCATGAAATTCTAGGACTCATTTTTATGTTATTTATTTATTCATTAATGACCTATGAATCTACTAAGAAAATCACACAACAGGAAACATAGAAACTATCAAAATAGTTTTCACAGATTGAAGAGACCTGATAAATGATATAAGCTTCAATGTAAATGAACATCATTAAAAATCCTCCATATTTAACACCCATTCATGATATAAAATATATAGATATCTCGATATAGTGTTAATATTTTTTAAATGTTATTATTGGAGAATCACTCATGACAATCAATGTTGTCATACATCATGATTATCCTACTTTAGTCCCATAATAATAGACCAAACCCCCAAATCACAACCCCAAATGATAACACATGACCACAAAACAAGTTTCACATATCCACTACAAAACCCATATCATCAATTCCACAATAAATCCATCTCTCATACTTAGATTCCATTACACTATCCATGCCATCCCACATCACACAACCAAGATTAGAAGAAATCATTAGCACAATCAAGTGAAATAAACACATCAAATAACCCCATATACAAAGGATAAACACATTTCCATGTTATATAAAAATCTTTTTAATTAATTCTGATTCATTCATTCTGAGGATATCAGTGAACTATATGATCATGGGTAGTCCATTCATATTATAGATATACATGATTAACTAATTTCAATTTTCGGTGATACCATATAGTCTTGATCAATCAACAACCACAATACACATACCTAATTCAGTGAAAGCCACCTACAAGAATAATATTTTGTGGGGTTTTTAGCTAGTATAATTAAAATATCACAAACGACATCAACCTATAAAACCATGAAAAAATGTATCCCTATAACACTTAATATCAATTAACTAATTCATTATATTCAATTTTTCAAACATAATCATAAACCAAATGTGAAAAAAATAGATGCCTCACACATGATTCACAAAAAAAGGCAAACAAAGGAAATACTAATTCAAAGGGTGTCTATGATACTCACAAAAAACAACTCACAAAAATAAAAAATATTAATTTATCATGCATGATCTTTATCCACATGAAGATTCCTTGACATAGCCATGCAGAAAGAAAACTAATGAGAAAAAACATTTGAATGAGAGGAGTACATTATATATTACATGGAATGAAGAAATGACATGGGAATGAGACCAAACTAGAAGAAATGGAAATAACAAAGAAAGAACACACATTAGATAGAATATGGATAGCTATATGATAAATTATTGGAGAAAAAAAATAAATATATGGTGTGGGAACCCCCATAATGCTGAAGAGGGGTCACCGGGTCACACAGGGTTCAAGAAGGGTCACTTCCACAAAAGGGTTTGACATACTGAGAAAATATAAAAACAAATAAAACATATAGATGTAGGGTACAACACAACATGTAATTACATTTCATTCGATGTAATTCAACATGGATGGCTTAGGCCGAAGAAATCATCACATTTCAATTTATTTTATTTTTTAGTCCCTGAAACATCACATGTGATGAATCCTCTTGGAAAAACTGGGATATATATCATCACATCGTGTGTCCCAGCTACACGATGTGTAATCACCCATTGTACATCCTTTATTAATGAAACTTCTACAAACACACCCTAAACACTTCCAATGACCAAAACCCACAAAGTACTAGACTAGGATAGAAAAAAACAATTACACACAAAGATATTACATATATTTATTCAAAAAAAGTAAATCCCATATAGAATCAAGGAATAAATGGACGAATCATTATAAAGGATACATTTATTAAAAATAACTGTAAATGATATCATAATATCATTATCTACCATAATATACCAATGATATGAATTTAAAAAATAATAATATAACTAAATTAGTTGGTTATATTTCATAAATAGAAAAAAAATATTTTATGGTTTTTATTCATTCTTTTTTTGTAGATATTTCAAAATGAAAAATAATATGGTACATTGCAAATAAAAACTCGTCATATTTTTTTATAGATGAATTTAATATTTCAAATCATTAGATATATTTATAAAATATAAAAACAATATAAAATTCATATAATATCCAGTTTAGTTGTATATAATCCCAATATAAAAAAATAAATTTACATTGAGTATAAAAATAAATGACTAGAAATTAAAAAAATTATATTTTTTGAGTAAAAAAAATTATAATTAAATGTTTTTCTAATAAACTAATTTAGAAATTAGATATAATTAGATATTATTATTATAATGTTTGAAGAGAAAATGACAAAAAAATATGTAAAAAAATTAAATATTGATTTCTATTTGAAAATTTTATGATAAATTTATAATTTGATAAATGATATACTATGGGAAATAAAGATTATTATTAAATTTTATATCATTTTAAAAATTTTGGAATAAAATATATAGAGAATAAAGTGGTTCATATCATGGATTTGAACTCTATACATAATCACTGATGAAAAACATATCATTTATCATTTCCATTAACCACACTACATTACTTTATTTGATAATGATAAATAATCTTCGTTAATATTAATTAGATATTAATTTAAATATAAATTTGGAACAATTGGGTAAATAGATCATTGTTAAAAAATCATATAATAATGATTAATAAAATTTTTTGAGTTTAAATGACTGTGTTTTGTGAGAATTTGGAGAAGAATATCAAGAATTATTGATTTCTATGGGTGGTGTAAAAATTCATCCCATAAAAAACATTAATATAATTCCTATAGTTATAGAAACATTAGTATGAAGATAATTAATTTCATATACGTCAGAAATTTAAATATTAATTTATCTGTGGGGATTTAATATTTATTGTAAAATATTGAAATATTTAACTATATAAATAAAAAATTTATTTATTATTGATGTCAGTTATTTCAATAACTAATTTAGAAGAAATAAACATAATAAAATTTGATGTAAGCTATAGAGATAGAAATCCTAAATAAGTTTTATTATTAGTTATCATATATATTCTTTAAAATTAAATTAATTATACATCTTCCAATAGGGAATAATCAATTTATAAAAATAATATAGTCATCATAGGGGTCACTAATCAAGATAAATCAATTATTAGACATGTTAGTTATGTTATGGTAGTTTTAAAAAAGAATAACGACTATAAAATCCATTTATTCAAACATGTTTTGGATGCAATTTATCAATTACCTACATGTAATATAAAAATATTTTCGTTTTAAAATCATTTCATGAATAACAGATATGAAATAATGATTTATGACATCAGTTATTGATAAATTGTTATAAATAATAAAACAAAAATATTTTTCACATTATTTCATAAGTAGATGAAATTTAAATATTTATAATTATTACTATTTTTTATAAATGATATTTAATATGAAATATAAAATGTTTTATCAGAGTTTTTGGAAGAACCAAAGTTAAAATTCCTTATTATTACATCGCTTCATCACAAACTGACATAAAAACAGTTTTTCACATCAGTTCTCTAATTAATAATGAGAATAATCATATTTTATATATTCGATAAAAAATGACCTAGGTTGAAAATAATTTTCAATTTTATATGTTTTTCAAAAAAATTCAATATTGTTTAATACAATAATGTCACTAACATCGATTATCCCTCTTGTTTAGAACCCTAACCCTTACAAATTTTAGTCAATGTGTTAAAATATATTACATCATTGATCCTTATCCTCAAATATATTATTTCTTCAACCCATGTCCTTGATAATCTATGTTCTTTGACACACCATTGTGGTATATCCCTCATCAACCCACACTAACCATTGCTCATGATTTAATATAATTTGTTTCTCCATCTAAATTGTTTTGATTCCAATTCAAAATTATGGTATTTGATTGATTTTTCAAGATTAAATTCATTTTCATCATTCACAATTTTTAATTATATATAATTATCAATATGTTTTCATTCACAAACATGAAATAACCACTAACTACTATCTCCAACCACAAATTTGGTGTTCTTATCCTTGGATTCTCTTTATAAATTATACTAGTTAAAATTTCATTTTATGATTTTTATTTATTTTTAACCTCTTCCATTCATCCATGGGTTTTTAATTTATATTTTGTGTTCCAATATTCCATTGGTTTCAACTATTCCTTTAGTCGATGTATACAACCTCCTTCCACCATCAACCACTGTTAGTCTCTACTATTACATTCTTTCTCTTGTAGTATCCTTGTCAATCTCTAGAATTATGATATTTATTTATGGTATTGTCTGTTTTCTCAATTTTGAGTGTATATATGACATTTTCATTTTTATTATGTAATTAAACTATACATTTTTGAAACATTATCTTAAATTTTTTTATTCATATTATTCTCACATAAATTATATTTATTCATTTATAAAAGAATTTTTTTTTATTTTTATATTTTTGATATTTTATATTAATAAATTATAGTTTCATATTTTCATATATATATTTTTCGTTAAAAAATATGTTTTATTTATTTTATTTTATTAATATTGTATGATGTTTAATTATATTTATTGAAAATATATATGAAATTAAATTTTAATGTATGATAAGTTATTTTCAATATTATTTACACTTTTATATTTAAATTATATGATAATGGATTACTACACTACATATAAGTGATGATCATGTGTATGTTGTTGATCATTTTTTTATAATTTTTAATATAAATCCTCAAATTAACCGATATTCTATTACCATACCATAAATTATTTAATATGTATAAGTTGAATAGAAGAGTGTTCAAAGATCATTTAATGTGACATTGTTATAATATGACTTACTACCGTTCAATTTTTTATGTTTAATCTAGAAAAAACAATATCATTTTCTTATGATGATTAAAAATTATATAAATAAAATTATATTTCTAATATAATTCATGATATTAAATTATAGGAAATTTAATATGAACTGGAATGTGGGTCACTATACATGGATGTTCAAGAAACCATTATGGGTGTATTTCATAGATATACCATTTTATCAATGTTTTGTTACACTTATTAACATCATAGAGAAAAATAAGTTGTGTGAATAATGATTTAAAGAGTTTCTACAGCTGATGAATTTCATACTTCATAATGTTAATGAACATATATATTATCTTTATAATGAAAATAAAATAATTTTGTTTGTTTTAATTGGGATAAAACAAATTCATGATATTATGAGTGATTATATGCTACATATGAAAGAAATTGAATGTATTCCATCTAATTATGATTGAAAATAAAATCATCTAGTTTGTTATCCATAGTACATGAACAATGATAAATAACTTACAGCCTTCATAAAAGTATTTTTTACTCATCGAATTTGAATTTTCAAAAATATAATGATTACATTTGATTACATTATAGAAAAAATATTCCATTGTCCATATTTTCTATAGTTTAGAATGTATATAAAAATTATTGTATGAAGGAAAAATTTTCCATGTTTATTTTAATAAATTTTAGATCAAGGAATCCGAGAAATGATATTGATGATTTGTTGTATATTTTAATTAATCATTTGATCTTTTATGAAATAACGATTTTGGGTGTATGAATATTAAAAAATCAAACATTTTAAACAACATTGTATGATTGTGTTCACTGTAAATTTCATCCAATACAATGGAAATTTTTCATGTACATTGTTAAAAGAACCAATTTCTAATTTTTTTATAACAAATATTATATTTTCAACTAAAAAAGAGAAAATATACTATACATGTTGCATAATTAGATTTTGTCAATGGATAACCCTTACGGAATAGTAGAAATATCATTAAATGACTTACAAGAAATTGATATTTTTTTAAAACCATTTTCCACTGATTAACCATTATATATGGATAAATATATCAATATCAAATTTATATGGGTATACAAATCTCCAAATATTAAGAATATTTTAATTAAATAATCAATATTATTTTAACTACTATATTGCTGATATATTGAGGTCAGTCATAAAACTAATGTATTTAATTTTTAGAATAATTACTATGAGAGTTTGATTGGACCATTTTTATATATTAATGAAATGAATAATGATGGGTTAAATCCATATATCTATATATATTTTTTATAATTTTTTTTGAGTTATTTCCCATTAAATATGGAAGATGTACATACCAACCTTTTTCATGTTAGAAATTATTTAGGATAAACAAAACTAGTTAATTTTGTTTGTCCAAGTAATCATTGATACATATGGATATTCATAAATCGTAGAAATATTTTTTTTGATAAATTATTTTATGTTTAATGTTATGAATTATCATTAGTTTGACATCATTATGAATTATCTCTGACTAGATTCATTGTTATGTAGATCTACCAAATTTTTGAAAACAACTATAATTAAGTTATGTTATTTATTAAATTAAATTTCTATCAAAATGAATTAAATTAACACATTTAGAAATTTTGATAATGATATAGTTTTTATACCTTTCCAGTTAGAATATTATTTTACTCTATTATATGTTGATACACTAGTTCATTTCTCTAAATAACTAAATATTCGATGAAATGTACATTTATATTTGATGAACCTATTGAAATTTAAATAAAAAATTGGGGGAATATGCTAATAGTATTTATCCAACACAAGCCTCCATTATTGGAATATATAATTTTGAGTAGTTCATTTTGTTTTTTACAACATATTTGTCTATAGTTCAACACATTGGTTTGTATGAATCAAACCATGATGTTGTTTGTTATGGTGTAATAGTGGTCTATTTCTTCAAGTTAAAATCCTTAATAATTGAATAAATTAAAAAGGTACTTTTATTCAAGGTGAATAATATAATTAATGACCATTCATATATATCATTTCATAAGAATGTGTAAACAATTATTATCTAAAATATTGATATGATTAATTTGAATGATTATATAATAACATGTTTTCTATGTATTATGGGGACCGTGAAGGATGGGATTCGTGTATCCGAATCATTATGATGTTACTTGGGTGTTCCATGATTAAATTATTTTATATGGTCCTCATATAAATTAAATTCAATACAATTTAGGTGAATGTTATCCAAAATAGAAGTGAAAATTAAAATATTATTGTATTAGTGATGATAGAATCAATGATTGTTTAAGTTTCAATGAAAAAATAACTATCTCTATATCAAGTATGTATTAAAGATTCATTGACGAAATATTTTAGGTTCAATACATAAAATATTTAGATTCATTGTTTAAATAGAAATGTGTCATCAATAAAAAATGTGTCTGAAATGAAGAATTTAGTATGTCTCTAGTAAATTTGAATAGATAATAAGAAATAACATATTTTTTTTCACTTAAATCAATTAAAAAATGTTCAATGTTCCAGATTACTCAAATATAGAGTTTCAATAATTTGACATTTGAAATATTATGTTTTTGATGAATTAATTGATGAATATGATCATTTATTTTATTTCTATAATTCCATGCATTGATTGATAGATATAATTTTGTATAACATCTTAGACATTGTATGACAATATTGAATGATCATGAGTAAGGAATTTGTGAAAATCATCATTTTAAAATATCATAATATTATAGCTAATATATATATATATATATTTATATATATTGTTTTCATTTTAAAATTTTATAAAATGTTAAATATATTTGATATTATTTCTTACAATAACAAATATTATAAATAATAAGATTATTTTTTTATTTAAATTATATTAATTTTATTAGATTTAACATTTTCTCATATGTTATTCACTTTTTCAATTTTTCTAAAAATAGATAATTTTGATAAAAAATTGAAATAAAAATTAAAAAATCATATATAGAGTAATATTAACATAACATTATTTTTGGGTAAAAAATATTTTTATATGTTAGAACATTTTTACTACTAATAATTGTATTTTTATTCCTTGAAAATAATAATAACTATAATAATAATATATTAACTATTGTTCTTATTGTTATTGTTTTAATTCATTTTGTTTTGTTTTATTTCATATACACTAAAGACAATGAGATACATTTTATTCAAAAATCTATTTATTTATTACATTATTAAAAGATATTACAACTAGTCCTGAAAACTCATCACAAAATCTTGTAGATAAATCGATGAATACAAAGACTGACAATAAGGCTGAAAATGTAGTTGAAATTTCATGGATCCACCATAACAAATTACATTATTGAATTCAGTATATAAAAAATGGTAAGAAATTTCACAAATTAATAATATTGATCCTTTCATAGGTTAAAGTTATAAATAAAATATGTTGGGTGCATGGTCAAGCATATCAAGGAGGCGTCTACTCGCACCCAAGGAGGCTCGAGCAGTCAAAAAAATAGTCTAGAATATCTAAGGAAACATTCACACAAACCCTTTTGTTGGGTCTGGCTAACAGTGAGTAGAGGCAAGGCTGAGCACCAGCAGGTGGGGTCCCATGTATAGTGACCCCTGGTGTGTGTGTGTTTTTGTCATTAAGACAATGCGCTGCATATCAAGGCATATAACGAATCCCCGAAACTAGTAAGTTTTCGAGGTGGTACATGATTATTTCGGAGATTTGCAATCTCAAATAGACAATCATACTGCATGAGATCTAAGTTGTCCACACTGACAACCCATTAGTGTCCTATAATGACAATTTATCACCACACATATTTATGGACCATATCATTAGGTTATTCCTTATCTAAACCATTACACGTAATTAAAATTTTGAGGACAATCATAGTTGTCTGATACATATTCCCTATTCTAAACCATTTATCCCATTTAAAACATGCCAATAAGTACTGGTAAATCCAATCATATCTCAGGCTGTATTTTGGCCATCGATTATCCAGTTGTGACATTCCATTCGATTATAAATATTTAGGGTTAATTTAAACCCCTAAATCAGATATGACAAAAGCATTGATCTCCATTATTTACTCAGTATTTATCCTTGATGAACCAATATAGTCTTCTCACACTATAAATCAATGACCCCTATTCATCCCCACATTAATGTGATACAATCGTTTCCACTCTTATCACTATCTCTTAAATTATTTAAAAGGGGTGATTATTCTATGACCACAATCACCATCACTAATAAGGATCTACCTCTTTTTTTAATAATATTTTATCATTTTAAAAAACATGTTACACGTTAATTTGCACTAATTGATGTTTTTGAAAGGTTTATAATTAGTATTTTTGGACCAATAATTGGAGAATGGTTTTTTATAACCTCCCTCTACACACCCTTGTTCTACTCGAATATTCCTTATATCATGATATTTATTTCTCTATCACCCTCTCTATCTCTATCTCTCTCTATCGATTTAGAAAACTTAAAACCTCTCCTGATCTGAATCATGTAGGTTATTATTATTATTTATGTATCATATTGTAAATTTATATGTATATATAATCATATATATATATAATTATGTAAAACCATTACTTTTTTATCTAAATTACATATTTGATAAATCATTTTGCTTTATATTTTCAGTCACCAAAAAATATATAGACACAATGGAATGGTTTTGATGATTTGTTAAGGGAACTAAATTATTTTTTGGTTATTTAAAAAAATATATTTACATATATATACATGTATATATATGTGTGTGTGTGTATATCATATCATTATAACCAATATATTATATATGAAATGTTTTTTCAATTTAAAGTTCCATATCTAAATAAATAGTTTTCAAGAATGAAATTTTATTACTGTATTAGTTTATTTTTACAAAAAAATCACTTACATGTGTATATTCAAATAAAATCCATATGTATTACAAAGTATATATAAATATATGTTATGTGAATCTTTTCAAAGAATATTATATCTAAAAACCAACATATTAACTCATATTTAAAATTTTATTTTTATAAATAGGACATACATGTAATTGTGTATGTGTTCAAATTCTACAAGCAAGAAAACCCATTAAAATTTGTTTAACAACTTTTCATCATGTGTGTTCATGTGGTAGGGATATTATTTGGAAATTATGAAATATTTATATTTAATAAAACCACATCAACTTATATAGTTATATATATATATATTGATATGTATTTATAATTATATACAAATATACATATATAAGAATTTAGGTATAAAAAAAATATGTATATATGTTCTTTCACCTTAATTTTAGAATGGTATGTTTCATCCTCAAAAGTAAAGTCCAATGATTTAAAAATCTTATAAATATTGTTTTAATCTACTACATTAGAAAATAACTTTCATTTAAAAAAATTATGATTTATGTTATCCTTCAATGTGAGAAAATATATTTTCTCTTCTTTTCATGTCAAGAATAGTTATTTATGGTCAACATTAAATTAAGAAATTACTTTCCAAAAAATTTTAGAGGGCATGAATGTATGTATTTCATTACACTTTTTATTTTTTCTTTAAAAATATATACATTTATTAGATGTGTGAGATTAATCCTTTTATGTAATTATATGGATTGGGAATTAATATTTTAAATGTTTTATTATAATCATTTTATTGATTAAATATTATGTACGTCATGAATTTTTTAATAGAATATATTTTTATCTATGTTAATGATACAAAAAATCATAATGGTGTGGGACACTTTGATTTAATGATATATTTTTGTTAGGCATATGAAGAATGAATTAGAAATCTTATGTGATGGGTGAGGACTATTATAGCCTCTCGATGCCTTATTTGGTCTCATGAGACAAACTACTATCTTGGTAGAAGGATGAAAAAATGGTTATTTTTTTTTTCTGGCATGAGCCCTTGACAGTAAAATTATTTATGGTCTTGGCACAAGGCCTTGTTGGAATGTTAAAAATGTCATGTATTATGAATTCCCTCATTACAAATCTAGAAAGTGAGATTCTATGTTATTACTCGACATGTAGAATAAAAATGGTCAAGAATCATTGTCTTATGGACATGTATTAATCAATTTTACAATTTCAAATGGACATGATATAATATTTTGTAGAGCGATATATATGTATATATAGAATTCAATTTATCAATAAGGATTAAAATTTATTTTCTATTTCAATGAAATTGATATTAATATAATTACATAGCCCTAAACTTTATACAATCATGAGAAAAGTAATTAATTTGACTTTAATTAACTTAAAGGAAATATTCAGGTTAAAAGATTTAGAGAATTGTGCCATAACTCATACAAAGTATCATAATTATTAAAAAATACACTTCTACTCACTATCCAGTTTTCTCATAAAATAAAAACTCGTAAAGAACATTGAATTATTTCATATTTTAGAATAATAACATTTCCCTGATCCCATCTATGAATCTATTTTTAATTTCGTCCTTTGAAAAACAATTCCAAATATTGGATGAGCACAAAAAGCATAGTAATGGAAAATAAAACGGCACCCAATATACACTTTTTGGGATCATTATGTTGTATAAAATCAAGTTATTCCCTAATTAAATGATATTGAAACGAAGTCCCTTACATAGATTGTATCATTAGATTATGTATAAATCAATTATTTTATTTTGTTTTAAAATAAAACTGCACCCAATATAATTTTATATTCAGAGTAAAATAATATGTGGTTATTCATACATATTAATTTAAAAAAAAGAACCAATGACATGGATATTAAACTCATTGATTATATATTGAGTTATGATTTCCCATATAATATTCGAATAAATGACGTAAGAATTTATCCATGGGTTGTTTTTTTGTAGAAAGATAATACACAAAAAAATGGAAGTGAAAATTAAAACATAAATAAAAAAACAATGATACCACTCATTATCATGGAAAAATATAATCAATAAATAATGGTTAAAATCAAATGAGTGGAATTCGAGTTTAGAAATTCTCTTAAGACATTTTCGTTTCCTAACAACATCACAGAAAAATTTAGAAATTAATTTATCATATAAAAAATGTTCTATCATAACTTGTAAATAAAATGGATAGAAATAATGATATAGATGATCATACCAAGTAATATGAAAATGGAAATTAAATTACAAAATGTAAAATATGTCTTTAACTAAATGAGTAGGGTGAAAGATCGCTAATGTTGAGTCCAAATCCTAACGTAGGTTCATTTAATTTTAATAATAATCATCATAAAATAATTCTAATCTGTTTTAAAATCAATTTAATGTTTATTATTCCATTCATATCACTTATTTAATTTTTCTAACAATCTGATAATTATTCTTGTACATATCAGTCATTTTGACAATAATTGGTACTTGAGTCAAAAATGTACTTGTATTGATGTAAATCGGCCATATAGTAAGAATTACATAATCTCCAGAATATAATTAATGATTCTAATTTCATACACACACACACACACAAATATATATATATATATTATATGTAATCATAATATACATAATACTTTGAGATAATAACTGGTATTCAATGCTTATGAAGATGGTAGGTCGTACGTATGCATGAATTCTACTTTCATTTAAATATCAAATTAAAAGAATAATAATAAAATGATTTAAATGTATATTATAATACCATAATTATATAAAATTCATGTATGTATAATATATTTAATAAAATTATCTTTTATACATTGAATGTATATCCTGAATGAGTCATATCACCTTTAAGAGGTAGTAGTCCACACTTCCTCAAATAAATTTATCGTATTTACACATCCTGGAATGAATAAACGTATGTTGAAAATAAAAATTAATGAATAAAAGAGACATGTTAATATAATTTATTTCATATATAGATATAGTTCCATCATAATGGAAACCATGAGAGGTGTTAGGATGGAATTCATGAATCATCGTTTCGTGAGGATGTAGTTCACTGCACACGAAAACAATATGTCTGTATCCATTAGATAGAGGTGTGTGTATATGTAGATAAAATTTTTATCATAAAAAAATAAATCTATATTTTGGTGAATTTTTTTATTATTTAATAATATAAAAAGAATATGATAGGGTGTGGATAAGGAAAATAAAGAAAAGTAACTTTTGAGAAGACATTACATCTAAATCGGGTAAATTATTTTGATTTGTGACAAAAGGATATCTGGAATTTCTCTATGACAAAGGTAAGGATTCAAAGAAATAAGAAGGGATATTGGGATATGATCTGATCATAATTTGTAATATCCAAGGGTCTTGATAGGTGTTAGTGATTCGTTATAGTTGGTGGCCTTTTATATGATGGATGATGGGTACATTAGGAATGTTTTGAAATATATTTTTATTATAAATTTATTTTCAGTTTCTATTGTTCTCAAAATAATTGATATATGTGAGAAGATGATTTTGGGTCATATCCCCATCATCCAATTAAAATTATAAAATTATGGCTCAAAAAATTAAGCTTATCTATTATCTTTAACATTTGATGAATACAGTAACTTTTACCATGTCTCCCTCTATTTTCATAATATATGGATAAAATAGTTACTATAATATTATAATTGATTCGTTAGTGGATAAATATTGACTATTGTTGTATTTTATAATTTAGTTGGCTAAATAATTTATTTTTAGGACTGTTATATCATTTAATAGAATTGTAATATTTTTAAAACACATTTATATCAATTTTGACACTATTTAATAATTGATTTTTTATAAAGTAAGGAAATGATGATTCCGTAAAAGAAAATGAATTAAATAAAATATACATTGAAATAATCATCCATAAAATTCATTGAAGGAATCATGATTTTCAATTTATATTTATTTTAGAATTATTAATATTCTTTATATGAATCATTCATTAATAACAAAATCAATGCATCATCATTGTGTCATAAATAAATTTATTAGTGTAATGTCTAAAAGATATAAATAAAATATCATGATATAATAAATAATTTTATAAATTTGATGACTATTAATAGTGGAATATATAATTTAAATGTACCAATTTATATGTTTTTTAGTCAGGTGAAAATTTTTTATGCCAAATTTTTGTTATATTTAAATTAAAAATTATTAACAGCAATTATTACAAACAAGTTGATCCATGGGGTCTGAAAATTTACACAAAGATTTACATGGTAGGCCATATGTTATAAAATAGTATTAGGAAATGAGTTATAGTTGTTTTATATTATTATAATATTATTTTTACCATTATTTAACTGATTTTAGTTTTAACCATGGTAAATAAAAATAATTACTAAATTTACTATTAACAATGCCAAAAATAATAGATACATATTTACCAAATTTTGGAATTATGATTGAAATATGGAATTCATTTTTGAAAATTAGAAACACTGCATTTCCTGAAATAATTTTAATGTTAATTTTCATTTTCAAATCCCAAAGGCTGGTTTTTTAGAAGTAAAAATAATAAAAAGATAGGCTTGTGTTTATGTATAATTTCAAAGTAAAATTACTTCCAATGAAAAATATTGTATTAAATTATAATAACATAAATCAAATTCATCTAAAAAATATTAAAATGACCATATAACTATATAAATAAATTAGATGAAATAGCAGTTTTGAATTAAAATGATGTATTTTCCACTATTCATTAAAATCAATCTTTATCTAAAAATTACAAATAAATTAGGCAAATTAATGTTTTATGTCGTGATTATAAAGAATATGTTGATTTTTTCAAGTATATTATATAAATTTAAAAAATCAATAATTAAAAAGGGTTTACCATCAATATGAAGTAAAGCGAGGTTTTAAAATTCATAGTGTATTTTATTTTTAAAATTAGATTCATTTTCTCATTAAGCTTCTAAATTTTTTTAGATAATTGTTATAAAATATAAAAAGTATGTAAAATCATAATATAGTTATTTATGATCAATCCTAAAAATTAAATTTCTATTCATTATCTACCATTTTTAATGATAATAATAATATTGAATTATTTTTTGTTACAACTCAATGTTGTGTGCAATCTAAGATTTTTGAGACTCTTTTTGTTTTGTGTGGGGTACGTTATAGAAAAAGTGTCATATTTAATATAAAATTTAATATTATTCATAAATATTAATATGTATTAATATTCAACAATCTATGAATACTTGGGCCATTATAAAGAACCTATCTAACATTTCATGGTTTTCATATATGTATTTTGACGTCCTTTTATATAAAATTATAAAAGTAATATTTCATATGCAATTTTGTTTCCACACACCTAGAATGTCATTGATAATATTGTGTAGACATTTTCTTGATTATAAATAGTTTTTTCATGCATTTTTTAGCTATGTGAATATTTTATAATGCATTTCACTTCTAATTTTTAAATAAGATATGAATTTATATATCACGTGATTTCTGAAAAATGAGTCTTAATAAAACTAAAAATATGATCATGACATGCTATGATAAATTCTATTTTTTGATGTAAATTATTTATATATGAATGTTATTTCAAAGAATTTTTCTAAATGAATATGTTTATTGTTTTAAAAACAGATTATTATTCATTTTAAATGCTTACCCTACATATTATAATAACTTTTACAGGGTTAGAAAACTTGTTCTCAGGAAAAAATATTGTGGATGTAATATACTGATGAATTATTAATTGTATTTCGTCTATTTTTTTATATGTAAGTCATATGTCATATTTTCATGAACCAATAGTTGTAGAAGGTCCTAAATTTTATTTAATGTTATATATTTATTCATGTTTCTTTTGTATAAAAATACACAGCATTTCTAACGGATGAGTCTATTTACTCGAGATCAGGGATTTACAGTTGGTATTATAGGAACAATTTAGATAATTTGGGAAAACTAGAATGATATTACCGACATTAGTATTTACTCCTAAGAAAAATCTTTTTCTTGATTATTTTTCATATAGATGGAGTTGGTTCACCAACTAACCGCTTATCTATTCTAACTGAGCTACATGATGCCATTGTCATAAAATAAGGCTTACCAAAATAACACCGTTTATTAAACCTATGTTTATCTTGTTTAAACCTCTTTCAGGTGTCTGCCACCTCAAATATACTTATCTCTTACATGGATCACATAATGTTTATTTCTTGTATGACAGAATCAGATCTTTCCTTCTACACACTTAAGGTGAAATAATATGAAAGCCTCGAAAAATGGTTTACATTGTTTGAGAAATACTAGTCCGTATGAGATTTCCTTGAGGCTACCGAAGGGGTGACCACCATGTAGTATATTCATTATAAATCATTAACTTCTTTATGTAAGGGAGAATTTATAATATCGTTCAATTTTGAAAGTAGGTTGTTCGACTAGTCTATTATGACCAAGTCTGATCGAATATCTATGAACTCTACACTACCCATGCCTATCCCTGTGTAACTGAATGCTATATGAATGAGTTTGAACCTACCTTTCAAATTGTATTTAGACCAATGAAATTCATCTTTTAAAAACAAAATTTTGAATCTCATTAACAGCGAGGCATAGTTCATGGTGGTGGACTTGGTGAAGGTAAATTTTAAATGTCTTATTTTCAATTAAAGATATTAAACTTTTAAATGATTATACTATTATTTTTTAAATTTTTTGCAGGATATCAAGGTAGATATCAAAGGGTCTTTTGATTGCCGGTTTGTGAGAGTATGTTAATTTATAGGACAATAGTATGTTAAGGAGGAGAATCTAATGCCCCATACATAATTATAACTGTAATAATAATATTTTATTTATTTATATTATTATTTATGTTTTAATGGAGTTTGGCGTGTTTTTTTTTTCAAATACAGTAAAAAAACCGATACATTTTATTCAACGAATCGCATATTTATGACACTGTTAAAAGAGATTACAACTACTCAAGAAAACTCATCGCAAGACCTAGAAGAATAAAAAGTACACAACATAGCATAAAAATAAGGATGATAGTGTTGTTGACATGCCTTGTATTGTTTTTTATAAAACATAGTATGAAAAACAGTATAGAATAAATGCTAAGAGTCAATTATATGTAGAGAACAATCCTCTTAGAAACAAGTAATGATCATTAATGACTTGGATGGTTACTTAAATGGAAAATATGATCTTTATAAGTGATCTTTGTGTGTTTAAATGTGGCCATTCGGTTTTATAGATTTTCATTGTGATAAATAATACATTCAATAAATGAAATTCTGATCTTAAATTAATAATATGGGTAATAAACATTTGTAATTTATGTCTATTAGTGAGTTAAAATATATTGAAATTATATTATAGTTTGATACAACATGGTTATTGGTTTTTATTATTTAAAATTAATATAGAAACAATTTTAATTTAATGAATGTTTATATGTAATGAATTTCCTGAAGGTAGTTAATTGTAACAATGGTGGTAAATAAAAAAATTAATTTATTTGGATATTTTTTTTCTATGTCCCAAATTTATATTTTTATGTATTTATAGTATTAAAATTTTAGAAGAAATCATAGGATAAGGGTATCCCTAAGCTATGTTGGGGGGACCCAGTCAACCCTAGAAAAAGGCATCTACACACACCCAATGAGGTTCAAGTAGTAGGTGGACCATGAATTCATTGTTTAGGAAACATGCATATGGACCCCTATATAGAGATGGGTCAAAAGAAATTAGAGTGTGGGTAGGGCACTTGTGAATGGGGTACCTTGTATAAGGACCCTTTATGTGTGAGATTCTATCATTAAGACAATTATATGAACACCAATTCTTATAATAAGCCTCGTTAAAAGTGAGGTTTCGATATGGGAGGTGATTATTTCTTGGACGGGTGATCTCACATGCCTGGTCTCACTACTTATGATCTAGGCTGTCTACACCAATACCCCATTAGAGACCTAGAACTATGATTTATCACCCTTATTTATTGCGGACTATGTGATCTAGCTCTACCTAATATGGACATTTCAACCTAAATAAATATGTCCGGATGTTCGTAGTCATCTGATCCTTCTGATATAATCTCATCTATTCATCTTATGTGAAACACGCTGATCAGTTCTGGGTCATCCGATCAGATCGGTGGCTCCATCATAGTTGTCTATTATCCAGTCATGAGTTTCACATTGTTAAAACGTTTTTATGGTTAATTTTAACTCTTGGATGAAATCATAGCCAATCGTCACAATCCATTTATCACGTTCTTCCTCCATGCCGAACGAAACTTTTCAATATCACTCCATTAGTTTTCAGCCCCTCTAAAAACCCTATATCCCATGACACAATATTTTCCTCCCTCATCACGATATCATCAATTATTTTAAAGGGGTGGTAATTTTGAACCAACTATCACCCACCCTGGCTCAGGTCTCCCTCATGGTTTCTTTTATTTTGGAATTTATGGGTGTATATCATCTTGTTAATCATTGATTTGTGAAAATTTATGTCTTTGAATTAGATAACTTTAGTCCTTTCAAATGGAAAATTTGAACTTGGGGTGTTTTAAAAAACATCACTTTTCATGCCCATGTACTACTCAAAAATTACCTTTCTCAATATATCTCTCTCAATCTATTTAGAAACCGGAAACCCACTATCGATCTTAATCCATTAAGGGATGTTTGTTATTTTATTTGATTTTATAAATTTATATTTATATAGAGAGAGTTTTATATAATTATATGTAATTATGTAAAACCATATCTCACTAATCATAATTTAATATATGATAAATATTCCTATGTTAAAATATCATTACATAAAAATCTTATAGACACAATGGTATAGTTTTGATGATCATGTGAGGGGGTTTTATTATTTTCTATTGTTTGTGTCGCCTAAAATATGTTCATATAAATAAGTGTGTATATATATATATTATCTAAAGATATAAAATATTATATATGATTTTTTTTAATTTAGTGGATCTATTTATAAAGTAATAAAGTTTTTATAAATGATATATTATTACAGTATTGGTATTTTTACCAAAATTGTCTTATATATGTGTATTCACATGTATATATACACATATATTTCATAAGAATTTCAAATTATATATAATAATATTTTATGGGTATCTATGCGATGAATTATATATCTAAAAACATGTGTATTAATCTAGTTTTCAATATTTATATTTATAAGGATTATATACATGTAAGAGTGTATGTGTTCAAAGCATACATGCATGAAAACAAATTTACATAATTTTATGAACTTTTCTTCATATTATTATATATGGGAGGGTTCTTGTTTTGATTATATGAAAAATTTCTTTGTAAATCAACCACATGAACTTATATAGGTTTATATATATTGTTATATATATGCATTTATGTATATATAAGAATTTATGTATAAATAAATTCAGTATAGATGTTCTTTTCCTTTTATTTAAAAATGTTATTTTCCATCCTCCAAACTAAAATCTAGTGATTTTAAAATCATATGAACAATTTTTTTAATGAACTATAAGAGATAAAGCTTATCAATTTATGTGAAATTATTAAATAGTTTATAATTTCTTTTGTGAAATTATGTATTCCCCTCATGGAATGTTATGCATAGATATTTATGGTAACCATCTTATTTAAAAATGATTTTCCATGATTCTTAAAGAGAATGTATTTATTTAATTCATTTTACTACTTATATGAGTATTAAAAATATATAATTTATTTTACAAGTGTGAAATTCATATTTTGATGATAGAATATAGATTAGGAATTAATATTTTCAAAGTGGTTTGAGACACATTGGATTTTTTATTGATTATTCACCTCAAGAATTTTATAATTAACAGAATTTATTCAGTGCTTATGAATCAAATAAATCCATCTGGTATGGGTAATTTTCATTTAAAGACATATTTTTATTATAAATATGAGGAATGAATTGGACTTCTAAGGTGATGGGTGAGTTCTGCTATAGCCTATCAATTCAATAGTAGGATTCATGAGACAAACTACGATCTTGGAACAAGGCCTTGAAAAATTAGTTATTCAATGTCATGGAATGAGGCCTTGAAAGTATAGTTTTTTATAGAATTAGTATCAGTACTTTAGAGTATAGTTATGATTTCCCACATTGTTAATTCCCTAATTATTAATATATTATATGAATTTCCATGTGATTATTTGAAAAGTAGATTAACCATGGTTACGAATCATTCTTTTATAAACTTGTATTAATAAGTTTTTCATTTTGAAATGCACATGGTATAATGTTTTATATTTAATTATATAGTTATATAGAAAATAATTTATTAATATAAAATAATAAATCATTCCCAATACATAAATAATGGTTATGTAATAATCTATCATTTCATGGATAAGATATATGTTTTTTTGATACCATTTAATGTGTAATTCTATAAATGTAAAATTTAATATTAAAATTTGTGTATGCACACATGGCATGTCATGGATAATTATGTGTGTTTGTATTATAGATTATAAATGGTGTTTAATGTATTTTTTTTACAAACATGCATATTTTTTAACACATTTTATTTTAACTTTTAATTACGAATAAAATTTCGTCAAAATAAGAATTATGAAAAAAGAGCCTTTGTTACAAACGAAAAATGATGATGAAATGCTAGGAGAAATGTTATTTACTTTTAAAGGAAATGATTCCAGTACGTATTTTTATTTCAAAGAAATTTTTAAAAAATAATTTATTAATTGTTTTAAAACCCGTTACTAAGATTTTCAAATGAACATCCTACAAATTAAAATAACTTTTGTATGTTTAGAAAAATTGTTGTGTTGAAACTCTATTTTGGATGTAATACACTGAAGAATCATTGTTTTCAATTCATGTATTTTATTTTATATGTAAGTCATGTTATAATTTTCCATAACCCAGACTGGTGAAAGTTCCTATTTTGTATTTATTATGGTGTATTTAATCAAATACCTTTCATAAAAAAATTACTCATAATTTTTATAGGCTAAATATAGGTTCTCGAGCTAGAGTCATTATAGTTTTTTGTCCTTTTTATGCAATTTAATTTTTCATTACTTTTGTTATAATTATAGTAATCTATTTAATGAAAATTAAGAACAATATTTTTATTTTAGATTAAATTTTGGTTAATTTTTTATTTTTTATATTATTATATATGTAAAAGTTATATTTTTATACTTTTTACTAATTATTGTTATGTATATTTCTTGAATAATGGATAAACAATAATTTTATCCATCCAGTATGATTTAAATGGAACATAGACATACATCTGGGGTGGACTATAAACATTCTAATATTATGAAGCCTCATCATACATCTCCCCAAGATACATATACCTCTACTATAAAAAATTATATTTCAATGGTTGGTATACCTGAAAACCCTTGTTTACAAATAATATCATATTCTTATTGTTAGGACTATATGATAAATGTTTATAATAATTATAATGATATTCCTATGGGAAAAAATGTAAATCCTCTTAGTAAATTTTCTAGAGTGTAGGGCCCAATGAATTATAGTATTCTTATTTCTTATTTTTTAATTATTAATAATACGTCAATATCACAAAAATGGTATAAAATTTCAGCCTGGTAATTATTTATTATATTAATTAAAATAAATAATGTTTTACTAATATAATTATTTTCCCTTCTTAATAGGTGAAATATGTTAGACATGATATTGGATAAGGAACAAATATTTATGTTTTGATACTGGAAAAAATGATTATAAATCCACACCTATATTAGAAAATAATTTTTATTATAGAATACACAAAAATCCATGTGATGCATATCAGGTTCATGATGAAGAAATGTGGAAAAAGAATTTATAATATAAATGAGTATTATTATTTTTCCTAAGCATTTTAATCTTTTAATAGGGTGTTATATTACAAAAAAATTAAGTATTTTGTTATTCTTTATATTATGAAACCTGATGAGATCCGATCTATATTACCAATATAGTAATGGAAAACCTGACACATTTTCTAGTAGAGTGTAAAATATTTTGAAGGAAAAATTATGGATTAAATTTTTATGAGTTTTTAATCTAGAAATGGGGTTTTATCATGAAAATTATTTTATACTATGTCTCCAGACATGAGTTTAGATAGTTAAACTATTATGGATTTTTTATTCATAATTGCTTATTTTAATGACTTATAAATTAAACATTATTCATAAGGACTCAACATTTTTAGAAAAAAAAATGATTTTTCTGTGAAAATTGAGTAATTATTACACTACATGTGAAATAATTATATTTATTTTTGGTCATTCTATATGTAATAATACAATTTTTCAAATCTATGAATATGATCTTAGAAAATGCCACCATTTAAATCTCATATGGATAAATCAATAACCTTCTAACAGATCACATGTTTATCTTTTTATGATTCTTAATTTCATCATGACCATGATCTATTTTAGTATCTATAAATGGAGGATAGTAATTTTTTTCCTCCATGACCATAGATTTCTTCATTGAACCCAAATATGTGTTATATCGGATGACCATCGTACTTCACTTGATATATTTTAATATGGAACTTTTAATGATGGTGATTATGATGTGGGATATCAAAAAACATATTTTTAATAGTTGAACCCTGGTTAGAAAACCCAAGATCATGTTTTGAGGGATCATATTTTTAATGAGTGGAGAATGTAACATCTCGAGTGTTTAAAAAAAGGAAATTCGATGTAAAATATCTTAAAAAATACACCGAATAATTTTTTAATAAAAATTTTTTTTATTTAATTTCATCATTAGTATTTATCCATTAGAATGGACGATATGAATTTGACTAAAAAAATTATTAAAACACATTTGACACAAGCATATATTATAAATTCATTATTGACCAAATATTTATAATTAAAAATTAAAACATTATTAAAAGGAAATGGTTTTCAAAAAATCAATTAAAAAGTTAACAAGTGTGTTTTATAATAATATATAAAAAAATAACTGTTGTTGGTTTATATTAATTAGAATTATTAAATATTATAATATATAGTTTTTAACAATTATCCTTGTGGTTTTTTGGACATGATATAAGAATGAATCCTATGTCACTTATTAAAGATGTACATTTCGATAAAGATTGTTTTTCTGAATTTTGATTGTGCATTTATTTTTAATAGATTTTTGACATATTTATCGATTATATTTATAAAAAAACATAATTTAATGTGTAAGATCTATATTTACATTGTTGTAATTTATTTAAATTTTTCTAATAATATTCATGTTTTTATGAATACTGAAAAATGCAGATTTTTAAATGAAAACATATTTTTAATATAAATAATTTATGGTGTAAAGATATATTTATGATTTAAATTAAAATATAAATAGATAATATTTAGATCAATTAATAAATTTTAGTTCAATTAAATCAAATTCATATGGAATTTTGATGTAAAAAAAACTCGTTATTTTATAAGTTTTCACATTAATAACAAGTTATTTCAACAGGTCAATGGGGTTTTTTAAAATTAATTAAAAAAATTATTTATTTTGTATTTTGAAATACTTATTACCCATTTGGAATCCAAGGATCCGAATTTTTTAATATGAAACATTTATTTTTTTCCATCATGACTATTATCAGTCGAAATTTTTGTTATCAATGTTAATGGTAAATCGGGTAATTAGGTGTAAAAATAAAATAATAAATATTGTAAAATTACTCTAAAAACATGACTAATTATATATGATGATTTATTTTTTACAAAGTGAAAAATTGAAAAGAATTTATGACATATTGTATTGACTATTATGACTTCAATCTCATTAGAATATTTTAATTGATGTAAAATAAAACGTATTATACTTTTGTTTTTAACAAGTAAAATATTTTAAATATACATTTTTGCAGGGGATATGACTGACTATAAATATAATTTTTTAAGATAAAATATTTATCATACGGATTTAGTTTAGTTTTATCCTACAATGATAAATATATATATATATATATATATATATATATATTCAATGCTTTCATAGTGATGATATAACAATTGATTAATAAATAGAAATAAAAAATAAATGTAATTAAAATAATAAATTAAAAATACATTGATTTCCTTAATGTCATAAAATAATTTGTTAGATTATTATTATATTATATTTTCATTTGATACATCATGTTTGGATGTTATCATTTTTTTAAATTTTTGGTAAAACTGATAATAATGAATAGTGTCAAAATTTTCATTAATGATATTTTAATATAAATAAACTGTTATTAAATAATATAAAAATAATAAAATATAATTTGAAGAAAAATGAAATGGATCAGTATTAAAATGGAATAAATGAATCATTTAATTGTATTTTTTTAATATAAATTATATTAACAATGAAATTGTAAATTACTTGATATCATAGTAGGAGTTAAAAGGTGAAAATATGGTTAATACTATAAAGTAATAGATTTAATAAATAATAAAAATATATTTAATATTCAATGTTTTAAAGAATTTAGATCCACACCCATCATATATTTTTTATAAATTAATTTTCAAATATTTAATAATATTAAACAAATGTATATTAATTTAATATTTTGAAGAATTCCATGTGTTCCATTATCCTCTCATATAAAATGGAACCTATTATTATCATTCCATTATACACAAAACCATATTCGGATTAGAATATATCTAACAAAAACAATAATATAAACCCTACCAATATTTATATCTCTAATTTTTGCCATAAGATCACCATTAGTAACCTTTAGGTGTTAATAAAATAAGATCGTCTGAAGAAGAGGTATTGTTTTAAACATGTATTTCGTATTTTATTCCTTAAAATTTTAATAAAAATCATAATACATGATGAAATATTAATTAATGTATCATAAATATATTTAGTTGTTAATATTTTATTTTCATCACCTAAATTAATCTCTAATTTCATTAAATTTTGGATGAATTAATCGTTCAGTTGTATGAGAAGCTAACACCTCACGAACTGATATAACGTTTTTCTTTCACTGACTATCAGTAATGTTTATTATGATGAAATTAATATTTTATGTGATAATAATGAATTATGTTTTAGTATTCAATTATAATATATCATTTTCATTCTTTCCATTCCATGTACACAAAAATGATATAATCATACATGCATACATGTGATTATCATCCCTATAAACTGATGTGATTCGTTTTTCCTCACAACATTAAGTGAATTTTATATATAAAATTATTTACATTATTCATATGATATTAATGATATATTTATAATTACGTATTGATAAAATTATACTTACCTTCCGCCATAGTGGTAACTGAATACTAAAAATTTTATTAATGCATAAGTACATCCTAGATTCTATATAATTAAAACATTGTTAATTTTTTATAACTACAATTAATTGTTTGAATTAAAAATTGTAATTACTGTTTCAAAATTACAATTATTTCATTTCTAATATTATTTTGATGATTTATTAATTAGCACTATGATTATTGTCACCATACAAAAGTCATTTTTGGCTAAAGTTATGAATATCGTCAAAACACCCCAAAAGTTATTAAATAATTAAAAACTTGTCTTATATTATATTAAGTGATATAATATGAATATTAAAAATAAAAAATATAGTAAATAAATTAAATAATTAACATATTTTTATTATTTATAATTATTTATATTCTATATAATGAGTCAGACACATGGTAAATGATTTAATCTCAATTTTCATTCGTTGATGCATAAATTTGTGTTATATTTAATATTTAAATAAATGTAATTTTTTTAGAGAAATATGGTGGAAATTATTGTATCATTAAAATTATTTAAACGATAGTAACTGATGAGAGTAATGGAAAACAAAGAAAACCCCATAACAAAAACTACATGATTTTCTTTTTTAGCAGTCGTTCACTTAGTCTCTTTTTTACTCTCGGATTGAATCCCAGTTTTCCCTTCCATGACCGCGCCCCTGACTTCTCGATATCCCACTACATGAATAATGATATTGAAGCCCATCATAATGCATAACATCATTAGAGATTTGAAAATTAAAGAAATTATCTTGTTATTCATTGCAAATATCAAGAGAAGCGTCTATTTTCACGGATAATATCATATAGTCAACCTCATTTCCATCAGTCGTGGCTAAGGAAGCACCAATAGTGACTTAATCCTTCCCTGTAATAAATTGAAATACCACCACTAGAGTGAAATCCAGAGACCATATCTTTTTGTTAGAGATAACATTAAATTCCCCATTATCGACATTATACATTGAATAAGAATGAAATGTTTAAGAAATGTCAAGAGAATTAGATTATAAATTTTATTTACCTTTTACTCAACAGAATTAGCCATATTTTCCTATGAATTCTTATCTTCTTATTCATTAACTTGTTTTGTTATAATGTCAACATTAGAGAATTTTGTGGTGGAAGAAGATTGATATTGAATCACAAGAACACATTTTACATAGGTAGTAGTTTCTGAATTTTGATCAATCTCCTCAAGTAATATTTCATCACAATACATTGTTTTATTCTAAGAGGTATGGTGATGATCAAATTTTCCATCATCTATTTTCATGGACTCATCACTATGAACATAACCATGAACATCATTCCTCTGGTTGGCATTGTTAGAAGTAATTTCTAATCCATCATCACTCTTAAAGAAGTCTTCTATATCCACCAGAGGATTCAAATGAGGAACATTGGAATTACTTAAAGAGCATGTTTTCCCTTCATTAGAAGTTTTCTCATTTCATGTCCACACAATGCATATAATCTTTAAACTATAGAGAAATTAATGTTAAATGATTCATGAAAAATAAAATATAATTCCTTTAAAAAATTAATCATTTTTTATAAGTTATACTTATCTAAATAATATCATCATCAGTTTATGGATTTACCTTGTCGAGAAGAGTCAATAATTGTTCAACAACTACGAAGAGCCTAGAGAATTTACAAAATATATCCACTTCTATTTCCTTGTAAATTTTGATCAATATGATGATTGTAATAGTAATACCATTCAATATTTTTGGTTTATAGAGTATCTGATTCATCCCATAGACCTATAACCAAATTTGAGTATTGGTGTTACCAGCCTCAAATGGATTGAATTTAATATCCCTTTTTGGAAATTGAATAATCCCATGTTTTTGAGTAATGGAACTAAATCCCCATGTATGGAAATTCTACTATTTTATGGGTTAAATCTTATGGACATAAAGATGTATTATAATGACATAATTCCATGACAAAAACCCAATAAACCAATGAAATTCGCTCAATATATTCCTCCATTTTTAGGGATTGAGAGCCTTTAGGAACAAATAATTGAGAAATGATTCAAATATAACCCATTTTGATCCACTATGAGACTACGATATGGTCAACATTGAAATTCATAATTCTACCTTTTCAACGAATATAAGAATTAGGAATGCTTTTCAAATAAAAAATAGCTGCAAATCATTTTTTTCATTTTCTAAATCCGGGTTAAAGGGAACCTGTACCCCAACGTACAACATGCACATACATAGACGAAACATAAACAAACCAGAACAACACAACCTTACATATCATAATAGCCATAATCGTCCCCAAAACCCAATCAAGATTCCTCCTCACCCGTAGCCGACTCCCACTCTGGGTCCCTCCAATAGTTGGCACTTTGAACCCTACTTTTAAGCTACTCTAGAACAGGCCATTCAGGTGAGGCATCGACGACCACTCTTCCCTTTTTCAGAACAATCACAACCTCCCCACTCCGCTTAGAAGCTGATCTGGTCCTTAACTGTGGTTCCCTCATTTAGAGAACCATGACTCACATAGATCAAGATCCCCGATGCTGGATCATGATTGATGCCCTCCCTTGTCCATTATGTCATCAATGATACAAAATCTTATAGAAATGTAAAATAATACTTCACTATATTTCCCTCACAACCCTTCCCAACCACCTTATCATCAGATTTGGTATTCCCATCCTCAGAATGCCTATAATCAGACCTCACATAAGAATTAAGCTCAAAGAAAATAGCCTCATCTACCCCAAAAGTCATTTACGGAGAAACCAATGATTTAAAAGGCTAAGAATGCTTCATTTAATGACCATCACAACTTATCCATACCTCTATATCATTAAATAAGAGATGTCTGACCTCGAAACATGCAGAATCTCACCTTTTAGTTGATGCATGCTTGGAAAAACGGTTTCCATAGTCACCAATTCATATGGTGTACACATATATACCCATGTCCCATTTGATGATCGTGAATCCTTCTTATGGCCAATTGAGAATGAAACCATTTTGGGAATATTAGATAAACTCTAGTATACTGTGACCTCATTAAGGAAGTCAACCAAAACTCTCATCATGGTCCTCCAAACCTATATTTACGTATCAATGTACAGGTGTGACCTCACAATCTATACACCAAACTTCCCCAAAAATCCTGTGATTGTTAAATTCGGGCTTAGTCTAGATCCCAAAGCAGTAGAGGTGGCCAAGATACGATATAATGTCAGATAGTTTGTATTGTATATATATAAAATCAAACCAATAACATCTGGTTCCTTACGCCACCTTCATTAAATTTATGCTTTCATGTGTCATATGAATATACTAATTATGATTTTTTAAGGGAAATATTAATACATTATCAATTATATGGCTGAAACTATAACTTATTTTGTCGTGATAATATTATATGATAAATTAATTTTGAAAATATTGTGTCGTATTTTCAATGATTTATAATTACTTACATTAAATACACATAAGTGGATCATTTTATTATTATAAATTTAATAATATGATATTTGTTAGGGACATTTATTTAGATACATGGTTTAATGTTTCTCGTTCAACTAATTTTAAAAAATAATATTACTTTTTAATACATATTCAAAATAAATATAATTTCCCTCGTTTAGTACAGATTAGTATTTTTATTCATTCATACATGTTCAAAATTTTATTTACAAATAAATTATTTTTATTTAGTAATTCTTTTATTTGTTTAAAATGAAAATTCCTTTGAAATTGGAAATTTTATTTTAATTTTATGCATGATTTGTGATTATGTTTTAGTTCTTTGGAATTTTATATCTGTAAGGGAGGTTCCTCAATAAAAATTTCTCATGTGATCTAGTCATATCCTTCCAATTCAATTGTAATTGAGATTCTATTAACTTGTGGTGTTTCTCCAATGAGATTCAGGGAATATAATTCAATTTTTATTCAAAACGAAACAATGAATGTTAATCCAATTGTACTCATGGCAGAAATTGTAAATATAAGAGTGATGTGTTATTTATTCCACAAGATAAAATTATAATTTATGTTTTATAAGAGTATGTATAATATTTATTTGATTTCATTATCCAATATATTATATTATGTTTTATGGGTGGAAAGTATAAATTATTGCAAAAAATTTAAATAGATTATAATTAATCTAGGACAAACAGTTTACTTTCTCTTATATCCCTTATTGGACATTGTTTTCTCTTCCCATGATTAAAAATATTAAAAAATATCACAATGTCTAACTGAGTGTAGTTAAAATGATGATATCATGTAAAAAATTGTAATGATTATTCATAATGAGTAACCATCTATTATTTTAAATACCTTTATTTGTTGGAAATATGGGATATTGTGTCCACTTGTAATCATTGTGTTTAATTTTTATATGTTTTTAATAATTCTCAAAAACTCTAAAACGAATTTCTCTTTTTAATTTTATAAATCTAAATTCTAATTAGAATCCCAGAAATATTTAATGTTAAATATTGAGTCCTTAAACAGATATTATACTTTTACTAAACATATATAGATTGAAAACTCAAATATTAGATTATTAAAAAGAAATGGGAACACGAACCATTAGTAAAAAAGATTCAAAATCTATGTGTATTATGTAGACCAGAGATCATTAGGTAAGGAAAATTCACCATGGACAATTGCATTATAAAAACCAAAAAAATTAGTGGGTTTCTTTTTCCTGGTTGTGAAAAAATATAATCTAGAAAACCCATAAAGGAAATGTAGAGTATGATCAATAAAACATTATAATGCATCACTTATTATTTAGAATACATCACTAATAATAATAGTACATTTTTTATTCAATTTTAATAATAATAAAATAAGAAAAATAATATTGACATTTATAGTTTAATTATTCTTTAAATAAATAACAATACAGAAAAATCAATAGTGGATTTAATGATAAAATTCATAAGTTAAGGGAATGAATACAAAAAAATATATGAACCCCAATATATATAAATCATGTTAAATTCAGGATGAATGTACATAATCCCTATGGTTTATTAGTTAATGTATCATATATCATCACACTACACAATAAATAATCAAATCACAATTTTGATGTGCACATATACCAATGGGACCATCCATCGAGATAACAAATCAATAATCAATAATGGAAATATTGTATAATATTATATAATTATAGTTTTAATTATTCATACATCACATATTTGTTAATATACTATAGTGTTTTTCAATATCATCAACAAAAATACACGATTCACACATGAATTCAATGATTCATTCATGAGAAATTAATTTTTTTTAATTTATTTCACCATTCATGATTCATTTCTATATTTAATGATCAAAATTCAATATTGAGTTCAAAAATAAAAAAGGTTTTAATCCAATTCAATTAATTAAAATATTAATATTTGTTCAAATATCATTTTCAATGATCAATGTCAAATATAAAAATCAATCCACTTTTCATTTTAATCGATATTTTCTTAAAATGAAAACATTTTTTTAAATCCTTTTATAATTTTCTTTTTATTTATCCAACCCTATTTCATTGAAACCATCCATCAAAACCATAATATTTCAAAGCGTAGAATATAATTCCATACACAGTTCAATATAAGAAATACATCATGGATATAATTCATAGTAAATTCCTTATATATCTTGTTAGCAATTATCAAACAATGTATTTATCAATAAATCACATGAGATGGCAATTAAAAACATATTATTGAATATATGGAATATGAAAGATAAATCATGATAATTTTAATCCATCAAATCATGGGTTATATCCTATAACAATAAAAGTATCAAACATGGTCGATGATGTAAATATGAATTGAACATTTAATTTTAAATCAATGATATTAATGTTAATATATATTGATCAGACATGTCAATCAAGAATTATATATAAATTGAAAGGGTTTGGAAAAGAAAAATTAATATTTTGAAAAGAAAATAAAATTAAAAGGACTAACATAATGTATGGTGGGAGTTTTTTTGTTAATAACTAGGGTCTTGATATTTTAATTTAAATTTTATAGTCATTAAAATCTCATTTGAAATGTTTCAATATTAATAATCTATTTAGTAATGACTACATTCCGAACTGTGAAACAACACTGGGCTTATAGTAAGGGGTAATGGTTTTACCACACAACAGGGAAAAACATGACCTAAATATAAAATCTAAAATTATCCATTGATACTTTTTTGGATGGTATACATTAATTTTTGACCTAATATAACATGAAACTTGTATAATAATATAGACCTCAAAAAACAATATAAAATTTAAAAAATAAAACCTAAATTATGACCTAGAAAATGGGGAATCAGATAGGGTTACTTTGTACCTTAATGAATCTAATGGGATGTAAGAAATTTACACCAAATTGTATTGTATATACCATTCATAGGAGTCTGCCCTCTATTTAGAGTGAAAAATATATATGAAAGAATTATTATTATTATTATTATTATTATTATTATATCTATCTATTATTATTATATATCTATATATCTAATTATGAATTCCATATTCATTCTATAGGATTTATAAAAGTGAACAACATATTCTGTACTTGAAACGAACAAAACTAATTACACATAATTCATTTATATGTTGGACATTATAATAAATTTATATAAACATTATAATGCACACTATCAAGTATTCCTCACCATGGATGAAGTATTTCGAAAAAATAATATATATCAATAAATGATAAAATATGAAAAAGAATAAAATCATTTTGAATATAAAATATCACTTGTAATATTCATCTTTTGTTATCCAAAATATTGAAACATGACAAACTATGTGGAACAAAACAATAATATGAGATCAAAAAAAGATAAATAAAAAATAAATAATAAAAAATATTCAATATGATGTTAGAGTGGAATGAATTAACTAGTAATTATGTACATATACATGAGTGAAATTTATATATTTTAAATTTTTTCATGGAAAATGTTGTCGTTTATAATTCCAACATTACTCATATACATATTATGTACTCTAATGACATGTACTATTATGTCGTAAATTCAAAATAAATGAAGCATAATGAGATAAAAAATATAACATTGAAATATAATATATATATGTATTCATTATGAAATAATAAAAATAAAAATAAAAATAATATTATTATTATTAAATATGATGTACATGGAAATTAATATAATTATATTCATATCAGTGGTGTAGTAATATTATGATTCTGAATAAAATAATTGTTTTCAATGGTATCTTATGATGTGTATTTAGTATAAAATGATTATTTACTCAAAGGAAAATTTTGTGAAGTAATTTATATTTAATAATAATAATTTTAAATGAAAAAATTTCTAACAAATATGATTTATCATTTAATCTAATTTTAAATTATAATTAATTTTTAGGATCCTTTAGAATATAATATATATAAATTTTTTTAAAAAAATTATTTTTTATTCATTCTTTTTATTTTGATTTCAAGGGTATATATATAAATTCTAGAATATGAAATCGAATATATTAAAATAATTCTTTTATAAATTGTAATTTTTATTAGATAAAATATTGAAAATATTCAAATATAAATATCTTAGTGTGTAATGTTTTAAAATACATATTTTACTAATATTGTAACTTACATTGTTATGAAAAAATACCCCAAAATTGTATAATAAATTTATTAATAATTTATTTTATAAAGATACACATTATATTTTATAATAAAATGTTTATATACAAATTCTAAGATATTTATTTTAAGAAAATTATGTTTTTGATGAAAAAATTAATTTTTTATATTTCAATTTTTAAAATTAACACATAATAGAATTATTGTTTTTGTAAAATTAAACTGATAACTAATTAAAATATTATTATTAATTATAAATTTAATCACTATATAATTAAAAATATAGAAAATTTTATCCTTTTCAAAAAAATATACAATTTGGAGAAATGATATTGTTAGAAATTGTTTCCTATGAAAAATTAAAACCACAATACATGTAGAATATCATATTTTATATTAAATAAATAAAATATAAAACATGGGCTAAAAATCAAGTTTTACATTGTCCCAGGAATACATATTACCACATTATAATGACCCCGACCAAAGTTTCCCATTAATAGTGGGAAATCAATTACATTAACATAATATAACTCGAATCACACCATAAATTACTAAATTCTGTGGTTGTATTTTGTAAACTAGATACATATATTAATATTATTATTAAAAATAAAAACAAGAAAATAAAACACAGTATGAACTTTTATAATTAGTTTATTCCCCTTAGTTTATTAATTGACATTAATCATAAGACACATCCAAAAATCATGGGGACAGAAAAAATAACAAATTAGATTGCATTAATGATCTATATGGGTATTCATATATTAGAAAATATTGTGAATAAATAATTATTAATCAATATTGAAAATATGATTATTGTCACTCATTCAATTTTATGAAATAAATTATCATAATATGGTTGTAATAAATGATGATAAAAATTACATATAAAATATTACGTGATTAGGAAATATACCCATGGTCATTTTAACCAATTGAATAATCACAAGAAAATAAAATACATCGTTTCATAAATATAGATTTAGTATTTTTATACACCATAAAAAATTTTCATGTACTCATGTCAAGACATATAACAAATATGTGTAATGCCTCTCCCAAAATCCTAAGTTATTTTCACTCATGAATCATAATGATGCATTAAGGGGATATCGAGGGACTCACCCATTACACACTATTTTAGACGAATTCTTCATATGATATTGTTAAAACATAAAAATAACTAACAGTAATATTAAAAAATATGACATATGAACCATTAATAATTACCCACAATCAATAAACATATTCATAAACCATTCAATGTAATAAGGAAAATTATAATATAATTTTATTTCATAAGTTAATGTAATATTAAACCATCTACATAGATAAAAATTATTAAATCTATAAACTATGACCCAATGGATCATACGTACAATAATATATTGATATAATTAATGAATATAAAAAACATAAAAGTTTAATTTAAAATGTTTTTTTTTCTGAAAATAACATTTTAACTTTTCGATTATCTATAAAACTACATGTTGAAAAAATATTTCTAAAATAAATTATTAATATTTTGATCACATTAATACAATTACTTCGTTCAAATTTTCATAAAAAATATGAAATCCTTGATTGATCATAATATTTCAGCACCAAAAGTAAGTCATAATCAATACTCATAAACATTAATATTATAAAATTAACGATTACAACAGTAGAATGTATTCTTTCATAAGACTCATAAAATAAATAACATCAAATGAGATAATAAATATAATGAATGTAATTTTATTAATGATTTATTAAATCAATGTTTCAGTTTATACACCAAAAAAAATAACTAATTGTTGAATTTAGTATACATATAAATGATGTAAAAGTGAGATGAGAAACTATTTCCTTGGGTCTCATGTATATCATACATGTTCTAAACACTTATATAATAAATAAATTTTCATTTTACATTTTTTTAAATCCTTTTCCATATATTTCTTATAATATATTTTTTAATTATATTCAATTATTACACATTTTAACAATTCATTGTCTGAATTAGAGTTTCTGGTGATAATTTATTTGTTTTTCTTTTTTTTTATTTCATTCATTTTACATTGATCATATATCAATAATAGAAATAATTTTTAAATGATATAGATGACATATATATATACAATACAAATTTATTTATAATAGTCTAATAAATTTTAACTTATAAAATGGATTGCACTCTTTATTGAGACCATTGGACTTATGTACTCATGAACTCTATTTTCATTTTTTTCATAATGTATTGAATATAAATTATATTAAGTATATGATAAATAATAATTTGTTAATATATATTTTATAACAAAAAAATAAATTGTAATTATTGAACATGTAATAAACTGATAACATTTCACAACATATTATTGATTATGTAATCCACGTTTATTTAGAATCGACATTATTGTTTTACAACCGATTTTATGGTAATATGATATATGTGATATTATATATTCATTAAGAATATAATTATTATAAATATAAAATATATTAATTATGTTTTCAGTAAAACCCTAAAATAATATATATGAAAAATATAATTCAGATCACTTCCTATGTTGGTAGTCTACTACATACACGAGAGATGTTTTCATATAAAAAAATAAGAAACAAAAAATTTATATTTGATATATTAATTCAATAATTATAATAATTACGTTATTATAATCTATACATGTAAAATCCATCATTATAGATATACTTGAAATATAGTGATTGAAAAGAATATTCTTCAGTTTTTGATGTGGTAGTCTGATGTACATAAGATTGATGGTTACAATTCAATTTTATGGAATATGATATTGATATAGGTCATTAACATATCATAATAACATATATTTTTAATTTTTATATATTTATATTTTATTATAATTGATGAATATAATTATAATTATTTAGAATAATAATTAAAAAACTAAAATTCATATTTATGACCAGATATCTTTCACAACTAACAACCTAATTATTAATCCACAGCCTTCCTATATTAGATTATGATCTAAACATTTACTCTAAGGTGTGGGGAAATAAATTTAAAATAAATATTATATATGTGTGTGTAATTAGGAGTGTTAAGAGGTGACTAGAGGGTGTGAACATTTATAAGTAATATATATAATACTCATTGAATATTTGAAGACAAAAAGGGTGAACCAGAATTTGATTATTCAAAAGACTCATAAAGTATAATTATAGATCATTAGGTGTTATATTGTCTATATATGAAATAAAATTTTGTATCAGACATGTTTTATCTCGTTTTGAACCCTTATAATCGTATATTAACCACCAAATTAATGAATTATTACCTTAACTATAGAATTAAATTTATAATATTTTTAATATTCATAACTAGCAGAAATTATGTTAACAATATTAGATAAGATAAATTATTTTGAATAATAATATTTAATCCATTTTCTTAAATTAAATTCATCTATTTTGAAGTATTAAAATGTCAAAATAAAAAATATATATATCAAAAAATGGGACTTCAATTTTCTTAAATTAAATTCATCTATTTTGAAGTATTAAAAGACATTATTTTGTACTATTCATACATAAATTTTTATATTATGAAAATATTTATTTTTTTAGAAGAATAGTAATATTACATGAATATTAAAAAGGTTATTTTTATTTCATGAAATATATTTTCAATAATTGGAAAAAATACTTTAATTTTGATTATTAATCTTCTACTATACCTCTCATTAGAAAATTATAATTTCTTAAAACAATTTTTTTCATTCAAATTTTTATTGTTTTTTTCAATTAAATATATAACCAATGAATTTATAAAACACATAAGTAAAACATATTATATTAATAGTAATGTGATTTATATTCATAAATTATAACATAACATATTAGTTAGAATGGTACATTTTAAATGATAACATACTTATAAGGTTTCATGTTTCATTTAATCAATGTACTACTTTCAAGACAAGAAACTATTTTGATTCAATTTATTTTAAAATATTAACATTGTATTGGAATGGAAAATTATATTCATTTATTTTTTTTATTTCAAATTCACTGTATGAAATTGTTCTTAACTTTTAAAGTCATAAATTATTACATCTTACCACATTAAAAAAACCAATCATTAAAATTTCGTCTCAATGGTATTACATCTTGGATTTTATTTTTAAAATATCCCACATGAAATCCAAAATTGGGTAAAGGGATAAAAAAATAGCAACATGAAAAGAAATAAAGTTATGTATACTGGTCATCAGGAATATAAGCTATCAGGATTATATGTATCAAAACATTACTGAAAATGCAAAATAGTCATGCAGAAGACTACAAACACACATGGATTCATATAAATTTATATAGAATATAATCCTAGTAATAATAACCACCAAAAAACTATAAATATGTAATGATCCAAAAGTACTTTTATTAAACATAAATTAAAGTAATTGGAAAATATTTTATCTCCGAATAATTTTCCAATTTGGGAGGGATTTTTTTACTTTTATTATAAAGAAAACTATAAAATATATTAAAAATATCATATTTTTTATGCGAATTTTCCTTATCATATTCTTTGAATACTCCCTGAGATTAATTGGCCAGATGAATTTGGTATGCTAAAATCACTGATATTAACTTATGAAATATCATAATACCCAAGTAAGAGTGGCATGTAATTCCTTTTGTAATGTGATATTTCCAAAAAATAATGGTTATATAACAATATCAATTAATAAACTACTATATAATAACTCAATACAACAATAAATTTTTTTGTAAATATAAAACCATTATACTCATCTAGAATAGGTTTAATCAAATCCAATGACGAATTATTTTAAATGAAGGACATAAAATCAAAATTATATTCCCTTTAAATTATAACAGGTTTCATAATGGAAGATAATTTTGTTTCTATTTACTTGATCACCATTAATAATTAATAAAAACATGCATTCTATTAAAATTAAATATCCTAGTATGTCTAGTATGTTCATATATCCAATAATTTGTAAATTATAGTAGAGATAACATAAATCATCCAGTGACAAACAAATTTATTAGTAACTTTTAGTATCCCATAAACACCTCATTATAAATATAATAATAACCTTGAGAACATATTATGTTTTATTTTACCTCAATCATGTGCTTCCATGAAATTACTTATCAAATATTGAAATATTATTCTTGGTATCGTTCATTGAATGTATTAAAATCATTATAGGGAATTAAAATCATTAAAAAACTCATATTTTTCATTATTATTATGACAAAAATTACATTAGTATGAATACATAAAAAAATTATTTATATAATACATGAAATCATTAACATTAATCATTCATATTCAGGTATGTAAATGAAATCAGTCAGACCATGATATTTTAGATTCTTCATAGTATATTCCCTTATTGATTGTTGGATTTTGTTGTGGAATGTAGTAGATACATAATTATGGGACACTAGACATTAAATGATTATTAATTACACAATTATCCCATTCAACGTGTCTCTTTATTCAAAACATGATGAATTATCCCATCATGTTGATTATGTACATAGGTCTATCATCCCACAATTATCAAATATAAGAAATATTTCATTCCCATCATCCCTTTATCAATCATTTCCTCGTCCATCATGATCTTCTCATCCATATATTATAATCTATTAGACCAATGTAATTATTTATATATCATCGCAGTATATGATACCATATTCTCATATGATGATAATATATGAAAAACTAGTTACCATTATTTGATTTTCAATAAATTATGATTTAAATCATCGTCTATGATCTTTGGATTATATATATAGTATCTAGAATGTATTTCTTACCTAGTTAAATTTTCTTAATATATTGAATATTTATTCACATTTTCTCTCTCAAAATAAATAATTTAACCTACATTTCCTATAATTAATCATGAGAAAAATAAATTTTCTTAAAGTGTAAAATGAAATACGACACTTCTATGGTTTCTTTTATATCATTCTACTTGGTGTTTTTAATAATTGAAAACTATTAATCATTATAAATTAAGATATGATAATAGTTTATTACAACATTATCAATTTTGTTTCAACTTAGTGTAATAAATATATTCTCTATATAGAATATATCTATCTTAATTTGTAACTAATTCATAGTTTAATAGAATAATTAAGGAATGTAACACAAAATTAAGTATAACATTTATTTAATACATAGTAGACTAAGATGCTTCTCCAACTGATAAAGGTTATTTTACTTAAAAAAAGTTAGGTTCCCTTATTTGGGTATAATTTTATTTGATATAGATATTGATCAGCCTCTAGCATCATTATATTTCAAATGATAGAAATATCATTATTTATTATAAGATATGAAAATGTTCGCATACCTTCGACTTGGATAAATTTTAAAATAATTGAAAGAGATAGACTAGTTCAAATTATTTTGAAACAAAAAATTTAATACCAAAACTATTTAAACAAATAAAATTAAATTATAATCTTATTCATCGATAATATCAAAATAAAAACCACTGATTCATTCAAATATGTTTCACATAATAAAAATAATTTTGAGTCCTGTTTAAATATATTTAATTAAATTTTTAATTAACCCCACAATATCCCCCTAGACTGTGAAATCTATTTCGGGGTTAATGAAATTTTTATGTACTAGGTGACGCTTATAACATTTTTGGAATTTAGTTTTCATAATTTTTACCCCTAGAAAAATATGTTCTAAAATAGCTACTACTTATAGTATACAAACAATGATGGATTTATATGGAAAACCAGATAATCTGATAAATTCCAAGGCATTATGATGTATATATAATCTTTTCCTCATTGTTAATCAAAAAAATATGATATGTAATTTATTATTTCTTAAACATAGTTCACAATGTTTCACTAAATTTTTTTTTGACCACGACCATATTGAACCTGACTATAGTTTAACATATTTAGAGATACAATAACAAATTTTAGTAAGATATAATGAATAAAAAGTCAAAGGAAGAATTTTTTTTGTATTCTTGGTAAGCATGATGTATACTTTATTTTCATATTTTAATAAAGAAAATTATAATATTGTATTTTCTTTTATAGATCATTTATTCCCTTTATCACAACCATACATATTAATCATAAGATAGAATCCTTAATTTATGATGGAAACCATAAGAAATGGATGATATCTAATTATTAGAAAGGGTATTATAAAATCATAAAAATTATAAATAAATTATTCATATTAAATATGTAGTGTAACATATCTGAAACACATTACATTCTATCAATAAATTTATTATATTATGGATGAATTAATGTGAAATCAAATAGTTCTTTATTTATAATCAAACGGGACTGGATCATTGGTATCATTATTATGAATAATTTAATTATTATAAGAAACATTAATACATAATATCATAACGAGTTAATGGATTATTTGTAAATCTTTAATAAAATATTCAAGTAATCAATCAATTTCATATTTCTTAAATGTGTATGGCCTCATCCAAAAACCCAGATATTTTGTCTCATTAAACTAAATGGTGAATTTAAGGGATTAAAAATTCCTCGCAATTCAATTAATAATTCAAATTACTTTATAATAAGATTGGGCTAAAATACAATAAGAAAAAAACACTTACATAAAAGTTATCATACAAAATGTAAATAATTTTCCCCCATCAAAATGCATAGTAAAAATCTATTTAGAGTAATATTATGATTGGTAAAATTATAATACATCCCCAAAAAAAATTTCATAAAACAATAATAAATGGGAATAAATTATATAAAACATATCTGAAATGTATCATATGAAAAATAATGTACTGATTTCATATATGAATATAACTACAAAAATGAACTATTAAAAATTATTTATTATAATAACACTTTAACATTAAAAAAATAAAAAATAAATGTTTGAAATTTATCATGAATATTATTTTTAAATAGAAGATAATTTCATATAAATATTTTAAGAATTAAAACAATATATTTTTAGGATGCTGGAAAATTTTGAGAATGCCATTCATGTTAAATAAATATTTCATTTAGATTTTTTTGTAAATGTGAAACAATCACTATTTAGAATAAAAATATAATATTACCAGAAAAATATAGTAAGAAATCAAAATAATATTGAATCATATTTAATAAATATTTTTTTAATTTTAAAATATTAGGAAAATTTATTTAGAAAACATGGGTTTGTAAGTAAATGTTTTTTTTATAAAGAGAATAAAATTACTAATTTTACAAAATTTATTCACAAAAACAATAAGTACAAGATATAAGAAAATGGAAATATTACATGAATATTTACTAAAATAATTTATGATAACTAATTTATGTGTTTTTTGAGTTATATATAATAATATATCATGATTTGTTATTAAATCATTTAAAATCCTAAGAAATTGTTAAATTTCAAAAAAAAATAATTACCTCTTTGGTAAATTGTAATATGCAAAACCAATTAATGAAATGACATTAATTCATACTATAAATAATATTAGGATAATGGTATTAATCATTTACTCTATTAAAGGGTCTTTATATACGCTAAACAGAATAACTATGTCATGGATATGTCATACATCTATGAAAAGTAAAAGTTAAATGAGATATTCCTTCATTAGGAATGATTTCATTCGAACATAGCCAAACATCCAATATATTTCATATAGGTTAATTATGACTATATAAAATAAAAATAATTATATATATCAAAAACAATATTGTTTGATTATATTATATTATTTTTTTATTTTTATCTTTTAATTAATATAATCCCTCATTCGAGTTATAATTGATTTGTTTTTCAAGTATGGTTTGATTCTATAATTTCAATCCATTTACTTCTATTATGGTTAAATAATATATATAATGTTACAAATAATATAAATATCATATATATTCATTATATTCGTATATATATTAATATATAAATAACATATATAGAAAATAGATTATATAATTCATGTGGACGTTATTGAATATAAACGCATAGACACAACTTCCATTTTTTCATGACATAACTAAATAAAATGAAAATATATATTACATCATCATTAAAAAATAATTTCAATTTTTTTATATAGAATTTATATTAATATAATATATAATTTTAACTGTCCACATAAAAATATATTAAAATCATTCACTTGTCGCAGTAGAGGTTGTATTCCACACATAGACAATAAAAACATTTTTGTATTCCATGAGATTGGAATGTTAGATGTTTTCTTTTACCTTATATTTATAAAATTATATTTATGTCTATAAAAAAACATATAAGTTACAATTAACCTCATTTCCTTTCCTATAATTAGTAGGTAAAAACAAAGAAAATCACTTCATGATGTGCTAGTATGTCACACACACGAGAAACATTATAATATCACCCCCATGGAATTGTATGTAATAGGGTATATGAGATATCACAATTACATAAATACTATTGTTTCATAAATATGATTTAAATAGTTAAATTCGTTCTTTTATCCTTATTTTAAGTGATCAAATTGAATATTAAAAATATCATTTCACGATTCTATTGTTAACCATACACATGATCAATGGTTTTATTTTTATTTTAATCAAAGAAGATATTGATATAGTTATTTACCATATAGTAATCAAATTTCAATAAAATTAAAACAGATGGTTTTTATATAAAAATATATTAATAATATTATAATTTGTTTATAGAATGATAAAAATACAAAATTATAGTTAATGTCATTAGATGATTATCGAGAATCCTCTTTAGGTTTTACCAAAATTATTACTAGATAAGATTTTTGATTTCAAAAATTTATATATTATGTGGGGATGTATGTGGTTATGATATTTTGGTGGGAGAATAAATTGTATTTTTTTATGTTGAATCCTTTTATAATTGTGTGAGATGACACACTTGGAGTTTTCGTAATGAAAACTTGATACCCATATTTGTCTCAATATACATTCCTATAAAATTGTTCGATATCAATCCATATAAATTTTAATGATGATTAATGGCCATTATGTGTGTTTTGGAAAAAAATTTATATCAATTTTTTGTATTTTCCTATTAATTTAATCTCGGATAATCCCGTTTTTCCCTCCACAATGACTACATTATTCACTATTCCCTATGGGGAAAAAATAAATTTCCATTACTAGATAATATAAATTAATAATATAAAATATATGGAACAAATTTTTTCCAATTCAATTTATAGAATTTTAATCATATAATTTTTCCTTAAACCTACAAAACTGAAAAAACAAATCTTTAAAATGAAAAACATTCAAATCAATAAAATGTTTTATTATTGGAACATAATAGTAAATTAATTACCAGGAAAAGATTGTTTAAATTTTTAAATAATATTTATAATATATCATTGAATCAAATATAAATTTAAATATAAATGTTTATATAAATTAAATGAAATAATAATTTTTAATTAAAATAATTTACATCACAGATCATCAAAAAGTTAATATAATCATACAATTCTCAAGAAAATAAGTAATATGTATTTTTTACATCAATATTTTAATAATTATATATTTTTAAATTTAAATTTTATATAATTAATGAATACAATTTTGAATTTATGAATGAAAAACTCGACTAGTAATCCTTTTTTATAAATAAAATTTGTTATAAAATATATTTATTTTATTCAAATTGTACTTTTTTCCTAATAAGTAATACATAAACATTGATTTTATTATTAATTTGTAAATTATTAATTTTAATAATTTATTTAGACATATTAAATCCTACAAAATGAGAAATTTTTTTGTAAATGTAATTTTTAAATAATAATATTTGAATAGGGTATCGTTTTTTTATCATGATGTTTCATGAATCAAAAGCTATAAAAGAGATTGAGATTTTTTGACAATAAGTAAATCACAATGTCTTGGGGTGTTACATAATATATTAATATTTTATTGGTTTATAAATTCTATCAATAATCTTATCCCATATTTAAGAACATGTGGTGTTATAGACATCATGTTATTGTTGAATATTCCTTTTAATACCATTTGAATCCTGTGATTTCATTTTGTTAATTAGTTATATATTAAGAATTCCCTTGGATTATTATATAATCGGATCTACCACCACATCAAATATGAATAATTTATAATCTTTATTAGATTTACCCTCTCACTTCCATAGACTCTCTTAATATCTATACATAATTTTTTAATGATTTGATCTTATAAAAATTGCATTTTATGATGAATAATAGTGGTTAAGAAATGAAAACATCCAAAGGGGTGGTAATAATTTACATTCCACCTTCTAAATAAATTTATATCACTAACTACCAATACCTATTTTTTCAATTAATTAATGAGAACACAAATATTATTACTATTCTACCATTTTTCTATACATATTGCATATCTTTTTGTACCTTCCACCAAATTAAATTTGAAAAAAAAATGTTCTATTCCATGTGTTTACACAACATCTTCCATGAATAAAATATTCTATTAACCATTACTATAATTCATAGGATATTAAAATTGATATGTACTAGGAAAATATTTAATTTATATCAATTTAATCATTCACATTGGTGAAAAATTTCATCATAAATTAAAATATATAAAAACAAGGGCACTGTATGTATATAGGTACAGAGTACCACGTCAACATGAAAATGGTTCTCTATTGTATTCTATAATAACAAATATGTGTATAAAATCAATAAATTTAATTTATAAAATAAATATATTTAAAATGAATATAATTTTTGAACGATAATATTATACCATCCACAATTGAAATAAACAACAAGTATTTATAGAAAATATAGCTAATTTGATGTATCTTTTCTAATTTTATAATATTTATTAAAAAATAATCAACCATTATAAATAATTTTAAAATTTAATATTCATGATCATAATAATATAATATATTATATATTATGAAAAAAATTTCTTAAACATTTACATTGGTCAACGAACAATGAATTGTTCCCAGTATTTGAATGAAAAAAATATTCATTCTATGAACGAAATAAATGATTAAATAAATTGGTCATAGAAATAGGAAAATTATCCAAATAAAACATATAAATATTCATAACATTGTAGTAATAATTTTTTAGGAACATTTTTTATTCATGATGTCTTGTGAAAGTGTGGAGAAATATCAATCATGACAAAACAAATCGTATTCTAATAATAATTTATTGAGTAAATTATTTATATTATGTACCAATAAAATATTGTATGGTCTTACTACTTTCAAATTGAATTTTAGTATCATAAATTATAATTTAAATACACAATCCCACAATAATTCATAGTTTTATATTATGTGGGATATAATTTTAATCTTCTCAAATGGAAGATTCTTTTAATAATCTATTTTCATTAATAACATATAACGATTCATTCATTTTAATATTTTTCTCCATATAGTTTACCATTTTTCTGTATTTTGATATAAACTGTTATTTATTTATTTTTAATTTATCTTTTATGGTAATCTGTGAAGAATTATTTATGTAAGGAATATTTTCTATCATCATAAAATAATGTTTCATATACATTATCATAATTAATAATTTCATTATATGTTACATTTTTTAATTTGAAACAGAGTTATCTATTACCACATTTAATATTAAAATTTATCTTCTCCAAATTAAAAAAAATATGTTATAAAAATTTAAATAAGGTGTTTTAAAACAAAAAGAAATATAGAATTCTTCATACATCATTTGTGATATTATAGTTACACATTCTATTTAATTTTCTCCCCATTAACTAATATTATTTTCATTTACTAACTATATTCTAGTATAGCAAACTCATTTATATTTATATATATATTTAATTATTAAATTAATTTTTGGGTTTTTTTGTAAAAAATATTTGTTTTATGTCATTTATATTAATGATACATTATTATTTCTTCTCTAATGTTGAGAATCACACACATAATATGATTTTAAATAAATAATGACTCCAAAATTCATTATTTAATTAATAACACTTTTGTTTGAGTTTATTTTTATATAAACATATTTTTTACATATGATACATTGAAATAATTTTTTGTATATGTCAAGAGTATAACTCATTGAAGGAATAAAATTCGGAGGTTATGGGTACCCTTAATTCATTTTATAAAAATATGAAATAAATTTTATATTGTGTTGGAATTGCTTTATAATAAAATAATATAGATATTAATTGGATGTTTAGATCCATAATCTGATACCCAGGCTATGTCTGGAAGTGGTGTTTACCCTAGGAGTTAACTCAATATAGTTGTCATGGGGAGTTTGGACTATTGCCTCATATTTTGTATGACCAGTGAAATAAATAAATAAATATGTAATTTTAAGATTTCTTTCACAGTATAGAAATGTTCTATAAATATAATTCTATATAAAATATTACAGGGTTGTCCATATAAACCATATGAGAATTAATGAGCTCTTATTTGCACCAAAATTAGAGAAACACATTGGATGATGACAAAATATTGGATTAGTTCATATTAGGATGCATCAAATGAAAAAGCTTATCTAAATGATTAAAAGGCATATTCTTCGAGGTTGAGCAATCCATTATCCTATCAACCGTATCTAATTTATTTTTTATGCAGATATTGATTAAATAGATTGAATATATCAATCTCTTCTATCAATATATTTAAATTGAGGCATTTTCATTCATAGATTATCCAATATAGATTTATATGATCACTTTTTTCTTATAATATATGGATGTTCCTGATCGATGGCTAAAAGAGATCAACCAATGATCATTTAAATATTTTTATGGTCCATTTTACATCAATTTAATTATGTTTCTCACTTGTACAATCCAGCATTCTATATTTGAAATTTTCCAGTGGTAACGAGCCCAATCGAACACCCATAATCAAAATATGTCGATGAACAAGCCATATATCTTTGAAATAATGATAAATTAGAAATCCATGAAATAATTACATGATCATTTGATATTTTCTGTTTAATAAATCAATGTCAAATGTTTTTATACATATAGGTTCAGTGACAAACTCTAATTGAAATATCGTATCAGATTTTTATCAAAAGAAATCTAAAAACCATGAATCATGACTTGATGCAGTCATGTTAGTAGAATTCATGGTGTGATCTATGGTAGAACAACTTGATTTGAGGCGATTGAAGAAAATTTAAAGGCAGAACATTTGGGTGAAAATATGACTACAAATAATGTACATGGACAAAAAAACTGAATATATTCCCTCATCTAAAGAATATAGGTTTTATGAAAAGTTACATATAGCAGGACATGTATCAATCACAGACATCATTTACCCCTTCCTGTGATGGGAAACCCATGTGATGGATTACAAAGGAATAATACCATGTGGATTCACATGTCTAGGTACGTTTTCATGTACCCGGGTACACAAAAAAAGGGTCATTTACCAAGACATGGGTTCATTACATACACCTGGGTTCCTGTAAAAAAATACAACTCATTCCTATTTAGTCTGGATATTTTGTGTAGTCCCCTAAAATAAAAATAATTTTTTCAATTTTTGGGTGACATTTAATATATAGGGACACAACCAGGCGGTGGAGTGGGACCACAATCCATGTGGTTCCCCTCACATTTCGTATACCCATTATTCCATATTCATGAAACATCATGGTTTCATATCATCTTCATTTCAACATGGATTTTACCCATGAGTATACTATCTGATGTTCCCCCTAGAAATTTAATGTTATACTTGTTGTAGGTTTCTAGAACTAATGTAAATTTTTCAACAATGGTACACCATGAGGAGATGTACGAAAATGGATGTGATCTGGTAGAATCACCATATACAACCTAGTTTTAACCACATGTAGTATTATATAATAATTTTATCAAATAATATAGTGGATCCAAACATAATCATGGGTTAGGGTTTTCTATATATACCTTATAAGTGGAACCTCTTATCAGATAGGGGACTGATCCTCAATGAATAAAGTGGATCCACTATATTTTACAAGGAGAAGGACCCCTTTATCTGAGTGTAACCCCACATATCTGATATCCCCTGATTCGTTTATGACTATAGTGAAACCCCCTATAACAACATTGAATGGTTCCATGACATATACAGTTGAATCGCTAATAGAAGGTGTGCGAGTCCTCTACCTAAAAAGGAGAACCCCCCGATCAGAACAAGGAACAAGTCCTTGTTATATAATAGTAGAACCCTGTATTTTAATATGCTTATTTCCTCAATAGGTATATACAAATTGGAACCCCCATGACTCATTAGGGAATTAGTCATCTTCTTCGATTTTTTTCAATGAAATTATATAACGATGACATGATATCACTTGAAAAATATAGTTACTTATTAGTAGATGTGTGTGATACTGTAGATTGATGGTCGACTTTTGAATATGTTGGATAATCTTTTTTAGGAGAAGTTATGAGATGTAAATCCTATAAATAACTTTTTAGATTCCTTTTTTTTCAATATATATATATATATATTCTTATGTATCCATACAATGGATTTGGTTACACTCTGTCCATGGGAGTATAAGATACCCATGGAAAGCCACATGCATTATGTGTTTATCAACTAATGGATAGTGGAAAATAAAATTTTTTATAGCTGGAATTTACATAATGGGTAGTTCATATACTCACAATGATGATAAACTTTTGTTTGGATAAGGTTACCTATAATATTGGTTTGGGATGATCTATTCTTCTTCGTGTATTTGGCCTCAACTCCTATTAATTTCTTGTTGTATCTCTTTATACTCTCCCTTTAGCATTGAGAAATCCTAATATGTATGTATATAATCACCACTACATGTGAATTTCCCTATGTAATTTGGTGTTATGCATTTTATGGATATATCACGATTTACTAAAGAGGTGTTTAGGTATAATTTTATCCTTGGATCACATACTTTGATCATAGCATGGAATTCCTGAGTGGAGGCTCTCTCAGTATTTTATATTTATAGTTTATTCGGGTGGTCACATATTTCTGGTTGGGTTTATATTTTTCCAATTACATTTCATTTAGAACTATAATTCTCTAATACGTACTAGGGGTTATGTATTCATGGATTACATAATTTAATTGATGAATCTTTTACTGTTTTCAAATAAACTAATCAATATATATGGTTGGGTGTGTTTGTGTGTGTATATTTATCTAAGTGAAGGCCTCCCTGATTTTAGATATGTCTTATGTGTCGTTTATGACACCATAGAATATACTAACAATCATTGGGAAATTATGGAAGGATTCCCATATTGATTTATGTCATAAAATATTTGTATTATAGAGTATTATTTCATTAGGATGTATATTAGAGTAGTCCACTTTGGCTATTTTACTTGCCTTTAGGGAAACACATTCAGAGTATCTCTTGTGTGGATCTTAGTCTAGGGTGTCAAGTGATGGTGTGGAAATCCGACATATCCATTCACCGGGATAATGACTACCCAGCCATCGACTCGGCGTCTCATGACATTAGTAAAATGGATTAGTGGTACATTGATCATACATGATTGAGTCTCGGTCTATCCTTCATGAGATATCATTTAATTTAAGTTTATATATATATATGTACATATTCCAATTTTATCGTGGAATATCTTGATACGTATCAAGATTCCTCTATAACGACATCAAGCTAGGAAAACTTTTCTGGAACATGATGAATATCCAATGATCAATGAGGCTTCACATTATGGTTCATCATGCGACCCCTTCCTACATTATCATAGGAATAAGAAACTATGCTTGTTGAGTAGCAGATCATACCTATTAAAAAATATGAGGATTCTCATAGTATTTTCATGCTTGGCATGTTCCATTACTAGAGGATCCTAAAGTTCCATGAAAAATATAACTGCCAGGTAGTATATGATTGTCTATAGTTTGTGGTTATAATCCATATGATTTTTTTAACCCAAAGGATTAGGATGTTGCACTGGTGGTCGACCTTTTAGACAGATCATCTTGGGTGCTAGTGGAGACTCATTTGGTAGATGCACAGTGAGTAGACAATCCCATTTATAGACTTCTGATATCTATTCATTTAGAATTTATACCCCTCTTTCTTATGCTAAATTCAATTAATTTTGATTAGAGATCGGAAGCAGGTAGAGATGATGGTGGATCCATATGGGGTGATGTTCCCAAATCATATGTAGTACTACCTTGATATGATTCTTGATTGATACATCCAATAATAGTACACTAGATAGGGACTCTACAGAGAGATAAGTTCATATGTGGTTACCCTATGAATCCCCACCTACATAGGGGTGCTTGAGCTAGTATGAGTGATTAAAATCATAATATAAGTGGGGAAATAGGTAGTTGAAGATGGTTGTGGTAGCGACATAGGTTATTCATATATAGAAACATGTAGAAATTACGTTCTAGGATCTCAATTAATGAGACATCTCAATGACTGGACATAAGAACGTAACCATGTATACTGCTAAATTCTTGGGATTCCCATAGATTGGAGATAGATTATTCATGATATGAAATGTCACATGGACCAATAATTATTGACCATACATGTATAGTAAAACATGTGTAATGATGAGAGACCACCACTATATAGGAATTCCATTGATCTAGGCTCTCCTATTTGAGAATAATGTGGTCCCCATGAATGATGATTTGGAACAAGCTGTTTGGTCATTTATGATTGGTGGGAAATTCTATGAGATCTTATCATTACGAAGACCAAGAGGGCCATGTCAAGATTCAAGATCTAGTGGTTGAGGATATAAAAAATAGTATGACTTGTGGTTTTTGATTTCCTAGTTTATGTTATTATCAGAGATATGATGTATGTGGTTTCAAATCATGGTTTATTATTACATAATAATGGCTCGAGTAATTCTATTTTTCTCTATACTCCTAGTACGACTGATGAATATCCAAGTTTAGGTTCTAGACTAGAATCTTTTTTAGAGGTTAATATTGGTAAAAATTATTCATGACCATTTATATATAGATATTTCTAGATATTTATTGGTCAATGATGGTTCACTTTGGAAATTTTGGTCTGTGTAATGGAATTAAAAACTTCAATGTTATGGATTATTTTTCCTTATTCTTATCCCATATTGACTATCACCATATACGAGTCAGACACATTTTTACTAATTGAATGTGATTCACCTTTATGGTAAGTGATATTTTATGTTATGGCATGTGGATTCTGTGATCAGGTGGTTGTGACACATCCCACATTAGTTTCAATTCGATAACATTATGAAGTAGTCTATTCTAAAATATATGATCTTTTATTGGTTGAGGATTTTATGTAAATAATTAATAAGGAATCTATGGGACTAATATATAGGGGGAGATGGATTGTATCCTTCACTTGAATCATGATACTGCTATGATATCATCTTGTGGCAAGTCATATGGCCACTACCGAGCTCTGGTAGATGTGGATTCATTTCTACTCCCATCATTGGAATGGATTATAAGAACTAGTGTCTCCCATAGTGTAGATCCATTGTGGTATCTAAAAAAATTGATTGGGTGATTTTTGTTTAGCATGAATTATTATCGACTAAACTAGGCCCTGAAAAAGAACAAGTATCCATTCAAAGGAATAAAGGGATATTTTATTATGTGTGAGGTGTGAGATAGTTCTAAAAGATAGATATTAGTTTCAAATACACCCAATTTTGGGTTTGAAAGGTTTATAATCCAAGGTTATCAATTTATATCATTGCGAACACTATGATTCTATAGTGATTACCTTTGGTTTGGTGAATTCACTAACCATGATTATATATATGTTGAATAAGAAAATCTTTCCATTAATAGTACATTTTTTTGTTTTCATCATCGATGACAAGATCTCTTCATTTTCATCATAGTATTATCTTGAAGAGAACCTAAGGATGATTCTTGATTTACATAGAGAGCACCAACTTAATCTAAAACTATCAAAATTCCCATATCGGATTAATGATGTTCAATTTATTGTGAATTTCAATTTTTAGAATGGTTTAACCTTGGACCTAGCAATGATCTGTACAATGTTTTCAATTTCTCCAACTAATAGTGGGCCAGAGGTTCAAATAATTCATTAAAACGTTGGGTAATATGAGAAATTTGTGGTAGAATACTCTAAATTTAAATCCAATATGACTTACTAAATGAAGAAACAATAGTCATCTACCAAGTCTATGTTGTGCCAAATGGATGTTTATAAGTTCAACATGAGTCCGATGAGTAAACAGGTGTTTATTATACTTCCGTATGATTTAGAGTACGTCGTGTATTGAAATACCCCAAATATCGAATAAGTTTCATGTTGATGTTTTAGTATTTATTTTTAATATATCGGTTAAGGTAGTATAAACCCCACAAGAAGAACAATGTGACTCATTACCAAATTATGTATGTTGTAGTCTTCACCAAGAGGATGTTCTAGAACTACCTTCAGGACGAGTGCTTTTACATTTATTTCTAAATCAAATGCCTTAGGTAAATCTTCATAGAGAGAGTCATGAACCTTAGATAATGATGCATGTTAAAGTTAAAACAAGAAAATGACATCTAATTAGTCCATATTCCAAGAAAGGAAATAATTTTACCAGATCCCAATTGAATGAATAATCATGAACAACTATTGTTGGTTGAATTGGTGTAGTTGGAATCCTTCGAGCTACCACTAATTGAGCATGAGAGTCAAATATTTCAATATAAATTTTGTTGAATCCTCCACTTCTCTATAATTTGGGAGATTCCACAAAAGGACAAATCCATTTGTAGGTCTAAAATGATTAATTTTCTATATTAGACTCACTAGAAGGATATTATAGAGGATGGAATCTTGTCATACATTTCCAACGATGGATTCTAGTCTCAGTAATGTTACTGAAGGAGGTGACTTAAGAGTTCCCCTATTTTACCAAAGCTAAACATCACAATGTGGGGAATATATAGAGATACCATTAGAAACAGTTATTGTGATCATGAATGAGATAATGACCAGCAGAGTCTGTATCGTGGTGCCATACTTTTTCAATAGAAGATGTTTTCACACAATTTTTCTATAGGATTGTTTCAACATCTTCTGATACTAGAGTGGAATTGTGTTGTCAAATCAAAATTATTTGGCATGAAGAATCCACATATAGAGATGGTAAATAATTATATATGTGTGATATTTTACAGAATCATAAATTCCAAACACTTCTGGGATATTAAGTAGAATAGTTCAATGGAATGTTTGGGTGAGTTTTATTTATTGGAGATAATGTTTATTCATCTAATAACCTTGACAATTTTTTCTAATCTTGATGCAATGTTCACGTTGTGATTGTAGAGAGTTCTATAGGAGGAATATGAGTCCCAAATGATGATGATGATTGCCTTTAATCCCAAGTTTGATAGGAAGACCAAGCACACTATCCATTTGTTATCGTATTTTATAAGGGATTAAATTGTAGACTTCAGCCAGAGCTTCAAGGAACACCTTACCTCAGAAAATGTTTAACAAAACAATACCTAATACTCTATTATCAACATCACACATTTTTAGGCCCAATACGAGACACCCTGATGTTCACCCTTATGATAGACTAATATCAGCGAGGCATATTATTTGGCCATAATGATGGTGCAAGTGGTGATGTATAATTTTAATGTAATGGGTTAGTGGAATGTAACACCCCGGGTAAATAAAGAATATGACATTTTCATATTTATCCATATTTGTGAATAAAGTATTAATATTACTTTAATGGTTTTCTATGATCGATGGCGTACCCAACACGCAACAATGAGTTTCTTGGGAATCTTATGTTGCACTCTAATAATAAAATAATATTATTTTAAATGGTAGTTAAAATGTAGCTGTTTTATTGGCGGGAATGGATAGAAATAACTAAAATATGATTATATATGTTTTTAAATGTTTTTACATTTATCCAATAAAGGATAAAGGCTTAAAATACGGAAAGAATTCAATTTTAGGCGTATATGCCCTAGTTTTCACTAAAGGTTCAATTATCACCTTTTGATGTTGAACCATCATTAAATATAGTTTTGTTCACTCTTAAACATTATTTTGGACCAAATAAAACTCTTATTAAGAATCGAGACATCAAATTTACTTTGTGTAAATTTTTGGTATTTTTCAGATAAAGTTCATTTTTTAATGAATAGTGTAAAATGTTGTGTTTTAAATCAAAACATATTTTTAATATAATTTATTTATATGATTAGATAATATTTTGAATTGGTTTTAAAGTGAAATTAGAAAATATTTTTACCATTAAATCCAATTGTGGTTGTTGGAATTAATTTCACTTTGAAATGAGACTTAAAATAGTGTGAATCTTTTGATACTTATTGTTTTATAAAAACACGGTATTTTCTCTGATAGCGGGATTTAATTATTAAATTAATTAATGTGACTAATATTTTATGAATTTTGTAAAACGGAATTCATTTTTGAATTCGGAATATCAAATATAGCTTAGGGTGATGTTTTGGTATTTTTCTGAAAAACTCCAATTTTTGATGAATAGTGAAACCACTAAGTGGTAATCAAGAAAACTGATTTTTCAGTTAAATGAATGTTTACCACTAATGTGTATCGAATTTTGAAAATCCGACATACATGGTTGTCATTAGTATGTAAAATGTGGTTCAATGGGATGAAAATAATTTTTTTGGTGAATAGTAACTTTTTTTCATTAATCGCGATTAGAGGTAATTAGAATAGTTTAAGGTAAAAATGATATTTTAAGAATGTAAAAACACCATGACACTTGTCCTAAACCTCTTGGGTGAGTCATGTCCGACCAAGACAAGCCATGGGCCAACTTGGGGACCCCATGGAGCCACTTTAGAGGGAAAATGACAATAATATATTTTTATTTAATGTTAAAATTAAATTGACACAGACATGAGATGTTTTACTAAAACAGTTTTTAAGTGGGGTTAAACAAGTCCCAATTTTGATTATAAATAGTCATTGGAAATCTAGAAAGATTTCCTACATCATAGTAATTTTTTTATAATTTTTAGACATTAAATAAATTAAATTATTTATGACATAATAATAATGCAGCGATGACATCATTATATGACGATTTAAATAAAATGGAAAGATAATGTAAAATCTATGAACTAAACATGTCCAAAACTTATTGTATGGGTGGATTTCGAACCCTTAACACCTTATACACGAATTATATCAATGTGGGGCCTTTTAAAACCGAAACACATTTATCATATAAAGTAATATTTCTTACTTTCCAAAAGTGCCCCTCCTCTCCTCTTATAAAAGGCCCCCACCTCTACCTCATTTCACAAACTCCTCAATCCTTTGGCTCGGCCATCCCCTGCCCATTTAATCTCTACAAATCCCTATACTCATTCTAGAGGATTCCATTTGGGCATAATCCTTTCAAAGTAAGCCTTTAGGCTCAAATTAAAAAGAGTTACACTTTTAAAGGTAATTCATTCTCTCATGTTCATTTGTTTTATTTTGCTTCTCCAACCACCTAAACTCTTTTTATTTTCTTATTTTGTAACAACATCAGTATATTAAATATACTAGGATGTTTTTATAAGATTTATTCTAGCTACACTCTCACAAAAATACATCAAATGGTTAAAGAACATACGGTTTCCGTGGATGGCGAAATTCTGCCTCCCGAAACGATGATTGTTCAATACTCATTTAACACCTTCAAAGGTGGCCATTATGATGTCACTATTTTTATATATGATATATAATATGTTTATGTTTTCCTTAAGCTTCTGTTTTTTTTTCATTTTGGGAATACCTTTATGGTTTCCATTATGGGTAAACGCGATATTTTCATTTAAGGAAGTGCGGACTACCGCCCCCTCAAAGTGATTTGATTCGTTAAATACCATATGTGGGATGTATAAAGGATGGAACTATGATATTATATATGATATTATACTGGAATTATAATATACCTTTATATAATTATTATTCCATTCCATAAAATATGAAATAGAATTGAAAGTAGCATTCATGCGTACGTACGGCTTACCATCTCCATGAACGATGCATTTCATTTCATTCCTCTAAATGATTATGTAATGTTATAAATTCATGAATGTACTCGATATATATGACATATATGATATCTACATCATGAATACAATTCTGGATATAATAATCCTTTGACCTCATGAACAACATGTAATTGTAAGAAGTCCACTTTCGACCTAAGAACCAAATATCGACAAACAAACATTATTAACTTAAATGATTACATAATGTTAATAACATGGTGTAAAAGGAATAATGAACTTGAAAAAGGTTCTTATGAAAATAGAAATTAACTCAAGTTTATTATTCAGGACGTTAAAGAATGATCGAGTCAAGTCGGACCCAAGGTAAGGGATCCTACTCCTCTCTTTCTTTTTAAGTACACACTTTTATGTCATTCCTTTTAAAGCTCATCTTTCTTGTTATTGTGATGATCTTTTATATTACACTTAATATAATTTTTATGTTCATGTGATTAGAGACCCTATTCTCTCTCATCAATCCATTTTGGAAGTTATTAGTGGCGTCGTTAGGCTGCCGAACTTTCGTAAGAGATCTAACCTCTCTCTTTCTTTTTAAGTACTCTCCTTTATGTCACATCTTTTAAGCTCCTCTTTGTAATGTTGGGGGATGTTATTTTATATTCCTCTTGATTTAAATTTTATTGTAATGTTATGATATATCCTATTTGATCTCATCAATCCATATTCGGATGTTTTATGTGGCACCGTTAGGCTGCCGAGTTTTCGTAAGGGATTTTTCATCTCACTTTTATTCCCGTGAGATTTATGCTACATTTGCCACAAATTCCATTGAGTGGTGTATGTAATTCCCATTATTATACTATTTGTGTAATATAATTTCGTTTATGAGTATTTACATCAATGATCTATTGTCCTTCTATCATGGGGTGTATGTTTTGAAAGATACCCAAGTCGGTAAGGGAACCTTTCACCCTCCTCTTTTTTTAAAATACTTCTTTTGTTGGGTCTTTTAATTTACATATTGTTATGTTGGGATATGTTCTCATATATCCTTATTGATGTAAATTTTATGTCCAAGTGATGAGATTTCCATTTTTATCTCTCATCAACCATTTATGTAAAATTTTATGTGACGCTGTTAGGCTGTCGAATTTTACAAAGGGAACTTCTTAACCCAATTTCGATTTCTTTGGGTTCAACATGTAGTTATTGAATATGTCATCCATTGAATATGTGTGAATAACCTTTGATTGTTTTACACTTAATATCCACTTATATTGGGTGTATTTATATTTGTCACACATAATTATGAGATTGATTTATCCTTAATTTAAGGATACCTTCTTTATAATGGATTTCATCTCATTTTACATTTCTATTGAGACTTCATTGTGGTTATGCACCAATTCACTCTTATATGGTGTGTATACTGTCCTTTGACATATTATATCATGAATCCTTTTATTCTCATGATATTATAATGTTTGGATTAAATGTTATTCTGCTATTATTTGTATTCAGGAGTCTCTCATTTTGTTAAAAAGTCTTTAACAAAAATATCATTTTAAATGTTTTAAAGATTTATTATTCTAAATCTTTATCATTAATGTCCATGTTTTCAAAATGGTTTTCAGTATTAATTTATATGGACATTAATGTTTTAAAATTATAATTCCATTAAAATCTTCAAATTGGTATGGGACACTTTGATTAAAAAATCTCTTTTAAATGGTTTTTGAAAATGGATTGATTAATTCAATATCTAGGAATTACTTATTGTGATTGCAAATAAAATTTTGTTATTGAAATGTTTATATTTTCAATATTTTATGTGTAATAATGGTACTTGGACATTATGACAGGTGGTGCCGTGAATACCAGGACGGGTGGTTACGTTATAACCTCCAATGCATTGGGTATGGAAGTCGCCCGTATGGCTATTCCATTAAGTATGTATGGAAATTGGCCGTATAGATATTCCATTAAGTGATATGTGTGGGAGTCGACCGTATGGTTATTCCACATAAGTATGTTTATGTCCCAAGTAACCTTTATATATGTTATGTGTTCTTTATATGTTTTTTATGTTAATCCTTTGGTTACAAAAAGGTAAGTAATGATACTTTTTTTTCAGTGAAGACTTTTTTCTACTTCATGAAGGAGAAAAGTATTACATTGATAAATTATTCATGGTTTACTTGTTGTTTTAAAAAACTAACAGTTTTCATTCCTTGTGTATCCCTTACTGAGCTTCTTATGCTCATCCCAAGTTTTTGAAATGTTTTTCACAGGACTTAGCATAGAATAGGGTCAAGGATGGGATCAAGCTAAAGTCATGCTACCTAAAACATGGAACTATACATGTTTCTTTTTAAGAGTTTTTATTTTATGGAAATTTATTAGAAGCGACTACTTTGTAATCTTTTGAGATGTAATAGGTATGTCCTAATTATCTAAAACTCAAAACCTGAAAAGATCCTCAATGTGAATTACTCATTTAATTCAATATTAAGTAAGGTTTAAGGCTGGGGCCTTATAGTTGGTATCAGAGGTCAGTTTAGATAACATTAGAGGTTAGAGTATTCTTTAAGCATAAGTGACATTACCATAATGGTTAGGATTTCAGACAGAGTCCTAGTTTTAGATAAAGTGAGTGAGTAAGAATATCTTTGTTTTTATCTTCTTCGTTAGTAAATGATGGTTTTTTTGTTAAACTCACAATGACCCTTTTTGGTTTTAGTAAATGGCTGGATCTAGCAGGCACCAAGTTAATGGTGGATGTGAAGGAAACTGTGACAGTTTTCTGAGAGAGCAACTGAATGATATGGGAGCTGTAATGAGAACTCTTGTGTTTATCCTCAACCAACTATCTAGAGTTATGATTGACCACCTAATCCTTGCTGATTTCTATAAGGCATCATGTATGCGAGAAACAAATCCCTATGGAACTACAGGTAATAATAATAAAGGTAAGTGTGTTAAAAAACCTATGTGTCAAAGATGTGGAAAGAAACACCTAGGAAAATGTTTCAAAGGGATAGAAATATGCTATAGATGTGGAAATGAAGGTCATAAAGCAAGAACCTGCCATGGAAAAAGGAAGCATCCAGTTGACTCGAGGAAAGGGAAAGATGTTCTTTCTGATGGATCAATTGAATGTTTTAAATTTGGTGTGCATGGTCATTATTCAAACACATTTCCTATGAAGAAGTTTCTTGAATGGGGTCACCAAGAGTGTACAAATGTTCGTTTACCACTACCTAATGCCATTCTGATTGAGGATGAAGAAACTGAAAATGACCAATCAAAGGTATGTATTATTTCATGACTATTGTTTTCCTATTTTGGAATCTTACGATATGATTCATGATTTTGTTTGTAGGAAAGAGGTATTTCAGAATAAGTTGGAAAGTATTGGTTAATGGATCATGAAGAATGTTGAATGAGTAATATGTCAACATATAAGGGCTTCAAGAGTTATGGTGAAATTTTTAAGAGTATTAAGTCTCCTTTGATGATGGGGTTACATTAGAAGACTTTTTATATTATGTGTAACCCTGATGTTTAATATATGAAATTTTATTCAAGGAATATTTATCTCTTCTTTTGTGGACATATTTATAAAGAACCATTTGGGTTTATATGATCCTTACTTTTGAGATAATTATGGGTTACTATATGTTATGATTGAAGTGAAAGGCATGAGATAAAATTCAGGTTAAATTATGTTATGGTTATTTTTGATGATTTTATCCCTTTTGGGGAATGATTTAAGAATTATATAGTTTTGGAAAGAGGACAACACGTAGACCGTGTGACAACCCGTCGCGTCGGACAAAGCTGCGGGAATCGAACCCACAACCAAAGTGCGACTGGTATTTATCGCCTACCACTGGACTACGTGAAGTCCCTGGTTAGTTTGACTGATTATTTTTAGTTATATGATTTTATGAATTAAGAGTAAGTTGATTTTAGGTTATTTATGAAAATGATTAACTTATCATGGAGGATATGTGATTAGGATAATTAATATTCAATGCGAGACTTTAAGAGAAACTAATTTTGTTTGGAGATAAATGTTACGATTTAACTTGGAAGACTATGTGACTAAATCCTTCAAATGTTTGGGTTTCAATCTTAGATTGGTTTACTTTGAGGAATTTTTATGGATAAATTTGTTTATCGGATGGTCCTCGTTGAACTTTGGATTTTGTTGGACAAATTTGCGAGATTAAGAATAGATTTTCTTTATAATGGGTTATCCTTTTCTGGGTTATCTGATCTTGTACTAATCTTTGGGGTTATGGTTTTGGTTAAATTCTAATACATGGGAAGTATATAGTTCTCTTTTTTTGGGTTAGGTAATTCTCTAGAAGTTAATTATAGTACTCTTAATGTGAACAAGTCTCCCTAAATAACCATCTTTTGGAAAAATATGAGTTTGATTAAGGAATCTAGTAAAAGTTGAATGTAAACATGATAAGTGATTATGTTTCCTTATGAATAAATTCCTCAATAAAAAGTAACTTAAAACAAATAATTTGTCTATTAACTTTTCCTACTGGGGAATCGAATACTGTTTAACCCATCATAAGTTTATGATTCTCTCATGGTTAACTTTCTCCAAAACATGTTTTCTATCACTCTCCATCAGAACATGACCCTATGTTTTCTCCTCCATGTCCATATTTTCATACTTTGAATCCTAGTATGGGTTAACTCGGGTGACCATTGTACTTATCATTCTTTATATTAATGTTATTGGTTTACCGACTCTTGTTCTGATGTGGGACATTCAAGGATGTTTCCAAGCTCAATTTTAAAAAATGTGAGGACGCAATTCCCAAAAGGGGGGAAGGATGTAACACCCCAGGTAAATATAGAATATAACATTTTCATATTTATCCATATTTGTGAATAAATTATTAATATTACTTTATAGGGTTGCTATGCTCGATGGCGTACCCAACACGCAACAACGAGTATCTTGGGAATCTTACGTTGCACTCAAATAATAAAATAATATTATTTTAAATGGTAGTTAACATGTAGCCGTTGTATTGGCGGGAATGGATGGAAATAACTAAAATATGATTATATATGTTTTTAATTGTTTTTACATTTATCCAATAAAGGATAAAGGCTTAAAATACGGAATGAATTCAATTTTAGGCGTATATGCCCTAGTTTTCACTAAAGGTTCACTTATCACCTTTTCATGTTGAACCATCATTAAATATAGTTTTGTTCACTCTCAAAAATTCTTTTGGACCAAATAAAACTCTTATTATGAATCAGGACATCAAATTTACTTTGTGTAAATTTTTGGTATTTTTCCGATAAAGTTCATTTTTTAATGAATAGTGTAAAATGATGTGTTTTAACTCAAAACCTCTTTTTAATATAATTTATTTATATGATTAGATAATATTTTGAATTGGTTTTAAAGTGAAATTAGAAAATATTTTTACCATTAAATCCAATAGTTGTCATTGGAATTAATTTCACTTTGAAATCAGACTTAAACTAGTGTCAATCTTTTGATACTTATTGTTTTATAAAAACACACTATTTGCTCTGACAACGGGAATTAATTATTAAATAAATTAATGTGACTAATATGTTTTGAATTTTGTAAAACGGACATCATTTTTGAATTCAGAATATCAAATATAGCTTAGGGTGAAGTTTTGGTATTTTTCTGAAAAACTCCAATTTTTGATGAATAGTGAAACCACTAAGTGGTAATCAAGCAAACTGATTTTTCAGTTAAATGAAAGTTTACCACTAATGTGTATTGAATTTTGAAAATCTGACATATATGGTTGTCATTATTATGTAAAATTTGGTTCAATGGGATGAAAATAATTTTTTAGGTGAATAGTAACTTTTTTTCATTAATCGCGATTAGAGGTAATTAGTGTAGTTTAAGGTAAAAATGATATTATAAGAATGTGAAAACACCATGAAACTTGTCCTACAACTATTGGGTGTGTCATGGCCGACCAAGACAATCCATGGGCCAACTTGGGGACCCCATGGAGCCACATTAGTTGGAAACTAACAATAATATATTTTTATTTAATGTTTAAATTAAATTGACACAAACATGAGTTGTTTTACTAAAACAGTTTTTAAGTGGGGCTAAACAAGTCCAAATTTTGATTATAAATAGTCACTGGAAATATAAAAAGATTTCCTACATCATAGTATTTTTTTATAATTTTTAGACATTAAATAAATTAAATTATTTATGACATAATAATGATGCAGTGATGACATCATTATTTGACGATTTAAATAAAATGGAAAGATAATGTAAAATCTATGAACTACACATGTCCAAAACTTATTGGATGGGTGGATTTAGAACCCTTAACACCTTTTCCACGAATAATATCAATGTGGGACCTTTTAAAACCGAAACACATTTTTCAAATAATGTAATATTTCTTACTTTCCAAAAGTGCCCCTCCTCTCCTTTTATAAAAGTACCCCACCTCTACCTCATTTCACACACTCCTCAAACCTTTGGATCGGACAAACCCTGCCCATTTACTCTCTCAACATCCCTATCCTCATCCTAGAGGATTCCCTTTGAGCATAATCCTTTCAAAGGAAGCCTTTAGGCTCAAATCAAAAGGAGTTACACTTTTAAAGGTAATTCATTCTCTCTTGTTCATTTGTTTTATTTTTCTTCTCCAACCCCCTAAACTCTTTTTATTTACTTATTTTGTAACAGAACAAGTATCTTCAATATACTAGGATGTTGTTATAATATTTATTCAAGCTACACTCTCACACAACTACATCAAATGGTTAAAGAACATACGGTTTCCGTGGATGGCGAAATTCTGCCTCCCGAAACGATGATTGTTCAATACTCATTTAACACCTTCAAAGGTGGCCATTATGATGTCACTATTTTTATATATGATATATAATATGTTTATGTTTTCCTTAAGCTTCTGTTTTTTTCATTTTGGGAATACCTTTATGGTTTCCATTATGGGTAAACGCGATATATTCATTTATGGAAGTGCGGACTACCACCCCCTCAAAGTGATTTGATTCGTTAAATACCATATGTGGGACGTATAAAGGATGGAACTATGATATTATATATGATATTATACTGGAATTATAATATACCTTTATATCATTATTATTCGATTCCATAAAATATGAAATAGGAATGAAAGTAGCGTTCATGCATACGTACGGCTTACCGTCTCCATGAACGGTGCATTTCATTTCTTACCTCTAAATGATTATGTAATGTTATAAATGCATGAATGTACTGTATATATATGACATATATGATATCTACATCATGAATAAAATTCTGGATATAATAAACCTTTGACCTCACGAACAACAAGTAATTGTAAGAAGTCCACTTTCGACATAAGAACCAAATATCGACAAACAAACATTATTAACTTAAATGATTACATAATGTTTATAACATGGTGTAAAAGGAATAATTAACTTGAAAAAGGTTCTTAATCAAATATAAATTTATTCAAGTTTATTATTCAGGACGTTAAAGAACGATCGAGTCAAGTCGGACCCAAGGTAAGGGATCCTACTCCTCTATTTCTTTTTAAGTACACACTTTTATGTCATTCCTTTTAAAGCTCATATTTCTTGTTATTGGGATGATCTTTTATATCAAACTTACTGTAATTTTTATGTTCATGTGATGAGATACCCTATTCTCTTTCATCAATCCATTTTGGAAGTTTTGAGTGGTGCCGTTAGGCTGCCGAACTTTCGTAAGAGATCAAACCTCTCTCTTTCTTTTTAAGTACTCTCTTTTATGTCACTTCTTTTAATCTCCTCTTTCAAATGTTGGGGGATGTTATTTTATATTCCTCTTGCTTTAAATTTTATTGTTATGTGATGATATATCCTATTTGATCTCATCAATCCATATTCGGATGTTTTATGTGGCACCGTTAGGCTGCCGAGTTTTCGTAAGGGATTTTTCATCTCACTTTTATTCCCGTGAGATTTATGCTACATTTGCCACAAATTCCATTGAGTGGTGTATGTAATTCCCATTATTATAATATTTGTGTAATATAATTTCGTTTATAGGCATTTACATCAATGATCTATTGTCCTTCTTTCAGGGGGTGTATGTTTTGAAAGATGCCCAAGTCGTTAAGGGAACCTTTCACCCTCCTCTTTTTTTAAAAGACTTCTTTTGTTGGGTCTTTTAATTTACATATTGTTATGTTGGGATATGTTCTCATATATCCTTATTGATGTAAATTTTATATCCAAGTGATGAGATTTCCTTTTTTATCTCTCATCAACCATTTATGTAAAATTTTATGTGACGCTGTTAGGCTGTCGAATTTTACAAAGGGAACTTCTTAACCCAATTTCGATTTCTTTGGGTTCAACATGTAGTTATTGAATATGTCATCCTTTGAATATGTGTGAATAACCTTTGATTGTTTTACACTTAATATCCACTTATATTGGGTGTATTTATATTTGTCACACATAATTATGAGATTGATTTATCCTTAATTTAAGGATACCTTCTTTATAATGGATTTCATCTCATTTTACATTTCTTTTGAGACTTCATTGTTGTTATGCACCAATTCACTCTTATATGGTGTGTATGCTGTCCTTTGACATATTATATCGTGAATCCTTTCATTCTAATGATATTATAAAGTTTGGATTAAATGTTATTCTGCTATTATTTGTATTCAGGAGTCTCTCATTTTGTTAAAAACTCTTTAACAAAAATATCATTTTAAATGTTTTAAAGATTTATTATTCTAAATCTTTATCTTTAATGTCCATGTTTTCAAAATGGTTTTCAGTATTAATTTATATGGACATTAATGTTTTAAAATTATAATTCCATTAAAAGATTCAAAGTGGTATGGGACACTTTGATTCAAAAATCTCTTTTAAATGGTTTTTGAAAATGGATTGATTAATTCAATATCTTGGAATTACATATTTTGATTGAAAATAACATGTTGTTATTGACATGTTTATATTTTCAATATTTTATGTGTAATAATGGTACTTGGACATTATGACGGGTGGTGCCGTGAATACCAGGATGGGTGGTTACATTATAACCTCCAATGCATTGGGTATGGAAGTCGGCCGTATGGGTCTTCCATTAAGTATGTATGGAAATTGGCCGTATGGATATTCCATTAAGTGATATGTGTGGGAGTCGACCGTATGGTTATTCCACTTAAGTATGTTTACGTCCCATGTTACCTTTATATATGTTATGTGTTCTTTATATGGGTTTTATGGTAATCCTTTGGTTACAAAAAGGTAAGTAATGATACTTTTTTTCAGTGAAGAGTTTTTACTACTTCATGAAGGATAAAAGTATTACATTGATAAAGTATTCATGGTTTACTTGTTGTTTTGAAAAACTAACAGTTTTTATTCTTTGCGTATCCCTTACTGAGCTTCTTATGCTCATCCCAAGTTTTTGAAATGATATTCACAGGACTTAGCATTGAATAGGGTCAAGGATGGGATCAAGGGAAATTCATGCTACCTAAAACATGGAACTATACATGTTTCTTTTTAAGAGTTTTTATTTTATGGAAATTTAGTAGAATCGACTACTTTGTAATCTTTTGAGATGTAATAGTTATGTCATAATTCTCAAAAACTCTAAACCTGAAAAGATCGTCAATGTGAATTACTCATTTAATTCAATATTAAGTAAGGTTTAAGGATGGGGCCTTATATGGAAGGTGCTGAACTAGAGTATATTGAAATCGTACATTGACCAAAGTTATAGGTCATTGGAGGTTGAGTAGGGATACCATAACTTCCAAAGAGTTTCCCCGCCAAGAGTATTATGGATATTTGGATGGGGAGATAAGATATTCATGAGTTTCATTGTGCTATTTGAGATTATGTAGAGGGTTTGAGAGGATTTTGTACCTCATTGTCCTAACTCCATTAATAGAGAAGATTCGTGACATCCTCCATGGGTCCCAATTGAGGAGATAAATGAATAAACCCTGACATGTTATTGAATGGGGATAGATAGAAATAGAAAATTGTGACACCTTTGAGAAGAACTGTGTAACACCCCAGACTTTTAAGAGAAATATTTTTGTTTTTATAAATCATAAAAGAAATATTTCACTACACTCAACACTAGCTTCGCTTGCTTTACAGGCAATCGTGACGTTCCTCGTTAGCTTGCATCATACGTATTACCGAGTATCACTAAACAATGATATGCTATTAAAATACTATTAAAACTATCCGTTATGAATAGTAATAACCACTTTTTAAAATATTATAAATTTTATTTTTAAAAATGGACTTCATTTTTGGATTCAGAATATCGAAATTAGCCTAGGGTGAAATTTCGGTATTTTTCTGAAAACTTTCAATTTTTGATGAATAGTGAAACCACTAAGTGGTAGTTAAAAAACTGATTTTTTCATAAAACATAATTTTACCGCTTCTGTGAGTGGAATTTCAAAAATCCGAGAGACACGGTTGATGTCAGTAAGTAAAATGTGGTTCAATGAGATGAAAATAATTTTTTGTAAATAGTAACTGTTTACTTTTATTTACCACGGTTAAAAGTAAATAGGGTAATTAAGGGTTAAAATGATATTATTATTACCCTAAAAAATGTCCTAATTATATTGGATAAGTGTAATTCGACCAAAAACAACCTCAAAAATAAAATATGACCATTTAGGCCCACTTGGATTAGATTAGGACATTGTATTATTAATTTATTTAAAGAAGTGTTAAGATAGTTAAAATCAAAGATTAATAACTAAATCATTTTTAATATAGGGTAATACATATGATAAATTAGAATATAAATATTCATTAGAAATATAACAAGATTATATACATAATGATATTTTATTTGTAATTTTTAGACTTTTAAATAATTTAATTTATTTATGACACAATGATGATGCAGTAATTATCTTATTAATGAAATATTGAAAAAATTGATGTTATAAATACCCAAATAAATTTAATTTGAGACTTTTTATGAATTACACTAATTCTATAGGTTAATATGACATGTTATTATTGATTTAAATAACTTTTTTCGAACAAATCATTCTGTTACGATTTTCACAAAAATCAATTACTAAATAGTGTCAAAATTAACATAAAATAGTTTTCAAAACAAATATTATATTATTAATTATTACTTTATTCCTAAAAATCTATGGTTCGGTCAAATGACTTATATACGGTTATATATATTAATAACAAACAACTTGGGGTTCTTTTGGCTTGTTATAGTAAGTTTATTAACCTTATAGTGTAAGAACACAAGAAGACACGGTAAAAGTAAAATTATTTAACATAATGATAAATCTAAATGATAAGGTTACAATAGGATCCTACACTTGTCTAAATTATATTGGATGAGAGTTTTTAGACCCATCCCAACCTTATCTTCTAAATAAATCAATTTGGAGCTTTTTAAAACCGAACATGACTTTATAATAAAATAATATTTTTAGTTATTCCAAAGGTGCCCCTCTCCTCCCTTATAAAAGGGAACCTCCTCCCTCTCCTCCTCACAACAATTTGAGACTTAAATCTCATCCAACCCCTGCCAATATCTTCTCTCCACATCCCTAGAAACATCCTAGAGGTCATGTTCATCTTCGAAGACCAATTTTTTTCCCTATGTGGAGGACTCAAAGAGGAGCTTCATAGAAGTGGTAATGTCCAATACCGATTCATTCAACTTTATTTCTTCTTCCACTTATTCTTCTTAGGTTTTTTCATTATGAAGTAATAACATCAGTATCACGCATATACATATATGTTATTATAAGTATTAAACAAACCTATTTCACCATCTATCCATCCAACGTAAAATGAAATCACCGCACGTGCGTACGTACGGAATACCGTCTCCACGCCATGGTGTAATCTATTTTCCACCACCACCTTAATTGGATCGGTATAATGGTGTAAATAATGACTATATAAGATTATTGTAATGTGATATTGATTATTAAATAGTCTACATACACTCCAATACAATTACATGATCATGGGAACGATATCATCGCTCGTGCATACGTACGGAATACCGTCTCCATGATGTGATTTGACTCGTTCTACAAGATCTTCATTGCATAATGATTATATAAATGAATTGAATGAATAGAATGAATTAATATGATATATATTACACTAATAACATTCTTGAAATGAGGTATCTATAACCTAAAGAGAAGAAGAATAATTTATTTGACAAAACACGCATAATAACAAAAAGTAATAAACACCTGAATAACAAGTTGTAATGAAATATTACTAATAAGAAGCTACGAATATGACCATATATGATAGAATAACAATAATTATGATTCTGTAATAAGTCAATAACATTATTTAAATCATTATACTGGAGGTTCTGACACTTACGAAGCAAATCAGACCTAAGTTAAGGGAAAATATCAGAATCTCATTTTTATCCTAGATTGTTTATACTTTGGTATTTACTGGGGTGTATTTTATCATCCACATCCATGTTTCCTCAATATGTAATATTTATATCCCTCTACAATAGTTTATAAACAATTTTACCCTTCGGTGAGTTTTTAGTAAAAGATATGAGAGGAATATTTTGTCATTTTTCGTACGAGGTACTTTTTAACTTTTCCAACAAAAGTATCTGAAGAATGTTTTTTAACTTATACGGCATGAATGGATTTTTATAACATTATTTCCAAGAGGCTTACTTTAATGGTTTTAAAGATTATTTTTAATCAACTTCTTTTAGTTTAAAATTTAATGACATGTTAAGAAAGGGAAAAGGTTTTTAAATTAGAAAGGATATTTTCCTCAAGAATGGGGTTCAAGTGTTTTATAAAAATTATTTTCCATCTAAGATACTAAAGGGTTCTGTTTCTATCCCTATTATTACATGGATTTGATTATGTTGTGATGGAATTATTTTTATGAATCCCTTTACCTTATATGAATTGATTTATGATGTCTCGATGTTTAAGATTCCCATTTTTATGACATTGGTTATGCTATGAAGTATGGTTTAGGATTTTGTGGCACACATAAGAATGGTATCATTATGAGATTGTTGGGACCTATATCTCCATCCAATTCATTGGGTAAAGATTTTATATCTCGTGAGATAGACATGGCTGGAATGACAGGTTAAACCGGTTTAGTGAAACATGACTGAAATGAGGAGTGAACTCGGTTCGGAAATGGACTTTGTTCACTAATATAGTCTTGGCAATGAGCCTTGACTAATAAGAAATGATTCTCTATGATTATGTGTGTATGCCACAAAGTTTCATGTTTTATGTTATGATTATTGGGGTTACATTTCACTACTACGATTTATCCTATGTTATGAAATTATGATTTCTTTTGTAGGTTAAGATTTCTAAAAGTTATGTTCTTATGTATATGATGTGATTGATATTTCTTTTGTTTACCCTTACTGAGCATTTGAGCTCACCCTTTTGTATGTTTTCATTCCCCAGGTCAGGAAGAAGGTTATTAAGTAATATATTCCAAAAGGGACTATAGATATGATTAAATAAATGGGAGATAGTGTAGACACATTATGAACCAGTTGTTTATGTTTCCCAGTTTCTAAAGACACTATACCTATAAGGTCCTTTCCTGGTTTTGTTATATGTTGTAATAAGTGTGCATCAATTCTGATGTAATAACAATGTATGTAATGTATGGTTCGTTATAGTTGGTATCAGAGGGAGGTTATAGTCAACCTTTAGAAACTAGGATGTGAAAGCCTTAGTAAGAACCCTAAGGATAAGTCTAATCATAGAACACTATCATAGTGTTTTAGAAATGGCCATGAATAACCTAGTATAATACCTTATTTATGAAATTTTATTCTTGATTTTGTGGTTTTTCTATTATAATTAGTGTTTCTCACACTATTCGTCTTGGTTTTAGTCAATGGCTGGAACCCGAAGGAACCGTGTTAATGCGGAATGCGACGGGCAATGCAATGATTGTCCCCCTGAGCAACCAAATGTTATGGGAGCTAGAATGAAAAATATTTTAGCCATGCTCACACAACTTTCTCAAGCTATGAATCATGCAGGACTTTCAAACAAGAAAAGTAAGGAGTAACATTCTATTGAATCCTTCATGAGGCAGCGTCCACCTTCATTCAGCGGGTCTACTGATCCATTACTTGATGAACAATGGATTAGTACTACTGAAAAGATATTTTCAGTTCTTCAATGTTATGAACATGATAATGTCATCATATCAGTTTATCGTTTGGAAGGTGATGCTGATAAATGGTGAAATCGTATCAAGAATACGAGGCAAAGAGATGAAATTGAGTCTATGGAATAGGAGGAGTTCAAGAACTTATTTTTCAATAAGTACCTCCCCGTATTCTCCGAACAAAGATGGAGAAGGATTTTCTTGAACTAAATCAAAAGGATGATGAATCTGTTGGTACCAATGAAGAAAATTTTACAAGACTTGCAAGGTACACTTCTTGTATTATTATCCAACCTAAGAGTAAATTCTATCGATTCTTTAGTGGCTTAAAACCAAGTCTTCGAAGGGCGTTATCCATAAGGGACTTCAATAGCTACGAGGAAATCGATTGATGTGCTCTCAATGTTGAGATGGAGATTGGAGTAACCCATCAGTCATATGGGTTTGATAAGAAGAGGAAAATGGAATTCGAAGGAAAATCTAAAGAGAAAACTGAAAATAAGATGAGCTTTCCCTTATGCTCAAAGTGTGGAAAGAAACATGGAGGGAGTTGTCTTAAAGGGACAAGTAAATGTTTAAAATGTGGAAAGGAAGGTCATAGGGAATTTGAATGCCGCAATGATGGGAAGAAGATGTCTAATGATGCAATCAAAGGAAGGGATACACAGAATGGACCTACTACACTTAAATGTTTCATGTGAAAGGAGATGGGGCATTATACCAATCAATGCCCAAATCCAAGGGTTGATGATGATGGTTGACGTCAAAAAACACTTAAGGATAAAGACAAAGGAAAGTCACATGTAATTTCTATCAGCGATGTGGAGTACGATAACGATGTGGTGATAGGTACACTTACCATCCACTCTAAAGTAGAAAATGTTTTATTTGATTCTGGATCCACCCACTCTTTTATTTCTGAAGAATTTTCTAAGGATATCACCGTATTACCTCAACAATTAGATGTTGAGTTATATTTGACAACACCTAATGGCACAACAGTCGCATCAAAAGTTTATAATTCTCCTACGATCGATGTTTGTGTGAAAGTGCTTCCTGAAAATCTTGTGATCCTTCTTATAGTGGAATTTGATGTGATTCTTGGCCTGGATTGGATTTCTTTATATGGAGCTCATATAAATTTCAAAAGAAGGGAAGTCACATTTCATGTTCCAGATCAATCTATGATCGTCTATCAATGCAAGGATGAACATAACCTTCTAGTGGAAATTTCTTCCATCTTATGGGACTTGATTCCACTAAATGAAGGTTATTTATCTCAAATGGTTGGTGAGAAACTCACGATTAAGAATATGCCCATTGTACGAGAGTTTGATGATGTCTTTCTGGAGGAATTACCAGGTCTTCCACCAAATCGTGAAGTTGAGTTTTCAATAGAACTCGTACCGGGTGCTTTGCCTATTTCAAAGACACCTTATATAATGGCCCAAATTGAGTTGCAGGAATTGAAGAAGCAACTCCAAGAGAATCTTGATAAGGGTTTCATATGTCCTAGTGCGTCACCTTGGGGAGCACCTGTTCTGTTTTTTAAGAAGAAAGATGGATCTATGAGACTCTTCATTGATTATCGAGAACTTAACAAGATCACTATCAATAACAAATATCCTCTCCCACACATTGATGACATATTTGACCAACTACACAGAGCTCAATACTTTTCAAAGATTGATCTTCGTTCAGGGTATCATCAATTAAGGGTAAAAAGGGAAGATATAACAAAGACGGCTTTCCGTACAATGTATGGAAACTATGAATTTATAGTGATGCCATTTGGTCTTACTAATGCCCCTTCTATCTTCATGGATCTGATTAATAGTGTCTTTAGAGACTATCATGATCAGTTTTTGGTAGTCTTTATAGACGATATTCTTGTCTATTCAAAGATAAAAGAAGAACATGAAGATCACTTGAGAATTATATTGAAGTCCCTGATAAAGGAGAAGGTTTATGCCAAATTTACCAAGTGTGAATTTTGGCTTCAAAAAGTTTCATTTTTGGGTCACATAATCTCAAAAGAGGGGATATTTATGGATCCAGCAAAAACAGAGGTTATCGAAAGATGGTCGAGACAATCAAACGTAACTAAGATCCGAAGTTTTCTTGGTTTGGCTAGATATTATCAGCGTTTTGGGAAAGATTATTCACAATTATCTAATACACTCACCAAGTTGACTCGGAAAGGAGTTAAGTTTTTTTCGAAGGAGGAATGTGAAGAGAATTTCAAGGAGTTGAAAAGAAAGTTATCCAGTGCAACTGTGCTCACACATCCTTGTAGTGGAGAAAGATGTGTGATCTACAGTGATGCATCCAAGAAGGGATTGGGGTGTGTTCTTATGAAAAATGATATGGTCATAGCTTATGCCTCACGACAATTGAAAATACATGAGAAAAATTACCCAACTCATGATTTGGAGTTTGTTGCGGTAATATTTGCATTAATGATTTGGAGGCATTATATTTATGGAGAAATGTTTGACATTTATACTGATCATAAAAGTTTAAAGTATATTTTCAGACAAAAGGAGCTGAATATGCACCAAAGAAGATGGTTGGAGCTGATTAAGGATTACGACTACTCAATCCATTACCACCCTGGGGAAGCAAACAAGGTGGCAGATGCATTAAGTCGACAAGACCATGCCAGTTTATCCATGATGAGGATCACAAAAGAACCAATACTTATGGATTTACAAAGATGGATCATGGAATTATAATGAAAGGGGAAAATCGTATCTTTCTCAAATGAATGTTCAACCATATATACATGAGAAGATTAAAGAGGCACAGAAAGAAGATGTCGAGTTGCAAAAGAAGGTGAGAAATGTTCCTGAATTCAACCTTGATTGTGATGGGATAATAACGTTCAGGAATCTGGTTTGTGTTCCTCCCATCACTGAATTAAAGAAGGAGCTGCTGGATGAGGCTCATAGTTCTTCATTCACTATTTATCCTGGAAGCACGATGATGTATAGGGACCTGAAAAAGTACTTCTGGTGGGATGGAATGAAAAGAGATGTTGATAAATATATCTCTCGATGCTTTCATTGTCAGTAAGTTAAAGCTGAGAGACAAAAGTCTAAGGGGTTGCTACAACCATTACCCATAACCGAATAGAAATGGGAAAACATCACTATTGAATTTGTCACCGGACTTCCTAAAACATCCAAAGGCAATAATGCTATCTAGTTCATAGTTGATCGTCTTACAAAGTCTGCACACTTCATCGCTATTAGAGAGTATTTCTCTCTGGATCAGCTTTCCATGATATATGTGAATGAAGTGGTAAGATTGCATGGAGTACCACTTTCTATTATATCTGGTCGGGATCCGAGGTTTACCTTAAAGTTCTAGCGATGTCTTCAGCATACTATGGATACAGAGTTGAGTTTCAGCACTGCTTATCATCCTCAGACAGACGGTCAGTCTGAGAGAACAATTCAAACTCTAGTTGATATGTTGAGAGATTGCTCTATGGATTTAAAATGTGGTTGGGATCAACACCTACCTTTGGTGGAATATTCTTATAATAATATCTTTCACTCTGGTATTCAGATTTCTCCTTATGAATCTCTCTATAGAAATAAATTCAGGACTCCAACTTGCTGGGATGAAGTTGGGGAAAGAAAGCTATTAGGACCCAATCTCGTTGATGAAATAGCAGAAAAGGTCAGATCTATTCAACAACATATAATAGAAGCTTAGAGTCTACAGAAGAGTTATGCCGACAGCCGAAGAAAAGGCCTGGAGTTATAAGTGGGTGATAAAAAGTTCTTACGAATATCTCCCTGGAAGAGGGTCATGTGATTTGGAAAGAAGGGGATGTTGAGCCCTAGATATATCGGTCCTTTAGAAATACTGGATCGTGTTGGGAAGGTAGCTTACCGATTGGTGCTTCCACCAAATCACTCTCAAGTTCACGATGTGTTCCAGGTATCTCTCCTGAGAAAGTACATATCTGATCCTTCACATGTACTCAGCTCAGAAGTTGTAGCACTGGAGCAAGATCTTTCTAATGAAGAACAGCCGATAGAGATTCTGGATCATAGCAAAAAAGTCCTATGAAACAAGACCACTCGATTGGTGAATGTTTTATGGAAGAACCACCAATTAGAAGAAGCTACATGGGGGCTTGTGGATATGATGAGGGAGAGGTATCCTCATATTTTTGTTACAAAGTGACGAATTTCGAGGGCGAAATTCATTTTAAGGGGGGTAGAATGTAACACCCGATACTTTTATGAGAAATATTTTTGGTTTTATAAATCATAAAAGGATTAATTTCACTACACTCAACACAAGATTTGCTTACTTTACACGCAATCGCGGCCTTCCTTGATAGCTTGCGTCGTACACAATACCGAGTTTCACTAAACAATGATATGCTATTAAAATATTATTAAAACTAGCTTTTATGAATAGTAATAACCACTTTTTCAAATTTTACAAATTTGTTTTTTCAAAATGGACTTCATTTTTGGATTCGAAATATAAGAATTAGCCTAGGGTGAAATTTTGGAATTTTTCTGAAAACTTTCAATTTTTGATGAATAGTGAAACCACTAAGTGGTAGTTAAAAAACTGAATTTTTCATGAAACAAAATTTTACAACATCTGTGAGTGGAATTTCAAAAATCCGAGAAACACGGTTGATGTCAGTAAGTAAAATGTGGTTCAATGAGATGAAAATAATTTTTGGTGAATAGTATCTTTTTACTTTTATTTACCACAGTTAAAAGTTAATAGGGTAATTAAGGGTAAAAATGATATTATTTTTACCCTAAAACATGTCCTAATTCTATTGGAGAAGTGTAATTCGACCAAAAACAACCTTAGAAATAAATTATGACCATTTAGGCCCACTTGGATTAGATTAGGACATTTATTATTAATTTATTTAAAGAATGGTTAAAATAGTTAAAATCAATGTTTAATAACCAAATATTTTTTAATATAGGGTTATACATAAGATAAATTCGACTATAAATATTCATTATAAATATAAAAAGATTTCCTACATAATGATATTTTATTTGTAATTTTTAGACTTTAAATAATTTAATTTATTTATGACACAATGATGATGCAGTAATTATCTTATTAATGAAATATTGACATAATTGATGTTATAAATACCCAAATAAATATAATTGGAGACTTTTTATGAATTAAACTAATTTTATATGTTAATATGACATGTTATTATTGATTTAATTAACTTTGTTCGAACTAATAATTCTTTTATGATTTTCACAAAAATCAATTACTAAATAGTGTCGAAATTGACATAAAATAGTTTTTAAAACAAATATTATATTAATAATTATTATTTTATTCTAAAAAATCTAAGGTTCGGCCAAATGACTTATATAAGGTTATATATATTAATAATAAAGAACATGGGGTACGTTTGGCTTGTTATTGTATGTTTATTAACCTTATAATGTAAGAACACAAGAAGACACGGTAAAAGTAAAATTATTTAACTTAATGTTAAATCTAAATGATAATGTTAAAATAGGAACCTAAACATGTCTAAATTCTATTTTATGAGAGGATTTAGACCCATACCCAACTTATCTTCTAAATAAATCAATTTGGAGATAGTTAAAACCGAACTTGACTTTATAATAAAATTATATTTTTTGTTATTCCAAAGGTGCCCCTCTCCTCCCTTATAAAAGGGCACCTCATCCCTCTCCTCCTCACACCAATTTCAGCCTTCAATCCCGGACAAAACCTTCCAATTTCCCCTCTCCAATTCCTTAGAAACATCTTAGAGGTTCTGGTCTACTTCAAAGACCAATTTTAGTGCCCTAAGAGGAGGACTCAAAGAGGCGCTTCAAAGAAGAGGTAATGTCTGTTACCGATTCGTTCATCTTTATTTCTTCTACCACTTCTTCTTCTTAAGTTGTTTCATTATGGAGTAATAATATCAGTATCACACATATAATGATATGTTATTATAAGTATTAAACAACCCTATTTCATCATCTATCCATCCTACAGAAAACGAAATCACCGTGCGTGCGTACGTACGGAATACCGTCTCCACGCCGTGGTGTAATCTATTTTCCACCACCACCTTACTTGGATGGGTATAATGGTGTAAATAATGACTATATATGATTATTGTAAATTGATATTGATTATGAAATAGTATACATACACTCCAATACAATTCCATGATCATGGGAATGATATCATCGCTCGTGCATACATACGGAATACCGTCTCCATGATGTGATGAGACTCGTTGTACATGATATTCATTGCATAATGATTATATAAATGAATATAATGAATGAATAAGATATATATTACACTAATAAAATTATGGAAATGATGTATCTATAACCTAAAGAGAAGAATAAGAATTTATTCGACAAAACACGCATAAGATCAAAAAGTAATAAACACCCAAATAACAAGTTGTAATGAAATATTACTAATAAGAAGCTAAGAATCTGAATATATATGATATCATAACAATAATAATGATTCTGGAATAAGTCAACAACATTATTTAAATCAATATACAGGATTTTCAGACACTTACAAAGAAAATCGGACCTAAGGTAAGGGAAAATATCACAATCTAATTTTTATACAAGATTGTTTATACTTTGGTATTTACTGGGGTGTATTTTATCATCCACATTCATGTTTCCTCAATCTGTAATATTTATATCCCTCTACAATAGTTTATATCCTATTTTATCCTTCGGTGAGTTTTTAGTAAAAGATATGAAAGGAATCTTTTGTCATTTTACGTACGAGGTAATTTTTTACTTTTCCGACAAATGTACTAGAATAATGTTTTTTTAACTTATACGGCATGAATGGATTTTTAAAACATTATTTCCAAGAATCTTCCTTTACAATTTTTCATGTTTATTTTTGATAAAATTCTTTTAGTTTAAAATTTTATGACATGTTAAGAAAGGAAAAATGTTTTTAAAGTAGAAACGATATTTTCCTTAAGAATGGAGTTCAAGTTTTTATAAAAATTATTTTGCATCTAAGATAGTAAAGGTTTCTGTTTCTATCACTATTATTAAATTGATTTGATTATGTTGTGATGGAAATATTTTTATGAATTCCTTTACCTTATATGAATTGTTTTATGATGTCACGATGTTTAAGATTCCCATTTTTATTACATGGGTTATGCTATGATGTATGGTTTATGATTTTGTGGCACACATAATAATGGTATCATTACTTGATGGGTGGGACCTCTATCTCCCTCCAATTCATTGGGTAAAGATTTTATATCTCATGAGATAGACATGGCTGGAACGGCAGGTGAAAACGGTTCAGTGAAAAAGGACTGAAACGAGGAGTTAACTCGGTTCAGAAATGGACTTTGTCCACTAAGATAGTCTTGTAAATGAGCCTTGACTAATAAGAAATGATTCTCTATGATTATGTGTGTATTCCACAAAGTTTCATGTTTTAAGTTATGATTATTGGGATTACATTTCACTATTATGATTTATCCCATGTTATGAAATTATGATTTCTTTTTCAAATTTAGATTTCAAAAAGTTATGTTCTTATGTATATGATGTGATTGATATTTCTTTTGTTTACCCTTACTGAGCATTTGAACTCACTCTTTTGTATGATTTCTTTCCCCAGGTCAGGAAGAAGGTTATTAAGTAATATATGCCAAACGGGACTATAGATATGATGAAATATATGGGAGACAGTGTAGACACTTTATGAACTATTTGTTTATGTTTCGCAGTTTCTAAAGATACTATACCTATATGGTCCTTTCCTAGTTTTATTATATGTTGTAATAAGTGTGCTTAAATTCTGAAGTAATAACAATGTATATAAAGTATGGGTCGTTATAAACTGTATTGTGATAATGGATAGACATGTGAGGATCCTATGTGGAAAGACTATTCCCCTGGATTATGTTTTGTCGTAGCACAAGAATTAAGAGGGGGTTAAATAAAACATGAGATAAAGGTTCATTAGTGGTATCTTGAGTTAATTTTATATTTTTATATTCAAGGAAAAATATATTAAAGGATATAATGATATAGATAACCAGTTTAGTAATTTTAATACAATGATATGTTAATATATATCATTTTAATTCTAAGAGACGATTTGGCATGTCATTTTGAATCTTGATGTGTCCAAAATTATTGTTATTATAATATTAAAAAATATTGAGTTAGAAAATATTCCTAAATTTAATGTTATAACTTATGAATGAATGTTTTTTTCCAATATATGTGACCTCATATGGATCTTAAACATCATGTTTTCCCTTGGTGCGACAAATAATGGGTCAGTGTTAGGCATCTAAATTTCTCCCTAATTGGATACACATTTTGTAAAATAATTATGTATTTAAATTAATAATTATTTTCTTGTTAATATAGTTAATATTTTCATAAGAATATATCCTTGATAATTCACTAGTGTTTCTACATAATCATTTGGATATTTTCAGGTCTCTCTCATCCTCCAAATTTTTTAATCACATCACATGATAATGAAATGAAGAATCAATGAAGATCATGACATAATGATCATAATGACTCATAAAAATATTTAAATGGAACATTATTCAATGGTTAATGATCTAATATCTATCTAATACTATTAAATTGGTATTTTATTCACTTTTCTCAATATATTTATTGGATTAATTATATAACAATCTGGTTGAATAACATCCTTTTCATGCACCCATGTAAGTATTTAAATATAATTGATTATTTTCATCTAACACTAAATTTATTATTTTCTAATTGTTCATGAAATGTTTTCCAAGGATTGCTAAAAACAATCGGTATATTTCCCTCCCATTACTTTACATTCATTACTAGTTAGACATCATTGTCCAAGATCAACATTTTCCAGTAATACCTGTCTTAGTAGCCCCCTAGAATCATGAAATATCGTTGAGTGAGGAATCAAACGATGAATAATTATATAAAATGAATAATAGTAAGCATCCAAAAATAAATTTAATATTTTAGATCAATTAATTGATTTTGGAGGATTCAGTGCATACTAGATTAACTATGAACCATCCGGATGTCCAAAATCTAATTTTCAATGAACGATGACTAGAAAAATGAATCATAGTAAGATCCACATATCTAGGATGTATTCAAGGTGGTATATAAAGTATAAAATCCTTATTCGATGTTCCAAAATATGATATAGAGATATATCTTTATACATAAAACATAACTACATGTAATTTATTAGGAGGAAAACTTTGCATGTATCCCATCAACAATGGCAGAAAGGGGTTTCTAAAATATTAGGATGACACAATGTGTAGACCACGTAAAACTTCTCTACCCCTTCCCTTGATGGAATACCAATTTTATGGATCACATGGGGAAGATATAATGTTTTTTTTCAAAACTATGTACACGGTTATGAAATAGAGTAAAATAACACCACATACTATACATGAATATGATTTCAGAACTCAAACATGTGGTCTGGTACACAAACATAACAAGAATGACACGACAAAATGTCAGTTATTTTGGACACAACATTTTGTACACCTAAACAGTATGTACAACTACATGGGTTGGGAACCGTTTGATGTCCCGGGACATGCCCAAGTGGTGGAATGGGACCATATTCAATGTAGGTCCACTCACACACTATATTCCACTTGTTTCCTTGTGTGGAAAATTCCATGCTTAAAATATACATCAAATTTTATACGGTTTTTTCATAAAAATCTCATATCCTATTATTTATCCTGTGTAATCTAGATGGTTCCCAAGTTTATGTCTTTAGAGGTACTATGTTAATGTTTCTGTGCATAATGCTTCGTGAGGCAATGAAGGATGATTACTATGATTATGAAGAATCTACAACGACAATTGAGTTTTACACCTGATGTAGAGTTGTGTAGTCCAGTCATCAACTATTAGAGAGGAAAACCATAATCGTGGGAATATGAAATCTATAGCTACCTTTTGATGGATAAACCAAGCAGATAATGAACGAGTCATCGACATACAAGTGGATCCACCTATCTAATAAGGAACATGTCAATGATGACAAGATTGATACACATTATACAGACATGTGCACAGTTAATTGACGCAAAAAGTTTCCTCCCCACTAACATGGGCATGGTTCTCTTACACACCGAGTGTAGCCCCCTATCGACATAGGTTGTGAGTCCTTGTTAAACTATAGATTATCTACCCCTTCATATAGGATTGATACATCCAAAAATACATATGAGTGGAACCTCCCCTGATGAAAAAGGGTGTGATTAATTTATATTGAGTTTATATCCGCCTTACATTGGTTTATAGTGATGAGGTGTGATAATATATGGTTTGTTACTTTTGAGTAGATATGTGATATTTTGGGCATAATTGATAGAGTTTTGGAACTATTTTCTACTCTTATTTAGGGATGAGTTCTGAGATGGACACCCCTTTGCTCTGTTATTTGGATTTATTATGAATTACATTACATATAAATTCTTCTATATCAAATAGATTTTATTTGGTTACTCTATTTCTAAGGAAGGTGAAGATGTGTGGCGAATTACTTTTGAATTCTAGGTTCTTCTTATCATGGTTAGATGTAACTAATCACCCAATGTAGGTGCTGAAGAAATAAAAATTATTAACATACTCACCATATTGATCCCCTTATAATATGAAGAGTTTAATTAAAATCATTTTTTGGTTGAGCTAATATCATTCAATGTATCTTTCATAAAATATATTTCTTTTCAAGTTATATCTCTTACATTTCCATATTTCGATTTCAATGAATCCTACTGGGAATGTATATACTCACCAATTCAATGTATATACATGCATGTTTCATGAATTATCAAAATGTAGGAATGTCCTGTGTTGATGTTAGAGGATCATACAAATACCCACTGCCTTAGATGGCATATAGCGATTATAGATGCAGATTTTAGAGATGCGAACTCTCAGTAGTATATGATTCCTATTTTTTGAGTCTAGGACATATAATCTGGTTGGGTATGTATTTTATCCATTTTGATTTTGATTCCATTGTTTTACCATTATAAAGACATAGTTTATCCATTAATTTGTTACATTATAGCTATGATTCATCTTTTACTCTTTCCCTAAGAACTTTTTCAATGTGAGGGCTATGTGTTTGCATACAGATATCTTAGAAATAGCCTACCAGTGTTTAGATATGAATTAATCACTAGTAACCACAATATTGACAATAATAGTGGGAATATGGTTGTTTTTGATCAACCATCTACGTGGGTCAGGTTGTATAACTTTTATTATTGAAAACATAAATTATTTTCCCTAAATAAAAATACTATTTACATATTATATAATTATTTTCCTATGTGATATTTTTCTAATTATTCACATTGATCTTTTCCATTAAATATCAACATTTGAAATCAATTATCAATACAATTATAACAACAAAAAATATTAAAATTGAAATAATTTAATTACTTTTTCATCTTGATTACTATATGATTTTCCTATCAGTTATTCATTGAATTATTACTTTCACACTAAATTATTTTTAGTTTTTTCGTCATGCATATGATTTAGGTATGGTTTATATTATTTTTATGGAACACATATATATTTTAGTAATTTATTTTAGTGGTGAATATGGAATTAAATTACCATATAATGGATTGGTTAATTACCTTATATCATGAAATGATCTATAATGTATTTGTGAAAAAATATAACCAGCCTTGGGACCTTGTCAACTATATGATGATGATCATGGGAGTGATCCTTGATATCTATTTATGATATCATGTGTTGTGCTGACTTCTCATATATATGATCATGGGACATTAATCCTTTATTCCATATATCATATATTAAGATCAACCTCTTTAGGATACATTGATATCCACAAAACTCTCATGTAACTCTAAATTCACATGTTTATTCTCTTATTATGATATCTTGGTCACACATTTGATGATGCTTTTTGTTACGACCTGCCATCACCAATATGAGGAAAGGGACAACTTATTACCAAACCCATCCTTAGTCATGTTGAAGGAGAGATAATGACCCCTGAGACCCGCCTTTAATAGGCCCGTGAGTGGAGAATAACATCAAGGGTATAAAATCACATCTAATATAGAAGGCATTACCCATTTTATTTAGTATGATCTAGAGATAATATTGTAATCCAAAAAACACCCAATAAAGTAAGTAAAAGTAAATACATAACAATCTATTACCATATTCATGTTCCAATAATAATTCATATAAGTACGAGAAAAACTCCAAAGGGTGGTACAAACAGAGACAAAAATAGAAAAAAACAACAGCTGTCCCAATGTCCGAACAAGTAGGGTTTGGCACAGTCGTTGAAGTCCTCATAGAAACCTAAAAGTAGTTTTATATAAGTAGGGTGAGTATACATGTAGACTTTTTTGGGATAGCCAAAAGCACTTGTGAACTAGTTGGGAGGAATTATAATTTCCCATGAGAAAAGGAAATAACCAAAGCACCTAGAAAGGAAACTATCCACCCAAACCTCACCAAGTCACACTCCCCAAATAACGCATGTCATGTATAATAATAGTAATAGAACATCGATGATTGGGTACCCCTCACCACTTTACCACTGGTTATTTGAGACATCCTATGCATCAGACATCCACCACTATTCTCATCGCAGTCCCACTACCACCACACCAAAAACCTTTTGGGCCACCATAACCACAGCTACACCCGCAAACACATAGAACAACACAAACCCACATAACCACGTTCCTAGACACCTGGTCAAGGAAAACCATCACCCATCCTGATGACACATGGCCTTGAAAAACTACTTTCATGCCTGAAGACACCTGGGCCTCCTCTTGAAGACACATGGGAAACAACATACTCGCATACACCTAGGACGTCCTCCACAACACACCCTGCCTGATGAATATTCGGATATAATGGTCCTCAGGCCGTAACAGCCTGCCCAAAGAGTCATACAATACTCATGAAAGGGATAAAAACGAGATAATAACCAGCCACCCATTGGAGTGTTTGGAAAAGAACCCTCCACCTTGAAATGTGGGTGTTCGTCCTGAAGTGTGCAACTGGGGTGGAACATGAAAATGAATCCGAAGAACTAAATTATAAATATAGGTAAAAAAACACTCACCTCATCCTAGGGGTTGCAATATTATCTCATACACAAACAACATCATTAATATTCATTCATAAAAATCACAATAGCAACAACTATGGAACAAATCATTCTTGGAAAACAATTACCAATGGAACAAATTATAATTATCATATTCAAGTGATTTTATATAAATAATTCATCCCTACTGGGAAACTAATCGACAACCACAATCGTAGGAGGGAAAAACAATCAAATAGAAATTCACGAATTAAAACTCATTTATTTTGTAAAGTCACAACAACAAAATTGATCTGTGAGATCCCTCAAATTACTGGAACCTAACCAAGACCTAACATAAATCCCCACATGGCCTCATATCCAAAAACTAAAAACTGAACAACAAGGGATCCCAACCCTATCCAAGTCACCCCACAACCATCAAGTCGAAAAACAACACATATTATCAAGAAAATGAATGTTACGTTTCATATTCAAATTCACCATTCATTAAGTTACTTATATAAATTTAGTTAATTGGGTTGACCACATAAGGATTTGTTTTCATTGGACACAAATTTAATCAACAGGATTTACATGATTTTTAAATTTCTAGGAGACAACCATTCAATAATCATAGATGATATGGGTTCATTATTGCATAATGAAGTACCACTAACATCCACTATTTTCTGTGGACATCAGCCCATACAAATCAAAACATATAAGAAAAGATAAAAGAATACATAATAATCATCAAACACACCCATTAATTATTTAAAAACAGTTCATTATGTTCCTTATGGTTTGGTATCATCAATCCCGATTGGAACATTATCATACCCTCCCTGAATGATACACTATAAAGAGAGATGGAATATAAACCCTACCTGGATGATCAACGATTGGTGTTTTTCTCCTCACAAAAAAAAATTGGGGATGCACGACTTTTATGGGAGGAACAGGGAGAAATCCATGAGGGATCTAGAAAGGCTCTATCATAGGAGTACTACTAGCCTCAGTAATGGGGACTCCAAACGCACCAATGAAAGGAAAATAGACCATACACAATGAATAACGAATCATGTGCAATAAAAGGTCAGATCCTAGAGTATTGAGATATGACATCATAAAAGGATTCAAAGGAGGATTGTGGATTCACCACACGGTAGGACAGTTAGACACAATAGAATTACTAGTTATTTAATAATTATCAGCTGAGTGGTAGCCATAACAGGTGTGAGTTAAAGGGATTCTCTTAAAAAGAGGAAAACCTGTAAATGGGGAAGGACCGGATTGTTTAAGATAAAATGGAGACATCACGGAAAAAGACTCCTGATTTGGTAACCCCATGGATCACCCAACTCTTGGGAAAGGATTTAGAAATAATTTCATGGATTTAAATGGCATTGAAATAGGAATTAAAATACTTTTACGTCAAAATATATGTTATAGGGGTGGAATTGGAAAATTTTGGAGACTGGGAAAAAACAACAAAGGGTGGGACACCATTTTGTGACACACTGTCAGCGGTGCCATCATTTCGTTGAGTGATGTTGAAGGTTCAACCGCTATGGAGCCATTGTCAAGGATCCACTATCACAATGTTTCCATGACTGGTGCCACTGTACCGGTGCTCTTGTGACTGGTGCTACAGTCTTGGTGCCAACGTGACTAGTGCCACCTTCACGGAGCCACCATTACTGTTTCCACCATTTTAGTGGAACCACGTTTTTTTCACACACATCGTAATGAGACCAATCTAAAACAACATAAATTTGGAAAATTAAGGGGACATGAGTGTTTGACCCATTACATCAGATACCTTTTAATCAATTCTCATCCTTGAGAATCAAATCTATACCCAATGAAAAGAGAGGGGTCAAAACTACTACCTTGAAACATGCATCTTGGGAGTAAACCTCCTCGACATCTAGGAACACCACTCCCATAGGAAAACACACAATCATGATACGGTCATACCATCTAGTCATATGTATTTGGGAGTCCAATCCTCTATGTCAGGAAACAATCTACTATGGGAGGCACTAACTCCCCGCACGGGTTTAATCACATCCACCAAAATGTGTCTCGAATAGGGATCAAGTCCTCCCCTCCCAAACTGTCTAGACTCTTCACACGTGAGTAGAGAAGAAGGAAAAAAAACCAAATTCACAGTTAACAATTTCATTCACTAGATCAAATTAATGTACCAATCAACGTTGAAGAAATCACAAAAAACTCTGGGTACTGGGCGTGCATTTTTGTCACCCGTTCCTAGGAACACATTTTGATGCCACGATGCCTCCATAAATCATGAACTAATGGAATTTTTCATCCAGGAAGAACCTTCTTCACACGATCCATGACCCTCAATGGTTACTCTATGAATGTATAGTTATCCTTCATATCCCCCTTCCCATAGTCAAGGTTGGGTGATTCATCACATAGATACCGATGTAGCTGAGACACATAGAATACAACAAGAACCCTCTGTAACCGCAGTGGTAGCCCCAACTGATAATCCCTATCACCTACTTGAAAAAAACCTCAAAGGGACCAATTAACCTCGGGGAAAGAATACTCGCCCTGCCACACCTCTGTTACCCACACTGAGGGGAGACCTTCAAGAACATGTGGTCCCCGACCTCAAACTCCATGGGTATCCTCCTACGACCAGAATACCACTTATGACGGTCCTGAGCTATCTTTCTCTTCACCTGTATAATCCAAACATTCTCTTTCATGCTCTCCACTACATTGGATCCATGAACACCTACTTCCTATACTTCTACACTGCACAAGGATTAGGGACATAGCCTCACATACAAGGCTTCAAAGAGATCCATTCCAATGGAAGAGTGATAGCTATTTTTGTAAGAAAACCCTAACAGAATAAAATGTCGTACCCATGATCCACCAAAGTCCAAAACACATTCTTGTAGCATATCCTCCAACATATGGATTGTCTGTTCTTTCTTCCCATCTTTATGGTGGAGGAAAGTGTTGTTGAGGCCTATCTAGATGACAATAGCATGTTTAAATACTTTATAGACCTCTATGGTAATCTAGGTATCCTGATCAAAGTCTACGGACCTTGGAATTCCATGAAACTGCACCACCTTATCCATGTTCCTCTTCGATAAGGCTTCCACCACACCCAACTCCCCGATTGCGAGGAAGTGTGATGATTTCGTCAGAAGGTCCACCAATTTCTTCATAACATTACAACCCCCTTGAACTCCATGTTTTCCCATGACAAAATCCATAGAGATGTCATCCCACATCAAATTAGTGACATCTAAAGGTGCAACAAACCTCCTGGGACTCGGTGTTAAGACTTCACCTACTGACACACAAGGCACTATTCCAAAAACTCTTCCACTACATTCTTCACACTGTTTTACAACAAATGACCACCCAAACCCTGTTACATAATGGAAATATTTTGTTTTACTGCATGGGGTATTTTTTGGAACACACCATGAACTCTCTTGTGCATATCCACCAGCATGAAAAACTTTCCATGAAACAACATCTGATTCAACCCGTATTCCAACCCCCCCAGGAGCATCACCCTAGAATGCACGATCTCACATCAAATCAGCCTATAAGTCCCCCCAATGAGATTCCTCCACCTGCTGTAATAGAGAGTATTGCAATCTCTTATGTAATAGATAACCTCTACCATCCTCCACCCCTACATCCAGGTGTAGGGAAGCCAGCTACTCTTTCGCTGTCCAAGAATCTGTTGTTTATTGAACCACATCCTCTAACGCCTTCCTGCTCAAGGAATCGTCCACCACATTCCCCTTTCATATGGAGTAGGAAATATCATAGTTGAAGTCCTGAATAAACTCCATCCACCACCGCTTATTGACGTCCATGTCCCGTAGGGAGAAGATATATCTCATTATTTAGTGATCTGTGAAGACAACGAATCATTCACCAATGAGGTAATGCCGCCACAAAATTAGTGCAAAAATGACTGATGTATGCTTTGGATCATGGGTAGAATAGTTACGGATATGGGTACATAACTTCGTAGACCCATAAGAGATCACCCATACTGTCTCATCAGCATGCAACCTAATCCTTGTTCTGAAGCATCAGACAACACCTCAAACATCACCCCTTATTCTACAAACCTCAACACTGGGGCACTAACCAACTTCCTCTTTAGATAACTGAAGGCTTCCTGGCACTGATCACACTATAAAAAAAGCCCGGCCATTCTTGGTCGAGGCTATCAATGGTGCATCCCCTCAAGATAGTATCAACACAAATATCAGAATGTAACCTAATAGACCCAGGAAACTACGAATCTCTGCAATGTTCATGGATGATTCCTAAGAATCAATTTCTTATAGCTTCAATGGGTCCAATGTTATTCCCTTATCAGACACCACATGAACATGGAAGTGCCCCTATCGTGTCCATAACATGCACTTGGACAACATCTTATTGAGATGGTGTCGTCCAAGGAACTCAAATACCATTCTCATATAATTTTCATGAACCTTTTCTGATCGTGAGTAGATCCAGATGTCTTCAATGATCCCGACTATGAACCTATCAAGCTATTCATGAAATACGGAGTTCATGAGTCCCATCAACACATATTTGTGAGTTCATAACACAAAAGGACAAGACCACAAACTAAAAGTGCCCATATCTTCAATTAAGGGTAGTATTTGAGATAGAACCCTCATTCATCCCCAACTGATGATATCCTGATTGTAGATCAATCTCAGAGAACCATCCTACCCCATTTAACTGATCAAAAATGTTTTCGATCCTCACGAGGGGGTTATAGTTCTTGATCATCACTTGTCTTAGCCTTTGGTAGTATATACAAACCCTAAGACCACTATTGTTTTATTGGAGAACAATACTAGAGTGCCCCAGGGTGACATGCTTGGTCGAACAATACCCATCATCATTAGTTCATCATACTGAATCTGTAACTCCCGCAATTCTAATGGAACCATTCGAAAGGGAGCCATTGAAATAGGATGGGAACCAGGTTACAAGTCTATGTCAAACTCGACATCATGTTTAGGGGTGTAGTGTCACCACATCCCCAGGGATGACATCCATGAACACAGTGACCATCCCCAAGATTTCCATCATCTATATATCATCCCAATATACTGATAAATCCTCTAATTAGGAATGGAGGGGATCCACTCACCTTCTTCCCTCATAGAAACCTCGCACACCGACAAAATAAACATGTAATCCACCCATATATGAAAATAAGACCATTCTATGGAAGAATTATATAATGGAACACAGTGATAACAACCATTCGCAGCCTAAATTGACATCATATGGCTGCATTTACTACAAATGACGTTCCCTGACAGAATGATGTATTCCCAACATCAGTTTTCATACCATTCAATCATAAGACATATTGGTATAACCTCCAACTAGCGTACTCAAAAATAGGGGCAAGGGAAGTCTCTTAATGTCTATACCCAGATCATTGGATAGAAAGGGTTCAATCAAGTAGTGTGAAGCTCTTGAATCAAACAAGTCTCATAGAAGATTGATAAATAAACTGATCGTATCTCGATAGACCTATGGCCCCACTAGAACTGCTGCCTCTGTGGCGTGCATCATTACACACCATGATCCTCCACACCTCGACTATCGGCCACCTCCCTGGCCACCACCTGGTCATGGCACCTGATGAGCACCTTCAGGAGGACCTCCATTTATAACATCATCTCTCAGTGGAGTAGGAGCTTGTTCTCCCTACTGATTCTGCTGAAAAGGACGGGCTGGAAAATATTGATACTGAGGTGGGAACTAACACTACCCACCCCCAATGTAATGCACTTATTTTGGGATCTAATTCCGAAGATTCCAATGTCTTCTACAGATGAAGAATCTCGATTCGGAGTCTACAAAAAGGGACGTGGATCGGGAGATCGGAACTAGAACTACTGGGGCCAGCTCCCTATAGGCTAAAACCCAGAAGGCCCTAATATTGGAAGCATGTTGTTGATGGCCTTATCCTTTGATGAACCTAACTGGATCCCCTCTTGAGAAACTCCCCCCAACCTCTTCATCCTCTCCACCACTTTATCCTTCTTCTCGACCTCCAAGTAAGTCGGTAGAGGGAAGGGAGTATCAACACACTGAAGAGATGATTGGAGTGCCTCCTCTAAACGTCTCTCCAAAGACTCCACTTCTACAAAGATGTAAACAACAATGAAAAAGGGAACCTTGAACTTGATCCATATCTCCCTCACTGACATGCTCCCATGCTGAAGAAAGAGTAGCTCCTCCCTCTTCTCCAACATCATCATGGACGAGTGGAATTATTCTATAACATCCCTCTCGATGTAAGTCAACAAAACATCATCCTCCCTCTTCTCTCCATGATAAATCATCTACCAATGATGTGTGACTCCCCACATATGTCTTAAATATAGTGAAACCCAGAACAATGTTGGATCCCTGATCAAGATGAGAGCTATAACCTGCACCTCGAGCCAACTCTCTATCTCTATGTCAAAGACACTGCCCTCGTACATCACGAGGGTCTTCCACTGAAAGGCATGAAGTGTCCTCTGCCACTGGTCATCCTCTTATCAATTATCCCTATATTGATCATCCAAATTTTCCTTATGGTCCTAGATCAATTAGACTACATATGGTCTTCATCTTGGTTCCATAGCTGCAAATTAAGAAAGGGATGACTATGGCTGAGTAGTGTAGAAAATTGATTTTAATTTTTTGCTTACACTTTTTTTCTATTTTAAATTCCCAATATACCCATGAAAAACAAGAACAATTATCATTATGATGAATGTACAATTCATAGTGTCTCTACCATACCATCAGTATACCCTCACATGTTCATTCATTGTGTCCAGAGTCCTAGCTGGTCATCCTTGGACTATTTCATGTTCCATGTTTTCCTAACACTATTTCCATACCTTCCCATGCAATCCTCATTGTTCCTAACCCCAGACACCATCCTATCTCTCAACTGTCATATCGGATAACATTCTGTCATGAAATGTTATCACCCAGATGAAGGAAGGGACATCAAATTGCTAGACCCCTCTTTCGTCAAGTGGAAAGAGTGATAATGACCCCAATGAACCCCCTTAAATAGGCCCTAGAGTGGAGAATTGCACCAAGGGTATATAATATTTTGTATTAGGGAATGAAATACACATTTTATTTAGTAGGATCAAGAGATAATTTAGTAAATCACAAGAAAGACCAAAACTAGAAAAAATGAAAATCCAAAACAACCCATTCTGATATGCATGTTCAAATAATAAGTGCTACAAGTAATAGAAAACTCTAAAAAAGTAGCAATGAAAGAAAAGATCAAAGACCAATGTCCCAACGTTTGAACTAGTATGGTCTGACACAGTCCTCAATGTACTCCTGGAAAGATAAAAGTGGGTTTATATACAAAGGGTCAGTATAAAAGTATACTCAGTAGGGAAAACCAAAAAATCACCTGAAAAAGTGGGTATTCATTCTAATGACCTGTGAGAAAAGGAGATAACCAAATAACCTGGAAAGGAATCTATTTGCCTAAAACACACCAAGGAAGACTCCTCAAATAAAGAAATTTAGGTAGAATAATAGTATTAGGAAGATGAAGTTTCTGTACCCCACACCACTTTCCCTCTGGTTAATGATGAAATCCTATCCCTCAGAACTCCTACACCATTCTCAGCTTAGTCCCACTACCGACCCAACAACAACCATTTGGTCCACCCCAACCATAGATAAGACTGCAAAAACTTGGTCCACCACAACCACAACTAACCATGATCCTAGACAGCAAGGCCATATCAACAACCACCACGCCTAATGAAACCTACGCCCGAACAACTACTATCATTCCCAAAGACACCTAGGCCTCATCCCAAAGTAACTTTGGAAACAACATGCCGCACACACCTGGTCCAACCACCACAACATAACATGAATTAAGAATCATGGGATATTATGGACCTCAAGCTGTCATAGTCTACCGAAAGATACTTGGGATACTCATGAAATGTAGAAGAAAAGGATCTAATAGCTAGGGACTCGTAGGAGTGTGGGAAAAAACACCATACCCCATGTAATAGGGGTGTTTTACATGATGTTTTAAACATGGGAGGTGTGAGAATTGGAAACACAAGAAAAAAATTATACATATAGGTAAACAAGAATTCATCCCAACCTAGGGGTTCCATAATTAGCCCATACAAAAAATCCCTCGTTACTTTTCATTCATAAAAACCACAACAACAACACTATGGCACAAATCATTCCAGGAAATAAATTCCCCATGGAAACAATTCTTCTCATCATATTCAATTGATTCAATTTAAATAATTCTTCTCTACTGAACATCTAATAGACAACTACAATCCAAGGAAGAAAAAATAGTCATCAAATAATTTAATCATTCACATCTAGTTCTCTTGAAATGGCACAAATACAAATGGGATCCGTGAGAAACCTCTAAGTACTAGAACAAATCCATGCCCCAACATACGGCTACACACAGACTCATATCCACAAACCTACAACTTTACAACATATTATCCCATCCGCATCCACATATCCCCACAAGAATCAAGCAAAACTACCACATATATTACCAAGGTAGTGAAAGGGAGTTTTCATATTCAAAAACACCATTCAATAAGTTCATTCATTCTGTTTGGTTAATCAGGGTGATCAGAAAAGAGTTTTTGTTCACTGGACATCCATTTAATCAACTAAGTATGCGTGATTAACTAATTTCCATGTCACTTCCATTCATGCATCACCTAAAATAGGGGTTCAATAGTGGGCAATGAATGACCACCAACAACCACTATTTTCAGGGGGCATAAAACCATATACCTCAATACTTATATTAATAGATAAAATATTACATCTTCATCATCAAAAAGACCCCTTCATTCTTTAAAAACTATGTATTATCTTTAATAAGGATTGGTTTTATCCATCCCCATAGGAACATTTTATTAACAACCCACATGATACATAGTATATATAGATGAAAGAAGAACCCTACATGGATGATCAAACATATATAAATTTTTATCCTCTCACTAAGAACATGGGATGCACAAATTGTAGGGGAGGAAAACCGAGGAATCTAAGAGTGAGCATGAATAGAATTAGTAATGGTGCACCACTAGACTCGGGGAGGGGGACTCCAAATTCACAATGTAATGGAAAAGAGACCATCCAAAAAGATGAAATAATCTCGTGGGATAAACGGAGAGATCCTTGTGTTACAGGATATGAAATCATGAATGTATTTAAAGGTAGATCGTGGTTTTACCATAGTGTTGGACAAATAAACGCGATGGAATTAATATTTCTTTAATTATTCCCTTTTTAGAGGTAGCCATAACTACTATGAGTTAAAGGGTTTCCTTTAAATAGTGGAAATCATATAACAAGGGAAGAAATAGAATATTCAAGGAAAAATTGTGACACTGATGAAAAATCCACAAGCTTTGTTAAACCTAAGGGTTTCCTATATCTTGGGGGATTTTAGATATCATTTATGGGATTTAAATGAATTTGAAAGGACTATTAAAAAAATTTATGTCAAAATATACTCTGTATGGGCGGAACTGGAAAAGGTAAAAAATGGGAATAAAACAACAAAGGGTGTGGCACTATTTGGTGAGACACTATAATAGTTCCAACATCACGGTTCCATGGTTCAGTGTGAAATTGAGAAGGTGAGACCATCATTGTGCAACCATCATAGGGTTTTGTTGACCAGTGCCACCATCATGATGCCCCCATCATGGTGTCATAATGACTAGTTCCAGCTTCATGCTATCACCGTGTCTGATTCCACCATGATGCTACTTCCATGACTTGTTCCACTATGAATTGTGCCACCGTTTCGATGGAACTGAGTTTTTTTGACAAATTTATAAATGGGACACACCCCAAACACCATAAATTTGGCAATATAATGGACCAGGATGGTCCGGAACATTACACATTTCCCCTCGGGAAATGTTTTATATTATAATAATTATTTTTTAAGATAACCATGTCGATTTTTTATAATGAACATGTAAAAAGCATGTATAATAGAACAATAAATTTCAAATAGTGTTGTATAAGATATTTTATAGGATAAAATCATTATTGAAAAAACAGTAAAATAATATAAAAAAATTATTAATAAATCTATAAATTATATTTTGTTATTAATTCATGAATCATAATTACCATTATAAGGACCATAATTATTAGATGTTATTATTAAAATGTTTATTTAATGAATTATTTTTATTTATATTATACATATTTTCATAAATATATGTAAAAAAATGTAGAATGAATGACATATAATGTAAATGTAATGTTGAAATTAATAATATCATATTTAAATAAAAAACCATTTATGATAATCAACCAAAACAAAATATATTGAGATGGATGAAAAAAATTACAGTTTTGGAATAAGTTGAATTATATCAGATAATAATAAAATATTTAAGGATTTATTGTTTATAACTAATTCTTATTATTAAAATAAATATTCTAATTCTTTAATAATGATGTATAAATTATTATTTTCATATTATAAATTAATTTTTTAATATTTTTTAATTAACCACCACATAAATAGATTCAAAATAATATTTTCATTTGTTTTTTTAAATAAAAAATTTCAAAATGAAAATCAGGTTTCTATTAAATTTTATGAAACATACTATTTTTTATGATAATAATGAAATTATTATTCAATAAATTAGTTTATATACATAATTTGACTTACAAAGATGTTAAAATTTCATGATTAATTATTTTGTTGACAAATAAATTTGTTTTATGTGTCATTAATAAAATATCATATTTTCTAATATCTATGAAGTGAATTAGAATAATTTGATTTGAAATTCATATTTTTTATTTAATTATTTTTTGTAATTATATATATATATATATTTAGAAATTAAATAATACAATTCTTTAATGTTTATTTTTGTGAAATATGTGTTTACATGACTAATCTATACTGGACTGTATTATAATAAATTAACATGTCACATATATCTTATAGAATTAAATTTTCTTATTTTAGTTTCATGCAAACATTTATTACCAAAACAATATTGTTATTCACCTTACATAAAGTTCACTCCATTCTAAAAACAAAATTAATATTATTTTCTATAGAGACATTCCTCATCATAATTTAAAAAATTGGGACTAATAAAAGCCTTTCAATTATCTCTTACCATTTTGAAAATTTATTGAATCCTTACCCAAATAACATTTTCAAGATCTAAATTATATTCCATAATGCACATGGTATCTGAAAAATAGAATAATTCACTTAATTATAAGGTACTCATCAAGACGAAGTTAAAATCCTAAAATTTAGTGACACATAATTTTTAATGTTTCTTTTTATTCATTTGTTTTTAAATAAACAATAACAAAATTATAAAAAAAAATATAAAAGTAGATATATTATTTATATGTTATTATACAAATTTTTGAAATTTTTCTATTACATAACATCTAAAATGAAAAAAATCATCATAATTAATGTGTTTGTGTGTGTGATATAACTATATCCACATAGTATCAGGGATTCATGTCATCACTACCAACTCTCATTGATTGAACAAAAAGGATATTAAATAATTAAATAATTTATATATATATATAATTTTCAAGATTATGAAATAATAAGATACTTAATTTTCTATATTCATTTCATTATATGTGGACGTGATCGTCTTCAGGTTGCACACGATCACAGAAAACCCCATAATATGATGATTAATTTTTTCATTTTCTTATCAACTAACATGAATGGTCCTAAAGAAAAAATTAATTGTTAAAATAATACTTACAAACCTATTACTAGTCTATAATGATACTATTATATACTCAATATATAATATCAATAATAAATGAAAATATATTATCTAACCACTGAAAAAGCCATATTAAGGAAACCATTTATAATTGAGTGAAGTGACGTAGATCCAATTTTACTGTATAATGATTGAAATAATGAAACTATGAAAAACATTATAATATTAATTAATATATATATTTGTATTCAATTTTAAAAAATATTTTCCCTAACCCTACAAAATGAAATTATTATAAAAATAAGATAGAACAACTCCATCCACCGACATCACTAGTTTATATATTAACCCTATAACCCAAAATATATTAAATAAAACTTGTAAATTAAAATAAATAAGATTAGGGTTTAGAGTTATATATCAGATGACAATACTTTTATAATTCATGATGTTAAGTAATTGTTCAGAACACTTTTAGACATACCTAAGTGTTTCTTTGTATCATTTTCAAAAGTATAACATCTATATTCACTAGTTTCATTACAACCTAATGAATTTATTTTGACATATTCAGGTTATTGGTTGGAAAATAGGATCTATATCATCATCATTATTGATATGTCTATCCATCCCAATTTTACAAAACATGTAAGTGTTTCTTTTAAAAACATCCTTATTGGTAACACATGTTATTATTGAACATAATTTCTACTATATATTATATGTAATAAAAATTATATATTTATTGTAATGTAAAATTTTTTTGACCGGTTTCGAACATCAAAATTATTATAATTATTTTCCAATATTTTTTAGATGAACACTTCATATGATTAATGGTTATCCAACACATTTCATCTTTATTAATTCCATATTAATGTAAGGAAAACAAATTCATATTATGTTTTTGGTTATAATAATCCATAATTTAATTTGTCAGTGTCCATGATAATATTAATAGGATTTGAATATCAATTTTAATTTCAATTATCCATCGGAATTTCAGTTTTATATTACTAGTTTTTAATGAGTTTCTTTATTTCAAATTTCAATACCATGAGACGTTTTTATGTTATAATGAGTATTTAATTCTTAATTTTTTATACATATCACTAATAACCTTTATCATGAACCACTTATACATTTGTATATAAAATTATAGAATTTATATTTTATATATATAATGATGTTTTAATTCAATTGTTATAGAGACTGAAAGGGGATTCCATATTAAAAATATTATCATTATGATAAAACCAACCTTTTTTATCTACTATATATCATGATTTTTATATTTTAACTTATTTCAATTTTAGGATCTATTAATCCTTATTATAAATGTTAATAATAATTCACACCAAATCATTCATTGTAGAAAATATAATGATTGGTTAAATTTTATTTTTTATGAATAATTCACATTATATGTTAATATTTTTAATTTACGTACAACTACTGTTCTCCTTTAAATAATAGAAACTCATTTTTACATCCAATTATAATTTTATAAATAATTATCAATTTTTAAAAATTTGATGTATTATATTATGAATGATGATTGATTTTTATTAAATAAAATTAATTATATTCAAATGCTTTCTATACATTAAAATACAAATCATATATGTCCTTATATAGATTTTATGGAAAAAATATTCATGGATATATGAGTAATGATTATTTATAAATTAAAATGTTTTACATTTGATGTAACAACTTTTTTTGGCAAAAATTATCAATGTTCACATATCCATTATTCTTGGTTCACTAAAATGTGAAAATTATCAATATATTTTCACATTTAGTTTTATAAAAAATATTTTCGGTTTCATGTGTTCGTCATTAATTTTTACATTAAATTTAAATATTTGACAATTATTTAATCTTCCCCTATTGGGAATAATTATTAATTTACAAATATGTTATTTTACAGATAAAATGATCAAACAAATTAACTAAAATTTTCTCATAAATATTTATCATTCATGAATTAATATGTCTATCACAAATTATATATTATTATGATATCATTAATTAATGGGTTGTTTTTTAATGATAAATAAAAATATTTTTATATATATAAATGTTACATTGAATTCTATTAATATTCATTTCATTACATGATGATCCATGATAGACTGATATAAGTATAGATTAATTAGAATGAAGGACAAATAAATAAGCATTCATAAAATATCATTATATTATCACATTAATTTCTATATAACAATGACTTCTCATAGACATAACATGTATAAGACCGTTACTCATAATATAGGGAAAGTAAATATAATAATTTTTGATTTTAGGTGGGACAAAACAATATAAAATTGTGGAAAAATAATAACACTAATATTACATGAGATAGATTATTTGGGAAAATCTTGTTAACTTTTTAAAACAATTTTAAATATATTATCAATCAAAATTATAATCAATAGCATGGTACATCGGTGATCATAATACATTGATTATAAAGGTATCCATTAGCATGATCCATTGAAGTATAAAATCAGCCTAATACAACGGTTTATAGAATAACCATATCAATTGTAGATAATATCATTTGTGTATGAATTCTATATAGAGTATCCATGTTTATTGGGATTAGTGACCATTCAATATTATCCATTGACATTTTTCTATTGGAATACTATTAGAGTTAATAATGTGATATAATAATGTAAATTCACTCCACATTATTGTCCATATTATTATATTAGAAATCTATGTTTATATATGTAATTTTATACACATATAATTAATTTAGTTTAATAGAAATATTATTATAAATTCATATATATTCCCCAAGGTAAAAAAACATTCATCATATATAATTATCTTTCAAAACTAAGTATATATAATAAATGTTTAAATATATTATCATAGCATAAACATTGGAAATGATAATAGATTCAAGAAAAAAAATTTAATAATTATATAACATATTTTTGATGAATAATAATTATATCCTTAGAACTTATATAAAACAAAATATATATTACTTGAATAGATGTTAGTAACAAAAATTTACATTGAATATATCATTACTTTTTTTACTGAGGAAAATACCATTATAATTAGATGATAACTACTTTTATATATAGTAAATTCAAAACAATTATAGAAATATTTCATTCAAAATAATCATAGAAAATTTATAGGATGAATAAAAAATTATTTTTTTTGAGGGAATGATCTTTAAATAATTTTATTTATATTAAAATAATCATTCATGTAATATTTTTAATAAAATGTAACCAGTATGACATTATAAAATTACAATATTTTAACTATTAACATATATTTTTAAGAATAATTAATGTGTATGATTTAATTGAAACAATAATAGTTTAATATAAACAAAATTATTTTCTATTTTTTCGGAAACATGGATATGGATGTTAAATAATATTATACCAAATACTGAAATAAGTATTGATTCCATTAACAATACAGTTCATTATATATAATTACTTCATATGACTGGGTTGATGAAAAGAAGACATTAATCTATTTAAATAATAATATGTGAATAAATATCTAGGTATTCATTAGGTATGGATTTAAAAATTTAATCATCATAAAGTTATTTATAAAATATTCTGATAAACAATGGGATTTTAACAAAAATCACTCTATAGCATGGTATCATGTGAATGAAAACCTCTATAATGTGAAAAAAATTGTTGTATTTATAATACATTTATATTAATAATCAAAAAATATATTCATTGGAAATATATAAACCACATAAAAGAAACAAAAAATAAATATGGATTTTTTATTATAAAACATAATGTGAGATGCAGATCAGCAATATAAGGTTAGAATATATTTGAATGTATACTAACCTCAAATATTTTCAATTATAACTTTTTGTAACTATATTACAAAATCATGTATGAACATTATAATATCATATATGACCAAATAATATCATTTTAATAATCATTAATCATTAATTCCATCCTACTATTGTTGTTTATATTTATTATGTATTTTATTCTTGAGAGTTTCATTTCTGTTATTCCAAAAAATTTACATTTATCCTTGTTATATCATCTCATGAATTTTATCATCTATAAAAATATAAAACATATTCCATATATATAATCATTTATAGTATCATCCATAAATTATTTATATTTAAATTTGATTTACTTTATTCATGGAGATGGAAATTTGTGCATATGCATGATCACTATATTAGTTTTCAAATTGAATGAATGAAATAATAATATATATTATTTAATAATATGATATAAAATTTTATTAAATAGATTATATATAAATATATAGATTCAATATATCCTTATTACAATCCATTTTTCATGATATGAAAATGAATAACATCATTTATTGGAGGTGACTGGCCAGATAAATGCATAGAGATGTTATCATTTTTCAATAGTTGGAATGGTAAGAAAATATTTATTATAATATAAATAAAACCAATTAATTAGTTAATAAATATCATATATATACTTTAATAATATCATAGTAAGCATATATTTTCCATTGTGAGGAAAATGAATTATTTCACTATATGGATTTGGATGTGCACACATATGCACAAGAAATATATTCCAAATAGAAGTAATATATAGTAGATAATTTTAAATAAATTAATATTATTTTAATGATAAAATATAATAAATCAATTCAATGGATTTAGGCCATAGATTTATACATTCTAATTGAGGATCCTCGACCCCCCCCAAATATTTTCAAGCATCACGATTATGTTGTAGAACTATTCGAGACAACATCATTATCCTAAAAGAAAGTAGTCACATCCATTCTATGAATACTATTAAAATATAAATATCAACTCCAAAAAAATATCTCATTTTATTAAAAATAATCATATAAACAGTAATATAATTTTATGAAAAAATATAATAACTGAAGAAGATGTTATTATGGTGGATAAAAATAGTTCTAGGAAATCAATGTCCCGACCAATGACTTTATGTTACTCCCATTCCACCACCATTATATGTAATGCACATTAATTCTATGTAAAATAAAACAGAATCCAACCTCAAAATATAAACCATTGAGCATCCTATAAAATAAATTATGTTAATGTATGCACCATCATGATTATGTATGGTGTGAGTCGATGCTAGTATAATAACACCTTGGGTACAATTCATTCCTTTTATAAAATTACTCAAGTAAAATATTTTCAAATAAATTATATTAATATGATAAAATCTTGATTATATATTTAATATGAAAAATAAAATATGGAAATATAGTTTCACCTAGGAAATAAATTTTCCAAACACGCAATAATTTAATTTTACAAAAAAACATTTCCGATTAAAATTTTTATCCAAATAATTATTAATAAAATATAAAAAATACACTTTTTTAAATCATTTAAATTAATTATTAATTGGAATTCCTATTTTAAATCCATTTGTTATGTTTTCAATTATATTTTATTTAACACGCAACATAATGAAGAACATGGAATGATGAGAATCATTGATAAAAGTATAACATAATATGTTATAAATAAACAAATAATTAAAGGAATAAAATTAGTCCACAACGTGACTAAACCTAAAAATTATTAACTTTACATCAAGTCCATACAATAAAAAAACTCTAATAAGATATTTTATATAATAAAAATAATACCATATGATATATATCATGAGGAAAAATAAATTGGACAAAAAAACTACAAAATATATCCAAAATAAGACATACCTATTAATTGGGTAAGGGTAACAATTTTGTCAAAGGAATCTCAATAAATAAACACTTCAGTTATGAACTCCTATAATGGTATTTTCATAAACTAATTGGGGTCTACCAAATACAAAACATCAAAAATCCAATAAATCCTCCACTAATTCAAACTTTAATACCTCGCTCTCTTCATTTAATAATAACAGTTCTATGCAATGAACAATATCACCATAACATGGTAATAATAAGACACTATACAATAAACCATAATAAATTATTTCAATAATCATGTAATATGATTAATCTAATCCCGAAAAAATATATATTTAATTAAAATCGTCATAAAGTATCCTTTACATGGATAATCGGAACATCAATAATGGAACAAGTAGGCTCATCATGTGCATAATTAATAGCCAAAAAAATTTCCAAATAAACCTACAATATAATTATAGAATTCTAGAAATCGATTTCTAATAATTATTGTAATTAAATAAAAATAATAATCAATTAATATATTTTTTTTCAAAAAATGAACAAAAAAATCCGAGTAATAACCATATTAAATTTATACAACCAAAAAACCTTACAAAATAAAGAACCAATTAAATACCAAAATGAAAACCTATATAAAGAAATAATATTTCACAAAACCCAATGTAAATTTTAATTCCACATTGAAAACATGATTTTGAATTTGAATGAATAGAATTTAAAAACAATTCGATAAATGTTCCAGTTTTCCATGAAATTCACGAACTTCTTCAAAAAAAGAAACTTAATTATTATCAAGTTAGATTTTACAACAGAATATTACTAGAATATATTAGTATACATTAATTAGAACATCCAATGTAAATATAAATTATTCAAGGAAATATTAAATAAAGTCTAACATATCGGAATCACCAACATTGGGTTGTGGAATCAGGTTACCTTCGACGAATACCACTATAAAGAAATTCAAAAAATATCTCAATACAATTATAGAGTAAAATCCCCAAATTAAAACAACCATAGAAATATTATTAGTTATAATATGGACATTTAGGATTTTTCTAGATGAGTACAATCATAATAATAGGTTTATGTTATGGATGTTTATAATGGGGGTTCCTTGGGGAGGAATCTCAAAAAAAAGTGTACTATTGTCAAGAAATATACTATTCATGTTGAAATAAATTTTTACCATAATATTTAAAAAATTCATTCCAAGACCACGAATATAACAACTTTATTGAGTATTAGACAAACATAATATTAATGGTTAATGAAGCTATGTCCCTTAACTAATAGACATGAAGAAAGTACAAAACAATTTATCTCTTATACATAAACACCTCTAACTCAATAAGATAAACTATTATATAATTTAACACAAATAAAAGTGACAATAAAAGTGTAACAAAAACCCCACCATGATTCATTAATCACATATAATGTACCCTAAAAATATAGAATAAAACATAACAATCCAAACCACACATTAATCAATGATAGGTGAGTTGTAGGATGAAACACATGAGTTGTACCATGGAATAATCTTCTGATAAATGAATATTCCTATTGAATAAAATAGTAAATTAAAAATTCTCTCAAATAAATCAATGAAATTTATAATCTTGATTACTAATACAATACCAAAAATTTAAAATGAGATATAGAATTACTCCAAACACCATTCTAAAATCCCCAAAATATAATAACATTATAGAACTTCAGTGATTAAATTCCCACTATCAGAAAACATATCATGATGTATTAAAACAAAACAGAGTTACAATATCAGAATTAATATATTTTAAATAAACCCATGAAAAACAATAATAACATTTTTGGGTCAGAAAGAAAATTACTACTCAATTAAATAGGGGAAAACATTTAGGTTCTCTACAATAAGAGATGAAATGATCCAATGACCATACTCATCATACTTTACGGTCAAAGAATGACCTTAAAATGGAACACCATGAAATGTCGATCCTCAATAAATGTTTTCCATGATGTTCACAATTTCACTAACGTAAAAAACATCATTATTACCAATATAAAAAAACAAAATTTACTTATTCCTTCATCAATATAAAAAATACTTTAAATATAACATGAAAAAATACATAGGAGAACTCAAAAAATGAAAATTAAAAAAAATTAATTAAATCTAAAAACTATAGGTTTCACATAATATGTGTCATGAACTGACTTGTATTAGGGATCACACTGTAACTAACCCAAGCCCAACTTCATTGGACATGGGTGGGTGAACAACACCGGAGGGATAACAAACTCATGGAGGCCTTTTCTTAAGTACATAGACACACACCTGAATCTAACTAAATATAAAATACTAGAGGGAAAGGAAAAATAGATACACTGATTCTATATAAAAAACAAATATGCATCGAGCTTTAATCATTTCAATTATAGAAAAGTAAACTTAATATGAAATTGAAAAAATACATGAAAAACAAAAAATGTGCCACAACACAGCAATAGGTGGAAAAGTAAAACAGTTGAGCAAGAGACCCACTCTTTTATCCTAATCAATTACCACTACACATGGTCCATGTACCTCGTATCCCTATGCCCCTCTGAACTCACGATCAACATGTATGTCATCCACAAGGGAACACCTAGTTCTAGAAAATGCCAAAGAAGGGGTGAGTATAAAAATACACCGTATGATCCCTCGAAGGCTCAAGGGAGAATCAAGTGAGGTATTGGAGAGGGAAGATGTTGATAGAAAAAGGTATAGTAAAAGCATACAAACCAAACCAATAAAATATGTGATGTAAGATCATCCAAACATGAAGAGCTAGAAACCTTGAGAAGGTGAAATTATCATTGAGTCTTCACTGCCTACAGAATGAGAGTAGACACATCTAATCATGAGAAGCTATACACGGGAAGCATGTGGAATACCCTTCACGTCTACATTGCTCTATGAAGTAGAGTTACCAAAGAACAAGGGGCCGGTACTACAAATACGATATATATATACTCAACCAGAGAAGATCAAACAAGATATCAATGGGATCTCAATATTACTAGCTTAGCCTAAAAAAGTCACAAACAGTTCTAGATGAGAATTTCATTTATGCCTAGCATCCAACATGTCTGTCCTGAATAGAATTTCAACTGGGATTAATCAACGAACCATGATAAAATCCGCTCTGGGAGGATCTGTCTCACCCGCATAGTTTTAGGTCACGTCACAAGGATGCCTCTTAGTGTGAAAGGAGGCCCTATTTCATGAGATTCCAACGTTATGTCAAGCACATCTCATCACAATGATTTAAAGTCTAGTGATTGTGTAACAATTTTGTGAACCATATATCCATCCCTTTTGGATTATATAGTTTTTAAAGTCATTAAGAAACCCATTTCCCATCCTAGCTGGAGGGTAAGCCCTAATAGGGTAACTGGCGAAGGCCACTGCCCTGCTAAGCTAGAGTGTAAGCCCCAAAATATATTGGTGAACGCCACTATTTAGCAGCATTAGAACGTATGCCCTAAATTAGTAACTAGTTAATGCCACTACCCACCCTCATTGGAGGGTAATCCTGAAAGATAATGGAGAACATCACTTCCCATCCTTGATGGAGGGTAATACCAAAAGATAAAGACAAAAAACACTACCTAGCCTCACTGGAGGTAATTTCTGTATTTCAATGGTGATTCATAAAACCTTATTTTCATCACAATAATCATCAAGAAAGGACTCATACTAAAACCGCACTCAGAATATCTCTCATCATATCATTAAATCCACTACGGTGGGAACCATCATGTCATACATTGAGAAACACATAGGATAAGCTACTTGAACGCCAAATTCCGTGTTGATAATAAGATGAAACTAGGTGTAGAGGATTTGTAGTAGTACACGTCACATGCTAGGTCGCACGATGTGAGACCCTGTCTCATTTTGTAGTCGCGTACCCATCCATTTCAGGGTTCCAATTGGGGAACATACACCACTAGGCATGTCAACGTATTCCCATAGTACATGCCACATTTATCAAAATGCCCATGACTACTGGATGCTTGTCACATAGCCAGAGGGTAAGATTCATATATTAGTCCAAACTCCTCTTCGGATGGTCCTAGAACATTGACTGTATCTCTTTACACATCTTTCCCCTATCACAAGAGTCAAATCTCACCTAATAATTAGATTCTCTCAAAACTCATCAAAATGAACATAACCCGATACACCATTATTTATTACATATTTTATTAATGAGTGAATAAGTCCCCACACATCCAAATAGATCAAATTCTAGAAAAACATGTGAAAAAAATTCATGATAGGCTATTCATTTGACCTGGACGGACTTATGAAGCCTAAGTCATAAAAATGAAGCATATGCCTGAAAGATGCATTTTGGAGCCAATGAATCAGCCCCAAAATAAGGCATGTATATTGTGCTATTGTAATCCCCTAATAAAAACAATCACAAATTTGTATTCAAACACCCCAAATGGATGAAATATGAAGAAGTGGAATTTCATCATGAAATTTTAAAAATTTTCCCTATAGGCCCCCCACATTTTCAACAACCCAAACACATTGAAAATCATTTAAAAAGTTCCACACAAGAACTGGGGTGATTTTTTCACTGAGTACATGTCAATATGACATCCCAAAAATCAGGTAGGTCCAATGTAAGAATAATTAATTAATTAATTAATTATTCAAATTTGGTGTTTTGTTCTACCAAGCAATGAAACCAAAACACAAATAGTCCAACCCTACATTGGAAGGATGACCTCATCTCCATGGTCATATTTCCTCTAATGGTGCATCAAACAGATATCTAGATAAAGAGATATTTCCATTGCATGCATTAAGAATAATTTATTATTATTAAATTGAGGTGTTACGGGTCACACATTGTCGGGAACAGAAAAAAAAATATGAAATCCATTTCAACATTTCCATTTTGATGAGATAGACCAATGTCCATAGCAATGCATAAAATAGATTCTCCGTTTAGGAGATATGACCATTTAATAAAATAGGGCTCCAATCATGCTGGTTCGACCCAAACCCTCCTCTACTGGGCGGACCCATCCTGGCTGGCCCGGTCTAGTCCTCTGGATCATGTCCCTTCCACGAGTCCATCCTTGCTACCCACGGTCTTGTGGATATGGATTGTGCAGACACGTAAGATCAATGTGGGTCAGTCGCCCCCTGCTCTGTGCTAGCGTAGAGACCTGCGAGACATCGGTTCTGCCTCATTACTTCCCCCGAGGTCAGTTCCTCGGGCTCCTCACTAGATGACCACGATATCCCTTGCCATCCAGACTCCCTCTAAGTTATTCCATCCATGTGTACTATATCGACACTATTTTCCCCGATTTAAATCCCCATCCTCACCCTAATTCACCACGCCGAAGTCATCGACCAGCTCCGAAACCCCAGCCTCGCCCAGTTACACACCACAGAAGCCATCATCCCTGCTCTGAAGCCTCGGCCTCCTCCTGTTGCACCACACTCAAGCCTCCACTGCTCCTCTTCTTGATCGAACCTCGACCTCACATGTGCATTTTGATACCTAGCTCTCCCCATCTCCACAACTACTTGATCCCCGACCTCGTCTTCCTCCGCTCCGCTGCAAGACACATCACGGTCGTCACACTCACCACCGCTCTCGGCTGCCGCCAATCGGCATGCTTTGGTGGTCCGTTCTGCAGACCACTGTGACATCTGCAGAGGTACAATTCCTAATCTGAAGGTAGATTGAGGATCCTCAGGGCTGGATCATCACAACACTGCCCCTCACTCATCGATCTGTCATGGTCTTGACATGTCTGAAATATTGGATGAAAAACACCCAGGAACAAGATTTTGAATGGGGATCGAAAAATAGAATTTTTTGGTTTATCAATCTTAATTGTTATAAAATTATCGAATTTAATTGATGAATTTGATGAAAACTCCGGAAATTGAGGAAGGGGAAAAGATAAATAGTAATCCAACCTCATTTAAATGTTCTATCATCGATGTCACGTCCTCTGTGATTTCTCTTCATTCTGCCGAGATTTCATTGAAGATCGCTCCTCCATATGGCGAAGAATAGCGGAGAACACCGAAGAATGGTGGAGATTGGGAGAGAGAAGGGAAAACCCCAACTCCAAACTCTTAATTCTATATTTATAGAAACACCTTCATAGTCAGAATGTGAAATAATCACGCCCTATTATTTTATATCGCGAATATCTTAAATGCTCTATTTTGAACTCAATGGATGTCTCAGATTTCAATTATGATACATCATTCAAATGTTATCGAAATGAATTACAATGAGAAAACCCACTATGTGTTTATTCTAATATTAATATTTTACCATGGCATCTTTTCACAGAGTGGCCCTATGCTGACAAAGGTTATACCCCTCTTTAGGTAAATAGCATGCTCCAAACTCAACAGTGGACCTGGATTTCCAATATGATTTACCATTTTCATGTTATTTGTGTATCATCAAATAAATTTATGAACTAATAAATTAATTTATACACTTACATAAATATAATGAGTGAGAGATCTAAACTTCCCACACCAATATACTTTATGTCGTGCCTAGGGTAAAATATATGTTCCAGACTAAATAGTTTACTCGTATTTCTAATCTGATAAAACTTTTAAGAGATATAACATATTTTTTTTGTAATAGTACAAAAACTCTTAACATATTTGTATAATTTATTCTAGCTATACCAGGCTTTAGAATTACAAGCCAACTCAATTCCATGCATTGGAAGTATATGTAGAAATATTTCACATTAATACAAGGAAAATGTATTTAAATTATTCCCTCCTCAATATTTACATCCTCGAAGAGAAAAACAAAGAGATGAAAATGGGGATATTGAGCTCACACATGGAACTTCCACTTAAAATAAAACATACACAACACCATGTTGGCACAACACATGATCCAAATGTATTTTTTCTCCTCACATGGTATGCTTCTTTTGATGAAGTGCATAATAATAGGGATATATCTTATAAGTTGTGATCCATGGAAGACATTTTACACCCAATCCTTTTATTGGGAGGGTAGGGTAAGGTGGTAGGCATCCTATAAATTTATTCTATGATTCTAAATATCCCAAATAAACACATGGGAATTCCCCATCAGAACCACTATATTCCACATCATGACTAAAATCATATTTTGTTACTGGAACATGGCCCTGTGATTCCCTCTATCAGAATATCCATCTTCTGAAACACCCAAGGATATCTGGTCACACATGATTTCACAGTTGGTGAATCACAACTAGGATTCCATTACATGCTTGGGACATGATGTAGTCAACACAAATGAATGAAGAAAAGTTCCACCCTACATATCCAACAGGTTCAATTATAGATAGTCTAAGTGCTATGAAACGCCCCACACCTAGATAGACTGGGACTATCTTTTAAGGGAATCTACAACAATGCTTCAACATGATGAATCATAGACTTCCACAAAGTCATAGTCTTATAAGAAATTAATCCAATAACACTATCTCAGGATCAAGTCTTTCTAGGTGAAGACCCACCTAAGACACTGGTGGTCTGAGAAAACATCAAATTACTCTCTGAGATGATAGTGTTTGCTCATTCTCATGGTAAATACTACCACTACCAACCCCACATAGTGTGTGGAATAGTTCTGATTATTGGATATGTGTCTCCTCGACCTATAAGTGATAACTATATCAATATTGTCATTGATTTTGCAAGTTACCAATGAATAGGGAAGTTGAGAAAACTCATCCAACTACAAGATGCCAGACATAGAAAGATCATAGCACACCCCGCACATCATTTCCAATATTGGAAGGAGATTAATCCATAAAATATGAAATATTCCCAACCCACTAGTTTTAATACAAACAAACAGAGGTCAAGTTGAAGGACTCCACTGGGAGAGAAAATACCTGCCCTGAAACTCAACTCTACAACCCTGCCATGGACACAGAAGTCAGTGGGACTCATCCACCACACCTTGATATTATCCTCTTTGGGTAGTACTAACTCTCCCTCTTGGTTTAACTTGTGTCAAAAAACACATATTAGTGGGGGTAGAAAAAATATTTCATGTGCATTAAAAGCTACATAAAAAAACATGGACACATGGATACACTGATGCCCTGTGTCACCCTCGATAACTCCTCAAACAAGGAGTTGGAATAAAAGAGTACATCATGCAGTATCTAACAAAATCTACTGAAAAGGGTAGAATAAGACACATAGGATACATCTTGTCATCTCATGTGCTATATGATTATAGACATCTACAGTATGAAACTACTCATAACCCCATCTGCTAACTCCCTGATCCTAACATGGGCTGCCTAGTGGTGATACAATGACCTCAAAACATCATCCAAAAACAATAGTTATTTTAGATCTTCATCCAACAATTCCTCCATGGGGAACAAATTTTCCTATCATGGGAGATCTCTAATCATGAAAAAACCACTGGTGTGGTAGAGCATCTACCAATTTCATGGAAAACATAAGACATCTGGTTGGGTAGTCTCACACCTCATGACCTCATCCATCACAAGTAATACACTTGTCCTCCCTGGGTTGTCTCGGTGTACTAAGTATCCTCTGACCATGGGCCTAAGTCTTATCAAGGAGAGTCCTCCTACATCAAGGCCCTATAAACAGTTTTTTTCTAACAGTGGAATACATCCCAACTCAGTTGCATCCAATGCTAATACTAGAAAACTGGAATCCCTATGAAATAAAATTTTGTGCCACCAGTGCCTTATCCAGAACCCTAGGAAGGGTGATGATGCACAAGGTCACTAAACAGGCACGAATATCATCTACAAGGACCCTTCTCGATCTTATGTTCCAGAACGTTGTTGTCATGGACAACCTCCAAAGAGTATCGAGTATGGTCTGTGATCCTAGTCACATTCTCATCCACTTCCATCACTTCCAGATGAATCTCTAGTAGATCATGAAACCATACTGAGTGTATATAGGATGGGTATATACACTCAAAAAATAGTTTCTAGAAGCCATCCCATGAGTGTACCTTCTCATTAGAAATCTAGGTAACCCAACTCTATCGAAGCTAAACTACTTCATAAAAAAACTACTTGTCAAAGACACAATCTAATATGTCGGTGTCTATACAGGCCTAAAAAGGTGAACTGTCGACTCTATCCAATGTTTCACTGCCTAAGGGTATGGTTCACCCTGGAACCTCAATGGTCTATAACATTGGAACTGATATAGCACGCTCAACCTATGCTCATCATCAACCATTGCTGTTAGCACTAACTGTTACTCAACATGTGGAGGGACAACTTCCTGTCCTCCTAGAGAGAGGTTAATCATATGAAAAATCCAAAACTGAGGCCTCATCCATCACAAGATCAACATCATGAACAAAAGATAGTATTCTGGATGGCTATCATCTTGGATGAATCCTGAATCTGATCAAGGGATACTGCGGTCAAATAAGCTTATATATATATATATATATAATAATGGGGAGATTACTCAAGATGTAAATTCAAATACTCAACACTTTATGATCCATGTACCCATGTTCCCTAAAACAAGTGTCTCAACATGCCTTGTTGACACATAGGTAATTCAGGTCCTAGTGAATGGCTACGTCGGTCGCCACACAATCAGTAGACTCCCTGGACTAAAAGTCATTTTCGAGACACATTGACACGGTTTCCCTAAATTGTTATATATTAAATTTTGGGATCATCTTAACGACGTCCCATGGAATGAACCAAATTTGATACCACTTTTTCATGACTCGATCCAAAACGGGGTTCGACCCACAACTACCTCAATCCATCCTCCATTGGCCAAGGTCATGCGTCCAACATCAAAGGCATAAAAACCCTAGGGAGGCCATTGCATATGTACCTATACAGACACATGAATCCAACTATATTAAAAATTGTATAGGGAAAGGAAAACATGATGCCAGACTATTAAATATAAACCACCAATATCCATCGAACATTAATTAGTACATGTATAGAACAGTAAAGTGAATGTTAAAGGAGAAAAAAACATGCCCAATAAGATAAGTGCCAAAACTTGTCAATAGGTTGGAAAAATAAATAACATGAGGGAGATCCCCGCTACTGGATCTCAAGATATGACCAACATAGACGATACGAGAACCATGTATCCCAGTGCTCCTCTGATGTCGCGATCAACTTTATCATAGTCTACAAGGGCACATGATGCATGAAAAAATCGAATGTAGGGGTGAGTAAAAAAATACACAGTAGGATGTCTTGAAGGCTCATGGAAGCAACTAGAGTGGTACCGAAAAGGGATGTAGTAGATAAAACATGGTTGATTAAAAGAGTACAGATCAACCCAACAAAGATGTGAATTAAAATCATCCGAACGCGGTGATATAGAAATGTTTATAATGTGTACATATCATCATTTATTTATTACATACCGTAGGATATTAGAATCCTTTTTCCATGAGACGATAGAAAAAGAAAGCACGTGTCATACCCCACGTCTTTTCTCCATGCATTGAAGTGGAGTAATAAAATCCCAATGTGTGGGTACATATAATATGATATAAATATATAATCAACCAAAGAATAAAAAATGAGATATTAAGGGAATCTCTTTATTACTAGATAATCCCAAGGATATAGTCTCCAATAGTTCTAGAATAAAAACATAAATGATGACCAACATCACACATGTTTTCTCGAAACTACATATCAAAGGAGGTCAATCACCAAACCTTGATACTATCTATATAAGGCCCCAGACATAAACATTACATAATCATGAGATATTTCATGAATACACATTGAGGATCATTTCAGGTTTAGAGTTTTAAAGAATTAGATCATAAATCATGCATTACATTCCATATTTAAACAAAGTGATTACAGAAAAGTTAGTATTCTTTTTTCCCATCAACGGAAATATATTTAAAATAAAACATGGATTATTTCTTGACACTTCTTTGATGCTATCATAATATCATGTACCTTTCCATTGACCTGTGAAAAACATTTCAAAAACATGGGATGAGAATAAAAAGATCAATAAGGAATATAAAAATATGGAAAGGAAACATTAGTACATGTATACATAAGAATCAATGTAAACACACTTTACTCATAAAATATAAGCATGTTAACATACCTCATGAAATCATAAGATTTATGAATAACTCATAGAAATAATAAGACATAAAGGTAAATTGCGGCATTCATAACATTCTTACGTAGGGAGTAACCCTCATGGTTACGTTTGGAATACCCATCACAGTATTTTCCCTAAATCTCTTCAGAGAAACCTTAACTTTTAACTCCTTCGTGTTACCCAATTCATTGGAGAGCTATATCGGGCTCACCCTCCCTTAGATTATCACAGAACCACCCATCTTCATAACAATTCCCAAGAACCATAACATAATCGTATCACATAAAACATGCATAATGGAAACAAAAAAATTCCAAATTTCAATCACAAGATATCAATACAACACATTGATATTATAAAAAAATTATAATAACCATTTTCAATACCAAAATAAAATAAAAGTAAAACGTGGTTTTTATTTTTCATTAAAAAAAAGTTATGGATTGTAGAGGAAGCCGAAACTCAAATAATGGTCACGGCTGTAGAGAAGTCGTTGTCACTGCATACGTACGACAAAAAAATATTCCTTTTGTCATTTAGTAAAACTCTTCGTATAAAAAAATATTCCTTTTGAGTAGAAGTAAATGTAAAAGGGATTTATTCACCATATAAAAAAATGTTGTGTATAAAACAAAATATGCCTCAATGAAAGGAGATTGAGACGATGTCCCTTTCCTTGGGTCCAACTTGACGCGATCATTCTTTATCATCCTGAATAATAAACTATAATTAATTTTTACTTGCTTAAGATCCTTTTTCAAGTTCATTATTTCATTTATATAACTTATTACAATGTTATGAACACTTTATAATTATTTAAGTTAATAATGGTCATTTTGTCAATCATTAGAACTTGAGTCAAAAATAAACTCTTTATAATTAGAGGTTGTTCATGTGGTAAAATATACATTATATCCAGAATTATATTCATGATGTAGATATCATATATATCATATATATCTAGTATATACATGCATTTATAAAATTACATAACATTTATAGGTAAGAAATGAAATGCACCGTTCATGGAGACGGTAAGCCGTACGTACACATGAACTCTACTTTCATTTTGTATGGAATGGAATCATAATTATGTAATGGTATATTATAATTCCAATATAATATCATATATAATATCATTAAATCCATCGTTTATATGTCCCACATATGGCATTAACGAATCAAATCACTTTGAGGGGGCGATAGTCCACACTTCCTAAAATGAAGATATCACGTTGACCCAAAATGGAAACCATAAATCTATGACATAAATGTAAAAATACAGAAGCTTAAATAAAAAATAGACATATTATATATCATATATAAATATAGTGTCATCTTAATGGCCAACATTGATGGTGTTAGAGTAATATTGAACAATCATTATTTCGTGAGGCGGAAATTCGCCATCCACGGAAACAGTATTCTCTTTAACCATTAGAAGTAGGTGTGTGTATGTGTAGCTAGAATACATTCTATAAAAACATACTAGTATATTTGAGATACTGGTTTTGTTACAGAAGAAATTAATAAAAAGAGTTTAGGGGGATGAAGAATCAAAATAAAACAAAAGAACATTAGAGAAGACTTTACCTTTAAATCGGCTAACTCCTCTTGGTTTGTACCAAAAGGGGTTCTTGAAGAGATTTCTACCTAAGGTAAGGCTTCTAGGATGAAGAGAGGGATTTGGAGAGATAAAATGATCAGATCTTGACTGAGCCAATGGATTTATAGGAGTGTGTAAAGAGGTATTGGTGGGGGCCTTTATAAGGAGAGAGGAGGGGCATTCTTGGAACGTTATAAAATGTTACTTTATACTAAAATGAGTTTCATATTTTAAAGGTCCCACATTTATATATTTATAGGTTATGGTGATAAGGGTTTGAAATATACTCATCCAATAGGTCTTTGACATGTATAAGTCTTAGATTTTACATTATCTTTTCATTTTATTTAAATCACTCATTAATGAGGTAATCGATGCATCATCATGATGTCATAAATAATTTAATTTATATAAAGTCTAAAAAATATAAAAAATTTACTATGATGTAGTAAATATTTTTATACTTCCAATTAATATTTATAGTCCTTAGATATCATTTATTTAGACAAAATTGAAACTATTATACTCGGGTGATACATTCATTAGGGATATTCTCCTTTCTGTAAAAATAAAATGATAAAGTGTCATTTTCACCCAAAATTGATTCTTGGGGTCCCAAAGTTTGGAAAAAGGCATCACATGGTCGTCCATGACACAAACAGTATCATTAGGACAAATTTTTGGGCCATTTTTTATTATTATGATATTATTTTGTTATCCTTAACTACCCGATTACTAATTAATCAAGATAATTAATGATAATTACCGTCGTTACTATTCATAATGTCCAAAAAAACAAGAGTCTTAATAACATAATTTGTAACATCTGATTCCAAATATGGAATCCATTTTACCAAATTCCAAAAATATAAATTTCAATAATTAATTTAAAACAATTCTCGTTGTTAAACCAAATAGTGGTTTTTTTGAAACAATATCTTTGAAAAGATTTTCACTTGTTTATGCCCATTTCCAAGGTGAAATTAATTCAAATGAACAAAATTGGATTAAATGGTAAAAATATATTCTAATTACACTTTAAAAAGAATCAAAAATATAATATAACCATATAATTAAATTACATGAAAAAGCAGTTTTGATGTAAAATGCAGAATTTTTCACTATTCATTAAAAAATGAACACTGTCAGAAAAATTCCAAAAATTAATAGAAAGTAAATTTAAATGTTCCAATCATATAGAATAAGTATATTTTGACAAATAGATTTTATAAAATTTTCAAAAGATATATTTCAAAATGGTTCGCCATCAAATGGATGTAAAACAGTCATTTAAAAAATATTACAGAATTCTATGCTTAAGATTGGATTTATTCTCATTTAAAGTCTTAAAAAAACTATCTAATTCATAAATAGACATAGATAATAAAATATATTACTCATTACATAATTGGGATGTTACATCCTTCCCCCCTTTAGAAAAATGCATCCCCGCAATTTATTAACTTATCGAATAATTGGGGGTATTTATCCCTCGTTGCATTTTTAGATTCCTATGTTGCCTCTTCAATCATGTGGTATTTACAAAAAAACATTACTTGATGATTTAACTTATTCGGAAACACATGCTCTATATGGTCAATAATTGGTACCGATTATTCCTCTTAATATAGATTCTCTTCCCGCTAGACTACCTCTGGACTCACAACATGAGATGGATCTGGCATGTACTTCCTTAAAATTGAAACATGAAAAACATTGTGTCCCTGAGATAAACTCGGAGGTAAAGCTAGTCGGTATGAAACTGATCCAACTATCTCCAGAATTTTGTATGGTCCAATGAACCTTGGACTCAGCTTTCCTTTCTTACCAAATTGCATCACACTTTTCCATGGTGATACTTTGAGAAAAACATGATCACCTACCTCAAAAGATCCTTCCTCCTGTTTTCCTTTCACCTACTTCATCCCAAAAAGCTAGAGTTCGACACCGCTTCCCATATAATGCCTCAAATGGTTCCATCTGTATACTGGAATGAAAACTGTTATTATAAGAAAACTCAACCAAAGAAAGATATTGGTCCAAATATCTGTAATAATCCATCGAACAAACACGTAGCATATCCTCCAAAGTATGAATTGTTTGTTATGACTACCCATCTGATTGAGGATGGAAAGTTGTACTAAAATTTAATTGTGTACCCAACAACATCTGAAGGCCTTTACAAAAGTTTGAAGTGATCCTGGGATCGCGGTCAAATACAATGGAGAGAGGAACTACATGTAACCAGACTATCTCTTTAGGATACAAACGGGAACGTTGATCTAGGGAAAAGTATCTCGTATAGCAAGGAAATGAGCAGATTTAGTCAAGTGATCAATAATAACCCAGATTTCATTATTACCTCAAGGTGTCTTCGGAAATCCCACAACAAAGTCCATGGATATATTCTCCCATTTCCTCTCTGGCACTGGTAAAGGCTGAAGCATCCCTTTCGGTAACTGTCACTCTTCTTTAACCTATTGACAAGTCAAACACTTCACTGTAAAATCAGAAATATCACTTTTCATTCCATCCCACCAGTAATACTTTTGAAGATATTTATACATCTTAGTACTGTCAGGATAAATTGAAAATGGAGAACTATGAGCTTCACATAACAACTCTCTCTTCAACTGTGAATCACAAGGAACACACAATCTCTTCCCAATTCTCAAAACACAATCATTATCAATGTTGAATTCGGGAAACTTACCATTCTGAACCAGCTCTACCTTTTTCTACAACTCAATGTCTTTCTTCTGTTATTGCTTAATTCTGTCTAATATAGAAGATTTCGCTGATTTCTCAAACTAAACAGAAGAACAACCAGCACCAACAACTTCTATTCCAAAGTTCATCAAATCCTTAATCAAAGGATCATGTTCCAAACACAACATTGTTAATGAAGCATTACATTTTTTATTCAAAGCATCAACCACATTATTTTCTTTTCCTAGATGGTAATGAATTTTACAATCATAATTATTGATTAATTATAGCCATATCCTCTGCATAATGTTCAATTCATTCTTAGTGAATATATACTTTAAACATTTGTGATTAGTATATATTTTACACTATACACCATACAAATTATGCCTCAAAATTTTTAAAGAGAAAACAACAGTAGCTAATTCCAAATCATGTGTAGGGTAATTTACATCATGAGTTTTCAACTAATGTGAATTGTAAGCAATTACCTGATCAATCTGCATTAGGATGCAACCATGTTCATTTAATGAAGCATCACTATAGATAACAAAATCACCATTCCTTGAAGGTAGTTCCAAAACTGGGGCATTGACCAATCTCTTTTTAATTCCTAAATACAATCATCACATTCTTTTGTCTAGATAAACTTAACACCCTTCTGAGTTAGCTTAGTCATTGGACTAGATAACCAGGAAACATTTATCACAATCCTTCGGTAATACCCTGCCAAACCAAGGAAGCTACGAATCTCATTTACATTTGTGGGTCGTGGCCATTCTTCAATAACATTTGTTTCTACAGGATCAATAGTTATCCTATCTTTAGAAACAATGTGACCAAGGAAATAAATTTTTTGCAACAAAAAATCACACTTTCTGAATTTCCCATAAAATTTCTTTTCTTTAATTTTTTGCAAAATAACCATCAAATTTCTTTCCTACTCCTCTTTACTTTTAGAAAACACCAAAATATCATCAACGAAAACAACCAATAACTTATCCAAGAACTCATGGAAAATTCTATTCGTAAGGTCCATGAATACATAAGGTGAATTGTTTACCCCAAAAGGCATAACTACAAATTTATAATGGCCATATCTTATACAAAAAAAGTCTTCTGAATATCTGCTTCCTTTACCTTAAACTGATGGTACCCCAATCTCAGGCAAATCAATGAAAAATATTGATCTCCCTGGAGCTGATCAAACAAATCATCGATATGAGGCAAAGTATATTTGTTCTTAATAGTGATGTTATTCAAGGCTCTATAATCAATGCAAAGTCTCATTGAACCAACTTTCTTTTTAACAAATAAAACAGGAGCACCCCAGGGTGATGTGCTAGGTCGAATGAAACATTTCTCTAATAAATCATGCAATTGCTCCTTCAACTCTAAAAGTTCAATTTGAGCCATTCGATTAGGGGGGTTTTGAAATTGTCATAGCATCAGGATCTATGTCAATAGTAAATTCAACTTCCCAATCAGGTATTATTCCAGGCAACTAATCAGGAAAAACATCAGGGTACTCATTTACCACTAGCACATCATTAATTTGAACATTTTCTTTGTTTTCAACAATATGTTCAAGGTAACACTCATTTCCATCTTTTACAAGTTTCCCAGAATTTTGATATGTTATCAATAATAAGGGTTCATGTTTGTACACAAACTAAAAGTCTTTCTGAAAAGAAACTTCTTTATCTCTACGATCAATCTTATCATGGTAAATAGAGAGCCAATCCATACCCAGGATAACATCAAACTCTACTAGAGGTAAGACAACAAGGTTTGCAAGCAGGTTCATTCCACGGATAAGGATAGAAATATTATTATAAATTCTTTTTGCCTAAACATTTCCCCCAGGTGTTTTTACCATATGTTTAGGAATCATTTACTGAGATGGTATTCCCATTTTACTAGAAATGTTTTCAGAGATGATAGAATGTGTAGAACCTAAATCAAACAACACACTGGCATAATATGAAAAAACATAGTACATGATACCACTTCATTTGATGGCCCAACATCTGTAGAAGTAGTTTCAATGGATTTCGCCACCCCTTTCTTCTTGTAGTCTAACTGCTTCCCATCACTCGAGCTCTTTGTCGGACACTCGTTGGCATAGTGACCCATCTCATTTCACTTAAAACATTTCCCTAACTGTAAATCAAATTTGTTCTTACCATCACTTGGATCTTTTCCAGTGAAATCATGAGCCCTATGTCCCATATTACCACATTGGTAGCACTTTCCAGAATTCAAAAGACATTCCCCAACATGATTTTTACCACATTTATCACAAACTGAAAACATACTTTTCTTACCATCAGACCTTTTTGAATAATTCTTCACTTTTTCCTGCCACCTTGGTCTCTTCTTCTGTTGGTTTTTATAGAACACATGATCATCGACCAACTCCATTTTCACCTTCTCAACACATCGAACAAGAATTTCATAACTCTTGAACTCACGAGAAGATAAAGCCCTTTGATATTTTGGCATTAATCCTGAGTAAAAATGATTTCTTTTACTATCAAGGTATCAGATAAAATTTGGAGCATACCTTGCCAATCAAGTGAACCTCTCTTCATAAGCAGCCATTGAGTCATCCGCTTACCTCAATTCCAATAATTTTTTTTTCATTCTATGTCGAACAGCCTTAGGAAAATAATTATCAAGAAATATACCTTTCAATTCATACCATTTGAGAGCATCAATCTCATCAGCGTCCCTGATATTTTTATCCATTGACCACCACTGATCTGCTTCACCCTCGAAATAGTAAATTGAATGACTAACCTTTTGACTGTATGAAAACCCCATGACATCGAAAATCTTCTCCAGTGCTTTAATCCACCATTCAGCTAGCACAGGGTCAGATGATCCTCTGAATGATGGGGATGTTTCCTCATGAAATGTTCCACCACTGACATGTTCCTCTGTAGTTGATCTGGCTGATCTTGTGCATGTATACCACCACCATTTATCGCTTGAGTCAATTGCGCAATTACTTCAACATACTGTGGAGTTCCAATTCCGACCAACTCAGGATGCTGATTCAGAAGGTCATTTCCTTCTGTATGCCTTCCTAGCACTGCATCCCTGTTTCCTCTGCAGAAAAACATTCTGAACAAACATGTATTAGAAGAAACAACATGGTAATCATCAAATGCTATATCATATCAATTTGACCAGAAAAAAATATTTTTGGATAATCATTTAATAGAATTATAAATCCTAAATTTATCTAAATAGACATATGATACCAACTATAAGGCCACAACCTAATACTTTACATAATCTTGAGATATTTCAAGAATACACATTGAGGATCTTTTCAGGTTTAGAGTTTTAGAGAATTAGATCATAAATCATGCATTACATTCCACATTTAAACAAAGTGGCTACATAAAAGATAGTATTAATTTTTCCCATCAATGGAAACATATTTAAAATGATACATGGATTCTTTCTTGACACTTCCTTGACACTATCATCATATCATGTACCTTTCCCTTGACCTGTGAAAAACATTTTCAAAACATTGGATGTGCATAAAAAGCTCAGTAAGGAATATAAAAATATGGGAAGGAAACATTAGAACAGGTATACTTAAGAATCAATGTAACCACACTTTACTCATAAAACATAAGCAGATTAACATACCTCATAAATTCATAAGATTTATAAAATACTCATATAAATCATAAGACATAAAGGTAACGCGATACATTTATAACATTCTTACATAAGGAGTAACCCTCATGGTTACGTTTGGAATAGTCATAATGGTAATTACCTAAATCTCTCCGGAGAAACATTAATGTTTAACTCCTTTGCATTACCCAATGCATTTGAGAGCTATATCAGGCTCACCCTCCCTTAGTTTATCATCGAACCACACATCTTCATGAAAATTCCCATGAACCATAATATAATCGTATCACATAAAACATGGATAAAGAAAACATACAATTTCCAAATTTCAGTCACAAGATATCAATACAACACATTGATATAATAAAAACATTATGAAAAACATTTTCAATACCAAAATAAAAGAAAAGTAAAACATGTTTTTTATTTTTCATTTAAAAAAATGTTGTGGCTTGTAGAGGAAGCCGAAACTCAAATAATGGTCACGGCGGCGGAGAAGACTTTATCGCCGCATATGTACGACCAAAAAACATTACTTTTGTCGTTTAGTAAAACTATTCATATAAAAAAATATTCCTTCTGAATAGACGTAATTTTCAAAGGGGTTTATACACCTTATAAAATAAAGTTGTATATAAAAGAAAATATGCCTCATTGAAAGGAGATTGAGACGAAGTCCCTTACCTCGGGTTCGAATTGACTCGATCATTCTTTAACGCCCTGAATAATAAACTTGAGTTAATTTCTACTTTCCGAATAAAGTTTTTCAAGTTCATTCTTTCTTTTATATCACTTACTACCATGTTATTAACACTATGTAATTATTTAAGTTAATAATGGTCATTTTTTCGATCATTGGAACTTGAGTCAAAAATAAACTCCTTATTATTACAAGTTGTTCATGTGGTAAAATATCCATTAAATCTAGAATTATATTCATGATTTATATATCATATATATCATCTATATCCATTATATACATGCATTTATAATATTACATAACATTTAGTGGTAATAAATTAAATGCACCGTTCATGGAGACGGTAAGTCGTACGTACGCATGAACACTACTTTCATTTCTTTTTCATATTTTATTGAATGAGATCATAATGATATAAAGGTATTTTATAATTCCAGTATAATATCAAATATAATATCATTAACTCCATCCTTTATACATCCCCCATATGGCATTAATGAATCAAATCACTTTGAGGGGGCGGTTGTCCACACTTCCTAAAATGAAGATATCGCGTTTACCCATAATGGAAACCATAAAGGTATGCCATAAATGTAAAAATACAGAATAATAAAAAACAAATACACATATTATACATCATATATAAATATAGTGACATCTTAATGGCCACCTTTGAAGTTGTTAGAATAATATGGAACAATCATAGTTTCGTGAGGCAGAAATTTTCCATCCACAGAAACAGTATGCTCTTTAACCATTACATGTAGGTGTGAGAAAGTGTAGATCAAAAAAATCTGATAAAAACATACTAGTATATTGAATATATAGGTGTTGTTACAAAAGAAATGAATAAAAAGTTTTTAGGGGGTTGGAGAAGCAAAATAAAACAAAAGAATATTAGAGAAGACTATACCTTTAAATCAGATAACTCATCTTGGTCTGTAACAGAAGGTTTTATTAAAGAGATTTCTACCTAAGATAAGTCTTATAGGATGAAGAGAGGGACGTGGAGAGATAAAATGATTAGCGAATGGCCAAGACAATGTCTTGAGAGGTGTGTGTAAAGAGGTATATGGGGGTGCCTTTTATATGAGGAGAGGTGGGGCACTCTTTGAAAGTTATAAAATGTTACTTTATATTAAAATGGGTTTAGGATTTTAAAGGTACAACATTGAAATATTTAGAGTATAAGGTGATAAGGGTTTGAAATATACTAATACAATAGGTATTTTACATGTGTAAGTCTTAGAATTGACAATATATTTTCATTTTATTTAAATCGTTCATTAATGAGGTAATCACTTCATCATCATGATGTCATAAATAATTTGATTCATTTAATGTCTAAGAAATAAAAAAAAATATGATGTGGGAAATAATTTTATACTTACAATGAATATTTATAGTCTAATAGATAATTTATGTAGACAAAATTAAAAATGTTTTACTCAGGTGGTACATTTTTTAGTGATATTCTTCTTTCTTTAAAAATAAAATGATAATGTGTCACTTTCACCCAAAAGTGATTCCACGGGGACCCAGAGTTTGGAACGAGGCATACCATTGTCATCCATGACACAAACTGTAGCATTAGGATACATTATGGGGTCATTAGTTATTATTATGACATTATTTTATTATCCTTAACTACCAGATTACTAATTAATCAAGATAATTAATGATAATTACCGTCGTTACTATTCATAATGTCCAAAAATAAAAGGGCATTAATTTCATAATTTGGACCTTCTGATTACAACTATTGAATCCATTTTACCTAATTTAAATCATATAAATTGCAATAATTAATTTAAAAATAATTCTCATTGTCAAAACAAATAGCGATTTTTTTGAAACAATATCTATGAAAAGTTCGGCACTTGTTTATGCCCAATTCCAAGGTGAAATTAATTATAATGAACATAATTTGATTAAATGGTAATAATATATTCTAATTAAACTTTAAAACCAATTAATAATTAAATCTAAACATATAATTAAATTAGATGAAAAAGCAGTTTTGATGTAAAATGCAGTAATTTTCACTATTCATTAAAAAATGAACATTGTCAGAAAAATACCAAAAATTAATCCAAAGTAAATTTCAATGACCATATCATAAACAATAAGTTTATTTTTACAAATATATCATATAAAATTGTCAATAAATAGATTTAAAAATGGTTCGCCATCAAAAGGTGGTAAATAATCTTTTAAAAAATATTAGAGAATTCTATGCTTAAGATTGGATTTATTCTCATTTTAAGTATTTAAAACACTATCTAATTAATAAATAGACATAGATAAGAAAATCTATTATTCATTAGTTACTTTGGATGTTACAATCTAGAATGTGTTGTCCAATCTCATCCCGACCATTTTAGGTCTCCTCATAAGGAAGCGTCTTGGGGGAAAAGATCCCCTCTTTCTTGAAGTCTGAATTTATGTCAAGAACATATCATCACTATTCCATAGAGTCGAGAGTTCATGTGACGAAGTTGTGAACACTCTATTATGTCCTAATGGATGATATACTTATAAAATCCATTGGCGAACCCGTTGTCCTACCCAGCTAGAGGGTAATCCCTGAAGGAGTAACTAGCGAACGCCACTGCCCAGCTACACTGGAGGGTGAGCCTTGAAAGATATCAACAAAGTCCACATCCCAGCTACACTAGTTTGTAATCCCTAATAGTTTAACTAATGAATGCCACTGCCCAAAATCATTTGAGGGTATGCCTGATAGAGAACAACAAAACCACTACCCATCCTCTCTAGAGGGTATGCCCAAAAGGGAATAATGAGCACCACTTCCCAGCCTCACTAGAGGTTAATCCGAGATTTCTATGCTGATTATGAAAACATCACCATAATCACTTTCATCATCATGCATTGCCTCAGACATTAACCTCACATAGAACATATTTCATCATATCTCAAAATACACTAAAGAGGAAACCATCAGGTCATACATAGAGAAACACATAGGATAGGATACGGAGACACCAAAATCTGTGTTTTTAATGAGTAGGTATGATAGGTATGATATTCGTAGTTGTATATGCTGCAAGTGGGGCCTAGACGACATGTGACACCTCCTCATTACAAGGTCATGTACCCAACCATTTTCGTGTCCAAAAGGGGAACAAGTACCACTAGGCATGGAAAGGTATTCCCAAAGTACATGCCACATTATTAAGAAAATACAACGAGCGTAGGACGGTCATCATTTATCCAGCTGGTCAGAATAATAGAGTAGCTGACACGCCTCCTCGAACGGTCTAGAACATCGACTGTATCTCTTAACACATATTCTCCACTCTCACAAGAGTTATAGTTGACCCTTGCTATATATTATCTTCAATATTTTCAAAAGGATATTCCACCTATTGTCTTTTCATGTTTCTGTGTTTAATGTGATCATGAATAATGCTCTGCACATAAAACCATATCACACCATCACGATCCTTCCGAAAAAACTCGAATAATAGGCTATTCATCATCCCAGAACATACTTATGAAGCAATAGCCACAAAAAATCATCATACTTATGAAATCCCCCTCATGGGGAGCACTCCTCGACACCAAATATAGGTAGGCAGATTCTACCATTTCAATCCCCTCAGAAAAATACATCTAAAGGAGTATAAAAAACACCTCAAATGAATGCTAGATGACAATTCAAAATTTCATCGTAAAGCGTGTAATCTAGGCCATATGGGTCCCACACCTTGTCTGCAACCCAAACAATTGAAAATGATTATCAAATGGTCCGTGAAATGTTCGGGGGTCATGCTACAACTGACGACGTGTCAAGCGGATGACCCAAACAAGAGTTAGGTCCGATGCAAGAATATTTATTTATTTATTTATTTATTCACATTAAGCATTTCATACAACCGATCAACAAAACTAAACCAAAAAGTTCATGAACCAACATTGGTTTGAACGACTCATATCTTTGGACATTGTGACTCTAATAGTGCATCAAACAAACATTTGGATTGTGAGATATGTCTTGTGAATGCATTAATAATAATTTATAATTTTAAAATTAAAGCATTATAGGTCACCCGCCTTTGGGAATGAAACATATAATTCAAAAAATACATTTCAAAATTTCAATCTCTATGAGAATGACCCACGACCACACACATAGTCTCCAATGGATGTGACTTTTATGTGATACGCCCCATTGAATGAATTAATGCTCAAATCAGGCTGGCCAAAATTGACCAGACCCTCCTCTTCTGGGCTGACCCGTCCTGTCCGGCCCAATCCAGTCCAACATATAGATTCCAAACCGTGCGTCTGACCCATCTAGTCATCGCCCTAATAAAGTGGAATTTTCCATCATTGACCGACTTTGATTGTCAGTCGCTTCTGTTATGTGTCAGTACAGAGACCCACTATATGCAGGTCATGCCTCTTTACTGCCCCTAAGGCCAGTGCCACAGGATCCTCCCTAGCTGACCGTGACATCCCCCCACCGCTCGGACTCTGTCATAGCAATTTCGTCCTGTTGTACCATGCTAACATTGGCGTCCCCACTCTGATGCCCTGACATCACCCTGATGCACCACACCAAAGCTTACATCCCCGCTATGAAGCCCGAGGCATGACCTGCATCACTATGCCAAATCAGTCACCATTCATCCACTCTATTACACCCCAAACTTTTTAGAGCGTCGCACTCCCGACCTCTACGTCTCACCTTACAATGCTTGATCCCCGACCTCCATCTTCCTTCGCTTTTCCACTGGCCGACATAATCTTTTAGTGCATTCGGCGGACCACCGCGACCTCTCTAGAGGTCGGATTTCTAATCTAAATGTATATTCAGGATCCTCAGGTGTCAGATCATCACAGTTTTTGCCCTCGATCGTCGATCCGTCAACATTTTGGTGCACCTGAAATTTTTCCCTACGAATGCCAATGAATGGGATTTAGATTAGGGATTAGATAATTGTCGTGGTGATTTGTCCATCGTCCAAATTCTATAATTGTTGACTTTAAACGAGGAATTTTAAGAAAACTCAAGAAATCAATGAAGGTGAAAAATTTAACAAGATTCCAATGTTGTTTTGTCATTCCTTCATTGGCAGCACATCCATTGTGATTTTACATTGATCCATCGCGGTTTCACGGAATATCACTCCTCGATATGGAAAAGAACACAGAAAAACTCTGATGTACGGTGTAGAGTTAGACAGAGGGAGATATAATGCAAAACCACAACTCCAAATTCATGTTTCTCTATTTATAGAAAAACCCTCATAGTGTGGAATCTGAATCCATCACGCCCTCTCACTTTATATCACCCCTATGTAAAATGATACATTTCAAAATCAAATGATGTCTCATATTTCAATTCTGAGACTTCATTTGAACATTATTTGAAAAGAATTCCAGTTATAATATTCAATATGTGGTTATTCCAAAATGACCATTTTACCCCCAGGTGACTTTTCTCACAACTGCCTGAGACTGACAAGGCTTATACCCTTTGTAGGGTAAACAGAACTCTCCATACTCAATCATGGAATCAGATTATGAAATAGGGTTACCATTTGAGATTTATTCGATATGGAGATACTAAATGAATTAAATAATAAATAAATTGATATATTTACTTACCGCTAATGATCGAGGGTTCCGAACATCCCACACCGACATTAATTTTTTCCCACCTAGGGTGAAAAATTGTTTTCAGACCTAATTTTGGTCTCATATTTTTGATATAGTCAACCCTTTAAGAGATATCAGATTTTTTTGTGAATAGTACCAAATAAATTAACATTTTTTGTACAATTTATTCCTGGAACATCGGGCCTCAGAATCCCACATCGCCTTATCACATAGCAATAGAAATATATTTAAAAATATTGGAAAGTTATACAGTGGAAAAACCATTTCCCTATAATATGAAAGTTAAACAAAAAAAAAATAGAATTAAATTTCTAGAATTCACAAAAAAAATATCAAAAGTTGATAAAAACATGATTAAACAAAAAACCCCATATTCATGAAAAATGAAATTTTTCCTTTGTAAAGTATTTTAAAAAATACATATCAACAAAAAATATATTCATCTTCCATAAAAAAATTAAACAAATAAATTAAGCTTTCTATTTTCAAATTCAATTAAATTAATAATTACACATACGATTTAGTGAAATTACATAAGTTCAACTTTTCATTAGTTTAAGTCCAACATAAATCCATTGTTTAAAAAAAATCACATGAGATTATTTTATAAATATGTCATCCAAATATGTTTTTAAAAAATACATGATTAACAAATTCATAAACTCAAACACTTCCATGAAGTTAATCAATGTACATTGGGATCCATATTAATATTTTAACAAAGAACCTATCAAATTTTTTATTTTTTTTATTTAACATATTCATTTTAATATGGTATTTCTTATATTGTAAATTAAATTTTAAGAATAAACAAATACATGGACAAACCATGTAAAATTATTAGATGGTGAAAAATAATCCACCATTTAATTTCATGTACTAAATGAGGGGAAAATAATTATTTTTTCTCTATATATTTATTTAACCATTAATAATTAACAATACATGTAATTATATATCTATCATGAAACTCCATGTGAAAACCTAATTTCAGGATGGAATAATTTTCTCTGTTAAACTATTTTAAAATAAAGACTCCTAATATTAAATGGTTTAAGGATACACAATTGGGTACCTTAAATGTATCAATAATATAAGGAAATAGAACTATAAATTTCGAGGTATAAAACCTTCAAATATAACCATATTAATATAACCACTATCTGTGGAACATTGTATTCAATAAATACTTTTCTTTTAGACACATTATAAGAAACATATGAATGGATCCCAACCACAAACATGTTTCATAGAAGCAATTGATCTTTAACCAAGGGAATACTAAAAAACAATTTTGATAACAAACTATGAAATCAAATATTTTACTATTGGAAAATATCATATTAAAAATCTACTATTTGCACAACAATTTTCATAAATAACTATCAAAAAACATCTGTTGAAAAAAATAAATATTAAGAAAAAAACTATTATAAACCAATAATTAATACATTCACATTATGAATAAATGTTATTCGAAAAATAATATTCATGAAAACATGTTATTTTCAAATAAAAATGTTTTTCATATATCAGTTTAAAAAAAAAACATATTTTTCAAAATACCGAATTTTCTGTTTTAAAAAATAAAACATCATTTCCATATTTAAAATCAATATAAAAAATTAACTATGATATGTACCCAAGGAAAAAATCAAGGAAATAAGAAATCATATGAAACAAAAAAATATTCATTGAAGTCAATTAACATAAAAATAACTATTAAAACTCTCATATAGTGTTCAACACAAATTGATAACTCTATTGCTTTCAATATGATAATAAAGGGATAGGAAATAATTATAAATGGGAAACTCTGTTTTGAATTATTTAACCACATCATATGGGACACTACAACAAAAAATACATCATGAACCCCGATGATTTGTAGAACCCTGTCGTATAGGAACCGCACATATTAACTAACCATGCATGAATGTTTTTGAGTACATATCTCATTCATCATTTCTCCCTTAAAACTAAATCATATGCATTATTATCATTCACACTCAATAAGGATTTATGATTTATATCAAAAAATAAATAAAAAAATAAAAACATATAAATAAGAACTCAAGATTAATACTGAAGCCATGTGAACAACTAAAAACTCGACATTTAATGAAACTAAGAGTGGTCGATGCCCTTGCCTACATACTCACCCTGAACCCCATAAACACTTATAGTCTCCGTACTGTTGAGACACAACACAAATAATATTGAGTATTTTTTGACAACCTATGACACTCTTCAAGAATCCTAGATACCTAGGATTGAATATTGTAATGAACCAATCCAGGAAATATATTAATTATATCTCATATCTGTTATGAAAAATAACCATGGAGCATCATTGATTTCCTTTCCTAGAAATAGTAATTAAGGGAATCATAAAATTTCATTTGGGAAGGATTATATGATGGACGGTGATTATATTACATTTAAATTCTTCATATTTTTTTTAATGTTATGCAAAAAAATGAATATCATGATTCATAATGTATTAGGTTAATTATGATCATTTTACAACAACATTAAATTTGCATTACATTTCGATTTTTGAAAACATCCCTAACATGTTCATCATATTACATTTTACATAAATATTCATAGGATAACATGGGGACACACATAATATATTGGTGTGATATAAATATATGTTATGTAATAAAAACATTACAACGTAAACAATAAATAAAAAGTTATACAATAGGTATTTATATTAGACATAAATGCGGTGATGATCAAAAACATAAACAAAGAAGAATGATATACCATGATAACAAAAATGAAACATGGTTATGTGGATACAATTTTAAACATGACATCATAATCACAGGTCAAGGAAAACTACAACGACGCCATTACATGGTGGAAATATACCCATGATGTATTAGGTTCACCCCATAAAAATTTTCATGATGTATCGTGAGACTCTGACATTTCCCAATGGATTAGTTCTCAATGTAATTACAGTTGCAACACTTTTTTTATATCATATATGTGAATAGGTGTCCCCATAATGAACATTCAACATTAGATCATATTTATATAAAATTAATTTTATGCCAAAGGATTGTGGAATGAATACATAAAAGTTCCCAATCAATGATTGTGAAATGATGATCAATGTATTACTAAAAATTGACGGTCTAACTATAGTATATCATTTACTTTTATATAATTATTCATGTATAGAAACATTTTCCTCTTATTAAAGGGAAATAACTTCACTCAATTTTGTACATTCACAGATCCATATAATCAAAAGTATTTACTATGGTAACTAATAAACAAGATTATATATTCATTTATGTTTCTTGTAAATAATCCAATATGAAATATTAATACATAAGAAAATACTTTAATTTAAAAAAACAACAAGGAAAACCCCATACACTTGTGAAAAAAATGATCAATATAATAGTTAATGTTATTCTCTTAGCCCATATAATGATAGAAAATATTTTTTAATGTTTATTGAGAATTAAAATACTATTTTGAACCTTTCACAATGATTATTCAACAAAAAATAATTTTTTAATTACCCAAAAATAAAATTATAAACATTCTTACCTAGAAAAATATTGAAATATATCCCCTATAAATTTTATGAAACCTTTTTATGATGGGTTATTATGATTTCCTAGTTCAAATCCTCAGTCTGAAAATTATTTTGGAACAAATATTTTAACATTAATATGGTAAACCTAGTTTATTCTCCAGAAATAGCAGACCAACTTCTCAGTTCAATATAGAAAATTTATACATGAATGTATTCAATAAGATTTATCTATCTATTAAAATTTACTAAGAGAAAATATTTAGTAAAATTTATTCTACCAAATATTTCAAAAACCATCATCACCTTTACACATTCCCACACATTAAAAACATGATAGTACATTGTAAACTAAAAACTATTTATATCAACACACTAAATTTAATGGCCCTAAAAACATTATTTTCCTACTCAAAAAATATTCTACAACCCCAAATATGAAATACATTTGGCCATCATATTTTTCAATTTCATTAGTTATAAAACCTTTTTGTTTGTTCCTAAAAACTAAAAATTCATATAATAAGTAAATCTTTCGATGAATTAACAAGATGTTTTCTAGTCAGAATAAATTTTTCATTATGATATATTTTAAAATCCAAGTAACGTAATTAAAACTTAATACAAGTAATTTAGATGTTCTAAATAAAAATAACTATTTATAAAAATTTATTAGTATTACCCAAAGTAAAATAATTTCAATAATTGATTAATAAGAACATCACAACATTTCAACTTTTCTTAAATCATTATCTTTTTCACGGAGTGATGATACTATGTTTGTTGATGTCTGGCACCATATTATTTATCGATCCATGTTTGTGTTTGTTAGAATTGGTATTTTATTCCAATATAGTAGATTTGTGTCATGGATTCATTTTAGAATCGTGACCTAATCAAATGAAATAATGAATTATACTCATAACCTACTAAATGGAAAGTCGCAAGAGAATTTACTCTTATGATTTATGAACATAATAATATTGATGACTATATAGTTTGGAATCATCTAATTGATTTATCACTGAACCCAAATTGTTGATCATTCCCAATTAAGAAATATATTTTACCACCGATATAAGACTCTATGTAAATTTTTATAGATACTAATATATAATATTAATAATTAGTTTTAGAAATTCATATGATAGATAAGTGGAATACTTCATCTGAATGACAAGTGTTTGAAGTGACTACAATATTCTAGATTCTATACAGTTAATGACTAATACTATGTATTAGGTAATTCGTGGGATCTAATAGTCTGATTGATTATCCCATCTCATGGATCAGTTAGTCGATACAATTGAAAAAAATATTTTTTTACTAATTCAAACATCACAGTCACCATAAAACATTTTCATCTAATATAACATATTATGATGATGACTAACTTTAATTATTAGACATAATTAGATATTTTATTATATAACTATTGATTTTATCATGTCCTCTACATGATTTTGGGAGCATTAATATTGGAATATAATTTTCTTTCTTTAATTTAAATATTCTAGAACTTCCCATCATTCCATGACATTCATTTTTTCAATCAGAAACTCTAACTTATTTTCAATCATCTACAAAACTCATAAATATTTTTTCACCATTTCCATTATTACATTTGGATAACTCATTTTGATGGAACATATAATTTTGGAAACAAAAAAATCTAAAAAAAATTAATAATTATTATTTTTCAAATATCATTTTAATACATTCATTAACTGAAAGAACATCACACATCGATAAAAAACTACATTTCAGACACAAATTATGTCTAAAATACAAATTCATCAGAGAAAAAAATATATAATAGAGAGAAAAATTATGGAATTTTCTAATAACATCACATCTTATTAAATTATTTAGGTACTCCTTTCATCCAATAATTAATAACCATAAAGTGTTTTTATTTATAGTAATGAAAATAAAAGACAAAACAAGTAACATCAACATCATACAGCATCTAAAAACCACTTCAATATAGCATGGTCCAAACAATACCCTTATCTAAATTATCTTTCCACCCAAGGTTCATAAATAACCCAAGACTTTTTAACTCCATAAATAGATTAATTATAAAAATTCTAGGATAATATGAGAGATATAATTGTATAAAACTAGATTACATAATAGAAATATCATGTTTTCTTCATGTAGGGACTTTTAATAATTTTATTCAACCTTTATAACACATAACAACACCGTCACATCTCATTTATAAAAATATCATTGCATCAACCAATTATATAAATTATTATATTTATTCAGACACATACATGATGTGTTCATAGCATACCCCCGACTACCTGTAAATACATGAATCATAAATTTATTAACACATACGAATAAAAAAAATTTAAAAGAAAATTTATCTCCCTTGGAAAAAACTATAATATAACTAAAACACTAAATAAAAACAACACATACATAAATCTTAGATATAATGAGGTTATATTCAAATTAAAAAAATCTAGGATTATGGAATTCTCGATCAACTAATAATGGTAGAAAATTTTAAAATGTGTCAATTTTTTTTAAAAAGTAATCATTTTTATCAAAAATAATGGGATCACAAAAATAATTAAATACCTTTTACATTTTTATTTTTATTGAACTAGGAAAACATATTGAAAATATCGTCTAAAAAAAACATCATAATAATGAAAACTCTAAGACCTGAAAATTCCAAGGAAATTTTTTTCATAAATACATGGGAACTTTACGAGTCCTTGAAAATTGATAGGGTGTGATTATGAGGCCTAGTGTGCCCAAAATTAATATCTAAAGTTGTTTTCAGGTACAATCAGTAAACGTACGAGTGGGTTTTTGTAATTTTTGAACAGGTGCTCGGAATTGAAATATGTGGGCACTATTGAACTCACAACGCTAGTATTCGCTTAAGGAGACTTTCAATTTTACTGTAGTTGGTCAAGAATAAAAATTAATTTTTGGGGTTTTTTGAGATTGATTTAAATAAAATTAAAGTGTGTTGATTTATTTTTATTTTACGGTTAAAATATCCTCATGGAAGTGGGATGCGGGACCACGATACCTTAACATACTTTGAGAGGTTTTGGTGGTGGGTCCCAGACAAACCTAACCTCTCGTGATAGTTTATGATGTGGGGACCAAACGGGGCTAAACTCCCCTATTAATGGTGGGATCAGAAACCTATCAACACCCCTCATTAATGAGGGAGTGTTTCTTCCCACCCTCCGTTATTTATGGTGCCACATTCCCTTTAATTAAATTGTGCCAACTCCTCTAATTAACTTGATCCAATCTTCTACATTAATTAGGTGGAGGCAATTAATTTATATCACCATTTTGAATTTTGTGCCAAAGAAATAATAGTTAAATCTATATGTTATTATTTTTCTTTGGAATCTTGGTGGAATCTTGGGAGAAGAAGGAATAAATCTCCCAATGAAGAATGAAGAAGAACGACCTTCATCGACTTCTTCCTCAGATATTCTACTGACGTGGTACGTCTTCAACCAAAATACCCCCAGCACCGTCGTCAACGAGCCGACGCAACTTGGGATTAGAAGTGTGCAGCAGATGCAATGAATGGCGAAATTCTTCGTCTACTTTCTGTGACTTCGTCAATGAATAAAGAACGATGATCAAAGGTATGGGTTTTTTACATGTTGATGCCTTCCTTGAATCTTCTTCAATAGTTGGAAAGGAATTGTTTAAGGGTGAGTTATTGTTCATATTATTACTTCTTGATATGCCTATTGTTATCACCATAAATGTAGAGGGTTCGACCCAAACCAACATGGCCTAACCCCTCCACCATTCTTGTTTGTGATGATCTTCAGCATGGTGATGAGGCGACATAACAACAAAGGCGATGACGAAGAAGGTCACACATCCCATAGCCTCCGACAAAAGCGCCACCCCCGCGGTGCTCCGGTGCTCTGGGCCGAACAACGGACCTCAGGCCAAGCCACCCCCACAGCTCTGCCGCCGAACCACGCCACCATGATCTTACCTACCGGAAAGAATGGTACCTTATCCATCCAATCACGCGGGCGCCCTGCTCTGCCACCCACCGACACCCTGGCCAGCCGCCCGCCAGCCCGCGGGGCACCCTACCCGCACATTCTACTATTCGAATGCCATCTGGCCAGCTCAGCCACCCACTGGCCCAGCTGGATCCCTTCCCAGCCCCTGCCGGCCTTCCCGGTGTCCCCCCGACCGAGCCGGCACCCTGGAAACACCGGCCTCCCGATCCCGCTAGCCGCCCCCCTCATGGAACCCTGGCTAAACTGGTCTGGTTGCTCCCTCGGGTCCGAGCCATGCTGAGATGCGCCCTCGTGACGCTCCGGGCTGAACGGGCAGCGAGCCCGTGCCAAACCGGCCACGCAGTTTGCTAGGTTGGGCACAGCAGACCCGGCCAAACCTAATAGGCTGACCCGCCCGATAGTTAGGGCTAGATCCAACATGTCTGACTGGGTTGACCCAGTCTGGGTCGACCTAGACTCGTTCAGACTGGGTATATCTGATCGGGTCAGACTGGACTTGGGACCACTGTCGAGCCTTTATTTCTTTGGCCAAACCATTGGCAATGTACGACCGTTTGAGGAACCCACAGCGGCGCTTCTAATCTTGAAGATAGATAGTCCCTTTTAGTATTCCCCAATGGTGTTCGAGGTATAGTTGAGATATAGTCTACTTTGATCACACACAAATCCAATGAGGCCCCCATGACAAAAAGACTAATAAATCACAGACCGAGAATCTGATAGACGTGACATCTATTGCGTTGAGACCTATGTTACATGGAATACCTTTGAGATACTATTTGGTGTTACATCAGGATAGTTCGAGTATTGACTAGTAGCTCATGGAGCAGATCCTTCTGGTAACGAGCGCGCAGAGTGCGAAGAGCCAGTAGCTGGCTGAGACCTGATGAATGCTAACCGTTTTGACTCGGAGTGACTCTACTAGCCCAGAGGGGAAATCCATGGTTTCGTGACAGACCCGCAGTGGGGAGAGTCTTGGTGTCGTTGTAGACCCATGGTACTCGAAAAGAGGAGTACCTCATTATTCTACTATGGTGAGCGCCCTGGTGAAGCGGAAGACCCACGGTGGAGACTGTCTTGCTGATGTAGTAGAACTACAGTACTTGACAAGAGGAGTACCATAGCGGTCGAAGGTTAATGGGAAACACCATGGTGTCATAGAAGGCCCACTGTAATTGGTTGAGCAGGAGTTCTCTAGCAGCATTGTTTTAAATAATAAAAATCCTAGTTTGAGATGAGTCAGTAAATAATGTGTTTTCCTCATGATTGACAAGAATTACATGATAACTTAGGTATATTTATGGGCATATACCTAAGTGGGACTATCTTTTGATTTCATTCGTTGTGGTTTATCCTTGAGTGTTTTGAGAGACCTTGAGGGTCTCAGGGTCCCTACTGAGTATCGTTATAGTTACCCCTGCATGGGCTATGCCCACACCTCGATGTGTTGGTTGCAGACGATGGACAAAATTGACCGAGGCAGAGTGTTATAGGACTGGATGGTACCCGGAGGTGGACCAGACAGCGTGACTAAACACATAGGAGACGGACGGACATGGAGTTATGTAATGTCTATATGTACCTAAAATTCATGTATGAATCCCATAGGACGACCCAGTAGCTGATTTACCTTTCTTCTTTTGTACTTGTATGTTCCTGTTGGGTTTGTATTCTGGCCACTCTACATTCATCACCCTATTGTATAAAGTTTTATATAGTATTTTTTTCCAACTCGTACTCTGTTGTGTGCGTTTTCAAGTTTTAAAGGCAATGCCTTCCCAGTATAGGTATTTACTCCTTTAGTTGTAGTCGCCAGCCCCTAGCCTATGGTAGGTGGTCTTGGGGTAGTAATGGAACGTGCCCTGGGGGACGGGTCATGACAAATTCGTTTCAGAGGACTCAGTTCTACCACAGAACATAAGACTCGGATTCATTTCTATGAAGAAATAGTGTTAAGGGTAATAAGTGTGTTTTTTTGTTCAAGGAGTCCAGTGTTAGTGCGTAGGCCGACATATCCATGCACCAAGTCCCAGACTATTGATTTCTGACTCAGTGCATGAAAGCACCGATTGCATGTGTTTTTTCATATATTTTCATTATGTCAGTTCAACAAGGCCGACTCACCATGTTTAATCATTGACCATGTCACATTTGTTTCATCAATCCACCTCCCTATATACAACAAGTGAGAGTCCCCAGAGTAGTATGCACAGATTTCCCATAGAGCGATGAGGACTCGGTGTAGGGACCTTTTCTAGTAGAGGCACCATTAGAGGCACTAGCGGTACCATTAACCAATAGGACACCAATTCCACCATCCCCAGCAGCAGATGATTTATGCCACATGAGTGCATTTAACGTGTTCCAGTTCTATAGGCCACCCAGGTTTAGGGGAGAGACGGACCCACTGGTGGCTGAGGATTGGCTGGAGGCTATGGTGAGAGTTTTCCAACTGGTTTGTACACCAGAAGACCTCATGGTGATATTTGCTACCAGCCTTCTACATGGAGCACCGGGCAGATGGTGGAGATTGATGCTCTAGGTTCATGATGATATTATGCTTCTCTGGGAAGACTTCAAGAGCCTGTTTCGGGTAGAGTTTTTCCTAGCCACCCTACGTGCTGTGCAGATACATGAGTTACTTCATCTACAGCTGAGAATCATGATTGATGATCAGTACTCAGCAAGGTTCATAGACATCTCACATTTCTCTCTTGATATAGTGTGGGACCCTTTCTTCTGGTCTCAAACCTTTATGTAGGGACTCATGGGAGATATCATAGCTTCATTGATCTCACCCAGCATCCTGACGCACACGAGGGTGTTAGAGAGAGTCCTCCTAGTGGAGAGTTTTCTTGTTGAGCACTCTCGAGAAGCGAGACCCACAATTAGTCGAAAGGTAGAGATGTCTTATATAGAAGGCAGTAGACAGATGTCCTAGAGGTCCAAGGGGACCAGACCCATAGGTGGAAAACCGCATGACACTGGATCATTTTTGCGGGGCACCCGGAGAAAAGACCTACATGCTAGGAGCGGGCAGTATTTCTCATGCGTCGGGCAGGGTCACATGGCTTGTGACTATCCAACCAGCCATTCAGATGATCGACTGACGGTCAAAGGACCACCCATGCAGAGGAAGAGATTCTATCATGGTGGTCCAGAGGGAACATGCAGACGTGGTACAGGAGTTGTCCATGCAGTAGGCAGTGGACAACGTTTCGAGGTGAATCCTCTACCACCATGAAGACGTCCACCCCGACTGCCAAGTGCAGCTGCACTGGGGAGAGATGAACTCCAAGAAGGTAAGGCCTACAATCATGTCACTCCAGATATGATTTGAGGTACGATCTGTGTCTACTCCACCATAGTTGATGTCATTATAGACATATGTTCTAGCAACACATTCATTTCCACTTCCCTCGTTCGGAGCTTGGAGATTTAAATGGAGCCATTAGCTCGATCCTTATTGCTATAGACTCCTACAAGAGAAGACTCGATGAATATGCACTAGTTCCAGCATTGTGAGCTTACTCAAGGAGGCGATATCTTTAGCTGGGGTCTCTTAGTAGTGGCGTCGAGGCCTTACAATGTCATCCTTACTATGGAAAAGTTATCTACATTCAAAGCTCAGATCGACTGTATTAGTTGCAAAGTGTGATGTGTCTGCACGGATGAGACTAGGTTCACCTTGACCGGTGAGAAGGGTGCCTTTGCAGCACATGATGGACTTTCCCCGATGAGGTTGCAGCCGATCACTCATCATTTAGCTTTCCTTACCCTTAAAGCAGTTAATGTGGAGACTACGACCTATCCTGTTGTGGTGGACCATTATGTAGATGTTTTCCTTGATGATGTTCCAGGACTAAGTATTCATAGAGAGGTGGACATAAAATTTCCATGTATCTCGGAACGACACCAATATCTACACCAGCATATCGGATGGCTCCCATGGAGCTTCTCAAGCTACGGGTAATGAAAGAGGACTTGTAGGAGAAAGGATTCATCTGGCCTAGTGTTTCTCCCTGAGAAGCCCTGATTCAATCTGCGAAGAAGGACGAGGGAAGCATGCAGCTTTGTGTTGACTACCGTCACATAAACCGGGATACCATGAAGAACAAGTACCCACTCTTGAGGATTGACAACATCTTTGATCATTTTAATGGATCTCGGTGGTTCTCAACAATATACCTCATATCAGGCTATCACAAGCTCAATGTTCAAGATGAGGATCTGTAGAAGGCAACCTTCAGATGATGGTATGACCACTATGAGTTGTTGGTTATGCCTTTCAGCATAACCAATGCTCTAGAAGTGTTCATGGGACTAATCAAAATGATTTTAACAGCCATACCTTGATCTCTTTGTCGTTGTCTTCATCGATGAAATTTTGATCTACTCAACTACTGAGGAGGTGAACACCTATAATTTGGGAAGATTACTGGACACGATCCAAGAGAAATAGGTTTATTGTATGATTTTGAAGTGCCATTTTTGGAACCTATAGGTTCACTTATTGGGACATGTCATCTCAGAGGTTGGAGCTGTAGTGGATCCAGTGAATATTGAGGTGGTACTTGATTAACAGCCAACCAAGAGTATGATGAAGGAATGAAGTTTCATGGACATGACAGGTTACTACTAGAGGTTTGTTCTGGACAACTCCAGAGTTGCAGCACCACTATCATCCTTGAAGAAGAATGGGAACCCTTCATGTGGTCTGAGAGAATCCAATAGATCTTTCAAGAGCTGAGGCAGATGATGACAAGTGCACCCATCCTAAGGCTTCCCGAGGAATAATTAGGTACATAGTCTACTACGATGCATCAGGTAATAGACTTGTGTGTTCCCTGATACAAGAGAAAACAGAGATCGTGTATGGTTCTCAGCACCATTGACAACACGAGTAGAACTATGTTACCCATGACCTGGAGTTTATTGTAGTGGTCTTCGCCTTTATGATGTGGTGACACTATATAATTGGTGAAGTCTTGAGTTCCTCCAGAACTATGACTTCCAGATAGTCTATGCTATTAGAATAGGGATCATTATAGTAGATGGACTCACCAGAAGATCTAGTATATAGCTGCTATGTGAGGCGACAGAACAGTTGGCGACCTTACAAATATCCTTTGTGGATAGAGATAGAGAAACATTTCTACAGTCTCTTATAGTCACTCCCCCACTTCTTCAGAAAATCAGGGAGGCACAACGTGGATATGCTGACTGGAAGACACGACATGCTCAGATATCCACAGGGCGGACACCTGATGGATTTTCTGAATGTGGGGAGCATGCCATCCTCTTTAGAGGATGTACTATGGTACTAGTGTCACATCATGAGGAAGTGTTGAGGGTGTTCCACACATCCCCTTTAGCTGTACATCCAGGAGTGAAAACGATGTACTAGGACCATTTACGACAGCATGGGTGGAAAAGTATAACGGATGCAAAGGTGAATTTCATCTCTTGATGCCTCACATGTCAGTAATAGAAGGTAGAGCACTGGGTACCAGCAGGCTTGTATATGCCGTTATAGGTCCCATAGTGGAAGTGGGATGGAATATACCTGGATATCGTGATAGGACATCAATGTACATCCATGGGTCACAAATCGATTTTGGTGACCATTGACCGACTCACCATGTCATCCTACTTCCTACCAATTAGAGAGAATGGTTCAGTAGAGAGCATGGGACGCCTCTTTTTAAAAAAGATTGCTCGGAAACATGGAGTACCATCTTCTATTGTATCTGATCAGGATGCCCGGTTTACTTCCCATCTATGGAAGGTGTTGTAGGAGGCTTTCTAGAAGCAGTTTCATCAGAGCACTTCCTTCGATCCTCATACAGATGACCAGACTGAGTGTACCATTTAGACCCTCGAGGACCTGCTACATGCTTCTGTCCTTGACATCCTTCGCAACTGGGAAGATCACATACCATTGGAATATATTTCTTACAATAACAGATATCACTCCACCATAGGGATGGAACATTCTGAGGTGTTATACATGTGACCATGCATATCACCCTTTTGCTAGACAATCCCATGGGAGTCAGCACAGGTGGACCATAGATGGTACGAGCTACCACTGAGAAGTCATAGATCATCCAAGAGGGGATTAAGACTACACAATGTAGGAATAATTCATATGATAATAGGTGAGAGAGTCATATGGAGTTTGTGGATGGTGACCACATCTTTCTACAGGTCTCATCTCGATGAGGTCTACAGAGTTTTGGCCGAGGTGGAAAGTTATCTCGGAGATTAATCAGACCATTCCAGGTCCATAGTAGATTAAGATAGGGGGCTTACCACTTGTCTCTTCCACCTCATTTTCACTAAGGGTGCGACGCCTTCCACGTATCTCAGTTGAGGAGATACATCCACGACCCTTCCCACATCATCGACCATTGAGAGCTGGACGTCGATGATGGGGCGACAATCACGGAGGTTCTAGTAGGGATTGAGGATCGACAAGAGCGGGTCCTACTTGGATGGTCGATACCTCTGGTGCGTGTTTTCTATCAGTATGAGAACCTCCAAGATAGCACATGGGTGAAAGAGTCTTATATGTGTGCTCAATACCCCTACTTGTTCCCTTAGTTGAAGTTGTAGCTTATAAGGACGTAAAGCCCTAAGGTGGGGAGAATTTAAAGACCCTTAAATTCATTATAATTGTTTTTATTAAATACATGGTAATTTTACAAGTCCTAAAAATCTAACGGCGCAAGATTCCAAGACCTATTTTGAGCAGAATCAATTTCTGATGTTCTGTTTTGGTATGTTTAGAAAACGTTCGAGCGGGTTTTCTTACCTTTATAAAAGGTTCTCAGAATTGATATCTGAGGGCACCGATGAACATGCAGCACCAATATTCTCTTAAAGAGACATTCACCTCGACTGCATTGGGTCGAGAATAAATGTTTGTTTTTTGGGTTTTTAGATATTTAATTAAATATAAATAATGTGTGTGGATTTATTTTTATTCGATGGTTAAAATCTTTTTATGGAAGTTAGTGGTGGGAATACTGCACCTTAACCTCACTTGAGAGGTTTTGGTGGTGGGGCTCACCCGATCCTAACCTCTTATGAGAGTTTATGACATGGGGACAACACGAGGCCAAACTCCCCTATTAATGGTGGGAGTAGAAAACCATTAAACTCCCCTTATTAATGAGGGAGAGTTTATCCGCACCCTCCCTACATTATGGTGTCGGCTTACCATTAATTAAATTTTGCCAACTCCCCTAATTAACTTGTGACAATCCTCAACATTAATTAGGTGGATCCAATTAATATTTTTCAACATTTTGAATTCTGTGCCAATGAAATAATATATAAACCTATCTTTTATTATTTTTCATTGACATATTGGAGGAATATTGGGAGAAGAGGGATGAACTCTCCCAAGGGAGAACGAAGAATTTCGAACTTATTCAAATTCTTCCTCAAGGATTCTATCGAAGTGGGATGTGTTTAAAGAACCTACCCTACACATCGTCGTCAAAGAGTCGATGCAACTCGGGATTGGAAGTATGCAACAGACGTGATGAACGACGAGCTTCTTTGTCTACTTTCCGCGACTCTGTCAACGAACGACGAACGATGATCAAAGATAGGGGGTTTTTAGATGTTGATGCTTTCCTTGAATATTATCCAATGGTTGGAAAGGAATTGTTTGCAGGTTTGTTGGTGTTCATCTTCTTACTTCATGATGAGCCAATTGATATCACCCTAAATGAAAAGGGTGCAGGCCAAACTAACATTGCCCGACCCCTCCGCCATTCTTGATTGTGACGATCATCGGCATGGTGATGGGGCGATAGAATGATGAAGGAAGTGACGAAAAAGGTCATGCTACCTACGACCTCCAAAAACTGTGCCACCACAATAGCGCTTTAGTGCTCTGGGCTGAGCCATGGCCCTCCATCCGAGCCAAACCAACCACACTGCCGCCGGCCCGCACCACCCGGGTCCCACCCACCGGCGCGCCAGGCGCCCCTCCTGGCCGCCAGCTGGCCCACTATGTGAGTTGACATACCGCATGATGCCCACATGGTGCCCCACCCAGCGACCCGCCTACCCTCATGGAGCCATTTACAGCCACCCTCTGGCCCGCCTGACTCCCTGCCCGGCCCCCTGCTGGCCCTCCTGGCTGCCCGCTGGCCCGCTAGGCGCCCTGCCCGGATGCCTCCCGGCCACCTGCTCGCCAGCCCGGTTGCCACCCAAAATAACTGGTGACCTAGCCATGCCAGCCACCCACGCCGGCCTGCAACCCCCCTCATGGTGCCCTGGCCGAACTGGCCCAGTCGTGCCCTCCGGGCCGCGTCGCGCCCTCGCGACGCTCCGGGCCGAACCGGCCCCATGCCCGAGCCAAACCGCCGACATGGTATGCTGGGAAAGGACTAGCGGACTGGGCCAATCCTAATTGGCTATCCCACCCAATGGGCGATGCCAGACCCAACAAATATGACTGGGTCAACCCAGACCGGGTCGGACCAGACACGGGTCAACTACCGACCCTTTACGTTCATTAGCCATATCATTGGCACCAGAAGACCGTTTGAAGAACTGTCCGTGGAACTAGTAATCTTGATGATAGAAAGTCGCTTTTAGTATACCCCACTAGAGTTTTGCGTATAGTTGAGAAATAGTTAGTTTGGATCATACACGAATCAAACTGGGCCCCGAGACTAAAAGGCTAATAACTCACATACCAGGACTCGGATTGGCGCGTTTTTTGTTGCGTTGAGAGCCCTGTGACATGGCGGACCTTTGAGATACCTCTTTTTGGTACTTCATGACAGTTGGAGTATCGACCAGTAACACGTGGAGTAGATCCTTCCGCTGACGAGTAAGAAGAGTGCAGAGACCTGGTAGTTGGCTGAGACCTGATGAATGCTGACCATTTTTGACTTGGAGTGTCTCTAATAGCTGAATGGGGAGTTCCATGGTGTCGTAGTATACCCACAATGGGGAGCTCCTTGGTGTCCCAGTAGAACCATGGTACTCAATAGGAGGAGTACCAGAGCAGGCAATGAGGGGGAGCACCTTGGTTATGCGGCAAACCGACGGTGGGGAGCGCTTTAGTGATGCAGCAGACCCATGATGCTCGACAAGAGTACCTCAGTAGTCCATGGTTATTGCGAATTGACTTGGTGTCACAACTGTCCCATTGTACTGGATTGATCATGATTTCTCCAGTAGTCATGGTTTCAATAATAAAAAGCTTGGTTTGATCTGAGTAAGTAACTTTTGTTTTTTTCATCATGATTGAGATTGATTACTTGATAGCTTAGGTATATGTATGGACACATACCTAAGTGGGCGTATCTGTTGATTTCATACTTTGTGGTTTATATATGTTGTATTTGAGATACCCTAAGGGTCTTGGGGTCAATATTGAGTATAGTTATACTCAGCTCTTCACGGTCTATGCCTGCACGTCATTGTATTGGTTGTAGACTACAGACAACACTGACTGAGGCTGAGCGTTCTTAGACTGGATGGTACCTGGAGGAGGACCACATGACGGGATGGTACACGGAGGAGACAGACAGACGTGGAGTGCTATAGAGGCCATCTGTACCTAACCATTAGGTAGAAATCCCGTAGGATGACCCATCAGCTAATTTACCTTTCTTCTATTGTACTTATACTTTCTTGTTGGTCTTGTATTCTGGCCCCTCTACATTCAGAACGCTTTTGTATACACTTTTACTTAGTGTTTTTCTTCCAGGTCGTACTCTGTTGTGTGCGTTTCCATGTTTTAAAGGCAATACCTTCCCAGCATAGGGATTTATGCTTTTGGTGCTAGTCGCCAGCCCCTTGCCTATGGAAGGCAGGCCTGGGGTAGTCACGACATGGGACCTGGGGCATGGGTCGTGACAAAAAAAATCTCTCACTATACAAAACTTTTATTATTTCACAATTATTCATCCATATAATCCATGGGAAATACTTATTCTAAGACACTAAATAATATAACATATTCTTGGACTGCAATAGTATAGAGTCATTGGATAATAGATATAATATATACATATTCGATGAATGATCATCAGCATCTCACATAATGATCTTACACTATAGTAAACCTACGATAATCATTTCGTCATAACTTAGGGTAGGGTAACATAAGAAAGAGTGCGTTCAGATCCTTATTAATGGTAAATATATAATATATCAAACCCGTAAAATATGATATCATAATATTTGAATAAAGGAAAAGTGATCAATAACAAATGGATATTAACAAAATATATCTTTTTATATTAATGACCAAAGTCATGATTTAGGGAAAAAAATTATTTTCATAAAAAAAATTCCTAAAATAATCGAAAAACATGTGATATTAAAGAATAATATATAAATCATAATTGTGTTAAATCTTTAAGAAAAAAATATTTTACCAATTAAAAATGATCACTTCCAATACTATTATATCAATAATAATCATTTAATAAGAATGTTTAACTCATTGTTACAACCTCGTATTACTGATCTGGTTTCATTCTATATTTTAATCCTATCTAACTAATGAGATTGAAATATATTTTAAATGAGTTATATGGAAATTCAGTTTCAATATATCACATAATGAAAATAATGAATATTCTTCTTAAATGATTATAAATCATTTATTAGATCATTACCCAAGATAAAGAAACATAATTTGTCAAAATCATGCATAATAAACATAAAACATTAAAATAAAGGATAATAATGGAATTCTTGGATCATATACCCAACAAGGAATTAATAACCCCTATATATTTCATCATAGATGGAATATAATTTGAAAATATAATTTTAAACAATTTAGTGAGGAAAATATAATTAGGTCTTTGGAAAACTATTTTAAAATAATATATTATCTAAAAAGACAATTTCATTGAAATTGGAATTGAAATAAAAATAAAGTAATCATTATATACCATTTTAAAATAAACTTTAAAAATTTTACATGGAAAATAATATAATTTAATTGAAATAAGTTTTTGAAATTATTTATTGAAAACATGGTCTAGAATAAAAATAATTATGACCAAAGAAAAAAATAAATATACAAGAATCATGTAACTTCATAAAAATAATATTATTAATTATTGGATCCTTCATATGAGAGTATATACACAATGAAAAAATTATACATGCCTAACATAAAATGTGTCTCAATGAAAGAAAATTGGTATGAAATTACCATACAAAATTTCTATCATTTGAACAGTAAACCAGAAGAAAGAGATATCATTAAATGGATATGAATATACACATAAATTATAGAATAAGGATCATATATTATGTTAATTTATATTATATACAGCATAAAAAATAAATGATTTGTAAATATGTGACAACTCTCATACAAATAAACTTTGACTTGTAATCCCGTTAATATTCTGAAATAATTTAAATTAGAATTATTCAACAGAATTGATTATGTGTATTCAGTGCAAGTAAACATAATAAAGTTTAAATACATAAAAATATAATCAAAATTCACTTCAAACATAATAATATAATGAAATGATTAGTGTGTTTATAGATTAATACAATGAATGAAGATTGTGTTAAATGTTGCCTTACTTATAGTCTTGAATTTCCCTTTTAATAGAAAACAATCATATATAATTTAAATTATTATCTTGATTTATATTTTCATTATTTTCCAAGCATGTTTGGACTTTATAGTGTTGGCCCATTTAATATGAAAATGGTACAATTATTTCCAAAATATTAATGAGGGTTTATAGATAATATAATTAAATTATGTTAATATATTATAATTCCTAAAATGTATTAATATATAATTTAATTACATTATTCATGGATATGGTAGGACGTGCATACTCAGGAATATTGTTTTAATCATTTATTGATGGAATGAATTAAAAGTAAATAATAATTAATATTTTCATAGTTATTTATATCTCATATATATAATATCATATATTTTCATTAAACCCAAAGAAATTCATACCCCTAAAATATGGTGATGAAAAATAAATTGTGACTTTATGTTGAGATGGTAAGTTGTATATATTATCAAGAAAAGTTTTTTATTTTTTATTCGATGGAAAATATGTTTTATAAAGTATTTCTAATAATAATAATAACATTTAACCATATTCTAGAAGGTAAATTAATTATTGATTGATAAATTTCAAATATTTATATGACATAAGGTGTAGTAGAGATTGAAAGTGATTAGTTAGGAAAAATACCACTTCTTCAAAACGCCTCCTTTGGATCATCACTAAAGGGTAATAGTTTTTTTATTTTGACAAAACCACAACCGATAAAATAGATATTGTTAATATTAGGAGATAAATTGTAAGGACATGGTTGATATTGGGGGATCATTTTTGTGTAAATAATTGATGAAGGATGCTCCTTTTTCTATTTGAGTTGAGCATAACATATGTAATTTTTTAAAAGGTAAAATTATTATAATTATATTTTCAATCCAAATAACCAAAAAATGAAGATTTATTCATTTATAAGATATGATTAGGTTTTAAAATCAACAACCAATATATTTAATTCAACTATATATATAATTTTTACCCTTATAATTTTGATTAACCATTGCTGAATCCAATTAAATTTTAACAACACTAACAAATTTTTTGTTATTAAAAGAATTCTATATTAATTATTTGGTTTATATATTTGAAATTATGTCAATCAATGAAATATTAGACCAAACTTTAAAAATAAGAGTTTTTATTGTTTTAGATATTTTAATGAAATATTATTTTAAAAGATATTCATTAATGTTAATATTGAAAACATTTATATACATTGATTTTAATTACATATATAAAATTGGTTTAATAAAATATAATATATATCTTATATGTGTACATAATTAATTTCACACATTAAATCAATAAAAATTATTGTAATTTTTTTTTTCAAAATACATTTTCTTCAATTTATTGTTAATTTATTAAATAAAATTTTATTCTTTTTAAGTATTTATGGTAATTATATAATATATAAAAATTGAAAATAAATTCTTATAATTAAATTAATAATAATAATAATAGATAGATTCTTCTTTAGTTTCCCTCTTATTATTATTTTATCCCCATTTTTACACATAATGTTTACTGAATACAAATTTGTTGAATTTGGTATTTATCATTGATTTTAATAATATCAATGTTAAATTAAAGGACATTTTTCAATTAAAAAATTAATTTTCAATATTGATGTTATGACGGCAGAATAATATTTAACCAATAATTTGTATTAAATTTAAGTTTACATTATTAGCCTTAAATTTTTTTACCCATATTTAATCCATTTAAATATTACATTGGCAACACATATTTTTACCCATAAAGGTATATTATAAATACAAAGAAAATAAAAGACACATAAATGTACCATTGATGGAATTTTATACCTTATAAAATTCAATTTTCTTGAATATATATATATTTTTAAAAAATTATATAATTTAATAAAATGTTATTTATTTTAAAATATCATTATTTTAAATTTAGACAATATTCATTCTAATAAATTTATAAAAATATCCATGAAACATAATAAATACGAAAAAATTACTATCAACCAAAAATGACATGGATGACTATTTAAATATTTTATGAAAGTAATGAATTCAATGTATATGTATTTAAATATTTTTATTGTCATTTATTTGATATATTATTTATTTGGCTAATTACTGCATCATTATAGTGTTATAAATTGAGGGAATTATATCATCCCTTAAAATTGTAAATTAATTATCATTATGTAATTACGTAATTTATAGATCCATAAAATATATATTGTCAATAATACCATGTGTTCAACCCAATATTAAAATTATTATACTCAATTAAAAATAATAATGACGCATTTTGTCACATTCATTGATCTAAATTAAATATATGCAATTTTCATGGGAACATATCAATTAAATGAATAAATTTATAACATTATTTGAGAATAAAAAATTATAATTTAACTAATATGATTTTTTAAACGTTTTAGGATAGTTTTAAAATCCTAATAATTTTCTTTTTATCATTAATAACTATATTTACCCATAACAATGGTAATTTTTTTTCCAAGGTTACTATTAATATTGAAAAAAAATATGATGGACCTATTTACAAAATATGTACCTCTTAAATTAAAATATGGAAGGAATATTTTAAAATTCAAAACAAAATAGTTTTATAATTTAATTTAAAATCAAATCAATGAAATACAATGAAAAGCACTTTTTTTTGAAAAAATGATTCTTAAATTTATATTGTTTTTATACTAATTTCAAATAAAACATCCTTATTAAAAATAATAATTATAACAATTTAAATAATAATCATCTTTTTGAAATTTATAAACTAATCCAAAACATAATTTTTTTTTGTAAATACATAAAAACATATTTATTTTAATAAAAACATGTATTTTTCTCAATTAGTTAAGAATAAAAATTTTATTAAATCTATATAATTATTACCAAATTAAAATATATATGATTATTTAAAAAATAAATATAATTTTTTATTATATGGTTTAAGAAATATAAATGAAACAATTTTATTATTTTAACATAAAAATAAAAAAAAATAACGATAATATGTTTTGATGAGTAAAATTACATTACTAATAATCTCAAAATTATTTACAAATAATTTCTTTTTACATTATAAATAAGAATGATAATTTTATATATTTCATATTTTCATTAATTCTATTAATTCCCATCAATTTAATGTTATGAATATAATGGTAACACTTAAATAATTATATTTTCCTATTCGTTTATCCTCCGTATTGTGTATCTTATACACTATTAAACATAATCATTCCTTTTGAAATAAAAGGATATTACATACCACCTCCCTTATATAAATTTCCCTATGATAATTTAAACATTATTCTAGTAACCAAGGGTTTAATTTTTTGGATACCTTTATTGAAATCCTATATTAGAATGATTCCTTATAAAATATGTAAAAGGAAAATTTAAATGTCACCACATAACTAGGTTTTTACTAGTCGAATTTCGAAACATGTATATAGGAAAAAATTATAACTATCATGTTTTAATGAAGTGTAATATAAAACATATTTATTAAATATACTTACAATAGAAAAATGTAAATTTTTGATAGATTAAAGGTTCATTCATTCATTGGTAACAAATGTAAATGGGTAATGTTATTACCTAAATCCTCTTTGTTATTGTTGATGAATTATTTTTCATCCTTGTGTAATGATATATGGAAATATAATTACATTTAAATTAGTATTTTATCATTTAATAAATTTCATCCAAAAACTCTACATTTTCTAAAATAAAGATCTTTCATGATAAATTTCCCATTATTAATGGTTCATAATCATATTCCACATATCAAAAAATCAACAAAAGAATAATTATATATTATTTTGGTATTTAATAATTTATGAGAGAAAAATTGTTAGTAAATTTTAAGATAAATCATTATAATGAACAAAACCATATACAATTAGCACATTAAGTTCAACCTAAATTAAAACACAACATTATTAAAAATTACTCAAAATTTATCAAGACTATAATTGAATCCCCCATCATTATCAAAATTTTAAACCATGTTTTTCCCTGACAAATTTAATCATTTATCTTCAAATTACATCAATAACTCAAAATGGATCAAAATAAAAGTTAATTTCTCAAATAATATTCATGATATTATAACAATTTCCATTAATTACCATAATCACCATAAATTAATAATAAAAACATTTATACCTCTAAAATATAATTAAAACATTACTCATTAAATAATATCACATAATAAAATACATGGTTTCTCAAAAAAAATTCTTAGAAAATAAAATTAATCAAATGACTAAATATTAGATATTAAAAGTCATGGTAATACATTTGGTCAAAAAAATAAAATTTCAAATTAATAAATATTCATCATCAACAAAATCTTTTAACTAAAATTTAAATTTAAATTTTATTAGGACATCACATAGGATTTGAGTAGGTGATTCACCCATGTCACTCTTCATTTGTGGATTCAATCACTACATCCCTGCAGGATGTGAAGGTTTTTCACCCCTCATCTAGTGTGTAAATTTTCCAAAACTATTCAAATATAAAATATATAATATTAAATAAATGTGATAAAATTTATCTAAAATAACATTATGAAATTTAATATCTTTTTAAAAATTTAACTTCATAGATGATCACATTCCATCATGTTTCATGTAATATTTTAATAACCCATAATTATGTCATGAATTAATGTCTACTAAAATATCATTTGTTTCCTTCAAAATTTAAAACATATAACCTCAAAAACGGTTTCTATGATTCTGAACATATTTTATTATATATACATGTTTATATCATTAACTCATTATATATATTCTCATTAAATTATCCCAATTTTTTATGTTATTTAAACGATGATTAGGTTCTATGTAGAAAAACACATGAATATGAACTATTGGATCTTCTATTAAAGTCATATTTTATACAAATGTGGTACCTTTTTTCTCCATCGTAAAAAAATGTCAAAAGAAGTTATTAAATCACTAAAGAAACCAAGGACTATTTAAGATTAGTGTTTTATATAATTTGGATAAATTATTAACATTTTATTTTTTTGAGAATTGGTTCATAAGAGTAAGCATTATTTCCCATACTACCTATAATTTCTTATCTAACATTGGGTTATAAAAATCATCTATTAGAAATAATTATTTTTATATGAATAAATATTTAATGAACTATAGAAATATAATGGTTTCTTGTATGTAGATTATATATATAATAATATTATTTTTTGTAAGATCATAAATATATCTAATAAATATAATCTTGTTTTTTATTCCTAATTGAAAATATTCTAAATAACATAGTGGAGGGAATCATAAGAAATATTGATCATAGATAATTTGCTAGTTTAAACATAGGACACATCAAAACATTATCATATGTGATCATATGATTAAAATAATGGTTTGTGATTATCATTATAACATTTGAAATTTATACCATGTGTATAAAAAACTAGAGTCCTCGAAAAAATATTTATGTTCATAAAATTTTTTTCATAATATTATAATATAACATAAGATATTATATAATAACATATGACATATATATTTTGTAAATTCCCAACCATAGAAATTATTATTCATATTTTCTAAGGCTAGCATCCAAAACCATCATAGATAAATGAATCCTTTACTGAACTCTGTTCACACTTCCTTTAATCCATGTATAACTAAACATGGTTCACCCCCCATTCCAGTCCTATATAACTCATGATATATAAATCCATACCAAATCCATTGGAGTGACATATTGGCCCATCCCATAATATAATGAAAAACCGTACATATGTAAGCCACAATAATTTAAATCATTCATCGTATAATAAAACATGAAATTAAATAAAAATCATAATTTTCATACCATAATAATAATAACATTTACAGTGATGAAATAATAATCTGACTGTAATATAAAATTCTAGTTAATCCATGAGTAACACCATTGGATGTCATAATTTATGGAATGTAAATTTAAATAATATTTTAAAAATAGTTCTTGAGGAAATTATCCTTTTAGCAGTGAAAAAATGATATATAAATGATAAATAATTTATCAGCCACATTACGTGAAAAATAATGATACAAAATATATAAATGAATCCTTGAACACAATTTCTAAACAAATTTAAATAAAATTCCTTGAAAATTCACAACAGATCATATAAAAATATTTTTGTTATTTTTTAAAAAATCTTTATTGAATAAACAAATTAGATTGATGTAAAAATTAAATTACATGAATCATATAATATAATTAATATATTTAAATTATTTATAAATATGTGAACTTTATTTATCTTGTTATCTTAAATTAATAAAAGTGTATAACCTAACATATTTCTCTATGAAGGATAATGGGGACAGAATGACCATATCAACATGGTATCTTGGATCCACAATTCATATGGGTAAGAGACCATCAAATAGAATTTTAAATTAACAAATATTTATTTATAAGGATCATATATTACATTAATGTATAGTATATAAACCATAAAAATTAAATGAGTGCACAATATGGAATTAGTATCACAACAGTAAATGAGGAAAATTAATTCCCAAAATTATTATAATATCATTGAATATAGAATTAATAAAAAATAAATTATTTTTATTCTGTATAAAACCTCATAAAAATGTTCTAATACAAAATAATATAATAAAAATTCATTTCTACATATAATCAATTAATGAAATAATTAATGAAATATTAGATTAACTTAATTCATGGAAATTTAGTTATCATTTTCCCTTCCAATTTTCTTTTGTTACTCATTACTTATTAAAATATACTATATTATATATTTGATTTTTATCTATATATTCTTCAATAATATATCTACAATATCAATTATAATATTTCATTAAATATTTTCAAACTTTTATTGATAATTTAACATTAAAATTATTATTCTATGTGATAATTGCTTTGTTTTACATATATGTTTTGGTTCGAAGTATCATTATTTTATACATTAATCATAGTCCGATAACATAAAAAAATTTATTCATGTTATAAAAATAAAATATATTCCTTATATAAAAATTTCTAATCATTAAAAAAAATTAATATTGAATGCTGAATTATATTGTTCATGTATACGGTTGGGCATACGTATGTATGAACATTGTTTTCATTTTTTGTTTGATGTAAATAAAGAAAAGTAAATAATATATCTTATTTATATAATTATTATTATATCATATATATATATATTATGATAATTATACCCATAATTATAGCAATAAAAAAATATTGTTATAAAAAATTATTTTTATCATCATGTGGAGACAATAAGTCGTACGTATAAATAATTGGCACATTAACATCATATTAGATGAAAATGATGGTGAATAATGTAATTTTAATAAAAATAATCAAATTTCAAATTATTGAGGATAATAATTATTTTTTTTTATAAAATAGAATGATTTATAGAAGGTAAGGACTATTATAAAATGAATGTGGTCGGTTAAAACGATACCTCCTCTTTGAAACATCTCATTTGAATCTTCTACCAATGGATCTAATGTTGGTCATTTAAGAATACCTAAAACTATATAATGTGGGTAGGGATGTTTATAAGGGAAATATTTACTATATGTATTAGTTGTAAGGATCAATTTGTTGTAAATCATTGAGGATGTAGGTTCACGTTTATAATTATAATTATTAATTCATCGTTAATTTCTCTAAATAATACATTATAATTAATTGTATTTCAATAAAAATATTTCAAAAGGACACATGTCAAAAGATAAGATAGTTTTTATCTAATATAATAATATAATATATTTTTTAAAAGTGTTTTTTTATTTTATTCATTAATATTTTGATTAACCTTTTATTCCCAAATTTTAATTTTAAGTAGGGTAAGAATATTTTTTAATATTAAAATGTTTTTATTTTTAAATATATTTGATAAATTTTCCATAAATAGTCAATTAATTTAATCTCTTACCTTATCATTACCGATTCTTATAAATATTTATATTATCATTTTTATAATTTAATTGAATATTATTCTCATAAATTATCATCATTGTGAATTTTGATACTATTAATTTAAATATATTTCAAATACATATAGCCAAATGGAAAAGTAGAATTAAATGATTTAAAGATGATATAATATGATTTATTGGTTTATAATGTTAATTTCATAAATTAAATCCTACAATTTTTTAACAAATTAATATTTTGGAAATAGTTTGTTTTATTTTTCTTATTGTTTAATAAATATTTTATTTTCATTTTCAAACTAAATAAGGTAATTATATAACATATAAAATTTAAAATTAAACTTTGATGTTGTAATTTCTATCATTAATATAATAATAGTAATTTAAGTTCCTTCATATCTTGATTTTTTTCAATATATGGAAACATTAGGATATTATATAAAAAGTGTGGTATATTTTGAAACTATCACTAATTGAAATAATATGTTAATTAATCCTTTGAATAATTATACATTTAATTGAATATTTAGGTTATAAGGGTTTAATAAACCTTATTCGATAATTTTTTAATCATTTTTATTTCACATTACAATACTAATCATATTATTATACAAAATGTTTATTACATTAAACTATTACTTTAAAAAACATGATTTTTTCCATTTGATGGTAAATATATATACTATAAAATTTCAAAATGCCAATAAATGTATCAATTTTGAAAAATTAATAATTATAACCATAATTTATTCAATTTAAATATTTTTAGAAATTTATTATCAATTATAAAAATATAATTATTTGAAATTATCTTTTATGTTAATTTTAAAAATATTCATCACACTGACTATTTAACTGTATAAATTCAACAACATAAAATAAAAACCATAAATTTCATCATATCACGAACATATCAAGGTAATAAATAAAATTAATTTATTACATAAATTAATAGATATTATTTTTATTTTTATATTATCAATATCAATTATTTTATATTATCATTTATAGAATAATTAATGAACAAGAATTATGTTTGAGTTTTATGTAAATATATCATCCCAAAAAAATAAAATAAAAACTAAAAATAGTTATATACAAATCATATATTTCTAAAGAGTATTTATTTTCTAACATACCTTATATTAAAAACCCAATTAATAAAATTATACTTATTTGAAAATAAGAGTGTGTTATTCTATCACTTTCATTCATTTTAATAATATCTCTGCAATTTCATAGATAATAGGAAATTAAATAACTCAATTTATTCCATGAAATCATTAAAGTATAATTTAATTTCAATATTTAGAAATGATTATGAGATAGGATAATTTTTTAGTCATAATTATTCTATTTTTTACATTAATTACAAAATTTACCAATAATAATGATATCAAAAAATTACCATGTTTTCTATTCATATTGACCAAGAAATATAGTAAACTATTAACATAATGTAAATATAATGATTTAAATTATTATACCCTTTTACAAAAAATTAACAATAAAACATTTCATCGTTTCGTTTGAAATTATAATTTTAAAAATAAAATAGAAAATATTTTTTAGAAAGAAATGGTTTTTAAAATATTAAATTTTTTTAACATAATTAATGTCTAAAAGGTATTTAAAAATAAATTAATGTATTAATTTAAATAAAATTTATCTAAATAAAATATAAAAGGAATAAAAAAAGTAATTTTACAATTTTCATCCCTGAAGAATAAATTTTTTTTCTAAAAATAGTATTTCCACTATTTTTTGTTAACTCTAAAATTTTTAGAAAATTAAAAAAATTTAACTATAGTGACAGATTGATATAGTGGTATCATAATTAGTTTTTATTTTTTGATATACAATATAAAAATATATATAATTTTATTATATAATTTTTATATAATAACAAATACAAATAATTTTTAGCAAAATACGTTTTTGATAAAAAATGACATTAATAAAATTCAAGTTGATATTTAAAAGAATAATAATTATTATATTAAAAACGATTATTATTATATTATATACATCATAATTCCATTAATATTATTAATTCTTATGAAATAAATATATAGGTTATAGTTTTATCATTTTAATAATAATATTTTTATGTTCGTTCAAACTTGGTGTTGTGTATCTTGTACAACATGAAACAAAAAATATTTTCAAAAAATTATGAAGATATTACACCCATTTTCAACATCATTTTGAAATTATTTTCCTTTGATAACTTTTTCCAAAAAAATTGAAAAATTTAATATATCGTAAGAACATACACCAGCATTCATTCATTATTATCACCATGCTCATTTGAGTAGTGATTATTGATAACCATATGTTTTTATAGAAAAATATTTTATATAAATTATATATTTTTTCTATCAATTGTATTATCAAAACTCAAGATTATAGGTAACTTCCCATCATGAAGAAACTGATCCAACTGAGTCCTCATCCAACAAATATATATATCATCATGTGTGTTTGAAATCTACTTAGAAACTGCTCAATTTTTAGTTCCATTACTTTGGATTTTAGTATTCCAATTTACATTATATTCCACCATAATAAAAGAACCCCCATATATGTATCATCAATCAAGTACAATTATTTTACAATAAAGTATTATTTAACCAAACAAAATTAATTACCTCTGATTTGTTTTCTATATATATAAAATAATTTATTCCATTGATATAAATGATTATTCTTTTTATATCCACACAATTAGATTCATTTGGGGTACCATAGAATATTTAACATATGGAAATGATATAAAAATATTTGTTCGTGGTGAAATCTAAATTAAAAAACAACATACCTGCTTTTAGAAAAATTTATAATAAACACTCATTCCTTAACCATCATTATAAAACATATTTCCTAGTAAAATTGTGTATTAAATAAGTTTAAAATTCTTTATTAAATGTTTTTAATAAGATCCTTATCAAAATTTTCATGAGAATGAAAATTTATGTTATTATTTTGTGATATTTTTAACCCAATAATGTAAATAATTTCCCTTAGAATGGGAATCTAAAAAATAATATTCATTTATATATAAATACATGAACATTTTCTTTGATCATTCAAAAAAAATAAAATTTCATCCTTATATTTAATAATAATGAGTTAAATATCCTAAAAATATTTATTGTATTGATTAAAAGAAGATATTCATTTAATAAAGAACATTTTTTAAGAAGTTATAAAATTTGAAAAACATACCATTGTATATTTCTCTATCCAATATAATAATTTCATAAACATTCACACAAATAATTCAATCCTCCCAATAACAAACCCACAAGGGTGTTTATTATACATTCCCTCATCATATTTTTAATCAGAAATTATAACATCACATCCATTAAATAATTCTATATCATCATTATAATATAATTGATGAATGTTTCTGATTCATTCAAACCATCATATGGGAGATAATGTCCCATAAAAATTTCTACCATAAAATTTTTAGTAACATTTTATAAAAAATAATTCTTCTATCTTATTATTTATCAAATTTTATAATGTTTCATGTAACAACCACTTTATAATAATTTTTTTTCATTTTCTATAATAATCAGTTAACAATTATATATCTTATTAATATTATCAAACTCATCATTTATATCATAAATCAATTTTGGATGATCAAAATCTTTACCAATGTATAACATCTCAACATTTTAATGAAACTAACTTGGTTCAATGAGTTTTTAAATTACATAAGGTTAGAAATTATTCTATTGATCACCAATAATGTTTTGATCATATATATATTTCGACACATGATTATTTATGGATAAAATTTATTCCATATCAATAGAAATAGGTCTACCTAATTCTTCCATCTACGTGTCATAATAAATTTTTGAATTCATTTAATTATTCTTAATTAGCATAAATTCAACATCATTATATTACTAATCTTCATGTTTTTTAAAACATATTTATAATCTATTTATTTAAATTTTACATCAATAAAATCAACTATTCACCAATTATATTTTATAAAATACACATATCTAAATCCATTTGAATTATGGACATGAATAATTCCAAGTCACCTATTTGATAATTCATTATACAGGTTGAACCTTTTATTATTATTATATAACGTCTCAAAATATTTATAAGTGTTTCAAATATTAGATTTTATCATTGATCATTTCAATATAAATAATATTAAAACTTATTTAGAAGAAACATAATTTATGAATAAGAATTATTTTTCTCATTTAATTACTCTAATATAGTGATATAGTCCATATTCCTATAACATTTTATTACACATATAATATAATCATTAATTCTCCCATTATGAAATACCATTTTTTAATGTTCTATTTTCTAAATTTAACTCATATATAATCCAATAATTTTTATTAAAACCTATTAATTCTTTATTATTATAACCACAATTTTCTGTTTAAAACATCATTGTAAAATAGAAAAATCATATCTCATCTCATCACAAAAATCTCATAATCTATTTTTCATATTCTTTTAAAGATTATTCATTAAACATTAACCTAAAAATATAATAATAAATCTATTCCAGTAGTACAGTTGTTGGGATTGGGATTTTAACTTTCTAATATATTGAATTTTTAATATTCCCTTTTTTATGATATATAAATATCAATATATTCTTCTTGACATATCATAAATATTATGGACACATTCCCACATGGAAAACTAACCCGTGTCACTTTTAAACATCAGTAAAATCATTTTTTCACAAATAATGTTATTACTCCATTGTCAGATACATTAAATTTTATACTCTAATAACATGAAGAAATATCATTTACATAAATTAGACACTTGAGAAAACATTTCTTGATTCAACACATTTTAAAACAAAACTATGATTTATAAAAAGGAAAATATAAACATCATCCCAATTTTATGAAAAAATAATCATGTTATCGTTCAACCCATCAAAAAATATATCCATCATGGATATCTAATTTCTTTTTACAATAATAGAAAGAGAATACTTTTGATTCTATGTGATTCATTATTTGCAAATATCATGCTTCATTTTATAAGGTTATTCAAATTTTTCAATGGCTATAAATCACATTTCATATTCATGATCACCCACTATCCATGATATACAGTCATTCTTCTTTTATTTCATAGAGTAAAGACTCCATAATAATAGTTTTTTCTATCCATTTATCTTCGTTAACATCAGGCTACTAAGAATTTTTATAAAAATGTTATTTTCTAGATAAAAAATAATACCCCACATTTAATGATTTTCAGGTTATTCCCAATAATTAAAAATTGATTCAAATAATTACATTCAATTTATAACATTCAATATATAACTATGATAATTTAATAATTTAAAGCACAGACCCCTTGAAATTTTATTCCAATAACTATTGTAACTTTTTAGTGCTTTTTATTCAATAAAAAAATATTTTTTATAAGGCCAGAAGATTAAAAATAACATTGTTACCCATAAGAATAATGAATTGTTATTTTTAATTGATAATTTTTGTAACTATAATCATCTTTTACAATAAGCTTATTATATTTCACACATGAAATGTATTGAACACCAATTGTTATATTATAACCAATAATATTATTCTTTAACTAATATTTAATTTAAAAATTATCTGAATCCTAATTACTAGAATATTTTTGATTAGGTATATAAATATAACAAACTTTTCATTCTCAAATTTTTTTTGGAAACATAATATATTTTTACATACTTTATATTCAATATAACAACATTATCTTTAATTCCAACCATTGAAGTTATATTTTTATATGTTTCTTAAATAACTCATTCCAAAACAATGTCTAACATGAAAGATAGTGTTTTCAGTCTTATGACCCCTTGAAATACTTTTTAAAAATATTCTTAAATAAGATCCACGGATCCCTCCATTGTTTTTTAATTTAATTCATGTTTTTAAGTATGATTAATATCAATTCAATTCACATATTCATAATATCATACTTCAACCGCATAATATCATTCTCTATATGAAGTTAATTTTTTTCAAATGAATTATCTTGAATAGCTTTTTTATTTCTCCTTCATGTGTTACTATCTTTATTATAAATTATTTCAAATCACATATCAAGTTAACTCTAAACTTATTTTCTTCTATATTAGAATTAAAACATCCAAATTAATTATTGTCAGATATTTCAATAAAATTATTTTCAATTGAGACCACTATTTGTAGTTTATCTTTAGCTCCATAATCATCATCATCTTTTAATTTAGACAAAATGTGTTTCATTTGTCATTTCGTTGATATTCTATCATTCCCCATTGAATAATATTTTTTTATAACCATGATTCTTCCATGATGTTCTTGGCATTCTAAAATCATTATCATTATATTATTAATTAATTTTTCAATGTAAATTCTCAAAAAAAGACAGATAGATCCACATTCAACATATTTTAGTGTATGAATCCATTTATAATATCATTAACTACATTTCAAATTTTTATAAAATAAAGACAATAATTGATCAATATAATTACTTACATTATTTGGCAATTAAAAATTGCTAACCTCATTATCATCAAAAAATATGTACACTTTATTTCATGAAAACATTGATGGATATTTCCCAATTGAATATTTATTTCATTTTCCAAACATTATCAATAATCATTTCATATGTAATTTGAGTACTATGAAGGTCATCCAAGGATAGTGTATCCGAATATCTATCATCATAATATAAAAGGTTTGAATCATACATTTGAATAAAATTTATCACAGTGATTTCAAAGATAGTTAAATATTTAATCTTCAATCCAAGAAAACTTATGGTGCTAACACTATCATTAATGCTTTTTAAAAATCAACCGAAAAGTTAAAACCCACCAATTTTATTGATATTAATACTTTATCATATAGATTTATAAATTAGAAAACTAAATTATTTTATTTCATTTATAAATATTTTTACTTCAACTATATACCTTAGTATTTTAAACTCTTGTCAATCTATAAAATTCACTTTAACAACGTGATGATTTTAATGAATTATTTGCTCTCTAGTAATTTTCATCATTATTCTTATCCACATATTTTAGACGGTAATCTTAAATAAGTGGATTATATCCATATTTATCATTTTCATGAACATAAAATACAATGAAGTAAGATAAAAAATTATTTAGTGCTTCCAGATAATATATTTCATTCCAAAAAAACTAAAATCCCCTTTTTTTTAACAGAATTCCAATAACCCATCTCAACATATATTAATAATGTTAGAAATCGATAAATGTTTGTACTATTCCCTATAATACAGATTGAAAATAAAAACGTATGATAATGTTATCATTGAAATAGGGATGGGTTGAATCATTGATATACATTTCATATCTGTTATTTATGTCTTATAAAAACATCAACTCTTACTAATGAGTAATCAACTTTTTCAAAGAATAAAATTAAAAAATATACAAGAACATAGGTCTTTACACGTTTCACATATTATTACGAGTATAAATTATTTGTATTGGCTTTGAAAAATCCCAATTCTACAGAATACAATAGAAAAAAATACTTATATATGGATAAAATATGCAGGGAATACCCTTAAAATTCAATCTAATAAGTGTGTCGTGTTCCCATATATAGTGAACCATGCTCAAATATATAATTATCAAGAGGTATCATCCTAAAATAACGTATACTGGAAATAGAATCAACTATCTTAATTGGTAACTTAGTGAAAGATGAATCATGATCAATCTCATTATGCCTCTAGATCACAATTTGAGAGGGATCTGATAGATTCATTCTCAGAAGCAATACACAGAACATGTTATGTATAAATGTCATCTATATTGGTAGTGTTAAATGGTGAGAAACATTCCTCACCTGATCATGACCATTGAATGGTCTCCAAAACATGGATCATGATTCCATTACCTCCCAAGACATCAATGACACAACCAGGGTGAAACCTTCATGAGTACATATCCACTAACTGAAAATCCATTGGCCAATGACCATGTTCATCATGAGAGTTATATCAAATATATGCTGTCAAAATTAATTAGAGAATTAGTTGAATATTATTTATTTTCTATTAGACCATACCAATTCAAATAAAAAAACAATCCCAAATATCCAACTAATAGATCAATGAATTACAAGGCCAACCATACAAAACTGAGAAAGGTGAAATTATGATCATGGACTGGTAACTATTTTTATAAGAGAAGTAAACCAGTCTGAAGTGAATATTCTAATCTCTTCCAAATTCAGGGAAAAAAGAACAAAAAATATCCTAAAGAATTAGTATATCTCCCTTTGTTTGGCTATCCCAATACTGATGGTTGGACATATTAAAATTTATATGATATCATAGTTCCTTATAATCGAATCTCCAGAAGTGATAAATATATAAAGGATCCCTATAAATGAATATTTTAGATGGAAATCTATGAAAAATAATAATCTCTTTTACATAATGATTTCCCAACTCCTCAACTTTTATTGTATCTCTAATGTGAATAAAGTGAGCTGTCTTGGCCCGCATGATTATCAATACTCGTATTGTATTATTATATCTCTGTGTAGAAGAAAACCAAACCAAAATGACCATAGATATTTGATCACACAATCATGTACGGACTAGATGTTATTGATGAAAACATGAGGGTTTCTAGTTATCAAATATGACATATTGAAATGTATAGAAATGGGGAAAAATCATCAATTCCCTATCTCAGAACTATCCACTATTATCGATACCTCATGTCATTAAAAATATTTGTGGTTCCTAGGATCAAATCCTACACAAAAATATGGATATCACCTATTACATTTTTCATTTTCATTAACGACACAACATAAAAACTCTAATAAAATAAAAAACCCTATTTAGGGAATGACAAATGAGCATTGGCCTCCACACCATAAACATAGTATCTAATTCAAAAGAATTCAATATCAATGAATGTTATTGAAAAATCATCTAGAGAAGAGAAGATATCAATTGAACGCATGATAATGAAACTCCATACCATTTTTCATTAACCTATTATATAGAATTATGAAAAATGTGCCATCAAACACCACTCCTATGAAGAATCATTTACATACATGGTTGGATGTTTCCTACTCAACTCATCTATATTGACATCCCATTTTACAATGGTAGAGGTGATGTAAAAGTATAACTACTGCAGTTACATCACCCAAAAACACTTACAAAGGACCAAATATTTTCATGATTAGATGAATCTCATGCTTTTATTTTCCAAAATCTTTGTAACCCTTTTTAAATAATGGTAATTCCACTAACTCTTAATTTCATGAATCACAGATGCAAGCTCATGATTATGGTTAGTATAATTCTTCTTGGGTGGCCTAATATGATGAGATCCACAAGAAACTACACGGTTTCCCTTTTATAATAATGCATCCCAAGATTGAACCTGATGCATCACAAAAGACCACATAGCCCTGCCCAAACTCTAGAAGAGTCAAAACACATATAATATTCAAAATATATTTCAGATCAACAAAATAATTTGGACATTTATCCTCATAAGAAAACAACAACCCATTCATGAATTAGAGTGGTTATTAGAGAATAAAACATTGAGATATATGATACTAACCTGTGGTAGTATCCAGTTATTCCCAAGAAACATTATATTTTGAAGTCATTTTGTGATTATCCCAAGTCATAACTGCCTTTACATTCCCATTGGCATATGATATTCACTCATAAAACACCACATGTCTTAATAATTACCCTTACCAAATCTACATATCACACATTGAAATCATGAAATATAGTCAGTGACTTCACTACAGACCCAGAACTGTTATCAGATGTTCCATATGATCCACCTTGGATTTAGATTAAATGATTATATAATCCATAAAGACTATCCACATTTTATTAGATACTAGTGTAAAATCGTATACATAAAATATATTAAAACTATTGGATAATTTTTGAGAGAAAGGTGTAGAAAATTGTACTAATAAATGGAAACCAGCTCTAATTTTTTTTTTACTCAATGTTATATTCCATCATCTGTATCTGATGGTAATCATATAGAGATTAGATGTCTGAAAACCACTTGACACATTTTAACTAATCAATAATATCATCAATTCATGGTAACAGATACATGTTCATTAATATGACTCAATTCATAATTCAGTAATCAACACATAAAATAATAGAACCATTAGACTAATTGGAAATGAGAACATATTCCACCCAAGGTGACACACATTGGTGTAGAGAGTGTTTCTCAATAATAACGTCCAATTGGTTCATTAGCGCTTTTAGTTCAATCATTTCCATAAGGAAATATAGAACAAAAATTGGTTGAGTACTAGGCATTAATTCATTGGAAATCATGTCTACACTCATATGTGTAAAATCTAGAGAAATCAGAACAAAACACATTGGGAAACTCTATGATGAGGGGAGAAAGATCCATACTCCATTAATACAACTCCAAATCAAAAGATAACACTAATATAACATTCCCAATCACGGTATATGAGGGCTCGTCTATGCTCGACCTTGGGACACATTCTCCTTGAAAGACATGAGGCACACAACTAGGTTTTGTATGGTAGACCCATCGATGGAATATATCAATTTAGGATTTATTAAATATGTTATAATCCATCACAAATATTCATTAATTATATTTCATTTTGAGAACAATAAAACTCCAAAAAATTATCAATTTCTGTTCGAGAGAAGAGTCCAATGGGACTCTCAAGACATTTCTCACTCTTTGCACCAACGATTATAGTAAAATCCATTGCACAAAATATTATATCTATATTAAGATTATCCATATCAGATAGAGTATTCTATAGTAATGATTTGATAGTAGTGTTACCATTCATGGTCATTGAACTCATGTCTACTTCCTCTAGAGATACTTCATCAATGTGAAGATGCTTCGCTCTAGAGGAGTCTGGCTAGAACCCATTATTATGTGAGGTATTTTATTTTCTTATAGTTTTAATAAATTTTTATGATCATATTCCACTATGAAGAGAGGAGATGTTATGGTAGAATTTCTATAAGTTTCATGAAAGCCCACATAAGTTAATTTTTAAGGGTTTCTTAGTGAAGAAGATATTAATATTTCCTAGCTGGCCACACAGGTAGAAAATAATTTAACATCCTCCTAGTGTTCTAAGTGATCTGGATTGAGCCTACCATCAAGAAATGTCACGAGAATCATCATGCTTTAATTTTACATTGAAGGAACAATAACCTCAATTAACAGAAAAATAAACTCTAGATATCCTTAACACACCATCCATGTCCATCTCAATCATTATCTCCCTTTCCATCACATCTCCTAATGTAGTAATAATCATAATGAAAACATGATAATAGATATCTGATCAAATTACTATCTGGAATCATAGATCCCTCATTCATTCAATAGATACAGTCACTAGTATAAAATTCACAATCTCAAAAAAACAATTTTAATACTCGAAAATAGTTCCTCCAGCATGATCAAGCATGGAAAATTACATATCATTAGAAAAAACCATTGAAACTTGTTAGAATTGGATAGTGAAAAATCCCTTGATTTAATTCCACTCCATGTCCTAATGTTTCATTTTATTCACCATTGTGTCCCACCATCTCTTGATTCGTCCCTCTATCATGAAAGTAGATCACTTCACCTTGGTCATCACCAGTGTATCCAAGAACTCATACAGACATTCAATCATTTCCAACCATTGGGAAACATGTTCAATATTTATGGAGAATTTGAAAAGAGGTGGATTATAGTGAAAGACCTATTGAGAATGATTTCAAAGAACACTCCCTAGGATATAAAAAACAAAATCCTCAATGGGGAATGATGGTGTTTTTTGTCATAGAGATTGGACAATTCACACAATCACCTCACCAATATGTGGTTCCATTGAAGGATTTGATAGTGTAGTTTAGTAAATGATTCTTTCTGTATCTGATTTGCATGTCCTCTCGAAGGAATGATTCAACGCATATTCAACATACAATTATAAATACAGAAGATTCACACTCAAAATAATATTCAATATAATTTATCCAAAATATATGGAACAAACATAGTTTTATTACATTCTATCCATAACAAACTAATGAAAGGGCAAAAAATTAACAATAATAAATCCTTACCGAACCAACCCTAGTTACTAAATTTTAATTGTAGAGAGAGATAGTCTAGAACTCAATCAAAATTTTCTCCTAAGAACTGAATTGATTTCATAAATGATGACTAAAATGAAAAAAACAGAATAACCTCCTTTGAATCAACATTTTAAAAAAAATCCTAGTTATACTGGTAACTTGATAACTGATATGTCCCTAAAAACCCCAAGTGAATTCCTAAACCCCATAGGTCGACCACTAGGACTTTTCACTTTTTCACGAACATGCCCATGTACAATAGTAACTCAATAACTAAGAAGACCCAACCATAACCTGAGGGGTGTTCCCGATCTCCATGGGTCAGCAACTTGCACATGGAGTGATACAATGTTCATATGGGAAATGATTTTTCCTAAAGGAATAGGAGAAGTATTTAATGAAATTCAATATGAATATAAACATAACTCTTATAGGAGTAAATTAGCAATATAAAAAAATTAATAAAAATCACTTATAACTAAAACCTAAGTAACTGAAATATGGTGACGATCCCTACGGTCCCTAAGGAGTCTAATCACCTAGTCCAAAGATCAATATCTAGTTCACCCTCAAAGAGATCCCTTCCCTTTTTATGAACAGGTAAGAAGAATGTTTAAAATGACTTGAAGGAAAATGTTGTATGTTAGCCTATTACCAATATGATACCACAAATAAATCTATAACAGATTCCAAATATATATTATCCAAATAAAATATTTTAATTTTCAAAATAAATAGTTATGTTATATTATGATAATATTCTATCAAAAAATTATATACATTTTCAATGTGATGGAAAATGTATTTAAAGAACAAGAATTACTTTATATGATATATAATATGTCTAAAACATTGTATTAAATAAAAATGATACATAAAATAGTATACCTATGTCCTGAAATGTCTTGTAAAATAGTTTTACCATATTTTTATACATTTATACGTCAAATATAAAAAAAGTCAAGCAACAATGTCATATTTCATATAGGTATGATAGTATTCACCAGGTATAAGATTATGCACAATATAATTGATCAAAATAAATTTGTATACTCACTTTCCCATGAACCATGCCAGAGGTGACTCTTCACCCTCCAGTCTAGGATGTGACCCATCATTGGTATGTTTTAGGATGTTGTAATAGCGTAGCATGTATCCAAAAAACTCACCATATACATAAGGAATTATTATTCTCATAGATTAAGGGGATATTATTTAAAAAAAGAATAAAATAAAATTAAATCCATATCTTCCATTTCAAAATGTATATTTTTTCATTTATAACCACATGGATTTCAATAAAAATCATGAGTGTTTCACCGGATAAAACCACATGGTTTTTATCCAAAAATCTCGATCCATTTTCACAATTTTGAAATCAATTCATATCCAATTTCATCATTTTTAGAATTAATTTCCAAAATTAAATAAATACATTTATAAAAAAAATTCCCATAAAATCCACAACTTAAATTGACCAATTTATATAAAACACAACCTTATTCAAAGGATTCATGGATTTTAGAAATTTCACTTCCAAACCCATTTATAATATAATGATTCACTATAATCATCATTTTATCAATTTAATTTTACATATGTATGAATAATAAAATTTATATTAACAATTGAAATAAATAAATCAATTTTGAAACAATCAGTTTAGAAATTCTGGATGGACCCATCTACCTCTTCACAAAACTCAAAACTCTCAATGGCACCAATAAACGAGAAAAAAAGTGGAGAAGACATTAAATCCCACCCTAGAAGCGTTTTACAACACAAAAAGGCATATAACCATCGATAAAAGGATGATAATAGAGACTAAAAAGAGATATATATGTATAATGATGAGGAACACTTACCCGAATATCGCATACAAAAACTGTGTCAATATAATGCCAATAGAATGGATCCATAAGTGTTTGAATACTCCCAAATAATTTGGGGAAGGAATTTTGTATAGATAATGGTAATAAGAGATGAGATAATGAAGATTTTAACATAAACTGAGTCACCTTTGTAGTTTTTTTTGGGGATTCACACAGTGGGTAATTTAGTTACACTCCATGAATTATTTAATTTTTATAACAGGATAGATGCATTAAATATATAACTCTGCATTAAAATCAGTGAATTTCACGATGTGTATCATGTTTATGTCATGAAACTCTAGATATATTTAACTGTCGAAACACCCAACATTACACATTAAAAATCAGTATGAAAAACAAAACATGTTGGGTTAATGGAATTCCTAGCCTATACCCCTGACCCAGGGAACCACAATTCATTGATTTCACCTAGAAGTAGTTACACGGTGTGTATCCTCCTTACATGGCATGTAATAACATAGATTTTACAAATAATCCCTATTTAAAGTTGAAAAATACAAGAACTTTCAATATATACTCTTATTAGTATCAGCACCATATAAACTCTACCCAACCTAGTCAACGAAAAGGAAAAAAACAAAACATGGTTATTGGGGTGCCAATTAGTTTGGTAATGGGGTGTTATAATATAAGAATATTTTCATCATTAAAACATATTTTTTCCCATATAGAATGATGAACATAAAAATAATTCATTTAAATTAGATAATATCAACCCTAGTAGTAAAAAATAAAATAAATATTAATTATAATAAATATATTTATGATAAATTAACATCATATAATTATTATTTAATGTCATATATTTAATGTTTTATCAAAAATTATTTAATGAATTCATTTCTTAAAAATTAGTTTGTTGAGAAATATTGGTAGTTTATTTTGGAATTAAATTCTGTAAAATCTTTGACAATAAATTTCTAGCAAGGTTTCACTATTTGGATGAATCATTTTTGTATTCGGTAATGTGAAAAAAATATTCTATTATTATGAATTTGATAAATAGTAAAAAAATTCTTGTTACCATTATGAAAAACTGAAATTGTAAAAGTCTGTAAACAAATGATTAAATGGAATAAAATATTGATAACATGTTTTAGTTTTAAATTTTATGTAATTTCTTAGAAATATCACCAATGTAGTCAATTTTATATAAATATTTTTGATCATTGATAGAATGTGACATGAAAATATCTAATATATTTTCTTATTTAAAAATATTCCACTCAATCTAACATATAAAATGGAACAGAAACTAATCTTATTTACCCAAATTATGATGGATATGTTTTAGAATATCTATTAAAACACCTTCAATACATTATTTCTAAAATCCTAGAGTCAAATCCTTGATCATAATGCCTATATTAGAAGGATATAGTTATATTGTAAATTTTTTGTTACGAGGAAGTGTTTCCCTTAATAACTGATCATTTTGTTTTAATTCTTATTCTACATACATATAATCATGTTAAATAATTTTAATATATTCAAATAATAATATAATATAAAATTCAATTTTATTATGTTAATTGGATAACATACATCAATCACCTCTTTCATTAAATGGGGAATGAAAGCTTTATTCAATTTTATAGTGGACTATCGCCTCACGAAATGATGTAATTAATATTTTTCATCTCCAATAATGGATGTTTATGATGATTAATTTAATATATATATTTATAAGTAATTTAGTAAAAATTATATATAATAAAATTTAATATAACATGTATTTGATTTATGTTACTTCCATATAAATATTATAACATTTTTCATGTCTATGTCTATGTTACCACCTCCATGAGTTGATGAGAATCATTTTTAATTACTATAAAACATGAATTGTATTTATAATTGTATTATCTACTATAATATGATATTTATTATATAATTATCATTATACAATTACTATATAACACTTACCTTCCTCCCATCAGAATCATTTGATAATGGAAACAATGTCGATGAATATGTATAGTCTACCATCTCCACGATTATAACAGAATTAAATACCCATACCAATATTTGATATTGGTTTCCAAATTATATTATATATATAGAAAATTAAAAAAAATTGTTGTTATTAATTTGGATGTGTTTATAGAAACACCACCCTGACCAGTACCAACACACCGAACCCATTTTTATATTATGAAGTAAGCATCCTTGAATCATTGATTGTGGGTGTAATTGATTTAATCTTGATGTAAAGGTTATAAAAATGATTTAAATTTAATAATTATAATTTATTAAAATTGGGAAAGTATTTTTGGAATCATTATTTCCAATGGATTATTATTTATATAGTCATTGTAATTAATTGATGATTCAAACTTTGTATAAGTGATTTTATTACTCAACTTATTATCATTAGGTGAAATAAAAATATTATATTAATTTTTATAAATATATTATATTTATATATAACAATTATAATTTTTTTAAATATTATAATGTTGAATTAGATATGAAATTCATAATAACATCACATATAAATTACAACTTTTACTAATATAATATATTTAATGGATTTCATAAAAATTATACATCCGTGAGGAATATTTTATGAGGATAATAATATATTTTATCAAGTGTATGTAGATCTATTAATAAAAATAAAAAAAATATCATTATATTCATGGAGGTGACTTTTTCATATTCATTTTTTCATTCATGGGTCATATGATTAAAAATAAATGAAATATATATTGGTTTATTACAAAATATAATTTTTATCAATGTTGTTTTTTTATGTATATTAAAGTATATATTTTATATATTTTATAAAACACATTAATTATTTCTCCTCTGTTATGTCATGATATTTTGATGTACATGTAATATTTCACTTTTCTTGTTACGTTAATTTAATCAAAAATTGTTATAGTGAAATATTGTGGTCATTAAATTCTTCATTATGAAATAATTTTTTTATATAAATGTGTTATAAAATTTTTTTATTTCATTTATTTTTTATTCCATTATTTTATTAAATATAATTTAACTCATGTTTTGATTATTAAAAAAATAAAATTGAATGTATATTTAATTTTATTAACTATGTTATTATTTTTGAAATCAATGTTTTATGTGCATATACAATGTACCTTGAATTTTCAACTTTTAGGAAAACCAAATTATTTTAATATTCTCAAAAAAGCTTCATTGTTTATTTTAAATAGTTAACCAACATCCATTGTGGAAATAAAATATTTTATAATATATAATTAATTATTAAAGTGGTGTTTTCCTCATGAAATATTCCATGTGATATCTTTAGTACAATTTCATCAATGATTACAAAAATTGATCTTATGGATTTATTCTATATTATATATGTATATATGTTATATATATAACATTCTCAATTGGTATGAGACATGATTTTTCAATTCATTTTATTTAAATTGTTAATTCATATGCTTATCACTTATGAGTAATTTACATTATATGAAACTCATAGACATTAACATGCTATATTTTAGAACCTAAATATCACTATATATATTTGAAAAATTTTAGGCATAATGAGTTGTTATGAATGGGATAATTATTAGTCCTAATAAATTATTGGATTTTTCCACAATGTTTTATTGTAATATTTATTATATTTGAATCATTTTTATGTGATGATATATGTTAATTAACCACTCATATGCCTTCAATATCATAAGATATCATAATTTTTTAATTATGATCCTATGTGAATTTTGACGACCCGACCCTAACTATGACCCTGCCCCAACTGTAATGCCCCGACCCCAGTTACCCAGAGTAAGTGCATTATTACGTAACATTGGCATGATCACAAAAGATCAAGTCTCTAATGACCGATTAGTTTAATAGCCATGGAAAACACTAGATACATTCATAAATGTTACATTACACCACAAAGTGATAAACTATAATAACATAGTCTTCATAGTCCACACTCACATACCCTTCAGAATATTCTTACAGGTCAGTCATAAAATATTTATTCACATCCTGAAAAAATTAAAACATTGAATGGTGTGAGCTCAGATGCTCAGTAAGAATAATAATATAGCGTAAACTTTCATAAATAAATATAAACATTTAAGGAAATGTATAACTAAAAGAAGCCTTTTAAACATGATCATCATCATAATATAGCAATAGTAAAATGAAATAATTCCATTTACTTATTCACATAGATATTGTACTAGTCTAATAATCACATGCAATATCAATAACAACTTTCATAATGATGGAATGCATAATTCCAGAATATAATAACCAAATAGTTAAGGCCTTGTTCCAAGAGTACAAATATGATTTTTTTCATGGCCTTGTGACAAGACAATAGTTTGACTCATGAGACCTACAGATGCATCAAGGATCTTTATCGGGCTCCACCAATCACATACTAAGTCCAATGCATTCTTTATATGAAAAGGTTTAAACATATCATAAACCATAACATAATCGTATCCCATAAAACATGCATAAAGGAAACCTAACATTTCCACATTTTAATCCCCAAATATCAATACAACACATTGATATAATAAAAACATTTTCAATACCAAAATAAATTAAAATTAAAACTTTGTATATATTTTTCATTTAAAAAATGTTATTGGCTTGTAGAGGAAGCCGAAACTCAAATAATGGTCACGGCAGCGGGGAAGTCGTTGTCGCTGCATACGTATGACAGAAAAACATTCAATTTTCCCATTTAGTAAAACTCTTTGTATAAAAAATAGTCCTTTTGGGTAAATGTAAAAGTAAAAGTGTTTTATGAACAGTAAAAAAGAATGTTATGTATAAAACAAAATATGCCTCAATGAAAGGAGATTGAGACGACGTCCCTTACCTCATGTCCGACTTGACTCGATCGTTCCTTAATCTATTGAATAATAAACTAGAGTTAATTTAAAATTTCTTAAGAACCCTTTTCTAGTTCATTATTCATTTTATATCACTTATTACCATGTTTTGAAAATTATGTAACTATTTATGTTAATAACTGTCGTTTTTTCGATCTTTGGTACATCAGTCAAAAATAAACTTCTTATAATTACAAGTTGTTCATGCGGTAAAATATCAATTATATAAAGAATTATATTCCTGATGTAGATATCATATATATAATATATATCTATTATATACATGCATTTATAATACAAAATAACATTTAGAGGTAAGAAATGAAATGCACCGTTCTTGGAGACCGTAAGCAGTACGTACGCATGAACACTACTTTCAATTTTATTTCTTATTTAATGGAATTAAATACTAATTATATAAAAGAATATTATAATTCCAATATTATATCATATATAACATCATAATCTACATCCTTTATACGTCCCACATATGGCATTAAAGAATCAAATCACATTGAGGGGGCGGTTGTCCGCACTTTCTAAAATGAAGATATTGTGTTTACCTATAAAGGAAAACATAAAAGGTATGACATAAATGAATAATACAGAATAATATTGAAATCATAAACAAAATATATATCATATATAAATATAGTGACATCTTAATTTCCACCATGAAAGGCAATTAAATAATATTGAACAATCATCGTTTCGCAAGGCAGTAATTCGCAAACCACAGAAACAGTATGTTCTTTAACCATTATATGGAGGTGTGTGTAATTTTAAATCAAATAAATATCATAGAAACATCATAGTATATTTAAGATACTGATTTTTTTACAAAATAAAGGAATAAAATGAGTTTAGGGGTTTGGAGAAGTAAAATAAATCAAAAGAGCACAGGTGACAACATTACCTTTAAATCGAGTAACTCCTCTTTGTTTGAAACTAAAGGGTTTTTAAGATATTTCTGCCCATTTTAAGACTTATATGATGAATAGAGGGATGTGGAGAGATAAAATGAGTAGATTCTGGCCGAGCCAATGGGTTGAGAGGTGTGGGTAAGGTGGTAGAGGTGGGGGCTTATTATAAGAGGGAGGAGGGGAACTCTTGGAAAGTCAAGAAATTGTACTTTATTATCTATTGTGTTTCGGATTTTAAATGTCCCAAAATTATATATTTCCAAGATATGGTGATAAGGGTTATAAATCTTCTCATCCAATTGGTTTTTGACAAGTGTATGTCTTTGATTTTACATTATCTTTTAAATATATTTAAATTGTTAATTAATGAGGTAATCGCTGAATCATTATGGTGTCATAAACAATTTAATTTATTTAATTTATAAAAATTATAAAAAAATATAATGATATAAGAAATATTTTTAAATTTAAAATGACTATTTATAGTCTAAGATATCATTTAAATAGGAAAAACAAATATTGGTTTACGTGGGTAATATATACTTTGGTTATACTTTCCCTTTAAAAAATAAAATAATAAAATTTCACTATCACCCAAAACTGATTCCATGGGGTCCAAAAGTTTGGCACAAGTCATCAGTTGGTCGGCCATGACACAAATAGTAGCATTAGATCACAATTTCGGGACATTTGTTATTATTATGATATTATTTTATTACCCTTAACTACCTGATTACTATTTAATCACGATAGTTAAATATAATTACTGTCGTTACTATTCATAATGTCCAAATAAAGTGACTTAATTACATAATTTAGAGCTTATGATTCCAAATATAGAATCCATTTTACCAAATTCCAAAAACATAAATGTTAGTAATTAATTTAAAATTTATTCCTGTGGTCAAAACAAATATCGTGTTTTTAAGAAACAATATCTATCAAAAGATTGACAACTGTTTATGTCCAATTTCAAAGTGAAATTAATTATAATGACCACCAATTGATAAAATTGTAAAATTATATTTTAAATATACTTTAAACCCACTCAATTTTATAAATTTCAACTATAAATTATTTTTTTAAAAAAGTTGTTTTTAAGTATTTTTCACTATTCATCGAAAATTGGAGGTTCTCAGAAAAATAACAAAAATTCAACATAGGGTAAATTCGATATTCCGAATCCAAAAATGAAGTCAATTTTGAAATATAAAATTTATATAATTTCAAAAGGTGTGTATTACATTTCATAACGACTACTCTGATTGGTCACGGTGTGTCAGCACTCGAGGTTGCGTACAATACACGCTGCTCTATTATTCAAAGAGAAGCGTATCATGGAAGCATGGGGTGTTACATTCTCCCCTCCTTCAAATAATTTCATCCTCAAAATTTCTATAATATTACTTGATAAAAAGACTTGGGTGGTTCTTCATCATAAGTTCATTGGGATCCCACGTTGCCCCTTCCATTTTATGGTTCCACCATAGAACATGTACTAGACGAGTCGTCTGGTTTCTCAACACTTGTTCTCTCGTGTCCAGAATCCTGACATGATCATTCCAATATTATAGATCGGGCTCCAGTTATAATTCCTCATAGGTGAGTACATACGTTGGGTCAACCATGTATTTTCTCAACAGTGATACCTGGAACACATCGTGAAGTTTAGAGATACTTGGAGGCATATCCAAACGGTAAGCTACAGCCCCAATTCTTTCAAGAATTTTGAATTGTCCGATGTATCTGGGACTTAATTTTCCCTAATCACTGAATCGTATAACTCCCTTCCATGGAGATACCTTAATGAAAACATGATCCCCTACCTGAAATTCCAAATTCTTCCTTTGGTTATCGGCATAGCTCTTCTGCCTGCATTGAGCTGTTTTGATGTTGTTTTGGATTACCTTCACCTTTTCCATTGTTTCCTCAACAAGTTATGGGCCTACATGTTTTCTTTCACCAAAATAATCCCAACAGGTTGGTGTGAGACATCTCATTCCATATAACGCTTCATATGGGGCCATCCAAATACTTGAATAGAAGGTATTTTTATAGGAAAATTCTATCAGAGGTAAATATTGATCCCACATACCCTGAATGTCAAGGGACCATGATATCAACATGTCTTATAATGTTTGAATAGTCCGTTCTGATTGTCCATCCATTTGAGGGTGGTAAGCAGTGCTCAAACAAAGTTCAGTATCCAGGGCTTTCTAAAGACATTTCCAGAATCTTGATGTAAAACAGGGATCATGATCTAAAATAATTGATATTGTTAATCCATGAAGTCTTAAAACTTCTTTAATATACAGTCTTTCTAAATTTTCAATTGGTGAATCTTCTCTTATAGCAAGAAAATCTGTTGACTTGGTACGATGATCAACAATTCCCCATATTGCATCATTCCTTCTAGGAGTCTTTGGTAGTCCCATGAAAAAGTCCATCATAATATTACCCCATTTACACTTAGGTATGGGATGATTTTTCATAACTCTTCCAATAAGTTACCTCCCAACATTCACTTGTTGAAAATCCATGAATCTTGACACAAAATCAAAAATCTCCCTCTTCATGTTGTCCCACCAAAAATGTTCTTTCAAATCTATATACATCATAGTGATACCAAGGTGTATAGAGATATTATAACTATGTCCATCATCCAAAAATTCCATTTTAGGCCAGCTATATTGGGAACACAAAGTCTCTTCCCAAATTTAAAAATTCCATCTTCATACACAATGTCACTCAATCTCCCATCATTCGCAGTTATAATCTCCTTATGAAACTCTTCATCATCGGCTTGAGAACTCTTAATCCTTTCTCGTAAAGATGGTTTGGCAACCATTTGAAAAATCATTTGTGTTTCACCTTCCATAGATATTCCCATGTCTATCTTCACTAGATCCATGAAAATATAATCCCTTTCAATTCTCATATTGTTTAAAACTCCATGATCTTTTCTTTTCAAGGCATCTGCCACCTCATTTGCCTTCTCCGGGTGGTAGTGTATCATGAAATAATAATCCTTGAGTAATTAAATCCATCTCCTTTGCCTCATATTGAGTTTTTTTTATGAGAAAATATACATCAAACTCTTGTGATAAGTATAAACACCACACTTTCACCATAGAGGTAGTGTCTCCATATATTCAAAGCCAAGATTATAGATGCTAACTCAAGATCATGAGTATGATAGTTTGGAGAATGAATTTTCAACTGTCAGCAATTACCCTATCATTTTGCAGAAGGACACAACCAGGTCCTTTCTTCGATGCATCACTATAAATAACGAACCCACCATTCCCCAATGGTAGATTCAATTTAAAGGAATTGACTAATCTTATCTTTAGTTCTTCGAAAAATTCATCACACTCTTTTTTCCAAACTAATTTAACCCCTTTACGTGTCAGCTTCATTAATGGGTTACCCAATCTGGAAAAATTCCGGACAAAGTGTCAATAATAACGTACTAAACCAATAAATCCGCGTACCTCAGTTATACTCATCAGTGCTGGTCATTATTGGATCGCTCTGGTATTAGAATAATCAATAGAGATTCCATCCTTAGAGATAATATTCCGAAGAATAGAAATCTCAGGAAGCAAGAATTCACATTTGATAAACTTCCCATATAATTAGTGTCTTCTAAGAGTCTTTAGAATAAGAGACAATTGATTTTCATGATCTTCATAGCTTTTAATGTATACCAAGATATCATCAATAAATAAAACTATGAATTCATCAACATATTCCTTGAAAAAACTATTCATTTGATCCATGAAGACAGAGGGTTCATTTGTCAATCCAAAATGCAATACTGTAAACCTGTAATTCCCGTACCTGGTTCGAAATGCCGTCTTCGGAATGTCTTCCTTCATCACACACAACTGATGATGTCCAGATCGAAGGTCAATCTTTTAAAAGTATTGAGCTTCATGTAGTTGGTCGAATAAATCATCAATGTGAGGTAGGGGATACTTGTTAATTATTGTTATATCATTGATCTCGCTGTAGTCAATTCAAAACCTCATAGATCCATCTATCTTCATAAAAAAAGAACAAGAGATCGCAATAGAGAAACACTAGGGTGAAGAAATTTCTTATAACTCAATTCCTCTAGTTTTTTCTTTAGTTCCTCTAATTACACAATGGCCATTCTATATGGGGACTTCAATAATGGACTTGAACTAGGCATTAGGTCAATAGAAAACTAATCTTCTCATTCTGGAGGATGCCTAGGTAAATCTTTTGAAACACATCAACATATTCCCTCACAATAGGTATATAATATATTTTAACATTACCTTCATCACCCATAGTTATTTCATTCTCTTACTTCCCAATAAGTGAATTAAGTTGATCTACTGGGGGTGGATCTAGATAAGAATTAGGTGGTGATGATTCTGCTCTAAAGATAAGGGGTTCCTTATCAACATCATCAAAAATTGTAACCTCTTTTTTCTTACAATAAATCTTTGCATCATGGTCTGAACGCCAATCCATACCGAGAATTATATCAAATTCAATCATGGGTATGACGATGAGATCAGCAGATAAAGAACATTTATGTTCTCTAATGGGAACTGATTCACAAAACATTGTTTCAATGATATTTCCCTTAGGAGTTTTGACTGACAACTCCTTTATTAAATCAAATTGGAAATATATAATTTTTTTAGAGAACTGGTAAGATATTGAAACAATGCAATGATCCTAAATCAAATAATTCATTTTCTATACTTGAGGAAACCATTAAATTACATGCCACCACCACTTTCGGAGCTTCTACCTCAGCAGTAGTGATAACATATGTTTGTCCTTGATCCCTTGGCCTTTTATGAAGTAAGTTCCCCTAACTCATTGGAAATTCAATTTCATAATGTCTCATCTCCCTGAAAATGTAGCATTGAACATCGATAACTTCTTTCTTCCCCATGCAATCATGAGCTTCGTGGCCTTTTTCACCAGAATTGTAACAGACTCCCATTACTTTCAAGCAAGTAGTGAGGTGTTTCTTCCCACATTTACTATAGGATGGATAATCAACATTTACCTTCTTCTCATTATTTCCATTTCCAAAGTGATCAACATATCTCTTCTTCACTTGCTTTGCTTTAAAGTCGTAAGACTTATAAAATTCCTTTTCCATCTTAATAGCACATGAGACAATGTCTTCATATAACGAGATGGATTGTGAGACCAATGCTTGATGGGGAAATTGTTTTAATCCATCAAAGAAATGATCATTCTTACTTCTTCGGTTATGTATATAGTCTCCCGCATACCATTCTAACCTTGTAAAGTTGTCCTCATACTTTGCGACATTCTCTTCCTCCTTTTTTCTTAGACTCAAAAAATGCCTTTCCATATATACTCGATGGTCAGGAGGAATGTATTTTTCAAAAAAAATCTCTTTGAACTCCCTCCATCCCATATTTGATCATTAATCATCTTCCTTTGTGTTTTTAATCAATTACCACCATTGATCAACATCTCCAGTGAGGCGGTAAAATACCATGATAACCTTTTCCCTTGCACAACTCCCCAAGGAGTGTAATATTTTCTCTATGGAATTTATCCATTTCTCAGCTACTAAGGGATTTGTACTCCCATTGAATTTTTCTGGTTGTTGCCTCATGAGGCGATCTAACATTGATCCTCCACATTGCGGATCAGGGTGCTCCATACGAGTAAGGTTATTAATCAAAACTTGTGTGAGTTGTCCCAGTATGGTGATAAGATGATCAGAACCTGTTGTATCACCACCTCCATTATAATTATCTTGAGTAGGAGGTAAATCCCTACATGGAGTGTGTGCATTGATACAGTTTCCATTCCTTCCACTAGGCTCCATTTCTAAATAATGGAATAAACTAGATCAGTTCATGAGTCAAAATAAATAATTACATACTTGTAAAAAACTTATGATAAATTGAACTATTTAAGGATATAATCCATAATAAAAAAATGTTTTCTTTGAGCATTTATATACTCATAAACCCTTCATAATGGTTTGTAAAGAAATCATGAAATATCCTAAGCATATCCCCCAGGAGTGTCGTAACCAAGAGTGCAGTAAGGCCCGTTGTCGTGCACCAGTTCCCGTTCGAGTCTAGCTCAAAGCGGTGTTTTCGAGTTTTATCGATAGGTACATCTGTGCCATATCATCCTCTACCTGCTCTTATCAAGACCGAGATATATTTCTCAGAAAACTCACTAAATATCTATAATAACAAAATTTTAGGAATTTCTTCTATACTAATCCTCAAAGTCTATCTTAGGGCTATGTGTACTAATCATAATTTATAAAAATATACCTTCCACGGTTAGTGATAAACTGCTTCTGATACCAACTATTATGCCCCGACCCCAGTTACCCAGAGTCAATGAATAATTATATAACATTGGTAGGGTCAGAAAATATCAAGTCTCGAATGACATATTTGTTTAGTAGCCTTGGAAACACTGGATACATTTATAAATGTCACATAACATCATAAAGTGAAAAAAAACAATAACAAAGTCTTCATATTCCACACTCATATCCCGTCAAACTATCCCTTCAGGTCATTCATAATATATTTCTTCGTATCCTGGAAAAATTAAAACATTGAAAGGGAGAGCTAGGATGCTGTGTAATAATAACAATATAGTGTAAAATTTCATAAATAAACATGAACATTTAAGCGATTTATAACTAAAACAAAAGATTTTTAAACTTTATCTTCAGAATAATATGGAAAAAGTAAAATTAAATAATTCCATTTACTTATTCACATGGATATTCTACTAGTCGAATAATCACATGCAATATAAATGACCACTTTCATAATGATGGAATGCGTAATGCCAGACTATCATAACCAAATAGTCAAGGCCTTATACCAAGAATACAAATATGATTTTTTCGTGTCCTTTTACCAAGACACAAGTTTGTCTCATGAGACCTAGCAATGCATAATGGGTCTATATCAGGATCCACCCATCACATACTTAGTCCAAAGCATTCTTTATATGAAAAGGTTTAAACATATCATAAACCATAACATAATCGTATCACATAAAACATGCATAAAAAACATAATATTTCCACATTTCAATCACAATATATCAATACAACACATTGATACAATAAAACCATTTTCAATACCAAAATTAAATAAAATTAAAATGTGGAATTTATTCTTCAGTTAATAAAAGTTATGGCTTGTAGAGGAAGCCGGAACTCAAATAATAGTCACGAAGGTGGGGAAGTCGTTTCCGCCACAGACGTACATCAAAAAACATTCCTTTTTGTCATTTAGTAAAATGATTTGTATAAAAAAGATTCCTTTTGAATAAATGTAAAATTTGAATGGGTTTATACACCATATAAATGAAAGTTGTGTACTAAACAAAATATGCCTCAATGAATGGAGATTGAGACAAAGTCCCTTACCTGGTGTCCAAATTGACTCGATCGTTCTTTAATCTACTGAATAATAAACTAAAGTTAATTTATACTTGATTAAGAAACTTTTTCAAGTTAATTATTCCTTTTATATCACTTATTACCATGTTATGAACATTATTTAATTATTTAAGTTAATAACCGTTATTTTATCGATCATTGGAAATTCAGTTAAAAATAAACATCTTATAATTACAAGTTGTTTATGTGCTAAAATATCCATTATATATAGAATTATATTAATGATGTATATATAATATATTTCATATATATCCAATATATACACGCATTTATAATATTACAAAACATTTAGAGGTAAGAAATGAAATGCACAGTTCATGAAGATGTTAAGCCGTACATACGCATGAACGCTACTTGCATTTCTATTTCTTATTTAATGGAATGAAATCATTATTATATAAAGGTATATTATAATTCCAGTATAATATCATATATAACATCATACAATCCATCTTTTATACGTCCAACATATGGAATTAACAAATCAAATCACTTTGAGAGGGTGGTAGTCCGCACTTCCTAAAATGAAGATATCACGTTTTCTCATAATTGAAACCATAAAGGTATTACATAATTAAAAAATAAATAATACTAATGAAAACATAAACATAATATATATCATATATAAATATAGTGACATCTTAATGGCCACCATGAAAGGTGTTAAAATAATATTGAACAATCATCGTTTCGTGAGGCAGTAATTCCCCAACCATAGAAACAGTATGTTCGTTAACCATTAGACGGAGGTGTGTGTAATTTTAAATAAAACGCTTCTCATAAAAACATCCTATTATATTTAATATACTTATTTTGTTACAATATATTGGAATAAAATGATTTTAGGGGTTTGGAAAAGAAAAATAAAAAAAAGAACACAAGTGAACACATTACCTTTCAATCAGGTAACTCCTCTTGGTTTGAACCAAAAGGGTTTCTTGAAAAGATTTCTACATACGGTAAGGCTTCTATGATGAAGATAGGGATTTGGAGAGATAAAATGAGAATATTTTCACCAATCCAATGTCTTGAGAGTTGTGGGTAAGGTAGTAGAGGTGGGGTGCTTTTATAAGAGGGAGGAGGGGCACTCTTGGAATGTGAAGATATGTTACATTATTATATAATGAGTTTCGTATTTTAAAGGTCCCAAAATTATAAATTTTTAGGATAAGGTGATAAGGGATCGAAATCTACCCATCCAATCGGGTTTTAACAAGTTTATGTCTTAGATTTTAAATTATCTTTTCATTTTATTTAAATTGTTAATTAATGAGGCAATCACTACATCATCATAGTGTCATAAACGATTTAATTTATTTAATTTTTAAAAATTATAAAACAATATCATGATATAGTAAATCTAATTATCATTCCATGGAATATTTATAGTCTAAGAGATAATTTACACAGACAAAACTAAAATTGTTATACTTGGGTGATACATACTTTGGTTATACTTTCCCTTTAAAAAAATAATATAATAAAATGTCACAATCACCCAAAAGTGATTCCATTGGGTCCCAAAGTTTTCAACAAGGTATCCCATGGTCAGACATAACAACAACATCAATAGAAATTGCTATTTACATTAAATACTCTGAGTTAGGAGGTTCATTTCCATCTTTTGTTATATATACATACACACGATGTTTTCATGAAGTGATGTTTACGTTCGACTTAACTATACGTTAATTGAATTATTGAGGATATGTGTATTTCTAGGGTCAAATATGTTTCTGTGTGATTATCATGACATTTATAATGATTTTAAATAAATTTCCTTACTAACACATGCGTTTTTGTGGGTGCATAGCCTCTGAAATTTTTTTAGTTATCAAGATATTCAGGTAATTCATTGAGGTTGAATGTTATGTGGTATAGTGGCTAGCTAAAAAACTTATCATTGTCTAGTTATACATAAATTTGGGAATGAATACCACATTAGAGGGTAATTCATAGTATCTTGTTGGTAAATACATGTCATTTCATTCTATAGACATGGGTTGTGGTTGTCATAATTGTTTAAGTAGTTTGAGGAATCATAGGTGACAAATAAAAGTCATTATTTAATTTTTAAATGACTGGTGGGTTTTTTAAAAGGTTATTCATGATGGTGATGCATCGTTGACTGAAACTAGTAATTGAATCCTATGGAATTCCATCATGGGGTTTTATAATGGATAATCATTTTGGGGATGCATTGTTGTAGATTCTAATCATTTCATCCTATGGACTTTGGTTGTGGATGATATAAACTATTAGTTGTACATGCGATGAATTACAGATAAGTACCATTCAATGTTTACTATACTCATGGGATGTGGGTCTCTATAGCAGTATGGTAGACTAGAGATCCACTAGATATAATATGAATCAATTCTATAATATATACCAATGTGGTGGGGTGAGACTTCGTTCTTCAATGGGGGTATGTAACTTGTCATCAATGTTACCAACAATGAGCCGAAACAGTTAGGGGGAGGGTTCTTGGTGGCATGTTCTACACACAATGACTCGACCCAAGTATTCTTACTAGAAATTTACTTATGTAATTATAATAACTATTATATTTTTTTAACTAATAATATGTATTAATTGGTGGCATGCTACGAGTCTTGTACCCACACCCTACATAAGAATGTCAGTTTGCTTGTTGATTTTGTAAAAGGATGTCAACTGAGGGGAAATGTTCTTATAGAGGACAATTGATCCATGGAGAATGGAGTTGTAGTATACTCGGATTGAAACCTGAGTACCCCACATATGGTTGTTTCAATACATTGATCATGTATTTACCTACATCGTTATGGTTCGGGTAGTCTTAACACATTATGAGATCTTATATTTATGTCATTATTCAATTTCACTATTTAATTATAATGTTTTTTATTTTTACTATTAATTATTATCGATCCTATGGAATTACACTATGTCTCCCAAAGTATTCACTCGATACCCTTACTGCTAGTCAGTAATATCTTGCTACCGGGGAGGTGTGCATTAGGCCATGTAACATTTGATCATTAATCAAGTTGTTTGAGTTGGGATGATACACTTTTTTATTCTATGGATTATTATCATGATTCATGGTATAATGGTTATGAAATTTTTATGTTATAATCCCAATCTCGAACTATTATTCTTATCTTTTTCTTTTATAATATCATTGATTGACATATCACATGTTTATCATTAATGATAATATAATATCAGCCTTAATTTTTTTTACATTCAACAGGTTTTGATGAAATAAATTATTTATTATAATCTAAATAGGGGTTCTAGTTATAAAAATATAATTCCGAGATTATGTAGTTCAACTATGATATATTTGTATGTAACTACGATTATAAATGATGTAGAACCATAATAATCTAGAATGGATCATCATATTATATAAAACATATTCAAATATTAATATGTGATATCTATGTATGAAAATTAAGAGGTAATATAAACTAGGTATGATATAAATCTTGAAACCATTGTATATTTATATGACTAGTGTTTTTTCCATCAGAAAAGGCCATAATTAACTCATTGAGCGAGAACACACTTATATTGATAGATTTATCACATGATAGAGATCATGGGTAGTGACTATGAAAAATTCTAGGATTTAATTATATATTTATATAATATATTTAAATATAGTGATCATTTTTATCACTGCACCTACTTTTATTATTATGAAATACATGTCATTATTATGATTTTTATAGGAATTGTGTTATATTGGTTATTAATGTAATGAATTTATAATGTTTTTTGTTTTCATTTCCTTTAGAAAATTAATTTTAAAATATAATTTAAAAACCAATACATCATTTGTCGACCCTTATATATATTGAGTTATTTTTAAAATGAGTTTTTTGTTAAATGTTGTATTCTTCTGGTCAAATAATATTAGTAGGATCATATTATTTTATATAAAAAAATCATGTATTAAATAAATGAAATGCGTTTGTGGTTTTGAAATTGATTAAAATATAGTAAATTATTACGGAGAACTTGTTTTTAGTTTATTAAATCCTATTAATATACATAATATGATAATGGAATTTTTTGTGTGATTCATTATTTGTATTTGAATGACATTAATTTTTTCTGATAAAATTTTTTGACGTCCCATTTGAAATTAATTTCGTAGTATTTATAGGTAAGGTTACCCAATTGGACACATATCTCATGCCAGTAGATTTTTAGTTTGATGTTTTTAGTTAGATGTGATCTTCATTGATTTGTGCTGGGGTGTTGTGATTTGGGTGATGGTGAGAAATTTGAGTTTGAAAAGAGGTTAATTTCATCTTAGAATTAGTTGGGTTGTAGTGGATTTATTTTATTTTATTGTATTATTATCCTACTTAATGATTATTTTTATATTAATTCAATAGATTAGATTTGAGTTGTTATTTGTGACATGTTTGACATGTCTTTTTATTTTTGTTTCAAATATCTTTTATTCCCTTTTATTTTTTTTATAATTTTATTGTTATTAATAATACTGAGAATATTTTGATATCCATACAATTGTTTTTTGAGGAGTTTTTTCATTGTATGATTACAAGGAGTATCAATATGGATATATTTATATTTTAGTATGTCATGGTAAAAAGAATATCATGAAAACTAATATAATTAAGTGTCTATACATATCTCAATCCTCCCAAGATTTGTTTTTATTGAGAATATGGTTTTTTAATTTTGAATGTTTGTGTTTGTAGTTTTCTATGACATATTTTTTTTGGGTTATTGTTTCATTGGTACCATTTATGTATATATTTGATTTTAGGGTGTTGTATATGGGCTTATATAAGAAAATAGTTCTGTAAATGAATAGAAAAATTATCTAACATGAATTTGGAAACTCTGACATGACTGTATAATTTGTATGTTCCCCTTCAAGATTGTGATTCATGTTTGGTGAACTATTTCCCTATCATTTTTCCCAAACCACGCACAACATTGCTTATTCCCGATATAAGTTATTTTGACACCTATATATTATACATTTTCTCTAGATTGATTGAATAATTTTGGATGTTTTTTTAATATTTTAATACCATTTCTGGATTTGGGTCACATGCTCCTAGTTTTAATATATTATAGATCATTGAGTGAAGATTAATTTAAAAGATTTTTTGGAGAATTAATGGATTTTATATTAAATTTATATTATAGTCTTGGTTTTTTAAATTATTTGGAATTGAATATTTAACTGTTCTTCAGGAAATGTGTTTATAAGTTGTTTTTATTCCTTATAATGTTTATAAAATGTGTAAGAGAAGGGAAAAATGTTTTGGTACCTATTTACATCCATGGATTTTCATGAAATCATTCGGTTAAATAGTATTTTTAATTATTTCATGTATCTCAATGTGGGAATTTTCTTAGGTTCAAATTTCCAATAGTATTAAAAAAATATGTTATTTTATAGGACAGTTCTATGGGTTCTATATTATTAAAAAGGAGTATAATTTTGAATTAAATTGATGTAGAATAGCTTTTTTTGGAAATGTATATTCCTCATATGTTGTAATATTTTAGGGATTTAGATTCCAAAGTTTTCATGTGTACACCATAGTGGAGGGTTATTTCATAATTTCATTGGTGAATGTTTGTGTTTTTATAAAAACAATTTATTTGCATGTTTTATACATTGTGAGACTCGTTTGTTGGCTTCTTGATTTGGTTAATATTTGAGGCATTAATTTATTTTTTAGATGTATTTTTTGTTCTTCCACTAAAAAATTATCGACAAGTTATCTTTAATTTGGGTTCACACATAGACACTGAGTGATGAGGTGGGAAATAAACCATTATTCTGCATAGACCTAATCATGGACATATAATTCAGTTTTATCATATATTCTATGATATTCAAGGGATTGAAAAATTATTTAGTGGTTCAAATATTTTTTAGTGAACATTACATACTATAGGACACCCCAAACATTATGGGTGAGATTTGTTTTAATAATTAATGTCAATTTTATCCATGATTAGTGGCATTCGATTGTACTACCTTATCAATGAATGTGGTTTTCTTGGAAATTCATCAAGAATAAATTTATAATTCCGTTAATTCATGAGGTTCTAAAAACTGTGAATGTGATTTTAAATGTGTTCCCGCATCATGGGAAGAGATCAGTTGAATATTACCTTAACTACTTGTTAAATTTAGTTAAATTTTATCTGATCATAGTCAGGATAGACTCTACTATATATTTATTATTTATATAAAATTATTGTCCAATGTTTCAGTATAATAACATCATATTTGGAATCCTAAATATGTTGACATTCAAGTTGAATTGAATGACATGGAAACCATTTGAGAAAAAAAATTATTTTCATTAGATATGAAAAATATTAATAAGTGGAGTGAGGAGATGAAATATGATATGCTATTGATATATGTAATGGGTCATTCATACTAGAATTAAAAACAATTTATTTGATTCTATCATGGTGAAAAATGAAATGATATCCCTAATAATTGATTTCTTCTGCAGTTTCATTCCATTTTTGATTTTTTTGTCATCGTCAATTTTTATGTATGATGGAATATTGGATGTGGTCTTGGGACTAATACAATGAGGTTTTGTTTTTTAATTTTCATTTTATGGTGGTAATCATTTTTTAGATTCTGGATCTTAGGTTTTTGTAGGAGTCCAGTGGATGATTCTGTTATCATATATTTTATATGGATGACATGAATGTAATTTCTTGGAATATCATGTTTATTTTGATAAAAATCACTTGGGTACTTATTTTTAAAATGATCATATATAAGTTTTTCTTGGTTTTGGGTGTTCATATAAGGATCCATTATTTTATATCATATCAGTACAATATTTTAAACATACATTTACATTAAATATAATCCAAATATTGAAAACCCTATTTCAATAGGAAGACTGTGTCAATAAAAAATATGAATCTAAAATAATTATTAATTAAATTAAACAAAAAAATGTTCTCGTGACTTCCATTGAAATACTAATTCAATAAAGGATGACATCTGGAAGACATATACATAATAGGTGAGATAATAATATTTTTATGGAAATGAACATTCAAATGATATAAAATATACGAGTGAAAGATTATAATATGTTAAAATAGAGGGAATGGATAATGAGAAAAAATATATAGGATTAACATATAGAAAATCATATCATAAAATCAGGGTAACATAAACATTTAACATCAATATATAATCTCACATAAACTTGAGTCAAGGATTTATGTATATAAAATATCACATTGTAGATAGAATACCACAATATATTAATATTAATCCCTAATCTATTACATAATTTTTCATGGGACTAAAAAAATTATCCAAGGAAAGGGAGTGATATCTAGGTTCACCCATCATAAACATTATATGAATATCAATTTTTCATAAATAAATCATTCATAAGGAATAAACATAAGGGGTACCCATGGAAGGTAATCGGATCATAATCATGACACAAGGAATAACAAAATGACATATCAATATATTATCCATTATTTATAGGGTTAAATAATAAATGGACATTCATAAATTAGGAATAAGAATATATCATCATGAATGATATCTAAATTATGTGAAATCAAAAAAAAATAGTTGTTAGGTAACTATATTAATGTGCCACTTAAGAGTGGTTTTGGGGAAAATAATAAGTAATATTTAATATTGACAATGTTATAATTATTTTTATAAATACTAGAATGAATGGAAAATATGATTCAAGATAAAAATTATGATTATATTAAATTTTATGGAATAAATATTTTTTGGAATGTACATCAAAATGGGTAAGTAACTCATTAATCCCTCTTTCTATTGTTTTCATATCAAGATAATTTAGAAGGAAACATTTTAAAACATGTGTTTCAATATATGGTAATTATTAATTAATTTTTATATATATATATATATGGATAATATTTGGAGAATAAAGGACAAGTGACTTAGTAAATTTCATTGAGAATGTGATGTTATATAATGAATTAATAACCCAAAAGATATAATATGTGAAAAATATCTCTTGTCTTATTTCAAAGAATCTTTCTCCACTAGATCATAATGACTTGATTTACAAAATTAGAATTATTATATACATAATTAATAACCTATTATTGATACTATTTATTATAATTTTATTAAGATACTCTATTCCCATTTTGAGGTGTTATAATGTTCACATTTTTTTCATAGAGCGTTTGTTTTATGGATCCATTCGAGGATCACAAGTATTTATTTTATAATGTTGTTTCATAATAAGAATAAAACACTATAATTTAAATGATATTTGATCAACCATCATACAACTATTTAAATGATCTAGAATACCAAAATTTGTTATAACTACGAGATAGTTCAACATGTTATAATGTAAACATTAAATTCTTTGTTCCTTACGTAGTTTTATTGATCATCTAATACTTGTATTGATTTATTTAGTATTATTCCAATAAAGTATATCCCGAGATTGAAATATTTAATTATATATTTATTACCATATTATTTAACTATACTAATAAATTTTTGTCCATATGTGATGGTGATAATGAAAAAATTACATTATCCAGAGACACTGTGAAACGATATAATATAAATAATAGTTTAATTTCATGGATGAAGAGGAGAATAGAATAAAATACATGACATAGATTTCATTGTTAGAATAAAATTATTTTATATGTTTGATAATGGAGTTATTAATAATTTTTTGACTTGGGTTGTGAGGAGTAGGTAGGAGAATGAATGAATATAAAAAAGTTTGTTCGAGATTGTTACCTCTCAAATACATCCTCCCTGAAGGGCCCCTTATGAAACATGAAATTTATAATTTATAGATAAAAATTAAAATATGTCCTCATGGATATTGGATAAGAGTGTTTTTAATAGATATTTAAAATTATTAAATGCTTATATAATGTGAGGGAATGTGGTGGTAACAGGTGGTATTTATCAGAGTATGGTTGGGATTTTAAATATTATGATCATTTTTTTATTATTTAGATTCAAGAAAATACTTAGTACATATTATAGTACATATATATAGTAAATGGATAATGTGATTTCAAGAAAATGGTTGCTTTAATCATTTTTAAATCAAAAAAATAATTTATTTTTCTAATAATGATAAATACCATAAATTACAATAATACACTACTCACAAAGAATTAAAATATTATAAAATATATGATAATTTCAACATTACTATTTTTCAGTATTTATATTGGGAAAGTGGAATTTATTTAACAAAAAAATTATGAATACATGAAATAAATTTTAAAAAATTATTCATCAATTATAAGAAAAATACTGATTTCAAAATCAAAAATTGAATTTATGTGCCGTACAAAAATTATTATGGTCACATAATATTATTTTATAATATTAATAAAACTATTTAATAACTAATAAATTTGGTTTATATTAATATGATTTATTTATTATTATTATAATATTTATTAAATTGTTATTAGAACATTTATATATTATTAAAAGAAAATTACATAATTTAATAAATTCTTAAACATTTTTTTTCTTGTATCAGGTTTTAATTGTAAAATAACATTGTTTTATAGTATAAAAAAATATTATTTACAAAATCCATTTGATGGTTTACTATTCTAATAGGTGGATTACTATACATAATTGTCGCTATACTATTCTAATGGTCAGATTTTTATCAGTTATAGGGGTTTCGTACATCATATAAATAAACTCTCATTCCATTAATAATTTAGTAACATCAATTTTTTGTCAATTTTATATATACATTGAAAATAAACATGAATAATTTATTTTTTACATAATTTATTATTTATAAATCATTGTTCGTGAGGGTGTTCATTGTGGTGTATCAAGTTAATATATATACTCATATATCATATATCTAATTTTCTAAATTTTATGTAATTTTAAAATTTGTAATTCATATTTCATTAGTTTTTGACTAATTTATTATTTATAATTAAATTGAATAATGTTTTTTTGAATCCCTATTTGATGTATTTTCATAATTATAATTGTCATAACAATAAAAAGGGAACATTAATTCATCAAATTCGTGTTCATTACATTCTACCCCTATTGAAAAATTATATCATTGAAATTTATTTTTGCATACTATGGTGAAAACATGTAGGTGATCTTCTTCTTCATCGCATCCTCTTGGTCAATTTTCTCACCATGTAATTATGGATTCATCATAGTACACTGACATGTTGATATTTCTCATTGTATAGATCCTTGTCTCTATTATCCATGATATTAAAAGTTTTCTCCTGATAAGAGAGATTATTTTCAAGATATATAACCTCATAATTTATTATATGTGAGGGATATAATATGAAATCCTTGAGTGGTATATGTGGAATACATCGGGTACATGATACATTGGTTGTGGAAGTGCTAATAGATATGATAATGATTTGATGTAATCAAGAAAGTACATGGGCTATTTAACCTAGGATATAGTATTTAATTTTCCTAAATCTCATTAATCACATCCTTGAAGGTATTCTAGAGAGTATCTTCCCTTGTACCTCAAACTGCTGGTCCAACCAATTATTTTCAACACATCTCTTTTGTAGATGATGAGAATCACTCGTGTATTTCGAAAAGGTCAAGAGATTTTCTAAAATTTCCTAACAAATTCCAACTCCAAGAACCTAATGTTCACTATCATTATTTTAATATTTATGTTTTCTATATATCCTCTCATAAAGGGAATTATATGGAGCTATTTTCATGAATGTGTGGATACTATTTGTGTAATAGAACTCAACCATATTACGATTTCATTCACATCATCCTTTGAACTCAATAAAGAATGTTATCAACATGTATCCTAGGGATTTAATAGTCATCTATGATTAGACATCAATTTGTGGTGAAAATCCATATTATAACAGAAATCAATGTTTACAATATTTTGGATACACTTCAAAAACATGTAGGTAAATATTAGATCATGAGCCGATTCAATTGATAATGGTACTCCATGAAGGTCTGATTCTTCTCTAATTTGTATCATTTTAATTTTATTGACTAATATGTCCTATTGAATTTTATTTAAATGCGATGTCACTTTAAAAAAACCCAAAATAACCCATATTGAATTATTTCATCTATAAATCGTTTTAAGAAAAGTAAAAAATACCAGGTTGGGGTTTTTCCACTTCCATGTATTTATCGGTAATTTTTTCACTATCCCTAAAAAAGTTTCTTCGATTCTACCATCATTTTAAGACATATCATGAAAATTAAATTATATTTTAAGACCTCATTCATCATATTTTTCATGTGATAGTTATATTAAACATCTAAATACATATGTTTTCTCCCTGGATGAATGTAGAATATTGATATATGTGAACTATTTAAAATACACATGATTATCTTAATATTTGATTATTCACATAGTCATGACCGAAATTTTATAAATCCACCTCAATAATTTAAAACACCATGGATATCCTAGTTTTGATTGATCCCACCTTCACCTAAATCTACACATCATATCTATTATAATCCATTATCAATTCTATAATGGGTTGCTATTAAAAAATTATTGAATAGAATGATGATGTTCCTTTATTTATGATTCCCAATTAAATCAATCCTATATATAAAAATATTTGATCCTTATAATCTCAACTCACTGATAAGGTCACATTATATTTTCAACATAAAGAATATTTTTCCTCATCAATTTTCCTTGAATGGTAGTAGATTGAGAATTCAGAATACACGATCAGTTGTAACCATATTTTAAATGATATATTACGATACTTCTATGTGAATATATATTTTAGAATCTTTTATTCTATATACATCTAACACTTCCCCCAATAAATAAAATTTCACTATATTTTCAAGTCAATGATTACTAAAACAAAATCTCTATTATGTGTTTTATTGTTTTTATTTTGAACAATAAACTTCATTGATGAATAGGATATTAAATTATATTTTTTAAATAGTACAAAACCAAAGATGATATTTAAATAATTAATGTATACAAGTATGTTTTCCCCACATGTAGGTATTTTATATACTGGTCCTGTTATAATATACATTTATAACTATTTGAATCTCATTTCACATTCTTTGGTCTAGAGATATATTACTCCATTTTTAGTAACAGTGTTTAGGGTTTTTTAAAATAATGATAATACACTTACAATTAATTGGTAATACACAAGTAGTCCAAAGAAAATATTTGTCTCTATTACATACACAAATTTGGTCCAATGTTCAATTTGCTTTTATAGAAGGGTCCACAAATATATATTTTGTGTTATAACAGTCCCCCTAAATGATACATACTCCATCCAAAACTAAAATTTTATATATATATCATATATAATCATTATTTAAAATGTGGATTTCACCGTATTCAAATTCATTACATATACTTCATTTTTTTAAGATGTAATATTATATAATCTGTAAAATGTTATAGAACTATTTTAAAGTAATGTTTTAATACTATATCCTATATGACCATAAACATTGTTGGGGAATACGTGAGTCTTAATGGAGTCACTATCACCTCATAGTTTCCTAAAATAGTTTAAAAGGTCATTTTCGGAGTATCTACTTGCTATCATTTTAATTTGTGATGTCCAACAAAATGTCAACCATAGTGAAGTTATATACCCTACATAGATGATAAAACATTCCATCTGTCCATTTCTAGAATTAATTGTTCATTATCACGATTTTTATGATGTCACAAAAAATCAATGTTGAGGCTCTAGATCAATCCTTCATTCTAAGAAAAAACATTCAAAACCCCTATCATGAAGCACACGGGAATATAAAAACATTTCCATGATTCTCCTTATACAACTTATTTATTTCATCTATCAAAATGTTGTCCATTTTATATGGGATCTTGGATATAGTAATGGATCCATATATATTATTCAAAGAGTTCTAAACCACATGATCATGTATAAGACTAGAGTATTTATCATGGATTACATCAATGTAGTAAATCATAATGTCTTTTTTTCAATCACGATCCTCTCTATTTTCATTATCATTATCTCTATTGATTCAATCTCATTTGATATTAATATCCAATCATTTGATAATAAAACCAATGGAGATACATCCTCTTATATACGAATTTATATAATTAGTAGGAGACTCATTATATGAACAGTGATATCCATTCCTCCAATAATTTATGTTCCATGTAAAATATATCATCGAACTCTACAAAAATATGAAAGGTGTGATTTTATGGTGGTTCAATCCACACACATTGAAAGAATTGGAGTTATATAAATTATATGAATTAATCATCCTAGTTTATATTATCATATATTACTCAACATCAATATTTTGATATGGTGTTTGATTAGTTGTACTAAATTTTCAATATATATAAATTTATGAATAAATATAGAATGAAATTGCACTTTTTCTAAATTATAATGATTTACATGTGTTCGCGTCACCTCATAATTTTTTGATTCCAACATAGACTCTATGATGGCATGTCCCTTTCTATCAACCATAGGATATATAGGTGGTTTTCATTTATTATTTTTTAAAACCCTCATCTTATGGAATTGGGTTTCCTAATACCCATGTTCCCTATAAAAAAATTTATAATGTTGGATGATTGTTGATCTATCCCTTCACTTCATAATTATCATTACTGTTTTCCTTGATATCCCTTGGGGAATAATTATAAAAATTTATTTATTTCCATCTTTTGAGTTGTCTCTCATGTATGGTCACATATCCATGTGGATTGACCATTTGTGTGTTTTTAAGGATCGAAGTGGTTGGATGAGTCTCAGAAGAGGTTTAGTGATGTTTAATTAATTTTAGGATGGAATGGGGTGTTACACATCTGGTAGCTATATTACATAATGTGAAATTGTGTTCATGGGCTGTTTCATGATGTGATATAATGATTGAAATGTGTATACTACATGTGATTGGAAAATAAAATAAAGAGTATTGGTGATGAGTTTTTTGGTGGAAAAATAATCTAAGAAATTACATGATTAAAGTGTATTTCACAATATATAATCCAATAATATTTTATATTTTTATTAAATTTCTATAGCTCGTGTTTTAAATTTTTTTTATGGATTTCACTATCCTGACTACAGACTGATCGACACCCCCCCCATCATCAATGACATGGGATTCATTTATCCCAGGAAGGATTACCCACATCCCTCAATCAATATGACTTCGATATAAGTGTATAACATAACACTTTTGTTGTAGTTTAATTAATATGTTTTCTTGTATTTTCTTTTTTCATGAAATGTATCATCATCTCAAAGTCTCTAATGGAGTATGCCTGATGGTTGGATAGTGTGTTTGTGTTGTATCATGATTAGGTTGATGCATTTGTTGTAGGAGAGGTTATTATGATCTGTTACATTGATTTGTACTTTTTCAAATAATGTCATCATACTTTTGATGGAGGATATTTGATTCTTCTATATTCATTTATGTGAAATTATATAGTTAGAATGATTTATCCCTTGGATCACATTAAAATTTTCCTCATTAGATATGTGAACTAGATTAATTAATTGGTATCTATTGCATAGTGAGGTTGTTGATATATACTATCATAATGGTGTAACTTTTGATTTTGTAGATATTTTGATATTTATTCCTTTATTCAATTAGAATTAAGTTCATGACAGAAACTGGTAAGAACATATAGGTGAAATTAGTTGATAAATAATTGGATAAAGGATAAAGACTACTGTTTAATGAATATTTTTATTGTTGTTTTTACATGATGTTTATCAAATTGATGAATATATTCATGTATAATGGAATTTTTAAATGAACATAAACAACATTGATTCTTGTTTCTAAAATATTTAATGGAATTTTAAATTTATTTGTTAATTAATATTTGATATCTTTTGATGGATTCTTTCTTTGGAATCACGTATTTGAACCAGTAAATAATGTATTGGTTAATTCAATATGGAATAAGATCCTGTTGTGTAATAAATATACCCCTTTGTAGAGCTTGAGTTTCCCACTTGTTTGTTAAGGAAAAGTACCTTGTGATTTTGACCTATGATATCCCGTTGTGTGTGAAGGCTAAATGCCTTATTTTAGGGCCAAAAATCCATGAAGATATGTTTTTATTTTACATCTTGTGATGTGATCCTGGGATGTATGATCCATGATGAATTTTGTGGTATATGTGTTGTGGAGGCCTACATGTGACTTGAGATTGGGATGGTAGAGACTAGACAACAATTATTGTATAAGGGTTGGGAGGCTCAGTGGTTGTGGAACAAGTTTATGCCTAGAGTGGCGAGATACATCATTCCATGCATTTGGGTGTTGGGGAGGAAACCATTGATTATTGAATTGGGTGATGATGGGATTACCCATTTTTAGTAATATTGGCTATATTTTGATTTTTTTTTTGTAAATTTCTTACCCCACTTTTTTAGGGAGATGAATTTCCAAACTCTCCTTCCAAGGGATTTGAATATGAGCGGGGAATGGAACATGATTTTTTTTCTAGATTCTAATGATTTGATTGGTCTACGCTCCGACTATTTTTGGAATGTACTAGATTAGTAGTTTATCTACTCATTGTGTTGGGTTCCTTGTGTTTGGTACTATAAATTTTTTTTCCTCGAATTTATGTAAATATGAAATGTGAAGATTTTGTGAATAAAAGAATATATGATTGTTAAACCATGGGGTTATAGATTGTAGGAATACATTGTTGAAGTTATATTTCTAAGAAATCATGGACTCGGTTTTGTTATTTCTAGATGATAGAAAACCTTGTTGTGATGATAATGTAACGAGAAGTTGAAATAACAATGTTTAACAAGTCGTTAAAGTATTATTTAATGTAAACTAAAACAGAAAAAGTTATAATATAATATAATATAGCTATTTAATTTGTTCGTTGCATATAATATATCTAATCTTAGATGTGGTAGCTGTGAGTCCAAGAGACATTAGTTGCAATTGATTTTTAGACTGGGTTGTTCCCATAGTGTGGTTTTGGGCTATATTATATCATGTGACATCTTTTCTATATGATTATCCACCCCATAGGTTAGGGAATCTAACACCCTATAGATTTTGAATACCATGATTTGATTTCCCCAACACCCCGGTGGGAGAATGGAAGGATTACTACCCCCTTTTCTCCCACACTCTTCTTTTTGTTATTACTTGTGATGGTATTCATGGTAGTTATTTTTCCCATTTATTTTTGAAGACAAATATAATGGATTTTGGTTCTTTAAATATTTATACTATGGATATGGATTTCTAATGGATAATATAGGTATAACATTCATATGTTGTGATGGCTTGAGTATCCTTTCGTAGTGTATGTGCTATAATGTCTTGAGTTATAATACCCGGTTTATGATAATTGTTATGTGGGATATCGTGGACCTCAGAAACAACCTGGTCACATTGTTAACATTGATGGGGTTTTGTGATAAATGAGGTGCATGTTGATGCATCAGGTGTGTGTTTTTGTACATTCCCAGGTGTCCCATGCTAGCAATTTGAATAGAGATACTTCAGACATGAAATTTTGCAGAAAAGTGTAATACCAGAGAGGATGTAGAAGCTGTGAACCATTGATATTCTTTATATTATTATATTCTCTTATATGTGATTATTGGTGAGAATAGCCATGATGAGTCTAGGATTAGAGCATAAATATTTATGTGACATATTTTTTCACTTGATGATATCATTGAATTACAATTCTTTATTTACATTTTGATGAGTTTATCTTGTGAGGATCCTAATGAGTATACATATATACTCACCCTATATTTATATATGAATTATTTTCTGGTCAGTTTTTATAGGTTGGATATCATGATAGTTACTAATATCCAATAGGATGCATAAGCAGTTTGTTATTCTTGATCACTACTATCTTTAATATATTTTTTCGTGCTACATTTTTTCCATTTAGTTGTAGTATATCTTGCATGAAATTACATTTGTGTACTTAGGTGTCATTTATAATATAATATGAGTTGTGGTTGGATAGTGACTAACATATGTACTTTAGAAACATATTTTTATTGTGGAGGATGAGTTCATCAGTAGTAAGAGTGTCTGGAATTTTGATGTAGTCATTGAGTGATAGGTGTTCCACTTTAGGTTAATCCATTGAGGACATTTGATCCAATGGTAGTGAAATCAAGTTTCATAATAGTAGAGAGGTCATGGGGTAGGTAGAGGATAGCATCATGATGCTTGATATCCTCAGAGAGTAGAGGGTAGTCCATGAGGTAGTTATTATCATGGGTATAGAGGCTATAGATAATGTAATACAAAAATTCATGCTTTATCATTTCTAGCTCAAGGAAATAAGGAAATGTTTCATGGTACTATTTTCAAATTTTCAATACAGTTTCATGCCTTGTTGAATTTAAGAGCGACACATTCATTTGTATTACCTTCCATTCTACAAGATATGGGACATGAGGTAGAGATTTGTATTGTTCCATTGGCATTGACTACATCAGCTGGTGGTCAAGATAACTTATTGAAGCACGTAGATACTATGAGACATTGTTGGGGAATCACAATTCTTGGTGATGTTTCTGATTTTTAGGGATACAACCATATGATTTCATCCACTACATTGACCTGATTCATTCAATGTATGCTATAATGGATTTCTTTAGGAGGATGGATGTGTTATTAGATGTAGATGTAGAGTGATCAGTGCTTGTTGGAATGTGATGCCCTCTGTTGGGTTAGATGAATAACCCTTCATTTTCATCTCTGATGGATGATGTGATATTGAGTTAATCAGAAGTTCAGCAGTTAGTGTTTCCTAGGGTTGTTGAGGAGTACCCTGATGCCTTTCCAGAAGATTCTGTAATGTTACCCCCTCGATGAATGATCATGGTTGGGATCATACTTCATCCATGCATCTATCCTATCTCAATGTCTCTGTACAGGATGGATAATTTTTTGTTGAGGGAGAATTTTATATAACATGAGGGTTTATCACGGTTTATTTATAGTTAGTCTAGTGTGTCGGTGAGCTGTGCACAATTTTTTGTTCGGGAAGAAGGATGAAAAATGTATTCAATTATATCTCAATTATCATCACATAAACCAACTTATAGTAATGAAACACAATCCCCATTCATGGAAAAATAATTTCTATGATATAAAAATGGTGAATGTATGTTCAGGAAGATAAACTTTCAATTAGGATATCATCAGTTGTGTGGAATGGATGACAATACATAAAATGCTTCATTCAGTTTTCACCAGGGGAATAACGAGTTTGTTATGATAACGTTCGACGTGATGGATTCTCTATATGTGTTCATGGAGATAATTATCATTGTGTTCCATGTGTTCATGGATAGGTTTGTGATGGATTTTATCGACAATATTCATGTGTAATCCGCATCTGAGGAGAATCATACAGACCATATTTAGTCCATTTTTAGAGTTATTTGTCATCATAATCTATTTGGAATGATTTCAAAGAGTGAATTTTGGGATCGAGATATATATTTCATAGGTCATGTTTTAAGAAAATAAGTATTATAATTTTTTCCATCGAACATAAAAGCAGTACTATCTTACACAGGCCCCATGAGAGTGGTAGAGTAACATAGTTTCCTAGGTCATACAAGCTACTATATTAGATTCGTAGAAGATTTCACATAGATTGTGACTCCTCAGACATTGTTAACAAGAATTTATCAGGAATTCTAATTGAGTGATCAGTGTCATTTGGATTTTTATTATTTAAAGGGTATGTTGGTTAGTACCCAAGTTCATTTCCCATAAACAGTAGGAGTTAATTTTGAGGGTTTATGTGATGATTAGTGTGTGGGGTTGGGTTGTGTTTTGATGAATCAGAAATAAGTTGTTTATTATGGGAATCGGTACTTACTTCCCAATGAGATTAAATTTGCCACCCATGATCTTGAGTTCATTTTAATGGCGTTAGACAAGTTTTTTTGGATACATTATCTTATTGGGGAGAACATTGTTGACTTCCCCATTCATAAAAGGATGAGGTATTTTTCTCCCATCATGACATTAAATTGTGATAGCATCGTTGGATGGATTTCTTATACGATTAAAACTATGAGATTTAATAAAAATGTAGAAAAGGAAAATGCGTGGTCGATACATGTTGCATGATGTTGCACAGTGTTGTATCATCTAAATCAAGTGATTCTTGGATGGTGATATAATAACATTCATCAATATATCTAGATATGAGAGATGTTTGGTAAGAGGTTTTATTTTTAATATAACAATGGAATTATCTTTAATATAAAAGTTGGTATATTCTATGTTGGGGGATCTTTATGTAGAGGTTTAGAGAAACTGAGTTTTGTTTGCATAGCCCATGATGGTTTTCTGATGATGGAGAACACTGAGTGTTGTTCTAGATAATCATTTTTTTCTATTGGTGATTACTGATATGTTTCTTAATGATTTCCATAGATCTCACATAGTAGTACATAATGGTTTGAAAAATATGTATCGAGCATTGAGAAGTTTTTTAGGTAGCATGGGTTGATACCAACAATGGTGGAGTGTGTGTCATGATTTTTGGACTCCCTATTATTGAAGGTCAAGCACCATGTTCCTAGATATTTTTTCAAGACGTTAAATGATTCCCAGTGGATGTGGGTAGGCATCATGATGTACTTTGATACCAATTTTCTATGATCTTATGGAGTTTATGACTCTATATGGGAGTATGAAGATCGTTTCTGACATCATACATATTTATAGAGATCGTGCAGTCGAGATCTATTAAGGTTTTGTGGAGTTAGTATCTGGAGGAAGGGGTGAGACTCTATGTAGTTTATAGGATTATCAATTTTTATAGAGATACATGTTTTACCTCTAATGTGCCGATTGGATTCCATCATGATTTTGATTCAAAACTATGCCTTATCACTACATTTCATTCAAAGTTTGACAATAAGATAGTGTAGGCCATCCATACACTAGAAAACATGTTGTGTTACTCTATCATGAAATTTGTAGGTCTTTGGAAGAGGAACCTTTTCTTAGTAGAGTTCAAATTCAATGATAGTTTTCACTCCACCTTGGATATGGTTCCCTTTGAATCCTTGAATATATACCCATTATGTTATTTGTTGTGCTAGAATGGGGTCGGAGAGTCACAAATTCATGAGTTTTACATGGTACAAAATACAATATAGATGATTTAGGGGATTCATTTGAGGATGAAAGATGCACAAAATCATTATAAAACATATGTTGATTAGTGGAGGAGGAATGCAGTTTTTTTTGGATCATGTGTGGATGAAGTTGACTCCCCATCAAGGTAAGTGAAGGATTAGTCCTTGAAGTAATCATTATCTTCATTTTTTTGGAATTTTGATGGTTGTATCATGTTGGAAGTGTGGTTTATGAGACAACACATCCCTTTTAGATGATCTAGATAAACAATGTATTTCTTGTTTAAAAGCTCCATCGTTAGCATCATTTTGAATCATACATAATCTATTGGGGTGAGATAAATGTTTAAGATGATGATACCTTTGAGAGGATCATGTAGAGATCCTAGATTACACAAATAACAAGCTGGGTGGGTGAGATATCCCCTTAGTTTGTGTCCTATGGAAGAACAGTGGCGTGGAGGAGAGTACATGGACACATGATTTTCTAATAAGAACTCAATACCCAGAGCTGTTTAATGTTTACATTTTATCTTATAGTCCAGTTCATTTTAAATTTTTAATCCATTTCAATTTATGAGATTTATTTCTCTTGATTCATGTTGTGTGTTGATATCTATTGAGATTTATCTCCATAGAGATAGTGATTATGAGTTGGTTTTTCTAATTGCATGGTTTTTCGATAGTTCCTCTTGTAAGGTAGTGAGATCTTATGGTGGGGAATGTTTGGAGATGTATCTTATGGGGTTACAATTAAATGTTCCCCATGGTATTTCCACTAATGTATTTTTTTCGATTTTTGTGGATGATAATTGTTGGAGAGGAATCTTTCGAAAGGGCACAAATTCTCTTTTATTGACCCTATTCATATTTTTGATGATCGACATGCCTTCTAGAAGCTCACTAGAATAATGGAAATGGTTAGTTAAGATAAAAAATGAAATGGTTATTACACATCATGTAACTATAAAATACGAATTGATATCCTATTTTATTGGATGCCTCATTACATTAAATAGGGTTTCAGGATGTGTTAGGATTAACGGTTTTAAAAATAATATAATTCATTAAGATGATGCGTTTTAAGACAAAATTGAATTTAAGAATTACATTACATGAATGGATATATAAAATAATGTAATCGACCACTATTTTATGTTTTTAAACATTTCTACCACCCATGTTTTCATAAATCCTAGGTATATCACACACTCTCTTGAATCAAGATGTCTAGGCATCCCCCTCTTCAATGATTGGGGATTCCTTCATTGTGGAATGTTTTCTTATTTCAAAATATAAATATATATTCGATATATATTAGGATCTACCTATGCTTTTTTGGTTACTTATATTTGATTATTCTTGTTTATCATTTCCATGTGATATCTTGTGATTTCCATGATTCTGTTGGTATTTTCTTAGTGGTTTGTTTTTGCTGTAATGTCATAGTGTCCTTGGGTAGAGGAAATTGTTGTGGTGTTGGTTATCATGGTCAATTTATTTGATCTATTCTCATGTTAATAATGTCAATGATATTTATAGGTTCTGTATTTGACACTTCACACATTATTTTCGTGAAATTATAGAATTATCATGATTTCACACCTTGGATCGTAATGAAATTGACATTATTAAATACTTGAACTTTACTAATGAATTTGTTTTGACGACGTAACAATTTTGTACATTCATATCATGTCAATAGTTTTAATTTTTATTTTTTTAAATATAGAGATATATATACCATTCATGGTGTTTTATTTTTTTCTCAATAAAAATTGGTAAATAACTTAAATCAGAAATTAGTTGATAAATAATTTTCTAAATGATAAATTTGCATGTTCCATGATTATTGTTTTAGTTTTTTGGTAATATGAGTCCGATAAAATTGATAAAGATATGATCATGTAATTGAATTTACTAATAAACCTGAGTCATGTTAATTTCTACTGATAAATGTGTTAAATTATGGATAAATTAAATTGTTAATTGATTTTTGATACCTGTTGACATCTTGTTTCTTAGGTTTCTAGTAGTTTTATCCAATAAATAATGAAACTATTAATTCAAGATATAATAACGACTAGAATTTTGATAATGAAAAATCTTTTTAAGTACATGACTGTCATATGTTTATATAATGTACATTTCCCTTGTAGATTAGAGTTGTAATAGAATGTTTTGTTTAATTGACTTATGATTTGTTTTAGGGACATGATCATAGTTTCAATGTGTATTTCATTCTACTTGTGATGTTAGGTTAGGATGGATGAGCATAGAATGGTATTGTGGTTTATGGGGTGGGGAGACCCACATGTGACGTTAGGCAGGAATGGTTAAGCCTAGAGGGATGTTGTTTTATATGGGTAGTAATGCTTAACTATTATGGTAACCGTTGATACCGAGTGTGGTGAGATTCATCGATTTATGTATGTGGGTGTTAGGGAGGATAGAAGATATGATGGAATAATTCAAATATGGTATTACTAATTGATATGAAAGAGAAATTCTTATTGAATCTGTAAGTGTTTATCTATTGTACATTACCCATTTCATGACGCATATGGTTTCCCCTATTCTGTTTCGAAGGGAGGTAAAGACCTGTGGGGTATTTGATTTGATTTATGTTTCTAGCTTCACCTTGTTGGATGGTTCTGCGGTCCTAATGTAGGTTGAAATTAATCAATGGGTAGTTTATCTACTAACCATGTTGAGGCCCTTATGTTTGGTAGCATAGATTATTTTTCATAGAATAACTAGAATTATGAAAATTGATAATGCTGTTTAATAAATTAGTAATTGATGTTTCACCTATAGGTTTATAGGTTGTTGGGATTCAGTCATGAGAATATACTTTTTTGAAACTGTGGACATGGTTTGGATATGCCTGGAGGTCATGGAAAGTTGGATTGATGACAATGTAATGAAATTTGGAAAAAATAATGGTTTGTTAATTGTTGAAGAATTAATTAAAGAAAACTGAAATTATTATTAATAAATAAAGTAATTTATTTTATCTCATTAAATTATGGTGTGCATATAGTATATTAAGTCTTAGTAGTTGAATATTGGAGTCCGCAATATGTTAGTTATATTTGTTTCTAAGACTTTTTTGTGCCTATAGTGTAGTTGTGAGATATGTAATATCATGAAATTTTTGTGTTCCTAAACACTACTCTGCCATTTTCATTTGAGAAAATTATGCGTTAGGAATAATGTGCAATGAGGTTGTGTTTCCCAATGATCTAGAGGGAGGATGGAAATATGACAACCCCCTTTGGCCTCTCTTTTTCTCTTAGTATATACATTTACTGGTATTATTGGTGGTTTGTTTTCTCCATATATGTATGTGTTTTTCTATAATATCATTTAGTTATTCTCACACATTGTTTCTCTATATAGTTTCCTAAGGGACACAATAGATTTAACATGTATATAATATTACTTATTCTAATATATTTTCTTGTATGCGATACTTGGTGAGAGAATCTATAGTATGACTGAGAATTTATTATATATGTTTCGGTGAGAAGTTTGTTTCACATGTTATTAACTATGATTTTGCATGATTTCCTTAATTTTTCCTGATAGGATCTTGGGTGGATCGAATTGATTATAATATTACACTAACCCTAAATAAATTTAAAATTTTTTCAATTGATTTTGAGAATATTAGTGATCAAGACGGATACTACAATATTTTAAGATTTTAGAGCTATTTGGCATTCATGGTCATTGATATCATTACATTCATTTTTGGTACAATAGATTTTCTATTTAGTTTTTATAGTTATTTCTTGACATTACATTTCTTAATTGGGTTTCTTTTATATTTCATGCGGATTAGGGAGTGTTGGTGTCAATATTATCTCTCCATTTTTCATTCTTTTCTCTTATTAGGAAATTTCTCTCATCAGCATGGTTATTATACACTTAGTGTTATTCACTAACTTGTGTCCTACTAGAAATGGGACTTGGGGTGACTATCTCTTTTCTCTCTTTATCGGCCTAGGTTGTACACTTTGTAGAGAGGTGGTAGTGACATCTCAATTCCCTTAAGATCATATGTTGGATGAATCTCCCAATATCGTAAAATATGGGTCGTTGTGTTTTCCATACAATAATTTATTTATCTATTGATCATCCGAAATTATGATCCATTTATTAATCTTTATCTCCAGGACATGAAGACCACTATTGGCAACCAATCTCCAACTAATCCTTAATTGAATAATTTAAAATCACCTCATTAATTAAAATTTCTTGATCAGAAATAATTTTCGTAAACACATAATTAATTTCAAAAATAAATTATCCACCAAAAATTCATTGTTTTTGAGAAATATAGAGGCTTATCCTTCAATAAATTTGAAGTCTTCCGTATGCCTCCCAATATATAGATCATATATTATCATTCGTCTTGGGGTACCAATATAAATTTTAATATGTTTAGTTCATGGGATAAATCTATTGAAAAAAATATATCCAAAACCCTTCCCATTATATAGAATAAATTTTATATTTAGAGGTTATTTTATTGATTTATTTCTACTAATGATCATATTTCTCATCCAAATGATATTCTTGAATCAATAATTTACATTTTTCATACAATTATAAGATATATACTATCACCGTAATGAATTTTATGAATTTATTTTTGATGGGGGAATTAGGAGATCCATTAAAAGTACTAGGAATTTGTTTCATAAAAGAATCAAATAAACCATCATTGATATCATTATATTGTTAATATTCTACATGATTCATGATATTTTCCAAAAAATGATATGGTTGAACCTATAATTTCATGAATATCTGATCTCCCACTCCTATAATTTTAGGTATATAATTATCTAAATCATCAAATTTACGATTACGTTGATTATATTCCTAGGATATCATATTTCCATCCATTAACCAAAAAATGGAAAAATTGATTTATTTGATTCTATTATTAGATAACGAGAATATAAATTGGAAACTACGATAATCAAAGTTATAAAGTATAACTAAAATTTTATACAAAATTATGATTCCATATTATTCAATAATGGATGACAATAGTAATTTTTCATTTCCATAGATTTACCCCTTGGGATTTCATAAAATATTTCTAGTCCTAATACAAAAAATAATAGTTAATCATTATCTATTTCCAATAATAGAGACCTTATCCTTTTATAAAAATTATTAAATTTTTTTAAACATAAATATAATTTAAATACAATCCAATGATAAATGATCATTGTGTCTTTCTATGACTATGTATATAAATGAAAAATATGAAACTAAAATAAAACTTATTTATTTTAAAAAATAAAATGTTAAAATTTAGTTTCTAAACTTGAATAGGATAACATGAAAAATACATGGGAAAATTGGTGAGATAAAACCCCCTACATGGGAATAAAAATAGAAATGAACCCAAAATATGTATCATAATGAATAACATGATAAACTAAAATAAATGGATCATGAATAAACATATAGACCCATAACACATATAAAATTCAATAATAATATCATAGAAACAAAGAATTTATGCCAAAATGAAAAACATTATTTGAACATGAGTAATGAAAAACTATAAAGATGATATCACATGGTTCATAGAGTCCCATAATGGATTAAGATTACACAATAATGTTATGCAATACATCTCGTGAAACTAAAAAAATTATATCCTTCATTATATTCCTATTCATATGCACCCAACCTAAAAGGTCAAAAAATTTATCTAACAAATAATAAAATCAAAAATTATGTTTTCCAATAGAAACAAATGTGTTTCTTAATTATGTCATATTTAATAAAAACGTTTTATCATTATTGTATTAATGAATAAAGAGACTAAATAATTATTGGGCATTAATGATAGATATATGTGAATATACCATTATAAAATATTTCCAACTGAACCAAACACGTATAAATATTTTCATTTTTAATTTAAAAATGATCCACGTAGGAGTGGTATTTTGGATATAAATAATGATTCTTTTATAAAGATAAAGTCTTAAATAGTTACTTGAAGCATAAACTAGATAAAATGTTTCTTTAAGATAAAATTATTATTTTTGGATAATATTGGTGTTCTAAAACATTTTATGTATTTTACATGACACTCTGTATGAAGTAGAGAAGTCCCCATTAATCAGGTTTTCAAATCAAGAGTAATTGAGATGGTAAATTTGAAAAAAAAATTATTTCCCCACCAAAGAAATATATGTTAAGAAATTAATACATTTAGCAGTATATATACAAAATAAATGTTCAATTATAATAAAATAATTATGAGAATGTTTTTTTAGAGGGAAAATCATAAACATATTATAGAAGTAATGTTCAGATGGATTCATTTCTCTATCTTCTAGAAATGTTTTTCACATGAACCTAATAAACTAAGTAACTATATTAGATTAATTAATTTTTTAATATAAAAATTATTACAAAAAAATTATTTTATTATCATTTTATAATGTCCATTAATTAGTATATCAATCAGTTATAATAATCAATTTAATTTTGTATTAGATAGTTTGGTTTACGGTTCAATTGTATGATCACATAGGATTATTTATTAAATTTCCAACAAAATGGGTCTAATATTTCACAAGATTAGTGAAATAGTACTCATGGAAATATATTACTTATTATATTCTTATAAACAAACATTTTCATCTCAAATATGGATTGTTTTATGAGTTAATATTCAATATATTTCATGGTATGTTCATTTATATATATTTACAGACCATTATGATCTAATTTAAAGAAAATAAATATCATATATATATATTTATTAATTAATAAACAAAATAATATAGAAAATTCATATAATAATATGATATATTGATAGAATTGTTTCTACTAACACTGATGGTAGTAAGGGAAGTCAAAAATGTATTATCCCTGGAGGTGATGGACTAACATAATATGGAAAATTCATTAATTTCATTGAATTAGAGGATAAAAAAATAATGGATGTTTGATATTTCATTATCACTATATCATTCCAGAATATATGTAACACCCCGACCCGAGAAGCCTAGGGTCGGTGCATTATTACTTATAATTGGCATGATCACAAAAGACCATGTCTCCAAAGACTAATTAGTTCCATAGCCTTGGATGTCCTAGATACAATCATAAGGTTGACATTATATAATAAAAACGAAAAAATACAACAACATTTTTTCCCTTGACAACACTAAGATCCCATAGACTATCCCTGCAGGTCAGTCCTAATATACTTATCCACATCCTGGGAAAAATAAAACAGAAAAAGTGGTGAGCTTAGATTCTCAGTAAGGATAACAATATAGAGGAAACCTTCAAAAATAAGTAAGAACATTTAAGGCAATGTATACGACTAAGAAAAAGCCTTTTAAACATAAACATCAGCATAATAAGAAAAAGATAAAATCAGATAATTCCATTTAATTATTCACATAGATATTCTAAAAGTTGAATAATCACATGAAATATCAGTAGACACTTACATAATGATGGAATTCATAATTCCAGACTTTAGTAACCACATAGTCAAGGCCTTGTCCAATACTACAAATAGGATTCTGTCAAGGACTTATTCTAAGACACTAGTTTGTCTCATGATACATAACAATGCATAGAAGAGTTATTGCAAGATCCAACCGTCAGATACTAAGACCAATTCATTGCTTATATGAAATGTTTGAAACATAAATTCAACCTTAGTATTAAAAATAGCATATGTAATGTCAATACATTAACCACAAAACAAGAATGGTATAAAAATAGTACATCCACAGTCAAACATAATGAATTCAAGACAATATGGAAGATTGTATTGTAATAGATTAAACTCAATGAGGAATAATGAACAATATTAACAAAGATGAAAACAATCATCAAAACTGTTTGAGTGAAATGTCCCCATTTTTCTTCAAAACATTTAAAAGTCACACAAGTTTTCAAGAAGTTTTTTAAAAATTGATTTTTGAATCAATGTGTCCCATACCACATTGAAATTTATAAAAGATATTTTAATTTTAAAACATTAATTTACATATAAATAAATACTTAAAACCATTTATAAAACATGGATATTATTGAGAAATATTTATAATAATAAATTATTAGAACGGTTAAAATGATATTTTAGTCAGAGTTCTTAACCGAAATAGATACACATGAATAAAAATTATTGAGGTAATCAGAACATTATAATATCCTGAGAATAAAGGGATTCATGATATACTATGTGAAAGTACATTATATACACCATATAAAAGTTATGTTGTGTATAACAATAAAGAAGTCTCAATGGATTGTAAATTGAGATGAAATTTCTTATAAAGACTGTATCCTTAGGTTAAGGATAAATCAACGACATCATTATATGTGACAAATATATATACACTCAATATGATATGATATTTAGTGTAAATAAATCATAGGACATTCACACATTTTCTTGTAATGACAACACCAATGAATTGGATGTTTAACTCGATAAATGGATATTGAGATAAAATACTCTTATCAAGTTCATGTTGATGACTTAAGAATTTATCAATGGAGTGATTTTTTATATCAAATGTATATCCATAGAATTTGGAGTTGAAATTAATACACAAATAATAAATAGTTATCCCACACATAATCATGGAGTAAAATAATTAATGAAGTATGCGTAAAGCCCAATGTGTCGAAATTGAAATTTGAAATTCCCTTACCGATTTTGTAAATTATGACACAAAAACCCCATGAATGAATTATCATATAATGAAGATTTAAATACCCATACATTAAATTATATTACATAAATAATACAATCAGGGTCATTACATCACACAAAAAGAAACAGTGGCCAATATAGCATGAATCTCACTGGAATAAAAGTGAGATGAAAAACCCCTACTTCGTTGTAATAAATTGATTTGTACAAAAAAAGGTAATAACCACCAAATTAAATAGATAATAATATGAAAATAAATATAATCATGATAATTTATATCAAATGGCAGTATATAATACACCACATGCAATAAATAAATGGCGAACAATGGAAATATTACGGAATTAAATGTGAGATAAAAAACCCCATACCTAGTACTTTTCCTTTGTTGAGGGTAGGTTAAACTCTTGTATAATTGAGAAAAAATTGTTATTCAATAATACAAGAATCTTATACATTAATATTATATCATATATTATCTTTCAATTTTCCTATGTTAATAATATTTTAGTATTATCGTCGTTTCGAGTGTTAACTGATTCATTTTCCATTATATGATTTGTTATGTAAGTAATGTTTTATTTGGATAGGATGTATCTTATTCATATTCATAATGTTATTAAGAATTTAAAAATTATTTTTAATAATCTAATGAAAATTATCATTGAATGGATACGATGGGGAATGATTCTCATCGCGTTCGCGGAGACGGTAATCCCTACGTACGCACGAGCGACAAGATCAGTATTTTTATATTAAAATAATATATAATTTGATGGTATATAATATATAAATAACAATTATCATGTTATATTTATTATTTACATAAATTATACATCATTATTATATCCATCCAATTAATATTGTATTGAATAAAAATTACACCGCGATGTACAAATGGTAAGCCATACATACGCACGTATAGTGACATGTCATTCAAAGGATGAATATAATAATGAATATGGTTGTACCATATTTATAATAAAATAATAGTATATAGAAGGTACTGGAGTTATTATTTGTAAATGAAAACAAAAAATATAGAGGAAATGGAAGAAGAAATTAACTTGAAAGAGGTTGACGAAATTTTTACCTCTTCTTCGGGTTCTTCCTTTTGATTTGATCAAAAGGGATCCATAAAAGGGATTTATTACTAATGGAAGGCCTATAGGAAGAATGGAGGGCATTTTAGAGAGATTTTGGGTAGGTTTTGGCCTCACAAAATGGAATTGATGGTGTGAAATAGAGAGAAGTGGAAGTGCCCTTTTATAAAAGGGGTAAGGGGCACCTTAGGAAAAGATAGAAACATTATTTTATAATAAACTTATTTTCCGTTTCTAATGTCTAAATGAGAAATAATTTAAGTCTAATGGGAGTATGCATTGAAATTTACTCGACCTATTGGTTTTAGACAGGTTTTGGTTACTATATTAACTTTATCTATTAGATTTAACATATAGTTAAATAGTTTGACATTTACCATGTCTCTTTGTATTTTTATATTATATTGTTAATAAACCTACTATAAACTTTCTAGAGAACCTCAAGAGGTTCATTAATGACATATATTATATTATTTAAGATATTTTACCAAACCATATATATTTAATAATAGAATATTAATTAATAATATAATATTTGTTTTAAAAACTCTTTTTTGTAAAATTTGACACTATTTGATATTTTGTTTTTTCTAAATTCATAACAGAATTATAACTTAAAAAAAATTCATCTAACCAACCCTATCATGTTATGTTAACCTATAAAATTATTGGAATTCATAAAAAGATTCAAATTACATTTATTTGGATATTTATAATATCAATTGTTTTAATATTTCATTAATTAGGTAATTATTACATCATCATTATGTCATAAATAAATTAAATTATTTAATGTCTAAAAAATATAAAAAAATACATTTATTTAGGAAATTGTTTTATATTTCCAATGATTATTTATAGTCGAATTTATCTTATGTATATCACAATATTATAAATGTTCTAGTCATTGAACATTGATTTTAACTCTTTCAACTATTCATTAAATAAAATAATAATAAATGTACTAATGTTATCTAAGTAGACATAAAGGATCACATTTTATTCATAAATTTGTTTTTGTTAAAATTACACTTATCCAATAGAATTTGGAAATGACCTACTATAATAATAATATCTTTTATACCATTAAATGCTATATTTACTTTTAACTATGGTACAAAAGTAAAAAAAGCTACTATTTACTAAATATAATTATATCATATTAAACCATATTTTAATTACTTATATAAACCATGTTTCTCAAAATTTTAAAATTCAACACACAGAAGCGATAAAATAATGTTTTATATAAATTTTCAAACGCTCTTAGGTGGTGGGTAAAAGATGGTAAAAAGTTCAATAAAATTTTATACATCTAATTTTATAATAAAATGATACCAAAGAATTAAATTGAACTTATATAGGTATTATAAATCTATTTTTACTGAAAATAAATTTAAATAAAATAAATAATTATTATAATTAAAAGTCGTGTTTTAACTATAACGCTGTGTTTTTTCACTATACATCATAAATTGAATGCATTCATAAAATTTTCAAAAATTTACCCTAAGATAATTTTGATATTCTGAATTCAAACATGAATTCTATTTTACCAAATTCAAAACATAGATATTTCATTAATTAATTTAAAATTAATTCCTGTTGTTAAAACTGAAAAGCGGGGTTTGAAAAAGTAAAAACTATCAAAAGATTGACATGTGTTTATGTAAAATTTAAATGTGATACTACTTATAATAACATAAACTGTTTTAAATGATAAAAATATAATCTAATTATACTTACAAACCATTAAAACACAAAATTTAAAAATATAAATTAATTCGATTAAAAAAGACTTTTTCAAATAAAATTTAGTATTTTTCAGTATTCAGCAAAATATACTAGTTATTAGAAAAGTACAAAAAATATATCCTAAATAACTTTTTATGTCCTGATTGTAATGAAGAATTTAATTTCATTAAATTGAATATATAAAAGTGTCAAATATTAGATTTAAAAATGGGTTTCCATTAAAATATTGTAAAATTTCATTTTTTTGAAAAATGAATTTGTTCTTATATTATGTCTAAGAAACACATAATATGGATTCTAAAATTATATGGAGAATATAAAATTCAAAATTCAGTTAATAATATTCATAACCTCTTTTGAATGACTAGTTTGATATGTTTTGGTGCACCCAAACTCGGTGTTGCGTGTAGTCAAATCTATTTAATTACTTTATAGAAAATAACTTACTATGAAATCTTGGGGTGTTACATTCTTCCCCCATTTTGGAAATTTCATACTCACAATTTTAAAATTGGGCTTCGTAACTTCATTGAATGTCCCACATCAGAAAAATTGTCAATAATATTATCTCTTTAAAAGAATGAAAGTGAAGCACATTGTTCACCCGAGATAACCTACAATAGTATTCCATGTAGGAAAACATGGATATGGAAGATAAAATAAGTGTCAAGTTCTAGGGTAGAGTGATTGAAAACATGATTAGGAAAAAGTTAATAACAAGAAAACCATAAACATGTGATGAGATAAACGTTCATTAGATTCTTAGAAGAAAAATTAAATGGGTAACGTTTTATTTTTTTAAGATCCCTTTAATAAAGTTGAGAAATTTATTTATTATATTGACTAAGAACATAAAGAGATATACTTACTTTTTAAGTATAGTTTCATCTTTTAATAAATTTATACCACTAACTCATCTTTTTTTTCAAATGATGATTATTTGAGATGACTTGGTCACAACTGAAGTGTAAGCATCAACCTCTAGAGAATCACATAATCCAAAAAGGATAAACTATATATATTTACCTTGAATTTAGAGATTAACCAAAACCAAAATTGTTAGTACTATATCAAATGATAATTTAGGTAAAGAAATAGTTATATTAATTTCTAAAATTAAACCAAAAATACCCAATGTTCAATAAATACCATTCAATAAAAAAATTCCTTAAAATCCCTCAATATAATCTAAACTAATATAGTAACCCAAAATAAAGAAGAATATGATTACGCAGTCTTCCATGTTAAATTGTGTTTTCAAATAAAACTGACTACTCTTAAAGTCACAAACATAAAAGTAATTAACCTAATCAAATATTCTCTATGATAGGTTAATCATTACGATAAATATCCCAAATTTCAATAAATTAACAATAAAAACATAGATAAAAATACACCACTACTCCTCAAATGAAATCCCATAGTATTCTATTTTCCTTAAGCATATAGTATTTCCAATTGAGCGAACATCTTCCAAAATAACATTTATCACTTAATACCAAAATGATTTTCCTATATTAATTATATCTATTTGATAAGACATAAGATCCCAAATAAACTTATTGTTGATAAATAAAATCATTTAACTAAAAATAATTAGTGACACTAACTAAGGACTTCATGTAGTCCAGTGGTAGGTGAAAATTCCAAATCACACTATGGTTGTGTATTCGATTCCTACAGCATTGTCCAAAACAATGGGTTGTCACATGGTCTGCCTGTTGTCCTTTTTAAAAAATATATTTTTTAACGTTCCCAAAATGAGATATAATCTTAAAAACAACTATAACATAATATAACAACAAATTTAATCTCATACCTCGCATTTTCATCCAAATATTTAACAACATGTAATTGCCTGAAATTCAAGGATCATATAATCCCAAATTGTTATTTATAACTATATCAACAATAGAAAACCCAATTCATCATAAAATCGTATTTTCACATAATAAATAGTAGGGTTAAACATAATATAAAAGTCTTATAAATTAATCCCATAAACAAAGAGCACTAATACTTTTAAACATTTCAACATTCATTCATTTCCACATAGGGTCTTCCTTGACCAAGGGGTTATCCTATAGAATATAGAATTCACTCGGGTAATGCCTAGGTCTACTACATTTACAGAAAATGACTGTAAATGGATTCTTGGGATCAATTTTATTTCCATCCATAATACACTTAATTTTTTCTCAACAATTCTTAACTTTATTTCCTTCTTTCCCACACATAAATATTTTCTTTGTTCCACTAAGACACTTTCCTATGGGTCTCCTTCCACATTTCCTAAATGATGTAAATTGAGATTTCTTTTCTCCGTGGTCTCGACTATTGGGCTCTTATAATTCACAACCCTTCACTTCTTTATTGAGTCTTAGATGTGGTAAATATATATGTTATTGATCATATTTTTGGAAAACTGATTCAACATGAACATGATATCTTTTACACCTATCAACATTCCATTCAGTTGCTAATTTCCTCTGGCTTTCCCACCTTATACATCATGTTCAATGTTACTATGACTTATTTTGAATCCAATCATTGACTAACACAAGAAATCATAGTGTGAGTATTAAACTCATTTAGAGAATAACCAAAATCCTTATTTTCAATAAAAAACCTTATGATTAATGGAGATTATTTACTCTCATATTATATTAAAATCATTTACATCATTTTGTAATGAAAATGTGAATTATCCTAAGCATATCCCCTAGGAGTTTCGAAACGAAGAGTGCATAAAGGCCCGTTATAATCATTTAAGGAAATGAATAAGACTAAAACAAAAGCCTTTTAAACTTGAAATTTAGCATAATATGGAAAAGATAAAATTACATAATTCCATTTACATATTCACATGGATATTATACTAGTTGAATAATCAAATGAAATATCAATATCCACTTTCATAATGATGGAATGCATAATTCCATATGTACATAACCACATAGTCAAGGCCTTGTGCTAATACTAAAAAGAAAATTTTGTCAAGGCCTTGCGTCATGAAACTAGTTTGTCTCATGAGACCTCAAAATGAATTGAGAAGATATAGTGGGATCCACCCATCACTTACTATGTCCAATTCATTCATCACATAAAACATTTGAAAAATAACATAAACCTTCATATTAAAACTAGCATACGAAATGTCAATAATTTATCCAGAAACCATGATTACTATAAAAATAACACATTCAAAGTCAAACATAACTCATCAATTACAATATTAAATATTTTATTGTAATAGATTATCCTCAATAGATAATAATTAATGATATTGACATAGATGAAAATAATCATCAAAACAATTTGAGAGAAATGTACAATTTTTTCATGAAGACATTTAAAAGTCAAACTATTTGTTAAGAAGCCGTTTAAAAATAGATTTTTGAATCAAAGTGTCCCAAACAACATTGAAACATTTAAAAGGAATTTTAATTTTAAAACATTAATTTCCATATAAACAAATCTTTAAAACCATTTTTAAATCATGGACATTAATGAGAATGATTTAGAATAATAAATCTTTAAAATGTTTAAAATAATATTTTTGTTATAATTCATATGAAATATAGAGACACATGAATACAAATAATTGTTGTAATAACAACTTTATAATATCATGATAATAAAGGGATTCATGATATACTATTTCAAAGCACATTATATACACAATATAAATGGGAATTGGTGTATAACAACAAATAAGTCTCAATAGAATGTAAATTGAGGTGAAATATCTTATAAAGACCTTATACATACATTAAGGATAAATCAATAAAATAATTATGTGTGAAAAATAGATATAAACTCAATATTATTTAATATTCAGTGTAAATAAATCAGAGAACATTCACACTTATTCTTGTAAAAATCACCAATGAATTGGATGTTTAACTCAATGAATGGATATTGAGATAAAATAATCTTATCAAATTCATATAGATGACTTGAAAGTTTATTATTTGAGTGATTATGTGTATCAAATTTATATCCACAAAATGGGGAGTGTACATTACTACAAAAATAATAAATTGTGATTCCGCACATAATCATGGAGTAAAATAATCAATGAAGTATGCCTAAAGCCCAATGAGTGGAAATTGAAATTTGAAATTCCCTTACTGATTTGGTAACATATAAATAACATCACAAGAAATGAGTATCATACAATGATGATGTAAATACCAATTCATTAAAATATATTACAAAAAAATACAACCAGTGGCAGTACATACTCCATACAAAAGGTAACATTGTCCAATATAGCCTGAATCTCACTTGAATAAAAGTGAGATGGAAAACCCCTACATCATTGTAATCAATCGAGTTGATTGATAAAAAATTTAATAACCAACAAATTAATCACAAAATACCTTGAATATAAATATAAAAGTGATGATATATATCAAATGATAGTACACAATACACCACATTCAATAAATAAGTGGCGAATAATGGAAATCTCACGGAATTAAAAGTGAGATAAAAAACCCCTTACCTAGTACTTTTCCTTGGTTGAGGGTAGGGTGACCTTATGTATAATGGTGAAATATTTGATATTATATAATCAAATAGTTATATACATTAATATGATATCATATATGATCTTTCAATATTTCTTTCTTAATAATATTTCTGTATTATCGTCGTTTCGGGTGTTAACTGATTCATTTTCCTTTATATGCGTTGTTACGTAAGTAAGGTTTGATATGGATAGAATATATCAGATTAATATTAAATATGATATTATGTATTTAAAAATTTATTTTAATAATATAATGAAAATTAGTCTTTATTGGATACGATGGGGAATGAATCTCATCGCATTCACCGAGACATTAATCTGTACGTACGCACGAGCGATAATATCATTCTTTTGATATTAAAATAATATATAATTTAATGGTATATGTTGTATTAAAAATATTTATCATGTTATATTTATTATTTAAATCAATTATACATCATTATTAGACCCATCCAAATAATAATGTATTAAATAAAAATTACACCACAACATGGAGACGATAAGCCACACGTACGCATGTATGGTGACATGTCATTCAAAGGATGGATAGAATTATAAATATTTTTGTACAATATTTATAATAAAATAACATTATATATAAGATATTTGAGTTATTATTTATGAATAAAAACAACAAATAAAGGGGAAGTGGAAGAATAAAGGAACTTGAAAGAGGTAATGAAATATTTATCTTTTCTTCGGGTACTTCCTTTTGATTTTATCATAAGGTCTCTTTAGGATGGATTTATTACTAATGAATGGACTATAGTATGAATTTATAACAGTTTAGAGGGCATTTGGGCCAGTTTTGGATGAGGAAAATGGCTTTGAAGGTGTGAATTAGAGATAAGGGGATGTTCCGTTTTATAAGAGGGGTGAAGGGCATCTTAAGAAGTGCAAGAAATATTGTTTTATAATTAAATAATTTTCGGTTTCTAATGGCACAAAAATAAATTATTTAAAGGATATGGTGGGTATGGGTTGAAAATCACCCAACCAATAGGTTTTAGATTGGTTTGGGTTACTTTATTAACTTTATCTTTTAGATTTAACTCATAGTTAAATAGTTTGACATTTACCATGTCTAATTGTATTTGTATATTGCATGGTTAATAAAATTACAATAAAATTAAAAGTGAATTTCATGTTGTTATTTAATGACATATATATTATTATTTAATACCTTTTTCCGATCCTTATTTTTTTATGAATTGAATATCAATTAATAATATAATATTTGTTTCAAAAACACTTTTGTGTCAATTTTGACACTATTTGGTATTTTGTTATTTCTAAATTTATAACTTCATTATTACATCGAAAAAAAGTCATCAATCCAAGCCTAAAATTTCATATTAACCTAGAAAAGTAGTGGAATTAATAAAAAGTAACAAATATTATTTTTTGAATATTTATAGTATCAATTATTTTAATATTTCATTAATTATGTAATTACTGCATCATAATTATGTCATAAATAAAATAAATTATATAATTTCCACAAAATATAAATAAAATACAATTATGTATGATATCTTTTTATATTGGTAATGAATATTTATAGTATAATTTATATTATGTATGACCAAATATTAAAAATGTTAAAGTTATTAAACATTGATTTTAACACTTTTAACTCTTCTTGAAATAAAATAATAATTAATATCCTAATCCAATACATGTAGATCTAAAGGATCATATTTTATTCCTAAGGATATTTTGGTTGAATTACACTTATCTAATAGAATTAGGACCTTTTTTAGGGTAATAATAATATCATTTTTACCCTTAATTAAACTATTTACTTTTAACCATGGTAAATAAAAGTAAAAATTTAATATTCACCAAAACATATTTTCATCTAATTGAACCACATTATACATAATGATATCAACCGTGTCTCTTATATTTTTTGAATTCAACTAACAGAAGCCGAAATATAATGTTTATGTAAACTTGCAAGTGCTCCTAGGAGGTGTGTAAAAGATGATATGAAGTTTAATGAAACATGAAACATATAATTTTATATAAAATGACACCAATGAATTACATGGACCTTATATAGGTATTATATATAAATTTTGACTAAAAATAAATTTAAATAAAATAAATAATTATTTAAATAAAAAGTCAGTTTTAAACTATAACGTAGAGTTTTTCACTATTCATCAAAAATTGAATTTTTTTCAAAAGAATACATAAAGTTTACCCACAACTAATTTTTAAATTATGAATTCTAAAAAAATTTTATTTTTTCAAATTCATAACATAGATGTTGCATTAATTGATTTAAAATTTATTTACTTTTTCAAAAGAGAAAATCAGGTTTTTAATAAGTAAATACTATCAAAAGAATGACATGTATTTATGTCAAATTTTAAGGTGAAATTACTTTTAATAACTTATATTGTTTTAAATGATAAAAATATAATCTAATTATAATTCCAAACTATTTAAATACTAAATTTAACACTTTAAATTTTTCGATTAAAAATGTTTTTTTCAATTAAAATTTAGTATTTTGCAGTATTCAACAAAATATAAAAGTAAATCGAAAAGTACCAAAAATTAATCCAAAATAAATTTTTATGTCTTGATTCTAAATAAAAATTTAATTTCATTAAATTGAATATATGAAAGTGTCAAATATTGGTTTTAAAAATGGGTTTCCTTTAAAAGGTGCTAATATTTCATTTTTTTAAATGAATTAGCTCTTATATTATGTCAAAGAAACACATAATATGGATTCTAAAATTATGTGTAGTATATAAAATTCAAAATTCAGTTAATATTATTCATAATTTCTTTTTAATGGCTAGTCTGGTAAGTCGTGGTGTGCTCGAACTCAATGTTGCGTGTTGTGCAAGCTATTTAATTAATTTAAAGAAAATAACTTTCTATTAAAATATTAGGGTGTTACAATATATATATATATATATATATTACATTAGATTTATCATTCAATTTATTCTGTGGGAGGAAAGGAAACGTTATGAGAATAAAAGAATTTCAAAATGGTTGTGACAATTTGTATCATCTAATAAATTACCTCTTTGATGGTCACCTAAATGGGATAGAGAATTTGATATTTGTTGAGAAAAGTATAACTAGGATGTGGGGGATGTTTGCAGGAGAAGAGTTATTATATAATATTCCTGAAATATGGCATTGATGGTGTAATGATAAACGATGGTAATATATTGAATTTATAAGGAGCAGAGATAGTGTTTTTGAGTGTCAAATTTATCAGTTAATAGCTTTTTCAGAAGGGTATCAATAGTTTTATTTCTAGTTAAAATATATAGTAATTTGTGAATTTTCATTATTTCTTATGGGTTCTTAAATCATCCAAGAATCAATAATTCGTTTTTTTGATAATAGTATTATATATCATAATATATTGTATTTCACTCTTGTCCAACAAATAAAACAGTTTATAAAAATAAAACAAATTCAACATAACCATTTTTAATGTGTAATCTTTTAAAAGGGTGACCATTTTATGAAAAAAAATTCATTATGTGATATATTTATTTTTTAATTAAATTCTACCTTTATTTAAAAAATGTCGATATTAATATTATAATTTTATTTACGACCCATTGAAAAATTATTTATAGCCTCATAAGATTAAATATAAATTAAAATAAAACACAATATTAATTTATAAATTCATTTTATGTAAACAATTTTTTTAATTTTTTTTTAATTTTTTATAATATTGTGTTTAAAACATTTATGTTGTATAAAAATAATGAAAATATATTTTTCATTAATCAAAACATTTACATACTTATATCATATTATGAATATATATTTATTCATTTTATAAGAGACATAAATATTTATTTTACAGTTTTATAGGTTGGGTAAAAATTGAAATTATTATAATACTATTCCTATCAGTAATATTATTCATTTAAATATCATGTTAATATTTTAATAATCAGATTTTTCATAATGTTTTTGGTTCTCTACATTCTATAAATACCTCTTTTTTTATTCATTTTTCATTCAAATATTTTCTATCTAATGTTTATATATACATTAGTATTCAAAATGAATATTATATTTTTATCATTATTTTTATTATAATAGATTTTCTATTGAGCGATGGGATTTAGGAGATTCATATAGTTTGAAATTTCCATATATTACTTATCTTATGTCCTATTTTTTATCATTTTATATTGGTTGGAATTTTTATCATTTTTAAACTGACTAGATTATTATTATTAATTATTGATAATGATGTTTAGTATTTCATTATGTGACATATATGTTTTGTAATGTATGAAATAATAAAATTATGGGTATTCCAATGATAATATAAAGGGTCGTTATAGTAATTATTTTGTGCCTCATTGATTTAGAGAACCATCATTTAGATTCATGGTTTAACCCAATATTTGGTTGATTAATTACGATTCTATTTGTTTGGAATTTGGAAACACATTGGGTTTATTATTATTAAACCATAGTGTATGATCAACCAATTGATATGGAATACTTACTAGACATTCGGTTGCAGTTTTTTGGAAACCAATTACAAATGGGGATCTCACTTTTTCCCCTAGCATGTATATGTGTATTAATGCATGGGGTGATATATCAAATGGGCTATTAGATAGATTTTGGTTGTTCTTCATTCTATTTTTTTGGTTGTTCTTATAGATTGGGAGTGATTTTTTCTAATTATTTCTTCATTTTTAAATATAACATCTCTCAAAGGATCCCTTTGGTGGCACAATTTATGAGAAATTGTTATGAATGAACAGAATATGATAAGAATCCCATGATTAATGGATCACATTTTTTGATTATGTTGTTTTTGTTGAAATTGGATACAATTTTTAATCATTTAATTTATTGATTTTCTGACTTGAGGTTATTGGTTTATTATTTTCAGGTAGAATCATATCGACATGATCTTTTGATTAGGTTATATTTAGGCATTTCATTTTCCATTTCATTTCCTTTTTGTGTATAATCAATCTAGTGATATAAAGTAGAATTGAGTAATTAATTGTAACACATAACATGTTTTATAGATTTTGATATTGTATTATTTAATCATATTCATGGTTTTTTTGTGTTTCCCTTGTGTATAAGCCCAAAACATAGACACATTTGATGTTCTCCTAAGGTCCAAGGTTAAGGTACAATTTTTAATGAACATGTGTGGATAACCCCTGTTCTTGGAATTTAACACTTCTTTGATGTCCATATTTAATATTCATGGTTTGGGTTGTACCGTCAATTCAATTTTTCCGTGAAAAAACTATATTCCATGAAGAATATTCCGGGACCATAGTTGAGTCTAGCACATTGAATGAAACATTTAGACTTTTATGGAAAACTAGGATAAAAGTGTGTATAATTAAAAAACATGTTTATAGAACCACAATTAATATTTGGATTACAGTATTTTCAGCTATATAGATGGTAATGGAGAACTATGTGGGTGGGGTTTTAATAGATGGTGGCCATTCCATTTTTTGGGCAATTTTGAAAACTATGTGGCCAAACAATGCTCCTTTCCCCGGTGTGGGAATATTCATAATTATCATAAAATTCATTTCTGTTATAAAATGTTCTTCATCCTTATTCTCCAATATACGTATCAACTGAACCATCAGATCCTTAGTAAGATCTCCAACCACTTCCACTATGGACCAATGTCCTTATAATTGTGATATTATGCAATTCTGATATATTCCATTGTCTATTTATCATTTAATATTAATTAATTATTATTAATTAAGATGAACCATTCTAATTAAAAACCAAGTCATTTTTAAATATTGGGATTTTTTGTTACGGTTAAAAATTATTGATTTTGTATAGTATTAATTGTCAAGGATTCTATCTCCATTTTATGGGTAGTCTCTATCGAATATTTCATTCATTATATTGATTTCTAATTTCTCTAATAACATGTTTCTATTTAATTTCCCATTTTGGAATTCAATTTATTATTTCATATTCCACATTATAGTTTTTTTTATTTTTGAACATATGTGTTACTAATACGATTATTTAAAATCATATCATTGTCTTTAGGGCATATAATACGATGATTTCTATAAAAAATCCATGAATTAATGTTTGAAATGGAACATTTAATTTTCATATATATTCATGAAATTCATCATAAAATATTAAAAGTGATTATCAGGATACATGATGGATTTTATTTATATTTTCTTTTTTCAAAAATGAAACTATTTTTAATGGAATATTTCATTTTAATCAGATGATATATCTTCTAAATGATTTATAAAAGGTTACATTGTAGTATTTTAAAGATAATATAAAAAAATATGTCCATTATACTTCAATTTAAATTCCATGTGGATCTATTAAAAGGGGATTCATTCATTTCCATAGTCTTATTCATTATTTGGAATTCAATGATAAATACCTAAATTTTAGAGGTATTGTTGAAATATTAATTTGTGTGACTAATTTTAATGAAACATTAACATTATTTATTGTGTTTTATGATATAATTTGAATAGGTGTATGGAATTTTGAAATCTATTTTGTGAAATATTATCTTTTTTATCATTGATTTCAAAGTTTCAATGTGGATGACATCCCATTATTTCCCATTCATTTGTTTAACCCCTTTTTGTGTTGTTTATAAACATGTTATAAATTTACTCCCTTAAATTTTGATTTTATATTTTAGTTAATGGATGAGTGGGACATACATGGTTTTATTAATTTTTTGTGTGTTTGTTGTTTTTATTAGTTATTTCTTAGGCCTTACATGTTAATATAGAATTTCATTCTCTCCTTACTCAATTTTGAAACATTGACGGAAACATTTCTAAAATGTGGGAAAAAAATATATTTAGATATTTTTTCTCACACAAATGTTGTGCACCAATATTTATATGCATCTATAACATATATGTGGTTGTTTCTTCAAAATGATGATAGTGTTGGTTGGATGGTTGACTTCTGTATTCCACATCAGATTATATGGGTAGTTTCATCCAGACTGTGAATACTCATTTTGGTTATATAAATTCCTTTATAAGAATCCAAATTAAATCCCATTTATCATTTTATTTTAAGATATTTAAGGTATTTATTTTATTTTAATTTATTCCTCTTTTTTATTATTTATTTATTGTGTGATTTTGTGGAATGCATGTCATTATTTGATTGTTATACGAATTTTCATAAATTGTTTCTTCATTTAATTGATTTCCTATGTATGTTTCTATTATTTCCAATGTAAAATTAGTTTTAAAATATATTTTAAAAACCTAAATATATTTTATAGAATATGACATAATGTGGTTTTCAACTAAGGTGTTTCAATTAATTATAAATTTATCTCATATCATGTATTTATTAACCATGAAAAAATAAATTATGTCATAATTTAAAAAATAAAATTCAATGTGTAATCACAAACTATTTTATATATTGTTATGAAAATACTTTTCCCCTTGATCACATAGGCTTCTTGGATATTGATATATTTTAAAATGTATATATTAATTCATTTTTTAATATTTTATTCAGTATTCATCCAAGGTTTTTATAAAATATAATTTAAATAATATATTTTATTTATTTTGATGCATAATATAAATTATTTTAAAATCTATAATTTAATTCAATTTTTTTATTATTTATGTTTCACTATAAAATGTATTTTATAATTTTTATACATAATAAAATATATATGAAAACCTATTTTTATCTTTATATTCATAGTACCATTCTATATCATTCCATTCAAATGTTTCTAAATAATTTCAGTGGGTGGATATATTCATAGATAATTATATAACACATATATCATTACATGTTTGGTAATATTATTAGTTTTAGTCATTTATATTGAATCCATTGGATCTAGTATAGTTGATGTGTTTCTATAACTACACAACATGCACATGGATAATTGGTATCAGTTCTTTTTATCATCTTATTATCATTATTGTTCTCATAAATTGTGTTAAAAATAAGTGTAACACCAATCTTTTTGTTAAAATATATTAGTGATTGGTCTCTTAAATATATATACATGTTTTATTAAAAATTTAATTTTATAACATTGGGTTTTTTATTTGTTATTGTTCACATAACCAATTTCGTATAGTTTTTTAGATAAAAATAAATAGCGTAGATAATTCAGTAATAAACATGTGATTATAAATTGCCCATGGATATTGGTAATTCCCTTGATCCCTTTCAAAAGGATTGTTTTGGTTTCCTATTTAGGGGTGACCTTGGTTCCTCTCTCACAAAATCATTCCATTCAATAATAAAATATTTTTTAGGATTGATTCAATGTATTTTAATTTTATAAACCATTGATAATGTATATTTATTTTTCTTCACACATAATATGTGACTAAAATATATTAAATGTGATGATTTATTTTATAATAAATTGGCATCATCATTAAATGAAATATCACATAATTTAAATTTTCACGAGCCTTCATAGTTGGTATGAATAAGTTAATCATATAATGTCTTTGATTTATTATTTTAGTCAGAAAAAAGATATTTTGTATAAAATAACTATGTGATGATGAAAATTAGGTTATTTTACTAATGAATTGTTATTTTTAAAGAAACTGAATTGACATGCATTAATATCATGAAATTAAATAACCCATCATAATATATTTCAATTTAGAGAATATATTAAATACTCCTTATATTAATATGATAGTGTAAAAAAATTTATTCATTGGCGGATTGGATAACATATCAATGTTATTATTTAATTTTTAATCAAATAAGATACTATAATAAATGTTCTAGTTTTTATGGAATATTTAAACACCATTTTATTAATATTTAAACTGCAGTAAAGGTTAAAAATTTGTAAGGTATATTTTAAATAATGCAGAATGGTCATTTGAATTTGAAAACTATAATTACTATAGATCTATGGAAGTAAGAATGTGGTTATTATAATTGAAATAAATCCACTAATGAATTCACTATAAATTAATGATTAAAGGTTATGTTAGTTAGAAGATAGTTATTTTGTTTTCAGTGTCCTTTTATTCTCATTTGGATGAATTAAGATGTCATTGAATAATCAAAAAATCGTAAAAGGATCATGAATAATCAATGTCTATAGTTCATATTCAAACTATTTGTAAGTGTATATATGTTTCCATACATTTATTTTATAGTATCATCAAGATATAATTCCAAGATATTATATAGTAATATTTTCATGTTTAAAATTTTGCTTCACACGACAACAAAAGGATACACTATAGTGATGAATTTTATTTTATTTTTTAGGTCAACACAATAAAACCAGAGGAGTTGGGATCTATTATAAGGTATCCTTAATATTATTTGAAACAAAATATAGGATGTGAAGGGGAATAGAACCTAGAATTAGTTGGCACTATATTTAGAGAAGATGGTGATGTTAGGATGCATTATGGGACACATAACCTAATATGGGGGAATATACATATTTGGATATGAAAGGGCCTTAAGGGATTTTATATAATGTTTCATCATGATCTAGAATAATCAAACAAACCCTACTTGAATGATATTTTTACATGCGGTTGTATAGTTAGTAGTTGTGTTAAATGCTAGGTGTATAAGCCACATAATATAATAAATTATTTCATCATAGTATAAAATTATGATAATGTCTTAGTATGATTTCTACAGAATAATGGTTATTTTTATGAATGAATTATGGTTCAATGTTTATGGAGTTTTATATATATTACACTATATAGATATATTATATAATATGTTATTTATAGATAGAAACCATTAAATGTTAAAAAAAAAGTATTTCAAATTTTAGGTTTAAATTTTTTTCACTATCACATATGTTTTCCTATTTTATATATGTCAGAAATTTTGCAATGAGAATGAGATGCATGATTCGACATTTGATATAGGTAAAAAATGGTGGTATCAGAACTGACATTTTTCTATCTAATGAAAAAAATTTCCACATATGATATTGTTCAAATAGAAATATAATAAAATTATTTCTTTGGATTTCTCATGTATTCTTGGAATTATTTAAAATATATTATTTAAAATTTTATTGAATAGGATATAATTTAATTATTTGAAATCATTTATTTCATGTATAATATGTTTTGTGTAAATTTATGGTTGAATTTAAAATTATAAATTCAATCATTCTATCCTATTGATAGTATTATTTATATGTGAAATGTATCACAAAAAAAAGGAAAATCTGGGGAATATTATGTAATTTAATATTTAAATATATATGAATTACTTATATTTATTTGTTAAGTGTGATTAGACTAATATAGTATTAACTATCTTCTAGATAATAGAGTACAATCATAGAACTCAAAAATTTTTCTTATGTCAAAATTATTATTGAAATATTTTATGATCAATAATTTTTTGAAAAATATATTTTTTATCCCTCATTAAAATATTGATTGATTTAGAGGAAGTGGATTCTAATTTTTTTATATTTACAATCTCCTCCTAATGTAGTAATCAAATACTGTAGAACTATTGTTTAATATTCATACTATTACACCATTGATATATCCTCATTTTAAATTCGATTTTATATGTAAAACATGTAAAATTGTTGTTATCAAATCATTATTTTCCTCCATTTGGTTGTTTAAGGCAGTTAAATTCATGGTTTATTTTTTAATGTGAATACAATATATAATTTTATAAATGATGGGATGAAGATTCCATACCCCAATTCACCACCATCTTAGGTTGTATAGGTGGGAAAGGGTAAACCAATTAGAATTAATTCCCATTTAATTTTTATGAATATATTGAAATGATGGATTAATTATAAAGTATATTTGAAATGAAAATATATTTCTATTATTTAATAGATATAATTACCATATATGTATGAACAATTATAGATTTTATATATGATCCCTCATACAAGATGTGTATTCTATAGTTTAATAAATGATAAAAATAAGTTATACAATTGGAATACTAATTAGAGAAATAGAAAAAATGTTGTTGAATATTGGTGTTAAGGAACCAAATTCTTTAAAAGAGAAAATTTAATTATTTATATAAAAATATATGAATATAATGGAAATACCAATGGAAAAAGTATTTAGATAATTATTTATTATATTTTAAGGTAACAATAAATTGATGTGGACAACATAGAAAGATCACAAAATTGATTTGATGATCTGATGATTAAATCAAAAAGAAATAAATGTTGGTTATGTAGTAATATTAGGGAATTTGTTTTGCCTATTCATACAAATGGTTAGGAAATTAATGGTTTGTAAATTATTTTAATGATAATCACAAGATTACATATTATGTACATTGGAAAAAAATACAATACTAGATGATGAGAAACTGATATACTTTTATCAAGAAATAATACATATTAAGACAGTGGCATATAACATTTGGGTTTTACTAGAAATCTCACAAGAAAATTTAACTAATAAGATAACATTAAATGATATTGAGAAACAATAAGTTTTGTGTTTGATATTGAAGATGATTTAAATGATGATATCCCATCATATATTTTAAGGTACCATAATAAAAGTAAAAGTATAATCAAACAACAATAAACTATTATCTTGATTTCATTATGGAATACATGACCAACACAATACATTATGTATGAAAAATGTTTATGATGAATTTGTTCAATGCATTTTCTCAATAAAAGATAAGAAAACTATTCCATCTAGATAGAAATTTATTTCTTATAAACTCCTCTTAAAATATTATCCAATTGATGTTTCTCATTAGAGTAGATTTAGAGGAAAGTTACAAATATATAATTACGAAGAATTTAAATTGGGTGTATCATATATTAGTAGCATTCTATGAGTAATTAATTGTAAAATATAAAACTAATGAAAAAAATTATAACTAACTTGAAGGATTGTAAACCATCATGTGGAGTTTTATGGATATCTTGATGATCATTGCATACATCCAAACAAGAACCATAATTATATATCTATTTAGAATTATTTCTCAACGTATATTGAATGAATTGAATCTAATTTTAATAATTACGAATGCTAGAAATATTCTGGAATAAATCATGTGTAATACATAGAATGCATCAGCCAAAAAATTATAATTATGGAAAAAATTAAAACCATTGATGATCATATAATATCTATCATAAATAATTTTATGATGATTAAAATTCTATAAAAATAACATATTTCATTATGAATGAAATTTAAACATTAAAAATATTTATGATTCAATAAAAAAATTCAATTTTTCTAAATATTCAAAATTTGTATTGAATAATATGGTTGAATGAGGTACATTAAAATTTAATTAAATTCTTGATACTTAAAAAATGTTATGTATAAAAATTGTATATACAATGATGTTGTACTATAAAAATTAATATTTGAAATAATTGTTCTGTATATTATGAAAAATGAATTAAATAATTATTTCAAAAAATACGAACAAGTCAGCAATCAGGGGTTCACAAATGTAGATGTTTTTTGGAGAATATATTGAAATACAGTTTTTATTTTGATTAAATTTTGATTCTATGGATTTTTTTGTAACACAATGTAATATTATGGTGAATGTAATATTTATATTTGTGGATAAAAAATTTGAATATAAAAAAAGGGGGAATAAATAAACTCTTTATTTCAGAGAATAGATTATTTCAAAGGTTTCTATATTAAATTTTTATTATTTGAAAAAATATGAGTTTATTATAGTAATATATGATGAAAATATTTATATATCATAAATTAAAACTAGATGAAAGTTATCCTATTTCATTTTCCATTATGAATAGTTTTTTAAAATATATTTATAAGAAAATCAATATGAAACGTTTTTATATAAATTATTGGAAGAGTCTAATAAATTGATAAACTCATTTTTAAATATCAGAGAATTAAATGAGGAATATTTATGAATAAAACAAAGATCCAATTTATTAAAGAGTGACAAATAAGTTTTTAACCAATATGTTGGGTTGATTATTTCATATCACATTATAAGAAATAATATCAATATAAAAAATATAAAATGTAACTATTTGGGAGAATTAATCTATTATTAAAAATGTAGTATTAAATATAACTGGAATTATAATGACTTTAGTAAATATTTATTTAAATTATCATGATGGTTTGTGAAATAATTTTTTATGAAAAAGACAACATTGTGACCATGGTTTGAAGTTCATGTTTATAGTATGAATGGAACATAAAAATTTATAGTGAAAAATGAATTATATGTTTATATTATATGCATAGTAAAATAATAAAATATAGAGATCATATATAATAAAAATTTAATATTTCATATTACAAATATAAAGTGAAATTTAAAATGAGTCATGAAAGATTCATTGGATAGAAGATAGATTAAAAACTATATCATTTAATGAATATGAAATAATTATTCTTTTTAATGTTATTCACACGGATTTGTGTTGTCCAATTAGTCAAGAAAGAAAATGTGGTGATATGTATTTTATTTTATTTTAGTATTCTTATATATTTATGGGTTTTATCATGTTCATGATACCATATATTTAGTTTATGTATTGATTCAGTAATGTCAAAATAAAATAAAATAAAAACTCATTAGAGCCTTAATTGTTTTATGATCATACAATTGAGTATAATAGATAATCTATGAGGTTGAAAACTGACATAGAAATCATATAATTAGAAATTATGATTTTCTAGAAGACCCCTTTTCAAAATAAAGATTATCATAGAAGAAATATCATATTAATTGTGATCGAAAATAAATTATTGATTGATGGTGGAACATATCATGTTTATTGGAATAAAAACATTCATGTGGATATCTATACACTAGATAGAGTACTAAATAGTTTCTATGTGTGAATAATTACATAAAATATGATTCATGGATGTAATTTTTCATTTATTCATCTTAGAGTATGTGAATGAATATTTATAATAAAAATTACAAATTAAAACAATGAAAATATAGTGATTATAAAAACTAAGTTATTCTCTTTGGGTTACTCAATCAATAATAAGGCCTAAAAATGTATGATTAATAATATGAATAATAATTTCGATAAAACTAATTTAATAGTTGTTCAAAATTAATAAAAAAGTAGTAAAATCCTAATTACAAAACATTTATAGAGGAATAGGGGGAAAAATAGATTTTGGATAAATCCTTGTTTTTAATGATTAAGAATATTAAAATATTGAATCTATAGAAGTAAAAAAGTTTAGTTATGTAACAATACAAATCAGTATAGATGGAAATGGGAAAATATTGATATTTGAAATATCACAAGATATAAACACACATTACCTGAAAATAAAATAATGATGAGTATAAAGAAAAATACATTATTATTCAATATTGATCCCACATAATTTGATCTTAATGGAAATGTTGAATCATATGTGGAAACTGTGAATGAATTTTTGGATAATATTGAGTAAATTAAATCATTGATTCATTTTTATTGGATAAAAAATATAATGCCCCAACTTTATACCTTACGTAATATTGAATTAAATGAATAATTCACATTGTGGATCTTTTCAGGTTTGGAGTTTTAGAGAATTATATCATAAAACATGCATTACATTCCACATTTAAACAAAGTGGTTACATAAAAGATAGTACTCATTTTTCCCATCAACGGAAACATATATAAAATAAAACATGGATTCTCTTTTAGCACTTCCTTGACACTATCATCACATCACGTACCTTTCCCTTGACCTGTGAAAAACATTTCAAAAAATCATACATTACTCATAAAACATAATCACATACCTCAAAAAATCATTAATAAATCATATAAATCATAAGACATAAAGGTAACATGAGGCATTTATAACATTCTTACGTAGGGAGTAACCCTCCTGGTTACGTTTGGAATACCCATCACAGTATATTCCCAAAATCTCTTCGGATTAACCATAACGTTTAACTCCTTCACGTTACCCAATGCATTGGAGAGCTATATCGGGCTCACCCGCCCTTAGTTTATCACGGAACCACCCGTCTTCATAACAATGCCCAAGAACCAAAACATAATCGTATCACATAAAACATCTATAAAGGAAACATAACATTTCCACTTTTCAATCATAAGATACCAATCCAACACATTGACATAAAAACTTTATGAAAACCATTTTCAATACCAAAATAAATGAAAAGTAAAACATGGTATTTATTTTTCATTAAAAAAAGTTATGGTTTGTAGAGGAAGCCGAAACTCAAATAATGGTCACGGCGGTGGAGAAGTCGCTGTCGCCGCTTACGTATGACAAAAAAACTTTCACTTTTTTAGTTTAGTAAATGATTCATATAAAAATATTCTTTTTGAATAAACTTATGTGTCAAAGGGGTTTATACACCGTATAAAAGAATGTTGCGTATAAAACAAAATATGCCTCAATGAAAGGAGATTGAGACGATGTCCCTTACCTCGTGTCCGAAGTGACTCGATTGATCTTTAATCTCTTGAATAATAAACTAAAGTTAATTTCTACTTTCTTAATAAACTTTTTCAAGTTTATTATTCCTTTTATATAACTTATTTACATGTTATAAACATTATGTAATCATTTAATTTAATAATGTATGTTTTGTCGATATTTCGTACTTAAGTCAAAAATGGACTTCTTACAATTACATGTTGTTTATGTGGTCAAAGGTTCATTATATCCAGAATTATATTCATGATTTTAATATCATATATTTCATATATATACAGAATATACATGTATTTATAAAAGTACATAACATTTTGAAGTAAGAAATGAAATGCACCGTTCATGGAGATGGTAAGCTGTATGTACGCATGAGCGCTACTTTCATTTCTATTTTGTATTTAATGGAGTGAAATAATAATGATATAATGGTATATTATAATTACAGTATAACATCATATATAATAAGATTAAATCCATCCATTATACGTCCCACATATGGGATTAACAAATCAAATCATATTGAGGGGGCGGTAATCCACACTTCCTAAAATGAAATTATCGTGTTTACGTACAATGGAAACCATAAAGGTATGACAGAAATGAAAAATATGGAAGCATAAGGAAAACATAAAAATAATATATATCATATATAATTAGAGTGACATATTAATGGCCACCATGAAAGGTGTTAAAATAATATTGAACAATCATTGTTTTGTGTGGCAGAAATTCTCCATCCATAGAAACATTATGTTCTTTAACCATCAGATGAAGGTGTGTGTAATTTTAGCTCAAATACTTCACATAACAACATCCTAGTACATTTAGGATACAGGTTTTGTTACAAAATAAATTAATAGAATGATTTTTGGGGGTTGTAGAACAAAATAAAATATAAGAACACAAGAGAAGACACTACCTTTAAATCGGGTAACTCTTTTTGATTTGAGCTCAAATGAATTCTTGGAAAGAATTATGCCTCAATTGAGGCTTCCAGGAGTAATATATGGATTTGGAGAGGCAAAATGGGCAGGTTTTGGCCAATTCAATGGATTGAGAGGTGTGGGTATGGTGGTAGAGGTGGGAGCCTTTTATAAGAGGAGAGGAGGGGCACTCTTGGAATGTTATAAAAGTTTACTTTATTATAAAATGATTTTCGGATTTTAAAGGTCCCAAATTATATATTTGGAGGATAAGGTGATAAGAGTTATAAATCCACCCATCCAATAGGTTTTTGACAAGTTTAGGGCTTATAGTTTATATTATCTTTTCATTTTATTTAAATCATTAAATAATGATGTAATCACTACATAATCATGGTGTCATAAATAATTTAATTCATTTAATGTCTAAAAATTATAAAAAAAATTCATGATGTAGGAAATAGTTTTATCTTTCTCATTAATATTTATAGTAAAAAATATGACTTAAATAACTCCATGTAAAAATTATTTTAGTTAAACAACACATGTTTTTGACATTTTTATTTTAACATTAAATAAAAAGTTATTAACGTCATTTTCCTAAAAAGTGGCTCCATGGGGTCCCAAAGTTGACACATGGATTTTCTCGGTCGGCCATAACACATCCAATAAGGGTAGGACATGTATAAAGGTCATTTAATATTATTAAAACATTATTTTTACCTTAAATTACACTAATTACCTCTAATCGCGATTAAAAACTTAAAAGTTACTATTCACCAAAAAATAATTTTAATCCCATTGAACCAAATTTTACTTTTTAATGACTACCATGTATGTCGGATTTTTTAAAATCAAAACACAGAGGTGGTAAAATTTAATTTAAATGAATAATCAGTTTTTTTACGTACCACTTAGTGGTTTCACTATTCATCAAAAATTGATGTTTTTCAGAAAAATACAAAAACTTCACCATAAGCTATATTTTCTATTCCAATCAAAAATGATTTCTATTTTAAAAAATTTAAAACATATAATTTACATTAATTAATTTAATAATTAATTCCCACTTTCATGACAAATAGCATGTTTTTGTGAAACAATATATATTAAAATATTGACACTAGTTTAAGTCCATTTTCAAAGTGAAATTAATTTCAACGACCACTATTGGATTAAATGGTAAAAATATAGTCCAATTTCACTTTAAAACCAATTGAAATGATATTATAATCATGTAAATAAATTAGAATAAAAAGAGGTTTTGAATTAAAATACAACATTTTTCACCATTCATTAAAAAAATGAACTTTATCGGAAAAATTCCTAAAATTTCCATAAGGTAAATTTTGATTTCCTGATTCTAAAGAAATATTTAATTTGGTCCAATTGAATGTATATGAGTGACAAAAACTTTATTTAAAGAGGTTTCACCATCAAAAGGTGATAGTTTGACCTTTTAGTGAATATTAGAGTATTTATGCCTAAAATTGTATTCTTTTCATATTTTAAGCCTTTATCCATTATTGGATAAATGTAAAAACATTTAACAATCATATATAATCATATTTTAGTAATTTCTATTCATTCTCGCCAATACAACGACTAAGTTTTAACTACCATTTAAAATAATTTTTTTTATTACTAGTGTGCAACGTAAGATTTCAAAGAAACTCATTGTTGTGTATCAGGTACGCTATCAAAAATAGCAACCCCTTTAAAGTAAAAGTAATATTTAATTCATAAATATTAATAAATATAAAAATGTTTTATTATTTATTTACTTGGGATGTTACATCCTTCCTACCTTTTTGGAATTGAGTCCTCACAATTTTATTCACATATCAAAATAAGTGGGGGTATTTATCCCTCATAGAATTTTTATATTCCCACGTTGCCTCTTCAACCACATGGTTTTTCCAAAAAACCATTACCTGGTGAATTACCTTATCTCGCAACACTTTCTCTCTTTTGTGACGAATCTGGGCTGGTTGTTCATCATAAGATAGATTCTCTTCCAACTGAACTACCTCTGGGCTCAAAACATGAGATTGGTATGGCATCTACATTCTCAACATTGAAACATGAAAAACATTGTGTACCTGAGATAAACTCAGAGGTAAAGCCACTTGGTAAGCAACTGATCCATCTTCTCCAGAATTTCTTATGGTCCAATGAACCTTGGACTCAGCTTTCCTTTCTTACCGATTCGCATCACAATTTTCTATAGTTAATCTTTGAGAAAAACATGATCACCTACCTCGAAAGATAGATCCTTCCTCCTATTTTTTGCATAACTCTTCTTCCTACTCTGTGCTATTCTCATGTGTTTCTGAATCAATTGAAATTTTTTTGCCATCTCTTCTACCAATTCTAGTCTCATCAGCTTCCATTCACCCACTTCATCCCAACAATCTGGAGTTCGAAACCGTTTACCATATAATGCCTCAGATGGAGCCATCTGTATACTGGAATTAAAACTGTTATTATAAGAAAACTCAACCAAAGAAAGATGTTCGTCCCAAATTCCTTGATAATCCATCGAACAAGCACGTAGCATATCCTCCAAAGTCTGAATCGTTCTTTCTGACTGCCCATCTGATTGAGGATGAAAAGTTGTACTAAAATTTAATTCAGTACCCAACGACCTCTGAATGTCTTTCCAAAAGTTCGAAGTAAACCTGGGAATACAATTAGATACAATAGAGAGAGGAACTCCATGTAACCTTGCTATCTCTTTCAGATACAAACGGGAAAGATGATCTAGGGAAAAAGTATCCTTTATATCAAGGAAATGAGAAGATTTAGTGAAGTGATCAACAATAACCCAGATTGCATTATTACCTCGAGGTGTCTTCGGTAATCCCACAACAATGTCCATGGATATATTCTCCCATTTCCACTCTAGTACTAGTAAATGATGAAGCATCTCTTTCGGTAACTACCTCTCTGCTTTTACCTATTGAAAATTCAAAAACATCACAGTAAAATCACCAATATCCCTTCTCATTCTGTCCCACCAGTAATTCTCCTGAAGATCTCTATACATCTTAGTACTTCATGGATGAACTGAAAACGGAGAACTATGAGCATCACATAACAACTCTCTTTTCAACTGTGAATCACAAGGCACACACAATCCCTTCCCAAATCTCAAAACACAATCATTATCAATGTTTAATTCAGGCAACTTACCATTCTGAACTAGATCTACCTTTTTCAACAACTCACTATCTTTCTTCTGTTCTTGTTTAATTCTATCTGATAGAGATGATCTTAGTGGTACTTGAATCAAAACAGAAGAACTTCATGCACCAACAAATTCTATGCCAAAGTTCATCAAATCCTTAACCAAAGGATCACGTTCCAACCACAACATTTTTAATGAAGCATTGCTTTTTCAACTCAAAGCATCAGCCACTTTATTTGCTTTTCCCGGATGGTAATGAATTATACAATCATAATCCTTGATTAATTCTAGCAATATATTATATCTCATGTTCAATTATTTCTGAGTGAATATATACATTAAACTTTTATGATCGGTATATATTTCACACGTTACTCCATACAAATGATGCCTCCAAATTTTTAAAGCGAAAACAACAGCAGCTAATTCTAAATCATGTGTAGGGTAATTTACCAAATGAGTTTTCAACTCTTGTGAAGCATAAGAAATTACCTGATCATTCTGCATTTGGATGCAACCAAGTCCTTTCAATGAAGCATCACTGTAGATAACAAACTCATCATTCCATTAAGGTAGTGAAAAAACTAGAGCATTCACCAATCTTCTTTTCAACTCCTAAAAAGAATCATCACATTCTTTTGTCCAGATAATAATAACACCCATTCGAGTTAGCATAGTCAATGGACTAGATAATCGTGAAAAATTTTCAACAAACCTTTGGTAGTAACCTTCCAAACCAAGAAAACTACGGATATTGGTTACATTTGTGGTTCTTGGCCATTCTTCAACAACCTTTGTTTTTGCAGGATCAATAGTTATCCCATCTTTAGAAACAATGTGTCCAAGGAAATAAATTTTTTGCAACCAAAACTCACACTTACTGAATTTACCATATAATTTATTTTCTTCTAAGGATTGAAAAATAACCCTTAAATGTCTTTCATTCACCACTTTACTTTTAGAAAACACTAAAATATCATCAATGAAAAGAACCACAATCTTATGAAAGAAATCATGGAAAATTATATTCATAAGGTCCTTGAATACAGTAGGTGCATTGGTTAGCCCAAAAGGCATTACAAAAAATTCATAATGGCCATATGTTGTTCGAAACGTGGTCTTCGGAATATCGGCTTCCTTTACATTCAACAGATGGTACCCCAATCTCAGGTCAATCTTTGAAAAAAACATAGCTCCCTGGAGCTGATCAAACATATCATCGATATGAGGAAAAGAATACTTGTTCTTAACAGTGATATTATTCAATGCTCTATAATCAATGCAATGTCTCATAGAACCATCTTTCTTTTTAAAAACTAAAACAGGAGCACCCCATGGTGATGTGGTAGGTTGAATGAAACCTTTCTCTAATAAATCATGCAATTTCTCCTTCATCTCTAAAATTTCAGTTTGATCCATTCTATAAGGGGGTTTTGAAATGGGCTTAGCATCAGGAACTACGTCAACAGTAAATTCAACTTCCCAATCTGATATTATTCCAGGCAACTTATCAGAAAAAACATTAGGATACTCATTTACCACTGGCACAACATTAATCTGAATTGTTCCGTTATTTTCAACGATATGTGCAAGGCAACATTCATTTCCATATTTTACAAGTTTCTCAGCCTCTTGATATGTTATCAACAGTAAGGGTTCATTCTTGTACACAAACTGAAATTTTTTCTGAAAAGAAACTTCTTTAACTCTACAGTCAATCTTAGCATGGTAAATAGAGAGCCAATCCATACCCAGGTTAACATCAAACTCTACTAGAGGTAGAACAATAAGGTTTGCAAGTAGGTTCTTTCCATGTATAAGGATTGGAAGATTCTTATAAATTCTTTTTCCCCAACATTTCCCCCAGGTGTTTTTACCACAAGTTCATGAGTCATTTCTTGATATAGTATTCCCATTTTAATAAAAACGTTTTCAGAGATGAAAGAATGTGTAGACCCCAAATCAAACAACACACTGGAATAATCTGAAAAAACAAACAAAGTACCTGATACAACTTCATTTGATGGCCCGACATCTGCTAAAGATGTTTCAATGGATTTCACCACCCCTTTCTGCTTGTATTCTAACTACTTCCCATCACTCACGCTCTTTGTCGGAAACCCGTTTGAATAGTGACCCATCTCATTGCACTTAAATCATTTCACTAACTGTAAATCAAATTTGGGCTTACCATCACCTTGATCATTTTCAGTGTAATCACAAGCCTTATGTCCCATCTTACCACATCAGGAGCACATTACATAATTCAGAAGACACTCCCCAGCAATCCTTTTACCACATTTATCACAAAAATGAAACTTAGTTTTCTTAACATCATTCATTTTTGAAGAATTGTTTCCTTTCTCCTGCCACCTCAGCCTATTCTTCTGCTGGTTGTTATAGAACACTTGACCATCGACACACTCCATTTCCACATTCTCAGCACATCGAACAAGCTTTTCATAACTCTTGAAATCACGAGAAGCTAAATCCCTTCGATATTTTGGCGTTAATCCTGAGAAAAAACAATTTATTTTACTATCAAGGCCTCAGATATGTTTTGGAGCATACCTTTCCAATCGAGTGAACCTTTCATCATAGACAACCACTGAGTATTCCTCTTGCCTCAATTCCAGGAATTGTTTTTCCATCATATGTCGAACAACCTTAGGAAAATACTTCTCAAAAAACATACCTTTGAATTCATCCCAGTCAATAGCATCAATCTCTTCAGTGTCCCTGATATTTTTAACCATAGACCACCATTGATCTGCTTAACCCTCCAAACGGTAAATACAATGACTAATCTTTTGATTTTCTGAACACCCCATGACATCAAAAATCTTCTCCAGTGATTTAATCCACCCTTCAGCTAGCACAGGGTTAGATGATCCCATGAATGATGGGGTATGTTGCCTCATGAAATCTTCCACCACTAACATGTTCCTCTATGGTTGATCCGGCTGATCTCGTGCATGGATACCACCACCATTTATCGCTTGAGTCAACAACACCATTTCTGCAACAAACTATTCAGTTCCAATTCCAACCATCTCTGGATGTTGATTCGGAAGGTCATTTCCTCTTTTATGCCTTCCTAGAACTACTTCATTGTTTCCTCTGTGGAAAAACATTCTGAACAAACATGTCTTAGATGAATCGACATGGTAATATTCGAATTCTATTTCATTTAAATTTGACCATAAAAAATATTTTTGGATAATCATTTAATATAATTCTAACTCCTAAATTTATCTAAACCGACCTCTGATACCAACTATAAGGCCCCGACCTTATACCTTACATAATGTTGAATTAAATGAATAATTCACATTGTGGATCTTTTTAGGTTTAGAGTTTTAAAATATTAGATCATAAAACATGAATTACATTCCACATATAAAAAAAGTTGTTACATAAAAGATAATACTCATTTTTCCCATCAACAGAAACATATTTAAAATAAAACATGGATTCTCTCTTGACACTTCCTTGACACTATCATCAAATAATGTACCTTTCCCCTGACCTGTGAAAAACATTTCAAAAACATGGGATGAGCATAAAAAGCTAAGTAAGGGATATAAATGTACGAAATGGAATCATTGGTCCATGTATGAAATCGTACTTTACTCATAAAACATAATCACATACCTCAAAAAATCATGAATAAATCATACAAATCATAAGACATAATGGTAACTTGAGGTATTCATAACATTCTTACATAGGGAGTAACCCACTTGGTTACGTTTGGAATACCCATCACAGTATATTACATAAACCTTTTTAGAGAAATCATAACATTTAACTCCTTCATGTTACCCAATGGATTGGAGAGCTATATTGGGCTCACCCGCCCTTAGTTTATCACGGAACCACCCATCTTCATAACAATGCCCAAGAAACATAACAAAATCATATCATATAAAACATACATAATGGAAACATAACATTTTCACTTTTCAATCACAAGTTATCAATACAACACATTAATATAAAAAATTTATGAAAACCATTTTCAATACCAAAATAAATGAAAATTAAAACATGGTATTTATTCTCCATTCAAAAAAAGTTATGGCTTTTAGAGGAAGCCGAAACTCAAATAATGGTCACTGTGGAGGAGAAGTCATTGTCGCCGCATACGTATGACAAAAAAACATTCAATTTTTTCATTTAGTAAATGATTCATATAAAAAGATTCCTTTTGAATAAATGTAAAAGTCAAAGGGGTTTATAAACCGTATAAAAGAAAGTTGTGTATAAAACAAAATATGCCTCAATGAAAGGAGATTGAGACGATGTCCCTTACCTCGTGTCTGAAGTGACTCGATTGCACTTTAATATCCTAAATAATAAACTAAAGTTAATTTCTACTTTCTTAAGAACCTTTTTCAATTTTATTATTCCTTTTATAGAACTTATTTCCATGTTATAATGATATGTAATAATAAAATTTAATAAAGTTCGTTTTGTCGATATTTATTACTTAAATCAAAAATGGACTTCTTACAATTACATGTTGTTTATGTGGTCAAAGGTTCATTATATCGAAAATTATACTCATTATTTGGATATCATATATTTCATATATATCCATCATATACATGTATGTATAATAGTACATAACATTTAGAGGTAAAAAATTAAATGCACCGTTCATGGAGATGGTATGTTGTACGTACGCATGAGCGCTACAATCATTTATATTTCGTAATTAATGGAGTGAAATCATAATGATATAAGGGTATATTATAATTCTAGTTTAACATCATATATAATAACTGTAACACCCCAGGATTTCATAGTGTGTTATTTCTTAATAATAATTCAATAACTTGCACTACACGCAACACCGAGTTCAATCACACCATGACGTACAAAAAAAAGCCATTAAAAGAGGTCATGAATAGTATTAACTACATTTTGAACTTTATATAATCCTTATAATTTTAGAATCACTATTATGAGTTTCTTATTTATAATGCAAGAATAGATTCATTTTCAGTATTGCACTTTTATCAACTTTTAACAGTGAAACCTTTTTAAATAAAATATTTTAAACTATCTGAATAAATTGGGAAATCAAAAAAATTTAAAATGAAACATCCCAAGCTTCCACGGTATGCTTTCCTTTGAATAAAATAGTAGCGTGTGTTTTACGCAACCTTGAGTTTTAACACACGCCACAACCAATCAAACTAGCCGTTATGAATAGTAATACCTAAATTTTGAAATTATATATATTTTATATATTAAAATGGACTTCATTTTTGGATTCAGAATATCGAATTTAGCCTAAGGTGAAATTTTGGTACTTTTCGGATAACTTTCATATTTTGATGAATAGTGAAAATTACTAAATTTTAATTAAAAACAACTTTTTTAATCAAAATAATTAATAGTGATAAATTGTGAATTTGAGTGGTTTTAAAGTATATTTAGAATATATTTCTACCATTTAATATAATGTTGGTCACTGGAGATAATTTTACAATTAAATCGAACATAAACAAGTGTCAATCTTTTGATAGTTATTACCTCTTAAAAACACGCTTTTTGTTTTGACAGCGGAAATTAATTTTAAATTAATTTCTGCCACTTCTGTATTTTGAATTTAGAAAAATTGATTCCATATTTGGAATCAGGATTTACAAATTGTGTAAATAGGTAACTTTTATTTTGAGACATTTTGAATAATTACTGTGGTAAATATTTTATTTACCATGGTTAAGGGTAAATCCAGTAAATAAGGGTTAAAAAAATAATACTATAATAATACAAAATTACCCTAAAACGTGTCCTAACCTAATTGGTGGACACATACCCAACCATGGTCATCCTTGGGTCGATTTTGTGACCCCTTGGAGCCACTTGTATGTGGTAGGGACACATTATATTAATAAAGTTAAAATAAAAATAAAAATGTCATAAGCTTACATCTTTTAGAAGAACAATTTTTACATAGGGTTATACATGTTGGATTTTTGATTATAAATATTAATTAGAAAGATAAAAAGATTTCCTACATAATTATATTTTATTTATAATTTTTAGACATCAAATAATTTAAATTAGTAATGACACAATAATGATGAAATGTTTACCTCATTAATAAATCATTTAAATAAATAAGATTATAATGATTAAAATATTATCTAAAACCTGTCCAAATCTTATTGGTTGATGTTATTTAGAATATGAGTCATCGTATCTTCGACCTCAATTATTTTTGGACCATTATAAACCGAATTTAATTATATTATAAAGTAATACTTTCACTCTTTCCTAAAGAGCCCATCCTCTCCCTTATAAAAGGAGACCACTTCTACTCATTCCTCACACCCCTCAAGCCACTTGGATCGTCCAAACTCTGCCCAAATAATCTCCCCACATCCCGCTCCTCCTCCTTGAAGCTTCCCCTTAGGCAGAAAGCATTTCAAGAAGTCCTTTTGTTCCTACCAATGTGAGTTACCTAAATTAAAGGTAATGATTTCTCTTAAATTATTTTCAATTATTTTGCTTCTCCAACCCCCAAAATCTTTTTACTTCCTTTCTTTTGTAACAAAAAAACAGTATCCACAATATACTAGGATGTTTTTATAAGAAGTATTCGAAATACACATACACACACCTCCATCTAATGGATGATGAACATAATGTTTCTGTGAATGGCAAACTAACGCCTCACGAAACGATGATTGTTCAAATACATCTTTCTGCCTCTCATGGTGGCCATTATTATGTCACTATAATTAAGTGTGATATTAATGATACATATTTAATATATAACCTTCTGTGATTCCATTTTATTTCATACCATTATTCGTTTCATGTTGTATATACGTACGGTAATTTCATTTGAGGAAGTGCGGACTACCGCCCCCTTAAAATGATATGACTCGTTCATACCACACATGGAACGTATAAAGAATGGTGTTAATGAAAATAAGTAACATATATAAAATATTATATTATACTGAAATAATAATATACCTATGTATCATTTGGATTCAATTCTTTTAAAATGAAAAATTAAATGGAAGTAGCGTTCGTGCGTACGTACGGACTACCGTCTCCACGAACACGATGAGATCCATCCTCCATCGTATCCATTCAAGTCTTATTCTCATTTTAGGGATAAAAATAATGTTAATATCATTCTGATTATGAATAAGATATAATATATCCATTACAAACATGTCTTACGTAACCAAACATTTAAGAAGAACGAATCGATTATCACCCGAAACGACGATAATACTAAAATATTATTAATAAAGCAATATTAAAAGATCATATATGATATCATATTGATGTATATGATTATTGTATAATTTAATAAATGTTTTAATTATTATACAGGAGGTTAACATACCATCGAATAAGGTAAATTTCAAGGTAAGGGATTTTCTTATCTCACTTTGAACTCCGTGAGATTTCCATTGTTCGCCACTAAATTATTGAAAGTGGTGTATTGTGTACGGCCATTTGATATATATTATCATGATTATCTTTATATTCATGTTATTCTGTAAATCATTTTGGTGGTTATTAACTTTTGGCCATACGACTCAGTTGATTAACGTTGTAAGGAGTGTCTTATCTCACTCTTAATTTCGTGAGAATTCCATTGTTCACCACTTAATTATTACATGTGGTGTATGTGTACTGCCCATGATTGTATTCATTGTGTAATATAAATTAATTTATGGGTACTTACATAGTCATGGTATGATACTTATTTCATAGTTGTATGTTTCATAAGTTACCAAATCGATAAGGGAATTTGACATTTCAATTTCCACTCATTCGGCTTTACACATATTTCATTGATTATATTACTCCAAGATTATGTGTGGAATCACTATTCATTTGATTATGTCATAATTTCCACTCCCCTTCCTGTGGATATACTTTTGATACACATAATCACTCTATTGATAACTCTCAAGTCATTAATATGAATTTGATAAGAGTAATTTTAACAATTTCACCATTTGTTGAGTTAAACATCCAATTCGTTGGTGTTGTTTCTACAAGAATATGTGTGAATATCCTTTGACTGTTTTACACTGAATATTCAATCATATATAGTGTATTTATATTTTCACACATAATTATGTCATTGATTTATCCTTAACCTAAGGATACGACCTTTATGATAGATTTCATCTCAATTTACATTCAATTGGGACTTCTTTGTTGATATACACCAAATCACTTTTATGTGGTATATATAATATACTTTGACATAGTATATCATGAATCCCTTTATTCTCATGATATTACAAAGTTTTGATTACCTCAATTATTTGTACTCAAGTGTCTCTCTTTTGGTTAGAATCTCTAACCAAAATACCATTTTAAAATCTTTTAAAGACTTATTCTTCTAAATCTTGCTCATTAATGTCCATGTTTTAAAAAATGGTTTTAAGGATTTATTTATATGGATATTAATGTTTTAAAATTAAAACTCCTTTTAAAAGTTTCAAAGTGTTATGGGACACTTTGATTCAAAAATCTATTTTTAAATGGCTTCTTGACAAATTGTGTGACTTTTAAATGATTTCAAGAAAAGGGGGATATTTCCCTCAAATAGTTTTGATGATTATTTTCATCTATGTCAACATCCTTCATTATTCATGATTGAGGTTAATGTGATACAATAAAATCTTCCATATTGTATCAAATGAGTTATGTTTGACTGTGGATGTTCTATTTTTATACCATTCATGGTTTGTGGTTAAAGTATTGACATTTCGTATGCTAGTTTTAATATGATTGTTTATTTTATGCTTAAACCTATTCATATGAGGAATGCATTGGACTTAATAAGTGACGGGTGGAGCCCGCTATAACTCTTAGATGCATCGGTAGGTCTCATGAGACAAACTAGTGTCTTGGCACAAGGCCTTGGCAAAATCTTATTTGTAGTCTTGGCACGAGGCCTTGGCTATGTGGTTATAATAGTCAGGAATTATGCATTCCATCATTATGAAAGTGGATATTGATATTGCATGTGATCATTCGACTAGTAGAATATCCATGTGAATAAGTAAATGGCATTATTTCATTTTACCTTTGCCATTTTATGCTGAAGTTCAAGTTTAAAAGGCTTTTGTTTTAGTTATAAATTGCCTTAAGTGTTTATGCTTATTTATGAAAGATTCTGCTTTAATGTTATCCTTACTGAGCATCTGAGCTCACCCCTTTCAATGTTTTATTTTTTACCCAGGATTATGAAGAAGTAATTTATGAATGACCTGCAGGGACAGTATGAGGGGATATGAATACAAGATGTTTTTTTTATGATGTAATGTAAAAATTTATGGATGTATCTAGTTATTCCAAGGCTACTAAACTAATCGGTCTTTCGAGACTTGATCTTTCTCGTGATCATGCCAATGTTATGTAATAATGCACCGACTCTAGGTAATTAGGGTCGGGGCGTTACAGTTGGTATCAGAGGAAGTTTAGTACAAACCTTGGTAGCTAGATTTAGATAAACTCTGATTAGAGCATGTAGACCTCAGATGAACTTTGAGGATTAGTATAAAATAACTCCCTAGAATTTTGGTATTGTAGAGATTTTGTGAGTTTTCCGAGAAATACATCCCTGTCTGGATACGAGCAGGTAGAGGCGGCTCTGGCACAGATGTACCTAGGGGTAAAACCCGAAAACACCACTTTCAGCTAGACTCGAACGGGAACTGGTGCACGACAACGGGCCTTGCTGCACTCTTGGTTACGACACTCCCTGGGGATATGCTTAGGATAATTTACATTTTCTTTACAAACCGATTTAAGTAATATATACATAAGATGAGAGTAAATGACCTTGGTTAATCCTAATATGTTTCAAATTGAGAATATGGTGACATTTTAATCTCTAAATGATTTTATGACTACTATTACTCACACAATGCTTTCTGGTTTTAGTCAATGGCTGGATTCCAAGGAAGTCATAGTGACTTTGAGAATGATGTACATGGTGGGAACGGTGGTGGCGATGAGCAACAAAATGGAATGTTGATAGGCGTAAAAGATATCGTCTTTATGCCAAATCAGTTTTCCAAAAATATGATCAAAAACATATATATTAACCATCTCCCAGACTCAACAAGGAAGAGAAAGGTGATAAATGATAAGATCTCCAGCAATGGAGACCATGGAGAAAAGAAACATCAATTTTCATCATGTAGGAAATGTGGAATGAGACACTCAGGAAAGTGTCTCAATGGGACAACAAAATGTTTTACGTGGGGGAAGGAAGGACTTAAAGTGAAGAATTGCCGATGAAAAATGAAAAGTACTATGGAAGAAGATAAAAATGGTCCCAAGAGTCCATTTACAGTCATTTGCCGTAAATGTAGGGGACCTGGACATTACCCGAGTGATTGTCCTATTTTATAGGATATTTTCTTGGTCAAAGAAGAAGCTATGTGGAAATAAATGGTTGGAGAAAAATTTAAAAAGTATTAGCACTCCTTGTTGATGGGTTTACTTTGGAATAATTTTCTCTTGTATTTGTAACCCCACATTTTTTCATGTGAGAATGATATTTGAGGAAGAATTGTCTCTTCTCTTGTGGATATAGGTATAAATAACCATTTGGTTTTATATGATCATTGGGGTTTGAGAAAATGATATGTTATTATAATTTGGGATGAAAATGAAAAGTATGATATAACATTTGTGGTTAAATTATGTTATTTTGAGGAATTTATCTCATTTTGGTAATATTATAAAATATAGTTTTTGAAAAAGGACATCACGTAGACCGTGTGATAACCCATCACGTCAGACAAAGCTGTGGGAATCGAACCCACAACCAAAGTGCGATTGGGATTTATCGCCTACCACTGAACTACGTGAAGTCCCTGGTTAGTGTGACTATTTTTTTTGTTAAATGATATTATTGATCAATAATAATATGATTTGGGTTCTTATGTATTATCAAATGAATACCCTTGGTATAGGAAAATGATTTGGTGATTAAGTGATAAATGTTATTTTGGAAGATGTTCGTTTTGTTAGGAACACTATATGCCCAAGGAAAATAGAATACAACGTGGTTTCATTTGTAGAGTAATGGTGGATTTTTATCTACATTTTTATTGTTGATTTATAGTGATTTGGGTTATTTATGGAAATGATTAACCTATAACAGAGATTATGTGATGATGTTAATTACTTTTAAGTATGTGACTTTAAGAGTATTTGATGTCATTTGGAGATACAATGTAACATGGGAGACTACATAATCAAATTCTTCTATGTTTTGGGTTTCAATATTAGTTTGGATTATATTAAAGGAATGTAAGGACAATTCGTTATTGAATGGTATCTATTTAACTATGGGGTATTGTTGGTTTAATTTTAGAAATTAAGATTAGTGCATATTTATCTCAATGAATATCATTTTGGGGGATCATTAGATCATTCACTAACCATTTTGGTTTTGATTAATCTTCAAAGACAATGTAAATATATGGTTTATCCTACATTGATCATGTGATTCTATAGAAGTTTATTCTAGTTCTTCCAGTGTGACCAAGTCTTCTTGAATAATCATCGTTTAAAAAAAAATTGAGTTAGTGGTGGAAATTTATTAAAGAATGAAAATCTACTTAAAATTTAAGTATATCTCATAATGTTCTTAGTCAATATCATAAATGAATTCATCTTCCTTATGTAATGTAACTTTAAAAAAAAATGTTGTCCTAGATGGTACATTAAATCATCACTAATTTATGGCTTTGGGATTGTTGGCCTTTTCATAGCCATGTTCTCTACCACTCTCCATCAGATAATTGATGGTTAGATTTCTCTTCCATATCCATATTTTCCTACATGGAACCCTAGTATGTGTTATTTTCGGTAATCTTCATACTTTCCACTCATTATTTTAAATAGAGGCCTCATTAATTCATTTTTCAATGTGGGATTTCAACTAAGATATTTTGAAACATCAAAAATGTGTTATCCCAATACCCTATGTTTTCTTGGACCGATGGTATTTCAAATCATCATAGATTGATGAGTTTATGGACCTCAATTTTATACTTGTTTTTGATTGATGACCTCAATCAATACCTATAAATATTTACGTTTTTCCTCCAATTATATGTCTCTAATTGCCACCAATGTTCTCCTAATCGAGATCATAATTTGGTGGTGACCCTTTCATTTCTCTTTTCCTTATATTAAGACTAAATTTTAGTAACCCAATTTCTGATGTGGGTTTTCCCACAAATATATTTTCTACTTTCAACCTTTTATTTTCGAAGAACAATTTCAAATTGCGAGGACGCAATTTATTGAAGGAGTGGAGAATGTAACACCCCAGGATTTCATAGTGTGTTATTTCTTAAAAATAATTCAATAACTTGCACTACACGCAACACCGAGTTCAATCACACCATGACGTACAAATAAAAGCCATTAAAAGAGGTCATTAATAGTATTAACTACATTTTGAACATTATATAATCCTTATAATTTTAGAATCTCTATTATGAGTTTCTTAGTCATAATGCAAGAACAGATTCATTTTCAGTATTGCACTTTTATCAACTTTTAATAGTGAAACCTTTTTAAATAAAATATTTTAAACTATCTGAATAAATTGGGACATCAAAAAATTTTAAAATGAAACATCCCAAGCTTCCACGGTACGCTTTCCTTTGAATAAAATAGTAGCGTGTGTTGTACGCAACCTTGAGTTTTAACACACGCCACAACCAATTAAACTAGCCGTTATGAATAATAATACCTAAATTATGAAATTATATATATTTTATATTTTAAAATGGACTTAATTTTTGGATTCGGAATATCGAATTTAGCCTAAGGTGAAATTTTGGTACTTTTCGGATAACATTCATATTATGATGAATAGTGAAAATTACTAAATTTTAATTAAAAACAACTTTTTTAATCAAAATAATTAATAGTGATAAATTGTGAATTTGAGTGGTTTTAAAGTATATTTAGAATATATTTTTACCATTTATTATAATGTTGGTCACTAGACATAATTTTACAATTAAACCGAACATAAACAAGTGTCAATCTTTTGATAGTTATTACCTCTTAAAAACAAGCCTTTTGTTTTGACAGCGGGAATTAATTTTAAATTAATTTCTGCCATATCTGTGTTTTGAATTTAGAAAAATGGATTCCATATTTGGAATCAGGATGTCCAAAATGTGTAAATATGTAACTTTTATTTTTAGACATTTTGAATAATTACTGTGGTAAATATTTTATTTACCACGGTTAAGGGTAAATCCGGTAAATAAGGGTTCAAAAAATAATATTATAATAATACAAAATTACCCTAAAACGTGTCCTAACCTTATTGGTGGACACATACCCGACCATGGGAATCCTTGGGTCGATTTGGGGACCCCATGGAGCCACTTGTATGTGGTAGGGACACATTATATTAATAAAGTTAAAATAAAAATAAAAATGGCATAAGCTTACATCTTTTAGAAGAACAATTTTTACGTAGGGTTATACATGTTGGATTTTCAATTATAATTATTAATTAGAAATATAAAAAGATTTCCTACATAATTATTTTTTATTTATAATTTTTAGACATAAATAAGTTAAATTATTAATGACACAATAATGATTCAATGTTTACCTCGTTAATAAATCATTTAAATAAATAAGATTATAATGATTAAAATATTATCTAAAACCTGTCCAATTCTTATTGGTTGATGTTATTTAGAATATGAGTCATCTTATATTTGACCTCAATTATTTTTGGACCATTATAAACCGAATTAAATTATATTATAAAGTAATACTTTCACACTTTCCTAAAGAGCCCCTCCTCTCCCTTATAAAAGGAGACCACTTCTACTCATTCCTCACACCTCTAAAGCCACTTGGATCGTCCAAACTCTATCCAAATAAGCTACCCACATCCCTCTACTCCTCCTTGAAGCTTTCCCTTAGGCAGAAAGCATTTCAAGAAGTCCTTTGGTTCCAACAAAAGTGAGTTACCTAAATTAAAGGTAACGATTTCTCTTAAATTATTTTCATTTATTTTGATTCTCCAACCCCCAAACACTTTTTACTTCCATTCTTTTGTAACAAAAAAAGTATCCTCAATATACTAGGATGTTTTTATAAGAATTATTCGAACTACACATACACACACCTCCATCAAATGGATGATGAACATAATGTTTCTGTGAATGGCAAACTAACGCCTCACGAAATGATGATTGTTCAAATACATCTTACCGCCTTTCATGGTGGCCATTATGATGGAACTATAATTAAGTGTGATATTAATGATACATATTTTATATATAAACTTCTGTAATTCCGTTTTATTTCATACCATTATTTGTTTCATGTTGTATATACGTACGATAATTTCATTTGAGGAAATGGGGACTACCGCCCCCTTAAAATGATATGACTCGTTCATACCACACATGGAACGTATAAAGAATGGTGTTAAATAACATAAGTAACATATATAAAATATTATATTATACTGTAATCATAATATACCTATGTATCATTTGGATTCAATTCTTTTAAAATGAAAAATTAAAGGGAAGTAGCGTTCGTGCGTACGTACGGACTACCGTCTCCACGAACACGATGAGATCCATCCTCCATCGTATCCATTCAAGTCTTATTCTTATTTTAGGGATAAAAATAATGTTAATATAATTCTTATTATGAATAATATATAATATATCCATTAAAAACATGTCTTACATAACCAAACATTTAAGAAGAACGAATCGATTATCACCCGAAACGACGATAATACTAAGATATTATTACTAAAGCAATGTTAAAAGATCATATATGATATCATATTGATGTATATGATTATTGTATAATTTAATAAATGTTTTAATTATTATACAGGAGGTTAACATACCATCGACTAAGGGAAAGTTCAAGGTAAGGGATTTTCTTATCTCACTTTCAACTCCGTGGGATTTCCATTGTTCGCCACTAAATTATTGAAAGTGGTGTATTGTGTACGGCCATTTGATATATATTATCATGATTCTCTTTATATTCATGTTATTCTTTAAATAATTTTGGTGGTTATTAACTTTTGGCCATACGACTCAGTTGATTAACATGGTAAGGAGTTTCTTATCTCACTCTTAATTTCGTGAGAATTCCATTGTTCACCACTTAATTATTACATGTGGTGTATGTGTACTGCCCATGATTGTATTCATTGTGTAATATACATTAATTTATGGGTACTTACATAGTCATGGTATGATCCTTCTTTCATAGTTTTATGTTTCGTAAGTTACCAAATCGATAAGGGAATTTGACATATCAATTTCCACTCATTCGACTTTACGCATATTTCATTGATTATATTACTCCAAGATTATGTGTGGAATCACTATTCATTTTATTATGTCATAATTTCCACTCCCCTTCCTGTGGATATACTTTTGATACACATAATCACTCTATTGATAATTCTCAAGTCATTAATATGAATTTGATAAGAGTAATTTTAACTCTTTCACCATTTGTTGAGTTAAACATCCAATTCGTTGGTGTTGTTTCTACAAGAATATGTGTGAATATCCTTTGATTGTTTTACACTGAATATTCAATAATATATAGTGTATTTATATTTTCACACATAATTATGTCATTGATTTATCCTTAACCTAAGGATACGACCTTTATGAGAGATTTCATCTCAATTTACATTCAATTGGGACTTCTTTGTTGATATACACCAAATCACTTTTATGTGGTGTATATAATGTACTTTGACATAGTATATAATGAATCCCTTTATTCTCATGATATTACAAAGTTTTGATTACCTCAATTATTTGTACTCAAGTGTCTCTCTTTTGGTTAGAATCTCTAACCAAAATACCATTTTAAAATGTTTTAAAGACTTATTCTTCTAAATCTTGCTCATTAATGTCCATGTTTTAAAAAATGGTTTTAAGGATTTATTTATATGGACATTAAAGTTTTAAAATTAAACATCCTTTTAAAAGTATCAAAGTGGTATAGGACACTTTGATTCAAAAATCTATTTTTAAATGGCTTCTTGACAAATAGTGTGACTTTTAAATGATTTCAAGAAAAGGGGGATATTTCCTTCAAATAGTTTTGATGATTATTTTCATCTATGTCAACATCCTTCATTATTCATGATTGAGGTTAATGTGATACAATACAATCTTCCATATTTTATCAAATGAGTTATGTTTGACTGTGGATGTTCTATTTTTATACCACTCATGGTTTGTGGTTAAAATATTGACATTTCGTATGCTAGTTTTAATACGAATGTTTATTTTATGCTTAAACCTATTCATATGAGGAATGCATTGGACTTAATAAGTGACGGGTGGAGCCCACTATAGCTCCCCGATGCATCGGTAGGTCTCACGAGACAAACTAGTATCTTGTCACAAGGCCTTGGCAAAATCTTATTTGTAGTCTTGGCACGAGGCCTTGGCTATGTGGTTATAATAGTCTGGCATTATGCATTCCATCATTATGAAAGTGGATATTGATATTTCATGAGATCATTCGACTAGTAGAATATCCATGTGAGTAAGTAAATGGCATTATTTCATTTTACCTTTGCCATTTTATGCTGAAGTTCAAGTTTAAAAGGCATTTGTTTTAGTTATGAATTGCCTTAAGTGTTTATGCTTATTTATGAAAGCTTCTGCTATAATGTTATCCTTAGTGAGCATCTGAGCTCACCCCATTCAATGTTTTATTTTTTTCCCAGGATTATGAAGAAGTAATTTATGAATGACCTGTAGGGATAGTATGAGGGGATATGAAAACAAGATGTTTTTTTATGATGTAATGTAAAAATTTATGGATGTATCAAGTTATTCCAAGGATACTAAACTAATCGGTCTTTCGAGACTTGATCTTTCTCGTGATCATGTCAATGTTATGTAATAATGCACCGACTCTAGGTAATTAGGGTCGGGGCGTTACAATAACTTTAATTCCAGCTTTTATACATCCCATATATGGCATTAACGAATCAAATCACTTTGAGGGGTCGGTTGTCCGCACTTCCTGAAAGGAAATTATCGTGTTTACCCACAATGGAAATAATAAAGGTATGCCACAAATGAAAAATACAGAAGCATAAGTAAAACATATAAATAATATATATCATATATAAATATATTTACATCTTAATGGCCACCATGAAAGGTGTTAAAATAATATTGAACAATCATCGTTTCGTGAGGCAGAAATTTGCTATCCACAGAAACATTATGTTATTTAACCATTACATGAAGGTGTGTGTAAGTGTAGCTAAAATCCTTCACTGAACAACATCCTAGTATCTTTAAGATTCTGGTTTTTTACGAAAGAAACTAATAGAAATATTTTAGGGGGTTGGAGATGCAAAATAAAATATAAGAACACATGAAAAGACACTACCTTTAAATCAGGTAACTCTTTTTGATTTGATCTCAAAGGCTTCCTTGGAATGACTTCTTCCCAAAGTGAGGCTTCTAAGAGTAATAGAGGGATGTGTAGAGGCAAATTGGTCCGGTTTTGTCTGAGACAAAGGCTTTAGATGTGTCGGTAAGGTGGTAGAGGTGGGGGCCTTTTATAAAAGAAGAGGAGGGGCACTCTTGGAAAGTTATAAAAGGTTACATTATTATAAAAGGATTTTCGGTTTTTAAAGGTCCCAAAATAATATATTTAGAGGATAAGGAGATAATAGATATAAATCCACAAATCCAATAGGTTTTAGACAAGTTTAGGTCTTAGATTTTACATTATCTTTTCAATTTATTTAAATCATTAAATAATGAGGTAATCACTGCAACATCATGGTGTCATAAATATTTTAATTTATTTAATTTAAAAAAATTATAAAAAAAATATCATGATGTAGGAAATATTTTTATATTTCTAATTAATATTTATAGTAAAAAATATAACTTTTATAACCCCATGTAAAAAATGTTTTAGTAAAACAACACTTGTTTGTGATATTTTTATTTTAACATTAAATAAAATGTTATTAATGTCATTATCCTACGAAAGTGGCTCCATGGAGTCCCCAAGTTGACCCATGGATTTTCTATGTCGGTAATGACACATCCAATAAGGGTAGGACATGTGTCAAGGTCATTTCATATTATTAATGCATTATTTTTACCTTAAATTACACTAATTACCTCTAATCACGATTAAAAAAATTAAAAGTTACTATTCACCAAAAAAATTATTTTAATCTCATTTAACCACATTTTACTTATTAATGACTACCATGTATGTCATATTTTTTAAATTTAAAACATAGAGGTGGTAAAATTTCATTTAAACGAAAAATCAATTTTTTTAAGTTCCACTTAGTGGTTTTACTATTCATCAAAAATTGATGTTTTTCAGAAAAATACCAAAATATAATCTTAAGCTATATTTGATATTCTGAATTAAAAAATTATGTCTATTTTAAAAAATTAATAACATATAATTTACATTAATTAATTTAATAATTAATCTCTGCTATCATGACAAATAGCATGTTTTTATGAAACAATATATATTAAAAGATTGACACTAGTTTAAGTCCATCAAAGTGAAATTAATTTCAACGAACGCTATTGGATTAAATGGTAAAAATATATTCTAAATTCTATTTCAAAACAATTCAAAAGATATTCTAATCATGTAAATAAATTATATTAAAAAGTGGTTTTGAATTAAAATACAACACTTTTCACCATTCATTAAAAAAATGAACTTTATCAATAAAATACAAAAAATATACACAAGGTAAATTTTGATGTCACGATTATATAGAAGAATTTTAATTTGTCCAATAGAATGTATAAGAGTAACCATAACTATATTTATATAGGGTACGCCATCAAAAGGCGATAGTTTGACCTTTTAGTGAATAATAGAGTGTCTATGCCTAAAATTGAATTCTTTTTATATTTCAAGCCTTTATGCTTTATTGGATAAATGTAAAAACAATTAACAAACATATATAATCATATTTTAGTTATTTATATTCATTCTCACCAATACAATGACTACATGTTAACTACCATTTAAAATAATATTATTTTATTACTAGTGTGCAATGTAAGATCTCAAAGAAACTCTTTGTTGAGTATCAGTTACGTTATCGAACAAAGCAACCAATTTAATTTAAAATTAATATTTAATTCATAAATATAAATAAATATGAAAATGTTTTATTATTTATTTACTTGGGATGTTACAAAAAATCATAATGAAATAGGTGAAAAGTGTGTATAAAATAACAAGATTGACAAAAATGGATAAATAGTCTGTATTAACCAAAAAATATACTTTGAAGGGGTAAGTTCATGTTGAAGGAATTCATGTTTGAAACACATTTTCACTAGTGGAATGAATGAAATCAAGTTGTTTTATCTTATACAATTGGTTTTTCAATGAATTTCAAATGTGTTTTAAATGGATTCTAAGACAACATTATTATTTGGTTCCCTAAATAAATTAGTATATATCAATACACTTGTTAGATTTTATTTTAGAAGAAATGAATCCTAATTGTTAAGGTTGTGAAAATTGTTGTATAGTTTATTTTAATAACATCATTCATTGGTTGTTACAATGGATATATTACTATGGAATATGGACTTCAAAATCATTGGGATTATCACAACCTCTATGTAAAAAATTCTAAATATGATTATTTTATGGTGATGAGGTAAATATATGAAATAATATTTATTTTTTAAAATATAATTTGATTATAAATTTTTAAAATTTTATTATTTCAATTTTTAAAATTCCACATTAAATTCAATTTGCATAATTTTTTGAGATTCATGTTTATAATGAGGGAGATAAATAATGAAAATAAATCTAAATTATGCAATGTATGTCCTTGAGAAATTTAAAATAGAGTAATGGAATATAATTTTAACTGCAATAATCATCAAAATAAAATAAGATATGAATATTGAATGAATGATTTAGAATATAATATATTAATAAGAAGAATTGGTAATGTACATTATTTTACTATGACAAGACCACATATTTTAAATGATACATTCTTAATACCATGGTTTAAATGATTTGAATATAAGGGGAAAGTCAGGTGTTGTGAAAAATAGTAACTTATATTTATGTATGAAAACATTATATTTTGTTATATTAAAAATGATATAAATTATATTTTTGGGAATATTCATATTTTGAGTGGGGTGTTATTATTTTGGATTGACATCCCATTAGTAGGGGATTATATTAAAATGGATATAAAATTTTAGATAGATAACGAGGAAAATCATTCCATTTTATTAAGAAATGTGTATTTTTATAATTTTTAGTTTACTAATCTGTATTCAAATTTCATGTTCATGGATAAATCGTGAGAATATTATTGTGATGTTGTATATCATCCAATGAATTTTCAAGATGATAAAAAATGTTCTATTCAGTTTCCTAAAAATTATGTTCTATAAAATAGCTCAATGGAATATGATAAATAATACAGAATTATAATGAAGTAAGGGGAAAATAATATAAAGATCATATAATTTATTGAAACTAATGAATATGTGGATTATATATAACAAATCATATAGAAGGTCGTATAATAAAAAGGCCCAAGATGAACATTAGAGTTTAGGATATTAATTTATACTAGAATTTTATAAACATAACCATATCCCCATTGAATATATGATTAAATCTACACATCATTTTTAATTTATGATTTATATTATTTTATCAAATAATAAAAATAGAGTGAAAGATAATCCATCAGATGTTAATTCTGAAGGTGGTTCTAGAAATTAATTAACCACAATACACAAATGGATACATTCCATTATTTCCTATATCCAGATATATCTCACATTTTCCTATAGGAATTTCTAAAAAAATTATAACATATAATTTATATAATTATTGTAAAATTGGAAATATTATTGAATTTATTTGTTTGTGTGGTGTCCATGTCATTTTTGATTTAGAAGAAACAATCCCGGCATGTATAATTTCCTTAAAAAAATTAATAGGATGTGAATTATGAACCACATGTGTTTATTATTGGTAATTTTTTAATTATATGTACTTTTTAATTAGGAATAATATATATTTCATTGCTGGTTTAGTTAATGGTAAAATGAAAAAGACCGTGTAATAACCAGTGTTGATTTTTCACCTTTCATCAACTGAACATTATATCAAATATCAATTTTTCAATGAAATTTATATTCAATTTTATTACTATTAAAATATTTTAATTTTTATTATAAAAATATGTTAACTATGAAATATTATATATGAGCATGGTGGTGTTTGTGTGTATGCAATTTGGGGGCCAACCCTATAACACTGTTAGAGAGTGGTGTAACCATATGATTGTAACAACCTCAACTATAGTTCCATGTATGCCTTTAATTAGAATATAACCCACCAATATTTATATATAGTGGAACATAAGAAAATCTAATATGGGAAACCAATGAAAATTGAATCATGTGGGTTGAAATTATTTGTTGGTATATAAGGTATTCCATGATGCATAAATACATTTTCTAGGGAAATGATTTTTTTATTGAATAAAGGTGTTATTTGTGACTTAGGGGTAATAGGTTACACCCCAATCTAGATCTTAACACTATAGAATACAATTATTTTATTATGTATTTAATGAATATAAGTCAACAAAAAAACATTTTCACAATGTTTTTAATAGCATATTTCAAGCGGTGTAAGGGTTTTATATTTTTTTCAATACATTACATTAAAACCTGTAGATGTAGATCACACCATAGTCTTTATAGGGAGGAATTCAATCATGAGAATAAATGTTTTTGGTATTTTGGGGGAGGTTTAGTTTATTTCATTAGAGATATGTCATTATTTATTTTATACATGTAACCACACTATGAGGTTGAGATCCATTATTAATTCTGTATTATTGATAACTTATTATTACTATACAGACGTATCTTTTATTACAAGATTACTTTTCACTATGTATTAGGTTTTAGATATTATACAAACAAAATTTTTTATTTTTAATTATAAAAAAACATTAAACGTTTTTTATCTTACTAATCTAGATAAATATAATGGAATTATTAATTTTTCAATGATGAATAATCATGGGATATATTGGAATTAGGTAAGTTTGAGTATAAGTGATATTAAATTTAAAAATTGAAATTCAAAGAATCTCATCTATATTGATCATTTTTTTGATAAGAAAATGACCACACAATCCTAATAATTAAGAGAATTATTAATGAATATTATATTATTGATATAATAATATCCTTTTAATCTATCATTTATTAGTGATTTGTGAGAAGACTGATTTCACATCACATATACTTTATTGAAAATAAGAAAATCAAAGAGAACATAATTTTTTTAAATAATGGTTGAATTTTCAAAGATTTAACTATGTGGTTACTCTATCTATTATATCCCATCTAAAATAAGAATTTTTAATATTGGCAGGGAACAAAATCATTGTTGGTGTATTGAGATCATATAGAAAAATTAATAAATAAGTATATAGTGGTCAATCATGTTATCAAAACATCATTCATATTTTGAACTTTGAGTTTCTTTTTATTAGTTAACCAAGAATAAATAATTTCTTTATGATAATTATTTTAATGATTTGGTATATGAGTAAATTTCATAATCTTGTTATCTTTTAAAACATGAATACAAGAACCTATTTTATTAAATATTACATGAAAAGCATTACCCTAATTCTCTATCCCAACCCACATTGTGTTTATAGACATACTAGCATTAAACTTTTCTCCATAAATACCATGAATTAATATTTGTCCTTATTTTCATCATTCTAGTGGATAATCAAAAATATTATCCCAAAAAATATTGTAATGTAGAAATGTGAGCGAATATTCAAATAGAAATTTATTTGAATAATTCTAAAAAAAGATAAATAATACATGATTTTAATTCCCAATACACTATAAAAAAATTATTTTCTTAACGGAAGAATAAGATATATGTTCATATGGCTATATCAATGTAATTTTCGCATGTCTTTTATTTTTTTCATAAGGCATGACATTATAGATATAAAAATAAATCAAAAAAATGTATTTTTATATATATGTTCATAAAATAATCCAAATAAGATATATCTTATGTGGATGAAAATTGTTATAAATTTTAGGGGTTCTAGTGGTTCATATTGGATAATAAATATTAGTATATTTTGTGGAAAATTTTATAGGAATGTTTAAGATATAATATTTTAATAACCTAAACCAAAAAGAAGTACACACATATTTTACTACAACATATCTTAAATATGAATTATTATTGTTATGTGATAGAAATATAAAAATACTATATGGCCTATAAATAGTCATACATGATATTTTTCCTACTCATCTAGAATTATTGATCGAGGAAATTATATAAATTCATGATGTTTCCATAAATAATAATTATTATAGTAATGATGTTATTGGTTTTAAAAACAAAAAAAAATAAAATATTGGGAAAGAATATTGATGCTAAGAATATCATTGGAGATAATAATCGTGTGATGTAAATTAGAAAAAAACATTTTTCTAACATTTTTAATTCAATTTTTCAAGCCTCATATAGTATATAAAACATTTTGGAATAACAATTGTATTAAAAATTAATGAAAAATAGAATTATATTAGAAAAAATGTCAAATTGAATATTTTTCTAACACCTAAATAATGGAACATTTTAAAAAAATGGTTATTAAAAAACACGATAAATAAAAATGGTGTTGTTATTATAAATAACCCATTACTTGTTTTCAAATTTTATTTTAAAAATTATTTTTAAAAATATTATTAAAAATTTTAATGTACACATTAACACCCTAATATTTTAAAATAACAATATCTTCCATTGAAATAACACAAAAAATAACATCAATATTCAATCCATGGAAGATTACTATAATAATTATATGATTTTTAAAAATTGGTTTGTATAAATAAATATAAAACAATTTTAAATATATATGTTTCATAATAAAAAACAAAATTGAAAAATTCTTTGGAAATAAGAACTAAATTTTAAAATAACATTTTTATATTTTTTCCATGAAATTATTATAATTAATTTTTATAAAAGGTACAAATTATATTTCATAAATATAATATCAATTCTAAAATCATCATATCAAAATTATATTAGTTTGAATTTTTGGGATTTATTTTAATAAGATTATATTTTCAGCGAATAGTCAGAATACTAATATTTACTGTAAAATATATATTTGATTAATGTATTTACAAAAGAATTCGTTTTTTAATATAATATAAAATATTATTAATTTATATTATATTATTATTAAATCATTTATTGTTCATTATAAATAATATTTTTATTTTAATTTTTTATGAAAACAATTTTGTTCTTAAAGGTAATTCTATTTTCAAACCTTTTTTCATTTACATTTCATTTCATTCTTGAGTATATTATTTCCATATCTATAAGATATTTTAGAAAAAAATTAATATATTTTTAGAATTTTTAGATACAAAATTTTAAAAATATTACCCTTTTTCATTATAAACAACAATCATGTTAAATTTTTATGACCATGGTAAAGTTAAAAGGTGTTGATTAGTGAAAAAATGTGATATAGCTTGAAATTTCTTCAAACTTCTTCCTTTATTTCATTGGAAAATTATATATAATATAAAATCACACAAACCATGGCCCCACCATTGTAGTTTTGGTGTTAAGGGCTTGGGGGTGAGTGGTAGGTTGCGGGGTCAAGTCCCTTAGCTTGCAATTTACATGTTATTTTCTTACTTTCATGTGTGTCTCTTTTTCGGTTGTACCCAATTTTTTTATAATCACTCAAACCATAAAAAATGTAAAATATTCTATTTAATAATTTCTTTTACCATTATAATTTACGGTTAATGATAATGTAAAAAATATCACCTCCATAGATTTAATAACTATACAATTTTATGAAATTGTTTAAAATTAAACTATATTAGTTTAATATATTATTGAAATATTAATAAACATTATTTATCATGGTAATTCATTTTAAAATATTGTGATAAACTTATTACCTTATATGTTTATTCAATCCCAATACAACACATGTTCATGTCGTAAAAAATAATGTAAATGATTTTACATGTTATAAAATGAATTTATTTTTAAAAAGTTGAAATTTAATGTAAATTGTTTAGATAAATATAAAATATTAGTGTTTTTTAAATGGTCATTTTTTAATTCCATTTCATTCATGTTGTTTTCAATATATTAATATTTGAATAGTTATAAAAAATCATTAATAGAGTTTTATGTAAAATTTATAATATTAAATTAACAAATTATTTTATAAAACATGATATAAGACGTGTATGATGAGAAATAATATATAATTCCATCTATATTCTATTTATTTGAAAATTTTCAACTTATATTTTAAAAATATAAAACCTCTAATATTTGATAACTAATTTTTTTGGTCATGGAAAAAATTACATACAAAGGGGTGAAAACAAATGATATGGTTTAAATGATATATGATCTTCAAAACAATTTTATTTGTTGATTATTAGTAATATTATATTTCATATAATATTGGAATGACAAGACATGATTCATAAACCAAGTATATTATAATATCACATGTGTTTCCAAAAATAACCATAATAAATTTTTTTAAAAATTGAATTTTATTATCACTTTTAAAATACATAAAACTAAAATACTCCCTAAATTGAATGGTGGGTTGAGATAAGAAAATTTCTATTTTGTGTAATTTTTACTTATATTTTATCATTTTATAAACATAAATATTATAAAAAACATAAATATGAATATAATTTTCAAATGAATTAAGGGCGCTTAAACTAAGAGATATGACTAAAAATATTTTAAAATATTTTAAATTTTATTTTATTTAATAATTTGTACTATTCCACTTCTTCAATTATAATTATATCATATCTGGATTTTTCTTATCTGAGAATAAATTATTATTAATTAGATATTTAATTTAATTACATGAGTTCCCCTCACCTCATTTTAAATGGACACATAATGTCCATATTTATTCATATTGTTTTATCAATTTAAATTCAAAATTTACATCACTTTTATTATCATAGATTTCCATAAAAAAGTATATATTTTTTCGTTCCAAAATATTATTTCATAAATGAATTAGAAGTAACTAAATTATGATTCTCAATGAAGATATAAAAATTTTAACTTTTAATTTTTGTATTATATTTCTATATCAACCTCCACTAAATCCACTGATTATATTCTAAAATAAATTCAATAAATTATAAACTATGTTTTTTATAGTGATTGAACAATAAATATTCATCTTTTTTTCATTCTACATAATGTGAACACATCACTCATACCAACATACAACTTGTTGTCTCAACAGCTCATGGTGTTTTGTTCATAATCACCACATTAAATGGATTTGTATTATTATATATCTCATATTTATATAATATATTTATTATATATTTATTATTCGTTAATTATAATATCTTATCTACTAGGTCACCCTCTAATCTCTTGTAAAACTATTACAAATATTCTGTGTATGTGAGGATTACCACCACAAAAAACAATGTTATTACTTTTTTATTGTCTTTTATATGTATATAAATAATGAAAGATTTTATTAATAGATATTTAATATATAATAAAATAAAAATTCTATAAATTTGAATTATTATTTACATTTCATTTGGTACATCTGTCAAAATGTGAAAATAAAATTAATACATACAAATGCCAATCATTTCTATGAATGGTGCAATTCATTTTCATATATATAACATTAATAGAATACAATATATATAATGACTATATAATATATTTTATTAATTACTGACATTCTAGATATATTTGAAACATGATTATTGAATAATTTCTATGATTTTATAATTTAATTAAAAATTAGAAATTAATATATTATCAACTAGAACACTAATTTAGATAAATTTTCGTAAATAAATAACTGAAAAGATGTTTGAACTATATCATACTTTTTTTTATTGACGGAATATTCTGGGATTAGGAAAAAAGCATCTTAATCCCACCTATATAGTGCATGTAATAGTGACAAGATAAGAAATTAATAACTAACATGGGTGGCCTTTTTCAAAATTATCTTTACGTACACACCCCACTAAATCTATACAATGATCTACAACAATAAAAATAATACATGAAAAATATTGAGTTGAAATAATAAATTTATAGCCCCTAAGTAGTACATGGGTATGATTGGATAATATGAAAATTAAATGGAAAAAAATTCATGCACAACTAGAAATATTTTCCAACCTAAAAAAATATAAGTGTAAATGATAAGACTGCCAATCATTGAATCTATAGACTCTAACCATCATTTGCAGTATAATACCACATGGTATCCCAATGATTCTATGTAATCGTTTAAGACAAACCATTCATCATTATAAGTCAATAAATTTGTCATAAAATACCATTTAGATATGAATATATATATATATATACACATTATAACACACTGAATGATAAATGGGGTGAAATAAAAGAAATGATATGAATATAAAGCTAATCCGAATGAAAAATAGTAACAAAATCCAATGAAATGGATATATATTATACTCAAACAACCAAAATGAGAGATAAAGGGGTTCCCCATCTCACATTACATTCCATAAAAATAGTTCAATCAGATTCAAAGGCCCATCATCAGTGTAAAATATCTCACATTTCTATCCATAAGAGTTGCAATGTAGAGGGACAATGCCATTCCACACTGTTGTATACTTGATGGGGCACAATCACCATGAAGAACACAAATACCTTAATTGAATAGGGGTTAAACTATGTTTATATATGTCCTACACCCTATTAGATATGGGTACTACTTATTGGATATATGAATGACACCCTAATTCCAAATGGGGTAACACTGAGTAGATAGAGTACCTGAAATATGACACTACATGGGATACTAATCACTATATATATAACTTTCACCTTAGCTCTCTATTGGGTACCTCTATGTAGATATAAGACATTCTAACTAAGGCCATTTTGAGGTACCACGTAGTAGATAGAGGACATGCACCCGAGGTCTTTAGGGGTACCACTAAGAATATATAGGACCCACACCATATCCTATTTTGGGTACAAAACAATAGATAAAGGACCAATAACCAAACTCTATAGGGGGAAACAATCATTATTTATAGTACCTACACTCTAATTCCACAGAATGGTACCACTCAATAGATAGAAGACCAATAGACTACCTCTTTAGGTGATACCACTCAGAAGATAGGTGGACCACACCCTTACATCCATAGGGGGTACCAAACTATGAACATTCTCAGTGACTATATTCAGAAGCCATTTCGAAAATAATATTCTCATTTGAAACATCGTTCATAGTGTCTCAAAATCCACCAAAAAGTTACCCATCATTTAATTCATGGAATAATACACATAATGGACTACTCACATCAAAATTTGATTAAAATGAATGAGATATGACTGTTAGAAGTTTCCAAAAAAAGATGAAATATAGTGATTAAGGGGAACTTCATGGATTGTTGTCTTGTCCTACGGCCTGGACATGTCATTATAAGCAATAAATAACATCCCAAATATCACTACATCGAATGAAAAGGGAATACATTGTATTCCTCATCCACCTTGGGTCCTACCCATACCACTAGATGGGTTTGTGTTATCATTATCACTGAAATTTATATAGATACATGAAATGTCCTCCCTTTAATGGTATTTCATGCATATTTTGGTTCATGTATATGTATCAGGGCCATGAGGTTGTATAATGAATGTTCTTGTCTATTCCCATGTACTCAGATATATCTAGTTTCTTCTTATAGGGTCCCATGCACAAGTTTTCCTATCTCATGGAAAGCCTGCATGGGGAGGGTTACATGGATTGTGATGATTTTATTTCAAAAAACTTGTAGTGAAAGAGCCATATAGGTGCTACATGATGTTTTTTCACCCCACATCATTCCATGTAATTGGGATTTCCATAGAAATTTAGATATACTCTATGCAACATCAATTACCATATGTCGGGTCAAATCACAGATCAGGTTAACTCAAAATTGAAGTGAAGACCTCCATTCGTCATTTTCCACAATCCAATTCCCCATATTTATATATCTGATTCACCCATATGAATCATTATAACCCATCATAGCCTATGGGTCCTCCTATTACATCAACATTTTTTTGATCCATCGTGGAATCACCCAAATCCTAAAAATCACAAAAACTCCATTCTTCATTCATTAAAACATTTAGCACACATTAATTCTCCATGAATTATGGGGTTATAATTTGTACCAACCCACATTGAAATGTGAATTAGTCACCCCAAGATCCAATGATGAATAACTAGAAGAGTTTAAGGGGGATATCATAATAAACTGGTGTTTTATAATAATTGTCCATTAGTTTAATGGTAAAAAAACATATGTAAGGATATCAAGGGAGAGAAACATGGTTCAATTGGGATTAGTCAAATAAATAAATTGAATCTGATATTTGCATGCATGAAATGTATCAGAATTGAAAACATGAACAGAATAGGGTGTGTTATTCTTTATTTTTTAATAATACACGGAAAAATCCAAAAATTTTGAACCATTTCACAATTCAATTTGATAATCGATGAAGAACATGATCTCTAACCAATAAGATAATTTGTTTCATTTGATATGCGATGATTTTGTTGGATCTAGAGGATCATCATTGTCTAATATAAATTATCCAATAGAGGGTGAAAGATATATAATCTCAACAATAATAGGTTTATGAAACTAATCATGGAGATATTCCATTATATTATATTAAAAGATATTCTATATTTTGGATACATAATGAGTTGACAAAATTCATTATTTAATTAATCCATTGAGCATACCACCAATGGTCACATTATCAAAATACCCCATAGTAAAACATTTTTTACAGTGCATATCGTAATCCTCATGTTAAAAATTCATCTATGGGAATATGTAAATTCAAGGCTCTATGTCGAAAATATGGATTTTTTTATTAAAATTTGTCCGTATGATATTAAATAAAAAAATAAATTTAGAAAATAAATGTTGGGGACACCAGGAATTAGAATTGCATGTCATATCAACTCTTAATCGCAAAAATATTCTGAGATAAATTTTAATATATTAGTTGAAAGAAATTTGGTTTTTCAATTTTTTCCCCCGTCAAGTATGTCATCATTAAAAATGAAAAAAATAAACAAATAAATTAGGAGACTAAGCCCATGTGTCATTATACCTCTCATAAGAGTAATATCAAAAGACCCCGTTATTCAACATATATGGGACAAAGGGATGGTCCAGTCATGTAGGGTCCTCTCTTGATGATACACCGTCGCAACCATGTTCTCTAAAGAAGTGGATCCATAATAAATAACCATCTTCCCCAGTCAATAATGTGCACATAAGAATGCACGTATCTTCTCAAATACAACACTTGGATGTCATCGGGAACCCACTCTGACATTGGGGGTAAGTAAAAGTGTTATGAATCAACAACATCACTCTAGATGATCCCAAATGACCCAATAAACCCCACAGAGTTCATTCTTCCCCTATCAAATATCTACAAGCGACATTGTGGTAGAATCTTACAAAAATGCAGTCTCATTGATCAAACACTGTTGTACTATAATATCGATCATCATAAGAATCATGTCTCTTATAGGTTGTCCTACTCCACTCATGGATGACCTAATCCTTATCTATAGTCACATGCACCATATTAATAACATAAAGAGATGTCTTAATGATCTATTTACAGCATAAGGTTCACCTGATGGGTCTCTTGTACCTATCCTCAAAAGGTTCCATACTGATAGTAGAGTGGTAGATATTGTTATCCAAAAAAATATTACAAATGAAGGCGATCCTACAAACCTTCAATACATGAAACTTGGTCTACAGCCATGGTTTTCACAAAAAAATGCATATAAACTCACTTATACCAACAGATCATGAAAAATCATGTGTATATCTTACCTGCATAAGCGCGGGATGCCAAAACATTGAGAGGGAATGTCACGGGAAAATTGATACCCATCGTTTACTTTGATCTATGTGTATAGGTGACATTAATACTCACAGTTTCATGAATTGTGGGTATAATCATACATATATAATACTATACCCATGTTTTATGAAAACTGTTGGTATAGGGTCACCTATATTTTGAGTGAGGACAAATATATATAAGATAGTATATATACATATAATTATATGTGGAATTGGTGTGGTGGTATTTGTGTTCAATTTAGGAGCACAGAATCAGGTTTGAGACTCTCATGTGATGTTATTTTTATACCATGTTTTATAAATTTCTATATAATATAATGTATTACTATATAAATTAAACAGAAATTGGAATAGTGGTAATGTTCTTTAGCAGATGACCCATGTCACGAGTATGAAACCAGTGTAGAATATATTAACTTATACTTATGTTTTAGAATTATATGTATATAAAATAATATATATATATATATATATATCATTTTTTTTACTTGTTCTAGTGGTAGGGTGAGTTAATCGGCGTAGTAGAGGAGGAAGATCAAAACATGATGATTGAATTTTTTATAATATTGAGGATTCATATTGATATATTTTGTTAAATGTAAATTTATATTAATGTAACTTTTGTAGTTTTAGTGGTCATGCACTAGATATCAGACCAAGAATTCAGAAGATCAAAACAATATGTACGGTTTATTTCTAGTACCTAGAGGAAGAATAATATATTATGCAAAATGTATGTATATATATGTAAGAATGATTGTTGTAGAAGTAAGTTTACCCTATTTTTGAATAGAAGGGAATGTGTTTGAAACCCATTTATTGTGAATTTTCAATATTTATACTCATGGTTATAAATCCTGAGGTATAGGTATGTGACATGGTGGAAAATGGTTATATAGTTCTGACATAGTGGCCAAAATCTATACATAGGGATTGGAAAAAAGAAAGAGTATAGGCTGTAGACCTATACCGACAACTTGGTTTCCCATGGTTCCTAAAATAGTTGGAATACGACATTTTTATAGTATGTATTTTCCTATATCTAACATGAATTCCATTAACATATTCTATACCACATGCATATTATAATCATTCATTCCATATTCATGGAGGTGAATTGTTGTACTCATCCTCATCTAGGACCTAAATATATCCTACAAGACTCTCCACAATTGTGATGTGAACCACATATCATGGATGGAGAATTTTTTTATTGAAATCCAATAATAACTTATGGTACCCATATGTTTAACTACCCCAATCTCTCCACAAAAATCTACACCCGAATAGAAAGGATGTGGGTTGACATTGTGAGTTGTTTAACTATCACTCAGATGGAATCATGGCCTATCACTATTTGTGAAAGAACTATCTGGAATTCCATATACATATCATCCCATTTCCACTCTAGGATCACAAATTTCTTATAAAAATATACTGAAACTTGGTGCTCATCCATCACCCACTGCCAAGTGAGACACCATGATATAAACACAACCAATATATGTCTCTTTCCATCCCACAAAAACTATAATTTGTGATTTCATTAAATATTTTCCACACAAGGATTTACAACCAATGTATTAGTGTGAGCTCTTTCATCACCTCTTCCTGTCATTACGAGTAGGATCACAATACTTCCTTGAAAAGGGATGATGTGTTTATATGCTTTAGAAAATTTATCTAGTGAATCTCTTGATTAAATATGGTCACGTAAGACCCTCAATGTTTATGTATCACAACAGAGAATCTCTCAAACACTATTGGATAAGAGGAATAAACACCATCTTTTGATGAAATGCACCATCCTATTTCTCAAATGGGTTTATCATCATGGAGACCAACTAATTTGATGTCTCCTACACTAAATGAGTAGGGAAATAGTACAAAGGGAATATGCAATTACATTTCTCATCATAGGAGTATATAATCTATCAATGTTATAGACCTATAATTATTATTACAAACACCTATTATTGATGTTTGGATTTCTCTACATGAAAATATAGCTTGTTTTTTGATTCTATAATAAATAATATTTTTCCCTATAAGATGATAGGTCACTACATCCTCAAAGATAATACTTCTGTTGCTTCCTCTAGGTCATGAGTAATTTATTTGTTCTTGTGGGACCTCAAATGGCTCGACCCATATGTGAAAACTACATATCCCACATCAAATCACTTTTGATCCCATCTCCAGAGGCATATCAATATACTATGTACTCCACACCATCATATGATAGTCTCAAAAATATGAGAATGTGCCAGCATCAATGTTAGCTCCTCGAATGCTTTATGGAATTAATTTTTAATGTTAAATGGACACCCATTCTACATCATGGTGGTCAATGTTTCATTAATCCTTGATAGTTATAAAAAAATTACATGTACTGCCCTATCGATTTAGAATAAAATCACACATTTGAAACACTATTTTGTGGATCCCAAGTTGGAAGGACATTGGTCATCCTTGGATCCAAATGTAATCCGTTCTAAAAAATGACTTATCCCATAAAGTGAACCTCATGGATCAGAAATGGAACATCAAGAGAAAACAATAATGTTGGTTCTCTAAAATAAAATATGATAGTAATCCTCAAGTTCATTACATTCTCATACTCTATGATCTATTATTTGAGTATATTTTCAATGAATTCAATAAGAAATTATTCCATGTATAATTGTAAAATTTGCAACATTATATTTAAAATGGGAGAATTCTTCACACCAAAGAGTGTCAAAATGATATTATAGTGTCTGTAGAGTAATCTGAATTCTCACTTTATAATATCATCCTTGAAATCTCACATTTTGTGGTTTTCAAATTTGGAATCAATATTAGAGAACAATATTATGAATTGAAAATGATTAGTGAGGTAATATGTAATCAGAAATGTATACTTGATCTTAATCATGGCCTAGTTCGGGTGATGATAATCCACATAAAGGCATATGATAATGTCAAATTTTTTGATTACTAAAATGAGATATTCCCACTCGGACATACTGGAAATGATATAGTCTCTCCCTATAATATCCTCTAATAGAAAATTCAACTACTGGACCTTGGTAAGGACCATCCAATATGTAGATGAATATATTGGAGTTTTTCCAATGTGAAATTTAATTAAAATCTTCTTCTCCAACATCAGAGGTTGTCCAAAAACCTACACACAAATGATGTAATTAATAGACTTCGTGGATGAATGAATCTTAATGCCTAAATATCATTTTTCACCAATGGATGAACTTCTTAAATGAGTTTTACATGAGTATATCCATCATCTCATAAAACCCACTCATACAACCAAGATATCTCTTTCTTCCATAGTGTAAGGTCTTTTCCAATAATATTGATGGTGTCTGACTCATCTATTGTGATAGTCATTAAGGTCACAGACTAGGGAATACCAATCCATAACCTCAAATAGATTATAAGGATCCTTCATGATGAAAAAAGGTACCATAGAAACTCTCTCCAACATTAAATTTCTTATATTACATGAGGATATATGATATAGAATAAACATTCCCCAGAGGGACCAAATGTCAATGTCAATGGGATAGCGCCTCAACAAGGAGATATAACTATTGAACCAGGGGTGATGAGAATACAAATTACTATTAATTAAGTAATTTAATACTAAATAATGAATAAAAAAATATCATACTACCAATCATATTGTTTTCCATGACCTCAACAACCATCACCAAAAGACTGAAATGGGCCTTATAATCATGTATGTGGAATAAACTAATAGGGTTATCTAATAGAAATAGATTATCCTCCTAGATTTGAAACATATAATCTTCCTTATCTACGTCCATAAGGGCCACCATTCCCTCACCAGGGAATTTCATGATTATTAGTTACATCTTCCATGGTGGTATATACAATATCATCATGACCTCATCAACACTTTTGGTCATTAAATCATACCACGCATGTCCTCTCTCATCACATGAATATCATTTCACCTCTATGGGATACCCTAGTCCCTTTTTTGGTCCATGTGGGACACAAACACATGCCTATGTCTACTAATGGGTTGGTCTATTATAAAAATATCCTATAATCTTGTACATTATAGAATCTGCAAATAACCCATCTCCCAAATTCCCAATAACATCTCTGGATTTCTAGAATACATTTGAATGATATCACTCTATCACAAGTTCCTACTCCAACAAACCAATATAGGTTGAAGTGCATAATTTTACTACACTGGAAAATATATCTTGGTGGATATCCTACAAAAAAATTCACATACAACAATCCATATTCAATCAACATGATGGAGGATCATGAAACATTTTTGAACCCCAAAGGATATTCTTCCATTATCATTATTTCTAAATACATCTCCTAAAGATCTTGAATCCGAACTAATAACTAGCATGAGGTGTTATAATCCTCATGGAATAACTACTAGAAGTCAGTCCATGACAGCCTTTATTCTTCATGGATATGTATAAATGTGATCCATTAGTACATAAAAACTTATTGAAAAATTTTATTTACCATCACGAACACCTATCTTTCCATAGTTCAGATAATTCAAAGAATATGGATCATTAAATCTAGTCAATCCACTTCCACCATGGGATCAGGAAGAACATAGAATCATAGTGGATTCTGGAATGGGAAAACAAAAATTTATTTGATTATTCAGATATCCAAAAACTTATTTTATAGTATGGTCTTCTAATAAATAGTGGGGTGAAGCAACCAGTCCTTCTCGAGATAGAATCTCATTGGATGTTCCATGAAGTAAGGCCCCAACAATCATCATATCTTAATCTCAACTGATATTTGGTATCTTGGATAGCTATCTTTATAGAGGAATCCTAAGAAAATAATCATGAAATATAGTTGGAAAATGAGAATATATATATTCAGATCTGACCCATGATTGATAGGAAATGGACTCAATACTCTATGATGTATCTACAAAAAATTTCATCACCTAATGACTCTGTATGTCGTGTTGACAAGTAGGTTGATAGAGTGTTCATGTATACTTTCATCGTACATGACACCAGCATTGGGTTCCCTAGCATGAGATCTACACTCTAGATACATTGACACTATTTTATGCAATCCCAAACATGTCCACATAATAAGACTATTCTAAACAACCTACAAAGGAATGAACAACCTATGAAATCAATCTGTCATTATCCAACCCAATGGGGCTCAAGGTGAAACTACAGTAAAGGAAACATATATAGGCCAGGGTCTACTGACTAATGGCAAAAAAAAAATAAAAAATTTATGTTTCATTTTCCTATTTACCTATACAAACACACAAACCCATATCCATAATAAAGTGTATATGAATAAAAAAACATATGTAACATAGAGACTAAAAATCATGAGTGTAAAACTTCTAGTTAGCCTAAGAGTTTGAAAAATAAATTTGAGAAGTAAATATCCATCAATATAGTCCCAATTAGAAATATTCCCATTAAAAAACTAAAAAATTAAATCAAGATTGATATCATATTTGAATCATAATGATTCCAACACCTTATAGACTATAATGAACTAGACTATTGTTGTGATCCTCTATAATTTTCATCGACAAGACTTTCATCGATATAAGGCACCAAACATGTATGAAATTCCAATGGTGGGGGATTAATAAATAATTATTATGACACCCAAAATGTTTATGGGACACAAATAAGAGACATTGTATGAATTGATATCATAACCCCAGTAAAGATAGTATCAATTTCCAAATACATTGATTTAAATATATATATACACTCATAGAAGAATCTGAAATGAGAGATAAAGGGGATATCTATCTCAAATACCATACCATGAAAATAGTCCCATTTTTTCCACATATCCTTCATCGATTCACATCATCTATTATGCCTATCTATATGAGTAACCATTATTAGGGATAACACATCTCATCGTTCCAACATAGTTATGTAGGAACAATATCATAGACGTGGTCCCATTCCCTACAACATCTATTTTTCCCACTCAGTATAATGAGGATATATCCGCTATCCAATATTTCGGATCCACTCAATTATTTTGGTTCTTGAAAACTAAAAGCATAGGTGGGAATGAGTTACTAGATAGGGGATATGCACTATAATTCTTTATGGGGGTACCACTCATATGATAGGGGACCCACACACTAATTCCATAAGGGGTACCACTAATAGTTTTTTAAAACACTCCCTAATTCTATATAGGGGTGGGGGTGTTCCACCTTATAGATAGAGTAATCATATAGTAACACCATAGAAGGTACTATTTAGTAGTTAAATTAAACCAACCCTTTCCCATCACATGTGTACAACACAAAAGAAATATTAATTTCGTCATATCTGATAGGGGTACCAATGGTAGATAAAAGAAATTCCACTAACTCTATATGGGGTACCAATAAGTGGATTGAGGACATAAACCATATCACCATATGGGAAACCGCATATTATATAAAGGACCTTGACCCTGATGTTGTTGAGGGGTACCACTCAGTAGATAGAGGAACAACACCAAAACAATATAATGGGGTACCACTCTATGATCCTACAAGATTACTACATTTCATGATCATCACCTAATGAAGAATCCCAAACAATATATATCTCATAATATATCAAAATACACTACCCATGATCTTATTATGTTCTATGTATAAAAAACTCAAGATATGAAACTCATGGAAAAAATCAATATAAAATAAGCAAATGTGAGAGGTAAATGCTTCTTCAAAAAGGTGGAGATACTAAAATTAAGAGTACCCCATGGAATGTGTATTCAAACTACTACATAGTTGTTCTCAATGATCATATAGTCCCAAAAAATATATAAATTAACAATATGGAATTCATTAACCTATATAAGTACTTATCATGCTTCTACACAAGTACCTATAATTTCTCACACTCACATGTACTATGATAAAAGTTATTTATTCTAATATGTGGTATTTTCGGTGTCCTTTAAACCATGTCCGTATTTTTTTGTCATCTTTCACTACACAAAATGTGTTGGGTCCAGACCGTGTACACTTATATGTGGAATTTTCCTACTATATTTCACTTTCATATGTTCTCCTATCACAAAAGATGTCAATATGGGATGATTTATATTTTATGATGCCCAGTTACCTGGTTCTAACTATTAATATCTTAAAAATCCAATCACTTTATCCACAAATTTTCTACACAGTTTATGTTCATCTCAACACATTCCAAATAGTCAGTATTCTCATAGAATGAGGGATTATCTAAATTCATATCTCTTCCATAACCAAGACATAAAATCACACCTCATTTTCACCCAAATTAATTGGGAAATCCCCTATTAATTGATCTCATAACTCTTATGGGCTAAAATCTGATATCCTTTTCACCATTATAAAGAGGTATACACCGCCAGAGTCCATGGTTCCTCCCATCATTTCATAGCTATTCCAATCCATGGTGGAATCACACATGTACTAAAAATCATCCGAAATCCATCCTTAATCCATAAAAGTCATCATATAAATTTAATATTTCATGAATATTATAGTTCAATAATGCTCGATCTGGTTTGGAAATGTCAAATCCAACCCCCACATTCCATTGATGAATAATGCAATGAATGGAGAGGGGAAATGAACCAGAAACAATTATGAAATAATAAATCACCAATAATTCTTATCTAATTAATACAATGAGAGATATAATATTTAATAAATATGGTGTATCATGGATTTATCACGTAAATAAATTGAATCTGATATGTGGTGTATTGAAGAGGATCAAAATTGAGACATATCAATGGAATGAGAATGATAATTCTTATTTATTTTATGATAAGTATATGAATCTAAAAATTAATATCACTACATAAATTTAGATCAATTATTCAATGAAAAATAAAATCCTCTAAAAAAGTGAAGTTGTTCCATTCGTTGTGCCCCAATCCTCCTTGATCTAGAGCATCAATTTTGTCATATCATGATTAACAAATGGAGGGTGGAAAAACTATCTTTTCAATGGACTGATAGATATTCATGCATCACTAAAAATATGATATAACATAATATTTATAGATAATTTATATTTAGTTTATTTAATTTAATATCATAACTAATTTTTCAATTAACCCATATAACATGTTGATAAGAATGCATTCATCAGAACATCCAACTGTAACCAAATTTTGTTCACTATAAGGGTAATATTCCCATTTGGAATTGAATTATTGTCTCAGATTTATGAACCAGCATTCTGTATAAGATATATACCATTTTATATAATAGATTATCCATGTGTGATAAGAAATATATTTAATATTTTTATAAAATTAATTCTTCACAAATAGAGCCTATGAATCGCACGCAGTCATAATACCTCGCTTAAAAAACAATACTCAATGTATATAATTATCTTATACGGAATGAAAAAGGTCTCTAAAAGGATATATATATTATTGTTATATTGGAACATTTTATTATATTTATAATAATTACTTCATATATTATGAAAAATTTGTTTAATGACTAGACATGAGGAAAGGGATTTTTATTCCTGCCCAATCTTAATCAGTATTATACATTCATGAATATCTATTAAGATGAATAGATAATAACTAAATTAGAAATTCCATTTAATTAACTTTTCATCATGTTGTTAAACTAATTTTCTTTGTATTATACCATTTTTATTCAATTGATTCATAATGTGTTTGAGAATTGTTTTTTGAGAAAAAAATATTAACATTCTCTGGTTTGGAGAATCTTTTTCATCCATATTTTTGTTTTTAGAAAAAAAAAATTCATGAATGAATTAATATTCCTATATGAATTTATAATTACATTTTCACCCATAATTAATATTTTAACAAAATTATTTAAATGGAATATTATTATTTTTTACAAAATGAGGTAAGTTTTATTTTGGAGAAAAATGTAAAAGAATTTTTATTTTTACTTTTGTAGAATCAAATTAATTTTTCATTGTTACAACATAACAATTATTTTAATGTTTTATTAAAATATCAATGGTCACATTAAAAAATATATATTACATAGTATTTTTGAAATATTTTTTTATAAAGCTATCTTCTAAAATAAAAGATTATTTTCAATAAAAATGGTCCATATGATAATGTAAATGAATTTCCACCCAGGATGACATTTATTTATTATAATTATATAAATTTTTTTGATATGATTATATGATATGAGCCTTATTTTTTCATACAATAGATTTTTATTTTAATGATTTAATTATTTTGAAAAACGCATTTTCATGTTCATTGGTTTTGTATGCTGAAATGTAAAATTATTTCTTGATATTCATAAATAATAGTAATATATTATTGTTATATATTGGGTGGATATGTCATAGTACTAAAATAAATATGTTAAATATGAATAACTCATCACATCTTTTTTCTGGGCATCATTTATCGTTCATAATTTCATGCATGGTTCTTTTTTTCTTGTCCATGTGATTATACATTGACGTGGATTTAATGTCCAAAATATTATACATGGACCTAGTAGTCATATAAAATATATTATATATAGATGTCGGTTTTATATAAATGATAATATTCATAGACCTATCATTATGTCCACATGAATAAATATGGTAATGATTTCATTTCCATAACATTATGAGTTACCCTAAATCAATTTGTACATGTTCATAATATAATAAGATTATGTTTTTTCCCATTTACATGTCCTCAAATTTTAAATTATATATTGACTAATTTATGATAAGTTTTCACTTATCTGAATGTATCTATTTGTCATGATAAATATCATGAATATGATCTATAAATTAATGTGTATAAACATTTTTATTTATGATCAATATCATTGGATATTATATATATCATATTATCAGATATGGGTACTGATTAATATCAACTAATTTTACCCAAAATAGACATCTAATCTCACACTTTCTTAACTTTTTTCCTTCCTCTAGTTCTGAAAAGTTGTCATATGTAGTGTTTTCCTATGGATCATTCAATTTTGTAATTATTGATGATATTTCATGAAATAAGGGGATTTTATAATTATCCTCCCATGAAAAAAAATTATATTAATAAAATGGATCATAATGTTGTATATTTAATATTTATCTAAAAATTTAATATATATTTATGTAAATATAAAATTTTATCTTTTGGTATATGAGAAAATTATTGTTTATCATTAGAAATTATCATTATAAAACATTGAATAAAAACTCTCTTTATATATATGTATATTATAAAACTCTTTGTCCCTGGAAAATTATATATTTTTTGTTTTCATTAATATACATCATATTTTAGGCACCATAATGTAAATATGTCATTATAACATATGCACTTAAGGGTTATAACACTGAATGGATTGTATAGGTTATAAAAACAATCAGCATTGTTGTAAGATGTGTGAGCCTAAGGCTTCACACCTAGAAAAAAATGCATTCTAGATATTAATTTGTTAATTCATATTATTCTTATTAACCATTATAAAGGATTTAAATATATTATATATAATAATGACCCAACTAAAATAAATATCTCAAAGACTTGAATGAAGCTATATGAATTTATAAATTTGGTATATAAATTTTCATGATCTAATATTATTTTTATTTTTTGTAAAAAATTATATTTTTTTATTTAGAATATTTTTAGAACTGATAGGATTCAGGTCAATTATAAATGAGGTATACAATTGAATGAATTTTTTCATTAAAAACTATATTAAAAAATATCTTGTAGCAGATTAATTTTAATTATAAATAATCATATATAACACTATATTATTAATTACACAAAATTCAGTGACATTCTAAATGTGTTAGATATGATAAATATGATCATTTACGATTGTTCCTGTGGTAATGAACATGAAACAATTAATGATTAATTTTCATTATGTCTAGAATATGGGAATGTGAACATAATAGAAAGTTTTAATGGGAGTGGATAATTCTTTATATATGTAAATGATGATCATATAACAATGTTTTGAGGAGTTATTCAATTACTTTTGTGAGTGTATCATGGGAATTATAAGAGTCTATTACCTAATACAAAGGTTAACTTCAAGACCAATGAATGTAAATGTTATATAGATCATTTAATTGGAATGACTAAATTAACTATGTATTGTGATTCAAAACATATGTTGTGGAATGGGTTTATCAATGATATTCTAGCTATATTATTTATAAAACATATCACTATTTTTCTATCGTAGTTTTTTATATTGAATTTCAAGCATATGCTGAATGATAACAATAAGAAAAAAAGGTGAATATATTATTTTTAGATGTTTTTTTGAAATAAACAGAATGGAAGAAATATAAAACATATTATATGCCATATATTGGGAATATAATGATCAGTTGAGATACTGTAATGACCGACATTGATAATGTATTTGAGATAATATTTTTTACATTTAATTTGGATAAATATATAACGAAAAAATGATTTAGGTCAATTGTATTTATTTTTATTTCATTTTCAAATTTACGATATATATTAAATATAATTTTCATTCATTTTCAGAGTAATTATTTCATTAACTTTTGGATGAATCTTTGATTTCATTGTGGATTTATAGTGATTCTGTTTAATAGCATGTTTTAGGGGAATGAATGAATTCACATATTTGGTATTTGATAGGGTGAGAGACAACATGCATTATAGAGATAAATTTTATTGTATATCACCAAAAATATGAAAAAAAAACATACATATATTTTTATTCTCAATTTGGTAGACCATATTTTTGAGGAGTCATAAGGTCTATTATTTATTGAATCAGTTATGTTGAACATTTATTATTATTAATAATAATTTCTAAATAATTTTATTGTATTTTTCTAGAGGAAAATGAATGAATTATGGGTCCCATTGTTCATTAAGAATTAATTTTTTTTCATAATGAATGAAAATTATATTTTGTCATTATTCAATAAAATGAATTAAGAAATTATATAAAATAATAATTGATAAAATCTTAAAAATATTATGGAATTGGGTTGATTAAATGGAAGAATATTTGTTAGGTATATCTTCTCATGTATTAAATAATGATTTTAATAGATTCATTCAACTCTTAGAAAATGATCTTGAAACCAAAATGTTACCAGATCTCAATAATTTCCAATGAATTAGTTTTATATGTTCACCTTATTTATTTATAATTTTTGGATTATTTTCATTTTTATGGATATACTCATTCTTATGATCAATGTGTTCTGTCAGAAAACAAAATTATTTGGACATTACATTTTCTTTTATTTTTATAATTTAATTCACCCACTATATTTGTATTATTTTAAATCATATATGTGAGTAATTATAATTGAAATTCTTATTTCCCAATATATATTTTTAATAGTATTTTTAAAAATCAATTTTTACTATGTTGGGTTTTATAAATGAAATTTTGAAACATTATAACCTTCATTACAGAAATCTTCGTCAAATTGTGAGGATATAAATTATTAAAAAGAATTGTATTTTTGATATTGTATACAACACGCATTTAAGAACTTGATTCTTATTATTGAGGTACGAGTTTATTCTTTTCGTTTTTCCTTATGTATTTTTGAGAAAATAAGGAAAATGGGAGGAAATCCTAAATTTTGTGATGACACACCGTGTACTTTTCCACACGCAGTGTATTTTGGCCATGTGGAAATAGAATATAGGGCGTGTAGGCCAGTCGATGATGATGGGTGCAAAATCCGACTACACACCGTGTAGTGGGTATTTACACGCCATATAGTTAGTCGGCATGAAAACAGTAAGGCTGTGGGAGCTGAGTGATAGTACACGCCTTGTATTCATGAATACACGCCACGTACTCATGTCGACAGATGAATAGTTCTGCAGTGGAAAGAAACCACCGAAGGAACAGTTAAAAAATGAAAATTACAAGCCGTGTACCCAATGCTACATGCTGTGTAGTCTGTTTCTTCCCTAAAAATGGGAATTATCCTCCACTGTTCACATAAGATGCTATGAACCAGAGGAGAGCTCGGGAGGACGGCTGGAATATTGCAGATCACTCGATTGAGCACCGGGAATCCGATACCACCTCCATAGATCTCGTTGGAACCTTACGTGTAAGGCCTCCACTCTCTTTGAGCTTTTCTTACCAATTATTTCCCGAGGAGAAGTTATTTATGTTTGAATAAGAATTCATTAACCTCAGATCTACATCGTTCCTAGACGATTCGAGGAGGGTCGTTCAGGTATACTGATCAGGGGCGATCAAGATAGGTGGTCTGGTGTTTAAATATCAACGGGTGTGCGTTTTTGTGTAGCAATGTGAAAATATCCCAAGTTGGGGTGTCGTGTGGCTAAGTCCTTTGCTATTTTAAATAACTATAATTGCATGGGTAATTTAATGAAATTGATAAAATGCTGTTTGGGATCACTTCTTGGATCCAAGAACACCACTGGGGTCTGTTACTCTATTTATCCATTTTTTCAGGTTACACGAGAGTATACTGTATAATTTAGCATGCATTAAATTTCCTTGAGAGTAATTTTATATAATTTCTTGCTTATCTATTGGGATCGGCCTAGTTACTTGCGCCTGAGGGCAGTTTTCTATTTAACCTAAGGGCAACTCCATTCATGCCTATGAGCAGTAGATTATGTGCCTAAGGGCGACACTTTGTATGCCTAAGGGAAATATCTGTTTATTCTATGGGAAATTACCTGAAAGTTTCAACTCTTCACACACCATGTATGGGTCATGTCTTCAATCCAAAAAGACTATATTGCTGGAGGTGCGGATAATGGAAATGGTCCATATACAGGTACTTGCTTGTTGTAGAGGAGTAGGAGAGCATGGGACTGAGCTTAGGCTTGTGATACTGCGGAGTTTCTATTGCAATATTTTGCATTGTTTGTTGCACATGTTCTTTCCAGTGTATTGTATTGTGGTATAATGTGATCTCGCTGTTTTCGTAGAACTAGAGACATGTTTAATCATTATCTATATAACTACTAGTTCTCTTTTACTACAATTGTTCATTTTATTTATGTTTGTTTTACTTCTTCTGCTGTTGTTGTATGTTTGTTCTTTTATTCCGCTATACTACACTTTGAAAAATTACAGCATAGATTCCCCACTATCATACATGGGGCCTCGCCGCTAGTCGGAACCCACTGGTGATTAGGGAAATACACTTGAGGTCATGTATCCAACTGGGTTTGGGGCACCTGTGGAGTGGCATCCAGATCCGGGATGTTACATAGTGGTGTCACAAGGGTACTTTTTTTTCATACTATTTGGATCCTTAGTCAGGGATAGGACAGAAATGGTAGTTGGTAATAAGCTGTGCTTGGGAGTAGCTAACTTGTGTATAGGTAAAAGACAACCTACGTCGTTATTGTAATTATTATTGGTTTTTAATTTTATGGTTGATTTGATTTTCACCATTCAGTGACACACTTGTGATTGTACTATTTATATGTTATCAATGGGATCTATTTAGTTACAACATGATGTGATGAGGGTATTCCATATCATGCATTATTTAGGAACAAGCTATAAATCTCATTCCATGCATAGTTTCATGCCATGTTGGTGCATAAAAAATTGCATGTTGCTGTGATAGTTGTTATGATAGAAAATCATGATGTTGTGATAGCTGCTTTGATAAATACCTGTAATGTGATATGGTATTTTTGTGTGAGTCTATTGATATGATGGACGGAAATCCATGGTTTTTGGGGAGTATGGGCCCTCAACGATCAAAATCTGGTGGATCATTGATTTGTTTACTTACGTAAAACATGTATAAGATGTAAAAACTTTGATTCGCGGGGAGTATGGGCCCTCATGGATCCAAATTTGGCACTTAGGTGATGTGTTTCAGTATTTTATAGGTTCCTGAGTAGTATCTGAGGCTTACTATCTGGAATACTCAAGATACACCCCATGTAGTTCCTCGGACAAACGTCGTGTGTACTTCTGTTCGGGATAAAATAAAAACTTATTGCATACATGCTGTGTACCCTTAGTACACGCTGTGTAGTCTCAACCCGTGTCATAGAACGTGTGGGTGGGGACACAGGGTAGGGAAAGGCTTGGAAAAAACACATTGTGTACCTGCTGGACATGCCATGTAGTGTTGACCCGGAGTCCAGCAGTGTAACTAACAACACTGAAGGATGAGACCTTGAGACTTACACGCCATGCCCACCATGGAAAACGTTGTGCAGTCAGACCTGGGGACCCAACCATGTAGCTAACAATCATGGGTCTATGTTACCACTTCTTGAACACGCCGTGTACCTGAGGGACACGCTGTGCAGTTCTTACCGGTGGGAGACCGTGTGGACTTATCCGTGTGGCTAGGGAAATGGGGTTGTGTACACGCCATGAGAAGTTGTAACACACCGTGTGTTGTCAGCCGAGTAGTCTTCCATGTCATGAACGACCTAGCCAGTTAGAAATTTAACCATACAAACCGTGTAGATTCCATACACACTATGTATTCTTGTTCAAAGTATGTCACGTCGCATAGCCATGTAGAAGGACTTCGGTAGGGAAAGAGGATTCAAGTACACACCATGTATTTGGAAGGCACGCAGTGTGTTTGGGGTGTTACAAGACCAGTTTAAGCTGGAGTACACACCCATATGAATGGCTTGGGAGAACACACCATGTAGTTTTATACATGCCATGTAGTAATGTTTTTAAATTTTGAAAATTTTACTTCTCTGTCTCCTTGTATTTAGTCTTTTATAATCTTGATCTAAAGTGTGCATTTGACCTTGTAGTGTCATGCTGCCAGGAGGACCAAGCGTTGATTGCCAAGAGAACAGCTACGATTATACTCCAGAGATTGTTGGACATGGACTAACAGTGGATCCTCTAGCAGTTCCAGATACGGCGCTATCTGTTATACCAGACACTGGAGCAGATGCACAGTTCTGTGAAGGTTTCATGAGGTTCATGCAAACCTTTCAGGGATCATAGCTGGCTGACACATCTATGGCTGAGCTTACTCATACCTTCCAGGAGACGCATCCGTCTACATTTTTAGGGGATAGAGAACCACATGCTTCGGAGTATTGGGTGGATTCATTGTAGACTATTTTAGATTATCTAGAGATGCATCCATAGAAGAGGGTCAAGATCGCGACTTATATGTTGAGTGATTCCTCCAAGAGGTTGTGGGAAGTTACCACCCAGTCAGAGCATCACAGAGACATGGCATGAGAATATTTTTTGATATATTTCTATGACTTCTTCTCCCCAGAGACACTAATGGTAGATAGAGCTCGAGAGTTCATCAATATGTAGCATGGCACTATGTTGGTGATAGATTATTCTACTCATTTCTCCGAGCTTCAGCATTTTTCACCAGTTCTGGTGGGTGATGAGATGTTGAGGGCTAGACGCATTGAGGATCGTCTTCGATATGAAATCTATGCACTGTTCATTTTTTCTAGGTTGCCTACTGTTCTTTCTTTTGTGAACCAGGCACTGATTACCGATCAGAATCTGTGGGAAGACAGTGGTGTGGCCAGGGAGGTTCGACACCAGTTTCAGGCACTATTTCTACCTGTAAGAGGAAGAGACAGATGTACTTCTCTCATAGTGGCAGTACTAGCCAGAAGAATGTTTTAGGTGGCCAGTTAATGTGCTAACAGTATGGTAATGAGGGGAAAAAGGGACCGTAGTGTCCACATAACCCAGTGGAGTGCCGATCTTGCATCTAGATGGGTCATCTACAATGCTTTTGCAGGTAGTTTCCACCAGTGGAAAGTGCGAGGGGTTCTGTGTAGACTCTGCATGCAGTAGTAGGACCCGAATCTTATTACCATTCCGGAAACTATAATACACAGGGTGTGCAGGAATAGATTGTGTTTGTGTCCATGGTAGCCAGACACCAGGATCTTAGAGGCAACAGGGTGAGACAACTCAGGGTATCTAGGATATGTCGCTAGGCCACGACACTCAGAAGGCATATCCAGTGAAACAGACCCAACATGATTAAGATCTTACACCTTCTACTATCAGAGGTAATATTCTAGTAGCTTCTTTATTATCATTAATACTTTTTTATACAGGTGATACACATATATTTCTATATGTTCCTGTTGTGGAGAGCCTTGGGCTCTGTGTTTATTCATCTTCTAATGTTATGATGCTAGACACTCTGTTAGGGACTGAAATGGCTGGTGTGCGTTAGTGCAGTGTGTTCCCCCTTGAGGTTCTTTGGTGTCACTTCCTTTGGAACCACTATGTCTCAGAGATTACAAGATATTATATCATTATTGAGATGGACTGGATGGTTACCTTTTGAGCCTTTATAGGATGCTATCATCGTAGGGTGTGTTTCACATCACCAGAGGGTAGAGAGTTTCTATTCAAAGGTGAGTGGGTTTTCCAGGCATGTCGAGCTGGACCAGGGCATCGTGGGTGAGGTGGAGTCACATCCTAGATTGCATGTTTATATCTGGATGATCTGGGGAGTTTTCAGAAGGACTTATCATCAGTGGTTGATCGTTTTAGGGATATCTTCCCGGACGACTTTTCAGGTCTACCTCCAATGCGTGAGGTGGATTTCTCTATTGAGCTTATTCTATGAGTAGCACCAGTATCCATTCCTCCTTATTGGATGGCTACACATGAGTTACAAGAGTTCAAGAGATAGTTATAGGAGTTAAATTCAAAGGGTTTTATCTGACCTAGTACATCTCTGTGGGGTTCTCTAGTCCATTTTGCAAAGAAGGAAAACAGTACCCTCAGACTCTGTGTGGATTATCAGAAGTTGAACCAGTTCACAGTCAAGAACTGATAACCCTTACCAAGGATTGATGATCTTTTTTATCAACTTCGAGGTGCACGAGTGTTTTCGAAGATTTACTTGAGATCCAAATGTCATTAGTTGAGCGTTTGACCTTCTGATATACCTCTAACAACCTTCAGTAGTATGTATGGTCTATATGAGTACTTGTTAATGTCGTTCGGACTCACGAACGCACCTATAGTTTTCATGGCTCTGATGAATCATGTGATCCATCCTTATCTCGATTATTTTGTAGTAGTATTCATGGACGATATCTTGGTGTATCTCACACTCGAAATGACCATGCCACCCATCTTGAGATTGTATTCAGTAGCTAAGAGAGCATCGACTATATGCTGAGCTCTCAAAGTGCCACTTTTTGATGCACCAGATTCACTTCCTAGGTCATATCATCTCAGAGGAAGGAGTTGTAGTAGACCCAGAGAAGGCGAGAGCATTATTTTCCTTGGATCAGCCTAAGAATGTATTTGATATACGATGTTTATTGGGGTTTTCCGGTTACTACATGCATTTTATACAAGACTTCTCCTGCTTAGCAACGCTATTGATGGGTTGACTAAGAAGGGTGTGAAGTATGTTTGTTCAGAAGCTTGCGAGACATCCTTTCATGAGTTGAAGGGAAAGTTGACATCACAACAATCCCAATACTCCAAGAGCAGGGAAATAACTATACAGTTTACTGTGATGCATCAGGTATTGGGTTGGGAGCTATGTTGATGCAGGGCGATTGAGTTTTTGCATACGAGTCTCAGCAATTGAGGCCACATGAGAGGAATTACCTAACGTATGATCTCAAGTTAGCTTTAGTTGTTCATGAATCACGTTGTTAGAGACATTATCTCTTGGTAGTGTATTTTGTGGTTATCACCGACCACAAAAGTCTCAATCATATCTTTACACAGTGTAAATTGAATCTGAGGCAGCAAAGGTGGGTCAAATACCTTTAGTCCTTCGATTTTGAGATTTCCTATACACTCGGTAATAATGTTGTTGAGGCACTGAGTAAGAAGAATCAGACATAGGCAGATCATGTGTCCAGTGGGGAGTGGAAGCTTATGGCTTTTTTCTCTGAGATGCATTTGGATGTGCATGATAGTCAGGGGTAAAACTATCTTTCATCTTTTTTTGTGACTTCTACCCTCCTAGATTGAGTGAGGATGAGACAACTATATAATTCAAAAGTCTTAGGTCTATGGGAGTCGGCGACAAGTGATGAACCTACTCCTAGATGGTCGATAAGTGATGATGAGTTATTTTGTTTCCATGTACGAGTGTGGGTTCCATGGGATATACGCGAGGAGTTGATGCAGGAGTTTCATGCTTCATATTGGGCAGATCATCCCATAGTTACCAAGATGTACCATGACATGAGACGTCAGTACTAGCAGTCAGGTATGAAGATAGATGTTTTTATTATTGTTACAAGATGTTCCACCTATCAGCAGTTGAAGTCAGGGAATCAGAGGCCATCCGGACTATACAGTAGTTACCCATTCTAGAGTAGAAATTGGATGATGTCGTGATGGGCTTCGTGACTGGGTTTCTAAGGTCACCTCGAGGAAATGAAGCCGTGTGGGTTGTTTTGGACATACTCACGAAGGTAGATCACTTTTTTCTGATCAAGGAGACCTTCAGTGATGATGAGATTAGAAATCTGTATATTCTATAGGATGTACGTCTTCATGGGGTTCCTCATTCTATCATTTCAGATAGGGATGCGAATTTTACGTTTCATTTTCGGATGGGGTTTCAGAGGGCATTGGGTACACAGGTTATTCTGAGCACAGCTAACCACCCTCAGACTGATGGTCAGTTAGAGCATATGATATAGGTGCTAGAGAACATGCTGTTTGCATGCGTCCTAGACTTTGGGGGATCATGGGAGAAGCATATACCGCTAGTCGAGTTTTCCTATAATAATAGTTTTCATGAAACTATTGAGATGGAACCTTATGAGGATTTATATTGTAGGAAATGTTAATCATTTTTGTGCTAGGTAGAGGCAGGTGAGGCAGCTTTACTGGGACCACGTCTCATACAGGATACTTCTGAGTTGGTTAAGTTGATTTAAAGTGGATGGCTACTGCATAGTCTCGTAAGAAATCTTATGCTGATCGCCACAGACAACCCTTAGAGTTCGTGATCAGGGATCTGGTTTTCATGGGTGTTTCACTGAGGTTGGGGCACAATCAGATTGGGGGATAGGGAATACATTCACCGAGGGATGTGGTGTCATTTGAGATTCTGGAGAGATTCGGGCCAGTTGCCTATCGGTTACAGTTACCGCAGAGGAATCGGGCCATACTTGATGTCTTCCATGTATCTCAGCTACGCCGTTATCACTCAAAACTGTCTCATGTATTTTAGCCCAGGGAGGTTGAGCATCAGGTAGATGCATCCCTTAAGGAACATTTGTTTCGTATCGTGGACAGGTTCATGAAGGATCTCCGATGCCAGTCAGTTTCTCTCATGCGAGTGCTATTATAGCATTGCCGACTGTAGGATGAATCCTAGGAATGGGAGAGTGACATACGTGCTGAGTTTCCAGAGCTGTTCTGAGCATTATCTTCACCACCCTTAGAAGGGAAATTTAGGGAAGAATTTCTTTAAGGGGGAATTTTTGTAAGAACCCAGTTCTTATTCTTGAGGTATGAGTTTCTTCTTTTCTCATTTCCTTAAGTGTTTTTGAGAAAATAAGGAAAATGGGATGAAATCCAAATTTTTGTTACTAGACGCCATGTACTTTACCACATGCATTGTATTTTGGCTGTGTGGAAAAAGTACATAGGGAGTGTAGTCCAGTCGACGATGATGGGTGTAAAATCCGACTACACACCGTGCAGTGTGTATTTAGACGCATTGTAGTCAGTCAACAGGAAAATAGTAAGGCGGTGGGAGCTGAGCGATAGTACACGCTGGGTAATCATGAATACACGTCCAATACTCATGTCGACAGATGAACCATGCTGTGGTGGAATGATGTCGCCAAAGGAACAACTTAAAAGTGAATAGTACATGCCGTTTTGTCTATTTTTTTAGCTAAAAATGGGCAGTAGCCTCCTCTATTCATAGAGGAAACATAGAACCAGAGTAGAGCTCTAGGGGATGGCTGGAAATTTTAAGATCACCTGATTGAGAACCGGGAATCCGATTTCGCCTCCGTCGATCTCGTTGGAACTGTACGGGTAATCCCTCCCCTCTCTAAGATCTATTAGTACCAATTCATTCTTGAGGGGAAATTATTTATGTTTGAACGAGAATTATTTAACCTCAGATCTACGTCGTTCTTGGATGATTAGTGGAATGTCGTTCACGTATACCGATCAGGGGTGATCAAGGTAGGTGGTCTGGTGTTTAAATAGCAACTGTTGTGCGTTTTTGTGTACCAATGTGAAACGAACCAATGTTGGGGTGTCCTGTGGTAGAGGACTTGGATGTTTTAAATACATATTATTGAATGTGTAATTTAATGAAATTGAAAAACTGTTCTTTGGGATCGCTGCTTGGATCCAGGACCACTCTTGGGTGCATTCCTCTATTTATCCATTTGGCCAGGTTACCCGAGGGTATACCGTAAAATATATCATGCTTTAAATTTCAGTGAGAGTAATTTTATATAATTTCTTTCTTATCTTTTGGTCTCAGCACGGTTATTTCGCCTAAGGGCAGTGTTCATGTTTATCCTATGGGATACTTCTTTCATGCCTGTGGGCAATAGATTCTGTGCATGAGGGAGACACTTTGTACGCCTGAGGGAAATATCTGTTAGGCATGTGGGAAATTACCTGCAGGTTTTGAATCTACATTCCTAAGGGTAAGGTTTGTAGGTCTGAGAACAATGTTATCATAAATTATCACCATGGTGATTTTTTATCTGTAATACCTGTCAAGTTATAGAACATGCATGGCATGGTCAAAGGAATATTAAAATGGAAATATAACTGGTAGAGTTACTAACTTTTGATTACATCTTAGTTTATTTCATTTATAATTGCATAGTATTGTTGCACATTTACACTGACAGTTGGGCATAGACCATTTGTGGGTGCTTACTGGGATTCATTTCTCACATCCTATTCGGGTAAGGTCTTTGGCCCAAATAGAATATATTGCTGCAGGTGTGGATAAGGTCAATAGTCCCTATATAGGTAATTTATTGTTGCAGAGGAGTAGGATAGCCTGAGACCGAGCTTAGTCTTGGGATGCTGTTGAATTTTTGATGCACTATTTTTCTTTTTTTGGTACCTATACATTCCAATGTATTGTATTGTTGTATAAAGTGTTCTAGCTGTTTTTTTAGAACTAGATAGATGTTACATCGTTATCTATATAACTGATGGTTCTCTTTTACTACAGTTGTTCATTTAAGTTATGTATGTATTACTTCTTCCACGGTTGTTTTATGTTTGTTCTTGTATTCCGATGCGCTGCACTTTGACAGATGAGGGCATAGTTTCCCCACTATCATACATGGGCCCTTGCTGCTCGTCAGCAGCATTTGGCCATTGGGGAAATGCATTTGAGGTCATGTAACCAACCAGGTTCGGGTCACCCGTGGAGTGACACCCAGATTCCGGATGTTACAACGCAACACCATGCACTATCTAAAATAACATATTATTTTTATTCATATAACTATGTTGCATAATTTTTATTTATGAATAAATGTGAACAAGATATAAAATATATTATAAGTCTATAAATAGAGAAATGTACAGTAAAATTTTTATTAAATATGCACTAATTTTTTAAACAATTTATTATTTTTATTTTGTGATTGGGTATTACTATAAATTTCAAGGACATTATAAAATTTAATTTCATAAACAATATATCATTTTTTGAATCATAACATCAATACTATCATATGTTGATTTTTTGGATTCATTTTAAATAGATTATTCTTCAAATGATTGGTGGAAAATAATGCAATTTACCAAAAAACAATTCATACATTTGAACATTACCATTTTCTTAATATATTCATTAATGTAGCAGTAAGTATATTAAATTCTTAACAATATATTATTCATCATTAGATTGAATTACATTATTAAATTTTTTCAAATCATATTTATATGAATATTTATTTTTCTAATTTTTTTGTTATATTTTTATATTATATGAATTCCATACCCTTCATGACATTTAATAATGAAATATGGATTCCATATTTATATCCAATAGCTCTAATATTTGTAAACAATTCCCTTTGTTTTTTTCATTGCAAATAGTGACCATAGTAATTTTTTATTACCATGGTAATGCCTAAATTGGTTAATTATGGTAAAAATTTGGCATAAGGATTAACATTAGTTAAATGAAATACCTGCATATTTTTTTATAAGTATTTTTCAACCATAATAATAAAAAAATCTAAAATATTTCATTTTGATTCCGTTTTACATTGATTTTGACAAATGAAATATTAGTATAAAATTTAAATCCACAGGTATCTATCTCCTTCTTTTAATATATATATTGTGTTTTGAGTAATATAATATCCAATTTTTTTAGTTTATATTTTTAAATATGATAAAAATGAATTTCTCTGTAATGGTAATCCATTTTTTATTCTTAGTGATGATATAATGAAAATAATACTTACTCAATAGCGACATTGTGCTTGTACAAGTAGTAAAGATACCTCTAAATGATATTAAAAACTATAAAATAATTATTTTTAGTAAAATATTACCAATAATATTTAAGATAAAAAAATAAATTTTATATTTGATAAAGTATTATATTATATTTAATTTCATTCACATTTCTCATAGAGATAAAATATGTGAATATTTATAAAAATGCAATTAATATTATTTTATGATAAATATATTTTATTAAATATGTGAGAAAACAATTAAAATTATTTAATAAGAAAAGTATAATAAAGAATGTAATAAAATGAATCTATTGGCTTTTTATAATCTAATATAAACATTACAAGTAAAAAAAATATGACCCTCTTTAATTGAAAATTTTTCAACCAAGAATATAGATGAAATTAGTAAACCAAAGCAATATCCATGTAATAAGGTATATAAATTTAAATTAACCACAAAAAATCATATTGAATGATTATATATGGATTAAATTTTTCATATATTAGAATTTATATTATTTGTGAACCATTTCCATGTGTTATAAACATTTTATATTAAGTATTTCATGAATATCCATAAATTAAATTAAGGATAATTTATAAGAAATAATATTATATTAAATTTTTAAAAAATTATAAAAATTAAATATTTAATGAACATAATGGGATATGGTTTAAAATATCATATATTTTACATTTACTCTCACATGTAATTTTATAATAATTTTATAAACACATAAACCTCAAAAAAACCTTAATATAATGCTAATTGGAAAAAAGATTAATGAGGATTAAAACTAAGATACAAGTGTTAAATCATAAAACAATATTTTTTATAATATATTATGTTCTATAAAATAGACTCATAAAAAAATTATTTTACTATTATTTCAATTGGGATCTATTTTTATCAAAAAATTATATTATGTTAACTTATTATCTAATTTAGTTACACAAGGTCCCCTCTCCATATAAATTCTAACGTCATGTCCGACTATGTAATCAATTTTTTTTTAATTTTATCTTAGCCAATATTTACGAAAATAAATTCAAAAATTACATCAAAATATACTATATAATATATTCTTGTAAGACGAAATTTCATTCACATCTCAATGTGTATTCTATAAGTAGTTTCTCAACATAGAGTTTTAAAAATAAATGAACATTTTATATTATTTTTCTCATTCTACCTGAGTTAAATAATCTATTCCATAAAAATATATTTATTGTCTAAAATACAAATAATTTTTGATGTTAATATTAAACAACCAGTATCCACCATATTTCAATCCTATAGAAAGAGAAAACATTATATGTGCGTAGATAAGTATTATCCTCTCTATAAAGCATTATAATTAAATTTTATTCTACAAGTTGCATATATGGATTGTATGATTTTATTATAGTTTATATAAAAAGTTTATGATATAGTTTTTTTATTAAATTATAATATTTAATATACCATATATGCTTCATGCTTTTTAGAAAATGACAACATTTCAAGTTAGTATGTGTGTGTAACCACCTCCATAAAGAGATGACATTCTTCATTCATTTAAATTTTACATAGAGTATAACAAATGAATAAAGAATGAAGATATACAATATATAAGATATAATAATTTTTCAAAAAAATTTAATTTTTATTTATCATTCCATCATCTAATATTTTAAAAATTGATAAAGCTTTTCATACATATGTACTATATTACATCAATGTTAGTACTATAATTTAGTATTATTTTTCTAACAATTATTTATGACTCAATATATATATATAATGATTATATGTCTCTATTATATAATTATTAACATTATTGAAATGATAAAACCATTATCAAGGAACAATTATACAGACCTTTGAACAAAACATACATGATAAACAAAGTAATTACATCCTAGAATAATGAATATAACAATAAATTGATTATTAATAGGTCATAAGGTTTTATAAGTAAATTATATATGGTATTATATATATATATTTGTTTATTTATATTCAATAAATATGTAATAAATATATATTTATTAAATGGTATGTTATAATTTTTATAAAGAAGGACAATACATGAGATATGGGACCTAGGTTTTATTCCCATTTTATTCAAGATTTCCCATACATGAATTTAAATTAACAATATTATTTCATACATTATCAATAAATAAAATTTAATTTTATTACCCTATCTTTATGAATGTAATTTTCTTAAAATAGTGACATTTTTAAGATTTTTTAGATTAAATGGTAAAAAATGATTCTTTAAAAAAATTACAATTTATTTTTTCTCTAGTTGGGAAATATTTTAATCAATTTATGTGATTTCATTAAAATTACTTGAATAACATATAGAAAATATAATAATAATTTTCAAATAAATTTTCACATAAGTTTTATTTAAAAAAACATTTCATTGGATTCATGTTGTCATTTTTTGAAATGGTTACCTTTAACTTTTAAACCCAAATGGGATTTTAATATTTATTTAACACATATGGATAGAAATAAATTACACACCATTATTTCCACTATATTATTTTGAGGATTATTTTAGCATATCCAATGGTTATTTTCAATAAAACTACATTCATTTTTAAAATAAAAATATTTCAATTATAAATTATTTGTTTCAAGATAAAAAGAATATTTTCCTTAAAAATTAGTGAATGATATAATTTTGTACAATTTAAATATATTTTGAAATACAGTAACATTACATATGTTTTCTTATGTATATTATTCAATGATATAATGTTTATATTTTAAAAATATGGTATTTATTTTTATGATGAGATTTCTACTAAACAAATTATGTTTTCCAAGGGTTCTGTTATGATGAAAAGATCAATTTTTTACTAATTGTTTGCTTTATATATGAATTGATCATTACTATATTGTTGTGAGGTGAATCATAGACCTGTAATTTATTTGGAAGACATGAATAATTCATATAAAAGTTTCTATATTAGGGCCTCATTTAATATTTAAAAAATCTTTTATGTACCTAGTTTTCATGTTAATAAGATTATGAAATAACCATTTTGGGTTTTAATGATTATTATTAATAGATCATTTTCTGTTCTTTAAACATGTGAGTGGACTTGGTTTTCATGTCTATATGATTTTAATTTTTCCTAGAATTATGTCCATAATATATTTATTATAACAAATTTCAATTCCCTAATATTATGATTAAACATATTTGTATTTCTGTTTTTTCAAAATATTTTATGAATACTTTTTCAACATTCTTATATCTATACAAGAATAAATAGTTAATGATTTATTTTTAATAAACTGACACAATTTTACAAATTTTCTTATATATTGTATAATTTTTCATATTACGATTCATGTTTTTAATTTGGAATAGATTGGATATGGAAATATTACATTTTGATCATTATCTCTTAGCCATACGTTTGTTTTATTTTTATGTACGGTCATTAATGGACATAACATATACATAAAATTATTTAGAATCTAGGATCACACAATATTACGGTTTTCTTTCCCATTGTTAAGAATAATGGTTTCATCTACGGTATACCTATTAATTTTTCTACATGTGTAGCATAAAATATAATTCATGTAATAAGTGTAATATATAACTAGCTTCAAATGAAAACAAACCCTTATAATTATTACATAGATCATAATGTCATGTATTCATATTAATATTAAAAGTTGACATATTTATTTAGGTAATTATTGGTTCACTTTAGTTGGTGGTAGAGTATTGTTTAATTAATATTAAGATATTTGGATTATAGAAGTGATTCAAAAAACTTCATGATAAATAACTATATAAGATATCATCTTGTTGATTATTTAATGTAGATATTTCAGAGATTTTAAATTAAGTTAATTTTTATATAAAAAATAAATATTGATGAATATTTATCACATAAACTATTAAGGGAACCAACTCTAAATTAGTTTGATTTTTTATTAACTAAATCGCCATTAAAAGCCAAAAAATTAGACTTATAATTCATAAATTTCTATTCAGTCATTGTTTAATTCTTTTGTAAATTCAAATTTTCATTATAAAATAACATCAACGGTTTAAATATATAATGATCAATAATTTCCAAATTTAATCATAATCTATACATGAGTTGAAATAAGGTTTTCGGATTTAGACACATATAAATATTTTGAGATGTTCTCTTACTACAATCACTGTTTTTCATGTCATATTACAACATTTTAAACAATGGTATGAAAAGATAATATCAATATTTATTATAATATGTGATAGAAAATGTAATGATTATCCTCATTAGAGTCAAAATGTAATTTGATATTGAAGATAAAATATTGTGATTATTCCTAATCAACGGTCATGGTGTATGATGGATAATGTAAACATCAGTTGTTTTAATAATATGTGAATAATAGGAATATGATACATTATGAATGTTTATATTGTAATGACTATAGTGTAAGGAGAGATAAATTTTATATATTTTTATATTGATGGTAGTAAAAACTATATTATTATATTAATATAATATGTTGATTTTGTCTAGGTGAAAATATTGGACAAATAAAAATGAATTTCCGAGAATGGAAATGTCATTTATGAGGGGAATATGGGAATTAACTATTTCCATTACCTTATCCATGTGTTAATTATTTTACTATGGAAGATACTATGTTAATTTATTCATTGATGGGGTATTATTAACATGTTTATGTATTTGGATTAGAAAAATTTGATGAATACGTTTTTTTATCAATTATATTATTATTATAAGAGTCATAATATTTATAAATATTATTTTTTATTATCATTCCTATAAGTAATAGAAAAAATATATTTAATGTTACTAATAACACTAAATATTAATTTGATATTATGGTTATATGTTTGGGATACAAATTGATTTTTTTAACATTAACCAAAAAAATTTATCCCAATTTTGATATACTAATTTTTATTGTAGATAAATAGATTATTTACATTGATAATATATATTAGATATTAATGTTAAACTAGAATTGTTTATTCATTTGGTGAAAATTTCATTTTGGTCATCATTGAATGTGTTTATTTTATTTTAGAGTATATAGAATATATTCAATTTTATGTGATTTAATTTTAGGAATAATGATAGTTATATTTTATTAAGTATATATGTTTATATTCATTTTTATGTCAATTTAGGATATTTTTATGTTTTATGATAATCTTGGTATTGACATGTTTGGTTTGTGTTATTATGCGATACATCATGTTTTTCGGGATAATTTATTATTTTTATATCAAAAAAATGTGTGGATAAATCAATTTGACTTTTTGAATTTTTATTTTTCTCATACATAATTTTTTTCTGTATTAACGTAATCTATTTATAAAATATAACGAGTTGAACATTTTGTTTATTTATTGAGGTATTAGAAATGAATATAATTTATTTATCTATTCTGATAACTTTTGATAATAATTTTTTCCAAAAAACTTTATATTCCTAAGGAATTAGTTTTTCATATTATAAAAAAAATTAATTTGAATGCTTCAGACAAGGATAATTCATCTTGAATATACATTTCATGTCATGAGTGTTGGGATAAAAGGGAAATTAAATGAGGAACATACAACTAATGGAATGTTACTTTAAGATATGATGAAATCTTGAATCACTGTTTTATAATGTTATCTATTATGATATTATAAAATTTCCATCAACCATAGGAAATGTTTTTTGTAGAAAAAATGTTCACATATTATGATTATTTTCACTTAATCAATGGAATGTTTCTCATAGAATTGATTATTATTGTTCTAGTCAATGAAATTGTAATCATGATTCAAATTTATATCATTAATATCAACTATTACTAAACATAATTATTTAGTGATTACAGTTTCTATTTAGGTAGATATTTTCATGTCTCGCAAATGTTCACCTTTTTGGAATGATAGTTATTTTCAATTCTAGATATCAATCGTATTTACCATTCCATAATTTTGAGGGGATAATATACTAACAATTTGTATGAGGTGGGTTTTAATTAATGAATATTAAAATATAAATCCATTTAGTAACTAGACAATCATCAAATATTGAATGAATTATTTATTAATAATTGTTGAATGTATCACCTAGTGATTTTAAAAATATTACTATGATTTCTAATATTTATAATAATAAACCCCATACATTAATAAAGAACATTATATGATAATTATATGTATAATCAATCAATTTAATTATTGGTTTTAATAGAGGTAACAAAATTGGATAAAATAAGAAATGATTATATTCAATTATGATGTAGTGATAAATTCTTAATAAATAATTTGTTAATTTATAAAACAGATTTTTTTCTAATTTTTAGATATAATATTTTAATTATTTTATAAAATATAATAATATAGTTTTTTATTATTAAATAATATTTTAAATTATATTTTATAAATTATATCATGTATAATCTTATTTTTTCATTCGAAAAATATTTATTTTTAATGAATTCTGAATAAACTTATATTTTTAGAAAACTATATTTTATATTCAAGAATTTATATAATAATATTGTGATTAAAAATTCATTAAAAGTATAATTAGTTTTCTTATATAATATGGTATCTTATTATATTTACCTGAATCATATGAATTGTTTAATTTCTTATAAAATTTTTTTTATAATTAAAATGTTTTTGTTTCAAAAAACAATTTATAATTGTGTTTGAATTTTTATCTTAAATTACATTCATCCACATTTTTTAATTATTTGTAAAAAATTGGAATCAATATTTATAATTCATATTTCAAAATGTTCTAAACTTGTTTCTATTATTTTGTGGTAATGTGAATAGAAACCATCTTAAATTATTATTTATATAGTAAATGTCATATGGATCATTTATCGACAAAATAATTCTTAAATGGCTTTAGATTAATTAAAACATTTGATATCATTTCATTGGATTCTAAGAACCCAATGTCTTATCAATGGAAAACTTATTCCTTTTATTTTGTTATATGATCACAAGAAATCACAAGATAATGAACTACTATGTACTATGTTTCCATTAAACATATTATTGTAACATCTTTGATTTGAATATTGAAAATATCTTATGCACAGTTGCGATTAGTAAGATGTTAAGAGTCCAAAGGAAAAACATAATTTTAGGTGAATATTAACCTACACATCTGAATACTAGCCCACCTTATGAATAGTAATATGTCCCTTTTGAATAGTAAATCATCTAAAACAATAGTAACCACACCAATGAATGTATAAATAAAATTTAGACATCTTAAATTTGATAATATGACCATATTAAAAGTATTAGAATAAATATATTTAATAAATTGTTAATTATAAATAATTAACTAGGGTAAAAGGAAATATATTTTCCCTAAAAAGTGTTTATAAATTAAGAAAAAAATCTTTCGGTTTTATGATAATTTTATAAGAGCTTATGTAATTTTTAATGAATTATATAATCAGTAATAGTTTAAAAATCTGTATTTTTCTAGTAAAATATGATTTAAATTAAAAATTAAATTATTAATATTTAAAAATTTATTTTTGGAAACAAGAATAAAGTTTTAGATTCTATATGTAAAAAAATTGATAGGGTTATTTTTAGGATTTTTGTAAAATACATGAATTTTTGGCAAATAGTGAAATACATTAGTTACAAAATAAGGTAATACATTAATTAAGGAGTTATGTGTGATGATATCCTAATGTAAGAATGATCGCTTCGAAATAAAATTCAATTATTACTATTTTTTGTAATGGAATCTTCACTATTTCTTGTCAAATGGATAAATTATAAACTGATGATTAAAATATTAAAAAAAACCATCCTCTTTATCACTATTAAAACCATACACACTTCTCTATCATATTCACTTATATAAAACCTTTTTCCATCCTAAATTCTCTCCAAATATCTCCCCAAGATCCTCCCCAAAGTTCGTCATCCATGGTTCTCCTCAAAATACTAAATCCACTTCCCTTAATAGGATCTCAAGGACAATTAAATCAGGAGTAAAATTTCACTTTTCATTTAATTAATTTTCTTTTTATGTTACTCTATTTACTATTAATTTATATCTTATCCCTAAAAAATGATATAAAAAATATAGTAACATACATGTACTGTAATTTTGTTAAGCTAATGTGATAATTAATTATCATCTCTCATTTGAAATTCTTCTATACGAAAGAAACAAAAACACCATCTGAGATGTGTTATTTTTTCACGTTCAAGGAAAAAATGTTATCAATGTCTATTATCATTTTCAATTATGTTCATTAAAACATTTTAATGGTTTAAATAGACTATTAAATATTTATTTAATCTAATGTGACATAAATTAAAAATAAAAAACAAGTTATTTTAATATTGCGCAAAATTGCCAAACTAATCCAAGTGTTTAACATTAATGATTTTTATAATGATTAACCATCACATAAAATAACCAAATAAATTTTATAACCATGTATTCTTATCGATGTTTACTAATTACATATATCATTAATTCTTAAAAAACATTTTCATCATACATGTTCATCCGGACATGAATATTATAGAACATATCATTAAAACCAAGGAAGGAAATGCACCAAAACAATGAAAATAAACATCTTAACCCATAAAGTTGACAATAATGAACATAAAGATGTTATAATAAATAAATTATATTTAAAAGGTGTGTAGACATGATAATTAATTAACCTAATAGGATAATTCTTTTCATTATGATCAAACGAAGAACACTATTAGACTTAAGGTATGGGATCATCCCTTTCTCAAATTTTTTCAAGAATCTCATCTATGATTTACCATTATATGTGTAGTTATAAATGATTGGGTATGATTTTCACCTCCTCCATAATTCCATCATGATTAATAAAATAACATAATCCTATTTATCTTCCATTCATTTTATGTTGTCCTGGTACCATGCAGTTATTCTATAATAGATTATACCGAAACCTCTATAATTCCTTCGGGTCATTCTTAATCAGTTTTTACCCAAATTAAATACTATATTTTATATATGTAAATAATTTAATGGATCTTTGAATTTCTGAATTCATATATCATGATCCATTATCCATTCTCATTCAGGGTTTTACATTCCCTTATGTGATTCCCTCCTCAATACATTATGATAATCAAACCCATTTTTAGGGAAATACAAAAATTTATATACAATTTCTATTGCAATCAAACATATTATTTAAGCCAACACGTTTTTTATAAAACTATAATTTTTAATATGAAAACATTTTTGGATAAATTCTGGTATGATATAAAATATTTTTCCCTATTCTAGTTTACATGATCATTAATATATTCATTAAAACATCACTAAAATGATTCAATACTAAAATTTCATAAATACTATACTTACATGTCATCATGTCTCTTTTAAATCACTTAAAGTGATATATTATTATTTTACATTATTAATTTCGATGTTTTTTTTAATTCCATTTATTTATGGAAACATGTATGATACACCCATTCGTTTTGATTTGGGACACTATTATGATACCCTTTTCATTTAATGGGTACCATTATGTTTATGTATGATTCATTATATATGATTCATAATGTCGAGAACATATTCATTAACATGTTAATACGTTTTCACCCAAAAATCACTCCATTGTATTGGGTACCATTGATTCTAATGAGATGTCATGTGCAATGGTCTTGGCGGTTAGCCATGATTCGTGCTACCATGTTCATCGGTATTGGGGGTTATCGTTGAAATTAGCTCATCTATGTGCAAAGATAATTGAATAATTATAATGTTTTGTTTTATGTGTTTCCACAATATTATGACTCTATTATTATATGAGACCATATTTATATGTTATAAATTCACATGTTCCATGCCTTTTAATAACTTTATGCCACGGCTTCTGACCCATGTGCTAAAGCATTATTACAATGCCACTTCCCTTTTCGAGATTTTAGCACATTCCTTTTATCATGTTATACTAAACATGTCCTATGAAAGTGTATGAGTATAATATATGTTAGGATCTCATAACATATATTAAATAAATAAATTCTTTATGTATTACATTTTATGTACCTAGTATTCCAAGACACTAATATTTATGATCCCTTTCTTGTAATTTGATGTTTAATTATAAAAATAATCATTTAATGTTACATGTTAAAGTATAGGTTTAGTATAGTGTGTATCATAGGATGGTCTAGCTATTTTTAGTGATTACAAAAAGAGCACATTACTAATAACCTTATGGATTTGACTATGTATAAGAAAACACCCCAAAAATTTTGTATATTTATTGCAAGTGGATTAACAATAAAATAAATACCAGTTGTTATCTAGGAAGGTAGTGGTGGCTCAAGAATAGATGTAACTAGGGTTAGTACTTGAAATCACCTATTTCATCTAGACTCGAATGGGAACTGGTCCACAAAAATGGGCCTTACAGCACTATTGGTTTGACACTTTTGGGAGATATTCTTTGGTAAATTCATAATCATACAAAAAACCATTTTTAATGGAATAAAAAAGATACAATAAGAATATATGTTAATAAGAAGATCTAGGATAACCGAGATTTAATACTTGGGAATCATAAGTTAGGATATACTTCTCATTTATAGGTTTATCATTTTCTGTTCAATGTTTTTTTATGCTTAATGAATAGGTATTAAATCCCTCTGATTGTACGTTCTTTTATAAAGATAATGGTCTGAAATAGATGAACACATGAAAACAATCTATGTTAGATAAAATGTGAATATTTCCCTAATGATAAACTATATATTATAGGAGTTGGTGCTCAAAACTCAATGACTATACTCTCTCACCCAGTTCATGTTATGAGTTATAACATTAATCACAAAAAACTCCATCCTCCTATAAGTAAAAAGATATTTTTTGTTGAATAATTAATTTTGTAAAGGCCTCTCATGTTTAGTGGATATTCTAATCCCCATCTCATGTAAGAGTGGGTTAAATACATTGAAAATATATTTTCTATTCTCTTGTTATCATAAGTAGAGAATGTTATACTTGAGGACTATGGTTTTGATAGGGAAGCTGATCAGTGGTGGGCACTGATCAAGAATAATAATCCCCTAGAGGAAATAGATTCCATGGATTGGTAGTAATTAAAGATTATGTATTTTAATATATGTTTTTCATTAACTCTCCATTTCCTGATGTAAATAGAGTTTCCTGGACTCATGAATAAGGAAGATGATTCAACCGGGGAATATAAAGTACGGATTACAAGTCCTAAGAGGTACACCTATGGAATTTTCATGGACACCGTAAGCAATGTTGGTCATTTTTCAGTGGACTATAGTTGAGTCTAAAAAATGGTACTTGATTCGAGACATTAAAAACTATGAGTTAATTATCTATTATTCCTTTAATATTGAAATGGTGATCAGAGATGGTCAGTGGAATCGTGGGACCAATAATTAATTGATGAAAATGGAATATAATTTGATATTTTCAACAAATAAATTAAATTATCGAAATAATCCTGACACATCCCATGAGTAAAAATTGTAGGAAGAACTATCCTAAAAACTATGTAAATAGGAACTATAAATTGCTTAAAATGTGGAAAAATGGAATGTATTTCTAAAAAAATACAATTGGATATGAATAATCCCACTATTTTAGACGAAGAAATGGAGGATCAATTAAACTCTCACCTAGGGGTGTAGTGTTATAACTACAAGAATCATGGAAATTATACAAACAAATTCCCTAATCTAAGGGTTATCAACGGAAATAATCAATAGCATCTATGGCCACAATGAATGGCTTATACTATCACTACTACTAAGGTGGAGCTAGAAAATGATGAGGTCGTAGGTAAACTTGTTATTCATTAATGAATAGAGAAATAACTTTCTGAATCGTGTTCTATTAATTTTTTCATATTGTTCATGTTTAGTAGAACTATTAAAACACCACCTCAATATATGGATAATATGTCATCTCTGAGAACATCAAATGGGGAAATTATTTTATCCAAGGGTTATTACTCCTTAGTAGTTATGGTTTGTTGACTGAACCTCCCAAAAAATCTCATCACACTTTTTTGTATAGTTCGATGCTATTTGGGAATGCATTGGGAATCATTATAGAAATAAAACGTCAACTATCAGGAAATGGAGATCACACTTCACATCCCGAACTATGATCTTATTCAATAAAAGTGTTAGAATGAATATGAAAATAACTTGGAATCATTGTCTAATGTGTTTATATTAATTAATTCTGATCATGCATTTCAATCTTAAATGATTGAGATAAAGGAGAAAACCATCCTTCAAGAATTTCCCATCGTGAGAGATTTTATTTATGTACTCACTGAAGAGTATCCTAGTCTTCCACCTGATCATGATATTTAGTTCTCAAGTGAACCAATTCCTGGATCCATACCTATATCAAAGAGCCCATATAGAATATAAAATGTAGAACTAGATGAGATGATGAGGATTTAATAGGGGAATCTTGAGAAGGGTTTTTTTATCTAAGTGATTCACCATGTGGTTACCCAATCCTCTTCGTCAAGAAGAAGGATGTATCAATGAGCTTCGACATTAACTATCTTATGATCAATAAATTATATATAAATAAAAACTATCATTGTCCACATATATATGAAATTTTTTATTATCTTCATTGGGTCAGTTAGTTTTCTATGTTGTACCTCATGTCACAATATTACCAATTAAGGGAGAGTAAGGAAGATATTTCCAGTCTACATATTGAATGAATTATGGACACTATGATTTAACTGTGATGCCCTTTGGACTCATAAATGATACATATCATTTCTTGGATTTAATTTATAGATTGTTTAGTGAATACCTTAAAAATTTGTTGTCATCTTTATGTATTATATTCTGATACACTCCAATAGAAATGAGTAAAATGAGGAGCATTTTAATAAGGTGATAATGATATTTATAAGGGAGAAACTAATTGAAAATTTTAGTAATTAATATTTTTGGATAGGGTAAATATAATTCACAGAGAAAGTTATCATTATAAAAATGATATATATATACCTTTCCATGATAAAGGTAATTAAAGAGTTGGTCTTTCTAACCTCTATAACAGTTATCCACAACATTCTAGGTATAACTAGGTATTATCATTGATTGGGGCAGAAATTATCATGAATTTCCAACCTAATGATCAATCATACAATGATGTAAGTGACGCTTTTTTGGGGTCAATATTTTTAACACTACATTAAGGAGTTCAATTTTGAGGATTATCATTGTGCCAATACCCACACTTCCAATATTTGGAGAAATCATTGTGGTGTATAGTGATGCTTTAAAAAAGGGCACATGAATTTTGATAATGAAAAATGATCATTTGATATCATATACCTCGATGTAGATTAATGTCCATGACTAATTCTATATAATTCATGACTTGGAGATAGTGATTATGATCATTGCATTAATAATATGGTGGAAATATCTCTATGTAGAGAAGTGTGAAATATATACTGCTCAAAAGTGTGTCAAATATATATTCACAAAAAAAGAACTTAATATGAACTAGTGTAGATGGATAGATCTCATCAAAGATGATTAATTCTGAATCCACTACCATCATGGTAAGCTAAATAAGGAGCCATATCCTCCATATAGAAATGACCTAGCATCATTATCAATATTGAGAATGGAAAAGAATCTAATCTTTTAATATTTATAGAGGATGGACATGGGAATCATTAAGGGAGGAAAATCATAAATCCTTTATCATATGATTTCTCAACAACCCCTCAGGTTAAAAATTAAATAGGCTCAGATAATAGATGTTTAAATTTAGAAAATGGTGGAAGCCATTAGAAATGGGAAATTCTTTGATTTCATAATTGATGAAGAATTAGTTTTATGATTTTTTCCACGATTACTTATACCATCTAATCCAAAGACAAAGAATGTTATATTGAATGCTTCACATAGCACAACATTCCCTATTCACCAAAAGTGAAAAAAGATGCATCGTGATATCCAAGAGAAATCATGGTTGGGAAATACAAATAAGGAGATTGCGGAGTATACATCAATCAACCAAGTATATCAGAAAATGAAGGGTAAATGTAAAAACTACATGGGGGTGATGCAACAACAACCCATACCATCCTATAAGAGGGAGAAAATCACCATGGATTTTTTTATTGGACATATAATGACATATAGAGGAAACAATGATATATGGGTCCTTGTGGATCATCTTGCAAAGACAAATCAATTTATCACTTTTCGAGAGGACTTCTCATTGGATCAAATATCACAGATATATGTCATAGAAGTGGTATAGATACATGGAATACGACTATCTATTTTATTTAATATAGAACCGATATTCACATTAATTTGATATAAAATTATACAACATTATCTAACTACTTAAATGAATATTAGTAAGGAATATTATCCCCCAAATTATTGACAATATGAGAAAACTATTTTGAAACTAGAAGATATTTTTAGAGAGTGTTCTGGGAACATCAATGAAGAATGGGACCATATTCTTACACTTGTTGAGTTTTCTTAAAATAGTTATTTCCACTAGATCTTATGAATGGCATAATATAAATCCGGTTATCGGAAAATGTTTATAACACCATCCTGTTGGGTTGATGTTAGTGAAAGTAATCTATTAGGACCTAAAATTGTTAGGAGGGTGAAAAACATTCATTAGCATGTCATGGTATCACATAGTCAACAATAGTCAAATGCAGAAAATATTTGAAATAACCTTGAGTTAAATGTTTGATACATGGTATTCTTCCATATATCACTATGGAAGAAGGTTGTGAGGTTTGGGAAGAAAATAATTTTATGTCCTATGTAAATCATCCCCTTCAAGATTCATGATCACTTTAGGTTTGTGTCCTATCAACTGGTACATCACCCAACCATGTCTAATGTATATTATGTCTTCCATATATCCCTATTAAAGAAGTACAAAGATGATACATCACATGTACTTTCTTTATAGGTGGACCAAATAGTGAATGATCATTCTTATGAGGAGTATCCAGTGAAGATCAGAGATTATAGTGACAAATATCTACATAACAAAACTACTCGACTAGTTAATATACATTAGAGGAACATTATGAACGGAGTGAAAACATGGGAACTAATGAATGAAATGATGGAAATGTACCCACAACATTTTTGTGATTAGAATGTAAAATGAAATTTTGAGTGAAAAAGCACAGGGGGGAAATAATCTAATGACCCAATGTTTAATCAATTTAAATTCCGTTCTAATAATTAGGTTATATAATCACATAATATCAAAACACAATGAAACAATAAGTACTATGTGTCCTTTACACATAATATTGTCACTTATATGATTTGATTTTCGATAACCTGAAATACAAGGTTGTGATCAGTAAGTTGTTTGGAGTCTGATGGAACAAACATTAATTTTTTTTGAATAGAAACATAACCTTATGAATAGTAACATACCATTATAAATAGTATTATAACTTTTATGAATAGTAAATCATTCAAAAGAATAGTAACCTCATCCTTGAATTTATAGATATAATTTAGACATCTTATACCTTATAATATGATCATAGTAAAAGATTTGGAATTTATTATTTAAGATATAATTAATTACAATTAATTAATAAATTTTATAGAAAATGGAATTATACTAAAATTTTCTCATAAATGATAATTTTTTTGTTTTTTAGTTGTAGGAATATTTTTCAACATCTTATGTAATTTTTGGAAGCATTACAAAATCAATTATAGTTTCAAAATTTGTATTTTTCATGTAAATTGTGATTTAAATAAAAATTTACATAATCATATTTAGAAAAATATTTTTGATAATAAAATTCTATTTTTGGATTATAAATTTAAAAGAAATTATGTTGAATTTTTGGGATTTTTCTGAAATACACTATTTTTTATGAAAACTGAAATACGATATTTTACTAAATAAACTATGTACATAAATTATTGAGTTACTGGTGATGTTATTCTATTGTAAGAACCATTAAATCGATCTCACATGAATTTATTACAATTTTTTTTATATATTCATCACTATTTAATCTCTTATATAGAAATATTAAACTAATGATTAAAATATTAAAAAAACCCTTCTCACCTCCCAAATAAACCCCACCCATGCTTCCCTCTTATATTAACTCATCTCAAGCATTGTTCCTTCCTTAAATTCTATGAAAATAACTCCCCATGATCCTCCCCTATATCCAGAATCCCATGGTCCCCTCAAAATAAAAAATCCTCATCCCTTAAGAGGCTCTTGGGAGTGATTATATCAAGAGGTAAATTCCTCGTTTCTTATTTTTCATTATCTTTTCATGTTCATATGTTCTATTTTCTCTCCTAACCTCTCCTGGTATGAAAAATAATGTACCGTAAATGTATTGGAATGTTGTTATGATAATGGAATAATTTATTATCATCTCCCATTTCCCATTTATTTATATGAATGAATTGAAAACACAGTCTGTGATGTGCTAATTTATCACATTCAAGGACGACAGGTTATAAATTTCTATTAACATATTCAATTCTGGTCAAGAAACCATTTTTATATTGAACTAGACTATTAAAAATTTCATTTATCTTATTTTATGTAAAATAATAATACAAAACCGTGTTTTTTAATTATAACAAAAAACACCAAATTAATCCTAGTGTTTATTGTTAATTTTTTATATAATGATTCTCCTTCAATCCACATAACCAAATGAATTATATAACTATTTAATCATATATATGCAAACTAATTTAATATAAAATCTTTTATGGATAACCATTCTCAATATACATGTTGATCTGAACATGAATATTAGCGAATCGATCATTAAAACTAACGAAAAAACACTCAAAAACAATGACATTAAACCTTTTAACCAACCAAAAAGGCCACAAATAAGCTTAAAAAGGTTATAATAAATCAATTAAATTTAATAATGGTTTTGTAAATATTACATAATGATCCTATTTGGATTATTCTTGTCATTGAGATCATGTTAACAACACCATCATAATTACAGTATGTAGTCCTCTCTTTCTCACATTTATTCAAGAATATCCTCTATGTTATATCATTTTAGGTGTACTTAATAAAAATTGGGGATAATTTCACACACCCATTATACATCAATAAAAATATATAAAAGATTATAAATCCCTTTCTCTATCATTAATCTATCATATATACACAGAGTACCATGCCGATATTTCGTAATTCATTATAACAGAATCACTATTATTCCTTCAGGTTATGCTTACTTTCTTTTTACCCAAAATAAATGCAATATTCATTAGTTGTAAATATTTTAATTTCTATTTATATGTCCAAAATAATATATCACGATCCATTATACATTCTTTTTTGTGGATATAAATTCTTGTACGTGATTCCCTCATGAAAACTTCCTGATAAGTAAACTGGTTTTAAGGAAACTTCTCAAATTCGTACCCAATTTCATGTGAAATTAACAAATTGAATGAAGCCAAATTTTGAAAATAAAATCAGTATTTTTAATTTTAGATCCTTATTATATCATTTACTTTTTTTAATAAAATATTATACCATATTCTATTTTATATAATAGTAATTATTTTATTTAATACTAAAGTACTTTTTTAATGCTACAATTTATAAAATACACTACAAACTTGTTTTCAAATTTTTTTGACATCACATACCGTGATATATGTTTATATTACGTCATTAATGTCCATGTATGTTTTAATTCCATTATCCATCGTCACATTAATGACTCACCCATTCGTTATGCTTTATGACATGATTATGATTCCGATTTCTTTCCATGGGTACCCTTATGTTTATATAATATTTGTTATGTATGATTCTTAATATGAAATGTATATTCATGAACATGTTAAGATGGATGTTCCCATATTACTCCTCATAGAATTGGGTAATTTATTTTCCAATTAAATTCTATGCGCAACAGTCTTAGTGGTTAACTATGACTCATGCTTTAATGTGCATAATTCTTGGTGGTTAACCTTGACATGTTGTACTCTAGGTGAAACGAGCCTTGACTCTGGCTAATGTAATGTTTTATGTTTCTACAGATTTATTTTTACTCCATGTTTATATAATTAAATTTTTATATGTTATGATTCCCATGTTCCAGGGCTTTTTATGTCATTTTTTAATGCCATCTCACGCATGTGATAAAGCTTTATTATTACGGTTCTTCCACTATTTAGATTTTATCTCACCACATTGTTCATTTTATCCAAAGGATAAAATATAAATAAGTATGAGAAAAAGAGATGTTTGGATCTCATTATCCAGAATAAATAATTACATTCCTTATGTTTTTTGTTTTTTCTACCTAGTCTTCCTAGACACTAGAATTTACAGTCCTTGTATTTTAATTTGATGTTTATTTATGGTTAAAATCATGTAATAATGTACGTAAAATTCTAGGGTTGTTATATGAAATATTTAGATTCAGAAATAATAATCCCAAAATATATACAATGTGATTTTTTTGATTTTAATTTTATCCTAATCTATATAATTTTAAGAAGAAGGTAATTTAAAAAATATTACATTCTCGATTTTAATATCTACAATAATTGTCGACATGGAAAAATATAAGATATGATCTATTTAAAAAATTATATGACATATTAATGATTGTTTTATCCTGGTAATTCCTTTTTTATATTTTAGTGTTGATATAATTAGGCTATTTTTTTATGCAACATCAAGAAAACACTTTTCAATTTATAAAAATATTGAAGTGAATGATTTTAAAAATTGTAATATTAATTTTTAGGTGAATTAATCTATTGAAGTGAGTTATAATATAATTATAACTAATTATATAGCTGTTGAAATTTTATAATTGAAATTCATTTATGTACTGTTTTTTTGATGTCATATTTTTTGATTGCTTCATCAAATTTAATTAACAATTTTTGGTGTCAAAAAAATATTTTATTAAATTATTTAAAAATAATAAAATATTTATAGAATTATATATTGATTAATAATTTTATGAAATTATATCGTGGGAAATTTTTTAGATAATTTTCATCTTATGTGTAAAATTATAACCCTTTAATGTTGACAAGGTCATTGTAGTTATTTTGGTAATAATTGGTATACCAATGGCCGAATCAAATGATACGATTTCAAATAGTATTAAAAAATATCAATATCTTATTGGATTATCATAACGTTATAATATTTTTGTCTTATTATAATTAATATAATTTTGGAAACATTTTTAAAGAGTTAGGGATATATTATATTACAATATTTCATTTATATCAACAAATAATATTTATGTTATTTTATTAAAAATTATATTATTTAATTATTATATAAAAAGGTCATAAAAAATATATTAATTGATTTTATTTTTTTAGTGTTATGATTTTAAATCATGAAACATTTATGGATCACTATATATTTTATTTTATCATTATAGACCTTGTAATTTTTAAATACCTTGATATCATGATTATTCTCAAATTGATTTGCATGGGATTATAAAAAATTAATAAGAGTAAAGAATAGCCAAAACATGTTAAAATATTATTTAACTGTATTAATTAGACTCATAATAATATTATATTGTAATCATATCAATTTAAATATATTTTTACATTAATATTAAAATATAATTTTTTAATATTTTATATAATTCCATCACTATCACTCCCATAAATTATAAATTCTACCTATGCCCGTACATTATTAAATTTTAATCACATATATATACTAGTAAATTATATCCTTAATATAATCATATATTCTATAACCACATAAATTCTCATATATTCTATACAAAAAATATCATTATTTCATGGATGAAGTTGGAATCTAATGATTTGTTATCAATGAAATATATAACTCATAACCATGTGTTTTCAATTTTAGATATTCTTCTAACATTTTTAAATATAATTCATAGATTATAAAATAAATAATTAACAATATTAAACATACTAAATTTATATTATCATCATGAAACAATACTTGGAGACATTTTATATATCTTATGGAGGGAAAAAAGATTGATGGACTATATATATGAGTTACTTTTCATATAATAAGGTGACATAATTTTTGAAACAAAATTTAATGGATGAATATTATTCCATGTTCAGTGTTTATATATGGTATATGTGATATAATTATTCATCTTGAAATATAATATAATATCTATCATCATACCTCCCCATCCATTTGAATTACAAAATTTCGCTCGTGTGCACGTGTGGACTACCGCATCCATGAAGTGATGTGATTCTTTTTTCAATTCAATTATACTAGTAAGAAATAAGTATAGATTACAGAAATGTATATGAAATATGTTATATAAATTTTTAATATATATGTTAATTTATTTACTATTCATTTTTTCATCAATAAAAAAGTAAAAATAATGCTCACGCATACATATGGCATACCATCTCGATAAATGGTGTAGATAGATAATCGATTTATAAATTTTATGGATGATTATATATATATACATATTTATAACAATACAAAATACTTTTATATCATGTAACCATGATAAATATATATTTAAAACTAATATGGATTTGTATTATATATAGGAAACAAATATTTCACCCGAAACAATGATTGTAATAAAAAATTGTTCTTAAACTGATAATAAGATGTTATAAATAGATATTATATGCTTTGAAATATATATATATATATATATTTGTTTTTTTAGTATGGTTCATGATGTAATGTATATGAAATATATATTCATTATACAAGAAGATAAAATTCGTAATAATTAGGATAAGACAAAGGCTAAGGTATTTATCATTCAACAAAATTTTAATCAGGATTTATTATGCTTGAATATAAATTGGTGAAATTTTATAATCCCTATAAAATAATTCAATTGTATTTTTTTCATATATTATTCCCTGAATATTCAACTAATACTATAATATTCCTCACATTATTAATTTAAATTATCATAATTTTTTTAAAGAATAAATAGAAATTATTTCTTCTCTTATAGTGAATATTTTTCATCGATGTGAATTTAAAATAATAAATGGTTTCAATTATTATTTACTATTCTTTTATGAAAATATAATTTTTTTTCTCAACTACATATAAATTTTTATTTAATTATTATAATGGAATTTTCTTTTATTTTTTCAAATGTATAACTTATTCCCATTTGCAAAAAATGATAAAGAAATATTGATATTATTATTTATGGAATGGTTAAAACATTCCAGCACAATTATCAATTAATTAATCAAAGGATATAACAAAATTTTTGACTATTATTATAAATTAAAAGATTTTTATTAATATTATGGAAATATATAGATTTTAAATAAATTTATTAAAAATAAAAAAGCTATATTTCTCCAAAAATGAATCATGACATCTATGAAAGAAAACCCCAAGTACGATGATATCCTATAATATAAATTATATTTCACTAGGGATAGGTTTCTTTGATATCATCATTTTTATTTCTCTAAATGGGTTTTATAATGATGGGATTTCTGAAAAACTCGTTTTCAATACAAAGTGGTATGATATAATGATATGTTAAATTTTTTCATTAATTTTTTTCATACATATAGATGGATTAAAATATTTTGATGTGTTTTACAATTATAGAAGTCAAATGAATTTAGTAAGGATGAATTAATTATTAAAAAAATAATGTATGCATGAAACTAAATTCTTATTAACAATTTTATTCATGGAGAAGTTTTTCATGTCTATGAAATTATGTTTGGAAATTATTTTCATTTTTAAGAGATTATTCATGAAATTAATTTTATTTCAAATATTATATTGTGTAGACATGACTTCATTTCAAAAAATTTATGTGAAGGAAATATCTTATGTTCTTAAATATATAAGTTAACCTGTTTCTATTTATAAATTCTAATAATTTTATAAGCTTATGTATTCTTCATATTGATTTTTATATGAAATTAATTCATGGGTAATGAATGATTTCCAGTGACGTAACACTCTATTATATATTTTTAGTTATTTCAATAATGTTTTATGCTATGAATCAAAAATATGATCTATGATATATTTGGTATGAAAAATACAATTTTTTATCATGATCTCATACACTTATGTCTATATAATTTTCATGTATGATCATTAATAGATATCTTTTATTATTTAACCATACTCAGTAGTTTAGATATATCATAATTATGTTTTTGATTCCCTAGTTTAATATGAAAGTTGTTGGGTAGGGTATACCAAATTATTATTATGGGTGGTATATGTCTAAGAACTTCCAAAAAATAAGAGGATTATGTATTTGGTAACAAAAACACTAATAATTTATTACTCGTGACAATATAATAATGTCATTTATTTAATATATATCCACAATGTATACTATATATTTACATAAAACTCGGTTAATGTCGTACCCAAATTTGAGACCATCTAAAATGTAATGATTAGATCATTTATAAATAATATCCCCTTTATGATCATGTGAATTATCCTATTGTGGTTATATAAAATAGATTAAATTATTTAGTTATGTTATATCCTATTAAATTTTAGATAAAATTATGAATTATATCCTTTGAAAAAATAGTCATTTAATAACAATATTTTTAATTGAATTAATATAGTGTCATGATTAATCTAATTTAAATAGACAGAATAAGATATGGCATCAACTATTATTTACATACACTATGAATCCCATTTATCTAAAATTTTTATAGATATAAAATCAATGGTATTTTTTGCGACCAATACCAATAATATACCAAACATATAAATCATGTGAATATCTATTTACATCATATGTTCTATCTAATTTAGAACATGAGGAAAATTATGTATTTCGAACCACCCCATGAAAATCCCACAATTGTGCACATTACCTGTAGGCAGTTTAATGGTGTAATAAATTTATATGTACAAATACCCAAATGATATTACTATAAAAATTTTATTATCTATTGAATATTGTTTATATTTACTTATTATTTTTATTACGTAATGAATTTATCTAAATTTGATAGGATTAAACAAAAACATATTTTTTTGAGTAATACACGATTTCAATAAAGACATAGATTTTTTAATTCATGAAATTTAACAATATATTATTATTTAATAAAATAACACAACTAGATATATTTTATTTAATATAAATTATAATATAATTTTTATGAAGTCAAATGTAATTTATATAGGGGACCAAAATTGTTATTTAAATGAATTTAAAATTTATCAATAATAGTCAATTCAATTTTTAATATAGAAATTCATATATTTGGAATATTAATTTTATAGAAGAAATATTATTTTTCAAATGAGATTTTGAAAATAAACTTGAATTTAATATTTTCTTTTCTCCTAAGGCATTCACTTTATCAAGTAAAAAATAATATTATATATACCTACATTTTGTATTATTAACATAAAAATGTCCAAATCAAGGTATATTAAATGATATATAGGTTTTCCATGACCAAATATATGAATATACTATATAATGACATTTTATTTGTATTTTTTAATTGTATATAACTGTTATAAAACCTCCAAAGCCTATAATATATTTTAAGTTTTTAAAATCTATTATTTTTGAACATGTCTCACTTAATTGTAACCAATGTAAATATTTATATAATTTTGTCAATTTGATTTATAAATAATTAAAATAAACATTATTTGGAGCAAATACTGCAAAAATATTTTAGACGTGTTTTCATTTTTCTTACATAATTATTTAGAATCCAAAAGATGAGTTTGGGAAATAATAATTACCTCTCATCCCTAATCCTATACAACCACACCAAAAATCCCAACACTCTTCTCTAAAAACCCTTGGAGTAGATCCTTTTTTAATCTACCTACTATAGAGTCCTCCCAATGTCTATACGTGCACTCAAAAATCTCTTACCAGAATTTTGGAATCACCCTCTCTGGGTAAGAGGTAGTCAATATTATTTTCTATTGAAGAACCATCATTGTTATTAGTTTTTTGAATCTCAATTCGCTATGTTTTTATATGTTTATAAATCTACATCTACAATTATATTTATTTCCAAATAAAAAGATATAATTTATACCCTATAATTCTTTAATTATTGAAATTCATTACTATGTCAATTTTTTTTATGTGATACTCTCTTTCTCCTCTTTATTCAATAACATTATTCTTATATTTAACTTGTTATTCGAATTAATATTTATTGATTATTATTATAGAAACCCATATTGATTACATTATTATATTAAAACATATGAATAATCCCTTTCACTCATGTCAATACCTCTCATGATTTATTTTTTACCCATGTTACATTTCCCAAATTATCATGTGAATTTTCCATGCCACATTTTTATTCAAGAATAATCAATGTACTATGCATATTAATTTCCTAGTTTTTATATTGAATTATATTATCACATATATATCGTACTATTATTTTTCCATTTTAGGTGATGGTAGACCCCATTACCAATTATTTATCTATTTTATAATTTATTATAAAAATATGTTTTGCTGCTGAAATGTTATTATGATTTTTTATGACTAATATTTATGAGGGGTATACCCTTAACAATTTCCACTCATGATTATTCACCAAGATTAAAATGTGAATTTTTTTATGACATCAATTTTCATAAACCCAACACTTTAATAGTGAGAATAAAGGTGATTAAACATATTTTTATGTTATTAGACCAATGTGGGAACTTATGCATTTACATTATATGGTTTTAATCAGTGCACCCAGATAACATTAAAATGTATTGTGTAATGTAATCAAATCATTATATTTAATGTATGGAAAATTTTTACTATATACTATGCACATTATGTTATTATTTAACAGTGGTAAACCTTTTATTTTTCTTATGAATATATGTTTAAAGTTGTTTCAACCTTACCTTTTGGCCTTTATATTATCCTAGTTTATCACACCTCCATATTCATTATTATTATTATCACCTGTTTTATGTCCTATTTTTATTCATATTTTATATTAGGTCATGTCATTTATATGTTATTAAAGTCATTATTCAATTATATGTATTTATATCTCACCTCTTTCTTATGTATGTCCCCATCTTCTATTATACCATTTTAATAATGATAAAATATTGTAATCATGTTAAGGAAGATCTTAATAATGTTGATATATAACACATTTAAATGTTTTTTATGTAATGTGACAAATTACCAAAATAAGCTCTAAATATAAATATTATAGGTTGTATAATCTATATTATTATGTAATAAATCTCGAATTAATAATTACAAAAGAAATGTGTTGTCAATTTTTTCATCAATGGTTAGTTATGTAATTTTTTTTATGGAATAGAAAAAATTATATAAGTATTTAGGGATAACACTAAATATCAGAAAAAATCAATAATGTTTTGAAGTATATATTAATTGTATTTAGATAATATACATCCCAATATGGATACATTAAGTGGATATGGCTCTTGTAAATATGTTTTTTGGGGTAACACCCCAAATAACATAATTGGGAAAGACTCTATCTAGAATTAGTCAACAACAATGGACCTTCTTAAACACCTACATTGAAACTCATGGTTTATATTATTTATTAAATTTATATTCACATCGTGATCCATTATCGGGGGATCATAATTCCCATAAGGTTATATGAAAAGAAATAGGTCATGTATAGCCTAGATTGAATCCCATAAATTCCTAAGTTAATGAGTAAATGAAAATTCAAAAAAATACCTTAAATGTTATTTAATTACCTTGTATTTGAGTAATAGAATAACAATATTTATCCTAATCATTCTTCTATTCTATTCAATGCTTATAATTATGTGTAACTGGGTAAAAACTAATGCAATAAGAAATATAATGACTTCAAAAACAAGATTCTCATCCTGATGGGGGAATGAATCAATTTTTTATTAATAAACTATTTTTACTCTCATATTCATAATATAATTCCTAATATGGTATAATTCCTAAATACCCCAAAGAAATATATGTGTGTGATTGGGTCCTTTATGTAACAAAGTCCATCAATGTTGAATTGATCATCTTATAACTTATTCATGAATGGATTTACCAGTACTCTTTAAAATATATTATCCAACCATAAATTTGTTTATTAATTTTTGTTTATACTCTATATTTATCATTTGGAGAGATAATTAAATCTATTGTGGACATTAATCAAGAATATTGGTCATGAAGAAGAGGTTTAAGCAATGAGGATTAAAAAATACTATAAAATCTTTTCCACGAATATTTTCATCACAATCTCCAACAAAAAATATAATGGTATTTCTGTTACCAATAGAAAAAAGTCACTGAATCCATTAAAATATAAGTGGAAATCATAATAGGACATGAAACATAATACTACATATTTTTCATTACCATTGAATTAAAATTTTACTACCGCTACAGTGGGATAAAATTGAGTATATTAAATGCAATGGTGATTTAGGACTATAACATCTATGAAGGAGTTTTACAATGTGTCCTAAATGTAAAAACATACATTAAAGAAGTAAATGTGTCCTTACGGGATAAGAATTCGAATGAAGATTTTAATTTTGGTGGTTCTATGGGTAAATCAGAAGTTCAAAAAAAATCAGTATCCTAGTTGTCAATAGTTTGGAATGAATAACATTTTAAATTCCCTAAATCAGACTATGAAATGGTTTTGGCAAGGAAAGAAAGGCCACATAGATAGAGACTTCAAATAGAAGATACCCAAATATGTATTGTATTAGATGGAATTTCCATTGAACATTTTTCAATTTTTCTAATTTTTCAACTAGAATGAAAATGTAAAATACGTAAACCACATCCCCAAGCCTAGGGTTTTTTGATACAATAAATGCCAAAAAACCTATAAGTCTGAAAATGTGAGTTTATGCCTTTCAAACTACTGAGGTGGATTTCAAAAATGTATTGGTGACATGTATCCATGTAAATAAATCAATAATTGATTTTATACATTTTGATTCACGTTCTACACATTCATTCATATGATGTAGGTTTATTAGAACAATTTAAACAAAACCACAATGAATTGATGTTGACCTATCGATAAAAATGAAGAATGGGGAAATTATTGCATCTCAATTATATTACTCCTCCCAAATAAAACATTCCATTTTGAACATCCCTTGTAAAACAAATGGTACTCCCTATAGTGGGAATTTATTTAATTATGAGCATGAATTTGATTTTATTATCTATAAAATGTATATATATTCTTGATAAAAATTTCATTTTTCATATCATGAATCATCCATTGATTTTTTAAAAGTTCATATCTGATGATTAATCTTTTTTAGGACCAACATGTCAATTACAGATATTATTTCACTTAGGAAAATGGAAACATAATAAAATGATTTTTTCTGTTGAAATGATAATCATTAATTCCATTATCAATGTGAGGTAGTACAATAATGTATTATATAAAAAATTACTTGGTCATCCTCCTAGTAGAGTGAAAGAAGATTAAAACCATCATATGTCTATGAATTTTCTAATCTAAAAAACTCAGCATAGAATTGGTATTTTTTAATTTCAAGAGCATTATTATACGAATATTTAGAATCATGAAAAATAGGTCATACAACCATGTTCATAACCATGGGGTGTATCATCTGTCTTCATCAATACTATAAATGAGGCAATGCTCTAATGAAATGATTATCTTTAACTAAAAATGATCTTAATAAATATCATGTTTCACCTTCCATCGATTGATGAATTTTTATGTTGTCTATGTAGATCCCAATAAATACTTATGGTGTATTTTTGGTCATGGTAAGATCATGTACATGTGAAAAATGTCTTTATCCACAAGGCTATTTTCCATATAAATTTTTGGAATAATGTGTTCATAAAAATTCCATTCATACATATTCATTATTCTAAATTGTTCATGAATGTTATAAATAGTTTTATTTGATATTATATTGAAAATTTAGTGTATTATTAATTGATGATATTCAAATAAATTCCAAAATCATAGTGGAGTACATGGAGAATTTGAGAAATGATTAAATAAAATAAGGAAGCATTAGAAATATAAAAATTACATAACATGTGAGTTCCTATAGTTGGATTTCTCAATTTTTGGTAATATTATCATATTATATTGGAAGTATTTGGTTCAAATTAATAACAAAGAAATTTAAGGATAGATAAAGTTGTAATATATGGTGGAAATGGATTTTTTTAGGGTCTGGGTGGATTTATTGATGATTTGTTAGAAAATTTTCTTGACTGTAAAACCATCATACATTTCTAAATAAGTAAGGAGTCATGTTATCAGAATAATTAATATTAAGAGGGGTCAAAGGATTTAAAAGGTAGGCTTACTGATACACTTTTACTAATGTAGCAAACAACTGGGATATTATTCATGGTATTGAATGATTCAATGAACAAGGGTTGGGAATGTGTACTAATAAAGAATGTGAATGTGATAGGTTATGAATATAGTTAATTTAATTCCATATAATTGAATAACAAAATGCTTGATCTATAGTTGGTTTTATAAATTTTACATTGAGAATATAGTATAATTATCAAATTTAGAGGAAGTATGAAATATATATGGAACATTAGAGGTTCAGGAATACATTTATATAGGATGAGATGAATATGAACTCATGATGATTATTAGAGAAGAATAAGGACTATGACTTTTCAATCAAATTCCTAATTTGAAATGAATATAATGTGATAGTTTCTCAATATAAAAAGGATCCCAAAATTTTATCATAGATAAAATTATAGAAGTGTCTAATATTCATAGACATAAAAATGATTCAAATGAAAATTATAGATGGATTAACATCATCAATCCTTTCCGAAATTATTTCCCAACCATCTCTTTTGATGAATATAAATGATACCAAAATAGATATTGTGTAAATTTAAATAATGTAAAAATCAATGATAAAAGGAAAAAACTCAAAGATAAAAACTAATAAAGTATTCATATTATTATTATTATTATGTGTATCTTAATATCATCAGTTAATAATGGAGTTATTTGATAATTCATAGAGCATTACCTTCTTCATAAGAATGAGGATAATAAATATTTATCAGGATCATAGAGATAACTATTGGTCATGAAATATGAATAAGGATATAATTCAATATATATGAATTTGTCTTGTATATAAGAACGTGAAATATAAAAGGGAAAAAACCAATGGCTTCTCACTAGACCATCGTATAATGATATAAACCGTGGATATGTTGATGCTTAGCGGAATACAATGATCGATTGTATTTGACTGAGATCCATGATTAATATCAATTATCTAGAAGAATATCAAACATGATCTAAATATATAGTTCAACATAATCATGATTTCTCACCCTCAATATAATGTTTAATCAGATTATTACATCCACAGAATTGAGGAAATTTAGGGAGCATGAACAATAAACTACATATTTCGATGGGATCAACATCATGCATTGTTCATGATATCCTAAAGTAATTGTTTCCACTCTAGAATCCAAAGGGATATATACATTGACCATTATGGTAATTAGTGGTAAAATATTTTTTATTTGATGATGTTTGGGAAAACTAATTTCATTTCATAAAATTTTCCATGAAATGTTATAAAAGGTCGAGATCATTTATAATTACAACGATGATGTACAGTTTTAATAGAATAGATATTCTTATTGTCAATAACAATACAAGGAGGTTGATGTTTGTGATGATTTAATCCTAGGTATATCTCTATGGAAGTAATTAATTAAATTTTTTGATAAAGGAAAATCATATTACATGATACATCATTACATATGAGATCCTTAATCACATTAGAGTTGTAGCATATCAACTAAAAATACAAACTAAACTATCTCAGGTACATATTTGGTTCCTTGTATCCCTCTTGATGAATTATATTCAGGACACCTAACATGAGATGATTTTATTGGTGTTATATTTCTATAATGATCTTTCATATAAAGGTAAACTGATGACGATCATATATTGTAATGAATTTTTTTAAAACTAAGACAATTTTCCTATTCAAAGTGCTATGGAGAATCAAATATTTTTAAGAAGAAATGTGAAGACTATAGGAGGTGATAAAATTAATTTATTCCTATCCTTTTTTGTAAAATAAAAGTAAATTTAAATGGATAAATATCTTAATGGGGGAGATTATAATTAAATAATTATTTATATTTAAAATTTCTCTTATGATTCAGCTTATTTCACTATTATGGTTGAAGAAAAAACATGGATTGAGTTGTTATATTATATCCCATCAGATGTAAAAGACTACTAATTATCATAAGAATGTTAAAACATCAAATAATAATTTATCATCTGATTTTTATTAATACATGGATATGAAAAATCAGATTTAGATAGGCCGAATAAGCAATGGACACTTCTAATGGGAACGTACCCTATGATTAATATTTACGATCATTATCTGGAAGATACCATCACTGGAATTTTTTCTTGACCAAATCCCATGATGATATCTGGCCACTCATGCATGATCAAACCCATTTTTTTAGAGAATTCCAATATCATCGATATCAAAACACAAACTATTTTTGTGGAACCGGCCGAAGAAAATATCACCATCATGCATCTTCCCATTACTATGTTTTCTTGTGTAATAAATGGGTATGTATTAGGAAAAAATTGTATTTATATTTATATTTAATTTTTAAAATAGTAATGGGTAAATGTTATTATTATCATTGTGATATTATAAGAGATTCTTATTTTTATTCAATAAACCAAAAATTGAATCATTTTGTAATATGTAATTTCAAATTGGGCATCCCATTTTGAGAAACTTATGGATTTTAAAAATAAATAATAATTTTATATAATATTTCAATTAAATACTACTTATTTAATATATGTGAAAGACTAATTTTGTTGTTGTAAAAATTATTTTTCGTAAGGGTTTAAAAACAATTTGTATTAAAAACCCATTATTTCTAAATATATGTTCATTCATGTAATAAAGGGTTAAATTAAAATATATAGAAAATTATTTAGATAAAGTATATCTTATTTCATGATTCATCATGGTGAAATAATCCATGAGTGAATTTTTCATACTCTTATGAGAATGATTAATTTCATGTTAACAATAAAATAAAATATATTTATATTTTATGTTTTATGGCATCATAGTGAAAATAATGTTGTAAAGAATTCAACACAAGGTATAAATGAAAAAAAACTCCCCCAATTTTTTTTTTGAATTTTTTTATGCAGTTTTATAAATAATTTTTCAATCCTCCAAAATATAAATTTTATTTAATAGATTTGAAATTAGTTCACTATATAAATTATGCCCTTCCACATCCCCAAGGATAATATTTTAATTAATTCTACCCATGGAATAATAAAATAATGAAAATATCTCTTATTTGGTATAAATATATTTCAGAATCCTTTTTTTATTAGAATTTTATTATATATATATTCACAAAAACATATTATTAGTAAATAATAAGAATATATGCTCTATTTTTTTATATAAACAAACTGAATATTGCCTTCTGTTTCACTCAAAAAACTTGGGGAACAGAATCTCTATTCTTGCCCTGTAAAAATAATTTCATTCATATTAATGTTCAATAATTTGAAAATAAAATTTTTCAATAATACATTATAGGAAAATAATTCAATAAAACTATTTAATTATATATTATAAAAATTTAAAAAATCTTTTTATAATGAATATATATATATATGCTATTTATAAGTATAAAAATGAATACTTCTATCAATTCATTGGTTTATACATTATAGTCCGTTTTTTTAAATTGGTCACTCAAATTTTTATTCACTTATTAGATAATATTGTATTCCATTACCTCGTAGCATTTTCAAATTTCCATATTACTGTTTAACTATATTGTTTTTGTTCAAATACCATAACATGATGAATTAAATTTTTCCATAAAATATTATCACTATAATAATGAAATAGAAAATTCCATTCGATATAAGAATGCTTATTTTCAAAATTAAATAGTTTAGGCTTAAAAACATTAGACAAATCTAGAATATATTTTCTTAACATAAACACATGAATGAAATTTTGTTACTAGGTTAAACTCGGTTGGAAAGATAATTAGTAACCAACAAAAATAAATTTAAATTTTTTTATATATTGTACAAAGAAAATTTGTATTAAGAGAACATTTTTTATAAAGAAAAAATTTTCATTGAGATGCTATAAGAAAACATGATCACATTACTCATATTTGTGATATTAACATGGTTATCTAAAAATGTTAATACATAAAATTAGTCATTCTCAAGTTATTCCAAATCAACTTCAGTGTCATATTAATTTTGTCTACCATATTAGGACCCATCAACTTCCCATATCTTACATCGTAAATCCAATATGTTGTTTGACTTATCTTTACATATAATACCTCAAAAGGAGAAATATATATTTCAGAGTGAAAACATTTATTCTAATAAATTATACCCCAATAAAAATATTTATCCCAACATCCTATGTAATTAATTGATTAGGAATGAAACAGTTCTTCCATAGTCTGAACCGTTCATAGAGACTATCAATCAATTTTTGGATGAAATTATACAATTAAATTAAATTTATTACCAAATGACTTCTAATACCCTTTCAAAAAAAATAAATTTAATTATTAATCAAAATAAAATACATATGATAGATGAATTCTATATTACCCATGTATATTGATATAATATAGTCCCCAAATTTGATCCAAATACATAATATATAGAGTGGGAAAAAAATTTGTTTATTAATATAATCAGTCAATGATAACGAAAAATTAAATATTAGAATGATGAGTATTTGAAAATCACATTACAAAATTTGTGGTCATATTTTACCATTTCCACTATGGAATTAAAAAAGGATAAATAATCCACATTTATTATAGTAATTATAATTTAATGTTTTTAATACTAATAATTCCAAAGATATTTCAGAAATGTCTTTATTCATTCCCTCTTAGTGGCATTTCTCAAAAAGGAATCCATATATCTTAGTGATACTAGGATGAATCGAAAATGATGCAATTTTAGAGTAACTTAATAGTTACCTCTTCAACTATGAATCAAATGACAGAGTTAATCTCGATCTAAATATAAAAAAAACCTTCTTTTAAATTTGAAATTTATGAAAGTTACCCTTCTCATCCCATTCTAACATTTCCAATAACTCATAATCTTCATGTTTATCCTTAATAATTATTTCAATTAGATATTATAATACTGAGACCTAAAAAAACAGAGGACGTTCTGGTATCCATAACCTCTGTAAAAAAATCATCAAATCCTTAAATAAAGGGACATATTCTATATAAGGCCCCAACCATAAACCTTAATTAATCTTGAGTTATTACAAGATTACAAATTGAGGATATTTTCAGGTTTATAGTTTTAGAGAATTAGAACATAAAACTTGCATTACATTCCACATATAAACAAAGTGGTTACATAAAGATAATATTCATTTTTTCCATCAAGGGAATCATATTTAAAATAAAACATGGATTCATTCTTGACACTTCCTGGACACTATCATCATATCATTTACCATTCCCTTGACCTATGAAAACATTTCAAAAAAACTTGGGATGAGCATAAAAATCTCAGTATGGGTTATAAAAATATGGAAAGGAAACATAAGTTCATATATACTTAATAATGAAATCATACATTACCCATAAAACATAATCACTTTAACATACCTAATCAAATCATGAATAAATCATAGAAATCATAAGACATAAAGGTAACTTGAGGCATTCATAACATTCTTACGTAGGGAGTAACCCTCTTGGTTACGTTTGGAAACCCATCATAGTATATTCCCTAAATCTCTTCAGAGAAACCTTAACGTTTCACTACTTTGCGTTAACCAATGCATTGGAGAGCTATATCAGGCTCACCCACCCTTAGTTTATCACCGAACCACCCGTCTTCATAATAATGACCAAGAACCATAACATAATCGTATCACATAAAACATGCATAAAGGAAACATAACATTTCCACATTTAAATTGCAAGATATCAATACAACACATTGATATAATAAAAAACGTTATGAAAACCATTTTCAATACCAAAATAAAAGAAAAGTAAAACATGGTATTTATTTTTCTTTTAAAAATTAGGTATGGCTTGTAGAGGAAGCCGAAACTCAAATAATAGTCACGGTGGCAGAGAAGTCGTTGTCGCCGCATACGTACGACAAAAACATTCCCTTTTTTCATTTAGTAAATTCTTCATATAAAAAAGATTCCTTTTGAATAAAATTAAATGTCAAAGGTGTTTATACACCGTATAAAAGAAGGTTGTGTATAAAACAAAATATACCTCCATAAAAGGAGATTGAGACGAAGTCCCATACCTCTGGTCTGACATGACTCGGTCGTTCTTTAATATCCTGAATAATAAACATGAGTTAATTTATAACTGCTTAAGAACCTTTTTTGAAGTTCATTATTCCATTTTTATCACTTATTTCCATATCATGAACACTATGTAATTATTTATGTTAATAACTATCGTTTTAACGATCATTGGTACTTGAGTCAAAAATAAACCCTTTATAATTACAAGTTGTTCATGTATCCATTATATCCAGAATTATAGTCATGATTTATATATCATATATATCTAGTATATACATGCATTTATAATATTACATAATCATTTAGAGGTAAGAAATGAAATGCACCATTCATGGAGACAGTAATTCGTACGTACGCACGAACGATACTTTCATTTCTATTTCATATTTTATAGAATGGAATCATAATGATATAAAGGTATATTATAATTCTAGTATAACATCATATATAATATCACAGTTCCATCCTTTATATGTCTCACATATGGTATTTAACGAATCAAATCACTTTGAGGGGGTGGTAGTCCGCACTTCCTTAAATGAAGATATCGCGTTTACCCATAATGGGAACAATATAGGTATGCCCAAAATGAAAAATACAGAAGCTTAAAGAAAACATAAACATATCATATATCATATATAAATATAGTGACATCGTAATGTCCTTCTTTTAAGGTGTTAAAAGAATGTGGAACAATCATCATTTCGGGAGGCATAAATTCACCATCCACGGAAACAGTATGTCCATTAACCATTAGATGTAGGTGTGTGTAAGTGTTGCTCGAATCCTTATTATAACAACATCCTATTATATTTAAGATACTGGATTTGTTACAAAATAAATTAATAAAAAGAGTTTAGGGGGTTGGAGAAGAAAAATAAAACAAAAGGACTCAAGTGAAGACATTACCTTAAAATCGGGTAACTCCCTTTGGTTTGAGCTCAAAGGATTCTTTGGGATGACTTCTGCCCAGTGTGAGGCATCAAGGAATAAGAGAGGGATTTGGAGAGACAAAATGGGCAGGGTTTGGCCGAGCCAAAGGCTTTGGGAGTGTGAGAAAGGAGGTAGAAGTGGGGGCCTTTTATAAGAGGAGAGGAGGGGCACTCTTGGAATGTAATGAAATGTTACTTTATTTTCAAATGGGTTTCGGATTTTAAAGGTCCCACATTGATATAATTCGAGGATAAGGTGATAAGGGTTCTAAATATACCCACCCTATAGGTTTTGGACATGTGTGGGTCTTTGATTTTTCATTATCTTTCCATTTTATTTAAATCGTCAAATAATGAGGTCATCACTGCATCATTATGATGTCATAAATAATTTAATTTATTTAATGTATAAAAATTATAAAAAAATACTACGATGTAGAAAATATTTTTAGATTTCCAATTAATATTTATAGTCCAAATGATCATTTATGTAGACAAAATTAAAAATAGTTTACTTAGGTTATACATTCTTTGTTACATTTAACATTCTTTAAAAAATAAAAAGATAAAAAGTCACTTTCTTACAAAAGTGATTTCATGGGGCCCCCATGTTTGGAAAAATGCATCCCATGGTCGGCCATGAGACAACCAGTAGCCTTAGGAAACATGTTGGTGTAATTTTATATTATTATGATATTATATTATTATCCTTAACTACTCGATTACTCATTAATCAAGATAATGAAAGATAATTATCGTCGTTACTATTCATAATGTCCAAAAACAAAAGATTCTTAATTACATAATTTGGACCCTCTGATTACAAATATGTAATCCATTTTACCAAATTACAAACACATAAATTTCAATAATTGATTTAAAAATAATTCTCATTGTCAAAAAAATAGCGGGTTTTTTTGAAACAATATAAATGAAAAGTTTGACATTAGTTTATGACCAATTCCAAAGTGAAATTAATCCTAATGAACAAAATTGTATTAAATGGTAAAATTATATTCATATTACACATTTAAGACCAATTAAAAATATAATCTAACCATATAATTAAATTAAATGAAAAATCAGTTTTGATGTAAAATGCAGTATTTTTCACCATTCATTAAAAAATGAACATTGTCAGAAAAATACCAAAAATTTATCCAATGTAAAATTCAATGTCTCAATCATAATGAATATTTTTATTTTGAAAGATATTGATTATAAAATTGTCAAATGTTTTATTTAAAAAGGGTTTTCCATCAAAAGGTAGTAAAACAATCTTTTAAGAATATTAGTGTATTCCATGCTTAAGATTGGATTTATTTTCATTTTAAGCCTCTAAAACACTATATAATTAATTAATATACATAGATAAAAATATAAATTATTCATTACATACTTGGGATGTTACATCCTTCCCCCTTTATAATATTTCTTCCCCGAAATTTGTTTACATATCGAATAAATGGGGGTACTTATCACTCATTGCATTTTCAGATTCCCATGTTGCCTCTTCCATCATGTGGTTTTTCCACAAAACCATTACCTAATTAATCACATTATTCCGTAACACTTGCTCCCTGTGGTCAAGAATCTGGACTAGTTGTTCCTCATAAGTTATGTTCTCTTCCAGGTGAACTACCTCTGGACTCAAAACATGAGATGGATCTGGCATATACTTTCTCAACATCGAAACGTGAAAAACATTGTGTACCTAAGATAAACTCGGAGGTAAATCCACCCAGTGTGAAACTGATCCAAATCTCTCTAGAATTTCATATGATCCAATGAACCTTGGACTCAGCTTTCGTTTCTTTCCAAATCACATCACAGTTTTCCATGGTGATACTTTGAGAAAAACATGATCACCTACCTCAAAAGAGAGATCCTTCGTCCTGTTGTCTGCATAACTCTTCAGCCTACTCTGAGATGTTGTCATGTGTTTCTGTATCAGCTGAACTTTTTCGGCCAACTCTTCTACCAATTCTGGTCCCATCAACTTCCTTTCAACCACTTCATCCCAGAAAGCTGGAGTACGACACCCATTCCCATATAATGCCTGAAATGGTGCCATCTGTATACTAGAATGAAAACTGTTATTATATGAAAATTCAACCAAAGAAAGATGTTGGTCCCAACGTCCCTGATAATACATCGAACAAGATTGTAACATATCCTCAAAGGTCTAAAATGTTTGTTCTGACTGCCCATCTGATTGAGGATGAAATGATGTACTAAAATTTAATTCATTACCCAACGACTTTTGAAGGCCTTTCCAAAAGTTAGAAGAGATCCTGGGATCACGGTCAGATACAATGGAGAGAGGAACTCCATGTAACCTAACTATATTTATAAGATACAAACGGGAAATCTGATCTAGGGAAAAAGTATCTCGTATAGCAAGGAAATGAGCAGATTTAGTCAAGCGATCAACAATAACCCAGATTGCATTATTACCTCAAGATTTCTTCGGTAATCCCACAACAAAGTCCATGTAAATATTCTCCTATTTCCACTCTGGCACTGGTAAAGGCTGAAGAATCCCTTTCGGTAACTTCCTCTTCGCATTAAAATGCTGACAAGTCAAACACTTCACAGTAAAATCAGCAATATCTCTTTTCATTCCATCCCACCAGTAATACTCCAGAAGATCACTATACATCTTAGTACGACCTGGATGAACTGAAAACGGAGAACTATGAGATTCACATAAAACCTCTCTCTTCCACTGTGAATCACAAGGCACACACAATATCTTCCCCAATCTCAAAACACAATCATTATCAATGTTCAATTTTGGAAACTTATCTTTTTGAACCATCTCTACCATTTTCTGCAGCTCACTGTCTTGCTTCTGTGCTTGCTTGATTCTATCTGATAGAGATGATCTCACTGATACCTGAAACAAAACAGAATAAATTCCTGCACAAACAATTCCTATGACAAAGATCATCAAATCCTTAACCAAAGGATCACATTCCAAATGCAACATTGCTAATGAAGCATTATTTTTTCTACTCAAAGCATCAGCAACTTTATTTTATTTTCCTAGATGGTAATTAATTGTATTATCATAATCCTCGATTAATTCCATCCATCGCCTCTGTCTCATGTTTAACTATTTCTGAGTGAATATATACTTTAAACTTTTTTTATCAGTATATATTTCACACTTTACTCCATACAAATGATTCCTCCAAATTTGTAAAGCAAAAACAACATCATCTAATTCCAAATCATGTGTAGGGTCATTTACCTCATGAGTTTTCAACTGACGTGAAGCATAAGCAATTAACAGATCATTCTGCATTAGGACGCAACCAAGACCTTTCAATGAAGCATCACTGTATATAACAAACTCACCATTCCTGGAAGGTAGTGCCAAAACTGGATCATTCACCAATATTCTTTTCAATTCCTAAAAACAATCATCACATTATTTTGTTCAGATAATCTTTACACCCTTCCGAGTTAGGTTAGTCATTGGACTAGATAACCGTGAAAAATTTCTAACAAACCTTCGGTAATAGCCCGCCAAACCAAGGAATCTACGAATCTCAGTTACATTTGTGGGTCTTGGCCAGTCTTCCACAACTTTTGTTTTTGCAGGATCAATAGTTATCCCATCTTTAGAAACAATGTGACCAAGGAAATAAATTTGTTGCAACCAAAACTCACACTTGTTGAATTTTCCATACATTTTCTTTTCTTTTAAGGTTTGCAATAAAACACTTAAATGTCTTTCATGCTCCTCTTTATTTTCAGAAAACACCAGAATATCAGCAATGAAAACCACCACAAACTTATCCAAGAACTCATGGAAAATTCTATTCATTAAGTCCATGAATACAGAGGTGCATTGTTTAGCCCAAAATAAATTACTACAAATTCATAATGGCCATATCTTGTACGAAACGCAGTCTTCGGAACATCTTCTTCCTTTACCTTCAGTAGATGGTACCCCGATCACAGGTCAATCTTTGAAAAATACTGAGCTCCCTGGAGCTGATCAAACAAATCATCGATATGAGGGAAAGGATATTTGTTCTTAACAGTGATGTTATTCAAGGATCTATAATCAATTCAATGTCTCATTGAACCATCTTTCTTATTAACAAATAAAACAGGAGCACCCCATAGTGATGTGCTATGTCGAATGAAACCTTTCTATAATAAATCTTGAAATTGCTCCTTCAACTCTAAAAGTTCAATTTGAGCCATTCGATAAGGGGGTTTTGTGTAGAGACCCGAAGCTTATCGTACATGGACATTACATTACTTTTGCGGAATACTTAGTACATAACAAAAACACACACTAAAGGATCGTAATAGTTTAGTGTCTTTGGAAACTTGGAACGTAATCTTCTAATCGTTGTGAAAGATCTTCAATATCTCCCATAAAGATCTTCCCTTTTTTTTACCTAAAACCTTTATTTATATCCTGGGGAAAAGAAAACATAAAAGGGTGAGCTAAAATTCTCAGTAAGGGTATACAAAAGAAATAAAAATCATATCATATCTTTTTGAAAATCATAACCTGCAAAAGAGATCATAATATCTTAACATGGAACAAATCATAGAAGTGAAAATGAGATCACCATAATCATAACATGAAACTTCAAACTTTGTGTCATGCACACATAATCATGGAAAATCATTTCTTGTTAGTCATGACTCATTGCCAAGATTATCTTAGTGGACAAAGTCCCTTTCTGAATCGAGTAACCCTCGTTTTAGTCCTGTTTCACTGAACCGGTATAACCTACCATTTCAGCCATGTCTATCTCATGAGATATAAAATCTTTACCCAATGCATTGGAGGGAGATATAGTTCCCACCCATCTCATAATGAATCCTTTCTTATGTGTGCCACATAATCATAAACCATACATCATAGCGTAACCCATGTAATAAAAATGGGATTCTTAAACAACATGACATCATAAAACAATTCATATAAGTTAAAGGAATTCATAAAAATGATTCCATCAAAACATAATCAAATCCATGTAATAATAGGGATAAAAACAGAACCCTTTTATTATCTTAGATGGAAAATAATTTTGATAAAACACTTGAACTTCATTCTTGAGGAAAACATCCTTTCTATTTTAAAAACATTTTTCCTTTCATAACATGTCATACGACTTTAAAATAAAAGAAGTCGATTAAAAATAAACTTGAAAACTTGTAAAGGAATCTTCTTGGAAATAATGTTTTAAAAATCCATTCATGCCGTATAAGTTAAAAAAAACATTCTTCATACTTTTGTCAGAAAAGTCAAAAAGTACCTCGTACGAAAAACGACAAAAGATTCCTTTCATTTCTTTTACTAAAAACTCACCGAAGGGTAAAAATGGATTTAAACAATTGTAGGTGGATGGAAGTAATATTACATATTGATGAAACATGGATGTGGATGATAAAATACACCCCAGTAAATACTTACGAATAAACAATCTCAGATAAAAATGAGATTGTGATATTTCCCTTACCTTAGGTCCAATTTGCTTCGTATGTGTCCGAACCTCCTGTATAATGATTTAAATAATGTCATTGACTTATTACAGAATCATATTCATTGTTATGATATCATATATGGTTCACTTATGACATTATATTACCCGTTCTTTTGTAAATTCCATGTTAAAGAAGCGTTTTGGGTAAAATCGTTTCATTTATCGTAGGTGTTTTGACTTGTTGTTCTTGACATCATTATTACTTATATCATGATTTACTTACTTCCAGAATATAAAATATGATTTATATATCATATATATTCAGTATATATATATATATAATAGATAGATAAATAAAATGAAAAACACCGTTCATGGAGACGGTAGTCCGTACGTACGCATGAACGCTGTTTTTCTTTCCTTATTGTCTTGAAATGGAAGTAAGTAGATGACATACATATGTATATATATACATAAATCCATTAGCTTTATAATGTCATATATTTCATTATTATTTCTTATATATACATTATAATCATTCTTAAATGGTTAACATGTAGAATGAATCTCATCGCGTCGTGGAGACGGTAGTCCGTACGTACGCACGAGCGATGATATCATTTCTATAAATATTGAATTGAATTGGAGTGGATTATACAATATATCAGAATCAATATGATTATGTATAGTTATTCTTTACACCATTATACCCATCCATGTAAGGTGGTGGTGGAAAATAGATTACACCACGGCGTGGAGACGGTATTCCGTACGTACGCACGCGCGGTGATTTCTTTTTCCGTAGGATGGATAGATTGTGAAATAGGGTTGTTTCATACTTATAATATCATATCCGTATATGAGTGATACTGATGTTATTACTTCATAATGAAACAACCTAAGAAGAAGAAGTGGAAGAAGAAATAAAGATGAAAGAATTGGTAACGGTAATTACCTCTTCTTTAAAGTGCCTCTTTGAGACCTCCTCTTAGGGCACTAGAATTGGTCTTTGAGGAAGTCCAGAACCTCTAGGATGTTTCTAGGGAAGTGGAGAAGAGATTTTGGCAGGGGTTGGCCGAGCTTGAGTGCTCAAATTGGTGTGAGGAGGAGGGGGAGGAGGTGTCCTTTTATAGGGGAGGAGAGGGGCACCTTAGGAATATCTCAAAATATTATTTTATATTAAAGTCAAAATCGGTTTATAATGGTTCCAAAGGGTCTTATTTCGAAGATAAAGTGGGGATGGGTCGAAATCCTATCAACCAATAGAATTTAGACAAGTTTAGGATATTATTTTAACCTTATCAATTAGATTTAACTCTAAGTTAAATAATTTAACTTTTACCATGTCTTTTTGTTTTCTTTCACTATATGGTTAATAAACTTACTATAACATGCCAAACGAACCCCAAATTGTTTATTATTAATATATATATCCTTATCTAAGTCATTTGGCCGAACCTTAGATTTTTAGGAATACAATAACAATTAATAATATAATATTTTATTTAAAAACTATTTTGTGTCAATTTTGACACTATTTGATATATGATTTTTGTGAAAGTCATAACAGAATTAAATGTTCGAACCAAGTTGATTAAATCAACATTAATATATCATAGTAACCTATAAAATTAGTGGAATTCATAAAAAATCTCAAATTACATTTATTTTGGTGTTTATAACATCAATTATGTCAATATTTCATTAATAAGATAATTACTGCATCATCGTTGTGTCATAAATAAATTAAATTATTTTATGTCTAAAAATTACAAATAAAATACCATCATGTAGGAAATCTTTTTAGCTTTCTAATGAATATTTACAATCGAATTTATCTTATGTATAACCCCATATTAAAAATGATTTACTTATTAAACATTGATTTTTACTATTTTAACCTTTCTTTAAATAAATTAATAATAAATGTCCTAATCTAATCCAGGTGGGCCTAAATGGTCATATTTTATTCCTAAGTTTGTTTTTGGTCGAATTACACTTGTCCAATAGAATTAGGACATGTGTTAGGGTAATAGTAATATCATATTTACCATTAGTTACCCTATTTACTATTAACCGCGGTAAAAAAAGTAAAAAGTTACTATTCACCAAAAAATTATTTTCATCTCATTGAACCACATTTTAGTCCTTGATATTAACCGTGTCTCTCGGGTTCTCGAAATTCCATTCACAGAAGCGGAAAAATTAAGTTTTATGAAAAATTCAGTTTTTTTAACTACCACTTAGTAGTTTCACTATTCATCAAAAATTGATGTTTTTCAGAACAATGCCAAAATTTCATCCTAAGCTATATTTCATATTCCGAATTCAAAAATGAAATCTATTTTACCAAATTCATAACATAGAAGTTGCATTAATTAATTTTATAATTAAATCCTGCTGTTAAAATAAATAGCGTGTTTTTAGGAAACAATATATATCAAAAGATTGACACTTGATTATGTCTGGTTTAAATGTGAAATTACAACCAATGACCAACATTATATTAAATTGTAAAAATATATTCTAAATATACTTTAAAACCACTCAAATTAATAATTTATCACTATTAATTATTTCTATTAAAAAAGTTGTTTTTAATTATAATTTAGTAATTTTCACTATTCATCAGAATATGAAAGTTATCCGAAAAGTACCAAAATTTCACCTTAGGCTAAATTAAATACTCCGAATCCAAGAATGAAGTTCAGTTTGAAAAATAAGATTTACAGAATTTTAAAAAGTGGTTATTACTATTCATAACGGCTAGTTTTAATAATATTTTAATAGCACATCGTTGTTTAGTGAAACTCGGTATTGCGTATTACACACGCTATCGAGGAAGGTCGCGATTGCGTGTAATGCAAGGCAAGACAAGGATGCGTGTTGTACAAGCTCCTTTTGGTGTAGCGTACAACACAAGACAATAATAAAATTAAAAAGAATATTTTTTTATAAAATCTTGGGCTATTACATTCTACCCCCCTTAAAATGAATTTCGCCCTCGAAATTCGTCGGGGTTATAAATGGTTTACTATTCGAAAGTTTCTTTAATAGAAACCCACATCGTAAAAAGGAATATCAAAACCAATCTTTAAAAACAAAAGTATGAAACGTAACGGTTACCCAAATAAACTAATCATTGGGTTTCCACATAGGTGAAAATATGGATATGGAAGAGAAATCTAACCATCATGTTCTGATGGAGAGTGGTAGAGAACATGGCTATGGAAAAGCCAGTAATCACAAAGCCATAAATTTGTGATGATCTAGGGTACCATCTGATTCATCGGATATAAGGGCACTAGGACAACATTTTTGGTTTTCAAGATCATTTCCCTAAAGTTGAAAATTTGAATTAGAATAAATACTTACTTTATTTTGGTACAATCTCACTGTTGTTCATGCGTTGAACAATTTCCACTTCATCTCCTAAATAAATGAAGTTGAATTTGTTATTCGTGAAGTGTTAGCAGATCATGTGATAGAATGACGGGTCATTCCATCTGTCTTAAACAAAAGGTTAGCAAAAAATTATATACATAAGTCGATCTATAGTGAGATTAATCATATATGGTTCCTAAAATGGACTTATATTTCATATATCATACTGCTTAATATAATAAAACTAGTTTCTACTAAACAGAGACTTCCTGTAGGTCAGTGGTAGGCGATAAAGGCCAGTCACACTTCGGTTGTGGGTTCGATTCCTACAGCCTTGTCCGAAGCGATGGGCTGTCGCCCGTCCTGCAGGTTGTCCTTTTTCCAAAACTATATTACTATAACATCCCATCAATAATATCGAAAATAATTTCTATCCTTAAACAATACTAACTTACATCCAACACAATCCATACCAATCTTTAGGCTTATCCATAATACTGCAGTCCACTCTCATAACATAGTGAAAACAATTACCAGAGATTTAATATCATCGTTGATCCCCATATATCATAAGATATGTTTTGTTGGTCACATTCTAAACATTCAAAGTCCTTAATCATGTATTCTCTTGAATACCTTAGTGAAAACATGAATGCAGTTAAAAGTTAACACTTTCCACATACCAAAATCCTCAAAATTCTATATACTCAATCCATGATATCACTTAGTCCTTATATCAATCATGAGCTCATGAATACTATTAAACATTTCATTTTCTCGTCTTCATTATGCGCATATCATCTTATTTCCAAAAAAAAAATATCTCAATCACTTTGAATACCACATCAATAAATATTGCAATACTCAATGATACAACATTATTTTGGAATCCCATTACATAAACTCTTAATCATTCCACCACATCGTTATCATATTCAACATTGCCAATAGTGATCGCATGTGACTTCCCTTTGTCCTTTGCCTTCAGTGGTTGCTCATGTTGATCATCACTAACCCTTGGATTAGGGCAATTATTAGCATAATGCCCCATTTCCTTGCACTTGAAGCATTGAAGTGTTGGTGGTGCGTTCTCTGCAGTGTTTTCTTTATTCACATCATTAGAAACCCTTTTTCCATTACTTCGACACTCAGCTGCTCGATGACCTTCTTTTCCACACTTAAAACATTTTCTAGTTCCTTTAAGACAATCTCCACCATGCTTCATTCCACACTTTGTACATAAGGAAACATTCATCTTCTTTTCACCATTATTATGAGATTTCTCCTTGAACTCCATCTTTCATTTCTTGTCAAAACCATGAGATGGATATGTAACACCAACTTCCATTTCTACCTTGATAGCACAACGCAAAATTTATTCATAGCTACTGAAGTCTCTTATAGCTAATGCCCTTCGAAGACTTGGTTTTAAGCCACTGAAAAATCGATCAACTTTACTTTCAGGTTGGATGATAATGCCAGATGCATACCTTGCAAGTCTTGTAAAATTCGCTTCGTATATACCAACAGATTCATCATCCTTCTGCTTCAGCTCAATAAACTCCTTTTCCATCTTTGTTCGAAGAATACGAGGGAAGTACTTACTGAAAAACTAGTTCTTGAACTCGTCCCATTCCATGGACTCAATTTCATCCCTTGGCCTCGTATTCTTGATAATATTCCACCATTGATCAGCTTCACCTTCCAAACGATATACTGCTAAGATGACTTTATCATGTTCATAACATTGAAGAACTGAAAATAACTTTTCAGTGGTACTGATCCATTGTTCAGCAACAAGTGGATCGAAAGTCCCACTGAAAGAAGGTGGACGTTGCCTCATGAAGGACTCAATAGAATATTGTTCCCTTCTCTGCTCATTTGGAATTCCAGAATGATTCATAGCTTGTGTAAGTATAGCAATAAGATTTTGCACTCCATCTCCCATAACATTTGTTTGTTCAGGAGGGCAATCATTGCATTGTCCATTGCATTGATCAACACGGTTCCTTCGGGTTCCAGCCATCGTCTAAAACCCAAAAAGAATAGTGTGAGAGGCAAAAATCATGCTAGGGAAAACAACATAATAAAGAGGGATTACCTTCAATATCCAACATCTTAGGTTTAATTCTATGATCGTTAGCGTAATTCTATTACTATAACCTATACGTATACTTATCCATAGGGACATCCCTAGACATACCTTAGAAATATCTCTAGGGATCTCACTAACGTTTTCGCATCCTAGTTTCCAAAGGTTGACTAAACCTTTCCTCTGATACCAACTATAGAGACCCGAAGCTTATCGTACATGGACATTACATTACTTTTACGGAATACTTAGTACATAACAAAAACACACACTAAAGGATCGTAATAGTTTAGTGTCTTTGGAAACTCGGAACGTAATCTTCTAATCGTTGTGAAAGATCTTCAATATCTCCCATAAAGATCTTCCCTTTTTTTTTACCTAAAACCATTATTTATATCCTGGGGAAAAGAAAACATAAAAGGGTGAGCTCAAATGCTCAGTAAGGGTATACAAAAGAAATAAAAATCATATCATATCTTTTTGAAAATCATAACCTGCAAAAGAGATCATAATATCTTAACATGGAACAAATCATAGAAGTGAAAATGAGATCACCATAATCATAACATGAAACTTGAAACTTTGTGGCATTCACACATAATCATGGAAAATCATTTCTTGTTAGTCATGACTCATTGCCAAGATTATCTTAGTGGAAAAAGTCCCTTTCTGAATCGAGTAACCCTCGTTTCAGTCCTGTTTCACTGAACCGGTATAACCTACCATTTCAGCCATGTCTATCTCATGAGATATAAAATCTTTACCCAATGCATTATAGGGAGATATAGGTCCCACCCATCTCATAATGAATCCTTTCTTATGCGTGCCACATAATCATAAACCATACATCATAGCGTAACCCATGTAATAAAAATGGGATTCTTAAACAACATGACATCATAAAACAATTCATATAAGTTAAAGGAATTCATAAAAATGATTCCATCAAAACATAATCAAATCCATGTAATAATAGGGATAAAAACAGAACCCTTTTATTATCTTAGATGGAAAATAATTTTGATAAAACACTTGAACTTCATTCTTGAGGAAAACATCCTTTCTATTTTAAAAATATTTTTCCTTTCATAACATGTCATACGACTTTAAAATAAAAAAAGTTGATTAAAAATAAACTTGAAAACTTGTAAAGGAAGCTTCTTGGAAATAATGTTTTAAAAATCCATTCATGCCGTATAAGTTAAAAAAAACATTCTTCGTACTTTTGTCGGAAAAGTCAAAAAGTACCTCGTACGAAAAATGACAAAAGATTCCTTTCATTTCTTTTACTAAAAACTCACCGAAGGGTAAAAATGGATTTAAACAATTGTAGGTGGATGGAATTAATATTACATATTGATGAAACATGGATGTGGATGATAAAATACACCCCAGTAAATACTTACGAATAAACAATCTCGGATAAAAATGAGATTGTGATATTTCCCTTACCTTAGGTCCAATTTGCTTCGTATGTGTCCGAACCTCCTGTATAATGGTTTAAATAATGTCATTGACTTATTACAGAATCATATTCATTGTTATGATATCATATATGGTTCACTTATGACATTATATTACCCGTTCTTTTGTAAATTCCATGTTAAAGAAGCGTTTTGGGTAAAATCGTTTCATTTATCGTAGGTGTTTTGAATTGTTGTTCTTGACATCATTATTACTTATATCATGATTTACTTACTTCCAGAATATAAAATATGATTTATATATCATATATATTCAGTATATATATATATATAATAGATAGATAAATAAAATGAAAAACACCGTTCATGGAGACGGTAGTCCGTACGTACGCATGATCGCTGTTTTTCTTTCCTTATTGTCTTGAAATGGAAGTAAGTAGATGACATACATATGTATATATATACATAAATCCAGTAGCTTTATAATGTCATATATTTCATTATTATTTCTTATATATACATTATAATCATTCTTAAATGGTTAACATGGAGAATGAATCTCATCGCGTCGTGGAGACGGTAGTCCGTACGTACACACGAGCGATGATATCATTTATATAAATATTGAATTGAATTGGAGTGGATTATACAATATATAAAAATCAATATGATTATTTATGGTTATTCTTTACACCATTATACCCATCCATGTAAGGTGGTGGTGGAAAATAGATTACACCACGGCGTGGAGACGGTATTCCGTACGTACGCACGCGCGGTGATTTCTTTTTCCGTAGGATGGATAGATTGTGAAATAGGGTTGTTTCATACTTATAATATCATATCAGTATATGAGTGATACTGATGTTATTACTTCATAATGAAACAACCTAAGAAGAAGAAGTGGAAGAAGAAATAAAGATGAAAGAATTGGTAACGGTAATTACCTCTTCTTTGAAGTGCCTCTTTGAGACCTCCTCTTAGGGCACTAGAATTGGTCTTTGAGGAAGACCAGAACCTCTAGGATGTTTCTAGGGAAGTGGAGAAGAGATTTTGGCAGTGGTTGGCCGAGCATGAGTGCTCAAATTGGTGTGAGGAGGAGGGGGAGGAGGTGTCCTTTTATAGGGGAGGAGAGGGGCACCTTAGGAATATCTCAAAATATTATTTTATATTAAAGTCAAAATCGGTTTATAATGGTTCCAAAGGGTCTTATTTCGAAGCTAAAGTGGGTATGGGTCGAAATCCTATCAACCAATAGAATTTAGACAAGTTTAGGATATTATTTTAACCTTATCAATTAGATTTAACTCTAAGTTAAATAATTTAACTTTTACCATGTCTTTTTGTTTTCTTTCACTATATGGTTAATAAACTTACTATAACATGCCAAACGAACCCCAAATTGTTTATTATTAATATATATATCCTTATCTAAGTCATTTGGACGAACCTTAGATTTTTAGGAATACAATAACAATTAATAATATAATATTTGATTTAAAAACTATTTTGTGTCAATTTTGACACTATTTGATATATGATTTTTGTGAAAGTCATAACAGAATTAAATGTTCGAAACAAGTTGATTAAATCAACATTAATATATCATAGTAACCTATAAAATTAGTGGAATTCATAAAAAATCTCAAATTACATTTATTTTGGTGTTTATAACATCAATTATGTCAATATTTCATTAATAAGATAATTACTGCATCATCGTTGTGTCGTAAATAAATTAAATTATTTTATGTCTAAAAATTACAAATAAAATACCATCATGTAGGAAATCTTTTTAGCTTTCTAATGAATATTTACAATCGAATTTATCTTATGTATAACCCCATATTAAAAATGATTTACTTATTAAACATTGATTTTAACTATTTTAACCTTTCTTTAAATAAATTAATAATAAATGTCCTAATCTAATCCAGGTGTGCCTAAATGGTCATATTTTATTCCTAAGTTTGTTTTTGGTCGAATTACACTTGTACAATAGAATTAGGACATGTGTTAGGGTAATAGTAATATCATATTTACCCTTAGTTACCCTATTTACTATTAACCGCGGTAAAAAAAGTAAAAAGTTACTATTCACCAAAAAATTATTTTCATCTCATTGAACCACATTTTAGTCCTTGATATTAACTGTGTCTCTCGGATATTCGAAATTCCATTCACAGAAGCGGCAAAATTATGTTTTATGAAAAATTCAGTTTTTTTAACTACCACTTAGTAGTTTCACTATTCATCAAAAATTGATGTTTTTCAGAACAATGCCAAAATTTCATCCTAAGCTATATTTCATATTCCGAATTCAAAAATGAAATCTATTTTACCGAATTCATAACATAGATGTTTCATTAATTAATTTTATAATTAAATCCTGCTGTTAAAATAAATAGCGTGTTTTTAGGAAACAATATATATCAAAAGATTGACACTTGATTATGTCTGGTTTAAATGTGAAATTACAACCAATGACCAACATTGTATTAAATTGTAAAAATATATTCTAAATATACTTTAAAACCACTCAAATTAATAATTTATCACTATTAATTATTTCTATTAAAAAAGTTGTTTTTAATTATAATTTAGTAATTTTCACTATTCATCAGAATATGAAAGTTATCCGAAAAGTACCAAAATTTCACCTTAGGCTAAATTCAATACTCCGAATCCAAGAATGAAGTTCATTTTGAAAAATAAGATTTACAGAATTTTAAAAAGTGGTTATTACTATTCATAACGGCAAGTTTTAATAATATTTTAATAGCACATCGTTGTTTAGTGAAACTCGGTATTGCGTATTACACACGCTATCGAGGAAGGTCGCGATTGCGTGTAATGCAAGGCAAGACAAGGATGCGTGTTGTGCAAGCTCCTTTTGGTGTAGCGTACAACACAAGACATTAATAAAATTAAAAAGAATATTTTTTTATAAAATCTTGGGCTGTTACATTTTGAAATTGGCTTAGCATCAGGAACTAAGTCAACAGTAAACTCAACTTCCCAATTTGGTATTATTCCAGGAAACTCATCAGGAAAAACATCAGGATAATCATTTACAACTGGCACATCATTAATTTGAATAGTTCCCTTGTTTTCAACAATGTATTCAAGGTAACATTTATTTCCATCTTTTACATGTTTCTTGGCCTCTTGATAAGTTATCAACAGTAAGGGTTCATTCTTGTACACAAACTGAATGTCTTTCAAAAAAGAAACTTCTTTAGCTCTATAGTCAATCTTAGCATGGTAAATAGAGAGCCAATCCATACCCAGGATAACATCAAACTCTACTAGAGGTAGAACAATAAGGTTTTCATGTAGGTTCTTTCCACAGATAAGGATAAGAAGATTCTTATAAATTCTTTTTTCTTCAACATTTTCCCAAGGTGTTTTTACCAAAAGTTCATGAGTCATTTCTTGAGATGGTATTCCCATTTTACATGAAAGGGTTTCAAGTATGAAAGAATGTGTAGAGCCTGAATCAAACAACACACTGGAATAATCTGAAAAAACAAACAAAGTACCTGATACAACTTCACTTGACGGCCCGACATACGCTGAAGTAGTTGCAAAGGATTTCACCACCCCTTTCTGATTGTAGTCTAACTACTTCACATCACTCAAGCTCTTTTTCGGACACTCATTTGTATAGTGACCCATCTCATTGCACTTAAAACATTTCACTAACTGTAAATCAAATTTGGACTTACCATCACCTTGATCTTTTTCAGGGCAATCATGAGCCTTATGTCCCATCTTAACACATCAGTAGCACTTTCTAGAATTCAGAATACATTCACCAGCATGCCTTTTTCCACATTTATCACAAACTGGAAACATAGTTTTCTTACGATCATACTTTTTTGAAGAATTCATACCTTTCTCCGGCCACCTCGGCCTCTTCTTCTGTTTGTTGTTATAGAACACTTGATCATTGAAAAACTCCATTTCCACCTTCTCAGCACATTGAACTAGCTTTTCATAACTTTTAAACTCAGGAGAAGATAATGCCCTTCGATATTTTGGCTTTAATCCTGAGTAAAAACGATTGATTTTACTATCAAGGTCTTGTATAAAATTCGGAGCATACCTTGCCAATCGAGTGAACCTTTCTTCATAGGCAGCCACTGAGTCTTCCTCTTGCCTCAATTCCAAGAATTGATTTTCCATCCTAAGTCGAATAGCCTTAGAAAAATAATTATCTAGAAACATACCTTTGAATTCATCCCAGTCAAGAGCATCAATCTCATCAGTGTCCCTGATATTTTTAACCATCGAACACCACTGATTTGTCTCACCCTCTAAATGATAAATAGCAATACTAACCTTTTGATTGTCTGAACACCCCATGACATCGAAAATCTTCTTCATTTCATTAATCCACCCTTCAGCTAACACAGGGTTAGATGATCCTCTGAATTATGGGGGATGTTGCCTCATGAAATGTTCCACCTCTGACGTGTTCCTCTGCGGTTGATCTGGCTGATCTCGTGTATGGATACCACTGCCATTTATCGCTTGAATCAACTATGCCATTACTGCAAAAAACTGTTCAGTTCCAATTTCGACCATCTCAGGATGTTGATTTGGATGGTTATTTCCTTCTGCATGCCTTCCTAGCACTGCTTCCCTGTTTCCTCTGCGGAAAACCATTCTGAACAAACATGTCATAGATGAAGCAACATGGTAATCTTCAAATGCTATATCATTTCAATTTGACCATAAAAAAAATTGGATAATCATTTAATAGAATTCTAACCCCTAATGCTATCTAAACCGACCTCTGATACAAACTGTAAGGCCCCATCCATAAACCTTACATAATCTTGAGTTATTACAAGATTACACATTGAGGATCTTTTCGGGTTTAGAGTTTTAGAGAATTAGAACATAAACATGCATTACATTCCACATATAAATAAATTGGTTACATAAAGATAGTATTTATTTCTTCCATCAATGGAATCATATTTAAAATAAAACATGGATTCATTCTTGACACTTCCTTGACACTATCATCATATCATGTACCTTTCCCTTGACCTGTGAAAAACATTTCAAAAAAACGTTGGATGAGCATAAGAAGCTCAGTATGGGTTATAAAAATATAGAAAGGATACATAAGTTCATATATACTTAAGAATGAAATCATACATTACCCATAAAACATAATCACTTTATCATACCTCATCAAATAGTGAATAAATAATAGAAATCATAATACATAAAGGTAACTTGAGGCATTCATAACATTCTTACATTGGGAGTAACCCTCTTGGTTATGTTTGGAATACCCATCACAGTATATTCCCTAAATCTCTTCGGAGAAACCTTAACATTTCACTCCTTCGCGTTACCCAATGCATTGGAGAGCTATATCAGGCTCACCCACCCTTAGTTTATCACAGAACCACCTATCTTCATAATAATGTCCAAGAACCATAAGATAACTGTATCACATAAAACATGCATAAAGGAAACATAACATTTCCACATTTCAATCACAAGATATCAATACAACACATTGATATAATAAAAAACATTATGAAAACCATTTTCAATACCAAAATAAAAGAAAAGTAAAACATGGTATTTATTTTTCTTTTAAAAAGAAGGTAAGGCTTATAGAGGAAGTCGAAACTCAAATAATAGTCACGGTGGCGGAGAAGTCGTTGTCGCCGCATACGTAGGACAAAAACATTCCGTTTTTTCCTTTAGTAAACACTTCATATAAAAAATATTCCTTTTGAATAATCTTAAAAGTAATTGGGGTCTATAAACCGTATAAAAGAAGGTTCTGTATAAAAAAAATATGCCTGAATGAAAGGAGATTGAGACGAAGTCCCATACCTCGGGTCCGACTTGACACGGTCGTTCATTAATCTCCTGAATAATAAACTTGAGTTAATATCTACATGATTAAGAACCTTTTTTAAGTTCATTATTCCTTTTATATCACTTATTTCCATATCAGGAACACTATGTAATTATTTAAGTTAATAACGGTCGTTTTAACGATCATTAGTACTTGAGTCAAAAATAAACCCTTTATAATTACAAGTTGTTCCTGTATCCATTATATCCAGAATTATAATCATGATTTATATATCATATATATCCAGTATATACATGCCTTTATAATATTACATAATTATTTAGAGGTATGAAATGAAATGCACCATTCATGGAGACGGTAAGCCGTACGTACGCATGAATGCTACTTTCATTTCTATTTTGTATTTTATAGAATGGAATCATAATGATATAAAGATATATTATAATTCCAGTGTAATATCATATATAATATCATAGTTCCATCTTTTATACATCCAACATATGTTATTTAATGAATCAAATCACTTTGAGGGGGCAGTAGTCCGCATTTCCATAAATGAAGATATCGCGTTTACCCATAATGGAAACCATAAAGGTATGCCCAAAATGAAAAATACAGAAGCTTATGGAAAACATAAACATATTATATATCATATATATATATATTGACATCTTAATGGCCACCTTTTAATGTGTTAAAAGAATGTTGAACAATCATCGTTTCGGGAGGCATAAATACACCATCGATGGAAACAGTATGTCCTTTAACCATTGTTGTAGGTGTGTGTAAGTGTTGCTCGAATAATTATTATAAAAAAAATCCTAGTATATTGAAGATACTGGATTTTTTACAAAAGAAATGAAAAAAAGAGTTTAGGGGGTTGGAGAAGAAAAATAAAACAAAAGGACTCAAGTGAAGACATTACCTTAAAATTGGGTAACTCCATTTTGTTTGAGCTCAAAGGCTTCCTTGGGAAGACTTCTGCCCAAAGTGAGGCTTCAAGGAGTATGATAGGGATGTGGAGAGATAAAACGGTGAGTGTTTGGCAGATCCAAACGCATTGGAGTGTGGGTAAGGATGTAGAGGTGGGGGCCTTTTATAAGAGGAGAGGTGGGGCACTCTTGGAAAGTAAAGAAATGTTACTTTATTTTCAAATGTGTTTTGGATTTTAAATGACCCACATTGATATAATTCGAGGATAAGGTGATAAGGGTTCGAAATATACCCACCTAATAGGGTTTGGACATGTGTAGGTCTTATATTTTACATTATTTAGAAAAAATTAAAAATATTTTACTTAGGTGATACATTCTTTGTTACATTTAACATTCTTTAAAAAATAAAATGATAAAAAGTCACTTTCTCACAAAAGTGATTTCATGGGGCCCCCATGTTTGTCACAAGGAATCCCATGGTCGGCCATGAGACAACCAGTAGCCTTAGGACACATGTTGGTGTCATTTTTTATTATTATGATATTATTTTATTATCCTTAACTACCCGATTACTCATAAATCAAGATAATTAAAGATAATTACCGTCTTTACTATTCATAATGTCCAAAAACAAAAGAGTCTTAATTACATAATTTGGACCCTCTGATTCCAAATATTTAATCCATTTTACCAAATTCCAATCACATAAATTGCAATAATTGATTTAAAAATAATTCCCGTTGTCAAAAAAAATAGGTGGTTTTTTTGAAATAATATCTAGGAAAAGTTTGGCATTAGTTTATGACCAATTACAAAGTGAAATTAATCCTAATGACCAAAATTGGATTAAATGGTAAAATTATATTCATATTACACTTTAATACCAATTAAAAATATAATCTAACCATATAATTATATTAAATGAAAAAGCAGTTTTGATGTAAATGCTGTATTTTTCACTATTCATTAAAAATGAACATTGTCAGAAAAATACAAAAAATTTATCCAATGTAAAATTCAATGTCCCAATAATAATGAATATGTTTATTTTTACAAATATAGATTATAAAATTGTCAAAATTTTGATTTAAAAAGGGTTTGCCATCAAAAGGCAGTAAAACAATCTTGTAAGAATATTAGTGTATTCCATGCTTAAGATTGGATTTATTTTCATTTTAGGCCTCTAAAACACTATCTAATTCATTAATAGACATAGATAAAAATATCTATTATTCATTACATAAATGAGATGTTACATTCGACTAATAACATTGTTTATGTGGAATTATTTTTTCAAATCAAATCATTTGGTACATTCATCTATTTACTTTGTTGATAATATATCATTCAATAATAATACCTGATTAGTTATATGAATCTAATTTGTCTCTGATTTAACATAATATAATTGAATATAAACATCAGTTTTTTATGTTCAATATATTTCACATGTTCATCTATATATCTAATGAATCCATTTTTGTAAAGAATAAAACATATTAGAAAATTATAGATCATTTTAGTGATAATTTAACTCACATTGTTTTTGTTGAAATAATGAAAATGAAGTTACCTATAATTTTTTGCATTAGTAAACAACCATGTTCCTTAACAGAAGAATCAATATAGATGTAAATGTCATAACATCGAGATTGAGAGAAAAAACATGGTAGTTAACAATCCTACTATTTGTTTCAAAAAAATTAAGAAAACACTTTTTTAAATAAATTTTTTTACTTCTTTTTAAATTTACATGGTGATTGTGCTAGAAAATTGAGAAATGTTTTCAAAAAACATACAATATTAACAAAATAAACCATATAAACATTGATTTTTAATGTAATTTATAGGAATTTTCATCCCATCAATAAAAATATATTTATTCGTGATCAATAGTTTTTCCATCATTAGATAAAAATTGATGAATGAAATACACGTTTATATCCAAATTTCACACATATATATTTTACATAGAGTTTCATATATTATATGGTATAAAAAAATAAATATGGGTTACACATAATCAAGATTATTTTAAGAATATAATAACATATCATCAATAAAATAAATAAATATATATTTATATATATTCATGGATGAGAGAATTAAAAAGATTAATTAATATAGAAATGGAAATAGAAAAACCTATGTGTATAAATAAAAACACATAATTACCATTTCTAGTTTGAAACATAGACATCATGATGTAATCATTCTTCACTTTCTAAAGAATCTACAGTGATCTAAGATCAATCTTTGATAAATAAATCAATCGTGGGACTAGCTAAAAAATATTATTTATATGATGGAAATGTGTTTATTCTTAAAATTTGAAATATTATGAAAGAAACAACCAATGAAAAGTATATTAGAATCTTTATTCTTTAAAAAAACAAGAATATCCCATGGTCAATTTAAATGATTAATTAAATATTTATCTATAAACAACATTAATTTGTTTTCATGTTTATGTTTCCTACATTACCAATTTGATAATGGTGTATTGAAATTGGATTATCATTATGAATAAAGTCAAAAGTAAATTCAACCACATTATTATGAATATCACATGGTAAATCATACGGGAAAACACACACACACACACACAAATATATATATATATATATATTATTCAATATTGGTTCATCACTAATTTGAATAGTTTACTTAGATTCATCAATATGATCTATGTAACTTTTACTTCTATATCTAATCAATTTCAATGTTTTTATTAGTTTATGAATGGTATTAAAAAATTGAAGGAAATGAATATTTTTTAAATCTATTTTAACATCATAATATTAAATACATTCTGTAATGGTTCAGACCTCTACAGTCCATTACATTGTGAAAATATAATGTTTGAGGTGTTTTAGGAGGTCATGGTGGCTTATCACCTATAATTTGTAATTTTTCCAGTTCGGTGAACAGTTCCAACGGTAAATAGTTGTGAATAGTGAAATGGTAACCTTCTTGGTACAGTGTCATCAGTAACAATCTATGAACAGTTCCACCAGTGAACATATCTATCGGTAACCTCTAATGGTAACCTCTCTTTCCATTTACAAATTTCAAATTCATTGAATAGTGTTTCCAGAACTATAACCTTCTAACGGTGACCTTTCCATTCCTTTAGAAATTTTTTTGTTCTGTGAATATTGATTCCAGAATGCTGACCTTTTTGTTCATTTTCCAAATATTGAGTTTGTGAACAGTTTTATCAGAACGGTGACCTTCTAACAATGAGGTTCATGGATAGTGTCTAACAGTGAGGTACATAAAGAGTGTCTAATGGTGAGGTTCATCAACAGTGTCTAACGGTGAGGTTCATGAATAGTTCCTAATGGTGAGGTTTAAGAACAGTGTTTTTCCTTCGCCAAATTTTGAGTCATGAACAGTATTTCATGCTTCCTACATTTTTTCACATTTAATGTTTTCCTTTGACATAAAATGTATTTAAGGCCTTGTTTTAGGGACTATAAGGCCTATTTAATGTCCATAACTCTTATATTAATTATTCCAAAGGCTCGGGATTTTTTTACTTGGTCAAAAAACGTGGTTTAATGTGATCCACATTTAATGAGAAATTAAGTGTATCTTAAACCGTCGCTCCATTAAATCTTCAAAAGGGACGAGATATCTTCCGCTCTAATTCTTCCTCCTTTTCCTAGGTTGTAAGATGCTCGAACATCTCTTACTATCCCATAAGCGTTTCACAATAAAATTTTTCTCCTAGGATTAGTTCAGCTCAATTTTGAGGCAACCGAGCTGTATCAGTCAATCATCGATATAAGATATGTTTTATAATCTTTTTTGGGTTCATCTTCTCATGTTTATACTTTCCATATTATAGCATGTAATATCCATGATTATAATGGGGTTTTCATGGGTTTCGGTTGGTGTAGTCATATCATGGAATCCTCAGGTGGATGCAGTTGCCGCAAGAGGAGGATCATGACCCGTTGGGTGGATATATAACGTCAAGAACTGTTAGAGGTAAGGGATTCATTCTTTCTATTTTCTTTTACGTGAAACTATATTGTTATAATGTTTTATCCCACTGGACCATAATGGAAATTACATAATAAATATTTGAACCGTATAAATGAATTGATATCGGTCATAAGGTATTTTGCCTTTTTTCTAGATAGTTTGGTATCTATGACTTCTTCATTTAGCTGTTCTTTCATGATGAAAATTGGTAAAGAACGTAAACTAGAGTTAATTGATAACAGTTGGATACGGATAAAAAGGCATGTAAATGAATCAGTTTCGTCATGTTTTAATTTTTTGTTAATAAAATTGGTCGAGTAAGCATGTTCAATTATTTGGGATAGCTTACTTATTAGTCTTCAAGAATTTTGGAACCTATGAATAATAAATCTATTAATTCAATATGGATTAAAGAACTAATTGTATGATAGTTCCTTGAAAGGTTCTGAGTTTCCCTCTTGATTATTAAAGGTCCAAGAGCCCAATTTATTTGATATTTGTTTTCCTGCTGCTTGGGCTGTGATGTGAGCCTGGATGGATGTTGTGATATGTGGGGGAATGGAGTCTTTTAATTGTTGCAGCAGATGATGCGTACAGTGGCGAGATGCATTGTTTCATGCAGGTCTGGTCAGAAAGGACACCAGGGATGATGTAATGGGATGGATGAGATAGTTGGATGCATGATGATTCTTATTGGTTGATTATATTGTTAACTTTTCCCCACTGCTCAAGGTAGCTGGTCTTTCTTACCCTTCTTCCAAAAGAGGCGAAGATGCATGGGGGTATGCCATGTTCTTTCAGTGTTTTTATTTTCATGGGAGAATGGCCCTATGCTCTTACTATAGGTGGCAATGACATGACGGGTAGTACATCTACTCACCATGTTGATCGCCATTTAGTTTATTACCAAATAATTCATTTTCTAGAATGCCAAGGAATGTGGGAAAGTAATTTTGAAATGAATAATTGAATAAATGTTGTTAACCCATGGGGTTAGAGTTTGTCAGAACATAATGATGAGGTTGTAATTGTAAAAGGACATTGGACATTAGGATAGATGCTAATGAAATTAAATGTGGAATTGTGCATGGTTAATTAATTATTAATAAATTAATTAATGAAAACTAAAATTAAATATATGTAATGAAATATTTTATTAAATCTCTTTATGTGGTTGTGTTCTTATAGGATACCTAGTCATAGAAGTAGAAACCTGGAGTCTATGAGACGTTTTATATAGTTGTGTCTAATAATAGGTTATTCCCATAGTGTGGTTGTGAGATATAGTATATTTTTTACTTTTTGTGATTCTATATGCTACTCCACCCTGTCAGTAAGGGAAACAAACACCCTAGGGATTCTATGCCCTGGGGGGGTGTTTTCCCTAACAATCTGGTGGGTGGATGGATGGATAACTACCACCTTTGTCCCCGGTCTCTTCTTATGGTTGTTACGTGTGATGGCATACAAATTGGTTAGTTTTACGCATAAATTTGTGTAGAGGGATATAATATCTTGTGGTTATTCACAGAAATATATTTCAGATATAGTATCCCATGGACTACTATAGGTGTAAGGTGTATAGGCTGTGATGTCTTGAGGATCCTTACTCAGTGTATGGGATGCAATGTGTTGAGGTATAAAACCAGATGTATGATAAACGTTATGAGGGATGTGGTGGCTCCAATAAACTTCCTGGTTAATTTTCATATATGGACATGATGGTTTTTCTGCATGAGGATCATATTGTGGTGCTTCGCCCAGGTTTCTGCGGGCAATCCTTTTTTGAGAGAGATGTTCAGTACATGCGACGTTAGGGAAATGCGTCAAACTAGAGGAGAAGTAGTTGTGAGGTTCCCATGGTATTCATTATTATATGATATATTTTTTATATGTTACATGTTGAGAGTAGCCATGGTGAGGTTGGGAACTTAGTATACCCATTTATGTGACGAGTTAGTTTCACTTTTTGTTCACTGTGCTTTAGCATGATTTTTCTAATTTTTCACGAGAGGCTTCAAGGAGGATCCTACTGAGTATACATGTATACTCACCCTATGTATATACAAACTGTTTTTAGGTCACTTTGTGAAGGTTGGAGGTCAAGATGGTTTCTTCCAGATTATTGTTCCATGAGTTTTTTGGGCTTGTGGTTGCTGATGTTTTTACATTATTTTGGGTACTTTCTATTTTTCCCTTCCAGTTGTAGTTATTTTTCTTGAAATTACATATGTGCACTTAGGTTTTCTTTTATATTTAATTTCTGATTTGGATTTTTTTGGTGTCTATCTTATCTCTCTCTTCTTCATGTGTTCTCTTAGAGGGTAATGCCTCACATTTATGTGTTTTCTATACCCTTGGTCCTAGTCTCCAACCCAGGGCCTACTGGAGGTAGGACTGGGGGGGTCATTATCTCCCTACTCACATTTTTAGCTCAATATGGTTACATTCTGTTAGGAGGGGGTCATGATAGAGTGGTACTAGAGGTGTGATTGAGGGATATGATTTAGTTTGGAGTGAGGCACAAGTGAGGTTTCATGGGTTGGTAGGTCAATGATGTCATTCATGTTTAGTAAGTGAGATAAACAGTGGAGACCGGCTATGAAATAGATGTTTAGGGCCCTCTATGATCTTATGTAAGTACCTTTATGTTTACATTCTCTAAATGACATGGTGATACTAGTTACAGGGTAGAGACCTTGGAAGGGATCATGAATCATTATTCTATGTGCTTATATTTGAATGGGTAGACCCTAAGATAAGTTATCCTATAATTAATAAATGAAAAAATTAATTAATTAATGTTGAATCTTCCATATTCTAGGTTTAGGACCTCTAAGAGTTGTTTAAATTACAGGTATGGTTTTAGGTAGACGTCCTCGTCAGGTTTGTGAGGAAATGTCCAGCAGGCTGTTCCAGCAGATCAATGCAGGGTAGAGGATGATGATGATGACACATAAAGGAAGACACTCTGAGAGTTTTAACTCTAGAGTCTATGGAAGTATGAGGGCTTTTTTTTAGATTCATTCACGGAAGACTTGTTTGAGGAGGTTATGATAGGCTTCAGTTCGATCTATGCTCGGAAGGATTACTGGGTGTCCTTGGATTTGACGATTCTATGTGGAGTAGTGACGCAGTGGTGTTTCTTGTTCCTCGGGGATCATGAGGAGTCAGCGATCTCATGGGAGGAGTTCTGAGATAGGTTTAGATTCGAGTTTGCATCATCGACTACGAAGGAATCTCATCGCCAGGATATTATTATCCTTTGATAGGGGGAGATCCAGTGTTTTAGAAATTGCAATCCATTTCATGAACATTTTAAGATATGCTTTGAAACTGTTACTAGATGAGGAGGCTAGGTCAAGGCATTTTGAGGAGGCTTTGCATCCAGAGATCTAGCACCAGGTCACCCCATTTATGCTGAAGACATAACATGAGGTGCTGGCGAGGGCAGAAGTTGTCAAGAGGAATTTGGGAAGGACAACATCATCATGAGAGGGGAGTCATCTTGATTCCTCACAAAGACAAGTTGTGGTCTGGGGTTCGGGGTGTTCAGGGAAGAAGAGTTTTCATTCAGCCAGTTGTAGGTCCCAGCCCTTTACATCTCGTTTATCAAGAGGAATCAACTCTCCGTAATATTCTTTGGGAACCGGTTCTTGTTTTTCTTATGGTGGTCATGGTCATCAGTAGTAGGGGTACCCAACCTTTCAGAGCGGTCATCGTGCACTAGGTGCTAAGCTCCTTGTTCCTCCATTGAGGAAGTTCCAGCCGAGGCCGTATTAGCCTGTTGCACTAGCTTTAGATATTCAGAGGATACATGGGGTAGGCATAGGACAACCCCATGATGCTCCACGTCCTCAGATAGTAGAGCGCGACCATGGTGGTGGTCATCATCTGGGTCAGAGAGGCTGTGGGGAAGGTCATGGTCATCATCATGCTCTAGCATTGCCAGCTCCAGGCGATCCATATTTCATTCGAAGTAACCTCATATTTATTAAAACTTGGTGTATTCCTTGAAAGATTTATCAATGAAATAGTCCTTCATATCACATACCGTTTTCCTTTCTTTTGGACTTGAGGTAGAGAGGCTTCCAGTGCCCTTGGCGTTGAGTACGCCAGTTGGAGGTCAAACTGACTTGTTTGAAGTATGTAGAGACAAGGAGCTGGTGTTGGGGAAACACCACTCTCCGGGGGATTTCATATGTTTACTAATACAACCATACGATGTCATCCTCGGCAAGGATTGGTTGTATTCGCTGTAGGATATCATAGATTTCTTCAGGAAGAAGGTCATTTTCTTTTTTGCAGATAGAGTTTCGGTGGTATTTATTGGTGGGTATATCCTCAAATGGGTCATAGGGGAATTTCGTCCTTATCATCCATGTAGGATGAGATGATTCTATGTCCTCCAGAGGCCTAGCAGTTGGTGTTTCCTAGGGTCGTAGACGAGTACCCTGATTTCACTCCAGAATAGGTTGTAGTATTACCCCCTCAACAAGAGATAGTGTTTGGAATTTATATATAACCATGATAATCTCTTATCTCTATTTCTCGATATAGGATATCCCCTTCTGAGTTACGAGAGCTACATATATAGCTTAATTGTATGCTACAATGTGGTTTTGTTCATCAAAGTGTGTCACCGTGGGGTGCACCAGTTTTGTTCATGAAGAAGGCTGATGGCAGGTTGTGGTTGTGTGTTTACTATCGTCGCTTAAAAAAAGTGACAAAAAAGAATACCTATCCTCTTCCACTAATTTATGAATTATTAGATCAAGTGAAGGGTACATGATAGTTATCCAAGATCAACTTGCGTTCATGATATTATTAGATGCATGTGATGGATGACGATATCCCAAAAGACTAATTTCTATTTTCTTGATGGGCATTATGTGATCTTTGAAATGCTATTTTATGCGACAAATGCTCCATCTGTATACATGGGATTGATGAATGTTGTGTTCCATGAGTTCCTAGACAAGTTCATGGTAGTTTTTATCGACGACATCCTTGTTTACTCTATATATCAGGTGGAGCATGCAGAGCCTCCACACGCTATTTTGGGAGTTTTTATTCATCATCAAATGTTTGGGAAGTTGTTGATGTGTGATTATTGGGCTCGATAAGTCCGTTTCATGTGGAATGATATGTCTCAGAAGGGAGTAGCTGCGGATCCATCGATGATATAAGCAGTTCTGTTTTCGAAAGTCACCAAGATACTGTCAGAGGCGCGATGTTTCCTTAGTTTTGTAGGCTACTACTGGTGGTTCGTAGCCAATTTATCACAAGTTACTACTCCACTGATACATTTGACCAGAAAAGACTAGGCTTTCACATGGACTGATCAGTGTCAGATAGATTTGGAGTATATAAAAGAGAAGTTAGTATGTGCTATAGATTTTTCTCTTCCAGCTGATGGAAATCAGTTTGATTTTCTATGATTCTTGGCATCTGGGGTTGGGCTGTGTTCTAATGCAGAAAATATTAGTAGTTTCTTATGTGTCTCGACAGTTATGTCCCCATGAACGTAACTATGTCACTCATGATCTTGAGTTGGAATCTGTGGTGTTTTCTCTGACGTTTGTGGAGACCTTACTTCATTGGTGATGACTTTGTGGTTTTCAAAGATCGTAAGAGTTTGAGTATGATTTCGCCTAAAGTGACTTGAACTTATATCAAAATTGGTGGGTGGAGGTCTAATAGTAATATCACTTTGAGATATCACATACACCTATAAAGGGGAATGTTGTAGCTGATGCTCTGAATCGAATGTCACATACTTATGTTCTGTGTGAATCTGGTGATTCCTAGAGAGTAATGGAGGAGATCTCATCCTTACATATTAAAATGGGGGAAGTTGGGGGTATAGGTTGTATTTTAGATATGACGGTACAATCATCCTTGACGCAGAAGGTGGAAGAGTCCCTATTTGGGGATTTTTAGGTGGTGGTCTGGAGAGACTGATTTGTTTATGTCGAGGCCCCTGATGGTCAGACTGAGGATGAACAACACCAAGTGTTGTGTCATGGAACCCTCTTTTTGCTTCGACGATGTGCAAGACGGTTCTTAGAGAGTTCCATAGTTAGCCTTTAGTGGTGCATCCTAGCGTGAAAAAGATGTACCGAGCCTTGAAGACCCAATTTTGGTGGTAAGGGATGAACCATGCGGTTGCAGAGTTTGTGCCATGATGTTTGGTCTGCCAAAAGGTGATGGCTGAACACCATTTTCCTGGTGGTCTTCTCTAGCCACAAGATATTCCTCTGTGGAAGTGGGAGGACATCTCAATGGACTTTGTTCCCAGTTTAACTTGAGCTTTGGGAGGATAGGAGTCTATTTGGGTGGTTGTTGATCGTTTAACAAAATCTTCCCACTTCATAGAGATCAAGGAGTTGAGCTCAGGGGAAGATTTGTCGAGGCATTATCTAGATGAGGTGGTGAGACTTCATGGAGTCCCAAGGATGAAATTTTTTGATCAGGAACCTCATTTTCCCCCCATGGTATAGAGAGGTCTCCAACATGATTTCTGTTATAAACCACACCTTATCACTTATTTTCATCCTCAAATGGACGGTCAGATATAGTGAACCATCCAGACTCATGAAGACATGTTACACTCTTGTGTTTTTGATTTTAGAGGTTCATGGAGGAAGCACTTACCCTTGGTGGAGTTTGCTTACAATAATTGTTTTCACTCCACCATCGGTATGACACTCTTTGAAGCCTTATATGGTCGACCTTTCCATTCTCTTTTGTGCTAGACTGGGATTGGAGAGTCATCAATTCTTGGACTGGAACTAGTGTAGAATACAACAAATATGGTTCAGGGTGATTCATGATTGGATGAAGACAACACAAGATCGTCATAAATCATATGATGATCCAAGGAGGATACCGTTAGAGATTAATGTTTGGGATCATGTGTTTCTGAAGGTGACTTCTCGTCATGGGAAGTGAAGGATTGGTCATGGGAGTAAACTTTCTCCCTGTATTATTGGGCCTTATGAGGTGTTATCTCATGTTTGAACTATGGCGTATCGAGTAGCACATCCCCTAAAGATGAGTCAGATAAATGATGTTTTCCATGGATCACATCTTGGTCGTTATCTTCAGGTTGACTCTCACATCATCAATTCGGGAGAGATCGATGTTGATGATGATGAAACCTTTGAGGAGCGACCTGTGGAGATCCAAGACATCAAGGAGAAGGTGTTGCAAAGGAATTTTATCCCCTTGGTTAATGTCTTGTGGAGACACAGTAGCATGTAGAAGAGTACCTGGCAATTTTAATCACATATATGTTCTATGTCCCTAGACTTGTTTGATGTCATAATTTTTTCATGTATAGATGTATAATATGTAGTTATTAACCTTTCATGTTTATGAGATTTATCCAATTTTTTCTTTTGTGGCATGCACTCTTTTGAGAGGTATCTCAATGGGTAGTAGTTTGGACCCCATTTGACATTCACATTAGGTGGGATTTGAATTCTCAGGGATGAGAATGTTTTGAGAGGCATCTGATGTAATGTCCCGGACCTCTCCGATCCATTCTATTGTCAAAATATGGTGTTTGGGGTGTTCCAGGAGGTCAAGGTGACTTATCCCCAACACATCCAATTTTTTCAGTTCGGTGAACATTTCCAACGCTAGAAAGTTGTGAACAGTGCAATGGTAACCTTATTTGAACAGTGTCATCTGTAACCTTCTATGAACAGTTCCATCAGTGAACAGTTATATCTATAACCTCTAACGGTAACCTCTCTTTCCTTTACCAAATTTCTAATTCTATGAATAGTTCTATTGGTAACCTCTAACGGTAACCTCTCATTCTGTTTCCAAATTTACAATTCTATGATCAGTTCCATCAGTGAATAGTTGTATAGGTAACATCCAATGGTAAACATTATTTCCTTTTCCAAATTTCCAATTCTACGAATAGTTCCATTGGTGAAAAGTTCTATCGGTAACCTCTAATGATTACCTCTATTTCCTTTTCCAAATTTCGATTTCTATGGAAAGTTCCATCAGTGAATAGTTATATCGGTTACCAATAATGGTAACCTCCTTTACCATTTCTAAATTTCAATTTCATTGAATAGTTTCATTGTTGAACTATTCTATTGGTGCGGTCTAACGGTAACCTCAATCGATAGGCTCTATCGGTAACCTCTATCGGTAACCTCTTACGACAACCTCTATTTCCTTTTCGAAATTCTGAGTTTTTTTAACAGTGTTTCCAGAATGGTGACCTTTTTCTTCCTTTTATAAATTTTGAGTTCTATGTACACTGTTTCCAGAATGGTGACCCTCTAATAGTGACCTTTTCTTTCCATTGCCATATTTTGAGTTTGTCAACAGCATTTTTAGAATGGTGTCCTTCTAACGGCGAGGTTCATGAACAGTTTCTAATGGCGAGGTTCATGAAGAGTGTCTAACGGTGAGGTTCATGAATAGTTTCTAATGGTGAGGTTCATGAACATTGCCTAATGTCAAGGATCACGAAAAATGTTTTTCCTTTTCTATATTTTGAGTCATGAACAGTGTTTCCAGTTTCCTACAGTCGCCCCATTAGCATTTTCCTTTAATGTAAAATGCATTTAAGGCCTCATTTTAAGGACTCTAATGCCGATTCAATGACCATAACTCCTATATCAATTATTCCAAAGGCTCGGGATGTTTTTACATGGTCAAACCGTGTGGTTTAATGTGATCTGATTTTAATGGGAAATTAAGCGTATCTTAAACCGTCGCTCCATTAAATCTTTCAAAGAGACCAGGAGGCTTCCTCCCTAATAAATTCTCCTTGTTCTCAGTTGTAAGATGCTCGAACATCTCATACCATCCCATAGGAGTTTCACAATCAAAAATTCCTTATAGGATTGGTTCCGCTCTATTTTGAGGCAACTGAGCTGTATCGGTCAATCATCGATATTAGGTATGTTTTTTAATCATTCTTTTGGGGTTCATCCTCTCATGTTTCTCCATTCCATAATATAGAATGTAATATCCATTATTCAAATGGGTTTTTCTTGGGTTTCAATTGGTGCAGTCATACCATGACATCCTCAGGTGGATGTAGTTGATGAGAGAGGAGGATCGTGCCCATTGGGTTGATAAAGAACGTCAAGAACTATTTTAGGTAGAGGATTCATTGCTTCTCTTTTCTATTACATGAAACTGTATTTTTAGCATGTTTTATCCCATTGGACCACAATAGAATTGAAATAATAAATATTTTAACTGGATAATTAAATTGATATTGGTCGAATGGTATTTCCCCTTGTTTTCTATATAGTGTGATATTCATGCATTCTTTCTTTAGCTTTTCATTCTTGATGAAAATTGGTAAAGAATGTAAAACAAAATTAATTGATAATTGTTGGCTATGTATAAAGAGGTATGTAAATGAATATGGTTCTTTTTCTTTTAATTAGATATTAATAAAATTAGTGTAGTAAGCATGTGTAATTATTTGTTATAGCTTAATTATTAGGTTTCTAGAATTTTGGAACCTATGAATAATAAATCTGATAATTCAAGATGGATTAAAGAACTGATTGATTGATTATTCATTGAAAGGTTCTGATTTACCCTCTTGATTTTAAAGGTCCAATAACCCTATTGATGTGATGTTTGTTTTCCTGATTCTTGTTCTGTGATGTGAGCATGGATAACTGTTGTCGTATGAGGGGGCATGGAGACTTTTAGTTGTAGTAGCAGATGTTGCATAGAGTGGCAAGATGCATCGGTTTATGCATGTGGGTGTCGGGGAGGACACTGGGGATGATGGAATGGGGTGGTTTATTGTTGGATTCTTGATGATTCTTATTGGTTAATTATATTCTTTATTTTTTCCCACTACTCAAGGAAGATATTCTTGCTTACCCTTCTTATGAAATAGGTGAAGACGCACAGGGTACCCCACATGTTTTCCATGTTTAGCTTCTCAAGGGGGGATGGGTCCACTCTCTTACTATAGGTGGAAAAGACTCGACGGGTAGTACATTTACTCAACGTGTTGATCGCCCTTGTGTTTAGTATCATATAATGCTTTCTATAGAATGCCTGGGAATGTATGAATGTAATTTTGGAATGAATAATTGAATAAATGATGTTAACCCATGGGGTTGGAGTTTTCCAGAACATAATTATGAAGTTGTAATTTTAAAGGGACATTTTAAATCAGGAGTGATGTTAATGAAATTTAATATATAATTGTCCTTGTTTAATTAATGAATAAAAAATTAATTAACATAATGTGAAACTAATAAAAAGGCAATGAAATAATTTACTAATGATATTTAAGTGGTTGTGTGCTTATATGATACCTATTCTTAGAAGTAGTGGCCTGGAGTCTGAGAGATATTAGCTGCAATTTTGTCTAGGACTAGGTTATGCCCGTAGTGTGGTTGTGAGATATAGTATATCCTATACTTTTTGAGTTTCTATATTCTACTCCATGATGTTTGTAAGGGATACTGAAGCCCTATGGTTTCTGAGCCCTGGTGGTGTTTTACCCAACATTCTGGTGGATGGATGGATGGCTGACTACCCCCTTTGGCCCAGCTCTCTTCTCTTGTTTGTTACTTGTTCTGGAAGACACATTTGATATTTTTTCCCATATATGTGTGAAGAGGGTTGTAATGGATTATGGTTATTCACTCACATATATTCTCTATATTGTATCCTATGAACTATTATAGGTGTAACGTGTATATGATTTGATGGCTTGGGGATCCTTACTCGGTGTATGGTCTGTAATGTTTTGAGGTATAATACCCGATGTATGAAACATGTTATGCGGGATGTGGTGGATCCTAAAAACTACCTGGTTACTTTTCTTATGTGGGCGTGGTGTTTTTTTTGCACGAGGTGCATATTGTGGTGCTTCGCCCAGGTGTCTGTGGGCAAGACTTATTTGAGATAGATGCTCAGGACATGTGACATTAGGGAAAAGATGAAAACCAGTGGAAAAGTAGTAGTGGGGTTACCATGGTTTACATTATTATATGATATATTCTTGTATTCATTACTTGGTAAGAGTAGCCATGGTGAGGCTGGGAACATAGTATACTTGTTTAGGTGACGAGTTAGTTTCACTTGATTTTTACTATGTTATAGCATGATTTATTTACTTTTTCATGAGAGGCTTAAGAGAGGATCCTACTGAGTACACATGTATACTAACACTATGTATACAAAAAACTGTTTTTAGGTCACTTGGAGCAGGTTGGAGATCAATATGGTTTCTACTATCTCAGGGTTGCAGGTGCAGTTTGGGCTTGTGGTTGCTGCTGTTTTTACTTACTTTTGGGTACTTGTTATTTTTCCCTTCCAGTTGTAGTTTTTTCCATGACATTAAATATGTGCACTTGGGTTTCCATTTATATTTCAGTTCTTATTTGGTGTTGGTTGGTGTCTATCTTATCTCTCAATTCCACATGTGTTCTCTTAGAGGGTAATGCCTCTTATTTGTGAGTTTATAATACCTTCGGTGCTAGTCGCCAACCTAATGCCTACTAGAGGTAGGACTCGGGGGTCATTATCTCCCTTCTCACATTTTTGGACCAGGAGGGGTACAGTTTGTGGCGAGGGGGTCGTGACACATTCCATAGGAAAAATGATATCAAACTCCACAATAATAATTTATATAATATTTATAAGGAATAAAATCCCACTAATTACAATAATGAGTGTTCTATTAATCATTATTGTTTAAATATTTCCAAATTGAATTTGAACAAAATTTTTATCCTACATTCTTGATGTGATATTCCTTGTATTCTCAAAAGAATCTCAAAATTTATTGATTGTGATTCTCAATAGTGAAACTTGTTATTATGTTATTTTTAATAAAAAAATAACATACCTACCCTGAATTTCTTAAATGTATTTATGTCATCCATAATTTAAGGAAAAATAATTTCCCACACCGTTCTTATAATTCTCTTGATGTTTTTCCACTAGAGTAACATAATTCAAGAACATTTTATCATATTAACCCTAAACATGAATCTAACATTTTTAAGAATGTGTGGATATGGGTTTCTATATTCATGGATTTGTTATGACACAATTTTTTTATTCAGGAGACCTATTACCAGACATACTAAACTAATAACACTTTCTAAAATTTATGTAAAATTCAGTAAAATAATTTTTACAAAATTTATCATATGTATATAAAATAATTTTATTAAATGATTATTTACATTATGATATCATCAAATTTTTATACCAACCAAACTATTTTACGATTCATATCATGGAATGAATGGTCTTTAGCGAACTCCATTTCTACATTCTCATCACACCAATCTTCTTTCTCAAAACATTCAAATTAATGGGAAGCTAATACTCATTAATAAATTCATTTTAATTAAGTGTAAAATGTATTACTATTAATATATTCATTCCATGTTAAAATTTTCACAGTCATAGAAAATATTATAAAAAATTATACAGAACTAAAATCTAAACATCCTTTTGAAAAATTATAGTATTTTTTTCTACATCAACTGTAAAGAAATATTATCAAAATATTAAAAAAGGAAAATATTTTTATATACATATCATTACATGTAATAAATTATATCTCTCTATATTTTGTTATTAACCAAATAATTTAATTGATCAAATTAAACAAAAAATGATAAATAGAAAATGATTAAATTATGAAATTTCCAAAACCTAACGACTTCAAATATCTTTTCCATAAAATTGATCTATCTATTGATTAGAATTGTATATGAATTTAAATAAAATACCAATGGGTGATTATTAATGAAGTTATCAACATTATTATATTCTTCTATGAAAGATATATCTTTTTTATCATAATGATTTAACAACAATTTATAGCTTGAGTTAACTAATAAATCACATTAAAAAATATCTTAGTTCTAATTCTGACTATTCTAGTTTGCGTATTATGAAGGATCTCATCTTGTTGGTTCCTTCCTACTATAAAATACATGATTCACCTATGAAAAATTATTCAAAAAATACACACAATAGACAATGATAAAAACTTATCATCAAATTCATTCTCATTTGATCTAAACAATTATGTAAAATTTTTCAAGGTTATTAGATTTTCATTATCACAACCCCTAAATGATTTATGGAATTTACAATGATAATAAAATTATGTAACCCAACATAAAAATATCTAATTCTATATATTTTATAATATTTACCACTTTAATTTTTTAAGAACATTTAGGATTATAGTCTCTGATAGTCTGGTTATAACTCTACAAAACAATAAAATATTTACAATGTGGATACTGTAACTTAGTTAATATTTTTTCAAATTAAAAAATTATTTTAAAAGAAACATGTTTTCATTTTTTAATATTTACTAAAAAATATGGTCTGGACTTTATCGTTATCACCACTCATCCTTCAATTTCTATGATTTTATTTTGAATTGTGGGATGATCAGAAAGACTATATATGGGACATAAAAGAATGAATCTATTTTAATCATGGAAAACATAAAAAAATAAGAATTATGTTCATAAATAAATAATATTTTTCATAATTAAGCATCATATTTCCATTTAATATATCATTATCCTGTCTTTTTAAATAAAAATATATATTATATATCATTATCAAACATAAAAAAGAATATAGGTACCTTAGTACATTATCATCTAAAAATTTTTATAATTACCTTAAAATTTAATAAAAACATGGCTTAAATACAATATAATTATCTAGAGAAAATAATCATTATCCAATTCATTTGAGTTCAATAATGACTCACACAAAAAATATTCTATATTTTTTCACTAGGAACTATATCAGAGTACCCATTTTATATAAAATATATATCTCAAATAAGTAAACTAATGGATTCAAACCTTAATAAATACCATCTTAGGGCAGTATCTTGAATAAATCCATTGAAAAACATTTCTACCATCATATTCAGAATCAATTAGGATATTTAAATACCCATCCCTTTTAAAACCAATTTATTAATACCTAAATACATAAATATTTAATGATGAGTTTTTTCAATTAAAATAAGTATTGTAATCTAATCCAAAGATCAAACAATAGTTATAGAGGGAGGAATAGTCATCATAATATTTTTAAAATTTTAACATTCATTTTTTCTATTATAAATATTGTCAAAAAATAAATAAAAAAATTAAAAAAAATTATATATAGTGGAATATATGTAATTTTTTTTCTTATATGTAAATAATTAATTATTCATAAAATAATTTTATAAATTTTAACATTGAAGAGAATTATTTTTAAAATTAATAATTATATTGATTAAAAACTATTTTTATGTTAATGTGTCTCATCCCTCTATTCTAACACCTAAAAAACATTGTTTGTCTTCCAAAATAATAAACATAGGTTCAATATTTTGTTTCTCATGAAACATTTAATTTTTTATCATTCCATCCATTTCTATTGTTACCCTATATTATAAAATTACATATTAATTTATGGTCATTTGGTATGTTTTCATTATATGCATTTCATATGTCAGAAATGACATTAATGAGGATGAAAATGGTATAAGTGGATATTATTTCATCATAAAAAGAATAATAATCATTTTATAATTTTTATTTTTATAAATATATTATTATTTAAAATAAATCTCTAATTTATTTTTATAAAAAATGAACTATGTTACAATGATGGAAACTACAGGTTATATGTACATATGAGTCACATTCCTATTTATTAAAAAATAATTATCAAAATAGGTTATAATATATTTAAAAATTATATAATTATTATAATATCATGAATATAATATTAATTATTTAAATATACTTATATATATAATTTATTTGATTTGGCATTGAAAATAATTCACATCTATTTCTGGAGGTGGTAGTATACATGGGCGCATGAACAACATTATAATTTTTCAATGAATGAAATAGTAAAACATAAAGAATAAATTATCTTCCCAAAATGATAAATATTTCCAAATTAATATAAATATACTTTAATTCTTCCATTAAAACGATCCATGAGATCAATTTCTGAATAAATGAAATTACATCCATTTGTGAGTTAGTAGTTCGTCCAATACACGAACGAAGGTTTTGTTTCTCTTACGATGGATGATTCGATCGATATAAATTTTAAAATGTAATGAAAAAACCTTTATAATATATATGATATAATTAATATTATTTAATTATTGTCAAATATTATTTTATTGTACAAGAAGAAGAAATAAATTCGAAACATCTTGTTTAGAATGATACCTCTTCTCTAGACTCTCTCTTTAGGTTTAAGAAAAAAATTTGCAATGAAGGTTTAATGATCCATGAAAATCCTATAAAATAAAAATAATATTTATAGATGTAATTTATTATATATTGTATTAGTGGAAATGGTTTTTTATTCCCATGAAATGGGAAAAACGGTATTCATTTAATAAAGAATGGATGTACACGTTTGGAAATTCTCAAAATATTAGATTATTATAAAATAATTTTCATTAATAATTATGTATTAATTTATTAATTTATAATATCTGATTCCACTATTTGAAAATAAATTCAAAAAATAAAATTTACCATTTTGAAAAAAAATTACCTTTGTATTTTGATTTTAACCCCTTGTTAACCACATCCTCACTTATCACAAAAATAGAGTTTTTTAATATTTTTAGGGAAATTATAGTCACTATAAACCTATACATTTACAATAAATGGAAGACATATTATATTATACTTGATATCATTATTAATTATAAAAATAAAATATTTCAATTAATTTCATATCATCTAATAAAATATTATTCATTATTAAATATCATTAATATCAATTTTTAGAACAATTAATGACATTAAATTTAGTACATCAATATGAAAAATGAAATTGAAAAATCATTTTTTACATATATAACATATTATTTTAAGTTATTAAATTATTATATCAAATTAATTTTCTATCATTCTATTACATTAAATAATTGTTTTAATATATTTTTTTTCTTGTTTAATTTAATAATTAATGTATCCACATTATCTAAGACTTTTTTTAATTATTTCATATCAAAATAAATAATAATAAGTTATCAGGACGAAGATAACTTATTTATGATTTAAAATAATATATATAAACAAAAATATATTCTGTATACCCCAACATAATGAATAATAAAAATATTAACAACAAGTGCATGGTGATTTTTTACTTTTCTTAAAAAAATAATATAAAGTCCCCAATCAAAACCAAATGGAATAAACACCTTATATAAGAATCATGAATTGTATGGATGATATATATCATCAAAAAAACAATCAAAACCAAATGGAATAAACACCTTATATAAGAATCATGAATTGTATGGATGATATATATCATCAAAAAAAATAAAATCATGCTTTAGGGTATTTTTGTAGTTCTTATTATATTTTATAGCTTTAAATTACAATATTTAACCTTAAATTTGGTAATAAAAATTAATAAGGGTAATCATTAATTTTGAAAAATATATATTGTGTAATATAAACTCAATTTGTTATCCAATTATTCAAAATATAAAATCCATATTTCATGTTTCTATTTACATATGGTTCTAAATTGAATTTATCATTAATCTAAAAAAATTTATGAAAATAGTTTTTCAAATATATTCCCTTTTTATTGTAGAGTTGTTTTTATATTTAATTGAAGTATAAAATTTTCTTTAGAATACATAAATGTATAAAATGAACATAAATTAAATTAAATTTTATAAAAAATATAAAAATAGAATTTTATTTATGAATAATTGAAATAAAATACCATTTTCAATATTAAAATCATTTATATTCAATATTACAAAAAAATCATGCATTTCAAAAAAAATTCAACATAAGAAAATTGTCAAATGTTTATTTCACATATTAATTTTATAATTTAAAATTAAAATTCTGTAATTTTGTAAATAAAAAATTTATATAAACTCTTTTATTAAAATGATATCATAAAATTATTTCATTTTTAGGTAAAAATTATTTAATATTTTAATAAAAACTATTCCTATATAAGTAATGAATGAAAATTTAATATTTATATCATTACCTTTTTTGATTCAATTTTAATTTCATATGGATTACTTGGAGGGTCTGGTTATTGATAAAATCATTATCGATTTCACATGTATCATCAACATTTAATAAAATTATGATTCTTGATATATATTATTGGAAATCCATAAGGATTTTGAAATTATTTCTATATTGAATTCCTAAGATTATGATATTATTAAAATTTAACTATATGAATTAATTTTAATTACTCATTGTATATTGTTGTATACCCAATACCATTCTCCTATGATCCTAATGTTGTCCTACTATTAGTAGTCATAAAGGAATTTATCTTTGGAATCATCCTTGCACCTAGTGTTGAATGGAATAGTTAGGTAACATACTCCGATACACTTCATCAATAGAATAAAGGAGCTAGAGATTTTTGTGGGTTCTATAATAGAACTTATGAATTGATAGAAATTATTTATCTATAGTTATAAAATAATTTATTTATTCATATTTTTATGTCACAATAATATCTAGGGTGATTATATGTTATATATGATACAGAGATAGTGGTTCTCTTTCGAGTTATCATCACACCAAACACTGGAACCAATGTCTCTTAGGGGTGTGGGTAAATTTTCCATAATAAGTAGTTTAGATTTGGTAAAGGACTTGAAGTTTTCCATTGAACTATAAATCATGGGTGGAGTTAGAAGATGAATATGTTATGAATCATGTTTAAATTATGCGACATTATTCATACTATTTTATTCTTTCCTTACATTCTATATGTGATCGGCCAAGTGTGTGATCATTGTTGTGTACATTAATAATTATGAGTCTATTTTCTATATATAATTTTTATGTGACATGATTACTGTTTTATTTGTTCTATATAATCTATTATTTCATAAGGTTGATTTTTGGAAATTTTCATTACTAATGATGATCATTAATGGGGGTATTGTTGTAAAATAGTGACACATTAGGACCCCAATACAATTTTCCATAGATTTCATATGAGGTGTAACTTCAAAGATAACATGTTACTTATTCAGTTTTCGAATGAGACAATGGTTTTGGAATGGGGGATGAATTTAATATTTTGTATAAGGGATTACTATTATTTTATAATACAACATTAGATATGTTATACAATGATTTTTATTAATAACCATATCTCCATCTATAATAATTCATGTAAATATAGTTTTTGAGACAATCAAAATATATTTTTCGTCAATAGATTCTTGGTTGAATCATTTATAGCTATCAAACGAAAACCTTTTTCTGATAAAAGAACTTTTATATCTTATATAGAAATGAATTTTTATGAATAATATGTATTCCTTCATTTATATAGTGTGTATTGAACACTTGTGGATCAAACTGGATCAATTTTCCATTGGTATTAACCCGTTTTTAGTGATTGAAAAAACTAGTTGAGTTATTTAATGATTCAGTAATGGCCTACATGATATTTTACAAAATATTTTTTTTGTGTTGTCTTATATAACCAATATATATGACAATGTTATTATCAAACCAAATAATATTGTAGTGAATACCTTAAATAAATATATATATGTGTAAATATATAAAATTATGATGCTCAAGTAGGTTGTCTCATATAATATTCATGATGGGGATCAGTTCCCTCGTGAACTAATTAATATAAATTTAATGTATTATAATTGTATAAATAAGAAACCTAAAATATTTCTGTCCATGGGATGTCAATTGACATTTTTCATAGAAATATATATTTCATACCATTAATATTTATATTATATGATATATGAGTTATGATATCTGTTTGTGAGAATTGGGTTGTGGTTTTAGATATAATATTGCTAAGTGATTTGTAAGACGTTAACTCAATATAGGGGTTAGAATATGTTGATGGGTTCCCTTATATACATGAACCATAGGTGGAATATTTGGGTTATGAAATTTAATTAATATTGGTGCCACCTGATTTTTTATTAGGCACGTAGATTCCCTATGTTTGATGACCTAATGTACAATATTGGAATTTAGTATCAATGATGTTTTTGGAACACAATATCATTTGGATGAATGGATTTGGTTTTTTATTATTTGGACCATGATAAGATAGTTGACCGTGAACCTTGATGGTTGAACCTAGTACAGTGACAAATATTTTTCCTAAAAATACATTACATTTTTTTAGATGAATATTTGTTACACAATATAATGATCCAGACCAGAATAGTATAGGTCTAGTATATTTAGAAATACGAACACATAATTAAAAACTTCATAAATAACCTAAAAAATCTCCAAATTATTTATTTATATCAACACACATTAATTTTCATTTAAAAATTTAAATCATTTATTATATACTGTGGAATAAATGCGTAGGAAATTGAATGCTTATACATGCTATAAGTGTAAAAAGGTTCATATCAATGAGCTAATTAGAATAATGTAATATTTAAAACATTTTTGGAGTTTCTCATTAGTGATTTCAGGAAAATTTTGTTTTTACATGACTACATTTTAGGGGAGTTATGAATTTGGGTGCATTAGGGTGTTATATTAGATATTTTTTGAAATAATTGGTTTTGTAATGATGGTACACATTTTGTTCAAACTATGAGTCTATAAAGGTGAAACAATGCACTCTTTGGTCATTTGTGGTTGTCACATCACCAGGGTTAATGGAATGTTTTGGAGGCCAAGGGAGGAAGTTTTTCATGTCCCCCTTTAATGATGTGGCTAACTCATGCTTACCACATTGTTTCCTGAACTATGCAAAAAAACATATTATAGTCCAATACTTATATCCAAAAATTGTTGATCTCATATTATTTCAACATTTAATGACATGTTTCATCTCTTATTCATCCCTAACACGAGATTTTTCATTATATTTTTATGGTATTTTTCTCCCATAAATTATCAAGGATTCATAGGATATACGAAATTAGTTCATTTATATTAAAAGCCTGAATTAATGATCCACTCTCCATATGATAAGTGGATCTCATCCCATTTATTTTTTTGTTCATTCTTCTCACTCTCCATCAACATTTGGTGGATGATATTCATTTATTTATTAGATCTAAACCTATATGATGAGATCTAGATCATGGATTGGAGATCTAGACATAGTTTATTAATATTATGATACCATGATATTGATTTTGGGATTTATATTTGGAAATCATGTCTATGTCATTTTGTTGCTCTAATTTTGGAAATTTCCTTTAAGGAATTGGCCATCGACAATTCATGTTAGTTGTTCTAAAATATAATTCACATAGTTGTGAATTTGATATGTATATGATGAATTGTACAATTTATATCATTCATTAACAATAGATTTTATTAAATTAACATTAATAGATTTAATAATTATTTTATTGAAGAGTTGTTGACATATTTGAATATTTGGGGATGTAATCATTACACTATGGGGGATGACCTATTAGATAATTAATTTGGGGAAATTATTTTTCAAATGACCGTTTGTAAACTATATAATTAATCATAGGACCAAATAATATATATTGAAATTTCAATGTTGAAATAATTAGTATGGATTAATTATGTGCCTTTGATAATATGATCTAGATAATTAATTATGGTATTAATTATTGAATTTTGTTATTAGAATGAGAAATTAAATTCATAAAAATTTATTATGGAATATTAATGGTGTTATTGATTAAATAACTGTTGTTTTATTTAATATTTTGAATGAATTATTAAATAGTTGATTTATCTAATGGAATGGATGTGATTATATTATTGTGGAATTAGTAATGACATTGAGGTGGATAATTTATTTATAAAATAATTATGAGATAAAGAATGGAAAATGTTAGTTATAAATTGATAGGTAAAAATGGTTACATGGTCATCATAATTATGAGAAATGATAATGAGAACATGGTCATTCTAAATTGGTATGCATACAATGTAACATTGTTATTATAATTATGAGTTAAATGAATGCGAATATGGTCACTCTATTTAGAATTAAGCATAGTTACACGCACATCATAATTATATTTGTGATATAGTTAAGATAGGAAAAGTTAATCTTATATGTGAAAATAAGTATTTTAAATAATGGAAATCTATGTTATGTCCTCACACAAGAATATTAAAATTCTAATATGTGTCTAATCTGGTTTTGATATTTCATAGAACCTTTGAATACATAGAACTACAGTCAAAACTGGGTATTAATATATGATACTACTAAGGTAACATATCAGGCTCTAGAATGAAATGAAACCTGTATCGCAGAACCAGACAGCTTATAAGACATGATATAATGTATTTATATTGGAATAAATGATAATGTGATACTAGAAACCATTTTTTCCCATTTTCAAAAAGCCACTTTAATTAATGTGGGAAACCATACAATTAAAAAAATTCTCATTCAATTCAAAATACAACTTTTAAAAACCTTATCAATATCTTGGTTCACATGAACCTCGGGTAGAGTGCCTCGTTAACTCCAATATCTCTATTTTCTCCACCATCAATCACTACAGATCCATCCAATAACCAGATCACCAATCAACCAACAAGACACGAACAACATAAATTTTCTATTTTTTCATTGTACATATTTTATATAGAATTTCATATTCAATATTTTGAGTCAAATTGTTTTAGAATATTTTTTTTGTGGCCAACTGGGTTTCACTCAAATCCTATTCATGCTGCCTGATCAGGACCTGAATAGATTATTTTGTTGGAGGATAGGATAAGGGAAACGCCCCTATGATAGATTTTTTGATTTATTTAGGATCATAGATAAGGGAACGAGACATGGTTTGGGACACACATGGGGAGTAAAAGTGAATTTATTATTAGTTGCAGAATAGACACATGACCCATATATTAGAATAACATGTTTTCTCTTCTAGTAATAGTTTGTATTTACTATTTGGTTTTCTTTTCACTTTAGTTTTTTATTGTTATACATTCTACCATGTTTTTTATTTACATCCATTAGTGTATTACTCTATTTAATGATTATATAATCTCTCCATGAATAACATGTTAGAACAATGTGGCTATTCAACAACCTCTATAATAAGGGGATCCACACGAGAGCTCATGTGGAAAACCGGTTAAGGGTATGGTTGCGTGGAACTCTGGTCGGGAACTTACAATGTGGAATTAGAGGTCCCGTTTTTCTTCATCTTCTTTTTTATTACTATTTTGGGAATGTTATAGAGGGTAATAGAAGTACTGAGGCTTGGTATTGAGCTCGTTCATGGGAGTTAGAAACCCATGTATAGGAAAATTGAATTACTCTGGGTCGGATTGTTGTTTTTATTTATTAGAGTTTAATATTATTTCATCTTCAGTGGTGCAAATTTCGTGAGATGTGATTTTTGATTTAGAGAATTTTATAATATTGATTTGTGGACCAGAACAGAACAAAATTTGAGTCTTCATTCATCATTCAATGAACCTATGATTATTGTGACATGAATTATTTTATTTAGACATGAGAAAACTAGTTATGGGTACGGTTGAAATTGAAATATTTTTCTTTTTGGGATATTAAAATGAAAATTGCTGCTTAACATGAATTGAATAATGTTGTAAAAATGATGTAAAATTAGAATAATTTTTTGTCTAAATGAGAAACATGAATATTATCGTTATTTACCCGTATTAACCAAATTATAAGGGGATGATGGTTATGGGTAGTGATAGAAAATCAATTTGACTGAGTGGTGAGATTTAGGTGAACCGACATGTTGAGAAATTTTGTGTGTTTTTTCACATAAATAAACATTATAAGGATATATTTTGATTCATGGGAAATGTTTTTGGTATTTCATATTTTATTCCACTAGGACGCTTTTTGAGGGGATGATGAGCAGCTTGCCTAAGAATTATTTTTCAGATACGAAACATGGGGAAATGATCTGGCTAAATAAATATGAAGGGGATATGTTTCGATATTACACCACTCGCCTCATGAAATTATTCGAAAGAGACCCGTGGTAGGATGTAAAAAGTATTTCTGAGTGGGAAAAATTATTTATTGCATCACCCTCCAAATTATTTGGTAGAGGGTGGGCTGAAGGGAGTTTAATTTTTGGATGACTCCATAGAGACAATACTAGACCATTTAGAGATTCTGATTTAGTACAGGGTCAAGAGGGCCACATATATTTTATTTGGATCACATAGTGTCGGTGATACATTCACTAACGAACTGGATAGACTTATGGGGTGTTATATAATGACATTATGGAGTGGTTCTTGGAAAAATTTTACCTAAAGAATCTATAAAAGGGTAAATCTATGGAATTTATAAATCGTACCCAGGGGAGCATGTAGGTGACGGACTTTGCTCGACATTACATAGATATGAAATGGTTTTCACCAACATTACCAGGAGATATGGAAGGAATGAAGAAACATAATAAGGATGGACATAAGTGTATGATAATGTCCTAATTTAATATCTTTATACTGAAGATGTTTATGAAAGTATGAGATCATGATATCATAGAAGAAGGGAACATGAGAGAGGATTCTAGTGCTGGATAGCTATTTGTTGTTGTATGATTAGGAGGTCCAAAATTTGAGATTATAATTAGCTTTATGACAAAATTATCCACGTAAATGGGATACATATTATGCATACATTAGGCCTCTATGGACAGGACCTTACTGGGGTGATCTATCATCAGTGTGGTAGGATGATACACTATCATCGACACTATTCTAGACCACCTGTAGAGTGTTGATCTTTTGAAAAATGGGACATATACATATATTTTTTAGGTTTAAATGATATATAAGTTCTGAAGGAGTTGTTGGGTAGGGTCATAGAATGGTAATAGGTTCTCTTACACTGTATAGGGCTGATAGTTGGAGTCATACTATCCAAAATTATTGAGGTATTTCATGTGGTGGTTTTGTATAAGGGAACATGCATCAATATGGTGGTGCTACTCTAGGGAGTCAGACAACATCACATGGAATAGGGGAAGGAATGATACATGTAGTTCCACATACACTTGTGGATACTGAGGTTGGACTATAGAATCTAATATGTATTCTTCTAGTAGATTCTACTATATCTAGTTCCTCGTATGATACTGGTGCCTCTCGTTCCTTTATTTCTAAAAAACATATTAATTGTTTGACCTTGGTGGTGATGTTTATGATCTACGTAATGACTATAGATACACCATTGGTAGTAGGGTTTAGAGATATTTATCTACGTAAGAGATGTTCACTATATATTGGGAAATATCATTTCGTATGGGATCCCTATGTTCAAGATATGGAAAGCTTCTACTTGATTATAGGGACGGACTGTATATTCACCTTCTGATCCCTTGTTGACTATTAGTGTAAGAGATTTATGTTTCCATGTCCTAAGGGTGACCAGTATATTATTCATGGATATTGAGACATCCTAGAACACTGATCAAGGATACTTACTATGCAACTGGGAGAGCTCATAGTCCCTGTTTGAAATCTGCTGTTGGATGTTGGGGATCATACGCAAGATTTCCTTCCACCAGTAGTAGAACTGTTCCCAGGTGTATTTCCTAAATTCTTCTCTGGGATAACACCTTATAGATATGGGAAATTCACTATTGATTTAAGAACACAAATCTTCTTTTCATGTATGTTCTCTTTTGTCTAGTATATTTGAGGGAAAAGAAATGTTTTCTCGAAAATTCATAAGTACAGTCTGTGTACTCAGTTACCGAAGGTAGCCGGGTGTTTGTCATGTCACAGACATACACACGGCTTTGTGTGGTGACCTATAGAAACCTAATGTGGGGTCCATTGAAGCCACACACAAGCCAGGTTGTTCTAAAGAAACACCGTGTACTTTTTTTTCATTCAACTTACTGGGTCATGTCTGACAGACAGAACAATCTCCATCTCGACCTAGTTCATCTGAGAGTGTCCATACAGTGCAGATCATCACAGATCCCTTGAGCGAGCATCCATTCTCTGAGTTGACCTGCATCTGTTACATTCAAATCACAATGATAAGATCTTCCTTATTCTAGAGCTTCGTTTCCTGATTCATCTTCATTCAAGAGTTATCCTCAGTTGATCATTTTTAGCATTTTTATAGATATATGGTGTTCATCATTGATTAAAGCCCTAAGGATAATTTATAGAGATCATTCAACACTATGGTTGGAGTTTTGTGCATTTACGTAGATTGTCAATGAATTTTATGGGAAAAAGTTCCCAATACCCTTGATCGGGGTATTTCATGTTTACTATTTTAGCCCTATTAATTACATTAGTTGATTTTATGATTTATTGGAGGTTAATTGAATGTGAATAGGGTAAATTTTTATTCTATGGATGTGTTTCCCAATGAATTCTTGATGGTTTTAAATGTTGGTAATGCTTTTCATATTAGAATGTTTTTTACATTCCATGCCTAGTATTGTTGGATGGAGTGATTCTTATATGTCTTGTTGTAATTTTGTAGTCTTGTTTACATAAAATTTCTTGAGGTTTACATTGTCCGCATTGAATTTCTATTATTTTTTTCCTTACACAGGGCCATGAGAACCTGGTGTAGTGGACCATAGGGAGAATGGATGTAAGGGATTCTCTAGAGTGTGTCATTATTGTTACGATGCAAGACCATATGTGGGATTGGTGTAATGGATTCTTCATAGTGTCTGTTTTTCCTCGATGTATGCCACATACTGAATTAGAAGTATGTACTTCCACAGAGTGCCTTTTGGTTACTGATATGAGTCTATGGAGGAATTGACAGGGAGTGCTATCCCAGAGAGTCTATAGTAAATCTGAACCAGAGGGGTTAGAATATATGAACTTCCCCGAGGTCTTCTTGTGTTTTCTAGGTATGACCATAGGATATTAGGTTGTCAGTATATCCCTATGGGTTACCAGTTTGTGATTATCTATTTACATGCTATGTGGAACTGAATGGAGTAAAACTGTGGAATTTCAAACTATTGAGTACTTCCTTGTTTACTACCTCTTTTGTATATTACATGCCATATATATATATTCCCTGACAATTAGGAATAGATCGCTTGGTGGGTTCCAAATGTGATTTAGTCCCACACCTTGTTTGATCTATGCTTTTGGGACCAAACTGACTGTATTGTTGCAGGTATAGATAAGGGAAACTGCGTTTCTACATTAGGTACATGACTGATTTGGAGCTGGAGAGCTAGCTACTATGCTGGGGATTGCGATGCTGAAATGTTTAATATGTATTTCATGTACTTTGGATTAGTACTATATTCCATCATTGTTACGTGTTTGGATTCATTCCTAGACATATGTAACATGAATAAGTATATATGTTCTCCAGCATTTTATTTCTTCAGTATTCCGCAGTTTCTTTTTCAATGGTATTATTACTGATTCCTCTATTGTATATGTGTTTTACATTCGTTGTGTTACTTTTCCAATGAGGTAATAGTTTCCCCATAATCACATCCAAATCCCTCGCTACTAGTCGGCAGCCTCTGCTGTTCAGCGAAATGCTCTTGAGGCCATGTGAGCATCTTGGTATGGCACGCCTTTGGGCGGCTTCCAGAACTGGGACATTACAAAATGGTATCAAAGGGGTTCTATTTTTTCTTGACATACTATTTGGAACTTATATCCAATGATGGAATGAAATTTGAACTTGGTAATAAGTTGTGTCCTGGTGTAGCTAACCTGTGTACAGGGAAATGTTATTCAACTTTGTTTATTGAATATATATTTTTCCAATTTTACAGATGATTTTATTTTCACCATTGTATGATATACGGGGTTTTTATGTTATTTTTTTTGTTATTGAGATTCTATTTCTTCTGCAACTTGATGATATGAGAATATTCCATCTCATGCATCATATAAGCACTTTTTAAAAATCCCATGTTAGGATTTCTTGTCATGCCATCTAGGGTGCATTATGAATTTTAGGTTTTTGTGATATATGTTGAGCTAGATATGCATGTTGTAGAGAAGGATTCCTTGATATATTTCCTGGTTTTTATAGAGCATTAAATTGTGAATGGTTTGGTTCAATGAACTCTATATAAGTTTCTAGAGGTGTTATGGTTCCTCACAGACTAGAATTTTGTGGATCATTACACTTTTATCCTTGTTAATGACATGTATAATATTCCATGCTTTGATTCGCGGGGAATATGGGCCTTAACGAATTTGAACTTGGAACATTTATGTTCATTTCATTTTTTTACTAGGTTTCCATGTATATTATGAGGCTCAAAGTATAGAAAAACCCAGAATAAATGTCGTGTAATGATTAATACACACCATGTGTACTTCTGTTCGGGATGAGACTGTTTTTCTTAATTACACGTTGTATACTGTTTGTACACACCATGTAATCGCAAACTGTGAATCAGACTGTGTGTGTGGGGACACGGTGTTTGGAATCATTGGTAAGACACACCGTGTACCAGATGTACACATCGTGTTTTAGAACCATTTAACCAGATATGTAACAAACAACATGGGTCAGTTGAGTTTTTTCAAATTCACATTATGTCAGTCTGGAACACACCATGTAGTGTGAGTAGTGTATCTGGCAATTTCACTAACAACACGGGTCGGTGAAGATAGTCTGGTACATGTCGTGTCAGGAACGAACATGCCATGTAGTATTTTTCAAGGAGGACCGTGTGGATATGTCGTGTAGAAGAACTCGGGTAGGGGAAGATAATTCAAGTGCACACTGTGTGTTTGGACTACACATCATGTGTTAGGGGTGTTACACAGCCAGTTGTGGATGGAGTACATTCCCTTGTGAAAGGAATAATGGAACACGTATGTGTAGGCATTATACATGCTTTGTATCCATGTTTCGAAAACCAGGAATGATTTCTTTCTCTTGTTCCCTTATTTACATCTATGTGTAGTACCTTTCAATCTTGATATAAGGTGCGCACTTGACCTTGGAGAGTCATGCCACCGAGACATCATCAGGTTCTTCTCCAATTACATGGTATTGATCAGACACCAGACATGACTGGTCAGAGACGATGAGAAGATCATCCAGTAGTTCCAGTCTTGGCACCAGCAGTCATTCCGGACACTAGTGCTGATGCACATTTTGGAGAGGGATATATGAGGTTCAGGCAGACCTTATGAGGATTACCGAATCCGGCCCCATCTATGGATGAGTTGACGTGGGTTTTCCAATAGAAACATCCATCCACATTCAGTAGGGATAGATGACCGCAAGCTATAAAGTCTTGGTTAAAAGACATTTGGTCTATCTTTGACCACCTAGAGATGCCTCTAGGGAAAAGGGTGAATCTATCTATGTACATGCATCAGGATTACTCCAAATGATTGTGGTATGTGATCTCATAGGAGAGACTCTAGTTGGTTATGGCCTGGGATTAGTTCTAGAATATCATCTACAACTACTTCTATATAGAGACTTTGATGGCCGATCGATCCCAGGAGTTCATGAGTCTTGAGTAGGGTACTCTTTTTATTATGGAGTGTTATTCTCAGTGCACATTACTACAAAGCATTATGCCTATTCCAAGAAGTGTTGAGTTATTTCTAGAAAGAAAGGTTTAGTATGGTATCATGAACGACATCTGATAACAGGTGAACATCATCAAGTTCACTTCCATCACATCTATTTTCAACCAGGAACTGATCATGTAGCACAATTTTGAGGGACTGTAGAGTTGTGATCCAAGGCGGTTAGCCATCTAGATTTATTATCCCCCCTACTGATAGTAGGATGCACCAAAGGGGGGTTATCGTGTGGTGATCCAAGGAGGAGAGACACTTTATCTAGTTTCTAGGTGGTGTGATACCAGCACGGGAAGAGCAATCATACAAGACCACATTCCCCAAGAGATCTAGTGGAGTGTTGATCTTGTGGCATGATGTGTTTTCATCAGTTCTTCTGTCAGTTCTTCTCACCAGTTGCAGGTGATAGGGGTAGTTCAATGACTCGTCGTACAGGAACAAGGCTGCCTGTTTCTCATTATTCGGGGAACTGAAGTTCTCCCTATTGTTAAATCAGAGATATACATCATGGCTATAGTAGTCAGTCACCAAGAATCCATTGACAATAGGGTGGATTATCTCATACTGGCCATGCAGGGTAATAGGGTCGTGGAGCAGGTCCGACCTTTGCAGTTGAGGAGACCTAGAAAGAGAAGGATACCTAACCCTCTAGAGTTTGAGGTACCACCCATGTTTATTTAGTTTTAGATCCTCCTCTTTTAGATACAGAGGATTCCAATAGCTTTATATATTATGATGTTAAAGAGAGACATGGGCTCTGTATCCTTTCTTCTACTGATATCATGACACTAAACACACCGTTGGGGAAACAAATTTCAAGTGTGTGATATTGAAATGAATTCCCTATAGAGGTTGTTGTGTGTCACTTATTATATTTCTTTTATTAAATAGAGATGACAGGTTATAGCTTCATTTTCAAAATGGTTTGGTTACTTCCCTTCTAGGAAGTTGTTGACTACTATCGTTGTTGGGTGAGTTTCACATCACCAGAGGGTAAATATTTTTTTCATAAGTGCGAATGGGATGTCCAAGGGAGTAGAGAGGGACCTGAGAATCATGGGATGTGTGGAGTTATAACCCTGTTTTCTAGCCTATATCTGAATGACCAAGGGACTTCACAGTTGGAATTTCCTCCAGTGGTGGATCGTTTCAAGAATTTATTTCCAGAGGACATTTCAGTTTTTCCACCAGAGTGAGAAGTAGACTTAACTATAAAGCTCATGCCAGGAGTGGTACCAATGTCCATTAATCCTTATAGGATGGCTTCTCTTGAGTTGAATGAGTGCAAGCAGTAGTTGTAGGACTTACAGGAAAAGTGTATTATCTGACCCCGTACTTCTGCTTGGGGTTCACATGTCCTATTTGTGAAGAAGGTAGATTGTACCCTCGGATATTTTGTGGATTATCTGATGTTGAACCAGTTGACATTCAAGAACCGATAACCCTTGCAAATGATTAATGATCTCTTTGATCATCTTTGAGGAGATCGTTATTTCTCGAAGGTTGAATTGAGATCTGGTTATCATCAGTTTCACATTAGACCATCAGATATACTTCTTACAGCATTTCAGAGCTGGTATGGTCTATATGAGTATGTATTTCTATTGTTCGGTCTCACGGACGCACCTACAGTTTTCATGGAACTGATGAACCGAGTCTTCAATCCATACATGGATTCATTGATGGTAGTCTTTGTGGATGATATCTTGGTGTACTATAACACTCGACACGACCATTCTAACCATATATAGATTATTTAGAGTACAATGAGAGATAATAAGTTATATTCTATGATCTTAAAATGACACAGTTGGATGGACTAGATTAACTACATGGGTCATGATATCTCAGAGACAATAGTATCAGCAAACCTAGAAAAAGTGAGAGTAGTAGTTTCCTGGGAGAAGTTGACGAACCTTTTTGAGGTATGATGTTTTCTATGGATGGATGGATACTAAAGACGTTTTACAGAGGAATTCTCATGCTTAACAGTTCCACTGACGGGCCTGTCTAAGAAGGGTTTGAAGTTCTTGTGGTTAGATTTTTGTGAGTCATCCTTTCAGGAGCTTAAATGGAGGTTGAATTTAGCATCAATACTAGTATTTCAAGAGTCGATAAAAAGAAATATTATATATAGTGATGCATCATGTATCGGGCTGCGAGCAATGCCTATGTAGGGATAGGGACTCATTGAGTACGGGTCTCGGCAGTTGATGCCACATGAGAGAAATGACCAGCCACACGATATCGAGCTGGTTGCAGTTGTTCATGCCTTTCGCTGTTGGATACATTATCTTCTGGGAGAGAATTATGTGGTCTTCACCTACCAATAACGTATCAAGTATATCGTAACTCAGCGTGATCTAAATTTGAGACATTGAAGGTGGGTTGAGTACCTTTAGTCTATTGACTTCGAGCTTCCCTACAAACCTGAGAAAGGAAACCAAGTAGTTGATGCGTTGAGCAGGAGGTCTCAAATACAGGCAGTTCAGGAGGCCAGTAGTGAGTGGCAGTTTATGGCCCTATTATTTGAGAAGCATTTGGAATTTCATGAGAGAAAAGGCCAGACTTTTTTTCTTCTATAATAGATAACTCTACTCTACTTGATCATGTACAAATGAGGCAACTATCAGATTCTGAACGCCTAGTCCTATGGTAGAGTGCTTCACAAAATAACCCTATTCCTAGATAGGTAATATGAGAGGATGAGATCTCCAGTTTTCATGGAACTGTGTGGGTGCCAGTAGAAATACACGAGGATATGATGTGGGACCTTCATTCCTCAGTTTGGGATGTTTATCCTGGGGTCAGAAAGATGTATCTTGATCTACACTATCAGTATTGGTGGCCAGGTTTGAATAGAGATGTTGCTAGTTATGTCATAGGGTGTTCCACCTACTTGTACTTGATGGCGGAGAATCGGTGACCAACATGACTTTTTCAGCAGTTACACATTCTCGAGTAGAAGTGGAACTATGTTGTGATGGATTATGGGATAGGATTACGGTGGGTTCCTCAAGAAAATGATTTTGTATGGGTCGTCAGTGATAGACTCACGAATGATTATCACTTCCTTCCTATAAATTAGACATTCAATGTTGATGAGATGGGATGATTTTACATCTCAGATATTGTACATTTAAATGGGGTTCCACACTGCATTTTCTTAGATTGGAATTTCCATTTTACTTCTCTGTTCTAGAATGGGATTCTGATGGCTTTGGGAACATAGGCTCTTTTGTGTAATTCTTACCATCCCCAAACAGATGGTCAGTCTGAGTGTACGATTTAGGTGATTGAGGACATGCTTCGAGCATGCATCCAGGATTTTGGAGGTTATTGGGAAAATAAAATACCCCTTGTGACGTTTACCTACAATAATTGGTTTCATGAAAATATTCAAAAGGAACCTTATGAGGCTTTGTATGGTAAACCATGTCGATCACTCATAAGTTGGCTGGAGGTAGAAGAGGCAACTATGTTGAGACCTTGTCTTGTCCTGGAGACCACATAGAAGATAGAGTTGATTCAAAAGAGGATGGATATTGAATAGTCTAGATAGATGTCTTATGTTGATAGGTAGAGACGACCCCTCGATTTTGAGGTCAAGGATGAGGTCTTTCTGCCTATCACACTAAGGTTAGGACATAAGAGGATTAAGAAATAGGGTAAACATTCCTCGATGTACGTCAGGTATTTTGAGGTTTTGGAGAGATTCAAGACAGTTTCATTTCAGTTGTAGTTACCTCATAGTTACCATACTATGAATGATGTCTTTGACTTTTCTCAACATATACATCACTTCTCACACACATCTCATGTTCTTCAACCAGAAGAGGTTCAGTTAGAGGTGGATGCATTATATGAGGAGCATCCTATCCGGATTTTTGATCATAGTATGAAGGTTATCCGTGGATGGTTTGTTCCACTTGTATAAGTGCTATGGAAACAGGAGTGAGAACAGGATGAGACCTGGGAGGGGGAGGTCAATGTATGATCATAGTGGCCAATGTTTTTCTATAATTATTCCTCTACACCACCATACTAGGGAAATATGGAGACAAATTTATTTAAGAGGGGGTATTTGTAAGAACCTAGATATTTTTTTCTGGCATGTTATCATTTTTCTAGTGTTATTGAGAAAAAGTGGTGTTTTCTAGAAATCTCTTATGTACACGCCGTATTCATAGTTACCGCAGGTAGCCGGGTGCTGGTCGTGTCATGGCCAGGCACACTACCGTGTGTGGTGACCAGGAAACCACCTTATGTGGGGGTCAGTGAAGGAAGGTACACGCCATGTATTTTGGAAGTACACACCATGCACTTTATTTCTTTCATTAAATTTATCAGGGTCGATTATGACAGTCAGAACTATCTGTTTCTCGACCTAGTTCATCCGAGAGCGTACGTACCACATGCATCTTCAAAGATACCTCAATCGAGCATCTACTCTCCAATTCGACCATCGTCGATTGTGTTGGGATCTCTACAGTATGTACTTCCTTCATCCAAAGCATCGTTTCATGATTCCTCTTCATCCAAGAGTTATCCTCGCTTGAGTGTTTTTAGAATCTTTTTAGATATAAAGAGTTATTTAGAGATTCAAGGCTTGAGGTTCACGAATAACGATCCTACAACACTAAGGGATGTGCATTTTGCCTTTCCATAGATAGTCTTATAATTTTATTTGCAATAGTGCTCATTACCCTTTATTGGGGTATTGCGTGTCTAGATTTTTATCCTTTTTATTTTCTTGTTATTATTGTATGCTTGAGTATTGGTTCATTGAATGTGAATAGGGTTAATTTTGATGCTTTGGAAGTGTTTTCACATTCATCTTTTCTTGTTTTGATGGTTTGGCCTAGCTTTGCCTATGGGGATGCTGTTTACATTACATGCATAGTATTGTAGGATGGAGTTATTCTTATATGTCTTTTTGTTTTGTTGTAGACTAGTTATCCATGTAGTTCAGGAGTTTTACTTCGTCTTTTTTCATTGCAATGCTTGTTTGACTTGCGCAGGGCTGTGAGAACCTGGTGTAGTAGACCGTAGGGAGAATAGATGTAAGGTATTTTCTAGAGTGTCCTTTATTATATTTATGATGCGAGAAAATAGGGAGAATTGACATATGTTCTTTCTATGAGTGTATGTAGTTACTCAATGCGGACGACAGGAGGAATGAGATGTATGTTCTTCCCCAGAGCAAAATTTATTTACCAATTCAAGATTATAGGGTTAATTAATGGAATGTGATTCCCCATAGAGGCTTTACTAAATCATAACCAGAGGGGTTTAAATGTGTGTACATACCAAAGGTTTTCTGGTATTTTTTACGTACGACCAGAAGTGATTAAGTTGTGAGTACATCTCGGAGGGTAACATGTTTGTAATTATCTGTTTACTTGCTATGTGGAACAAAATTCTTTAAAACTATGGAATCGTTTACAGTTGAGTAATTCCATTTTTACTGCATCTTTTTTTTATTACCTTCCATTTATATTCACTGGATGTTAATAAAATATATCTTGCTGGTTTCATATTGGGATTTATTCTCACACCCTATTTGGGCCATGCTTTAGGGCCCAAACTGATTATATTGTTCCAGGTATAGACAAGGGAAATCACCCTTCTACTTCAATTACATGACTGCTATGGAGCTGGATAGAATGGGAAAAAGAGGAGGCTTGAAATGATGAGGTGTTTTATCTATTTTTCTGGGACATTGATTTATTACAATTTTTCATCATTTTGACTTGTTTGGATTCTTTCCAAAACATATATATCATGCATCATTATGTGTGTTCTTCAGCTGTTTATTTCTTTAGACTTTCACTGTTTTCCATTGTATGGTATTATTACTGCTTCTACTATTATATATATGTTTTACATCCATTGTGTTACTCTAACAATGTGGTCATTGTTTCTCCACTATCACACACAGGACCCTCACTGCTAGTCGACAACCATTGCCATTCGTGGAAATGCACTTGAGGCCACGGGACCAACCGGGTATGGGGCACCTCTTTATGGCTTTTTGAACTAGAACGCTACAATTGACCACATGTTATGTGATGATCCATTATGTATTTCATCATATATAACAGCACTGACTAAGATTCCAGAGCTTATGACTCAGATGAAGGAGTTGGATGACATGGTATTTATTAGTTGAAGTCAATCACCTTGTGGATCCACAATTTTTTCACAAATAAGGAAAATGGGAGTTTTCATATATATTTTTTTTACCAGATGTAGAAAAAAATGAATATGAAGAAATTTTAACCTCTTCAATGTATCAGTGATCCATATGACCAATTGAAATTTGATTGAGTGTTATAAAAATTTAATTTGATATCATAGTGTCATCAGTTGAGAGTATTAACATCTAATATACCAAGGAATTGTTTTAGAAGAAGGTATAGTGTTTATGAATTTTTCATAATGTAATTTTTGTTGACAAATGCACCATCTTATGGAATTGATTAACCTGATGTTTATTCTATATTTGTATTCTTTCATGGTGGTATTTTTTATGAAAAAATTTTGTTCTCTATGACTCATGATGATCATTCAAAACATCATTACAACATACTGGCAACACTATTATAGAATCAGTTATATGCCAAGCTTTCTAAGTGTTTTTTTTTGGATTGAACAGGTACTCATCTGGGGGAACATCATTTTGGAGTAAGGCTTGTTTTTAGACCGAATGAATGATCAATTAGTGGTTTTATGTGAGTAGTCCCATAATATTTTATTTCTCTGATGATTGATGAGATTATCTGAATATTAAAGGAGGTCCATCCAAAATTCTATTAATTTTGTAGAATTGATTTTGTGATTGAATAAAAGGGAGTAAATTTAGAATGGTTAGAGGCTTATCATAGATCTTTTCATGATTTGAAGAAGTGGATAACATCTCCCAAAATTTTGATCCTACCTATGTTAGGTGAGTAATATTCAAATTATTGTGATTCTTTTGGGATTCTACTTGTAGTTGTACTGCTACTAGGATAATGAGATGGGTTTTATGTGTCTTGACATTTGAGACATCATGAATGTAAATATCCTATACATGACCGTGAGTTTGAGGTAGTAGTTTAATCTCTTAATTGTTAGAGACACTATCTGTTGGAAAAAAATATTATAGTCTATAGTGATCACAGGAGTTTGAAGTATATATTCTCACAGTATGATTTTAGTCTACTCTAGTAGAGATGGGTTGAGTAAATGTAGAATTTTGATTTTTAATTGGAATATATACATGGGTTGGGAAATAGTGTGGCTGATAACATGATCTAGAAGGAATAGACTAAGATGGTTCAGGGGTCCAATGCAGTGAGTAAGATAATAACCTTGCTGGATGAAAAGGATCAAGGGTTTAAGAGAGTCATAACCAAATTAATCTGGTTTTAGTTGTGGTGGAGTCTACAATTTTGAGATGGATAAGTGATATAGAGTATATAGATCTATAGTAGATAGCCTTGAGGGAATGAATTGAATTTTTTGATACATTATTATACTATTTTATGGATGATGTTGAGATTATCCATGTGAATAATCGAGTTGTGGTACTAATTAGCAAGAAATAAGAGCTCATACGGAAATATCATGCCTCAAAATGGGTACTGCATCCTGGTGTAACTATAATTTATCATTAAATATAATTTCATTTTAAGTGTCCTATATTTAAAAATTAGATAGCATGTGTTGTGGAAACAAGCTTCAACGTTTGGTAGGTTAAGGAGGAGCATCAACAACCTGAAGGATTATTACATATGTTTCCCATCTCCTAATAGAAGTGGGACAATAGGGGCCATGGATTATATAGTTATTATACTAAAGAATATTAGGAATAATTATTCTATTCGGTTCATTGGGGATCTACTGAAAATGGTAGAATATTTCCATTCTACAAGGTAATCCTTTACAATAGTACAATTGGAAGAAATATAAGTTCCAGAGATTATATATCTTAATATAGTGCCAAAAACTATAATTTCAGATCATGATTTACCCGTTACATCACATTTCATGTATGTATTGTATAATTTTCTTGGAACATAGGTATTAATGTGTATCAAATTCTACCTATATAATGATGGGAAGTCATAACATTCTATATAGGTTTCTAGGGATATGCTATAAGATTGTTTGTCAGAATTTGGTAGATCTTCGAAAAATAACATGGATTTAGTGGACTTAACCTAGAAAAGCATTAATTAGAAATATATATGGATGGAACAATATTATTCACATCATGTTATGACATGTAGATCACCATTGTGTTATATGGATGTTGTTGAGTTATAATTTTTGGGACCAAGCCTCGTGCAGGACACAATAGAGCATGTATAGTTGATTCCAAAAAAATTTGGATATGGATAAGAGTATAGAGAAATCATATATGGACATACAAAGAATATTACTATAGAGTATATAGGGTGATCATTTGTTCCTTGGGGTATCACCTATATTGGGTCACCACAGGATACAGATCCAGGAAATGTCAGTTCCCAAATTTCTTGTGCTGTTTGAGAGAGGGGAGATAAATGAAAATGTGTCTTATATATTGGTTCTTATACATAGATATAGCGCAATGCATGAGATTTTCCTTATATTTAAACTATTTCATTATCACCCTGATCATTATCATGTGATTAATTAGGATGATGTTGAACATGATATAGATTTTTCCTTTGTGGAGCATCAAGTACGTGTGACAAATCGTAGTGAGCATGTGATACTGAGAAAGACTGTTCTAATATATCTGCTTTTATATAGGAAACATATTCAAATATGAGGCCTCAATGGACCAATCATTTTGGCTATGAATCTTCTAAATGGTTTGATGTTCAACATAAGGAGGAGAAATCATAAGGTGGGGTGATTGTATGATATTTAACATTTTAGAAGATGCCTCGTGTGAGAATTCATTTAATTTTTGTTTTTTACATTAATACAATTGATGGGTGTTTTGACATTGGGTGCATTAGGATGGAGTCTAATAATGTTTTTTAGAAAAAGGGGTTGTGCACATTTGGTTCATGGTTTATAAAACCATGTGGCTGTCTAGGAGAAATCATACACTCATAGGTCATTTGAGGTTGTGTCTTTGACTTGGGTAATGCACAATTTTTGAGGGAATGAGAGAAAGTTGTGAGAGGCCCCCCTTGAATTAGTGGATAATTCATGGTTTTCAAATGGGTTTTAACCATTTGAGTCATTTGTGTTTAGGAAAATAGATAGATTGTAAAATTTTGGATCTCTCTCATTTTCAACATTTAGTGACATGATTCACCTCATATGCATCACTAACATGGGATTTTCCATCCCAATAGAAATTGTAAGGTTATACCGTCAACTAGTTAAGATTACAAGGCCATATGAACTTTGGTTCATTGAGATTGAAAGCCCAAATTGAACATTTGATCTCTTTATTGTATGTGGATCTAATCTGAATATTTTTTCTGTTAATTATATAATATATCCTTCATACATTAGTCGAGGATATACTATGGGTTAATAGATAAAAACCGATGTGATGTGATCTTGATATAGAAATGTAAATCTAGATTTATATTTATTAAATCTTGATATCTTAATCATGAATTACCAATTTAAATCTGGAACTCTTTTCTAAATCAGTTTGTTTATCGTATTTAGGTTATTTCTTTTGAAAAAACTTCCATCTAAAAATTGAGGTAAGTGGTATAAAATAAAATTATCATAGTTGTTGATTTTATATTATTAAGGAATTTTTTTTGATTTCCTAGAATTGTTTGATAATTTTTTTTATTAAATTTGGTTTATTAGATAGGGAAATTTATTTATCTAAGACTTCCTAAAATAGGTGATTAGTTATCAAATTAATCATGATACCAATAGGCCTCCAAATAAGTTATTTAATTTTAGAAATTTATAATAAGTGTTTGGGGTTGTAATATATATAATTTATCAGTGGATTCATTATGATATGTTGAAATTAATAATTAATTATATTTAAATGTGGATTAATAATGATACTTTAATAATATGATCTAGATAATTAATTGTGGGATTTATTATAGAATGTTGATATTAGAATGAGATAATTAATTTTGGAAAATTGGTTTTGGAATGTGAATTTTTATATTTAATTATTAATTAATTAATTAATTAAGTATTTTAAGAACATATTTAAGTATTGAGTTTACGAATGAAATGGATGTGACTAAATAATTATTGAATAAGTAATGATATTGGTGGATATTTAATAAACCATTAAATTATTTGAAAAAGAATTTGAACACGGAAATTCTAGATTGAGAATTATATATGGTAACATGGTCAACATACTTATGATTAAAGAGAATGCGAAAATGGTCATTCAAAATTGAGAAGTACACATCGTAACATGTTCAATATATTTATGATTAATGAGAATGTGAACATTGTAAATCTATTAATGAGTAAGAATGTTAACCTTAAAATATTAGTCATGTTTGTGAGCTTTGAATCATTGGAAATGTGGATTCTAAACATGAAATTAATGTCGAGAAACAATGGAACTCTGAGTTTTTTCCTCATAAGAGACTATTATATCAACAACATGAGTCGAATCAGGTATTGAGATATAATAGTACCATTGAATACATCAAGATCTGGAATGAATCAGGAATTAAGATATGATATTCACTATGGAACAATTTTGTCTCTGACCTTAGATGAATCTTTTATTGGCGTACATTTCCAATTGAGATCCCTGGAATTAATGTAGTTAGTTATGAATAAATGATTGTATAATAATAAGTAATTTAGGAAATATTGTAATTTCTTATATAATTTCATACAATATAATTCGAATCAACTTGTTTAAGACATCATTGGTTGTGGCCTACTGAGTTTCACTCACACACCCTTCAGGTTGCCTTATTTGTACACTAATAGGAAAATGATAAGTGAAAATCCTCCGAATGAATAGATTATTTGTTTTGGGGCATGGATGTGGGGACCAGACATGGTTCAGAACCCTATTGGTTAGTCTATGTGTATTTATTTTCAGTAGTCTTATAGATACTTAAAACTTATATTAGCATATCATGTTTTCCGATTAAATTTATTATTATTTTTTCTTTTTTTGTTATCTGGTTATATTAGTTTTTTCCAGTTGTATACGCTTCTACATTTGGTTATTTATTTCCACTAGTGTTTTACTATGATAAAAGAGGTTATAGTATCACCATGACTTACTTACCAATCACTCACTAGTAATCAAATTCCCATAGCATACTAGGATGTGTGCTTGAGTTCATGTTGCGAACCAGCTCAGGGTACAGTCATGTGGTACCTAGGATGGGACATTACACATAAAACTTTTATTACTATATTAGAACAAGAGATTATTATTTAAAACCATACCTTGTATATCATAGATCATAATATTGATTCATGAAAAAATTACATTTCATAAGATATGAATCATAATGTAATCATATACAATGATCAAGGATAGCATGAAATATTAATAAGCAATGGAATTTTTTTAAACATATAAGAATAAAATATCATTTACTTGGTTGGAAATTCTTTATTTACAAGGAAATCGTAGTCTTTTGTTACACACCCCAAACCATTATAGTTATGAAGTCTCACATTCATTATAATTATACATGATAATGTCACATACTAAATAATGTTTACTCCTCATTCTAGTCATTTTTAATTCATGAGAAATATGTAATTACCTAATTCATTTGACTGATATGTAATTTTGATCCCACCCCACACATAATTAATATTATGAACATTTGTTTAATAACATCATTGAACATTTATCACATCCTAAACCATCATTGTATAATGGGATTAGTATAAATTAAATCATTTCATAACCTCATAGAAATGAAATAGTTTACATAGGAATTTAATAAAATCATCCTTTCAGAACTTAATATAAAGATACATTGATTACAAATATCATTTTTGAAAAAAATGATCCATATAGAGACTTAATATTGTATTCATCACTGTATCAGATTCCAAACATTGTACAAGTGACATAAATGGATTCTAAAATATGAATATATGTCTATAAAATACCACTTTGAAAATTTCATGACAAATACACTCTATCAATATTGATATCAAATACGTAAAAAATAAAAAATTTACAAAATATTAAATAGTATGTTTTAATTGAAAATAAAATTGATATATTTTAAGGGTACATTAAAATAATTTCATGGAATTCAGGGTAAAAATATTAATTTTTTCCCTATATGGTTATATAATACATACTTATGAAATTTTTACAAAAATTAAAAAATTGCCTCCTTAAGAAATCTAAATGATGATTTTTTAAAATGAATTTTAAAAAATTCAATAATGGATAAATATAAATTTAAAAAATAATATTATGATATTAAAAAAATCATAATAATATTTTTACGAACCGTTGATATGGAATAAAAATGTTTTTTCATAATGAAGTGAAAAATGAAGTATGTTTACATAAAAATCATAATTTTAGTCTCTATAGTTCAATATGTGATGATAATTCACGAAGAAAATGTATTATAAATAAATAAAAAAGAATAAGAAATATTATTATTTTTTATGGTTATATGATAATATATCACTATGTTAATCTTAATCATAAGAATCCCAATCTATAATGAAATTATGACATAAAAACATTATTATGTTATTAACTTTTGTATCATAAAAACCTTGAATGAATAAAAAAGGAACCATCAAATATAATTATCAAAATGATATTCATGATATTACATATAAAATTGAATATATAGTAACTTCATAAAATATGTTATGTTTCTAACATTACATATTTTCAAAATAAAATATATAAGATAATATAAACTTATCGTCTGTTTGATTTTCTTCGAAAACAGAGTAGCTCCCATTGTAATAAATTTATATTTATTATTATTTTATAATATATTCATGTAAATATTTTTTTATATCTTAACTTTTTCCTTTATATCTTTTCAACAACCATTTAATAAGAATTCTGTATTACAATCATTATTTATATATGTTATCTATTTAATTTTTCTTCAGAATTTCATTTTGGAAGTTATAGTCCTTGTACATTGATCCTACATACATAATATATATAATGTTAATAATGATATAAATTTCAAATATATACATATATATATTTATATATATATATTTGTGGTCACTAATAAAAATTAAAAATGGAAAACTGAATTACACAGATCATGGAGATGGTAGGTCATACGTATCACAAAATGTTAGTTTATCTTTTCTAATGGAGTGAATTAAAGAATGTTAAATAATAATTCATCTTTACATAAATATTATTAGATACTAAATATGTCATTCATATCATAAACTTTCATTTAATCCACAAATTTAACAATATAATTAAATATGGAATAGAAAATGAGTCACGTCACTTTGTGCGAGTGATATTCCACAAAAATGCATCAGTGACTATAATTGTCTAATGATTTGGAATGTAATAATTTTTATATGATTTTAAATTTATAGATTTAAATTTATTTCATAAATATCATATATATATTTTAAACCCACTATAATAACGCACTATTAATGATTGTGATGTAAAAATATTTGTATTTCTATGTTGATAATCATTGTTGTATGTTTGCATGAGCAATAAATTCAATTCCAATTTGATGGTAAGATGGTGAATGAAGATGGTTTAAAACTAATTATAAATATTAAGGGTATTTTGGAAAATGAAAATATTATTTTTAGAATAATATAATATAATTAGTGGATGCAAATGAATAATTAAAAGAATGTGATTGGTTATAGAAGTTACTAATTAATTTAAAAGATATTTTAGATCTTCTCTAAAGGACCACATGCATGACATTTTTGGAATAAAAAACATTAATAATGTGTCTAGGGCAGTGGGAAAAAAATGAATTTTTAGGTATTGGTTGAAATAGTTGTCCCAAACTAGTGTGATGAAGACAATAGTGTAGTTTTATTTTATTATTTAAAGGAAGGGCACTCTTAGTATTTCATGCATGATTAAAATATAATACGTCCATTATCTATTCAAAAATAATTCATAAAGGAAAGGGGTTCGAATATATAATATATTTCATTTGAAATAAAATCATCTAATAAAATTTTAAAATGGTTTTCGTGTGTTTTACTTGGTTTTATTTTTAAACCCTTAGTTGATATAATTGAACATTAGCATCTAAAAATTCTTATTCACACATAAAGGGTTATAGTTTAACATATATGGTGATAATTTCCACAATAACGGAAAAGGGATCATATTTTACACAATATAATAACAATATTTTCTTATTAAACCAATTATAAACCTTAAATAATTTAATACAGTATTATTATGATGAAATATAATTATGAATATTATTTACACAATACATTTAATTTTATATAAAATAGACAATGAAAATTATGGAATTAGGAAATATTAATTTAACACAACAATGATATTTCATACTCACAAATGAAATTCATTAAACTATATAATTAATTCAAATAATATTACTTCTCATATTATTAAAAATATGTTTTGATATTTTTTAATTGAAGAAATGCTTTCTATCATCATTGAATATTAATTTTAAAAAATTATATAATTAATAAATATATAAATATGAAACAAATAAGAAAAAATTAAATTATTCTATGAATATAAATTTGGGATAACTCATATCATTCAATTTTCACTAAGATGAAATATAATAGATAATTAAAAGTAATAGATTGATATTTTTCATATTTCATTACATTAAATATTAAATATTTAATTTTCATAAAATAGAGTCTCATAGATAATTTAATTGGGATAATATGGTTATAATGGTAAAAATAATTCACCTTCTAAAATTAGTATAATAAATGTGGCATAAATATTTACATGATACCATATTTTACTAAATTTACCATTTACCGATGTGATAAATATTACAAAAAATTCTATTTATATTGAATATAAATAAAAAGGTCCTATTTAAAAAAACCACCTTTTTATTTATAAAATTTAATGATTTTTATAATTTTAAATTTCTATAATTGGTAGGATGTTATTTTAAAATGAGTTGGGAAAACATGATGAAAACTACACACTAGAAAAATATTTTTTTAATAATAAAGCATTATTTATTAAATTTTGTTCACGAGAAAAATAATAGATGAATATTGAATATTTTTGTTACAGATATTATTTATAAATTTCATTAAAATATATCACCAATATATATTGCATGCTTTTTTTAAAATAGACAGACATTATTTATTGGAAAAGTCTTATTGGGGAAAAAATATCCAGTACTTTCAAATGTTTTTTATTTTGATTCTATATTTATTGATAACAAATTAATTCATTTTATACTTATATATATGACATTACTTCCATAAATTAGTTTATCTTATTCAAAATATACAATCCAAAGTCTATTCATTAACTGTCACAAAATAATATTTTCATTGAATATTAATATTTTTTATGTTTAGGTTTTATATATTTTGAGATATTAAAGAAGATAAATTATTCAAAGTTAAATTTATTCTAAAATAGTTAGTTATTAATAATTTAATGGGTATTGTGTGGTATACATATTCCATTTTTTTAAAAGGAAAAGTTATCTGGTGGACATGTGTTACACCATGCCATAAACGAAATAACCAAATTTGATGTGGATAGTTGTGTGTGATTCTATATTGACAAAACAGTCTTGTTGATTGTGTTTTCAATGAACTAGTCACATTATCCTATGTTTAATATGACACAACAAATTGTATTGTGATATGGATTCTATGATTCAATCGTATTTGATTATAAAGTAGTAATTTTTTGTATAATATTGGTCTAGTACACTTCAGAAATGTATGATGCACTTGAATATAGTTTTGGGAGAGGCAATATATGATCAATATATATTTATATTTGTATTTATATATATTAAAAAAATTCTCATCCATTTATTATTGGATAAATTAAGAGAATACAATATTTCTCATCTTTTATAGTTGTCATAGGTTATGTATCAACATAACACTTTATGATCAACTTAATTGTATTCCATAGAAAAGTATTTTCAAGCAATTGTGATTGTGGAATATATTGATGTTAATTTTCATATGATAAATAAGTGAATACATATAGTGAGGACTTCATAATTGGTGGATTAGGGTGTGACCCTCATTGTGAATGAAATATTAATGGGTTCCATGGTAAGTATTCTAGGGGATTTTGGAATGTATATAATTTGTTATTTCAGGTTAGTGTATAGTTATGAGGGTTATTGAAAAGTAGAGTGCTCTAAATGATAATACATTTAATTTTTTCTATGGAGTAATGAACTATATCATGGTATGTTTTTTTGATGATAAAAATTGGGAATGGTCATTTGGTTTTCTATATATCAACATCCTAGATAATCAGATTTTTATAATGTTTTGAGGAATGAAATAATTTAATATAAGTAATGTTTTTGAATAGGTTTTATGAATATACTCATGTATTAATATGGTTTCCTAGTTATTTTATTATGTTACAAATAATGCTTTTTTACGTTTACTAGGGTGGGAGAATGATAAAAACATTTATTCTTAAGGATATAATCATGAAACAGTAGAAAAATGTTTTTATAGAAAATGTTTTGTTTTTGTGTGTAATATCCAGACACCTTCTAGAATTAATAATTCTTATTTATTGATATTTTATCAAGTCTAAAGGTGAAATCAATCATATTATAAAATGTTTATTTATAAAATGAATTAGTAGTTCTCTTAGGTGTAATTGTGTTGATGAGATTAAACCACATCGATTATGTTTTTAGACTATTGTGGCCATTTTATCATTGGGAAAATATAATGGTGTTGAACACTTTGTCTTGGAATTAGTTCACATGACCTGCTTCATTTTGGGATATCACCATGATCTTGATGATTAATTTATTGAAGATATAAATGTGTCTAATGATTGGATGAGAAGAGGTAAAATATGACTCAGTGTAACACCCCAGGTAAATAAAAATATGAAAATTTCATATTTATCCATATATGTGAATAAAATTTTAATATTACTTTAAATGGGGCGTTATGCTCGATGGATTACCCAATTCACAACAATGAGTTTCTTTGAAATTTTATGTTGCACTCTAATAATAAAATAGTATTATTTTAAATGGGAGTAAATTCCTAGCCGTTGTAATGGCGGGAATGAACAGAACCAATTAAAAAATGATTATATATGTTTTTCAAATATTTTTACTTTTATCCAATAAATGGTAGAGTATTAAATTGTGAATGAATCCAATTTTAAACGTAAATATTATAATATCCATTAAAAGGTCAATTAACCGCCTTTTGATAGAGAACCTATATTAAATCCACTTTTTGACAATTTTATGTGTTAAAATTGACAAAATTAAATTCTTCTTTAGAGTCAGGACATCACAATTAACTTTTTGTAAATTTTTGGTAATTTTCCGATAATGTTCATTTTTTTAATGAATAGTGAAAAATGTTGTATTTTAATTCAAAACCACTTTTTAATATAATTTATTTATAAGTTTAGATCATTTTTTGAACTGGTTTTAAAGTGAAATTATAATATATTTTTACCATTTAAATCAATAGTGGTCATTCGAATTAATTTCACATTAAAATTGGACTTAAACTTGTGTCAGTCTTTTAATAGATATTATTTCATAAAAACACGCTATTTGTTTTGACAGCGGGAATTAATTATTAAATTAATTAATTCAAATTATATGTTTTGAATTTTTTAAAATATACATCATATTTGAATTTGGAATATTAAATATATCTTAGGGTTAATTTTTGATAATTTTCTGAAAAACCTCAATTTTTGATGAATAGAGAAACCACTAAGTGGTAGTTAAAGAAACTGATTTTTCATTTAAATGAAACTTTACCGCTTCTGTGATTTGATTTTCAAAAATCCAACATACATAGTTTTCATTAGGAATTAAAATGTGGTTTAATGAGATCAAAATAATTTTTTTGGTGAATAGAAACTATTATGTTTTATTAATCACTAATAAAGGTAATTGGTGTAATTTAAGATAAAAATAATGTTTTAATAATATGAAAGGACCATAACACATGTCATAAACTTATAGGATGAGTCATGGACGACCCAGACAATCCATTGGTCAATTTGGGGACCCCATGGAGCCACATTGGTTGGAAAATTACATTAATAACTTTTTATTTAAAGTTAAAACTAAAATGTCACAAACATGTGTTGTTTTACTAAAACAATTATTAAATGGAGTTATACAAGTCATATTTTTTACTATAAATATTAATTAGAAATATAAATACATTTCCTACATCATGATACTTTTTTTATAATTTTTAAACATTAAATATATTTATTTATTTATGACACCGTGATGATGCGGTGATTACCTCATAAATGAACGATTTACAAAAAATGAGAAGATATGGTGAAATATAAGTCTTAAACTTGTCACAAACCAATTGTATGGGTGGCTTTGGAAACATTATCACCATATACTAGAAATATATCCTTTTGGGACCTCTAAAATCTGAAAATCATTTTTATAATAAAGTAATATTCTATAACTTTCCAAGAGTACCCCTCGTCTCCTCTTATAAAAGGCCCCCACCTATACCACCTTAAACACACCTCTCATGCATTTTCCTCAGCCAAACCCAGAACATTTCATCTCTAAAAATCCTTCTCTTCATCATTTAAGCCTCACCTTTGGGCATAATTCTTTTCCAAGGTAGCCTTTGATCTCAAATCAAAAAGAGTTACCCGATTTAAAGGTAATGTCTTCCCTTGTGTTCTTTTTTTTTTATTTTGCTTCTCCATCCATATAAACTGTTTTTATTCCCTTCTATGTTAACAACACCAGTATATTCAATATACTAGGATGTTGTTATGTGATGTATTCAAGCTACACTTACACACACCGTTGTCTAATGGTTAAAGAACATACTGTTTCTGTGGATGGCGAATTTCTGCCTCAAGAAACGATGATTATTCAATATTCTCTTAATACCTATCATGGTGGCCATTATGATGTCACTATATTTTATATATATGATATATATGGTATTTATATATTCTATATGCTTCGGAATTTTATATTTAAAACATGCCTTTATGATTTTAATGTTGTTAAAATGGGATAATTTCATACGAGGAAGTGTGGACTACCGCCCCCTCAAGTGATGTGACTCATTCATGAAATACATAGAAAGTATAAAGAATAAAATTCATGAACATATGTGACCTATATAAAATATATATTATACAGGAATTATAATACATATATCTCTCAATTATTTTTAATTCCATTAATATGGTAAAGAAATGAATGTAGCGTTCATACGTACGTACGGCCTACCGTCTCCAGGAACGGTGCATTTCATTTATTTTTATCTCCAAATGTCATGGAATAGTATAAAATGAATATTTACTAGATATATATGATATTTAAATCATTAATACTATTCTGGAGATGATTTACTTATAACTACTTGGACAATCATTTTCAAACAAGTTCATTTTTGACTCATGTACCAAACATCGACAAAAACGTCATATATGAACCCACATTATTGACCAATTATTATAACATTATAATATGTGATATGAACTGAATAATAATCTTTTAAAGAGGTACTTAAGAAATTATAAATTAACCAATGTTTATTATTCAGAAATATAATGAAACGAACAAGACAAGTCAGACTTGAGGTAAGGGATCCAACCTCTCTCTTTCTTTTTAAGTACTCTCTTTTATGTCATTTCATTTAAGCTCATATTTATTATGTTTGGGGATGTTATTTAGTATTACTCAGACTGTAATTTTTATTTTCATATTATGAGGGACCCTATTTGATCTCATAAATACATTTTTGGTAGTTTTAAGTGGAGTCGTTAGACTGCTGAGTTTTCGTAAGTGATTTTTTCATCTCACTTTTATTCCTGTGACATTTATGCTACGTTTGCCACTATTTAATTTTATTAGTGTATATACTGACCATAATTATACAATTTGTGTAGTATAATATCATTTATGGGTATTTACATCTTCATTTTATGACCCTTCTTCTATGGGGTGTACATTTCGAATGTTACCCAACTCGGTAAGGGGACCTTTCACCCTCCTCTTTTTAAAAGAATTCTTTTATTAAGTCTTTTAATTCACATAATATTATGTTGGGATATGTTCTTATATATCCTTATTAATGTAAATTTTATTTCCAAGTGATGAGATACCATTTTCTCTCTCATCAACTCATTTTCTTAATTTTTAATGTGACGTCGTTAGACTATCGTATTTCTGTAAGGGAACTTCTTAAACCACTTTCAATTATTTGGGTTAAACCTCTAATTCCTGATTTTGTTATGCCAAGATTATGGGTGTAATCTCTATGTCGTAATTTCCACAAACCTATGTGTAGATATACTATTTCTACACATAATCATCTCATTTATAAATTCGGAGGAACTTCTATGGGAAATCGTAACTCAATCTCATTTCATTGAGTTAAATATCTATGTCATTGGATTTGTTTTTCCAAGATTATGTGTGAATGACCTCTGATTGTTTCAAACATAATATCAACTTATATTGGGTGTATTTATATTTTTCACACATAATTATGTGATAGATTTATCCGTAATTTAAGGATACCATCTTTATAAAGGATTTAATCCCAATTTACATGTCCATTGAGACTTCATTGTGGTTCTGCACCATTTCACTCTTAGATGGTGTGTATACTTTCCTTTGACATATTATATCATGAATCTATTTATACTCATGATATTATAATGCTCGGATTAAATGTTATTTCACAATTTTTTTTATTCAAGTGTCTCTCATTTTGTTAAAAACTATTTAACAAAAATATTGTTTTAAATGTTTTAAAGATTCATTATTCTAAATCATTATCATTAATGTCCATGTTTTCAAATAAAATTCAGTATTTATTTATATGGACATTAATTTTTTAAAATTATAATTCCATTAATATATTCAAAGTGGTATGGGACACTTTTATTCAAAAACCTCTTTTAAATGGTTTTTGAAAATGGATTGATTAATTCAATATCTTGGAATTACTTATTGTGATTGCAAATGAAATGTTGTTATAGAAATGTTTATATTTTCAATATTTTATGTGTAATTATGGTACTTGGACATTTTACTGGTGGTTACATGATAAACCATATGATGGGTGGTGCCGTGAATACCAGGACGGGTGGTTACGGTATAACCTACAATGCATTGGGTATGGAAGTCGGCCGTATGGCTGTTCCATTAAGTGATATGTGTGGAAATCGACCATATGGTTATTCTATTTAAGTATGTTTATATACCAAGTTACCTTTATATAGGGTCAAGGATGGGATCATGGAAATGTCAGGTTGTCTAAAACAAAAAAATAGACTTGACTCTTGGGTTCAAGAGTTTTATTTTGTGAAAAAAATGGAATCTGAGTAGATGTGTCTACTTTGTAATCTTTGAGATGTAATAGTTATGTTCTAATTATCTAAAACACTAAAATTTAAATGATCCTCTAAGTGATTTATTCATTTAATTCAATAATAAGTAATGTTTGAGGCCGGGGCCTTATAGTTGGTATCAGAGGTCGGTTTAGATAACTTTAGAGCTTAGGGTATTCTCTAAGCATAAGTTACACTACCATAATGGTTATGATTTCGGAAAGAGTCCTAGTTTTAGATAAAGTGAATGAGTAATTATATCTTAGTGTTTATCTTCCACATTAATACATGATTGTTTTGTTGATATACTCACACTGTCATTTTTGTGTTTTAGTAAATGGATGGATCTAGCAGGTACCAAAGTGACAATGGGTTTGAAGGGAACTGTGGTGGTTCTCTGATTAAGAGACTTAATGAAATGGGGGATTCAATGAGAAATATTGTGGTTATTCAAAAGCAAATATCAGGAGTCATGATCAACCACTTGATCCTTGGTGATTTCTCAAATGCATCATGTACAAGTGAACCAACTCGATGTGGAAGTTCAAGTAATAATTATAAAGGTAACCATTAGGGTTTATATGATCCTTACTTTTGAGGTAATTATGGGTTACTATATGTTATGATGGAAAATGAATGGCATGAGATAAAATTGAGGTTAAATTATGTTATGGTTATTTTTGATGATTTTATCTCTTTTTGGGGAATGATTTGAGAATTACATAGTTTGGGAAAAAGGACAACACACAGACCGCGTGACAACCCGTCACGTCGGAAAAATCTGTGGGAATCTAACCCACAACCAAAGTGCGACTGGTATTTATCACCTACCACTGGACTACGTGAAATCTCTAGTCAGTTTGACTAATTATTTTTAGTTAGATGATTTTATGAATCAAGAGTAAGTTGATTTTGGGTTATCTATTGAAATTATCGACATATCAGGGAGGATTTATGATTAGGTTAATTACTGTTTAGTATGAGACTTTAAGAGTAACTGATGTTATTTGGAGACAAATGTTATGTTTTATCTTGGAAGACTATGTGATTAAATCCTTCATATATTTGGGTTTCAATATTAGTTTTGAATACATTGAAGAATTTTATGGATAGATGTTTATTGAATTGACTTTGTTGAACTTTGGGTATTGTTTAACAAATTTTGGAGATTAAGAATAGATTATTTTATAAAAGATTATTTTTTTGGTATTATCTGATCTCATACTATCCTTTTTTGTTTTAGTTTTGGTTAAGGTCTAAAGACATGGGAATTATGTGGTTCCTTTTTTTGGATTAAGTGATTCACTAAAAGTTGATTATAGTACTCTAAATGTGATAAAGTCATCCTAAATACTCATCTTTTGGAGAAAATTTGAGTTCGTGTAAGAAATATAGTAAAAGTTGAAAGTCAACACGATAAGTAAGTATGTTTTATTATGATTTAGTTATGCTCATAAATAAATTCCTCAATTAAAAGTAACTTAAAAACAAAAGATTTGTCTGTTAAATTTTCATGCTAGGGAATCAAATACTGTTTAACCCACCACAAGTTTGTGATTTTCTTGTGGTTAACAATCTCCTAAACATGTTTTCTATCACTCTCCCTCAGAACATTCCCTTTTGTTTTTTCTTGCATATCCATGTTTTCCTACCTGGAATCTTAGTATGGGTTAACTCGGGTGACCTTTGTACTTCATTTTCATTATTTTAATGTGATAGTTTACTGACTCTTGTTCTGATGTGGGATTTTCAATGATGTTTCCAAGAACAATTTTAAAATTGTGAGGACGCAATTCCCAAAAGGGGGGAAGGATGTAACACCCTAGGTAAATAAAAATATGAAATTTTCATATTTATCCATATTTGTGAATAAAATATTAATATTAATTTAAAGGGGACACTATGCTCGATGGCATACCAAATATGCAACAATGATTTTCTTTGAAATCTTACGTTGCACTCCAATAATAAAATAATATTATTTTAAATTGTAGTAAACGCCTAGCCGTTGTAATGGCGGGAATGAACAGAACTAACTAAAAATGATTATATATTTTTGAAAAATATTTTTACTTTTATCCAATAAATGTTAGAGGATTAAATTATGAATGAATACAATTTTAAGCGTAAATATTCTAATATTCTTTAAAAGTTAGATTAACCGCCTTTTGATGGAGAACCTCTTTTAGATCCACTTTTTGACAATTTTATGTGTTATATTTGCCAAAATAAAATTCTTTTTTAGAGTCATGACATCAAAATTTACTTTGTGTAAATTTTTCGTATTTTTCCGATAAAGTTTAGTTTTTAATGAATAGTGAAAAATGTTGTATTTTAATTCAAAACCTCTTTTTAATCTAATTTATTTATATGATTATATTATCTTTAGAATTAGATTTAATGTGAAATTATAATATATTTTTACAATTTAATCCAATAGTGGTCATTGGAATTAATTTCACTTTTAAATTGAACTTAAACTACTGTCAATCTATTAATAGATATTGTTTCTTAAAAAACACGCTATTTGTTTTGACAGCGGGAATTAATTATTAAATGAATGAATGCAACTTATATGTTTTTAATTTTTTAAAATAGACATCATTTTTGAATTCGGAATATAAAATATAGCTTAGGGTGGATTTTTGGTAATTTTCTAAAAAACCTCAATTTTTGATGAATAGTGAAACCACTAATTGGTAGTTAAAAAAACTGATTTTTCATTTAAATGAAACTTTACCACTTATGTGATTTGATTTTCAAAAATCCGACATACATAGTATTCATTAGGAATTAAAATGTGGTTCCATGTGATTAAAATAATTTTTGGTGAATAGAAACTTTTAAGTTTTATTATTCGCGATTAATTGAAATTAGTGTAATATAAGGTAAAAATAATGTTTTAATAATATTAAAGGACCTTTAAACATGTCCTAACCTTATTGGATGAGTCATGGCCGACCAATATAATCCATGGGTCAACATGGGGACGCCTTAGAGCCACATTGGTTGGAAAATGACATTAATACCTTTTTATTTAAAGTCAAAATTAAAATGTCACAAACATGTGTTGTTTTACTAAAAAAAATTTACATGGGGTTATAAAAGTCATATTTGTGACTATAAAAATCCATTAGAAAGATAAAAAAATTCACTACATCATGATATTTTGTTTTATAATTTTTAGACATTATATAAATTTATTTATTTATGACACAGTGATGATGTAGTGATTACCTCATAAATGAACGATTTAAATAAAATGATAAGATATGGTGAAATCTATGTCATAAACTTGTCACAACCCTATTGGATGGGTGGTTTCGAAACCTTATCACCATAGCCTCGAAATATATCCTTTTGGGACCTTTAGAATCTGAAAATCATTTTAATAATAAACTAATATTCTATAACATTCCCATAGTGCCCCTCCTCTCCTCTTATAAAAGGCCCCACCTCTACCACCATACACACTCCTCTCAAGCCTTTTTCTAGGACATCCCCTGCCCATTTCATCTCTCCACATCACTATCTTCATCATTTAAGCCTCACCTTTGGGTATAATCCTTTCCAAGGAAGCCTTTGAGCTCAAATCAAAAAGAGTTACCCAATTTAAAGGTAATGTCGTCCCTTGTGTTCTTTTGTTTTATTTTGCTTCTCTAACCCTATAAACTCTTTTTATTCCTTTATTTTGTAACAACACCAGTATCATAATTATACTAGGATGTTGTTATGTGAAGTACTCTAGCTACACTTACACACACCTTCGTCTAATGGTTAATGAACATACTGTTTCTGTGGATGGCGAATTTCTGCCTCATGAAACGATGATTGTCCAATCTTCTCTTAGCACCTTTCATGGTGGCCATTATGATGTAACTATATTTTATATAAATGATATATATGGTATTTATGTTTTCTATATGCTTCTTAATTTTATATTTAAGACATTCCTTTATGCTTTTCATGTTGTGCAAATGCGATAATTTCAAATGAGGAAGTGTGGACTACCGCCCCCTCATGTGATTTGACTCGTTCATGCAATACATGGAATGTATAAAGAATGAAATTAATGAACATATGTGTCCTATATAACATATATATTATACTGGAATTATAATATATATATCTCTCAATTATTTTTAATTCTATTAATATGACATAGAAATGAAAGTAGCGTTCATGCGTACGTACGGCCTATCGTCTCCATGAACGGTGCATTTCATTTATTATTATGTCCAAATGTTATAGAGTAGAATAAAATGAATATTTACTGGATATATATTATATTTAAATCATTAATACTATTATGGAGATGATTTACTTATAACTACATGGACAATCATTTCCAAAAAGGTTCATTTTTGACTCATGTACCAAACATCGACAAAAACGTTTGATATGAACCCACATTATTAAAAAATTATTGTAACATTTTAATATGTAATATAAACTGAAGAATAATCTTTAAAATAGTTAATCAAGAAATTATAAATTGAAATAAGTTTATTATTCAGAAATATAAATAAACGTACAAGACAAGTCAGACTTGAGGTAAGGAATCCAACCTCTCTCTTTCTTTTTAAGTACTCTCTTTTATGTCATTTATTTTAGGCTCATATGTATTATGGTTGGGGATGTTATTTTATATTCCTCATACTTTAATATTTATGTTAATATTATTAGAGACTGTATATGATCTCATAAATACATTTTTGGAATCTTTAAGTGGCGCTGTTAGGCTGCCGAGTTTTCGTAAGGGATTTTTTCATCTCACTTTTATTCCCATGACATTTATGCTACATTTGCACCTATTTTCTTTGAGTAGTGTATTTAATGTCCATTATTATACACTTTCTGTAGTATAATTTCATTTATGAGTATTTACATCTTTATTGTATGACCCTTCTTCCATGGGGTGTACGTTTCGAAAGTTACCGAACTCGACAAGGGGACCTTTCACCATTCTCTTTTTAAAAGACTTCTATAGTTATGTCTTTTAATTCACATACTATTATGTTGGGATATGATCTTATATATCCTTTTTAATTTAAATTTTATGTCCAAGTGATGATATACCATTTTCTCTCTGGTCAACACATTTTCTGAATTTTTAATGTGACGTCGTTAGGCTGTCGTATTTCTGAAAGGGAACTTTTTAACCCACATTAAATTCTTTGGGTTCAACCTCTACTTCTTGATTTTATTATTCCATGATTATGGGTGGAATCTATATGTTGTTACTTCCACACAAAAAAATTTAGATATACTATTTATACACATAATCATCTCATTGTTAAATTCTTACGAACTTGTATGGGAAATCATAACTCAATCTCATTTCATTGAGTTAAATATCTATGTCATGGGTTTGTTTTTCAAAGATTATGTGTGAATGACCTATGATTGTTTCACACTTAATATCCACTTATATTGGGTGTATTTATATTTCTCACACATAATAATGTGATATATTTATCCTTCATTTAAGGATACCATCATTATAATGGATTTCATCTCAATTTACATTTCCATTGAGAATTCATTGTTGTTATGCACCTATTCACTCTTATATGGTGTGTATACTGTCCTTTTACGTAATATATCATTAATCCCTTTATTCTCATGATATTATAAATCTCAGATTAAATGTTATTCCACAATTATTTTTATTCAAGAGTCTCTCATTTTGTTAAAAACTCTTTAACAAAAATACCATTTTAAATGTTTTAAAGATTCAATATTCTAAATCATTATCTTTAATGTCCATGTTTTCAAAATGGTATTTGGGGTTTATTTATATAGACATTACTATTTTAAAATTATAATTCCACTAAAAGAATCAAAGTGTTATGGGACACTTTGATTCAAAAATCTCTTTTAATTGGTTTTTGAAAATGGATTGATTAATTCAATTTCTTGGAATTAATTATTGTGATTGAAAATGAAAAGTTGTTATTGAAATGTTTATGTTTTCAATATTTTATGTGTAATGATGGTACATGAACATTATACGAGTGGTTACGTGATAAACCATATGATTGGTGGAGCCGTGAATTCCAGGACGGGTGGTTATGTTATAACCTCAATGCATTGGGTATGGGAGTCGGCCATATGGCTATTCAATTAAGTGATATGTGTAGAAGTTGACCATATGGTTATTCAATTTAAGTATGTTTATGTACCAAGTTACCTTTATATGTTATGTGTTCTTTATACGGGGTTTATGGTATTCTTTTGGTTACAAATGGGAATTAATGATCTTTTATTCATTGAAGAGTTTATACTACTTCATAAAGGTGAAAATTATTACATTGATAAAGAATTCATGGATTACTTGTTGTTTTGAAAAACTAACAGTTTTCCTTCCTTGTGTATCCCTTAGTGAGCTTTTTATGCTCATACCAAGTTTTTGAAATGTTTCCCACTGGACATAAAGATGGATAGGGTCAAGGATGGGATCAAGGAAATGTCTGGCTATCTAAAACAAGGAACTATACATGACTCTTTTGTTCAAGAGTTTTTATTTTCTGAAAAAAATTGAAGTTAAATAGATTTGTCTACTTTGTAATCTTTGAGATGTAATAGTTATGTCCTAATTCTCTAAATCTCTAAACCTGAAAAGATCCTCTATGTGAGTTATTCATTTTATTCAATAATAAGTAATGTTTAAGGCTGGGGTTTTATACTCAGTGCGTGGGTGATGTTGATCAGTGGTTAATTTTGATTTTAATGAATATTTTTCTTTTTGTTATATTATATCAATGAAATATCATTCATTATTAAATTTAAAAATTTATAGACTGAATAATAAATTTAATAGAAATGGTAATTAGTATTAACGGTAGAAAACCCATCGGTTTCTAGGATGAATGAAATGTGTTTTGGTGAGGATGTTTTAAAAACGTGCTTTTTTAGTTGATAAAATTATCTATTGATTGAACTATTTTTTAGAGATTATCTCATTTGATAAATGTGGATTCATGAAAAATTACCTTGTAATATATATCATAAAGAAATATTTTTGTAAGATGTTTCATGTTTAGAGATCTGTTTGGGTTCTTGGGTGTCGTATATGGGTGATAGTGTAGAACCACAGTCCTATCCTAGTGAGAATATAAAAAATAATTCATCTATCTACGAAAAGTTTGTTGAAAATGGAATTAAGAAGGAAAATATATTAATACAATGGTAATTTAGTCTACATAATAGGCTAGGGAGGTGTTTCTGTTTGAAATGTAGACATAGATCTGTTGGAGTTTTTGATGATCTAGAGCATGGTGGCGTGTTGACCTTAGAAAACTAAACCATATCATAAACCAATATTGAAAATTATTTTATTGGTGCCTACCCAAAGTTATATATTCTATGAAAAATAGGCATGGAAAATTCATATGTGGATCATTTGGGATATATTTTATGTCTGGAGGTTTCCCATGTCTGAAAAAGTGAGAAAACCCATAATATTGTTCATGTCTTGGTGGGTGTAAAAATTGTGAGGTTTTTCAGTCTTTTGTAATTTTTCTATGTTTTTTTTTCTGGTATCATTTCGGCCACCAAAAGTTTAAAAATATTAGTTATAATTTTTAGGATTGTAACTTTTTTTACCCAATGAGCTGAAATTATTAGGGAACCCCACATTTTTTGCCTTTTATTTATATAATAACTCACCCGATTTTATCTTCCTCACACAAGTGGAGATATCCTATAATTATCTATTTTTTATCCTTTATCCGACATAGTATTGCATTGATTTTAATGTTATTTATTAAATGATTAAAGGATATTTCTAGTTCTCATATTCTTTATCCTTCTTCATTTACCTCCCTATTGTGTTTCATTATAATTTTAGAAAATCATGTTATTATTTCAATCTTGATTCCCCAAATATTATTCAGAAAAATGTTATATTATGAGCCATATACATGTTTTGGATAAATTATATTTATATATTAAGATCATTTGGTGTTAAATATTTTCATATTTAAGTTAAATTATAATATATATTTTTCATTGATATTGGTGTTAGTTAATTAAAATTGTATATTTTTTATAATTGCATGATAAATATTCTTCTCAATACACTTTGGAAAGTATTCCACAAAAAATAAATATATAGTAGTTCATTTTTAACAAAATGGTTTATTTGTGAAATTGAAGGAATTTTATAGATTTAATTATAATTGAAGAATTAATCATCGAAATTTTATGATTTATTTTATAAAAAATAATAAAATTATATAATAATTTATTCTCTATTTAGATGGAGTGACAGACATGATAGGTATGGTGATTGATGATTAAACATAGATGATCATGGTGATGTGTTGTCAATATATAAATGATGGTAATAAATCAAAAAAAATTGTATGTGTTCCCTTAAACAATCCAACTATTGTAAATACATTTATAATTTCTGTAATTTGTTATGTGTTGTCTCACATGTTTGGGAATCATACCCTATGAATAAATTAATTATTTTATATTAATTAAATTCTTGAGGAGAATGAAATTTTATGACACATTATGGAATCTTATGAATTGGTATTATATCGTGGGCATTGATGTCCATGGTCATGATTATAAATGAATACACTATAACATATGAGGTAAATGTAATAATAATAAAAATGGAAAAAACATAACATTGTGGATATAGTTTAATATCGCAAAAAAATATCCCTATAATATAAATGTGTGAAACTATGATTGGTGGAATAAATGGGCCATCAATGATATATTGGTATTCTTAAATCCATTAGGTTAATTATATAATTGTGTGGTGAACAAGCCTCCCCCATACATATTCTCTCATATTTTTGAGAAAAACATGTTGAGATTGACGAACAGTATAGATATGATGTCAAACATTGGGTGGAATGGAAATGTTAGTGGTTTGGGTCCATCATCTTGGTATTATATATCATATGAGGGTATTGATGTTATAAGATTCTATTGATTATTTTTTGGTACATGAATATCTTTGAGAGATGGTTGATGACATGAGAGGCAATCCATTGATTTAGAAGATAATGTTGGGATCCAAGATTTAACGTGACCATAGGGACCCAATATATTCCCCATTGATATTTGGACCCTAATATAATGTCTATTGTAACTTAATTTTTTTATGACATCAAGATTCAACATCAATCAAAATTAGGTGATTTTATCCTCTGATTTATATATAAATGATGTTAAGACATTCATTTGAGTGGTTAACCCCTAATATATGAGAGTGGATAAGGATGCCTTCAAATAATTATGAGATATATGACATGTAATATTATTAGAGGTGCACAAAAACCTTGATTCTTTAAATATATTTCTGAGTTTTTTCATGGGATTTAATGATTGGATATGAATGAAAAAATATATCTATATACCAAATAGTCAATTATTGAGATATATTCTGTTGATTTTTTAGAATATTATAATATAAATTATATTTTCACATTAAAAGTATTTTATTCATAGAGAAACACCCCATATATTTTATATAGTACATAATACTACATATTGTACATTTCACATCAGTTTATAATCAACATATAGGACTATATGAATGCATTGGGAGATCCATGTGAATTCAACTTATATATATATATATATATATGAAATTTATAGAATATTCAGATTTACCCTTCAGGTTTATATAATTACCTTGAAAATCCTCAATGAAATCCATTGTATTTCTAGCACTTAATTTATGTGGGAAGACCACTTGGAATCTATAATAGTCTTGAGACTACAAGATTTCATAGGTCGTGATTTTAAGAATAAAAAATACAGATGAAATTGTGAGGGAATATCACATGAAATGATCATGGATACCCTGAAAAATGAGGAATTATATATATTTGATTCCATTTTTAGGTTATAACCCAAGGAACGGCATTGATTATTTATTTATAATTTTAAAAAAAATTATTTATCATGTAAATAATAACTCTTTAACATCCAATGAGATTATTAATAATTTAAATGACAAGTATTGTCTTGGAAAATTTATTATGACTCACACCCTAAAAATAAAACTATGATAATTTAGAATGTTTGTAGACTTAAACTATTCCATGTTTCATGTTATGATGATGCCATAGAATTTATAATTTCACTTAATATATTAAAAAGCCTCAATATACAAATTAGGTATGTCCCGGGGATAACAATAGATATTTATAAATTTTATAGTATTCATTTGTATAATTTTTATATGTGATCAACCCAATGGGTTATCCGTTAAACGAATTAGAATGAATATGAATCCATATGATACATTCCAATATGATATAAAATGGTTTTTTATTAAATATTTATAATTTAATTATTTTTTATGGATTATGTTATGTTATTTCAACTTATATGTTAACACATATATATTGGTTTAGTACCTTCAAATTATCTACATCGATCCTAAATACTATTTTTATGCATCTAGAATATGGTAGGGTGCACCTAAGTTCAAGATGATACCTCTAGGATCTATGTACTTCCCAGTCTCCATGGTCCATTAGATAATGTTAATATTGAATATCATTTGAATGGTCATGAATTTGAGAAGGATAAAATGTAGTGTATTTAGACAATACAATTAATAAGATTTATTTTCAAATTTTGGATGGTATTAAATTTTCTATACACCATTGTTAATGATTTTCCTATATATTATATTACTAAACAATTCATTTATGTGTTTAGATATGTTTTTTAGAATATTACGGTTAATACCATGATGAAAAAGTCTAATTATAATATCTTATAGATAGATAAAACATTTAAATTAATGTGTGTACTTAGTTATATGTACGGACTTTTTTTGGTTTTTTTTCATTGATATTTATCCTCTATTCAATGATGTGTAGTTTCTACTAAAACGTTTTTAGTGTTGAGTCAATAAGGTTTTACTTATGAATTTTTTTATTCATTCTTGTTTTTAAAATCCCAAACACCTTATATTAAAGGAAATATATGATTTAATTCTATATGTAAAATTTCCTTCCCAATGGAATTTACCCATACCTTTTTTTCATTGTTTATATTAATATTTTTCTTAAGTGTAAAAATCGGATTCATATCTATTACCTCGGAATCATATAATACTTAGATATGAAGCATTCTGTTTCAGGATCTGAATTCTGCATATGAACTCTAATGAAGTTCCTCTCCGAATTCTGGATATGAAATCTAATGAAGTTCCACTCGGAATTTTGGAAACGAACTCTAATGAGGTTCCATTCTGAATTCTGGATATGAAGTCTAATGAAGTTCCACTCCGATTTATGGATATGAACTCTAATGGAGTCCCATTATGAATTCTGGATACAAACTCTCATGAAGTTCTACTCCGAATTCTGGATACGAACTCTCATGTAGTTCAGCTCCAAATAATGGATATGAACCCTCCTGTAGTTCAGCTCCGAGTTATGGATACGAACTCTAATGTAGTTTGACATCGAATTCTGATTATGATCATATCTATGTTTTGACTCCATGTTCTCTGAATTCAGACTCTAAACTCTTATGAATTTTGACTCCGAATTCCCATGAACTATGACTATGAACATTTTATGTTCTGGTTCCGAATACTGGTGAAACCATACTTAATATTTCCTTGAAATTCAGACTCCGTATTTCCTTGAAATTCAAACTCCGGATTTCTACAGAATTCAGGTTCTGAATTCCTAAAAAACAGAATCCAAATATCTCATTATTATAGACTCTGAATTCCATTTTGTTTAGACTCCGAACTTTTATTTTCATAAATTTTGATCCTCACTTTTACTTATTCTCACACTTGTTTGTTATGAATCAATGTTGTGCTTTTAGTAAGTAACTAACCATTGGTTGAGTGACACGTGTATAGGTCCCTCCGAAATTCAAGGAGAAATAAGACCTTTGGATAAGGGAGCAGACTGTTGGAGAATCATCTATAAAAAATATCTCATTTTTAAAGGAAGTAAAAACTTTTGTAATTTTGGTTATTAGAACTACCTGAAGTGATTTCAAGAGAGAGAGGCATTTATAAACTCACAAGCTTCATACTGAAATTTTGAATAGCTTCTTAAAACTTTGCCTTGTGTAGACTTTCTTCGTGAGACTCTAATTTTAGCTGATTACAATCGAGGGCTTCAGGGGATATGAAGAAAGAGGATCCAACACCTTGAAATTGAATGCTTCCTTGCTGAGGAAGACTGAGGTTCAGAGTACCTAATAGTTGAGGGCTTGCGGGGATATCAAAATAGACTCTGATCTTCATATCGAGGGGTTACCCTGGAATTGAATGCTTCCTTGTTTGTTACTTGTAGTGAAAATACATTGTTTTCCACTGTGCATTTTGTATTGTTAAGGAAAGAATAACTTTCTTATACTTCCTTAATTATGCTCTGATTTAGTTAGATTCTATATGCCTTAAGGTAGAATCTTAGCTGGTTTAAAATTTTGTGATGTTTCATTTCCAGAATTACATTTTCGGAATCTTGAGAGTCTTTATTACTCATAGAGGTCTTGTGAATTATCTTGTTTAACCTTGTTAAACATAACAATCCTATAATTTCCAAAGGGAATTTTTTAAAAAGTACAATTCACCCCCCACCCCTTTGTATTTGTATCTCATTGTACCTATTCTATCCAACGTTTGGTATTATAGTGTATATCATACTTAGTCATACCATCATAAAAATTGGTAACAGAGGATTTGGTTCAATCTGAAATCATCTCACGATTAGATTCAAAAGATAATTCTCAGAATTTTTTTTCGGATTCACATTTCCAGATTCATATTATTCGGAATCTGTTTTTTTGGAATCATAGTTCAGATTCACTTTTGATTAGAGATACAATTTTTCATTCTTAGATTATTTTATCTCGTTTAAAAACATACACTTCTTACAAGTTTGTGTGCCAAATATTTTATTAATGATGGAAGTATTAAATTTTGGTTCTATTGACAATATTAATCCAACCAGACCACCAATCCTTGATAGAAATGATTACAAATATTGGAGAGATCTTATGAAGACTTTCTTTATCAATACTGGGGTAGATTACATTGTCATGATCACTGGAGGATATAAAATTCCTCACAAGGAAGTAAGTGAATTTACTAATCAAAAAAATAATGAACATCAACTCAACTATAAGGTATGCAATACATTGATTTTTTCAATGACTAGGAACATATATAGCCGAAATTCTTCTTGTGAAACAGCCAATTGTATATGGAAAAAAATTTAAGTTAGACATTTTGGTACATCTAAAGTTATTGAGACACGAATATCCATGCGTAGAGATGAGTATCATGGTTTTAATTTTTCTTATGGAGAACCAATTTTTATGGTGCAACAGAGATTCACGACTATTGTGAATAGCTTAATTTATATGGGAGATAATCGTCTCGATGATGAATCTCTTGTTGACATGATCATAGATATCTTTCCAAATGAGAGGGAATCAAAGAGAACTGTTATCGATGAAAACAGAAAGGTTAATAAAAATTGTATTGATGAACTATTTGGAACTCTTCTTCAACATCAGACTAGAATGAAGAGAGAAGATGACAACATAAATAAGAAGAATGGTAATGGTAGTGTTTCTTTTACTACAACATCAAATCACATTAAAGAAAATGACACCTAGAGTGCCAGTGGTGGTGAATCTTCAGATGAATATTCAGATTATGAATCTTCTGGACAGAAGAATCATGGTCTTACAACCAGGCTACCTATTGATAATCATTGGTTTATGGATATGAAACACAATGTTGAACCCTTTACCATCATTTATTTAAATGCTAATGATAGAAAATATTATAACTCTTCTGATGTAGAAAACACGTTACCAACCTATGAAGAAGTTTCTAGGTTTGTTGATCTTCTTGATAATGAGAACTCAAAACTCATGAAAAATAATTATAAAGAAAACTCTTGGAATTCTATTTTTTACTAGGGTAATATCATATCTTTCTTAAGATCTTGATAAGAAAAATGGTGATTTTGAAAGTATTTCAAAAAATCTTGAGGAAGTAAGTTCTCAATAGAATAAACATTCAAAAGACCTTGAAAATATAATTTCTAAGAATTTTGTTTTTGAGCCTAGATCGAGTTCAATTGTTTTTGAAGATAAGAAATTATTTATTAAACTCAAATCTGAAATATTTTCCTTGAGGATGTGTTTTTCAAACATTACCCATGGTAAAGAAAGTTGTTTATAAAATGTATTCACAAATCCGACCTCGAAGGAATACTTCTTGTTTTGGTTAACCAAGGTCTAAACTAACAACGAATTTGTTCCTCACAGTTCCCCATTCTACACTATGTGCCAGGGTGGTGACTGGGAAAATAATTGTTCTTTAAAAAAAACCCAATCCTTAGGTTTTCATAAGACTTATTTTTCTAAAAAGATGTGGGTACCCAAAATTTTTCTTTCTGAAATTTCCAGATCCAAGCATGTCTCGATTCCGAAAACCTAAACTTTTCTTATTTTCAGGAAAATAGGGAATGTTCCAACAACAATACTTGGTACATGGATAGTGTATGTTCCCGGCATATGATTGGTAACAAAAACTATTTCAAAAAGATTATCAAGACAAAAGAAGGAAATGTAACTTTTGGAGATAATGCACAGGGAGAAACAATTCGTATAGGTAACATTGTTCTTCTTGAAAAAACATTGATTTCAAATGTTTTGTTTGTTAAATGTCTTAATAACAACCTCGTCAGCATAATCTAAATATGTGATAAAGGCTACCTTGTGAATTTTAGAAATGATCAGTGCCTAGAACATAATTCCATGGAATAATTTTTTCATTCTGCCAATATGCAAGAGAATTTCTACACACTAAATTTAGAAGATCGTAGGAGAAAAGAATTTACTTTCCTTAGTGAAATGGATCATCATTCATGGTTATGGAATAGAAGGATAGGACACTATAACCTTATGAACGTATGAAAAATCTATAACAAATTTTTAGTTAAGGATATACCGGAGCATTGATTTGATTCTTCAAAATTTTTTGATCCTTGTCAACACAGAAATAAACATAAATCATGTCTGAAATGAATCTGTGAAGTCTCAACAACTGATGCATTGAAGATGGTGCAAATGGATCTTTTTGGTCCTACACAAACTGGTTTTATTGGGGGAAAACATTATATATATTTTTTGGTTGATGATTACACCAGATTTACATGGTTCTATTTTCTAGAAAATAATTCTGATGATTTTTCTTATTTTAAAAGTTTTATAGCCCAAGTAAAAAATGAGAAAAACCTTCAATTGAATAATATTCAGAGTGATCATAGAGAAGAATTTAAAAATCCTGATTTTAAATCATTTTGCAGTATAAAAGGTATTACTCACAACTTCTCAGCACTGAGAACTCCTCAACAAAATGGATTTGTTGAAAGAAGAAATAGAATTTTTTCAAGAGATAACTTGAACCATGTTGAGTGAGTATTTTTAGCCAATCATTTTTGTGCTGATACTGTATGTACATTTTGTTATACTATAAATCGAGTTTTGATTTGACCGTTTCTTAATAGAACCCCATATTTGTTGTGGAATGGTAAAAATCCTAGAATTTCCAACATGAATGTTTTTGGTTGTAGGGTATTCATTCTGAATACTAATGATAACATACCCAAATTCTAACCAAAATCTGATGAAGGAATTTTATTAGGCTACTCCACAACATCTAAGGCTTATAGTGTTTTTAACAAAAACACTTGCACTGTTGAAGAAATAGTACATGTAAAATTTGATGAAACTAATCCCTTAGTTTTCAAACAACCCTAACCTACATATTCAGATGTGGTATCAAAAACTGATTTTCAACCTTTGATAGAAGATCTTTCTGATAAGGAAAATGATCAAGAAGATGCTTCTGAAACATTTACCCTAGAAGATTTCCTACCCTATGTTGATGAACATGTTTTACAAAACCCAAACCAGTCGTTTCATAAGAAAAATCCCAGTGATAGTATCATTGGTGATCTCATTCAACCAGTAAGGACTAGAAGTTACTTATGAAATTAAATAGAACATCTATCATTACATTCCCAATTAGAACCAAAAATCACTAATGAATCTTTAGGTGATGATGATTAGATTAAAGCCAAGCAAGATGAACTAAATGAATTCAAAAGAAATAAAGTCTGGAACTTGGTTTAAATACCTAAGAAAACTTCTGTTATTGGAGTAAAATGGGTCTTCAGAAATAAGTGTAATGAAAATGGAATCATCGTTTGAAACGGAGCTAGATTAGTTCCTAAAGGATATAATCAACAAGAAGGAATAGACTATGAATAAACTTATTCTCTAGTATCTAGAATTGAATCTATTTGTATTTTACATTCCATTGCAGCATTCTTCAATTTGAAACTTTTCAAATTGATGTGAAATGTGCTTTATTTAGTGGTTATGTTCAATAGGATGTTTTTGTTGAACAACCTCCTGGAATTTGAGACAGAAAACATCCTAACCATGTTTTTAGACTTACGGATGATTTGTATGGCCTTAAAGAAGCCCCACGAGCTTGGTATGACAGAATTATAGGATTTTTCATTCAAAATAACTCTGTTAAGGGAAATGAAGATCCAACCTTTTTATAAATAAAGATAAGAAAAATGTTTTGATTAATCAAATTTATGTTGATGACATTATATTTGGTTTAATTCACCAATCTGAAACTGATTCCTTTGAGAATGTAATGAAATCTGAGTTTGAAATTAGTATGATGGGTGAGTTAACATTTACCCTTGGTTTTCAAATCTCACAAAAATCAGAAGGACCATATATATCTCAACATAAGTATATTAAATATCTTCTTAAAAATTATGGATATGACAACACTAAAAGTATTAGTACTCCCATTGGTACCTCAAACACACTTGATCTTTTTCGAAGCTGAGAAACTAGTGGATAAATCATATTTTAGAGGTATGATAGGAAGCTTACTATACATGACATCTAGTAATCCAGAATTGACGTCTTCAGTATGCTTACGTGCTAGATATCAATCCAATCCTAAGGAATCTCATTTAAAGGCAATGAAAATAATATTTCGCTACTTAAAAGGAATCATGGATTTAGGACTATTTTATACTTCTGGAAATGATTTTTTCATTAATTTTCATTCCGATGCTGACATTGGTGGATGTTGAATGGATAGAAAGAGTACATTAGGAATATGTCATTTCTTATAAGATTCATTAGTTTCTTGGTCTTGCAAAAACCCACACTCAGTTGCACTCTCTACTGCTGAACCTAAATATGCAGTAGTTGGAAGTTGTGGTGCTCAAGTGTTGTTGATGCAATACACACTCACAGACTATGACGTCAGTTTTACTAAGGCTAAAATTTTGTGTGATAACACAAGTGCCCTTTCCCTTGGTAAAAACAGTGCACATCACTCTCGTGAAAAGCACATAGACATTTGGAATTTATTTCCTTAGGATCACACACTTAAACGAGATATCATTATTCAACTTATTGGAACCCAAGATCAACGTGCTGACATTTTCACAAAATCATTAACTTCTGATAGATTTGAATACATTAAACAGATGTTAGGAATTATAACCATGAGGTAATTTTCTTTCATGGACTTCTTGTTAAAAAATTATTCGTATAATAATATACTCATTTTCCTTGGGGGAGTATATTTTTTTATTAGTATTTCAAAATTTTCGTAATGAAATTTTCATACTAGAAATTTTCCTAATAAAGTTTTCGTACTAGAAATTTTCGTAATGATTTTATCATACTAGAAATTTTCGTAATGATGTTTTCATACTGGAAAGGTATGAATTCCTTATTTAAGTTTTCCTAACAACTTTTACTTCCTGGTAGTTGCATTTTCTTTTAAATATTCTCGGATTCGTTTCTTCTTGAATCCGTATGTTTTTTTTTTCAACCTCAAAAGATCGGATTCAAGATTTTCTTTGCGGGTATGTTTTCAACCGTCAGATCAGATCAGAGAGTTTTTCAACCCTTATATTATTTAAAGAAGTTTAATGGTCACCACCATTGCCTATATAAAGGGTACCCCCGATGGTTGTCCCACATCGTTTTCGAAGCCCTCATGTGTCAAAGCTCGGCCTCAGTTCTTAAAGCTTGTTCTGAATATTTCAGTTCTCCTCCATTCCGAATGTCTCTAGAAGCAACATCCCATGATATGTCTTCTATGAAGCCAATCTCAAAATGGTTAGTCTACATGGAACGGTTTGTCCTTCTGAACATTTTTAGTGAGCATGATTCTATAATATCTATGAATATCATACTAAATTGGTTGGATTATTTCTGTGTATCGAAACCAGTGGACTAGGATGCTGTTTATAAAGATATGTTGTAGAATTTTATGAGTCTGTTTCCTTCTATGAAGAAGATGGCAGAGAATAATTTTCCTTTAAGAGCTACGGTATGACTTACAATCTATCTTACACCAAGGGTGCATGTATGGTGGGGATCTAATATGATGGTGAAGAAGACTTTTGTTCACATAAGATACAAGATGTGGAAGGAAGTTTTAGCAAAGAGAAGGCAATGGAATGACTCGGACATAAAGATTAAAAAGAAGAAAATATTTCTCATCTCTCCACTAACAATTGGATTCTGTAGTCGTGGGTTTAAGGGTTTTTTGTTCTGATAAGAGGAGATATGGATAATCTAAAGAAAAGTGATATTTAAATATTAGACTTCTTAGTAAATCTAATAAAGTTCAATTAGATGAGGCACATTCTTAATACAGTTCATAACATCAAGAATGTCCCTTTGAATGACAAATTATTATGTATCATGCTCTTCTCTCCAAGCTTATTGTTCGGTGTCTTGATTCTTTCAAAGTTTCTTGATCCTCCAAACCGATAATATGTATGATGATGCTAGTAAGTGATGAAACCATAAAAAGGATGAAATCTAGTGTTTCAAATGTGTCAGGTGAGTTTTGAGATCTTCCATAGGAGGAGGCAGAAGACATTCCAGAAAATGTGGAGAAAGATGTGCCAGTAAAGAAGGTTGGTGAGAAGAGGAAATTGAAACAAGCGGTAGCTGATGAAAATACCCCAAATCCTACGGAAACCCATTCCTCACCTACCAAGCCGATGAAACATAAAGCATATCCAGATGAGGTGGTTGATATCTAGAGGGAAAATAAGAAGAAAACAAAAGAAGGGGAGCCTCAATTTGGATTGGACCTTGCTGAAGCTAAATCCTTAAGAGAGCAAACTACTGAATATCATGAGAAGGTAGAAAAATAGAATTAGATGAAGGGGAAGATGTATGAAGCTGAGTTTGTACAATCTATTTTAAGAGACACAAAATTATCTTTTGATAAGATTCCTATACCGGAAACTTTTTTTTTCCATCCTTTACCAGAGACCCTAGTAAAGAACTACTTCACTCCAGAAAAACCTAGAGAAAAAGTAGTTGTTGAAAGAGTAGAAGAAGAGTGGGAAGTTGAAGAGAAGGTGGAAGTAGAAGAAGATAGTGGTGATCTAGAAGACTTGATTAAACAAGTTGAGGATTATCAATAGAAGGAATACCTATCAGAAAAACTACCACTCCGAACATCTGAGGCAGAGTCCTCAAATCTTGTCACTCCGGGAAAGAGAGATGATAAAGATGGTAAGAGAGATGATGACATGGAAGAAGATAATGAAAATGAATTATCTAAGGAAGAAAGACAAAAGAAGCACTTTCGTGAAGGAGAAGAGAAGGAGAAACCTAATGAAGACAAGATAGTTCAACTATCTGAAAGTGAGGAAGAATCTCCTAATGAAGGACCCATTCCGAAAGTTTATAAGGGTAAGAAAGTTCCCATGGAAACCCCAAAAAAAGATATCATAAGGAAGAATCATGTTGGTGGCTCTTATAAAATAATGTTGGTGGAAATTGAAGAAGTTAAACCCCAAAGCAAGGTGTCTGATTAGGAATCATCAGCACTCAATCATGATTTTGTTGTTGAATCTTTGAAGAAATTGGTTGATAAAATTATGATCTTTCCCACCATAGACTCAATATGCTAGATTCTTCAACACAGCCTAAATCAGAAAACAGAATCTGTATCCATGGTAATGGAAAATTGTGTAAAGATTGAGGTTGAGCATAGAAATATTCTTATCAATTATGATGTTCAAAGAAAATCGTGCAGAAAAACCACTCTATGGTCAAAGATAATTGATGATGACATGGATGAGATTGATCATTTTTAGAATGATGATAAAGAAGAATTTAACACCAAGGATTATAATATGATGAATCTTCAGGATAAGCTAACCCTTGCACAAAATTCTCAGAATCACTAGGTGAAGGATCTGAATGGAATGCTTATCTCGGTTTCTCAAAGATGTAAATGGGAAAAAGATCTCTAGATTGAGATCGAAGGAAAGCTTGTGAAGCAGGATGAAATTCATAAGGAACAGTCTGAGGCTCTGAATGCTCAAGATGAAAGGATTAAAACATTAGAAAAACAAGTTGAGGAGGACCAGAAAGACATGAATAATATGAAAACATTGTTGACGAAGTTAATCCCCATGGAAATGGAAGAAAAATAGACCAATCTTTTTTTTTGTTGCAATGTCTTTCCTTATAAAAATTCTTTCTATTCTAATAAAATTTCTGGTTGTTTGTATCTTGTGTTATTATGTACTAATGTTTCAGGTACGTTATTTCTTTTCCATTCCCTTAAATTCATTTTGAAAATCACAAAGGGGGAGAAGGAAAACGAACTACTCAAGAGGGGGAGAAAGAAAAATGTAAAAGAGTGAAGAAAAATTTCTAATTTAAGAACTATCCTTATTTAAGGTGGAGTTTCTCAATACGAAGTTTTTCATTCCCATCATAATGAAAACTCCATTCTAGAAATCCAGAATACATTCCTTAGAGTTTCAAAGCCTAAGGGGAGCTAGTTGTATTCACCATTATCTATGAACAAAGGGAGAAAAGTTTTAATTTCAATGTCTAAAAAACTTTTTCTAAGTCCTTATATTCTTTTTCGAAAGGTTTTTTCAGCTTTCCAAAAAGGGGTAGATTGTTGAGTCCATATGGTTTTTTCTTTTGACTCTTTCCATTCCTTCTTATTTTGAAAATCACAAACACCTTATACTGAAGAAAATATATAATTTACTTCTATAATGAAAATTTCCTTCCCAAAGGAATTTACCCCTACATAGTTTTCATTGTTTATATCAATATTTTTCATAAGTGTAAAAATTGGATTCATATCTAAAACCTTGGAATCGTATAATACTTTATATTATGAATTCTGTTTTAGGATCCGAATTCTGTATACGAACTCTAACGAAGTTCCATCCGAAATATGGATACGAACTCTAATTAAGTTCCCCTCCAAATTCGGGATACAAAATCTAATGAGGTTCCATTTGAAATTCTGGATACAAACTCTAATAGTCTGCCAGTCCGAATTCTGGATACGAACTCTATTGAAGTTCTATTAAAAATTATGGATACAAACTCTCCTTAAGTTCCACTATGAATTCTGGATACAAACTCTCTTGTAGTTCAAATCCGAATTATGGATACGAACATTCATGTTGTTCAACTCCCAATAATAGATACAATATCTCATGTAGTTCAACTCTGAATTCTGATTACCAACTTATCTATGTTCTAAATCCGAGATCTCTGAATTCAAACTCTGAACTCTTATGAATTCAGATTCTGAATTCCCATGAACTCTGACTCCAAACTTTATAAGTTCTGGTTCCGAATACTGGTGAAACCAGACTCTGAATTTCCTTGAAATTCAGACTCCGTATTTCTACAGAATTCAGGTTCCTACTTCCTACAAAACAGATTCTGAATATCTCTTTATCAGAGACTCCGAATTCCATTTTGGTTAGACTCTGAACTTTTATTTTCATACATTCCGAACATCAGTTTCACTTATTCTCACACTAGTTTATTATTAAATGATGTCGTGATTTCAGATAGTAACTAACCACTGGTTTAGTGATATATATACAGGTCCCTCCGAAATTCAAGGATAAATATGGCAGTTGGAGGTGGGAGTCGACTGTTGTAGCCTCACCTATAAATAAGAGATCATTTGAAAATGAGCGAAAACTTTTGGAGTTTTCATGATCAGAACTTCCTGAAGTGAAATCTAGAGAGAGAGGTTCTTATCAACTCTCAAGATTCATTTAGAAAGTTTGAACATCTTGTTCAATATTTTCCTTTTGAAGAATTTCTTCGTGCGACTAAGATTATTGCTTATTACAATCGAGGGCTTCCGGTGATAGAAAGACAGAGGTTCCAACTCCTTGATGTTGAGGGATTCCTTGCTGAGGAAGACAGAGGTGCCGAATACCTGATAGTTGAGGGATTGCGGGGATAGCATGATAGACTCTGTTCTTCATATCGAGGGATTAGCCTGGTGTGGGTAAGACAGAATTTCTTGAAATTATAAATCAAGGGACCTTTATCCAAGGTTGTTGGATACCCTTATATTTGGGTTAAAAGAATTATTGTTTGTTACTTGTAGTGTAACTACATTGTTTTCTGCTATGTATTTTGTATTGTTAAGTAATGTATAACTTTCTTATACTTCTTTACTTGTACTCTGATTTAGTTAGATTCTATATGCTTTAATATAGAATCTTAACCGGAGTAAAATTTTGTTATGATTCATTTTCAGAATTACATTTTCTGAATCTAGAAACTCTTTAGTACTCATAGAGGTCTTATAAATTATCTTGTTTATCCTCGTTAAACATAAGCATCCTAAAATTTCCTAATGTAATTTTTTAGAAGGTACAATTCAGCCCCCTCTTGTATTTGTATCTCATTGTACTTATTCGATCCTATGATTGGTATTATAGAGTATATCATACTCAGTCATACCATCCTAACATTCACGTCCCATAGAGGAATCATGTAGGAAGGGGATTTTAAAATGTTCGGTAGTGGATCGATGGTACTTGTCGATGCCTACTTTCTGAGCCCCGGTGATGTCCGAAGATCTCGTGTATATAGTAAAGATCACCAAAAATAAACTGAAAACATACCCATTTAAAATATGAATCCATGGTTAAATGTTACTCTTCTATGGAAATCATTACTCGATGGATCCAAATTAAGAATCATTTATATCATCCAAACACACACCAAAAACTCATGGGATCATCGATCATCTAATTATAGGTTCTAGAACAGATATCTGACGATGGTTTCGATGTCTTGATGATCACCACATCATAATACCATCCAAGAATGAGAAAGATGATGATCCATTACCATGGATCAAATTCTTATTCACTAGGTAGTGGGAGGAAAGAGAGGCTTTCATTTTGCATTCCATGGAATGAATAAATAGCTAGATTAACAATAGAAAAGGTTGGGCCTCCTCTGTTATTTATATTGCAGTTGATTAACAACAGGTTCAGTTCCCCAACCCCAGTTTATTTCAATTTCCACTAAATTAATTATAATGACAAACTAAACTGCAAAAAACTATATATTTATAAATCACATACTTGTAATATATATAAAATATATTACGAGATAAAATATGATCTATTTAACATGACTCGCTATCCTACTTAAAATTAAACGAACCATGAATATTAAAATAATATTCCTATGATTAATATTATGTTATATTTTCTAAATTAATAAATACATTAAATAAATTAAATAATAAGTATTAATAACTTTAATAAGAATGAATTTATGTAATTATTGGTCATTTATAACATTGACAACAGTCATACTCCATGGTGTGGCAAACTATGATTTACATATTCAACAAAAAAGGGTGAATACTTTAATATTCTTTTTTGTGTAACCCTCTAGGTCCATATATTAATAGTAGTAGATGAATTTCACAAACCAAGAGTAGAGTTTAGTAACCCATCATGGCCCCTAAAGAGATAAGTATTCCTTAATAACAACGACAACCATTATATGAACACTAACTATGTACTATAATATATTTGTCATTTATTATATCGTAATGAATGTCGCAAACATTTGTCATCATCCTTTTCATGATTTATTATATATTGATCTATTCAAATGGATTTGACCTCTCTACTTCTTTGGCATATGAAACGTGAGGGAAGAACCATCCTGATCAACCAGGCCATGATGTATAACTTCATATCCGTGCAAGAGATAAATACTTTCATGACCAATCAAGTAATGTCATTCCAACAATGATGATCCCAACACAAGCCACCTCGCCTCAATTTCAATGCCATGTATTTTTACTTGAATCAATGTTCACAATCAAATGATACACATTGGTAATAGTCTAAAGTCATGAGACCAATACAAATATCTGTATATAAGAATGACCAACAACACCCAAAACATGTGGTGTTCATTTTGGTGGGTCTGTTCTCATGATCTCACTACTGGATATCACCATGTGTGAACTTCATGTGAAAATGTATCAATGATTATGATCCCCCATCACCTGATTGCCAAACATCTACTGTTTCCAGCCAGTAATATGTATCTGTACCATAGAACATATATTTAATATTAATTTCATTGAATATAGATTTAATCATTATATCCTAGGATCTTCTATAAACTCTTGATATGATAATTAATCTTATGACATTACCATTATATAGTGGATGGAATAATATCTACAGTACAATGGTATGATAACATCATGCATAACAAACTGCACACATGATATGGTAATCAAAATTACTATATAATTTGGTCTATGGAACAAACTATTTCAACACTCCCATTTGCACTAGTTCCAACATTCTTACCACAATTATTTGCTACTCACATGATATAGATATTTCTAATGATATTATATGGCATTAACGGATGGGCATACCACGTTTTCTCTATGTGGCATATCTGTTGTATGTGATCTCATATCATTGAGTAAAATATCTCAAGATATGGTAACCCCAAGTATTTAACATTTTTATATTTTCATTACATGAAAATATGTATAGTAATAATATCATAATATACATTATAATAATACTTTTCTCAATAGGAGAAATTCTAAGAATTGGAATAAATCATTACGATTGATAACTACTTCGAAGCTGCCGTAGATGCTGAAATGTACTCAATATTTGTAGGTATGGATTTACTAGCATTTATGAGCTTTAATAGCTCATAACCGTAGCCTAACTGAGATACAAGATCAAACGTATCTTAGGATTACTAGTTTGTGTCCAACCATAACTAGTATACCTCATTATCCTTATACTATGTACTTATCATTTGTACTCACTAAAGTACAAGATGATTGTAATGACTGCATCATTTGTAGTTCTCCAAGATATAATTAATATCTACCTACTATATAGTATTTTATGGAAATATATATTATTGTACACATTATGGAATATGTTATTTATCCATCATTGTAGTGTATAGAACACAACTCATAACTTTTATCTCTTCCCATGTTCTGAATATGAAAACTCGAAGAGATTAAGGCATGTGACATTGACAAAAATTAAGATCCTGAAATGTTCCATCTAATATTTTTCAATACAATGTCACTTTATGTATAATTGACTAGGTCTACGCAACAATTATATCATCCTCAGTAGATCATGTTCCATAGAACATTTTTTTTCTATTTTTAGTCAATTAATCGGGTTATTACTTTTATACTTGTCTTATCTAACTCTATGAGAATAATCTGTTTTCCATATGCTATACATATTTCTCTTTGAAAACTAAAGATCTCAAACTAAACATGGTTAGAAAAAAAGGAAAGATTCATTAGAAATGAATACTCTATGATATAGGTTCTTAATTTAATCTAGAACTATATTTCTATAACATGAAACAGTTATTGGCATTTGATAGTGTCATCATCCATTTCTGGTTGCATCGTACGGATACCTTCAATGAAATATGATCATGAAATCCAATGAAAAATTTTATTATCATGGCTGTTATCTATGAAAAGTAATAAATATAATAGATTTAGGTATACAGAGTTGGTATAAACAATCAATCCATATTGGTACCAGGCATGAACCATCCATGTATCATCTCTTTTGAATACCCATCATTGTTATAAATTTATAATCCCCTATGAAATTTGATACATGTAATCCATTATTGATTTTTAATTAATCTTTTGAACCTTATCTAATTATATACTTATTATTTGTAGGATTAATTATTCTAAATGAATAATTTATCACTAGCCAGGGGGAAAAGAGAACCATCACCATGGTTTCATTTTTCTTACGTTGTATGTGTCACTAGGACCTTTATTCTCCCCACGACCAATTGAAACAAGTTCATATGTCAACCATTTTTGGATCTCGAGCATTGACTAAGTACAAGTAAATTCATCTTACACTAGATCTATTAGATTTGTCTAACCTTATATATTAATTTATTCTATAAATAGACCAATATTTTTCTATATTAGTGATTTACGTGATATATTATACAACTTTTAGGATACTTTACCTAGATGCACCATGTGTTTAGCTTGATGAAATTTTATTTGTTCTTCCATAACAAATACTTTGCATATTTAAAACGTTTTATTTGACATGATGGATTTTCATCATACTATGACTTTTATGATATACATTTTTCATCATATTTGGAATATATTTTATGGTTTTATGCAGTTATTTACAAATCCCATCTTGAAAATATAATAGAAGTTTCTGCATATTGTAACGTTGATACTACTTACACCATAACTATTATATATAAAATCTTCTTTTAGGAATTGTTACATGCTACATCATATTAATCATTGTAAATATTTAAGACACTTCATCTATTCTTTTTCGGAACATCAATATCTTAATGTTTATAAGGTACTATGCATTTTGGAATTACGACATGCTAAATTATCATGATCAACGATTGCATAGTCAAACATTCTTTTGCATATTGATAAGAATCAAATAATATTTTTTGATAGTGCATATAAATCTCTATGTAATTACTTAATAACATAAACCTATCTTAAGAGGTATCATTACCCTTAGCTTTCTTTTGGAATAGTTCACATGCTCTTGTTTAAATAACCCCGAATAATTTGTGGCTTACCATTATTTCTAATGGATTATTTCTCCAAATTAAATATTTCAATAATACCGAAGATGTTAATCTATTCCAAGACTAAATACCATAATAGGTATATTCTTGACGTCCACTTTTAGTTTTACTTAAAAAAGAATTATATTTCCAAAACTGGGTAACAATTACTTTCATATATTTATCACTTATTGTCTATGAATTAATGTATGTTTGAACGGTTAGTTGAGTTTGTTACATGACAATAAAACTTCATCCCTGAACTAGGAATATCATCTCATTACAAAGAATATTTCATATGAGAGAAATGTGCTAGTTATACTGAGAAACAAGTCTTATTTGAATCAATGACATGGAAATTTGATGTTATGCATTTCTCACCGCTGACATTTGAATCACCCTTTATCATCTTCTCAAAGAATAAATTTTACTTCCATTAATGTAACTATACTCAATTGGATACTGTATTTAAATACACACATGTTATTGGCATATTGTATTCAATTCCCAGGAGGTGTGTTAGAAATATATTGCTGAATATACCTGAACTAGAAGAGGGTACTTCCTTATAGTATTTAAATTTATTACATTTTTAAAAATTCATAAATTTATTTCAATATTTGATTAAAATAACCTCTTATTAAATAACCAAAAACTTTTTCTTTGAAGGACATGAAGAATGTGCTTTTAAAATAACATTCCAATGACCATTTCACCTTTTTTGTCAATATATTCTCCATAAGAAATAAATATTTTGTTATCATTAATATTTTTATTACATTGAGAACATTACCTTAAAGGTTGTGAATCATTTAGCCTATAACGTTCTTTTGTATATATAATAGAAACCAGATAAATTGGGTGTAAATGGAATAATAATGGGATGGCATGAAATATTATGAAATGTCGTTCACTTTACACAAATCAAGTGAAATCATCACAATCAAATCTTTCTTTACATTGTCCTCGCAAGGATCATAGAGATGATACTACATGTAACATCATTTATGTTGTGATGTAGCGACCACAACTAAAATCATAGGTTGATGATATAATTACGATAGAACCATCATATTCTTAATTAATGAGTCTCCTGTAAGAAATTTACACCCATACTTTCTGAGGTGGCTTAACAAGTAGGGACACAAGGAACATGAATTTTCATTATAGTAATAATTTATATAAGCGCCTATACTAAACATAAAATTTATTTCATGTTTGAACACTAACATTTTCCATTATTTTTTTCAATTTTATTGTGGTATTCCATGCCATTCTCCAAAAAATAAACTTTAGTAGAGTAGTAAATTTTATATTATATACAAAATTTGACATTACCGGTCATTATATGTCTCCAACTATTTTTATAGAATTCTGGGAACCCTTTGAACTAAAATCAGAATACTCTATCATTTGTGTATTCTAGTGGAAAGGATCCTTGAAACTCACTCATAGTATAAAATAATTGGCTACATGACTATTCTGAGGGTCCATATTAGGCTTTTGGATGGCCAAACACATTATCTCATTGTTCCATAATCTATTAAGTGATGTCTCTAAATCAAAAATCATAACTTTATTCACCCAATGATTTCTTCTTAAATTACAACCAGCTAGCTATGGCTATTTTTTACTACAATTTTAGTTAATTCAACCCACAACTCTTATAATAACTCCCCAGTAGTAAGAGGCACCCCCAATTATGTCATGATCATCACACCAGAACACATTTTTTTTAAACATGAATGATGGATTCCGTTTGTAACATAATATTTCATTGAGGGTTTTATGGTTTTCTCTCAATTAATATAACTCATTTCTATTAATCTTGTTTATAAATGTTTTCATACTCATTACAGAACATTAATACAAAAATATATGTTAATTCATTATGCATTTTATTTTCTGTTATTTTATGTATTTCTACCACAGTTTATAAATGCATAAAATTCCTAATAAATTAATAAAGGTAAAGTACTACACAACTAGTCTTGAGCATCTAAAAAAACTTGGGGAATCATTCCTAATTCAAAGACTAATTCTTGATTATGCTTTCCCCATGTCTTTTACATTCTCTTATAATTTGAAATATTTTATTTCCTTTGAGGGGTCCTTGTTGCGTCTTGGAGTACCACCTCATCTCGGTGGGGTCCACGTCATGCCTTTGAGTACTGCCACATCATGGCGTGGTCCGCATCATTCACCATCTTCTTCCAATGTACAGTGATAATCACATGCACATTAGGGGGAATGGGGTATAAATTTATATCAGTTAAATTTGGAGCACAAGCCCCTGAACATATTAACAAAAAAATGATGATGCACAAACTGTCTATTTAATTAATTACAATCATCACATCTAGTTAATTAAATAATTTATTAGATGAAACATACATGGGTCGGTGCTCAGGACCATAATACATGTAAAAAATGTTCCATAAAATTAAAATTCATTAAACATGTATGATATTTATAAATTAAAATAAATAAATTAACAAATTAAAATAATATAATTTATTATCGGTCCTTTAATGAATTTAAATTTCATGAAAAAATTAAATATATTAAATAATTTAACATTATTCATAAAATTAAATTAATTGTTCTCCCATTTATTAAAATAATTTCAAAAATTAATTTTAATTAATTTAAATAAAATAGTAAAAATTGATTAATTAAATTAATATATTTTGATGAATTTAAATTATTTGTCCTCACAACATCACTGTAGTACCTGTGTGGGTTGGACCAAACCAGCATAGGGACCTATCAGGATGAGTTATGGCTAAACTAGACCAGACTAATCCATCCAAACCCGTTCACGTTTGGGCAGATCTACCCGAACCATTTCGGGGCCAATTTTGCCCAGTGACAAATAATATACAGGCAAAAGGTGTACCTCCTTGGTCTAGAACGGAGGCTACTGTGCATGATATATGGTGATGAAGCGTCGGTATGGAATCCGAGAAGGAGGTCACGGTAGCGTTGTAGTGCCTATATGAGCTTGCATATTGTCAGAACTACCGTGAGCTAGTTTGACTCTGGTGGAGGGTGGATATGGGGTCACTGGTTGGAGGATGGTGGCATGGCCCTAGTCTGCTGGTAGGGAAGCCTTTGGTGATGGCTGTGTTAGAGGATGGTGGAGGATCTGGGGTGGTCAGTGGTCGTGGTTTAGTGAAGCCAACAAGGTTTGGGACGTTTGGGGTGTTCTATCGGGAGGCGATGGTGCAGGGTGTTGGGCGGTGCAGATGTGGTTGGTGGCGCAAGGAAAGGATGGAAGAAAGGGCGGTGGAAGAACCATCTTCATGCCTAGGAGAGTAGAAAAGATGTCAATCTGGTGCCGGTTGAGGCGGTAGGTATGAAGGGTGAGGATGACACACGGGAGGAGGTGGCAAGCTCCTCTAGTGCACCTCAGGTTTCCTGGGATGTGATCGAGATAAGGTTATAGCGGCCTTCGATGGGAGCAGGCATGCGCCTCCAGGGTTGCATCATGCATGGAATAAAATCCAGAGGTTCAGCATAGAACCCCCTTTTCATTTATTATTATTATTTATTGTAATCATATGTTCCACCCCCAATTTTTTTTATCGATTTCCTTTTGATTTATTTTTCTTTATTTTTTATTATGAAGTTTCTTCCACCTCCATGTAAAACCACACCCCTTTTTATTTTTCCAATAGCCTACATAGCCTATTAATTTAATAATAATAAACTTATTATAACAAAATAAAAATTTATTATCATTATATTATAAATTTAGTAAAATAACTATTATAATAATATTAAATTTATTATTCAAATTATTATATTATTGAATAATAATTTTCACAATTACCATTTTTTCCAATGAACCGATCAAAAGATGATCAATTTTGCAGGAAAAATAAAATTTTAGAACCTGAAATATAACTTCATATGTGATAAAATCCAAAAAATATAAATGACCATAACTCATTCATTCGGTATCAGGTCTACGTGAATTTTGAACTATTGTGACCTTCTTTTAACATTGTACTTAATTTAATGATAATTTAATTTATTGGGAATAATAAATCTTTGAGATCCCTATGATTCCACTCATCGATTTAGGTTCTCACAGAGGAAGTTGGTGGTATGGGGATTTCAAAATTTTATCAGCAGATCAATGGTACTTTTCAATGTTGACAATTCATGCCCTGATTAGGTCTGAGCATCTCTTGCAAATTGTAAAGAGCATTGAAATAATATTGAAAACATACCTGTTACAAATATGATGTCTTGGTCAACTAAAACTCTTTAAAAACGATCATCTCTTTAAGGATCCAAAGAAGGAACCCTTTATAACATCCACATGTGCTCTAAAAACATGTTGGAGCATCGATCATCGACATTCTGTTGCATACGTGGAGATCTAAATACACTTTTTACATCCCTACCATCACCACAACGATATCCTTTCAATTCTTGATTATGATCATGATCCATGCTCTTGGATCAACTATTTCTCTATCTAGTTAGTTGAAGTAGAGAGAAGATGTCAATTTTTATTCCATGGAATGATTGAATAGTTTTCATAACAACACTAAAAAGATAGCCTCATCCATTGTTTATAGTGGAGTTGAAAAATACCCAATTGGGCTCTCTGGACCCTATTTTTTTCAATGTCCACAAAATAACTAATCATAAAAAAATAAAATATGCCAAAACAATTTATTATTTTATCACATACTTGTAATATATATAAAATATATTATTTTTTAAAACCCAAGTCATTTAATTCGGCTCTCTATCCCTCTTAATATTAAATTATCCTTGAATATTAAAATCATATTCTTTTGAATTAACTAAAATTTAAATACATTTAAAAAAATCATTCTCAAATATTCAATGTTGAATTATAATTAATTTATTTAATTATAAGCGATTGATAACATGGAAAACACTCAGACCCATTGAGGGGACCACTATGTCTATATAACTATTAAAATAAATAGGGTTGATTCGTGAATACACTATTATGTGTAACCCTCTAAGACGATCTCAATAGTAGTGAATAAAAACCAGTGACTGAGAGAATAGTCTAGCAACCTACCAAGGAACATAAAGAGATGAGTATTTTCAAAGAAAATACAACCAACCTACTAACACTAAAATTGTAAAATAATCACTTGGTCATTAAATATATCATAATGTAGGTCACACACTTGTGTCATCATACTTTTCTAGCTTAATTGTTTGTTGATCTATCCAGATGGATTTATCCTTTCGACTACTTTGGCCAAAGGACTATAAAGGCAGACCCATCCTGATCAACCATTCCTGAGATATACAACTTCCTAATCTTGGAAGGGACAAATATATTATTCACCAATCAACCAAAGTGATACCACCATAAACACACCCAACAAAATCTACTTCTTCAAAATTTAATTACCAACAATTTTTCCGTTCATCAAGGTACACAATAAAATGATACACATTTTTAATGGTATCATGTTAGGAGACCAATAAAAATGTTTGAAGATTGTAATGAAAAATTACACCAAAACACGTGGAGTTTTTATTGGAATGTCTGTCCAAATGATCTCACTACTAGAGATCACCAAGTTCCATTATAATGAGAAGAAGTCTCACTTCTTATGAACCCCCACATCCTAATAGTCAATCATCTAATTTTTCTAGTCAGTTAGATACATCTAGACTATAGATCATATATTAATGGTTAATGTCATAGTATCTCGAGGTTCCCATTATGGCATGGGATCTGTTATAACCTCATGATATGTTACTTAATATTTGGACAATATCATTATATATTGGATGAAGAAATATCTAACATATAATGGTATGATGGATTCATGTATAACAAAATATATAGATTATTTTGTAATCAATAGTTTATCATAGTTGGGTCTAGGGCACCCACTATTTCCAAATCCCCCAAATGAATCATATGTATAACTATGAGTACACCTTGTTGTATGTATTATTGAATTAGTGTATATAGAAAAATATTTCAATTATATAGATGAGTAATTATATTATTGTAGAGAAAACATAAGAGTAAATTTTATTCCCATATAGATATCTACAATTGTAAATAAGAGATAACAAAGGATTTTAGAGGATATATATGATCTTTCTATTTTATATATAATATATAATATGTTTTTGTGGTAAATAAGAGATAAAATATGGTTGTGTATTAAAATTATTCATCAAAAAATATAACGAAAATTAATATATTAATCCATTATTATAAATTCGATTTTTGATATTATTAATTAAAAGATAACATTCATGATATTAGATTTTACAGTATACTTTTTTTATGATTTTCTGAATATGTAGAATATGTGATACCATATTTTTGGAATCAAAATAGAATAAGTAACATTTTGTTATGGAGAAAGTCATTGAGAAGATTATAGTGTTATTCAAATAACCTATAATTATATTCAATAATTTTCGAATGAAGAAAATATTAGTTTCATCTCTTTGGGAATCATTACTACTGGTTTTCTTTGGGTACCTTTTGAGTAGTATAATATTTGAATGATTCATCAAAAACATACATGAGAGTAATACGAAGATGTGTCACGAAGCAGGCCGGGTCGCCATCCGACCCGGTGCCCGACCCGGTCCGCGGCAAAGCCCGAAGGGCGTTCCCGATCCCCACGGGCTGGCACAAGTGCCCGGGTACTAAGAATAACCTGTGGGAACGGTTTACCCGAAATAGTATGCACAAACACTAGCAAGATAATAAAATAAAACTGGGAAAAATGACAATCAACAAGACCATTGAACTGAAATCAAATTTAAAGGTTTACAATTAGAGCCAACATCCCAAAATAAACGACAACAAAAGAGGCTAGAACTCTAACTCAAACCTCCAAGCGACAAGGGTAGTGAGACGTCCACATGTCACAAACGTTAACCTGCACGAGAAGACCACCAACAACCAACAACCATCCCTGAACACGGCGCACAACCTGAAATACACAAGAAACAAGGATCTACATACACCCAAGGGTGTATGTAGGGTGTGAGCTAAAAGCCTAGTAGGATGCCACCGAGAATAAGTTCTATGCCACAACATCAAAAGAAAATTTAAAGTGCTTATTCAAAATTATACTTTCAAAATACTTTTAAAGAAAACAGTTACAAACCAAATGCTAAAGGAAACACTAAAAAGAACTCATTTCATAGACACGATTTTAAAGAGGATGAGAAATGTTCATTATGGGCACACACACACACTCTCACACACGCACACACGCACACACACACACGCTAACACCCAAGTGGTCCCCCATATGCCGACGGAAGGCACCACCATTTATGGTAGAGCACTGTGGGTAAATCCCCTAAGGTTCATCTAGCTCGTGTGGGACCCTAGAACCTCGTGTCTCGGTGAAACGTGGCTTAGATGGCCACGAACCTCAGATAACGTGGCTTAGAAGGCCACGACCCTCAGAACACGTGGCTTAGAAGGCCACGACCCTCAGATATCATATTTAGTTAGTGTTGCAATCATCAATCCAGCTAAGTGAAACAGGGACGACACCCATCCGGTTCACTAGTGCACTAGTTCTAGTCTCCCCACCTAGATACCCAGGGTTTTTCCCATGTGCTCAAACAAGTTTCACATTCAAATAATGTATATCACTTCCACATATCTCGAACCAAACAAAACATTACACATACACGTCACCATTTGCATACCCAAGCACCATAAAAAAAACACACGCACACTAAAACCATTTTATCACATAGTCCAGATCACTTGCGTGACTTGATAAACTATTTAAACAATTAGAGGAACATTTCAAAATAGCACAATAAGAGTTTTCACATGAGGCATGTCCAATATCACATGTAAGAATACCATTAAAACTTAACGCACACCTAATACTGTCAAACACAACTCTCACGCTCCACATATAATTTAATAAGTGCAATTAACAATTTTATAAAACACCTAAAATTAGAAAGAAAAGGTTTGCACCAGAACGACGAACTCAATTTCATATACGAACGTCACTTTAAAACCAAAAGTGTAGCTTATGCAAACTAAAACATATTTTCCCATTGTTCATACAATTTTCAATTTATTTCCAAAAGTACGCAACACGACAAACACACCCAAATTGACTCATTTTGATTGAAGATCTACATTTAATTACACACACCCCTCAAAGAACTTGAAAACACATTTCGCACCTACCATGCAACCTCAAAAACCTTACCAACCATATTCTTCATCTTAAACGACACTTAATTAAACAATTTCTTAATTTGTAAAACATCACATATGCATACCACAAGACCTCACTTTAAAACACACAAATTTTTAGATGCCAAAACCATTTGAAAATCAATTGCACGTCCCAACCCTTCTAAAACATCATTAGCACCCCTAAAACACACTCAAGGTTCTTAATAAAGATTAACACATCAGAATTGTTTATCTTCTTTAAAAGGAAAACTCAATTTAATCACCCTTGCACCTCAAGCGTTCTTGAAAACACAATTTTCACACCTTAACCAATTAACCAAAATACATATAAAGATTTCAAAAACTCGACGCACATGAAATACATTGGAATTTACTTAAGAACAAATCAAATTCATCAAATCTGAAAATCGAAGCATGCCTAAAATAAATTTCACATCACACAAATTATCATTAGAAAACATTGCAATTTAATTAAGGAGCAATTTAAATCATCTAATGATGGCATAGCACGGAACCACCTACCATGTCAAAGCAGACTTCACAACCATGGTGCGCAACAACTGTCACACATCAGTTGAAACTCAAATAAATCCAAATTGGACCTAAATCAAACAATTGAACCAAAACATCAATAATTAACCCAAGAAATTTGACGTAAAACACTCATTGCATGCCAAACACACCGCACGAAAACCAAACACAAACCAAAAACTTCAAAATAAAAACCCTGAAATCAGAACATAATCCTGCTAAAAAAAACAAGACGAAAGAACTAACCGAGGGGGGGGGGGGGGGTGTTCGCCATACGGCGCAGGGTGGTGGTGGTTCGGCTCTTCGCCGAATGAAACGGGAGGGCAGCAGTTCCGAGCGGGGGAGGCTGGGGGTCCAGCGGGCTCCGAGCCGGAGGGAAGGTTCCGGCCATGGAGGGAAGGCCGGTAGGGGGGTGCACGATCGTGGAGGGCTGAGGAGGGCAAGGCAGGGCGGAGGTTACCAGACAGAACAAGTGGCAAGGGCGGTGGCGCTATGGGGGGGCGGCGTGCGGCTGGTCCGGTGAGCGGCGTGGGTGAGAAGGCCAGCAGCGAAGAAGAGGGAAGGGGGAAAAAGGGGTATCGCGATGAGGTGGAGTGCGGATTGGGGGTGCGGCGCAATGGAACTCAAAGGGTGGTGGGGGCGACGGGATAAAGAAAAAAAAATCTGAAACCCTAAAAAAACAAAACAAATGAAAATAAATAGAAATTAATAAAAAAAATAATAATGATAATATATAGAATTTAACAATAATAATAATAATAAATTCCAACAATTGTAATAATAATATTAATAATAAATTAAAACAAGAATGATAATAATAAATAAAGTAACTTAATTATCATCAATAATTTAAATAATAATAATACTTAATAATAATTAATAATACCCTCATATAATAACATAATTATTATCGGTAAAACAATTTATTAATTTTCTTTATATCCAAATATTCTTGTTTTATTTTATTTTTATTTTATCACTCATCAAGTTTTATTCATTATTAATTCATTTCATTTAATATCCTAAGCATTTAGCAGGTGCGTGGAGAACCTGGCGAGACCATGCGGCGACCTAGGCGTGGCCGCCCGGCTTTGACAGTGGCGCACTAAAAGTTGTCAACGACCAAATGCTCATTTATCAGTGCAAGAGTGGAATACCCTTGTTGGGCTCGGCCCGCACCTCATATATATAAATAAAATGAATCACAATCATTTTAAGTAGATAAAACTATAAAAATAAAACATAAAAATTAGAAACATGTTGCAACGCGATGTCCGGGTGTGACAATTCTCCCCACCATAAAGCTTTCCGCCCCCGAAAAGCCACAGCTGAGGCTGAGACCCAAAGTAGGAAACGACACCTCACTAAGGATCAAATAAGATCCCCACAAACATCAACAAAAGAGAGAAACATTGTGCTCAGAGAAAGTGACTCAAAGACAACATCAAGAAATGCATGAAAGACTTTCCGATATGTGTCGTCCACCCCAAAAAGCTAGAACGCCTCCAGCCGATTATTTTAGAAAACGAACTCTTGAACCCACAAGAGCCAACTTCACACGCCAAAACACCTCAAGCACTCTGAAACCGAAACCACACCACTTGGCTAAAATGAACCAAAGAGGTCAAACCACGTCCTCAGAACACTCCTATCACTTATCAACAAACCATCTTTGAAAACAGAAGCTATAGATCAACATGGGGAAGCTCGAGGGGCTCCCCACCATTATGAAGTCACTGATGCTCGAAATGAGAGTGGACAACTGACAAGGGGAGGTTCGAGCGGACTCCCCGCCATTAAAGAAAAGTCCAGCACTGATTCATCCTAGAGACATTCTTGCGAGACCCAATGTGGGTCTCCCCACCATTAAGAACCTGCCAACACCAAAGGCGAGACTAGAAAACCAACATAGGGAGGTCCATGAGGACTCCCCACCATTAGAACTAACAAAATGCATAGAACTTTGAAAAACTTCTCAATGGTGACCAAACACCCCACCACAAGGGGCGGGGAGGGAGGGGCCTAACCACCCGGGCGTCAGAGCCATGACCTAAGACCTGACCAACACATCCACATCCCAGGATGAGCATTATAAAATTTTGGGACTGATTTTTTTCCCCAACAGACTCTCAAGGATCACTAAAGGTGATTGCATCCAATGGGACGCAACCCCCAAAACATTAAGGAAATGAGACGAACACGCCTCTACATGGTCACGAAAACCATATGCAACCAGACAGTTCGTTCGGAGAAGAACAACCATAGAAGACCATTTAAGCTTCTTTCACTTTCGACACCGATAACGGAAATAATTTCGGGGTCTCATACACTCTCGGGGTTCCTGACCACGCGCCAGCTTCACTCCGAGGCCTATGGCTGGAGCCCTGATGTTTGAAGCATCTCCTGCCTCGCAGTCAGGTATTGAGGACTCCTGAGCGGAGCTTTTCCTTCCGGTGTCCCACGCAATCATACTGCACCCGAGGCAATACCAACAGACACAACACACCATGATATCTAATTACTCTCACACTGAACACTCACCAGAACGAGAGATTAGATGGTACACGCGCATCACCCATTGTTACACTGAATGAGAACATGAAACCACAAATCGTCGCCAAGCACGAATCATTGTTGTCGAGAGAAACATTGCGCTGAGAAAGACTTTAAACCGCATCTTGAACAACACGTGATTCCTGCAAACGACCATAGTAGCCTCATACGACTGGATTTGCCAAGATAGTAGCCTAACACGAACCTTTCCTTAAATGAAAGAGACCAAAGACTAGAGGTCATTTAGAACGATAGAATGCAACAACAACTTAGGGTTGCTTCCAAACCACTGTTGATTATCAAAGAGGTCTCACGCTGCAAGACGTCACCGAACATGACCCTTGCGGCTAATGTAAACACTACCAACCATTCAAAACATCGATAAGCACTGACAGCTCTCAATCGCCTTCACCCTTCCCCACTGGAATTTCTTTCGCCATTTCTAGGGGAAACCTTCAAGAGTAACGACGTCAAATTTCATACTCGATGACTTAGGCAACTCAAAGAAACCAAAACCCTGTTCAACTCCCCTCGCATCTGTCATCCCAGTGCGAGAGAATCCACTTAGTTGTAAAAAGTAAAGGTGGGTTTAATTCCAGAATTCAAAAAGAGAATCTTTCGATCAACTGGAGTGTCGGCCAACGGGGAATTCCCCGTAGTCGTACTTCAATCACATGCCAATGCTTTATGGGGGCATACACTAGTCAAGAAAGAAAACTATGGACCCCACCAAACTGGTCCAACAGTCAAGACATACCACAAGCAAACACCAAACGTGCAGGGGAAACCACTGCAAGTGCTCCCCGATGTACTCTTCAAAGGAATTTACTAACCACACGCTTACATACCGACTTACAAATAAGAACTCAAACTCGGGACATAAACCATTCAGAAATAATACTCAGTTCAAAACGCCACGCATCCAACATCTCAAAAACACAAGGACACGCCACACAAACACCGTTTACTAAAACACCAAACGTTTTCTTTAACAAGACATTTTAAAATAAGCAAAGCCAGTGGGTTGCACAAACACCAATGGTGTCTCATGGGCCTCGCACATGCATGGTCTCGTGCCGCACTGGCACCCAACACATGTCATCCAGGCACTCATCCTCTCGTGCCATTAACCATTTCCCTTTTCGTATACACTCATGCATGTGGTTGCCCATGAGAGCGCCAAGGATCAAAACCAAACCCTTTCTTTTTTTTCAAAACCAAAACATTCAACCCACACCTTTCAAACTTCATACATCATTTTCTTTTTAAAGCGTTTCATTTGAAAACATTTTCCATGACGAAAACATTTTTACTTAAAAACCAATTTCCCATGAATCCAGAACAAGGGGACGAGAAATGACGCAATAGAAACTTGTGTCAGAGGGTGACTGGAACGTATGGTTGGCGGCCATACGCCAGTCATGCCACTGCAACGGAGGGCATTCTAGGACAGCGTCCCCGGCTCCACATGGCTTGCCAGACCCTGCGAGCTCACTAGGACCACTGACCTTACCCCTTTTTCATTTCCCATGGACAAGATCATCTGCAAGGAACAAAACTCATACAAACCTCAACATAATTTGGTAACTCGAGTCCCGCCACAAGGTGTGCTGGCCAGGCACATTGCTCGTATTCAGGACGTCGAGTCCCGACAACCTTAACTCAAGTCTATACACTGACTCTATCTCAAAAGAACATGACCCAAGAGAGCAAACCTTGCCCTCTGATACCATTTTGTCACGAATCAGGCCGGGTCGCCATCCGACCCGGTGCCCGACCTGGTCCGCGGCAAAGCCCGAAGGGCGTTCCCGATCCCCACGGGCTGGCACAAGTGCCCGGGTACTAAGAATAACCTGTGGGAACGGTTTACCCGAAATAGTATGCACAAACACTAGCAAGATAATAAAATAAAACTGGGAAAAATGACAATCAACGAGACCATTGAACTGAAATCAAATTTAAAGGTTTACAATTAGAGCCAACATCCCAAAATAAACGACAACAAAAGAGGCTAGAACTCTAACTCGAACCTCCAAGCGACAAGGGTAGTGAGACGTCCACACGTCACAAACGTTAACCTGCACGAGAAGACCACCAACAACCAACAACCATCCCTGAACACGACACACAACCTGAAATACACAAGAAACAAGGATCTACATACACCCAAGGGTGTATGTAGGGTGTGAGCTAAAAGCCCAGTAGGATGCCACCGAGAATAAGTTCCATGCCACAACATCAAAAGAAAATTTAAAGTGCTTATTCAAAATTATACTTTCAAAATACTTTTAAAGAAAATAGTTACAAACCAAATGCTAAAGGAAAACACTAAAAAGAACACATTTCATAGACACGATTTTAAAGAGGATGAGAAATGTTCATTATGGGCACACACACACACTCTCACACACGCACACACGCACACACACACACGCTAACACCCAAGTGGTCCCCCATATGCCGGCGGAAGGCACCACCATTTATGGTAGAGCACTGTGGGTAAATCCCCTAAGGTTCATCTAGCTCGTGTGGGACCCTAGAACCTCGTGTCTCGGTGAAACGTGGCTTAGATGGCCACGACCCTCAGATAACGTGGCTTAGAAGGCCACGACCCTCAGAACACGTGGCTTAGAAGGCCACGACCCTCAGATATCATATTTAGTTAGTGTTGCAATCGTCAATCCAGCTAATTGAAACAGGGACGACACCCATCCGGTTCACTAGTGCACTAGTTCTAGTCTGCCCACCTAGATACCCAGGGTTTTTCCCATGTTCTCAAACAAGTTTCACATTCAAATAATGTATATCGCTTCCGCATATCTCGAACCAAACAAAACATTACACATACACGTCACCATTTGCATACCCAAACACCATAAAAAAAACACACGCACACCAAAACCATTTTATCACATAGTCCAGATCACATGCGTGACTTGATAAACTATTTAAACAATTAGAGGAACATTTCAAAATAGCACAATAAGAGTTTTCACATGAGGCATGTCCAATCTCACATGTAAGAATACCATTAAAACTTAACGCACACCTAATACTGTCAAACACAACTCTCACGCTCCACATATAATTTAATAAGTGCAATTAACAATTTTATAAAACACCTAAAATTAGAAAGAAAAGGTTTGCACCAGAACGACGTACTCAATTTCATATACGAACGTCACTTTAAAACCAAAAGTGTAGCTTATGCAAACTAAAACATATTTTCCCATTGTTCAAACAATTTTCAATTTAATTCCAAAAGTACGCAACACGACAAACACACCCAAATTGACTCATTTTGATTGAAGATCTACATTTAATTACACACACCCCTCAAAGAACTTGAGAACACATTTCGCACCTACCATGCAACCTCAAAAACCTTACCAACCATATTCTTCATCTTAAACGACACTTAATTAAACAATTTCTTAATTTGTAAAACATCACATATGCATACCACAATACCCCACTTTAAAACACACAAATTTTTAGATGCCAAAACCATTTGAAAATCAATTGCACGTCCCAACCCTTCTAAAACATCATTCGCACCCCTAAAACACACTCAAGGTTCTTAATAAATATTAACACATCAGAATTGTTTATCTTCTTTAAAAGGAAAACTCAATTTAATCACCCTTGCACCTCAAGCGTTCTTGAAAACACAATTTTCACACCTTAACCAATTAACCAAAATACATATAATGATTTCAAAAACTCGACGCACATGAAATACATTGGAATTTACTTAAAAACAAATCAAATTCATCAAATCTGAAAATCGAAGCATGCTTAAAATAAATTTCACATCACACAAATTATCATTAGAAAACATTGCAATTTAATTAAGGAGCAATTTAAATCATCTAATGATGGCATAGCACGGAACCACCTACCTTGTCAAAGCAGACTTCACAACCATGGTGCGCAACAACTATCACACATCAGTTGCAACTCAAACAAATCCAAATTGGACCTAAATCAAACAATTGAACCAAAACATCAATAATTAACCCAAGAAATTTGACGTAAAACACTCATTGCATGCCAAACACACCGCACGAAAACCAAACACAAACCAAAAACTTCAAAATAAAAACCCTGAAATCAGAACATAATCCTGCTAAAAAAAACAACAAGACGAAAGAACTTACCGAGGGGGGGGGGGTGTTCTCCATACGGCGCAGGGTGGTGGTGGATCGGCTCTTCGCCGAATGAAACGGGAGGGCAGCAGTTCCGAGCGGGGGAGGCTGGGGGTCCAGCGGGCTCCGAGCCGGAGGGAAGGTTCCGGCCATGGACGGCAGGTCGGTAGGGGGGTGCACGATCGTGGAGGGCTGAGGAGGGAAAGGCAGGGCGGAGGTTACCAGACAGAACAAGTGGCAAGGGCGGCGGCGCTATGGGGGGGCGGCGTGCGGCTAGTCCGGTGAGCGGCGTGGGTGAGAAGGCCAGCAGCGAAGAAGAGGGAAGGGGGAAAAAGGGGTATCGCGATGAGGTGGAGTGCGGATTGGGGGTGCGGCGCAATGGAACTCAAAGGGTGGTGGGGGCGACGGGATAATGAAAAAAAAAGATCTGAAACCCTAAAAAAAACAAAACAAATGAAAATAAATAGAAATTAATAAAAAAAATAATGATAATATATAGAATTTAACAATAATAATAATAATAAATTCCAACAATTGTAATAATAATATTAATAATAAATTAAAACAAGAATGATAATAATAAATAAAGTAACTTAATTATCATCAATAATTTAAATAATAATAATACTTAATAATAATTAATAATACCCTCAAATAATAACATAATTATTATCGGTAAAACAATTTATTAATTTTCTTTATATCCAAATATTCTTGTTTTATTTTATTTTTATTTTATCACTCATCAAGTTTTATTCTTTATTAATTCATTTAATTTAATATCCTAAGCATTTAGCAGGTGCGTGGAGAACCTGGCGAGACCATGCGGCGACCTAGGAGTGGCCGCCCGGCTTCGACAGTGGCGCACTAAAAGTTGTCAATGACCAAATGCTCATTTATCAGTGCAAGAGTGCAAAACCCTTGTTGGGCTTGGCCCGCACCTCATATATATAAATAAAATGAATCACAATCATTTTAAGTAGATAAAACTATAAAAATAAAACATAAAAATTAGAAACATGTTGCAACGCGATGTCCGGGTGTGACAAGATGAATATTCGGTAATTTATTCATGGAAAATTTTATGTATTATTAATTTAAAGGAATGGGTGGTTGCATATTCAGTGGGAGTTATTGGTGAAATAGTTATATGAATTATTATGAAAAAAATAAAAACCAAATGAAACTATTGTACAATTGTGGGGGGGAAGATGATTATATTCATCATGGTCAATTGGACTCTTGTGGGTTCATTATTGATTGTATTTAAAAAAAAATATTATTGATATTTCAAAATAGGTTGGTTCTTGTTAGACAAATTTAGTTGATATATTATAGACATTTCAATTATATTTCATTCCTCAAAAAATAATTTGATAATAATAGTGTATTTTTTTGATATCTTAAAAAAATAATGGATCTATTCATCAATATTGAATTCAGTCCAATTAAAAAATTAATTTCATTTTTCTATATATTTTCAATGTTGGATATGTATAGAATAAAATTATGGATGAATCAGTTCAATGGTATTGTTTTAGAGAAAAAATTACCAATATTGATTTGCAAACCCCCATTCCCTAATTAGTATGTTTCATTAATAAAGTGGTCTTTATAGACTATAAAATTTTATGACCCACCCATCCAAGAGTATGTCAAACAAAAAATCAAATTGAATGAATATAAATAATATATAATTTAAAAATGTCATTTTACATATATTTAAAATTATAATTTAAGGTTATTTTAAAGAAACAGCGAGATGACATATTTTCATCACCTACACTGTCAAATGATTGGTATAAATATCTTAAAAAATAAACTTTAATCCACATTTTTATTTACCAGTATTTGAATTGAGTTTGATAATTGTGTATATGGTAAAGTAAATATAATTTTTTATAAAATACAATTATATTGTTATCTATGTGATTTTCCACTAGTTAGATAAAATATGTTCAATTTACTCACATCATATAAGAAAATGGATATATGGTTATGATAATATATTTTATTAATCAATTTTTCTATAAGGGTTTGAATCATAATATAAAATAATTATAATAATTATCTATAATTCACTGACAACATATTAGATAAATATTCATATTATCATTATAATACATTTTCACATTTATTTGAACTCATCATTGGTTAATTTAAATACATTTTATTCCATAAAATTAATAATACAATATTAATGGAAAATAAAATAAATCAATATAATGTCATATCAATAGATTTCTCCAGTCAATGAATTTTTGAGAACGTTAAGGAGAATTCAGTCAAATATTATATAGAATAATTATATGTTTATAACAATTAAAATTTTAACCCAGTCAACTTATGAATATGTATTTATTTAAATATTTTTTTTACTATTAGTTATTTTTTTATTTGTTGTTTATATGAATTCATTTTTTGTTTTTTAACACTATTGGATATATTTGGAGGTTAGTTGATATGTATTCAACTATTCCCTTCAGGTTATTATAATATTAATTAAAAATCATTTTTCTAGAATAATGATCATGATTTTAGTTCTCTTCAACGAAAATTGAAAAATCAAACATATACAGGTTCTATATTATTCATATGTTTTATTTATTTTATAAATCAAATGTATTATTTCATGGAATTCAATGGGGAATAAATAAATTTATTTAATTTGTTAGGTAAATTTCAATGGTACTTTATATTTGAATATGTAAATCCCATTGTAGTGACTTACATTGAAATTTCTTTTTTGACCACCAATATCATGAATTAGATTATTCAATTAACCAATAGAAACACAATCATTAATGATTTTTCATCAAAAAATTTATACCGTATATGTTAAGATTCAATCTTTATAGTTACATGGATCCAGTTTATTCAATGGAGGACATTATCATGTAATGATGTAATAAATAATGGAATAAGTGACCACAAAATGTTTCTAAAAAGTTTTTTTTATAATGTAATTATTTATATAGTGTATATATTTCATAAAAAATTGAGGTATTTGTACCCTAAAAAATATTTTACATTTTTTAGAACACCTAATAACAATTTATTTTAATATATATTTTTGAGAAGGACTTTAGAAAAAATTAATTGATTGATATTAATAAACGAGGTTATAAGTTAGTTATAATAAAGATTTTCAATTATTTACTACAATTTAATAGATATATTGAAATTTTTTATATATAAAGAAAATATGACATAGATAATGATTATACGATATACAAAAAAATAATTACAAAATGACATAAATAAATAATTTATTTATATTTTTATTAACAATATAATATATATTTGATGTAATTTTACTGATAATATTTATTTGAAGTGAATATATTTTTGGTATATTAGTAATTATTATGATGCAATGACTGGATAGTGAAGGGGAACACCCAATATTTATTAACAATAAAATAAATTTTTATCATTGTCAGATCATCTTACATATTGAAATTATAATTTATGTGACCCTATTATAATGTAGTATGTTTAGTGTAGGAATAATTATTGGACCACACAGGAGTAATGACCATAACATAATTATTTTAATCAGAAACGTATATATTAGTATTTATTTCTTATACCAAAAAATCACAGATATGTGATACTTGGATGTAACTGATAGAATGAAAACTAAGAATTATATTCATTTTAGTGTGTCTTTGATTTTATAAAATTTTATGAATTTATATGTCATAATATTTTAATATTTGTAGTTTCTTTATAAATGTTTTTGAAATTAACAATTAATTATTAAAAATTAATTTAAAATCCTAGTTACTACCCCCCCCCCCCACCATAACACCACTCATCCCCTCTTTGTTTGTATAATAGGAAAATAATTGAAACTTTACTATCATAGAGACAACAAAAATAATGGATAATCTATTTGTTATTAATTATTTAATGGTGAATCTCATTAATTCAAAGTCTAACACCATGAAATTTTAAAATATCAGTATGTTTGATGCCATGGATTAAATAAAACACAAATACTCGACCAACCATTAATTATTATAATTAAAATAACATTATTGTTATAATTAATTGACCTTAATCATTACATAATATCTGATTTCACTCAAGAAGTAAAATTCCTCCACATTGTGGACCTTTTCATGTTTAGAATTTTAGAAATTAAGTCATAAACCATCAATACCAAAAAAAATGTATAATGTGGAAAAATCATACTAGAATATATTTTCTTCATAATAAAAAATAAATTAAAATTTATAATGATATATTTCATGAAAACAATTCAATATTTTCAAATTGATTTCTTAAATTCTCAAACCCATCCTTAAATTTGGATATAATCATCTAAAAACATTAGATGAGCACATAATTAATGTTTAGGGATACACAAAGAAGGAAATTTCTAGCAATATGAAAATAGATAAACCCATTGACGTTATATCATTATTTAATGATTTTCACCATTAAGACTATTTAAATAATTTCCTATTAAATTATTCTCATTATATTCATTTTTAATAATCAAAAGATTACCATAACACCCATTGAAAAAATAATTAGATCATAAATGTATCTTGGGACATAATTATACTTTTTTGAAATATAATAATTTTGTGATAATGATCAATACATTTCACAATTAAAAACAAAATAACAATATTGACTACATTCATACCTAATTAATTGAATTTACATCATGATCATCCATTTCATTAGTATATCATGAAACCTAATATCATCGGTTTAGCATTGAACTACCGACCATTGTTATATCATGAAGTGAACTGTTAAATGTACAATTACCATCATTTAATTGTAACAAAAAAATAATTACATTTCAAATTTTTTACCCATAATATTTGATTTTGACACACTATTAAACATGGTAGCTTATTGAAATAATCATTTAATTTTCAAAAAAATAATTTAAATGAAAAAATACCAAAAAATGAAAACAAGGGTTTATTTTTAATTTAGTAACCTGAAGGCCTGTAAAGGAATACATGTATAAAAATAGATATAAAATAAATTTTATAATAATTGTTATCAATATAAATAAATATGTATAAAATATTAAGAATATTAACATGGTGAAAATGATTTTAAAATTTATTATTTAAACATTTTAAATGATAATTTTAATCAAATGTGTCTTGTACCACATTAAATGATTTTAGTCATAATTTCCATGGGGTAATAAATTTTTTTTACAACATGAGATTAAATAAAATAATGATATGTTATGTCAATGGTTCATTATAAACTCCATGTAAAAAAAGGTTCTCCTGTAACATCAAAATATTCTTCTATGAAATTATATTGAGAATGAATATATTACATTTCGTCAATCTTTTTAGGTATGTCATTAACATATTGAATAATAACGATATGTCAATTTGTTTCTTTATTAAGAAAAATATGAAATTTTTTATTACATTTTTTTTATTCATACGATTTTCATAAAATTACATAAGAATTTTTTATACATTCGTTATTTTGAAAAGATTCATTTTATGTGTCGAAATTACAAAGGGTGGATGAATATGGTCATGGTGGATATTATATAAATATATCAAGAATGATAATCAAGAAATAATTTTCCTATTTATACATCAATTATAATTTTAAACTCAATCATGAAATATTTCAATGGAAAATGAATCAATGTTATAATCATGGAGATGATATGGTGTTCGTACATATGTGTGACATTAAAATATTCAGATGGTAATTGTGGGGGGAAGGTAAGTAACAATTATCTTCCTATAATTATAATTATTATATAATTACCAACTTACATAATCATATATAAATAAATATAGATTCCTTATGATATTAAAGGAACCACATCAGAAGAAGGAGGGGGAATTCCATAAGTCCATGAATGACATTGTCTCTATTTTAGTGTTTGAAATAGTTATATATATATATAATTGTCATAATTGAATTTATGTATTGAAGATAAAATATACGAAATTTATATCACATCAGTTACATCCCTTACCACCTCATTGGATTGAGATGATATAGAATTTCTACTGGCCTTATGTGACATTCCCCGGACACTAAGGGCAAGAAATGAATACCAAGGGATTCATTAATAGTTTGGGGATGACATTAAAGTTTTAAAAACCCATTATAAAAACCCAAATAAAAAAATATGATAAATGAAAATAATGTTACAAAACTGAATTTAATTCCAAAATTAAAGTGAAAAAACTAAAATTATATACAATATCATATTAAAAATACAAAAATCAAAAACCAGTATCAGAGAATATGGTGGAAGAAAATACCAACAAAACAAAAATACTCATAATAAACTGACTCCAAACTTCCAAAAATTATATAATATGTGACATGGAAATATACACAATAATATAAAGATGTATCAATAATGAAATTATGTACTTATCATTTACAAGTATCTAAAAAATAAATATCTTCCAATGCACAAAAATTACCAACTAGGGATAAGAAATGAAAACTATTATGTTTTCCCCAACTGAATTCCTTCCTCACTACACTAGTTATGAAATTTTAGAAACTTTATATAAAAAAATAAAATAGTTTATCAATATACAACAAATTTTATATCTAAAATAGTTTTAATACACAAATGGTTTTCATTAAAAATAATCAAGAAAATGCTTCAATTAATTTAACATTCTTTTTTGGAATACCCATACAATGATTCACACATACCCCCAGACATGCATGCTCCAATGATAATTCAATACTCATGATCATGTTCTCATCCATCTAATAATTCATCACTACGGGTCCAAATTAATTGTTCTACAAAGGATAATGCCCCATATCCAGATTCATGTATCTTGTACCCCATTGTTATAAAACATTTTTATAGTTTCATGTCAAATGAATATGCTCCCACAAACCCATGTATACCCAATCCTGGTCAAAGAAACCCCTTACAGAAATTTATATAACATCCCGAGCCTCATGTATATAGATATTAAATAAAATTTTCTTAATACTTATTAAAAGATATTAAAAAATGATGATAGGTCTATATATTATTTGGATCTTCAGAAACGAGGAGACATATACAACTGGTTAATTAGACATCTACATTGTGTGCTGATTAATCTTTTATATCTATTACCCTTTAGGACATATCTTACATAATTCTGTTTTGTATTATCTGGTCAAAAGAAGCGTAAGTTATTGTGATATTAGATTCAAAGTAAGGGTAAATAATGGTTTTATCATTCATATCATCATCCCATGACGTAAGAACATAACATTTTAAAATCAACCTTATAAAATATTGTTATATCATTTGATGGGAGAAATAATAAATGTTCATAAGAATAAACGATAAAAATCCCAATAGTACTAACAAAATAGTTAAAATATTTTTCAATACACAAAATAATAGTATGTAAAGACACAGAAATATCAAGGAAATTTTTTTTCTTAATTTCTTTGGAATTTTACGAGTCTGGGGTTTCTCACCGCACTTAATTCTGAGGCCTGGTGTGTCCAGAATCAATTTATGAAGTTTAGATTGGGTACGTTCAGTGAACGAATGAGCATGTTTTTTTCTATCTTTTGAACCGGTGCTCTGAATTGAAATCTGAGGGCACCGATGAACTCACAACACTAGTTATTTATTAGAGGAACCTTTTTCGTAGCTTTGTTTTGAGCTAGTTGAGGTTTAAATAAATGGAGATTTAGATTAAAATATATAAAATTTGTTATGAACAAATTTATCTAAGGAAGGTGGAAATAAATCTTACAAGGGGGGGGGATTAGTGTAGTGGGACCCACATGAACCCCAAACTCCTCACCTCCCCATAACTCCCCTTGACCTCTTAAAACCTCCCTTGTTAATTTCTTGGAAACTTCCCTTCTTAAAGAGGAGCCTCTCCACCATACAAACATAATGAGCTGACTAAGGGGATTTAATGACCTTATTTATTATCCTTGTCACACCTCCGTACTTTTTGAATTGCATAGAGATCTTTTAAAAGAATGAGGCTTAATGAAATATTTGTTTGAAAAATATTTTTGGAGATTTTGAAGAGACCACTTGTGTGAAGAAAGACGGGAGTTCCTCCTTCGTGAAGAACTTCATCCTCCTACGAAGAATGACTCCCTCCCTCGACGAAGAATAGTTCTCCAGCTGTCGGGTCTCCAATGAACGACATTCAAGCCAGATCAAAGTCCTTTGAGGGAACGACGAATGCCAATGACCATCGTCATCTTCATTGCCTCCCTTGCGACGATGTAGACGAGCCGACGTACACCCTCTGGCGATATCGTCAACAAAGGATGAACAACATGAGGTAGGGTTTTTATTTATGTATAATTTAATTCCCTTGTTTCTTTCATTCAAAAGAAAACAAAGAACACGGATCAACTTATTGTTATGTTGATCCGTGAATGTTTTAATTATTATTTGGGAATTTTGGTATGCTTCAAATTTATTTTACGAGATCGTGGAATGATTTGATTCAATTTTAATTAATTAAAATTGATTGTTTGATATTTATAAAACCTGTTTAATCTTGGTTTATTGATAATGCCTAACACGGAGGGCGCGAGCTGAACAAACACGGCTCAACCACCCTCCAAAAATTGTTGTCGATATGTGATTTGGTGGCGACAAAGAAACGGTACCGAAGGCAATTTGACACCTCCGCAGTGAAGATATGGTCCCGGGAGGACCGCTAGCGAAGAAGGAGGAAAACAAGGACCACTGGAGCATGTCCAGTGGTCCGTGGAAAGCAACGATAGCATGCCGCCAGTGCAGAACCACCACGACTGAGCCGCGGCGGTGGACCAAACCGAAACGGCTTAGCCCTTCTGGAAGTAGAAGGGAGCGGCTTAAATGCCATGCCAGCTGGCTGCCAATAACACCCCGCCCCGGTCGGACCGGGGCGGGCCAAGAAAACAGACCACCAGCGCCGACCGGGCCGGGTCGCGCCGTCTTTGGCCGACCCTGGGGGTATCGGGTCGGGTCGGACCGGGCTGAACCCCTTATTCTCGGGCAGTTTTGTTCAAACACCCATAACATGGGCTAAGAATCTCAGATCGACGCACCGTCAATTGCGATGGAATCCTTGGATCGATACGGTCGTTTCAGTTTATTACACTCATGGTTTCAGAGATCTTTGGGTATGATTGGGTTTGTTCGAACCAAAAACCAACCGGGCCCTCGGAGAGGAAACGCTTATAACTTGAGCTCCGGAAGTCCGATTGACGTGCCGTCGACCTTGTTGGATTCCTATCAGCGAGAAGGATCTTTTGGAATACTTCACCTGAGGTTTGGAAATAGTTGGGATATAGCCGGGTTGGATTTAACCCAAAATCCAACAGGGCCCCTGTAACGGAAAAACTGATAACTTTCAGACAAGATGACTGTTTGACGAACCGTCAGTGTTGTTGGTGATCATGTTGAGTAATGGTCCCTATGGATATACCCATTGTGAGTTCAGGGTATAGTTGAGATATGGTCGAGTTGGTGCGTACACGAAACCAACCGGGCCCTAAGGACGAAAATGTTAATAACTCACAGACCGGGCGTCTGATTGACACACCGTCTATTGCGTTGAGACCCCTATGACCATGCAGTCCATTGTGATACTTCTTAGTGGGACTTTGTGATACTTGGAGTGTTGACCTGTAGTTTGTGGTGTGGACCCTCCCGGAGACGAGCGTACGGAGTACGGAGACCATGTAGCTGGCTGAGACCTGTGGACTGTTTGTTCGATTGATTTAGAGTGACTTTCATAGCCCCATGGGGAGCACTAATTTGTGAGGTGGAAGACCAATGGTGGAGGAGCAATACTTTGTGAGGTAGAAAACATGTCGTACTCAACAGGGGGAGTACCTCTGTAGGCTATGAGGGGGAGCACTACTGTGTGAGGTGGCAGACCCATGGTAGAGGAGCACTAATTTGTGAGGTGGAAGACCCGCGGTACTCAACAGGAGGAGTACCTCAGTAGTATACGGTTAGTGAGAAGTTCCTCGGAGTTATGACAAGATCACTGTACTCATTTGAAACACATTTCTTCAGCAGTTACAGTTTCGATACTGAAAATCCTGGATTGAGTTGAGTTAGTGAGCTTTGTGTTTTTCTCATGATTGAGATGGGTTACTAGATAACTGACTTATATGTATGGTCATATACCTAAGTAGTGGATATACATCGACTTCATATCTATTTTTTACCTCGTTGCTGAGATGGATTACTTGGTAACTTAGGTATAAGTATGAGATTATACCTAAGTAAGGGTTAACTGTTGATAACTTTATTTGTGATTATCCTTGTTGGATTTAGTGAGGCCTTGAGGGTCCTGGGGTCCCTACTGAGTAACATATACTCACCCCTGCACGGGATTTGCCCGCACCTCGTTGTGTTGGTTGCAGACGACGGTCATCACTGATCGTGTTTGTGTCTTGTAGAGTTGGACGGTACCGGGAGGTAGATCTCATGATGAGTCGGTACCTGGAGGTGGATGTTACAATGAGTCGGTACCTGGAGGAGACAGACAGATGTTGATTGATGATGAGGACATTTGTACCTACCCTTCAGGTAGGAACCTGGAGAAAGATCATCTTGTCACCTTTCATATGTTGTCCTTTGAGTTATAATTTACTTTCTGTTGTAGCTGTACTTTTTTTTGGGATTTTATTTCCGGCCCCTTGTCCTTTCAGCACATTTGTTATACTGCTTTACATAGTGTAGATTCAGCTTTTACTCATTTTTTGTGTGCTTTCTTTTCGTAAAGGAAATGCCTTCCCTTTTATTAGGATTTATACCTTTGGTGCTAGTCGCCAGGACCTGGCCAATGGAAGGCGGGCTTGGGGTAGTCACTGCACGGTCCCTGAGGACGGGTCGTGACAAATTAGTATGAGAGGAGTCGGTTCTACCACAGAACATATAACTCTGATATTTATTTCTTTGAAGCAATAGTATTATGGGTAGAGAGTGTGGTTTTCTGTTTAGGGAGTCAAGTGTTGGTGCGGGCGGCCAAAGTGTCCATACACCAGGACCCTAACTTCTGATTTCTGACTCGGTAAACGAAAACACAAATTTTGTGTGTGTCTTCAAATGTTTTCTTCATAAAACAACTCATACCAGGTTAGCTCACCAGGTATAATCATTTGACTGTGTCACGTATGTTTCTTTCAGGATGTATTTCCAAGGATGACCAGCTAGATACCAGAGGGATGTACTTACTGACAGTCTGCTGAGTGACGAGGCATTGGGTCAAGGCCCTCTTTCAGTTTAGGCACCAGCGGAGGCACCATCGATACTACCATACGTTTGGCCACCGATGCCACCAGTCCCAGTAGCTGGAGATGCACGCCGCTTGAGCGCGCTGCACGTGTTCTAGCGCTAGAGGCCACCCATGTTCCGGGAAGAGACAGACCCACATCCACCCGAGGATTGGCCGGAGGCTGTGGTGAGGGTCTTCAAGATAGTGGGTACACCAGCGGTCTTCATGGTGATCTTTGCTGCCAACCTCCTTCAGGCAGCAGCAGGCACATGGTGGAGCCGGATGCTCCAGTTTTGCGATGAGATGACCTTTATATGGCGAGAGTTTGAGACCTCCTTATGGGTGGAGTTTATAACAGTGACTCTACACCCCGATCGTGTTCAAGAACTACTACCGTTTCCGTAGGATTTTCCATCAGTATCCGAATCATCTGTAGGCAGTAGGAAGATGATGCAGGGGTCCAAGAGGACCAGACTAGTAGATGGGAAACCTCAAGAGATAGGTTCGGTTGTGCGGGGCAAACGAAATAGATCCAGATATACGAGGAGCAGGATGTGTTATGGAAGGTGGGCTTGGGGTAGTCACGACAAGGGCCTCGGGGACAGGTCGTGACAAATTTGTATGATAGATCTTTTAAAAGAATGAGGCATAATGAAATATTTTTTTGACAAATATTTTGGGAGATTTTGAGGAGAGCCTTTGTGTGAAGAAAGATGGGAGTTCCTCCTTCATGAATAACTTCATCCTCCCATGAAGAATGACTCCCTACATCGACGAAGAACAGTTCTCCATCTGTCAAATCTCCAAAAAATGATGTTTGAGCTGGATTGAAGGCCTTTGAGGGAACAACGAACGCCATCGACCATCGTCATCTTCATCACCTCCCTTGCGATGACGTCGACGAGCCGATGTACACACTCTCACGATATCTTCAAAAACGAATAATGACAAGAGGTAGTGTTTTTATTTCTATATAATTTAATTCCCTTGTTTCCTTCGTTCAAAAGAAAACAAAGAACACAGATCAACTTATTGTAATGTTGATCCGCGAATGTTTTAATTGTGAGTTGGGAATTTTGGTATGCTTAGAATTTATTTTTAGAGATCGTGGAATTATTTGATTCAATTTTAATTGATAAAAATTGATTGTTTTCTCTTTATAAACCATGTTTAATCTTGGTTTATTGATAAAGCCTAATGCGGAGCGCGCAGGCCGAACAAACATGGCCCGACCACCCTTCGCATATTGTTGTCGATGTGTGAATTGGAAGTGACAAATAAATTGGACCGAAGTCTATTTAAATCCTCCACATCGAAGATAGTGTCCTGGGAGTACCACTGGCGAAGACGGTGGGCAAAACGGACCACTGGAGTGCGTCCGGTGGTCCGCGGAAAGCGGTGGACGCATGCCGCCAGAGTAAACTGCCGCTGCTGAGCCATGACGGTGGACCAAACCGGAACGGCTTAGCCATTATGGAAGCAGAGGGGCATGACTTAAATACCGCGCCAGCTGGCCGCCAATGCCCCCTCACCCCCCCCGGTCGGACCAGGGCGGGCCGAGCGGACCGGACCGCCAGCGCCGGCAGGGCCGAGTCGCACCGGCCAGGCAGAGTCGCGTCGGCCGGGCCAGGCCGCACCCTATTGTGCCAGACCCGGACCCGGTTCGGGCCGACCTAGGGGGTATCGGGCCGGGTCGGACTGGGCCGAACCCCCTATTCTTGGACAGCTTCGTTCAAACGCCCATAACGTGGGCTACATATCTCCGATCGACGCACCGTCCGTTGCGATGGAATTCTTGGATCGAGGCGGTCATTTCGGTATATTACACTTAAGGTTATGGAGAACTTTTGGTACATCTGGGTTGGTTCAAACCCGAAACCAACCGGGCCCTCGGAGCGGAAACACTTATAACATGAGCTCCGGACGTCCGATTGACATGTCATCGACCTTGTTGGATTCCATTCAGTGAGACAGATATTTTGGCATACTTCACCTAAGGTTTGGACGTAGTTGGGATATAGCCAGGTTGGATTGAACCCGAAATCCGACCGAGACACTGGAACGGAAAAGCCGATAACTTTCAGATTGGACGATCGTTTGAAGAACCGTTAGTGGCGTTGGTGATCATGTTGAGAAATGGTCCAAATGGGTATACCCTTTGTGAGTTTAGGGTACAGTTGAGATACAGTCAGGTTGGTGCGTACACGAGCGGACCCTCCTGGAGAAGAGCATACAGAGTACAGAGACCGTGTAGCTGGATGAGACTTGATGACTCTTTGTCTGATTGATTTAGAGTGACTTGCATAGCCTAGTGGGGAGAACTACTTTGTGAGGTGGTAGACCCATGGAAGAGGAGCACTAATTTTTGAGGTGGCAGACCCATGGTACTCGACAGGAGGAGTACCTCTGTAGGCTATGAGTGGGAGCAGAACTGTGTGAGGTGGAAGCCCAATGGAGGAGGAGCACTACTTTGTGAAGTGGCAGACCCGCGGTACTCGACATGAGGAGTACCTCAGCAGTCTAAGGTTAGTGAGTAATACATCGAAGTCGTGACATGATCACTGTACTCATCAGAGACGGAGCTCTTCAGTAGTAACATTTTTGATAGTGAAAATCCCGGTTTGAGCTGTGTCAGTGACCTTTGTGTTTTCTATATGATTGAGATGGGTTACTAGATAACTTATGTATATGTATGGGCATATACCTAAGTAGTGGTTATCCGTTGACTTTATATCTGTGTGAAACCTCATGGTTGAGATGGGTTACATGGTAACTTAGGTATAAGTATGGGCTTATACCTAACTAAGGGATATCTATTGAGAACTTTCATTGTGATTATCATTGTTGGATTTAGTGAGGACTTGAGGGTCTTGGGGTCCCTACTGAGTATCGTATACTCACCCATACACGGGCTTTTCCAATACCTCATTGTGTTGGTTGCAGACGACGGACATCACTGATCGTGGTTGAGGTTTGTAGAGTTGGACGGTACCCGGAGGTGGATCTCACAACTTGTCGGCACCTGGAGGTGGATTTTACGACATGTGTGTACCCGGAGGTGACAGACGGACGTGGACTGCTGAGGAGGACATCTGTACCTACCCTTAAGGTAGGAACCCGGAGGACGATATGCTTGTCACCTTTTAGCTATTGTCCTTTAAGTTGTACTTTAGTTTCTGTTGTAGCTGTATATTTCTTTTAGGCTTGTATTTCCGGCCCCTTATACTTTTAGCACATTTTTTATACTGCCATACATAGTGTAGCATCTTCTTGTGCAATGTTTGTGTGTTCTTTCGTTTCATATAGGCTATGCATTTCCATTTATTGGGATTTACATCTTTGGTGTTAGTCGCCAGCCCCTGGCCTATGGAAGGTGGGCTTGGGGTAGTCACGGCACTGGCCTAGAGGACAGGTCGTGACAATAAATTCACTTCATATAAGCCATTAATCATTGTAAAGACCATCATTAGAGATATTGTATCTTACTGAACCCATCACACTCCTCGTTCTAGCCCTTTATTACAAAACAGATATCATTTCATTTTCTATTCCGTTTTATATCATGATATATAAATATTTTTCCAATATATTAGTGGGATATATAGGACCCAACAATCTCATAATTAAAGCAATAATACGAGTGTGAAAAAAACATAAATCACTCATCATAAAATTACAATGTGAAAAAATGGATTTCATAATCATCATTCAATTATAACATAATCGAAGTAAAATAAATGGATTTAAAAAATATAATGTCATATAAAGCATAATAAAAAATTTAAAATAATAGGAATAGTATTATTTATTCAAACCTTATTTAATAATATCATATTATTTGGAAAATAATTTTAATTGAACACATGAAATTAATTTTTGAGGAAAATATCATTTTTCTTCAGAAATAATTTCATTAATAAAATTTCCCACAATTTTGAAATAAAATAGTTTATGTAAAAATAAAATTCAAATTATGTAAAAGAAGATTCATGAAATAATTTTTTTCAGGAAAATATAAAAACATTTCGTGCCATATAATTTAAAATAGACATTATTCTTATAGTTTTTTTTAGATAAGTCAAAAAGTACCTCATTTAAAAAAAAATACTTTCAAACCATTTATTATTAATGTGTAAATTGTAGAAAATTAACATTAAATATTACTAAAAGGAATTAAATAATATATTGTAATACATATTTTGGTATCGTATACATGGAAGATTAAAATACCCTAGTTTGTACATATGTATTAACAGTCTTAGATAGTAATGAGATTGCATAATTATCCCTTTATATAGAATTGATATCACTTGTATATACTTTAGCCTCCACCATAATGATTTAAATATTTTAGTTGACTCAATAAATAATCCAGGTAATTATTTTGGTAATATATATAATCATATCATCATCTGTTTGTTCATAACATTTCATTATTAATTGTTCTTCGGGTATAAAACAAACTTCATTTTCATATGCATATTTTGTAGAAGATGATCAGATTATTCATAATAGGTTATAGTTATATCATTTCAATAATGATACTAATATAATATATATAATAATTATTCTTTATGAGAATATATATATAATCATTAATCAATGGACATCAAGTACAATGAATCACATTACATCATTGGATTGAAGGCCACACATACACACCCAGTGATGATATCATTCCTTTAATTGTTAAATTGAGTAAAAGTGGATGATATATATATATTAATTCATAATAAATATCATTTTAAAACATATATATATAGTTATTATTTAAATATTTAAAATCATCCATGTAGTTTGGTGGAGAAAAATAGATTACACCACGACATGGACACAGTAAGTCATTCTAATGCATGTATCTTGATTTAATTGTTCATAGGATTAATATAAGGTGGAATATGGTTGTTACATAATCATAATAACATCTAATAATATATTTTATTCGTATTATATTACATTATAATAGATTAATCTATTGATTGGGATGCATATGAAGAAATATGATTGAATAAATTATTAGAAGATATTACATCTTCTCCAATAAGCTCTCTATAAATCTCCTATTAAAAACTATAGATGGTATTTTGAATATAAAATAACCTCTATAATGTGAATAAGGATTATAATAATATAAATGGGTAGGGTATACTAATGATTTAATTCTAAAAAAATATTTTATGTTGTGTGGGATGATGTTTCTCTTTTATAATTATGGTGAGGGGGGGGGGGAATTTGGAATATCCAATAATATTAATATATAATTAAATCAAATCAAATACAAATAATTATTAAAATGTAATAATTTAGAAAATAATATTAAAAATTATTGTTAAATTATCAACCAATAAATTTAAAAACATGTTTTTGTATCCATTTAAACTATATAATTTTCATTTAACACTTAGTTATTCTGTTTGATTAAATCAAGGTTAAAAATTATTTCAATATTAAAAAGTTAAAATATTGACATATATGATGTTAATTATATAATTAATATATAATTTAAATAATTTAAGAATATATAATAATTGTTATATAGTTTGAAAAAATTGGTATTTTTAATTAATTCAATAATACATTATTTTGATAAATATTTAATGGTTTCCCTTTTTAGACTATTTAATTCATTGATTTCTAAAAACATTAAGATAACCTGCTAACATTAAAAATAATATTTTAATATATTCCCATAAGGTCTAGAATATATATAAAATTCATTCAATCTATTAATTAAGAAAAATTATATATTTTTTATTTTTTAATAATTCATAAATTTTGTTTCCCTTAATAAAATAATTACTACAGTAGTTTTGTTTAATTATTTAAAATTCATATATTATGAATAAAAAATACAAATAATATAATAAAACTAAATTAATACCATATTTTTCAAATTAATATATATAATAGAATAGATATTCTATATAAATATACATTAAAAATGTTATATTTATTAAAAAAAGAATGTGACATCTTTTACATCAAATTAAATAAAATATTATAAGTGTTATAAACATTACAATATAGCCCCAAATTGTTAATAACATGACCCACTAATGATTACAGTCTATATACACACAACCAATAATATTAGGTCTACTGTTTGTGTCATTTAATTATTATTATCATTTTAATAAAAATTAGTTTATTGATTTTTCATTAATTAAATAATTTTTTATTCTTTAATAAATAGACCAATAAGGTAATATTTTTCATCTAAAAATTAAATATGAATAAATATGAAAAAATGTAGCTTCAAATTCACTCTTTATAATATAATTTATCCATATTATAAGCTTATATTAAAAATTCCTTCATATTAAAAATTTTGTGATACATATTAATCTTTTGATTAAGTGAAAAATAAAAAATGTCTTAATCTCAAACAATTGGCTTCGAGAGGATAATTTTTTTTAAAAAGCATGATTTAGGTCAAAATTAACTCATCCAGTTTATTATAGATCATGATAGTTTAATTTTATAATATTATATTCACACATAATTAACAAATATTCCTTTTTAATTTAGTAATAATAATTTCTGAAGTTATTATTCACAAGGTCCAAAAATTAAAGATATCTATTAAAATAATTTAGACCCACTAATTAAAAAAATTTAATCCTTTTGCATAATTTAACACGTTTTTTATATTAAATAATTGAAAATTTTTCATGGGGCCGAAAATATAAAACTCATTATAATAGTTAAAACATTGAGAAATATTGAATTTAATTTAAATGAAAATACAATTTAAAATTAATTACAATGTCCAAAAAAATTTATAATGATAAATATATAATCTATTTATATTTGTAAATTATTAAATAATATAATTTTACTATATAAATTAAATTAATGAATAAAGTTATTTTCAATTAATATTTTATATATTTTTATTATTCATCATAACATGAAACTTTTCAAAAACTTATCAAAATTTCATCCAATGTAATGTTTTATTACCCACTTAAAAAAGAATATTTTTTTAATAGAATATATAGACGTGTCCAAAAAAGATAACCTATTTATGATTGAAATCTATGTCGGAATAAAATATAAAATAAATCCCAAGTACACATGTGTAATGTCATGAAAAATCACTACAACTGAAATGGGAAAACTACAAGTACCCAAATGAAAGTAAAAAAGCACAACAACCACGAAGCAAAAGTAGCTCATGAAACCCCAAGCTAGTAGAAACTAGCCTAATCTCCAACCTAGTCCTAGTGACCTGAAGAATAGTTTAAAAAAACATAGGGTGAGTATAACAATATACCTAGTAGGATCCTCTACAAAGCCTCTCGTGGAATAGTAAAGAAAGCATGATAAAGCACGTTGAATAACAAGTGAAACTAACTCATCACCTAAACATGTATACTATGTTTCCATCCTCACCATGAATATTCACACCAAGTAATGCATACAAAAGTATATAATATAATAATGAATATCAAGGTTACCCCACTAATACATCCCCACTGGTTTTCCACTTTTCACCAATGTTTCATGTCCAAAGAATCTCTCTCCAAAAAGGCTTTTCCGCAGACACCTAGGTGAAGAAACACAACATGTACCTCGTGCAAAAAACCACCACATCCACACAATCAAAGTAACCATGTAGTTTCAGGAATCCACCATAGCTAGTATATTTTGTATCATACGTTGGGTACTATACCTCAATCCATTACAGCCCATACACTATGTGAGGATCCTCAAGACATAACAACCTATACACATTACAATTACAGTATTGCATAGAAAACTATATCCCAAATATATGTGTGTGAATAACCATAATCCATTACATCCCTCTAAACACATATATAGGGAAAACTAACTATTGTTCCAACCAGAAAAAGTAACTACCAAGAGAAGAGAGCAGGCCCAATTGGGGTAGTCAACCTTCCATCCTCCCACTAGAATGTTGGGGAAAAAACACCCTAGGGCATAGAATCCCCATGGTGTCAGATTCCCTAACTGACTGGATAGAGTAGCATAAAGAAACAAAAAATGAACAGAATATACTATGGCTCACAACAACACTATAGGCATAACATTGTCTTAAACTCAACTACAGCTCACATTGGACTCCCAACTGCTACTTCTAAGACAAGGTATCCTATACACACACAACCATATAAAGAGAATTAATACATTACACCATTCCCTTTTTATCAGTTAACCATTTCGTTAATTAATTTTCAAATCATTAATTAAACATTATTAATTTCCACATTATATTTCATTTTCATCTCACCCAAAGTCCACTATTCTTTTAAATTACATTCTCAGATTTGCACCCCAAAAAAGCTCCAACCCCATGGGTTAACATCATTTATTCAATTATTTATTTATAACATTACATTCCCATAATCCAAAGAATTATATAAAAACATTTTATGCTACAAAAACAAGGGGGATCAACATGTTTAGTCGATTAACTAACCTTCGAGTCTTTTCCGTCTACAGGGAGTACATAGACCCATACTCCCTTAGAAAGATAAACACGAAAAAAATGTGGCATACCCTGTGAATCTTCACCCCTTTTTGGATGGAGGTTAAGCAAACCAGATTCCTTCAGATGTGGGGAAAGTAAAGAAGATAAACAGACAAAAATATCCGCAAGCATCCAAACATTCACATCCATTTCGTTCCATCATCCTCGGTGTACTACCTGATATCCACATTCATAAACTGATACATCTCGACACTCCAGATGTCAAATGTGGAAAACAAAATAGGCCTCCTTGCCCTCACCTATTGCAATAGCCTTCCAAGCTCATATTACAACACAAGAAGTAGGAAAACAACCATCATCTCAATTTGGACACTTGGACCTTTAATAAGGAAGAGGGTAACTCAGAACACTAGAAGGAATTTACATTTATCAAACAACCAATTCTTTAATCCATCTTAAATAAACCGATTTATTATACGTAGGTTCCAACTTCGGAAAACCTAAATAATAAGCTATTAAAAATAATTAAACATGATTTTTTCACCAATTTGATTAACAAAAAATTACAATAAGAAGAACCAGATACATTTACATGCATATTTATATTGACACAAATTTTTTCAATTAGATATGGTTTACATTCTTTAACTTTTTCTATCAAGAAATAAATGATAAACATATCATGCATAGATATCACACTATCTATAAAAACAAGAGTCAATAACATACAATTGATATCAATTTATATATATGGTTTAAATATTTATTATTTCAATTTCATTGCAATTCTGTGGGATAAAACATGATAAATATAGAGTATAATGTAAATGAAAGTAGAATCATGAATTCCCCTACCTAAAATTGTTCTTAACATTATTTATACGAGAATGAGCCACACAACAGGTCATGATCTCCTCCCCCTGTGATAACTACACCCAATCGAGGATGGAGAGACACCACAACACTAGTCACCACACAAGAAATTCCCATTAGAATAATTTAGTTAACATTCCATAAAAGGTAAAGGATAAACAGATGGAGATGAACCCAAAATAATGATGTTAGATCATAACATATATCGAATATTGATCGATACTTCTTTGTTGAAACAAAAATTGATGGAAACCAATCGAAGTAGAAAATTTGATTACACAACTCCTATGTGATGGAATGGAAGGTTAGAGCATGTCACACATGAGAACAAGTAGTAATAAATAGGGATTAAGATATATAATCCTTTTAAGTGATTTAATAGAGCAACGATTTAAGATACGCTGGATTTTCCATTAAAAGCGAATCACATTTAACCACACATTCTGACAATGTAAAAACATCGCTAGCCTTAGGAATATTAATATTGGAGTTATGAGATTTGAATCAGACATAGAGTCCTTAAAAAGGATTTTAATGCATTTTATGTCAAAGGAAACATTAAAGGGGTGAACTTTTTGATGTTTGAAACATTGTTCACGAACTCGATATTTGGAAAAGAAAACACTGTAAATGAATGTCAGCGTTGAAACCTCATCATTAGAATCTCCCCATTCTGGAAACACTATTCATGAACTCAAAATTTGGAAAATGAAAAACACTATTCAGGAACCTCAATATTGAAACCTCGCCATTCTGGAAACATTGTTCATGAACCTCACCTTTGAATCATCACCATTCTAGAAACACTATTCCTGAACCTCACCATTGATTCCTCACCGAAGGAACCTCACTTTACTGGAAACATTGTTCCTGAAACTCACCATTGAAACCTCACTATTGGTACCACACCATTCTAGAAACTCTATTCATGAACACGGAATTTGGAAAATGAAAAAACATTGTTCATGAACCTCACTGTTGAAACCTCACCGTTGGAAACTCACCATTCTAGAAACTATTTTTGTGAACCTAATGGCTGAAACCAAAACATTGTAACCTCACCGTTGGCTCTCCACCATTTTGGAAGCACTGTTCATGAACTAAAAAATTGGAAAAGAAAAAACATTGTTCATAAACATCACCATTGGAACCTCACCATTATGGAAAAAAGTTAATGAACCTTGCTGTTAAAACCACACCTTTATAACCTCACCATTCTAGAAACACTATTCATTAACCTCATCATTGGAACCTCACCATTCTGGAAACACCATTCATTAACCTCACTGTTGAAATCTCATAGTTGAAACCTCACATTTGTAACCTCACAATTGGAACCACACTATTCTCAAAAAAATGTTCATTTAACTAGAAATTTGGGAATGTGTTGGTGATAGGTAACCTTGACCTCCTATAACTCCTTAGACACCTGATATTTTTCAACGGAATGGAACAGAGAGGTCTGAGCCATTATATTTGATACCTCTCAAAAAATTCTCTTACTTGATAATTCATAACCAACCTAAAAGATAACTGAAAAGAAGTCTGAAGAACCACCCTTCTAGATGCATCTCAATAGAGAGAAAGCCACAATAAAAAGTAAGGAAATCCATATCGTAAACATGAATGGTATATAGACACAAAATGGGACATTGTTACATGAAAAGAGTTAAACATCAAACAACTCTGGGTACTAAGCACAAATTTGTGACTTTCTCAGGTACTCTCCACCATGACATTATGTCACCATAAGACACAAACCAAAGGGATATGATGTCCACACAACACCTTATCATTAAAATCATGGATCACCATAGGTTTCTCCTCAAATGTTGCATCATCATAAAAATCCATCTCTCCCTAATCGATGACATGACAGTCATCATGAAGATAACGACGGAGCTGTGAATCTTGAAAAAAATCATGTATCTAGCTCAAATAAGGGGCAAGTGATACTCGATACACCATAGATCCCACAAGATATAACACCTCAAAAGGCCCATGAAACCAGGGATAAAGATTACTCCCACGAGTAAACCTTCACTACACACGTCTGGGAGTAACCTCTAAGAACACGTGATGATCAAAATAAATCTCTAAGGGTCTCTATCTTTGATTTAAATATGTTTTCTGATGATCTTACAATGTATTCATCCACTCATTAATCACAAGAACAATCTATGTTGTATTATACACTAGTTCTGGTCGAATAATTGCTGACTCTCTGACCTAAGTCCAACACAGCAGAGAATGGAAAGAACATTCATACAAGGCTTCAAACAGCGCCATACCGATGGTGGTGTGAAAACTATTATTATAAGAGAACATTTTCAATGGTAAGTGCCACATCCATGAACCTCCAAAATCAAATACACAAGAGCGTAACATGTCTTCAAGAGACCGGATGGTCCGCACTATCTGACCGTCTGTCTAAGGATGCAATGGAGAGTTGTGGTATAACTGAGAACCAAAAGCATTCTATAGAACTCTACACACCGTAGAGGTAAAATATGGATCTTGATCAGAAATGATTATCCTTGGGAATCCATTAAGTCTCACCACATCCTCCAAATACGGCCTCCACAAAACAACCACTGAGATCGACTCCTTGATAGCTATAAAGTGGGCAGATTTTGTTCAATGATCCACTACTAACCAAATAGAATTATGTCCTCCATGATATAAATGTAATACAGGTATAGAGGCCATTGAGAAATCCTCCCACTTCTACTGAAGAATATCTAAGTGCTGGAGCATACCACCAAGAACATGGTGTTCGGCCTTCACCTTCTGGAGGAAAAAAATTCCCCACACAAACTTCACAACCACACACTACAACGAAGGCAACAAAAACTGACTCCTCAAGCCTCGGTGAATATTTTTCATGCCAGGATGTACTGCAAAAGGTGAAATACAGAAGTCTCTCAGAAGCATCTTGTACAATGTCGAAGGAAAAAATATCCTTCCATGATACCACACTCGGTGTTGTTCATCCTCATACCAACCATCAGCGGCCTCACCCCAAAAAACTCGGTCTCTCTAGACCCCAACCTCTAGATCCCCCATCTAGGACTCTTTCACATAATCCACTAGATATGACTAAAATTTCATTAGATAAAAAATAATATGCACCCATCATCTCCCATATCAATATGTAATGGAAAAAATATTCCATTACTATCCAGATGTCACCAGATTCACACACAGCATCACTACGTGACTTCCGAATCAGAGAATTAGATACATCATTCAACATTCCAGGTGTATACGATATTTAGAAGTTGCATTCCTGTAATAACTCCATCAACGGACACTGACATAAGTTCATGTCACACTATGAGAAAACATACCTTAGGCTCTTATGATTGGTGAAAACCACATAGCACTCACCAATGAGATAATGACTCCAAGACGTCAAATAAAACACCACAGATGCCAACTCAAGACCATGGGTGGAATAATTTTTTTCATTGTGACTCAACTGTCGATACCCATATGAATCAACTGATATCTAATGCATCAGAACACAATGTACCCAAAAATGATAAGTGTCACCAAAAATATCAAACTAAACACCCTTTAATGGAAGAAAAAAAATTGAGCACTTACTAAATCCACCTTTAGATACTCAAAAGATACCTGATAGTGATTAGTCCAAAAGAATGCATGATACTTCTAGATAAAAGTAGTCAGAGGAGTCGCCACTCCAGATAAATTGATTATGAACCTAATGTATATCCCATGAGACCATTGAAACATCACACCTCTAACAATGTCATCGGGGCTACCCATGACACAACTACTTCTATCATGGATGGATCCACATCTAACCAATTCTGAGACACATCATGCCCCATGAAATGGACATCTCAAGACCAAAACTCACCCTTTGACAACATCCCAAACAGGGGATGTTGATGAAGAACTACCAAAATGATGTATAGATCCTCTGCATTCACATCATCAAATGTGGAGTACACAAGGATGTTTTCGATGAAAACCACCATGAACATGTCCAAAAACTCATGGAACAAAACTTTCATCAATCCGATAAACATAGAGGGAGGATTATTTACGCCGAACGACATTACGATGAATTCATAATTCCCACGATGACAACAGAATGTAGTATTTGGTATATCGTCATCCGTCACATGCATATAATGATATCCTGACTATAAGTCATTCTATGAGAACTAGCATTCACCCTTTAGTTTATCGAATAAATAATCAATTCGTGAATGATGATAGTGATTCATTATTTTCACTTTAATTAAGCGATGATAATGGACACACAAACACAAACTGCTGTCATCCTTGATCATGTACAATACTAGTGCACCACATGGTGAAACACTCGACCAAGCAAAACCGCATTGTAACGGACCCTAAATCTATATATGTAGCTCTCGTAACACAGAATGTACCATACTATATGGGGACATAGAGATCTAAAATGATAATTTTTGTAGCTCGATCACAATCTCAATATATTGTTGAAGGGGTAGTGCTACAACCACTTATAGAAGGACACATAGTTAATATTCTACGACCCTAGGAAACACCAACTACTGATCCTATGAAGAAATAAGAATCAGCCCCTCCATGATGGATGATAATGAAGGAACAATCCCCTGACCTAACTGAGGGTCTTTCTCACCAACAAGCACCACTGGCTCTCCATCCTCATCGAAGAACATAACCATCCTCATGAAGAAATACACCATAACCTACACTGAATACAACTAATTAATGAAAAGGATGAAATCATATGGCTGTATTCGTAAATATAAGAAATATCTCTACGAGTGGTGTTTCTGCAACACTAACTCAATGTCTCTACATTCATCAAACAAGAATTCTTATCCTCAAAATAGAGTAGTCAACTCCAAGGGTACTGGAAGCCTCCCTACCTCATGTCCCAAAGCATGGAAAAGGGTAGGTGATATGAAGGAGATTGTTTATTGGGAGTCAAACGAGGCATACACCAAGGATTAAAACAAGAAAATAGTACATAGAATGGTGTATGGCTTGTCAAGAGATGGCACCGCAATAGCATGAAGCCAACCATGACCTCCTCTATGTGCTCTATAACCCTGATGATGACCACCACCAATTCCTCACACTACGCTTTTATGAAGGGGAGAATCACGAGCTTTTCCTAGGCCTGCCCCATCTACCATCTATTGATCTAAAGCAGGTGCAACATGCTTTTGCTGCCTTTGCTGGAACTACCTTAACAGAGGAACCTAGAGTGGAAATCCTGGTGCACGATGACTGCTCTGAAAGGTCAGGAACTCTCGATACTAATGATCGCAACCTTTATAATAATGAAAAGTACATGATCCCTTGGAATTGGCCTATGAGTTTCTTCCCATAGGAAAACGAGATGCTTAGGTCTAGGACCAACCCCTAGACAAAAAGAAATTCTTTTCCCATGAAAATCGGGAACCTCAATACACATCTCTACATCATGAAGAATAATTAATAATCCCATCTCATGATGATCTAGTTTTGTAAAATGTCCTCTTGATGACCTCTTCCCTACCCAGCACCTCAAGATATGTATTCAGCATAAATGGGGTGACCTAGAGCTGGATATGTGGATGCAAAGACTCCTCGAAATGTATCTCCATGGACTCCTCATCATGAAACTTGTCCGAAGCATACTGTAATAGGTTCCAGAAATATATTCCAAAACCTCGAACACTATAGATCCCTTGTAGAAGGTTAAGAATCTCAATGTTAATGGACGCCATTATGGTTGAAGAAAGAAATATGACTCCAAACTAGTCCTAGAACTCCTCCCACGAGATCATAGACTCTTCGTGATCCCTGATGAACAAGAACCACAACTACCTCGCTGCTCCATGTGGCATCATCATAGCCAAAGACACCCAGTTCTCCTTCCATGTATGGATCTAACTGAAGCCTATATCGACCTCCACCAACAAGTATTCCGTGACGAAAACTAAAATGGAGACCTTGTACTTTTACAGACTCTATAGATGAAACTCATGGAGTGAACCCCTCTTTGTGTCATCATCATCAACCTCTACCTAGAGGTGATCTGTTGGCATAGCCTATTGCATATCTTCTATGTGATCCAAACGAGGTTGTCGACCTGGAGCCATACCTTTAAAATAAAAAATAGGTAGTTCTCATAGACATTTTTTATGGATTAACAGACATTAATTAATTAAAAAAATTTATATTATTAATTTTCAGTTTACGTATACCATGATCTACCTATTCAAACACATGCACAAAGAAAAATTACGCATAATCATTTCCTAGGACTCTACCCTAAAACTAATATCACCTAGTTTAGTATAATTTTTAAACATAATGATCTGTACATTAAATCAAAGGTGGACCTAAACGACCATGTCTCAATTGGTCTCCAGTGGTTACATCACTTGCTATACATGACTTCCACTATTTCCCTACCAACCCATGAAACCTCACCTTGGCCTAACTCCAAACTCCACCCTATATCTCAACCAAAAAATTGATACCACCCTGTTACAACCCATTCCACACAATGTGTCCACCACCTAGGCTGGCAATGTGAGAAAGTAGATAATGAACCCACGAGTCCTACATCCAGTAGGCCTCAGGTTGTCGACTAGAATTTAGGCTATATTAATCAAATAGATTGGAGGATTTACCCTATAAGAGAACAAATGTGGAAGTGAGAGATAAGACAAACACCAACCAACTTTATGTCAGTCTGTAATATAAAAGAAATCCCATGTACACATATAGAATGTCATTAAAAACTACTACAACTAAAAGGGGAAAACTGCATGTACCCCCCAAAAAGTGAACACAACAGTAACCACGAAGCTCAAATAGCTCCTGCAACCCCAAGCTATTATAAAACTACCCTAATCCCCAACCAACTCCAAGTGACTGGAAAAATAATTTATATATACAAAGGGTGAGTATAACAATATAATCAGTAGGATCATTTCTAAATCCTGGTGTGATAATTTAATGAAATAATGTTATAGAACAACAAACTAGTGAAACTAACTCATCACCTACACATGTATACTATGTTCTCAGCCCCACAAAGGCTACTATCACCATTTAATACATACATGAATATATAATATAATAAATAATATCAAGAGTACCCCACTAATACTTCCCCACATGTTTTCCACATTTCCCCGATGCCACACATCCTAATAATCTCTCTCCAAAAAGGCTTGCGTGCAGACACAGGGGAAAAGAACCACAACATGCACCTTGTGAAAAAAAAATCACAACGTCCTTGTAAGCGAAGTAACAATGTAGTTTTCAAGAGACACCACAAATCATATAACATGTATCATATGTCGATTATTATACCTCAAGCTATTACAACACGTACACCAAGTAAGGATACTCAAGTCATCACAGCCTTTACACGTTACACCTATAGTATCCCATAGGAAACTCTATCCAGAATATATGTGTGTGAATAACCAAAAGCCATTACATCCCTCTACAGACATATATTGGGAAAACTAACTGAAATTACAGTATCACATGTAACTACCAAGAGAAGAGAGTGGGGACGAAGGGGGTATTCATCCATCCTCCCACCAGAATGTTGGGGAAAACATCCTTTAGGGCTCAGAATCCCTGGGGTGTTATTTTCTCTAACTGAAGGGGTGGAGTACCGTAATGAAACACTAAAATTAAAAAATATATTGTATATCACAACCACACTATGGAAATAACCTAGTATTAGACTCAACTGTAGTTAACATCTCTCGGACTCCTAGATGACATTTCTAAGACTACGTATCCTATAACTACCAAACCATTTAATGCTCATTAATACATTACATCATTCCCTTTTATCAGTTTCACTTTACATTAATTAAATATTTTAAACATTAATTAATCATCAATAATTTTTACATTATATTTCATTAGCATCACACCCAAAGTTTATTGATCCTTCAAATTAAAACCACATTATTGCACCCCAACAAGATCCAACCCCATGAATTAACATCAATTATACAATTATTTCTTTATTGTATTAAATTCCCATATTCCCTTTCATTCTATAGAAACAATATATTCTACTAAACACAAGGGGGCTCAACATGGTGTGTAGATGAACAACCTGTAGATTATTTTCCGCATATTGCAAGTACATAGACACATCCTCCCTTGAGAATCTAAACATGGAAAGAACAAGCAATACCCCTCGTGTCTTGTCCCCTTTTTAGAAGGAGGGAAAAAAACCACCTACCTTGAGAAGTGGGGAATGTAAAGTTGATAAACACCCAACAAGATCATAAGTAATCAAAAAATTCACATATAACTCATTCCATCATCCTCCATGTCCTCCCCGAGATACACGTGCATAAACCAATACATCTCCCCACTCTAGGCATAAACTACTGGAACCACCAACTGGCCTCCCTTCCCCCACTTATCACAACATGCATCTCATCTCACATAAAAACACAAGTAGCAGGAAAACAACCATCATCTCAAATTGGCCTCTTAGCCCTTAAACAAGCAATAGGGTAACATTCAACCCTATATGTTCTTTTTTTAACAATTAGTTCATTATTACATCATGGATTAAACGATTTATTATTCGTAGCTTACAACATTGGGAAACATAAATAGTATGCAATCACAAATAATTAATCATTGTTACTACTCCAATTTTATTAACATCAAATTACAACAAGATGAACTAGATTCAATTACATGCCTCTTTATCATTACCCAAACAATTATCCATAAATTCTGGTTTATGTTCTTTATTAATTTTCATCATGAATTAAATGATATACAAAAAAAGCATTGATATCACACTATCTAGAAAAAAGAGAGGAAATAACATACGATCGATAACAATTTATTTATTCAGATCTTATATTTATTATGTTAGTTCAATTTGGATTAAGTGGGATAACACATGGTATCTATAGAGTTACATGTAAATGAATAGATAAGAAATGAATCCCCTACCTCAAATGGTTTTTTCCATTCTTTATATGAGAACGGGCTACACAATTGGTCACTATCTCTTCCCACGTTACAACTGCATCCACCTGAGGTTGCAACAACACCACCACACCGGTCATCACCTATGAAATGTATATTGGAAACATGAAGATAGAATTCCATAAAAGGTAATGGAGAAACATAAGAATATGGAACCAAAATAATCATAATAGATATTAAGTTAGATCGAAGATTGATCAATACTGCTTGGTTGCAACAACAATTAAGGGAAAACAATCCAAGGAAGAAAGTTAATTGCACAACTCTTATGGGAAAGAATAGAAGGTTCGAGCATATCACACATGAGAACCTGAACGATGAATTAATGATGAAGATATATCATCCCTTTAGAATATTTAATAGTGTAGTGGTTAAATATAAGATGTATTCTCTATAAAAAATAGATCACATTAAACCACACTGTTTAAAAATGTATAAACATCATGAGCCTTAGTAAAATTAACAGAGGAGTTACGACTTTTGAATTGGCCTTAGATCCCTTAAAACGAGGCTATAAATGAATATTACATCAAAGGAAACATTAAATAGGAGAAACTATTGGAATATTGAAACACTATTCACGAACTCAAAATTTGGAAAAGAGAAAACATTATTATAGAACCACACCATTGAAACCTCAACATTGGAACCTCACCGTCCATGAAAAACTATTCATGAACTCAAAATTTGGCTAATGAAAAAACATTATTCATTAACTGCATCAGTCAAGAAACAATGTTCAATAACTCATATTTTGGAAAAGTAAAACATTGTTCATGAACCGCACCATTGAAGCCTTACCATTGGAACGTCACCATTCTAGAAGAACTATTCACGAACCTAAACATTGAAGCCTCACTATTGAAACCTCACCATTTTGGAAATACTATTGGTGAACTTATCATTCAAACCTCACCATTAGAACCTCACCGTTGGAACCTCATAGTGGGAACCTCAACATTCTGGAAACACATATCATGAAATCAAAATTTTGAAAATGAAAAACATTGATCATGAATCTCACCGTCGAAACTTCGCCGTTGGAACCTCACCATTTTAGAAACACAATTCGTGAACTTTACCATTGAAACCTCACTATTGGAACCTCACTGTGAGAACCTCACTGTTTTGGTAACATATTTCATGAACATAAAATTTTTAAAATGAAAATAACTTTTCAAAAACCTCAATTTTAAAACATTGCCTTTTGAAACTCACCATTCTAGAAACACTATTTACAAACCTCACCATTGATACCTCCCTGTTCGTACCTCACTATTCTGGAATCATTGTTCTTGAACCTCACTTTTGAAACCTCGTCGTTGGAACCTCACTATTCTAGGAACTCAGTTCATGAACATCATCGTTTGGAACTCACTGTTCTAGAAACACTATTCATGAACCTACCCATTGAAACCTCACAATTGGAACCTCATCGTTAGATCCTCAACATTCAGGAAACACTATTCACAGAATGGAAATGTTGGCAATGTGTTGGTGAGAAGTCACCTTGACCTCCCATAACACCTCAGTCACCAGATTTTTTTAAAAGGAATGGACTAGAGAGGTCCAGGACATTACATTTCCACTTGGGTGAACATAGTTTTAATTTGAAAACATGGATATGGAAGAGAAATTTAACTATAATTTTCTGATGGATAGTGATAGACAACAAGTTTAAAAGAAAGAAAAAATTAAAAAGCCCCTCAATCTATGATGATTTAAAGGTCCATTTGATTCATCAGAAATGAAGGTACTTGGATAATATTTTGTATTTAAATATCCAGAGACATGATTTGAATAATTTTTCATGATAACAAATACATTCTTGATTATGTATAATCTCATCAATTTTAAATTCCTCTCTATTCCCCAGAAATTAAATAAAACTATCATTCATAGTGTGTTATTAGAGCTTGTGATTCCTAAATAGAATGATAAATCATTCTATCTATCTATAAAAGGGATAACAGAAGTTATAATATAATAATAAGTTCACCTATAGTGAGATAATAATTTAATCTAACAATCTATATTTAAATTTAAACATAAACATTCCATAAATTGACATCCTTTAAATCTATCCAAAAACTGAAAATCCAAAACCTAAGAAAGAGGATAACTAAATTTTCATAACATTTATCTCCCATATATCAAATGGTAGTTTCTGGTTGTCACAATCAAATCATTTTTATACATTAATCATGAATTCGATTGAAACATGATAATAACATAATTTTCTAAACATTATTATTGGATACTTGCATGTTTACATATTCTCAATACCAAACATTCGTGCAATTCATACCTGATAGTATAAACCACTTTTCAACAAATTCTTAATATGTTTTAAGGAAATGATCACCATACTATTATTCGTAAACTATAGTTATTTATCTGAAAATCATTATCCCAATCTCATGCCCATATTGAGGGTTATTGATCGCTTAATCATGTATTGTCACAAAATATAAACTCATTACCTCAATCAATTTTGATTGTTAATGATACAATTTAATATAATCTATAGATTCCATACGGAAATACTACAATGATCCAATTTATAGTTGTTTTATTATTATAAAATACCATAAAAGCGATTCTACAAAATTATTGGGGAATCTATGAACATAGACACTAAATTATTCTACCACTTTGTTGTCATAAATTACATCAACAATAGTTATCATGTATTATTTTTAATTTTTTATGGCCTTAAGAACTTTCTATCTTTGAAAATGATTGATAACCCATTTATGAGTTAATTGGTTAGAATATGGACACATTTCATTTCACTTGTTGCATAAAAGTGTAAGATGATTATTATTTATAGCCTTCTCTTTACTCATATCATTATCTATCTTTTTCCCATTACATCGAAACAAAACGGCCTAATGACTTTATTCTCCAAACTGAAAACATGTAATAATCCCATGAAGACAACCACCACCATTCATCTTTCCCCACATTGAGTGTCAAGAAAAACTCTTATTCTATTCACCATTGACATTGTTTTTTCCTTAAACTCTATCATTTGTTTCTTGTAAATAAAATTGAGATTGATATGTAACCCAAATATCCTTTTCTAACTTCATAAAAAACACAAAACAACTTCATTGTTACTGTGGTCTCTTATAGAATATGCCCTCTAATAATTGGTTTTAATCCATGGATGAATTAATCAAATATATATTCTATTTGAATGATAATTCTAGAAGAAAACATTTCATGGATTGAAATATTTCACACGTAAGTACCAATAGATTCATCATACTATTGCATAATCTCATATATCCACCATTCCATCTTCATACAACGTATGAGAGGAATTAACTAATTCAAAAATAAGATCACGCTAGTGTCACATAACATGGATTCAATTTCTCACTTTTTAATCACATTATTAACGAGGTTCCACCACTGTTCCGCTTTACCTTCAAAATGATAAACATCTATAATGCATTCATTATATTCTAGATCTTGAAGGACATAAAATATCTTTTCACCAGTACTTATACATTGTTCTGAAACAATTTGATCTGAAGAGCCACAAAAATAATATGGACGTTGCCTCATGATGGACTCAACAAAATTCTGTTCCCTTCTCATCTCAATTGGAAGTCAAGACTGATTTATAGTTTGTGTATGTATAGTGATATGATTTTTCATTCCATCTCCCATGTCATTTTGATGATCAGGAGGACAATTGATTCATTTACCATTTTATTCATCATCATCATGAGTTCGTTATGTTCTAGCCAATGTCTAATACCCAGAAAGACTAATGTGAGATGAAAAAATAATACTCAGAAAACAACATAATCAATAGGATATACATTCAATCATTAACATCATATGTTTAGTACAAGGTTAACCTTAATCATTACCAAATCTCAAGGATTTAAAACTATAAGTTGACTTAACCATAGATGTATCCATATATCCTGAGAAATATTTAGAGGGATCTTCCTTTAGTTTTCTAATTTTAGATTCCAATGGTTATGTAAACCTTTCCACTGATACAAACTGATACGAACCAAGGATGACATACAAAGACATTACTTAAGAATGTAAGAATATTCATTACAAGATACGAAAAAACGAAGATAATGTTATATATTATTAACGTCTTACAAAACTAGGTATCATAAACAACTAGATCATAGGATATCTATATTCTCTGTTTCTTATTCCTTCATACCTAGACCCATTTTCAAAATATATAACATAATACCATTTTACATGACCTAGGGAAAAGAAACAAAATAAATAGAGAGATAAGTTGCTTAATAGTGTTAAAAAAGGGATGTATCAATAATATTATAATCAAAAAGAAAAATAACATAAAATTTGAAAATCATATTATACATTTGAAAGATCAATATATATGTTCATTGGATAAATCATAAAAGTTCATACGAATCACTGAAAATAATCTAAAATTATTAAATAGAAGACATAAAATTTTCTGTCATTCAAATAATCATGGAAATTCATTCCATACTAGTCATTTCCTACTTCCCATACCATCATAGTGGACAAATACCATTACTGAACTGATCTCAATCATTGTTCCAGCAAGTTATTACAGATCCAAGATCATTTTTTGTTCAAACCCTATCTATCTAATGAGATATAAATATTTACCCAAATTATTAGAGGGAGATATATGTTCTAAAAATCTCATCGTGATATCATTTGTACCTCTTCCACAAAAACAGAAAACATTCATCGTAGCATAAAATAATTGATAAAATGGGTTTCTTAAACATCATTCTATCAAAAAATAAAACATTTAAAACAAATGTATTTCATAAATAGTATTCCATAAAGAACATACTAAAAACATAGGAATAATTAGGTTATTATAAAAGAAACATGAACCTATAAATTAATTCCATATTAGATTGAAAATAATTGTGATTGAACACTTGAAATAAAATCTTGATAATAAAATCATATCATAAATAAAATTTTTTCTCAAAATTGCACACAATTATAAAATAAATTAATTTCATTAATAATACCCTTGAAATATTATTAACTAAGTTTCATGTAAATATTATGTTATGAAAACATAATAACCCATGATTCCATATAAGTCTAAATAAAAACTTCTTATCATACTTTGGTCAGATAATTCAAAAAGTATATTGTATCAAAAAACGACAAAACATTAATTTCACAGTGTTTAATAAAAATTCACAAATTGGGTAAAATTGGAATTAATTTTTTTTATAAAGATAGAAATAATATTTTTTTATACATATTTACGAATAATGGGCAAAGATGAAAAATATATTTTAGTATATACTTATTTATTAACAATCTCGGATTATAATGAGATTGTGAATTGCTCACTTACCTAAGGAATGATAACCTTTTTATGCATCATAACCTACAATATTATAATTTAAATAATATTATTTAATTATTCAATAAAGATATTCAATTTTATGATATCATATATGTTCATAGAATAATTTATTTGTTAATAACATTTCATTATTACTCATTATCTGAGTATAAACGACTTTATTTTCATATGCATGTTTTTGCTGAAATGATCTGATTCTTATTCATAGGTTATAGTTATATAATTTTCACAATTTTATTATTATCAAATATATCATATTTATTAATTATAATCATATTTATATTAAATATTCAATATATATCATGTAGAATGAATCACATCACCTCGTGGAGATTGTAGGCCACAAGTACACACGAGCGGTGAAATCATTCAATTAATTATGAAAACTGTATGTATGTGTATGGTATATATATTGTTCCAAAATAAATAGGTTTTTATAATAATCCTATATTTTTCTATTCCAATCAATTTTTACATCCTTGTAAATTTGTTTTGAAAAAATATTGTGCCACAACATGGGGATGGTAAGTCATACGTAGGAACGCGTGGTGATTTAATTATTCATATGATTGATATATGGAGGAATATAGTTGCTAAAAAATCATAATAAGATATCATCAGATAGGTTATAATGATGTTTCAACTTTATAGTGGATAAATATCAATAAAAGGATGAATAAGAAGAAATAATTTTGAATTAATCCATTGAGGAGAATACATCTTCTTTGACAATCACTTTTTAGATCTCCTCTTAGAGATAGTGGAGTTGGTCTTTAGAAAAGACCAGAACATATATTATGTGAATACAGATGTTGAGAAGGTAATTGGTTATGGAATTTATGATAATTATGGCACAAAAATGAGGTGATAATCTAAGGGATATGGTACAATTATATAATTAAGGAGAGGAGAGATTTGGAATCTGCTAAAATATTAATTTATAATAAAATAAGAAAACATCAAAACTTTACAAAAAAAACTAATTTTGATTAATATATTAGTGAAGCATTATATATAATTAGATAATAAATTATACACATGTTTTTATATGCATTTAAACCTCATAATTTCAATTTAACACTTATATTATTTCATTTTAGTTTGGGAAACAAAAATATCAATACTAAAAGTTTGAAATATTAAGTTATTTGATGTCAAATTGATCATAAATAAATAAATTCAGAAACATTAGAACAAATAATAATTAATGAATATTTGTAAAAATTGGATTATTCTTATTAAATAATTCAACGAGAGATTTTATGGAAAAATAATCATTAGTGTCAATTTTGACACTATTAAATTTATTTATTTTTTAAAATTTTAAGATAAAATGTTTAATTAGAACAAATTTTTTTATTATTTTACTATGAGATCCCATTTAAAAATATAATTAATTTTATATATTCTTTTGTCAAATTATAATTATTTTAATATTTTTAATAATATATAGTTGATATTTCCCTTAATTAAATAATTACCACAATATTTTTGCGTGATATTATAATATTCATATTTATTGAAAAATGTATAAAAATAAAATAACACGATAATTATAAATCCTCTATACTTCAGAAATTTCTTATAATTGATGGTATCAACTATAAAATCTAATTTTAAAATTGTTATGTAATTAAAACCTAAAGCTGAAAACATTATCATAACATTATCTAAAATATATGAAGTTTCATAATCATTCCCATATGGATTCAAATAGAAATTCACTATACCCTTGGATGATAATTGTAAATATATACTCAGAAAATAATAATTTTTAATGTTTTGGTATCTTTTATTATTTATTATCATTTTAATAAAAAAAATTTATTTATTATTCATCAATTAAAAAATATCTGCTTTATTAATATATAAACCTATATTGTAAAAATTTATTTATTGAAAAAATAAATAAATTACCATGATAAATAAAAAACATTTTAGAATTAAATTGAGTTTATATAATTTATTTTATCTTCTGTATAACCTTATACTAAAATTATTTTAGTAATTAAAATTTGAGCATTTAATGTTTTACTTTTTTAAGTAGAATATATTAAATGTCTTAATCTAAACCAAGTTATTTTCTATGAGATACAATTTCGACACAATATTGATTTAGGTTGAAAATAAATCCTCCAATTATTTAATTAAAAGTGTTATGGTAATTAAATAATATTAAATTCACCTTTAATTACCTAATTTACCCCTTTCACCATAGTTATACAAATTACCTAATTTAGTTTTATAATTATCAAAAATGAATGTAATATATTTACACAATTTAGATCCACTGATTCAAAATATGGAATAATTGTTTCATTCTAAACATATTATTTTCTATAATTAATTTAAAATCAACCCTAATGTAGAAAAAATTGAGATTTAAAATTAAAAAATTTGAAATGATTAATATGTTTTTACATCGAGATAAAATGTAAAATTATTACCAATTACCTACATTATAATCAATGATTAAATTAATATATTTATACTTTTAAACCATTCAACATTATTATATTACATTATATATTTTTTCAACGAAATAAATTGTTTTTAATTAAAACGTTTTATATTTTTAGATTTACTCAAAATATGATACTTATCAAAAATGTATTAAAAATTAATCCAAAGTAAATTTTTATACCCATATTACAAATCATATGTTTATTTTGATATATATAATATAAAAATGTGTAAAAAAAATATATTTAAAATGGAAAACCCATCAAAAGGTGGAAAACTGAAAAATACATTTTTTATCTGTAAAATTAAATTTTCTATTATATCATATCTAGAAAAAATATAAGTTGAATTTGAAAATTTATATTATTTAAATCCATAAATAGTGATTTTTTTATTTTATAAACTCGTGCTTTTATTTTTGAATTTTATTATTTCCATTTATAATTATTTATCAAAACAAATTTAATTATTTAATCATGTAAACACACATTGTCATAACTCAATTAATATTGATCGTACCCACCATTATAATAGATAGTTTATAAGGTAAAGTAATAACATATCGATTATCTCCTAATTTTTATCTTCTATGAAATAAATTATATCAAAAGAACTCTATGTTCTATGTAAAAGAAGCTAAGCATAGTATTGCGTACACTGAAATCTAATCTGGTTATAAATGTAGCACAATGTAATCAATTTGTAGCAAACAATATAAGACATCAATGAGTTTTAAAAAACCTAAATAAATATATTAAATAAAATATATATATATATATATCCTAAAACCCACATGGTGTTACTATTTCAGTGATACAATCATTTTTGTTGAAATTTTTTCTATAAATCCATTTCAATTAAAAAAATATTTTAAATAAATCTTTTATAATCATGAACTAATTCACTTTGAAAAATAACCAAATCCCCCAATTTGATAAACCAACACTAAATAGGGTTTCAACTATTATTTTCACATCAATTTCATAATCAATTAAGCAATCAAAACAACTTATAACTAAACATTCATGTCTGAATAATATTTTTCAGGATTGAATCCACCTACCTCATAATCTGTAGTAAAAATGAATAACAACACAAAATATTCAACAACACCATTTTGATACTCTAAAAACACAATATATATAAAAAAAAAAAATAACATCTATATATCAATATCTTAGTTATATTGGAATCACATAGCATTTATCCATCCCTAATAGATTCCCTATATTATTACAAGAATGGTTTAACAAAAAATATAAGGAAATAATATGATGAATGATGGATTACCAAGGAATATTGGATTCAACACACCAATAAACTATTATAGATTTATCTTGATATTAGTGTAAAATATGTTATTTTCGAAGGTTATTTTTTATTTTTATGTCGGATTTTTGTTGACGTTGTTACAAGAGACGTTATAAACATTGTTTCTTATGGTGGTTATTTTAAATCAGACATAAAAACCAAAATTCCGAAGCATTTTTCATGTGGGTTCATCAAAATCTGAACTAAAAATGCTTTGGAGTCATGATTTATTATGACAGTTATTAAAAACCTAATTTGGTATATACTTTTTCACATATTTTATAGAATAACTGACATTATAAACTATGCCAGTGAAGATTTTACCACGCCAGTTATGTTCATAACCGATGTGAAAAAATATATACTACATCGGTTATCTCATAACTGACATAACAACCTATTTCATTCAATTTATTATGTCGGTTACAAAATAAATGATGTCAAAAAACCATTCCCAAGCATTTGTTAAGTCCGTTTTCAAATAACCGATGTTAAAACATATTAACAGGTGTTTTCTAAATTGGTTATAAAATAACCGACTTAAAAAACAATTTTTTTAATAAAACCAATCGACCACAGCTATGCCATTCAAAATATAACCTGAAACAAAAAAAAAAAAGACTTAAACCATACAAAAAATATACCACTCCACTAGACATCCTTCCCACTGCCATGGAACCCCCCACCCCACTGGACACCCTCACACCCCTGGATATCTATCCCACCCTCCCACAACCATGGACACCCAGGACACCCTCCCACCCCTATAGACACCTTGTAAACCCCCACCCTACTAGACAACCCTCCCACAAACCTGGAAACATCCACCCTACTAGACATACTGTAACATTCCAGGATTTCATAGTGTGTTATTTCTTAAAAATAATTCAATAACTTGCACTGCACGCAACACCGAGTTCAATCACACCATGACGTACAAAAAAAAGCCATTAAAAGTGTTCATGAATAGTATTAACTACATTTTGAACTTTATATAATCTTTATAATTTTAGAATCCCTATTATGAGTTTCTTAGTCATAATGCAAGAACAGATTCATTTTCAGTATTGCACTTTTATCAACTTTTAATAGTGACAGCTTTTTAAATAAAATATTTTAAACTATCTGAATAAATTGGGACATCAAAAAAATTTAAAATGAAACATCCCAAGCTTCCACGGTACACTTTCCTTGGAATAAAATAGTAGCGTGTGTTGTACGCAACCTTGAGTTTTAACACACGCCACAACCAATCAAACTAGCCGTTATGAATAGTAATACCTAAATTTTGAAATTATATATATTTTATATTTTAAAATGGACTTCATTTTTGGATTCGGAATATTGAATTTAGCCTAAGGTGAAATTTTGGTACTTTTCGGATAACTTTCATATTTTGATGAATAGTGAAAATTACTAAATTTTAATTAAAAACAACTTTTTTAATAAAAATAATTAATAGTGATAAATTGTTAATTTGAGTGGTTTTAAAGTATATTTAGAATATATTTTTACCATTTAATATAATGTTGGTCACTGTACATAATTTTACAATTAAACCGAACATAAACAAGTGTCAATCTTTTGATATTTATTACCTCTTAAAAACACGCTTTTTGTTTTGACAGCGGGAATTAATTTTAAATTAATTTCTGGAACTTCTGTGTTCTGAATTTAGAAAAATGGATTCAATATTTGGAATCAGGATGTCCAAATTGTGTAAATAGGTAACTTTTATTTTTAGACATTTTGAATAATTACTGTGGTAATTATTTTATTTACCATGGTTAAGGGTAAATCCGGTAAATAAGGGTTAAAAAATAATATTATAATAATACAAAATTACCCTAAAACGTGTCTTAACCTTATTGGCGGACACATACCCGACCATGGGCATCCTTGGGTCGATTTGGGGACCCCTTGGAGCCACTTGTATGTGGTAGGGACACATTATATTAATAAAGTTAAAATAAAAATAATAATGGCATAAGCTTACATATTTTAGAAGAACAATTTTTACATAGTGTTATAAATGTTGGATTTTCGATTATAAATATTCATTAGAAATCTAAAACGATTTCCTACATAATGATATTTTATTTTTAATTTTTAGAAATCAAATAATTTAAATTATTAATGACACAATAATGATGCAATGTTTACCTCATTAATAAATCATTTAAATAAATAAGGTCATAATGATTAAAATATTATCTAAAACCTGTCCAATTATTATTGGTTGATGTTACCTAGAATATTAGTCATCTTATCTTCGACCTCAATTATTTTTGGACCATTATAAACCGAATTTAATTATATTATAAAGTAATACTTTCACTCTTTCATAAAGAGCCCCTCCTCTCCTTTATAAAAGGAGACCACTTCTACTCATTCCTCACACCTCTCAAGCCACTTGTATCGTCCAAACACTGCCCAAATAATCTCCCCACATCCCTCTCCTCCTCCTTGAAGCTTCCCCTTAGGCATAAAGCATTTCAAGAAGTCCTTTGGTTCCAACCAAAATGATTTACCTAAATTAAAGGTAACGATTTCTCTTAAATTATTTTCATTTATTTTGCTTCTCCAACCCCCGAACTCTTTTACTTCCTTTATTTTGTAAAAAAAAGTATCCTCAATATACTAGGATGTTTTTATAATAAGGATTTGAACTACACATACACACACCTCCATCTAATGGATGATGAACATAATGTTTCTGTGAATGGCAAACTAACGCCTCACGAAACGATGATTGTTCAAATACATCTTACCGCCTCTCATGGTGGCCATTATGATGGCACTATAATTTAGTGCGATATTAATGATACATATTTTATATATAACCTTCTGTAATTACATTTTATTTCATACCATTAATCGTTTCATGTTGTATATACGTATGATAATTTCATTTGAGGAAGTGCGGTCTACCGCCCCCCTAAAATGATATGAATCGTTCATACCACACATGGAACGTATAAAGAATGGTGTTAATGAACATAAGTAACATATATAAAATATTATATTATACTGGAATAATAATATACCTATGTATCATTTGGATTCAATTCATTTAAAATGAAAAATTAAATGGAAGTAGCGTTCGTGCGTACGTACGGACTACCGTCTCCACGAACACGATGAGATCCATCCTCCATCGTATCCATTCAAGTATTATTCTCATTTTAGGGATAAAAATAATGTTAATATCATTCTGATTATGAATAAGATATAATATATCCATTACAAACATGTCTTTCGTAACCAAACATTTGAGAAGAATGAATCGATTATCATCCGAAATGAAGATAATACTAAGATATTATTAATAAAGCAATGTTAAAAGATCATATATGATATAATATTGATGTATATGATTATTGAATAATTTAATAAATTTTTTAATTATTATACAGGAGGTTAACATACCATCGACTAAGGGAAAGTTCAAGGTAAGGGATTCTCTTATCTCACTTTCAACTCCGTGAGATTTCCATTGTTCGCCACTAAATTATTGAAAGTGGTGTATTGTGTACGGCCATTTGATATATATTATCATGATTCTATTTATATTCATGTTATTCTGTAAATAATTTTGGTGGTTATTAACTTTTGGCCATACGACTCAGTTGATTAACGTGGTAAGGAGTTTCTTATCTCACTCTTAATTTCGTGAGAATTCCATTGTTCACCACTTAATTATTACATGTGGTGTATGTGTACTACCCATGAGTGTATTCATTGTGTAATATACATTAATTTATGGGTACTTAAATAGTCATGGTATGATCCTTCTTTCATAGTTGTATGTTTCGTAAGTTACCAAATCGATAAGGGAATTTGACATTTCAATTTCCACTCATTCGGCTTTACGCATATTTCATTGATTATATTACTCCAAGATTATGTGTGGAATCACTATTAATTTGATTATGTCATAATTTCCTCTCCCCTTCTTGTGGATATACTTTTGATACACATAATCACTCTATTGATAATTCTCAAGTCATTAATATGAATTCGATAAGAGTAATTTTGATTCTTTCACCATTTGTTGAGTTAAACATCCAATTCATTGGTGTTGTTTCTACAAGAATATGTGTGAATATCCTTTTATTGTTTTACACCTAATATTCCATCATATATAGTGTATTTATACTTTCACACATAATTATGTCATTGATTTATCCTTAACATAAGGATACGACCTTTATGAGAGATTTCATCTCAATTTACATTCAATTGGGACTTCTTTGTCGATATACACCAAATCGCTTTTATGTGGTGTATATAATGTACTTTTACATAGTATGTCATGAATCCCTTTATTCTCATGATATTACAAAGTTTTTATTACCTCAATTATTTGTACTCAAGTGTCTCTCTTTTGGTTAGAATCTCTAACCAAAATACCATTTTAAAATGTTTTAAAGACTTATTCTTCTAAATCTTGCTCATTAATGTCCATGTTTTAAAAAATGGTTTTAAGGATTTATTTATATGGACATTAATGTTTTAAAATTAAAACTCCTTTTAGAAGTTTCAAAGTGGTATGGGTCACTTTGATTCAAAAATCTATTTTTAAATGGCTTCTTGACAAATAGTGTGACTTTTAAATGATTTCAAGAAAAGGGGGATATTTCCCTCAAATAGTTTTGATGATTATTTTCATCTATGTCAACATCCTTCATTATTCATGATTGAGGTTAATGTGATACAATACAATCTTCTATATTGTATAAAATGAGTTATGTTTGACTGTGGATGTTCTATTTTTATACCATTCATGGTTTGTGGTTAAAGTATTGACATTTCGTATGCTAGTATTAATACGAATGTTTATTTTATGCTTAAACCTATTCATATGAGGAATGAATTAGACTTAATAAGTGACTGGTGGAGCCCGATATAGCTCCTCGATGCATCAGTAGGTCTCATGAGACAAACTAGTGTCTTGGCACAAGGCCTTGGCAAAATCTTATTTGTAGTCTTGGCACGAGGCCTTGGCTATGTGGTTATAATAGTCTGGAATTATGCATTCCATCATTATGAAAGTGGATATTGATATTGCATGTGATCATTCGACTAGTAGAATATCCATGTGAGTAAGTAAATGGAATTATTTCATTTTACCTTTTCCATTTTATGCTGAAGTTCAAGTTTAAAAGGCTTTTGTTTTAGTTATAAATTTCCTTAAGTGTTTATTCTTAATTATGAAAGCTTCTGCTATAATGTTATCCTTACTGAGCATTTGAGCTCACCCCTTTCAATGTTTTATTTTTTTCCCAGGATTATGAAGAAGTAATTTATGAATGACCTGCAGGGATAGTATGAGGGGATATGAAGACAAGATGTTTTTTTTATGATGTAATGTAAAAATTTATGGATGTATCTAGTTATTTCAAGGCTACTAAACTAATCGGTCTTTCGAGACTTGATCTTTCTCGTGATCATGCCAATGTTATGTAATAATGCACCGACTCTAGGTAATTAGGGTTGGGGCGTTACAGTTGGTATCAGAGGAAGTTAAGTACAAACCTTGGTAGCTAGATTTAGATAAACTCTGATTAGAGCACGTAGACCTAAGATGAACATTGAGGATTAGTATAAAAGAACTTCCTAGAATTTTGGTATTGTACAGATTTTGTGAGTTTTCCAAGAAATAAATCCCTGTCTGGATACAAGCAGGTAGAGGCGGCTCTGGCACAGATGTACCTAGGGGTAAAACCCGAAAACACCGCTTTAAGCTAGACTCAAACGGGAACTGGTGCACGACAACGGGTCTTGCTGCACTCTTGGTTACGACACTCCCGGGGGATATGCTTAGGATAATTTACATTTTCTTTACAAACCGATTTATGTAATATATACATAAGATGAGAGTAAATGACATTGGTTAATCCTAATATGTTTCAAATTGAGAATATGGTGACATTTTAATCTCTAAATGATTTTACGACTACTATTACTCACACAATGCTTTCTCGTTTTAGTCAATGGCTGGATTCCAAGGAAGTCATAGTGACTTTGAGAATGATGTACAAGGTGGGAACGGTGGTGGTGATGAGCAACAAAATGGAATGTTGATAGACGTAAAAGATATCGTCTTTATGCCAAATCAGTTTTCCAAAAATATGATCAACAACATATATATTAACCAAATCCAAGACTCAACAAGGAAGAGAAAGGTGATAAATGATAAGATCTCTAGCAATGGAGACCATGGAGAAAAGAAACCTCAAATTTCATCATGCAGGAAATGTGGAAAGAGACACCCATGAAAGTGTCTCAATTGGACACCGAAATGTTTTACATGCGGGAAGGAAGGACATAAAGTGAAGAATTGCCGAAGAAAAATGAAGAGTACTATGGAAGAAGATAAAAATGGTCCCAGGAGTCCATTTACAGTCATTTGCTGTAAATGTAGGGGACCTGGCCATTACCCGAGTGAATGTCCTATTCTCTAGGATATTTTCTTGGTCAAAGAAAAAGCTATGTGGAAATAAATGGTTGGAGAAAAATTTAAAAAGTATTAGCACTCCTTGTTGATGGGTTTACATTGGAATAATTTTCTCTTGTATTTGTAACCCCACAGTTTGCCATGTGAGAATGATATTTGAGGAAGAATTGTCTCTTCTCTTGTGGATATAGGTATAAATAACCATTTGGTTTTATATGATCATTGGGGTTTGAGAAAATGATAAGTTATTATAATTTGGGATGAAAATGCAATGTATGATATAACATTTGTGGTTAAATTATGTTATTTTGAGGAATTTATCTCATTTTGGTAATATTATAAAATATAGTTTTTGAAAAAGGACAACACATAGACCGTGTGACAACCCATCGCGTCGGACAAAGCTGTGGGAATCGAACCCACAACCAAAGTGTGATTGGGATTTATCGCCTACCACTGGACTACGTGAAGTCCCTGGTTAGTGTGACTATTTTTTTTGTTAAATGATTTTATTGAACAATAATAAGATGATTTGGTTTCTTATGTCTTATCAAATGAATACCCTTGGTATAGGAAAATGATTTGGTGATTAAGTGATAAATGTTATTTTGGAAGATGTTCGTTTTGTTAGGAACACTATATGCCCAAGGAAAATAGAATACAATGAGGTTTCATTTGTAGAGTAATGGTGGATTTTTATCTACGTTTTTATTGTTGATTTATAGTGATTTGGGTTATTTATGGAAATGATTAACCTATAACAGAGAATATGTGATGATGTTAATTACATTTAAGTATGTGACTTTAAGAGTATTTGATGTCATTTGGAGATACAATGTAACATGGGAGACTACATAATCAAATTCTTCTATGTTTTTGGTTTCAATATTAGTTTAGATTATATTAAAGGATTGTAAGGACAATTCGTTATTGAATGGTATCTATTTAACTTTGGGGTATTGTTGGTTTAATTTTAGAAATTAAGATTAGTGCATATTTATCTCAATGAATATCCTTTTGGGGGATCATTAGATCATTCACTAACCATTTTGGTTTTGATTAATCTTCAAAGACAATGTAAATATATGGTTTATCGTACATGGATCATGTGATTCTATAGAAGTTTATTCTAGTTCGTCGAGTGTGACCAAGTCTTCTTGAATACTCAGCGTTTAAAAAAAATTGAGTTAGTGGTGGAAATTTATTAAAGAATGAAAATCTACTTAAAATTTAAGTATATCTCATAATGTTCTTAGTCAATATCATAAATGAATTCCTCTTCCTTATGTAATGTAACATTAAAAAAAATATGTTGTCCTAGATGGTACATTAAATCATCACTAATTTATGGCTTTGGGATTGTTGGCCTTTTCATAGCCATGTTCTCTACCACTCTCCATCAGATAATTGATGGTTAGATTTCTCTTCCATATCCATATTTTCCTACATGGAACCCTAGTATGTGTTATTTTCGGTAATATTCATACTTTCCACTCTTTATTTTAAATAGAGGCCTCATTAATTCATTTTTCGATGTGGGATTTCAACTAAGATATTTTGATACGTCAAAAATGTGTTATCCCAATACCCTATGTTTTCCTGGACCGATGGTATTTCAAATCATCATAGATTGATGAGTTTAAGGACCTCAATTTTATACTTGTTTGTGATTTATGACCTCAATCACTACCTATAAATATTTACGTTTTTCCTCCAATTATATGTCTCGAATTGCCACCAATGTTCTCCTAATCGAGATCATAATTTGGTGGTGACCCTTTCATTTCTCTTTTCCTTATATTAAGACTAAATTTTAGTAACCCAATTTCCAATGTGGGTTTTCCCCCAAATATATTTTCTACTTTCAACCTTTTATTTTCGAAGAACAATTTCAAATTGCGAGGACGCAATTTATTGAAGGAGGGGAGAATGTAACACCCCAGGATTTCATCGTGTGTTATTTCTTAAAAATAATTCAATAACTTGCACTACACGCAACACCGAGTTCAATCACACCATGACGTACAAAAAAAATCCATTAAAAGAGGTCATGAATAGTATTAACTACATTTTGAACTTTATATAATCCTTAAAATTTTAGAATCCCTATTATGAGTTTCTTAGTCATAATGCAAGATCAGATTCCTTTTCAGTATTGCACTTTTATCAACTTTTAATAGTGAAACCTTTTTAAATAAAATATTTTAAACTATCTGAATAAATTGGGACATCAAAAAAATTTAAAATGAAACATCCCCAGCTTCCACAGTACGCTTTCCTTTGAATAAAATAGTAGCGTGTGTGGTACGCAACCTTGAGTTTTAACACACGCCACAAGCAATCAAACTAGCCGTTATGAATAGTAATACATAAATTTTGAAATTATATATATTTTATATTTTAAAATGTACTTCATTTTTGGATTCGGAATATTGAATTTAGCCTAAGGTGAAATTTTGGTACTTTTCGGATAACTTTCATATTTTGATGAATAGTGAAAATTACTAAATTTTAATTAAAAAGAACTTTTTTAATCAAAATAATTAATAGTGATAAATTGTGAATTTGAGTGGTTTTAAAGTATATTTAGAATATATTTTTACCATTTAATATAATTTTGGTCACTGAACATAATTTTACAATTAAACCGAACAAAAACAAGTGTCAATCTTTTGATTGTTATTACCTCTTAAAAACACGCTTTTTGTTTTGACAGCGGGAATTAATTTTAAATTAATTTCTGCCACTTCTGTGTTTTGAATTTAGAAAAATGGATTCCATATTTGGAATCAGGATGTCCAAATTGTGTAAATAGGTAACTTTTATTTTTAGACATTTTGAATAATTACTGTGGTAAATATTTTATTTACCATGGTTAAGGGTAAATCCGGTAAATAAGGGTTAAAAAATAATATTATAATAATACAAAATTACCCTCAAACGTGTCCTAACCTTATTGGTGGACACATACCCGACCATGGTCATCCTTGGGTCGATTTGGGGACCCATTGGAGCCACTTGTATGTTGTAGGGACACATTATATTAATAAAGTTAAAATAAAAATAAAAATGGCATAAGCTTACATCTTTTAGAAGAACAATTTTTACATAGGGTTATACATGTTGGATTTTCGATTATAAATATTCATTAGAAAGGTAAAGATATTTCCTACATAAATATATTTTATTTATAATTCTTAGACATCAAATAATTTAAATTATTAATGACACAATAATGATGCAATGTTTACCTCATTAATAAATCATTTAAATAAAAAAGATTATAATGATTAAAATATTATCTAAAACCTGTCCAATTATTATTGGTTGATGTTATTTATAATATGAGTCATCTTATATTAGACCTCAATTATTTTTGGACCATTATAAACCGAATTTAATTATATTATAAAGTAATACTTTCACTCTTTCCTAAAGAGCCCCTCCTCTCCCTTATAAAAGGAGACCACTTCTACTCATTCCTCACACCTATCAAGCCACATGGATCGTCCAAACTCTGCCAAAATAATCTCCCCACATCCCTCTCCTACTCCTTGAAGCTTCCCCTTAGGCATAAAGAATTTCAAGAAGTCCTTTGGTTCCAACCAAAGTGAGTTACCTAAATTAAAGGTAATGATTTCTCTTAAATTATTTTCATTTATTTTGCTTCTCCAACCCCCAAACTCTTTTTACTTCCTTTCTTTTGTTACAAAAAAAGTATCCTCAATAAACTAGGATGTTTTTATAAGAAGTATTCGAACTACACATACACTCACCTCCATCTAATGGATGATGAACATAATGTTTCTGTGAATGGAAAACTAACGCCTCACGAAACGATGATTGTTCAAATACATCTTACCGCCTCTCATGGTGGCCATTATGATGGCACTGTAATTAAGTGTGATATTAATGATACATATTTTATATATAACCTTCTGTAATTCCATTTTATTTCATACCATTATTCGTTTCATGTTGTATATACGTACGATAATTTCATTTGAGGAAGTGCGGACTACCGCCCCCTTAAAATGATATGACTCGTTCATACCACACATGGAACGTATAAAGAATGGTGTTAATGAACATAAGTAACATATATAAAATATTATATTATACTGGAATAATAATATACCTATGTATCATTTGGATTCAATTCTTTTAAAATGAAAAATTAATTTGAAGTAGCGTTCGTGCGTACGTACGGACTACCGTCTCCACGAACACGATGAGATCCATCCTCCATCGTATCCATTCAAGTCTTATTCTCATTTTAGGGATAAAAATAATGTTAATATAATTCTTATTATTAATAATATATAATATATCCATTAAAAACATGTCTTACGTAACCAAACATTTAAGAGGAACGAATCAATTATCACCCGAAACGACGATAATACTAAGATATTATTAATAAAGCAATGTTAAAAGATCATATATGATATCATATTGATGTATATGAATATTGAATAATTTAATAAATGTTTTAATTATTATACAGGATGTTAACATACCATCGACTAAGGGAAAGTTCAAGGTAAGGGATTTTCTTATCTCACTTTCAACTCCGTGAGATTTCCATTGTTCGCCACTAAATTATTGAAAGTGGTGTATTGTGTACGACCATTTGATATATATTATCATTATTCTCTTTATATTCATTTTATTCTGTAAATAATTTTGGTGTTTATTAACTTTTGGCCATACGACTCAGTTGATTAACGTGGTAAGGAGTTTCTTATCTCTCTCTTAATTTCGTGAGAATTCCATTGTTCACCACTTAATTATTTCATGTGGTGTATGTGTACTGCCCATGATTGTATTAATTGTGTAATATACATTAATTTATGGGTACATACATAGTCATGGTATGATCCTTCTTTCATAGTTGTATGTTTCGTAAGTTACCAAATCGATAAGGGAATTTGACATTTCAATTTCCACTCATTCGGCTTTAACCATATTTCATTGATTATATTACTCCAAGATTATCTGTGGAATCACTATTCATTTGATTATGTCATAATTTCCACTCCCCTTCCTATGGATATACTTTTGATACACATAATCACTCTATTGATAATTCTCAAGTCATTAATATGAATTTGATAAGAGTAATTTTAACTCTTTCACCATTTGTTGAGTTAAACAGCCAATTCGTTGGTGTTGTTTCTACAAGAATATGTGTGAATATCCTTTGATTGTTTTACACTGAATATTCAATAATATATAGTGTATTCATACTTTCACACATTATTATGTCATTTATTTATCCTTAACCTAAGGATACGACCTTTATGGGAGATTTCATCTCAATTTACATTCAATTGGGACTTCTTTGTTGATATACACCAAATCACTTTTATGTGGTCTATATAATGTACTTTGACATAGTATATCTTGAATCCCTTTATTCTCATGATATTAAAATGTTTTGATTACCTCAATTATTTGTACTCAAGTGTCTCTCTTTTGGTTAGAATATCTAACCAAAATACCATTTTAAAATGTTTTAAAGACTTATTCTTCTAAATCTTGCTCATTAATGTCCATGTTTTAAAAAATGGTTTTAAGGATTCATTTATATGGACATTAAAGTTTTAAAATGAAAACACCTTTTAAAAGTTTCAAAGTGGTATGGGACACTTTGATTCAAAAATCTATTTTTAAATGGCTTCTTGACAAATAGTGTGACTTTTAAATGATTTCAAGAAAAGGGAGATATTTCCCTCAAATAGTTTTGATGATTATTTTCATCTATGTCAACATCCTTCATTATTCATGATTGAGGTTAATGTGATACAATACAATATTCCATATTGTATCAAATGAGTTATGTTTTACTGTGGATGTTCTATTTTTTTACCATTCATGGTTTGTGGTTAAAGTATTGACATTTCGTATGCTAGTTTTAATACGAATGTTTATTTTATGCTTAAACCTATTCATATGAGGAATTCATTGGACTTAATAAGTGACGGGTGGAGCCCGCTATAGCTCCTCGATGCATCGGTAGGTCTCATGAGACAAACTAGTGTCTTGGCACAAGGCCTTGGAAAAATCTTATTTGTAGTCTTGGCACGAGGCCTTGGCTATGTGGTTATAATATTCTGGCATTATGCATTCCATCATTATGAAAGTGGATATTGATATTGCATGTGATCATTCGACTAGTAGAATATCCATGTGAGTAAGTAAATGGAATTATTTCATTTTACCTTTGCCATTATATGCTGAAGTTCAAGTTTAAAAGGATTTTGTTTTAGTTATAAATTGCCGTAAGTGTTTATGCTTATTTATGAACGCTTCTGCTATAATGTTATCTTTACTGAGCATCTGAGCTCACCCCTTTCAATGTTTTATTTTTTTCCCAGGATTATGAAGAAGTAATTTATGAATGACCTGTAGGGATAGTATGAGGGGATATGAAGACAAGATGTTTTTTTATGATGTAATGTAAAAATTTATGGATGTATCTAGTTATTCCAAGGCTACTAAACTAATCGGTCTTTCGAGACTTGATCTTTCTCGTGATCATGCCAATGTTATGTAATAATGCACCGACTCTAGGTAATTAGGGTCGGGGCGTTACACATACCCCCCATGGACACCCCCTGGATAGCCCACTCCCACCCTCTTGGACATCCCCTACCTCTTAGATAGCCCCCACCCTCCTCGATAGCCCCCACTCCCCTAGACAGCCCTACCACACTCTTGGACACCCTCTCATCCCCCATGGACACCCTGTGCACACCCCCACCCTACTAGACAAACCCCTCCCCCACCATTGGAAACCCCCACCACACTTGACACCCTCCCAAACCCCTGTACAACCCCTAGACAAACCCCCCCACTGTACAGCTCCCCACCCCCTGGATAACCCAACCACCCACAGAGACACCCTCACCCTCATGGACAGCCTGGACACCCCCACCCCACTAGAATACCTTCACAAACCCCTGAAACCCCCTGAAACCCCCGCCCACCCCACCCCCTGGACACCCCTTAGACAACTCCCCACCCTCCAGGACAGCCCCCAACCCCCCATGACAACCATTCCACTATTCTGAACCGCACTTCTATTTTCCTAAGCTTTCCTATGAAATATATATCCATTAATGTCATAACTGGACCATGTTATCACATTAAAACATGGACCACACACTATCCATATTAATCTCTTTAATACATCTGACCTACCAAGTAAGGTCTTTTTTTACCATGAATTTTTTTTTGCTCATTCAAAATCCATATTTCTTTCTACATTAGATGACATTGTTTCAACTCATTAATATACAATGTGATATATGGAAAAGCACCAGCTATTTAATTCAAGAAGTATGATTCTGACATTTTTATCTGTTCAACTAACAACAATTTTCCATTAAATCCAAGAATCCACTTTCCGTCATTATAAACACGTTCATTTTGAGATGGAAAAAATCCTATTAGCTCCTCCATATACAAGTAGCTCATACATAACTCCATAACCTCCTCCAAAATATTTTTCAATAATGGAGGATTCATGTCGATACTAACTAATAACATACCTCATCAAATTTTTCATACACATTTCGAATGGATACATCCAACGAAGATATACAGGTCCAAAAATCATTATTTTTCGAACTAGATGACTCATTAAATGCACAATTATATCCAAAAAAGATGTAGGAAAATACATTTTCAATTGAAAAAGTATAGAAATTGCATCCTTTTCCATAATTATCAAATCATTCACATCAATAACCATATTAAATATTGAATTGTAAAAATAACACAACATTATTATAGTCTTTCAGACTTGGATTTGTAATATTCCATTCAATGAAACTGGAAAAAGTTGTTTCATCATGATGTGACAATCATGAGATTTCATAACGATCAAATTCATATAATTCAAAGAGATTTTTTTTCATTTAATGAATAAGATTGATTCAAATTGATATCATGAAGAAAATAAAAAAATATAGTTTTTTCCCTCTTTGTTAATGTATGACAAGCTGGGGGAAGAAATGTTCTTCTTCCATTAGGAGTTGGAACCAACTCCAAACACATTCCCATTGATAGTAAGTCTAATCTTTCATTAAATGTATCTATTGTCTATCCTATAACATCTATCAATATTCCAACCAAACTGTGACATATATTCTATCCACGTGCATGAAACCAATATTATGTTTCATATCATGATATCTCTAATATAGTTTCTCCAAAAATATTGACCTTTTAATCCAAATATATCTATCATTCCCAAATTTTTGTGTCATTCCTAATGTCACCTCAATGTTTTCCACCCTCTCAAAATACACATCATGGGATAATGTTTTTGGAGAAATATAAAATTAATGTGAGCCATTGAATTCCTTTTTTAGCCTTCTATAAAAGTGATCCATATGAAAAAACTTTCAATGACCCATGTACAATGTTTCCCTCTCATGATACAATAGACAATATGAAGAATGTTATTTGCAATTTGTATATGATTTATGTCCCTTAACACTATATCTAGAAAAATTTTCATATGCTTGGACATCATTTATAGTGATCATAAGCACTACATGCAATTGAAAATATTCCATTTTAGAAAAATCATACACCTAAATATAAATCGTTAATAAATGTTTCAAACCATCAATCTATGTTTAAATGAAAACATCAATATCATTTCAGGGTTTCTTCATAACAGATATCATTATACTCAACATGACATATTTTCACATCATAAAAACCTTAAGAGAGAGGTTGTAAATTACCAATAAAACAAGCCATGAACTATGTTTTCTACTGAGGGTTCGGTATGGATTCATTCCATATGTGCTCAAATGTAGTCTGATATTTCTAATTTCATTTCAAATATAATATATTGGTCATAAATTTTTATCCATTATGGAAAATCATATAGGAACATAATTTTCCATCACATATCCATTCATCAACATGTCATCTTAACCATTTTTCATTATCTGAATTTGAAAATAAACATTTCAAACGATGAATTATAGGAATATACCAAAATAAATTTGAAGGGATCTTTTTAATATCTACATCGACCTGTGATTTTTCTTTCAAATTATAACGTGAGGTCCCACATTTAGGACACATTAATAGAAATTCATATTCCTTATTATATATCATATAGTCATTTGAATTGACATGTATTTTCTTGTATCCCAATCCCATCAGAAATAATATTTTCTTGGCCATATAATGTGAATCTAGAAGATCATTGTCTTTTAGAGGAATGTCTTTCAACAATTGTAGTGGCTCTGTAAAACTATTGTCACTCCAACCAACTTTTTTCTTTATGTAAATCAATATTATCACCACCAACAAAACTGTAAAATATATACTACCAGGATAAAATGGTTTTTCATCATTACCAAATAGATACACAACTGTTGGTTCTATCTCAATTTGTTCTACTGCAATATCACAGATCATTTCATCAATTCCACATGAGTTACCATCTTGAAAATAATCATCATCAGTTGTTCTGAAATTCTATCCAGTTTCACCATGATAAATCCAAGTGTTGTAACTAGGTTTAATACCATGAAAAATCAGATGATCTTTTCTATCTCTACATTTAAACATCATCACATTCAAACATTTTAGGCATGGACATGAAATAATTTCACTTCTTGGAACATTTCATTTAGAAAATTCCAAAAAGGCATCAACACCATCCTCATATTCATTACTCATTCAATGTGTCATAATCCAACATCGACTCATTTTTACCTATAACAAATATCAAAATTATTCATCTTATTATGATGAGACAAATATCTATTTCTATGAAAAATATAATATTTTGAATGTAAAATAATTTTGAAATATAAAACAAATATATGGGTATTTGAAAAAAATATTCATGAAAGGGATTTTAATAGGAAAATACATTTGATATAACAGTACTAAATACTTCTAAGATCCTTTCTTCTTATGGTACATAAAAAATACATCCAGGTGTAACTGGATACAAAATTCACCCTTCCATAAAAAAGAAATATGAAGTGTAAATATTAAAATCTGAATACATTCACTACATAAAAATTAAAAATATCCCACCGATTTGAAACCATTTGGATAGCCCCTGAAACTGTTGGGATTGAATACCCCGCCCCCAAATGGTTTCACACACTATTGGCATGATGGTCATTGCAATAACACTATACCCACGATTCTACAAGAACTATTTGTATAGACTCCTTGATGTTATAATATTCCACCAGTTACGAGGAAATAGTTGTGATATATGTAAACTAAGGGGGTGTCCATGGTGGTAAGGGGATATACATGGGGGTGATGGGGGTTTTCCGAGGGGTAGTGGCTGTCCATGGGGATAGGGCCTATCCAAGGTGTCCAAGGGTGTAGGGGGTGTCCTAGGGGGGTATGGGATGTCCCTATGCATTTTATTTAATTAAAAGATTCATTTTATGATAGAGTGAAATACAGAAAAATAAACATTATTTTTCTAAATATAATACTCATGAAGACATTTAAAACCAATAATTCAATTATAACAAAGAGACACTCCACAATTATGGAGCATAATCAATGATGACCTAATGATGGAAATGGGTGAGCAGTATTCAGTTAATCATACCAAGTGAGACACCTAGATTATGCTCCACAAATAAACAATTGTCATAGAAAATGGTAATACCTACGAGCTTAGGTGAAAATCTAGAATACATTGAAACTTAATCCATCCTTTTCCTATGACTGATGCAATTAAATATCCCTAACGCATGAGGGGAACCATCCCCAAAGCAGTGCATGTTTATACTAAGGTTTAATTAACCAGAGAAGAATCTTAAACTAGTGAAGAATGCATTCTCTAATAATCCACTACCAATTATATGATACCATGTTATGTATAAAATGGGTGTGATATGATGAGTATCAAACAATCAACCATATATAATGAATAACCACATGACACATATAAGCCAGACACCCAGAAGAATCAAACCAGAACACCAGTCCAAGGAAGTCCTCGTGTCATAGGGCCATCAACACACAATGTAAGTCCTATACCAAAAAAATTCCCACTCATTTCAATAATTATAATGCAACGAGACACATTCCAAGGAGAGTTAACCAATGAAAACCCACATTCTGAAAGTTCCAACCGGGACATACACATACTTTTAAAACACAAAATTTTCAAATGTTTCCAAACACAACATTTATGAATCCATGATATATATGAAACACATTTGAAAAGTCACAATATCATTTTGAATTCATAAACCACTTATAAGGGCCAACATGGCTTTTAATAAAACACTTTTTGTATAGGATAATCATAGGGCTTAATGTTCTAAATGTGGGAGAAAGAGGTGTTTTGGTGATACAAATTGATTGGGGAAATGGTAAAAAATACATTTTTAATAAACATGGGCACTGCGCACGGTTAGGATACACCCCCTGAACATCCCCACCCCCTAAAAATCACCCCACCCTATATGGACACCCCCAACCCCCAGGACACCCCCACCCCTAGATACCCCATACCACATTGGACAAACCACTCACCCCCTGGATGCCACTCCCACCCCCATGGATAGCTCATTCAACCTCTAGACACCACCCCCACCCCATAGACACTCTTACCCCATTGGAAAGCTCCCTCGCCCCCTAGACACCACCCCCACCATGTACCCCATTGGACACCCGCTAGACACCCCCACAACCCCTTTGATAGCCTCCAACCCTCGGGGAGCCCCCAAACACTCTAGACAGCTACCCCATCCTGGTGGATAGCCCCCTCACCCCCTGGACACCACCCCAACCCATAGACACCCCACACCATGGAAATCCCCCTCACCATCCTGGACAACACTCCCACCCCCTTGGACACCCCCTGGACACCACCACCTCATTTGAAAGCCCCCAGCCCTGGGAAAGCCCCCCAAACCCTCTGGATACCACCCCCTGGACACCCCCACACCCCTGGACACCCCATTCCCCCTTGGACATCCCACTCACCCCCCAGGACACCACCCCACCCCCTAGGAAGCCCCACCCCCTAGACACCACTCTCGCCCCCTACACTCTTGGACATCCCCTTGACACCTCCACCCCCTAGAAAGCCCCATCACCCCCATGTAAAACACCCTCACCACCTGGACACCACCACCCCCCTAGAATGCCCCCTCACCGCCTTGACAAAATCCCCACCCCATGGACACCAAATGGACCCCACCACCCCCTTGGACAGCCCCCCTACCCCTGGACCACCCCCACCCCTGGGACACCCCCAAACACTGGACACTGCATACCCCCTTGGACAACCCACTCACCTCTGGACATCACACCAACCCCCTAGAAACCCCCACCCCCCAAACCACACCCCAACCCCTACAACCATGGACACCCCCTAGACAACCCCATGATATCCCCCTAAACCCCATCGACACCACCCCCTAGACAACCCCCTCACCCCCTCGACACCACCCCACCCCTAGACCCCGTACCGATTAGAAAGCCCCCTCTCCCTCTAGATACCACCCCCACCCCTTGGACACCCCTAGACCCCCCGGATAGCCCCCACCCCTCTAGAAATCCCCACCCCCTAGAGAGCCTTCCAACCATTTTGACCACCCCACCCTCGGAATAGTCCCACCACCACTCTGGACAGTCCCCCACCCCCTAGATAGCACCCCATCCCTCTAAATAGCCCCCACCACTGGATACCCACACCCCCTAAACACCGCTACCCCCATGGACAACCCACTCACCCTCTTGGACAACCACCCACACCCCCATACACCCCTACCCACTTGGACAACCCCCTCACCCACTAGACACCACCCCCACCCACATGGAGACCCCAAAACCCCTTGAATGTCCTCACACCCCTGGACACCACCCCCACCCCTTTTGATACCCCTTGGACACACCCACACCACTGGATAGCCCCCCACCCCTTGGACACCCCACCAACTTGCACAACCCCCCCCCCTTAGACACCCCCTGTACATGAACTTACACATGATATAACAAAAAAATTTAAACATTCATGATATAACATACATAGGTTTTTTTAAAAGAGAAGAATTTTTCATGGTATAAATGAACACTATAAAACATACCATGAGAGTAAGAACAATGATAGGAAAATAACATCTCAGAAAATTAGTTTAGGACATCACAAAAAATAAAAACTAAAACCAAGCGGTGTGAGACATACTTGATAGTTGGGAGTCGTCCTAATAGATCCGATGATGATAAATATGATGAATTATGTTGGAAAAATAATAATAGGGTCCATGACTTAGACAAATCATTTCATGGTTTTCCGCGTGAGAGAGACGAGTCGTCAGTCGCCATTCAATGAAAACAGAACGACTAAATATGGGGTATGAATAATCATTTAATAGCATTATCATATATGTTATTTAATAACATGAGTAATAATTTTTTTTTACTTTTTTAACGTCTTTTATTAAATAACTGACCTAGAAAATAATTTATCACGTCGATTATTTTATAATTGATGTGATATGTGGTGATGTATCATGTCAGTTATATTGATAACCGATGTGATAAAATACAAAGATTTTCTTTATCATGTCTGTTATTTTATAACCACCGTGATAAAGAACCATGATTTGATATATTATGTTAATTATAAAATAACTATCTTAATATATCAAATATTAGTTTTTATTACGTTGTTTTTAAAGAAATCAAGGTTATAAATTATTCTCATCGATTTATCAGTTCATGTTAGTGTCAAACTAGGGAATAGTTTATCCACAAATTAGAAAACCAATATTATATCCACGATTTTAGGAACTCATTTTATTCATGCATGGTTAGGGAACACTGTTTGGAAAACTATTCTGTAATCATAAAAATTTATATATCCCCAAATAGTGGTTTCTCTAAGGGGGATGCATATGTTTTCCAAACCATGCACATAATGGTGTTCTTACCCAAATACCTTGGCCTTAAATTTCATGGTTTCTATTAGACGATTCAATGTTTATACTAACAATGATCAAACCTTGATCCTCCAAAAAAATCCCCCAAAACAACACAAAAATCCATTAACCCCTCCAAAACATCACCCAAAAATAGTACATGATAATGTTACATAAATAAACCTTCACAAAATAGGGGTGTTACATTATCCCAAACATTATGTTTTCCATCCCCAGAAAGAAAAAAAACCACCATTTCTACGATGTATATCATGCCATTTCTCAAATATTTCCTTCTCTTTTTCCTGTTTTCATCCTAAATTTATCCATGTTGCAAAAAAACTTCACTAGTCCGAAAATTTTATTTTATAAGAATTTCTATTTTCATTCACCAATCCTTATAATCATATATACCAATGAAGACCCTAAATTTAGGTAAATTTGATCACTTCAAACAACATGTTCAGAATCAAACTGATTTATTTTCAACTGAGATACATAAAATACATTATTCACTACACCAAACCATATTGTAAAATCCCATAGATATTACCCCTCACCAACCCATTAATGTATCAAGAAAGGGAATATGTATCGAGTTGATGACATTCTATACATCACATAATGATGATTCACATGATTTGGATTGATTCTCTCAAAACTCTTATCACTCACGTAAAATGAAAATGGCCATCGAAGACGATCTTTATTTGAATATAGATATCTCTGAATAGTTTCTATACTTTTCATGGTCAAATTAATCTTCTTTGTTTTCTATTGGATAAGGATCATCCCACAAAGTGAATTATCACTTTCTTCCCCCCAGAAAAGTACCAAATAAAAAGGATGTCAACAAAATTCTTCAATATGATCCATATGTATCGAGTTATAATCACTATTGTTCTATGATCACCCAACATACCATTTTTTATCCACAAATGAGAAACAAAAATATATTACATTACTATACACCATGGTTTCAATGTTTGTATCTTCCTTTTGGATTATCCAAAACCCTAAGGAAGATATACCATACTACTAGTTAACTGAGTCCCACGGACCGAGTATAGATATTTCTAAAAATGAGATATAAACCTCAGATCTCTAACTAAAACTACAGATACTATCATTCCATTGAAATTTACCACTTCTTGGAAATATATTTTTAGACAATTCATCCACCATATGAGATTAAAAGAATATAAAATGGGATTACTTTTTGTGTTGGTCGACTAACATCATTCTGGAATTGTTTTTTCAAACCACACCAGGGAGACCTGTCACAAAATTTATGATTATCTGCCCCTATTATTAAATAGTTGTAGTTAATGACTAGAACATACCCACATGTCATTGGTGTTCTTCATTAACCTATTTATTATTTATGCACCACATCACAAACTCATCCACATTAAATTTCAGGACAACCCACCATATGTTTTCTTTCAGTTCCCTTTACATATTGTGATTTCAAATAAGAACAACATATAATGAATTATGTTATGAAGGAAGAACATTTTCTATAAAATAGTATGTACCACCATCCAATCTCAAAACTAATAAATTGAACTACTATAATATTTAAATCCCTCAATATTCCCCCGACCATTGAGATTTGACCTTGTTACAAAACATTTTTTTATTATATTTATAGTCTGAATTAACCACATTCAATAAATCAAGAACCAAATAAACTAAAAATAACACCAATGAACTGTCTTAGTATACAATTCATGTGCATGTTAGCTATTAAATATGTCAACTGCCACTGAAATGAGTCTTCTTTTTCCATCTTACCATTATAATTTCATCAAAATAAAACTACCATAATGATTCATTTAGCAAGTGTATACATCACGTAAAATTAAAACATTTACAAATGCTCCATCATTTTTCACTATCTTGTATTAAAATATAATTGATTTAAAATATGTTTTAAAAACAATTGATATATAAACACCTTATTATTGTCATAATATATTTTTTACCACATGTTTTAAAATCATGTACTTCATCAACTATATCCAAATTTTGACATGGGAATTTCTTACCATAAAGGGTTAACTAATATGATCTATAAGAAAAATATGATCTCCCTGTATGAAAATTAATCCAATCCAAGATCCAAAAAAATCACAAAACCCTACGTACCATTTTCCAGGTTCAATAAAAATTATGTATACTATTTATATAAATTTAACCGTATGCTATTGTAAACACATATGATATTTTTTATCCTATTGTAATACAACACTATTCCTCCAAAATGTTTTCATAGTTGTTTCTGTTTGGGAAAATTCATGAATAATGACTCTATTATAACAATCTAGTACATGGAAACTATGTATTTAGAATATATTCATGGTGTTTCCCAAAAATAATAGAGTATATCATTTCTAGATCCATAAAAACACCTTGTCAGAGATTACATGGCGATGAAACCACACCTCTTGAATCCAAAATTCAAACTATATCAATTGTTTATGTAGAAAATGTTCCCCCAATATTCAAAACATTGGAGGGATGTTTTTTTCATGTTCTTACCTTCTCCTTGAATATACCATTATTTCATCCATAAAAACTACAAAAATATAATCAGATATCTTTAAAATATTTTATTGATCAGGTCTATAAATAATCCTGGGGCATTTGTATGAACTAAATGCATTACCATGTACTAATGAAGGATATATCTTCTCTTGAATGATGATTCTAGAATGTCCTCATTTGGAACCTCTAATTGGTGATATCTTGATCACATGTCTATCATAAAAATGTAATGGGATCCTCTTAATTAATTTAAAAATAATTAATGTATCGATATTGCTATAAATCCTTTATCATGACTAATATATGATTATTACAATCCACATGAAATTAAAGTGTTCCATCATATTTTTTCACAAATATTAATGTTGTTTCCCATGAATATGTGTTACACTATATTATTACTCTTATTTGAAACTCCTCCAACTACACATTCAATTCCCATTATTCTTTTGCTATCATCTTGTAATGTAAAAGTGATATCAATTTAATCCCATTTAAGATATCAATCATAAAACCCAATTCTATTTTGGTTGGGAATATTGAGTCAATTTTCGGAAATTCATTAAGAATGTGATAAAAAACTAATGGAATGTAATCAATCATGATCTCACCCACCAAATTTGATGTCAGACATTGAAAACTAGTATGAGATCATTCCATATTCGGGTTGTATTTTGTTTTTTACACCTTTTCATATTTTATTTTATCTTATATTGATTTTTTGATGAAATTTTTTGTGTTTATAATAACCCATGGGGTATAATAGAAATTCAGATCCTTGAACACAATCAAAAATAACATATCAAAGATTATTTAATAAAAATAAATCTTAAGAACATATAAATCATATATCATTTTATCTCCATTAAAAATTATATAACATTTTTTCGATATAAATTATCTAAATTCATTTTGACCAAGAAAAGTATGATGTTTGAAAATAGAAGGCACCATCTCCCCATGAAATCCAAGATGATCAAAAACAAGAGAAAATATTGAAAATTGGATGAACCAATATCAAGAAAATATTTCATTACTATATAATTAATTATAATTATATATGTAACTATTTATAGTCAAGGATGATCATCTAGAATAATCTTGTTAACAATATATAAATAATTACAGACTTAATATTTCTTGATGTTTCCATGTTGATTGTTTCCTTTTCCGAGGAAAAATTAAATTCCTAGAATCACTATCTATAGTATGGTTCTATTTACTCACCATATTCTTCTACCCTTGTCACATCGAAGAATACCAAATCTGAAAAACATTAGATATATCCCGAAAAAAATTCCTTGTATCCCTATAAGAAAATTCAAAATATTCCCATTATAGTTGTAATTTTGGATTTCTTTAAGTGGTTTCATATAATATATCATCATGTGGTCAAAATATCCACATTTACAACTTCATGATTTACTATTGGGATTATGATTTGCATTTAACTATATTGAAATCAAATTATGAGTCACTCAAATTTCATTAAAATTATTGTACCTCTTAATATTATTCATACATTAGAGTTATCAAAATATCCCAAAAGGTTTATATATAATTCATTCACTCATCATTCAATTGAAATCTCTATCTTCCAAGGTTTCTGTATTGACACTCTCTATAAAATACATTATAAAAAGAAAATATTATTTTTGTGAATATACATAAATATCCCTGATTACAAAATGCACGCCTTTGAGGGATTCACCTAATCATGTTGAAGATTTTTTCTATAAATTATAGAAATATTGAATATGTGAGCATATAATGTTCTTTTTTGGAAACACATAAAAAACCTCCCATGTAATTCCATTGGTTAATTAACACATACATCTAATTATCACCATTTGAATGACAAATCACATAATATAAACATTTCCAAAAAGACATTAAACGCTACTATATGTCCAATGAAATAAAATATTTTAGTTAATCCTATACGTCCAATGATCTGGTTTCTATAGTTTTGAATCACCTTGAGTGATGTGTTGATACTACATTTAGAATTGAATGTAAGAATATATGTGAATTGGATTATAACTCACATTCCCTATATCATGATTCCACAAACATTGGAAAATACTCCAGACTATATGATGGTTCACTTGTGGTGTATGTACAACAAAATTCTCATTATCTTTTTATGGTTGATTTAAATGATTCATATAATGTTACATTTTCAATAAACAAAAAAATTCCATATGATTTATAGTATATCAAAATAAGTATTTACATTTTTAAATTTACCACATCAATAATATCACAAATGGTTTTCTAAAATTGAAAACAATCCATGAAAAATCATTTTTTAAGGTTCCTCCAAATGTTTGAATATTATATTGTTTTTGAAATACCACTACCATGTATTTTTAAATTATCATAATTAAAATTAATTTAATAAATATAATATGTCATTTCATCTCCATCCAATAATAAATCATTACATATAATAAAATATGCACAAATAATGGGATGTAAATTTTGTCAATTCATTCTGTGATCTTCTCATTGGCTAAACACATGAAAATGAGCAAAAAAATCCTACAAGTTCCCTAAAAATATCATGTACCACCTAACATTTTTTAATGTTTGTTATAAATATGTTACCTATGACATATTATTATAAAAAGTTCATGTCTCAATGATCATAATCATTTATACAGATCTATCTTATGTACATGTCCAGAATTAATTCCAAAATCCAAGGCTGAAAAAATTAATACCCAATTATCAATTGAACTAAAACGATTTGTAACATTTCATCCCTTATCCTATTCTTCAGGTTAATAGAAATTCATAATTATATTTAGGTAACATCCACAAGACAATAAGGACTGAAAATAATTTCTAATAGAATTATTAATAGTTCAAGGAGGATTTCCCATTTTTATAATAAAATAACAAACCAATCTAAAAAAACAAAAGAACTTCATTATGAATATTTTAAATAAGAATAATATAAATAAATTTAATTTCAAATAGACAATAAACAAACTATAATTTCATACCTTATAAGATTATAAATGAAGAAACCCAAAACCATTATCATTATATAAATAATAAGATAAAAACAACCAAACTAATAAACTCTATATAAAACAAGACTACAGTTCCCAAAATTCTCTAAGATCCAACCACAATATAAAACCAAAAGTATCAAGATGCATCACCTATTAAATGAGATACTTTTATTTTACTATTTACTGATTAAAAATATCTAAAAATGGATCAAATTAACTAAATATGGAGTATGTAATGAAACATACTAGGATTCTCAAAAAAAACCCCTACGTGTTACACAACAAAAAACATGTTTGATCATTTATATAATGTAGATTACATAAAAAATTTGATCATCATATATAAACCAATTTCAAATATAATACAAATTTCTAAATAAAATAGTTTCCATTAAAAGAATCCAAACAATGTTTCTAACCATTTTACATTCATTTTCGTTATATGTAAGAAATTATTCAAAATCACACCCACATATACATTGTCCAGTGATATTTTCATACAATTGGGTGGTTTTAAATTGGTCAACTAAGTTAGAGGATAGTGGACAATATCCTTAATCTCTAATGTATCTTGACCCATATTTAGGGTCATGTCCCTTCTACCACAATGGTTCATTCCCCATATTCTGAATAATATTGAATGTATGAATTCACAAACGACTTGTATGACAAAACCATACAAAACCAAACATTTGAATACATTTCAATAAAAACTCTATTTTTATTGTAAAACATTCAATCACATAATTTTGATTAATCGAAACCTAGACATATTTTTAATCTTATAATTAAAATCATGATCAGATGTTGTTTTCCCAAAAACCAAATTCTACAATTTAACAAACAATAATGAAAGAGGGATTCTACTATGAATTTCACATCAATTTTGGAAAAAAATTTTATCAATTCAAAAATCATCAAACTAACCATTCAATTTATAATAACATGAGTTGATATTGAATTCACATACCTCATAATCTCTAGAAAAACCAATGATTATCCCAAATTATTCAATAAACCCTATTTAATAATATAAAAAACATCCCTTGATCTTGTTCCCAAACATATACACATCCATATCCAATATATATTTTAATGATATCTATTTTACCAATCCAAAATGGATTTGATATATCATTCAACAATTGAAATGTTGCTGAATTTGAGGTAAAACAATGAATATAGCCTTAAAAATGTATTCATGATTTAATACACTATGGGATTACTCCCAAATTAGGAGAAATATTATCCAAAGACTTTTGGATGATAAAATATGTTTCTAGGGTCCACCTAGGAGTGAATAAAGTTAGTATCAAGAAAAAATTATTTTGATACTGATTTTTGGTATAATAATTTTCATTCATAGTTTGGATGTAGTGTTAAGAATTCCATCAACTAACCATTGTACCTCCTCTTTCACTAGATGTATGATTCATTCGAGGATGACAAAAATATTGAACTCACTATATAACTAAAAATATGCCTATGAAATTTCTAATGTCTCACTTTAGATGATTTTTTATAATAGTTTCACTATTTGTACTAACCATACACAAATTGTGAACCACATAAAAATAACAAAATACATTTTATAATTCTTCTAAACCCTCGAAAACATCACAATGAAAATAACATACGTAATGTAATTAAATATATGATTACATACCTGAGATTGAGGGTCATAAAACATATGTTAATTGGACCCATTATTAATACATTCCACGTATTGTGGGAACGTATGACATTGTTGGAGGAGGCGGTAGTCCACACATCCGCAAATAAGGTTATCATATTACAAAAAAATTGAAACCATAAAGGTATACATTTTTATTACATATAAATATTTATAAATTAACAAAATATATCATATATGTCATAAAAAAATATTATTCTCATCGTAATTCATAACTTTGAAAGGTGGTAATAGAAAACTAAATGATATTTTTTGGTGAGGTAGTATATAGTTTCAATTAATAGAGATTTCATTACCCATTGGATAAATGTTTGTTTAGTAGTAGGATGAATATCTACAATAAAAAAAGATGAGTATATTGAGTATATTGAGGTTAATATTTAATCATAGAATAAAAAATAATTTAATTGGTAGGGAAATAAATCAGAAAAAAATGATCATTAAATAATGAAATATCTTATTCATTTATCTCCATTTAGTTATCATCGATGGGCATATTTGGATTTATATACTCTATAATTGAGGCCTCTAGTATGAGAGGAATTAATAAATGGAAAAATATTTGAAGATTATGTATAATAAAAAGTACATGAAAGGTGTTATACAAAGCGGTGGTTGATTGTATTTTAATAGAGGAGGAATAGTGGTGTTCATGTAAATATAAAAAGTTTACATTATTGGTAGGTATCCCTTACATAAAATTCTTCCAATAATGATCCAAACTAGATCAATTAAGGTATAAATTTCATTAATTTCCATAATTGTTGTTTTTGAAAATGTTTGTGTCATTTTAAAACATTATGGTTAATGTTTAACCACTAAGTAAACTCATTTTTCCTTAATCGTTCTGATTAATTTTAATTACCTTAATTATTATAATTGGTAAAGAAATTAAATGACCATATAATAATGTATAAAATATTTTTATTTCAAATATGTCATAAATATATCAAAATTCAATTATCATATATGGGGTAATATAAAAAAAATATCTAGCAATCATATGGTATAAAAATATATTTTTTGAACTGTTAAAATGTTCTAATTGTTTACATACTGAATTTCATGGTAAATTTTTTCCAATGAACAAAATTTGTTTTACTGATTAATTATGTAACTAGTTGTACATTATATATAATTTAAAATAATAGTTATATATAATAAAATTTCAAAATATTTAATTTTAATTAAAAATAATTCGTCTTCATTAATCATCAAAAATGAAATATCTTAGAAGAATGAAAATAAACTTTCTTAGTAAATTGTCGATATTGTAAATTCAAAAGTGATTTTTATTTAATTAAAAATTTATACATTTTTATAAATTTAGATTTTTTAAAATTGGTTATCCGTTAATAAGTGTTAACAGAAATTTAGAAAATATATTTGTTAAAATTAATAATATATTTATTATTATTTTATACATAAAATTTAAATTTAACGAATAAAGAAACATTTTATTTTTTTTGTATAAATAATATAGATTTTAAAACTCATACATTACAATATAATGTCTTCAAAAAAATTTATATTTATATTATTAATATAAACAATATATAAATGTTCACTATAAATCTCCCTTACATGAAACATACGATTTTGATGAAAGTCACTATTGTGTTTTGTGTATTCTATTGAAAAAAGAGTCCATTTTAATGTAAAATTAAAATATAATTCATATATTTAATAAAATATAAAAATGTCATATAATCTTGTTACATGATTTGTTACATCATTCCATTCACTTGGAATTATCTTTCTGACAATTTTTTATTTACCAAATTAATGTGGTTATTTTTCAATCATTAAATTTTCAGATTACCATGACGAAAGATGATCCTTATGGTTTTTATATATAATCTTAATGTGGTTAACTAAATTTTTAGACAAACCAATATCTCTACATTAATGATCTATAATTGGTTATTTTTCATTAGGATAATTTTCCTCCACCAAAACTACTTTATGAAGGAACACATGAAATTAATCTAGCAATTACTCCCTAAATGTTATGAAATGATACAAATTTTTTACCTTGGATAGACATAACGAAGATTCAAATAGATAGGAATATTATCCACATTTCATTAGTATTTCATATTTTCAAATGGACCATTGAACCAGCTTCACCTTTACACAATAATGATTCAAACATTTCCAAGCAGAAATTTTTAGGAAGACATGATCACTGACAAAATTGAAACAAAATTACTTTCGTTATCCATGTAAAATTTCTGCCTTCTACAATTTTTCATCATTTGTTACTCATTATCATGGACTTTATCTAGTTTTTTCACTCCCATCTCTGGTCCCATCATTTTTCATTATAAAATATCATATCGAAATGATTTATCCAGATACATTTTTCCTTATGATGACTCATGTTATTCCATCTAAAAATTGGAATTAAAAAATTTATTATAGGAATAATAAACCTATGAAATATGTCAATCCAAAATTTCATATAAATCCACTATGAAAGAAAAATTCATATCTTACAATATCAGAACAATCCTCTCATATTATCCATCAGTTTGAGGATGTAATACTTTACAGAAAAATAATTTAGTACCCAATATATTATGAAGTTCTGTTCAATATATATATATAAACATTGGATACTGGTCAAATATAATGGAGACTGTCACTCCCCATATTGGATAATATCATTTATATATAGTCTACAAATCTTCTCTTAGTACATAATATCTCAAATGTGATGTAAATGTGTATACCTTATTAATTGATTAAAAATTACCCCTGAGATATTTTTTACCTTAAAGATTAAATATAATTCCTAGAATGAAATAAATTGAATGATTCTACCCTTACCAATATGCCACCGAAAATGTTTTATTTCTAACATTTTATAATAAAAATTACTCTTTATCCTATAGTGATTTTAGCCACCTAAAAGAAGAGTCATCTATATATATTTTCACTTCATCACACCTTTATTAACTATGAATAATTCAGTACATATTTGTTATTACCAAATGAATGAAAAAATAATAACTACGAGCTTCAGTCAATAATTCTAGTTATTTCATGGTAATCATATCATTTGTGTTATGACTCAAAGCATTATCCAACTTCTTTAGATTTTCATGTGTGATAATGAATCAGGAAATCATAATACTCTATTAGTTCTATCATTAAATTTTTTATCATAATAAATTCATTCTAAAAAATAATATTCATAAAATTTTGATATCATTATGTATTTCAAAATTTAATCCACATAATGATGCCACAAAATTTCTATTTAATGAAATACAATCTTATTCCATATTTTGTTTAGGGAAATCTAACTCATTATTTTTAAACATAAATAACACATAAGTGGCTACCTTGACATTATTCATGAGAAAATAAAAAATTTCTTTGAATTAATAATCACCATAGATGAAAAATTAATATTTTTCGAAGGCAGGTCCAAAAGATGATCATGGACCAATTATCATTACAAATCATAAAAACAATCATAATATTAATTATTTAATGTTTACCTGACTCAATTTTATATAAACTTGGTATGGGCACTGGATTACTAATAAATAAAATGATCAAAATATCAATAAATATAATATAATCCAAGAAAACGTTATATCATGATGATATTTTTTGCGAAATTCAATTTTTCAACAACATTTTTTAGTTTTAATTATAAGTATTCGATATTTATAAACAATGTTCTCATTGAATGAAATTTAGTAAAAAGACATTTCCATACTAATGATTACAAATATTTTATTTTCCTTCGTGGTTTTCAAAACAATTCTATTGTGAAATTCATTTTCCACTCATATTTTATAATATAAAAATTTATCATTAATAAAAACAACCACAAAAAGATCCATTAATTGTTTTCATCTATACTAATCATACGTAGATATGAAGATATTTCCATAGTAAAACATTTATAAATTCATCAAATTCCATGAAAAATCTATTTTAAAATTCAAAAAAAATTTAACCATTCAAAACCACTATTAATATTCACCCAATAAATTATAATTTTCAATAGTTGTCTTTTGGAGGTCCAAACAACCAATGGAATATATAATAATTTACATGGATCTAATCCATCATTAATTTAGAAAAGTGTCAGACAAACCTCTAAATGATGATTTCTCAAAAAATAAAAAAAATATAATCATGTTTATTTTTGGTATATATGGTATCATTATTTCATTGAAAACACCACTTTTTATATAATGTGTCGATCGAGTCATCACTTCAACAAACAACTTTGTTCCAATTCCAACATTCTCAGGATGTGCTTTTCAAAGGATATATTCATACCAGTTCATTCTCACTATATTTAATTTATTTTTTCTAATGATATTAAATATGAAAAAATGTAATTTATATTAACTAACGTGGTGACCACTAATTGGTATAAAACTCTAACGTAACCATAATGTTAAATATTCTAATGGAATGATATTGAAAACTTAATAAACTCTAAACTTATCTAAAACATTCCCATGATACAATATATAATGAACCATATTTACCCATTAAATAATATTGATATTCATTTAAGAAATTTATTTATTCCACATTAAAGATCCTTTTTGGATTGTTATTTAAGATTATTAGTCCTTAAATCATAAATACCAAAAACATAATGTAAATATTAGAATCATATTATTAGTGTGATTATATCATATAATAAAAAAAATTAAATTAGATAATTATCTCTTTTATGAGATCCCTTCATGAATTTCAACATAACTCGTTCCATTCCATTTCCCATTCATAAATCCAATTAAAAATATTTAAAAACAATGGATGAGAACATTATTTATAGTGCAGTGTATGGAAAGAAAAAAACTACTAATTCTGGGAAAAAAATAATCCCATGAAGAAATTTTCATAATATAACAAATTTCACCCTTGAAAATCTTATATAATTTAATTTGGATATAATTTTATTTATTAATTATATTTTTAATAACAATATTACAATAAAGCTAATAAAACATAGAATATAAACATATATGATTCTTGGGAAATTATTATACTTTTATTAAATTTAATAACCTTGCTATCAACTACAATACTTTTAACTCTGACTAATAGAATAAAATATAGTCGACTACCATGACCAATTCATTGGATGGCTATCGTAGACCCACCCTTCATTAGATTACCATAGAACCACACATCATTAGATTATAATGGAATCAAATTTCATTTTTTATAACACAACTACCTATAAAAGGTCTATGTTCTATTATATAATCAACAAAAATAAAATATTTTAATTATAAAAATCAACTCATAATATTTTATTTTCATTGATAATTTTTTTAACGTTACTGAAATAGTCAACTCATTTTCGAAACACATTTTCAATGAAAAAATAAAAATAAAAAGGAAAAGAGTGGTTTCAATTTATTTTAAAAATATAATTGTTAGTAGAGGAAGAGAATTTACAAAATAAATATAAAATAAACATTAGAATAAATATAAATCCATATATATAAATATTTAAATAATATCAAGAAAAATAACATGAAGGAAAACATTTTAAAATTAAATATGGAAATAATAAAAAAAATTCCAAATAAACGTTACCCAAACAAAATTGAATGATTTGAATAATAAAACCAATTAAATAATATAAAAAATAAAAAAATGATAATAAATAAATTAATGACATGATATGTAAAATGGGCTATATATATTATTCATAAATGATGTTTTATGAGTAAAATCAAAATATGCATCAACGAATTATTATTTAAAAAAAATACATTATATAGAGTCTGATATGTCTCATGTGTAATTATATTCTTGAATAATAGCCTAATTTTAATTATTTAATTTATTTATTACTATTTTCATATTAATTGTTACTTTCACTACACTAATTAATATATTTTTATCAATTAATTAATCAAATTAGATTATGTCTAGTGTTTTGACATTATTCAATTTATGTGTATAAAAAATTATTGGTTGAATATGGTAAACAAAGTCATTATATGAAAATATCTAGAATAATGACAATTAAATGATTTTAATATTTAAAAAAATAATATAATTTTAAAAACATTCATAAAAAATGTTTATGAAAAATGAATAAATGTTAAAATCATGGATACGATATGAAATGCGTACACATGAAAATGTTTCCCATATTTTAATGATCTATATAGAAGGAAGTTGAATTAAATTTCATCGGTCCATATCAATTATTATATAATGAATAATATATTAGTTAACCATGAATTATTATATATATAATTATTGTTGTGTAAAAGGAATCACTTCACTTCAAGGTGTTGGTAGCCCATAGATCAATAAATAACATTACCACATTTTAAATGTGTGAAAAGATAAAAAAAAATTATATTTATAAAAATTTTACTATGTAATTAATATAATATAAAAATTGGGTACAACCACGAAAGAGGCACACGACACAAAGAAGAAAATTACAGTAAATCGCAACTTCGGGGACTTGACCCCATAACCTGCCCCTCACCCCACCCAAGCTCTTACCACCCCCACTAATAGTGGGGATGTAATTAATATAATATATATTTAATTTTATTATCATATTTGTATTAAACACATTCATAATACATTCCATTTAACATGTGAATATATCACATTGCATTGAAGAGGTTGTAGACCACACATCCACAAACGATGTCATAATATTCCCAAAAATGGAAATCTTCAAGTTATTGATTATATAATAATTTCATAAGTATTAAAATGAAATAAATATATTATATATCAAATAAAATTGTTATTTACCTCATAATTTTCCATAATGAGAGGTTGTAAAGTGAAAATGGAGAACATTATATTTTGAGGTAGAAATCTCCCACACACATGAATTGGGATTTCATTGCCCCTAAGATGGATGTCTCTGTAGGTGTATATATATCCCCAAATTTCATTGCCCATAAGATGCAAGTCTCTGTAGGTGTATATATATCCCCAAACATAAATAATCTAATTATATTAAGTATATTGATTTATTTATATATTAATGTAATTATTATAATTTAAATAGTAGAGAATGAAATAAAATAAAAATATCTCATGGAAAAATCAAACCTCTTCTTCGGGTTACTAGAATAAGATTACACCAAAGGACATTTTTAGGAATATTTCTGAATGTAGTGAGGCTACTAGGATAATATGGTGGATGTTGGGAGAATATTATTTTATTTATTGACTACCAAAATTGATTTAGTGTTGTGATGAAGTGGGTTGGTTGACATTCTTTTTATGGTGGTATAAGAGTGGCAGTCTTAAAAATATTAAATGTAAAACACTCTTGTTAGGCATTCCTTACAAAACGTGCCTCCAATAATGATCCAAATTAAATATGATAGTGTACATGGTCAAATAATCCTCATTAAATGGGGTTTGGACAATTTTATATTTATTTTTACACTATGAGACTCAAATTTATCCAAAATGTAGTCTTATTTTGACATTATTCATTGTAATTAAATTTAAATACATTCACAAATATTTTAGGTAAAAACATGATACAGTTTACTATACATTATCAATTAGTAATATTACCAATATGGAACCATTTTTTCTAATTATTAATATCATATGTCGAAGAATTTAATTGAAAATTTACATTGTAGACGGGATGAAATAATAATTATTTAAACTATGAAATTCAAATGCTTTATATATTTTTATATCCAATATCAATGTAAAATTTATTCAAATGAACAAAATTTGATTTATATTTGTATAATTTAAATGAATAATATTTTAAACCAATATTTAAGATTGGTTATATATATAAATTAATTATATGAAAATATACTATTTAATTTAAAAAAATCATTTACATAATTTATTAAAAAATAAAACTTCTCTGAAAAATTCCAAAAACTCCTCCATGGTAAATATTAATATTATGAATTGAAAAAATATGCTTAATAATTCATAAAAATATTATTAAATTGTAAACATTTATATTTTAAATAGATGCCCCATTATAAGATGGTAAACATATTTTTATAGAAATACAATTTTTAAGGATAAATTTGGATTTATTCTTATCTCATTAAAATAAAATATGTTGGACAATTAATGTTTTTTTTGTAAAAATGTGTCAATATAAAATAATCAGTTCTATTCACATAACAAAATATTATGGATAGGTGATAACTATGATTTAGAATGATAATATTTACAATATATTATTATTTGGTATGAAATCGTCTTGCTGGAAATGCATGAATTCGATGAACATAAAAATTAAGTACCATATACTCTTTTAGATATATTTACCCCTTTAATGTATAATTACTATCTAATTTATAAAAATTAATTAATATAAAAAACTTATTATATCATATCCTAATATATTACAACTGTAACATAGCTATAAAATTATTAGGTATTAATATGATTAAAATACATAAAGTGTTTATATAATTCTCCTTCAAAATATATACATATTTATTAAATTATAGAAAATAATCACTCAATTTTCTGTCATAATATTATTCATTAAATACATATTATATATAAAAATTATTTATCGACGCATTTTTAGAAAATATAATAATAACATTATGGAAATTTTCAAAATTATATTGGATAAAAACAATATCATTATAGAACATAGTATGTCAAAAATATTCTATTAAAAATTTGAATTTTTTTTAATTTATGTATATTCAACAAATACTAAAAAATTAGTAATCTTTATTTAAAACTGTATTTTAATTTCAAGTATGTAAAACACTGTAATTTTTTATAAAAATTTCTCAATATATTTTTTTATTATTATTTATTATATAATCCATTATTTTACATTGGAATCAATTTAATATTAAATTTGGTATAAAAAATTTTTTATAAGTAAATTTCATTTTTCTGAAAAATGTATTCTATGAGTGTAATACAAAATTATAATAGAAAATTTAATTAATAACTATTAATGTATTTGATTAATAAAATATATAAGTTATATTATAAATATAAAATTTTAAAATTAATGTATATTTCTTATAATCATTAGATAATAATATACATATTTTTTTCGTAAAAAGTGTTTTTCTTATATAGTGGTTTTCCCCTCATTTTCAATGTCTATTTTATGATTAATTTATACAAATTTTATGTATTTGATTAAGGAATAGATACCATTTTTGTATTTTTTGGTTATTGTTAGGTAAATTTTTACCCTCTATGTTTAGCCATTGTTAATATTTAAAGTGGTATGATTTCTCACCCTAATTAATAGGAAATCAGGTTAATCAAGGTCCTATTTGTGATACAATTCATAATAATTCATAATAATTATTATTAGAGAAGTAAATTCATCCCTTACCTACACAGAGTCAATGCTATTTTATTAATGGATACCTATAAATTAAAATACCATATATACTTTTTTAATTAAGGAATTTAATATAATGAAACACTTTTATTATTAATTAAATATTATGTAGTCAAAAAGGCACAAAATCATGTGGTGAATGAATCTTAATTGTAACTTTGGTTATATAAAAATTATATTACTGTTGGTAATTTATAAATAATTTTTTTAAATAATAATAAAATAAATTTTTGTGAAACTCTAATGAAATATATATTTAATTATAAAACAATGAATAATATTAAAAATAAAAAAATTGAAATAGTTTGTATGATTTTATATGTCACAAAATGGAAACTTATCTATATGACATATTTGAATGGGTTTAACTTACTATATATTAAATAACCCTTTTCATTATGTAATTAACATCATATAAAATGAATAAAAATAATCATTTTTTAATTTTGTTTTACAATTAATATTATCTTATTAAATGATTCTAAATATCAAAAAATCTCATATTCAACCAAATAATTTGTACATTGTTTTAGACCTCAACAATTTTTCATCTATGGTTAATTTTATATTTTATAATTTCATTAGTAACCATTAATTATTAGAGTCTTGTTATATTACTATAGTTTTGAAATGAGTTGGTGGGGTTCAATACTAAAACATTATGGAAAACTTGTTGCCAAAACATAAATTTATATTATTGAATAAGAGTACTGTGACTCATTCTTATATTTTATTTGAATAATTATGATCAATTCATAAATAAATATTAATTTAAATTATATTAATATTTTACGAAACTATAAATTTTCCCCTCCCCTCAGCTAGAAAAAGACATCCCTTAGTTTGGATCATTGCAACCCAATAACTCATATATATCATACATCCCATACTAGAATCCATTATCGTAGTTCATAGAAAAATTTTATGGGAGATGAATTTTAATGTTGTATAGACATATTATTATTAATTGGGATTCTAATTTTGTTCTTTCAAATGAGATATGACCACTTTAAAAATTAACATTCTATTTAATTAATCATTTACCTCCTCTATAATAATGTGTTTTATATAAAAATCATCTATAGTAACAAAAATATAAAAAAATATTATTATAAGTATAAATACCCCATTATTTTCCTTTTTTCTATCAAATAAGAGGTGAATCTATCACCTGTGTGTAAGTACGACATCTCATTCATGTGTATCAATACAATTCATTTTACATCACAACATTTTATAGATATCAAAATATATGGGTTTAATTTTTATGTATTATATATATAAAATAATTATAATTCTATAATAAAAATATCCTATCATCTTTGTTACCTAGAAATCATTTATGATTTAATAACGTTTCATGTGAATATATTTGGACTACCACATCCAAAGTGTGACTTGATTTTTTATGATTTTTAAATATATTTTAATTGGATGGGGACAAGGAATGAGTTAATGAAGAAATGTAATTTTTAGGATAATATTTTGATTCTTGGATGTTGAATTAATATTAAGGATTAATTTATTCAAATTGTTAAAATATAAATGCATCATTTATGCATATGTATAGCCTACAATCCCCAAGAATTTTGTACTTAATTTTTTAATATATATATATACATACATATTTCAGGTTAATGTCACAGAAAATGTATGGTTAACCTCTAATACTATGATGTCATGGTGGGAGAATTCATTCCACTAATATATCTTTATAGTGGTGTTTCACTACTGTGTAAAAATAATTTTTTCATCATTTTGTGTAGGGAACAATTAAATGTATTATGACATTTTTTCTCTCACATAGATCATGATCATTGATTCATTTATTAATCATGTCTTATGAAATTCCATGATATTATATATAAACTAAGATTATGATATTTGATATAAAAGGTGTGGTTTTCAAGATTTATTATCATCTTTTCAAACCGATTTTCTCATGTTATGTTTATCGTTTCATTTATTTCTCCCTTTTATACTTGTACTGAGCATATAAGCTACACAATTGATATGATCCCCATCACTATTTTATCATAAAGAGAATATTTTAAAATAAATATTAAAATTTTTATCATTATAAACAACATAATGGGAGACACTAATTAAATAGTTATATATGTAGCTATGTTTTTGAGGATACAGAACTACATATTTCTAGAATGGATTATAATATTATGTAATGGATATTAAACTAATATAATGTAAAGGCTAAGTATAAATAGTAATTATAAATATATTCATATAATAGAATGGTTTTTCTTATTATGATAAAAAATAATGAAAATATTGTTGTCGGAATAATAAGAATTTGTCAACATATATGATAAAATGAGGATTAAAAATGTAGACAACCTATACATGTTTTTTCGTGATTCCTCATTACAATTGTTTAATATCGCACTATTATTTTACATATTTGTCGATGGATAAAAACAGGAAGATTTGTGTTTATTGGGATAGATAAAGGAATGATTCCCCTCTTGAGAAACCACATGGAAGAAGAATTATAATGTGTTACATAGTTATTATTTCTATTCAGTTATCATTATATATGATTAATAACACACATCATTAACATCATTTATTAGCTCTGATGGATATATGGATATTGTTTGTAAAGATCAAAGGTATTGGAAACTATAAGGTAATGTCAATCCACTTTACAATATATATTGAATGTGGGGAGAATCACTAAATTTAATTTATCAGTGAAAAAATGATCATTTTATATATGTGGAAATGAAGGCAATAAGTAATTATATTACTAGGGAAACTCGTAGGAATTGATGTAAGGAAATAATTTTATTAAAAATTTACAATTTATTATTAAATGTATTATGTGTGTGGAATATTGGTATTATTTATACCAATCCCCATATCTAAAGATTAACTCCATTTATTATAAATGATATATGTTCTTCCACTCTATAAAGGAGAAATGTTTTTGTTTATATGTATTTTGATTTATGAATTATGTTGTAGATATATTTTTAACAATTTTTTTAAATAAAAACCATGAAACATATAAAAATTTTGGAATCATGTATGACTTCTTCATGTAAGAATAACATGAGAGTTATGAATACGAAATACTCTTTTTATAGTTCCTTGTGATTTTATTTTAAGGTGATTATTTATATGTCGGTGTATATTTAATTTTGATGAGTTATATTTTACCTTTTGAATAAATATAAATAATAATTTGATTAATAAATTTATTTTAATAATGGTAATGTTACCGATAATCATCATGTAATATTTAGGATCATAGGTGATTTAAGTCATTTTCAAAAAAACTATTCATTCTTTCTCCAGGGATTTTATTAGATCAATATTAATGATGATTTAGTAAAAAAAATTATGTCATTGGTGACAATGATGTAATTATTGAATGAAAAAATGAAGTGATATAAGGGTGTAATGCCTACAACTATCCTACATGAAACCATGATTAGTTAAACGTTTATTTTTTGAAATTATGTTACCGATAAATATTAATTTCCGTAGCATATGATTTATCAAAGAGAAGAGTATATGATTTGAATTTTATTTGGTGATTTGTATTATTTTAGAGTATTTACATATTGAGAAACTTATATTATCTTGGTAATTAGAATATTATATGATATTATTTGGGAAATAAATGATGATTTAAATTATGGAAGCATAAATGATTTTAAGAGATTTAGATTATTTTTCAATATGTTTTTCATATAAATGATGTTATATGATTATACAATATATATTAGTTATTACGAAGTACGTTTTTTTTTTGTTTTTTAAATATAAATTTTATATTTATCTTTTAATGATATACAATCATATCATTATAAACTATAGGTTTAAATATTAATAAGGAATTTTTTGATGAATTTTATGGATATTTACATTTGGAATGATCAATGTTGATCTTCAGATGTCATTATTGATGCTATGTTGGTTAACATATTATTTCTTTATATTATTTTCTATTCATTTGGAGAATTATCTTATTTAAAAATTCATTGTTTTGAATAATTAATGGTTATAGGAGGAAGATTTTAATATTACTTTTCAAAGAATGAATTTTATTTTTGTGCATCAAGAATAAATAATTTATTTTCAATGCTAATCATTAATTGAAAATAATGTGTCTTTGATGTGAATATTATAATTTTTTAAAATTTTACTTTTCATGTATGAATAATTCCTTAGTTTTTATTTATTTATTGTAAATTAGTATCTAATAACAATATATAGGATCTTAAGACAGAAAATTCTTATAACTTTTACTCCTTATTAATTTATGGTATTTTAACCCATTACTAATTCATGATTTTTTTACCATAATCCAAAAAATGTGATCTATCAGTCCCTATTAGTCATTGGGCATTAGTTTCCTCTTCCATTTTCATATTTTCACATCCTAATAATGTTCTAAATTTTTTTGAACAAGTTTGGTTGTGATCCTCATACATCCCATTCAATATATTTAAGATATTATTAATTTAATACTTTTTTTAAAATTTTGGTTTTCAAAAAATGAATTCAATATATATTAATATATTGAATTCCATGCACAATATCCCATTTAGAAGATAAATATATTAAATTGGGTAGAATATAATACCCTTCTATTTTTTAGATCTCTAAATTTAATAGTAGAGAAGATATTAAACAATTATCCTTAATAAACCATGGAATTTTATTACTAAAATATGACCATTATAATGTACTGATTAAATTGTAGAGTTTGAATTATATTAAATGATTTATGAAATATAAATAAAATTTCCTATAAAATATTAATGTATTCCAAATATTTTAGTATTTAATTAATTAATTTTTATTAATGTAATATTAATCATGAAAAATATTTTTGATAAAAAATAGTGTCTGTTTATATTTTAGATAAAATAATATGGGAAATTTCATGAAACTTTTGAAAATATATTCCTTAATAAAATAATATTTTTTAATTAATCATTTAAAATTTTTCATTAGTTTAATTTTTGTTAATTTTCTTAAAAGTATGAATTTCAATATAATTATAAAAATATCATAATTTTTAATGAAAACTAATTTTCAGTTTTAGGCATGTAAAATGTTACATTATTTTATAATGTTTATTAAAATAAAAAGAAATTATTATTTTAAATAATATTTTTATGTTCATTTGAATCTAATTTATTGATGAATTATTTATAAAATCATATTTATAGGTAAACTTTTTATTTCATATAAACTATTTCTATGCATGAAATTCATTTTTTCATAATAGATATAATTAATTAGTATTAGTAAATTATTTTAATGAAATTTATATCTCTATATTTAGTCAAATTTCCTAAAATTAATTTAATATTATAAAAAACATATTATATGAATAATTCATTATTTTCTCATAACATGTGTATTCTTCGAAAATACAGCTGTCATTATTTTTTTAATGTATATTTTTATAATTATTTTTAGAAAATTATATTAATTGAATTGGAAGAAATATATTCTATATTTTTATTGAGGAACATAATATTTTTTATAGTACACATTTATCATTAATCAACGTTAACATTCATTATGGTATAATTTGTCACCTTGGAAAATGTAAAATCTTGATATTATAGTTTATATATAAGTGATAAGGTCATCATTTTTAATTTTAATTATAATTGGAGTATGGTAATTATACCCTCATTACCTTATGGTAAAAATTAATTTTGAATATAAACACTATTTCATATAAATGACCTCTATATTATATAGGTTAAAGGGAGTTACAAAAATGTCACTGTCATAGTTTTGAATACTTTTTATGTGATATAATAGCTGAACATCAGGGGGTGAATGAATTTGAATGATTTTTTAAAATGTAAGTACCGTCATGGCTATCATTTTTATTATTATTTTTTGTTTTTATATATTTGAAGAAATGTATTTTGAAACACTAATATTGAATTTTTTAAATTATATAAAATATAAAATAAATTCATTTAAAAATAACAAAATATTTATAATTTGAATGATAAAATATATACCCAAAACATTTGACGCTTTATAAGACATATTATTTATTTGTGAAAGAATTCTATTTGAATTGTTTCGTTTATTTGTTTATTTAATGTCAATTTAAATTAAATATGTTCAAAATTACTATATTGATACATTATAACAAATAATATTTTATTAAAAGATATAAAATTCATAAAATTCATATATCATACAATCTAATGGGATATATTTTTAATCTTCCATCATTGTGAATTTGTAGGACTTTTCCATTTTAATTTAACATTATTAACCATTAAAAGCCCTTGAACATTAATATTATTTTTACTTTTAAAAAGTTTGAATGGGGGAATAAAGTTAATACATAAGGGTTAAAACATACACAAAACATTTCTAAAAATTATTTATTAAATTTAAATATATAATTGATAAAATTATATATTATATCAACAATTATTTTCATTTTAGAGATCAAAATTAATTTATATTTATTTATAAAATTATGAAATTAATAATTTGGCAATCCCAATGTTTATAGGTTATGTTCTTTTCAAAAGTTATTCCATATAACTTTTAGGAGGATATCTATAGGTGTTCATTAAAATGAAATGTAATCACCTAAATAAATCCCTTACTTTTAATTATTATTTAAATTCCTCAAATTCTATTAGATAATACATAAAATTAAAAATTCAGTATAAAAAATGTAGTGAAATAATATCCTTATTTTGGAACCATATTTTTTAACCCTCTTTCCATCATATTGGAAGAGAATGTTTTTCTTGTGAATTTGTATGGATTACCATATCAAAATAGATATTCAGACTATTATCATAATTATATTTTATTGATGAGTGTTTTTATGGTATTAAAGTTGATATATTAAATTTTTTTAAAAGTTATATTTATTTAATTATAATATCATATCTACCTATTTCATGAACTGAGACAAGGTGACATCCAACATGATTCCCCACCTAATTCGTGGCTTGATATGAAGTTCATTCCTGGTCCCCATAGTATGGAAATTGGTTTCTAAGTGTTTACAATATACTTATAGAATTATTTTATCCATTTAAAAAAAATTAACAACAAAAATTAATGATAATCATAAATATGATTTCCCTAACAACACAAGATACAATAATGTTTAGTTTTTATTATTTACTTCTTTATCCAAAACAAACTTTACCAAAATGGAGTGGGAAAAAATCCCAAAAACCCACAATGAAAGAAGCGGGATGTAACCCCCAATCCAAAACCACCAACAGTTGCATGAATATGATCACTATAAACTATATCCACCGCCTCCATGATACATCATTCCTATACAATAAACATACGAAATAATATCAATATACACCCAAATTTTTATTTAGGTTTTGAGAAAAATACAAGTATTTCTCCACCAAATGAAAATACCCTCTGATATAAAATTAGAAAAAAAAATCATGTACATTTTTATAAGAACATTTGATTCATTTTGAAGAAAAAAATTTAATGGAACATTATAAAGAGTATATTTTGAAGGAAATTCCATTTCATAAATAATATTTCTATTATTGAAAAATTTATACATAAGGTATATAGTATGATAACATCAATCACTATATCAAATAATCATGAAGTCATAAGAGGTCACCATGGGAAAACCCTTATTGGTAACTTCCATAACTAGGATTCTAATAACATCATGCCTTGGTAATAAAAATCCTACAACTCAACTACCAAAAGAATTATCGTTTATATGAAACTAGATATAATTTCATAAAACATTCTATATTTCCAATAGTGTCCCCATGAGTGGTACACTATATATGATCTCATCCAAAGTTCCAGTGTCTTATGATCATACCACAAATTTATTTTTCGTTGTGATAACTAATGATGCTAGATGATTCTTGTCCTTGACCATGTTTTAATCAACTATTTTAGTAGCTCTATTTCACCCACCAAGATATAAGAGAGTACTTTTGTGAAAAAATTATGTTTATCGTGACACCTAAACAAAACATCCACATACACAATCCAATAATCACAAGATTATAAAAAAATCATAACTTTAACCCTCTGATTTGTCAGCATTTTCAAATTGATCCACCAATCTAAATATCACAGGGAATCCATATGTTTGCATAAAAATACCAATTTGTCTTTCACACGCACACCAAGACCATTTATGGGTGTTTCCATTTTTAAAATCGTATTAACATAAAAACCATTTTTATAATAAGATTCACAATTCATAGACATATTTTTTTTCCTCAATAGAGAGGGAAAAAATATTCATTATAAAAATCCAATTCCATCACATTTTCAATAATAAATATCTTTTAAAACAAATTTCTCACCTTTCTCAGGGGTTGTAAAATAAATTTAAGAAACATCACAATGAATAAAAGAATTATATAAAAACAATTTTTATTGAAAAACAAACTTCTAACACATATTCATTCTAAAACATTTCTAATACATGTTCCACAATTAAAAAAACCTTAAAACACATTCATGAAACCACAACATCATATCAAATTCATCTGGTAATGTAAAATCTTGTATCCATGTACATAGAATTTTAATAAAATTGTGATTCTTTATGAAATCACTACTAAAAAAGCATAATATATAATATGTGAAATATAAAACAATAATCCTCAATATTTTCCCCGAAAACACAAGATAAAGTCTTTATTAGTCTAAACATCCTACTAGAAAATATGAACTAAATAAAGAGTGATTATGAGATAAATATAGAAGTATAAATCAAGAGGGAATTTGATTAATTGATGCTTCCATAGTTAATATGGGTCTTAACTAATAAATAATTTAGTTTGAAAAACATAATAAAATATTGGATCTAAAATGGGGGAATGAGAGGTGTTTTACGGTTAAAATCGAAGAAGGAACAGAGGTAATTTTCCACTTTTTAATAATGTAGATATGTGGTAGGGTTTTCTGCCTAGTTTTTGAAACTATGTAGCAACTCTGTGTTCAACACAATCCATGGAGAACAAGCCACACAATTTCATTCAGGTTTTTAAAACTTCTCACCAATCTTGTGGAATCATGTGTTAGAAAATGTAATAGTCCACACGGTTCCCTAAGAAATGGATCATTGTATCTCAAACCATGTTCCAATTAATCCCCACTTACTGATATTACAAAAATATATATTTTCACAAAAAAAACTCTATGGTAAACTATGGGAAAAAATAAAAAAAATAAAATAAATAATATTTTACATATAAATGAAAATATGATCTGGAAATTACCTCCAACATTAGAACCTTCCACCCATGAAATGTCAACATAACGCTGGACTAAAAAAATGTATACAATTTCCCAACACATGACCTATACTACCTATATCATTAATTTTACTACCATGAATTCAAATATCATTGACCAATGGATTAAAAATACAAATAATCAATTTCTACTAAGAACCCACTATCCACACTGTCTATTAAGACACAAAATGATTAGTATCTAATTCTAACTCTTCCCATTTCAACACATGATACAAATAACTGTTTTAAATGTTTTCAGCTGATAGACATGAAACATTTCCAGAATTTATATCAATTTATAAGGAAAATATAATAAGTAATCCACCTTACAAACTCTCTTGTAAAATTCAATTGGTCTGAAATAGATCAATGTAAGCTTCCCTTTCATACCCAATCATCGATGACCCATGTGAGGTTCCACATTAGGGAACAACTAGTAAACCATATTAAACTCTAGTTCTCAATAACTGTGAGTGGAATAAGTACAATAATGACTCTGATCCATTAAAAACACTATATGATCTACTTTTTATTCTCATAAGTCTCTTGAAAAATGATCTGTCCATGAAATAATGTCTCACCCATATCATCTCAATACTAAGGGGACAGACATAGCAGGCCATAACGACCTCAAAAGGTGTATTTTGTTTCAAGGGCTAGAAAATATTCTTATATTAAAACGCAACCATTCCCAAATGGAAATATCATAAACCACAAAAGTCTAAAACACATGCTCGAAGAAAGTCTTCCATATTCATGTTTTTCCACTCTATTTAACCATTCGTTTGAGGGTGTTATGTCATAATCAACATAACAAATGAACCCATATCTTTTAAAAGACCATCCAAAAACAAAAATGTAAAATGGGTCTCTTAGCCGGAAATAATTTATGCTCAAACAACAGGAATCCACATGACCTCATGAACATACCACTAGCCCAACTCATCTACATTGGTTGAATCTTTGATTCGAAAACAATTTGAGGTTTTGGTTAAATGATTGACCACAACAAAAATATCATTCATCCCATATCATGTATGAGATAAGAAAACAATAATTTACCAGTTAAACTTATCACACTTCATGTTCGTAATGTGTAGTTGAGGATTATAATAAAAGGGACTTTGGTTATATGAATTTACTTGCTAACATGCATAACAACACACTACGATGTTAACTACATCTCACCTAAATACTGAACACCAGAACTATCAAGATGCATCATTAAACATCATACTATCATCATTATTAATGTAACACATCTACTAGTGTCTATCCTATATCACCATTTTCTTCAATGAAAATGACACCACAATCCAACCCTTGAACAAAAAAATATCACTTGAGACAAATGCCAATCACATGATACTTCTCTTCCAATTACGATCTATAGTGAATGACGACAGAACATTTATTTTTGATTCTAATAAAAAATCAACTCTAGATGTTATAGTTTTATCTCAATATGGTGAGGAAGATACAAACAGTTTTTTTTGTGACATGATGCATCAGATAGAAAATAATTGTCCACATGCACTCATCACTATATTCTTCCAATGATTTTACAAGAAAATTCATCCTAAAAACATATTCAGCAACATTTTACATTAATGGTGTATAGAATATATCAAAATCAATCCACTAAAGGTACTCAACCTAGTGACACTACATAAATTTAGATATTTATGGGGTAATTTGTGGATAATCACATATGATCCAAATAAACAACAATCATCTCCCAGAAAATTTAATAATACATTGTGTTCTAATAATGTGTCACCACTGTTAACTCCATGTAATGGGTTTGGTAATTATATTGGTGTAATTGAAGTTTTGGACAACCATATGTGACCACATGGTCATTATTAATTTTAAGACACCCAAGTCTCATGACCAAATCATTGAAATAAACCATATATAAATTTGCAGACTTTGGAAAAATCAATATACGGGTTGTGGTTAACTTTTATGTATGATCTTCAATAGATTCCAGATAAACTGGAATCTAGTAATACTTCACCTCTTTTTGGTAATGTGTTATTTTGGATGATAAATTTTAAGATACATTTCAAACTTATCACCATTAATACCTTATCATTCTGAAAAATGAATTACATTATATAACTTATGGTTTGATAACATAATTTTTCTATACAAATATTTTAAAGGTTAATTAAAACCATTTTATACATGATAACATGTCCTAGAATCTTAACACTCTAATCTAGAGTGTAATCTTGTAAAAACATTAAAATAAATTATTATCCCAAAGGGAACCTATCAAAACTCTCAAATGTCCCTCATGCTTATCCTCTGTCCTAGAATAGAACATGATGTCAACCATGACCACCACACTAAAAGAGTTGTGATACTGATGGAACACCATATTTATGAGTTCTATAATGACCTACTGAGAATTTTTTAACCTAAAAATAATTACCGTGTTCACAATATGTGAATACTAGATATTTAATGTTATTATTTGAACAACCACCTATATAACTCTGACTTTATGAAACTCAAAGCAAAAATCAATCATGGAAAACCACATTTCCCACATAAGCTGATTAAAATGGCCATCAAATCATGGAAAGGATTACATCATCTTTATTTTTACCTTATTCATATTCGAGTAATAAATGCACATCCAGAGGGATCTATTATCCTTTATCAAAAATAGTATTGGGGTAGCCTATTGTGTGACACTACAGTGAATGAACCATTTTTATTTAAAATCATATTGTGGTACATTTATTTCCATTCACCAAGTGGTGGATATACGATATAATGAAAGAGGTACTAGAGATTTTTTTAGACCAAATGAATTTTTAACTCCACAACCCGCTCTAGATGAATTTTTTTAAAATATATCAAAACACCTCTAGGAACTCATCCACCACATTAGGTAATCCACCCTTAGTTTAACCATCATCATCCAGAAATATGAGTTATGATATCTGATAAACAATATATTATTACTCTAGGAGGGGTTATCCTGTATTTTCCAATCAATGATCCCATTCACCTTGAAAAACTAGGTACTATAATATGGTTATTAAAAACATATAAAATATCAATTGAAATCAATGCGTTCTTGAGAAAGAAAAATCCATTTTATAAAAAGGATCATGCCAATGTTTTCCATCTTTAAAATAAAAAAATACAATCACAATTTGAACCCTAACACAGTAAGTTCACAATAAAAAACATAAAACCTTCCTCTAAATTCTTACCAATCATCATTATGAAGTATATCAGAAATGGAATAACTCAATTGGAAATATCACCACATCAACATTTTAGGATGAAAAAAAAGAATCAATAGTATCAAAAATTTTTTTAAAAAAATACGATTTGATATGAATGGTACCTAAAAATGAAATAGATCCTATAATTTATTAAAATAGTTCTTGATCCACCACATGAATTTTTCTTGTCCCATCCTAATCATGGGAATGAAAATAATCATGTATCTCTTCCTTGAAATGACTCTAATCAGATGAATTTCCATATACTTTTCCATGACCTCCAAATCTAGAAATTGATGTCTTTGATATTTCAGACTGGTCTTTCATCCCTATTGAATCCATAGAATGGTCAATACTCTGATACTTGTGGTATATTCTGAAAAATAATATAAAAATCCATATTATAATGCACTAATGACTTGGTCTAGGTGCATAATAACATGTATGTATCATGTTACCTTACTTACGAAAATAATGGAACATGACTAAACCAGCATCGGAATCCCTAGAAAACGACTGCTAGGAATGATGGCCTGAACAACCACCTCCCTTTTACCCATACTCTTCCCAAATTAATTTCTTCCCAAATGAACTACTACTTACATGTAAATACACTCTTCAAGATAAACCATTATTACTTCCCTGATCAATTTATACCATCATGGAATGATCAACCACTTCATCATATATTTTATTCTTGAACAATAAAACCACTGATTATACTTATGGACCCAACACCATCTCAAACTTCTGAGCCTTAATCTTCTAATTAGAAATAATATTAGCCACATAATATAACATAACTCCAAAATGGTTAGCACAATCCATTATGAACTAGTCTCCCTTGAAAAGATCTATAAACTCTTATGTCCTTGATAAATCCAAAATATCATGATAATGCTACTCATTTATGATTGTCATTACATCCTACCAAATCATCTAATCATGCTTCCCATCTTTCACCACAATGTCCCACCATTCTCACCTGGAAATTCTAACAAAAATGAAGAAAAACATAATTTAACTACCTCAATAGTCTCAAGAAACTTGAACATCCTCTCTATCATCTCAATCCACTCATATAATTTTTGAGTTCATCTGCAAACTCATAATAAAAAAGGCATATTCACGAGGAACTCTTGAGATTTTTAAATTCCAAGACCTATTTTTACTTTCCTATCATATGTTAGACTAGATCAACTTTCTTTTTCCAAAGCATAGCTAGACATAACCACAATATCCACTATCCTCTGAACAATTAGTGAGGGAGAACCCAATCCTAACACTCCTGGTGGTTTCAATGGAAATAACATAGGATGAAATTTACTACAACAAGCAGAAACCACCCGGAAGAACCATTAACACATGTTATATAAATTGACATCATCCCAAAAAATATCAAACAATTTTTTAAATACAATAATTAACAAATATATCATAATAACAATGAATACTAAACCCCTACAACCTCACATAGTATACATATACAGTCTCTATTATGGGGGTCTTAATGGAAGGTCATTTCAAACAAATTTCAATCATAGCATAACCACTCGAGTCCTGTCATACTATGTGTTTTCAAGACAAACCACTCATACCAAGAACCTAAAGCACTAAAAATATGAAATTTGATATATTTTGACTCTTTCCTATATAACATGACTAAAAACTATTTGGAACTGTTATAATAAAATATATTTAAAAACTAATCCACAGTGATATCCAATCTGACAAAAATATAAATTAATGGAATGGCCCGAATACTGTTCATAGTCCCAGTAGGTAAAAAACATTCCATTATTATCAATAATATACATCAGTAATGATTTAACAAATTTATATATTCATAATAAATACACAATAATGAGAATAAGATAATCATTATCTATAACCAAATAGGGGACAACAGTCTTTAGGTTCATGGTTTTACAATGTTATCGAATATAAAATGTACCATAATAGAATGTGAACAAAAAATCTATCCCAAAAACCTCAAATTAAATAGAGTAACATCATCCTCAAGACGCAGCCACCAAACCCTATAATATATGGAATAATAGAATCTAGATCCACAATTTATATGATACATCATGAATTTACCTTGCTCCTAAATATCAATATCTACATGAATCCAAATTTATATATAGTGTGTGAGATGAAGCCCAACATAATTCCCCCCAAAATAAAATATTACATGCTCTAATATTAAATGAATATTTAAAATTCACATTTTCACAAGTACATTTGAATTTTTTTGAGATACATATATTATGAAACATCCACAAGAATCAATTTTTATGTAAAACCATTATCACAAATAATATTTATTGTCATAAATTAAAAATAAACATGTTATACCACATAGAAATGGACATCACAATATCATATAATCATAATGCTAAAAGAGTACACCATTATAAAACCCATATATGTAACTAGAAAAATTGGAAACTATTAACATAATACATTAATGATCAAAATCATCCATCTCAATTATCATTAGTGTTTCTTTGAATGATCCAATAGGGTGAATCTAATAAAATATTCCATTGGACTAAAATAATTCGAATGTAAGAGCCCCTAAAGATGATCACATCCAATGTTCTAGTGGTCTGTGATCATATCACATGTTTAGTTATTGGTTCATTCATCAATCTTCCTTGATGAATCCAACCATCAGGCACATCTGAGTTAACTAGAATACTTATACATTTTCACCAAACAAGATACTACAAACATCCATTATTTAAAAATTACATGTCATATTTCATATAATTCAAACATTCACATTACATGAATCACAGACACAGAAAGAAAAAAATTCACATTTTAAGAATTCAACATTTTAACATTAATCCAATGATCAAAATTTCATAGGGAAACAATAATATTCTTTAAAAAACACTTTTTATTCCACATGCATAGTGAAAATATTTGGATATACATTTCGTACAACTTGTAAAATTTATTAAATACATTTGAATAAAAACATATTAACATGTGTGGGGTCCATCCATTTTTATAGGACCCATTCAAAATTGTATTTGTGTATAACCTATTTAAATAACATTATTTAAAATTCAATGAATCTATTGAGGTTCACAATAAGAATACAATCTGAAAAAAACCACTTTTAATTTGGAAAACCATGATACATTACATTTTTAACTGTAAATATCTTTAAAACATATTTAAGACATTTTAAATATGGAATAAAATATATTTAATAATCACCTCACAAAATTAGACATAAGATAAAACTAATTCCATTTCAGTGAAATGATCTTCAATCACAAATGCATGACACATGATTTTGAAATCATTTTTCACATCGCATAAATAATCCATATAAAAAACTCATGTATCCAAGAATGAATATAAAATAAATTTAATAATTTAAAATCATATAACCACCTACCTCACAAATAAAAAACATATGAAATTGGTTTGATACAACAAAAACACCACCACAAGACACTATAAAGAAATATCAAAGAATAATAATCTATATATAACCTAATAACACAACATCTATCCCTCTTTAGGTCACACATCCTGAAAAAAATATATGAACTCACGAATGGTGGATGGATACATAAAAAGTGAGATATATCAAGAGAAAGATGGAATGCATGATGTTTCCTTGAATAAAGGGTGTCAATACACGAAATTATTGATTTTGAAAGTCCTTATGAATTCTTGGAGGAACCTACCATGGATGGAAATACCAAATTTGGAAGATGGGATGTCTTATAGGGTTCAAATTGAAGAAGGAACAAAGGTAATTTTATTATTTTTAATGACCTGGATCGGTCACGTTGTTTTCCCACTTGATTTTTCCAAACATATGATAAAATTTAATCTATCACTATTAAATAGGAAGATTACTCATGGTTTTATAAAAAAAATTATAATAATACACCATTTTTACAGTCTCCTCTGATAAAAAATGAAATTGGTTTCACGGTTTCCTAGGTAAGGTCAAATTGTTTCTCCTAATAATAGGCCAATAATGTTCCACCAACAACAACACCTTAAATATAAATATTTTCTACAATATATAGATAAGAAACTATGGGAAATCCAAAAAACCCAAAATAATCCTGAAATTAAATAAAAATTAAAACATGAATATAAAAACGTTATTCAATATCATTATATGGGTAAATAATAACATCGCTTGTGATACATAATTAATTCCACCACTATGAGAAGCTGTGATTCATTATTTTTTCATATCTATATTACATGGATGATAATATGTATTTATTTCATGAACAAATATAATTTTTTTATACAATAATGACTCAAATAAATTCAATTAAAATTTTATTTTCTTTTATTCCATTTCATTGTAATATAAAATAAATTTCACATATTTTTATAGCATACCGTATCTATAAACGGTTTAACTTACTTAAATATCTCTATCTTATTTGAATAACACTAAAAATGTTTATAATTAATATATTTTATATTTATACCATGGATATTATTTTTTAGATTATGTTTCTATGATCAATGTGTAGGGGCCAAAATGACCCAACCAAAACATACTTAAAAAATGAAGGATAAATCACTATGGACAATGATCTTAATAAAAAAATATTATGAAACATGTGATTAAATATTATACGTCAATAAAATATTTTATAATATAAATGATTATCATTATGTAATAGATTTAAAATAAGTCATTATTAATTATATATGTGGTCCCACTACGTACAAATGAACCCTGACATAAGGTATGTGATTTACGTATAACATTTTCATCAGGGAAACACATACGATATTTACCAAATGTTTCATTTATGTTATCTAAATAGTACCCTTGAATTAATTTTTCGATTCATAGTATGTAATCTATCAATGATTATTTATTTAATAGTTTTTAGATATAAAAATTTAAAAAATATATATCTATTTATGTTTCAACACTATTTTAAATCATGATAGTATATTCATGAATTTTTGTTGAGGAAATTATGTGATCATTAACATGTAAATATATTTTAGTATTATTATAAGTATTTTAATTTTGAATAATCAATGTATTTCATTTCAATTTATCATTTTTTGTACATGGGACATCGAAAGCATTTTTTTATAGAAAACTAATTATGTTTTACTATTCCATTGAATATTTTTGTTTTCAAACATGTTTGTAGTTTCATAAAATGATTTTAATAATGTTATTAACATTATCACATAACTAAATTATTTTTTATAATTTTTACTAGGATTTTAAAAGATGTTTAAAATGAATATTTTTTCAACTTTTCAAATGATTTACATTTTATGTTATTACTAAAAATGTGAAATGAATTGTCAACTTTTTCATATAATGAATGAATAGAATATACCACCATTGATATTTATCAGTGTTTTAAACTATCCTTTACATTATTCATAATGTTTTTAACTAAATGTTTTCATATAATTTTTTTAATTTTTTTATAAGTGAGTTTATATTCGAAAAATTATTTTCCTCAATAAATATTTCAGTTCTATTTTAACGAAATGTTATTATATAAATAATAAATTGAATTTTATAATGATATTATTGGTAAATTGTTGAATCATAAAATTATTTATGATTCTATGTTATTTTATTTATTATAATTCTTAGTTTCATAGGAATCCCAATTATTTTTCATCGATTATTAAATTATGAGTGAATGAATTATAAATGAAACATGTTATATTTTTATGGGTTATGATGTGATGAAATGATGAAGATTTGTGATTTTGTGGAAAACATATGTAAGGTATTAATTATGTAATTGTGGTTATATTATACCAATAATTGTAGATTTATTACTAAACAAAAGTGGTGATTATGTTATAAGATATGATATGTGACCCCCAAATTAAATATCCCTCTAATGAATTGGGAAATGATTATTATAATGTTAGTATAACTTGATTGGAATTTAGAGTGAACCCTATAATTTAATGGTCTATATTATCTATTATATTATTTGGAAGCATACACGACTAAAATGATGGGTTTTTAGTGATCTCTTTACACTACCAACTGACTCGAAATGTGTTCTAACTACTATAGAAATGATTTTCTATTCCAAATGTATACACCAAATTCCCATTTCATATACCAATTTTATAGTATCATGGATGATATTCAGTGATTGATTTATTATTCATATATAATGTATTGAAATTATATAATCAATGAACCATGACTATGATAATTTATATAAAGTGTACAAATTTAATATGTCATTATCATATACTCACTCACATATACTCATTTTATGTTTATGTGATAATTAACAAAAATAATATTTATATTTATTTGAAATTTGTGAAAACCCTTCTTTATTTCTTCTTTCCCATTTTCTAGAAGGAATTTATTATTAATGAAGTATGAGTAAATGGTTTCAGTTATGAAGAACATAATGGTAGAATAAGATTAATATGTTGTTTATGTGTCTATATTTCAAAATATAATTAACATATATTATTTAGGTGTAGAACATAATGTAATGTAATTAATATTCATATAATAAGATATAGAATAAATTTATAAAAATTAGGTTTCATTATAAAACGTTATTAAACATATTTTATGGGAAAATTTTCAGATATTGATTAATATAATGGGAACTCATTTATGATCTCTTCAGATTTATAATAAATATTTTTCAAATCCAGGAATTAAAGAAAATAATTTCATTGAATCTTTAGTGATGTTTGAAAAAAATGTATAACTGGTCATGAATATGATTTTAACTATTGTTAAATTTTATTATATAATGATTACAAAAAATATATGTGTGTTCCATAATAGCTAATGAAAATATAGAAAATAAATTTTAATATTTTTGAAATTTATAAAATTAAAAATGGAAAATTTTAAATTCATCCCAGTATGTTTGGATATTTTAATATTATTTAAATGTAATATGTTATTTGTTTCACAGAATATATTTTTTAGAACTGTTTGAAACTATTTCATTTTTTTCATTGTATAATGGATTCTCATATAGAGATTATGATCCCGAGGTGATTACAACTATTTTATTATCCAAATTTAATGATGCATGATGAAATATTACCTAAGAAGCTATCAATAGATTATATATATATATAATTGAATCCATATAAAGTATTATAGTAAAAAATAACATAGAGAAACTTTAATAGGAAAATTATTTCAATGTTACAGTGAAAAATCATATTTCAGAGAGAATAATCTGGTAATTTTTTTATATTATAGTGAAAATTTTCAGGGGGATGAAATAAATTTTTTCAGTTTAATACCTTTAGAATATTATTATTAAATATGGACTGGTATTATTGTTATTATATGTCCAAAATTATTTAACAGAGATAATAAATATTATTAACTGATAAGACAACATTAAATTAGTATCTATCTATGATTATTCATTAATTCAATAATTTTAAATGGATATAAGTTTTAGATAAAATAATTGATCAGAAAATGAGAATGTGAGATTTAAGAAAATAAATTACAATGTAATTAAGCTATGTTCATCTGGGGAATAGTTTCTATTATGATGGTTTTAGTTGTGATAAAATTGTTATTAAAAAAATTTGATCGACTAGATATAGTAATTGATGTAATAGTTTTATTTGGCAGGGGTCAAATAGGGAGTGATCTAATAAAAATAATAACATGATAATTAGAGGATCTTTAATATCATCCTCAATTAATATTAAATATATTCAATCTGATATTTATTTTATAGATAATTTTATTTATGATTGTGAAAATTATCAAGAGTAAGAATAATATGTTTTTAAATTAATGTAAAATATTAACAAACAATATATTATCATCAATTATTTGGATATATAAACTAAGGAGACATATAAAAATATTGAAACACATGAATGGAAAAAATTTCATTTTTGAAATATTCTTATTTGTAATATAATATTGAATGTATTATGAATTAATCTATATTTATGAAATTTTATAAATTATTTAAATGAAAAAATTATATAATAAAGAATAAGTAGATTTTTGTGATTCTTTTCCCCCCCAAAAAATATTATGAATACATTTTTAAATCGATATTATTTTTTATATAATATCACAAATCCTATAAATGGTAAGAGAAAAGTGATGGAAATTAATGAATATTGATATAAATCTTCTTTATCTTACAACAAAAAAATTACTACTTCATGAAATAGTGTATATGTTGAGATACATAATTTGTAATATATTTCATCCATTAAACTGCCATATTTCCCTAAATAAGTAATAAAATATAATATTTTGACGAATTTTAATGATACTTTAGAAAATAATAAATCTTATATATGAAAATGATAATAAAAATTAATTATTTATATTTTAATAGAAACTAATTTTGCATGTATTGTTTCGATTTCCCTATGTTTTATCATAATGTTATTAAATGATTATGATAAATGGTTCATTATATAGATATAAGACATAGAAGAATATATTCAAATAATTAAAAATAAATTTTAATCTGAAACAAATTTTAAATGTTTATGACATTGTTATATATGTTTTAGAAAGGGGAAAGAGACTATGAAATGTAAAAAAAACATTATATAGTTTCATGAAATTTGAATAGGTTTTATATAATGGTTAAATACATTCATAATGATATATATGTGAAATATTTAAATAATATTACATATTTAATTCTTGATAGTTTATGTTAATAATTTTTTATGGGTTACATGACCCTTCAAAAAAATTTGAAAGGATTTGTTATTGAAACAATTAGATTTTAAATTGATTAATATCTATGAATATATGATGTTTAAAAAATATATTAGAAGATTTTTAATTAAATAATAATAATATTCTAAATGTTATTTGAATTTTATTATTTTGTAGAGTATTAGTACAATTTGACTTGGTAATAGATGTTATATATACAGAAAAATGGTATAATATTAATTAAAAGGATGGAAGTAATCTCTTAGTGTAACATCCCAAGTTAGAAATTAATAATATATATTATTATCTATGTCTATTTATGAATTATATAGTGTTTTAGAGGCTTAAAGTGAGAATAAATCCAGTCTTAAGCATAAAATTCTCTAATATTTTTAAAAGATTATTTTACTGCCTTTTGATGGAATACCATTTTTAAATCTATATTTTGACAATTTTATAATCTAAATTTTTTAAAAAAGTTTATTATTTCTGATTGGGACATTGAAATTTACTTTAGATAAATTTTTGTTATTTTTCTGACAATGTTCATTTTTAATGAATAGTGAAAAATACAGTATTTTACATTAAAACTGATTTTTCATCTAATTTAATTATATGGATAGATTATCATTTTAATTGGTTTTTATGTGTAATTAGAATATATTTTTACCATTTAATCCAATGGTGTTCATTAGAATTAATTTCACTTTGAAATTAGTCATAGACAATTGCCAAACGTTTCATAGATATTGTTTCAAAAAAACCCGCTATTTGTTTTGACAATGGGAATTATTTTTAAATTCATTATTGAAATTTCTATGTTTTGAATTTGGTAAAATGGATTCTATATTGGGAATCAGAAGGTCCAAATTATGAAATTAAGACTCTTTTTTTGGACATTATGAATATTAACGACGGTAATTATCTTTAATTATCTTGATTAATTAGTAATTGGGTAGTTAAAGATAATAAAATAATATCATAATAATAACAAATGACCCCAAAATGTGTCCTAATGATACCTTTTGTGTCATGTCCGACCATGGTATGCCTTGTGCAAAACATAGTGACCCCCTGGAATCACTTTTGGGTGAAAGTGACACTTTATCATTTTATTTTTAAAGAAAGGATAATATCACTAATGAATGTATCACCCGAGTAAACAATTTTTAGTATTGTATGTGTACATGATATATTAGACTATAAATATTTATTGTAAACATAACAATATTTCGTACATCATATTTTTTTTTAAATTTTTATACATTAAATAAATTATATTATTTATGAAATCATGATGATGCAACGATTACCTCATTAATGAACGATTTAAATAAAATTAAATGATAATGAAAAATATAAGACATACACTGGTCAAATACCTATTGTATGAGTATATTTCTAACCCTTATCATCTTATCATAGAAATATATCAATATGGGACATTCAAAATCCTAAACACGTTTTAATATAAAGTAACATTTTATAACATTCCAAGAGTGCCCCTCCTCTCCTCTTATAAAAGGCTCTCTCCTCTACCTCCTAACCCACACATCTCAAGACATTTTCTCGGCCAATATCTGATAATTTTATCTCTCCACATCCCTCTATTAATCCTATAAGTATTACCTTAGGCAGAAATATCTTCAAGTAACCCTTTTGGTTCAAACCAAGAAGAGTTACCCGATTTAAAGGTAAAGTCTTATCTACTGTTCTTTTGTTTTATTTTTCTTTTCCAACCACATAAACTATTTTTATTAATTTATTTTGTAACAAAAACAGTATCTTAAATATACAAGGATGTTTTATATGATGTATTTGAGCTACACATACACACACCTACATCTAATGGTTAAAGAGAATACGGTTTTCGTGGATGGTGAATTTCTGCCTCACGAAACGATGATTGTTCAATATTCTTCTAACACCTTAAAAGGTGGCCATTAATATGACACTATATTTATATATGATATATAATATGTTTATGTTTTCCTTAAGCTTAATTATTTTTCATTTATGTCATACCTTTAGGGTTTCCATTATGGTTAAACACGATATCTTCATTTTTGGAAGTGCGAACTACCGCCCCTTCAAAGTGATTTGATTTGTTAATGCCATATGTGGGACATATAAAGGATGGAGTTAATGATATTATATATGATATTATATTGGAATTATAATATACCTTTATATAATTATGAATCAATTCCATTAAATAATAAATAAAAATGAAAGTACTTTTCATGCATATGTACGGCTTACCGTCTCCATGAACGGTGCATTTCATTTCTTACCTCTAAATATTATGTAATATTATAAATTTATGTATATAATGGATATATGTGATATATATGATATCTAAATCATGAATATAATTCTTTATATAATGGATATTTTACCACATGAACAACTTGTAATTATAAAGAGTTTATTTTTGACTCAAGTATCAATGATCGACAAAATGACCATTATTAACTTAAATAATTACATAGTCTTAATTAAATCGTAATAAGAGATATAAAAGAAATGATGAACTTGAAAAATGTTCTTAAGAATGTAGAAATTAACTCGTGTTTATTATTCATGAGGTTAAAGAACGATCAAGTCAAGTCGGACCCAAGGTATGGGACTTCGTCTCAATCTCTTTTCATTGTGGCGTATTTTTTTGTAGACAACATTATTTTATACAGTTTATAAAATCTTTTTACTTTACCTTTTAATCTAAAGGAATCTTTTTATATGAAGTGTTTTACTAAACGACAAAAGGGAAAGTTTTTGTTGTACGTACGTGGCGACAACGACTTCTCCGCCGTCGTGACCATTATTTGAGTTTTGGCTTCCTCTACAAGACATAACCTTTTTTTAAAATGAAAAATAAATACCATGTTTTACATTTCCTTCATTTTGGTATTGAAAATGGTTTTTACAATGTTTTTATTATATCAATGTGTTATTGATATCTTGTGATTAAAATGTGGAAATGTTATTTTTCCTTTATGCATGATTTATGTGATATGATTATGTTATGGTTTTGGGAATTGTTTATTAAGACAGGTGGTTCCATGATAAACTAAGGGCGGGTGTGCCCGATATAGCTCTCTAATGCATTGGTTAATGTGAAGGAGTTAAACATTAAGGTTTCTCCAAAGAGATTTAGGAAATATACTGTGATAGATATTCCAAACGTAACCATGAGGGTTACTCCCTATATAAGAATGTTATGAATGCCTCATGTTACCTTTATGTCTTATGATTTATATGATTTATTCATGACTTGATGAGGTATGTTATAATGCTTATGTTTTATGAGTAAATTATGATTTCATACTTGGACTAATGTTTTCATTTCATTCTTTTATATCCCTTAATGGGATTTTTATGCTCATCCCATGTTTCTGAAATGTTTATCACATGTCAAGGGAAAGGTACATGATATGATGATAGGGTCAAGGTAGTTTGAAGAAAGAATCCATGTTTTATTTTAAATATGTTTCTGTTGATGGATAAAATGAGTACTATCTTTTACGTAACCACTTTGTTTAAATGTATAATGTAATGCATGATTTGTGATATAATTATCTAAAACTCTAATCCTGAAAATATCCTCAATGTCTATTCTTGAAATAACTCATGATTACGTAATGTTTAAGGTTATGGTCTTATAACTGGTATCAGAAGTCAGTTTAGATGACATTAAGAGTTATAATTATATTAAATGATTATCTATTTTTTTTAAATGATATAGCATTTGAATATTACCATGTTGCTTCATCTAAGAAATGTTTGTTTATAATGGTTTTCCATAGAGGAAATAGGGAAGTAGTGCTAGGAAGGCATACAAAAAGAAATGACCTTCCGAATCAGTATCCTGATATGGTCGGAATTGGTACTAAACAGTTTGTTGTAGAAATGGCGCAGTTGACTCATGAAATAAATGGTCGTGGTATCCATGCACAAGATCAGATAGATCAACCACAGAGGAACTTGTCAGTGGTGGAACATTTCATGAGGCAACATCCCCTATCATTTAGAGGATCATATAAACATGTGATAGATGAATGGTGGATTAAAGCACTAGATAAGATTTTAAATGTCATTGGGTGTTCGGAAAATCAAAAGGTTAGTCATGAAATATACCGTTTGCAGGGTGAAGCAGATCAGTGGTGGTCGATGGTTAAAAATATCAGGGACGCTGATGAGATTGATGCTCTCGACTGGGATAAATTCAATGTTATGTTACGTGAGATGTATTTTCCTAAGGCTGTTCGAATTAGGATGGGAAAACAATTCGTCGAATTGTGGAAAGAGGAAAACTCATTGGCTGCTTATGAAGAATTGTTCACTCGATTGGTGAGGTATACTACAAATTTTATCTAAGACCTTGATATTAAAATCAATCATTTTTACATAGGATTAAAACCAAAATATTTAAGGGCATTAGCTTCTCATGAGTTCAAAAGTTATGAAAATCTTGTTCGATGTGCTGAGAAGGTGGAAATGGATTTTTCCGATGATCAAGTGTTTTATAACTACCAACAGAAGGAGATACCGAGGTGGTAGGAGAAAGGGAATAATTCTTTAAAAAATAATGATGGTAAGAAAATTAAGTTTCCAGTTTTTGATAAATGTGGTAAAAGGTATGATGGGGAGTGACTACTAAATTCTAGAAAGTCCTACCAATGTGGTAATATGGGACATAAGGCACGTGATTGCACTGAAAAAGATCAAGGTGTTGGTAAGACTAAATTTGAATTACAGTTAGTGAAATGTTTTATGTGTAATGAGATGGGTCACTATGCAAATGACTGTCTGACAAAGAGCTCGAGTGATGGGAAGCTGTTAGACTACAAGTAGAATGGGGTGGTGAAATCGTATATAACTACTTCATCAAATGTTGGGACATCAAATGAAGTGGTATCAGGTACATTGTATGTTTTTTCAGATTATTCCAGGTTGTTGTTTGATTCAGGGTCTACACATTCTTTCATCTCTGAAAACTTTTCTAGTAAAATGGGAATACCATCTCAAGAAATGACCCCTGAACTTGTGGTAAAAATACATAAGGGAAATGTTGAGCCAAAAAGGATTTATAAGAATTTTTCTATCTATATCTGTGGAAAGAACCTACTTGCAATCCTTATTGTTTTACCTCTAGTAGAGTTTGATGTTATCCTGGGTATGGATTGGCTCTCTATTTACCATGCTAAGATTGACATTAGAGCTAAAGAAGTATATTTTTAGAAATAATTTCAGTTTGTGAACAATAATGAACACTTACTATTGATAACATATCAAGAGGCTGAGAAACGTGTAAATCATGGAAATGAGTGTTACCTTGCACATATTGTTGAAAACCAGGGAACTGTTCTGATTAATGATGTGCCTATGGTAAATGAGTATCCTGATGTTTTTCCTGATGAGTTTCCTGGAATAATACCAGATCGGGAAGTTGAATTTATTGTTGACTTATTTCCTGATGCTATGCCAATTTCAAAACCCCCTTATCGAATGGCTCAAATTGAACTATTAGAGTTGAAGGATCAATAGCAAGATTTATTCTAGAAAGCTTTCATTCGACCTAGAACATCACCATGGGGTTATCTTGTTTTATTTGCTGAAAAGAAAGATGGTTCAATGAGGCTTTTCATTTATTATAGATCCTTGAATAACATCACTGTTAAGAAGAAATATTAATTGCCTCATATCGATGATTTGTTTGATAAGCTCTAGGGAGCTCAATATTTTTCAAAGATAGAAATGAGATCGGGGTACCATCAGTTGAAGGTAAAGGAAACAGATATTCCAAATACCGTGTTTCATACAAGATATGGCCATTATCAATTTTTAGTTATGCCTTTTGGGATAACTAATGCTCCTACTGTATTCATGGACCTTATGAATAGAATTTTTCATGAGTTATTGGATACCTTTGTGGTTTTTTTCATTGATGATATTTTGGTGTTTTCTATAAGTAAAGAGGATCATGAAATACATTTAAGTGTTATTTTGATAAACTTAATAGAAAAGAAATTGTATAGGAAATTCAGCATGTGTGAGTTTTGGTTGCAACAAATTTCATTCCTTGGTCACATTTTTTCTACAGATGGGATAACTATTGATCCTACAAAAACAAAGGTTGTTGAAGAATGGCCAAGACCCACAAATGTAACTGAGATTCATAGCTTCCTTGGTTCGGTAGGCCATTACCAAAGGATTGTTATAAATTTTTCCAGGTTCTCTAGTCCAATGACTAAGCTAACTCGGAAGGGTGTTAAGTTTATCTGGACAATAAAATGTAATGATTCTTTTCAGGAATTAAAAAGATGATTGGTGAAAGCTCATGTTTTGGCACTACCTTCCAGGAATAGTGAGTTTGTTATCAACAGTGATGCTTCATTTAAAGGACTTGGTTGCATCCTAATGCAGAATAATCATGTAATTGCTAATTCTTTACATCAGTTGAAAAATCATGAGGTAAATTACCCTACACATGATTTTGAATTAGCTGATGTTGTTTTTGCTTTAAAAATTTGGAGGCGTCATTTGTATGGTGTAAAGTGTGAAATATATACTGATCAAAAAAGTTTAAAGTATATATTCACTCAGAAAGAATTGAACATGAGATAGAGAAGATTTCTAGAATTAATTAGGGATTATGATTGTACAATTCATTACCATCCAGGAAAATCAAATAAAGTGGATGATGCTTTGAGTCGAAAAAGAGAGTCTTCATTAACAATTCTGCATTGGGAATGTGATCCTCTGGTTATGGATTTGATGAACTTTGGCATAGAAGTTTTTGGTGCAGATTATCCTTCAGTATTGTTTTAGGTATCAATGAAATATTCTCTATCAGAGAGAATTAAGCAAGAACAGAATCAAGACAGCGAGTCACAGAAAAAGGTAGAGATGGTTCAGAAGGGTAAGTCACCTGAATTCAACATTGATAATGATTTTGTTTTGAGATTTGGGAAGAGATTGTGTGTGCCTTGTGATTAACAGTTGAAGAGAGAGTTTTTATGTGAAGCTCATAGTTATCCGTTTTGATTTCATCCAGGTAGTTCTAAGATGTATAGAGATTTTCGAGAGTATTACTGGTGGTATGGAATAAAAATAGATATTACTGATTTTACTGTGAAGTGTTTGACTTGTCATTAGGTTAAAACAGAGTGGCAGTTGGCGAAAGGTATGCTTCAGCCGTTACTAGTGACATAGTGGAAACGGGAGAATATATCCATGAACCTCTTTGTGGGATTGCCTTGACACCTCGAGGTAATAATTCAATCTGGATTATTGTTGACCAATTGACTAAATCTGCTCATTTACTTGTTATACGAGATGCTTTTTCCCTAGATCAACATTCCAGTTTTTATCTTAAAGAGATATTCAGGTTACATGGAGTTCCCCTCTCCATTGTATCTGACCATGATCATAGGTTCGCTTCTATCTTTTGGAAAGTCTTTTAGAAGTCATTGGGTAATGAATTAAATTTCAGTACAACTTTTCTTTCTCAATCAGATGGGCAGCCAGAACGAACGATTCAGACATTGGAGGATATGATACGTTCTTGTTAGATGGATTATCATGGAAGTTGGGACCAACCACATTCTTTGGTTGAGTTTTCTTATAATAACATCTTTCATTCCAGTATACAGATTACACCATTTGAGGCATTATATAGGAAGCAGTGTTGACCTCCAGCATTCTAAGATGAAGTGGGTGAATGGAAGTTTATAGGACCAGAATTTGTAGAAGAGTTGGTAGAAAAAGTTCAGCTGATATAGAGACACATGAGAACAGCTCAGAGCAGGCAGAAGAGTTATGCAGACAACATGAGGAAGAATCTCTCTTTTGAGGTAGGTGATCATGTTTTTCTCGATTTATCTCCATGGAAAAGTGTAATGTGATTTGGTAAGAAAGGAAAGCTGAGTCCAAGGATCATCGAACCATATAAAATTCAGGAGAATATTGGATCAGTTGCATAATGAGTGGCTTTATCTCCGAGTTTATCTCAGGTACACATTGTTTTTCATGTTTTAATGTTAAGGAAGTACATGCCAGATATATCTCATGTTTTGAGTCCAGAGGTAGTTCAATTGGTAGAGCACCTATCTTATAAGGAACATCCTGTCCAGATTATTTACCACAGGGGGCAGGTGTTACAGAATATGGCGATTCATCAGGTAAAGGTTTTTTGGAAAAACCACATGAGTGAAGAGGCAACATGGGAATCTGAAAATTCAATGAGGGATAAATACCCCCACTTATTCAATAAGTAAATAAACTGTGGGGATGAAATTTTATAAAGGGGGAATGATGTAAAATCCCATGTAAGTAATGAATAATATATATTCTTATCTATGTCTATTTATTAATTAGATAGTGTTTTAGAGGCTTAAAATCAGAATAAATCCAATCTTAAGCATAAAATTCTCTAATATTTTTAAAAGATTATTTTGCCGCCTTTTGATGGAGAACAATTTTTAAATATATCTTTTGACAATTTTATAAGCTCAATTTTTCAAAAATTAATTATTCTTTATTATTGGGACATTTAATTTTACTTTGCATTAATTTTTGGTATTTTTCTAACAATGTTCATTTTTTAAGGAATAGTGAAAAATACTGCATTTTACATCAAAACTGCTTTTTCATAAAATTTAATTATATGGATAGAATATCATTTTAATTGGGTTTAAAGTGTAATTATAATACATGTTTACAATTTAATCCAATGGTGTTCATTATAAATAATTTCACTTTGGAATTGGGCATAAACAAGAGGCAATCTTTTCATAGATATTGTTTCAAAAAAACCCGCTATTTGTTTTGACAGTGGGAATTATTTTTAAATTCATTATTTCAATTTCTATGTTTGGAATTTGGTAAAATGAAATCCATATTTTGAAACATAATGTCAAAATTATGTAATTAATACTCTTTTGTTTTTGGAAATTATGAATATTAACGACGATAATTATCTTTAATTATCTTGATTAATTAGTAATCGGGTAGTTAAGGATAATAAAATAATATCATAATAATAAAAAATGCCCCCAACATGTGTCATAATGCTACTATTTGTGTCATTTTTTACCATATGATTCATTTTGCCAAACATAGGTACCCCATGGAATCACTTTTGGGTGAATGTGACACTTTATCATTTTAGTTTTAAAGAAAGGGGAATATCACTAAAGAATGTATCACCCGAGTAAAACATTTTTAGTTTTGTATTTATAAATTCTCTCTTAAACTATAAATATTAATTGGAAATATAATAATATTTCATACATCATATTATTTTTTTATAATTTCTAGAGATTAAATAAATTAAATTTTTTATGAAATCATGATGATGCAGCGATTGCCTCATTAATGAGCGATTTAAATAAAATGAAAAGATAATAAAAAATATAAGACTTAAGTTTGTCAAATAACTATTGGATTATTATATTTCGAACACTTATCACCTTATCCTAGAAATATATCAATGTGGGACCTTTAAAATTTGAAACTCATTTTAATATAATGTTACATATTATAACTTTCCAAGAGTGCCCCAACTCTCCTCTTATAAAAGGCCCCCACCTCTACCTCCTTACCCACACTTCTCAATCCTTTGGCTTGGCTAAGCTCTACTCATTTTATCTCTCCACATAACTATCTATATCCTAGAAGCCTTACCATAGGCAGAAATCTCTTCAAGAAACCCTTTTGGTTCAAACCAACAGGAGTTACCATATTTAAAGGTAAATTCGTCTCTAATGTTCATTTGTTTTATTTTGCTTCTCAAACCCACTAAAATATTTTTATTCATTTCTTTTGTAAAAAAACAGTATTTTCACTATAATTGGATATTTTTATAATATGTATTCGAGCTACACTTACACACACCTACATGTAATGGTTAAAGAGCATTCTGTTTCTGTGGATGGCGAATTTCTGCCTCATGAAATGATGATTGGTCAATATTCTTCTAACACATTAATAGGAGGCCATTAAGATGTAACTATATTTATATATGATATATAATAAGCTTATTTTTTCTTTAATCTTCTGTATTTTTCACTTATGGAATACCTTTATGGTTTTAATTATGGGTAAACGTGATATCATCATTTTTGGAAGTGCGGACTACCACACCCTCAAAGTGATTTGATTCATTAATTCCATATGTGGGACATATAATGGATGGATTTAATGATTTTATATATTATATTTTACTGGAATTATAATATACATTTATATCATTTTGATTCAATTCCATTAAATAGGGAATAGAACTGAAAGTAGTGTTCATGCGTACATACGGCTTACCGTCTCCAAGAATGGTGCATTTCATTTCTTACCTCTAAATGTTATGTAATATTATAAATGCATGTATATAATTAATATATATGATATATATGGTATCTAAATCATGAATATAATTCTGTATATAATGGATATTTTACCACATGAACAACTTGTAATTATAAAGAGTTTATTTTTGACTCAAGTACCAAGGATCGAAAAAATGACCATTATTATCTTAAATAATTACATTGTGTTCATAACATGGTTATAATTGATATAAAAGAAATAATTAACATGAAAAATGTTCTTAAGAAAGTTTAAATTAACTCAAGTTTATTATTCAGGAGGATAAATAACGATCAAGTCAAGTCAGACCCGAGGTATGGGACTTCGTCTCAATCTCCTTTCATGGAGGCATATTTTGTTATATACACAACATTTTTTTATACTTTTTTTAAACCCCTTTGTCATTTACTTTTATTGAGAAGTAATATTATTATATTAATCATTTTACTAAATGACAAAAGGGAATTTTTTTCATGTACGTATGCGGCGACAATGAGTTCTCCGCAGTCGTGACCATTATTTGTGTTTTGGCTTCCTCTACAAGACATAAATTTTTTTTAAAATGAAAAAAATAGCATGTTTTACTTTTCTTTAATTTTGGTATTGAAAATGGTTTTTATAATGTTTTTATTAAATCAATCTATTATTGATTTATTGTGACTGAAATGTTGAAATGTTATGTTTCCTTTATGCATGTTTTATGTGATACGATTATGTTATGGTTCTGGGGAATTGTTTATGAAGAAAGGTACTTCCATGATAAACTAAGGGCGGGTGAGCCTGATATATCTCTCCAATGCATTGGGTAACACGAAGAAGTTAAATTTTAAGGTTTCTCTAAAAAGATTTATGGAATATACTGTGATAAGTATTCCAAATGTAACCATGAGGGTTACTCCCGACGTAAGAATGTTATGAATGCCTCAAGTTACCTTTATGTCGTATGATATCTATGATTTATTCCTGATTTGATGATGTATGTTTAAATGATTATGTTTTATGATTAAAGTATGATTTTATACATGGAATAATGTTTTCATTTCGTACTTTTATATCCCTTTTAGAGCTTTTTATGCTTATCCCATGTTTTTGAAATGTTTATCAAAGGTCAAGGGAAAGGTACATGATATGATGATAGTGTCAAGTAAGTGTCAATAAAGAATCCTTGTTTTATTTTAAATTCGTTTTCGTTGATGGAAAAAATGAGTACTATATTTTATGTAACCACTTTGTTTAAATGTGGAATGTAATGCATGGTTTTTGAACTAATTATCTAAAACTCTAAACCTGAAAAGATTTCCAATGAGTATTCTTGAAATAACTATAGATTAAGTAATGTTTAAGGCTGGGGCCTTATACTTATAGGGATATAAAATGAATGATAAATTTTTTAGGTGGATATAAAATATAATAATTTTCTATATATTATAAAATCTGAGTCTATTTTGTGGATGTAGAGGCTTAGTCACATTCATAATTATCTTTTGGAGAATATTTCAATGTTTAATGAATTTTTTCTACTTACCTTCATGTTTATGTAATTGATAAATTATATTGGATTTAATATTGGGAAAAATAATGGTGAGATCTTGATGATATCCAATTAAAAAGTGGAAATCAATTTTTTTTCAATATATTTCACATAAATTTATGTTTATCAATCATTTAAACTATATATTGTTCTATTGAAAAAATAATTTTATTTTAGAAAGATAATAATGGTATTCAATTGAAGGGTTTATGTTATTTAAGAAGGATTTATTGGAAAACATTAAAATATTTTATGGATAACTAATTAATAAAGAGATAATCAAATTAATGATTTCATTGTTAGATAATGTAATTGAATAAACATCTATTAATGTAAGAAATAATATGGAGAACCCTACAATGAAACATAAAGTATCTATAGTAAAGGATGTAGAGTAGAATGGTGTTTCAGAATGATGTAAATGAATAGTGAATAGTTCCACTATGAATTTATTATTGTGTATATCTACGCTCAGGTTTTCTTGTTCCTAGAGAATCAAATCTAGAATATGAAATAAAACATAGTTGAAAAAAGTACCAAAAATATCATTTATTTTTGGGAATTGTTTTTTAAATTTAGAGTAATTATAGACATTAAGGAATTTGTTTTGATTTAATTTATGAAATATTATTTCAATAAGTCAAATATTAAATTCCTTAAATTTTTTAATATGTGAACAAATTAATAGTTGATAGTCAGGATGTGGATGTGGGTGAATATGAAGAAAAATATAACTAATTTTTTTTAATGAATGATTTAGTTCAGAATATGAGTAGATATTTGTGGGTTCAATTAAATAAAAAATCATTAATTAATGATAATTATTATGTCAAATCGGTGGTAAATAATATTGATTATGAATGTCAATCTAGAATGCAAACAACATAAAATACGGGTGATTGTTTTCTTGGAAACATTATTTGTTATAGATCTTATCCAGCTTATATTCACAAACATTGAATAAGGGAGAAAACTAACTTATTTTTATAGGGAGAACCAACTACATCTATGTTATTTTGAATTGATGAATCATGACTCAATTACATGAATTAAAATAATTATTTAATCAAAAAAATATCAAATATAAGAACTAGTAAAAAAATCAACACATACTTAAAAATTTTAGTATCGATTTGTTCCTTAAAAAAATTCATGAAAATAGAAGGGTGGTGTGTTTTTAATAGGGGCATGTATAGAAATTATATGGTTTAATTAAATGATTTTATGTTTTGGAAGCTTCTCCACTGGTAGATAAGATATAGTCAAAAAATATTTTATTATTATTGATTATTCAATGAATGATTATACTTTTCCAAATATATTTGAATAAATAATTTTTAAATATATATTTAAATGAATAATTATATATCTAAAAATCATATATGATTAAAATTTCTGATGATGATTCAATTACACGTTAATTTTATAATGCAATTTATAGAGTAAATAATCCTCCACATGTTTTGAATGAATAATCTAATATTTATTCGTGTAATATAATGTTTTTGAGTGGTGAGGTTAATCAAAACATATATATGAAGATCTCAAATTATGTTATGATTATAGTTATGGAGCATATGAATGATAACCACTCTATCAGAATGAAACAAAATATTTTGACATGTTTCAAAATATGAGCGGTTCAATATTTGTGATTTATATGATATAGGAGCTTACTATTTTTCATGTATTATATGTTCATCAATGTTTAAGTTACAATTTCATATCTCATGAAAAATATACAGGATCGTATTACCAAATTTTAATAATTGAGGATTTTTAAATTTCTTCAACTAAAATATTTGATAGATGAAAACATGGTAAGCATGAGGATATAAATGGAGTTGAATCAACATTTCGTATTTTGATATTTATGATCAATTTTTTAAAAAAGTAATGTTATCTTATATGATACGTCCTAAAAAATATGTTTTTTAATTTTATATGGAATATAATATAATTTAATTAAAGAGTATTTTCATATACATTTAGGAATTATTTAAAAAATGTATTTAAATGTACAATATACTAATGATTTAGCGTCTTATTCATATGTGTACTATAATCCATAGAGGTTTTATATCTATTTATTTGAAATAAATTTATGTATTTGTTGAATTTTTGGAATTATAACCTAATAAATAAAATAATATTAATATACTATAATATTTATAACATTTAATATTCCACTCATATATTTTATTTATAATCATTTTAAATGTATTTTATGTTTTTTATTGATTTGTTTTCTTGTATATATGAGACTAAATGGACCAAAATATACAATTATATTTATAAACAATATTTTATATAAAATCATTTTGATAGGAATAATTACATTACAATATATATAATAATAAATTTAAATTTATTAATTATTTATTATGATATAAAAAATATTTTTTTAGATAGAATGTTTTTATGATGAAAATTATTTTTTTCTGAGGAAATGTATTTTAATTCATCTAATGAATTATAATAAAAAATCAATCACTACAAAATTTATCTTAATAAAATTTATTGAAAATTTAAGAATAATAGTTTATAAATTAGTTATTTACTGATTAGTGAGGAAGGTAAACCCATTAAATGGTAAAAGGTGTTTTTTCAAAAACAAATTATATTCCAAATATATTTTTATATTATTTTATGAAATATATAATTTTAAATTAATGATAATAATAATTTATGTATATTAATTATATACTAAAATATTTTATCATTGATCTAAATGTATCTACAATTAAAAGTCTGAAAATAAACTCAGTTTGGGGAATAAAAATTTCTTTTTCTAAAAAAAGGCTTTTGTTTTGTTATTCAAATTTGTTATGAAAATAATTTCTTCTGCTTATAAAAAATTAATATTAAATATATTATTAATATTTAAAATTTGAAATAAACATTTTATTTAATGATTAATGATTAATATTTTTTATAATTAATTTTGAATAGTTTAAATATAAATTTTATTGATTGGCTTAAAAGGATTACTTTGTGCATTACTATAAGAGATAAATGAAAACATTTCACAAAAACATTTATAATTTTTTTTAATATATACAGATATCATGTTTACAAACAATAGAAATCACATCATTTTATCAACATTCACATGAATATGATTTTATATTATTTAAATCATGTATGCTTTTCCATATTTGTCCATCCATTAAAATAAAAAAGGGTTCTTCTTCCCCCCATCACTTCACCAGTATTGATCACTCTATCTAATCTATTACATAACTAATTTTTTTATTATTTATTATAATAAATGAAGAGATTTTTTTCTTATACTATGAACATACTATGACGTCTTAGGTAATGATAAGGTAGGAATTTCTCAATGAAATTTTTATCATTATTCATAAATACTTCATAGATTACTTACTATTATATATAATCTAAATATGTACTATCTATCCAGAAATAGTAAACCAATATCATAAATACAATACTAGTTTTCATTATTATAGGAAAATTATATCCTACCTTCTTTCTATAAAATTAAAAATTAATTTTCAATTGTCATTAATTGAGGATTATAGTCTTCACATTGAGATGTTTCATTTTTCATAATCATCTTATATTGATGAAAAAACATATGAATTTTATAAATATTGTTTTTATTTATGATTTCATTTTTATCATTAGATGATAAAATATTTTTAATATTTATTTCATCCATTATATTAATTTAATAAATATGTATTCATAAATATGAAAGAACTACCATAACCACCAAGGATGCAATTAATATTTAACCATCAACCCTTTAATAGAGGTTATAAAAAATTTATAATTAATATATATTATTTTAGTCTCAACATTATAATTTAAAATATAATGACTCTAGAGTCAAAATACACGTACCATAACATTAAAATTGAAACATACATGAAAAAATAAATAGTTATAATAATTAATAGTGATTTTAATTAATAATGTTCAATGAACTTGTGATAATTGGTAAAAACTAAACAATTTTTAGAATAATACATATTTATTTATGTTTCTTAAATAATTAAAAATTTTGCAATTTATATTAGAGTATAACATGGAATTTAAAATGTCACTTCTTACTGATATTGTTTATCCCTAAATATCCAGTAATAAATTATATTATATATCTCTAAAAAAATGTTATATTTTCGTATCCTATACTTTCTCCTAGATATTAAAATTATTTCATTTTATTCGATATGACAATATAAGAAAATGATGGAATGAATTTTCTTTCATTGAGCGATTACATTAATTCTCTATTCAGTTTTTAATAACTTCCTTACATGCACATATTTTCATCGAATTTTTTTTGGGATGTTTATTAATATCCTTCAATAAAGATATGATTAGGTTTTATCACTATTAATAACAGAATAAAAATCATCTTTTGGTATTCTGAATAAGGTATTTTTATTAATGGTATGAATCGAAAATTAATTTTAATGATTACTGCATGAATGGATTTTTGTGCCATTGTAGATTCTCTTAGAATTTTATAAAAATTTAATTGTTTACATTATTCTTTGGAATGTAAATATTTTTTCAATTATTCGGAAAATTTTTATTTATTAAATAATAAAAATATTAAAATAATTGGAATATTATTCGATAGTTGTTTGTGGGATATTTTAATTTTATTATCATCTATGAAAACATATATTACAGTTACTTTTACATATCTTAGATACGATCTAAAGAAAACATCCAAATTATTTCAATAGTATTTTATTTATTATGGTATTGAAATCCTAATGAAATTATTTAATTATAAATGTGTTAAGGCATAATGAATGATATGTAAATTCATGTTATTGTAAAAAAATAAAAAAAATATTATGATTTTTTTGTGGTGGTTCTGTTATATCCCATAATTCAATTGTGTTTTAATTGGATTTTTATTATCTAAATTTGCGCATTGTTGGTTTTTTAATCTCAGTTTTTTTACAACATTCCCAATTAAATTCACAGTGTAGGTATAATGAATGATAGTCCAATCCTAACATGTGATGAATTTTATTTTTGGTATCCCTGATATATGAATTCTATTATTTAGTTAATCAATCATTTTATGTGACTCACTTATCATTTTTTATTATTCCATTATTACATTCTCACAGTTAATGATTTCATATAATTGATGTCTTATGAACTACCAATGCATTATTCCTTGTAATGTGACAATTATCTATGATTATTTTTTATTTTTTTATTTTATATTCATGATCTCATATAATTATTCTCATATATTACTTGCAAATTTTTATCAAATATTAATTTGATTATTTACCTTTATTAATAATTTATACTCACCCTTGCACCAGTTTTATTTTACCTAGGATATAGAGAAATAATTTATGTACAATTTGTCTATTAAAGGATAAAGGGCCATTAAAAATAGTGTAAGAAACTTTTATATGACAATTTATTATATGCACAAGTTTCCAATAAATATAATCCATTATATTTATAAAAAAGTTATTAAATATAAATAAATAATAATAACACTAAATGATTTTATATTTATATATCATACTCCCAGATCACTATTACTAGTATTATTTAACGGTTGAGGTATTTTTGGAAGCTAGGATGAGAAAAAATGTTTATCAACCCACAGGATGCACATATTTATTATATAATATCCAATTTTTTCTAAATAAAGTACTGGGTTTTTATTAAAAAAATTATCCCTACTTATATTCTTGTTCTTAGATGAAGTCATTGAAAATATGTACCTTGTGGTAAAAACCAAGAAATATGTGTATTCTGTATTGACTCTATCATCACTAGAACACAGTGATTGAGTCTATGACTCCACACCATTCATTATACTCTCATCATTTATGAAAATGTAAATTAATATTTTTTATCATTTATAATGTATTCAAATGAAATATTACTGTGAAAAAAACATTTAAATCCCAAGGGTTCAAAGACTGAGAATATGGTCTCATGATTAAGATATTCAATGAATGTTTTTTATAAAAATATGAATTTTCAATAGTATTATTCTGGAATATACATAACATTTTAGTTTTACATAATTGTTCGAACTAGGAGGAATAATGATAAAAATGTATATAGTTGAATCTTTAAGAAATCATCTCTTGGGAAACCAAATGTTATGTAAGATTGAAAGAATAAAACGTTTTTAATCATACTGAAAATAATAAATATGCGATTTGTGATGAGATTGAAAAAGAGAAAAGGATATGATAACAAAAATTGAGTCCATCATAGAGACATATACACCTTCAATTAAGGATTCTAGTAATTAACTAACAATTTAGAAATAATCAATACCATTAATAAATATATTTATCATTTTCCCATTTTCAGAACATAGTGATGTAATTTTCATTATTTATCAATATGAATGAAATGAAATCAATGGTAAAATATTTTCAGGACTCCACGTTAACAATGAATAATTTTCTCATAATATTGGTTTGAGTTTATTATGTTATTTTTTATTACGTACATTCCTTAAATTTTTCATATAATAATGGAGAAAATAATCCTTGAGGTACAGTATAATGAGTAAGAATAAATTATTACCAATATGGATAATTTAAATGTTTTGAAATATTATCTTATTTATTAATAAGCAAACCAAAAATCTATTATTATTGATTATTTTGTGGATTAAAACACAATTTATAAATGGAGTTATCTATAAGATAATTCAGTAGAAATGAAGAAATTCATTGATTATATCTCAAGGTATAAATAATGATATGAGTCATTCATAAATTTCATGTATCCATTATGAAATGATAAATGGAATACAAAGGAGATTATGATAAATATTACCATAGTGGATTAATATTGGTATTATTTATACTATAACTATTGATGGAAACATATATAACATGTTTTTATGTAGCTATACAATTCATTATTTGTTGAATGAATGGTCATCTGATCTCGGTATATTAATGTGATGGAATGAGTTTATGTAATTATATGAATAGGGTGTCAAGTCTAGGTAATAAATTATGAACACATCAATGTTTCATATGCATGGTGTTTTGGAAATTTATATAACCCATATTAAAATCAAATGTTTAATGGAAATGAATATCATCATCATCTTTTTAATAATATATACAAAAGGAAATATCATGCCATCATTATTGATGATGTGGTATGTAAGAATGATGTAGTAATTTGAACACATCAAATCCATATTAAAACTAATATTGTATTATTAGATTCTATTTATACACACTCTATTATATCAAAAATATTTTCAAGGGTGATCACATCAAAAAAAAAATAATTAAATTTTCAATTTTCATGGGAAAATTTTATTTTCTTAATGATCAAAAACCATTCATTTAAGTCAAAAATTTTGGATGTCTGGGGGAAATAGTTTTTAAAAAATCATATTATTCAACCATTAGTTAAATATGATCTGATATTTTAAATGAGTTACCTCTCATAAAATAGATCCTATATATAATTCCTTGGAATTGTCGACAAATTTCTTATTATGAATAGATCAGGGGTCGGTTATCTGTCAAAGGGTCAATAAGACCATCCGATGGGATGTTAATTTCATATTATGGGTCATGATTCATATTTATAGTTTTTGATTATAAGATTTTTCATTTTGAAACTCAACAAAAATGATATTAATGCTATATAGTAGTTTTTATGACATTAATGAAAAGTTACAAATTCCTCTTTTCAGCCAAGAATTTGAGTTGTCAATTATACACATACAATAAGATAAACATATCTTAATGACTCTATATATTATAACTCTTATTTATTTATAAGAAATAAATAGAAACACGGGGAGAATATATTTAATGGATTCACCCAGCCATGTGTTTTTTCATGGGTTGAGGTAAGTAATTTTATTAGGATGAAATATTCGTCTGTGTGACTTTATATTGATCATCAGGAAAATAAAAATTCATAATGAGGAATAATTATTCACATGAACATCATAAATATTTTTATTAATTTTGACAACGAGATCAATACTTCTCAAAAATGGATCTTCATTTAATATATTATCAATTACTTTTAAAAACTGAATACTTTTTTATGGAATCAATTAATAATAGGTATGTGCACTATTAAATTATATTAACTCCATTTGGACTTACTAATTCCACAATAATATTAGTTAATTTAATTAATATAGTATTTATATATTACCATGATCAATTTGACGGATTATTTAAAAATGATATACTCATATAAAAAATGATAAAGGAAAATAATGAAAATCACTACATAATAGTTTTAATGACCACATTTAATAAGAAATGAGATGAAAAATTTATCCAATTTTATTTTTTTATAAAAGAACAATATTATTTCATGTGATCTCATGAATTTTTATATTAATAGATCCTCTTTTTATGTAATACATAGAATCATGGAATTGGTCAAAAACTATAGTTGAGATCTATATAATTCATGGATTGAATGTATATTATTGATTATTTTTGAATAATTTCTCATTATTTCTAAATCCATTAACCATAAATTAATTTAAGGGAATTTATTTTACTATTTTGATAAATGTGATGTAAAATACATTAATCTAAAGATAGTATTTTTCAATTCACTAATAATCACACTACGATACATATAAAAATTGTTTTTGATGTATATAGAATCCTCAATTAAAGAATTTTTATGTTTTATTATATAGAATAATAGGATTATATATTATGCATCCAATCATATAATGGTTAATGAGAATAATTACACGACAATGACTATGAATTGACACTAGTAGTATTTTCCCTAAATGTTATATGTTATTTTTGTAAGGTTGTTAGGTGTTACATCTATAATGGTAAAAAATAATTGAATTATATAATGACTAATAAAGGGTTTAATAATAAGTAATGATGATTGTTGGTGTTGATTAATGAATTTGAAACTATAATTTGTTAACATAAATGAAATTTGAACAATGTGCTTGATGATTTCACTCAATATGGATGAAGCTAGTTTAACTACAAGATGTATTACAAAAGATCTAATATGAATAGAATTTAAAAGGATGTACATTAAAATCCATAAGAAAGGGTAGAAATATTTTATTTCTCATTTTATTATTCAATAGCATATCAATGTGATGATTAATGTGGAATATAATAAATATGCAAAGCTAAAAAATAAGGTGAAATATATACATGATTTTATCCTTGACATTGATGGAGTGATAATGATTAAAAATAGTTCCAATGTCCATTCTATATTATAATTGTTCAATGAGCTACAAAATAAAGATCACAACTAATAATTCACTATTCAAACTAGAACTATGATGTTTTTTAAATAATTGAATGAAATTATATTGTGGGTTATTATGGGAATATATTCAATAGATTTTGTATAATGGTGCATCATTTACCAAAAATTTTATAGTTAGTGAATATAGTGGAAGTGGATGTTACAAAAATTACCCATACCTACATGAAAAATGGTAAATTTGGTAATGTATTACATTATTATAGTCCGTAATAAATAAAATGTGAATAATGTTATTCTTATTATTTTTATTCACCTTAAAATGTCAGAACAATTAATTTATATCAGAGAAGATCTCTCAATTAATCTATATTCAAAATATATACCATCGGTAAGTGGTATGATATCAGGGAGTATAATAATATTTTAATTGTTATCTAAATATGTGGTCTTCATAAATGTTCTAGGTAAGTATTTATCATGATATAGATATGGAATTGTGTTTCATTTATTTTAATAATCCATTGAAATATTTTTCAGTTAATGAGAACCATTCAAATCATATAGGGTATGAAAAAAATCCAATTATATATATATTTCAATAGTGGTTAGTATAAATGTCATCCTCTTACTATATTATATTATTTTAATAGATTTCATATAGGAATTCATATGAAAAATTGTGAATCCCTCTATGAAAATTTATTATAAAACAGAAACATGGAGCGATGAAGTGGGTGATTAATTCTACTGTAACATTAACTAACTGAGGAAATGGTATAGAAGGTCATATCCATTCAACAACCCATAATTTTATCAATGAGACGGTAGAAAAGTTATTCTGATTAATTTTATAATGTTATAAAAATTGAATTTAGTGAGTATTTTTTCGTGTAAATTCCATCATTGAATGTGGTTACATGATTTAAAAGGAATGGAAGTGTGGTCCATGTGTATATTACAACAATATAAATTAATGATTGATTTTGGAAGGTAGTGTATTCTTGTAACATCCATTGATTATCTATCATGTTTTTATTGTGTTTCTTGTGTCCATTTTTATGAAATAACAACATAATCCTTCCAATATACTGAACATATAGAATTCCTATTAAAACATGATATTTCATATGAAGAAAAACTAGATTAAAAAATTCTTCATATATATAACATTTGATAAAAAAACATAACTCATTTAATTGATGTCACTTTGAGAAATTAGAAATTTATGAAAGTAATATGGTTACCTGTGGATGATATAATTAAAATGTACCTGTATTTTTTACATTAGAATGGTATAATTTCAATTGTTTACATCATTTTATGTGGGGTTTAATATAACTCCCCATGAAATAATCTGTATTTATATGGAAAATATTTGATGTGCCCATTATATTTCATTAAGTGGTATCCCATATCAAATTAACCACTATAACATATGAAATTTATAAGTAATTTGTTGGAATAATGGGCACAAATATGACCAATAATATAATGAAATATAAATAAGAAATTTTTTTTATTCCATATACAATGAATAATTCCGCTAAAATGGTAGTAAATTTTTTTAATAAAATCATTACAATATTAAAATATATACATTCAAAAGAAATGTACATTTATATGTTTTTTATATATTTATGTGATTATATTTAGTGATATTTTTTAAGTAAATATATTTATAACGTATGAATTAACATTATTTTTTAACTGAATAAATATAAAACCTTTACATATTAGAAATAGTGAATTTCATTAAACTGTTATTGTGAATGCATGGTGTATTTTCCTAAATAATTCAAAAAATATGTGTTTTTTTATTTATATAATTTATATTTCTATATTAGATATTTAAAAAAATATTTGAACATTCATTAATTTTCTAGAAAATGTGTTCAATTATTTTAAAAATCATTTTTGTTTATAAAATATTTTTCACTAGAAAACACATTTTTTTGAATTTTAAACATTTATTATAATATTAATTTATTCTAATTAAAAAAATAAATTTTCTAAATCATTTTACATATTTTTAATTATAATTTACATATTTTTATATTATAACATTTAATTTTTCTATTAATAGATACTAAATGTAGTAAAGATTTCGAAGTGTGGTTAACTTTAAATCTGGTTTTCCTATAATTAAAAGATGACATAAATGTGAAAATTAAACATAAAATTGTAAATACATTATTATTATAATATATTTATATATTTAATTCTATTATAATTGAGTTATCTTACATTGGGAGACACAAAAAAATATGGATTAATATTATTTTAATATTTTTTTAATTACATTTGTGTCCATACCCCACTTATAAAAGTGAACATAATATAAATCTTTATTGACTAATAATAATTATTATTTCTCATCTATGAACTACAAAAAACATTACAATATTCCGTTAATTAATTATTAATATATTTATATTACACTACTTACATATAACAAGGTTGAATGTGGTATCCAAATAAAGACTATAAAGTAATAGGTAACTATTTTTATCGACTCAGACTGAATTTATTTCTCCATCTAAATCCTCTAGAATCTATGAAGTACCCAGATCGGGGTGAATCCCTGAGAGGGGGTGGGGTTGAATCGGTGATCACTTTTAAATACTTTTACAAATTGATTCCTTTCATTTAAATATCTATGACGGGTTAAAGCCCTGATTCACATATTTTCTGTCTCTCAGCCTTACCTCGAGTGATGCTGTTAATGTAAAGGAACAGAACACAATACATTAAAAGGTTCAGTTCAATGACCTACTCTTTGATGTGTTGGTTATTATCCTCAACACATATTATCCAATATAATTCAGTTAGTTATTACAATGGTCGATATAGAGTCACATTTTATCTCTCTTGAGTCCCACATGAGGTTCTTTATACTGCTTCGAACAGTGTTACTAGAGCCTCACTGGCCTTCTCCAAAGTCTCACTGAAGACTTCTTCTCCTTCTTGAATCTCACTGGGTTCTTCTACCTCTCGAGTCACATGAGCATATTCATTTTTTATGTTCTTCTTTGATTCACTATAGATGATCTTCGGATATCTTCACACATGCATGCTGAATCACACTTTCCTATGAATCTTTTCAATAATCATCAACAACCTTTGATAAGATCTGTTGGCCTTGCTTAATATTTCTGATCACTTGAGTTGGAAACTTTTAGGTCTCAAAAAAGATCAGGAAATTATTTCTTCTTCAAATGAATACATGTCCTCACTAATATGTGTGCCACTTGTGCACAAAACATCTTCAAGAATATAATATGCAAGAATGATCTTGCACAATATCATCATTGTCTCTCTTCTTGGATTCTCAATAATAGAACACTCAGATAAAAGAGTTTCTTTAATTCATTTTGGCTTCAGTCTCAGTTCTTAGTCACTTTATGCATGGATTTCATGGTCATCTCAAATTTTTCCTATTTAGTGCAATAACAAAAATCACTAAAACTTTTTCTTGTTTCTTGGTAAAAATCACATACATTTATGTGATTATTCAAACACTAATGGTCAGCCCATATGGCATCATCTGAATTGATACAAGTGCATGTAATTATGAATGATATCATGCATGGGTCTCTTACGTTTGAACATGAACTGTCTTCTATTTTTTTCTCAATATAAACACACTCTTTTAATCCTTTCTTTTACATGTTCATGTGAATGCATGCATACATGCAAAATTATACTCTTATTTCTTGTGTGAGGACCCCAATGGGTGAAACACATTGATCACACTCACAATCTCTTCTCTTTACACCTTCTATCCTTCTCTTCTTCTCTCTCTCTTCTTCTTTGGGGTCCTATCACTCACACACTTGTCTCGTTTTATTCATTGAATTTTATGGTTTTATGCATGGATCTTCTTCAAGCCCATCTATGTGTTTCCCACAGTTCACCATGTTCTTTAACACTTGGGTGTCTTAACTAATGAAAATTAACACCACCATGCATCCACCATCCTTTTTCTTCTTCTTTCAGAGAGAACCTGAATGGGTGTGGGAATGGTGTATGTGAGTTTTTTCTTCTGAAGATATTATCAATGCCTCAGTCTCATACATGTGTCTCTTTTTGTGAAAACACAATGAATTGGGTTCTTCATATTTATGCAAAATAGGAGGGCATGTGTTTTCCTCCTTCGCACATCGGTTGTGATTACAACTTCTCCACAAAACCTGAGAGGTTTGTGGTTTTGTCTTCGCATGAGAAATACAAGGGTGAAAATGAACCAGTTGTTTTACGTACGGGCTATTCCTCACAAAGGGACAACGAGGGTTCAATGAAAATATCACGTTCTTGTGGGAACATCACACAGGGGGTGCGAGTTCATACCAGAAAAAGGGGGTTAGTGGTTCTTCATATCGCGAAATGGATGCATGGATTCTTTCGTGAACCAATGGGTTCACCCTTTTCCTCCGCAAAAGAACTATGCGAGACTCCTTCTCGCAACTGGTGTTCGGGATGCCTCTTCTCTACAAAGAATGTCTGGGAAAGAACCTCTGTATTTCGCGAACTAGAGGGATTTACGGTTGATCTGTTTCTTTGGAAGAAACAGGAACTCCTTTATTCATAAATGGAAGCAACCTATTTTCTGATTGGGCTACTCTTATAATGTATAGGAGCTCATAATAAATCCGTATGAGATTCCATGGTATTCATTTCATTGAATATGCGTTTTCTTCGGTTTGAGAATTTCAAACATAGATATATGATACACCTTATATCTTAGTTTCTTTTTGTTCAACCTAAATAATTCATTTCATGTGAAAATCCTCACATGCATGTGTTTCTCTCTTTCTAAATCGAACGACAAGTGCTCCCTTGACAACTTCTTTTTTATCAGGTTCCATAATATTTTTCATTAAAATGCATGCATGAAACTTTTAATTCATGCATGTATTTGGTTCATCCGAACGATCTCTATGGGCTTGATTGGAGCTTGAACGGTGGCTGGAGTGATGAGATCATCGTTCAACTTCATCACCGGTTATCATGTGTTTGGAGGTTGATGATGACCTCTGAGGAGAGATCGAACGACCAAAGTCAAATCATCACGTAGTACGCGATCCGATGGATGGCCTAGATGCACTAGATTGATTATGTGACGATCGAGTGATAGACAACATCTCTGAGATGCATCAGATGTTGGTGATTGTGTCCAAATATTTTTTGGTCATCCCACATTGAAACAGAGACACATAAATGACTTTTTTATAATAAAATATGCGGCAAACGAGTCTCATATTACACCCCCCTCCATTTCCTCCCCACACCAGTTCTCCTACGGGCGCGCTTTGAGCCCCCACTATGCTCCTCTCGGAGCGCTCTACCACCCACTATGCTCCTCTGGACATGAACCTAGTTCCCATGTTTCATGGGATCATTGTCGTGCGGCACCCGCAGGTTTACCCATGACCCACACTCATGCCTCATTGGATGCCATGGCCTAGAGGTCTTCCTTCGATCACGGTTGACCCTTGGGTCTTGCAAGTGATTGAGGTGAGGTCCTCGGCTGGCCTCCTTAGTTGGCTTCCTTTTGTATAAAGGAATAATATGTACTAAGTAACCATGTATTTATTTCCCCATTAAAATACAAGCCATACTTCTTCATTAAAATCCCATTCTCCACTCTTTTTCATCTTCCAACATCATTCCTTCCTTTCTTTTTGAAATAAAAACTCTAATATCTTCAATAAATTCATTTATCCTATCATGAATGATGTGTGGATCATGAATTCATTCCTCATGTACTAAAACATAATTCATGGACTTCAACACTTCGTCCACTTATTGACTATTGATGGATGTCACTTCTTTACTTATGAAATTGAGTATTTCATATAATTCATCTAGTGTTGTAACATTGTATCACCTTGATACTAGTCTTAGAACTTAAGACCAGTTCAGCAATCGTCAGAGTAATCCTCTTACAGAATTGATCAAGTTTAGTATTCAATGCAATGAATGAACAAGAATTCTCGAACAAGAATTCTCAATGGCTTCACCAACCTCTTTATCAAAACTATCCATTCACAAATTGACATCTCATTGAAAACAAATGCAACTCTTATTCACATCAATCCATATTGACAACAAAAGAAACTCTTCTGCACTTCAATATCCCCCTTTGTATTTTGTTGTCAATGTCACCTAAGCACATTTTGTATGGGTCAATATGTGTGCCAAAATTTTTTCCCCCTTATTGGAAGCCAAATGGAATGGTGTTTTTGGAGTCTCTTCAAAAACATGTCCTCACCCTATGAATAATATCATTTGGAATATTTCTGAGATAGGGATGATGTCACATGGTTCAAGTGGAAATGATCCTTTAGTTAATCAATTCTATGTCTACCTGTGCTAACCTAGTGTAAAAAACAAGAGAGATATGACCACGTTTTTAAGTATAGTCCATAAAAACACCATACATGTGAAATCATGCTCAGAATGGTTCAATTATTGACCATGGGATTGTAAATGATTATATTTATTAGTGAAATGCTATACCATGCACATAAATCACCAAATATATTAAAAAGTTCAACTGTAATGATAAATATCCTCCCTTCAACCCATCTATTAATCAATCAAGTACTGCCCATAATTTGTATGATAAACAACAATTAAGATAAAAAAAAGAATGTGTGATTGGAATAACATAGTTTCAACTTCTTGATATGATATAAATATCAAGATTTCTCATGACATGATCATTGATATCTACTCTTTCATATTTTCTCCTCCTCGTGGGGTGAACTCCCTTTTATTTTCCTAGGTGGATATTATCAAAAAATAATTTTGAAGATATGAATGTTGATAATATACCACTATGAATCACTTCAAGTAATTACCAAATCATGAATAATGAGTTCAACTTCTAGTTATCCACTTTTCACATTCAACCGTCATTTTAAGAATGACCTTCATATTTATGATATAAAGGTTTTGTGGATTGTTTTTCTTCAATTCTGTTAGTAGTGAAGTAGATTTTGGTGCATATTGTTAAATTGTCTTAATTTGGCCTACTAATATAATTAAACATTTGTTTTCTTGATATCCAACCTTCCTTCACCTTCCACACAATAGTTGTGACACACTTGGCTTATCATGTTTTAACAACCTCTCGTGAAATTCGAATTCTATTTCCTGTTGAATGACCTATTTTCTCTTTGCCTTAGCTTTTTCTAGTATTTCATCATCATCTCATTATAGTTATCTAGCATGTTGCTACAGATTAGGCCAGATAACTAAACATTTCTTACCATTTTCTGATTTGTAGATTCCACGCGACTTTTTCATTATCTTTATGTTACCTTTATTAGGTAGCTTATTAAAATTATATTCAGGAATGTCTTCAGTTATTCAAAATTTCTTATAGATTTAATGTCTTTTTTTTCACCTTTCCTAAATTAATTTCCATGGACTATTTGCAGGGATCTATGGTATGGATGTTCTTTCCATAGTAGAAACCTGTTTTCGTGGTTGAGATGTCATTCATGGAATCCAATTTGAACTTCTTCCTAAGAATATTTTTTTTCACTATTTTCCTAACATCATTGTTTTTCATATTCCCAATGGAAGACTTTTCATATCCTTTTGCTTTCTCCTGCCTTTGTTGTGGTCTATGTTTCTTATCAACATATGCCTGAGGCATGGAAGGACTAAACCAGCACTCATCATAATGATGACTACTTATGATGAAATTATCACAGAAGTCTTTAATATAATCAGAATTTCTTATGATATATTGATTTTTCTTTATTAGTGATTTCTACTTTTTCTTTGTAGGATGATTAATTTCTTCATATCTACAATCCCTGAATGTAGGCCTTTCATAATTTTCATATTCTGACATATTATTCCAGAAATCATTGCCTAGACGCCCAAAAATCCAACAATACTAACAATATCCAAAAAATATCCTTCTTATAATTTTACTATCGATCTGGATAGATTTAGTGCATTTTTGTTTTTGGAATTGTCTTTCTTTATTTGGAGCATCCTTTAGGGAGATTCTATTCTCAATCATTCCAATATCCTCCCTTGATGTTTTTATGGATGTATCATCATTTTTATCAATGAAAATATTCCCATATTTTGTTTTTTTACCTATTCATGTAGATGAATCTGTATTAGTAGAAATAGAAATAAATGGGTTATAGGATACATTCATCCTAGAGGATATTTCCCTTGGATTAGAGGATGATCTGATGTACCTTTTAGAAAAATATTCCTCACTGCATAGTTGCGTTGGAACATCTCTTCATTCTTCTGATTGTGATGTTTATTCTTGGGGTGATTGTTCATTTTTCAATATCACCCAAAATTCTAAACATTTCATGTTGAGAGAGTTTTTCTCATCCACAACTGATCTCAACTTACTTTCCAAACTCTCCTTTAGCGTTGTTATATGTTTTTCATGCACATTTCTTAATTTTTACAATGTGATTTCAAGATCCTTTAGCATTATGGATTTTTCTTATAGTTATGATGCTTTAAAAAATAAGGAAACTTTGTGCAAATTTCCAAATGCATGAAAACCTTCTAAAAATACAATGACAAATTATTCATTCTCATAAATAATGCCCTTTTATTCATCAATAACTTGATCATATCTTTTATTGAAAAGAAACTTTTTTCCTTATTTTTCCTTCAGTATCTTTTTGAGAGTTTTTGACATGCCAACAATTTTATCTAACGCTTCTTCCCCGACATTATCTTTTTCTTCCAGTTGTAATTTTTCATCTTGAAGAGAATTAATGCTTGCAGAAATGTGTCTAGCCACTTATAAAGGGACTCTATTTAGATGATTATTGAGTGTGTTTTAAAGAGAACAAATTGATCTATCATCATTACGACAAGAGAAGACTTCATCAGAAGAATAATATATATTATCACAGGTTGTACCCTTTAGAGTATGTTTAGTAGAAGGTGTCTCCCAAGTAGTAGTAAGATTTTTCTTCATCTTCCTTTCATGTTTCTTCTTTATGTTCTTTTGTGTCTTGGAAGATATCTACATATGAGTTTGTTTACTCATCTCCTAAAATCTACACTTCATATAGTCTCCCTTGGATCTTTTAGAGGGAACCTCTCTCTTATATCAAATGATGTTCCCAGATCAGTGTGAATCATTGAGAGGGAGAGGGGGTGAATCAGTGTTCCCATTTAAATCCTATTCAAATTTGGTTCGTTCCAATTAATCCTCTGTGGCTGAATAAAGCCTCGATCCACTATTTTTTTATCTCGCAGCCTTACCTTTAATGATGCTGTAAATGTAATGGCACAGAACACTTGAATTTACAAGGTTCAGTTCAAAGACCTAATCCTTTCTTTGTTGGTTATTCTCTCTTACATAGATTCTCCACTATAATTTCTTTAGTAATTACAATAGTCGATATAGAGTCACACTCTATCTCTTTGGAGTCCTACATGATGTTCATTATACTGCTTCACACAGTTTTACTAGAGTCTCACTGGCTTGCTCCAGAGTCTCACTAAAGTCTTTTTCTCCTTCCTGAATCTCACAGTGTTATTTTCACTCTCATGTCACATGAGCATATTCTTTATTTATGTTCTTTATTGATTCACTACATATGATCTTATGATCTCTTCACAAAAGCTTTCAAAATCACACATTTTTGTGAATCTATTAAATAATCTTCAACAAACATTGAAAAGGTCTATTGTCTTTGATTAATATTTCTAATAACATGAGTTGATCAGTTCTCAGTAATAATATGTATGAATGATTTTTCCCAATATCAGCACCATCTCTTTTCTTGTATTCTCAATAATTGAACACTCAGATAAAAGAGATTCTTTAATTCAGTCTGGATTCAGTCTCAGTTCTCAATCATATTATGCATGGATTTCATGGGTATCTCAAATTTTTCCTATTTAGTGCAATAACTAAATGCACTAAAACTTCTTCTTGTTTACTTGGAAAAATTCACATACACTTATGTGATTTATCAAATAATGTATATCACCTCACATGGCATCATCTGAATTGATACACATGAATTGGATTATGCATGATTTCATGCATGGGTTTCTTACTTTTGAACATGAACTATCTTCTCATCTTCTATCAATATACACACAGACTTTTAATCATTTATTTTACATGTGCATGTACATGAAAAAAAACATGAACAATTCTTCTCTGATTTCATGTGTGATAACCCCAAAGGATGTAACACTTCGAGCAAACTCACAATATCTTCTCCTTACACCCTATCTCTTTCTCTTCTTCTCTTTCTCTTCTTCTTTTGGGACTTAGCAGTCACACACTTGTATCATTTAATTCATAAAATTTTATTTGTTTATGCATGTGTCTTCTTCAAGCCCAGAATAGTGTTGCCTATGGTTCACCTTGTTCTTGGACACATAGGCGTCTCAACCCATGCATATTAACTCCACCATGAATGCTCCCTCAATTTTATTCTTCGTTCACACACAACCTGAATGGGTGTTGGAATGGTGTATGTGTGATTTTTTATTCTCAAGAGATTATCAAAGCCTCAGGCTCATGCATGTGTTTTTTTGGGAAAAAACAATGCCTTGGGTTTACCTTCTTCTAGAAAAACAAGAGGGAACTAGTTCTCCTCCTTTGTGCTTCGTTTGTGAATAAATATTCTTTACATAACCTTAGTGGTTTGTGTTTCTTTCTTCATAAGAGAAATACAAGGTTGCAAATGCACAATTTGTTTTTCTCGTGGTCTAATCCTCACAATGAAAAAACGAGGGTTCAATGAACCTATCATGTTCTTGTGGGAACTTCGCAGAGGGGGTGTGAGTTCTTTCGTTAACCAATGGGTTAGCGATTCTTTTCTTTGCGCAAGGGATGTGAACCTTCTTTTGATAACCAATGGGTTCTCCCATCTCATCCATGTAAGACATTCAAGGGAATCTTTCGCACAATCGGAGCACGAGACACCTCTTCTCCACTTAACAAGGCTATGCAGAATCCTATGCCTTTCTTGAACCAGAGGGGTTCATTGTTGCTCTCTTTCTTTGGAAGAAACATAAAATAGTTTATTCAAGAATTGCTGCAACCTCTTCTCAGCTTGGGCTCATCCTTTTATAGGTGAGGTTCTCGTACAAAATCCACTTGAGATTCCACAATATTCAAATCTTTGAATACTCGTAATATTATGTATGAGTATTTCAAACACGGATATGAGATATACCACATATATCGGTTTCTTTTTGTTCGTCCCAAATTATTCATTTCAAATTACAATCCTCACATGCATGCATTCTTGTCATTGTTCATCGAACGACATGTGCTCCCACGGAAACATCGATTGCCTCGAGATCGATAAAATTTTTCATTACGATGCATGCATACAACATTTAATGAATGAATGTTTTCAATTAATCCAGACGATCACTATGTGATTGACCAGAGCTCGAATGGTGGCCACAGTGATGAGATCATCGTTCAACTTCATCACTGGTTCACGGGTGTTCGGAGGTTGAAGACAAACTTAGAGGAGAGATTGAACAGCCACAGTCAAAACAACAAGCAACACACGATCAGATGGATGCCCCAGATGCACTGGATAGATGATGTGACAATTGGATGATGGACCGTGTCCCTGAGATGCATCGAATAGTTGAGATCTCTTACCTAGATTTTTTGGCCATCCCACATAGAAATGGAGACAGGGGAACAACATTTTTATAATAAAATCAAGGACAAATGAGTCTCAGATTACTTCTCACTACCCTCTGGTGCCGCCCTGCACCAGTTCTCTTACAGGCGCGCTTTGAGCACCCCCTATACTCCCCTGGGAGAACTCTAGTGCCCACTATGCTACTCTGGGCACACACTTAAGAACCATGATGCACAGGTTCATTGTTGTGCGGTACCCACAGTTTAACACATGGCGCGCAGTCATGCCTCATTGGAGGCCCTATCCTCGAGGGCTTCCTTCGATTGCGGTTGACACTCGAGTCCCTCAAGTGCTTGAGGTGAGGTCCTTATCTAGCCTCCTTGGTTGGGTTCTTTTTGTGTAAAGGAATAGTATGTACTAAGTAAAAAAGTATTAATTTCTCCATAATAGCCATGCCATAATTCTAAATTAAAATCCCATTATCCACTCTTCTTCATCTTCAAACATCATCCTTTTCTTTCTCTTTGAAATAACAACTATAAGATTATCAATACATTATTTTAATACAATTATGAATGATGCTTGGATCATGTATTCATTCTTCATGTACTAAAACATAATTAATGGCCATCAAATATTCATCTGCTTAGGGACTATTGATGGATGTCAGTTATTTACTTTTGCAATTGCGTATTTCATTTACTTCCTTAAGTGTTGTAACATTTTATCACCTTGATACATGTTTTTGAACATAAGACCATTTCAGTAATCATTAGACTAATCCTCTTACAGAATTGAACAAGTGCGGCATTCAATGCTTTTAATCAACAACAACTATTCAAGGCTTCCCCAACATCATTATCAAAACCTTTCATTCACATATTCACTTCTTGTTGAAAACTAATGCAACTCATATGCACTTTAATCCATATTGACAACAAATGTAACTCTTATGTACTTAAATCTATTATATCCATTGTAACATAATGACTCTAAATCAGTCAATATAATATGATTTTAATATGATTTTTGGGAAAAATATTCCAAAACCAATCTATCATATGATAAATTAAAGTATCACTCATTTATATGTGTGGACCACAACCTCCACATAGTGATATGGTTCATTTACAAAAAAAAACATGACATTTATGATTATAATAATGTATTTGATAGATATATATATATTTTATTTTATAAATATTATTTTAAAATGACAATATATTATTTATCTTAATTTTATTCTTCTCATAAAAAAATGAAAACAATACATATCTGTACATAGGTACTACCACCTCAACAAAAACTGAATCCCATTTTCCACAACTTAATTTCATAGACTATTTGAAGAGACCCAACCCATAAATCCAAGAGATAATATCTTTATATCATTATATTTTCAGATGATATATGTAAATCACGTTCCAATAGTCTAAAGAATATAGTAGACTTGGTAAATCAGATATATATATATGAGCCATTTTTTACAAATTAATATTCTTTTTAAAATAAAACTAATTTCATCCATTCAAAGATTACATTATTATATGTTGTATATCTATAATTAAAATTCTTAGTAATCTTCATGGAATTTTGGAGAATGGAAAAATACAAGGGTATGATAAAATTCTCGGTAAGGGTAACATAACGTGAATGGAATAATGAATGAATGAGAATAATCAATATATAATAGTAAATAACTGTAAAAAAAATCCATGTAATAAATAATTCATAAGGTAGTGAGTAAAAAAAAATTCTAGGTAAATAAATAAAAACACCTTCCACTAAAATAAATGGATAATTAATAATCAACTTGAAATGTTGAGAAATTAAAAAATATATCATTTAATTAATAAATTTTGAATAAAATGAATCAATAGATTTAAACAAATGAATTTATCATTGTTAAAGACAATTATAACTTAAATATATATAAATTAAATTTTTAATTATTCGATGTGATATCATAGTAACATGAAAACATATACCACCGTGACCCATTAGATTACAGTTTAAAACTACGTATAGAAACCCATTTAATTTGTGCACTAATTATTTCTTATAGAACATTATTGATTCATCAATGGGATATATATGTTCCAAAACCCACCAATTACTACCTACAAAATCATTCCCCATATCATGAATTTGATTTAATTAATAAATAATATTCCTTATCAAATATCCATACGAAATAATGAATACAAATTAAACCAAATTTCCTGAAAAAATTAAATAACTATCAATGTAAAATCCATAAGTAAAAATGATTTCTGTTTTAGGACATCAAAATATATAAAATAATTGATTTGGATAATTATGGGAAATTCATTGTTCAATTATAATAAGAAAATTAATATCATAATGAGACTAAAAATGAGTCTTGGAAGTTAATATTAATACTGTCATTGATTAAATCAATAATAACATATCTAGAGCATTAATAAAGATGTTATTAATAAAAAATATTTCATATGGAGTAAAAATAATATGTTTATGTCAATGATTAAATAAAATAATATCATTGATAACATTTTAGAGTTAAATTTCTTTTGGTTTTGAAAAATAATTTTGAAAAACCATTACATTTGAAATAACTATTACCAGAAATATTTTTATATGGTTAATGTTCTATTGATTATTAATTTTTAAGAGTCAATATAATTTTTTATATCCTTTTCACAAAACATTTATTTTAGAAGAAAATAGGATCTCAAAATAATGATGGAAATGACATAAGTTTTCAAAAAAATATTTTCGAAATCATTTTGACTTCCAAAGAGTTCAAACATGTTAATATTTCTCGAAAAAGGAAATTTAAAAAATAGGGAATAAAAAAAATACATTATAGTACAAGGATCTATTATTTTTTCTAATGTAAGTTAATCTGTAAATAGTTGTGAACAAAATGATATTGTGATATAAACCATTGAAAATAACATAATGATGATTTGATAATCAATATATTAATATATTATTTGTGACAAATTTAAATCCAAATAAAACATGTATAAATACAAAATTAGATAGTAAATACTTATTAGGAAATTAATCATAGAATATTAACGACAATTAAAAAGTAATATTACATGAAAAATTGAAATTGAATTATGAAACTTTTTTTAACATGGTAATGTTTAATTTAAATAACATTAGTGGAAATAATTCAAATTAAAACAGAAAATATAATTATGTATGAATGATTAATGATATAATATTTCAATATGGATGTTTGTACACCACATAAAAGAATTTATGTGCACAAAAATAATGAAAATTGACATTTTGTCACTGAATACATGATAATTTTTTAATCATAAGCTCAAGGAATGAGATTTAAACAAACATAGATTTAAATACCATGAAGATGAAATAATTAATGATATAATATATTAAAATTTAAATTTAATGCACTAAAAAATATGTGTTGAAATTGGTGTATACCTCATGGAACGAAATGTGACAGAATAATATAATACAATGTCTCTCCTTTTAGGTGAAAAAAATACTAAATTACTCTATAGACATTTCAAACATGTAACTATATTATAGAAGAACCATAATAATATTTATAATTTCATAAATTTACATTGTATAATATCAAATTATATTTTTGTTAATAATTACTCATTATTGTCATTATTTCAGGTGTTAATTTCCTTGTTTGTCATGTATATATTAACTTCTTACCTGTTTTAATAATATTTAGATCATGATTTCAGAATATATATAATGTAGAAAAATATTTAAATATTATAATATATATATATATTAATTTTTAATAATCCAAAATATTTTGAAATTTAAAATGAAATTCCTTATGCATGGAGACAGTAGGTCTTACGTACGCATGAACACGACTACCATCTTATTGACATATATAGAATAATTAATTTTAAATTATAAATATTCACATGCATATTATTATTAAAATATAATATTTATATCATATATGTAAAATATTTTTTAAAATCACTACTTAATATATTTCATGTATCACTTGAACGAATCACATAGCATTAAAGAGGTGGTACAAAATAATTCTACAAATGATGTTATCATAATCACAAAAAATGGATATCATGATGTTTGGTGTAATATAATGAATTAATAAACACAATAGAATAATAAATATCCAAAATATTATATATAAATAGTATATCTATCATGATTTCCAATCATTATAGAAGTTATATAAAAATAATAATAAGCGATTTGCGAGGGGTAGTTCGCCAGATGTGACCAATAAGTTCGTTACCCATTAGATGTATGTGTGTGTAAGGTTAGTTCAAACAACTATAATAAAAATATCATTACATTTGTCTTACTAATTTTACTATATAATAATATATTTTTAAGTGTTAAGGGTGATGAAAAAGAATTAACGTGAAAGTGGTCGTGGGAGAGTGTTACCTCATTTTTATGTAACACATTTTGGTTGGTACAAATAGTATTCCTTAGTTGGAAATTAAAAAATTTTTGGTATCAAGGTTTATATTAGGGAAGTATATTATTTTTTTTGAAAGATTTTCTTTAATCCATAGTTTCATGAGATGTGTGTGAGAAGATTGATGTGTGATTTTCTTTTTATAGTTGAGTAAGAATGGAATTATAGGAAAATTTATTAAAATAGATTTATAAAAAGCTTTTTTAAAAGTTAGTTTCTCTAGTAATTAACAATATTAGATTAGAAAAAGAATAAGTTATAAATATGTATCTTAAATTTATTTTGTACATGTTTTTATAACATTTTCCCCTTATCTTTATGTTTTACTTCTTTAAGCTAATTTATTCTTTTAATCATTCTAATTATTTTTAATTAAATTCCTATATATTTTTTGTTAAAAAACTAATTTTATAAAATTATAAATCCAAAAATATTCTTATTTTAAATATTTAATACATATTTCCAAATTACAATCATATAAGAGGATTAAATTAATTAAATATTACTCATAGAGACAGGATGACATAGTTGGTTTTAAAGGTTATAATTTTCAAATGATACTAATGTCTATATATCCAATTTCAAGTGAAATTTATTAAAAAACTAAATATTAATAAATTATGTAATATGTATCTAATGAAACAAAAAAATCCACATAAATATAATTTAATCCTATAAATATATTATAAAAAAATAGTTTTGAATTTAAATTTTGTAAATTTAATTATTCATTATAAATAAAATATTACAGAAAAACACCAAAATTATCCCCATCATAATTTTGATGTTTGAATTTTAAAAAATAAATATTATTATCTTTTATTAAATATATAAAAGCTCCAAATTTTTTATTTAAAATAGGTTCCCCATTAATATAGGGTAAACGTTTTTTTGCAAAGAGATATGTTTTTTGTGTGTAAAATTTTGATTATTTTTATATTATGACTATCTATTACATTGGATGAATGTCAAAAAAATTAATTTATTTCTTAATATATATATATATATATATTAGATTAATATAACTCAATATTTTTGACAATTTAATTTAATTTAGGTAAACATCATTGTGAGAATAAAAAAATTTCATTCATATTTCTTTAAAACATATATTTATTTCCAATTAATTGAAAAAAATATGAATTCATCATATAATTATAGAAATAATAAATTTTAATGATTAATTTAATAATATCAATAACCACTATTTGAATAGAAATGTTTTAACTATTTATTCTAAATAATAATGTGTTCATAATATATTGTTATTAGATAAAAGTTAGTCTTTTATATAATAGATGACATCAATGAAAGTACTTTTTTCATATGAAAAAAGATAACTCATTATCGTCTGAATTTGAAGCTATAAATTTTTTAATATTTATTCAAAATTGTTGTTATATTCTAATTTTGTTGATATTATATTCCCTTAACTGTTTGTTGTTTCCTATCATATATGATATTGAATTCAATGTTTTTACTTTAAAATTTCATATCATTACACTCTCCCCATTAAATAAATTACATCCTTACAATTTAATATTTATCTTTGTAGTAAAATGGTTTAATATTTTTTAAATTGAAATCTTACATCTAGATAAGGGTTCCAAAAACATCCTATAGATAAAATAAATTATTGTATGTACATACATCACAAAAAATAACATATAACTAGGTCTTTAAGTAAGATAACAATGTGGAAAATATAGATATCAGGTTTGAGGAAAGATGTAAATGTGATTAGGGTTCGATAGAAGATATGAATAAAAAAAATTAATGATTATTTGAATGTTTATGGTCACAAATTTTAAAAATATCACAATTTATAAGAACATTGTTTCATCAAAAAATATGTTATTATGGAAAATGTTTTATCATTTACATAATGCTGGTTTACACGTTTACAAAATATGAATATAATGAAATATACTTACATGAAATATTTTTACAATCAAAATTATCATACTCTGTTTTTTCATTGACCAATTTTTTAATTATCCATTTCATAAAAAATTAGATATCCAAAAATTATCTTTAATATTAGAAGACCTAAAATAAATTGTTAAATATTCATAAGGCACATAAAACAAATCCTTACATTTTCCACTAATTATATTCAAAAATAATATTGTAATGATATTAATATACAAAGTAAAACCACTGGTTCATTTTTAATATTTGTTCATCTAAATTTTCAAATAAAACCAATAACAGATTAACAATGACCTTGTGTAGGTTAGTGGTTGTCATTAAACTTTTATCATCATTCTGTAAGGGGTTCATGTTCCACAACCATTATTTATTTTATTGGTTGTCACATGAAATATATATTCTACTATTCTAAATCATAATTTCATAAATAAATTTGACATATATCTATAAAATTTATTCATTAAATAACATTTTACCTATGTTTTTTTTTCATCCCCAATACATAAATATGCCATCCATTAATTTTAACATAGGTTCTTGCATGGTCTGTAGATTACCCTTTTCAATATGGAATTTTCAAAAACCAAAAACCATAGTGTTCTCATTAATTTTCATATTTGAGCAAACATATATTCATTTTATGGATGTTTAAATATTGACCGGTTATTTTTTTCTTTGTCACCTCATGTTTAATCATGGCCGTTCATTGTCATTATAAATTCAAATACTTTATAATGGTTTATCACGAAAGTGTGAATTATCTTACGAGAATATCGTATCTATTTCTAAGTAGGTGTGAAATAATACCCATTATAAGTACGAGGAAATGCTCTATGTTGTTTGGATGCTTGTTTTCAGATTTGTTACAACTATGTAAAGTTAATCCAGAACCATGTCCTCTTGTAGTGTTCAGATATGGATATATTTCTAAGAATAAGCACATAATTTACACCTGACCAAAATTCAAGGATGTTATGCTATTCTTATCCTCAAATCTCTTATAGGGTTTTAACCCGTAATCGATATTCCTTAAATCATATTTCCATGGATTCTACTAAACATTATTGAATAATAATTGCAGTGACCTAACCCCTGTAATCTCAAAGTTAGTTTCATGATACAAAAAACAATTTGTATGATATAATTAAATAATTCCACAAAAAAACTGAATAGTTTAGTAGTATTGGAAAACAAAATACAAAGATGAGTAATTTTTTTAATGAATATAATAATTTAATATAATTTTTTTTTAATATTACTTTATTTAATCAATTGTATATATGCACATCATTCTTAGTATAGTTCATGGAATCTATGGGACAGAAAGAATAATAAGAGAGATATCCAATGATCAATAAGCATAATGTAAAATTATATCAATAATTATTCAATGAAAAAAAAAGTAAATATGAAGTGGAAAATAACAAAACACACATACCATGTAATCAATAATTGAAAATTACATAAAAAATGTAGAAAGGTATTTAACTGAAAACACATTCCACATAAACAAATGGATAAGAAATAATAAATATGGAATGGTGAGGAACTGAAACACATTCCCTGTATTCAAAACATTGAGCATGAAATTCATCTATTGATTTTATCATATAATAATATCATGGATAATAACAAAAATAATTGAGATACATATTAATTTAATTTTTAATTATTCGTTTCATGTAAGAGGAACATGAAAAAACATACCATCAAGGCCATTAAAAAAATTAATACTACATGAAGAAACACATTTAATTTGTGATACACATTTTTCACATGAATGCATGTAGATTTATTGTGGTTATGTATAATGTTGGGGCCCCACCCAACACTACATGTCGAAAGAGTTCATTATGTAAAGTAATCTTTTAAATTAATAAATAGTATGCATTATAAAATATCCATATTTAATAATGAATATAGTTTTATCAATATTTCAAAATAAAATAAAATGTACATTAAAGTAAATAAATTTTAAAAAAATGGTATATGGTTTAAGAAAATATCATTTTCATGATAAATAATTTGGAAAACTAAAAGATATTTAATGTTAAATTATCATAGGGAATATAATATTTTGATGGGACATCAAAAATGAGTCAAGGGAGTAAAAATTAATAGTATCCTTCATCAAATCAATCAAAAACATATATTATAATATGATAGTTTTTTAATAAAACATATACAAAGTGGTGTATAATGAATTTTTTGTTTTCATAAAGGAATTAAAAAAATAACTTGATAACCATTATTGTGGAAAATATAAAATTATTTTGAAAAATACGTTGAAAAAAAACTTCATTGAAATACACCTTTAAAAACATTATTTATTGGGTGAAATTTATTTTGAGGAATATTTTTAAAAAGAATAATATAATTTTTTAAAATACTTTTTTTTAATTTGGTTTTAATAAGATAACTAGTTCTTCGACTAATGAGATAAATGAAGTCGGGTTTTCATAAAGAAATTTTGTAAAACATTTACAGTACCAAATAGTTCAAAAATAGATCCATTATTTGATAACAATAATAAATAAACATATGATATGATATTTAATTGGATTATATATCAATGATCTAATTATTTCCTCTAATGTAAACTCTTGTTTAAAAATAACTTATAAAATGATATTTTTACGTAAACCCTTCAAATGACCATAATGTTGATGTGAGAATAAATAGATAAATATATTATGTCGTTAAAATGTAAATCCACATGAAACATGAGGAATAAACAAATAGATAGTAAAAATATAATAAACCCATAATCATAGAATACTAATTACAACAAGGAAATAAAATAACCCAATGAAATGAAATTATGTTAAAATTAAGATTCCAATTAGTAAGGAAAAATTTAAATCCCATAAGATGAAACAGTTTAAATTAAAACTAAAAATATACCAAATTATGAATTAATAATGTTTTTATAAGTCAAAATTTAACTATGTATACTGTATATAATAATTTTATTAGCACAACAATAATGTGTGTCTAAAAAAATTGAAATTGAGACAAAGTCCCACACTACAAGGTACCATTTGAATTATCCACTCCATGAATGATATAACATTATTAAAATAGTAAATAAAATTAAAATAGAATAATTGAATTTATAATATATCATAATGTGTTGTTGATATAGATCAAAAAATATGTTTGTGGTAAATATGGGGTATTCCTGAAGTAATGAAAAATGAGACAATATTATCATACCGTGTCATTCTTTTTTTATAAACATCCATTAAATTGATTTATAATAACAATAAACATATCACATAGTCATTTTAGAAAAATAATATTATTTATAATTCAATATATTAACTTTTTCTAGTGTCTTATTTCGATATTTTTAAAAATCATTTATTATTTTCACTTTTTCTGTTTCTTACTCATTGAAAATTTACATTTTATTGAAAATATTAAAATTAGAAAATTAGAAAATTATTGTTTAATGGGGCCAAAAATGTTGATGTCCTATATAATCCCAATAGAAATGATTTTGTGGCCATTTAGAATAGAACAAGTAATATATTATTCAATGATAAGATTGTATGGGGTCCACTTTTATAGCCAGTGTGTTTTCCCAAAATATTCAATCCCTCTTAGAGTGGTCCATCAGAATACCGTGAACAATGATCCCCTTGTAGTTTATGAAAATTGTTATCAGTTCTTGTAAAGGCCTACACATACCTTAAATATAATCATCCTTCAATTTGGAATCATATTCTACTGATGTAATATTAATGTGGTGGCATCAGTACAACTTTAGGGAATTTTCCATCTCCCTTGATTTATCCCCAATTAAATTATATAGAAAATAATACGAGATGAATCCATGGAAAACTAATACAAATATGTCCCAAAATGTTCATCCTCTACCCATTAACTCATTAAAGAAGGAACCATATCAATTGGTATTTTACCATATCCTTATAGGGATCTAAAAACATCCAAGAACTTATTTTAGTTCAGTGAGCAATATCCATATTTCTATAATTCGTGGAATTATGTGTTGAGCAGAGAACATCATTTCCCCATCATCTAAGAAGACATGAAATTTTATCGATTAGATATTTCAACCTTAAATGGATAACAAAAATTGGGAATACTAAACCATCCCTCACCTTGGTGCATTATTCCAATATATCATAGCACATATCAATGAAAATAAAACATTGATCCTCGGCTTCAATCCTGTTATGTTCAATGTCATGGGACAAAGAGTTATGAAAGGACAACATAGAATCATCATGGTGTTTAATACTTATATAATAGTTAAGGAAATCAATATTTCCTTCACCCTTTCCCCATTTATGAAATTATGACACTTAGATTCATAATTTTTAGAAGATCTATACTAAAATATGTATGAAAGAAACAAACCACTCTTTTTGACAATATCATTTGTTATCAAATAATGGATCCTCATCCACTAAATTAGAATGTTCATTTCGGATGGATATTTACTCACCATATCTTCATCTCCCACTCATAATAAATGAAAATTGACATAAAAAATATCAATGTAGTACTATTCGTTAATACACAAAAATGTTGATTAAGATTGAAAATATTTAGTAGGATTTTCTTATAAGCATATGCGGTCAAATGTACATATTTTTTTATTATGTTTTAACATGTTACATTATGTTATTATTAATTAAATCATTATTCTATCCCCCCCATAATTTAAATCATTATGTAAATATCAGATATATCTAATACACATATATGTATATTGAAAATATTTTATAAAATTTGGAAATATAAAATGGAATGAATAGTTCATGGAGACGATAGGTTATATGTACACTTAAATTTCATTGTCAGTTTTAGAAGAATAATATGTAAGTGATAAATACTAAATTTTTTATTATTATTAAATTATAATAATTATGTCATATAGTAATATTAGTTAAAAATTCCTTCCTTGATGCATTTAATGTATACTGTAACCGAATCACATTTCTTTGAGGAGGTGTCAATCCACACTTTCATAAATAATGTTTCCATATTTCTACAAAATTAAATTCTTGATGGTATGTTTTATATAAACAATAGTTATGAATAGGAAAAAATAAGTATAATATATATCATATTTATAGAAATCATTTTCATCATTATTCTTAAACATTTGATAAGGTAAAAGAAGAAACAAAAAATCATCGTTTCACGAGGAGGAAGTTCGACATATATGATTAGTAAATTTTTACCCAGCAGATGAAAGATTCTGAAATTTATGGTCAATTCCCAAAACGAGAATGTAATTGTATATTTATGATACAGAGTATATTTTATATGAGTGTATTGTGAATAATTTAGGGGTATAGACAGAAATAATATGTATGTGGTCATTGAAAAATGATACCGTATTTTTGGATAACACATTTTGGTTTATAACAAAAAAAAGTACACGCATGGATTTTTTCCAATAGTGGGGATTCTAGGACAATGGTAGTGATTTTAGTGATCTATATTTGTAATGTTAGGTTTATATAATATATTCTTTATAATTTTGAGTAACTGGGATGGATGAGTGTGTTTTTATAGTTGATGAGTGGCATTCCTGTAAATATTTTAAAATGGAATCTCACCCTTGTGATTCCAATATAAAGTGACCATAATAATGAGTAATATAATATAATATGTATTAATGGTTTAAAATATGAATATACAATAAATTTTGGGAATGTTTTTAGGTCATTCTATACTTTAAATTTTTTTATTCTCTTGTTAAGAAAATTTATCTCTTATTCATTGTAATTAATTATAATTAATTTCAACAATATTATTCCTAAAAAACATGGTTAACTATAATAGATATTATAAATTACACTAAATAAAAATATTTAATCATTTTTTCTAAATTAATATAATAGAATTGGTAGAAATCAATTAAAAATTTATCACATAGATGGGACGACAAGGGTTGTTTTAAAAGTAAAAATTTTCAAAAGATTGATAATTCTTTATATCAAATTACAAAATGAAACATTTGTTAAAATTACCTAAATTATACTAATTTTTTTAAAAATTTATGTAAAATAAAATTAAAACCAAGAAAAAATATAATTTATACATAGAAATCCATTATACGAAAAAGCATATTCGAATTTAAATTCATCATTTTTCACTATTCACCACAAAATGAAACATTTCCGAAATAAAAAAATTATTCATAACCTAATTTTAATGTTTAAATCTGAAAAATAAATTCCATTTTACATTTAAAATTATTAAAAGTTCCAAAAATATTATTTAATATATACCCACAGTTAATAAGAGGTAAAATTGTATTTTAGAACATATATACTTTTTTGGTTTAAAATTGGGTTTGTTCAAATATTATATCCATAATATCTATTGAATGAATGTGAAAATATTTTATTCAATGTAATATATATATAAATAATACGTTATTATCAATAAAAAATTGTAGTTAATTTAATATATTTGAATAAAATAGCATTCATGATCATAAATTTTTTTTGTTATATTCAATTGGATTTTATCCACATTTCTATGTTATTGGTACACTATGAATTAATAACATATCTGTTTAAACCAGATTTATTAATAAATTATTTAATATTATTCATATATGCTTATTTAATTTTTATGTTATATATTGTAATACTAATTAATATTGTTTTATTAATATCTTTTTGTTATATAAAATTCGGTATTTTGTGTAACAGAAGTTGTAGAAAAATTCATTATTGTGTGAGATGAATGAAAACATAGTATTTCATGTAATGAAATATATATAACATCATAAATTTAAATAAATTATTAATTACATTTTAAAATATCAGGATATATTATTTCCTTCCAAGATTATTATTGTGTGTCATATAGACTATCGAATAAATTGTTCATACTTTAGAATTTTAGGGTGTCCGATGGTTATATATATGTATATAATGAATAAATATGACATTTAAATAATTAATAAAATCATAAATTTTATATTATCATGATCAGAACATGGGTACCATAATAGAATTCTTGAATTATATAAAAATATCAAATACATTATCACCGAAAATATTTATTTTAATAAATAATTTTTAACAAAAGGGTGAAGTAATGATACAATTAATTATTTGGAATTATAATTTGGAATATAATTTTATTATTAATTATTTTTAATTAAAATATATCACATTGGATGTTTTAGTGATTATAGAGCAAGATAAACATTCTAAGATGGTTTTGTGTTAGAATCTCAGTTTTTATAAGGATTGTTCCTTCCAAACATTATATTAGTGAAATTCTATTAAAAAAATATCAAAAATATTATAAATATTTCACTAATATAATAATTATTATAATGAAAATATTATTTTTGTTACATATTCCTCACAGTAGTTACTGAAATGTTTAAAATAATTTTTTACAAAAAAATATCCATTTCCATATTCAGTCATGAATCATTTTCAAATATTTGAATATTAATTTAAATTTAATAAAAAATGTTTTTACATTTCTCAAGTAATTATTTAAATTCATGGGGATATAATTTCTTGAATCATGGGGTGTCCAATAATATTATTATATGTCTTTTGTGATCTTTTTATCCCACAGCCATGTGTTTTGACCTTTTATGTTATGAATATCATGTCTTACCCTACCTTAGACCCCAATCTCTTGAATCGTTGTATATATACTATTTATTATATATTTTTATATTTTATCATGAATATTTTTTAAATTTAGACATACATTATATGATTACAATGTTTTATTTAATGAAACTGGTTTTCCACATATTTTATAAACAATTATATTTTAAATAACTACTTTAAAATTGAATAGTAAATTTTTCATAATAAATGATCCATTAATCTTTTATTATTATTTTAGATAGTGAAAATATAAATTGATCATAATAATTATTCATTATGGGTATGATTTAATAAATAAATTATTATTTTTTCACATAATGGTTGTTAAAAATTATTATGAAGTCCAGATGAAAATTAATTTTCTTTTCCATGGGTCTTCATATTATGAATCGATTAATATTTTTATGATCATGTGGAATATATTTTAATGGATTATAATTATGTAATGGACGTCTATTATAAACATCATATTCCAATGTAAATTATTAATATTTGATGAATTTTTTGGTACATCAAAAATTATACAAATCCCATAATAGGTTACATTAATGGGTTGCCAATGTTAATAGAATTTACACTATGGGTTATCACATTAAAAACATGTTTTGAATGTCTTCATGAATTTCCTTGACATATTAATTCTATGATTTTAAATTTTTATTATTTTATTCACCTATTTTATGAAAAAAAAATTATCCAATTTTATCTTTTCATGGATCATGATAATCTAATTATTCTTGTATTATGAACTACTAATTCTTAATTCCATCACTCATCAATATTATCTTGTAATTTTTTGATATGATAATTTGTTTTTAAAAAAACTTTCCTTATAACATTGTACATATTATATTCTAACTATTGTTCATTGAATAAAATCACCCACTTTAGAAATTACAGAGCATTTGAACTCAAACATTATTTTTTGTATCATCACCCACAATATAAGTAATGGTTTTATGTACTACATGATTATGTATCGAGTTATATATGTATAATAAATTATTATTTATTATGGTCTGGATCATAATAATCTATAATTTATATTAATCTAAAAAGATATAAATTTTTTTTATATCATGAAAGACTCACCTCAAATCTATTTGATTATTGTGTATGAATATGACTATTAAAACAATGATATATATAGATATAGATATTTTTCCTAAGAAAAAATATATGTATTAATTCATAGAAATTATCACAATTTATTAATATGATTATTTCATGATATCAAATACTAAATTTCTTATAATATTTTACTTATATATATTATTTATTCTTATAGAAAAAAATAGTTTTTATTGTTAAGAATTTATTTTCAATGAAATGTACTCAGAATTTTAGAAAATTCATTCCTACATATTTTAACTAGTGGTTAAAAAAAGAATAATAAATTTGAATATAAAATTGGTTATTATTTCAAAAAATTATTTTCATATATGGAATATTTTTTCATATTAAAAATAAATAAATAAATATTTATTAAATATTTTTGTGAAATTTGTATATCATGAGTTCAATAAAATTTTTTTTTTCATATATTCAATTTTTCAAGGAAAAGAATGAATATAACCTAAATTATATTCAATAATTAATTATTAAATTATATTATTGAAGATTTTAGATTATAAATTAAATAAAGTAATTATTATCATATATTATATTTTACATGGATTAGAATTAATGTAACCTCCATTATATGCATATTTTTTTAAAATGATTTCATTATAATTTTAGATGTTATTTAAAAATAAGAGTGATCTAGTTATATTTGTAATAATTTATAATATCGTATTAATATTTTTAGTTATATATTTTAATATTTTTTAATTATTCCAATTTTATTTTTTCATAATGATTTTGAAAAATAGAAAATAATTTTTTGTTACATTTAGGGATAAAATAAGTCCATTGATGATGAAAGAAAAATATAATGGTAAAAATCAATATATATTTATATAAATTGTATTGTTTAATGTAATTTAATCCTTATTTTATTGTAAATTTGAATTCCTTTCATTTGATGTATCTTCTAATAAATTAATTACTTTATATTTTATAAATATTATTGTATTTCCCTGAGTATATCTCCCTAGTTTTATAAAATGGATCCTATTGTCGCCCATTATTCTCAATCACAAAAAACAATATCTCATCCAATAAATAGACATGAAAATCCAACATTACTTCTATTTATTATATAAATTATATTCATAATGTATCTAATTCCTTTGAAGAACAAAGGATTTTTAGGTTTGACATCCCTCAGAGAAGAGGTAATCATCATTTACATCTACTACAAAATAATTTATCCGTCTATAAATAATTAATATATTATATCCATTAAAATATAATTAATTCATCGTATTCATTATATTGATGTGTTATTATGAAAAATGGGAAACTAATATTGTCATATTTCCCATTAAAATGGATATATAATTATCTCTCAAGTATACATGTGGACTACTTCCTCTATGTAGTAATATAGTTCATTTTCTATCACCACCTCACATTAAAAATAAAATGATCAAATAAAGACATATATATTATATTATATTATATTTATTTATTTATAAAAAATAAAATACAGTTAAATTACTTTTCCTATTATTATTATAATATTTAAACAATGTTCGTGATTTGGTATGGACAACTATCACCATAATTGATAAATTAAATTTTTATATGTCATGCATTTATAGAAGGTTTAAAATATTTATATAATGAATATATATGATAATATTATCATTTCTAGAAGTATATTAATGATGGGAACATTATCAATATTCAATGTAAATAATAATGAAAAATATAAAAAAATAAAAAACCAAACATTTGATACCAGATGAGTTATTTTAATAAATAATAATTTATAAATTGGTGAATGATTTTATATGTAAAAAATATATTTTATTATAATATTGAATATTTTTATAGTTATGAAATAAAATAAATTTAAATCATTAATATAGAATATTTTAAAACATATAATAAATGTTGAACATGAGAGAATAGTTTTAGATTAAAATATTAATTTCCATATAGATTATTGATTCCCAAACTTTTTATGAAGAAATTATTAGTTTTTTTCTCAAAAGTATTATCCTCTTTATTATCCTAGGTTTATTTTTATATATATTAAATTTTTCTTTCAATTTCATGCATTTATGTACTCAAAATTACAAATGACCGTTTTTATTGGAAAATGACAAGGGTTTTTTATTTGTTCAAATAAAATTATCAACCATTACAAATTTTATAAAAAATATTTCTTATAATTTATTGTATATATTATAAGTAATGATTAAATTAATTTTGACTAATGATGAACTTTAAATATTAAGGTTTAATGGTTATAATTTATATTCTCTAAATGTGGTACATTTTTACAATTTTCTGAAAAAAAACAAATGTTTTAAAATATAACACATGAATGAATTTCTAACCATCATGAATACTCTTTGTTATATTTCATGTATTATAGGTTTCGTTATTTATTTTAGTGAACATATTATTATTTATAATCTATATTTTTATATATTTTAAATACATTATTTCTAAATAAATTCACTATGTTCTTCATGAAATGTTATATAGAAATTTATAAGGTATTTTCACTAATTGAAATATCTATTAATGTTATATATGTTTCACTACAGTTATAATATAATGATACCATATTAATTAATTCACTATATAATTTTCGGATATAATAATGAAATATTGTAAACACACAATTTTTTCTTTAGGATTAAATGTAAGAAAATGTGAGATGGTTTTATGGTCTTATAGAATATATAATATTGTATTATAATTATGTAATGGGTTCATCTATTTTACCTTTTGATTAAATTGTGCGATGTCTAATTTTTATTAGCATCAAGGGAACATAAGATATTAAACATACCTCGTGATAGGGGACACATGATATTATCACCTTCCCAATGAGGGTATATGTGTGGTTATATGAATCTAAAATTATGATGAATTTCATAGTAAATAAAATTAACAAATTATTTCAATGGTTATGATTGTGAAATATATTATGCAACTGTCATGTTTATATTTCTTAATACAATGTTGCATTATTAAGGACTATAATTTCGAGATGATCAATGAATTATGAACTATTGATCCTTTTTAAAATGACTCATAAATATGATATATTAATTATTAGGAATGATATTCTATATTTAAGATGACATTATTATACCATTTTGTTGATTTTATGCTCACTCATGTTTATATACCGATACCTCCCATGTATATTAATGCTTATCATTTTCGATAAACAATTCTTATGTATTATCTTTAATATGATAAAAAATTCTTTTTATGTATGATATTTCTAATACAGGTGAAATAAGTTAAGATCATAGTGGGAAACACATTTATGTACTTATTTTTTATTTATCAAAATTTAAAACATCAAAAAAACATTATAGTTTTTTGTGTGGATTCTTATTATTTTTATTGAATATTAATAAAAAAATTATAATATTTATTTTTGTTATGTTTTTCTAACCTAAGTTGTTATCAGAATAATATTTAGTAATTTTTGGAATATATTCATAGAAATTATCTCTTATAACATTTAATCTAAATATAATTATTGTAAAAAATCCATTTTTACGGTAACAAAAGGAATATGGAATTCCTTGAAAATTCATCAATGTCTAGATGAAAGAATGTGAATGTGTCCATGTAATATATAAACCTAGTTTTAATAACATTGAAATTTGTGGATTGGGTGTTATCTTAATCATCACTTGTACATGATGAGTGGGACTAATAATTTAAACCACTCTAGATAGTAATAATGGATTTCTATTCATTAATTGAAAATTACATTATGAAAAATAATGATTAATTTGAATATATAATTAACAAGGATGAAAATTTCCAAATATAAGGTTTCTTATATTAAAAATATGGTGTCGCAATTTAGATATCCTATGAATTATTATCCCTAACTATATGATTCCTCCATATTGTTACTGTTTCTCAAATTACAATATTCTATTTTAGTTAATGGTTTAAACTCATAAAAATGATAAAAAATGATTAATTTGATAGGTAATTTAATTAATTCCATACTATCAATCCATATTATATTGAACATTTAATGAAAATTATTATTATTATGCTCATCAAACATTATCAATCAATGATTACTGATGATCTTTCAAATGAGCAATCGAGGAAACAAAGGAAATGTCGAGTCCTTTAAGGTGAAAAATTAACCATGATTTAGTGGTTCACTAATTGACTTATTATTAAGTATTTGATCAACACAAATATAAATACATCTTCCATTAACTAGTAGAAATTACATAAAAATAAAATCTATTTGTTAATTTTTGTAGAGGATAATAAGATTAATTGACGACTTTTATCTATAATAGGACTAAATACAACGAAATTGAATCCATTGATGGGTATTAGATTATATGGAATTTTATTAAAATATTTTGTTCCTCATGTTAATCATACTATGTTTAAGAATGATGTATTAAAACATTATTATATGATATATTAATGTATTACAACCAATGCTGATAATTTAAGGAGAATTGTGAGGTATGCCTCTACAATTATCATCCACTAATATAAAATATTGACGAACTATTTTATCGCATAAAATGATATCCTCAATGGTATAAGTCCATATTTTAAATTAGTTTCAAAGAAACAAAGTATCTAGAAAATGCATATCAAATAAATCAATCAACATTAACATTTTGATGAAGAAAGAATGATGGTATTTCTAGGAAATTTTATCTATAGAAACCGTGGATGCAAGAAGATAAGTCTTATTTTGTACCAAAATAATTACATGAAACATGGGGTAAATTTATGAAGTGTTATATTAAATGATTTAGTATTTGAAAATATGGTTATAGAGGAGTTTTATAATGAAGATATGGGAACCTGTAAGATAATTACTTAATGGGATAGAATGATTCAAATAATTCATCACCTATAGTGATTTATTTAAAATAAAAGAGGTTTGGGGATTCTTTTAACCAATTATAAAATCTGAGAGACAATAAAATTTAAAAATTTCAACCAACTATAACGACTATTGATATAGCTAAATATACAGTGATCACTATTCTGGACATGGGATATGATAATGATTTGTTGAAACAAACAAATACTATCCAATCTGTAATTTTAAATTTATTATTTAATTTTATCACTACCCACAATGTTATATTCTAAAAATTCACAAATAAAACTAATATACCTTATAAATAATGTGATATTGGATTTTATTTTATTTTGGGAATGGATTGGATCTCTTTTTGTAGATATACTATCAATTTCAACATATAAAAAGTCGCATTTCAATTTTAAATGACATGTGTTCATTTACCTATGTGAGCATAATTAAAATCTCTTAATGAAAATTTGATTCATTTAATGTATCATTATTACCAAACATAATTGATACATTTCTGATATTGACAGCATGAAACTCCATATCGATGATATTACAATTATATGAGTGTGTATTGTTGTATTTTTAAAATAATATTCTATGTTACTCAGAGTCAGAAATAAGATTTGAAAATATAAATCATATGATATACTAAATCAATTTTAATGTATCAATATTGAACATAAATTATTAACATGTAAGAGTTGATGAAATAGTTCTAATAGAATCTATATAAACGATTCATTTATCCATGTGCTTCACCATGGTGTGCATCATTTTTTGTAATGATAAAATATAGATTAATGATATTGTTTATTGAATATTAATATTTTAATCAGATCATGATCATTAATAAGTATCCTCTAACCATTATTTAATATTTTTTGGGAAACATTGGGGAGCTCATTACTTCAATAATATTGAACATTGTTCTTGATTTTATCAATAGTTGTTGAAAACTATATTATAATGTAAGACAAACTTTTATAAGATGTTTGTAAACTATGAGTTTCATGTTATTCCATTTGAATATAAAAATTTCCTCAATATCATTAAAAAATTATTAAATAAATTCATAATAAATAACCACAATAAATTCATGGTAGCCTTTATTCGATATATTTATGTATACTCCAATAGTATATAAGTGAATGAAATTAATTGTGAAATATATTGATGTTCCTAATAAAGGAGAAAATATATAGAATATTTATCAAATGTTAACTCAAGTAATATATCATATCTTTATTTGGGAACATGATCACAAGAGATGATGTACCATTGCATAATTAGATAAAAAATTTCCTGGATCAATAGTTGAACCCAAAAAAAAGTGAATGAGATCATTAGTTTTTGAGGATTGGAGGGTTTTTTATTATTATTAAGTTATCATGGATTTCTAATGAAATATATATGTTAACAAGTAATGGAGTCATGTTATGTTTCACTGATGACTATTAGTAATTTTTTAGGATGTTAAGGATGTAGTTGTTTATTATACATTCCCTAACAGTACCCTAAAATGAATAAGTTTTTGTGATCTATAGAGACACATCTAGAAAGGTCCTTACAAGCAATACGATGATAAATGTCCAGGTTATATCTTTTAACTCTAATTAATAAATGGTATAAGACAATATGTTTTTGACTAAGGAATTAGAGTCAGTAGTAGTAATTATTGGATTATTGATATGGTGTCATTATATTTTCAGAGAATGGTGTCATATATATAATGATAACAAAATATTGAAGAACATTACTATAAAAAATAGTTCAAATATCATAGTTATGATGTTATTGATTTCTCAGCATATTCGTTTCCTTTGATTATAAATAACGGGGATGATTATTTGAGGAAAAATAATCAAGATAGTTTACAAAGGATATGGATCTCAAAAAATTTAATATAAAATTATTATTTAATTATGGACCGTTAAATATGGGTAGACATCTTATAATTCTCGTATTAGTGTTTGAATATCGTTCCAATTGAATATTAAAAATGAATACAATGAATATTATGATATATAAAATATGGTGAGAAAAGTTCCTAGGCTAAGACAGCATTATTATAGAATAATAAGTCACCACATCCTACTAAAAATATGAAATAGGTTTCATAACGCTATTTTTAAATGAATGATTTAAAAGATTGGTAGAAATTATACATTTAAAACATTATAATATCTACGTAAAACAACCCAAATACATAGACTACATATAAAAAATATTTCATTACATTACAAAAAAATTGCACATGCATTAGAAAAAAAATTAATAGACCGAAACCTTTTGAAAAAACACCAATATATTTATCATTTTAGAAAAACATCCCATTAAAATTATTTAAATGAAATGTTCACATTGAATACATTTACCAGGGGAAAATAAACACGCATGTACACATAAGAACATTACACAAAAATATCAATAGGGAATTGAAAGGAGGACACAATCATTAACACATACTCAGTAATAAACATGTGAAAAATATATCTCAACACACCATGGGAAAAAAGGAAATCACAATATAAATCAAAACAATAAAAAACCTACTCAAGAAGAAATGATCGCTTGGGATCCAGAACACCATGTTCGTCTATCCAAACATCTATGACGTTAGTCGATAATTGTCAAGCATATGTCAATGAATCCAATCCAGACTCGGAATTCCATGTATGTCCATCACAAACATGATATGGAATATTAAATCTATACCAATGAGTTAATGAGAATTAGTCATTTCATTAATTACAATGGTTCACCATGGACATGATCGTCAATCCAAACTCTGTGAACTATTTGTCACAAGAGGGAAAGAAAATGGAATTATTCCATAAAACCAACCAGGATCAGGATGAATCACCTGACCATCCCCAACCATTTATCACATATACTGATTTTCACCCATATACAATCAATAATATAACAATATCAATTCATAATTTGTAAAAACGTCATTCATTCTCATACAGAAACCCATGAACACGTTACCTTTAAAAAATAATTTCTCAGTAACCCCTTTACATTATACAAAAACTCACTTACGCCATGCTATAAATGGGGAAAACTCATGTAATTTAATTTTCTATATAAGTTAACCAATTAAACCCAAAAATTAAAAAAAAATCTTCAATTAGACAACATTTAAATATTAACCCTAATTAACCTAGGTTAATATCTATAGTTCTACACTTTTCCTAATTAACAAACTAATCCCAAATTCGATGACAAAACACAACCCTAGGGTAGCCTCGATCCTAACCCCAATAACCTCCAGGAACCCCATGGGGATCATAATGGTTTAAATTAATTAATTAATAATACAAATTATCATTTCTCACCAATATCACACTAAATCATTTTAGTATTAGACCATTAGAAAAATTATCAATCACATTTAAAACATATCATCATATAAAACAAGTGGTTAAACAAAGTACGATAAACATCACATCCCAAATGCAAATATGAATTCACTCATATCATGTAAACAAGGAAATTTAAAAAAAAAACAATTTGAAATTCTAATACAATTCAATATGAATTCATATGTACCTTCAATATAAACATAATAATTCACGGGGACTCCATTTAGTCTTTATAATACCATAACAGCCTTGTAAAACAAGGTAACCACTGTAAATGCCAATGATGTCAAATCTAAAAACCATTTGGCCAAAAGTCCCATGGTAAAAATGATTTCACAATAAAAGAAGTCATTTTAATTTATATGAAACAAAACAAATCCATAAATCCTTATTTCAAAACAAAGTAACATTGCACATAGAATTATACCATTTCACCAAAGGAATCCTCATCTTTTAGGTATAATAACGTCACACCCACAAAAAAGTTTGTTTTTTTGAAAATCAAAATCATTGAAGAAAGCCATTTTTACATGTCATATTTCAAAAAAACACATAAAATATATTTATAGATTAAAAAAAATCATTCATTTTAAATTTTATATCATGTTGCCCTTCGAAAAACCAAAACTAAACATAACCCTGTTCATTTTCACCATCCCTCATTTTAGAGAAGGCAACATGGAATTTTTACTGGGGTAAAATTATAATCTCATTTGAATCCATAATTTAGAATAGAAGTGAAACAATATATTAATTCCATTTGATGTCCCAACTTAATTTAAATACAAATTCACTTCAAAAAATCATTTTCACCTAACGAAACTCTAATGGGGAAAACCCAATACCCAACATTAAAACTATAAAAATTACCCAATGCATTTCATGAGAAACTATGCATAATAAAATATAAAAATTGAAATTATTAATCAAATATTACATGAAGCCAACCAGTTAATCTAAGGCCATGGAATAATAAAATGGCTCAAATCAACACAATTTTATCAAAGAAATTAATACATTAATCAAAAGGAAATTACAAGGTGACAAGCATATTAGATCTCTAAAGGTAAAAAATATGAATAGTAACATCTAAATCTATAAGGAGAAGATCCATTAAAAACATTTCAGTACTATAATCCAGTCATGAAAACCTCCCCACAGTAGAAAACACATGAATTCTCAAATATATATATATGTATACACTTAATCTCGTCTACATTTTCCATTCTCTATGAGGGAAAATTTGCAAGGAAGATATATATATATATATATATATATATCAACACACACACACATACCTAGGCATGTTATATAAACTCATAAAAGATCTACCAATGATCAAATTAATTAACCAATTGGGACCAATGACCTCTATGGAACCCAAATGAAATGTGAAAAACAAAGAATTGGTAGAAAAGCCTTACCTCAGATATTGTTGAAATGCTGAGAAGTGATAATCTGCTTCCCCTTTGATAGATGATGCCGAAATACACAACAAGTGGCCCCAAGAGACCCTTCACATAATCTAACACTAAAGGAAATATGAAATTAATATTATCACTAAACCATAGGGTTTAGTTGATCTATACCATGAACCATTGAGACAGAAAAAATATGCGAAATGAAATTGTAAGACTAAGATAAAGGGTTACCTAGAGGATCTGACTGAGAAACATATAGAAACTACTGATGATCATTGGATGGAAGAGAGGATGTGATTTTTGGGAGGAATGAAGGCATGTAGGAAATAAAAAGGCACTCTGTTGGATTCATAAAGAGGGTAGAAATACGAGGTAAAAGAAATAAAGAAGGTATGAAAAATAAAAATAAAATAAACATAAATTTTTAATATCCTAGAAACTCAGAAAGTTTGTGTACAGGTTACTAGTATATTTTCTAACCTTAGGTAGCCATTGTGTAGTCTAGGAACCATATACAGTTAACTATAGGTAGAATCATGGTTGATAAAACAATGCTAAAATGAAACAACTAGGAAATTTGGACCTATAAAATCCATCTACACACTCTCTTCATGGTTTAATATATCATATGAAATCTGTGTGCTACTCCACTACCTCCCATGTGTACCCACACCGGAATCACACTATTACTACTAACAATGTGTGCCAATCGTGAAGCAGTTAAAAACCCTCCAAAAAAAATTTCAACCCACCAACTACCTGAACACAAAATCAATCAATAAAAATACTAAAATAAAAACATAATGAAACATGGGGTATTGCACAATGCTCAGTTATCCTACCCCACTGAAAGTCAACGATATAGTAGAATTATTTCATCGAACATAAGTATGTAAATAATATCTTAAATTTGGAATCATGTTCTCTTTATTTCTATAATCATTGAGAGGGTTGATTCGTCTTGTTTTTGATGTATTGGATATTATGTTTTATTTATATTGAATCATGATATTCTTGTTTGATATTCCCTACCATCGATTATCTACTTTAATCTCCCACCTCATCTGATAGATCAATTGATCACATGATTAATGGTTAGTGGTTCCATAAATCATTTAATTTTAACTCACTATAAAATCATAAATGATGAAAAATCAATCTAAACTCAATTTTATAGGATATGCCCGAGGTTATATTTATTTAGTGTCATGATGCCATTATCCATAGTGTTTGTTGATATATTTTTATGAGTATTTACTATATTACTCAGAATCATAAATTATATTTTTGAATATAAATAATGCAATATTCTAAAAAAAATTAATGTATCAATATTGAATATAAATTATTTACATTTAAGACTTGATGAAATAGTTCAAAGGGAATCTATATATTTGATTCATCTATCCTTCTACTTTACCATGGTGTGCCCCATTTTTTATGATATTATATATATTAATGTAATTCTTTATTGATCATTGATATTTTAGTCAGATCATAATCAATAATATGTATCCTCTAACTTTTATTTTGTTTTTTATAAACATTTGGGACATCAATACATCAATAATACTGAACATTGTTTCTTTGTTTCTTTGTTTCTTTGTTTCTTTGTTTGTTTCTTTGTTTGTTTCTTTGTTTGTTTCTTTGTTTGTTTCTTTGCTTCTTTGTTTCTTTGTTTCTTTGTTTCTTTGTTTCTTTGTTTCTTTCTTTGTTTGTTTGTTTATTTATTTATTTATTTATTTTTTGTTTGTTTGTTTATTTATTTATTTATTTACTAATTTACTTATTTATTTACTTATTTACTTACTTATTTATTTATTTATTTATTTCGTATTTATTTATTTATTTATTTATTTATTTATTTATTTTGTATTTATTTATTTATTTATTTCGTATTTATTTATTTATTTATTTCGTATTTATTTATTTATTTATTTCATATTTATTTATTTATTTATTTCATATTTATTTATTTATTTCATTATTTATTTCTTTATAATATATATAAATTTTATTTATAAATTTTATTTATTTATTTATTTATTTATTTTATTTATATATTTATTTATTTATTTATATATTTATTTATTTTATTTATTTATTTCTTTATTATATCTATTTATTTATTTATTTTATTTATTTTTCTTATTTATTTTTCGTATTTATATTTCGTATTTATTTTATATGTTTATTTTATTTATTTATTTTATTTAGTTATTTTATTTAGTTATTTTATTTATTTATTTATTTAATTCGTATTAATTTTTTTACTTTATTTATCCATGCAAGCACATCCCATGCACATGCACATGCACATGCACATGCATGCCCATGCAATATAAAGAAATTCTATATTTGGTGAGATTTGAACCCCAAACCTCTTGTATATTTTCCAAAGACTTTACCACTCCAACAAGCTCACCATGTGCTTAATAAACAGAATTTAATATACTTATGTATATTAATTGAAAAAACAAATAATTCATAAATAATAGATATAAACTCAATAATAAGAAATAAGAAATAATAAATAATAAGTAATAAATAATAAATAAGGAATAATAAATAATAAATAATAAATAATAAATAATAAATACATAATAGATATAAATAATAAATAATAGATAATAGATAATAGATAATAGATATAAATAATATATAATTAATAATAAATAATAAATAATAAATAATAAATAAGATATAATAAATAATAAATAATAAATAATAAATAAATTTAATTAATAAATAATTAATAATAATAAATATAAATAATAAATAATAAATTGTAAATAAAAAATAAAAGAAAATAAAAAATAAATAATAAATAATATATAATAAATAAATATAAATAATAAATAATAAATAATATATAATAAATAATAAATAAACATATATAATTAATAAATATAAAAAATAAATAAGAAATAAGAAATAATAAATAATAAATAATAAATAATAAATAATAAATATTAAATATTAAATAATAAATAATAAATAATAAATAATAAATAATAAATAATAAACAATAAATAATAAATAATTAATAATAAATAATTAATAATTAATAATAAATAATAAATAATAAATAATAAATAATAAATAAATCATAGATATAAATAATAAATAATAAATAAATAATAGATATAAATAATAAATAATAAATAAATAATAGACATAAATAATAAATAATCAATAATAAATAATTAATAATTAATAATTAATAATTAATAATTAATAATAACTCTTAAATTATAAATCATAAATAATACATAATAAATAAATAAATAATAAATAATAAATAATAAATAATAAATAATAAATAATAAATAATAGATATAAATAATAAATAATAAATAATAAATTATTAACAATAAATAACTATAAATAATAAATAATAAATAATAAATTAGAAATAATAAATAATAAATAATAAATAAATAATAAATAATAAATAATAAATAAATCCAAATAATAAATAATAATTAATAAATTTATAAATAAATATAAATAATAAATAATAAATAATAAATAAATATAAATAATAAATAATAAATAAATATAAATAATAAATAAATATAAATAATAAATAAATATACATAATAAATAATAAATAAATATAAATAATAAATAATAAATATAAATAATAAATATAAATAATAAATATAAATAATAAATAATAAATAATAAATAATAAAGTATAATTAAATATGAATAATAATTAAATAATAAATAATAAATAAATATAAATAATAAATATAATTAATAAATAAATAATAAATATTAATAATAAATATTAATAAGAAAAATAAATATTAATAATAAATAAGAAATAAAAAATATTAAATATTAAATATTAATAATAAATATTAATAATAAATAATAAATAATAAATAATAAATAATAAATAATAAATAATAAATAATAAATAATAAATAATAAATAATAAATAATAGGTAAATATAAATAATAAATAATAAATAAATATAAATAATAACTAATAAATAATAAATAACCAGTTACAAATAATAGATAATAAATATATTATATTATATTATAAATAATAAATAATAAATAATAAATAATAATGGAAACACATGTCAAATTATGAAAAGATGTGATAAGGGATGAAAAATCATGAAAACGCATGAAAAAGGATGGATAAGCATATGAAGAATGAGGCATTATAAAGAATGATAACGCATGAAAACTCATGAAAACTCAGGAAAACTCCTTACTAATTCAACATAATCATCATAATAACCTACAAAAAAACATTGATAAAGATAACAAGTCATGTAAACCCAAATAAACAGTAATAAATGAAGCAAACCGTTAAAACCCGTCAAAAGGGTCATAAAGAGACAGAAACATTGGACTCACATTAACAGAGATAACTTGTGATCTGAGAGTCCGTTTGAGATCTACAACCTGTCAAATCAAAGATCCTGAAACGATCCTCGACCTGAAAGGTGAAAGTGTCCGAATGGACAGGCGGATCGGATGTTACAACCTTTCAAAAAAATGCTGACGGGAACGAGTGCTAGAAATGAGGCATTGAGAAACATAACAAAACTGATAACAACTAAAAAGGCCATAACATATGATATAGGAGTACATGTGGGCGCCGCGACCAGTCAAACTGAAGCTCATGGAATGAGCTATGACCTGGAAGGTGGAGGAGGCCGGACTGACACGCGGATCAAAAGTTAGGTCCGTTTGAAGACAAGTTCGACGGGACACCACTGACAGAAATAGGGTTTTGGAAGCCTTCGAAGGGGTTTTCAAAGTCGAAAAATATAAAAGAAGCTTGCTTCTGTCAATTTGGTGCATAGATCTCTTCGCTGGCTTCGATTTGATATGTGGTAGAGCCCAAAAGGACACCCGGAGCGAAAGTTATGGCCGTTTGAAGTTGGATAACTTTTCTCAACTTTCTTATAACTCTAATATCATCCTCACCCTAGACCATCTCATGTTTTTGATTATATTTGTCTCTAGATCTCTTCATGAGCTTCGATTTGACTGGTCGTGGTGCTTCAACGGAAACCCGGATCAAAAGTTATGGTTGTTTTAGTGATTTTGGGGTTTGTCGTGTTTTTTTATTTTTTTCATTTCATTTCGCGGTGGTTTTTCCAAAACCGCCGCTATTTCTCAGTTGTTTTTTAAAAAACTGCCGCTAATCCTCGAATAAAATTTAAAAAAAAATTAAAAAAGAAAAAAAAATTAATTTTTTTTGTATTTAGCGACGGTTTTCTTGTAGTGTATGTTCGATTGCACATATGACTATGATTAATTTTTTATGATGTTGAAGATATGGTTTTTCAATACACCTGCACTAACATTACCCTCAAATGAATAAGGTTTTTTGATATGTAGAGACACATCTAGAATGGTCCTTAGATGTGATACAATGATAAATGTCAAGGTGATATATTATGAATCTATTTATTAAAATGTATAAAAAATATGTTTTAGATTAATGAGTTAGAGTCAGTATTAGTAATCATTATATTATTGATATGGAGTCATTATATTTACAGATAATGGTGTCATAAATATAATGATAATAAAATATTAAATAATATTAGCATAAAAAATTGGGTAAATATCATAGTTATGATGTTATTTATTTCTCAACAAATCAATTTCCTCTGATTATAAATAAGGGGGTGATTTTTTGAGTCAAAATAATCAAGGTAGTTTATATATGTTATGGATCTAAAAATATTTAATATTATATTATTTTTAAATTATCGACCATGAAATATGGGTAGACATCTTATCTTTCTCATATGATATTTCTAATATCTATCCAAGTGAATATTAAAAATAATGACAATGATGATGATGATGATATATAAAATATGTTGAGAAATGTTTCTAGGATGAGCCATGAATTTTATAGAATAATAATGTTCATGAACCTAGTTTGATTACCTTTTATATTGGAATTATAAGAGGATATACTATAAAAATATCATAGCTCATAATTCTATTTTTTTCACTTAATCCATTTGGATTTATATAAATATTATTTATCATATATTGTAGGAAAACTAGAAGATAAATATTTTAGTGTATTTATCTAGTTTTGGGTAATTCCAACATGTTATGGATGATAGACCAATTTCTAGGGGGATTTCAAAACCATTACTCACAACAATATGGAAAATAGAAAACATAACCATGGATTTCATTATAGGACAAAAAATAACATCAAAATAGATGATTCTTCTTATGTCTTAGTATGTATCCTTTGGATATATGTACATTTCACTATTATTAGATAATTTCTATCTACATATAATATTTAATAGAATCAAATTAATTATGTTTTAATGTTTTAATGATTGCAAAAATATATATTATTTGATATATATCATGGGATTAACTAGATGATCGAGATAATTCTACATCAAGCACCTGATATGGAGTTTTATTTTATTACTATTTATCTCCCTGTAAAATATTGATAGTTAGATATATCAATTAATACATTGAATAATATGATATAGTAATGTCATATGTATTTCATTGGTTATTCTGTTCTAACCCATACTTGATTAAAATTATATTATACAAATGTATTTCACTCAAACATTTATATGGCTACATATAAGTCCCTATTATATAATGAAATGAAGAACAATGACATGTTGTGATGAAATATGATAATACAATATTTTGGGAAAATATAATGAAATAAAAATTTAAGATAATGTCAGATATATTCAACAACACAATAAGAATTATATGAGTTCAATGAGGCGTAATATTTTTAATTGTTTGTGATTTTTATAATATGATGTTTGTTGTAAGGTATACATGTAAATTTCATTACGGAATAATGATACAAGATTATGAAAGAATATAATGTTTAAAAATAAGTAAATTATCCTCATATGTAATATTAATCTTGTTTAAATGGTTTCATAACACTTATGACTTTCATCAATCCTCTCCATTATATAATGGGTTCCATGTATCAATTTTAAGGAAGTACCACCTTATCCATCACATGTAATGAACATTATTGTAATAATTATGGAACATTTTCATTCTTATAAATAATGAAAAGTATGAATATTTTATCATTGATAATTTTTTTAAAAAAAATTTGATACTCAATTGAATAATTTTTTATAGGAATAAAAAATTATAGAAGGATACCTAGGAACCCAATGATTTAATTAAATTTAATTATCCTTATTTTATTTCATTATGATGATATTGATTTTATAGTTAAGTTCAATTTATGTATTGTATAATGTAACATAGGTAGATTTTTTAGATATTCCATTTAAATATATTTTAGTTATTCAATATTGTTCTCTATACACAACCTCATCTTTATATGAACCATGGAATATATTATTAATTATAATCGAAATATTATATTGTCTAGTTAGAATAATATTAATAAAATTATGAAATATAATTAGGAAATATTCCCTTCATTAAATGCTATATATTAATACAAAATAATTATTATGATTTTTAGTTTCGTAAAATAATTTCATTACTAAATATCATATTTTTATAAGTTAATATATTTTTCTTAAATTTATATTATTACATATATATGAATATATTAATTATAATTATAATTCTATTTTAGTTTATTATATTAATAATTTATGAATATTCATTCATAAATTAGTCATATAATTTTTGGAAACTATAATAAAACCAATTTATGTTTAAAAAGAATTAGTTTTCCTTCAAACTATTTTTTTGCTGAAGATTTAATTTTTATCATAATTAATAATATAAATTAATATTTGGGTAGTGATTTTTTTCTAATATTGTGAATATATATATAATTAAATATGTTTACATTGATCTAATAGTTTTTATAATAAATATAATGATTTCAAATTCATTTCTATTTATAAAATTAATATTTGTAAAATGCATATTTTTTTATGTGTTTTTAATATTTATTAAAAAATAAATATATAAAATTTATAGAAAAATAATTTTATAAAATTTATATTTTTGGAATAATAATTCCCATATTCATTAATGAGTTAACCTTATCATTTCTCATAATGAATACAATAAAACATATTCTACAGAAATGGTTAATACACGATTAAAGACAAATAAACAATGAGATATACGAATTAATGAAAAATAATATTTCAAAAATTCTATTAGTTAAATATATTTGAACAATATGTTATCTTAACAAACAAATAAACTCAATTTTGTGCCATATTCAAGTTAAAATTACATTATTTTATTCAACTATATTATGTAACTCCATTTCTATATCTCCCCTCACTTGTAAAATGTATTATATTTAATTATATTCATCAAAAAGACCATGGAAAGTATAAATATTAAAAAAATTAGAAAAAATACTATATTTATTATATTTATTCTTCACTACGTATTATTATCTTTTTCAGATACTTTGGAAAATTATGTTGTATGAAATGGGTAGTCTGTCATATAAGATGTGATCATCTTTACATACTATTTCACTGCTTATTTCACCTTCTACAACCTTGAAATATGTTTTAATAATAATAATATTATTAAATAGTTTATGAAATATATTTATATCTTATTAGCTTCATTGAAGAACTTCTATCCACCCATGTTTCATAAAATGGGAAATGAATGTATCACTCATGTGTATATCTAGATTACAAAATTCATGAACTGAATTAAATAATTTTCCATCAATAGAATATGGTTACATTGATTTATTATAAAATATAAATGATATTTATGAAATTAATATTATTTTATAATTGTATATTATTATTTATATTTCTTTCATCCACTTCATATAAAAATTAAAACTATATTCATTAATATGTGCATACCACCATATATATGAATGATTTTATTCATTTTTCATTATCAAAATTTTATAAATGATTATTAAAATGTATTTATAAAATATATATGATATTTAAATCATTGTTTAAAATCATGTGATTCTTTAAAAATAACGAAAATTAATGGAATATAACGGTCATATATAAACATTCACAAATATAATAAATTTATTACTTCCAACAGTTAATTACAAAAACAATTATTAAATGGATGATTACAAGATTATATAAGTAAATCATTTCATGTGTTATAAGTATTTATATTACTTTTATAACATAATTGAAAAAATTATAATTCAATATACAGTATGTACATGAGTTCTAAATTTTGGAGTTTTGTTATTGAAGGACATTAACTAAGTTGACTTTTCTTATAATAACATATATCACAACTCAATTAGTTTTTCTATTTTATATCAATTTTATATCCTACAATATAGATATCTATTTTTTAGTAACATGGTTAGAGAATTTTAGGTTCTTGGACAAGATTTTTTATATCTCATGATATAAATGTTTTATGAATTCTTCGAGTGGATGATGGTATATCTGAATTATTATATATTTTATGTTGATATTAAAAGGATAACATTAAAAAATGAAGTATAATATCTATTTTTGGTGATTTTTTTGCAATGTTTAAAATTGTGGTTTTGTTACTATAATATTCTTTCTACTTGATTTAAAGGACAATTTAATGTATTGGGCCATGTTTTTGAGGTTATGTATTGATTGGTGCATAATCTATAGATGGTCCAATTCCCCAAAGTTATATCTGTATTAAATCTTCATAAGTATCATAATAATTAATTTTATTATATTAGTTCTAGAGAGTTGTAAGTTGATGATATTGAGATCTTCATTGCGTGACCTTTCAACTTTTAGGACTATTATGAGATGATGTTGCATGGGAATATTATCCCCATAGTTTATGTTATGTTGTGATAGTGTGGTTTGAATGGTGTATATTGGAATTTTAGTATGGGATAAATACATGCATGCCTATTTTAATTGATGATTAATTCATTATTTTGATTCATATATTGGGATTTATTATTACCTTATAATATAAGCAATTTAATCATTTTTTGATGTTTTAAAATATTTCAATAATAATTTGTCACTCTTTAAATGTTATTATGGTAGATATTAAATATATTATTATTTTCTTCTCATGTTTTTTTATTTTTGATTATGAAGTATGAAAAAAAATTTATTTGAATACAATGTAATGGTATGGAATTTTCTTGAAAAATTAAATGTTTTATTTTGTTTATGTTTTAAGGGAGTGATTTGAGGTAGCCTAGTGGGAGAGATGGATAGTTTCTGATAGTATTTATATTGGTATATTATATTGAATTGTCAATATGCTTTGATTCCCCATGATTGGTATCCCAGTTAAGGTCTGTTTTGTAGGTTTTGATTATTGTGGTGTATTTCTTAAAGCTAATTCATAGTAAGTCCTTTAATATTTATAGTATAATATTTAAAAATATTATAATAATTTCCATTAATTTTCATTTATCTATGGTCCAAAATAAATTATATAACAATTTAATAGAATCCCGACAATTTTCTAATTTTTTAGGAATATTTTCCATCCTTTTCAATATTCCCCTTAAGAATCATTTAATAAGATTATCAATATTATTTTATTGTCTATAAATTTCATAATTATCCATGTATTAATTTCAATATAATGGTATAATATTAATCTAATAATATTTTTCTAGATGAAATTATATTAATAGAATGTTTAATCAAATCACTATCTTATCATATACTACATGATCATATTTTTCCTCCATCATGAGAACAGATATCATGAATATTCACTTATAAAATTACATGGTTCTTATCAATGAAATATTTTCAATATTATTTTTAAAATTTAATGAAAATAGGTCATCTCAAAATGTAAAGGGTTCATTCTTCCTGAAATGATATAGTATTGTTTTTTCATCTATGATTACATCTGCTGATGTTGGTTTTGTTTTTCTGGAATATAATGAAATGTTACAAAAAAATTCAGTATTTATAAGGTATAATATTATTATAATAAAATATTTATGAAATTTATTTTCATTTCTGTCATTTTATATTTTATGAAATGATTAATTTATTCTTTAAAATATGGAATAAATATCAATGAATTATGAATTTTATAAGCCAGGTCCATTGTATTTCTAAATTTCATGGGGTATTTTTTAGTGTTAATGTGATAAAAGGGTACACTATATGTTATTAGTAGTTTAAAAGAGAATACATGGGTGGTTCTGACTTTCCCAAAGTGGGTAAAAGGCTGTTCTCCGTAGCCCATAATTTAATGAATGTCATGGTAGATATATAATGCCTATGTATATAGTTAAGCCACTAATTTTTCTATATTACCTTGAATTGTTCTTATGTTGATGTAATGTTCTTATGTTGATGTAATGTCCTCATGACTTATGGTTTCCATATTATTCATGTATTATAAAAATACAATTATTTATTATATGACTCATGAATATAATCAATTGATATTAAGGTATGATTTTATATTATTAATCTCATGTTAAAATATCTTTTTTATTTTTTTTTGTTTTCAATTATGTTAGTCAATTGATAACCACCATAATTAAACATACAGAGCATTTGAGCTCGAGTAAAATCATATTTCCTATTTCATGTACATATTTACCCTTTTTTATTAATTGGTTTGGGTTGTTATATGGATCATGTTTAGATGATATAGGATTTTTTTGAACATTTAGGTTATAAAATGTTATTCCATAGTTAGGGTAAAACCATGCAGTTTGGTCCCACAAAAATATGTAACCAATTAATGGAATTGGCAAGTGGAACATAGTTTTTGCATGGTCACATGAAACGTTATGGCCATGTTTCCATAATTTTTGTCTATGACAATTGGGGATTTTCTCATTTAGAAAATTCTTAGACAAAACATGCATCCAAACTACTTAATCATTCAGAATCCTAGTAATGGAGGAAAATAATTATTAATCATTCCAAAAAAATCTAGGAAATAGGTTTTCACCATCTAAAAATATAATTTAATTCTTTGGACCCCCATTTTATAATTTAAAATCACCATATAAGTTAATTAACCCCAATCCAACCCATTAACATTTGGTGTCACTCTAATGGTACTCTAAGAACCTTCAACAAGCTCTATTTTGAAACATTTTTTTGGATTATGTTGATCCCAATTTAATAATTTATGTCTCCCCTAACATATGACTCCACTTATTTCCATCTTTATTTGACTTGATTATGGTATATCTTCACGTTTTTGATTGGTTGAATCCTAGTTTTGGTTTTTCCAAATTCTAGGGATTCCAAATTGATCATACACAATTTGGATTCATCCTGTGATATTTTTCTTCAGATTATTTATCAATTTAACTCATGATTATAGATAGGTAATTCCATATGTATTTTCAAAATTCTTAAAATGAAAATGGATTTGATGAATTAAAATATATTTTATATCTCTATACAGAACTAGAATTTTGTTGACTTTCTAGGTGATTTTTATATAATGTAATTTCTGATGTAAACCCTATTATAAATCTCATTTAATGTTTTTTGAGTTAGTGTAAAAATGTCTTGAAATTTTATCATGTTTATTGTTGAGAAAAACTTGTTAATTTGATAGATTAATTTTAAAGGTCAAGAATTTGATTAAAACTGCTAATTTGTTTTGAAAATTAAATGACATGCTGACCAATAACTTTTTAATTTTACCATTGAGTCATTATAATATTTTTAATGAATTAGTTTCCTCAATTACATTAATTATTGATGTTTCTGTGAGTTCTAGTAGTTTATGGGTGATTATGAAAATCATTCTTGGACTCTGACTACATGAAATCGATTGATTATGATCCCTCTATAAAAATATATATTGGTATGATTTTCCATATGGTTTTTTGATTTATAATAATAATGTAATAATACATATGGAATAAGGGACACAATATTAGATTATTTAATCACTATGTATTGTTAATATCCTATAGAAATCAAAGCAACTTACATCCGGACTTGTGAAAATTTTGTTTTCCTTTTGTTTTATTATTACATTGTGGTGACTATAGAACATAAATATCCAATCCCATTCAGTTTATGTGAATGATATTAATTTATTATTAATTTTGATACATATAAAATATACCAATTTTAAAATCAGGGTTACACTAATAATGTTTAAATGATTTAACATGCACTTTATTTATTTTAATAGAATATGAAAAGTTTTATTTGTGAAAAATTTTCTTATGGATGATTTACTTTAATCAAATATATTTTATTTTCTCACGTCCACCTCTTTAACTTTATAATTTAGAGATTATTTTATTCCATGTCAAGAAAATAGGAATTCATCAAAATTGAATATATTGGTGTGCATGAATTATGGAACCATGAATAATTTTGTTAGATGATGGAACTATGATTTCTTTTTCACAAATAGATTTAGTGGATATTTCTCAGTGCACATAATGTTTTAATTAGTATTATTCTCTATATTGGGATGATTATTTTGTAGTTTTTGGTTGTATTTAATTATTCATCTATTTTTATCATTCAATTATTTTTTTTATTTTGTCTTATTCTATTTTATAATTTATGTGAAAACATTGTTCCCATTTACTTATTATTGATGATAGGTTCCAGTCGCTAAACCATGTGAATCACTAATTCCAATTAGGCAATATTCAATCTATCTTGTGTGTCGGTATACCATTATATAAAATATGGTTTCTAAAAAATAGCATCAGATGAGGTTATTGTGTTCTACCATGATGTAAATATTTATTTTTAGTTTCCATAGTAAATTAGAGCTTGGATATTTGGTGAATTTTTTGTAGTTAAGAGAGAGTTACTTGATCTATCTCGTCATTACTAAACATAATATACCAATTTTGTTTAAAAGATGTTCCCATGATAAATAATTTTTTAATTCTAATCAATATCCATAAATTTTATTTTATTGCATCAAATTCCGAAATTTTTTAATTATATTGATAGAAATGGAATTATTATATAAAAGTATTTAGTTGGTAATATGAATACATTTTCTAATGTTTTCATGTATCCTATTGATAATTTTGAGTACTACTCCACTATGAAGAAGTTGAATATACCTCCAGAGGGAGGAACAAAAGTATCATCGAATCTGAATAATATAGTTGTTCAGAATCTCATTAAGAGAGTGTTTTGTAATGTCCAATCACTAAGATATTTTATTACCTTCGATTCGATTTAGGATTTCATAGTGGGACCACGATGTTATAAATCTATATATAATTACTACTATTTTCATCAGTATAAACCCCTTGATTCACATGTATTGAATAAACCATAACATTCATTGTGTTTTTCAGATGTTTTAATTTATTTTAATTCCGAGAACTTCCAATATCAAAAAGGTTATTTTTTCTACTTTCAAACATGAATTTCTTAAAATGATATAGTTTGACTATATTCATAAAATGAGGAATCATGAGGGAATGTGTTGTGATTTCAACAGGTCATTTTTCATGAGGTATATCATTCAATAATTGGTGGTTTGGGAATACTCTAGGGAATTTCCAAACGCTATACAAGGTGTTAAAAATGATACATAGAATAAGAACCAAATTGCTATACTTTTTCAATATTATATGTTAGTATTCATACTTGTGAACATAAAAGTTAATTATTTGAGATGTAATTTTGATATAATATTTGATCGTGGGGGTTATTTTTGAATAACACTTTTTATGAGGAAATTCCTGATAGATGGTTATTGGATGAAAATTATTTATCTAGTAAGTGAGTGTATTTGTGAGTTTCTATCACTCATATTGAATGATCAATTATTTCTATTAGAATAAGTGGAAATAATGATGAGTCTCATTGTGTATCCTATTATTAAAAATTATCCCATTATATTATAGTTTCTAGAAAATGGAATATGAATTAAAATTATTATGGAAAGGTTGGGAATATGATAGGATATTTTATTTTTTCTCTAATGATTTCTGGTTCATCCAATCATTCAAGTCACTTGTAGTAGTTCCAAAATTTATTCTCTACACCATGTATTGTCATAGGCTCATCATCACTGAAATATACTACATTTTAATAAGATTCTTTATGAACTAGGGTTTCTATCTGAATAAAATTTAATTATTCTTATCTATATATTATAAGAGTCTCTACTAGAAAATTATTCACTCCATATGATACTGAGATGTACGATTGCCACAACTTCATCATAGGTGATTTTATTTTTCGATATTTATGCATCTTATTCATTTATTTCAAATTATCTTCTCCTTGTCCTAAACCATCTTATAGTCATTATATCTTATTTAAGGGATATTTCTACACAAATTATAAATAACATTCAGCATGGTTTCTATTTCCCCAATTTTCGTCTCGATATCAAATATTATGAATATGTATGGTTTTCTAATTCCTATCATGAATAATATGGATTTTAGTCACTTTATAGAATAATATATTTCTCATAAATATTGGATGTAATTTTATATTTTATTAGATAATATTACATCCCTTAATAGAGTTTCATGTTTTCTAGGGAGAATGTGACCTTAGTTGGAGTAGTGGTGAACCCCTTTTTCAGATATTGGAAGAGTGATACTGATGTTTGGTTTTTATATGGAGGAATAATCAGAGTGTGATGGACTTCCCCATAATTAAATAAATTCCTCAATTTGTTTCCACCTTAATTTTTTTTTCTATTCCACTAGTAATGAAGGTAGATTAGTCAATTATCATTAAACTCGTAACCTATAAAATTTATATCCATTTATAATATACACCACTAAATGAAATTAAATTGTTGAAAATTTAAATATATTATTTGTTCTATAAAGGCAACATATGATCTATTTTGTAACATTATTTGTTCATATTCATTTCTCAATGAATAATAATATAAAACACCACCTTTGTGTTAATTACTGAAAACTCCAATATTCTATAATAGATAAATTATATTATTACCCAAAAGAGATTAATTTTATACTAGTTGATAGGGGAATATTGTTCTCTAGGTTTGATCTTCTTATGGGTATCAATAGTTGAGTATAAAATAAGGAAACATTGCAAAACCCAACATCAGAAATAGGTCTATCTTTTAAGACAAACTTGTTATGCATTTGGGTGTAACATGAAATTCTATTGTATTTATAGCATATGTGAAGTTTATTTTCTAATAATACATAAAATATTTAATTATTGAATTTTTTGAAGAATTTTTTTACATAAAAAATAATGAATCTAATTAACATCATCTAACACTAGATCAATATTTTTTAGAAAAAAACAATTTATACCACAATAATGAAATGTATCTTCGTGATTTTGAATGTGATGTTTTTGGGATACATGATCTTGGAATAAGGTTTTTTCCTCGATAAAAATATTTCGACTATTTTATAAAATTTTATTGACTAGAAAATGTTATTGAGAAGAAAATATTATAAGGAATAGAAGTGTTTTACATAATTTTTAAACAATTTCTCTCTAAGGGATTCTTAAACGTCCATTATAACTCGAAGAAGAGTAAACATTTTATGGGATTCATTTTTTGTAATTATTTTCCAATTCTAAATCATCAATTTAATTTTGTTCTAGTTATGACTATCCATGATATTGTGTTGGGATGTGTGTTTATCTATAGATGATTATGTTTAGGTTTGGGATGTGTTCTGAAAGATTTAAATGTCATGGTTCCTTATAGTTCATGACTATTTGGTCAACCTGATATGATCTATCCAACCCATTATCATTGACTCAATAATGGGAATCGTTCTTTTATGTATTGCATCCACAACCTTTTCATATAATGGTGTGCCATTTATTCAAATCCTATGATTCAGAGTAATATTTTATCACAAAAAATAACTAGATATCTAGTAGAGGGGATTAATGGAGTATCTTTATTATTTTGATTTTAATATTTTCAATGCCACTAGTATGGGGAATGACATTTTTATTTACATGATAAGGAAACACTTAACCTAGAATGTGGAAGAATCATCATAGTAAAATATTTTTTTGGATCTCTTTGTGAACATGAATTTGTGGGTTAGAGAGGTTTATATTGAGATTAAATTATCAATTTTCTAGTCTAATTACAATAATATTGGGTTTAATATTCAAGATAAATAATGAGACTATGGGTTTGGCGGCTTTACTGACTCACTATATGTTGTTGAGAGCACTAGTGAGGGTATGTTCTATTCTGAGGATATCTTATGATTCTATAAATTATAAAACATAAAAATAGTCATGAGAATGTTAATAATGTGGGATTTTCGTAATTCATAGGTCGCATTGAAACCTATAACCATAATAATGTTTTATGATTTTTGAAAGTTTCTCAAGGGGATTTGTATTAGATGATACAGAATAAATTTTGTTTCTCATTGTTATACCCACTTCCATGTCAATTTTGATAACCATAATCACTGATGATTATATCATACATTGATTAGAAAACATGGAAGTGATATGACAATTCTATATTGTTAATGGTTGGGTTTCATTATACAACATAATAGAAGATTGTGATATGGATAATAAACGACCAGTTAAAAAATATTCTTATAATATCCTTATCTATGATGTATAAATTTTAAACCATCATTTATACATTATATTTATGTGATTTTTATAATGCATGGATTATAAAATATATAGTTTATATAGAAATATTTATTTTTCATCACATTTTTTGAGAGGCCCCCAGTAAGTGAGGTGATCTCAAGTGAGATTGAGTATGGCATATAAACCAAAAATGGATGGCTAGAAAAAAAGGATTTATATTTATTCTTGCATACATTCTTCATTATTTTTTCCAATATTTTAGTGTATCTTGGCATAGAAACTTTGGTATAGTTAAGTGTTCTAACAACACAACATACATGTTATTCCTCATGATGTAAATAATTAATTCCTTGTCCCCCCCCCCCCACCATGAAATTCTCTATTATGTTATTCTATTTTTAAAAAATCCTAACTGTTTGGTCCTAGTCTAGTCCAAGAGATTATGGATAATATTCTGTTGATTCATTAGAAATGGTGATAGAATTGGCTAGTTATAAAAAATATTTGTATCATTGTCGATAGACTTTAGTTTTTGTAGTTTATGGAATTGTGTTTTTATAGTTTCTTACCTGTTGTGTTACTGATGGCTTGGAAAATTGGGAAAACATCACTAGAATATGTGGTACCATTTGAGGTTATTACAAATATAGAAATTATTTATTACAATTTTACATTTACACCTTATATAATGTATATAAAAAATATTTTCCACATGTTATAACTCTGAATTTATCCCTCTGGACCTTATATTATTCTTACATAAGAAAACCTTAATGTTAAACCTGATGTATCCTATATTTTACCTCTAGTTCTGGTTGTTGATTCATATTTGAATGAAATTAATGTAATGGCTATAAAAATATTGTGTCGTCCTTTAAAATTTTATTTGTATTATAATGACACTTGAATAAATGAGTAACTAATAAGAGAGGAGTGGAATCATCAATATTTCTTGGAGACATCATGAAATACCTACGTGGAGTAGTATATGTTATTATTGCGGATGTTATAACGCATCTTTACACTTATTCGGGTACAAATTATCCTATTTTTTATCATTTTTTTTATTATTTAATGATTTTTATGTTGGGTGTTTTCTAAAATTGTTTAATATATTAAGGTTGTACATGGTTATAAGGTTGTTTACGAAGACCTTGGGGTTTTCCACCAAAGATTTGTGCACCCATTTTTATAGTCGTAACAATGTTTCACATTCCCTATGTTGATATTCCATACAATCTAGCCAACCCTTCATCTTATCAATCCTTTGGTAGTATAGGTTTGAATGGTTTTTTCATTAATAAAATAAGAATTATATAAAATAATGAATCTTATCTATTTACCTAATGAGGAAACATGGTTAGAACATGGTTATTATTAATAGCAAGGCCCGAAAATTAAATCAATAGGAATTGGTTTTTAACCACCTTAAAGTATTAATAAAAATCTCATGAACTCATTTATAAATTTATTATTACAACTATTCAACTCTAATCATGTCCATTAAGTTTTTGATTCTCTTCAGTGTCATTCATAGTGTAACATCCTTGACTAGTATACCAACATATCCAACACCTGATATTATACACCAAAAGGCCCTAATGGAATTATCGATCCCCACATGCTAGAAACTATCATCAGGCATTATCATAAATATTTTGGGATCATTTGTTCCACAAAAAAACAAATAAAAATAGATGATATATATACAATTAGAAAAACAAAAAAACATGTATGCTGAAGAACATATGAACTAAATGTAACAACTACATCTAAAAATAGAGAAAAACTAAAAAACTAAAACCAATACCTAGAGCATCTCCATCCAACATTCCTCCATACCATCCATTAAGAGAAAAAAGGAATCCAACTGAGAAACTGGAAGATATAAACTTGAGAAATAAATCTCAATATGTCACTACAACCCCCTGAAACTATGAAATAAGTATTCGATGGATTTTCATTAATGAAATTTTAAAAATAAAAGTATAATGTAGACATTACGCACATAAACATATCTAGGTATATCAAACCATATCCATTGACCATATCGAAATCATTTTCATTAACTTTCCCAAATCCCAGCACACACATTTGAAAACAAGCCATTGGAAAAAGTCTTATAAAAACCAATAACACCAGCATCATTTCAAATAAGACCCCATTTATCCTAATTAGATAAAATAATCACATTAAATAATTTTCTAATGGGGAAATAAACACCAAATGACATTTACCCACATTATAGAAAATATCAACCAGTCATGTGAAGGAATACACTATCATCAATGTATAATCTTTGTTCACCGTGAGAAAACCATATCTAAAAACACCATGCCAATGATGGAACTCAAACGATAAATCAAGAAAATAATCCTATCCAAGAATCAATAATCCCATGGGTTCCAAAACTCCATGTATATCCATCCAAACATTTAAGATAAATTTCAGAAGAAATGGATCGTCAGTCTGTGAATCCAAATGAGACATGGAACGCCATGTCCAACTGTCCCAATATTGTTATGAAATTCCATGTAAATACCCTTGGTTTAGTAGTGTCGGTCATTTCCCCAAAAACTATAGTGCACTAGGGAGTGGAGCATCAGTCCAACCTCTCTAAACCATTATCCATAGGATTGTAGACATGGAGCATCAGGCCAGGAATTCAACTGGGATTTGACATGACTCTTCCATACATCCCTAACAATTTAGCACATATACCATCTCAAAAACATATCCTATGAATAACATAACATTAAAAATTCATAATTAATCAAAACATCAATCATTATCATGATGAATGCCATGAACATGTTACATTTTAGAAATCATTTCCTACTAACCCCTTGATAATATAAAAACACTCCCTCATGTCCTGATATCAACTAGACACAAATAATATTATTTTGTTTCCAACCCCTATAATCAAATAAAACACAGTATTTACAAATTTCTTACCAAACCCCACACTAAACTATTAATCATAATTGACATAGGTTAATTGCTTATGTGCCATGATTTTTATAATTAACATTCCAAATCCAAATTCATGTACAAGTCTCACCCTATGGGTAGCCTCGGTCACATCCCTGATATCCACAATGCATCCCATAAAGATCATGAAGGCTTTAATTAATTAATTATTAAGACAAACTATCATTTCCCATAAAGATCATCCAAAATTACATTATAAAGGGACTCGTATGATAAGAAAAAATTACATAATCAACATAAAATCATATAAAACAAGAGGGTAAAATAGGGAATATTAATATCACATCAAAAATTCCCACTGAGAATTCAATCATATCAAGTACGTTTTTAAATTTTGTAAAAATGAATTCTACATTAAAAACTATTTTATATGTATGAATACACACCATCCGAGATAACTAAACAATTAAAGGGAACTCCATTTTCTCATTAAAAATCCCAAAAACCACTGTAAAAAAATAATTCCCCTTTTAATGCAAAATATTACCACTCTAAACACCATTTTTCTTATTGTACAATTATCAAATTCATTTCACAATGAAAATAGTCATTGTAATTTTAATCAAACACAATGAATTCCTAAAACCCTCTTTCAAAACCAATTTACATTAGGGTAAAGCAATCTATCATCCCACCCAAACAACCCCCAACCATTAGGTAAAACATGTTCACCCACACAAAAATAATATCTTCATTGAAATTCCAAGACATGGACAAATTACATTCCTCTATCACAAATACCATAAAAATATACATAAATATATTTATATGTTTAGATAAATATTTCATTTTAATTATAATTTCAACCTACTGATTAGATAGAAAAAACATAGAAAAACCGTTTTACTTTTCACTAAACCTCGTTTTTAGGGAATCCTACAGGTAAGATTTTCAATGAATAAATACCACTCCTATTATAAACTATATTCTGGAATAAAAGTGAAAACATCATTTTAAAACTATATGACATACACCACAATGTCAAAAAAATTCCCTATAAAAGATAATTTTCACAATAAGAATACTGAAGTAGACCATAACAAATTACCCTTAATTCAGAAAATTAAAATTTCCAAACTACATTTCTTGAAAAAACTAAAGTTATAGGTTATCATAATTAATATTATAAAATAATAATTACACAAATACTAAAATTTGTGAGGAGGAAAAGTAATAATAAAATGAAACGAATCAATACAATTATATAAAATCTCTTTATAGTTTTATAAAAAAAGGAAAAAATTAGAATAAGATTATTAAAATGGAAAATGAAAAAAATTTCATAGTGAAACCGACTTAAAAATTAAGAGATCCGGCTAGAAAACATCAATACATGATGCCTTGGACAATGACTACCCCCAGACAAACACATGAATTCATTCTCATAAATATAAATACACACCCTTAATCCAATGCACATATTCCCTATACTATAATGAAAAATGTGTTTGGAGTATATATATTTATATAAACACGAAAATATATATAAATGTAAATAAAATACTTAATGTAACCATAAATTATCTAATTAAGTAATTAGATGGACTAACAATCACTAAAGACACCAAAAGATATTTAAAAAACAATACAGTGGGAGAGAACCTTTACCTATGAAGGTGGAAACAAGGCGTGACGAGGCAATTCACTTCACCTTTGGTGGTGGATGCTAGAATACACACGAAGGGATCCTAAGGTCACTCTTAATACCATAACACTTATGTAATGCTGAAATATAAATGAGCCAGAAACCATAGACATTAATTTATCCTTACTAGGTGATGTGGAGAATGAAAAATCACCCAAATCAAAGGGAAGTTAGGGAGAAGGGCTTACCTTGAGGAGCTGACAAATATTCATAATGAAACTAGTGATGATCATGAAACATAGGAGAGGGAAATAGAGAGGGGAGTTTCACGACCAATGTGGTTATGGGAGGTTCTCCACACAATTCATATGAATGGAACAAGCAGATGGAGAATAATTTAAAAAAATAGAGAAACAGAAAAAAATTTATTTTTTTTAAATTTTGGAAAGCTGCACTGTTTGTGCACAGGATGCTATACCATGTTCTAACAATTTTCTATCCACTACATATGCCAAGAAGCACACATAGTTACCTAAATCTAGATGCATGGTGGAGAAAATCCTTCTCAAACCTTCCCACTCGAGACCATAAACCAACAGAACCATATGTATTCTATCTTCATGGTTTAATAGGCCATAAGAAAGTCATAATCCACTCCACCGCCTCACATATGAACGCACAATAGCATCATATATATATTAATATACATAAGGGATAACTGTGGAACAATTGAAAATCCTCCAAAACATAAATTTTAAACATGCCAACTACTAGAGACCAAACACGCTACATAACAGGATTAAAATTAAAACACCCTAAAACATGTGGTATTACAATCTCTCCACCATGACACATTTCCCCCCAAAAAAATATTTTATCAGCGGAATAGAAAATGTAAAAGGAAAAACTACACGATAACCTAACAAAAAGAAACAGTAGACATATCTTAACATCAAAAGAAATGATTGAAACCCCCAAAATTATTTCACAAATTAACTATATGTAAAAACATCTCAAAGTGCTCCTAGAACACAAAACAAAAAAACTGAAAATTATTTATCATGGAACTTCTAAAATGGTATTAATACCATTTAGAGTTATTCTAATATAGTGGATCTAAGAAGTGGTTCTATAATTTATATCTTCAAAAAAACAAACATCCATTAGATATACATCAACATGAGAAAACAATCACACACAAAATGAGAAAATTACAACCATTAGAATCCTAAAATGAGGAAAATGGGTATCACCTATAGTCACACCCCACACAAAAAGACCAGGGTTTAATGCACGGATCACCCCCAACACAGTTCATCCTAAATCTCCATAGTGAAATTTCAAGTATCATAAAAAAATCATCTAGAAAATCAAACAACCTTGTATCCTCTTTTTAAAACAGTGGCCTCCCACTTTTCTAAAGAAACATGCACATAAAATGATCAATTAGAAAATGGGTGCAACATTAATATGATCTAGAAAACCAATGTTAATTTTCAAATACTGAGATCATAGAAAACATATAATGGATTTCAAAATATAATAACCTCTTTAAAATAATCGTCAACAAAAAATACATAAATAAATCTCTCACACAATGATTGATTCATATCCACTAGATCCCCTAAAATAAGGATAAAAATTAGATCAAAATAAACTCTTTCATCTATTCTACAGAACAGAACCTTGACAGTATACATGGATCTGAAAAATACCTACCTCCTAAAACAATCCAAACCTTTTATTATAATAAATGAATCAAAACAAAACCTCAAGGAATAACAATGTTCACAACAACCTGAAAATGAGAAAGAAATAATTAATAAATACACGTATTCCTTCAAACATTGTCATTAAAAACAAAAAAAATATTATTTTTATATCACCCACCACTAATTTATTTTCCAAAAACCAAACATTACACTTTTTAACCAAATTATATTTGTGGTACTCATTATAATGACCCATGAATTTATTAATTGAAATTACTCTAGAAATAACTAAATATATTATTATGTAAAATGGTTATATAAATTATATAAACATCCTTGGTTTTATGTTTTTGTATTTTAAAATACTGTTATGAATTTTTACCATTGCTAATATATCCATTGAACAAAGACTGCATGATTACAATTAATATAGGGATTTAAAATACCCAATTCACTCAGAAAAAGGATGTTATGATCTCATCCATTATAATTGATCCACATTAAACCCATTTTTCAAATCATGGAATGGAGGTAGAATCACTAAGATTCACTCTTGACCAAGCCCAGATGAGCATCAAAATTGTAAGCATGAACGAAACACCCTACGAGCGAAGTAGAAGTTAATAGAGAATACAACAAGGGCAATGTTATCTGAGCCTACCCAAGAGCATGTAAACATTGAACACCTTACCCATAGGTCTTACGAGAGATTTATAATAGGTTATATAATAGAACCTTATCACTACGATTATGTGAATTATTTTTTTATAGAATAATGAATCTGCATTAATTTTATTATAGTTACTTTGTAAATAGTTTTTGAATACCAAATAGTATTTTAATTAATATTAAATGAAGAGATCTATTTTGTAAAATTAATTTAATTTTTAATAAAATACCTTTTTAATAAAATAATATTACCAATATTTCATTTATTAAATATAAATGATAATATATTTTCTATGAATTAAATGTAGTTTTTATTAATGTTTGAAAGCTGTTTATGTCAAAACCCATGAATTTTCAAAAAATATCAGTTTTTATTTTAAAAGTATAAATTCAAATACTTATAAAATTATTTAGATAAAATGAAAATTATTTTTGGAATCTAAACATCGATATTATCCAATAGATAATTTTTCATAATTTTTTGAGACAATAGAATTTATGGGTAAACATTAAATACTATTTATAATGTTAATGTGTTTTATTACATCATTATGACCCAATAGTGATGTAATATATTACAATAAAATTGGTGTTCATCCAATATATGTTTTATGTTTAAAGTAAAATGATTTTTGATTTGTTTTATTTATTTTACAAAGCCTTATTGGACCCTCCAAGACTTGTAAAACAATTTACTTTTTAAAATGATATCCTAGGGAGTGTGAATCGCCACCACATAGTAAAGCATAATATTTAAATAATTGAGGTCATTGAGCTAAAATAATAATTTTTCTACTCCAATTTGGAAAAAACCATGGGAAAAAACCTTTATATGGTTTGTAGTTTGGTTAGTTGAATGAGTGGTGTCCAAAAAATAATAATAAATAATTCCCTCCCATTTCCTCTAAAACCACACTAAATCTCCCATTCCATTTCACTCAAACTATTTTGTGATCTATAAAACCCTGACCTATTTTCAATAGAATCCTATAAAGGCACCCTATGTTTTCAATAATCCCCTCTCTAGACACTTTAAAGCCTTTGGGATCACACATCCAAGAACAGGATTTCTTCCTTTATTTTTTTGTCCAAATTTCTTTGTTTTTATATACATTATTATTTTCAATTAAAAATAATGTGTTTGGATTTTGAACCTTTCATACACTTCTTTAAATATTATTGAATGATGATATACCTCTTTATCTCTAATTAATGAATCCCATGTACACATATTACCATTCCAAAATTCCGTATGGAATTTCTCTCTACTCATTATCATTCAAGAAATTCATTTTGATTATTCATATAAATTCCATTAATCTTTTTGGGGTATTCTTTTCCGTTAACCCTTACTGTCCATTTAATATATAAATTATGAAATACCTCTTTCTATCTCATCAACCCTATTTTATGATTTCTATTTGACGTCGTTATGCGAGAAATATTTCCCACGGCATAATCTTCATGTTAGTGAATATCATACCCATTTCTATAAAAATTGTATTAACTATTATGCACATGTAATTTTTTATTAAGGAAATACCTTTTTTTATTCCCCATATCTTATTCTCAGAATACGTCATGAAGTTCAATTAATCGATGTTGAATGATCCACGTGGCACACTTATGCATGAAATGAAAGGAATAAAAGGCACTTCCCTGATAGCGCTCCAATGCATTGGGTAAAGATTAGTATTATGATTCGTTAAGTAAAATTACGGTTTCCTGAGGGTAATCCCTGTTCAATGAGGTTTTACACTTTATCCTTGTGCAATGGGTGTTGGTTCAAGCTAATATCTTGATAAATGTTGTTTTCACATTTCCAAGTTATGATAATAATTTTATATTATGCCATTATTTTCTTATTTCTATTGTGATCCATTGATAAAAATATTTCCTAACATGTACTATATTATTCATGATATTCCTTGATTACTCCCTTACTAATATTTATAGCTCAACCTATTTTTATTCATGTCTTGAGGTAATCCCAAGCAATGATATATAAAAAACAAATGTGTGTGGTCATGTAAATTTAATTTTCAATAAAGATTTGTATTTCATGTTACATGTTATTATATAATGTCATTAATCCCCAAAGACTCTAGACCTATTGATCTTCTATGATGTATCTGTGAATATTTTATATATTAAATTATGTTTAAGTGTGAAAAAATTATCATGGTGGTTATAGTTTGTATCAGAAGATGGGATTAGTTATTTTTGGGATCGAGATTAGAAAACCCTAGTGAAATACATAGGGATAATACAAAGTATTAAAAAAAACATCCCTAAATTTTAGTGAGTATTGAGTATGTGATTTATCATGAATATACAACCTTATTTGGGTATTAGAAGGTAGAGGAGGCTCTAGAATATATGTATCTAAGTGAAAAAGCTGAAATCACCGCTTTGAGCTAGACTCAAACATGATCTATTGCACGAAAACATGAATTGATGAACTGTTGGTTATGACTCTACTGGGGGATATTCTTTCATAAATTCATAATTTTATTATGAACTGTTATTAAGGGAATAATAAAATTTCCCCTAAAAATATATGTTGGGAAGTATATTATGTATAACATAGATATGTTAAGGGATTAAATTTAATTTATATGTTATAAATTTTTTTCATTGGATTACCATTTATGTGTTACCCCTAACATTCCATTTATTCCAACCCATGGTAAGTAATAAGAGAAATCCTCCATTAAATCTATGCCAAAATCAATGTGATGAATATTTTAATTAGATGCCCAATCTGATGGGAGAAGGAATAGAAATCCTCATCCCGATACTCTCTTGATTAAATCATGTTTTCTATAGAAACATGGGTCATGAGGATCATCCAACCCCATATTAATGAACAATCTAAAATTGAGATATTTATAAGACATAGGCCTCCTACTTATAATGGATCATATGCTCCCTCAATTTCTGATCAGTGTATCAACTCCATTGATAATATCTTCTCTATCCTTTAATATTTTTAAAAATAGGAGGTTGTCAATCTGCATATCATATGGAGGTTGAACCTGATCAATGGTGGACATTGATTGAAAATATGATGCATGAGTAAGAGATCAAGGTGATGGAATTGTAGTATTTACAGATTTTTTTTGATAAATATTTTTCTCCCACCCTCCAACTTAAGATTTAAAGTGACTTCCATTCCCTCAAGAAAAAAAGATGAAGAAACAAACAGATCGTATGAGGAAAAATTAACAAGGATTTCACAATATCCATTTGAATTGTAATTACCATTAAATGCAACGTTGACCAATTCTTCGGTGGGTTAAAACCTAGCCTACGGGATGCCCTTGCAATCTGTGACATTGAGAGAAATTAGAAATTGTCCATTGTTCTCTCAAATTCACAATAGAGATCTGTGAATCTTAAGGGTATCATGGGGATAAGAAGCATTTGATGTACATTAAATCTAGTGATTCGATAGATAAATCTAATTGTAATATAATATTATAGGTCCCCACTTTCCAATGGTGTGGAAAGAATCACCCCAAAATTTCCCTAAAGGGGACAAGGAAATGATTTTGGTGTGGAAATGAAGGGAGCCTACACAATATCTGTCCACAAGAAAACCCCTCTCTTGTGACAGAGGACTGGAACGCACTATTGGACCATCATGGAATTGTTCATTATTTCAGGTACAAAGAACCCTGGAACATTGAAAACCAGTTCCCAAATAAAAGGGTTTTCTAAGGCAAAAAACATCATCCAAGGTATTAGGGCAATATATTTACATTACTACTACCAATGAAAACCCTGAAAACAAAGTGGTTATAGGTAAGCTGGTTAATCATTCAATAATAGTAGAAACACTTTTTTATTCTGGTTCTACTCATCCTTTTATATCTCGATATATTAGTAGAACAGTCCAAACACTACATAAAATCATGTATGTAAAGATGTCGATGAGAATGGTAAATGGTTAAATTATTGCATCCCAGTAATATAACTCCTCCCCGGTCATAATTTGTGTATTTACCTTCTTGATGAACCTCATCATACTCCCTCTAGTAGAATTTGATGAAATTCAGGGCTTTGATTGGCTTTCCTTTTATAGATCCAACAAAAATTGTTTTGAGAGGGAAATCACTCCCTATTTGGTGAATCAAAACCTGAATCTATACACCTGCAAGTAAGAGGATGAATATTCTATATCACCATCATCTCAAAAATTTATTTTACTTCGCTATGAGAACACATATCTTTCCAGGATGATTGAGTCTATGTAAGAAACCATATTTTAAAACATGCCTATTGGGATAGAATTAGTGGAAGTGTTTCCCAAGGAATTGTATGGACTTCCTCCATGATGTGATGTTGAATTCTCAATTTATCTTATATCTTGAGAGTTTCATATATCCAAGACTCTACATATAATGTTTGTTAAAGAGATTAAGAATATGAAGAAATAACTACAAAGGAATCTGGATATAGTGTTTATACACTGATGTACTTCTCCATGAGGTGCACAGGTCCTCTTCCTTAAGAAGAAGGAAGGGTCAATGAACCTTTTCATTGATTATCATGATCTCAAATAAATAATGATAAAGAACATGTTTCCCCTAACATGAATGGATGACTTTTTGACCATATACATTGAGAACAATACTTCTCCAAGGGGGATCTGTTGTAGAGATATAATCATGTAAGGGTGAAGAAAGAGGATATCCCCAAGACAACATTTCATATGAGATACGGGAACTATGAATTAAGAATAATGCCTTTCAGAATCACTAATGCTCCTATAATATTAATAGAAATGATGAATATACCCTTCAAAGATTACCTTAAAATATATGTGGTACTTTTTATCGATGATATTCTAATATACTCTGAAACCAATGAGGAGCATGATGAGAATCTAAGAACTGTACTGGAGACCATTCTAAAGGAGAATATCTTTAAAAAGTAAATAAAGTGTGATTTTTTTAAGGAAGTCTCATTCTAGGATCATATCATCACATGAAATAGGATATCATTAGATCATTCCATGTTATATACAATTGAGGAATGGTTTCGGCCAACATCAGTGACAAATAACCATAGTTTCCTAAGAATAGAAGGATATTTTCACCGATTTGGTATAAATTTATCACGATTGTAAAACCATCTATTAATGCTAAGTCAGAAGGTAGTAATGTTTTTGGCTGTGATGAATTAGACGGTAGATTCATAGTGTTCAAAAAAAGTCTTATCACTGTGCATGTTCCTATAATAACCATAATTGTAGAACTTCTATGGTACTTATTGATGCTTTGAAGAAGATCATGGGTTGTGTGTTGATGAAAAATGAAAAAGCAGTTGCCTATGCCTCAATGAAATAGAAATTTCATGAGAAAAACAATCTGACCCATGATATGGAGTTTTCTTCAGTAATCTTTTTTTTAATAATTTATTGATATTACAATATTGGGGAGATTTTTGAAATATAAAAGGATCATAAAATCCTCAAGTATATATTCAAACAGAAAGAGTTGAATATCATCCAATGAAGATTGTTAGAGATGATCAATGACTATGACTAATCAATCCATTACCAGCAATGGTAAGAGAACAAGGTGGTGGATTCCCTAATTATAAAGGACCCAATGATTCCATTATTGATGAGAATAGAAAAGGTTCTAGACTTCATAGATATGTTTAACATAGACATGGATATCATAAAGAAGGGACTTAGTCAATCCTTTCACAAATTATTTATCAGCCTTCACATTTAGAAATGTTAAAGGATGCTCAAAATGATGATGTGGGAATTAAAAGGAATGTGGAAACTATAGTAAATGATAAATCGTAATAGTTCATTGTTAATTAAGAAGGAATTGTGTGATTTGGGACCTGACTATGTGTTGCACCAAATCTGAAGATAAATTTTGAACTTTTGGATGATGCAAATAGTTTAAATTTCTCCTTTCACACAGGAATAGCTAGGATGTATCATGATCTCTGAGAGAATTATTATTTGTATAACATGATGAAATATATCATTGAGTATACACCAATTTTCCATGTGTTTATGAAATTGAAGGCTAAGAAGTAGAAGTTAATGGGATGATACAACCATTACCCTTAACAACTTGGAAATTGTATAACATCACAATGGACATTGTCATCATACTTCTAAATACATACAATGGAATCAATCGGATCTGTGTTTCTGTGGATCATCATACAAAGACAATACATATAATGCAATTTGAGAGGATTTCTCACGCAATGAACAAACATGGATATATATAGGAGATGTGATAATACTACATGGAGTAACACTACCTATTATATCTGACTGAGATCCATGATTTACCTATATGTTCTTGAATAGTCTTCAACATGCTCTGTATAATGAGATGATCATTAGAAGGTTTTATCATCCTCAAACTGATATCCAATATGAGTGGACTATCCTAACACTTGAGTACATGTTAAAAGAATTATCAATCTAGAGGTGGTACCATTAAATAATGACCTCTCATATAAAGATAAGCCGATGAAGATCATAGATACTAGGGAAATATTTCTACAAAATAAGACAGTAGCCATCATCACAGTGTTGTGGAGAAATCACATTTTTGAATAGGAAATGTTGGAATCATAGAAAGTGATGTAGGAGAGTTACCCACATCAGTTTTAGTGTGGGAAAAAGAAATTTGCAGTGAGAAATTTCGTAAACTGGTTAGATTGTAATGAACCAATTATTATTAATGGAAATTCCCCTTGATCTAAAATGTATTATTATTTAAAATGGTTATATTTAAAATAATCACTTCCTTGGTTTTATATTTTTAGATTTGAAAGTAACATTAATAATTCTTATTGTTCCTAATGTAGTCGTTGAAAAGTGAACACATGATTTGTATAAATATAAGGCTTCAGGATATCCCATTTAATAAAAAAAAATATGTTATGCCCTCATACAGTAGATTTTCCCCATATTAAGCCCATTTTCCAATGCTAAGAAAAGAGGTAGTGTCATTGAGCTTCACTAATAACAAAACACATGACGAGCATCGACATGTTTATATTGAATGAAACCGCCTACATGAGAAAAAGACGTTAATAGTGATTACCACCCGACCAGTTTTATATGAGCCTCCTCAAGATTATGTCATCATCACACACTTTACCTTTAGGTCTTATGCGGGTGTTATAATTGGTTACATAACAATACCGAAACACTATAATTTTGTGCATTATTCTTGTTTATAATAATGAATATAAATTCATTTTTTATTGTTACTTTGTAAATAGTTCTTAATGAAAAAATAGAATTTTTAGTTAATATTCAATAGTAAATCTATATAGATGACTTAATGGATTTCTTAATTAAATAATATTTTAATAAAATATTATTACAAAATTAGTTTTTATTAAATATAATTGATTTTATAATTTTTATTAATACAATTCTGATTTTTATTATGGTTTGAAAGTGGTTTTTGTCAAAACCCAAGAATTTTTTATAATGATTTTTTTTAAAAGTGAAATTTCAAATATTTATAAAATTATTTAGGTAAAATGAATACTTTTTTTAGAATAAGTTCATTAAAATTATTTAATGGTGAATTTTTCAATATTTTCCAAGACAGTCAACTTTTTTGGTAAAAATTAAATACTGTTTAAATTTATAAAGTGTCATATGACATCATAATGACCCAATAGTGATGTAATAAACACTATAAAAGTTACTTTCACTAAATATATATTTTACTTTTAAAATAATGTGATTTTAGAATTTTTTGATTTATTTTACAAAGCCATATTGGACCATCCAAGACTTATAAAACATTTTTAAATTTTAAAATGATTTCTTTGACTGTGTGAATCACCTCCACATAAGAAAGACTAATATTATAAAATTAAAACATTGGAAATATAGAACAAAATTTCTCTACGACACTTTTTAAAAAACCTTGTGAAATAACAATAGGATTATTTGTGGTGTTGATTAGTTTAATGTGTGTTGTCCAATATCTAAATGATAATGAATTACCCATCCCTTCATATATAAAACCAATTAATCTCCCATTCCTCTTCACACAATCCATTTGGAGCTCGACCAACCCATTACCTCCTCCCTATATATTTCTCCCTAGGTTCCCCAAGATCATAGGAATCCCTTATCAAGCCTCCCCCAAGACTTTGGGATCACGCTTCCATGTAAGGTATTTCTACCTTTCTAATTTTTTTTTAAAAAATTTCATTTTGTTGCTATACCCTTTTATATTCAATTAAAAAATATTGGGTATGAATTATCACCTCCTGAATATTTCCCTTTTAATGTTTAAATAAACAGATATCTATTTTTCTCTCATTAATTACTCTCATGTACACATGTTTCCATGCTGAAATTCAATAAGAAATTTCCCTCTATTCATTTACATTCATGAAAATATTTTATATTATGCATCCAGATTTTATTTCATATGTTTGGTTATTATGTTACATGACCCAAATACAATAAATTTTATTTAAAAATATTTAGATACCCCTTTATCTTTCATCAACTTGTTTTACAATTTCTTTTTGACATCATAATGATGGAAAAATTTCCCACCTGAAAGCCATTCTGTAAGTGAATACCATACCCATTTCTCTATCAAAGGAATTCACCGTTACGAATAGGTACATGTTTATTGGGGACCTACAATTCTATATTCCCCAACTCTTATTCATGAAATAAATTATTATTTTTAATGGATTTATGTTGTATGATCCATGTAGAAAAATTATGCATAATATGAAATGATTATGGGTTAACCCTGATAGTGATCTAATTCATTAGGTAATGATTAGTAACAAAATACATCATGGGAAATTTGGGTTTACTCATGTTCCACTTGAAGTTAGCCTTGGATCATGCTAATATCTTGTTAGATGTTGTTGACACATTTCCAAGTAATTATTATCATCCTATAACTTTCCTTTATGTTCATGTTTCTTTTACACTCCATTGATATGCCTATTACCTAACATGTACTATATTATCCATTATATTCCATTATTACTCTATTATTGGTCTTTATATCTAACATTTTTATTATCTATGTCATAAAAAAAACTCATGAAATTCTATGTGCTATGGAATCTTTGTGGTCATTTAAAATATGTTTTCAATAAATATGTGTATTCCATGATTTAATTTGTTATGTAATGTTATAAAGACAAAAATACACTAGAAATATCAATTTTATAGGTTTTATCAATAGAATATTTTATGTAATAAATAATGTTTCAGTGTGAAATGAAGATTTTGGTTGTTATACTCATGCATTTCACATATAATGAGATCCACATGAAATCTTGTCAAAAATATCTATTCGCATTGAAAACCATGATCCTAAGGATGATCATTCAAATCTCACTTTCCCTTAAAAATTGTTTTATAAAACTAATGATTTTCACTGTTTTTTTCATACACAAAACCAAATTTAATATAATTTTTATCTATAAATCCCCATTTTATTTGTCAATAAATTCATTTAAAACCAATAACGCATCAGAAATATACAATAACACACAAAATAATAATGAAATCCATTTCGCAAAACACCCCTTAATCCACTAAAAATGTGAGGAAACCTCTTTTTATGAAATCCTAAATCAAGAGGATTCCAATAGAGGCCAAAGAAAAAGCGAAAAATGTTATACATTAATTTCCCCATTGGTTGGAAAGCACATGCTGACCCCCTAACACACTATAAATAAGAGGAAGAAATGACCACATGAGAACCCCAAGGTTTCCCAAGCAATGTGTGCCATCCATAGAGGATATGTTCTACTTTTGTTCCACACCAGGATGATGAAATACCACCAATGTTACCAACATGTTCAATGGGGATGAAAACATCAATTACATCAATACGTTAAAATGCCCCAAATAATCTCAAATCCTTTATTCGAAACCAACTTCCCTCAAAATCTTGAAACTCATCACAGAAAGAGATAGTGAGACTTTTCATGCATTTACAGTTCAATCCATATTAATATTTGATTACATTTTAACAAGAAAAAGTAAAAAAACATGGTCTTTGGAAAACCTTTGTACGATTAGGGATATACCATATAATACAACATTGTAACATCCTGGTTCGCGATTCCATACTACCCAACACACGAGCCAATATGCCACAATGTCCAATGGGTATTCCCAGTCCTCATGGGTAGGTGAATATAACAAGGGCATCATAAAAAAGATTTGATAATAATTTCTCCCAAAGTGAAATAAAATAATTAGAATATACAAATTCAATGAACATTAGAAATAAATAGGTTGCCATCAGAACAAACTAACTCATGTAAATGACTAAAAACAAGCATGAAAATTAATTAACTAACTCAAGCCAAGACCAATGAATCTCCACACAAATCTTCTATAAACTAGACATGAACAGGAAAATGGAATCCAACTATGAACCTGGAAGATATAGGGGTGAGGTAAAAAATCCTAGTAGGTCTCCATATTCTATGGAATCTATGCAATAGGTTTCATAAGGCTATTCATTATTGAATGATTTAAAATAAATGTAAAAATTATAAATTACAAACATAATAATATCTATGTAAAAGAACCCAAATCCATATACTACATATAAAAAAGATTCCATTACATTATAATAAAATTACACATTTATTGGAAAACAATTCATGGGCCTATGCCTTGTGAAATACCCCAATCGTAGTTATCAATTCACAAAAACCCGCAATTAAAATTTTTTAGATGAAATATTCACATTGAATACATTTACCAGGGGAAAAAATTAAACATTTACACATAGGAACATCACACAAATCAATAAATAGGGTAGGGGAAGAATGACACAATAATCAATGCATAATCAATGAACACCATGGGAAAAACATATCTCATCACACCATGGAAAAAAGGAACTCACAATATATATCCAAAGAACAAAAAACCAAATCAGGAAGAAATGATCAAATGGTATCCATAACACCTTGTTCATCCATCCAACCATCTATGACATAAGTCGATAATCATCAATCATATGTCAATTAATCCAATAAAGACTAAGAATTCCATGTATGGCCATCCAAAACATGATATAGAATATCACATCTATACCAATGGTTTAATGAGAATTATTCATTTCCTCAATTACAATGTTTCACTAGGGACATGATCATAAATTCAACCTCTATGAACCATTTGTCTTAAGTGGTAAATCATGTGTAATTAGTCCATAAAACCTCCCAGGATTAGGATGAATCAACTTAGAATCCCCAACCATTTATCACATATATTGATTTTCACCCGTACACAATCAATAATATAACTTTATCAATTCATAATTCATAAAAATGCCATTCATTCTCATGCAGAAACCCAGGAACATGTTACTATTAAAATATAATTTCTCATTAACGCCATTACATTATACCAAAACTCCCTCACGCCATGCTATAAATTAGGAAAAAATCATGTAATTTAATTCTCCATACAAGATAACCAATTAAACCCAAACATCAAAGAAATATTATCTTAGAAAATATTTATATATTAATCCAAATAAACATTTGTTATCCAATTTAGTTCTATGATTTTAATAATTAACAAACTAATCCCAAATTCAAGAACACCGCACAGCCCAAGGGCAGCCATGATCCTAACCCCAAAATCCTCCATGAACCACATGGGGATCATGAGGGTTTAAATTAATTAATTAATAATTCAAATTATCATTTCTCAACAATATCACACACATTCGGTTTAGCGTATCTATAACATGAACCATGGAGAAGTAAAAGTATGTGAAATGAATGAGGAAGTCTGGGATAAAGGTTTACCTAGAGGATCCGACTAAGAATAATGTAGAAACAAGTGATGATCATTGAATGGAATAGAGATTGTGATTGAGGGGAGGCATAAATCCAAGGAGAAAATGGGTTGGAACTCTATTGGAGTCATATATATTGAATAAATAATATGTAAATATAATGAACTGGTTTGAAAAAGAAAAAAATAAACATAAATTTTGAAAATTCAAGGTAACACATACGGTTTGTGCACATGTAACTTGATTAATTTTTAACCTTTTGCAAGCCACTTTGTGGTCTAGGAACCACACATGGTTACCTATAGGTAGATTCTTGGTTGATAAAACAGTGCTAAAACCATATAACTAGGAACATTTAACCTAAAAAAACCCATCTGCACACTCTCTACATGGTTTAATCGATTGTATGCAATATTTTCGCCACTCTAATTGTTCTCTTGTGTACCCATACAAGCATCACACTATTACTAATAACAATGTGTGCCATCCAAGTAGCATTTAAAAAGCCTCCAAAATATAAATTTCCATCCCACCAACTATCTTAGCTTGAAATCACTCCATTAGAATACTAAAATAAAAACATAATGAAACTCAGGGTATTATAGAAAGCTCAATTAACCATCTCTATTGAAAATAAAAGTTATAGTATAGTGATCTCATCACACATACGTAAGTGAATAATATATTAAATTGGGAATCATGTTCACATTATTTCTATAATTATCTGGAGTGATGATTCATCTTGTTGTTGATGTGTTTTATATTAATTTTTATTTATATTGAATCATGGGATTCTAGTTTTCTCATCCCTACCGCCGATTCTCCACTTTTGACTCCAAAATTTTTTTTTAGATCAATTAATCACATCATTAAGTATTGGTGGTGGCATAAATCATTTAATAATAACTCACTATAAAATCATTAATGATTGAAACTCATTCAAAACACAGTTTTATAAGATATTCAAGAGGTGGTGTTGATTTAATATCATGATGGCATTATACATAGAGATATATGGACACTCATTCTGCCATGTTCATTGACCAGGTAGTGTGAAAATATTAATGGAATAATATAATATATCTTAGGTATTATGAATATGTTTTTGGTAATTTTTTTGGTTATTAAAAGGCATTGGTTACAAATATTACTTATTTATTTCGTTTCAATTTTTATAAAAAAATGTTCCCTTAGGCTTTTATTTGTCATATATATTATAAACATGTTATAAAATAATTTTTTATTTAAAATATGTAAATGGATTATAATTTTTATCATTATCTAAATTGAAACCCTATTGGAATCAATTTTTTTATTTCTTATGGATCATTTATTTGAATCCAACTATGCTTTTTTTAATTGTAGATTTTACATTGGGTATATATAGATATAGTAATTAAATATCCATTAAAATGTAGGAATACACCTAGGTGTGGATATTTTTATTGATTCCTAAAACTAACTTTTATAGTGGTAATAAACACTGAAATTATCATGTTACGATATTGGTATTCAGAGTCTTTATATTAGTGAATGTTGTGTCTTGTTTTTGATGATTTTTTTCTGTTGGTTTTGTATCATACATCAGTTAGTAATAATTACACCACGAGAGGTTTTTGTCATTATAATAGTTCATTCATTTATATTTTGTGGTTTTATTATACTTGTTATGAAAAATTATCTTTTCCTTCTATTTGACTGTATGTGCTAGTCGCTAACTGATGGGGATCAGAAACGTCATTCATGCTATGTCTATATTGACATAGGTGTTGTTATTCAAAGACATTCAGATGATTATATTACATCCCAACCATTCTTATGTTTTCATCACCACATGATTTAAATAATGTTTATATTTATTATTTTTCTAATAAGGTTTCAATGTGTGAAGAACATCAAGGGAGATACATTTTTTGGATGTTTGTTATATATGCATGTTTCTATAAAAATGAAACATTTACAGTTCATGGAATTTATTTTAATAGTATGAAATTAATATTCATATAAAAATATATAATATAGTAGTATGATATTCATGGGAACCATTATGGAAAATGTTGTTGATCTTTTGTATATAAAAAATCATTAGAAAAGCCTTCATCATCAAAATAATTTTCAATTGATGTCTTAAAATGAAGAATTATTTAATAAGAATCACTATAATATTTGTATAAAATATTTTAGTTATTATGGATTAAAGAAAGATCAAGTGGAAAATGTTATTGATATAATATATTATAGAAGTGATGTGATAAATAATATCAATTTTGTGTGATAAAAAGAGTGAAATTGAGTACATAAGTCGGTATAACCATTTTGTATAATGGATATTGAGATTAGATAATACCTTAGAGAAGAGAAGGTGAATAATAATATTATGAATATTGAATTTTATTTTACACAATATCAAGAAAAAAAATAAAATTGAAAAAATTTTGGTTTTTATTATGTTCAAGAAGTCGTGAATAAACCATATTGTTCAAAAAAATTCAATAAACCCAAGTGTTTCAATATCCAGACTTTATATTATTTATAAATAGTCATTTGAATTTTATTTTTTGATGAAGGAATTTATCTACCATTTGGAGTTATATTATAATTAGAGACTCAAAAATATGTAACTAATAAAAAATGGACAACATTGTATATGTAATCATATTTTTTTCATATTTTCTACATCCATCAAAGATCCAAAAAATAATAGAACATTTTTGTTGATCATTTAAATTTTTTAGATCATTGTATGTTTCAGAAATTGTCTATCATGATCAAATATTGAAAATGAGATATCATTTTAATTTTATTATAAATGGTGGAAATTATCTATTAGACGAATTCATATGTTTAAAAATAGTATTGATGAAGGGAATAACTGTAGATGATCATATGGATATGGATTATTGATATAAAGAATACAATGTGTGTGTAAAAAATGTTTTAGGATAAGATTTTTAACATTGGGAATTATATTAGATGCCACTTTATGTTTTTTGAAATGTGTGGTTAGTGATAATGTTGATGAGATATGGACGGGTATATTACCTAAATGTAATAGTATTTTAATAAACTAGTTACTCCCCAAGTAAAAAATATTCACATGTGTGTTAATTTGATAAAAAATAGTAAATACCAATTTGTTTGAGTTCTGGATCACATGTATGGTTTCTCATACATATTAATTTGATGTAGTATAGTAGTCATGAAAAATGAATAAATTATTCTAGAATATTTATATATATATGTAGATGTTAGTGGACCTATTTATTTGATGATATGAAAAAATGAGAAGTTATTTACAAATGTAGTATGAATATATATTGTTAATAACTAAATTTTTATCATGGTATGGTAAAATGACAATGATTTGATTAAAAGTATTATGTTACGATGTTAAGTAAATGAGAATTATGATTTAATAAATTTAGAACAATTATTTCAGATAACTTCCTAAAAAATATATATTATCATGATAGAAATGAATGGTAAAGAACCATTCATTATTGTTTTAGTGTAATTTTCTAAGCTATAATTTATAAAATATAGATAATTTGAATAAAATATATATTATTTAACCTATAAAGTTTTATGGACAATTTAAAAATGTCTATTAATTTTATATTTGAATAACAAGGCAGAGAATCAAGTTATAATAAATCAATCAATGTCATTCGTGTAGATTAAGATAGACGTGGACTGAAATAAAATTATTAGTCTAAATTACAAAAATACATAGATATATAAAAACTTTATGTATAAATGAAAAATAGAAAAAATGGAAAGCGAGTAGTTGATATCATTAATAATGAAAAAAATGTATTAAAATTACTATACATGGTGAATATCTAATATTATGTTGTAAAGATTGATCCAATTATTTTTAATTAATGATATGGAATTGTAGTAATTGTTATTATTCACATAATGGATTAACTAGATGTTACGATCACATCATTTTGGAGGACCCCCACTATTTGTTTTTAGCAAATCATTTAATAGTATCATTATTTGTTTTACATGCATGACATTATTACCATTTTAAATCCCTCAAGGAATATATTGAGTGGTAGAGAGGTGGAGTCATTGATATTGAATCATTCGTTGTCATAGAGTAATAATTTCATTATATAAAACATTATATTAGTTTGTATAATCCATATAATAACATCATCGATATGAAACCATTGTTTGTACGCCAAGGTATATGAACCATGTATTTTTATTTTATTTTATTAATTATCATTATATATTTTTTCACATTTGTGTAATTAACAATTAGTATTCATGAAATATTTATAAATCAGATTACATGGTCATATAATAAATAATATAAAATTTCATTTCATTTAACCCTAATTCACCCCTCCCCTATTCCCTCATAGAGTGTATAGTGGGGCCTTATGTTATAGCCTGAAAAATAATGGTTCATTATTTATACTGATAATTACAGTCAAAATGTTTAGTAAAATTTATACATGAATTTTATTTTTTAGGTCAGAAAAGAGTATTTGAAAAATTTTCTTCTAGAATTAACAATATTTGAACACACATATTTGATATGAATTTGATATAAACTTTCTTTAAAATAATTCTACATATTTGGATAACATGGATGGAAAATTTGATATCATATTGAAATCCAGATTACTTCACAAATGACAAGGTATATTCTATGAAAACTACATAATCACAATCCATTATTTTCAAAATCACACTCTTTGATATAATAAATCATTTATACACTGATTACAGGGAAAATTTTCATTTTTTTATCAAGATAAAATTTATAGTTTCACATTTCTCAATTTCATTATGTTATTATAATGACTTATCAGAGGGGTATTGTGTGAGTAATATGGGTTCTATCATTATTAGGTTATCATATGGACATTATATATATTGAATGACATTATAGTAGTTTTGTACATGGAAATTGGAAATTGAAATGGATACAATAACAGAATTATAAAAATAATTGAAAAAGCGAGAGAAATATGACCCACATATTAGTTTTATAGCTCCATAAGAAACATGAATTAATGAGTGTGAATGATTAATATCTCATTTATAACACATTAATGATTAGTTAATATAAAACAAATATATAATCTTATTATATAACATGAACCATCAAAAGTTAGTAAGATTATATATTTAGAATTTGTGATGAAGAGAATAAAATTAGAAATCTGAACACAAATACAATTCATATCATAGAAACATACCATAAAAGACAACATTTATTACAAATAAATATACATCAACAATATATAATCCCATATAGAGATATGAATATTAAATCTGGCAGTGGTGTATGAAGTAATAAGGTGGTTTTTTTCGTATTTATAAGGATTTTTAATGGAATCCAATAGAATATATTATCGAATATTATATTTTTTATATTTTTCATGGTCATCACCAACAATCATAGTTCCCTGTTATCTTCATTTATGGTCTAAAATAATTTTTAGTGTGATATTATACCACAATATAAATTGTTTTTATATATGGTAACGCTGAAATATGAATTATTTCATATGTCTCGTACATCATAATATATCAGTATTATTTTAATTATTTTTAATTGTAACAACAAATTTGAAAATTTTAAATTTTTCAAGGTTTATCCATAGGTGAAATCCTCAATATAATGTTTATTTATATTAATTCCTAGGATTTATCAATATAATTTTTTAAAGATTCCCCATTAATTTGACATAAGTTATAGAATAATAAATACCACGAATGATAAATATGATTCATGAAAATAAATTAATGTTTAAAAAATTATTAAAAAGTGTACAAATACATCATAAACATAAAAAACCAACTTATATAACTATGATATAGATCATATTTAATGACAGAAAATATAAAAATTAAGGCACTCACAAGTGAATCCCAATGTCGATACCACTATGATCTCCTCTCCAAGACCAATACAAATTTAGTAAATATGTTTTTATAGTGATATAAGTAGAATTACTATTAACAAGATCACATTGAAAACATCCTCATATGAACCATGTTTAATATGTATATGGGTGAGTTTACAAAAACCAAGAAGGAAACCCATCATGGAATCCTATACACACTTATTTAACCACATAAACACATAGATGATATTTTTATAAAAATTATATGAGAATCCAAAAAAATGTCAGAATGTCTAATATTGTTCTCCTAGGGAACACACATCATAATAGACACACCCGTTTCATGAACTATCTCACCTGTGAAATTCACAAATTCCACCACTCTTGTAGCCATTACACCAACCAAATGATTCCCTCAAAAAACATGTCCTCTAAACCACCAAGAATTTCAAGATTAATATCATCACCTAAAAAAAATAATTTTTTTTTGGAAAAATACAGGATCCATAACATTATTACAGATATCTATGTCCATGTTGTGAATGGACCAAATGTATTCATCATGAACAAATTACAGCTCACACAGAGGTCTTGTCCCCATTATGTTGCCTTTTTTATCTTCAAGAACTCCTTACAAGATTGTCATTTAACCAATACATTTAGTGAAAAGATTCATTATAACTAAATATAAACGAAAATAATTACAAATAAATGCCAAAAAACAAATATATAAATAATTTTTATAATATTTATTTCATCAAAACACATTCTAAGAGTCTGCCAAAAATTATTTTCAACATCAATTTTATAAAATTAAAATACATAACTATTTTTTTCATGAACAATTAACCTAATATTTCAAATTTTCAATTAATAATCTATTAATTTCCTAACATGATTGTATAATGATAATCCACATATATCAAAAATGCATTAAAAAGGATACTGATTCAAAAAATTATTGATTTGGTCTCCCTAAACCAACCAATAGCAGATTAGAAAAATATGCACTGAAACCACTATCTAAACACTATTTCCAATAATGAAATCCTTAGAATAAAATTTAACAAGTAAAATTACATTATATGAGAGAATGAGGACATAATATATTCATACCTACAATCCCAACAATAATAACAACATAATTAAACAAATGTCTCTCGAGAATGGGATGATTCTCGAAATCACACAAGGATTCCCTCATTTTTGGGTGAACTGAAAAGGATGTGATAAATGAGCGTTTTGGGATAATAATATGGTTAAAATATAGATTTATAATATTATTTATTATTTCCATGATTTTGATCAATGAATTACAAAACACTTCACAATTCACATGGATGTTATAATCCTGTACCAAGGATGCTATATCTGGAATTATTTCTATATAAACCATGTTCCAATAATAATAATATCCACTAAAAAAATAACTATTATTTCCTAGTTAGAAAAGATTTTTACAATGCCATGTTCCTAGTATATTATTACATAGAGGAACCTATATCTCTATGTGTGTCTACATAAGGATTATCACTGTTTAATTTTTAATATATATATATAATATTACCCCGAAAATAACTCTCATGAACCTATAAAATATCAATATAGATTATTCAAAATGTCTATAAACACTTAATGGAAAAAAATTCAATATTTATGATAAAAATTGATCATGTTGGGTGTGTTATATTATCCCAATAGTGGGGGTTTCCATCTATTGAATGTAAAACGATTTTTGGCATCTTGAAAAAAAATTGAATCCCTTATCCATGTAAAAAACATCCTTCCCCAATGACTCTTATTATTCATATTAATGTATTATAATAATGATATATATTAACTTTCATGACCTACACTAGATAATAGATGTAACATTTGGAGTAACTTAGCATCACCAATTCACACAATAATAGTGAATGAATGACATTCCACGGAGAGATCATTCATTTATTTTTGAGGTTATGATTCTGGAACCATAGTGAAACCTTCATGATTAAATTTTATCCCATAGTAAATGAAGATTCATGGTAAAAAATTCACTTCTAATCATTCTCCTATTTTACGGTCTTTCCTAATCTATTGATTATAACATTAATAATTTCAAATATATTCCCCATAGAACATGGTCAATGAATATGTGTTTCACTAACCATGAAATTATAATGTGTAGATCAACATGGAAGGTTAAGAAATAGTTCTAATACAGACTTATAAAATAATAATATATTTTACTCATTAAAAAATTAAATAATAAAATATTACATTTAAGAATCCACCATATATCACTACTCTTGTTTAAATAATTACATTTTATATTTTAAATTATCTCAATATGACCAATTTAGTTTAATATGGTCCTCTATAGTCAATGTAAATGGTGATCTAAAACCTTATTGTTATGAACTCCAATAACATGAAATAAATATTTTATCTAAGATATAGATGATTAAAACTGGAACCCAATAAAATATAACTAATGCAATGAAATATAACTATTAAAAATTTTCTATATAATAATTTTACAGAACTATAATGAATCATTCTAAAATTATTAAATTGTTTATATTCAATGAAATTAAATCATCTTTCCAAATCGTCAAATGAAATTTCCTAATAGAATCCTTGAAATTATAATACATTTTTTTATAGTCTTATGTAATTTTTTCACCATAGGAACTTGTATTTGTGGAATGGTATGAAATTTTTAATGGGTAAGGCACATAGCCTAATGCTCTACCTTATTCCATTTTATATTTGATTTTTTTTAAGAATTAGAATGTACATATTTATAATTCAAAAATTTATAGTAATCATTGAGGTATTATATTTCCAGTTAAACTTTTATACCATAATAAAAGAAAATTAAATTTTAAAACCCAAAATGAGTGAGAGATTTATTTTCCCAGGTCCATCAATCTATGGTCTTCCAACCTTAGATGGCTGACCAAATGAGAACAGATCCTTTTTCGGAATATTTTTCCCAGGACTTTTTCAAATAAGTTAAGGATGAGAGTCATTATAAATGTAAATAGAGCAAAATACTATACATTAAAAATAAAATATAAGGTAAATAATTTGACAAAAAAAATTCTATAATCTTTCACTTCAATAATTACATTACCCATATATTACCGGATAATTAATCCACCACAAACCTGAATATGATTTTTTTCATGTAAAATTTGTTATTTGTGATACTTTACATGGGATATCATAAAAAAAGTAATCATAGTAAAATAATATCCCATAATTTAAAATTTTAATCTATGGATTTTTGAAATATAGAATATATTAATAATGTGAATAGAACTTCCATGTCAATATGGGAAACAGGTATCCCCTATTACATATTTTGAAAAGAATTTCTTCCATATTTTATCATTGGAATATCTAACTAAATGAATTATTATTATTGGTATCATGACTAAAGGATGATGTGTATTCTTTCCATTGGATTTTTTTACACAAACACACAGTAATAGAAGTTCTTAAATGTCAATCATCATAAAACTACTCTAAGAAATTAAAATAAAAAATAGAATTTTAATTTAATTAGTACCAAATAGATATGTTTATCATTATTATCAAAAATATATAATCAAAAAATAGGTTCAAAATTTTATGTTGGTTTCTTTTTATAATATATATGTGAATTGGGAATTATCCTTGGAGAAAATAAATAGAAAACTATAAATATCTATCATCTGTTATTATACCCCAGATGAATAGAAACAAAAAAGTTTTTATATATTATATACGTAATATCTTCACATTTACGTTCATTAGTAAACCCTCGTTTTATATTTACCGAAACATATGTTTTTGATAAAAAAAATTTTCTGTAATTGACATACTCATCACACATTTATATAAAATTCCACTATGAAAATAAGAATAACTTTATAAGGAAATTTGAAAGTTACTTGTTGAGTGTAGTATTAATATATTATTTTAATTAAATAAAATACCCCATTCCAAAATTATAGATAATAACTACCACCAATGACATGAATTCAAACAAAATAAGAACAAGTATATTATATATTATAATCATATCAATTAAATTCTTATAATATATAATTTATCAAGAGGAATCTTGGTTCTCATAAAATGATCAATAATTTTTACATGAAATAAATATTTCATTTCATATGTATCATTCATTTCAGAATGTCGAAACATAATTATCAATTATTAATATTCTAGGAAAACAACATTATAAAGTGATTAAAACTAAAAGCCCATTAATTTTGGCATGTAATTTAATGGAAACAACCAATAAATTAAAATCATTACAATATTTAATATAAACTATACATGATACGGCATATTTCAAAGCAAATATAATGATTAAAATTAGAACCCCCATTTATTAAATATTGTTTAATGAATACATAAAAAAATAAAATTAAATAATTATCAAAAAAATTGTAAAATATTTGAGAAAATTCTATTATATAAATTTTTTATATGAAATAAAATTATTAAAAAAACACTCAATATAGATTATTTTATTATATAAAATTATCGTCAATGAAAAATAGACATTACAAATAAATGAATGAATCAACATCAACAACCCCCCCCCCCCCGATTATCGTATTTTAAAAAATATTTCATATCAATAAGTGTTTCAAAATTTTATGTCAAATCCTGATCATTAATTTATCATAAAAGAAATACTTGAAATAATTTTTTCCCCAACGAATATGTTTATTAACATACTATACACGTTAATTAAAACATATTTATTTAGTATATAATATTCATCGATATTTCATATCATCATTCATTAAAATGAAATGAATATAAAATAATTTTTTAAAAATATCAAATTATAAATTAATAATCAAATTGAAAAACTATAGTATACATGTAATATATTTCATCTATCAAGGTTGACTAGTTTATTTACCTTATTAATAGACTCAAACAGAATAAAAATTATCTCAACAAATAATACTAAATAAATTAACAATTTTATCTATTATATAACTCAATATATTAATGTTTCATATCTAATTATATAAATATCACAGATTAACAACAACATGATATTCATTTTACATTTCTTAAATTTAATCCGTATAATAATAATATTAAATTATAACACATAATTATTCTTTTTATGGACAGTATGCAACCAACATTAAAATTTTAAAATTTAATATAATTATATTAATAAAATAAAATTCATTATATAAATGAATAAAATAATTAACTTCATAAAATTTAACATATATAAAAACAATTTATAGCTAACAATTAATGAATTTATTTAATCATAAAGATATTATTAATTTTATTATTGAATTATCAGATAAGCAATACCATAAAATATTTTTCCTAACATATCGGTCATTTCCCCATAATGTTTTACCTCAATAGTGATTTCACATTACGTAAAAAAAATATACATGGTGGAAATATGTAAATTAAAAGAATAAATATGAAAAATAGATATTTTTTACATAAACAAGAATGATTTTTAATAAGATTACAAACCAATCATATAGAAAAATTAAATCATTTTTTTTTGGAATTTATGTATTAGAAACTCAGAGTTTCATCGACAAGGTTACATAACATATATGGGAAAAAAATTATCATGTATAAATTTTCCAAATTATTTATAAAAAATTATCATGTGAATGATAAAATCACATTGGTATTTGTCTTTAATAATTCATGAAACTTGTAACATCCTGGTTCTGGGTTCCTCTCAAGGGTTCCCCATACTTTATTGGTCACATGTCCTCAAGTGAATTTACTCAAATGCCTAATTATGCCGACTAGCAGTGAGGGACAAGGTCTGATATTGGGAAAACAATGCCCTCATTGGAAGAGTATGCACAATGTAATAAAAAATAGTAAACAATTGTAGAAATAGTAATACCATAAAATAGAAGTAAACAATGGATGACTGATAGTAATGAAATTGATGGAGCATATATTTATATATATTATGCATATCACATGAGTCTAGTTAAGTATCCACAAAAGTTACAAATGCTGGAAATACTAAACCAATTTATAGAAATGTAGTATGGTTAAACAACATCGCTAGCCTCAACCTAATCTTATGATCTCTTGCTCCAACAACAATCAGCTGCCTGATGAAGAAGGGTTCTTTCCTATATATACACATGAAACCATATTATCTATTTGGGTCCAATATCATGACCAAATAACGGTGTGATAAAAATACTAGTAGGTAACCTCCTAAAATTTATATCCCTAACTATCAGTCAATATATATAGTATATAATATGTAGAAATGAATTAATAATCATGGATGTACTCAAATGTAATCAATCTTACTACATTCAATTACCTTAATTTACATTTATTAATTATTCAAACAATTGAGAAATGAAATCCCATGATCTCTTCTTTTCTCGGTATCTACTATGTAATATAAAAATAGAAATCATAGATGAACATATAAACAATCTAGTAATATGGGTTCCAAGGTTGTTATTTGGCTTGGTAGACTAATCAAAATCTTGTAATAAATCTAAACGAGCCCTCAAATAATTCTATGATAGTCTAACTTTTATGGTTCAACATATCAGTAAATATTAACAAATTAACATTTGGGAATCTCTTAAGGAAAATAACCCCTTGGTATACATAGCTATATTAAACAATAATAACCACCTGTTAGCTCTCATAGTCAGTGTCCTAGTTTAAAAAATTCATTTAAGAATGTCCCTCTGGGTAGATCTCAGGTTCTTAAACCTCATTTATATGACCACCTAGTAGATCTCATAGTCAATACCTCAAGGTCAAAATAATAAAAATTTTAAATAAAAGACCTTACCTCATGAAGCTCTCATAGGCATTTCCCATAGCTTATTCATCCAAAATTCGAATCACATGAATCTTTGATAATCCTTATCTTAATCCTACCAATAAAGGAATGGGAAACTAGGCATCCTAACATGCATTCTAGACCAAATGATCATATTCAAACAATCAAGGGAACACACCCATCGGGTATTCCATAAAAAGGTATATAACATTACCCATAAAAAACAACTATTTCTCAATTCAAAAAAAATAATTGGTTTTAAACTAGATTAAATTAAAAAACAAGAAATACCGTAAAAATGGGTATTATGCACATTAAGCATATATGATCTAATAAAAATCAAAAAAGGAACAAACCATGTACCTTGATGTCGTACGATCAAAACTATTGATCTCCGACCTATGAATCTTCCTAGAATGACATAGATATACAAAAGGGTAAAAAAGACCATCCTTGAAATCTCATAAGAGAGGAGGAAGGAGGATGAAAGGAAATAAGGAAATAGAGAAATCACCGATGGGATTCAAGACAACAAAAGGCATTTCAACCAGAGATCAGGCAAAGAATTGGGGGAAGCTCAACGATTATCTGCGTTCTGTTGCACTCATGTACAAACTGATAAGATCAGAAGGATTTTCCAGTTGTGAGGCATGCCCATGCATGGATTTATCAGATAAAAAGGTAATGTTCATGGTGAGTTAATTTTATTTACATGTCTTGTACTAGCTTCAATTGGCCCTTATTTTAGGTGGTCTGCTAAGGCACCTACATGGCCATGTACATGGCCGTTACACGTCTAGTACATGTCTATTCAAGGTACCCTAGTACTTGATGTGTACTGAAGAGTACAAAAAGTGTACATAGATAATTTTCACTTCTTCTTTTTTTCCTAAAAAACTGGAAATCAAAATCTAATGCTAAAATTATGATCCTAGATCTTAAAAACATCCCCCCATAACAAAATTCATTTCCAAATTTCCTATCCATGGGTGGTAAAGAAGAAACATCATACCACTTTGGGATCTATGATCATTTTTATGGATCTCTCTCATAAGTCTCGTCCAGTACTCGCTCGTGCTTCCATAGCACCTATACAAATGACACAACCTAGCCGTGGAGAACCTTCGTGCTGTAATCCAAAATCCAAATAAGGTTCTACTCAAAGGATTCATCCACTTCCAACTCAACCTACTTAGGTTAAAAAATTAAAGACATGTCTGAGAAGTGATGTTGTGGCTACGAAACATAAATGATGTCGTGCATAGCATGATACCTCTGAGATAACTGCCACTGATTGGAAACTATTCTGACTCTCTCGAAAACCTCGAATAGCCTTACATATCTCGTTGAAATCATTACCTAAATCCAAATAATCTTGTGTCCCAACCACTCTATGATGTGTAAGAAAATGTGATCTCAGACCCCAAACACCATAGGTCGTCTCTGTCAATCAATATATGATTTATATCGGGACTATGCAGTAGCCATCCTATTCATAATCAACTCTACCTTCTCAATGGTATCTTATAAAATAAGAGGTCCCATTATAGCGCCTCTCCAGCCTCCAGCTAAAATATGGATTATTTTCATTGAATACCGAAAAAATCCTAATAAGGTGAAATTTGAATCATTTCCATAATATTTTTATTATAGGAAAACTCCACTAGGGGTATGTGTCTGTCCCAAGAGCCTTCGAATTGTAGGATTCATCTATGAATCATGTCCACCAAAACAATAATCATATGCTTGGACTAGCCAATTTTTTTGGGATGGTATTATGTACTCAGATGTACCTATGTTCCAAAATCATTATGTATTGCATTCTAGACATGAAATGTAAACTTGGTGTCCCTTTCTGAAATGATAGAATACAAACCCCAAGAAATTATAAAATATATCAGATGTACAACCATCCACGCTCATCATCCATGAAGGTTTCCTTAATCATATGGAAATGATCAACATACATGAGTCTATCTACAACAACAGAAACCACAGAATTCCCTCAAGGTGACCTCAGTAAAGCCATCACCAAATCCTTCATGACATCATTTCACATCAAATTGTGAATGTAGAACTGATATGAAATCCATAAGGCTATCTTATTCTTACACTTATCCTACTATTTGGAGGAACATTTCATGAAAAAACTAGCTACATTCTCTTCATACTTTCCCATCAATACTGAACGTGAAAATTGTGATACGTCTTTGTGACACTGAGATGAACTTTGCAAAATGAGAAATGAAAAACTCACAACAGCTCCTCATGTATGTCTTATGACACCCATACATTCCCATAAAAACAAAATACTTTCATGTTTCCTATGGTCATCCTAGGAGTAGGGTCCGCTGCAATCACACACTCCCGTAAGACTAGGCATTCTTAATCTAAAGGCTATTCATTCGCGATTGATCTATAATAGTATAGGTAACATCTATATAATAATTAAATGTGTACTCATATCATACATGCACCTCTAAATGCAACTTATAGAATATATCCATAATCTACCACTCACTGAAAGCCTCCTGAACTACCTGCATATATGTCCTCCTGCTCAACTCACCATCAACTATGTTTTTGTTCCAATGCTTGTTAGAATGCTCATATTCAATATATTAAATGTAATCATCACACCATTTCCATATAAAACTCAAATATCACTGAGTAAATATACACATGATTATTTTTTCATTATTGTACGACACAAAATTATCTACCAAATGATAATGTCTCCAACAGAGTAAGGCATGCATAAAAGGAGCCAACTTGAGATTGTGTTGTGGGTAATTCCTCCCACGTGGGCTGTATTACCGATAACCGTACACAAATAATCATTCCGCCTACATAATCACTACTCAAATCCTAATAAACAATTCATCTAATTAGATAATTTAAATGTTTCCCGAATCTGGAAAACCAAGTATTGGTGATGAAGTCTGCCTCCATTTAAGCTCCTTAATGGCTGAATCATAGTAATTTTTCCACAATTAATTCACACCCTTCTTAGATAGGCCAATCTGTTTCCTTTATAATGGGGAGAAGTCGTTTATATAGTGCTTTTAGAACCCATATATCCACTAAAATACTCTATTAGTAAATTACATTCTATGGCTGGTCTCATGAAAATATTACAATTACTTTCTCTAGGTCTACTAAAACTCTAGTCTCATAGATAACATGGACCATGAAGTGAATCAGATCCATCCAAAATTGGAATTTTGAGAGGATAACATATAATTTATTCTCTCTCAATGTACTCAATATTTTCTCAAGATTGGTGGGATTGTTTTTTCAAGTGTGAGAGTACACCAAGATATAATCCATGAAGATTCCCACAAGAAAATCAATGTATGTATGGAACACTCAGTTATTCAGTTCAATTAATACTTATGGCATGTTTTTGATACCAAACAACATAACCAAAAATAGATATAGACCATAGCTGCACTGAAAAGTTGCAAGAGTTATATCTGACAGTCTAACACGCAACTGATGAAAAATGGGTTTCATGTCAGTCTTTGAAAACACTTGTGATCCTCAAGTCTAATCAAAGAAATCATGAATCCTTGGAAATTAATATTGGTTCTAGTGAGTCAATATGTTCATCATTTGATAATCCACACAATGTCTAAGGGTTCTATCTGCATTCTTCACGAATGGGATAGGAAAATCGCAAAGGGAATTACTTGGTTGGATGAAACCATTATTTTAAAACTCATATAACTTCTTCTTAATCTATTATAACTCTGGTGTAGCCATTCTATAAGGAGGGAAGGATACCGATGTCACTCCTCGCACAATATCAATAGGTAAATGTTCCCCTTTCACTAGAGGTAATCATAACAAATCATCTGGAATGTTATTTCTGAAATGAAATTTCATTGGTGAATAGTCCATTTAAGATGATTGTAGGTCATGTAGAAATAAACTAGTAATTCGGGCTGTTATTCATACAAACCAATGATACATGGGTCTATCTCTTCTCCCATGAACATTTCATTTTACTTTGTGTAAAAAATACCCACAATCTGGTGATGTGAAACTCACCCAATGATGATAACACTCAACAATTGTCTGAAAGGAGACCAACCAGTCCATTCCATGAATGAAATAAAATCATGTAATCTATAAGATAAAATTTTTCCATAAGAAGTGAAATCGACCAACCTCATGTACTAATTCCTTTCACTGGCATACAACATCCACACGAATCCCCAATGGAGTGTCTCACATGATAACATCCTCATATGTAATGATACCAAGCCCAAGTCTCTCTACAATGTAAAAAAATATAGAAGTATAGGAATCCTCTGTATGAGAAAGACAAGAATCTAAAACTGAAGAAACTATAATCGCACCTCTACTTGTAGAGGGTCCAAGATACTTTTCCTTCGAGGTATGATCCATCGTAAGCATATGACATGTACCGTGGCCCTGTGACCCTGCCTCAAATCCCTGAGCTGATCCACTCTAATGTCGGTGAAGAAATATAGCTTGAATACGATGTCAGTGACACCCTCCTTAGTCAAAATGGCCTGAAGTACTCCAGTTCTGTGCATGATGATAAATTGGTTGTCTGACTCCTGAACATGGAGTCATACCCGTACCCCTACCACTATCTTCTAGTGAAAACAACCAAAAAAACATAGATGTTGACCCCTCTTGATGCATGATCGACAATGTACTGCGTCCTTCGCGCAATGTGGTCACCCATTCCCACTCTCCCATCACTATAATCATACCACCTGGATACCTAATGATACATCCATAATAATGTAATCACCATGTGAAGGCTCCCTACGGTGGTTCCTTCTATCAAACAAAAAAGTATTAGCCCTGGATGTTGAACCTACCTTGCTCAAAGATCCCAATACCCTTATATTTCACTTGGTATTCAGCACATGGTTCACTATAGTCATTTCCAAAGTCATCTTGTTTATAGTCACATGCGATCAAATTTTACACTAGATACCACCCTCTGTTCACATATCCAGAGATTACTAGTCAAACCCTAGAACAGGTGTGAACCGTTGAAGATTGTTTAAATGATAAAATTAATCTATCACTGAATGATAACCCTACTCCATGTTCTTGAACACTATGGATTGATTGGACCTCAACGTATCGGGGTAGAAATAATCGTTGGAGAAAATTTGAAACTATTCCCAATACATATCATAATGACATCCCTCTTATGAGAAAAAAACCCCACATTTCTTAGTATAATCATGTAACATATACATCCCAAGCTTCACCCCTCCTCTCTGGAGGAATCTCTAAATGCTCCAAGATAGAAAGCATGGCCTCCAAATATGACTCTATAGAATGTGGTCTTCTATCCTATGAAAATGTGGGAGGATTATGCTGCTGGAACACCCATATCGACTATACTATATTTAGGGTAGGATGTGGTGCTCCCTGAAAAGTCTGCGGCATCCTCATAATGCCTTACCTGAGCAATACATCCACACATACTCTAGTATATCATATGCTGAAAAAACGTGCATGACGGGAGGATCTGCTGGTAGTCCTTGATCAACAATTTATAGTGTCTTATCATCACCCATAACCTCGTGTAAAACTAGTGGATGTCTTGGCTGCATAACACTCAAATGTCAAAAGCACACCACGACTCTAGATTATCATGGACAACATCATAGAATTTTGTGAACAACATAGGAGATGGAAGACATTCATGTTTTTGAAAAGATGGTTACACGACATGTATAACTACTACATAGTGTGTTCCATTTAAGAGATAACTTTATCAAGTTCCTCTTACAATCCTGGGCATGCATCACCCCTACACATGACGTGTTATTTCTATGACATGGCATGTACTTTAATTTTTTCACCTTCTCAGTTACTTATACACAACTAAACCATATGGGGTTTTCTGGCATAATAATACAAAGAGTGTTCTCCCTAGACACAGTGTGAACAACATAGGCTTCAACCACCCATGTGGTTTGTCACATGACTCAATATAGTGTTGATTTTTAAAAGGCGTGTTCCATAACTATAAGATGTGTACATCCCACGATTCATCCACCCAAGACATTCATCCCAGGGTCGGATATACGGTTGACATCTAGATGGTGTGTTCCATAAAAACATGTTGTATAAGACAACTATATATCAACCCCATTTCTCTAATCACACAGTCAGTCACATGGTTAAAAACAACATGGAGTGTACTTAAGAAAATTTTCGTCATCTAGAACAAAAAAACATGCGGCCTGTGTTCATAACATCACACGCCGTGTTGTCTGTGTTTCCTGACAATAGGCCTCTGAAACATCACCAGAACCCTTAAAAAATATATTTTAATACATTTAATGACAAAATATGACCCATGAGATCCCATATTCTCAATAATCAGTGTTGTAAATCCTTATTAAAAACATAACATAAAAAATACAATTTAATGTTCAAACATGATCCAATAAATTTCAATCCAAGAGGGCCCATAACACCTTAGGGTGAAAAGTTTGGTGTCCATCCAAATGAAACATTACGTATAACAATACCATATAAAAAATGTAGGTATTATATCCTGGAATATATAAAAATGCCTTGCATATCTAGAAAAACATTTATCACAACAATATGGCATCAGTTGTACATCCTAAATGGCATGACAAGAATGCAAGACATGTTGTCTCTTGTATGTTTTTATATGATGCATGTGATTGAATATCATCATCTCATCCGGCTGAAATAGAAATAGAACCACATTGATATAAATAATAATATCACAAAAGAAGTTCATCACCCAATGATGAAATGAAATCATCTGAATCAATTTTCAAAACAGAAAAAAATTCATTATTTGAGGTAACGTGGATTTTCCCTTTACATGGGATTGTTACTCCTAGGAAAATATTTTTACCAACTACATATTCTTTCTTATCTATTTCTATAGGTGCTAAATAGTTGGAATGTTAGAATATAATCTCCCACTGATACCCCTTTATAATGCCTTGGATATAGGTGCGGCCTAAGGATGATCCATTCCCGGTTGGTCACGAGACCTCAAATGAATTTCCATAAATTACAATGGTTACCGACTAGTAGATAGGGCCAATGTATGATAATGGGGAAAATATGATTTAATTTACAGTGTATGTATTAAATAATTAAAAATAATAACCAATATAGGAAACAATCATATCATACCACACAAGTAAAAAATGGAATACAGCTAGTAATAAAACAGATGGAGCATATATATATATATGATGAATTTCACATGTGACTAGGAAATAAAAAAACAATAACAATTATAGAAATAAAACACTAAGCCAATGTACAGAAATATAGTAATCTATAACAGCGTCGCAATCCTCAGCTTGCTTTTATGTCCTCCATCTCCAAAAGAAATCAAGTACCTGATGAAGAAGGGAGTATTCCCATATTTATACCTACAACCATATAATATGTTCGGGTCCAAAAGAATGACCCAAGTAGGGTGTGGGATGAATCCCAGTTGGAAACCACCAAATGAAATATGACTAACTATCATTGCATACATATAGAAGATAATATTGGAAATTGTTGTAATAAAATTGGTAGTACACAAAAGTAAAAAATCCAATAGTATTATCTTACAATCAATTACATTTATTAGTTATTTAAAACATCATATAATGAAATTCTGGGAACTAGCCTATGCCCAATATTCCATGTTTAATAGATAAACAAATGTCTCAGAAGTACAAATAAATAGTCTAGCAAGACTAAGTCCAATCATGGGCTTGGGAATGGAACGATTTTCGCAATCATTCAATCAATCCTTAAAAACCCTATGGGAATTCTCTCATTATCTAACCCATATGGTTGAACATAGAAAAAAACATTAACAAATGACCTCATGGGAAGATCTCATAGTCAATACCCGCTTGGTCTACATAGAAACAATAAACTATAATGACCACATGGAATCCCTCACAATCTATGCCCTAGGGTCCAACATTAATTTAAAAACAACCCTCTAAGTTTCTCTCATGGTCTAACCCCTTTGGTATTTGACCACCTAGATGATCTTATAGTCAATACCTCTGGTTCAACATAACAAAAATTATACATAAATGAACATACCATGGGAATCTATCATAGTCATTTCACCTAGGTCATAATTTTAGAATATGTATCACGTGACTCTCTGATAATCATCATCTCCATCCAAACAAGAAAGGAATGGAAAAAATTCCAGCCTAATTGGCATTCTAGATGAAAAAACAATAAATAATTATTTTTGGGAACACCCTAATGGGGTGTCCCATAACAAGGTATCTGAACTTAAACAAAAAAATGACCCTTTCACAATCAAACCAACCATAGATTGTATTAAATTGGGTTAAATTCCAAAACACACAATACCCTAAATATGGGCATTTGGAACATTAAGCATATATAATCTGAATACAATCAAGAAAAGGTACATAACACCTGCCTTGATGTCGTACAATCAACATTTTTGAACGTCGACCCATAAATCATCCCATAACAATGTAGATCTACAAAATGGTAAAAATGATCATCCTTGAAAAAACCTTGAGAGTGGAGGAATCAAGAATAATGGCCCCATGGAAATAGAGAATTCACTGCTGGTAATCAAATGCACTCAACTACTTCTAAATCGGAGGTCAGATGATGAACTGAAAGGAGAAAAAAGTTCATCAGTGTTATTTCACTCACCTGTACCAATGGTGTAACACCCCAGGTAAATAAAGAATATGAAATTTTTATATTTATCCCTATTTGTGTAAAAAAAATCAATATTAATTTAAATGGAATGCTATGCTCGATGGCTTACCCAATACGCAACAACGAGTTCCTTTGAAATCTTACGTTGCACTCTAATAATAAAATAATAATATTTTAAATGTCAGTTAACGCCTAGCCATTGTATTGACAGGAATGAATAGAAATAACTAAAATATGATTATATATGTTTGTTAAATTTTTTTACATTTATCCATTAAATTTTAGAGGCTTAAAATACAAATGAATCCAATCTTAAGCATTGAATACACTAGTATTTTTAAAAGATTATTTTAATATCTTTTGATGGAAAACCATTTTTAAATAAAACTTTTGACAATTTTATAAGCTCTAATTTTCAGAATAAACATATTATTTATGATTGGGACATTGAAATTTACATTGGGTTAATTTTTGGTATATTTCTGACAATGTTCATTTTTCAATGAATAGTGAAAAATACTGCATTTTACATCAAAACTGCTTTTTCATATAATTTAATTATATGGTTATATTATCTTTTTAATTTGTTTTGAAGTGTAATTAGAATATATTTTTACCATGTAATTCAATGATGGTCATTGGGATTAATTTCACTTTTTAATTAGGCATAAACAAGTACCAAACTTTTCATAAATATTTTTTCAAAAAAACCCGCTATTTGTTTTGACAACGGGAAGTTTTTTTTAAATTAATTATTTATATTTATGTATTTGGAATTTGGTAAAATGAATTAAATATTTGGAATCATAAGGTCCAAATTATGTAATTAAGACTCTTTTTTTGGACATTATGAATAGTAAAGACGGTAATTATCATTAATTATCTTGATTAATGAGTAATCGGGTAGTTAAAGAAAATAATATAATATCATAATAATAAAAAATGACCACAAAATGTGTCCAAAGGCTACTGGTTGTCTCATGGCCGACCATGTGATGCCTTGTGCCAATCTTGGGGGCCCCATGGAATCACTTTTGTGAGAAAGTGAGTTTTTATCTTTTTATTTTTAAAGAATGTTAAATGTAACAAAGAATGTATCACCTAAGTAAAGAATTTTTAGTTTTGTCTAAATAAATGATCGTTTGGACTATAAATATAAATTGGAAATCTAAACAGATTTCCTACATCATAGTATTTTTTTAATAATTTTTATATATTAAATAAATTAAAATATTTATGACATCATGATGATGCAGCGATGACCTCATTATTTAACAATTTAAATAAAATGGAATGATAATGTAAAATCTAAGACCTACAGATGTCCAAAACCTATTGTATTGGTGCATTTAGATCCCTTATCACCTTATACTTGAAACACATCAATGTGGGACCATTAAAATTCGAAAATCATTTGAAAATAAAGTTACATTTTATAACTTTCCAAGAGTGCCCCTCCTCCCCTATTATAAAAGGCCCCCACCTCTACCTCCTTAGCCACACATCCAAAGCCTTTGGCTCGGCCACCCCAGCCCATTTTGTCTCTCCACATCCCTCTATAACTCCTTGAAGTCTCAAATTGGGCAGAAGGCTTTCCATGGAAGCCTTTGATCTCAAACCAAAGGGAGTTACCTGATTTTAAGGTAATGTCTTCACTTGTGTTCTTTTGCTTCTCCAACCCCCTAAAATATTTTTATTCATTTATATTGTAACAACTCTAGTATCTTAAATATACTAGAATTTTTTTATACGATGCATTCTAGCTACACTTACACACACCTATATCAAATGTTTAATGAACATACTGTTTCTGTGGACGGCGAATTTCTGTCTCACGAAACAATGATTGATCCACACTCATATAACACCTTAAATGGTGGCCATTAAGATGTCACTATATTTATATCTGATATATAATATTTCTATTTTTCTGTATTTTTCTTTTGTGGCATACCTTTATGGTTTCCATTGTAGGTAAACACGATAATTTCATTTTAGGAAGTGCGGACTACCGCCCCCTCAAAGTGATTTGATTCGTTAACGCCATATGTGGGATGTATAAAAGTTGGATTTAAAGTTATTATATATGATTTATGTTACATATAAATGATGAATATAATTATGGAATTGAAATATACATACCTCTCATTTGGTTTTAATTCCATTAATATGACATAGAAATGAAATAGCGTGCTTGCGTACGTACGACTTACTGTCTCCATGAACGGTGCATTTCATTTCTTATCTCTAAATGATTATGTAATATTAAAAATACATGTATATTATGGATATGTATGATATATATGATATCCAAATCATGAATATAATTCTGGATATAATGAAAATTTGACCACACGAACAACATGTAATTGTAAGAAGTCCACTTTCGACTTAAGAAACAAATATCAACAAAACAAACATTATTAACTTAAATGATTACATAATGTTTATAACATGGCAATAAGTGATATAAAAGTAATAATGAACTAGAAAAAGTTTCTTAATAAAGTGTAAATTAACTCAAGTTTATTATTCCGGACGTTAAAGAACGATCGAGTCAAGTCGGACCTGAGGTAAGGGATCCTACTCCCAAGTTTTTTAAATGTTTTTCACAGGTCAAGGGAAAGGTACATGATGTGATGATAGTGTCAAGGATGTGTCAAGAAGGAATCCATGTTATATTTGAAATATGTTTCCGTTGATGGGAAGAATGGATATTGTCTTTTATGTAACCACTTTGTTTAAATGTGCAATGTAATGCAAGTTTCATGATCTAATTATCTAAAACTCTAAACCTGAAAAGATCCTCAATGTGTAATCTTGTAATAACTCAAGATTTAGTAAGGTTTAAGGCTGGGGCCTTATAGTTGGTATCAAAGGTTGGTTTAGATAACTTTAGAGGTTAGGGTATTCTTTATGCATAAGTGACATTACCATAATGGTTAAGATTTCAGAAAGAGTCCCAGTTTTAGATAATGTGAATGAGTAAGTATATCTTAGTGTTTATCTTCCTCATAAGTACATGATGGTTTTGTTGATATAATCACACTGACCTTTTCGGTTTTAGTAAATGGCTGGATCTAGCAGGCACCAAAGTAACAGTGGATGTGAAGGAAACTATGATAGTTTTTTGAGCAAGCAACTGAATGATATGGGAGCTGCAATGAGAACTCTTGTGATTATCCTCAACTAACTATCTGGAGTCATGATTGACCACCTAAACCTTGGTGATTTCTCTAAGGCAACATATATGCGAAGAACAAATCCCTACGGAACTACAGGTAATAATCATAATGCTAAGTGTGTTCAAAAACCTATGTGTCAAAATGTGGAAAGAAACACCTAGGAAAATGTTTCAAAGGGATAGAAATATTCTATAGATGTGGAAATGATGGTAATAAAGAAAGAACCTGCCATGGAAAAAGGAAGCATCCAGTTGACTCAACGAAAGGGAAAGAAGATTTTTCTCAGGGATCAATTGAGTGTTTTAAATGTGGTGTGCATGGTCATTATACAAACACATGTCCTATGAAGAAGATTCGTGAATGGGATCACCAAGGTCGTACAAATGTTCGTTTACCAATACCTAATGCCATTCCGATTGAGGATGAAGAAACTGAAAATGACCAATCAAAGGTATGGATTATTTCATAACTATTGTTTTCTTATTTTGGAATCTTATGATATGATTAATGATTTTGTTTGTAGGAAAGAAGTATTTCAGAATAAGTTAGAAAGGAATGGTTAATGGGTCATGACGAATGTTGAATGAGTAAGATGTCAACATATAAGGGCTTCAAGAGTTATGGTGAAATTCTTAAGAGTTTTAAGTCTCTTTTAATGATGGGGTTACATTAGAAGACTTTTTATAGTATGTGTAACCCTGCTATTTAATATATGAAAATTTTATTCAAGGAAATTTTACCTATTCTTTTGTGGACACAGTTATTAAGAACCATTTGGTTTTATATGATCCTTACTTTTGAGGTAATTATGGGTTATTATATGATATGATGAAAAATGAAAGGCATGAGATAAACTTGAGGTTAAAATACGTTATGACCATTTTTGATGATTTTATCTCATTTTGGGAAATGTTTTGAGAATTATATAGATTTGAAAAAAGGACAACACGCAGACCATGTGGCAACCCGTCACGTCGGACAAAGATGTGGGAATCTAACCCACAACCAAAGTGCAACTAGTATTTATCGCCTACCACTGGACTACGTGAAGTCCCTGGTTAGTTTGACTGATTATTTTTAGTTAGATGATTTTATGAATTACGAGTAAGTTGATTTTGGGTTACCTATGAATATTTATTAACCTATCATGGAGGATATGTGATTAGTTTAATTACTTTTCAATACAAGACATTAAGAGAAACTTATGTTGTTTGGAGATAAATGTTACGATTTAACTTGGAAGAATATGTGACTAAATCCTTCAAATATTTGGGTTTCAATCTTAGTTTGGTTTACTTTGATGAATTTTATGGAAAAATAGTTTATCAAATGGTCCTCGTTGAACTTTGGGATTTTCTGGACAAATTTTGGAGATTAAAAATAGATTTCCTTTTTATAAAGGGTTATCCTTTTCTGGATTGTCTTATTTTGTACTAACCATTTTGGTTTTGGTGAAAGTCTAAAGACATGGGAAGTATATAGTTCTCTTTTGTGGATTAGGTTACTCTCTAGAAGTTGATTATAGTACTCTTAATGTGAACAATTCTTCCTAAATACTCGTCTTTTGGGGAAAGTATGAGTTTGTGTGATAAATCTAATAAAAGTTGAAAGTCCACATGATAAGTAATTATGTTTTATTTATGAATAAATTCCTCAATAAAAAGTAACTTCAAGAAAAAATGTTGTCTATTAACTTTTCCTACTAGGGAATCGAATACCGTTTAACCCATCACATGTTTGTGATTTTCTTGTGGTTAAATTTCTCCTAAACATGTTTTCTATCACTCTCCATCAGAACATGACCCTATGTTTTCTACTCCATGTCCATGTTTTTATACATGGAATCCTAATATGGGTTAACTCGGGTGACCTCTGTACTTATCTTTCTATATTTTAAAGTGATTGTTTTACCGACTCTTGTTCTGATGTGGGACTTTCAAGGATATTTCCAAGCCCAATTTTAAAATTTTGAGGACGTAATTCCCAAAAGGGGGGAAGGATGTAACACCCTAGGTAAATAAAGAATATGAAATTTTTATATTTATCCCTATTTGTGGAAAAAATATCAATATTAATTTAAATGTAACGCTATGCTCGATGGCTTACCCAATAGGCAACAACGAGTTCCTTTGAAATCTTACGTTGCACTCTAATAATAAAATAATATTATTATAAATGTTAGTTAACGCCTAGCCGTTGTATTGACATGAATGAATAGAAATAACTAGAATATGATTATATATGTTTGTTAAATGTTTTTACTTTTATCCAATAAATTTTAGAGGCTTAAAATACAAATGAATCCAATCTTAAGCATTGAATATACTAGTATTTTCAAAAGATTTTTTTAATACCTTTTGTTGGAAAACCATTTTTAAAAAAAAAATTGACAATTTTATAAGCTCTATTTTTCAAAATAAACATATTATTTATGATTGGGACATTGAAATTTACATTGGGTTAATTTTTGGTATTTTTCTAACAGTGTTCATTTTTTAATGAATAGTGAAAAATACTGCATTTTACATCAAAACTGCTTTTTCATATAATTTAATTATATGGTTATATTATCTTTTTAATTTGTTTTAAAGATTAATTAGAATATATTTTTACCATGTAATTCAATAATTGTCATTGGGATTAATTTCAATTTGGAATTAGGCATAAACAAGTACCAACTTTTCATAAATATTGTTTCAAAAAAACCTGCTATTTGTTTTGACAACGGAAAGTTTTTTTTAAATTAATTATTGCAATTTATGTGTTTGGAATTTGGTAAAATGAATTACATATTTTTAATCAGAAGTTCCAAATTATGTAATTAAGACTCTTTTATTTTTGGACATTATGAATAGTAAATACGGTAATTATCTTTCATTATCTTGATTAATGAGTAATAGGGTAGTTAAAGAAAATAAGATAATATAATAATAAAAAAAATGGCCACAGAATGTGTCCTAAGGCTACTGGTTGTCTCATGGCCGACCATGGTATGCCTTGTGACAAACTTGGGGGCCCCATGAAATCACTTTTGTGAGAAAGTACTTTTTATCTTTTTATTTTTAAAGAATGTTTAATGTAACAAAGAATGTATCACCTAAGTAAAATATTTTTAATTTTGTCTAAATAAATGATCGTTTGGACTATAAATATTAATTGGGAAGCTAAAAAGATTTCCTATATCATAGTATTTTTTTATAATTTTTAGACATTAAATAAATTAAATTATTTATGACATCATGATGATGCAGTGATGACCTCATTATTTATCGATTTAAATAAAATGGAAAGATAATGTAAAATCTAAGACCTAAACATGTTAAAAACCTATTTTATGGGTGAATTTCGAACCCTTATAACTTTATCCTAGAAACACATCAATGTGGGACCCTTAAAATTAGAAACTCATTTGAAAATAAAGTTACATTTTATACCTTTCCAAGAGTGCCCCTCCTCTCCTCTTATAAAAGGCCCCCATCTCTACCTCCTTACCCACACATCCAAAGCCTTTGGATCGGCCAACCCCTGCCCATTTTATCTCTCCACATCCCTATCTAACTCCTTGAAGCCTCACATTGGGATGAAGTCTTCCCAAGGAAGCCTTTGAGCTCAAACCAAAGGGAGTAACCCGATTTTAAGGTAATGTCTTTACTTGTGTTCTTTTGTATTATTTTGCTTCTCCAACCCCATAAACACTTTTTATTCATTTAATTTGTAACAAATTCAGTATATTCAATATACTAGGATGTTTTTATATGGATAAATCGAGCTACACTTACACACACCTACATCAAATGGTCAAAGAACATACTGTTTCTGTGGATGGAGAATTTCTGCCTCACGAAACGAAGATTGTTCAACACTCATATAACACCTTAAAAGGCGGCCATTAAGATGTAACTATATTTATATATGATATATAATATGTTCATGTTTCTGTTTTTTTCTTTTTTAGAATACCTTTATGGTTTCCATTGTGGGTAAACACGATAATTTCATTTTAGGAAGTGCGGACTAGCGCCCCCTCAAAGTGATTTGATTCATTAATGCCATATGTGGGATGTATAAAGGATGGATTTAAAGTTATTATGTATGATTTATGTTACATATAAATGATGAATATGATTCTGTAATTAAAATATACATACCTCTCATTTGGTTTTAATTCCATTAATATGACATAGAAATGAAAGTAGTGTTCATGCGTACGTACGGCTTACTGTCTCCATGAACGGTGCATTTCATTTCTTACCTCTAAATGATTATGTAATATTATAAATACATGTATATTCTGGATATATATGATATATATGATATCCAAATCATGAATATAATTCAGGATATAATGAACATTTGACCACACAAACACCATGTAATTGTAAGAAGTCCACTTTCGACTTAAGAACCAAATATCGACAAAACAAACATTATTAATTTAAATGATTACATAATTTTTATAACATGGAAATAAGTGATATAAAAATAAATAATGAACTAGAAAAAGGTTCTTAATAAAGTGGAAATTAACTCAAGTTTATTATTCAGGACATTAAAGAACGATCGAGTCAAGTTGGACCCGAGGTAAGGGATCCTACTCCTCTCTTTCTTTTTAAGTACACTCTTTTATGTCATTCCTTCTAAGATCATCTTTCTTGTTATTGGGATGTTCTTTTATATTACTCTTACTGTAATTTTTATTTTCATATGATGAGAGACCCTATCCTCTCTCATCAATCCATTTTGGATGTTTTGAGTTGCACTGTTAGGCTGCCGAATTTTCGTAAGAGATCTAACCTCTCTATTTTCTCTTTAAGTACTCTCATTTATGTAACTTCTTTTAAGATCCTATTTGTTATGATGGGGGATGTTATTTTATATTACTATTTCTGTAAATTTTATTTTAATTTTATGAGATACCCTATTTGATCTCATCAATCCATTTTTGGTTGTTTTATGTGGCGCCGTTAGGATACCGAGTTTTCGTAAGGGATTTTTCATCTCACTTTTATTCTCGTGAGATTTATGATACATTTGCCACAATTTCCTTTGTGTGGTGTATGTACTGACCATTATTTTACTCATTGTGTAATATTCTTTCATTTCTGAGTATTTACATCAATGTGGTGTTGTCCTTCATTCACGTGGTGTATGTTTTGAAAGATGCCCATGTCGGTAAGGGAACCTTTCACCCTCCTCTTTTTAAAAGACTTATTTTGTTATGTCTTTTAATTCACATAATATTATTCTGGGATATGTTCTTATATATCCTTATTGATGTAAATTTTATGTCCATGTGATGAGATACCCTTTTTATCTCTCATCAACTCTTTTTCTAAATTTTGAAGTGTCGCCGTTAGGCTGTCTATTTTTTGCAAGGGAACTTCTTAACCCAATTTCAATTCTTTGGGATAAACTTATACACCTTGAATATGTCATTCTATGATTATTTGTGAATGTCCTATGCTTTTTTTACACTTAATACCCACTAATATTTCCTGTATTTATTTGTCACGCATAGTTATGTAACTGATTTATCCTTAATCCAAGGATACCCTCTTTGTATGGGATTTCATCTCAATATCCTTTCATTGAGGAATATTTTTTTTTATACACAACTTGCTTTTATATGGAGTATAAACCCCTTTGACTTTTACATTTATCCAAAAGGAATTTTTTTATACGTAGCGTTTTACTAAACGACAAAAGGAAATGTTTTTGTCGTACGTATGTGGTGACAACGACTTCTCCGCCGCCGTGACAATTATTTGAGTTTCGGCTTCCTCTACAAGACATACCTTCTTTTTAAAAGAAAAATAAATACCATGTTTTACTTTTATTTTATTTTGGTATTGAAATTGGTTTTCATAATGTATTTATATCAATGTGTTGTATTGATATCTTGTTATTGAAAGGTGAAAATGTTATGTTTCCTTTATGCATGTTCTATGTGATAAGATTATGTTATGGTTCTTGGGCATTGTTATGAAGACGGGTGGTTCCGTGATAAACTAAGGGCGGGTGAGCCCGATACCGCTCTCCAATGCATTGGGTAACGTGAAGGAGTGAAACATTAAGGTTTCTCCAAAGAGATTTATGGAATATACTGTGGTGGGTATTCCAAACGTAACCAAGTGGGTTACTCCCTACGTAAGAATTTTATGAATGCCTCAAGTTAACTTTTATGTCATATGATTTCTATGATTTATTAATTATTTTATGAGATATGTTAAAGTTCTTATGTTTTATGGGTAAAGTATGATTTCATTCTTATGTATACATGTACTCATGTTTCCTTTCCATATTTTTATATCCCTTACTGCTCTTTTTATGCTCATCCCATGTTTTTGAAATGTTTTTCACAGGTCAAGGGAAGGGTACATTATATGATGATAGTGTCAAGGATGTTTCATGAAAGAATCCATGTTTTATTTTAAATATGTTTCCATTGATGGGAAAGATGAATACTATCTTTTATGTAACCACTTTGTTTTAAATGTGGAATGTAATGCAAGTTTTATAATCTAATTCTCTAAAACTATAAACCGGAAAAGATCATCAATGTTTAATCTTGTAGTAACTCAATATTAAGTAAGGTTTAAGGCTGGGGCCTTATAAATGGTGGGGAGAAGAAGGGTGTTCTAGATTTGAGATGTGACCCTACACCGATTTATCAAATAAAAAGGAATGTAATGGTGAGTTAATTTGATGGAATCAATTTGTACTAACCTCAACATCCCTCCATGTTAGATGGTTTTCTAGGTCACCTACATGACCATGTACTCGGCCATTACACAGCTAGTATGTGGTTGTTTGTGGTACCTTGGTACAAAGTGTGTACTTATAAAATTTCCATTTCCTCCATTTTCATCAAAAAAATCCAAAATCCAGATCAATACATAAAATGAAGGCCCATGTTGTTAAAATACCAAACATTCGTCGAATAGAGACATAAATATAAGGTTAACATACATCAACATTTTATAGTAAACAAGATAAATTTTTGACCACCCATGCAACATAATGACTGGTATAATATGTTAATATTAGCGTTTTATGCTATGTACCATCATTTCCCAAATCATATTATCTCTTCCACAACCGCCCCAATGATGGATTTTACCTGTCTAGAATATTATTCAGCATCCAGAACCATCATAAAACTATTGATTGGATAGTAATTCCATGAGCCATATGTGAATCCCTAAAACAATAATATCTAGTTATGGATTACAAGGATTTAATAACAGCATTATTTGATTATTTATCCTTACTGAAGTCATAACATGTAACTAAAGAACTCAAAAAATATAATTATAAAAAATGAGATGAAAAAGAAAAAATTCCATTCAATGGAATTACATGTATTCAATATTTATAATATCTTATCAATAAGTGAATGTATGACACGTATATAAAAAACATTAGAATGAAATGGTTATAATAATGAAACTCAGTTATGATCAACATGATCACTACAAATATGATAGAGGCACTATAACCCAAAACCATACACTAAAGCGTCATTCTTTATCCAGTCTGTGCTCTCACATTACATAAATCATTTCTTTAAAACATATATTTAGTTATTTAATATATAAAACCATATATAAACCCCAATGGATACCCGCATACAACCCAAAAATAAAAACATGGTAGTTGAAAATTAATTTAAAATGAATCTTCAAAATTAATATATATAAAATAAATACAGTTAACCTAATGTAAAACACTGAAAATAAATATTTTTCAAATATTATTTTCATTATAAAACGAAAAATAAGACAATGAAACAAACGTTATTAACTCAATAACACATGTAATGAATAAATTAATTTCCTTTAGGATTCTTTCTAACTTCCAAACATACCACTAATTTATGAGGTACTTTGAACAGCCTATATTCATGACAAGAAACTCATCCCCAATTTACCACACTATCACATTGTCATATAATCCATTTTACCAAATTCATCCATATTGATGTTTGTTTCCTATAGTTTACATACATTTATTCAATTAAATAATTAGATATACTTATACATTACGACATTAGATTTTCATTCTTATCAGAACAAAAATATCATTGGATAAATTTATTTCTTATAGTGTATTAATGGTATGTTGATAAATAAATTTCAATTAATATTTTGTGATTATTGTGTCTACAATGAATCACTCAACGGTAAAAACATGATGTTATGTGAGATGTGATTCCAATTATTCTATACACAGACACTATCATATAGAGTGTTTAACGAAATTGAGATTTGAGTTGTTTGATGTTGATAGATTATGGTTATATAAAGTGATCATGTTTGGTATAGTATGATTATTGCCAAATAACATTCCACTTATATAAATAGCACAATATGGTTATTAGATCAGCTCAAATATTATGTGTACTATATTGGGTAATTTTATTATTTCCCTTTCATATTATTGTCTATATTGTTAACCATATATCTATGTAAGTTATTTTTATTGGTTAATTTAAGATCATGATTATAAGAGATATGATGTGGATAATTTTTTTAGAGTAGAGATCTCATTATAATATATAACATTATATCATCGGAATGGATATTTCATTCATTTATGATATTTGATCTACAATAAGGGTTTCCTATGTGTCAATTAACATTATATATTCGATATATATATATATATGTTATAAATTTTAATTTATATTTTGTTTATCATATGTTTTATTTTGATTCATGGTAGTAGGATATTGGGTTTTTATAGATTATATCTACATAGGTTTTTGGGATTCCTCGTTTATAGTTTCTAGACCGAGGGAAAATTGAGGTGGGCATTAAGATTTCTGATACCATTATGCAAGGGGATGAAAGGTTCATATCAGAGACTTGGGAATTAATATGGATTTTAGATTATATGAATTTTTGTAGGGATATCGTAAGAAAGGTCTTAATATTAATCTCTGATATATACTGTCAAAATATTTTTTATTGTGATGGATGTGGAAGGAAACACATGTCTAAGCTTATGTTTTATTAATGAATCATAATTGAAACAATAAAATGTTGAAATAAATTATTAATGTGTATAATAAATCATATAAATACTTACCATGTTTTTTTATTTCATTAATTTCATTGATAACATTAATTGAGGAATATGTGACATGAATATGTGATATATCTATCAACCTAATAATTAACAACACATTGTTCAAGGTCATGGTTCTATCTATGTAATTATTGTGATGGATTCCAAGTATTATATTTTATTTTATGAATAAATTGATGAGTTATTGATCTAGTATGGAAATAAGAATTTTTTCACTATTGGCTAACATGTGTAAACTGGTTTCAGTAGACTAATGTAGACCCGTATAAAAATAATTCAATGTTGTTCTATTGATTTTGTGTAAAATATATAAATAATTAATTTATGTTTTATGAATTTCATACTATATTTTTACAATATCATTTAAATAGTGTATTTTTCACATCTTATAAGTCGTACTCTCTAGATATCTATCTAAATTTGTGACCAACAACAATGTTTCTTTACAGATTATTTTTCCACATGTGGTGCTTTCATATCGTTGGATATTTTTTCTCATACTATAATAGTAGAATAAAAATTTAATAAATGTTATCTCTAATATTTATTCATATCCCATTGAATAAATCCATATATATTAGGCAATACTATGGATAACAATACTTTCAATCTTCAGAAGAGAAATAATAGTTACTTTATTCCTTATTTCTAGAATATGTGACTATATATTTGAATTTTCTTTGATCTATCTAATTTTTTGTATGGAAACATAATAATTTGGGTTATTTCAATATTATGATAATTAATAATATTTATTGATGATCTTATTATAAAAATTTTTAATTTACCATGTTTAGATGGAATCTTTCTAATTACTATTCCCTAGTTGGGTGATATTATAGAGCATAGATTAGACCATTTAAATTGTTATTTATGAAATATTTAATATTAAATTCCTATGGAAGATCAATTATACAAAATAATTTATTGGAAGAAATTATATAATGATTCAGGGATTTAGTTATTACTGAAATAATGAGACAAATATATGGCTTCATCTTTTTCTTCTTAATAATTATTTACCAATATTTTATGTTTATAATCCACTAAGGGATTATAGAACAGGAAGTGGAAAATAAGGATCCTCATATACTAAGTGGTACATACACAATATGTCCTTGTGTGATTATTTTTGTGTAGTATTGATGTACCAGGATATGAATTAATCACTCATTGATTAGATTCCATAGTTTTATTAAGGGTATCTCATGTATATGGTTGGTATTATATAAAATAATCTCAATAAATGGATTTATAAAAGTTTTGATGAGGAGTTTTTTATGTATGAATTATATAAAATGATGAAATTTAATAACATTCCTTTTGAGTTTATATTATTATTCACATCCATCTAGATTTTATTTTTTCTATTATTTTAAATTGGTATATTTTATAGGTGTTCATCTATAAGGTACATGGAGTAATATATTTATCCTTTATTCAATACTCGATAGGCTCCTGTATGTACACAAGGATACCATTATGGATGGGTTATTAAATATAAATTTTTTATATAATTTTTAGTAGTAATACATGATATGTTATAATATTTTATGAGAGAATAAACAATTTCAATTATTGGTGAGTATAAAAAATAGAATATGAAATAATGGTTGTGTGTTTGGTATTCCCATGAATCATTGTAAATGTTATATTTGGTTGATGTATTAATAAATTCACTATAAATTATTTATGATCATTGAGTTATGTGTTAACTTAGTAAAAGTACTTGATAAGTACATTAGTTTATTTTGTACATATCTATGGATAATTCTTAATAACTTCTTTAAAATTATTGACATTGAAAAGATTATAATGATGTAAGATGAATAATTTTAGGAAATTATGGACTATTTTAATGAATTCCCATATTATGGTATAACGATACCCTCAATATAAATTTTATAATGATTGGTACAATTTATAGAAGCTATTTTTTAATAATTTTTTGGTATAGACTGGGTTGAATGATATGAATGCATTTGTATATAGACATAAATGGAACCATAGATTTGGTAAAAAGAATAATTTAAAACATATGAATAATATATTAACGTTATTTTTAGTAGGTTTTAGATTATTTCCATGATCCCCATTTCCAATAATTTTTTTTATTTGTTGAGAACCTTTATATAAGATAAAAGAGTAATTAAAATTTTCCTCACAAATCATTTAACCAATTTATTTTCATTGATATAATGTTCTATGTTAGGTATGATATAAAATTAAAATCAGTCATGAGGGAATGTGATCTCTTCGAATTATTATTGGACACGTAATTTTGTTTTTGTGGGTTTAATAACAATCATTTAATTTTAATAAAACTTCTTATAGTTTACAAATTGATCAATGCAATTGATTTTGAAACAAAAATATACTGTCTTAATTTAGAAGGGTGAAACGAAAAATATGAATTTTTTTGGTGCTTGAATAAATAATGAATTTTTTAACGTGGAATTCTGTGTCAAACCTAAGATAAGTTCTTATGGGATATTTCATTCCAAGTCACAATTATCTACAGTTGTGTTGTATTAATTTTTAATGAATTATTAATAGTAAATAATAATTATTTTATTAAAAAAATCAGGAATATCATTCATTATAATAAACAATTAAAGAATATTTATATGAATATTCAATTATCAATTGGGTTATATTCTATTTTTTGATCACTGGAGGTCAGATGATTTGGTTAAATGTTTATTAGATCACAATAACTAGTTATGGATCCATGAGACCAGTGGCACTAATATTTATGGAACATTTCCATTTTAATTTTAATAACTATTTTTAAAATCATTCAATGAAATAAACTCATTATTCATATTTTTTGAATATGTGTTTAATATATTTAGTTTTTCCAAATATGATAAGGTTAATCATATATATAATTTAGATATGTAAATGTTGGAATAAATTTAAATCTAATTATATATGTTTTTTATGAATCACTACGACTATGATAAATCATTGTAAAGGTCAGATTATGGATAATATATATCCTTTAGAAATACACTAATTAGAGTGTTATAGTTAAATATATTACTGATCTAATTTTACAATTTCTATAAATAATCATTATTTATTCAGTTTCAAAAAAATAGTATAAAGAAAACATAATGAAAAACATGGAATCTAGTGAATCATATTTATTATTGTATGATTTTTGGTTGATTTTTTAAGAGGTTAAAACCTATTTAATAGTTACATGAAATGTTAATTGTATGAAACCAATGTATATATGGTTAGGGATAACCACAAAATGTGTGTATTTAATTTATTAGTCATGTGTGATATATCATAACACATATCATTGATGACCATCGAGAGTGATACAACTCCAGAGTAAATGTAAAAATATTAATTTGGATTGAATGGTTATTTGGATTCAATATATCTATAATAGAGAAATTTAGGGCGTTGAAAGAAGGTATATTTTTTTCAATTGGTCATACAATTGGTTGGAAATAGTAGTTGGATGAGGATACATATCGATTGACTTATGTGACCGAACTAGGTTCCATTTGATCATGGTAATATAATGAATTGGGTCAACCAAGGTCATCAATTATATAAGTATTTTTATCATGAATTATTTATAATATAATAAACATGAGATATAACTATGAAGGTTAGGTTCATGACCACTCATGTAGGAGTGTGTCTAAGGAACCCTTCACACAAACAATGGTAAATGAAAAAAAAATTTCATATAAGCAAGAACATACACCATTTTTGGCATCTAAATGATCATTAGCCTCCCCCGACATCCTATAACCAATACAAATAATTTTTTTCATTTTGGGGTATTTATATTTCTAAAATATGTTTTCAGTGATTAAGAGATAATAACAAATTATTATTGTGGACCAATAATGAATAATATCACGGAAATATCTTGTATTACAAGGGAATATTTGTAGGTAATTGGTAAATAATTTAAAGGTAAAAAATATTTAAATGATTTATCATTTCATTTTCTGTGAATTAAAATTTCATGATTGAAATTATATCAATCATTATTAGTACATATTAAAAGTAATTTTTACTTAAAAAGAATTGTTCAATGGGTGAAATATTGAATTGATAACAAACTTGATTTTTAAAAACACATTAGAAGGTATTATGCCTTTATTCAAACCTAGTTGTGGTGGTCCAGGGATCTTAAGAGAGGGATCATAATCATTCGATTTGATAATTATCAAAATTGTAACATGTTTAAAATCCATATAGGAATTATGATTTCATTAAGGAATAATGAACTAAAGAATATGATAACATATGATAGGTTAGGGTTGCGCTAAATTGATGTAATAAATTAGAATCCAAAAAATATTTCATGTCTTAAAATAATTAACAATTAATAATATTAAAAAATATAAATAATATTCCATTTCATTAAGATAATGTAGTAATTTCTTCAAAGCCTTTACCATAGTTTAATTTCTATAGAGTTATCTATAGGCTGTAAATATTACTATTTATACCTACTGATGAAATGATATTTATTAAATAAAATAAACCAATTAATTTCATATTATTATGTAAATTATATTGATTCATATTTCTCAATATAAATAATGGAAACAAGTTATTGATTTAACACTATGGATGGATTCCATTAAATGGTATGTTATTATTAACAATGAATTTGAGGTGTATAAAATATGTATTGACATTGGTGAATGGATGATGGAATAAACCTATGTGGAAAATGTAAATAAATAATCTGGGTAATGATTTGGTAAATAATGTAAAATATTCTTTGAATTAAATAGAATATAGATGGTTACCTAGGATAATATATCTAAAATAATAGTGGATTTATTGGTTTTTATTCCTAGTATTTATATGGTAAATGAATAATTATATAAAAACACATATAGATATTTAATTATTATTAGTATCATATAGATTTTTACTAATGTCAAACCCATTTTTGGTGTGGTGGAATTTAATGGAGTCTTGCATGGAAATATCAATGGTGGTGTGGAGGCTAGGATAGTATAATAAATTAACAACAAACTTCCATTAGTTATAGAAATATCATTTCTTTAAATACATTATAAGGCGTTATATTATAGGGAGATATTTATTCGTTGGATTAGTTCAAAGTAGAATTTTGAGAATTTTAGGAGATATTTTTCTGGGTATTGTGATCATTGATATTCTATATTATTATATATTGTGACCTAACTTATCCTTTAATGTATGGGTAAAATGTGTGGTGTGATAATTCATTCGATATCCAAAACATTTTCCTACTTTATATGTTTTTATTAGGATGAAAATAACATTATTTTTTCACACTCATGTATAAGGTAAATTATAGTCTATAGATTTTTCACATATATATTTATAAAAAAGAACAAATATCAGTTTATATGAGAAAATATATCTCTAATAGATGGTTGGATATGTGTATTACCTTAAAACATTATTGGTTCATGATATATTGGGATGTGTAATTTCAATAGTATAATAAAAATGGAAATTAAATAGATATTTCATGTATATAAATGATGTTCCATCATCATAATGGATGTGATAATGTGATAAATTGAAAATCACCTGAGAGAAGACACCCCTTTAATAATAAAGTGCATGCTAGGGGGAGATGATTATCCATATACTATCTATAATCATTTCCTATAGAATTTTAATTAATAAAACCTTATATATTGCTATATCAATACATATATGTATTACTCCATTGATTAATGACTATTTACTATATTTCCTCATAGATATATATAAATTTGTATTTCTTATGTATATCTACAAATGGTAGAGAGTTGTATTTGTAGTCGCATATAATAATTAGTGGATATAGGGTGAATTACTGAGTCACAAATCAATTATCGTTTGGGAGAAATAATTATCATTTTCTTTTTTATAACCTTATTATGTAGGTATTGTGATGAAAGATAGGTATGAGTTTCTAGATCATGATGGATCATGGTTACATATAGATGAACCTGGATAAGAAATATGGTATTTGGATATGTTTTTTTAAAGTACAATAAATTTCATGATAACATTCACTCATGATTAATCTGTAATGATATTACAACCATTTTGGATGTGTAATTTTTGTTTGAGGACAGTTTTTATTTAGTTCGCATTAAACTCAATATATATTTCATGTGTATGGATTTATAAGGTTTGTATATTTTTATTGAATCATTATTATTGTCACTGTTGATATATAATAATGGGATATATTTTAATTTAATTTAAATGCATCCATTAATTATGTGGATAAAATATAATTGGTCACTATCCCTAGTCCTATTATATGCGGGAAATGGAGAGCCCACATATCAATATATTATGACATGACAATTTTTAAAAAAAATTCAAATATCCCATGTACTGTAATATTATAATTCTATTCTAATTGATTAAATGTAACACATATATTTCATGTCATTATATATAATTTTTATTCCATTATTCATGCAATGATTTATTTTTGGAATTTATCTGTTATGATATATTAATTATAAACATTTTTATCTCATATACATTAAATTACATGAAACCTATGATTTGATTAAAATAATTAAATAAATATTCTATGAATAATTTATTATTCTATTTTTATAGGCGACTATAATATTTAAATTTCATACAAATTAAATTTCTATTACTATTAATAAAAATTAAATAAGGTGATTAAATATTTTTTACATCAATCCATCCTTAAATATATAAAGAATATATTTTTATCTTATCTTATTCATTTATTTATCAAGGATATTAATCATGATAATGGGTTCCCTTAAATATATTCCAACAATAATCATAATTACTCATATATAAATATATGGGATATTAGATGTTTCTTTGGATGAATAATACAAATTTTTTGTGTAAAAATAATATTTTTATTTAATCTAAATGAACATTACATCCATTGGAATCCTTCCATTATTTTCAAGTATTTGGTCATCCATTTGTTTTTCAATGTGTGCAACAAATGAGTAAATTTATGTATAAATAATATTTAATGATAATTGATAGAAAAGAATAAAATATGTTTGGATTCAGTTTCTAGGGGATTTTTATCAGTTAGTCTTAACAAATTTTTACAAATACAAATTCTATAAGATGTATAGAATTAAATTTTACAAGGAATGTTTACCAATTAATAGATAATTGGTTAGTATAGAATTTCTATTACCTCCTACACTCAATTTAATGATAAGTTTATGATATTTTTATGAATTTAGAACAAATTTTTGAAATATTTAATAAATTTACATTTCAAAATTATAACTCATATTTTCTGAAAAAAAAATAATTTTTTTTAAAAAAAACAAATCTTATTATATAATTTTGATATGTGGATTCCATGAATGAATATAATTTAATCAATTTTATTTTTGAAAATCATATAAATAATATATATCAATATGAAAATAAAAAATACATTTTTATTGGAATGGTAGAATTTAGAAATTATATTTTATTATTCGTAAATCATTACATTAATCATATTTAATGTAAAATATATTTTATTTTTTTATACAAGTATAAAATAATTGTAAATACATTTTTGTAGACTAAACATAAGTAATTTAACTACTAAATAAATAATATTCCAAACATGATAATAAATTTAAGTGAAACAAATTTATATGATTATTAAATTTATATTCCTCTTAAGAAATTAAGTCATTATCAATTTTATTAATTTATTATTATAGATAATTAATGAGTTTTATTAGTAAATTTTATTAAATAATTTCTTTCAATGGTGTTAATATAAAAGAAAAATTTGGGTCCTATAAAACCCTTCCCTTGAAATATAATTAAAAATATTACAAATTTGTGTTATAAAGAGTGATTACAGACACACATACATAAAATAAGTAATGTTTCAATATCAATAATTGAAATAAAAATTATCAACACTAAAATACCAATCATAGTTTTTAACAATAATTTTACTCATTATAAATGATTCTCCAAACACGATTTTTTAGGCAAATAACATCAACCAACTAATATTCATCGCATGATCATAAATATGTATAAATTTCCAATACTAAGATTTTTTTCAGGATAAGATTGCAAAAACATGTTTAAAACATCCCTTAAAATATCCTCTACAATCTGTTGAAACTCTTATGTAACCTTTTTTTATATAATTGTGTGGATGGTTCCACAATATTAGAAAACATGATTCTGAATGCATATAATGATTATTTAATTCTATCATTACATACTGTCACATTGGTTTCAACATTTCATTTCGTAGGGAATATTTTTTGGGACTCGATTATTTATTGTGGCCGGATAAGTCTATTTCACAATTCATAATAAAAGAGTTAAAAATTTCATATTATATAAAAACTACCAATGGTTTCCACATCTATAAATGATTGAAAATATTCTATCCAAATTCAGTCAATCATTAATATTTAGAGACTCAATGAAATTTAAGAACTCAATATGTTTAATAATATGGGTGTTCTAGATAATTACACCATTGGGGGGTTTATTAAATACATCAGGAATCTCTTGTAGATTTAATATATACTATTAAATCTCTTCCAATACATGATATGGAACATGTTTAATTAATATAATTATAAATTTTTTAATCCTTTTATCTATATTTTGGGGTTATATTAATTCACCCATCATCATTCATCTGTAAGTTTTCCTCTATTTACCATTATTTCATAGTAATTGGTAGATGCATGTATTTTAAAACCCTATTAATAGGAATATTTTAGTTCACAACCATCTAAGGATAAAATTTATATATCAATGATAAGATTAGAAACTTATGAGGTGTCATAAATATATTTTTTATATCCAAATTCAATATTAACAAACTTCATTAAATCTTTTTATTATAACTTCATGACTAATGTACATATATGTGGGAACATAGGAACTGGTTGTTGATCCTGATCCCAAAAAATGCATCCCACTCATACCATTTATTGAAGGAGTCATATTGATTATTGTTTGAACGTTCCTTTGGGACATAACTCTAGGTGGATGTCCTTATATTATGGTATTCATATTGTGATAATGAATTGGGATTACATGATAATAAATCCCTAGAACATAAAATTCATGTTGTGAATGATATTCTTATTTCATATACATATTCCCCTGTGATCCATTCTCCCTATGATAAACAAGGTATAGTAAATGTCAAGTCTCATTGAATTTAGAGTTGGGACTTATGAACTTGGATAAACATGTGTTGTTCTTAATATGGTTCTCATAAATTAAGAAGGATATTTGTGTATTATGTTTATATTTTAATTGTAGTATCCATAGTTTATTTTAATTCTCAACCCGCTGATGGGTGATGAAGGTTGATAACCCGAAATTACAGTTTTGGTACCATCGGTTTGAATCATAGAGTCATGGATTGTCTTACACTAAGGTGATTTCCCATTGGAACTCAAGACATAAAAATTTATCCTTTTTATCTTGGTTATATTTGGTATTATAGTTTTTAGAGTTCATTGGACATATCAAGTCACTGATGTGTGAGGAAGAATGATAACTCATATAATAGTTTTGGTCCCATGGGTTTGAATGTCGTAGACATGGATAGTAATTACATTATGTGAATACCTATTTGGGCATTGGACTACAGATGACATCAAATAAATCATGCTTATATAAGTAATATATCAGTTCATATCTCATTTTTGGGGTATTCTAAAATAACTATACAGAGAAAGGTTATCATTTCATTGGGTGTCCAACTAAGATATTCCGATTTGCAGTTTTTTGTTATCCATGGTGTCCTTCTAACAGTATTGATTATCTCTAGAAATATCATGGTTTCCAAACTAATAGTTTAAAATACAATCATAGGATCTATTTTTCTTTTTCAATGAAAATTTAATGATTTATAAGTCATGTCTTTGAAAATGTCAAATGATCAAAATTGAAATGTTCAGATGGCCTCACATAACATGATTGCTGTGTCCTGGGGGAGTTTCATTAAATTACATTCATTTTTGTAGGAAATTAATTGAAAAAAATAGAAAATTCATGGGGAGACCTCAAGACTATTGAGATATGTCTAAATTTTATCACAAGAATTGTTTGACATGATCAATGGACATTTCAAGACAATAGTTTCGTGTCCTCATTTTATCGTGTGACCTAGATAGATAATGTGAAGGGGAAAATATATTATATTTCTAATTACCATATCCATTTTCATGTAATTTTTCATGATTTTTTATTATTTACTGCATATGTACCACATGGTGTTTCAATCATTATTTTTATTAGGTTATGAGTTTCCTCATGCATAGTTGGAAATTCATTCTCATAATTTTCTGACATGTAGTAATTCATATTTCTGATCTATATTGTGATCACCTAAAGTACATATTTATATCATGTGTTTTCTTATGTAATCCTATGTATTTTACCTTGGATATTTCCCATGAGATCTTAAGAAATTTGACTATGTGAATCTGCTCCGGGGTAGTCTATATACCATTAATGGTCATCATTGTGACAGTTTTTATTATACTATGAGGGATGGAATTTTAGGCTCCATCGTACTGATTATATGACACCATGAATGAAGAGTATATCTCAATTATGATATTCATTCATTGGATGGATTTTTGAAGCATGGGATTTTTGTGACCCTACTGTTGGTCACCCCAAACATATCAGGATGCCAAAACACATTAATGTTCATCTATCACCATGTTTATTAGACACTGGGTGATAAAAGGGCCTCTTTCTAACCATTTTCTCATTTAAAATGGACTTTTAACCGATAATATGACATGATTGGAAACCATTTTGTGGTCAAAATGACTATAAAAATTCTTTTTATTGGTTTAAAAATACTATCCTATGGTCTTTCGCAACACGAGGACTCCTGAATGAGGCTATTTGTGAAATCAAGACCACATTAAATAGGACTCACATTTGATTATGACGTCTAATCAATAGGAAATTCTCATGATAAATTGTGATCTCATGGATTTCATAACCAATTCTTCATGTATATAATCATATATCCCTTTATGATATGACTTCAACATTTCTATGTTATTTTATAACTATATTTTTTAAGGGTTCTGCATGTCACAATAGCATGTGATTGTTGTCATCGATATCTTATCTGCTTATCTTCAATACATCACATGATCATTTACAAAACCCATGGTAGTATGTGATCGTTTTTATAGAAAATCCTTATCCTTATGGGTTGATATTAGTAGTTTATCTCATTATTAAATTGATGTGTATTTAGTCCTTCTCAAGAGAAAGGTGACATGCCACCATGTTTTTATGTTATAAGGTAGACATGTCGCGAGGGTCCGCATAATTTTTTCAAATAAAATAAGTCCATATTATGATTTTCAAAATAAATCTCTATCAAATAAGGCTTCATATTTTTCCACCCTTTTAATGTTTTTTGGATATTTTATGATTTTTCTTGATTGACATGTCACGTGCTTGAAGAAACTCTTTAAGAGGCCTTTTCATAACAATTAACACTTTTAGGGATTACCTCACAAGAAAAAAATAGAGAGACAATGTGAATGCATGTGATCATTAGATGACCATACACAACACATGATCCATTCTCATAACTGTCGGATGGTCATGTGATCTTGAATCATCCAATATGTTACATGATCCATGTGATTTGAATACTTTCATAGAGTTACAACGGATTGAAAAATAACTAATGGGGGGTTTCAATCTATTGTTTATTTTTTAAATATCATGACATTAAAACCATAACCCATGAAATATCTCATGATTAATTTCTTTATCCTATTATGGTAAATAATTATAAATGAAAATTTTGTAAATAAAGTAATGCAATAATTATTTACAAGGTTCATCCTTTTTGTGATATCCTACAATCTTTTCATATCCACTCCCATGGTTCGATGAAAATTCACTTTTGAAAAGAAATAAATACCACTTGTACTAAGTCATGTTAGACACCTAATATATCTTAATATAAATATTTATATTGAATCCAACTAGTTTATAATGTTTCATAAAAACAATAAATCTAAAAAATGATTGAATACATTGTTCAATAATCTCCAAAAACGATCTTGGGTTTGATGGCCCTGATTCTGATAGCATTTCGTCTAATAAACTTAGCCGGGTTGAATTAATACAATATACTAAATCTGATATTCCATTTCACAATACGAACTTCATAAATTCATATTAAAAACAATATCCAATCATCTATAGTACGATTAACACAATTATATCTTATCAATATGATGTTTCTTAATCATGTTAACAAAACAACATATGTCCAATCAATATATTAGATCTCTCTATAAAATAAGATCTTTCTCTAATTCCTTAGTGATCTATATTTTTCCATTCTAATTAAATATATAATAACTGTAAATTAATTGTCCCCTTAATTATAGGAAACTAAAAAATGAAAAGGATAAAAACTAATAGACATTTCCTTATCACTTATATTTCAAAACTTTTAAAATCACTCACATTTTCACTCCAATTATTATTTCATCAAACCATCACAAGATGTCTTTGAAATTATTATTCATAAAATTACTAAATTTTCATTTTTCAAATTATATTTTTATTATTAAATATTATTACCATTATCAATTGAATTAAATTATTTTTCTTTCCATTAGTCCGATTATCATACTTAGCTTTAGTGAAATTATCATTATCAAATTTTGTACAATTTTATTTCTCTACTTCAGTCTGTTTATCTTCATCACCTTCAGTATGATTTTCATTATCAACATCATTATGATTATCTTTCTCAATATCATTCTAATTAAATTTTGAAGCATCAGTATTGATATGTTTACTAACTCTAGTTTTATGTTCCTTATCAGAGTCGGTATGATCTTCATTTTCATAGTCAGTCCAATTTTCCGTCTCGTATTCAGTCTAATATTCCATCCCAAGGTCAGTTTGATCATCCTTATCATAGTCAGTATGATCTCCCTTCTCAAATTCATTGTAGTTAATATCTTCCTGATAATGGAATTATAATTATGACATAATATTAATAAGAATATAATATATATCATGATGAATCCACTCATCAACATAAAAATTATTCAAACATCATCAGCTTTAAACATTATGACTTATCAAAAATTCATAGTCCAGTAATTTTAGTTCCAATATTCCATTTCTGGGTCTCTAGAACCCAAAAAAACTATAGATTTCTTATATTTTTAATCAATATTTTATCATGATTGTTTTTATGATTTGTGGGAACTCTCTAACCTAAAATTAATCTTCTGAATTTATGATATAATTTTTAAAAACAATCTAAATTTAATATTTCAATCATTTAATAAAAATATTCAGCAACATTTTTAATTATTTTATATATAAATTATAATATTCTAATAAACATTATGTCTGATAGATCATTACCTTCATAATGCTGGAATTGATACTCATGGAATGTCCATTCAAAAACCTCATCTTTCTTTCCACTTTAGTGTCTCGTTCTGCTCAATCTGAAAAACTCAGTCTAATTTATTTTTCCAAAAAAATTTAGTAATTACAATAAATTAGTATCCCTTCTTATTTAGATTCCACAACAATAAAAAAAATTCATATTTATTATGTAAACTCATTACAATGGACCTGGTCTAATCCTGAATATAAAATTGTCTAGTTATAACAAAATAAAAAAGCATGATAATAACAAAAAAATAAAAATTGTTATTCAATACCCCCTTTCAATTTCATGAAAATCATCATTAATATTTTTTTCAACATTTAGAAAATGTTCACAACCCATCTTTTGTAAATAACTCATGTTTCATTGAATTTTAGCAAAACCTATCATTTATCAATAGATAGTATCCAAACACCAGACTGAAAGATAATCTAATTTTTTAAATGAATTATATCCCATGGTGGAATGAAGGTCTTGTGTCCATGTTATCGTACCACCCCACGTTTACATTTTCTAATTTTTCTTTTTCTATAAACTATTTTCTATATCCATAACATAATATTCATAAAATAATGATAAGAAAAATCAGTATAGAATGTAAAGAAGTTATAAATTTCTCTCCACCTTTTCAACATAATCCCATGTATGTTGCGGGTTCTTCCTTCTAATATTTTAGAAGGCATTGAAGGTGGCTGAACAAGAGGTTATAGAATCTACTCAACAATAAATTAATTTGGAGTTTCCGTCATGATGATATCATCAATTCGTTACTTCATTGATATATAATATAGTAAAACATCCCCCAAAATAACACTAAATTTTATAAAATAAAATTTTGAATCAATTTTTTCTGATCTTGAATGATGAACAATATATTTAGAAAGACCAGTTTCACAAATCTTATCATAATTTATCTTCAATGATTTAGATAATTTTATATCAATTATTTCTGCTCAAAATTCATCCACAATATATGAGTATAAGATATTATAGCAGTAATATATTTAGATATTATTTTTCTCAATGATACAAAACATATTTTCTTACTATCAAAACATACACAATAGTCACCCATGAAAAATGTTCTTCCTGGGGTAGATTTTCAATCATCGCATTATCAAGAAAAATCACAATTAGTAAAACCCTAAAATATCATATACCAAATTATTTTATAATAAAACACCATGGGAGGTTGTTCTCTTGGCATGTCTCATAATTCTATTTTCTACCAACATATGTGATTCCATAATATTACTTTGATATCATGTATACAATGTTGTAAAATAAAGAATATTTGGCCTTCATGTTTTAATTTAAGGTATAATTCCTATTAGATTATAAAATTCTATCTAATATACATTTTTTCCAAACTCATATTTAATCAACATTATACTGATTGATATATAAGAAGGATCCACATTAGAATATCACATTTCAATATTGTTGAAAAATTTCATATCATAATACAATTGTGATATTAAAATGTTTTCTTCATGTTTTAAAACATAGTCCAAGTAATAATGTTATGTCACCCAACATTAAAATTTCCATATTCATCTTCATTTCCTCAGAAATTGATTCATGAATATTTTATTCCTCCCTAAAAAAATATCATTCCCATATAAACAATTATAATTATATTTATGTATTATAAATTACTCACTTATATGTTACAATAAAATTTTCATTTGGTAAAATTATGTAATCTCAAACATCTATCATGTATTCAATATCAATCACATGGGGAATGTTTTGACCCCTAAAAGGAACTCTTCAATATAAAAAAAATGTTTTCATCATTACCATGTTAAAAAAACATGGTTCTTCAAATTAATTTTCTTCTAAAATAGTATCAGTACGGAAAGTGGTCATTTCAAAAATCTAATAAAAACGTTAATATAAATGTGTATCCATTGAAAGAACCATTCTAATAGTTTCCAATCATGTAATTGGGGAAAAAGTTTCTTTAATATTGACACCATCAACATGTGCATAGATTTTAAAAACAATAAATTATTTTTTTCTTGAAACATCTCAATAATCATTCAATTTATTACTATAAAACCTCTACTTAAATAACATATTTATTTAGTAGACATGGAAAAATTTCAAAAAATTTATTTTTATTAATGTGAACCAACTCTTCATTTGTAATATCCATTAATTCTTTGTGTTTATGAAGTTTTAAAACTAATTATGGTTCAAAATTTGAAATAACTAAAGATTTAGTTTCTATTGCTATAATTATTCTAGTCTAAAATGAAGCCTTTGGATTACCAGTAATTTTTTTTATTCCCAACATGTTTTTGTAAGATATGTAATTTTAATGATTCTATTCTAGGAAACCATTCCTCGTAAAATGACTATCCTGAATCATATTATGGATGCGTTGACTGAAAATTGTTGGAAATATTTGGTTTATCCTTCTCAATATTTTGAAGATATTATGTTATGGAATTTTTATTTTCAACTACTATAAGGTAAAATGATTCCAAAATCCTCGATATGCATTTTTTTGAGAGTTGACATCTTCATACAATTAGTGAATAACAAATAAATTTTCCTTCTAAATATTTTTAAACAAATAATCTATATCTGGATATTTGATTATAAGGGAACATGGAATTAAAAAAGCATTGAAGAATAACAATGAATGATTTTTGTTATTATACGTCTCATAAGAATTATTTTTGGATTCTGGTCTCAACAAATATCTGTTCTAAATTTGTACATTAGTACTAACAACTTTTCCCTAGAAGAAAATTTAATGTTTGTATTCTATAATCTTACTTCTTCACTTTTCTAAAAATATTCTATTCTTTCATTCCATTCGCCTGTTTTATTATTATGTGTTTGTAGTACTATATTAATATTTGATATAACGCATTATATGGTAAATTTTAAAAGTATTTCATTTGAATTGTGTAAAATTATATGTTCTAATTTTCTTTTGATAAGTCCACATTTCATTCTCAAAATATTTTTTGAAAATACTGATCATTTCCACAACATTTTATTTGAGTTTTATAGAATTTATTTTTTCATTATAGTGAAATCCTTAAAAAGGTTTTGAAGACTAATCTCCTTTTGATGAATGATTTATCATTTTCCCACATAATTCTGAATGAATATGTTCATGTGGTTTGGGTGAATAAAGCCTAACAATCCAATGAAATATTGTTATTTACCATCCATTATTAATAACCAATACAAAATTATCCAACATTATTTTTCAATTATTGAAAATTATAAGAACTATTTGCATTTGAACATTTTATTTTTGTTTTTCTACCAATGTTGGAGAAATCTCTAATTCCACATATGTTTTTCATCATTATCACACAGATAATATGAGTTATTATGTTCTCTATTATGAAATAGATTCACACTAGTTCTATCTAAATTTTTATTTACAATTTTATCGGTCATAATTTTTATTATATAATAATATTTTCTGAAAATAACTTCTTTGTCAACATCACAAAGATAACTCATACTAAGTATGTTATATTTTATCCCATAAAAAATATAACTTCCTATTATTTGAAAATTTCTTATTTAACTTATCTATTTTGATTCATCTTATTTTAAAGGAAATATCATTACAAATTCTAACTACAAATTCATCATGAATTTCAATTTGTTTCATGATTTTTATATCCCCTTTCATATGTGAATAACATCCATTGATATGTACCCATGGATTTTTTCTTTTACATTATTTCAAATATGTATGAAAAATAAGATCTATTTTCACAGAATTATTCTTTGTAACATCATTTTATTATTTACTACAATAAACCAGTACTTGAAGGAGAGTCATAAAAAATTTTGAATGATAACCAGTCTAATAACATTTTTCAAAATATTCTTCGAGAGATTCATATTAATTTTTTTGGGGGTATTCTATCATCTTGGGATTTATCATTTCTATCTCAAGGTTGGTTAGTAATGTTAATCCCACTACTTACACCATTTCATTAACATTGATCAATCCTTATTTTTCAAAATTAAAAGAAATTATAACAGTTATAATACATGATTACATAGTTCTAAAACACATGTAATATCCATCAAATTATTATTTTTTATTGATGTAAGTCCATTCTTGGTAGAATCACTGTGCGAGTTTATAAATTTATCTTTCCCTAACATTATCTACATGTGGACCATAATTACTCAAGGGTGAGTTTTCATCTTTTTAATATGAAATAGGTTTCTAAAACCATTTTTTAGTAGAATATTTTCCAATAAATATTAATATTACTATAATGTTAAAAAATCAGATGAAATATTATTTTATATGGGTGATAATTTAACCTGATTCTTGAAATGAGTTTTCTCAATAAATTATTAATCTTATATTAAACATCTCATGATTTTATGATGTTTTCATTCATCTTCATCATGATAATATCAAATTCATGAAATTTTGATTGATACATGTTAACTTTTACTTCCATATATACTAGCTTCGTACTGTGAACTTCAACCATATTTCAATATTCAACAATTCAGAGGATATAACATCAGATCTCCTAAATGTATTCTTCCTCCTGATTAATTACATTTCATTTTACATTATCAACATATCCATAATAATTATTTAAAACATTTATTTATTTCTAAATAGTTTCATATATATACTCTAAAATCTTTTTTTGTTTGTCCTTTATACTCTCTGTAGGTTTCCTAAACACCTTCATCATTATTTATGTATTCTTTTGTTTTCCCCACTTTTTCAATGATGGTTATGAATTTGGGTTAATATTTCATATTTCAAATAATTTTTCATGTTGGGTACGATTAAGCATTATTACTGAACATTCGTAATTTACCCCTGAGGAACATATTTAATTATTTTTTGGAATAATTTTTTATATATAATATTTTCTGAACTGCATCAAATATGGTTTTTCAATAGAATTCTCTCGATATTATACATCATTATTTTTAGGAAAATTTATAGCAATGTATCTATTTCCACCACTATCAAAACATTTGAGATGAATTTTATCTACATAAATTAATCCATCTTCAATAGTTCTATGATATAAGAGACATTATATTATTGTTCATCTCATTATAATTTTTATCATTGGAGTCACAAGTATCCTCATCTTCATTATCTTGTATTTCTAATATTCTCATGAAAAAATCCCATTTCATTTTACAAAATATTTTTGAACATTTGAGCATTCCTCATTTTATATGTAGCTTTAAATTTATGCAATTAACAAATATATAAATAAATTTTATCTTCTAAATAAGAAATTATCAAATTAAATTTGTAAAAAAATTTCACATACCATTATTCGCAATTGTATAATATTCAAAGACATGAATAAATCCAATAATGTTACAAACAATTATCTTTAATATAGTGAATTATTAGTCAATTTGTTTCATTTCTTATCCTTATGTTTTCATACTTATTATGCCAGATTTTTAGCTTTGCGCCATTCACTTTTGTGTTCCCCTCAAATATACTTTTTATATATTCATATATACTCATAGATGTTTTGATACCCTTCACATATATATAAATGTTTTATAATAAGGGAATAAGGTTAATACTTATAGATATTCTCTCAAACTTGATATTCATCTAATAAATAAAATTCACCTGGTATTATTTATAAATAACTAAGAACCTTATTAAGTACCATCAATAACTTCTAGGACAATATATATCAGATAAATATTCATGCTATTTTTCCATCCATAACAATTTTCCAACAAATGTAGTAATTTCACGACTATTAACATTATTGATATTATCCATGAATTTTATTCTACAAGAGACCCTAATATTAGAAACCATTGCATGCTCCAATGGTTAAAAAAACAGAGAAATGTGGGTTGAATGATTTTTTCACTTTTTATGAGATTCAAGTATTTAAAGCAATGAACCATGAAACCTGTGAATATTACTATAATAGATAAATTTTAGTAAATAATAATTCATTAAAAAATAGTAAATCATGTAAAGTGAACAATTTTTTCATGGTGCGTCCTTAGTTGGAGAACCTAATTCCATTCCATAGTCACTCTTCTATGTCTATATAAATTCAATATTAAGAATAAGTAAATAAAACTTTTGACAAATCCTATTAGACACCTTCTATATACCTATAGTAATGACTTTACCTAAACTAGTTAGTTTTCAATGTTTCATTAAAAATAATTGAAGCAAAAAATATTTAAGACACTTTTTATTTCTCTCTATAAATGATTTATGGTTCAATGACCCTATTTCTGTTGGCCTTCAGTCCAACGAACCCAATGTGATTCGCTCAATAAAATTTAAAAAATATGATCATCCCATTATTAATATGCACATATTAAAATCTTATAATAAATTTAGAATCATGTACTCCTATACAATAAACTCAATATGATGATTCTCAGTCTAATTAAAAATCAACAAATGTCTAATCAAATAATGAGATCTCTTTATGGAAGGAACTCTATCACAAATTCCTCAGCACTCTGCCTTTTCAACACTGGTTGTAAAGATGATATGTGTGAATGAATTTTTACTCTACGGATATCTGAATCAAAATTAAAATATGGTAAACTAAAATTCAATTGTGACAAAATAAAATTACAAAAATCTTAAAATAACACTCATTTAAACTCCCACATTGACTTATTCAATCCTTCTAAGTATTTAATCAATATTAGTCTTCTCGAACACACTAAATTTTCATCAATCAAATTATCTTTCTTAGATTTAGATTTTTTGTCATTCTCATCATCATTATGATTATCTTTATCAACTACAGTCTGATTATATTTCTCAGCTAGAATAATATTATATTTCCTAGCATCAGAATGATTATCATATATAGCTACCTTTAAATTATAATTCATGGTTTTGGTCTTATTATCATGATCTACTTCAGTATAATTTTATTTATCATCCTTAGTATAATTTCATTTATTAACATTATTATTGTTTTCATGAACTACTTTTTTATATATTTATTCTTAAAGTCAATCTGATCCTTCTACTTATATTCAATTTAATGTTGTTTTTTAGTGTCAGTCTAATTTTTCATCTCATATTCATTATGATTATCATTATCAAAGTCAGTATAATATTTTACCCCATGGTTTCTCTATTTAACATCCTATGAAATAATTTTCATTACAATTTAATATATATGAAGATGGTTCTAATTAGAAACATTCAAATTCAAAAAGTATCATTATCATTAAAAATTCGGAATTCAGAAATCATCTTAGTCTAAAAGTGTTGGGACTAGTATTATTTATTCATGTTGTATGAAATTATAAAAACCTTATTGTTTCAACATTACATAAATATCATCTACAATTAATTTTTTTCATGATTTGTAAATATTCCACAATTATCAAACCATCATCTGATTTTAGCATAGAACTTATGAATACATTCTAACATCTCGAATCACTGTATTTTATCAAAATTTATCAGAACCATTATGAATTATTCACTTTATAACATCACATATTCTATAAAAACCATGGCTAATGTATCATGAAAATCATAAGATAGACCTTATACCAATGTTGCATTTGATCGAAAAAATCATCTTTCTATCCAAATCATCATTAGGTGATACATTGTCTAATAACCTAAGTCCATAAACCGATGTCTAGAACACACAATTATCAAGGATATAAAATTCCTCCCATCATTGTTTTGGTATTGAGAAACATTATTTTTCTATATATGTTCTAGTTTTGGAGGAATTTAAATGTTTTTTGAACCCCATAGCCCTGATTGTGATCTTTTTCTTATGAGACATTTTTTCTTCAGTGAGACATTTGATATATTTAGGGAATTATATAATTAGGGTTGAAGATATGGGTCATTCAACCAGTGAATTCAAATTCCAATTCTCCCATTATTCCAGTCATCACATGACTCCTTCTCAAGACCCCATTATAAGATCTTTTTTTCATGAACTAATTGAAAAAATTGTTCACAATAACTGTAGAATGATAACAGTTTTCTGAGACCTCGTTGTTTTCTTACAACAATGAGTCCTTTGTCTTGAAACATTTTCAAAATATCATAAACTAACATTCATTATTTTTTTTAACATTCACCTAGACCTGCGGCCATATAGTTATCTTATATGCACTATATGATCTGTGATTCAGTCATATGATTATATAATCATCATCCAATTATTTGACCATATAAGGGTAACATTATTATGATTCTAATTATTGATTATAAAATCAATGGCTTCATTATGGGGTAAGTGATTGTGTTCAATTACATTGTTCATGTGCTTCATTAAAACATTATTAGGTCATGTGATCATGAATTCCTTCTTTGGTCATGCTATTTTCATAATAATATCAGAGATATATACCATTTATGGGAGGATTTCTTAGTCATCTGACATGTTTTAATTATTATTTTCATATGATTTATATTTTAGTAAATAATCAATGAATGATGCTACAAATTGTTGGTTTATCATAAAACTATTTTCTCAATAATGGAATATATAATGAAATATCCTAGTCATCACAATCATTATTTACAATCCTCGAAGGGGGGAACCTAATGGAATATCCTCTCAAAGACATTCATCCAATATACATGATTGTTATTATAAATTTTAAACTTATACTTCATTTAAAGCCTTAAATTTCATCTATTATTTGGATTTTTAAATAATATAATACCATTCAAGGAAATATTTCCCATATACTTCATTTAATTTCAATTGAGAAATGCATAGATATGTATATTATAAATTCATGTGAACTTCCATTAGATTGAATCATTTTGAACCAGATTTCAACACCCACATGTGCCTCTTGAAAATTGGATATTAACATAAAATCGATAGGTTTCAGTGGTTGTATAAATTTTCATTTCATGTAATGGGTAGATTTGGGTTTTATTGTGCTTTTCATTAGAGGGTGTAGTAAATTTCCTATGAATTTTCAACAAAATTTAAGAATATCATGATGCATGAGTCCATATGAATAATGAATACCTTCACATACAATAAATATGTATTACTGGTTAAATTGGACAATAGATGGTTTCCCAATAAAAATACATTCCACATGATGTTTAGGGAGTGAGTATCAGTCATTAAGTAATTTTAAAAAAAATTATCACAAAAGTTTTATGAGTGATTTTTAAAGAGTTTTCCATATAATCTACGAGGGATAACATAGAGAGTACCCCTTCCCATCCTAGGGAGTTGATCAAATTTCGATAAATAGACTTTCATAAAGACTCACATCCATAGAAAGATATCCAATTTATATTTTTATGCGATGACCATTATATTTTATCATTAAATTTAATTCTTATTCCAAATATAAGAATCCGAATTCTTTCCCCAAAAAGGACTCCTGAAGTGTGTAGAGAACCCATTGATCCACTATTAATTATTGTGCATTCACTATTTGAGGGTTGTAGGTTATTCCAAATGCAGACTAGAACATTTGGTTTTTCATATATCTTCCCATGTACCAAACTATATACCTTCTCCCAATTAATAAAATTGTGGAGTCATAGTCTCATTCTTTATGATGGTGTCCTATATGGTAGGAGGTATGTGAATTTGGATATCATTTCCTTTATAGGAAAAACTATATCACCCCTTGAACAGTATTAATAGGATATGAGAACCACATAGAATCTCCAGTCAATTTTAAATATTATGGGGTGGGGTGGGGTACTTTAGGGATAGTATGAGTACATAAGAATCAAGAACATCCTAGAAATTTGATTCAATCCATTTTTGTATTTCCACCATAGGGTAAGGCCCCTTATAATAAAGTATTTGAATTTTAGGTCCATCATGAGATAGCAAGGCATCTTCATCTCTAAACACTATGGCACAATAATAACTGGTAGTATTGTTGACAATGGTATCAAAAACCATGATAGTTTGTACCACATGGTATCCCTTCATGAGGGGGTATATTTTTCCTAATTTTAGGGGATACATCTATATGAATGGAATATCGATTTATTTGTTTATCTAAATACATTAGTATTTTGGATGAAATTTCCTCCCCCATATCAAATTTGATAAATGAATCTTCTTATTTTGACTCGTAATATTTTTGATGATGTTCAAAAAATAGGAGGCTTGTGTCTATATATAATTTCCTCCCCATGATACTGAGTTTTTTTTCATCCCAATTGTATGATGATTTCATTATCTATGCATATATCAGAGGAAAATTGTTTACATCAATATATGAGGATATAATGTTTCCACTTATTCTAAAATGTCAGGTTGAGTCCTAGAAAGTGGCTTGTTTCAAGGGGACAAATAGCCATTCCAATACCTATAATGAATGTGATATGTTGAATAAAAATATAATTTCTAGTAGATAAATCAACTAGAATGTCAATATTAAGTGTTGAGCATGTGAGTGAAGTTTTAGATACACTATTGTTTCTTACTGCATTCCATATATAGATTCTATGGAGCCAAACTATATCATAGGTTGAGTATAGGGGAATAAATCAGTTGGAGGAGATACCGTAATCATGCATTACTAATATTACATCTCTTTACTATGTCACATTATGAATGTAACCTATTTTGTTTATGTCCTTCCCTCTAGACCATGATATAATTATGGAATGTTTAATGGTTCGAATTCTCTATCTATAGTGAAGAAAACATTTTTTATGGTGATTAATTTATTTGTTTATATGTTGGTTTTTGGTAGACTTTATTATAATAGATGACATAAATATTGTTTTTTTCATCAGTTATTTTAAAACGGACGTAAAAAACAAAAAACCGAAGCGATTTTTACGTCATTTACTCAAAAACCGACATGGAAAACACTTCAGAGTCATTATTTATTATATCGATTAATAAAAAACCGACATTTTATACACTATATATCAGCAGTTATTATATAACTGACATCATTAATCATACCTCTGACGCATTTATCACTTCCGTTATTTGCCTAACCAATGTGATAAAGTAGTTTTCCTAGTGATTTTCCACATCAGTTAAATAATATATGACGTAATAAAATATCTACTATGTCGATGATTTTATAACCAAAGTAAAAAAAATATTCCATTCAATTTATTATGTTAGTTCTGATAGAACTGATGTTAAAATTAGTCATGGTTAATTTTTTACATCTGTTATAATATAACTGACGAAAAAACCAAAAAAATTTATTATTTTAACTGTTCAACCAAAATTATGCTCATCTAAAAGAATACCTGAAATAGAAGAAAACAGACCACCCCCCCCCCCACCCCACTAGGACAACCCACCCACCACCATCCTAGAGATCCCCCCACACCCATGGACACCCCCACAGCTATGCCCAACCAAATGAATACCCGAAACAGTAGAAAAACATAACAAAATTTCCCACCCCACCTAGACAGCCCCCCCACCCCCACCCTGGAAACGCCACCCCCCCACCCCACTGGACACCCCCCACAACCATGGACTGCCCCACCATCCTAGATTGCCCCCACACCCCTAGACACACCCCACAACTATGTCCAGCCAATATAATTCTTGAACCTTAATAAGAAAGACCAAAACCCACCACCCCTTTTGGACAACCCCCCCCCCCTAAGGCTAACTGGACACCCCCCCCCCCCCCCCACACCCTTGGACTGCCCCTCTGCCCTACTAAACATCCCTAAAACCCCTGGACACCCCTTCCCCACTAAATAGCATGCCCACAACCCTGGACACCCCCACCCTCCTGGGCATCCCCCACCCCCTAGATAGCCCTTCCACCCTCTTGAACACCCCCACCACCATGGACACCCTGGACACCCCTCCCACAACCCTATAATCCCCCACACCCTTGGACACCCCCTGGACTGCCCCTCCCTCATGGACACCCTGAACAACCCACCCCCCCCCCCCCCCCACTTCACTATATGGCCCTCCAACACACCTTGAAAGCCCCCACCCAACTATACAGCCCCCCCCCCCACACCCCTGGACAACCCTCCCACCTTCATGGATACCCCCCAGGACACCCATTGGATAGCCCACACCCACCCCTTGGAAATACCTCCCACACCCTTGAAATCCCCTCCCACCCCACTAAATAACCTTTCCACAACCCTAGACACCCACCCTCTTAGACATCTACTCACCCCCCTGGACAGCTCTCCCACCCAACTGGACACCCACACCCCATGGACACCGTGGACCCCTCCAACCATTGGACACACCTCCCAAACCCATAGAAGTCCCCCCCACACCCCTAGACACCCCCTGAACTTCCCCTATCCTCATAGATAAGTTGGACCCCCCCCCCCAACCCACTGGACATCCCTCGCACACCCCTAGACATGTCCACACCACTAGAACCCCCCCCCCCCCCACACACACACCCTGGGACACCCCCATGACATCCCTACCACCCTCTAGGACACCCCCTCCCCCACCCCACTGAACATCCCTCCCCTACCCCTAGAAAGCCCCCCATACCCCTAGACATCCTCCAGACTACCCCCACCCTCATGGACCCTAGGACACCCCCACCCCACTAGACTGCACTCCCACATCCCTAGAAAGCCCCCAACCCATGGCGAAGCCCTCCCCACACCCCTGGACAAACCTCCCACACCATTAGAAACCCCCAAATCCCATGGAAACCGCCTAGATAGGCCTCTCACCATCCTGGACCCCCCACTCTCCTGGAAGCCCCCACCCACCCGGATAACCCTCCCACCCTTTTAGGCACCCCCAGCCCCTTGGACATCCTCCCAAACTCTTGGACACCCCCACCCTCCTGGACAGCCACCACCCCTGGATAGCCCTCCCACCTTCTTGGATACCCCTACCCCATGGACACCCTGGACCCCCCCCCCCCCCGACCCACCCACCCCTGGACACCCCCCTCACACACATGGACAACACATGGAGTGCCCCCCACCCACGTGGACACCCTAGAAACCCACAACCCACTGGAAAACCATCTCACACCCATAGACACCCCACACTCCCCTTGAACCACCCCCACCCCCACACACACCCACACAGACACACACAGACACCCCTGGACACCCCCTGGATAGCCCTCTCACCCTCCCAGACACCCACACCCCACAGGACAACCCCCACCCCCACCCCCTGGACAGCCCACCCACACCCCTGGAGACACCCTGGACTGCCCCACCCTCATGGACACCATGGAAGCCCCCACCCCACTAGAAATCCCTCCCACACCCCTAGAAATCCCTCACCCCAAAAGGTAGTCCTCCTTATATCCGTGGATAGCACTCATCCCACCCTGGACACCCACCGGAAAACCCTCCCACACCCCCTAGGTAGACATCCCACACCCCTGAACCCCCCCCCCCACCCACAACACTAAAAAAACTTCCCACAACCCAAGACACCCCACCCTCTTGGATAGCCCCCACCCACAGGATGGCCCTCCCACCCTCCTGGACATCCCAACCCCCATGGACACCCTAGACACCCCCACCAACACCCCTAAACAAGCCTCCCACACCCCTAGAAACCCCCCCAACCCCTGTACACCACATAGAAATCCCCCACACTCCTGGACACCCCCAGACTCCCAGTAGATAAACCCCCACCTTCTATGATAGCCTCCCACAATACTGGAAACCCCTCATCCCAGTAAACAGCTTGGCCACAACCATGAACAACCCAACCCTTCTAGACAGCCCCCACCCCCTGACCAGCCATCCCACCCACATGGACACCCCCACACACATTGAAACCATATAAACCACCCCCCTACCACACCCATGGACAGCCCTCCCACACCCCTAGAAAACCCCACACCCCTAGACACCCACTAGACTGTCCCCCAAAGTCATGGACACCCTAGACACCCCCACCCCCACTGTATAACCATCCCACACCCCTAGAAACACCCCACCCCACTATCCATCCCTCCCCAAACCACTAGACATCCCTCCCACACCCTTAGACCCCCACCCCTGAACTGCCCCCCATAACCCTGGACACACCCTTGACTGCCTTCCACACCCTACTGGACAGCTCTTCCACACCTCCTAGACACCCCCCGGGACACCCCCTGGACTACCCCAACGCTCATGGGCAACCTGGACACCCCCATCACTTGGAAATCCCTCCCACACTCCAGTAAATCCCCCTAACCCCACTGGGCACCCACCCATACCCATGGACATCCCCTGGATAGCCCTCCCACTCTCTTGGACACCCCTCCCACAAAATTGAATAACCATCCTACACCCCTAGAGCCCCCCCCCACAACCACCCCAGTGGACACCTCCCCACACCCCTTGAACCCCCCCCCCCCCAGAGCAGAGTCCATACAAGAAAAACCATTTGAGCTAGAACAAAACAATAAGTTTCAAAAAAAATAAACATTCAAATATATAACATTAAAAACATACAACGTCCAAAAAATCCCTAAATCCAACCTAAATGACAACCAAATACACAATTATTATTAAAATATTCAAAATCACATATTACACTGCAAACAAACTTAAATTCAATCAAACTTGTAAAATAATATGACTATTAAACTTGTAAGTGTTTGACATCTTTAGAACTACAGTGTTGATGGTTATCAAATAGCTACAAATTACAAAGATAGTAGTTAACATGTATAATGAATAAATAAAATGAAATTTTATGGAAAATTATAAAAGTAAATCATACAATGTAAAAGTTTAAAAGAAAACATTACCATGTCAATGTTCACAAGTGTTCAATTTGTAATTATTATATACATAAATATTAACATATAATATCCTCATTCGATGATTCCTTTTTTTTCATGACAATTCTATTTGAATGAGTGTAAATTTAAAATATTATTTTTAATTAATACATCAAAATGTACAAATTATAAATGGATATTTACCTTTACTTCTACATATTTGATCTTTTCACTCCTTTTCATTGTATTTTTTCGAATGTTGACCCATCCCTTGTAAAAAACTAATATAAATAAAATAAATATATAATTCGTTATAATATATGAAAATATTTTGAAATTGAAACTTACTATATCAACATATTCTTAAAACATTTCTGCACATCACCATGGAGAGAGCATATCCAATTATGTGTTTTCTCCCTCAGGTAGAAAATCCTAACATCCAATGATCACTGACAAAATATAATTTAAGGTTATTGGTTTTTTATGTTAAAAGATAATGAACTATTTTCTAGAGATATGTTTCATAACTCTCACAAAAATGAATCATCCAACATTGTGTGATTATATTTTGTTCAAATCATTCATCAATACAAAGCATTCTTTGTTCGTCATCCAATGCATGTTCTTCAGGAGAAATAAAATGTAGATCCATGAATCCATATACATCAGTCCTCTCATTCATCTCTCACATTTTATGAAGATACCTAATACAAAACAGACATATGTATACATTTTTAATAAATATAACATAGGTAAAAGGTGTTAACACTTACGTGGAAAAAATTTGCACCAAATTGATGGCCAAAATATCTCCAGTAACAAGCTCTATGATATCTGTTATCACAATCCACACAGTTATTTCATGTCCACAAACATGATCTTCCATTGGAAACTCATAATGATCCCCCAACAATATTGAATATCTTGACAATCTGTCAAGACTACTAGAATCACTATCTGATGTCATATCCACTTATCATTGTTATTATCAATACAATATTTCTTTACCATTGATGTATATTTGTAAAAATAAATAGAAAAATATATTAGATATCAAATTTTTAAACAACATTGATAAAAAAATATAAGATTTAACATACATACCTCTATGGTAACGAGTCACAAAAGTCTGGTTGGTCAAATTAAAAAATGGTTGATATTATGTCCCACTATCATCACCTCATCTTTAGGTAATGGTAATCTTGTTGATATATCTATAATATCATGTACAATGACCCTGCGATTCTCTACCTCTCAATATTGATGATAAATTGTATCTATTATACAATATACCATCCCATATGGAACTATATGATGTTGAGTACCATCAACGTACAACTCACAAAAAGTAGGAAGCTATGAATGAGGAGTATGATAAGAAATGGGGTCAGCATGCTGAGGTGGGGGAGTGGGAGCTACTGGTGGAGGTGTAGGTTAAATAATAGGGTCTGCAGGGGAGGTGGAGGAGTGGGAGTTGTAGTCTGAAATTTTCTTTGCATGTCTGCATACATAGAATGTATCAATTCTTATCTTTTCCTCCATCGTCACATTAATTTTATGAGCATAGGCCTCAAAATATTATATTTATTTATAAACACCCTCAATGGTAGAATTATAAGAACATGTAAACACTTTTCTTACCGATACACCCTTTGGATATCCTGGTACATGACCTGGATGTTCGAGATTTATGATTGCTGAAGATAAAATATCTTGCCTCCCAGTAGTTGTAAATACCCCCTATGATCTCTATTCCACTAGATAATCATGTATTAATTAGTTGAACATTTTTGTATTGATTCAAATCATATGTAGAATATAGTTAAATTAAATAAATAAAATAAATATCTTACAATCCTCTCAGCTATGAGTATCGAATCGTTCAAAAGATATTTCCCTTTTTTCTCATCTCAGTTCTAATCCATTTTCCATGTTTAGATATAGGGGATGGAGGGGAAACCTCCCCATCACTGGAAGACTCAACTCTCCATTTTTTTAATTTTTTTACCATCATTTTTTCTTACAATAATTTATACCATGCCTGAAACAAACTACGAGGGTATACATTTTTAGATTGGATATTTTGATGAAATTTCATTGTTTGTAGTAAATTCAGAATAAGAAACCATTAACAAAACATTTATAATACCATTTAAATAACAAATTTTATAAAATTTTACATTTCTATTACCCAAAATGAATCTTTTCTTCTACGTTCAACAAAATTCCTCCATGTGTCTTCATCTATGAAAGGATATATATATGGCATGGATTGTACTGACTCCTATGTCCACAAAATAAATCAGATGTGAGGGTTGATTTGAAATCCCTCTATCTCTTATCAGACATCGATATGAATTTCTTCTTGACTTCTCCACTGGTAGGAATATCAAATATCATCTCATAAAAATGAGGTAGAACATATTATTCTAGAGACATTGAAATAATAGGCACACAATAGAAAATTTACTTACCAAAATCAACTTAAAAAACTGGGATATTATAGATTTGTCCACACTTCTCAAATCATCATACAAAATTATTACTTGGCTCTTACCCTGAGTTGATACAATACTCATAAAATCTTTTTTCATTTGGACCTCTACGAATATAATTCTCATCAAAATCAATGAGTATCCGCTTGTTCTGTGTCTGGGAAAGTGATAATTTAGGTTAATGTGTGCTCCCACGTTTACCAACCCCTGAACTCTTTGTTGTTATGGGAGCACATGAGTAATATTGGGGAACATTAAGAGGAGCATGTGAATGTTTCTCCCCAGAGGTATGATCATTATTCACATCTCAAGAATCATGTGTTTCATCAATTGTTTATCCTTTGATTATCATTCAAATCAAAAATAACAATAATTAGTTAGAAAATATAAAAATTAAAATATTAAAATACTAATGTAAACATAAAATGGAATATTGAACAAAGTTATGTAATAGTAAACACGATTAATATGGTAAGCATGTTAAATAATGGTAAAGATGGTAAATGGGGTAAACATGGTAGTGTAATTTCCATTCAATAAAATTGATTAATGTATAAATTATATAAAGGTAATCTATTTTAAATGGTGGTAAACTATGGTACACATGGTAAACTACACTAAATAAAATTAAAATAAACAAAAAAGTCTACTTATTTGTATTGAAACGTGTTTCAATAAATAAAAAAATTACAATATTATATATTTTAAGAATATAATAAATTTAAACAAGAAATAATCCTTTGTTACCTATAATATTATGAATGTACAAATGTATTGTTTTCCAAAATTCCTTCATCATGATTGATCCTTATGGCACAAACCATTACATCAACATGCTCATCCTTATGTTTTGGTAGTCTTTCCATTTTAGTAGGGATCACACAAAAATCAGCAACTTCATCAAGTTGATCCTCACCAACATATAGTTTTTCCCTTGTAAAACAATAAACAACTGCATATCTAATTGATCAACTACATTGAAAATCTTTTTTTCATGTGTTGTCATTATAAAAGAATCAGATGTGTCTTCCGATCTATTTATATTAACAACTATCATTCCAAATTCATCGTGTCTGACATTATTTTTACAGATAAACCATTTACAGTTAAAACTATGAACATTAATTTTAATGTAATCAACCTCTTATATTTCTTCAATAACTCAATAATATGAACCTGATGTAGAAATTTGGTTTTCAACTTTAGAACTCGAAAAATGCATTAATTATTCCAATCCCAAAACACCACTATTCTAAACTGCCCTTCGGTTGTCATGAGCCTTAATATAAAATTTATTTCATATAATGACATAATTGGACTATGTTATCACATATAAAAAGGTCCACAATGCATTATTTCTCTAACCCGATGAATCATTAAATGCAACATAATTTCAAAAAAAAATGGAGGAAAATACATTTATAATTGTCAAAGTATATAAATTACACCCTTTTCCAAAATGTTCAAAGAATTCCCATCAATCAACTTATTAGAAATTGATTTAAAAAAATTTCACAACTTCATTATAGTCCTCTTGACATGGATGGGAAATATTCCACTCAATGAAACTAGTAGATGTATTTGCATCATGAAGTGATAGTCACGATATTTCATACCTATCAACATCAAATCCTTCAACGAGAAATTTTTTTTAACATTTGAAGAATAAAATTGACACACTTTGATATCATCTAGACATTGAAAAAATATAATTTTATCCCTCTTAGATAATATATGACAATCCTGAGGAAGAAATGTTCGTCTTCCATTTGGAGTGGGACCTAATTCCAATTGTATTCCCATTTGATAGAAAGTCTAAACATGCATGGAACCCATCTTCTGACGTTACTTTAATATCTAACAATGTTCCAATAATACAATCGCATATATTCTTCCCCCTAGAGATGAAATCAATATTATTTAAACTTCATGATATCTCCAATATGGTATCTCAAAAAATAATTACATTTTCATCCAAATATGTCTAACATTACCAGATTTCTGTGTCCTTCCCAATGTCACATCAAGGTTTTCCACCCTCTCAAAATACACATCCAGGGATAATGGTTTTTGGGATATATCAAAAAAATTGAACCACTAAATTCCTTTTTTAGACTTCTATAAGAGTGATCCACATGAAAAAACATTCGATGACACATGTATATTGTATTCCTCCAATGATGCAACTGACAATATGAAGTCTGTTGCTCGCAAATTTGACATGCATTATGCACTTTAACACTGTATCCAGACAAATTTCCATATGATGGGAAGTCATTTATATTGAACAAAATCACTGCATGCAGCAGAATGTAATCCATTTTATATGAATCATACACCCTAAAACCATCTTCCCATAAAATATTCAAACCATATATCAATGGTCACAAGAAAACATCAATATCATTTTCAGGATGCTTCGGACCAGATATCATAATACTCAACATGACATATTTGCACTTCATACAAAGTTCAAGATGGAGGATGTAAATTTCCAATAAAACAGGCCATGAACTATGTGTGCTACTGAGGGTTCGGTATGGATTCATTCCATCTGTGCACAACCCTAGTATGAGATTTGTATTTTCATTTTCAAATGTAGGATACTACTCATCAATTTTTATCCATTGTGAAAAATAATTTATATGAAATATATTTATATCACAAATCCGCTCATCAGCCTTCCATCTTATCCTTTTTTCATCATGTGAATTAGAAAATAAAAGTTTCAAATGATGAATTTTTGGATGACACCAAAATACCTTGGAAGGGATCATTGTAATCTCTACATCATATTGTGATTTTTCTTCTGACTTACTCCGTGATGTCCCACATTTTGGAAACTCTGACAGAAATACATTTTCCTTCCAATATATCATACAATCATTCAGATAGGCATGTATTTTCTTGTATCACATTCCCCTTGTGAATAATATTATTTTGGACTTATAATGTGAATATAGATGATCATTATCTTTTGGAATAATTTATTTCATCAATTTTAGAAGCTTTGTAAAACTTCTATCACTCCATCCATGTTTCGGCTTCAAATTAATCATTGTTAACACTACCGAAAAAATTTTAAAATCTATACAACCAGGATACCGTTGTTTTTCAAAATCACTATATAGACATGAAACTGTCGGTTCTATCTCAATTTCTTCTGCTACAATCACTAATGGAATGTGGGTTTTTCCCCACACTTACATAGCAACGGTTTCATAGAACCATTGGTAAAGGATGGTTTAGAGAAGGTTTTACCAATGGTTATAGTAAACCGTTGGTAATGATGTGTATAAGGGTATTTTTACCAATGGTTCAATGAGATCCGTTGGGGAAAATGTGGCTGGGGGAGATTTTTACAAATGGTTTATTAAACCATTGGTATTGGTGTGGTTGGATTGCTTTTTCCCAACGGTTCATTAGAACCATGGGTATAGGTTTTCCCTGAACGTATATGCCAATGGTTTCTAAAAACCGTTGGCACAACTTTCCCTCAAATTGCCAGCCGCCTGTCCTCTCCCCCATTCGGATATAGAACCCTAAATGGGAGCAGCAACAGCCGATTTAGGCGATTTTTAAGCTCCTTCTGCCAGACCAGTTTGGATCTTCGACCTCCTTCAGGTGCCTCTTCTTATTTATCTAATATTTCAGTTTTTATATTTCTAGAATCATTACACTCATTGAAGACAGTATAATGAGACATAGGATTTTCACCACATGTGAGGATATGAATCCATGTGATGCATCAGTATCAAAATGAGAGGATTTAAAAGTACAGGATACTATGATCTTACCTCTCAGTACAGATTGTATTCCACCCTTCTCCATGTCGGTAGGTTTACATAATAGATATTTCATGAACCATGGACATGTAATAAAACCTCATAGCTTGGAACAGGAACACAATGATTTCTCAGTGTAATTATGGCATGGATGACACAGCCAAAATGACCACATCCACAACATGATCAAAGATCACTTATATATATTTATTTATGATATTGAGCTATTAAAACAATTCCAAAACTTGTTTTCGAATATGTCTATCACAAGTCACTGCTAGAGGGATGGTCTAGCAGAAACACTTCATGTTGACTATCCATCCACATGGTTGAGACCCTATTGGGTCATGATCACATGAAATGTTCTTAATGTCCCTTCTTCAACACTATTGTAGAAAAACTGAGAAACCAGTACTTCAATCATGACTGTTACTCATCTCATAGGAATCCCCAAAAAATTCCTACCACATGATGTCGGTATACTAGTTCAATAGTCTATAATTCTATCCTATTCTCCCATGACCTCTCTCATCTTCTAATATATAAATAGTGTCTTCTTCATAATTTCAGTATTATAGGTCAATATTAACACGTCATCCATGTATCATACAAGATTTCAATGACTTCCCTTAAAGTGTCTCAATCACAATATCTCATCAAAAATGTACGTTCGTGAAAAATGATGAAACTCTATAAAACATTTTTAGTACTCAATAATAGTCATGGTGCCCTACTTCTAATGCATGAATTCATTATCCCTATATGACTATAGATTCATGAAGTAAAATTAGTTATTTATCCTAGTATATAAATCATCCCATACCATGCCTCATAGATAGCTAGTCTTGTTTGGTACATCACACCCACACATTTCCTCCTCGCATAGCATATATCTCATGATTTTATCTCTCTAATAATGAGGCCTATATAGATTATTTAAGGTGAATATCATAGTCAAAATCCAAATATCAATTTATCATGGGAGACCATCAACTGAAATTATTGGAAAACAAATCTACCAGAACACACAGGTCATCTCAACCGTAATCAAGGTATGCATCAGAGTTACTCAAAAAGTCTTCATGAAGTGATAAAACCCCTCAATGAACATTTATTCAGAACCCATGTCTGAATCAACATGTGGTTCCACAGATAGAAAAAATTTATGATCCACATGTATCCCATGGAACTATACATCTAGATCATGTTCATTTCCTCCCTCATTTTTTATAACTGGAGGTCCTCATAGTTGCATGTATTTAAAATTCCAAAACCTCACATCATAAATGAAAAATATCATAGTTCATATCTCAAAATTATAGGACATTTCATTCACACTATAAACCAGGTCATTAAACACAAACTTCTCCTAAAACTAGATATGTAATGGAATATAATCATAAAAACAACTACCGACACTTCTTTTTCCCACTAAAACTATTAATATGGGTCGAGACTTAATTTGAAAATTCAATATTCAAATTCAATTAGTTTTTATTTGATATTTCATTTTAAGTTATACACTTTAAATCATATTTCACAATTAATTTTAACTGTTTCTACTAATATTTCACTAAATTAATATTTAAATGGGACCCCACCCCTTGGACACACCGCTCACCTCCTTGGACAGCTCACCCACCCCCTAGACTCCCCATACCCCATTCGACAGCCTGACCACCCCCGCGGATAGCCAGCCCATCTGGACACCCCGAACCCCCTAGACACCCCCCAACCCCCCTGGACACCTCCAACCCACCAGACGGCCCCAACACCCCCTAGACACCCCGCACCCCCCTGGACACCCTGCACCCCCCCTTGGACACCCTGTACTACCCCCGGATAGCCCGCTCACCTCTTTGGACAGCCCGCCCACCCCCGGACAGCCCGCTCACCTCTTTGGACAGCCCCCCCCCCTTGGCACCATGTACCCCCCGGACAACACCACCCACTCTCTGGACACCCCGCTCACCTCCTTGGACAGCCCGCCCACCCCCTTGACAACCCGTACCCTCGTTGGACAGCCCGCCCACCCCCTGGATACCCCGTACCCCCCTTGGACACCCTATACCACCCGCTAGACAGCCCTCTCACCTCCTTGGACAGCCCCCCCCCCCTCGGACAGCCCGCTAACCTCCTTGGACAGCCCACCCCCTGGACACCCCACTCACCTCCATGGATAGCCCCACCCACCCAATATACACACCGCTCACCTCCTCGGACAGCCCGCCAACCCCCCTGGACCCCCCGCACCCCCTTTGGACACCCTCAACCCCCCCCCCCCCCCCCGGGACAGCCTGCTTACCTTCTTGGAAAGCCCGCCCCTACCCCCGGACAACCCACTCACCTCCCTGGACATCCCACCCCCTGGACACCCTGTACCCCCCCCCTAGACAGACCCACCCAACCCCTGGAAACCCTGCTCACCTCCTTGGATAGCCCACCCACGCCCTGGACACCCCCTACCCCATTAGACAGCCTGACCACCCCCGCGGACAGCCCGCCCACCTAGACACCCCGACCCCCATAGATACCCCCTGACCCCCTGGACACCTCTGACCCCCCGGACGACCGCACACCCCCTAGAAACCCTGCTCCCATTACTGGGCCATCCTTGAATATAGGAATTATAAATTATGTATCTTATTTTCTTATATACACTGTATTTTGTTGTATTTCTTAATAAGATTATCATATAGAGTAATGTGTCAGTTCTGCTTTTATATAAAGTAAAAAATTGTCATTTACGTACATACATTGTTGATTATACTTCAATAGTATTGAATTGATTTGAAATGAATTATTGAAGTTTTTTTACAAAAAGGACAGAAGTTGGATGTACGAAACTGATCGGATTTCAACCGATTTTCAAAATAATTTGAACAGCTTTCTAGATTTTTCATTTGTCAAGGCTTTAGATAGTGGTTGCATACACTAACCATGTTTTAATTGTATTGGAAGACCTTGGTTTAGTCGTGACGCAGTTAGATATCATATAACCAAATATGGTTTCCAAACAAACAATTTTGTGTGGTATCACAATGGAGAGAAAATGGAATATCAAAATATTGATGATCCAAATGATAAGTCTGAATTGGAGAGTTTGATATATGATCAGTTTCCATTTCTTCGGCATCATGAGAAGGAAAGGATGTCATGCCAAAAATATTTCGATACAAGCACACATGATGCATCCAATGAAAATTATGATGATGATAGGGTAAAAAAATTGAATGATGTTTCAATGACTCCAATATATCGGCAATGTGGTAAAATGAAAAAGTTGGAATTTTTAATTTGATTGTTTCATGGGAAAACTATGTATGGGATTCCAAATACTACAATTGATTACATTCTTACCTTCTTGAAGGACTTACTTCCAGATGATGTAGATATTCCCTCAAACAACTATATGGCATGGATGTTAGTTGATGAAATTGGATTCTAAAAAAATGCATGATTGCTCGAATGATTTCATCTTATTTTGGGAGGAAACTGGTGAAAGAAATGATTGTATCAAATGTGGAACCTCCCGATGGAAGCCAAAAGAAGATGGATCACCATCTCATGTGCCAAAAAAATTAAAGTGGAACTTTCCATTGTTACCTAGATTACAGAACCTTTTCATGTCTGATGATATATCTGAAACAATGCGATGGCATGACACCGAGAGAAAAAAGAATAATGAAGAGTTGGTTCACCATGTAGATAGATTTTCATGGTAGTGATTTGATGCTTGATATCCTGAATTTGTATCTGACGTGCGTAATGTGAGACTGGGTCTTTCATGTGACGGTTTTAATCCATTTGGGCAGATGCTTACTTCACACAGCACATGGCCGGTTTTCATACACATTAATAATCTTCCCCCTTGGTTGTGTATGAAAAATCCTTACACTTTCTTGAGTATACTGATATCTGGCCCTTCTGATCCTGACAATGATATAGATGTGTACATGAAACCTTTAAAAAAAGAGTTGAAACATCGTTGGGATGTGGGTGTGCCCACATATGATGCATGTTCGAAAGACATATTTCAGATGTGTGCTGCACTTATGTGGACGATCAATGATTTTCCATCTTATGCAATGATTTTTGGATGGAGCAGTAAAGGAAAATTGGCATGTCCTATTTGTATGAAGAATACTCGATCGAGAAGACTGAAATATCTTCGTAGTTTTAGTTTGATGGGACATCTACAATTCATGCCAATAAACCATCCATATAAAAACAATCGTCGAATATTTGAAAATACTCTAGAGAATGACACTCCACCTCAGCGTATGTCTGGAACTGATGTGCTTAATGAATTGAAAGATTTCAGTTATTCATTTGGGAAGGGTCTAATGAAATCTAGAAAGAGGAAAAATGTTTCCATTGATACTTGTTACAATTGTAAGAAGAAAAGTATATTCTTTGAGTTGCCATATTGGTCAACCAACATGTTACGTCATTGCTTAGACGTAATGCACATTTAAAAGAATATATGTGAAATGTTGCTTTTAATTCTTCTAAATGTCAAGGGGAAGACAAAAGATGATTTATGATCTCGGTGTGACTTGGTAGATTGGGGGATCAGACCAGAATTACATCCATTCAGTATTAGTGAAAAGAAATAGGAAGTTCCATGTGCTTCTTATGTGATGACACATGCTGAAAAAAATCAATTTCTGGAAGTTCTAGAGACTATTAATGTTCCTAATGGCTATTCAAGCAATATATCTAAACGGGTCAACAGAAAAGGGATGAAGCTAAAATCTATGGAGACCATTGATTATTACGTACTTTTGCATGAGTTGATTCCAATAGAAATCTGTCATCTCTTGTCCAATAATGTTAGAGTCTCAGTTATTTGGTTGTGCTATTTATTTAGAGATCATTGTGCTAAGAGGCTATCTGAATCCTTCTTGCAAAAACTGTTGGCAGAGACAGCATTAATTTTGTGCGAGTTAGAGAAAATATTCCCTCCATCATTTTTTACATGCATATTGCATCTGACTATCCATCTTCCGACAGAAATACTTCTTGGAGGACCCGTTGCTTTCCGTTGGTTGTATCCAACTGAATGAAATATGTGCACATTGAAATCATATGTTCGGAATAGGAATTATCCCGAAGGTTCTATTGTGAACGGTTACTTGGCTCAAGAATGTATGGATTTCTGCGCAATGTATTTGTTTGATCTTACTACGAGAGTAAACATACCAATGAGAAATGAAGAAGAACAGTATGGGAAAATTGAACCCAGTTTTCCATCACTTCCTCAGACATGAGGAATTCCGGGATCATATACATTGACGACATTAAGCCTTGAAGAGCGAGAGATGGCACATCGCACAGTGTTGTTCAATTGTGATTTGTTTGATGGGTATATCAAGTATGTAAATTCTACATTTATCTCTTATCTTATCTCCTGTAATTTTAAATATTTGTTAACCTATTATTATTTTTATCTACATAGAACATAAATAATTGATATATAGAAAGAATCATTCATTATCTTTGAGAAGGAAAGAGACTTTGCATAGCAAAGGGTTTTCTTCTTGGTTGAAATTGAAGGTAAAAATATTTCTGTAATAACTAAATAAAAATAATATTTAATTAAGTTTACTATTTGTTTATATTCCAGGAATCGAGTTTTCCTGCTGACTCTTTTTTTGAGGAAACAAGAGCTTTGGATTTTGGTCCTAATACCATTGTTCGTGCTTGTAAATCACTTGTGATCAATGGATACAAATTTATTGTCACTGAACGATCAAGAAACCTGAGAACACAACATAATGGTGTTATGCTAACTACCACAACAGACTGTTATGCCAGTTCATCGGATACTATACCTCATTCTGAAAATGTTTCTTATTATGGAGTTGTGGAGAAAATAATAATTTTGGATTATTACTCACATGGTCGAGTCATGATGATGAAATGTCAATGGTTTGATTCAATGACGAGGCAAGGCACCTTTGTTGATGATTGTGGATTTTGAGTTATTGACATGACTCGCACTCTTTCCACCAATAAACCATATGTGTTTGCATCAATGGTGAAAAAAGTTTTTTATGTCAATGATCATCGTCATCCTAAATTCAGTGTAATTATTGAAGTAAATCCCAGACATGTTTTTGATGATGGTGATGATTAAGTTGACACTATCCCTATGGCAATTGGAAGCAATCCATTTATTACTTATGATGATGCCAATAACTCAATTGTCAGAGATGATTGTGAACTAGACGTTGTGGTGGGAAATATATAGAATCATACAGTCGTGTTCTCACCTACATGTTTCACCTACATCATTCATATTGTGTATCCTTGTACTTAACTTCAAACCACCATAAATTTTCTTTTACTTTATTGTTTTTATCAAGAAGGTTTTTCTATATATTATTTTGGGTTAAAAATTAGTTATCTATTTTTAATTACTTCCATATTTGTTTTCATTGCAGGAATTGACACCCATTAAGGAGAGGCGATGGAAAAAGATGACAGATAATAATCGTCGCATGATACAGATGGGTGTTCCTCCACTCATCTCTGTTGTGAGTATTTTATTTAAAATATAAATATTTCAATAACATATAATATCATGTGTTTACTTATGTCTTAATTTTTTTTCCATGATAGACCCCCTAGACAAGATATATCTGACAAGGAGAATGATATTGCTCCTAGCAGAGTGGCTGGTGGTAGGAGGGGGGTGGTGTCAGAGATGGATGATCATCTAGTGGGCCTGGTACTGAGGTCATTGGTACGAGAGCTCATGGGGAGAGAGTTAGAAGATCCACCGCCACAGACATATCTTATTCACCCCATATTGATCCTGGTGTGTCTCCAGGGACACACAGGATATTTAGACCTCTGATGTTTACACTACCAGTTGGACAGATGTCTATGCCATCATCTTTTGCTTCTGGTTCATTATCCCTGAGCTATTATATTCCACCTTTTTCTAATCCTGATGCGACACAGTATGCGGTTGAAGAGTGTACACTGAGGTACACTCTACCTGTACAGGATATTACTTCAGCTTCTTCAAATCTAGTGACGCCCATTGATCCGACTTACATAGGTATATTTATCTGACTCTATCAAAATTTTATACCAAAATTTATTTTATTATAACTTGTACTGATATTATTTTTCTTTAATAATAGATTAATCTACTGATAAGAGGTGGGGGAGGGGGCATACTCTCTTGCATGTGGTATGGAACCACCAGACACAGTTGATGGTTGAATATAATGCTGATTGAAAAATGATTGAGAAATCTGGGTAGGAATGTCGGTGTTTTTTGGCGACGCTAGCCAAATACTCCGATATCATTCCGGCCAACCCTCTCTCTTGGAGAAAACTGCCACACGAAGCCAAAGATAACACGTGTGCACAAATATGGGAAAACATCTATTGGATTTAATGTTGTATTTTTTTGTATTTATATGAACTAATCTTTTGGGTTTCAGCTTCAGTTTAACTTCCCTGGTGGCGAAGGTGCACAACCAGTGCATTTAAAAGAGTTCGGACAGCTTTGGAGAGCTTATAAGCATGACCTGTATGTTGGCTGGTGTGATAGGGTGGGCACGGATTTAGATTCTTTACCTATCGTGGATGACTGCCTGATAGAGAAATATCGCCAAATTATTACCCATTGGGCGATTGCTAAATTTAAGGTATTAATCTCATTTGAGGTATTTAAATCAGAGTTTTAGTATTTCTCATTAATAAAATCTTCTTTATTATTAAACATTATTTAGGAATCTTCTGAGAAAAAAAAAACATTGATTCAAAGCAATACCTCCACACTTTGGGGGGCACAACTATGTCAGATCATGAGAGGCAGGTGGTAAGATATAGTTGTTTATAATTTTTTTTAGGACTTTCCCTTTTTATTATTTCCTAATTAAATTATTTGATTTATTGAATATTGAATATATGATTATACTTGAACATTATATTGTTTCAATGTCATTACAGATGCACAAATTGAATATTGAAGGACGCAACCCTCGAGAAAAATTGTTTTGCTCGAGTAGAAGAAAAAAAGATGGAACTGCGGTAAATGAATCAACCCAAGAAAAGATTGTATGTTTTAATTCTTTTATTTCAATGTTTAATATATATTTTGAAATTTATTAATCTATTAATATTTTTAACAGGCTTCTTTAGAGGCTATTGATGCCCAGAAGCCTGACAATTTTTGGACACATGGTCATTTATATCAGGTTTTGGGAGAGGAGCACTCTGGTCGAGTATGTTGCTGACATGGTAAGAATATAGTCTCGACGAGGTATTGGTTCTCTCCAGGTATCCATTATAGTATGACTGAGTTGGAAAAGGTCAAAGAGCAATCAATAAAATCAAATAAAAGGGTCACAGAGTTGGAAGTACAAGTTCAACTGAGGGACAAAGAATTAATGAAACCGATGAAATATTTATCTTCATCACTTCCACCAGAGGCTAGCGCGGCTTGTCAGACATTTATGTCATCGATGTGTGCATTATACAATGCACTAGGCGACTTCTCTGGTGGCGATCAATATCATGACCTTCTTGGCGATGACGAGGATGATGAAGAGGACGAGGGCGAGGATGAGGATGGGGACGAGGGAGAGGATGGGGCCGAGGGCGAGGATGGGGCCGAGGGTGAGGATGGGGCTGAGGACGAGGATGAGGCTGATGATGAGCAGGGGGACGATGATGAGGATGATGACGAGGATAGAGATGGTGGTGAAGATGAGGCCGATGATGATAGTGGTGATGATTATGGTGATCAAGGGAAGATTGATCCATTTCATTTTTGAATTCTATATAACTCTTTATTTTTGAACCTGGTTTTCCACTCTGGGGTTTTCCTCTGCTTCATAGGGGTGTTGTTATCAGATCTATTTCTATCAATTGATTATTATTGTATGATTAGTATATTACCTAGACCTTTAGTTTTCCTTGGTACTGTGATTCCCTGTATGATATCTGGTTTGATAAGTTAATATGGACATCTTAATATTCAAAAACAATCACTCAAAATTAGGGGTGTCAATGGGCCGGGTCGGGTTGGGTCGGGTAATGGGTGTTTTAGGGCCTATGTAAATATGGTCATCCATAAGTAAGATTTAGGGAATAAAGACATGACATGAAAAATTATGTGTTTTAGATCCATGGGTAATATTGTGGGTTCATTTTAAAAATAATAAAATTAGGGTTTTTGAGGTAGAAAATGATTTATTAGGTGATGAATTCCCTTGGATAAAAAATATAAATAAGTGTGTGTCTTTTTGATTTTGATAAATGGATTTTAATGATAATGAAATATTGGTTAATTTCTTTGGTTAAAAAATTTATTTTTAACATTTTTATTCTCTATTTTATATATTTTCATTTATTAGGAATATAATTTACAAAAAAATATCCAATTACTTATAATATTTATATGTATTAAATTGATTAATTTTGAGAAATTTTTATACTGTCAGTTGGGACGTGTACAGGTCAACCCCTCCTCAATCTGAGCGCTAGTGTGGCCGGTACCACAAAAAGTGTCTTTCTTTTGATTAAAATGGATGCGTTTTTAATTAAAATAAATGACACACGGAAAACAAACCAAACACATTTGGATTATGTTGAAACTTTAGGATTACGATCCATGGGTCATTCTTGACGTGTACGAGTCAACCTCGCCTCAATCCGAGGGCCGGTGTGGCCAGCACCACTCAAAGTGTCTCACTTTTCTTTGAAATGTACAACAGTTTAAGTAAAAACAAAAACTGACATACGGGAAATGAACCAAATGCATTCAGATTCTATTGAAACATTAGGAAAAGTATCCATGGGTCATTTTTGTCTTGTACGAGTCAACCCCGCCACAATCTGAGGCACGGTGTGGCCGGTACCACTCAAACTGTCTCACTTTTATTTGAAATGGATAGGAATTTAAGTGAAAACAACTACCATCATACGTAAAACTGAACAAATGCATTTGGATTCTGTTGAAACATTAGGGAAACGATCAATGTGTCATTTGTGATGTGTACAAGTCAACCCCGCCTCAATCTGAGGGGCAGTGTGGCCAGTACCACTAAAATTTTCTATGTTTTGTTTAAAATGAATGCGCTTTTAATTAAAATAAACGACATACGGAAAAACGACCAAACTCATTCAGATTGTGTTGATATTTTATGAAAACGATCCATGGTTCATTTGTGATGTGTACGAGTCATCCCCTCCTCAATCCGAGGCGCGGTGTGGCCAACACCACTAAAAGTGTCTCAGTTTTCTTTAAAATGGACAACAATTTGAGTAAAAACAACAACTGACATACGGGAAATGGACCAAACGCATATGGATTCTATTGATACTTTAGAAAAAGTATCCATGGGTCATTTTTGTCATTTAAGAGTCAACCCCACCACAATCTGAGGCATGGTGTGGCCATTACCACTCAAACAGTCTCAATTTTATTTGAAATGGACAATTTTTTAAGTGAAAACAACTACCAGCATACAGAAAACTGACCAAACACATTCGGATTCTGTTGAAACTTTTGGAAAATGATCCATGGGTCATTTGTGACGTGCATGAGTAACAAATGAATATTTATTTTTCATTTACATGAAAATGAAAATGGATTTTTCAGTGTAAGCTACTTGGTCCCAAAGCATGAACCAAACAGGTTGTGAGACATAATACCAGTAGGCATCCACCACAAGATTTGTGCCCAAATTTTAGTGAATATACATGTATAAAAACATGGTACCAAAGTAAAAATAGTATAAAGAAATCAACAACCATTAAATATTGAAGTAAATAATAGCTAAAACTTTCCTTGGAGACATCAATATATTGCCTAAACGCATGTCACTGTCTTGACCTCTGGAAAAAAAACACATCCTCTCCATCAGGCATCACAGTCTCTCCCTCAGACATATCACAATCTCACCCACATGTATCATATTTAATTAATCAACTAACAGGTAAAAATAAGTACCTCATTACATTTAAATTATTACATTGTAGAATATTATCAACACACCTCATCTAATCTAACTATTACATGGAATAATAATAATCAAATCACCTCATGTAATCTTACTATCATATCGGTTTTTAATAATCAGTAATCCATCCTAAACAAAAAAATTCATGGAAAGCAGTATGAATCTAAGGCGTCATGGGCCAATAGCTCTAACAAATTAATCAAGGGAAACACAACCCTGTGGTTTTATATCTCAAATAAATAACCTTAATAACCTAATCAACAAATATAATATGATAATCACGGTGTAATTCAAAGTCATGTATACCAAAAACATGGGTATATGAGTTTTAGGCACATATAATTCTTGACAATACAACATATAGGCACAACCCACCTACCTCGTAGTCGTGAGAACAATATTGTTGAATATCGGATCTGGATTCATCCTAGATCACTGAAAATCCACAAAAGATTATAAATTATCAAGTCTATATCTATAAAATGAGGAGAGGAATCAGGAGGATATGATTAAGGTGAAGGGAGAACTCATTGGTGGGATCCCAATGCACCTTCGAGAGTTCTGATTGGACATTGATAGGAGAATCAGTGGCTTAGAGAATAATTGTTACTCTTGGCCGAACATGGATGAACCAAGGTCAAAAGGAGTTAATTCTGTAAATGAGACATGACCCCTCTCCCTTATATTAAATAAAAAATAAAATACACGACATTTCCTTTAACAATACACACTCTGTATAAGGTTTTACTGGGCCTCAGCTTAAGAGGCACGACCACAACAAAACATGACTTGGTACATGGCTGAGACATGACCTGTACGTGGTCTGGAATGGTCATTAATGTTCATGGTGTGCACACTGAAGTACATGGCTTGTACATCAATATTCCCCAAATTTATATTTTCCTCAAAGAAACCCAAATACAAAATCCATACATGGAAATGGGGAATTGGGTACTTACAGTTTTATTATCACACCATAGATCTTGTTTCTATCTCAACCAAGCACCAAAATCATTGGTTTCTTCAATCTAGTGGTCTAATCTCACATTACGATCTTAATAAAGCCTTATGTTTCATTGGCCCCATGTAACAGATCAATGATACATCTGAAGCAAGCCATATTTGTTTATTTCTCTCTATTTGGTCATTATTTGGCTTGGAATCTCTAACTAATGATTTTTTCTCATGTTTTATTCATTATCGCATTATAATATTCGCACATTCAATTTTAATTCAGCTTCATAATGAATTTGATTATAGATTTTCTCATTACTAATGAACTCAACCGAAGGTTAATATCTTTAATAATGTGTAAATTATTTGTTCCAACTTTTATTTCTTGTATCAATTAGTTGTTCACATTCAATATATCATTACTTGTTAATATTACATTAAAATTGCTTTATACAATATTTCACACTATGGTGTATTATTAAGGTGATAAGATATTGGATGTTTTGTGTTTCTACATTGTTATTTAGTTTAGTGAGTTGGGTTTTAAAACTAGTTTGCATTCATAATACAGCATGTTCATTTCGGTTTTGAAAATGGTGGTGCTTGGGAGAGCTGAAAAATCCATTTTCTTGTAAATGCATAACATGAGATGGTTTTGTAATGGTTTTTCATGAAAATGGATTTTTCATTTGCATGAGCTGAAAAATCCATTTTCAAGTCTCTTTCAAGTCTGTATGCAGGTGTACAGTGGAGGGGCTACTGGAGGGAGGGGGCTGTTGTGTGCAGTTCTAGAAAAACTCTTTACAAATGGTTATAAACCGTTGGTATAAGGGTGCTGGGATTTTGGAAAAACACTATACCAACAGTTTAAAACCATCGGTATAGGTGTTCTGTATTTCTAGAATAAACTATAACAATGGTTTTAAAACGTTGGTATAGGTGTCTGGATTTTTGGAAATCCAATACAAACAGTTTATAACCATTGGTATAGGTGTTGCTGGAAAACCAATACCAACGGTTCTAAACCTTTTGTATAGGTTTTCCTGAAAATCACATTTCCAACGGTTTAAAAATGTTTGTATAAGACTTCCTCAAATTCATTACCAACGGTTATAAACCATTGGTATACATTGGGTAAAATTTATATAACCCATATACCAAAAGTTTGGATCAAACCATTGGTATAAGGTTTTCCTCACGTCTTACTAGCCAACAGTTTGGAAAACTGTTGGTATTGGGTATACCAACGGTTTTCTAGCCTATACCAATGGTTTTTAACCGTTGGTATAACCATCTTTTCCAGTAGTGAATATCATGAATCAATTATTCAATTCCATCAGAGTTACCATCTTGTGAATCATCATCATCATAAGATCTAATATTTGGTTTTGCTTCATCATGACAAATCCAAGGGCTGTATCTCGGATTAAAACCATGACAATTCAGATGATCATTGATCTCTCTACTTTTTAACTTCTTCATATTCAAGCATGTCAGGCATAGACATAAAAAAATTTCAACTCTTGGAACATTTCATCTAGAAAATTCAAAAAAGTCATAAAAAAAATCTGCACATTCATTACTCATTCGATGTGCCGTAATACAACTTCGACTCATTATTAACCTATAACAAATATCAATATTATACATCTTTTTAAGATACGACACACATATTTTTTTATGAAAAATATCATAATATAAATGTTAAAAAAAATTTAAAATATAAAACAAATATATGAATATTTGAAAAAAATATATACATGAAAATAATTTTAAAAAGAAATTATAGTTAGATATAACAGTTTTAAATTCATCATGGATCCTTTATTCCTAGGATACACAAAGAATACCTGCCGGTGCAACTAGTTACCAAATTCAGCCTTCCGTAAAAATAAATATGAAGTATAAATATTAAAATATGTATACATTAACCACTAAAAATTACACAGATCTCAACTATTTAAACCATTGGGGTAACCAGTGAATCCTTTGGGGCACCCAACGGTTTCACACGTAGTTGGCATGATGGTCATTGAAATAGCCATACACCAATGATTCTATAGGAACCGTTGGTATAGACTATCAGAAGTTAAAATATACCATCAGTTTAAATGAAATCTTTGGGATATATATGTGTGTGTGTGTGTGTGTGTCAATACCATGATGGTGTTTAAGGGGGTTGGTGGCTGTCCAGTGGGGGTAATCCATGGGGGTAGGGGATGTCTAGGGTGTCTAGGGTTTGGGGGTATTTCCAGGGTGGGGGCATGTCCATGGGGTAGGGGGATGTCCATGGGGAAGGGCGGTGTCTAGGGGGAGGTGGATTGGTGTCCCGGGGTGAGGGGACTATCCAACCCACACCCCATTCGACACCCCAACACTCTTGGACACCCCCTGGACACCACCACCACATTGTAAAGCCCCACCACCCCTAAACAGCTCCCCCACCCCTCTGGACATCCCCCACCCTTTAAAAAGCCCCCTACCCCCTTGGACAACCCACTAAACCCCCTAGACAGCACCCCCACCCCTTGGACACCCCTACCCCCATGGATAGCACCCTCACCCCTAGACACCCCACCCCCTTGGACACCCCTTGGACACACCCACCCCTCTGGAAAGCCCCCACCCCACCCCATGGACAACCCCACCAATCTCGATAGCCCCCACCACTTAGACACCCCCACACACCCTAGACACCTCCACCCCCTTAGACAACCCCCGGACCCCCTGTACACCTCACCCCTTTGACACCCCTTGGACACCCCCACCCCGCTGGACATTCCCCACCCCATGGACAATCCCCACCCCTCTCAACAACCCCCAACCCCCTGGACACCCCCATGCCTGGACACCCCCTACCCCCTCGGACAACCCACTCACCCCCCTAGACACCACCCCACCCCCTTGACACCCCTACCCCCATGGATAGACCCTCCCCCTGTGAACACCCCCCCCCCCCCCCCCGTGGACACCCCAACCCCCTTGGACTCCCCCCCATACAACACCACCACCCCTTTGACACCATCTAGACACTGCCACCCCTCTAGATAGCCCCCACCCCCTAGACATCCCCCACCCCTCTGGAAAGCCCCCACCCCTGGACAGCCCCTCATCCCTCGGGGCATGTAACAGCCCGAGATTTTATGAAAAATATTCTTTTTATTTCACTAATGTCTTGTGTTGTACGCTACACCAAAAGGAGCTTGCACAACACGCATCCTTGACTTGCCTTGCATTACACGCAATCACAACCTTCCTCGATAGCGTGTGTAGTACGTAATACTGAGTTTCACGAAACAATGATATGCTATTAAAATATTATTAAAACTAGCCGTTATGAATAGTAATAACCACTTTTTAAATTTTAAAAATTTTAGCTCTCAAAATGGACTTCATTTTTGGATTCGGAGTATCGAATTTAGCCTATGGTGAAATTTTGGTACTTTTCGGATAACTTTCATATTCTGATGAATAGTGAAAATTACTAAATTATAATTAAAAACAACTTTTTTAATCGAAATAATTAATAGTGATAAATTATTAATTTGAGTGGTTTTAAAGTATATTTAGAATATATTTTTACAATTTAATACAATGTTGGTCATTGGTTGTAATTTCACATTTAAACCAGACATAATCAAGTGTCAATCTTTAAATAGATATTGTTTCTTAAAAACACGCTATTTGTTTTAACAGCGGGATTTAATTATAAAATTAATTAATGAAACTTTTATGATATGAATTTGGTAAAATAGACTTCATTTTTGAATTCGGGATATGAAATATAGCTTAGGATGAAATTTTGGCATTGTTCTGAAAAACATCAATTTTTGATGAATAGTGAAACTACTAAGTGGTAGTTAAAAAACTGAATTTTTCATAAAACATAATTTTACCGCTTCTGTGAATGGAATTTCAAAAATCCGAGAGACACGGTTGATGTCAGTAAGAAAAATGTGGTTCAATGAGATGAAAATAATTTTTCGTGAATAGTAACTTTTTACTTTTATTTACCACGGTTAAAAGTAAATAGGGTAATTAAGGGTAAGAATGATATTAATATTACCCTAACACATGTCCTAATTCTATTGGACAAGTGTATCTCGACCAAAAACAACCTTAAGTGTAAAATATTATCATTTAGGCCCACTTGGATTAGATTAGGACATTTATTATTATTTAATTCAAAGAAGAGTTAAAAGAGTTAAAATCACAGTTTATTTACTAACATATTTTTAATATAGGGTTATACATAAGATAAATTCTATTTTAAATATTCATTAGAAATCTAAAAAGATTTCCCACATAATGGTATTTTATTTGTAATTTTTACACATCAAATAAGTTAATTTATTTATGACACAAAGATGATGCAGTAATTATCTTATTAATGAAATATTGACATAATTTATGTTATAAACACCAAACTAAATATAATTTGAGACTTTTTATGAATTCCACTAATTTTCTAGGTTACTATGATATATTAGTGTTTATTTAATCAACTTGGTTCGAACATATAATTCTGTTACGACTTTCAAAACAATCATATATCAAATAGTGTCAAAATTGACACAAAATAGTTTTTAAATCAAATATTATATTATTAATTGTTATTTTATTCCTAAAAATCTAAGGTTCTGCCAAATGACTTAGATACGGATATATATATTAATAATAAACAATTTGGGGTTCGTTTGGCATGTTATATAAGTGTATTAACCATATAGTGAAAGAAAACAAAAAGACACGGTAAAAGTTAAATTATTTAACTTAGAGTTAAATCTAATTGATAAGGTTAAAATAATACCCTAAACTTATCTAAATCTTAATGGTTGATAGTATTTTGATCCATCCACACTTTAGCTTCGAAATAAGACCCTTTGGAACAATTATAAACCGATTTTGACTTTAATATAAAATAATATTTTGAGATATTCCTAAGGTGCCCCTCTCCTCCCTTATAAAAGGACACCTCCTCCCCCTCCTCCTCACACCAATTTGAGCACTCAAGCTCGGCCAAACCCTGCCAAAATATCTTCTCCACTTCCCTAGCAACATCCTAAAGGTTCTGCTCTTCCTCAAAGACCAATTTTAGTGCCCTAAGAGGAGGTCTCAAAGAGGCGCTTCAAAGAAGAGGTAATTACCGTTACCAATTCATTCATCTTTATTTATTCTTCCACTTCTTCTTCATAGGTTGTTTCATTGTGAAGTAATAACATCAGTATCACTCATATACTGATATGTTTTTATAAGTATGAAACAATTCTATTTCACCATCTATCCATCCTACGGAAAAAGAAATCACCGCGCGTGCGTACGTACGGAATACCGTCTCCACGCCGTGGTGTAATCTATTTTCCACCACCACCTTACATGGATGGGTATAATGGTGTAAAGAATAACTATAAATAGTTATTACAACATCATATTGATTCTGATATATTGTATAATCCACTCCAATTCAATTCAATATTTATGGAAATGATATCATCGCTCGTGCGTACGTACGGACTACCGTCTCCACGACACAATTAGATTCATTCTCCATGTTAACCATTTAAGAATGATTATAAAGTATATATAAGAAATAATAATGAAATATATGAAATTATAAAGCTACTGGATTTATGTATATATATATATATATATGTATGTCATCTACTTACTTCCATTCAAGACAATAAGGAAAGGAAAACAACGTTCATGCGTACGTACGGACTGCCGTCTCCCTGAACGGTGTTTTTCATTTCATTTATCTATCTATTATATATATATATATACTGAATATATATGATATATAAATCATATTTTATATTCTGGAAGTATGTAAATCATGATATAAGTAATAATAATGTCAAGAACAACAAGTCAGAACACCTACGATAAATGAAACGATTTTACCCAAAACGCTTCTTTAACATGGAATTTACAAAAGAACGGGTAATATAATGTCATAAGTGAACCATATATGATATCATAACAATGAATATGATTCTGTAATAAGTCAATGACATTATTTAAATCATTATACAGGAGGTTCGGACACTTACGAAGCAAATCGGACCTAAGGTAAGGGAAATATCACAATCTCATTTTTATCCGAGATTGTTTATTCGTAAGTATTTACTGAGGTGTATTTTATCATCCACATCCATGTTTCATCAATATGTGATATTATTTCCATCCACCTACAATTTTTTTAATCCATTTTTACCCTTCGGTGAGTTTTTAGTAATATGTATGAAAGGAATCTTTTTTCGTACGAGGTACTTTTTGACTTTTCCGACAAAAGTACGAAGAATGTTTTTTTTAACTTATACGACATGAATGGATTTTTAAAACATTATTTCCAAGAAGCTTCCTTTACAAGTTTTCAAGTTTATTTTTAATCAACTTATTTTAGTTTATAATTGTATGACATGTTAATAAAAGAAAAATGTTTTTGAAGAAGAAAGGATATTTTCCTCAAGAATGGAGTTCAAAATTATTTTCCATCTATGATAATAAAAGGGTTCTGTTTTTATCCCTACTATTACATGGATTTGATTATGTTGTGATGGAAATATTTTTATGAATTCCTTTATCTTATATGAATTTTTTTATGATGTCATGTTGTTTAAGAATCCCATTTTTATTACATGGGTTACACTATGATGTATGGTTTATGATTATGTGGCACACATAAGAAAGGATTAATTATAAGATGGGTGGGACCTATATCTCCCTCCAATACATTGGGTAAAGATTTTATATCTCATGAGATAGACATGGCTGGAACGGAAGGTTATTTTGGTTCAGTGATACAGGACTGAAACGAGGAGTGAACTCGGTTCAGAAAGGGACTTTGTCCACTAAGATAGTCTGGGCAATGAGTCATGACTAACAAGAACTGATTTTCCATGATTATGTGTGCATGCCACAAAGTTTCAAGTTTTATGTTATGATTATGGGGATCTCATTTTCACTTCTATGATTTATCCCATGTTATGATATTATGAGCTCTTTTGCAGGTTACGATTTCCAAAAGCTATGTTCTTATGTATATGATGTGATTGATATTTCTTTTGTTTACCCTTACTGAGCATTTGAGCTCACCCTTTTATGTTTTCTTTTCCCCAGGATATAAAGAAAGGTTTTAGGTAAAAAAAGGGAAGATCTTTATGGGAGTATTGAAGATCTTTCACCATGATTAGAAGATTACGTTCTGAGTTTCCAAAGACACTAAACTATTACGATCCTTGTGTGTGTGTTTTTGTTATTTACTAAGTATTCCGCAAATGTAATGTAATGTCCATGTACGTCAAGATACAGGTCTCTA